>OY728165.1:637198366-642198366 GCA_963277665.1 Viscum album | reverse complement strand
TGTTAAAGGTAGGATCTTATACCAATGATTTTAAGTAACCATTGATATATAGAATTGCACACCATCCTATACCAATATTTAGTTGAAACTATTGGTATATGTTTTTTGGTATAGATAGAAATTATAGCAGTTCTTTATTCATCCATTGTATTTTAGAAGAATATAACCACAACGTAGTCCAATGAAAAAATCGTTACGATCATCTGTTAAAATCATAAAAAATAGAGCATCATAAGATAATTCTTTATTTCATGGTTAGATCATTAGTGTTCTATGTTCATAGACCATAATGGTTTGGACCACACCATAGTGTAAGTGGAAAAATCATTTTGTTAATTTGATTGCATAGACAAAAAACACCCTGTATAAATAAAATAGCTAGCTATAACACCTATTTTCCTGATATGATGATGACTCAAAATGACCAAAAAATGGTCTGAGGTCCTATAATTTCAAGAGGACAAAAAATGAATTATGTAATCATAAATTCTATTTGTAAGAATATAAAAAATTATATTTTTATTAAAATTATCAAAATCCTTCATTGGAGGTGGTCTAGAGGGCCCACACTGAATCTGATTGGGTATTTAAACCATAAAAAATCATTGTTATATTTTACATTTTTTAAATTTTATTAAAATTATGTATAATTAATAAAAATTATATAATTTAGATAAGGTAAAATGTACTGAACCAAACTTTTATCAGTGAAAATTTCTCTTGATCTAATTAAATGTCTTACTGTGAAAATGGTTATATAAAATATGCACTTCCTTTGTTTTATGTATTTGGATTTAAAAATACCATTAATAATTTCTAAAGTTACTAATATAGCCCTTTAACAGTGATCACATGATTAGTATAAATATAGGGCTTTAATAAATCAAATTGACTCTGACAAAGGAAGCGTTGGCCTTATCCAGTGGGCCTTCCCCATACTAAGCCTACTTTTTTTAGCTCAGAAATGAGGTTGCGTCATTGGGATTCACTCTTGACCAAGCCCATGCAGAGCTTCAACATGTTAAGCTTGAATAGAATCACCTACAAGAGAAGAGGAAGTTTATTGAGATTACCAACCGAGCGATGTTATTTGATCCCCCCCCCCTAAGAGTCTATCACCATCACACACCATACCCTTCAGTCGTATACGGGTGTTATAAGGGGTTATGTAACAACACCTTATCACTATGATTATGTGTAACACCCCAGGTAAATAAATAGTATGACATTTTCACATTTATTCATATTTTTTAATAAAATATTAATATGACTTTAAAGGGGACGTTATGCTCAATGTCGTACCCAACCCGCAACAACGAGTTTCTTGGGAATCTTACGTTGCACTCTAATAATAAAATAATATTATTTTAAATAGTAGTTAACGCCTAGCCATTGTAATGGCGTGAATGAACAGAACTAACTACAAAATTATTATATATGTTTGTAAAATATTTTTACTTTTTACAATAAATGTTAGAGGATTAAAAATGGTAATGAATCCAATTTTAAGCGTAAACATTCTAATATTCTTTAAAAGGTCGATTAACCGCCTTTTGATGGCGAACCTCTTTTAAATCTACTTTTTGATAATTTTATGTGTTATATTTGACAAAATAAAAGTCTTCTTTAGAATCGGGACATCAAAATTTACTTTGTGTAAATTTTTGGTATTTTTCCGATAAAATACTTTTTTTAATGAATAGTGAAAAATGTTGTATTTTAATTCAAAACCTCTTTTTAATCTAATTTATTTATATGATTATATTATCTTTTAAATTATTTTTAAGTGAAATTAGAATATATTTTTACCATTAAATCCAATGGTGGTCATTGGAATTAATTTCACTTTGAAATTGGACTTAAACTAGTGTCAATATTTGAATAGATATTGTTTCTTAAAAACACGCTATTTGTTTTGACAACGGGAATTAATTATTAAATTAATTAATGCAACTTATATGTTTTGAATTTTTTAAAAAAGACATCATTTTTGAATTCAGAATATCAAATATAGCTTAGGGTGAAGTTTTGGTATTTTTCTGAAAAACTCCAATTTTTGATGAATAGTGAAACCACTAAGTGGTACTTAAAAAACTGATTTTTCATTTAAATGAAATTTTACCACCTCTGTGTTTTGAATTTAAAAAATCTGAAATAAATGGTTGTCATTAAGAATTAAAATGTGGTTCAATGGGATTAAAATAATTTTTTGGTGAATAGTAACTTATTAAGTTTTTAATCGCGATTAGAGCTAATTAGTGTAGTTTAAGGTAAGAATAATGTTTTAATAAAATGAAATGACCTAGACAAATGTTCTACCCTCATTTGATGAGTCATGTAAGACCAATTAAATCCAAGGGTCAACTTGGGGAGCCCATGGATCCACTTTGGTTGGAAAATAACATAAATACCTTTTTATTTAATGTTAAAATTAAAATGACACAAACATGAGTTGTTTAACTAAAATAATTTTTACATGGGGTTATACAAGTAAGATTTTTGACTATAAATATTCATTGGTAATCTAAAAATATTTCCTACATCATAGTATTTTTTTATAATTTTTAGACATTAAATAAATTAAATTATTTATGACATCATGATGATGCAGCGATGACCTCATTATTTAACGATTTAAATAAAATGGAAAGATAATGTAAAATATAAGACCTACACATGTCCAAAACCTATTGGATGGGTGGATTTAGAACCCTTATCACCTTATCCTCGCAAAAAATCAATGTGGGACCATTAAAATCCGAAACTCATTCTAAAATAAAGTAACATTTCTTTACTTTCCAAGAGTGCCCCTCCCCTCCTCTTATAAAAGGCCCCCAACTCTACCTCCTTACCCACACTTCCAAAGCCTTTGGCTCGGACAACCCCTGACCATTTTGTCTCTCCACATCCCTCTCTTACTCCTTGAAGCCTCACTTTGGGCATAAGTCTTCTCAAGGAAGCCTTTGAGCTCAAACCAAAGGGAGTTACCCGATTTTAAGGTAAAGTCTTCAATTCAGTCCTTTTGTTTTATTTTGCTTCTCCAACCCCCTAAACTCTTTTTATTCCTTTATTTTGTAACAAAACCAGTATCTTAAATATACTAGGATATTGTTATATTAAGGATTCTAGCTACACTTACACACACCTTCGTCTAATGGTTAAAGAACATACTGTTTCTGTGGATGGCGAATTACTGCCTCATGAAACGATGATTGTTCAATCTTCTCTTAACACCTTTCATGGTGGCCATTATGATGTCACTACATTTATATATGATATATAATATGTTTATATTTTCATTAATCTTCTGTATATTTCATTTATGGAATAACTTTATGGCTTCCATTATGGGTATACGCGATATCTTCATTTTAGGAAGTGCGGACTACCGCCCCCTCAAAGTGATTTGATTCGTTAATACCATATGTGGTACGTATAAAGGATATATTTAATTATATTATATATGATACCGTACTGGAATTAAAATACTATTATGTATCATTATGTTTTAATTCCATTAAATATGAAATAGAAATGGAAGTAGCGTTCATGCGTACGTACGGCTTACCGTCTCCATGAACGGTGCATTTCATTTCTTAACTCTAAATGTTATGTAATATTATAAATGCATGAATATACTGGATATATATGATATATATTATATCTAAATCATGAATAAAATTCCGGATATAATGTATATTTTACCACATGAACAACTTGTAATTATAAAGAGTTTATTTTTTTTGACTCAAGTACCAATGATCGTTAAAACAACCTTTATTAACTTAAATAATAACATAGTGTTCATGACATGGTAATAAGTGATATAAAAGGAATAATGAACTTGAAAAAGTTTATTAAGTAAGTATAAATTAACTCAAGTTTATTATTCGGGAGATTAAAGAACGATCAAGTCAAGTCGGACCCGAGGTAAGGGATCCTACTCCTCTCTTTCTTTTTAAGTACACTCTTTTATGTCATTCCTTTTAAGCTCATCTTTCTTATGATTGGTATGTTATTTTATATTAATCCTACTGTACTTCTTATGTTCATATGATGATAGACCCTATTTTCTTTCATCAATCCATTTTGGATGTTTTGAGTTGTGCTGTTAGGCTGCCGAATTTTCGTAAGAGATCTCACCTCTCTCTTTCTTTTTAAGTACTCTCCTTTATGTTACTTCTTTTGAGATCCTCTTTGTTATGATGGGGGATGTTATTTTATATTACTCTTGATGTAAATTTTATTGTAATATGATGAGAGACCCTATTTTATTTCATCAATCCATATTTGGATGTTTTAAGAGGCGTCGTTAGGCTGCCATGTTTTCGTAAGGGATTTTTCATCTCACTTTTATTCCCGTGGGATTTATGCTACATTGGCCCCAATTTCCTTTGAGTGGTGTATGTACTTCACATTATTTTACTCATTGTGTAATATAATTTCATTTATGATTATTTACATCAATTTTGTATTGTCTTTCTTTCCCGGGGTGTATGTTTTGAAAGTTACCCAAGTCGGTAAGGGAACTATTCACCCTCCTCTTTTTAAAAGACTTATTTTGTTATGTATTTTAATTCACATACTATAATGTTGGGATATGTTATTATATATTCTTATTGATGTAAATTTTATTTCCAAGTCATGAGATACCATTTTTATCTCTCATCAACTCTTTTTCTGAATTTTGAAGTGACGCTGTTAGGCTGCCAAATTTTTGCAAGGGAACTTCTTAACCCAATTTTGATTCTTTGGGATAAACTTGTACTCCTTGAATATGTCATTCTATGAATATGTGTTAATTTCCTCTGATTGTTTTACACTTAATATCCACTTATATTTTGTGTATTCTTTTGTCACACATAATTATGAGATTGATTTATCCTTGATTTAAGGATACCTTCTTTATTATGGATTTCATCTCATTTTACATTTCTATCGAGACTTCATTGTTTTTATGCACCAGTTCACTCTTATATGGTGTATATACTGTCCTTTGGAATATTATATCATGAATCCCTCTATTCTCATGATATTATAAAGTTCTAATTAAATGTTATTCCTCATTTATTGTATTCAAGTGTCTCCTATTTTGTTAAAAACACTTTAACTAAAATATCGTTTTAAATGTTTTAATGATTTATTCTTATAAATATTTCTCATTAATATCCATGTTTTCAAAATGGTTTTAAGGATTTATTTATATGGATATTAATGGTTTAAAATGTTAAAAGCTTCAAAGTGGTATGGGACATTTTGATTCAAAAATATCTTTATTAAATGTTTTAAATGGTTTTGAAAATGGTTTTTAGAATGGATTCATTATTTCAATATCTTAAAATGTTATATTGTTATTGAAATGTGGGAATGTTATATTTCCTTTATGCTTAAGTTATGTGCTATGATTATGTTATGGTTCTTGGGCATTATTATGAAGATGGGTGGTTCTGTGATAAACTAAGGGCGGGTGAGCCCGATATAGCTCTTCGATGCATTGGGTAATGCGAAGGAGTGAAACGTTAAGGTTTCTCCAAAGAGATTTAGGGAATATACTGTGGTGGGTATTCCAAATGTAACCAAGAGGGTTACTCCCTACGTAAGAATTTTATGAATTTTTCAAGTTACCTTTATGTCTTATGATTTCTATGATTTATTCATGATTTTATGAGGTATGTTAAAGTGTATATGATTTATGGGTAAAGTATGATTTAATTATTATGTATATATGTACTCATGTTTCCTTTCCATATTTTTATAACCCTTACTGAGATTTTTATGCTCATCCCAAGTTTTTTTTGAAATGTTTTTCACAAGTCAAGGGAAAGGTACATGATATGATGATAGTGTCAAGGAAGTGTCAAGAAAGAATCCATTTTTTATTTTTAAATATGTTTCTGTTGATGGGAAAAATGAATACTATATTTTATGTAACCACTTTGTTTAAATGTGGAATGTAATGCAAGTTTTATGATCTAATTCTCTAAAACTCTAAACCTGAAAACATCCTCAATGATTAATCTTGTAATAACTCAAGATTAAGTAAGGTTTAAGGTTGAGGCCTTATAGTTGGTATCAGAGGTAGGTTTAGACAACTTTAGGGATTAGAAGTTTTTGTTAGACATGTGATTAGTCCATATATCTATTATTTCAGTTAAATCCTTGTTTTATAACTTTTTTTCAGGACAAGTAAAGTCAGTTACGAATGGAAGGAGAAGGATCTCAAATGACATTCCTATCTCTTCCTGATGATATGCTTGCAATAATTATTGCAAAGTCATGTTCGGATGATTGTAAAACTTTTTCTAGCATACAACTCACTTTCAAGCAGTTGTTTGAGATATCAAACACCTCCTCTATACCTCATTATCATCGTGGATCATGGGTTGTTTTTAGACAAATACTATTTTCACAATATTCTCATATTTTCAAGAAAGGTAAATATTATCAAGGTATTTTCAAATATTTTACCTTATCACAAGAATTTGAAGCATATTATGATTTTAAAAATGGTGCTGAGGAAGGAGACCCTTGTGCAACCTATTTATATTTGCTTTTAAAATATAGTCTCTCAGCACATACTTATGGTATTTTAAAAGGACCAATAATATAAAGTTTCAACTCAAATTCTGTCCGACTATTTTATAGAAATCATGTTTTATCAGATGTTTTGTAATTATATGTCATACATGATTATTTTCCAAAACTATTTTTCTGTGAACGCCCATATGACCCATGTTGTACAAGGTGTATTTGGATGGAGGAAGCAAATGATTTTGAAGGATCTCTAAATCATTGTTGGAATGCATGGTACTTCTACCTACGTGAGCAAGATGATGATGAAACTGAGTGGACTCCATGATCAAGGTATGATGTTATTCATTTTGGGAATCGTTTTATTTTATCTAATGGTGGTGAAATAAGACTTCAAGAATTAAGATGTTGAGATCGTAACGAATTTGGATGAAAATGAGAGGTATAAGGAAACTATTGAGGTTAAAACATGTTAGGGTTATTTTTGGAGTTTTATAAAAAGGAAAACACGCAGACCGTGTGATAACCCGTCACGTCGGACAAAGCTGCGGGAATCAAACCCACATCCAAAGTGCAACTGGTATTTATCGCCTACCACTGGACTACGTGAAGTCCCTGGTTAGTATGACTTATTCTTTTTAGTTAGGTGACTTTATGAATTAAGAGTATGTTGATTTTGGGTTATTTATGAAAATGATTAACCTATCATGTAGGATATGTGATTAGGTTAATTACTTTTCAATACGAGACATTAAGAGCAACTGATATTGTTTGGAGATAAATGTTGTGATTTAACTTGGAAGACTATGTGACTAAATCCTTCAAATATTTGGGTTTCAATATTAGTTTGGTTTACTTTGAATAATTTTATGGACAAATTGTTTATCGAATGGTCCTCGTTGAACTTTGGGTTTTGTTGGACAAATTTTGGAGATTAAGAATAGATTTTCTTTTTATAAAGGGTTATCCTTTTCTGGATTATCTGATCTTGTACTAACCTTTTTGGTTTTGGTTTTGGTTAAAGTCTAAATACATGGGAAGTATATAGTTCTCTTTTGTGGATTAGGTGATTCTCTAGAAGTTGATTATAGTACTCTTAATGTGAACAAGTCTTCCTAAATACTCGTCTTTTGGAGAAAATATGATTTTGTGTAAGGAATCTAATAAAAGTTGAAAGTCAACATGATAAGTGATTATGTTTCCTTATGAATAAATTCCTCAATAAAAAGTAACTTAAAACAAAAATGTTGTCTATTAACTTTTCCTACTGGGGATCGAATACCGTTTAACCCATCACAAGTTTGTGACTTTCTTTTGGTTAACTTTCTCCTAAAAATGTTTTCTATCACTCTCCATCAGAACATGACCCTATGTTTTCTCCTCCATGTCCATGTTTTCCTACATGGAATCCTAGTATGGGTTAACTCGGGTGACCTCTGTACTTATCTTCCTTTATTTTAAAGTGATTGTTTTACTGACTCTTGTTCCGATGTGGGACTTTCAAGCATGTTTCCAAGCCCAATTTTAAAATTGCGAGGACGCAATTCCCAAAAGGGGGGAAGGATGTAACACCCTAGGTAAATAAAGAGTATGAAATTTTCACATTTATCCATATTTGTGAATAAAATATTAATATGAATTTAAATGGGATGCTATGCTCGATGGCGTACCCAACACACAACAACGAGTTTCTTGGGAATATTACATTGCACACTAATAATAAAATAATATTATTTTAAATAATAGTTAACGCCTAGCTATTGTAATGGCGGGAATGAACAGAACTAATTACAAAATGATTATATATGTTTGTAAAATATTTTTAATTTTTACATTAAATGTTAGAGGATTAAAAATGCGAATGAATCTAATTTTAAGCGTAAACATTCTAATATTCTTTAAAAGGTCGATTAACCGCCTTTTGATGGCGAACCTCTTTTAAATCCACTTTTTGATAATTTTATGTGTTATATTTGAAAAAATAAAATTCTTCTTTATAATCGGGACATCAAAATTTACTTTGTGTAATTTTTTGGTATTTTTCTGATAAAGTACTTTTTTTTATGAATAGTGAAAAATGTGGTATTTTAATTCAAAACCTCTTTTTAATCTAATTTATTTATATGATTATATTATATTTTAAATTGGTTTTAAAGTGAAATTAGAATATATTTTTACCATTAAATCCAATGGTGGTCATTGGAATTAATTTCACTTTGAAATTGGACTTAAACTTGTGTTAATCTTTTAATAGATATTGTTTCTTAAAAACACGCTATTTGTTTTGACAGTGGTAATTAATTATTAAATTAATTAATGAAACTTATATTTTTTGAATTTTGTAAAATAGACATCATTTTTGAGTTCGGAATATCAAATATAGCTTAGGGTGAAGTTTTGGTATTTTTCTGAAAAACTTCAATTTTTGATGAATAGTGAAACCACTAAGTGGTACTTAAAAAACTGATTTTTCATTTAAATGAAATTTTACCACCTTTGTGTTTTGAATTTCAAAAATCCGACATACATGGTTTTCATTAAGAATTAAAATGTGGTTCAATGGGATTAAAATAATTTTTTGGTGAATAGTAACTTATTAAGTTTTTAATCGCGATTAGAGGTAATTAGTGTAGTTTAAGGTAAGAATAATGTTTTAATAAAATTAAATAACCTAGACAGATGTCCTACCCTCATTTTATGATTCATGGCCGACCAATAAAATCCAAGGGTCAACTTGGGGACTCCATGGAGCCACTTTGGTTGGAAAATGACATAAATACCTTTTTATTTAATGTTAAAATTAAAATGACACCAACATGAGTTGTTTAACTAAAACAATTTTTACATGGGGTTATACAAGTCAGATTTTTGACTATAAATATTCATTGGTAAGCTAAAAATATTTCCTAAATCATAGTATTTTTTTATAATTTTTAGACATTAAATAAATTAAATTTTTTATGACATCATGATGATGCAGCGATGACCTCATTATTTAACAATTTAAATAAAATGGAAAGATAATGTAAAATATAAGACCTACACATGTCCAAAACCTATTGGATGGGTGGATTTAGAACCCTTATCACCTTATCCTAGAAAAACATCAATGTGGGACCATTAAAATCCGAAACTCATTATAAAATAAAGTAACATTTCTTTACTTTCCAAGAGTGCCCCTCCCCTCCTCTTATAAAAGGCCCCCACCTCTACCTCCTTACCCACACTTCCAAAGCCTTTGGATCGGCCAACCCCTGCCCATTTTGTCTCTCCACATCCCTCTCTTACTCCTTGAAGCCTCAATTTGGGCAGAAGTCTTCCCAAGGAATCCTTTGAGCTCAAACCAAAGGGAGTTACCCGATTTTAAGGTAAAGTCTTGAATTCAGTCCTTTTGTTTTATTTTGCATCTCCAACCCCCTAAACTCTTTTTATTCCTTTATTTTGTAACAACACCAGTATATTCAATATACTAGGATGTTTTTATATTAAGGATTCGAGCTACACTTACACACACCTTCTTCTAATGGTTAAATAACATACTGTTTCTATGGATGGCGAATTACTGCCTCACGAAACGATGATTGTTCAATCTTATCTTAACACCTTTCATGGTGGACATTATGATGTAACTACACTTATATATGATATATAATATGTTTATTTTTTCATTAATCTTCTGTATATTTCATTTATGGCATAACTTTATGGCTCCCATTATGGGTATACGCGATATCTTCATTTTAGGAAGTACGGACTACTGCCCCCTCAAAGTGATTTGATTCGTTAATACCATATGTGGTACGTATAAAGGATATATTTAATGATATTATATATGATACCATAATGGAATTAAAATACTATTATTTATCATTATGTTTTAATTCCATTAAATATGAAATAGAAATGGAAGTAGCGTTCATGCGTACGTACGGCTTACCGTCTCCATGAACGGTGCATTTCATTTCTTTACTCTAAATGTTATGTAATATTATAAATGAATGAATATACTGGATATATATGATATATATTATATCTACATCATGAATAAAATTATGGATATAATGGATATTTTACCACATGAACAACTTGTAATTATAAAGAGTTTATTTTTTTTGACTCAAGTACCAATGATCATTAAAACGACCTTTATTAACTTAAATAATAACATAATGTTAATGACATGGTAATAAGTGATATAAAAGGAATAATGAACTTTAAAAAGGTTCTTAAGGAAGTATAAATTAACTCAAGTTTATTATTTAGGATATTAAAGAACGATCGAGTCAAGTCGGACCAGAGGTAAGGGATCCTACTCCTCTCTTTCTTTTTAAGTACACTCTTTTATGTCATTCCTTTTAAGCTCATCTTTCTTATGATTGGGATGTTATTTTATATTAATCCTACTGTACTTCTTATTTTCTTATTATGAGAGACCCTATTTTCTATCATCAATCCATTTTGGAAGTTTTGAGTGGCGCCGTTAGGCTGCCGAATTTTCGTAAGAGATCTAACATCTCTCTTTCTTTTTAAGTACTCTCCTTTATGTTACTTCTTTTAAGATCATCTTTGTTATGATGGGGGATGTTATTTTATATTCATGTTGCTGTAAATTTTATTGTAATATTATGAGAGACCCTATTTGATCTCATCAATCCATTTTTGGATGTTTTAAGAGGCGTCGTTAGGCTGCCGAGTTTTTGTAAGGGATTTTTCATCTCACATTTATTCCCGTGGGATTTATGCTACATTTTCCACAATTTCCTTTGAGTGGTGTATGTACTGCCCATTATTTTACTCATTGTGTAATATACTTTCATTTATGAGTATTTACATCAATGTTGTATTGTCTTTCTTTCACGGGGTGTATGTTTTGAAAGTTACCCAAGTCGGTAAGGGAACCATTCACCCTCCTCTTTTTAAAATACTTCTTTTGTTATGTATTTTAATTCACATACTATTATGCTGTGATATGTTATTCTATATCCTTATTGATGTAAATTTTATGTCCAAGTGATGAGATACCCTTTTTATCTCTCATCAACTCTTTTTCTGAATTTTTAAGTGATGTCGTTAGGCTGTCAAATTTTTGCAAGGGAACTTCTTAACCCAATTTTGATTCTTCGGGATAAACTTGTACTCCTTGAATATGTCATTCTATGAATATGTGTGAATGTACTCTGATTGTTTTACACTTAATATCCACTTATATTTGGTGTATTCGTTTGTCACACATAATTATGAGATTGATTTATCCTTGATTTAAGGATACCTTCTTTATTATGGATTTCATCTCATTTTACATTTCTATTGAGACTTCATTGTTTTTATTCATCAGTTCACTCTTATATGGTATATATACTGTACTTTGGAATATTATATCATGAATCCCTCTATTCTCATGATATTATAAAGTTCTAATTAAATGTTATTCCTCATTTATTGTATTCAAGTGTCTCCCATTTTGTTAAAAACACTTTAACTAAAATATCGTTTTAAATGTTTTAATGATTTATTCTTATAAATATTTCTCATTAATATCCATGTTTTCAAAATGGTTTTAAGGATATATTTATATGTATATTAATGGTTTAAAATGTTAAAAGCTTCAAAGTGGTATGGGACACTTTGATTCAAAAATCTATTTATTAAATGTTTTAAATGGTTTTGAAAATGGTTTTTAGAATGGATTCATTATTTCAATATCTTAAAATGTTATATTGTTATTGAAATGTGGGAATGTTATCTTTCCTTTATGCTTAAGTTATGTGATATGATTATGTTATGGTTCTTGGTCATTGTTATGAAGATGGGTGGTTCCGTGATAAACTAAGGGCAGGTGAGCCCGATATAGCTCTCCAATGCATTGGGTAATGCGAAGGAGTGAAACGTTAAGGTTTCTCCGAAGAGATTTAGGGAATATACTGTGGTGGGTATTCCAAACGTAACCAAGAGGGTTACTCCCTACGTAAGAATGTTATGAATGCCTCAAGTTACCTTTATGTCTTATGATTTCTATGATTTATTCATGATTTTATGAGGTATGTTAAAGTGTATATGATTTATGGGTAAAGTATGATTTCATTCTTATGTATATATGTACTCATGTTTCCTTTCCATATTTTTATAACCCTTACTGAGCTTTTTATGCTCATCCCAAGTTTTTTTTGAAATGTTTTTCACAGGTCAAGGGAAAGGTACATGATATGATGATAGTGTCAAGGAAGTGTCAAGAAAGAATCCATATTTTATTTTTAAATATGTTTCCGTTGATGGGAAAAAATGAATATTATCTTTTATGTAACGACTTTGTTTAAATATGGAATGTAATGCAAGTTTTATGATCTAATTCTCTAAAACTCTAAACCTGAAAAGATCCTCAATGTGTAATCTTGTAATAACTCAAGATTAAGTAAGGTTTAAGGCTGGGGCCTTATATTATGTGCATTATTTTTTTATATAATAAATAATTTACATTCATTTTATTATTTTTACATTGTAAATAGTTTTTAAAGCACAAATAGTATTTTTAGTTAATATTCAACTAAATTATCTTTTTTGATAAATTAATGTATTTTTGAATTAAATAATGTTTTAATAAAATATTATTATTATTAAATTAAATTTTATTAAGTATAAATGATCGTATAATTTTTATGAATAAAATTGTAATTTTTATTAAGGTTTGAAAGCTATTTTTGTCAAAACCCCTGAATTTTTTGTAAATGTCAGATTTTATTTTAAAAGTGAAAATTCACATGTTTAGAAAATTATTTTGGTAAAATTAATATTATTTTTGTAGTCAGGTCTTCAAAATTATCCAATGGTGATTTTTTCATAATTTTCTGTGAGAGTTGAACTTTTGGGTAAAAATTAAATATCATTTAAATATATAATGTGTTATATATGATTGGGGGGAAATGCGGGAGAGCTCTCGAGAGGTGATTCCTCGGCGATTTCTACTCGGTGATTGATGGCGGCGTTGTTGTATTGCTATTTTGATCCTAAGGATGTCTTCGTTCCTCCCTCGAAGGTGGTCGCTCCGGGTGATGCTATTGATTTGGCGGCGAAGGATTGTCTGCTAAACCCTAGGCGGAAGAATGATGGCTTGGCTTCCCGAAATAGGTTTTTCTCTGAATCCCTATCTGATTCAGCCTCTCTAAATAAGAGGATCACCAAGAATGGTTCGATTGCTTTTGTTGAAGCTAATCCGAAAGTTCTAGAGGATCGCCTTGAGGAATGTAGGTTCTCACTGCTCGCTAGATTGTCGAGAACTCGTAGCGAAGCTCCTGTGAGGGTTGATGAAGTGCGCAATTGCTTGGCCCGAAGCTGGGGGTTCTCGGATTGGCGTCTGATTTCCATCGAAAGAGGTATGTTTCATGTCGTTTTTCCTTCGAAGGAATTGCTGAATATAGCCTGGAGCTTTGGACCTATTTCTTTGAAGCCTGGGTATATAATGGTACAGCAGTGGGATCCTTTATCGCATCCCCTTGCCACTAAGAACTCTTCCACTCAAACATGGGTCCGCATTAGGGGTTTAAACTAGTTTTTTTGGCATCCTTCAGTCTTATGGGAAGTTTCCTCAGCCATTGGGAGTCCAATTAAGGTGGATAAGGAGACTGAACACCCTAGATTTGGCCATTTTGCTAGGGTCTTGGTAGAAATTGATCTAGCACAGGTCCTGATTGACAAAGTTTTCCTTGTTGCTGGGGAGTTTAAGCTAGAACTTGCTGTTCAATATGAGTGGTTGCCTATTTTCTGTAAATCGTGTCTTTGTATTGGTCATACTTCTATGCAATGATGTAGGAACTTGAAGTGTACACTTTGTAAGTCAGTGGGTCATACCTCTGAGCAGTGCAAAACGATTTCAGCGGTGCAGGCTGGTTCTAAGTTGGTTTCTAGAGTAAAGGAGCCTCCAAAGGTAGGCCCTGCCTCATTTGCTAAGGCTGTCCAGTTTGGTTTGGGTAAGCAGTCTGTTGGCCAGCCGGCTGCTGCTGATGACCGATCAGTGGATAAGGCATTGGAACCATCTGTTGTTGGAATTACCAGGGGTGATGCTTGCAGGTCATGGGCTGATATTGCTGAAGAGGAGTAAGGGTGTCATCTAGTGCATATGGATGCTACTACAATGGTTACTGAAGTTCAGCAGGAGGCTGCGGTTGATGCCCAGCAGGGTAAACATATGCTTGTTGAGGAAGAGGACGGGGTCCAATCGGATCATGAGGTTGTTGTTCAGGATGATGTTAATGCTGAGTTTGATCGTGCTGCAGTGGCTTCGGCTTGTATGAAGGGTAAGATGAAGATCTTTGATGAAGATGGGTTTCAATTAGTGACGTCGAAGAAGTTGAGGGCTGATCCAGCCCAGGTAACCACTGTGGGAGCGCGGCTGGATGGTGCTGTGATGGTGGATAGTGGTACTGTAGGAGAGGATGTGGTCTAGCAGGTTAACCATTATGATTTATTATTGAAGGGTGATGCTGATATTGGGACAGAGGATATTCTGGAGAGTTCAACTCTGCATGTTGCTGATATGGAGGCTGCTTCAAAGGATACTTTGTGTGCTGAGCCGAAATCTCCAAAGCCAGTACCTAATTTCTTTTCTATGTTGGAGTCGATTAATACTCCGGAGTTTGATATGATTAATCTGGAAGGGCTTAAGAAGGCAGGATGTAGCAATAATCGAGATAGCACTTTGATACATGTTGCTGATAAGGGGATGGAGATCCCAGTGGTAGTGGATTCCACTGCTTATAATATTGCTTGCTCTTCTTCTGAGATACAGGTGGTCCAGGATACACAGGAGGTTCGGCCGGTGCATGAAGAGTATCATGCTACTGCGGATCACAAGGAAGACACTTTCACTGATGTTGGCCTGCATGGTGAAGCTTCCCCTATGGAAAATACTGAGGAACTGACTATGGCAATGAAAGCTGGACAGCAGAGTGGGCGTGGTCGCCTCCCGGCCAGTCGGGGGGGATCTAGGGGTCGAGGTCGTCCTCGAAAAAGGTGATCTTCTGTTTGATTTATTTGTTCTTGTTGGCATGGTCTGTTGGACTGTAGCTTTTCCCCCTGTTTGTTTGTTGCAACTTTTATTTTTCTTTGAATAAATTTTGGGGTCATGGGTCTTATGCCCATGATCGAGCCTTCTTGGTATAATGTGTTATATAACATCATTGTGACCCAATAGTGATGTAATAAAATACTATAAACATTATTTTTGGCCAATATATGTTTTAACATTAAAATAATTTGATTTTATGTTTGTTTGATTTATTTTATAAAGCCTTAGTGGACCCTTCAAGACTTATAAAACATTTTAGATTTTAAATTTTTTTCCTTGAGAGTGTGACTCATCTCCACATAAGAAACCCTATTATTTCAAGAATTTATTCCATTGGCCTTATAAAATATTTTTTTCACTCCTATTTGTAAAAAACCATGTGCAAAAACCATGGGCTTGTTTTTCGTTTTGATAAGTTTAATATCTGGTGTCCCAAACCTAAATAATAAATAATTCCCTCTCCTTTCCTATATAAATCCACCAAATATCCCACTTCCTATTCACTAAAAGACATTGGAGTTCGTCCAAACTCTTTCCTCCTATATCTATAATCCTTCCAAGGTTCCCCAAGGTCCTAATAATCCTCTCTCAAGCCTCTCTAAAGCCTTCAGGGTCACACTTCCAAGTAAGGGATTCCTTCCTTTCTCATTTTTTCCATGTTTTTTAATATTATTATGCCATTTTATTTTCAATAATAAATTTTGGAAAATGATTTATAAACTCTCCCATGCTACCCTCTTTATGTTTAAATGGTCAGATACCCCTTACTCTCTCATTAATTCCTCCCATGTACACCTGTTACCATGCCGAAATTCTGTAAGTAATTTCTCCCTCCACATTTACATTCAAGAAATTATTTTGTATTATGCATTAAAATTCCATTACCAATGTTGGGAAATGTGTATATATGACCCCATTACTGTCAATTTCATTTAAATATTATGAGACACCCTTTTCTCTCTCATCCACCTTTTTATGAAGTCTTATGTCACATCGTTATGCTGTCGAAATTGCACTGCCATTAGCCAAGCCAAAATCATTCTGTAGTAAATACCATGCCCATTTCACTATCAAGGGTATTCACCATTATGCACATTTACATATTGATAGAAGAATTTCATGCATTAATTCAACATTCCTATACCATGGAATAAATTATGATGTTTAATGAATCTATGTTGTATGATTTTGTGGCACGCTTATGCATGAAATTAAATGTTTAGGAAGGGTGCACCTTGATAGCGCTCCAATGCATTAGGTAAAGATTTGTATCATGATACGTAAAGTGAAATAAGGATTTATTCATGAAAATTCAAGTTAAATTAGTATTTACTCATGCTAATTCAAGTGCAACGAGGGTTTACTCATGCTCCATGTGCAATGAGACTTAGAACGTGCTAATTCCATGTTAAGTGTTGTTGCCTTATTTCCATGTTATGATAATCATGCTATATCATGTCTTTATATTAATGTTTTATTTATGATCCATTGATATGACTATTTCCTAACATATATTGTATTCTTCATGTTATTCCTTTTTTACCCCCTTACTGGGCTTTATATCTCACCTTGTTCACATGTTTGTCCTCAGGTTATCCCTTGTAATGCTATGTATGAGAGAATGACGTTTTCATTTAAAGGATGTTTTCAATAAAGATATTGTGTGCTTTATGTTTTAAGTTGTTATATAATGTTCCTAATCCAAAAAGACACTAGACCTCCCGATCTTCCATGTTGTATTATGTGAAGAGTTTTTGTAATAAATCACGTTTAAGTGTGTAATAAAAAGTAGGGTAGTTATAGTTGGTATCAGATGATAGGTTTAGTTATTTTGGGATTAGGATTATAAAACCCTAGTGAAAACATTAGGGATAAGACTAAGTAAAATAAAAAACTCCCAAAATTTTGGTGATTATTGAGTAAGTGGTTTATCAAACAAATACATACTTTTTTGGATATGAGCAGGTAGAGGTGGCTCTGGAACAGATGTACCTAGGAGTAAAAACTCTGACAAGGAGTTTCGGGCATGACCTAGGGTATCCTGGTATATGACAACAGCCCTTTCTGCACTCTTGGTTATGACACTCCTAGGGGTATTCTTTGGTAAATTAATAAGCTTAGTATGAACCATTATTAAGGGAATTAAAAAAATCCTCTATGAATATATTTTAGAATGTATATCATAGATAACATAGATTGAAGTTTATATATTCATAAGTTAAGGAAATAAAAGTTATTTATAAGTCACCCATTTTGACCTTGGATTACCCTTTATGTGTTAACCCTAACTTTCCTTTTATTCTATCTAATGGTCGGTAATATGAGGACTCGGGCTAACAACTGATGTGAAGATCAATGTGATGAATGTTCTAATGAGATTCCCAATCTGATGGGAGAAGGAATTGTGAACTTTGTCACAATTATCTCCTAGTTAACTCAATCTTTTAATAGAAACATGGGTCATGAGGAACATTGAACCCCCCCCCCCAATAAATAAAAAGTCTCTATCGAGGGCTTCATGAGATAAAGGCCTCTTACTTTTAATGGATTATCTGGTCCCTCAATCGTCAAACAATGGATAAACTCCATTGAAAAGATCTTATTTGTCCTTCAATGTTCCAAATAAGAGAAGGTTCTTCTTGATACTTTTTTATGGAGGGTGAAGTCTATCAATTGTGGAAATTGATCAAAAATATGAAGCTGGAGGGGGAGATTGAGGCGTTGGAATGGAAGGATTTCCAGAAAATGTTTTTGGATAAATATTTTCCTCGCACCCTCTGGATTAAGATGGAAAGGGACTTCCTTGACCTCAAGAAAAAAGACATCGAATCCATCAGAGCATATGAGGAAAACTTCACAAGGCATGCATGATACACCTCCAGCTTTTTTGTTACCCCAGAATGATAGGTTTACTACTTCTTCGGTGGGATGAAACCTAGCATGTCGAAAGCCCTAGAGACACGTGAGGTCGATAGCTATGAATAAACTGTTCGATGTTCCCTCATGGTTGAAATGTATATTAGAGAATCTCAGGGGTATTATGGGGATAAGAAGAGTATTGTGGACTTCAATTCTTGCAGCCCGATGGATAAATCCAACGGTTCTAAGATAATCTAACGCCCCACTTTCTAAAGGTGTGGAAAGAAGCACCACGTAAATTTCCTAAAGGGGGTGGGGAAATGCTTTAGGTGTGGAAGATACGGGAACGTATCCATTAACTATGGATAAGAAAAACTCGTGGCTGAAATAGAGGAGAGGAACTCTCTATTCGAACCTCAATGCGTTTTTCATTGCTTCATCTCCAAAGAACCAGGGCACCATGCAAATCAGTTCCCTAATCCAATGGTTTTTTGAGGCAACCAATAACTTCCAAGGATGCAAGTACGAGCCTTTTCCATCATTACTCCTGAAGTGAACCCCAACAATAAAGTGGTGATAGGTATGCTAGTTATTAATTCAATAATGGTGAACATACTTTTTGATTCTGGTTCTACATATTCTTTTATATCCTGAAAGTTTAGTAGAAAAATCTTAACACCACCACAAATCATGGAAGTAAAGATGTCGGTGAGTACAAAAAATGGTGCAATCATTGCATCCCATGAATATAACTCCTCCCCTATCATAATCGGTGGATTGAACTTCCCAGAGAACCTCATTATACTTTCTCTAGTGGAATTTGATGAAATTCTCAGTATGGATTTCCTTTACTTATATAGAGCCAACATAATTTTTCGTGAGTGGAAAATCACTCTCCATATGAAGAATCGACCCCTGATTCTATACAAGTTCAAGTAGAAAGATGAATCTTCTTTATCACCATCATCTCAAGTGTGGATATTACTTCCCTATGAGCGTGCGTATCTCGCTCAGATGATTGATTCTAAGGACAAAACAATCCTTTAATACATGCTTATTGTGAGGGAATTTATTGATGTGTTTCCTAAGGAATTTCCTGGTCTTCCACCTAGAAGAGATGTTGAATTCTTATTTGACCTTATACCTGGGGTGTTTCCAATATCCAAGACTCCATATAGAATGGCTGTTGTGGAGCTGGAGGAGCTGAATAAACAACTACAGGAGAATATGTATAAAGGGTTTATATTCCCAAGTGCTTCACCATGGTGTGAACTAGTCATCTTCATCAAGAAGAAGTATGGGTCAATGCGCCTTTGTATTGATTATTGTGATCTTAACAAAATCATGATAAATAACATGTATCCACTACCACAAATCGATGACTTGTTTGATCAGATACATGAAGCACAAAACTTCTCCAAGGTAGATTTGCGGTTGGGATATTATCAAGTAAGCTTGAAGAAGGAATATATCCACAAGACTACTTTTCGCACAAGATACGGGCACTATGAATTCATATTAATGCCTTTTGGACTCACTAATTCTCCTTAAATCTGTATGGACTTGATGAATAGAGTCCTTATATATTACCTAGAAAAATTGGTGGTAGTCTTTATATATGATATTATAATATACTCCACAACCAAGGAGGGTGATAAGGAGCATCTAAGAACAATACTAGATACCTTGAGAAAGAGAATCACTATGAAAAGTACAGAAAGTGTGAGTTCTAGTTGAAGGAGGACTCATTCTTGGGCCATATCATCACAAGCAATGGGATATTTTTGGATCCCTCCAAGACAACTGTAATTGAGGGATGGATGAGGACAACATCAGAAATGGATATTCATAGCTTTTTGGGGTTAGCTGGATATTATCGCCGATTTGTGAGAAATTTCACATGGTTTTCCAACCCTCTTACTAAGCTAACTTGGAAGGGAATAAAGTTTTCTTGGAGTGATGAATGCGAAGAGAACTTTAAGGAGTTAAAAAGGAGGCTTAACACTACGCTCGTGCTCAAATTACCCATGAGTAGAGAACTTGTTGTGGTATTTAGTGCTGCTTCGAAGAATGGTCTGGGTTTTGTGTTGATGTAGAATGATAATGTGATAGCTTATACCTCAAGGAAACTGAAAATAAATGAGAAAAACTAACTCATGCTTGATCTGGAGTTACCAGCTGTGATCTTTGCATTTAAAGTCTAGAGGAAATATCTCTATGGGGAGAAGTGTGAGATATATACTGATCATAAGAGCCTAAAATATATATATTCACACAAAAAGATCTTAATATATTCCAAAGAATATGGATATAACTCATCTAGGATTATGACTGCTCAATCCACTACTATCCCGGTAAGGCAAACAAGGTGGCAGATTCTCTAAGTAGAAAGGTTCATGCATCTTTATAAATGATGAGAATTGAAAAGGATCCAATTTTCATAGATTTGAAAATGATGGACATGGGAATCATTAATGGATGAACATCATCAATCCTTTCTCAAATGATTGCTTAATCGTCCTTCATGGAGAAAATAAAGGATGCTCAATGAAAGGATGTGTAAATTCTAAAAAGGGTGGAAGCTATCAGAAATGGGAAATCCTAAGAGTTTGTGGTTGACAAGGATGGAGTTTTGAGATTTGGGTAATGATTAGTTTTACGATCTGATCCTGAGATAAAGAAGGATCTTCTGGATAATGCACATAGCTCAACCTTTTCTATTCACCTAGGGAGCATAAAGATGTATCGAGATCTCTGAGAAAAAGTTTGGTGGGACAATATGAAAAGGGATATTACTGAATATACATCAAATTTCCTGGTATGTTAGTATGTGAAGGATAAGATGGAAATGTTTAAGGGGATGATGCAACCACTACACATACCAACATGGAAGTGGGACAACATTACCATGGACTTTATCACTGGACTTCCAAGGATATCTAGAAGAAACAATGCTATATAGGTTTTTTTGAATCATCTTATGAAGACAACTCACCTTACAATGATTAGAGAGGACTTCTCATTGGATCAACATGCACGGGTTTACATAAAATAAGCGGTAAGACTTCATGGACTACCACTATCTATTGTATCTGATCATGATCCTAGATTCACCTAGATGTTTTGGAAAAGTCTCCAACATGCTCTAAGCACTAAACTGAACATCAATACGGTATATCATCCACTAACTGATGGCTAATATGAGCAACCTATTCATACACTGGAACATATATTAGGATCATGTTCTTTGGACTTTAAAGGAGGATGGGACTAAATTCTTCTACTATTTGAATTATCCTATAATAACAGTTTCCACTCAAGCATCTGAATGGCACCATATGAAGCCCTTTATGGGAAGAGGTGAAAAACACTGGTGCATTGGGATGAAGTTAGTGATTGTAAGCTTCTGGAACCTAAAATGGTAGAAGAAATGGTGGAGAAGGTAAAAACCATTCAGCAGTATATCAAGGCATCCCAAAATCAACAGAAACATTATGCAGATAATTGTCGATGAGACCTTGAGATCAAAGTTGGATACATGGTATTTATACTCATATATCCATGGTATAAGGACATGAGGTTTGGAAATAAAGGGAAGTTAAGTCCTAGGTACATCGGCCCCTTCGAGATTCTTGATTGGGTCAGGGATGTGGCCTTTCGACTAGCACTTCCACCCACCATGTCCAATGCACATTATGTCTTTCATGTATACCTATTAAGGAAGTACATATCATACCCTTACCATGTACTCTCTTCAGAGGTAGTATAATTAGAGGATTATCTTTCTTATGATGAGAAACCAGTGAAGATCTTGGATCATAGAGATAAAGTTATACGTAACAAGACTACCCACCTGGTCAAGGTACTGTAGTGAAACCATAATTACGAAAAGGAAACATGTGAACTAGATTAGGCAATGAAGGAAAAGTACCCACACCTGTTTTCATATTAGAATGTAAAATGAAATTTTTAGGGCAAAATTTCATAAGGGGGGAAGATTGTAACGACCCAAAATTTTATTAGTGAAAATTCCTCTTAATCTAATTAAATGTCTTATTATAAAAAATGGTTATATAAAATATGAACTTCCTTGGTTTTATGTTTTTGGATTTCAAAATATAGTTAATAATTTTTAACATTGCTCATATAGTCGTTGAACAGTGATCACATGATTAGTATAAATATAGGTCTTTAACAAATCTAATTTACTCAAACAAAGGAAGTGATGGCCTCATCTAGTAGACTTTCCTCGTACAAAGACCATTTGTTCGACCCTAGAAATGAGGTGGTATCATTGGGATTTTCTCTTGACTGAGGAAAAGCTGAGATTCAATATGTTAAGCTTGAATGGAACCTCCTACGGGGGAAGTGGAAGTTGATAGAGATTACCACCCAAGCGATATTATCTGAGCCACCCCAAGTGTATGTCACCATCGTACACCTTACCCTTCAATCATATGCAGGTGTTATAAGGGGTTATGTAATAAGACCATAACACTATGATTATATGCATTATTTTTTAATATGATAATGAATATACATTAATTTTATTATTGTTACTTTGTAAATAGTTTTTAAAGCACAAATAGTATTTTTAGTTAATATTCAACTAAAGAATCTATTTTGATAAATTGATGATTTTTTAAATTAAATAATATTTTAATAAAATATTATTATTATTAAATTACTTTTTATTAAGTATAAATGATCATATAATTTTTATGAGTACAATTGTAATATTTATTAAGGTTTGAAAGTTTTTTTTGTCAAAACCCATGATTTTTTGATAAATGTCATTTTTTATTAGAAAATTAAAAATTCCCATATTTAGAAAATTATTGGGATAAAATTAATATATATTTTTGTGGAATCAGGGTGTCGAAATTATCCAACGGTGAATTTTCATAATTTTCTGATATAGTCAAATTTTCGATAAAAATTAAATATTGTGTAAATATATAATGTGTTTTATGACATCATAATGACCCAATAGTGATGTAATAAAATACTATAAACATTATGTTAGGACAATATATGTTTTAGCATTAAAATAATGTGATTTTAGGTTTTTTGGATTTATTTGATAAATCCTTAGTGGCCCTTCAAGACTTATAAAATTTTTATCTTTTTAAATTGTTTTTCTTGAGAGTGTGACTCACCTCCCCATAAGAAACTCTATTATTTTAAGAAGTTAGGCCATTGGCCTTATAAAATATTTTTTTCCACTCCACTTTAGAAGAAATCATTGGCAAAAACAATGGTTCGGATTGTGGTTTAGATTAGTTTAATGTGTGGTGTCCCAAACCTAAATAATAAATAATTCCCTCTCCTTTTCTATACAAACTCACCCAATATCCCACTTCCTCTTCACTAAAATCCTTTGGATTTCGTCCAAACTCTACCCTCCTATCTCTATATTCCTCCCAAGGTTCCCCAAGATCCCTATTATCCTCTCTCAAGCCTCTCCCAAGACTTTAGGATCACACTTCGAAGAAATGGATTCCTTCCTTTCTCATTTTATCTATGTTTCTTAATATTGTTATGCCCTTTTATTTTCAATTATAAATGTTGGGGTATGATTTAGAACCTCCCCAATACTACCCTATTTATTTTTGAATGATTAGGGACCCATTTTCACTCTCATTAATGCCTCCCATGTACACTTGTTACCATGAAAAAATTCCTTAAGGAATTTCTCCCTCCTCATTTACATTCAATAAATTCTTTTGTATTATGAATCCAAATTCCATTACCAATGTTGATACATGTATCTATATGACCCCCTTACTATCTATTTCATGTACATATGATGAGACACCCTTTTCTCTCTCATAAACCTTTTTATGAAGTCCTATGTCACACCATTACGTGGCCTAAATTTCACCGCCATTTTCCAAGCCAAAATCATTGTGTAGTGAATACCATGTCAATTTCTCTATTAAGGGTATTAACCTTTATGCACATTTACTTATTGATGGAAGAGTTTCATATATTAATTCCACATTTTTTTATCATGGAATAAATTATGATGTTTAATGAATCTATATTTTATGATATTGTGGCACACTTATTCATGAAATGAAATGTTTAAGAAGGGTGTGCCTAGATAGTGCTCCAATGCATTGGGTATAGATTAGTATCATGATATGTTAAATGAAATGAGGATTTACTCATTATAATTAAAGTAAAATTATGATTTAATCATGATAATTCAAGTTCAATGAGGGTTTACTCATGCTTCATGTGCAATGAGCTTTGGCACATGATAATTCCATGTTAAGTGTTGTTGCCACATTTCCATGTTAGGATAAACATGATATATCATTCCTTTATGTTCATGTTTATTTAATTCTCCATTTATATTCCTATTGCCTAACATGTATTGTATTCTTTATTTTATTCCTTTTTTACTCCCTTTTAGGCCCTTATAGATCACCATTTTCTTGTGTATGTCCTCAAGTTATCCCTTGCAATGCTAAGTACGAGGGAATGTGATGGTTATGTAAAGGAATTTTTCAATAAATATATTGTGTGTTTTATGTTTTAAGTTGTTATGTAATTTCCCTAATCCCTAAAGAAACTAGAATACTCTATCTTCTATGTTGTATTAAGGGAAGAGTTTATGTAATAAATCATGTTTAAGTGTGTAATAAAAAGTAGGGTTGTTATAAAAAATAAAAATGTTCTTATATCTATTAATGAATAGTTTATAAATGTGAATATTAAATGTTTATATTAAGGTCTTATTAAAAAAAATATTTAATCTATTTTGAATGGAGTTTTGTATGATTTCATCATTGCTTCAAATAAAATTAAATATATGACACTTATTTTATGTAAATTATTTTTTGTAAAATATGAAATTTTTCTTATATGAGAGTAAAGGAGTCTATAAAAATATTTCATAATTTTATTATGAAAATTTTCATATTAAAACTATGTAAATGAGAATTTGAAATGTTTATATTGGATAAAATTGAATTTTTTGAGTTCATTCATGTGTATATTATAAAGTGTTTATAATTTATTTATTAGTGGTTTAAAAATGGTTTTTTCATTCCTAAATAGTTGAATTGTGGATTTATTTATTTATTCCACACTTATTCATAGATATAAACTTTTATATTAATAATTTTTATGTATGAATTTGTTTAAAGTATTTAACCACTTCTCAATTATCATACATATTGTTATGGATTTGAATTTTGGGTATGATGGTTGATTTAGTTTACTTTTACCTTGATCATAACTTATTATTTGGTTATGAATCTAATTAAATAAGTTTACTATAGTTGTATATTTACTGGGTCTTATAATTGTGATGAAATAGAAATGTTACTTGAGTAAATATTCCTTGGGTAGAGGGAATTTGGGTCATGTAGTTCAGTATCCCAGAGGATTATGCCTTATCTAGAAAAGTTAATGTTGGATTCCTATTAATCTAGGATTACACTTATAGTGATTAGGAGAAGGGGAGGTCTTTAATTTTGTCCTATGAGAATGTGCTCAATTCACCACCTCAATTTAAATTCCCTGAGACCATTGGGTAAATAGCATATCCTATTTCTCTTATTCTAGCTTTATAGTCCTCCTCATTGCTATATACATTAGATTAGATTCCTCCTTCTGGGTGGAGATCATCTTCACATGTCGGTTCACCACTTCTCCATCCCTCTCTTAAGGGCATACTTCTTCAGGCTCCACCACAATTTCATTTGTATCCTCTAAAAAATATGGTTTTTATTTTGAGGGACTTAGACCTTCTTATGTAGACTGATCAACTATGCCAGACATCCCCATAGAGTCATTTGAGAGAGCTTTGGGACCCCTCCAATGGACCTCAGTAGTCAGGTTTGGCTCGGGACGCCATCAATCTCATTATTCCAGTCCCTCATTGATTTTTTGGTGATATTTTCTCTATAAATGGTTCCAAACCTCAATAATAAATCATTATTTTTTGAGTTTCTTCAAAATATGATTTTTTAAAAACATGGGTATCCCGATCTAGGACATGTGGTGGTAGATGATTTCATTTATTCATATGATCGATGGGAGTTTGTTATGGTTGGGACCCCTCCTCGGTGGAAGTATCGATAAATGTTTCATACCTCCATTCATAATGAGTACATTTTCTGACATACAGGTGATTCTCTCAAATTTTTATTATGTCTCTATGAATGTAATCTTAGACTGAAAGTTGATTCTATGACCCGTATATTCATGGATATGGATTTATCCCATTATTTTCAAGATTGTATTTTTCTTACAGTGGTAATATCCCTCTCTTGGTGGAAAGTATTGGTGTATCCTCTTTGGGATTTTTTTTCTCAACTTGGAAGATCTTGGGACATCATAATTCAACATATAGAAAGAATAGTGTCAGAATGTGGCCAGAGATAGAACCATCCTCCAACATCATGTTGAGGGTTCTAAAGTATCCAGTTAATGTAAATTATCCCATCTCTAGCATATCCCTCTCTTGGTGGAAAGTATTTGTGTATCCTCTTTGGGATTTTTTTCTCAACCTAAAAGATCTTGGGACATCAGAATTCAGCATATAGAAAGAATAGTGTCAGAATGTGGCCAGAGATAGAACCATCCTCCAAAATCATGTTGAGGCTTCTAAAGTATCCAGTTAATTTAAATTATCCCATCTCTAGCATATCTATTCATAATTGGGTCTTCACTTATTCTTATAATTATGAACATTATGAGGCGGCCCCTGCATTAGTTTCCCCAAACCCCTCAATCTCTACAATATATTCACTTTGTCTTTGTTTTTTGGTTTATAAGTTATAGAAGTTTTGTAGTTCTTCGTTTTAGGGTACCTAGGACTCTCTAGTTCTCATCTACGATTAGCCACCGTATGTATCTTTATGATCTCTTTCAGATCATCAGTATTCTTCAAAACTTGTGCTTTTTATCATTTTAATTTATACAATGTATTTTTTGTTCTCACTGATGTGCCTCTAGGTTTATTGAATCTATAGTTTCCCTTCACTTCATGTTCCTCTATACCATAAGGAATCAAAATATAATCCCAAAAGAGAATATATTTATCATGTTTCCTTAATTTCCCCCTTCAACATTTGTCACCTTGAGATAATTCAAGGTTTCATACCCTTAAATGATTTATTTCATAGTTTGGAATTCTCGTGGCATAGAATTATGGTTGAAAACCATCTTCATAAACAATGATCTATGAAACAACAACACTTCTCTCTTTCTGCTTCTGGAACACAAAAAAAGATACTCTTAGATCAATAAGTTTTCTCATATTATAGGTTTACATGAATGCATGCATGGATATCCTGAAAATAAATATTTATAGTTTTTTTGTAAATCTATTATTATTGTTAAGAAGGTTTATATACCATAACAATTCATCACAACTAATTTTGGGAATGGAGTCTCCAATAGCTATATCTCATTTTTCTATGCTAAATGAAATCCTTTATTGAGGGAAGAAATTTAGATCGGTCTTAGATCGTTCAAACCAGTTGAAAATTCTTGGCTAGTAATTGGAGAATTCAACATGATTTTAGAAAATTTAGAGAATAAGGGGTAATCTATATCCCAAGAAATCAAGGAAATATTTTCCACATTCATTGAACAAACAGAACATATGGTCCTGGGGTATGAAAGTGATAGATATCCCAATTGTAATAATAAAAAAGATGTTAATAAAACTTGGTATCAACTAGATAGGTTTCTATCCAACATAAATTTCATCTCTTCCTACCTTACATTCAAGGTCACCTCTTTGGTTAGATCAGTATTTGATCACTCTCTAATTATGGTCTTATTACTAGGGTTCTGGGACTGTAATGGTGGATTCCCCTTCTCTAAAATATTGGCAGCCATTCCATGTTATTACCAGTATTTTATAGTCTTGTAATATGTTTTTATAGGTTAATGGTTGAATTTTTCTTCATAAAAATATGATAAAAATGAATGAGTATTTTCATCAATTGTCCAAGAGGAAGGCCATTGTTGATGTACTTTCCTCACTTAAAACTAATATTGAACAAATGGATGATTCTCTTGAAAGAGTTTGGAATGATGATATCTATAATACACTTTCTCACAAAGGGAACATCTTATAATATACTATTCTAAAATAAGAGTTAGTAGCTTGAGAAAAATCTAAATCAACATGGTAAAAGGATGGTGAAAAAAAGATGACCTATTTCCATGCTTTCATCAAGTAGAAAAAGTGGCTCTCTTAACCAAATATTCTTATGTAAATGGGGAATTTACTAATAACATAGATTTGTTGGGTGGTATGGAAAATTATATGTTTTATTCTTTTCCTTTCTATCATAACCACAAAATCTAGGAGGGGTACTTGAGAGGTCATGTATATATATATATGTATATTTTTTTATAGCATACCCAGTGTTTTTTATGTAATTTAAAATAATAACATTGGATCCTAAATGGAATATAGAAAAATAAAATTGGTTTTCCACTCCCTAAACCCAGATAGCTTCCCTAGACCTAATGGATTTCCTGGTTGCTTTTATGGGGTTTATGGAATACAATTAAGGAAAATATTGTTTTCTCTATCCAAAAATTCTTTTAGGGGGTCAACTTATTATATTTTCTAATGCTACCTCCATTGTTCTTATTATAAAGGTTAATTAACCCTTCTCATTGATTCGATATAGTCCCATCATTATGAGTAACATCACATACATTGTTATTACTGGTGTTCTAAACTGAATAATTTATTTTTTTCCTTCTAACGTAGATCTCAAGTGAACAACATGGTTTTATTAAACACTGGTCCATTGATAGAGCTATTGGCATCATAGAGGAGATGATATCTAATATCAATAATAAAAATCATAGATCAAACATTTAAATTAATATTTATATAGGCAATGTGTTTAATGGACTCAAATGAATTTTTTTTTTGAAAGCTCTGTATTGAATGGGTTTTTAATCATGGAATTCTAAATTACTTTTTAGATGATTCATTTATTCTTGCTCGTCTATTTAATTCTCAGAAAGAAGATTTATATTTATAACATCTATTTGGGGGATTATAAATGTGTATATTTTGTCTCCAACTCATATCATCTTGGCACATGAATCTCTCATCAAAATTATTAACAATAATTAGGTGTAGGGTATAATCAACCCCTACAGATGCAGGTATCATTCTCATTGAGTCTCCCATATTATGTTTGTAGATGATATGATTATCTTTTATAATGGTAAAAAGTTATCCACAAGAGTTATTAATAAAACATAGGATGATTATTGTAAATGGTGTGGAAAAAATAGCAATCATGAAAAAAGTATCATTTACATTTCAAGGAATTTCTCATAGAGAAGAGACCACTCTGTTGTGGTAATATTGAGAATACAAAGAATGAAATTTCCAATGGAATACTTATATTGAAACATAACATCATTTTATTTGTGTTTTCATCATTATAGAAAATTGATCAAAAATATTTCAAATTAGATTAACAATTGGAAATAAAATTTATTTCTTTTGGATGTAGGGTCACTTTGGTTAATTGTCTTTTATCCTTGATCCCAATGCATATTCTATCAGTTATCAAGGTGATGAAATATTTTATCAATAATATTTAATCTATAATGTGTTCTTTTAAATATAATTTACACTCAAATGGGATATTCGATTAGGACTCCTGGAAAATAATTTAAAATCCCTATAATGGTGGTGGGATCAACCTCGCTTGTGTAAAGAAGATGAGGAACAACCTGCATGCATTGATTTCATGGGAAAATATAGAAATAATTTTTTTTGGGAAACCATTATGGATAAAAATATATCAGACATGCCCAAATATATCCAATGTAAACACTCAAACAATTTCTAAAATAATTGAAAATCGTATGTTGACATTACAGACCCATACATGGTGGATCATCGAATTGGGAGATATAAACTTCTAGGATGAAATATGGGTTAGTTCCGAACTTGGATTTTCGGGTTACCCATCACACAACACATCCTTATAGCATGACTATTCTTATCTTGAGTTAATTTAATCTATTATTAGTGATGAATAAGTAAATCCTTTTAATATTATTTCCCAAAATCCTGATCAGAACATATGCATTTTCACTAGCACTTCTTCTGGGGACTTCACAACTAAAGTGTATCATATATTGGATAATTATAAGTATGCTCAAGACACATGGGTAGGATGTATAATGTGTATGTAGGTTCCGTTGAAGTATAATTTTCTTATCTAGAGGTTATGGAACAATACATTGCCAATGGATGATTCCATCCAATGCAAGGGAGCCCATATGACTTCTAAATGTTACTACTACAATAACCCAAAAGAACAGTTGATCTTCCATTTATTTTTTTACAGGTGAAATAGAAAGTATTACATGGAAGTCAATTTATTTTAATGGGTGTTTCTTTATATTCCACCAATAGTAATGGTTTCATGCAAAAATGGATTCAAGGTACAAGGAATAATCTCTATAAAATAATGGAGAGGGTTATTATTTTCACTGTTGGGATCTGGTACATATATAATTATAGAAATAAATGGTGATCAAAAGGTATGAAAATTTTGATACTTTATATCATAGAAAGGACCATATGTGTGGTGGAATACCCTGATTACCTTCTCACGTTTTAGGGTTTTTCTCCTTCCTTCAGATCTCTTAGGATTAACAAGAAAAAGGATGTTGCCATTATAAGTCCCTCCACTCAAGGTCATAGGATCTATCGGTATCCAAAAAATAACAATTTCAAACTCAATGTAAATGGTATTTTTTCGTCATAGGATATGTGAGGCAAAGGTTTAGTTTGGGATAAAAATGGTTCTTTCATTATATTGTTTACTACTTTCGAGAGAGGTGATTCTATCTGGGCAGAGGCTTATTCCATGCTTCATTGCTTGGAGTTAGGCTAATCAAATCACATTTTTCTAGAGGCTGTTAATAGATATTATTTTGATCATCATGCATCAATTAATGGGTATATCTCTACTCCTTGATCCATCATCTACCACATTAATTAATATAGGCAATTCATCACTGGTCGGGTGAAGATCCTTCACATGTGGTGTGAATGGAACTATCTAGTGGATTAACTTTCTTCCAAAATAGCTCAGGATCATCCTTTTCACATTTTTCATCATGGTATTTGTTCCCAATTATTTTGTAAATATTTTGAGAGTTTATTCTCATGGAATTCATTTCTAAAGACCCCCTGACCTGATAATGCCTCTTGTTGTGTTCTGGTAGAGTTTTTTCATCTTTATGAATAAAATTTCATTTATTTTGGATTTATATAGATAGAATCTTATTGGGATTATAAATTTCATAATCCTTTTAATGAAATAGTTTCATATAACATATTAATTCTATTCATTTTGATATTTGTATATGTAGTTTTCTTTTAATGTGGGTTAATTACACAATCCATGAGCTATGTAAAGAGTCATAAATCTATATAGTTTTAGCATATTGGTTTGGGAAAGGAATAGGATTCCAAAATAAACCTTTATAATGATTCACATATAAATGGAATATATGAAATAAGTTGGTGATATTAAATCACATTTAAAACCATAATTTATATATTTCTTCCAATGAAAAACTTTTCAATACCAAGATTATCCAACCAAGAAGGTCATGAAAAATCCTGGTTCCCCAATATTATATTATGTAAGATAATAAAGTAATGAAGTTACCCTAGTGTATTATTTGGCATTAACTTATCTATGAAAGCTTAACCTTTATTTTACTAGATGAATAAATTTGAGTGATTTTATATAATGGATTAGGATGAAGAGTTATCCACTAAATAATCCATGAGTCAGATAGTATAATACTAACATGATTATCTACCCAATGTAGTCATGTATTATTTAGGTTCTTATTTTGTATATGTCATGGTGATATATTGATCTTATAACACTAATTGATATAATTATTTTAAAAGGCTTCATAATTTTAGTGGGATCACATTTAATAAAAAATATATTAAATAAAATTTAAACATGATACTCATGTGATAAAAGATTATATTTTAGATATAATGGAATCATAATAGTCAAACATATATTTGAGATAAACATTATTAAAATAAGTGATTAATTTAATAAACATACTATACTAGTATAAAATATAATAAATATTCATAAATATGAAGAGAAAATTCAATGTGTTAGTGAAACACATTCATGAGTTGCCAGTTATTCAAGATGTTCATCCATTGAATCTGGATTCCTATAAGAAGCATGGAATGATTAACATGAGGTTTCAAAATAATTTTTCGTATGAGGAACTTTATAAATTTATCCTCCACACATTTACTCAATAATATTGGGTATGTTAATAACTTATAAATACTAGAGGATTCCTTAGGGAATGTTTTCATTATGGAATTCAATTGGTTCAAAATATTCTGAAAATGTGAATGAGTTTAATAAAAAATTCCATGTTTTTTCAATGTGTTGAGGATGTGGGATAAGTAATGATATTTCAAAGTTCCAATGAAGTATTTATAGTATTGATGGGTAAAATATTATTAAAATAAATAATATTTGATATGTCTGATAGTTATAATTATATCCAATTATATAACATGTTTGAGAAGGATAAAATTATTTTTTCTATAATAAAAAAAGTATCCAAGATGTTTTTTAAAATATGGGGTAAAGAGTTATCACAACCCATAACTCACTTATTTTAGATAATGAAGTCTTATTTTCATAATGATTCTACAAAAAACATATAATTCCTTATATTTTTTTGATATAATACTTTATTTTTATAGATATACCCACTCTAAGTAAATAAATTTTATTTACTAGACACAAAAGAGTTTATGTACCTTATAATGATATTTAGAAGATAATATTGATTTTAAGAGGCTACTAGAAATATTTTTTGAAATTTCATAAGTTCAAAGTTAACAAATAAAATATTATTCTAATCAGTTTTCAAAGTGAATACCAATAAATATACTTAAAAATTTAGGTTAGAAAGGTATAGAAAAATTAAAACTGGTACATCTAGTTTCCATAAAGAAGTAAATTTACCTTTATATACTAAAATATTTTAGGATGTATTGGTAAAGAAAAATGAAAAAAGAAAAATTTGTTACTGAATTGATCTCAAAGAAAAAATATTGATGGAAATGTTCTAAGAATTGTAATGATAGTTAACCGTGAAATAATCCTAATTAATAAAAATTTGTTATTAATATTGTAACATTTAATGTTTTGAATTAAATGTGTTTTAATATCTATTTAAAAAAAATAAAATTAGGAATATGATTTTTTAAGCCTCAACATTATTCAATATAGATTTATTTATAGATGTTTCTTAATAAAGGTGTTTAGTGGGAGGTTTTAATTAGATTGTCACATAGAGATGTGGTAGTAATTACATAGAAATGTAATGATTTTAACCAAAATTATGGAAAACATAAGTTTAATAAGGAATTATATCAAATTTAATACATTTAGGCAAGAACTTATGTATGGTTTGCATAAGTATTCATAGAAAAATTAAATATTTTAAAAGGTATCGTGTTATAAAAAAAATCAAAAATCCATATTATTGCTCATTCTCATTGGTCTCATATCTTAAAAATGTGTAATTATAGTTAAACTATCAAAAATTTAGTTATCCCTTATTGATCTTTTTGATGGAGTATTAAAGGCTGTGAAAAAATATTAATGTTAGCGTGACTCAGATATTGTATGGGTGCATTAAATATTCTCAAGAGGCACAAAAATGGTTATGTATATTGGATGACCCCCCTCCCTCCAAGTATATACCACATAGATTGTCATTTACTAAGTTTTTGGTATACTAAATATTCATGTTTCATATTTTTATTTCCCCTATGTAGGGTTAGAGAGATACCTAGCATGTGATCCATTAAACATTGATAACTTTCTTATACAATCCTTGAGTTTTATCTAATTAGAGGGTAGTTAGGTGTGTTCCTAGTCGTGTCATCGATTGGAGTCTAACCAAGATGGAATTTTTTTCTCTCATATGAAGAGTATCAAATTGGGGCCCTCAATTAAGAGATATTATGGAAGTGTGTGGTTATACCTAGATAATATATGTGATTTCCTTATATACTGGATAAAGGGTATGTGATGTGATAATCTATAAGGGTGAATTACATGTGATTTATTCATCAACCTGGTCAGTATATACTTATAGAATTGAGAACTTATGAGTAAGATATATGGGATTTACATACTCCATGTTCCATCATTACTCAATGTGTGGAATAAAAGTATCATATGAAAATGCACACTTTCATATGATGTAGCTAGGGGATACAAGATTCATGTTTTTTATCGAGATCATGAAAAATCTATTTATATATTGAGTATCATTATTAATTTTCTTGGGGATGTTCTTTTCTTATAATTAATAATTCATTAATTAAAAATATTTTTCCATGCTAAAATGTATTGTGGGTCCCACATTTTGTTTGTGTGAATGAAGGTAAATTTTATGAAACTTTTACAGATACCCTAAATGTGTTTTGGTGGATACTAGAATAAGTAATGGATGAATTTTCACAATTTTTTATATATCATGTAACATTTACTAAAAATGGTAAATAGATATTCAAAAATGGATTTATTTAAATTTTTAAAATTAGTTATGGATGTGTTTTTATGAGTCAATTCATAGTATGTTACATAAGGTGAAATTGTTCTAATTTGATAAAGCTTTTAGTAAAAGTATGATATTGACAAATATGTGCACTAAAAGACTGAACATGATGTATTGGGTAAGATTACTCCATGTTATAGTGCTATGTCATACATGATATAGTGAGAGACATTATGCCAAAGTGTTTCTTCATGAGGATTATCATACAATATAATAATCCTTGTTTAAGCCACCATCCCTCAAATCTAGATCTCATTCTGAGTTTAATTATCATGTGATGATGATCGGAGGAGTTTGAATTTTTGGGGATATAAATTTAAACATTAAAATATTATAACAAATATTCAATTGTCTCTTATAAGAGTTATTATGTTTATAGTATTTTAACACTCCATCAACATGGATGAATATTTCATTTCCATTGATGATTCTTGGATGGATATATAAACTATATCGATATTAGGATATGTGTTAGATTATTCAATCATGTAAAGAAATTGTAAAGAAATTTATCTTCATTTTTTATTTATAAATGTTTCTATCCTACTTTTATACCAATGGTTATAAAAGATAATGGCTTAAGATATATCCAACCAAAGAATTAGAAAACTCCCATAATCAGTTGATACCTCTAGAGGAAGTAGTCTTTCGACAAATTCTCAGTGATATCAAACAAATACTCATGAAAATATTTAGTCATGTTTGTTAATTGGTTTAAGTTAAACTATTATTATTATAATTTTTTTAATTTTTATTCCAAACATATAGATAGATTTTGGGCTTAATAATATTTTTGATTTGTTCTTAGATTATTTGTAAGAGTTTCAGATAGATTTATAATATCCAAAATATAGTTTAAGAACAACTCCAATGCACTATTAAGACCAAATATATCTTTAAGTTTGGAATGAATATAAATAAATAAAAATAAAAACATAACTTACACCATTCAATCATACCTGTTTAATTTATTTACTAGAATTTAATCAAGATCACTAAGAATAAACTTAATAGATCCATTCTCAAGGGGTATCCATGGATCAAGGGAGTCACCCAATGGTTAGATTGGATCTCCCTTTAATCCATGGTCTACTATAAACATTGGTTAAATGATAAATAGGATTGAGATATGGATATAGTTTCAACCAAGGGTTATATCATGAATTAAAATTTAAGGAATCATCTAACACACATACAATGATCAAACTTATTTACATAGTCAGCAAGGACCCATATTGGATATAAAACATTTTTCCACATTAATGAACTATTTCAAAAAAACACTCTAAAAATATAACTTCTATAAATTATTATCCATGCATGAAAAAATCCTTTAATTTTTATTTCATAATGATTCAATTGAGAATGATATATAGAAGTGGATAATGGATATATAACTGAGGATTATTATATAGCATGGTAATCCCAATACATATCCACCAAGGTAGAGTGTCCCACACAATATCTTGGTGAACATATAGTTAGAACACAACATATTATAAACCACAATTTAATGGTCATCCTTTTACTAAATATATCTATCAAAATCATATATTCAATAAAAGATCTATAAAATTTAGATAATTTTCACCTTATGTAACATAATATAAAAAACTCATGAGAACATATCAAAAATTCCATTGAAATGTTTCCAAACTAATTTTTGAAAACTTATCATTAATTTTAACCATATTTTACATCATATGTATTAACATAGGAAAATATATATAGAAATTATTAAGTATTTTTTATAAAATACCTTTATTCTATCTCTAAAAGTTTCAAAAACTACATCCTTATTCAAATGATAAAAAATAATGACCCCACTAGCCTCTATATTGTTAAAATAAAATATGTATCCCTAAATTCACAAATATAAGAAAATATAATCCTCTAGAAAAGCATTAATACTACTCAAGATACAAAGGGGTCTAACATGATCTCAATCAAACACAAGTATATTTATATTTATGCACACTAGTTTCATTATCTCAAAGTATGAATTTTAGTATGATACTTTGTTCCAAGGTAATGAGTAACCATATATCCTAGAGTATGTTAATATACCATAGCTACTCACAAGTTCTTGATTCTCAAAGTATATACTAGTCATGTTGATGACTAAATCTCATGCCATTCATCTTAGGGGATGAGAACATCACATGCCCCTTTCCCAATTAGATAAGAACATATTATATACTATATATGAATAGTTTTACACTTTTTTGGTATATCCAAAATCAACAGACTATATATCAATCTCATCATAGAAGAATAAATTCCCAAATTATTTAAGCTTCAACTTATGACATGATCATCAACAAACACAACCACCCCTAATTAGATAAAACTCAATTATTCACAAAACATGAATCAATGTATGAAGGTTATCATTATAGGTATATCATAGACCGAGGGTATGGGGAAATAAAATTATGAAACATGCACCCATATTATACCAAATACATAATGTATGACACTCCATGTAGTATATACTTGGTGGATTTTCTAGTGCCCAAAAATATTTTTTCCCTCATGAAAATATTTTTTATCTCTATATGACATATTAATCATTATGAACTTAACATTTTTCACAACTTGTAATACTCCATGAAAAATATAAATTAGGGATTAATTAATTATTGATATATCAATTATCATTTCACTTTAATATATATATATATATATTCAACATGAAGGATAATAATATTGAATCTAAATTTTTTATAACATGATTCATTTTATAATCTTAAACTCTTTTTGGAATACTTTAACAAAACCATACATAAGTGTTAATATCATAATATCACATATGTTTGAATTCTATATAATCATAATTTTCTCTATATATTTATAGTTTCTCTAAACTCATTGCATGTCTTATAATTCTTAATATATCTCTATGTTCCCATTTAATAAATCCCTCACAGTAAACTCTTTTATAATGTAACATCTATGAAGTAATTCAGTGTGAATAATGGTTATATATAGGAATTATGTTCCAATGGTTTAACTTATTGAACATAGTATTCATTATTCTTTTCCTTACAACATCAAATTTTATGATGTTAAAAACTTTTTTTCTACATAGAACACTTCATAATCTCATTATCATCATCATTATTGGAAAATTTATATCAAAAAAATTATTTAAATCATTTCATAAACTAATGTAACTCTTTACATTATTACTTATAAACACATCCTAACCAATTTAAAAATATAACATTTTAATTTTTATGGAAAATAAATGTAACACTTTACATTTCACTTTTCCATCATTATAATCACATATCCTTAAAACATTACATTATCTTGAGTTTTATATCAAGAATTCATTTTCATGCACTCTAATATATTTTTATTTTTATAGTTTTATATAACTATTTTATAAATGTTTTATAACAAATACATACATTATAAGTTGTAAACTTCAACTTAATATCAACTTTTCCCACAATATAAAACATTTAAAATGAAACATGTTCTCTTTTTAGAAAAAATCATTAATACTTTCAACTTGAATGCTTTTTTATTCTTAATCATACTTAAACCATATAAAAACATTTGAAATAGTGGTATGATCACAAAACTATCATAAAGGGATATAAAAAAGAATAAATACACTCATTATTCCATTTCAAAATCATGTGGTTTTAAAAGAGAGGTTTCCTTTATCATAATAAACTTTGATCTCAAATAATCATTTTCTAATACATGAAATCATCTTTACTATAAAGTTACTTTAATAAAACACTTCATAAGAAATAATAAATGAAAATCATTAGGTTTTATTAGAAAACATTAGAACCCAGGAAAAACATTTTTTCAAAAAAATACATGTTTCGCCTAAAAGGTAATAATCAATCCATTAAAACAAAATATCATTATCTCACCCTGTGAAATAAAAATATTCCCATGAAAACTCATTATAAATAATAGAAAATTAATTTATGTTCCATGGTACATAATATTCATATAACCTTTACTCTAACTATTATCGGAACACTAAAATATGTAATAACATGTACAATTAACTTCCAACATAATTTTATAGAAAACATAATTATTACCCAATGCATTAGAGAACTATATGAGGATAACTGGAAAAAAATATTATAAACTATTTTTAATTAATTTAAATTTTTTATACCCTCCAAAATTTTATTTTAAGTGAAATTTTAACATATTATGGCTTTATTATCATTTATAGATATATTAGAAAAAATCCATAATTTCATATTTTAACTATTTTAATTTAGTTTTTTATTTCAAACATAAGTTTTTTTACAATAATAACATTTTAAAAAATAAATTTTTGTTGGTTTATATATTAGTTGGGGGGTTAATTTAATTCTTCTACAACCAAATCACAATCCATAATTTAAAGGACTAAAACTAGATCACATGTCGATCCTTGAAATATGTGCAAATATCTAGAGATTTTTTATATTGGGATTATATATCGACAATGGCCGGTCCAATAGATATTAAATTATATATGTAAAAAAAGAAATATGGATGAAAAAAATTATTATTGTTTTCATGTGTGGTTTATAACAGCACAAAATTTTCACATCTATATTTAGTGCTCATAACATAAACATTACATTCGCAAATTTGATCCTGATAAATGTGACTGAGGTTTTTTCTAAAAAAACATACAACGTTGAAAGGAAATGTTGGATCACTTGCATACCCAAGTACCATTTAGGATTATAGTTTTAGATAATCCAAAAAAACTCATTAAAACATAGTTTCATTAATAACTATATCATAAACATCAATATAATCTCCCACTATTCCCAGCTTTCATAATAGGTCATCAACATCATCCATGTGAAATTCTTCTAGACACTGTTTATCTAACATTTCTCCTCATAACTGTAGGAAATGAAAACATAAGAAGGGTGATCATAGATTCACAGTATGGGAATACATAAGACTAGTCAATAAAAAATCATAAGAAATCATAAGATGAGCATAAGGGTATGTGATCAATAACATAAAATTTGAAAATTATAACTTGTATAACAAAGGTCAAAATCATGTGTCATGAAATAAAACATAGATGTTCATAAGTCATGTGTTATAAAATAATCAAATAAAATGATCCAATAAAGAATAATATATAAAATTTAATTTTTTAAATAACATATAACATGACATAAACATGAGTTAAGGCTAACTTCCATTACTATATCACATGGTGGACAATGTCCCATAAGAATTAGGATTGCTCGGTATCCCAATAAAACGACCCATGAGACTAAAACATTACCAAAGGAATTAGATTGATATCTAGGTGCACCCATTATAACATGTTCATTAATATGTGTGCCACATGAAGAATAAAACATACAGAATAATCATAAGGATTACCCATGGAATTAAATGGGTATTGTAATATTTCCATGAAGCATGACAAAATGAAATATAACAATGTTATAAAAATAGTACATCCCTAGTTAAAATAATCATAAACCATTTAACACAATATGGAATATGGAATAATAATATATATGACTTAATTAAGGAAAATATTAAAAAAGGATGTTGACATAGATGAAAATAATTTAAATGAGATTATTGAAAATTTATTGAGGAAGATGCACTTTTTCACTTTCAAAAGTACATATTTTTAAAATGATTAAAAAATATAATAGAAAATATTTTATTTAAAATAATAAAGTAAAATTTAATTTTAATTTTTAATTCATTAAGGTTACATGATTCTGGGACAAGCCACCCAGGCTGTATAAGTTAAAAAACATTCGTTCAATGTTTTTTTGAAAAAGTATCAAAGAACCTTGTTTAGAAAACTAAAAAATATACCTTTGAAACCATTTTTAAAAAAGTAAAAAAAGATTAAAAATTAAATAAAATAATAATTTTATAATATTAAAACAAATTTCTTGAAATAATATTATAAAAAATGGTCATGGATGAAAATATAGTTTTAAGGGAAATTTTAAAAAGATAAATTTTAAAAGAAATTCCCTTATAAATATCATATCACTGAAGTGGGAATTAATAAAATGAATAGAATATGAGTATTCACTATAAGGAAATATAAATAAGTGTAAATATGACATAATATATTCAAAATACATTTATAAAATAATATTATCATGACACAAACTAGAATTAGAAGTTTAACAAAAAGAATATAAATTGTGTTAAGATTTCTCAAACCACTTTGTGATCAGTCAAATCGTATGCCTCAAAAAAAGTAATTATTATAAAAGTAATAATTTAATAACATTAATATAATGATATTAATGATATTATATATCAAATGGAAATATATATTCACCATAAACAAGAAATAAGTGCTGAATAATATATATATCTCATAGAAGTAAAAGTGAGATGAGAAACTCATACCTCTTTCTTCCACTTAGTATTGATTACTTTAACCTCATTTATAATGGTTAAATATTGGTATTATCTCATTAAAATTATATATTAATATTTATATTATCTTATTTGATTATTTTATGACATCATAAGACCCATTCATTAATAATATTTCATTATTTTCAAGGTTTTGGGTGTGTTCGTTTCATGGTTTCAAGATCGGTTCATTGTTATAAAATTATGGATGTTCTTTTAAAATGATATTACAACACCAGAAGTGAAATGGAATAGTATTAAAACAATTAAAAGGTTTTAAATGGTCCAATATATCATTTTTATTTCTTACATGCAGATTATTCATTTGATAAAATGTTAATGATAAATGTTCGGTTTATTTTGTCTATTTTTTCAAACATCACGAACTAGTTTCATTTTATTTACTATTATGAGTATATATTATTTACATAACATGAAATATTATATAGTATACCTATTAAAATAATATTTAATAATAATAGTTTTATGACCATCCATGAAGTTATTAATGTAAGTCGAACAAAATTATTAATCATGGAGACGATTAACCGGCATAACTTGGATAATAGTTTAATTTCATTGAATAAGAGGATGTAATAAAAGGGATGGATATAATATACTCCATTATCAACATAAAATTATATTACTTACATGATTCTGTAATTATTATTACTTTATGTATAAAATATAATATGAGAAAGTAAAAGAATAAAAGAAAAATAAGAGAGGTGTACAAAGAAAATTACCACTTGAATATAACCTCATTAAATGACCCCTTTAGGTACATAGATTTGATATTTTGGTGATATAATCAACACACGAATGTGGTGATAGTGGATATAAGATGGTTTGGTAGAAATTTTTGGAGCTTCAATACATTTTAATCTAAATGGGGTGGTATTTATACTTGAGGAGAGGTGGGTTTAAGCGATTAAATAACGATTATTTTATAATAAAAGCCAACAACATTGACATTTAATTAATTTCCATGAATTTGGATGATAATTAATGTTTTAAATGAATTTTAGGGTTTATAACCACCTCAAAGAAACATTAAATGTTTTATTTTTTAGGTATGTTATGCTTTTAATTTTTAACTTTAACCCATGTCACAATTTTACCGATACTGCGATAAATAATTTTTTTACCACAATCAATTTACTAAAAATGAAATTGAAATTTACGTTACAAAATAATTTGACCCATATAATTAAAAAAAATCCATTTTTCTAATTAAATTCAAATAATTTGTAAAATGATATTTAAAATTAACCACGTAGACACAATGAAAAGTGGGTTTTAAAACAAAAAGTTCATAAGCATTAAATGTTTTTATATCTAATTTTATTTCGAAATTTATTAAAAGGTAATAAATTGGTTTATTTATTTATTTTTAAACTAATTATAATTTAAAACCAATTTAAAATATAATTTAACTATATAAATAAATTATATTAAAAATAAGTTTTAAATTAAAATGCAGTCTTTTTTACAATTCTTCAAAAAAATTATATTGGTTAGAAAAATATCAAAAACTCAACCTAAGATAAATTTTATATAATTATTTTAAATATGGAGTTTATTTTTTAAAATAAAAATTTTAAAGTATCAAAATTTAGTTTTAAAATAGGTGCACCATCAAAAGGTGGAAAAACTACCTTTAGAAAAAAAATAGCTTCTTATGCTTAAAATTGGATTTATTCTTATCTTAAGACAATCATTCATATTGGATGAATTCAAAAAAAATTGATTGAATATATAATATATAAATTTCATTAATTTTTTTCTAAAATTTTTTAATTTAATTTATTAATATAAAACTCCTTTATGGGTATAGACATAGTTTTTCATAAAATTCATCCTTTATTTTAAATTGGTTTTTATATTTGTTTCTAATTAATTGGTAAAAAAATAGTTATTTTCATAATTAATTTAATAATATATATTCATTACATTCCAATTTCTATGTGATAATTATTTTTTTAAAATAATAATATTTTGGATTTCATTTAGGCTTGTTGTTTTTTGAAAAGTAGGTTATCGAAAAGATTAAATTTATTTAAAAAAAATAGAGAAACCATAAAATATATGGTTGCTACATTATACCCATCTTAAAATGAATTTCACCATTGTAATTATTTAATGGAATAACAATATATGATTATACATATGCATCATCACATCCTCAGGTTCCCACATAGCTTCCTCAAATTGGGGGTTTCACCACAAAACATTAACCAGGTGAGTGGTCTTGTTTCATAGAATTTTATGTCTACGATCTAGAATCTCTATTGATTGTTCCTTATAATAAATATCTTGCTTTAGTGCTACAACCTTTGAGTTTAGTGCATGTGAAGAATTAATTATGTACTTACTAAGGAGGGAATCATTGAACACATCATGATCTTGATAGTGATTCGGTGGAAGGTCCAACAGATAAGCTACTATCTCGATACGATTAATAATATCAAAAAAATTACATCCTTGAAAATTTTAAATTTCTTTTTAAAATAAAATATAGATGTTCTAAAATTTCCTTTGTGTGAAACCCACATCATTGAAGGGGTCAATAAAACTTTATTTTAAAAAGTGGAAAAGTAAAAGGATAAGATCACCAAAAAATGTGAATTCCAATTAGCATAAAGTGAAAATGTGGAAATGGAAGACAGTTCTAACTATAAAGTTATGATGGATATAGATAGAGAACATTTAAATTATAAATTTAACTATTATAAAACCTTAAATATCATATGGGTTTAATTTCTATTGATTTAACAATAGGAAAATTAAATAGATAATGTTTTTTTAAGATCCTTTTCAAAGATTTGAGGAATTACATTACCTACCTATATAAGAATATGAGTAAATATAATTACATTACATGTATAGTTTCAACCTTTAGTAAATATATACCACAAACTCATCTTTTTTTCTGAATGATGAGTATGAATTTAATTTATATGTAAAGTGCTACAATCATCTTCTACTGATCATTAAATCTACAAAAGATAAAAATCTATACCTACTGTCTTTATGAATTAATTAAAACCAAAATTGTTAGTAAAAGATATAATATTACAAAATTATTAACCCATTATATGATTAAAAACTACTTTAATATCCAAAATACAGAAGTAATACCCATAGTTAACCATAGATCATTTGATAAACAACTATCCTTAAAATTCCTCACGATTATTATAGACTAAGATCAAAACCCAAAAAATATAGGGATTTGATCACATGGACTTACAATATAAATTTTAATATTTATCTCCAAATAGCATCAATCACTCTTAATGTATCATACCAAAATTTTAATTTCTAAAATCACATAATCTCCAAATTATGCTAATAATTCCCATAAATAACCTGAATCCCCATAAATATACTTAAATAATATATTCATCCAAAATATAAATCAAACATAATTCCACAAATAAAGTCCCATATTATTCTAATTACCATAATCATATATGGTTACCAATATTGTTAACATCTTCTGAATTAACATTAATCACCAAATCATTTCCAATGTCATTGTTATTTATAAAATATATTTCATAAAGATTAACTTAACCTTAATTATTTTGATATTTTATATAAAAGAAAATAATTTTATAATAATAAAGAAATTGTGTAGTCTAGTGGTAGGTTCCTCACCCTTGTCAACCTTTGGTTGTGGGTTCAATTACTGCAACCTTAATGGACACAACATATTTTCACCCCTCATATGAGATATCTTTTTCCAAAAACTATATTATTATAATCATCATAAAATTACATAAATGTGAGAAAATTCTCAAAAAAGAACCTTAATATGTTTTAAACTCAATGTTTATATCATACACTTCATTTTTCATGCCAAAATTTAATAACCCATAATTACCTCGAAAATGAATGTCTCCAAAAATATCATTAGTCACCTTAAATTTTTTTATCTTAAACCCTCAAAATGAATTTATAAGACACTAAACTTATGATCAACCTGAATATTATTAACCCATGAAAATATCCATAACTCTTAAGAATAACGCCAAAGAAAATATCATAATATCCAAAGTTTTCCAAACCCTACTATTATACTAACTATAACATCCCAAAATCTGCACTTCTGGATCCGGTTCTAAAAATATAAGCATTACATTACTAAAATTGATACTGAAAAATGTGACCCAATTTTTCCCATAATAAAATACAATGTTAAAAGGAAATATTGGATAACTTACATACTCAATGACCTTTTAGGTTTATAGTTTTAGAGAATTAGTAAAAACTCTAAAAAACTCTAGTTCATAAACAAATGGATCATAAATATCAACATTACCTCCTACTATACCCAACTTGAACAATAGTTCATCAACTTAATCCATGTGAAATATTTCTAGACAAAATTCATTTAACATATCTCCTAATTACCTAGGGAAAAAAGATAAGAAGGGAGATATCAGATTCTTAGTAAGGGTAAACATAAGAGTAATTAAACCATGATCCTATAAAACAACAAGATGATAATATGGGTATGTGATCATGAACATAACAATTGAAAATTATAACTTGTATATCAAATGTCAAAATATTGAGTCATGAAATAAAATAGTTATGTTCAGAAGAAATGAGTTATAAAATAATCAAAGAACATGATCCATGAAATCATAACATAAAACATGTAATTGTGGAAATAACGTATAACAAGACAGGAACATGAGAAAAGGCTAACTACCAAGAATATATCACTTGGTGTAAAAGTTCCCATAAAGGAATTAGGTTTACTCAATATCCCAATATGACATCTCATTGGACTAAAAGATTACCCAATTCATTAGAGTGTTATCTAGGTGCACCCATTATGAAATTATCATGTATATGTGTTCCACATGAAGAATAAAACATATATAATAATCATAAGGATTACCCATGGAATGAAATTGGTATTGTAATACTGGCATGTGGCGTGACCAAAGGAAATATGACAATGGTATCAAAATAGCACATCCTCAGTCGAACTGATCATAAACCATTTAATACAATATGGAATTTAGTATCATAATATATAAACCTCAATGATGTAAAATATTCAAATTAGGAATTTGAAATAGATGGAAATACTTAAAATGGGATCATTTAAAAATAATTGAGGAAGATACCCATTTCACTTTGAAAATTACGTTTTTTTTAAAAAAATCACAAATATTAATGGAAACATTTTCTTTGAAAATAAGAAAGTAAAATTTTATGTAATTTTGTATTAATTAATTATAAATAATTGATATAAAATCCACTCATTCTATATAAGTTAAAAAAATAATCCTTCCATATTTTGTAGGAAAATTCTTAAAGAACCTTGTTTAGAAAAAGAAAAAATATAACTTTCAAACTATTTTTAAAAGAGTAAAAAATGGGTAAAAATGAATTTAAATAATCATTTGATAATAATAAATATAATTAAATAATTTTATAAAACATGGTTATGGAATAAAATATAGTTTTAAGAAAAATTTAAAAACAATAATTTTTAAAACAAAGTCCCTTATAAATATAATATCATTGATGTGAGAATTAATCAAATGAATAACATAATTTTATTCATTTTAAAGTAACATAAAATAAGTTTAAATACAACATAATATATTTAAATTTCATTTCACACATAATCTTATAATTACATAAATAATAAGTATAGGTTTAAACCAAAAAATTGAAATTTGATTAAGAATTCCCTTACCAATTTGTGATCAGTCAAATCATACACCTCAAAAAGTAATTATTATAAAATAAAGAATTTAATACCATTAAAATAATGAGATTCATGTTATGATATATCCAATGGTGTTATATATACACCACACACATGAAATTTTTGTGAATAAGACAAATATCTCACAAAAGTAAAAGTGAGATGAGATACCCTTACCTCTTGCTTCCCCATAGTTTTTCATACTTCAACCTCATTTATAATGGTTAAATAATGTTATTAACTCATTAAAAAATATATTAATATTTATAATATCTTATGTGATTATTTTATAACATCTTATGACCCATTCATTAATAATATTTTATTATTTGCATGGTTTCAGGTGTGACTGTTTCATGGTTTCATGATCGGTTCATTTGTGTAAAATTATGGATTTTTAGTAATAGTTGGACACTCAAGAGGGGTGTAATTGAGTTCCTATCAAAATTTGTATTAAAATTCTTATTTAAAACCTTCCTCAATTTAAAATCTAAACATCCCAATTAACCAAAGTATATGATTTATAATAGCCTTTAATGTTCAATTAATCTCTCAAAAGATTGATTAATTCTCATTTACATAATTTTGAAATATTGAAATAACTTTTGAAAGTAATGTACTAAATCATAAAATAGTTATAAAAATTAAATAATATTAACTATAAAAGTAATATTTAGTTTTATGAAATATGTGTAAAATTTGAGAAAAATAAATTTGAAAAGCACAGTAGATAAAACCAAGAGGTTCAATCTCAAGAAGAGACCTAGTCATATCCACATGGTGATCACCTAAAACCAAGAATTTTATATTAATAAACTTTATCCCAAACATAGATTGGGGTTAACAAAATCACACATGGCTTTCCAAGTCAACTAGACCTCTACCATAGTAATTCGTGGGAAACAAAATATAACCAGGCCACACAGGGACCACTTCCATAGTAATATGTGGGAAAAAACAACCAGGCCACACATAGACCTCTTCTACATTTATATATGGGAAACAAAATACAACCAGGCCACATAGGAACCTCTTCCATAGTTATATGTGGGTGAAAATGGTGTAGAAATATTAATGGGTGAGGATATCTTATATCCTCCATCTTAGATTATGATACAGTATATGTTTGTGATACAGACACATAAACCGCTCAAAAATTATTAATAATATAAAAAACAAAACATAATTAATAAGAAAAGTTTTTTAATTATTTATGTGATGTTCTTGAAGCTTTTGGAGTTCTTAGGTTTAGCAGAGGTGAATCTCAAGTCCACTTCTATAAACAGACACCAAAACAGAGTGTCTTGGATGCTTTGTGTTCTGGTTTCCAGTGAGTTATGATGCTCCTTGAAGATGCTCTTCACTAAGGTTTTTTTTTCACCAAGGATGATGGGGTTTTTAGTTTACAGTGAATCGTTCCTTGTTCATAGTTATAAAAAATGATTGTTCTATTCATATATGCTTTTCTATACTTTTTTAAGTTCTCTCTATGTGATTACTATGATTTTTTTATCATATGATTTCTTTATATACTATTGAGGTCAATAATAGGCATGATCCATAACATGAGGGATTCCTCTTACATCTTACCGGTCTCTGAAAATGTCCAAAAAAGACAGACAAGTTCATTAATATAATAGACATTACTAAGTTTCATAAATTTGACCATTTGAATTAATTTTGAATTTAAGAGTAACGGAAATTTTCTAATTGTTGATAGGTAGGTCATTCTGTTGGTAAGTAGACGTGTTAGTGAGTCCTTCTTTCTGTAGGTCGATGTGTCAGTGAATCAATCTATCAGTAGTTTGGCTGGAAGAGCATCTCTCACTTCCTATCCTTCTGAAGTTACCACTTCGGTTCCACTTCAAGGTAACAGTTCTAAGAATGCTGAAACAGGTACCCTTAATCTTTCTCTCCCAACAACTTTTAGCACTAAATGCACAAATACTGAGAGGTCAATGCAAACTGATACTGATAAATCTGTTTCTACTGAAATGGGAAAAACTAACATTGTCTCCTTACAAAATGTTATTACTGTCAATACTGATTCTCCTGCAATTGCCTTTTAAACTATCATAGAGAAATATGCTTCTCCTACTACTGGAAAATATGCTCTTTCTGCTTTAGATAACAGTATTGTCGTTTTACATGATTCAACTACTGATAAATCTACTTCCTCTGCTTTAGATAATAGCTTTGATTCAAATCTGAATGTGTCTGGCTGTATCTCAACTTCTGGTTCTATAGTTATCTTACACAATACACCTAATAAATTTAATGCTTCACACCTGGAAATCTCTGACATCTTGGACCCTGCTTCCTCTAACCAAGTTGTTGCTTTGGCAGCTACTCTAGACTTGGTTTTAGAACATAATTCTGACATGATTTTTTCACCTTTCCAAAACATGGCTGACATTACATCTATTCATACAGAGGACAGTCTTATGCCTCCTCCATCGCCTATTATTTTTCCTGCCCCTGAGCATATTTTAAACATTAGAATAAGAAAGGATACTTCTACTTGCTCTAATGTTAACCCTCTTGTCAAAAAATCTAAACCAAAATCCCCACAGGATGTTAGAAAATCACAGAGGAATAAAGGTTTGGGAAAATAAAAAAAAGGGGGTTCTAACCCAAAAAACAAGTAAAATGAATATTATCTCTTGGAATTGTCAATGTGTCGCTAACTCTAGCACTTTAATTGTTCTGAAAAGATTTTTGTCAACACATAAACCCAAAAAAAAATCTATCTCAGAGCCTAAAGTCAACTTCACCTATAATCCCTTGAACATCTGCTCTCTTAATTACAACTTTCTGGGATCCTGTAAAAATGTCCTTTCAGTTGACTCTATGTGTATTTTCTACCACACCTCTTTACAAAACATTAATATCATCAAAATTTCTAAGCAGCAATTGACTTGTGACTTCTTTTGGGAAGGAAAACATACTTTTTCCATGATGATATATGCCAATAATAGATATCAAGAAAGAAGAACCCTCTGGAAAGACCTCTCTATTTTGGATAACAACATTTATGACCCTTGGGTTGTAATGGGATTATTTAATTCCATTCTCAACTCCAGTTAGAAAATGGGTCCCTCTCACTTATCCATATCCTCAAGAGAGTTTAAGACCTATATGGATGATAACAACCTTGTGGGAATAAACCTTACTGGTGCAAAATACACCTGGTATAGAAGGTATTATAATAAGATTGTAGCTAGTAAATTGGACAAAGCCTTTTTGGATATGTAGACGTTGGATAAATGGGACAATGTCTCTAGAATTACCCTCCCTATATGAAACTTTGATCATTATCCAATTTTGGTCAGTTTGATTGCTAAAAACTGTAAACCTATCCTGCCTTTTAGATTCAACAATGCTTGGTCCACGGACACTGATTGTGTTTCCTACATCAAAATTGTTTGGGATAATATGAACCATCAACATGATACCTTTTCTTGTATCTTCAAACTTAAAACTTTTTTGCAAGCCCTCAATGGTTGGTATAGATCTAAAAATAAATAAATTGATGCTGACATTTCTTCTCTAGAAGAGGAACTGGTTCAATTGAAAACTCAGAATACTAATTATGATTTTACTTTTGATCCTCAAACTAAATTAAACATTTCCTTAAAACTTAACTCTTTGGTCACATTCAAAGACAATATGCGTAAACAACTTTTTAATACTAAATGTATCTCTGATGGTGACAAAAACACTAAATTCTATAACTCTCTTCAAAGAGTTAGGAGCCTCCCAACCTCTTGCTAAACTATTACATGATGATCAACTCCTTAACTCTGAAGAAGATATTTCCAACCATGTTGTTTCTTATTTTCATAACATCTCCAATGGTCCGGATGTCAATATTGATCTTATACCGGATATTATTCCTCTTATGGTTGATGAGAAAGACAATGAGTCTCTTTTAAACATCCCTCTGGATCATGAAATTAGAGATACTGTTTTTTCTCTAAAACCTGATAGTGCCCCTAGACCGGATGGTTTTAATAATGGTTTCTTTCAACGGAATTGGGAGGTCATTCACTTGGATGTTTGCAAGCTTGTGAGGTCCTCATTAACCAATGGTTTTCTCCCTTATGGCCTTAATGTGCAATTTCTTATTTTAATTCCCAAAACTGGCAATGCCTCTGAGATTCACCAATTTCAACCTATTTCCCTAATAAACACACTTTACAAAATCATTACCAAAATCATTGCTAATAGACTTACTCTTATATGCAACAAAATTTCTTCTTGGAATCAATTTAGTTTCATAAAAGGTAGCTCTATTTAGGACTGCATTTGCCTTGCCTCTGAATAAGCTAACACTCTTAACACAACCACAAGGGGTGGAACTATTTCCATCAAACTCAATATTAGAAAATCTTTCGACACCATTGATTGGAGTTTCATTTTCAAAGTCTTAAAAAGGTTTGGATTCAATGATACCTTTTTCATGATCATCCAAACCTTGTTTAAATCTGCATCAATTTCTATTTTGGTTAATGGTACTACCAAAGGATACTTCAAATGCACAAAGGGTGTCAGATAAGGAGACCCTCTCTCAGTAATCTTCTGTTATTTCTTAGGATTACCTCAGCAGACTCATCACACAACTTGTCAATCAAAATAAACTGAAACCCATCCAGGCTACCATAAATATTAAGGTCCCTACCCACCTATTATATGCTGATGACATCATCTTGTTTCTTCAAGGTGGTCAAAAGAATATTCAAGTGCTTAAAAGCACTCTTTCTCATTATGAGGAGGTTTCAGGTCAATCTATTTCTTGGAAAAAATCACATATTTTATTTGGAAAAAATTTCTCCCTGCAAAGGAAATCCATTATCACTACTAATATTGGGTTCAAAGAAGGTTTATTCCCTTTCACCTATCTAGGGGTTCCTATCTTTTCGGGAATACCTAAATCCTCTTATTTCACCGTCATTTTTGATCAAATCACCAGTCAGCTCTCTTCTTGGAAAGGCAAGTCCCTCTCCATGGATGGTAGAATTTGTCTCGTCAAATCAACTATTTTCTCCAAGTTGGTATACTCTCTCATGATCTATATGTGTCCCATGGGAACCTTTAAAAAAATAAATAATTACATCAATAACTTCATTTGGACGGGAAACATTTTTGAAAGGAAACTTGTCACCGTCCGTTAGAAGACCTGTTGCAAGCCCTTAAATAAGGGGGGTTTTGGTATTAAAAACTTAAAATTTTTCAATGATACCCTGCAGGATAAACTTACTTGGAGATTAATCAATAATATCTCTAATGATCTTGAATTTCTAAAACACATATTTCAAAATAAACTTAAGAAGGGAAATCTTAATTATATCACCTCCTCGATTTGTCCCTCCATTAGGCACTCATTTCATAACATTATAGAAAACTCTAGATGGATGGTTAGGGATGACTCCGACATAAATTTCTGGCTAGATAATTGGAATGACACCCCTTTAATTTCCATTATTCCTCCTAATTCTACCCCTGAGAACACTAGTTACACCATAAAGGAAGTTCTTCAATCTCACAGGAATGACCTCCCAGACAATATTTCTCAATTCATTGACAACTACCCTTATACTATCTCTGATGATTTCCTTGTCTGGGAGCCAGCCCCAAATAGAATTCTTAACTCCAAAAATTTATAACAGAAGAATTTACATGCCACTAAATACAAATTTCAATGGTTAAATCTTTTTAACAAACCCAGGATCAAACCTACAAGACTTACTCTTATTTCACGTATTGCTCACAACAGATTTCCCACTGAGGTCTACCTTCAAAGTTTTGGTATTAATCTTTGTTCTATGTGTCATCTATGTAACCAACAAAGAGAAGATACTAATCATATTTTCTTATCGTGTGATACAGCCTCTTCTTTATGGAATTATATCTTTGACATCTTTTACTTCAGATGGTTTATACCTAACTCAATATTTTCTATTTTAAATAAATGTGTTGGTCAGGATGCTTCTCAGAAAATCAAAAACATCTACCTCTCTGCCATTGTTGAGCTCTTTCATGTGATCTGGTATGATATAAATGATATCATTTATAATAAATTCTCATTAAATCTCAATGCAGGAAAATCCCAGATTCTTATTGCGGTTCGTGAGGCTGCTTCGATCCAAAAAGGCCACTGCAAGAACTTTGTTGGAGACTAGGAGATACTGTACAAAATATGGGTCGATGGAATCTATCAACAACCCAAATGTACCTTTGAAGTATTCTGGAAGTCTTCTATGCTAGGATGGATCAAAGTGAACATTGATGGTGCCTTAAAGGGCAACCCTGGGCCTGCCGGCTGAGGGACGATTTTCAGAGATTCTTCTAGTCAGTTCCATGGTTGTCTCTTTGGAAAATGTGGTATAGCTTCCTCATTCGAAGTGGAAATGATGGGTGTCATTCATGCCGTCAATTTTTACCTTCAAAAAGGATGGAGAAAACTTTGTATTTAAAGTGACTCAACCACCATTGTTCAGGAAATATGGAATGGGGTGATTCACCTGGACTGGCCCCTCACTACGCTTTGGATGAAATGTCTAAATTCTCTCCCGGAGATTGATTATATCACCAATCATGACTTTCGAGAAGTGAACACTGTTGCTGACACTCTTGAGAACAAGGGAATTCACCAGGATATGACTTGGCTGGATGATCTTCCTCCTGATTTATTCCATCTTTTTGAAAAATACTGTAAAAAACTGCCTACTTTTTGTCTCATATAACCCTTTTCTTTTTTTATATTCAATAAATTGTTCTTTGGCCTTTGACCAAGCCACCACCTTATTAAAAAAAGTGACTCAGTCTTGTACTTGTGACTCAACCTATGGGTAGATCATACTTATATCGGGGACTCATTCTTCTATTCATGCCTCATTATTTTGTCAGTGATTCATGACATCAGGGACTCATACTTTGAAATTTTTGTTCATTTTCTTATCTTATATTATAAACATTAACATAATATGTTAAAATTATAGTAGAACATATATAATCATGATTAATAATATTTGAACTTAATACATAAGACAAGATTAAACAAGATTTTACATGATTTTTTAGCATTAAAACTAAAGAGGGCCAACAATCTCCCTCTTTTTAAGATCACAAATCATGGCATTATAAAGAACAATCAGTTGATTCATAATTATTAATGTAGTCATTCTTCATATTATCTCCCCATTACTGTTTTTCCTGAAAAAATAAAAGGGAATGATCATGCTCCCCCTTTCATGTTTCCATATTATCCATAGTTAAAAAAATGCATTTTATATAATTCTTTCTCCCCCTTTTGGGATTATCAAAAAGAGTAAATTTCATAAAATAATAAATAATAAAGAAGAATATAAATAATCCCATCACAAAGAAGGAAGTTAAGTGATATTAATTTCATAATCTAGTGAAATTACATTGAAAATAAACATAACAAAAATTAAAAAAAAGTCATCCCTATTAAAAAATTAATCTGAACTACTTCTTCTACAAAGAGGGGTTTATCACTACCTTTCCCTTATTAGAAGTTGTAGGGGTAGGAGCAGTTGATATAGAAGTAGATGCTGGAGGTTTAGAGTTAATTCTAAGATGAGGAAGAGGAACTCCAAAAACACTAAAGGGGCCAATTTTGGGCTAGAGGAGGTAACAGGGCTAGTAAGTTTCCTAAAAATGATAGGGCAGATATGCCTGAAATCTTGAGCAGTAGAGAGTGCCTAAGAATTTGAGGAGACAATAGGAGAGGTAGATAATTTGAGAGCTAGTCTAATAAGTGAGGCAGCTGGTACATCAATAGTATTACTCTAGACATGCAGATAAAGTTTGATAAAGTTTATGAAATATATGATAAGTTATCCACCATATTCCTTATCATTGATGAAATCTTACTTTTTTTCCAAAAACTTCTCAAGTATAGGAGGAAACTACTTATGTAGCTTCTCTTGATCTCTAAAACAATACGTCATGGGAGGAAGTCTTAGATTCTCAAATAAATACTTGAGGTGGCTGGTGAGTTGATGCTTGGTGAATATTCTCTTGAAATAAAAAATCCACTTTCTTAGTTATATATTCTTGTGTAGTTATAGCACCTTTGGATTAGAATCTCACCATTTCATAGATGTTATCATAGTTCTTACTAATCTTGGAGAGACTCTCCTGGTCAGTTCCATACATCACTGTTTGAAGTCGTTCTCTGATCACATTCTTGACCATCTCAATCTCTAGATGGTGTGAAATTGGAGCTACTGAGCTAGATTCACCTTACGCAATATCTCTAAGTTCCTATATCAACTGATTCCTATCAATATCAAGGGTTCGAGGTTGAGAATCAAAATTTCTTGAAACTTCTCCTTAAATGTATTTAGCACATTATCCAAGGATGTCCTGAAATAAATAGTCAATCTATTTATGTTATAAACCACTTCAGTTCACTCATTCATCATGATCTGGTTATACTTCACTACATTTTCAACAATAGAGATCAGCCTAGGTTCCACTAGAGAAATCATTGTTTCTGTTAGAATAGAAATATCTCCTTCAATTAGAGTAGGAACATGAGAATTTTGAGGTTGATATGAAGTTATAAAAAGAGAGATAAGATTTTCTTTAAACATTTCAAAATTAGATTTTGTGACATGGTCACTTAGTACCAAATCCACAGGAGGTGCATGAGCAGACGTAGATGCAACTTCTAGAGGTGTCTCAGATAGAACAATTTCTTTAACTACTTGTCCCTTGGAACAACAACATCATCCTCATCATCTGAATTAGAGTAATCAAAATCAAGAGCATTATAACCCAGATACTTTTCCCATTAAGATATCACATTAGCATCAAAATAAGTGAGTGTATAAACTCTCACTTTCTTGGATTGAGGCTCCCCCTCAATTTGAGGTCTCCTTCTACCATAAAAAAAATCTTGGTACAGGGGCAGCATATGCTTCTACTTCACCATGAACGTCAACTACTCCCCTTTCCTGAGCACCAACTTTAGGAGGTTCTACAATATTTTTTTGATCCACAACACCAATAGGTTCTGAATTATCATCTTGGTCATAACCAGTATGATCCAAACTACTATCACTTCCACCACTTTCCATCTCATCTTTAACTCCTTAAAAATTTCCACTTTTATCACCAAATTATTCATCCTCTTCCTCACTACCACTGCCTTTCTCATCACTACCACTTTCCTTTTCCTCAATGTTTTCTTCCCCTTCTCTAGTTTCTTCATCTGAACCATTAGATTGGATTTTGTACTCCACACTACCTAATTCCTCAATCTAATAATCAGCATCCTGAGCTAGAATAGGTTCCTTGGAAAGTAGTGATAATGGTGGACTAGCAAGTCCAAAAGTCATCATCTTAGGACTTTCACCAATATCATGGTCACTCCTATCATCTATAAGAGACTCAGCTTCTCTACCAGTTTCAGGTATTTCCACTTCATCGGAATAGATAACATCAGCATCTGGTGGAAGAACAAGATCAACTAAATTTCTTGGACTAGATGGATTGTCAACATGGTTAAAGTTCTCATATAGTTTATAATCATCTCCAACACAATTATTCTTCTAGAGATTCCAATTAATCCTCATTCTCTTGATAATATCCTTACTTAGGAGGATCTCACTACAATCATGAATAGTTTACTCATCTTCACTTACACATCCTTTAGCTTTTAACATGGTATATATCATTCTTGGGTAAAATAGAGAATTTTTCTTACAAAAAGTTTTTATTATTTTTCTTATATAAACTATCAAATACCTACACATATGTACCTTATGTCCTTTCTTCAGAAAATATAGCAGATATACATATTTATACTTGAGTGAAGAAAATTCCCCTTTTCTGGGACACAACTGGTGTTGGATGAACTTGAATGAAACCCTGCTTTTACCATCCAACTCAGTAGAAATTGGTCTTCTATGATCTAAACTACAAGTTAGCTCACCCAAAGTAGCCTTATAGATAAATAAATCACTTATGGGAGGATTACTCCCATGATAATCATCATAAACCCATTCATGAGGTACCTTCTGACATTCTGCTCAATGCCTTGAAGAAAATGATATTCTTCTTCCATTCACCACAGATTTAATCCAGTAAGTCGCACTGCCTTCTATAATAAACATTGTATGAAGATAAAATTCAATTATCAGCCAAGGGTAATAAGGCCTTTCATTATTGTAAAACTAGCACAACCATCCTTGCATCTGTAGAACATTTAACAAGATATACTTACTTATTAATAACAATTCTGAGTGCACTTCACATTCAGGAATTACCACATGGTTTTCAATTACTGGATGAATATGGTTATACTTTATCAATTATCATTTCTTTATCTTCATGGGTTGTGACTCATCTCCATATCTTTCTGAGAATAATTTTACTTTAACCATCTCGAGGGTTCGGTTGAAGGTAAGAAGGTGAAAGGGTTGAAAGTAAAGAGAGACTAAGGATAAGAGTTCAAGAGTGGAAGACCGAGTGTAAGAAATTATTAGGATCAACTTGGTTTTATCAATTAGTTTTTTATAATCCATAAACTGAGTAATCCATGTAAAATAAAAATAAATAAGTAAAAAACATCAAACTGAAAACAAATAAAAATAGTATGTGAGTTCTATTAGTGAGTGGTCATCAGTGAGACATCATTGATGTCGACAAGAAACTATGGGCATGAAATTGTCGGTGTCAGCATGACACTATCGGTGTCGGAAGGACATTTTCGGTGTTGTCATGACATTGTTGACATGACACTATCGGTGTCAGCATGACATTACCCATATCTTATCGGTGAGACATCCATGCTAAGTTTAACCATATGTTTATTAATAGACGGTCCTTAATAAATATTCATCTCTAATTCATGTCTGATGTAACTCATTCTTTTATAGTTTAATATATTAGTAAATATATCATCAAGAAGATGTTTTTGAAAATAAATTTATGATTTATATAACTTTTTTGATAATGATCTCTCAAAAAGTGATGTCATACATCAATGTGTTTTGTTCTAGAGTGAGAAACAAGATTCTTTAAAATGTTAATAGCACTTGTATTTTCATAGTGTATAGGTACATGTCTAAACTAATATCCATAATTTATAAAAGCATGTTTCATCTCCAAAATCTGATCACAACAACTACCATCAGCTATGTGTTCAGCCTCAGTAGTAGATAATGAATCAAAATTCGGGTTTTTACTACACCATGATACTAGAGACTTTCCCAAAATGTGACATGTTCAAGAAGTTCTTTTTTAATATAACTTAAAACCACCAAAATCATCATCTGAATAACTAACTAAATAAAATGTTTGTCCTCTAATGTTTAAAAATCCTAACTTGGTAGTATACATGAGGTACTTTAAAATTATATTAACAGCATATAAATGATATTCTTTTGGGTTTTATTGAAAACGAGCACACATACATACACTAAACATAATATCAGGATGGTTAGCAGTCAAGTAAAGTAGACTTCAAATCATACCTCTGTAATTAGTTTGATCAAATTATTTACCATTTTCAACAAGGTCCAAATTATAGGTGGTAATCATTGGAGTATCACTACTTTCTATACTATCAAATCCAAAAATTTATAAAATATATTTAGTATGTTTACTTTGATTCAAAGTAATACCTTATTTATTTAGAATGATTTGTAATCTAATAAATAATTTGAGTTCTCTCATTAAACTCATTTCAAATTAACTTTTCATCATTTTTAAAATATCAATACATAAATAATTCTATGAAGATACAAAAATAATGTCATTAACATAGATTTGAACTAATAAAGAGTCTTTAGAAATTATTTTTATAAAGAGAGTGGGATCAGTTATGCCTTTTGTAAAACTATTATAAAAACTAAAAGCACTTAACCCATCATACCAATCTATTGGATCCTATTTTAAACCATATAATGCCTTTATTGACTTAACAAAATTATTTGGAAAATGAGGGTTTGTAAAACCTTAGGGTTGTTCATAGAAAACATCCTCAACTATATACCCATTTATGAATGTACATTTAACATCCAATTTAATATAGTTTGAAATAGAGATGAGCAACATGTGCTCATAGGATTCTAATGGATTCATGTTTAGAAACTAGTTAAAAGGTTTATTCATAGTCAATGACTTCCTCTTATCTATATACATTTGCAACCAGTCTGTCCTTATTCCTTACTATGGTGTCACCTTTATCTTCATTGTTTCTAAATACCCACTTAGTGTATATGGTCAAGGTGTCTTTAGGTCTATCCACTAGTAAATAAACTTTATTTCTTTCAAAATGATTCAATGCTTCTTTCATATACATCAACCAAAATTCATTATTGATTGCATCATTAATGTTTTTAGGTACAAGTGGTGAAAAAAAAGTCTTGATGATCAACTTGGTTCCTAAGTGAAGCTTTAGTCTATGTCCCATAATCTATGTCTCTAAATACAGCATGTAAGGGATGATTCTTAAGGGTTTAAACAGATCTAGAAAAGGAAGGACTTGTTATTTAGGGTTTATATGTAGGTTCAGTTTCACTATAATTAGAGTCTAGATATTTTCCAGAACTGGTGGTTTTAACAGATTTCTTAACAGTATCAAGAGATTTGGTATTAATGTCTAGATTGGATAGATCATCCTAAATATAGTCAAGAGGGGTTTTAGGTTTTTTGGATCTATTTCATTAAATTTAATATGTATAGATTCTTCCACACATTTGGTTGTTTTATTAAAAACACTATAGGATTTATTAGAGGTTGAATAACCTAAGAAAATACCTTCCTCACTTTTGGATGCAAATTTTTTCAAGATTTTCCTTAGTATTGATAATATAAACCTTGAAACTAAAAACTTCAAAGTAGATAACCTTGGGTTTCCTATTGTTCCATAGCTCGTATGGAGTTTTCTAAAGAAATGGTCTGATTAATACTTTATTAATTATATATCATGTTTTATTGATAGCTTTTGCTGAAAAAAATATAGTTATTTAATACTCATTAAACATTGTCTGAGCTATTTCTTGTAATGTTCAATTCCTTCTTCATATAACTCCATTCTGTTGGGGTTTCTTAGGAGAAGTGAAGTTATAACTAAACCCACTTTTTGAGAAAAAAGATTCAAACTCTTGGTTCTCAAACTCACAACCATGGTCACTTCATAAAGTTTTTATCCTAGGAACACTTATGTTCTCTATAGATCAAGCATACTTGGTAAAGTAAGAACAAGATTTACTTTTTTGAGCTAAAAAAAGGTCCAAGTATACCTAGATATTTCATCTACAAGAATATATACATAGTGATTCCCATTAATACTTGAAACTGTATATGGTCCAAAAAATCCATGTGAACCAAATAAAGTGGATGATAAGTTGAAACTTATTTCTTTGGTTTGAAAGATATTTTTTTATTTTTTTCCCTTTTGTTAAGGATTGCAGACTTTATTATCTGGAAATTATATTTTTGTTAGATCCTTGACCAACACTTTACTTGGAAGCTTTCTAAGTGAGTGAGTGTTAGAGTGGACTAATATCTTATACCAAATCCATAATTCTTTATGAAATACACTTAATAAGGAATAATTTTGAGAAATTAAGGAATCCATGTTCACAACATAAACATTCTCATTTATAAAAGTAGTAAATACTAACTCATTTTTAGAATTAAACACTTTAAATGAATCATTTTAAAATTTAACATTGAAACCATCATCACATAACTACAATATACTGAGTAGATTGTATATTAATCCATTAACAAAGAGTAAATTGGAAATTAAAATTGAATTAGTGTTATCGATTTGGCCAAGTCCAATTATTTTTTCTTTAGCATTGTCACCAAAAGTGACATACCCACCATCAATCTTTATAATATTTCTGGACCCCGATTAGTCCCCTATCTTGTGTCATGAAAATCCAATGTCCAAGTACCATAATAATTTACTAGAGATCTTCAAGCATGCTTCCTACAAGACATTTCAAACAATAAAAGAATTTGGTACCCACACTTGATACTGTCAATTAATATTAGTAATTAATACATTGAAAATCCATACTTGCTTCATGGGATTCTGATAAACAGTTTTTAAAGTACTGGAAAAATAAACTTTATTTGGTCTGGAAAAACTAAAAGCAATTAAAGATTTTCAACTACTAGAACTTGTAGAAGATTTTTCAAATCTTTGTACAAATCCTAAATTTTTAGATTTTTATATAAAATTATTTTTTCCAAAGTTTCTTTGTCCTAGTTGATATCCTATACCAGTAGAATATTTTGGTGCAACCTGTTTACCAAGAATTTTAGTGAGAGTGTTCTTACTATTGGTAAATTTTTCTATTTCATTTTTTAATGACTCATTTGATAATTTAAGCTCATTATTTTCCTAAAAAAATTGATAATTTTTCTCTTTCTCTACAGTAATCTCATGTTTAATAGTAGAGGTGATATCATTTTGTTTCTTTAAAAAATTATATTTATATTTTAATTCATTGTATGTATCTTCAAGAATTTTGAAGTACTAAAACATTTACTCATTGGACATGTTTTCAGAATCAGATACATCTTCAGAATATTAGTAAATTTTTACAGGAGATTCAAGGGTTACTTCATAAGAGTTTTTCATGAAGCACATGTTAGGTTTTTCACCTTTCTCGTCATGTGAAAACTCTGACTCACTAGGGTTTTCCTCAGAAGCACTCAAGTTGGCCTTCATTTCCTTCTTATACCTTTAATCGTTGTCCTCATAATTCTTCTTATACTTTAACATAGGACAGCAATGCTTTACATTTCCTCTTATATTAAATTCATAACATACTATCTTATTTGAGTTATCACCTCTCTTCCAGTCCATTTTTCAGTTTCCCTTATATTCATACATTCCATTTTAGCATGGATTATTAATTAACTTCTTCTTTATATAATTTTTTTAAACCTTTTGGATAATTAATCCACTTCATCAACACTATCATATGGTAATTCTTCATTGTTTGAATTGTCATAATGAGTTTTTTCCTTCTCATTTTCTTTGTGTTTAAAAGCAGTCGTCTTGAAAGACACTAACTTTTTCTTTGGTTCATCATCCTATTATTTTTGGACCTTCAATTATGCATCATTAATCATTAGTTTCTCTATAATATCTTTAAATCATAACTTACTTATATCATAGGATTCTCTAATTGACACTGAGGTTCCCCTCCATATTTCTGGTAGACATCTGAGAATTCACATGATTTGTTCCTTAGCTATAACATCCTTTCCCAGAGATATCAAAGTATTTAAAATTTTATTAAACGTGAGATACATGTTAGAGATAATTTCATTAATATTAATATTGATGTTATCATATTTAATAGTATATATATTAAGAGTCATTTTTTTAACATTAGTGGTTCCTTCAAGTTAAATAGCTAGAGTATCCCAAATTTGATGCATTGTTTTATATGCTAAAATACAATTATATTATTCATTTCCTAAATAAAAATTTAAGGTAGTCATTACTTTGAAGTTATTATTATAAGAATTTGTGTTTGGTTCATCTTATGTATTCCCAAAAGTAATAGGAATCTTATATTCATCTACAATTAAAGACCAAATTTAAAACCCCATAATTTCAAAATGCATTTTCATCTTAATTTTCCATTGATCATAATTAGTTCCATTGAAAAATGGAGTTATGTTGGTAGCAGAACCATTCAATACATTATCCATAATAAATAATTAAGGAATATGTTTTAAAGAGATAAAAATTTAGAGCTAACATAAATTTATATAACACAACTAAAATCACAGTTGAAAAGATTCAAAAAATATTTTAAAACATTGAAACTAGAATATTAAAAACAACCTTTGATACCAAATTTTGGTCAGTGTAGGACACTTAAGAGGGGTGAATTGAGTTACTATCAAAATTTCTGTTAAAATCCTATTTAAAAAATTCCTTAATTTAAAATATAAATAGTCCAGTTAACCAAAGTAGAACATTTATAAGATTCTTGAATGATCAATTAATTTTTGAAAATATTTATTAATTCCTAGTTATACCAATTTTAAAGATGGATATATCTTTTCAAGGTAATGTACTAAATAAAAAATAGTTATAAAAACCAACTAAGATTTAATATCAAAGTAATAATTAGTTTTATAAAATATGTTTGAAAACATAAAATACTAAATTTGAAAAACAAAGTGGATAAAAACAAGATATTCTGTCTCAAGAAAATACCTAGTACTATTCAATTAGTGATCACTAGCCACCAGGAATTTCATATTAATAAACTTGATCCATGCCCTGGATCATGGTTCAAAACAACACCCAAGGATGTCTAGGTCAACTAGACCTCTACCATAATTATTCATGGAAAACAAAATACAACCAAGCCACACCAGGACCTCTTCCATAGTTATATGTGGGAAAAAATACATCTAGGACACACAAGGACCTCTTACACAATTACATGTGGGAAAAATACAACCAGGACACACAGGGACCTATTCCATAGTTATGTGTGGGTGAAAAATTATGTAGAAAGGTAGATGAGTGGGGATATCTTGTATCCACTTTCTTAGCTCAGGAGACAGTATGTGTTTTTGATACAGACACATACATTGTTTGAAAAGTGATAATAATGTACAAAATAGGTCATAATTAATTAGAAAATGATTAGAATGCTTTGTGTGATGTTCTTGAAGTTTTTGGACTTCTTAGGTGCAATAGATGTGAAGCTCTAGTCCACTTCTAGAAACATACACCAAAACAGAGTGTTGTGGAAGATTTGGGTTTTGGTTTTTAGTGAGTTTTTATACTCATCAAAGATGCTCTGAAATAGGGTTTTTTTCTCCAAGGATTTTGTGATTTTTAATTCACAGTAAATCCTTCCTTTTTCACAGCAAGAAAAAATGAGTGTTCTATTCGTATATGATTGTCTCCACTTTTTTAATATCACTATATATGATTACTGTTATTTTTTCTCTAATGATTTATTTATATACTGTAGAAGTCAACAATAGGCATGATCCTTAACATGAGGGATTTCTTGTACCTTGTAATAGTATCTAACAATGTCTACAAAAGACAGAAAAGTTCATTAATATAATAGAGAGTACTAAGTTCCAAAAATATGACCCTTAGAATTAATATTGAATTTAAGAGTAAAGAAAATTTTTTATGTGTTGATTTGTAGGTCATTATTTTGGTATTTTGATGTGTTGATGAGTCCTTATATCGGTAGGTCAATGTGTTGGTGAGTCCTTCTATTGATATGTTGATGTGTCAGCAGGTCCTTATATCCAGTGTCAGTGAGTCATTTCTTTTAGTGATTTTTTCTTTTAGTAGGTCATACTATCGGTGGCTCAGTCTTGTACCTATGACTCAATTTTTTTGTAGTTCATACTTCTATCAGTGACTCATTCTTTTGTTGGTGACTCATTATTCTGTCACTGACTCATTATTCTGTCAGTAATTCATGATATCATTGACTCACACTTGGACTTTTTTGTTTGATTTATTATATTATATTATAAACATAAATATAATATGTTAAAATTATAGTTGATCATACATAATCATAATTATACATATTTGAACATAAAACTTAATACATGGTTAAACATGATTTGACATGATTTGTGGGCATTAAAACTGGAGAGGGCCAACATGGATGATCATGTGAAATTTGATTAAAAATATATAAGTGTAATATAATATTATTCATTCACATCAGTGGGTTTAAATGTTCCCATATATCATTATTTTCTTAATGATGATGATTCATTTGATAAAATGTTTGTGATAAATGTTTGTTTTATTTTTGTTGTTTTTCCAAACAACAAGAGCTAGTTTCATTTTATTTACTATTATGAGTATATATTAGTTCCAAGACCTGAAATTGGATATAATATACCTATTAAAATATTGTTTAATCAATATAATATTTTTATGACCATTCATTCTTCCAGTAATGAAAAACGAACAAAATCATTATTCATGGAGACGATTAACCGGCATAATTTGGACAATAGTTTCATTTATTTAAATAATAGGAGTTCATAAAGAAGAAGATATATGAAATTACATTATAAAAATAAAATTATAGTGTATACATGATTTTGAAATTATTATACCTTGATGGATGATATAGATTACGATAAAGTAGGAAGAAATAAAAGAAAAATAAGAAAAATTTTGAGAAAATTACCTCCTAAAAATCGCCTCCTTGAATGAACCCTTGAGGAACTTAGATTCAGTATTTTAATGAAACCACCAAAACATAGTTGTACAAATAATTTAGAGGAGGTTTTTTTTATATATTTTAGGATCTATAAGACTTTTTAGTATAAATTAAGTGCTTAGAGGTGGTATTTATGCTTGGGGAGGGGTGCGTTTAACTGATTAAATAATGATTATTTTATAATTAAATCAAACCATGTTGAGTTGGAAATAATATCCCTAAATCTGGATAATAATTAATTTTTTAAAGGTAGGTTATGGTAGATAAATACATCAACCAACTATATAATTATTCAATTTTTATATATGTTAAGCTTTTACCTTTGAACTTTAACCTTTGTCACTATTTAACATATACTGCGGTAAATAATTTTTTTTACCATGGAAAATTTTATATAACTAAAAATTAAAGTAACATTAAAACATAATTTGAACCTTTTTAATAAAAATATTGTATCTATTTTACTAAATTAAATTCACATAATTGGTAAATTGATATTTAAAATTAATCTCATAGACATAATGAAAAAGTGGGGTTTTAAAGCGAAAAATGTAAACGTTTGAAATGTTTTTATATCCAATTTCAACATAGAATTGATTATAATTTCCTATATTTGTTTTAAATATTTATAATTAAACTAATTATTCTTTAAAACTAATTTAAAAAATAATTTAACTATATAAATAAATCAGATAAAAATACAGTTTTCTATTAAAATGTAGTATTTTTTACTATTCATCAAGAAATGAAACTTATCCAAAAAATGACAAAAAATATCCCTAATATAATTTTTATATCCCATTTTAAAAAATAAAGTTTATTTATTCAAATAAAACTTATAATGGGTCCAAATTTATTTTTAAAATAGGCGGTTCGTCAAAAGGTGACAAAACTGCCTTTTGAAAAAAAAAATAGTTTTTATGTTTAAAATTAGATTAATTCTTATCTTAATTCTTTAAAGATTATTGGATGAATTAAAATATATTTTATTGAACATATAAAAATTAAAATTTCATTAAAATATTTTACTAATAATTATTAATTAAATTTATTAAGATAAAACACCTTTGTGGTTACAAAAATTGTTTGTCAAAAACACATCCTTTCTTTTAAATTTGTTTTTATCTTCATTTATAAATAATTGGTAACCCAATAATTAATTTAAAAATTCATTTAATTATATTCATTCATTCAATTACAATATATTGGTTATAATTATTGTGTTAAAATAATAATATTTTCGATTTTGTTTAAACTTCAGTATTTAGTGAAAAGTAGGTTATCAATGAGATTAAATTTATTCAGAAAAAAGAGAAATACCATAAATTATTATGGTGTAACATGATTACTTGGTTTTAAATTCCATAAATTTATGGGAAACCTAAGATGTGGAATATTAAGAGTATACATGGTTGGAATAAATATCCCGATTAAATGAGATGTAACACTCACCACAAGTTGTAATTGAGATGGAGGAATCAGAGAGGTGACTCCCATCATCGCTCAGTGATTTTCTTTCCCTAAATCCCAAAAGTAAAAATATTACTTCATTTTACTCACATCATAATTCCATGTATCTGGGTTTGGATTCCTCTCAGAAGACAGAGTATCATGATAAGGAATATTTGAAGTCTCTTTCATCATTATCTAGTTTTTCAGAGGGATCTTTTTTCCCACTGGTGAACCATGTTCTGAATCGAATCATCCAAAAAGGGTTTATTATGCATCTATCAAATTCTGATGATTCTATCTTAGTAAGGATTTATTTTTTCAAACATTAAATTATTTCTCATATTTCTCTAATGATCGGTATGAATCCCTATAAATTGGCTAATCATATCTCACATTTAGATATTATTTGGGGCTTTATTGATTTCAAATGTGTATCCCTTGGTCGAGGCTATTTTCACAAACTATTTCCCTCTAAAAAAATCCAAGGATGTTCTTGTAGAATAGGATCTGTAAATATTTGGCCTAGAACTATCTGGATACATTATTGTAAATTTGTTTTTATCTTGAACGACTTTAGAGATACATGCGCTCGGGTATGGGATAAAATTCATGGACTAAATTCAGTATTTTGGCTTGTTGGGATATTTTTTAACAATGCTTTTTCCATTGGAATTCCAATTAGAATATATTATTAAACTAAAAAGGATATTTATTGTCATTATGCTCGAGTTTTGGTGTAAATTTATCTCAGTGTTACACTAAAAGATAGGGTTTTTTTCCTACATCGAATAACAAAATTTTCCTCAGAAGTGAGTATGAGAAAATTTCAATATTCTATAAATTTTAAAAGATTTTTAGACACTCATAATCACAATATAGAAGAGATATAATTTGTTCTAACTATAATAACAAAGGATATAATTTGTTGTAATGTTAGAGGAAGAATAATCAAGAACCTATCTATAATATTATTTATGTTACTCTCCCTGATCCTTTGCTATTAAACTCCCAATATGGATAGATTAAGGTTTTTGAATCTGATATGAATGACCAAATAATTGATGTTTAGTACTCTTTACCAAGGTATAGATTCATATCTTTTGATGCTTTAAATCTAGTCTTCCCTCTTCAACCAAATCTCAAGACCCTTCTTGTTTGGGATGATCTTGCAGAAGAGAATAACTTATCATTTAATGATGATTTTGGTAATGATATCTCATATGGTGTTTCTTTTAAAGATTTTTTGTCCAGGGGTCTTCCAAATGAAGAATATAAAGACTCAGTTGACTGTCTAGCTTCAAAGAAATTCTCATCCTAGGAGGAGATAGATATCAACTTGTGGAAATAAAACATTGAGGTTCATTCCAAAAATAGAAAGGGCAAAGATAAGATGATTGTTTCTATTCCTAATAAGTCAATGAAAAAAATGGATGTTTCCTCTCCCCAATATTCTTATGGGAAATTTAATGAAAATTTGAGTCTCTGTATGTATCAACTATCTACAATACATATTTCTTGTAAATCAAACCCAATTGGAAAGTTGTTTGACTATGAATCTACTGCCATTGAATATGCCTCTATTGGTATTCAAAGTACTTTGGTGCATAGTCTGTTAGAAAATACTGATCATGTTAAGTATAATCCTCCTGACACAACAATATTTCACTCCTTTTCTTGGATTTTGGATTCTAAAGAGGTACATGTTTACAGTGGAATTAATAACCCTGTTATTTTTCCCCCAAAGTGAAATCAAGACTTATAGACCACATCTTTATATTATGGTTACATTCCAACCTATTTGGTATCACCTTCTTCCTCTAGGTCTTCTCAAGTAATGATCACAGTTTATTATCCTTTTAATGATAAGGAAAACACCAATGTGAAAATTCCAAATTCCTTTGTTATACATTCTTCTTCTAGTAGTGATGATGTTGTTAAAAAAAGTGAGGGTGTGTTTGGATCTAAATTCATGAAGGAAGATGGGGAGGTTGAGATTTCAGATGGTGGTGGTGGGCCTTGGACGCAAGTCAAGACTTGTAGGCGAGGATGAAATCCTCATGGAAGGGGTGGGAGGGTCTCACACCACACCATGACTACTCGATCTATAGTGTGTAGATGAATTTTTTTTAATGTTTTGTTAAATTTTTTTATCTTTTATGTTCATACACTATTTTAATTTTTATTTTCAATAAAATGGGTATTTTATCCCTATCCTTTTCAAAACAACTCACCATAGGTTTTAAATGAAGATGAAATTTTGTGGGTCTATAAAGCAGGAAAATTTGAATAAATTTTAAGAAAAAAACTTTTCCCAATTATTAAATTAAATATGTTTCACCATGTAATCTTTCATATAAGGATTTTGGTTAGAGAATTTATCTCCCCTCTCCCTATAAAAATTTATTTCCTCTTCATTCAAAGCACTGACCACTACATTGGAGAATTAGCCGAAGTTAAGATATAGTTTAGTCTCATGTTTTATTTTCATTTAATTATATAATTACATTTTAGGTTTAAATTTAATTTTTCTCGTTCCACTTTTAATATATCCCGTGTTCATTTTATCTCCTTGTCTTCTTCTTCATTATAAACTCTTATACTCATGATCATGAGTATCTAACCCAAGGAAGTTCTTGAGGGACTAATCAAGTGATGAAGAAAAGTATTTTAACATTCATTCTTAATGTTTCTTATTTTATTATATTTATTCCAAGGTATATATTAATGGGAATGGTTTCTTTGTGTCTCCACTTTCTACCTATGGATATTATTATTCTTTTATAATATTCTCCCCCAATCGAGGAGGTGAATGTGAGGTGTCTATGTGATCATTCAGTGCACTGTATATTCACAACCATAGGAAGAAGAGGATGTTTATATATATAATTTATCATTTTTATTAAGTATATTTGAATCTTATAATAATAAAATTAAGTTTCAATGTGTGTAATTCTCTTGGGAATATCTTATTTATTTCTAACTTTATTATGATTTCATTAATTTTTTAAATTGAATTTTCATGTTTAATTTTAGTATTGAATACTGAATTCCCAAACCTCATTTCTTTTAGTTTTATCTCATTAATAATATATGTATATATAATAAAAAGAGAATTATAAGTAGTCAGTGATTGACAGCAATAGTTACTCAATAGAATAACCTAGGTCAGCCACTGTGTTGCACTTAGTTATAGTATTTTTAGAGCACTCACGATAAGGTCTCATCAAGTTGTTGTTGTTTCTGTGGATCTAAGTGGTCTTCACTCACTATTTTTATAATAATTTCGTAAATAATTTTTTTATTTCATTTAAAAAAACTATAAAAATATATATATTCATGATGTATTTCAATTCAAATTATTATGCACGGACTGACCAGTCACAGGTGAAAGTATAAGTTAAAAGTTATCCTAAATCTCAGATGAAATAACTAAAATAATTTATAAAAAAACATAATATAAAAGATTATAGGGTATAGGATATATTTTTTTAATGATAGAGAAACCCCAAACTGAATCGGAACCTTAACCAAAACAAGTGGGGAAAGTGATTTCAACCATCATATTTTATGTTAAAGAACCTAAGGTGGTTTAAAAGGTGATACTAAAGGAATTAATAATGTCATCCCGCACTCAACAATAGATTCAGGAGGTATTTGAATAAAATATGTTATCTAATATACATATGTGAGGTCAAAATTTTTGGAATAATCCTTGATGTACATGGATTTTTACATGTATTTTTATAATATTCTAACATAGTTTTAATTAATTAGTTTAACCAATTTTTATATTTTTAGTTTATTTTTGTAGTTTTGTAGTAATTTAGATATTTTGTTATTTTTTAGTTAACTTATATACTTATATTAGTAATTTAGTTTTTCTATTAGTTATATTAATTTTATATATTATATTTAACACTATATTATTATTATTAGTTTCTCTAATTTTAGTTTAGTTTATTTTATTAATTTTTATTAGTATGTATATTTTAATTTTTATTTTATTTTATTTCATTATTTTGTTGCATTAATAAAATAATATTTGTTATTAGTTTATTATTATATTTAATATTAATATTATATTTAATTTCATGTGTGTTAATATATTATTATTTATTAATATCATTTTTTTAACTTAATTAGATAATTACTTTATTTTTAATTTGAAATTAACATTTTTATTTTATTTTTATTCCCCTCTAACTACCCACACTTCCTATCTCCAATCCCTTTCTCCTATTCCCTCGCCACCTCCCCCTCACTATTCCCACGCCCCCTTTGACCTATTCCACCTCCCTCTCTCCAATCACCATTATTCCCCCACGCCTCTCCCCTTTTATCTCCATTTACCCGCTCAACCCCATCACCCCACTTCCCTCACCCCTGGACCCGCCGCCCTGGACCCCTGCTCTTCAAAATCCCAGCCGCCATCCTCCCTTGACGGGCTCCTTGCTCTCATTTCCCCCGCCAGCCCCCCTCATCTTCCCACATACCCCCGCTTCCCCAACCCGCTGGACCCGCATCTCCCCTGCCTACCCATTTCCCCCCTGCCAGCCTCTCTCCTTCTCCCCAATCCCAACTGCCCTTCTCGGCCAATTCAAGTGCAGTAGGTACTCCAGCCACAGCAAGCAACTCTCCACGATCCGAAGCAGCGTAAATCCACCCTCAACTTCAACATACTGCTGAATCGACGTTCGCAGAAGTTCACTTTGACTTTTGAAGATTGACGTCGCATGACGAGAGCGGGCGGAGATCGGATCATATTTTCAGTGTTGCAGTGGTTTGATTCGGGTGTGGCGTCATCGAATGCACGGAGCAGAGCGATGATTATTATTTTGCGATCGTTGACAGCGTCTCGCGATGACTAAAGCAATGACACGAGCACGGTGATATCTTTTATTTATTATTTTATGTGTCACGTTGTCGAGGTGGTTGGCTAATTCATTGGTGTCAGAGTTTTGATAAATGTGATGGTGAATGCATGTCGTTAATTTATTCCTATGTTTGATTACCTTTAAAATTGATTTTAATTGGATGTTTATTTAATTAATCATATCCGCATTGAAATTAATTGTCATTTGGGATCTGCACACATGCTTTGGTACCCGTTCGTGTGATACCTAATAAGTAATCACAAACAGGAGTTCATCAAAGAATTTATTTATTCAGAATTCGATCAAGAGCAAGAGCGAATTCTGAATAAATAAATATATTAATTGAAAAATTAATATTTTGTGTGCGCTCTCCTTCAAACTTGCATGAGTGATACCTAATAAGTAATCTCATGTGAGCGAACCCAACGCAGGTAGATTCTTCAACTTTGTGAGAAACGGGTCGTCGTATTTCACCAAGTGATTCAGTGATATAATGACGCGCAAATTATTCGTCAGGACAGAGAATTAAATAACGGATAATTTGTGTAAACATTAAAAATACTGTCTAACATCAAAGAACGAGACCAGATAGTATTTTGATTAATTTGGAATCGGTGATAATTGAATAAATAAATATTCAAATGTGGGAATTAAATAATTGACATTGCATGCACTTGAACGGATGTCACGACTCTGACACTTCCATCTCCGCCAGTTTCCTTCATAGCTTAATTCACTTAGATAGTTTAGTCAATTTAAATAGTCATTTTTAAAATAGTCATTTAGTTTTTAGAACTTAGTTGTTAATCACACAATTAAAGCCTATCTTCCTAAACATTCCTCCAAGAGGACATTTCCTAGTGTCTAATCACATTCTCTATGTGGTTCGACCCTGCTCACAACTTCTACAGTAGTTAGTAGGTAAATAAATATTGCAAATTTGCACGCGCTGCGGCACGCGTGCCAAATTTCTGGCACCGTTGCCGGGGAGAATAGTAGCATTAGGAGTTCCTTTAAAATAGTGATTTAGGTCAAAAAATTAAAAAAAAAACCAACAAAAAATAGTTTACTACTCTGGGAATTTTTCATTGCAGGAATTTTCAAGACACCCAGAAGCTCAGAATGATGTGGGCCACACCGCACAATTACAACCAATACCCTCCCTATGTAGCCCCAACTCAAGGTATGACGTATAATGATTCACCACACATGATATATCTAGGTAATCTCGTATATTTCAGTGATCTTTGTTCAAGTACATGCTACGATTCATATGAGAATATTTCTCCATGCTATGAAACAAGTCCTTATACATCTGTTGATCATTTTCAAAGTCAATGCATTCCTGAAAATTTAGAACTTGATAATTCATGTCAAAAAAATGATTCAATAATTGATCACATGTTGAATTGTGCTATCACTGAGACAAATAGTATGTTTGAACTTCAAGATGAATGTAATGTAAGGTTACTTTCTTCAACAAAGGATTTAGAAAATCAAACAAAAGGTTTAGAAAATTCAACGAATGATTTAGAAAATCAAATGAAAAATTTAGGAAATCAAATGACTCAACTTGTTCAACTTTTCACCTCACTACCACTTGAAGATCCAATTCAGAACAATTATTTTGAGGAGAGTTCAATTGAGGTTCCATTTGAACAACATCTATGTCCCGAGTCTGATAATGAGATTGATCTACCTTCTTATCATACAATTGATGACTCCCCTCCATCACAAAGTAATTATTCCAATCTAATCACATTTCAAGAATATGAGAGCTTAGTCTTCCACCCTCTTGGACATAATGGACCCTTGGAAAACGTGATTTCATGTCCTTCTGTGAATTCACAATCCACCCATCCCAAAGTGAAAGAGAACACATTTAATGTCTATCAAATTGAACATTTTGAGGATGAAGAGGGAATTGAACTAGGACCAATCTTTACCATGATAGATTTAGAATTGAACCAAGAAACAATATATTTCCACACTTAAGAGGACATCACTTCAAATAACATCTAAACACCTCTTTCTGAAAATATTTGTGAGTCTGAAACTTTTTATAAAATAGAGACTTCTGAAACATTTTTGGAGTCAGAGAATCAATCAGTATTGGTGGTAGAGAACACTCAAAATTTTCTAGAAACAATGGAAGAGTGGGATTTCATGGAGGATCCTGAGTTCATGGTGACACACGTGCCAACAGAGAAATATGATGTGGGCGGTATAGAAGAAAATTTTGAAAAAGATGTCATTTTTGACACAATGGAGTCATCTGCTCCAATTGATCCCGCACCACTTGCTCCATGAATCAAGGTTAAAAACACTTCACTTGAAATACCCACATATGTGAACAATATTGTTGACCTTGGCACAATCAATGAAACCATCGAGCATGAATTGAGTTTGAAACCAGTGGACTTCCCTGTGCTAGTATTTGGATGTGAAAATGAATTGGGATACATAATCAACCCAGATACTGCACTCAAGGATGTGATGGATATAATAAAACCACTTAAGGAGTCTATTAAAGGCATCTTTTCACCTGTTCACATTCAAAGAGTTAATCTTATTGATCTTTCCATTGACAACCTTTTCTCGAAATTCAATTATTCAATGAGTCTTTCTTCAGGCGAGGTATATTCATTCCCATGTGAGTTGGCATATTTTCATTTCATTACACACCTCCGTTATTCTAACAAGATTCCGTTGAGATTTTGTGTAGCTTGTAGGATAAACTCATCTTCAACAAATATATTCCACACTCCTACTAAAAAAGAAGTAGATGCATGGTTTACATTTCCGTTCGACCCAGGTGGAGTTTCAACAACGTCTGGCTGAAGAGGAAGTAAACTTAGCGCTCAATGGGAGGCAACCCATCATTTTTTTGTTTTCTTTTCACTGCATTTAATTTCATTTCATTTAGTTTTCTTTAAAAATAAAATATAATAAAAAGGCATTCATTTACCACAATCTATTTTCTCCTGGAACTGTAGTGGATTTAAATTCATCATAAATATTTTTATCATCCACATGGTTTTGATTATGGTGTGACTTCTTTGATATGATTAGATTATGTGTTGTCAATGTGTAGATTTTACAGGTATACCATTTCTAGAACTTCATCAGATACAAACAACCTCTCCGCGTATATCTTCACTTACACAGGGAAGTGTTTTATTTTTTTTCCATATTTTATGCTTCAAAAAAACCGTGTATACTAACAAAAAAAACAATAAAAAAAACAAGAAAACTTTGAAAAATAAAATAAAAACTAACATTCTTGTCATTGATGAACCCATATAAAAGTTGTTGTATTTTTGTCACAACACAGTCAGGAATACACCACTTGTGTCCCTAGGCAGTTTGAGAACCTGATTCTTGTTTGGAATTTTTTGATCCTTGATCTCATGACTTAGATGATTGCTGATATTATTTCATGCTTCGAAATTGTTTTTCAAAAACTCATATATTTTTGACAATTATTCTCACTCATGATCATCTGTGTTGTCCAAAATTATATTACCGTACCCGTGAGGACTCTGAGCCATTTTACAATCATCTCTTATTTCTCTTATTTCTTGAGGGAATCTCAACCATGTTTTGTCTTCTAGAACTTGCCATGTTTTTCCATCAAAGCGATAATAATTTTTGAAAGTTGTACTAAAATGATCGAGGAATCTGTTTGATATTTCATCCCCGTTGACCCACTGAGCCACCCATACATTTTCTCCATCGTATAGCCCTTAGAAGCCATGAAGGATACTTTTAGTATGAGCCCAATCTGATACCCTTCCCTACCAATTTCTTGAATTTTTGCATGATAATTTTCAATCTAAGTGTGGGGGAGAGATTTACTCATGAAGAGGGTTCTTCGAGGGGCAGTGAGTCATTTGAGGTACATGGAGTGACATTATCTCATCCTGATCATATGAGTATTTTTCACAGTAGCCACATTCATTATAGATATTTTGATATAGGAATAGAGAATCCTTTTGGTTCTAACAATGAGTACATTGGTGGTCATTACGCGGTAACCCTCCCTTGTGGGGATACCTATAAAAGTGATGATCCATTACTACAGGAACTAGAATGTTTTCTATATGAACTACCATCATTGAGATGTTACATCGTATACGCTACTTGTGTACCTTTCTTTGGGATTATTGTCTGACATTTATTTCATGGGGTTTTGGAACTAATACTCACTTGTTTTTCCTACCCATCTTATTTGAGTGAGTTGTGTAAAAAAAGAGCAAAACATTGGATTATCAAATGCTTGGGGACAAGCAGTGTTTTAAGTGTTGGGGAGTGAGAAATTTGAGGGAGACATTTGGATTGACATATATCATGCATTTATTTCAATATTCAACCCTCCTTTTTTACCAAAAAGATGTCATTTTTTTAACCCACCGTCCCACAGCCTTAGAAACATTTGAACCTCATGTAAAGTCCTTGAGATTAGTGCATTATTTTGATTTCCACTAGTGGAGATGCGAAATTCATGGCAAGCCTATGGTAAGAATGCACGTGTATGAGAATTGAGAAAAACATTGATCAAAAAAATTTTGAGAGATGAGAGTGATGGAGAGGTAGGTCACATGATAAATGAGTGCACGTACTTGTTTTGAAAAAACAAAGCAAGTGAAAGAAAATTTGTTTTTGAACCTTAAGTTTTAAATGAAGCATGATATTTTATGGGTAAAAGAGATTGAAGAATTTTGAACTTGTAATTTTGATGCTTTGATTTGTCTGCGACCACTTGTGTTCTCTTTCTAATTGTTTTTCCCAGGAGTGAAAAAGTTTAAGTGTGGGCGATTTGATGTAAATGGATTTTTACATGTATTTTTATAATATTCTAACATAGTTTTAATTAATTAGTTTAACCAATTTTTATATTTTTAGTTTATTTTTGTAGTTTTGTAGTAATTTAGATATTTTGTTATTTTTTAGTTAACTTATATACTTATATTAGTAATTTAGTTTTTCTATTAGTTATATTAATTTTATATATTATATTTTACACTACATTATTATTATTAGTTTCTGTAATTTTAGTTTAGTTTATTTTATTAATTTTTATTAGTATGTACATTTTAATTTATATTTTATTTTATTTCATTATTTTGTTGCATTAATAAAATAATATTTGTTATTAGTTTATTATTATATTTAATAGTAATATTATATTTAATTACATGTGTGTTAATATATTATTATTTATTAATATCATTTTTTAACTTAATTAGATAATTACTTTATTTTTAATTTGAATTTAACATTTTTATTTTATTTTTATTCCCCTCTAACTACCCACACTTCCTCTCTCCAATCCCTTTCCCTTATTCCCTCGCCACCTCCCCCTCACTATTCCCATGCCCCCTTTGACCTATTACACCTCCCTCTCTCCAATCACCATTATTCCCCCATGCCTCTCCCCTTTTATCTCCCTTTACCCGCTCAACCCCATCACCCCACTTCCCTCACCCCTGGACCCGCCGCCCTGGACCCCTGCTCTTCAAAATCCCAACCGCCATCCTCCCTTGACGGGCTCCCTGCTCTCATTTCCCTCACCAGCCCCTCTCATCTTCCCACATACCCCCGCTTCCCCAACCCGCTGGACCTGCATCTCCCCTGCCTACCCATTTCCCCCCTGCCAGCCTCTCTCCTTCTCCCCAATCCCAACTTCCCTTCTCAGCCACTTCAAGTGTAGCAGGTATGCCAGCCACAGCAAGCAACTCTCCATGATCTGAAGCAGCGGAAATCCACCCTCAACTTCAACATACTGCTGAATCAACATTCGCAGAAGTTTGCTTTGAATTTTGAAGATTGACTTCGCACGACGAGAGCGGGTGGAGATCGGATCATATTTTCAGCATTGCAGTGGTTTGATTCGGGTGTGGCGTCAGCGAATGCACGAAGCAGAGCGATGATTATTATTTTGCGATCGTTGATGGCGTCTCGCGGTGACTAAAGCAACGACACGAGCACGGTGATATATTTTATTTATTATTTTATGTGTCGTGTTGTCGTGGTGGTTGGATAATTCATTGGTGTCGGAGTTTTGATAAATGTGATGGTGAATGCATGTCGTTAATTTATTCCTATGTTTGATTGCCTTTTAAATTGATTTTAATTGGATGTTTATTTAATTAATCATATCTGCATTGAAATTAATTGTCATTTGGGATCTGTACACATGCTTTGGTACCTGTTCGTGTGATACCTAATAAGTAATCACAAACAGGAGTTCATAAAAGAATTTATTTATTCAGAATTCGATCAAGAGCGCGAGCGAATTCTGAATAAATAAATATATTAATTGAAAAATTAATATTTTGTGTGAACTCTCCTTCAAACTTTTATGAGTGATACCTAATAAGTAATCTCATGTGAGAGAACCCAACGCAGGTAGATACTTCGACTTTGTGAGAAACGGGTCATTGTATTTCACCAAGTGATTCAGTGTTATAATGACGTGCAAATTATTCGTCAGGACAGAGAACGAAATGACAGATAATTTGTGTAAACATTAAAAATACTGTCTAACATCAGAGAACGAGACCAGATAGTATTTTGATTAATTTGGAATCGGTGATAATTGAATAAATAAATATTCAAATGTGGGAATTAAATAATTGACATTGCATGCACTTTAACGGACGTCACGACTCTGACACTTCCATCTCTGCCAGTTTCCTTCATAGCTTAATTCAATTAGATAGGTTAGTCAATTTAAATAGTAATTTTTAAAATAGTCATTTAGTTTTTAGAACTTAGTTGTTAATCACACAATTAAAGCCCATCTGCCTAAACATTCCTCCAAGAGGAAATTTCCTAGTGTCTACTCACATTCTCTCTGTGGTTCGACCCTGATCGCCACTTCTACAGTAGTTAGTAGGTAAATAAATATTGCAAATTTGCATGCGTTGCGGCACGCATGGCAATCCTTAATTCAATTTTTTTATGATAACCGAAAACCTGGTATTCCCATCTTTGATAACGAAAAATCATCACCACTCTACCTCTATCATTATTTAGAAGATACTAATGATGATGCACCTACTAATATTGAGTTTCCAATGTTCTTGGTAGAAGAGATCAATTTCCAAGTTTAATTACTCAAAATAGAAGATTTAATTATTGATTCTTCATTTTTTATAATTTTTCAAGAATAATTGTTTCTTAACATCTACATTTCTAAAATTTCTAATATAGCAAAAATGGATCAGATCATGAATGTTAAATAAGATACCACTCAAGTGGTGGTGATCGAAGAAGAAGATATGGAGAATCTAGTGGTAGTGGGACAACCTACTCTACCAAAACTTGAATACTATATAGATGAGGACACCATGTAAATCAATATGGAGAACCACTATTTTCTTTTACCTCCCACTCTAGACCTAAAATTATCACTTTATTAATTATTGGGGGTTAGAAATTTTTTATATTATTTGGGTTTCTCCAAGCTTCTTGTTTACTCATGGACACAATAAGAAGTCTCATGTGGTGGTTCATCTCAAAGAAACCACACCCACCACCTGATTGGGAATAATCCACTACAACTTCATGACTATGGGCAAAAAAAACTAACACCAACATGGGTGTCAAACCAATAATTATCTCTTTTATTTCCCCTTTATCATTCTTTTACTTTATTTTTCTTATGTTTTGTTTCTTATTTTCTTTTAGTTTTAAAGTGGTGTAATGTAAGAGCTTAACTAAAGGCTCCCACTAAAAAATCAGGGTTTTTCTTTCCTTTTCACTATTTTATATGATCCCCAATAAAAATTATTTATAAAAAACATTATAAATATAATTTTAACTAAAAATAGTGTAAAGAAATGGAAATTTCAAGTAAATTTTTTTTCTTAAATATGTTTTAATTTTACGAGTCTATGGATTCTGACGGCACTTGATTCTGAGGCCCGGTGTGCCCGGAATCAATTTCCGAAGTTTAGCTCAGGAACGTTCAGTAAAAGAATGAGCATGATTTTCTATCTTTTGAACCAGTTCTCGAAATTGAAATCTAAGGGCACCGATGAACTCGCAGCGCCGGTAATTACTTAAGAGAACTTTTACCGTAGATGCTTTTTCACGGGAGAAGAAGTTAAAATTTGTGGATTAAATGAGAAGTGAATAAAATTGTGGTATAATTTTATTTTTTTATATCTAAGGTGATTTTATCCTACATGGGGGAGTTAGGGTGGGACCCACAAGCACCTAACTACCCATTTGAGGATAAATTTGAGGTGGGGCCCACACGATCCCCAAACCTTCACATTCTCTAAACTCCTTAAAACCCCCCTCTTAAATTTTGTAAACTCCTCTTTACTTGTGAAACCTTTCCACCTTCTCTCTCTCTCCCTATTAACTCTTGCCAACTCACTTTAAACAATTAATTGAACCACTTCAATTAATTAATTAAGTGTTTTGAAATTTAAATTTTGAAATGCATGGCATGATTAAATAAAATAAGGAAAAGCCTTATTTTTTTTGGTTGGCTTGTTGTGTTGAGATTTTGGGGAGAGAGCTCTTGAGTTTCGAAGAACGCTTCATCTCCTTTGTTGAAGAATGCCAACTCTCCGATGAAGAACATCGACTTGGTGACCCTAGATTCACCATCCTCTTCTTCCTCCGCGAAAGGGAGGAGACACCGACATGGGAACTCGCCAATGATGTCACGCCTTGTTTTCATCTCTCTGTGATAAAAAGGGGAGACGCCGCTTCCTACACGGACACTCTCCGTCGACGTCTACGAATCCTCACCTCGCGACACCATCAACCGTGACGCCGACGTTCGCCATCATTTGTTGAGGTAGGGGTTAAGTTCAATTTTAATGGATTAAAATTGTGCTCGGGTTTGTTGTTGAGCATCTTGTTTACCTCAGCATTTTGCTATCGATTTACGCAAAGGGCACGGGCCGAACGAACACGGCCCGATGACCCTCCATTGATCTTATTTATTTAATTTAGAATTGGAAACCAAAGGCGAAGGAGGCACGACGCCGTCGCGCCGTTCCGGGAACGCGACAAAGGAGGAAGGTGTCATCACGCTGGTTGTACAGGAGGAACCGCGGCCCGCTACACAGGCCGCTTCGGTGGAAGAACTGGTTGGCTCATCGGCCGGCCGGGCGGAGGCGATCCATAGTGCTAGGAGGGCACCGCGCTGGAGAAACGGCCGGTCCGTCGACCGGCCGGGCAAAGGTGGACCGTGGTGCCAGGAAGGCGCTGCGCTGGAAGACCGGTGGCCCGCCCATGTGGGCCGCGTGCGCAGAAGGCCAGCCAGTTTAGCCGGCCGGTTTGGGGAAGGGCGGCGCCGCTTGGCGCCGCTGGTGCGGACAACCGGGCCCCCCTGGAACCGGCTCGGCCATCGTCTGAGACAGCTAGGCCGCGCCACTTCGGGTCGGGCCATGCCACTTCGGGTCGGGTCGTGCAACTCATCGGGCCAGCCGACCCCTTTTGTCGGGTCAGACCCGCCAAAATCGAGTCGAACTGATCTGTCATCCCATCGGGCCTAATGGATCGGGCCCGTTATTCACTTAAACGTGAATAACTTAAGGACTGTGCATCCGATCGACGCGCCTTCTATGGAACTGGGACTCTTTTGATTAGACGGTCCTTTTGCGATACTCTAAGTGAGTTTTGATTAATTTGGTTTTCATTCGGGTTAGAAACGAGCGTATTTTTAACTAGACCCCTGGGAAAGAAAATCCAATATCTCTCAGACCGGGTGTCCGATTGACGCAATGTCTATTGCGTTGAGTTCCTATTGACGAGACGGAACTTAGGGATACATCAACTCTATACTTCTGACAATTTATGTATCGACCCCCTTGGCTTGTGGAGTGGACCCTCCCGGAATCGAGTGTGCTGTGTGCGGGAACCCTAGAGTTGGTTGCGACTGCGGCGATGGTGACGACTGTACTTGGATCCTATGTGGGTTTGGCAGTGAGGACGGCTGTACTTGGATCCTCCGTGGGTTCGGCAGTGATGAAGACTGTACTTGGATCCTACATGGGTTTGGCAGTGATGGTTACTTTACTTGGATCCTATGTGGGTTTGGAAGCGACGACTTCTGTACTTGGATCCTACGTGGGTTTGGAAGGGGAGATGATTCAGAGGCTGTATCTATCATCTCCACCCCTCTTCAAGAGTAGTATACCTGTGTGAGCAGAGTCTTGACTTTCAGTCATTATCATCGATGTGATTGACTTTCTTTCCTATGTGGACTGGGTTGTGCTTTTCTATGTGGACTGGGTTGAACTTGGGCTCGTGAGTTGGAGCCGAACTGGAATTGATGACTTAGGTATATGTATGGGCATATACCTAAGTAGAATTGGTTGATACTTTGTTTTTGTATCATTCCTTTGTGGTTTATCCTTTGTGAATTCTGGGAGATCTTCGGGGGTCTCGGGGTCCCTATTGAGTATCGTATAATCACCCCTACATGGGCTATGCCCGCACTACGTTGTATTGGATGCAGATGACCGATAGCACTAATCGAGGTGGAGTCTTGTGGACTGGGATGGTACCTAGAGGTGGACCACTTAGTGGGACGTACACGGAGCGGACGGCCGGACCTGAGGAGCCGAGGAGATCATTTGTACCCACCCTTCAGGTGGGATATCTAGAGGAAAACTCAGTGGTTTCTGGTTTACTTTACTGCAATTGTTCTTTCTTTTATGTTGTACTGTACTTTCAGTTGGGTTTGTATTCCGGCCCATTTACTTTCCAGCACTTACTTTTGTACTCAATTTACTTAGAGTTTACTTCACCTTGCGTACTCTGTTGTGTTTTTTTACTTATATAAAGTCAATGCCTTCCATTTTATCGGGATCTATTCCTTTGGTGCTATTCGCCAGCCCCTGGCCTATGTAAGGCAGGATTGGGGTAGTCACGGTATGGGCCCCGAGGACGGGTCGTGGAAAATTGGTATCAGAGGAGTCGGTTCTACCGCAGAACTTAGAACTCTGATAATTTATTCCTATGAAGCAATAGTGTTAAGGGTATTGAGTGTGGTTATCAATATAGGGAGTCCAATGTTGGTGAGGCGGGTGACGTATCCATACACCAGGACCCTTACTTCTGATTTCCGACTCAGTGAACGAAAAAATTGATTGCATGTGTGTTTCAAAGGTTTTCTTCATGATTACTTTGTGTCAACTCACCAGGTATATTATACTAACCGTGGCGCACCTATTACTTTTCAGGATGGCCCCATGAAGGGAGCCAGCTAGGGTTCCGAGCCACGTGCGAGATGGCATCCCACCGAGCGACGAGGCCTCGGTGTAGGGCCCCATTACAGCGGAGGCACTAGCGGTACATCTACCCATTGGGCCACCGATACCACCAGCCCCAGCAGTGGAGAGTGCACGCCACCTGAGTGCGCTGCATGAGTTTTAGCGACAGAGGCCGCCTAGGTTCCGCAGAGAGACAGACCCTCAGGCAGCAGAGGATTGGATGGAGGCTATCGTCCGAGTCTTTAGATTGGTAGGGACACCAGCAGATCTTATGGTGATCCTTGCTGCGAGTCTCATGCACGCAGCAGCAGGGATATGGTGGAGCCCGATGCTCTAGGTGCACGACAAGTCATCTCTACTTTTTATGGACTTCAAGAGCCTCTTCTGCTCGGAGTTCATTCCAGCCACCCTCTGTGCGGTGTGCATCTAGGAGTTACTACAGCTGTGGCAGGGCATCATGACAGTAGCCCAGTACTCTGTGAGGTTTACCTATCTCTCGCGCTACTCCACGGACATGGTACGGGAACCATTCTTCTAGGCCCGGACCTCTGAGCAGGGACTGAGGCATGAGATCAGGGCTTCGATGATCTCCCTCAGCATTCTGATGCATGCAGGAGTACTGGAGAGAGCCCTTCTTGTAGATAGCCTTCTTGTTGAGCCTACGCCAGCAGTGAGGCCTACCGCAGGGCGACATGTAGCGGAGTCTTCTACAGCCGACAGTAGACAGATATCACAGAGGTCCAAGCGGACCAGGCCATCAGGTGGGTGACCTTAGGATACTGGTTCAGAGGTGCGGGGCACACACAGTAGATCCATTCATACAAGAGGCAGGCAATGTTATTCATGTGGCGAGCAGGGCCACATGGCTCGTGACTGCCCGGCCCACCATGCAGAGGAGCAGCAGACGGTTGAGGGACCACCCAGGCATAGGCATAGGTTCGACCGTGGCAGTTCACATGGGAGCTGGTGGACGAGGTAGAGGAGCTGGTCGAGTAGCAGGTTCTGGATGATGCTTTGAGGCTCTACCACCACCACCACCAGGAGGACCACCCCGACCACAGGTAGTTGGAAGATAGGGGTAGTCTCAGCTCCAAGTAGTCGAGGCCTACGATCATGGCGCACCTGAGATGATTTGAGTTAATATCTGTGTCTACTCCACCCTTGTTGCGGTTCTTATAGACACAGGAGTGAGTCATTCTTTTATTGTTGCTGCCCTTGTTCAGATCTTAGAGATTCCGACGGACCTGTTGGCACGATCCTTACGGCTAGAGACTCCTACGGGAGCCAACTCTATGATGACACATTGGTGCCGACAGTGTGAGATTACTCTAGGAGGTGATATCTTCAGCTGGGATCTTCTTGTAGCGGAGACGAGGCCTTACGACGTCATCTTGGGCATGGATTGGTTATCTACTGTTCATGCTCAGATCGACTGTATTAGGCGCAAAGTGCGGTGTGTCTGCATGGATGAAAGCAGGTTCACCTTCACCGGTGAGAAGGGAGCCTTTGAGCGCAGGATAGACTTACGCGGAGGAGAGGATAGCCGATCACACATCAGTTGGCTAGTCTTATCCTCGGAGCAGTTGATGTGCGAAGTCCGAGTTTTCCTGCTATGGTGGAACAGTATGCGGACGTTTTCCCTGATGACGTTTCAGGACTACCTCCTCGCAGAGAGGTATACTTTTACATTGACCTGTACCCCGGGACAGCACCGATATCTACTCTAGAATATCGGATGTCTCTCATAGAGCTTCGTGAGCTGTGGGTATAGTTGGAGGATTTTTAGGGAAAGGGATTCATCTAACCCAGTGTTTCACCCTGGGCTTCTCCGAATTTATTCGCCAAGAAGGTGGATGGGAGCTTACGACTATGTGTCGACTACCATCACCTGAATCAGTTGACCTTAAAGAACAAGTATCCACTCTCTAGGATTGACGACCTCTTTGATCAGCTCAAGGGAGCACGATGGTTCTTGAAGATAGACCTCAGGTCAGGCTATCATCAGCTCAAAGTTCGAGATGAGGATGTGCAGAAGACGGACTTCAGGTGTCGGTATGGCCACTATGAGTTCTTTGTTATGCCTTTCGGCATAACCAATGCTCCAACAGTGTTCATGAGTCTCATGAACAGGATCTTCCAGCCTTACCTCGATCGATTTGTTGAAGTCTTCATCGACGACATGCTGATTTACTCGACTACTGAGGAGGAGCACACCTACCACTTGCGGGTTGTACTGTACACACTCCGAGAGCACCAGCTTTATGGTAAGCTCTCGAAGTGTCAGTTCTAGATTCGAGAGGTCCACTTCTTGGGGCACGACATCTCTGAGGTGGGATTTGTGGTGGATCCTGCGAAGATCAAGGCATTACTTGCTTGGGAGCCACCCAGGAGTGTGACGGAGGTTCAGAGTTTCCTAGGTCTGGCTGGGTACTATCGGAGATTTGTGATAGACTTCTCTAGAGTTGCAGCACCACTTTCAGCTTTGACGAAGAAGGGGAAACCCTTCATGTGGTCAGATAGATGTCAGCAGAGCTTCCAGGAGCTGAGACAGAGATTGACCATTGCACCCATCTTGAGGCTACCGGAGGAGGGCGTAGGGTACGTAGTTTACTGTAATTCATCAAGGATCAGACTTGGGTGTGTCCTGATGCAGGAGCGGGCAGTGATCACTTATGTTTCATGACAGTTGAGGCAGCACGAGCAGAACTACGCTACCCATGACCTGGAGTTAGCAGCAGTGGTCTTCTTCTTGAAGATGTGGTGGCACTACCTGATGGGCGAGTGATTTACAGTCTACTCTGACCACCAGAGTCTCGGGTACATCTTCTCGCAGAAGGACCTGAACCTGAGATAGTGGCGATGGCTTGAGTTCCTCCGGGACTATGACTTTGAGATAGTATATACTCTTGGGAAGGGGAACGTAGTAGCTGATGCTCTCAGAAGGAGGTCGAGCATTCAGCTACTTGGAGAGGTGATGGAGCAACTAGCCGCGTTGCAGATATCCTTCGTGGATAGCGATGGAGCAGCCTTTCTACAGTCACTCACAGTCACTCGTCCACTACTTCAGCGGGTCAGAGAGGCACAGCATGGGGACATTGACTGTGAGATGTGACGTGCACAGATATCGACAGGACAGGCACCTGATGGATTTTCTGTAGGAGGAGAGCGTGTCATCCTCTTCATGGGACATACCATGGTACCAGATGCATTACAAGAGGAGGTGTTGAGGGAGTTTCACACTTCCCCTTTGGAGGTACATCCAGGAGTAGCAAAGATGTACCAGGATCTCAGACGACAGCATTAGTGGTCAGGTATGAAGAAGGTTGTGGCAGAGTTCGTTTCACGATGCCTCACATGCCAGCAGGTGAAGGCGGAGCACCAGGTTCCGACAAGCTTGGTGTAGCCCTTAGAGGTCCTGGAGTGGAAGTGGGATGGGATATATATGGATTTCATGATGGGCCTTCCATGTACTTCCAGAGGACACGACTCCATTTGGGTGATCGTATACCGACTCACCAAGTCGGCCCACTTCCTACCTATCAGAGAGCAGGGCTCAATGGAGAGCTTAGGATGCCTCTAAGTTCAGGAGATCATATGGCTTCATGGTGTTCCATCATCTATCGTCTCTGATCGAGATGCTCTCTTTACTTCTCGGCTTTGGAAGGGGTTTCAGGAGGCATTTGGGACGCAGTTATGCATAAGCACCACCTTTCATCCTTAGATGGATGGCCAGATAGATAGGACCATTCATACACTCGAGGATATGCTCCATGCATGTGTCCTTGACTTTGGTCACTATTGGGAGAATCACCTACCCTTGGTGGAGTTTTCATACAACAACAGCTACCACTCCACCATCGGGATGGAACCATACGAGGCATTGTATGGCCAACCATGCAGATCACCTCTGTGTTGGACTAACCCTGGGGAGTCAGCACTCGTAGGACCAGAGATGGTTCAGGCTACGATAGAGAAGGTGCAGGTCATACAGGAGCGGATGAGGACTGCACAGAGCATACATAAGTCCTATGCTGGTAGGAGGTGGAGACCACTGGAGTTTGAGGATGGCGACCACGTTTTCTTACGGGTCTCACCTCGACGTGGATTATGGAGATTTGGTCGGGGCGGCAAGTTATCTCCACGCTTCATCAGACCATTCCAGGTTCTCAATAGGGTAGGCGAGGTGGCTTATCGCCTGGCCCTTCCACCTCAGTTGCACCGGGTGCACGACGTCTTCCACGTATCTCAGCTGAGGAGATACATGCATGACCCGACGCATATCATTGATCACGGGGAGCTGGACATCGATGATGGGGCGACATTTGCAGAGGTTCTGGAGGAGATCGAGGATCGATAGGAGCGGTTCCTACGTGGACGGTTGATTCTTCCGGTGCGCATTCATTGGCAACATGGGAACCTCCAGGAGAGCACATGGGAGCGGGAGGCTCAGATGCATGCACAGTACCCTCATTTGTTTCCCTAGTATATGATGTAGCTTTAGGGGGACATAAAGCCCTAAGGTGGGAGTAATGTAAAGACCCATAAATTTCAAGGAATTTTTTATCTTAAATACTTTGTAATTTTACGAGTCTATGGCATCTGACAGTACTTGATTCCAAGGCCCGGTGTGCCCAGAATAAATTTCCGAATTTTAGCTCGGGAACGTTAAGTAAACGAATGAGCGGGATTTTATATCTTTCTAACCGGTGCTCGGAATTGAAATCCGAGGGCACCGATAAACTCGCGGCGCCGGTAATTGCTTAAGAGAACTTTTACCGTTGATGCGTTTTCATGGGAGAAGAAGATAAAATTTGTGGATTAAATGAGAAGTTAATAAAATTATGGTACAATTTTATTTTTTTATATTTAAGGTGGTTTTATCCTACATGGGGGAGTTAGGGTGGGACCCACAAGCACCTAACTACCCATGTGAGGATAAATGTGAGGTGGGGCCCACACGAGCCCCAACCCTTCACATTCTCTAAAACTTCTTAAAACCCCCCTCTTAAATTTTTTAACCTCCTCTTTACTTGTGAAACCTTTCCACCTTCTCTCTCTCTCCCTCTTAACTCTTGCCAACACACTTTAAACAATTAATTGAACCACTTCAATTAACTAATTAAGTGTTTTGAAATTTAAATTTTGAAATACATGGCATGATTAAATAAAATAAGAAGAAGCCTTTTTTTGGTTGGATTGTTGTGTTGAGATTTTGGGGAGAGAGCTCTTGAGTTTCGAAGAACGCTTCATCTCCTTTGTTGAAGAACGCCAACTCTCTGATGAAGAACATCGACTTGGTGACCCCGGATTCACCATCCTTTTCTTCCTCCGCGACAAGGGAGGAGACACCGACGTGGGAACTCGCCAACGATGTCACGCCTTGTTTTTATCTCTCCGTGATAAAAAGGGGAGACGCTGCTTCCTATACGGACGCTCTCCGTCGACATCTAAGAATCCTCAACTCGTGACGTCGTCAACCGCGATGCCGACGTTCGTCATCATTTATTGAGGTTGGGGCTAATTTCAATTTTAATGGATTAAAATTGTGCTTTGGTTTGTCGTTGAGCATCTTGTTCACCTCGGCCTTTTCCTATTGCTTTACACGGAGAGCGCAGGTCGAACGAACACGGCCCAACGACCCTCCGTTGATCTTATTTATTTTATTTAGAATTGGAAACCAAAGGAGGAGGAGGCACGATGCCGTCGTGCCATGTCGGGAATGCGACAAAGGAGGCTGGTGTCGTTGCGCCGGTTGTGAGGGAGGAACCGTGGCCCACTACACAGGCTGCTTCGGAAGAAGAATCGGTCGGCTCGTCGGCTGGCCGGGCGGAGGCGAGCCGCGGATCCAGAAGGGCGCCGCGCTGGAGAACCGGTCGGCCCATTGGCCGGCAGGGCAAAGCTTGACCGCGGCGCCAAGAGGGTGCCACACGGGAAGACCGGCGGCCCGCCCATGCGGGCCGCGTGCTCAAAAGGCCAGCCGATCTAGCCGGCCGATTTGGGGAAGGGCGACGTCGCTGGTGTGGACAACACCCCCCCCCCCCCCCCCCCCGCCCTGGAACCCTCTCGGCCATCGGCCGAGCCAGCCGGGCCACGCCCAGCTGCACTGGGCCGGGCCAAGCCAGGCCGCGCCAGGTCGGGCCGGGCCACGCCTTGCCGGACCGGGCCGCGCCACTTCGGGTCGGGCCGCGCCACTTCGGCCCACGCCGCGCCGCTTCGGTCCAGGCCACGCAACTCACCGGGCCGGTCAACCCATTTTTCCGAGTCAGACCCTCCAAAACCGAGTCGACCCAATCCGTCAGCCCATCGGGCCTAACGGACAGGGCCCGTTATTCACTTAAATGTGAATAACTTAAGGACCGTGCATCCGATCGGTGCGCCATCTACAGCACTAGGACTATTTTGATGAGACGGTCCTTTTGAGATACTCTAAGTGAGTTTTGGATGAATTTGGATTTCAGTTGGGTTAGAAATGAGCGTATTTCTAACTGGGCCCTTGGGACGGAAAAACCAATATCTCTCAAATTGGGCGTCTGATTGACACGCTGTCTGTTGCGTTGAGTTCCTATTGACTAGACGGAACTTCAGGATACATCAACTCTAGACTTTTTGAAAGTTGATGTATCGACCCCCTTGGATCGTGGAGCGGACCCTCCTGGAATCGAGTGTACTGTGTGCGGGAACCCTAGAGCTGGCTGCGACTACGATGACGATGACGACTGTACTTTGATCCTACGCGGTTTCAGCAGCGAGGACGACTGTACTTGGATCCTCTATGGGTTCGGCAGCGATGACGACTATACTTGGATCCTACATGGGTTCGGCAGCGATGGTTACTGTACATGGATCCTACGTGGGTTCGACAGCGACGACTTCTGTACTTGGATCCTACGTGGGATCGGCAGGGGATATGATTCAGAGGCTACATCTATCATATCCACCCATCTTCATGAGTAGTATACCTGTGTGAGCTGAGTCTTGACTTTCAGTCATTATCATCAATGTGATTGACTTTCTTTCCTATGTGAGCTGGGTTGTACTTTCCTGTGTGCACTGGGTTGAACTTGGGCTCATGAGTTGGAGTCGAACTGGAATTGATGACTTAGGTATATATATGGGCATATACCTAAGTAGAATTGGTTGATACTTTGTGTTTGTATCTTTCCTTTGTGGTTTATACTTTTTGGATTCTGGGAGACCTTCGGGGGTTTCGAGGTCCCTAATGAGTATCGTATACTCACCCCTCCATGGGATATGCCCGCACTACGATGTGTTGGATGCAGACAATAGACAGCACTGATCGAGGTGGAGTCTTGTGGAGCGGGATGGTACCTGGAGATGGACCACTTGGCGGGACGTACACGGAGCGGACGGCCGGACCCGAGGAGCCGAGGAGATCATTTGTACCCACCCTTCAGGTGGGATATCTGGAGGAAGACTCAGTGGTTGCTGGTTTACTTTACTGCAGTTGTTCTTTCTTTTCTGTTGTACTTTACTTTTAGTTGGGTTTGAATTTTGGCCCATTTACTTTCTAGCACTTACTTTTTTACTCAGTTTACTTAGAGTTTACTTCATCTTGCGTACTCAGTTGTGTTTGTTTACTTATATAAAGGCAATGCCTTCCCTTTTATCGGGATCTATGACTTTGGTGATAGTCGCCAGCCCCTGGCCTATGGAAGGAAGTCTTGGGGTAGTCATGGCATGGGCCCCGAGGACGGGTCGTGACAAATAGTATAGTAAATGGGATAAGTATGTGCTAGGGATGTTAATCTGTTATTACAAATTTTGTGTGATCTTCCATTTTATTTTTCATGTATTTTGGAATTTTTGATGTTTCTATTTTCACTTGTGGTGTTTTTTAGGTTTCATGAGATAAATAAAATACTTTGGAAAATTAAAACCAAATTATGATTTTTGGAACACTGTTTATTTTAATTTTTATGGATTTAAATTATTTTAGGATGGATTTTTTTCTGATATCATGTATTTTCATTTGATGAAGTTTGATTTATTGTGAAAATATTGTGTACAAGTACTATATTAATTGAAAATATTTCCCAACTCAATAGGTTTACCTACATTTTCAAATATTATTTACACTTATCTTTTTCTATATAATGATAAAAACTCCACATAAAAAATCCTTGAGTAAAGAGAGATGTATTTTTTTGGGAGGTAGGTACAACATGCACATGAGTATTAACATGATATTGAATAGAGTTTTATGATTTTTGAGGAGTTAGGAAATTTTCATCTATTTAGGATGGATTATATGTTTTTGATATGATAAATGAGGTGTGACATCATTTATGCTTTGGGAAGTTTGTTTTGACATTTGTGAAAGATGATTTCCTAAGAGTGCATTGTTTATATATGGGGGAATTGATAGAGATAATATTTTCAATTATATTAATTTTAATTTTAATTTTTTTAAACACACAAAAGTGTTATTTTATGTTCAATTGTCACATTTTATAGTTTTACTATAATTTTGATCTTAATTGGAAAAATGGCCTAATTTTGGAATTTAACTATTTTAATTTATTTTAGTATTTCAGTAATAACTTTTTCTAGGCAGATAAAAATTGAAAAATTATTCTTTTTTAGGTTTATATATTCATTTTAATTTGTTTAATTCTACTGGACCCAAATCTAAATCTGTTATTCGAAGGCCCAAAACCAACTCAAAATTCGGACCTCGAAATTTATGCACAAATCTGAATATTTTTAATGTTAGGCATGTAACTGGAATATCAATGGGCCAATGGATATAAAATTTTACATAGAGTAAGAGGACATCCGAAATGTTGTTGGTAGATAAAAGAGACTGAGGGGAAATACTGTCAAGAAAAAATGGTTTCCTATTCTTCCATGAAATTTGTATCAAATGTGTAAACATTCTGAGGATGATTTTAGAGCGAAAATTTCTCTGTGCTCTCCCAATAAAAATGTATTTCCTATTAATTTGAAAGGATCATCCACTACACTGAAGATTTACAAAAAGTAATTCTATATATTATACTAATATTTTATTTTATTTTCCATCTTTAATTTCATTTAATGTTTTTATTTAAGTGTTCTCATTCCTCTCTTAATCTATCTCCCTTTCATTTTCCCTCACTACTTTCTTATTCAGTGTGAACTCTTATGCTCATGATCATGAGTAGCTGACCCAAAAAAATTATAAAGGGATTAATCTAGTGAATAATACATGTATTTTAAAATTCATGCTTAATTTTTATTATTTTATTAGATTTAGGTTGAGTGGGTTCTTAGTGGTAAAGGTGCCTTTGTGCCTCTATTTTCCAGCCGAGGCTTTTCTTTTTCTTCTATAATATTCTCCTTTAATCGGGGAGGTGGATGTACCATCTATTAACAATCATTTATTACACTATATATTTGAAAAAAAATGAAAATAGTATATTAACATATATTTTGTGGTGTTTTTAGTCAGTAAATTTGAAACTAATAATAAGAAAATGATGGTTCAATCTGGATTATTCTCTCAGGAATTTCTACTTTCATTATAACTTTATTCTATTTTCATTCATTATATTTGAATTTCATTTTCATGTTTAATTTTAGTATTTAATTATAAACTCTCAAGCCTAATTTATTCTACTTTTTTTCATAAAAAAATATATAATGAAAAAAGGGAAATTAGAATTAGTATGTGATTGATTGCAACAACTCATCAAGATAAGGAGCTAGGTCATCCATTATGATACACTTAGTAAAAATATATTGAGAGCATTCATGACAGAGATTCATGGATAAAAAAATAATAAACAATATAAATAGACCATAAAATTCATGAAACATATAAAATCCTGCATTTCCATAATAAAAAACAAGAAATATACTTTTTAAGCCATAAAAAATATTTTATGCTATTGATATCTTTCCTTCCTTTAAAATCCAGTTTTCAAAAAAAATACACAGAACTAAGGAAATGAGGGTTTTTAATTTAATAATGCATGTATTATTATAAGGTAATCGAAATATAAAATAATTTTTATGGTGGTTGGAAATATTACAAAGTCATAAATGTTAAAATAGATTATTCATTTTACCTTTTGTAAATAAAGTCAAAATGTTCCGTATAAAATAAACAAAAATATTCTTTTTAAAAAAAGTTAAATATATTATAATTTTAAATAAAATGTAATTTATAATGAATTTATGTTCATATAAGTAAATATTAAAATTAATTTTTATAATATGTGTATTGAATAAAAAATATTTAGAAAAAAATTAAAAAAATTAAATTGTTGTTTTTAAGGTAAAGTGTCTCTTACCTCGAGTCTAACTTATCACATGCATTCTTTATATTCCTGAATAATAACTTTATTTATTTTTTTAATTTTTTAGTGAAATTTTTCATGGTAATTCCATTATCAATATCCCACTTTTATCATTTATAACCATGTTTTATTTAGTTACTTCATTAGTTATGCATACATTTGACATTTTGAGTACATTTAGTTCATAATATCAAAACAAATTTGGTATGATGAATGTGATAAATGTGGTAATTATTAAATCATATATAGAACAATAATCATGGATTAATTATAATTTTATACATTAAATAAAATTATTTAATAATCTATGAAAGGTGTACACGAAAAAGTGAATCACAACTCTTTATGGAGGTGGTAAAATATACGTATGCACGACCGATGTTATCATTTTTCAATGAAGTGAAAAGTGAGAAAATAGATAATATATTATAATTATAGAATTAAAAATATGTCATGAATATAAATTATATTAATTAAATCCAGCATAATAACCATCATTGTGAGGTGTTGATGAAATACGAAACACATTGATTTGTAGAGTTTTTATTTCACGCGTACGTAAGAGTAATGTTTTCATTTCCCATAGAATAAAAAATCATATGAAAAAGGGTTCTAACAAAATAATCAAAACATTTAATTATATTTAATATATTTATGTTATTATTTCATCACGGTTAATGAATATTTTAAGGAGGAATAATAAAAAATTTACATTAAATAGATCGGTTAGGACTTATACCTTCTCCTTGGAAAAACTATTTTTCTTTACTCCTTAAGCCTCCTACGATTAGTGTTTTGGTGATAAAAGGTCCTCTAAGACATGTTTAGTGAAGTTAGGGAGATATTTGGGTTGGGAATTTTAGAACATGAGTTTTTAAAAGGTGCAATGAAGAGAGGAGAGGATGTGTCCTTTTATAAGTGAGGGGAGGAGCACTCTTGCAATTACGTAAAGTATTAACTTATTATAAATTTATTTTTCTATAAAAGTGGTTACAAATTAATTTATTTTAAATATAGGATTAGTATGAGTCTAAATAATCTCATACAATAAAATTTGGATAGTTTTAGATGATTTTTCACCCCTATGTCTTAGTTTTAACTCCCCTTATTAACCTTTTGACAATTACCATAATATCAATGTTTTTACTCTTTAGGATTCAATGAAGTAATTATATAAAAAAAATGACCCCTAAATGGAAAATAGTAGATATTATATACAATATATTATTCACTTTACTGAGGATAAGATTTTTATGAATTTAAAAACATTAAATAAAATATTATTTAATATAATATCTCATTATAGTAATTTTTTAAACTATTCACAGAGTTTGACATTAATGGAATCAAAATAGAAATTGAATTTGGAAATAAAATTTTAAAAAATATCTGATATGTTATATTTGTCTATATAATTATTGGGACACAATAAATCACCCAAAAAATATTACTTTTAGAGTTTTTAAAAATCATTTACTTGATTTTTCTACTGTTTTCCCTAGCATTTTGGGGACATTACGTAAGAATTTAAGGTAATTATATCATCACTAGAAATTAAAATAAATCACCATGAAAGAAAATTAAATTATCATTCAAATAAACATTTATAAATGGACATAAAAACTTTTAATCTCTATGAAATAAAACTAGAAATTTTAAAATATAGATATTGGCATTTTGTTTTTATTATTTATTTAAAATAATATTACTGTCATTAATAGAGGAAAGTTGCAATAAGAATTCAAAATTTAGAAAATCTTAGGTTCATTATTAAAAAAAATATCCAATTAATTAAATACATGTTTGAGGGATAATTTTTGTCCATAACACATTATTTTTACACTTAATTACCTGATTTACCCTTTCCATGGAAACAAGTATTTACTACGGTCACTATTCAAAATGAACAATAATAAAATAGTATTATATACCATATTTTTACATCCTAATTAAAAATATTTAATGTTTTCTGAATACTAAATTTATTTATGTGGAAAATATAACTTTTAATATAAATGTATAAAACGCAGTGAAAATGATTTTTAGAAAAATATATTTTATACCAAAAAATAAACTTATAAGGTATAATGATAATTATTGTGAAATTAATTATATTATTTATAATAAAAGGATAATTATTTTTTCTAATATCAAATGGTACTTTTAAATTATTTTATTTAATGAAAAATGGTTTTTGTAAAAATCAGTAATTTTCAATATTCATTAAAGAATCATTATTATCATAAATATACCAAAATTTCACCCTAAGTTAATTTTGATATAATGATTTTAAAAATAAAGATCATTTTTTAAAATTGAAATCCTAAAAGATATAAATTAATCTTTTGAATAAAACATTATAATACATGAAAAAGAATTTAATAATAATAAAATTGTTTCTTTTAGATTGAAAAATTGGGTAATATTATTTTAATCATTATTACTATATAAAATATAATTAATGAATATTAAGAAGGCATAATGTTGATTCAGTATTACCAGGGTTGTCACATTCTTCTCCCTTTTGAAAATTGTGTCCTCTTAATTTTATTAACTTCTTAAAAAAGTGGGGATATTTTTCTTTGGCTGTATTTTCTGGTTCCCATGTTGTTTCTTCAATCATATGGTCTTTCCAGAAAACCATAACCTGGTGAAACAACGTATTTGGTAATACCAGCTCCCTATAGTCAAGAATCTGAATGTTTTATTCCACATATGATAAACTCTCATCTAATTTTACTACTTCAAGGATTTAAACATGATATGAATTTGGAACATATTTCATTATAAATGAATCATAAAACACATCATGTACCTGGGATTAAATTCAAGGAAAACCCACTTAATAGGAAACTGATCTAACTGTCACCAATATTTCTTCTTTTCCAATAAATTACATACTCAACATTATATTTTTACTAATATATATAAAACTTTTCCATGAAGATATATTAAGAAAAACATTATTTCTTACCTCACATAAAAGATATTTCTTTTGATTATATGTATAACTTTTTTGCCTGCTCTAAGTCATCCTTTTATGTCATTGAATTATCTCCAAATTCTCAACCATTTCTCCTACTAATTTTATTCCCAAAAATATTTTTTCAATGACTTCATCCCAACAATCTAGAGTCTGATGATGCTTTATATACAATACCTCAAAAGGTCTCGTCTATATACTTTAATGAAAACTATTATAATATGAAAATTCAACTGATGGAATTTTTTATCCCAAATTCCCTGATAATACATTAAAAATCTCAAATCATGTCTTCTAAAGTTTTTATCATTCTCTCCAGTTGTCCAATAATTTGAGGATGAAAATTTGAACTGAAATTTAATTTAGTTCCCAACAACTCTTGAAGAATTTTCCAAAAAATTATTACTAAACCTGGGATCATTGTCAGATAAAATGGAGAGAGAAACTACAAGTATCCTAACTATCTCCTTGAGGTTTAGTCTATAAATATTATCTAAAGACATAATATTTATAAAGTAAGTACATTTTCAGATATATTTAATTGATCCACAATAACACAAATGACATCATTACCTAAATTTATCTTTGGAAATCCCACTATGAAATATGTGGATATATTTTATCATTTCCACTCTGAAACTAGAAAATAATGAATCATACCCTCTAATAATTTTCATAATACTTTAACCTTTTTAAAATTCAAACATTTCAAGGTAAATTCAATATTATCTATTTTCATTTCATCCCACCATTAATACTCATGAAAGTCTATATACATTTTAGTACTACCAAGATGAATAGAAAACAGAGAACTAAAAGATTTACTAAAACAATTCTCTATACCTGTAAATCACTTGGTAACACACAACCTCTTTCAAAATATGATACCATAATATATATCAACATTAAACACTAGAAAATTTCCCTTTTTTATCGATTATACCTTTTTTCTATAAATCATGATCCTCATTATGATCATTCTTAATTACTTATGATATAATCGATTGTACTAACACCCTACAAAACAAAGTGAGTTCATGCATAGATAATTTCTTTGAAAAAAATTCATTAAATCATTTACCCAGGAGTCTTGTTACAAACCTATCACAATTAATGTATCATTATCTTTCTAACTCAATGTGTCTTCTACTCTTTTTTACTTTACCTATATAATAATGAATTGTATAGTCATAATACTTTAACAATTATATTTGTATCCTGTATCTCATGTTTAACTCTTTATGATTGAATATATACTTTAAAATTCTATGATCAATATATATTTCACACGTTACTCCATATAAATGATGTCTCCCAATTTTTAAAGAAAACACTAAAGTTGTTGGTTAACATTCATGTGTAAGATAATTATGCTCATGGGTTTCCAACTAACATGATGCATAATAAATTAAATTATCATTATTAATTAAAACACATCCAATATCTTTTAAAAAATCATTAATATAGATAAGAAAGTCACCATTTTTGGATGTTAGGGCCAAAATTGTAAAATTCACTAATCTTATTTTTAATTCTTGAAAATATTCATCACATTCATTTTTTCAAATGATCCTAACTCTTTTTCCTGTTTACTTGGTTAGTATTCTAGATAACTATGTAATTTTTTCAACAAAACAGAGGTAATAACCTAATAGTCAAAGAAAACTAAGAATCATAGTAATCTTTATATGTGTTTTCCATTAATTATTTTTTTTAATTTTAGTAGGATAAATTGTTATTTAATATTTATTTATGATATTTTCAAGGAATAAAATCTTTTGTAACCAAAATTCTCATTTGGTAAATTTCCCATATAACTTATTTTATTTCAGATTTTTTAGGAAAATACTTAGATGTTTTTAATGATCCTCATAACTTTTAAAATAAAAAAATATCCTCAATAAACAAAACAAAACAATTATTCAAATATTCATCAAAAAAATTATTCATAAGATCCACAAATATAGATAGAACATTCATCAACCCAAAGGGAATAACCCAAAAGTCATAATTTTGATACCTAGTATGAAATATTTTCATATTAATTTCATCCTTTTTACCTTCATCTGATGGTACCGAGACCTTATATCAACCTTTGAAAATGTTTTTTCACCCTAGAGAGAATCAAACAAGAAATATATATGAGAAAAAAGATATTTATTACTAATAGTAATGTTATTCAAAGCTTTATAATAAAGGGAATGTATCATGTAACCATATTCATTTTTATAATATAAAATCAGAGAACCCCATGGTGAATTTTTTTGATGAATTAATCCTTTATCAAGAAATTATTGTAACTAATTTTTCAATTCCAAAATTTCTACTTGATTCATTCAATAAGGAGGTCTTAATATTGTCTTGACACTATGCACTAAGTTAATAGTAAATTCAATCTCTCGATCATATATAATACATGGAAACTCATTAGTAAATACATCTCTATATTCTTTCAATCTAAGGGAATTGTCGTTTTGAATGGTCTCCTTCTTCTCAATAATATATGAAAGATAACTTTAATTTTATTCTGTAAATAGTTTCTTAGCATCTTGATATGTTATTAAAGGTATGAATTAAATCTTGTATAAAAACTGAAAATCATTCCAAAAAACAACTTCTTTAGATCTATAATTTATCATTTCATGATAAACAAAATATCATTCCATCTCTAGAATAATATCATACTCTACAAGGGGAAAGATGAAAAGGTTTGTTGGTAAATCCTTTCCACATTAAAAATTAGAGAACTCTTATAATTTATTTTTTTCTTAACACTTACCCCATATGACTTAAAAAAGTTTTTTTATAATTTCATAAGTTAGAAAGTAATGATTTTTATACCATAAATCAAATAAGACATTGATATAATACGAACAAAACAAGTAATGTAAATAACACCATATAGTTAGATTGTCCAAAATTGTTCAAAGTAGTAATGAAGGATCTTGTAACACCATTCTATTTGTGATCCTAATTATTTATATCTTATGTTCCTATATTTGGACAAGTAATTTCATAATAACCCATATCATTAAAATTAAATCATCGTACTGTCAACGTTTATTTTTTTTATTTTTCATTATAGTAAAGATCCACATGTTCAAACATTCCACAAAAGAAATAGTTATCAAATTTTATAATACAATCACTACGGTTCTTTTTTTACATCAATTATCATTAGATGGAAACTTAATTGTCTTACCATCATATTTCTTTGATGAATTCTCCCCCATTTCATTCTTTATGGAACCTTTTCATTATTTTCATAGAAACTTTTATCATCAAAAAAAATTATTCCAATATTCTCAGTGCATCGAACAAGTTTATCATAAATTTTAAATTCAAAAGAATCCAATAATCTTTGATATCTTGGCTTCAATCCTGAGCCAAACTAAATAATTTTACTATCAACATTATGGATAAAATTTGTTGTGCAGATTTCTAAATGCATGAATTTTGATTTATACACATCCACTAAATCTTCCTCCTTCTACCTCAATTCCATGAATTTCTTTTCTATCCTAATTCAAATAGACTTTGGAAAATATTTCTCAAGTGAGATATTCTTAAATTTGTCTCATTTAAAGGAATAAATTTCTTCTATTTCCTTGTTATTATTCACCATCAACCACCACTAGTTAGTTTCACCTTTAAAATGATAAATAGATATAATTACCATTTAATTATCTAAAAAACCCATGAATTATAATATATTTTAAATGATTTAATACATTCCTCAAATACCTTCTTGTAATAAGATCCACTAAATGATGTAGGATTTTTTTTCAAAATGACCTAATATAGACATGTTCCTCTATTGAGAATGTGGGTTCTCTTTAACATGGATTCCTCCACCATTAATTGTTGTCCTAAACTGATCCATCACAATAAAAACTAATCTAGAACAATTCCAACCATTATAGGTTTTATATTTGGAAGGATATTATCCTCTCTATGCCTTTTTACTTCATTATCATTGTTTCATCTACAAACACCCATTCTGAACAGAAATAGTTTAGATAAAGAGACATGGTAATATTCAAATGCTAAATCATGATATCCATAAATTATAATATATTAAGGGTACTAACTTCCATTATCCTAATCTCTAAAATTATTTAAACTCTTATCTAATACCAACTATAAGGACTCATCCTTAAAAAATTACATGATCTTTATTATAAAATCAATAATTAATTTTATTTTATACCCCAATATATTTTTTGATTTATTATTGTAGATAATAAGGTCATAACTCTTAAATAAAAAACTCATACATTATATGTTCAAAACTACCACTCAATGTCCATTTTTTCCAATTTATAATACATTTAAAATGAAACATGTTTTCCTTTCATGAAAAATATTCAATATAGTCAACCTGACATATTCATTGTCCTTACACATATTTAATCCATATGAAAAACAATTGAAAATGTTTAATTGGAAAAAAAGGTTCATTAAGGGACATAAAAACAAATAAAGAAACATGTTAGTATTTTTAAAAAACATGAGATCATAAAATATATTTTTCCTTTATCATTATAAACTTTAATGTAAAATTATTATTTCCTTATATATGAATTCAAATTTACATCCCATTTTTTTCATAAATCCCTTTATAAGAACATATAATGGAAAAATCTTAATCACTAGGGTTTCTTAGAAAACATTATAACCCATGAAAAACAATTTCTCAAAAAACATAGCTTTTACCCCCAAATAGGCATAATCATTACTTTAAAAAAATATCTTTATAATTCATTTTTAAATCAAAAAAATCCCATTAAAACTCTTTATAATGTACATAAAATTCATGTAATCACCTTGGGAAATATTTTTTAAAGTACCCTTACAAGTATAATAACTTATACCATCAACTGTCAAAAAATTCTCCAAAAAACATAATCATTACCTAATGAATTGGAGAGATATATTGGGCTTGCCAAGTTATAAAAAATTCTCATGAATCATAACACTCATGGAACACATAAGATATTGAATTTTTATCATAAAAATAATATAAATATACTTTTAAACCCATTGTAAAAACATTTTAAGATATTGATATATCCCTTTCCATTAAAACCCAATTTTCAAAACTAAAAGTCCCAAAATAAAGGAAATGTGATTTTTTTCTTTGAATAAAACATGGAATCTTATAAAGGATTTAATAAATCAAATAATGTTTTTATTGGTGATAAAACTAATCAACATAAGATATGTTAGAATGGAATATTCCATTTTCATTTTCTAATTAAAGTCCAAAAGTTCCAAAGAGAATACGTAAAAATATTCCTTTCGAAAAACTTTGAAATAAAGTAAAATAGGTTAAATAAAATTTCATTTATAATTCATTTATTTCCATATAAATAAATCCATAAAATTATTTGAAGAGTATGTTAATTTAATAATTTTTTTTAGAAAAATAAATCTTTAAAACATTTAAAATGATGTTTTTAACGTAAAGTGTCCCTTACAATGAGCCTTTATTATCACATACATTCATTATCATCCTAAATAATAAAATTATTTCACTTGGTTAATTAATAAAGAAAACTTTTAATGTTCATTATGTTATCATTATCCCTTTTATATAATTAATTACCATGTTTTATTTTGTTACTTCCTTAGTTATGTTTATATCGATTGTTTTAAGGACGTTTGGTTCATAATCCAAAAACAACTTTTGTAGGATGAAAAAGGTAAAATTGGTCATTATTACATCATCTATGAAACAATAATACTTAAATAATTATCATTCTTATATGTTAAATAATATTTTAGGATAATTGATTAATGGTTTACATGAAAAATGAATCACATCACTTCATGGAGGTGGTAGACCTCACATACACACAAACGACGTTATCATTATTAAATGGATATAAAAGTAATAAAAATAATAATATATTTTCATTTAATAATGATAATTATGTCTTAGATATAATTTATATTAATTAAATTCATCAAAATAACTATATTTGTGAGGTGGTGATGAAAAACAAAACACATGGATTCTTGGACGTAGTAATCTATACGTATGCACAAGTGATGTTTTGATTTACCATTTGATGAAAACTAAGATGAAAAAGAGTAGTGGTGTATGAATAATAACATTTAAACATATGGAATATACTTATTTTAATATATCATCATGGTTAAAAAAAATTAGAGTTATAATATGAAATAAACTTAAAATAGGTTAGTTAGGACTTATACCATCTCCTCAGAAAACATATTTGGATTACACCTTAAGCCTACTATGTTTGGTATTTTGGTTATAACAAGACCCCTATAGAGTGGGAAGTGATGTTTGGGAGGTATTTGGTTAGGTAATTTTCTAACTATATCACTCAAAAGGTGTGAGGAAGAGAGGATAGGAGGTTCCCTTTTATATGTGAGAGGAGGGGCACTATTGGAATTACTTAAAATAATAAATTAATATATATTAATTTACATAGAAAAGTGGAAAAAAATGATTTATTTATATTATAAGATGAGTAAGTTTTTATATATTCTCATAAAATAAAATTTTGACATGTTTATTTGATGTCTTTACCCTTATCACTTAGTTTTAACCCCTCTTAACCCATTTGACAAGTACTGTGATATTAATGTTTTTCAATATGTATGGTTTAGAAAAGTTACTGTAAAAGGAAAAGTGAGACATAATGGGACCATGTTTGATATTATAGACTATATCCCATTTTTAGGGTAATAAATAAAATTTTTATTTATTTTAAATAATTAAATAAAATATTCTTTAACATAATATATCATTTATGATATTTTAAAAATTATTCACCTAGTTTTACTTTAATGACATCAATATAGTAATGTAATTTGAATATAAAATATTAAAACATACATAATATGTTATATATATCTATAAAATTTATATTTAACTATAAATAACCCAAAAAATATTGCTTTTACAGTCTTTAAAAATCATTTCCTAGGTTTTTCAACTTCTTACGCAAGCCATGTGTTGGTGTTTCATGTGTATATAAGACAATTATTTCATCACTAAAAATTAAAAAAATAAAAATGATAAAAAACTAAATTATCTTCCAAATAAATATTTATAACTAAAAATAACATGTTTTTGTTCCTATAAAAAAAATTAGATATATTAAATGAAAGAGATTGGAATTTTGTTTTTATTATTTATTTAAAATCATGTTATGTTCATTATCAAACGAAAGTGGAAAGAAGTTTCCAAAACATCAAACCATGGTATTTAATGATTTAAAAAAATCCAATAAAATAATGATAAGTGTTATGGATATTTGTGTCCTTTTCATAATATTTTTAACCTTAATTACATGGTTTACCCTTACTTAAGTGAAAAATATTTATTGTAGTTATAATTCATAATGACAAAAAATAAAAGGGACATATTTATTAATTTTATAGTTCCGTGATCATGTAGGTTTATTTATAAGGGTAGGGTTGAATCATTGATCATTTTTTTAAAAAAAAAAAATTTAACATGTTAATAAAAAATTCCTAAATTTGGAAACTTGTTAGAGTTCTCAATATACTCTTAGGATATCTCCCAACCACACTTCATATGTAGTAATATAAATAGATAGACTAAAACAAAAGTTTTATAAGGTTTATTATAAAAAAACAAATACATTCCATGTTGGTTATCCCACCCCCACCCCCCATATTTAATTCTATTACTAACTTCTTTTATGAATAAAAATGGACAGTAAACAATGGGTTCTACACCCTAGTTATCATTCCTCCAGCTAATTCTGGTTCTACCCCCCAGTAATAAACTCTTTCAACATAGTTGGTTAAACACATAAACTATCTTTCTTATATCCACTTTATTTATAGTTTTTTATAGACCCCATTGAAAACATTTTCAAAATCAATTTATAAAATCCATATATAAGATATTCCTTCTTCATTTCTGATTCACTATAGAAAGATCATCTATTTTTATAAAAGAAAGTTGGATCACCTTCACCTATTTACAATATCTAGGATCCTAAATAACTATCTTAAGAGTTTTTTGGTCACAAAACATCTTCCTAATATTTTAAATAATTGGATATTATCATTGTCAACTTTACATAACAATTCCAAAAATTTACCTTAACAGCATCAATATAACTGAACACTGCCTAGTATACCCTCTACCTAATGGGTCTTTCTCTAATGGTCCTCATCTCCTTGCGCTTATGTCTGGTGTTCCCTATTCGATTCAACTCATTTTCATGTTCTCTATCTGATTGTTATTTATCCAATGAATATATCATTTTCCAATGAACCTTTCTCAACCATCTTGGAACTCTTATTAGCAATACACACATTGGTTCCACTTCATCTGATCATTATTAGTCTAATGAAACTTCTACTCCATCTAATGAAACTATGTACTATTTAACTCTTTTTCAAATAATTTATAACCTCAATTGGATTATCATGAAAAAAACCCTTAGTAATTATTCTCATATGCATGTATAGATAGAATACACTCATTCTGTTGAACCACCATTTTTATAGGGGTGATTCTTAGATGAATATATAGGAATCCAAAATGTATTTTACCACTCATTTAAATATTTCGAGATTCTTCTCAAATATTTTTGAATGTTCTTGAGGATTCCTAGAAACTCATCATATGTATCTTTTTGTTAACATCCTTAAACTCAATGTTAATTAACTTCATCAAACTTATTTAACATTTGAAAGATAACAACCATTGAATAAATAGCTTTGTATTTTAATTTTTTAGGACTTTACATTGTTTATATAAATATCCTTATAAATCCATTCATAAAGTGTTTTTATATCTCATTCATAAAGACTTCCCTATCTAGTTAACTATTCCTCTATATTGGTAATTTATGTCTAATGCATTATCAGGAACTTATCTTATTGAAAATATTATTATCCTATTATGTTCTAACATCAACCAATTTCCTCAATCTTATGAACTAAAAATCTATTCATTGGGTGATTCACATATATAAACTCTAATCAATGTAATTCACATAAGTTATTCAAAGAAAATATTCAACTCTCTATGATATGATCTAGATGATTGAATTGATCTGAAAATGTGGAATTTCTCTATCCTATTGACTCAGAAATTCTATCCATCTGATGTTCCTTCCTTTGGCTTCAAATTGTGAGGAACATTATGTATGATGGTATCAATATATCTTTGGTCAACAACAACTCAAATCCCCATCTTCATACTGATATTCCACCATTGTAGATCAACTTCATTTTGAACTTTGTAGCACCTCCATATTTATCCATCTATGGAAAGTGGAAATATTTGTCTGATGTAACATTTTAAATTTTATTTTTTATAGCTCCTTCATATGAAACCTTTTATTACTACTCAAACATTGACTTCTAGTGCTTTATACTTATCCCCCTTATACTTTCTTCGCTTTTTATGAAATAATGAAAACTTGGTACTATGGACTTACAATATTTCTCTATCTATTTACATTTCTAAAATACATATACCCTTCAAGAAAATATTTCTCCAAAACAAAACTTCTCACCCTTTGTAAAAACTCATAAAAATCATCTTGGATCATGAAACTCTTCATGAGGAACATTGAATAATGGAACAACATCATCTAATATAGTAAGGAAAATTTTGTAAAATTTAAAATGAATTTTTCTTACATGAATTCTCTCAAACTTATATAAATTTATTATGTGACTTTCTCTATAAACACATATTTATACATTGAAATCAAATTCAACCCAACTCATTTTGAAGAAAAAATCCTCCATATGTGTTCATTTTCAATATTCATATAAAATGTCAAAACTCTTCAAAGTCAATATGCCTGCTAAATAATTTATCCCCATATGATGTTAATATTTTCCTTCTCCTCCTATGTTATTTCTCCCATGTATTTACAATCAAATGAAAAGTGTAAAATAAGGGTTATCTCAAATAATTTTTTCATTTCTTACATTAGAATAATTGTCTCAGGATAAAAATTAAATCACATGAGTTTATTAAAAAATATCCTTTGAAAAAAACTCTAACATAACATGGATGAAACCGATGTATGAAATAAGAGTTTATAAACAAGGTGAACAATTTTTTCCATAACATTTATTTCATGTAATACTTTCCTCATATTTCTTTCAAAAAAATTATGTTAGGGAAAATATGAGTATGTTTTTTAAAGAACACCCCACACCCATATTAACAAAAATATAAAAATAACTCATTTTAAAAAAAAATCCCCCAACATCTCAAATTTCTAATCATCCCTAATTTCTTCTTTAAGAAAATTGTGTTGCTCATACCTCAGGTTTTGCTTTTTTCCCCCACAAGGGTAGCACTCCATTACTCATCATGATGATAATCATGATCCACAGTAGAAATATATTCTTATTTTAAGACTTCTACAACACTCATTTAGATTTATTACTACTTCTCCTTTAATTCCCTGCAAGTTAGTACAAATAATAAAGTATATTGGGAATAAATAGGAACATAATTTTTTTCTTATAAATGATGATCATTATGATATTATTCTCTCAATGTCAACTCCTTTTTCTTCTTCTTATATTTTTCGTGGGATTTAATTTATTTCATATTAACACCCTTTATATATTTTTGGATGGAATTATTATCATCTATATAATCTTTAGATGAATCTATCATATTTTCTTAAATTTTTTGACATATTTATTCTCTTGAGTTTGTAACATCAATTTAATACTTTCTTCTTGGGCTAGTAAGATAGTAATACAATTTTATATATCATTTATATATTTTTCACACCTATAATGTTTCTTATTAATCTTTAACATTATTTATATTGAAAATTTTTTATCAACATTTTTCTCATTTTTTGAAACATGTTTATTCCTTTTTTCATCTGTATAAATTTGTACTTCCTTCATCATTCAAGCCATGACTATTTAATCTGGCTAAATAACTATTCCCTCTCTTTTTACCTGCTCAAATTTCATAACCCAATTAACTTTTATCAGCTTCTTTCCTTATTCAAATTTCTTAATTGTGTAATTTTTCTCTATTTTATCTTTAACATTATTCACCTTCTATACTCTATTTTCTTCCTCACAAAAAAATTATCAAAAAAATTATTCTCTTCTCAGTATAGATCACCCTCGATTCATAATTTTTTTCTTAGTAGAGACATATTATACCAACATGAATATATTATGTTCTAAAAACCTCCACAACACCAGTAGTGACATTTAAATTATTTTCCTTCATACAAATAGTTATACTTATATAATGTTTTTTGTTGTTGATTTTTCAAAAACTAAGGGAAACCTTTTTAGAGAGATACATTCTTGATGAATTATACTATTAATTAGTGGATAGTGATTTCTCAAAAATCATAACTTTAAAAAATGTATTGTTAGTATAAGAATATCTATATTGAGATTTGTTTGGAATAAAAACAACTTGCTTCTATGAACCTAAATTTTCACTATCTTGAGAAGATTCGCCTTTAAACTCAATTTCATTGGTAAATTCTTCCATAAAATTTCTTAACTCACTTTTTTTGTAAGAAAACATGATTATGTTTTTGATAATGTTACTTCTTTCTCATCATAACTTTCTTAACAAAATTGACCATCTTTTCAAATCCAACCAGCTTCATCATGTTCTTCTTACATTTCTCATCCGGTTTTGTTTTTTCCATATGGGTTATATCCTATCTAGATGACTTTCATTCACAAAAATTTACTTTCCTTTCAATCTTAGAAATTTTCATTTTCTGATCTCTAATATCATTATGGTTTATTAACTCCTTTTTGATTAACTCCCCATTCTCAAAACTTATCTCCTTAACATGTTTCTCTAACTTCTTATATTCATTATTGAGTTGTATAATTTTATTAAGTTCATATTATAAATTTTATTTTATATTACAATCAAGTTTTTTATCTCATTTCTATCATGGTCAATTTTTTATGAATCACTTACTCTTCTAATATGATATAAGAAGCTAATATTAAAATCAGATTCATTGTTGGGTGAATAATTGTACTTCTCTCTTATTCTCAATAAAATTTCCTTCTTATTTCTATAAAATTGTTTCTTTTATTTCTTAAAATTATATTTTGAAGAATTCTTATCTTCTTCCTTTGAATCATAATCTTCATTGTAACATATCTATAACTTCTTTTAGGTACTTATTGACTCTATTTTATTCCCTTTTTTGTTTTGTAGCATTTCAGGCCTTTCGAGGATGGAGTGGTTTTTTTGGGTAAAATTACCTAAATTATGGGGATTTATATTTGTTTGAAATAATATATTATGGGTATAAATACTTAAAGGGTTTTATAGGGTTCCCTTTTTAGGACTAGGTAGAGGTTGAAGTTTTCTGGGTGTTTCCACAGGATTCTATTTCTAGGAATTGGTTGCATAATAAATTTACACATTAAATACTTTATTTATGATGTAAATTTTCTACTAGACATATTTTGTGAGAATGGATAGTGGTAAAAATTAATTTACACCATAAAATATTAACTTATTCCATAAATTCACCACTTGATGTGTTTTAACCCAAGGTGATGCATTTTGGACATATGTGAAATTGATACACTTATGTTGTAAACCCATGATTTTAGTCATAAATAACTCAATCCCATTGGTTTTATTTGTATTTAACACCTTTTTTCTTTATAAATTATACAGTTTATACTCCCAAGAAACCTAGGCCTCCTCACATGCACAGTTTGTGATTTATTCCCATCAAAACATCTTGGATTACCGTTTGATCCCCGATGAGTCTCTTCCCATTGGTTTTATCTTTCTCTCTTCTACCCATATTTGGAAATGTCATGATATTTTGTTTTCCTATTGAATACAATTTTCATATTGATTTTTTTGATCTTTTGTTTCCTTTTTGGTCTCCTTTCCTTCATTATTCATTGGTATTTTCTCATTACGGGTCTTGATTTGATACCTGATTAAAAACAAGTGGTTCCAAATGATTTTTACCTCTAATTGAAACCCTTAAATATTTGATAGATTTGAAATGAGTTTTTAAATTATTTAATAACCTAGATTTGGGATTATTTTTGGTTGATTTTGAAAAAGTTAAGGACATTATGAAAAAACCCCAATTTCAATGGAATTGGCATGGTTCAAAGAATTTGATCAAAATGGTGGCTTGAATTAAAAATTGATTTTGAGATAAATAGATTATATTTAAAGATTATTTCAAGAGGAATGAATTGATGAAAACCAATGATTTTGTTTTTAAATGATAAATACATGTTTAAAACTATATCTATGAAATTTCATTTTTAACTAATTTCAAATTAAAAATTTTACCATGATTGATTGATTGACTGAAGCATATGTGAGCTTGTGTAGTTAGTGTCTAATTAGAACAAGAAAATTGGTATATGACACACTAGAACTTGATTAATGATGACAACATGAACATAAACATACTATGGGATTAATTTATTTCCCCCAATGGGGAGTTGAGTCCCAACGGCATGAGTCATGGTATGTGTAAACACGTTGAAACAAGATCACTAATTGAGTAGTGTGAGGATCCTATTACAAAAAATGGAAATATTGTATGGATTGATACATGGTTCTATGATATATTTTATTTGATGATTACATGACCATAATTTATGGAAATATTTTATTCATGAAATCATATTTCTATAGATTTTTTATATAAATTATTCATTTAATCAAATTTTGATATATTTTCCATCTCTTGATTATGAAATAATTTTTTTTAAATATGATAATATCTTTCTATGACATATTTTATTTAAATTGAAATAAAATTTGGTTTACTTTTATGTAATTGATTGTATAAAACATAGTGAGACCCTATTTGGATTTATAGCTCGCTCCATAGCTTTGAATTCGAGTGTTTGTACATTATCTTATTTCATGTCCATGAAATGGAAAATATCCAATTAATGGTAGTAGATATTCTTGGTACTTGGTACCTAGAGTGATGGAGGTTACTTATGGATATGTGATCCACTTTTCACATGGATTTATCTTTGATACTTATCCTGGTAGACATTATGACTTTTGATGATGTACTATTTGAGTACTTCACTACCTGGTTGATTGTAGTACTTTCTCTTTTCGATTGTTAATCATACCAACTTGTACATTTTATATTCCATGTTATTATTGATAAAATTGAACCCATATGATACATGTTATATGTTAGGTTCTTTTCGCTAACCCGTAGGGATTGGGAATTCCCTACAGACTGTGTCAGATCTGGCCACCAGGGTATCTTGGTTGGTTCATGAAAAAGTGGTATTGATGGGAAGTTAGGTTGAGTTCCTTTTCTTTGCATCAATATATAGTTGTTCTATCTTTGTAGATAAGAGTTAAGATTAATGGTACTTATGTGGTAGTTGTAATTGAGTTTCTGGACAACTCTCATTATAACGAGCATTAAGTCACTATGGGTGTTTAGGAAATGTTTCTTGAGCAATGATTTGATCTAGTTTTTAAACTTTAACCTTATTCTAATCTGAGTATGTTGAAACCCAAATCATGAATTATTTTTTATAGAATTTATATTCATGTGACTCTTGTTTTATTTTATGATATGTGTATTATTTCTAATGATTTTAGTGTTGTTTGTAGATATTTTTTAGTATCATGCCTCCAAGAAGACTTTTGAATAGATTTTAGGAGGAATCTATTGGTGAACCAAAACATGAAAATATGATGGTCAACCCAAATATTATTAAGATAGTGTTGTGAATTTACATTCTCTTGGGTAGGTACCTACACCCATTCTTATTCGGGATATATTAGTATAAACTTGAAGGGATAAATCTATAGATTATTCTCAAAAGTTCCTTCATAAAAAATTTCTAGATTTATAGGGTTAAAATGATTCTCAATAGGCTGAGTATTGGTCTGAAAAATATTGAATTTCTTTTTGAGTTCTTAGAGACAGCAGAAGTTTTAAATGTGAAATAGGATACCATTAGGCTTGAGGGAACTATCCGGATATAGTTGGATCTGATGGTGATGTTGAAGAATCACGAGTGTTTGGAGTGGAAATACTTTAGATTTATTATCACTAATAAATTATTTCTTGATTAGATGATCATAGAAAACTCCCTGGAGTTTCTCAACCTTCAGCAGAGTAACAAGGTCGTGACATAGTATGTGAACCATTTTTATAATATTATTAGTTTTTCGCATGAGGTTAAATCCAATTACAAGAAGAGGGATTAATGGTTTGATATGGGTATTTGACCTGATATTTGGTTACATATTTCCTTATTGAATCTCACTTATTATGCTAATGTGTTGGATATAGCATTAATAGTTGAGTTTGACTGGGCTAGTAAACCAGGGTTGATGAGAGTTCCATTTTCTCCCAATGACAGTTTTTTGAGTTCCTTTAAATGATATAGGATGTCTGATTATCCCTTTCGTGGTTTTAGAGAGTAGGAATTTTCAATACCTACTATAGTACCCAGAAAATGTCCTTTTACTTGCTTCTAGTGTGGAAAGGTTGGGCATTAAAAATGGGTTTTCCCAAAGTCACCCAAGATTAGTTGTTTTTGTGGTCACAAAGGCCACCTACCAAATTTCTTTCCTTTATTTTCAACTCCACATAGTGAAACAGGCTCATCATCACCAAAAGTACTATGGCACAATCTGATGCTTCAATAACTATGTTGTTCTAGCCACGGGAAACCAAAATGAAGATTCTTCAGGCAACGGAAGAGTCTCTAGATGAAGATGATGTGGGATCAATGATTATGAGAGGTACCATCTCTATATCTTCATCTTTAGTGACTAATTTTTTTATACTAGTGCATCTCACTCATTTATATAAACATGTGTTGTGAATTTTCTAAATCTACTGATGAGGCTTTTATTTTATGTGATGGATATCACTACACGACTCGAAACAAAGAGAGAACAGGGACTTCAGTGTCATACTTGTGTTTTCTATTTATTATAGATTGTGATAACATAGAGTTTTTTAGTTCTCAACATAGAAACTCTTGATGTCGTTTTTAGGATATATTATCTGATTTCTCATAAGTCCTATAATGATTATTATATTCTACATGTCTAATTTAATATGTCTGATTGGGTGTGTCGTGTCTTTCAAGTAGAATAGGACCCAAGTCCAAGTGGATCTAGAACTTCATTTCAAGAGTTGGGTTGGTTGATATTAGTGTATTTTTATTTTATAGATTGAGAATAATTGAGTTATTATCTCCCTCTATTTTCTCTCAAGTTTTGAGATTTTTTTCCTTCTAATTTCTCCAGCTTTCCACCAGTAAGAGAGGTGGACATTTCAATTGATTCAGTACATATAAATCATCCAGATTATATTCCCTCTTACTGTACATAACCAGTGGAGTTGAACGATTGGATGAATTATATGGATGATCTTCTATAGAATGGTTTCATACACCCAAGTGTGTCACCCTGGGTGACACCTTATCTCTTTGTAAAGAAATCCAAAAAAACATTTTTACTAGGTGTTGATTACCAAAAACTCAATCGATTCATGGTAAATAATAAATATCATTTTCCATATATTGATGATATATTTGAACATATAAATGGGATTAAGTGGTTCTCAAGGATCAATCTTCCATATTTTTATCCCCAAATGAAATAAAAATGATTGACATTCAGAAAATAGCAGTCAAGAGTAGGTATGTCCAATATGAGTATCTTTTTATACCACTTGGTCAAACAAATGATAATGTAGTTTTTAACACTTTGATCAATAGTATATTTCATGAGTACCTTGACTCGTTCAAGGTTGTATTTGGGAATCAAATCCTTGTTTACTCTTAGACCAAGGAGGACTATGTGTGACATTTGAGTGTAGTTATCGAAACCTTGAGAAATCCTTGAATTTACACTAATATATTGAAATGAAAATTTTCTATTCAAGAAGTGTAGTAATTTGTACATGTTGTATCATAACATGGTATTTTAGTTGATCCTAAGAAGGTGAAATTTTTTATGACATGGGAGAAATGGTATAATGTTTCCAATATTTGTAGCTTCTTAGGTTTGGAGATATGTTACCACAAATTCCTCATAGATTTATCAAAGTTTTATTTCCTAATGGTTACACTCACTTATAAATGAGTGAAATTCATTTAGTATGATATATTTCACATATATTTTGTTGGTATAAAAAATATGTTTGACTTATTTTCTGGTGTTGACTCTTCTAGGGGTTGGGCATGGCTATGTGGTCTTCTGTGATGCATCAGGTTTGTGTTTAGGTTGTGTCTTTATATATAGTAATTGCATGGTAGCCTATGGTTATAGAAATATTAGTCTACATGAAAGATTAATTATTCAACCCATGATCATGAGCTCTCAACTATGATGCATGATCTAAAGAGTTGGTTGCATTACATTTTTAATGAAAGTTTTAGCATTTATTCTAACCATAAAAGCATGAGTTATATCTTCTCTCAAAAATATTTCAATCTCTAATAGAGGAATTTTCTGGATTAATTTTGGGGTTTTTATTTAAATATTACATATTCCCCTTGTAATGGAAATGTCATTGTTGATTATTTTAGCATGAAACTTCCAACCCAATTTAAGAAAGAATCATTAAAATTATGGAATCTAGTGACTCTCATTTCTCAGTTGCATTTCCGAGTCTGGGAGAATGAGTCTGGGGTTTTTATTTTGAGTTTTCAATTGAACTCCTATATTTTCAATATTATTCTTTTAGAGAAATAGTTTTATGAAAATTTATGTAGAATTAGGGATCTATTTATGGTGGGGAGACCATCAGAATGTTCACCTTATATTTAGAGGTCATCCTATGTTTATGTAACTGGTATTTTGTTCAATTTCATATGAGAATGGTTATGATGGGGGATTTCCATAATTCCATATGTGTGTTTCACCCTGGAACCAAAAAAATGTTATATAATAAGTAGTCTCAATTCTAGTGTCCAAGTATGAGATAATAAATCACTGACTTTGAATCTCATTGTTATAAATTACATCTGGTAAATATAGAGCACTAGAGACCTTCAATATTTCATCATCCACTTCCAATAATGACTTAAAATTGGGATAATATTTCTATATATTACATAGTTGGTTTTTTGTTTTCCCATTGAGAGAAAAATTCAATATGGGTTTTCATTTATATTCTAACCAAATCATCTCGCTTTATACCCATTTGATATACAACTAAAATTAAAGAATTTTTATGTCTCTAGGTGTAAGAGATTGTCAAATGTTTAAGAGTTACATCTTGTATAGTCTCAAATAGGGATTCACTTTTCACTTATCTCTTGTATAGAGGCCTCCAAGAAGTCATGTGATCCCATATACATTTGATCATGGCATATCATTGGAAGAAATGTTTCTAAATAGAGATATATATAACTATTCTTGAGGACATTCTATGTGATTACATTCTTGAATTTGGTGGATATTAGGAAAACCATTTCGGACTGGTTTAGTTATCTTATTAAAATAGTTACTAGTATACTTTCAGAATGACTCTTTTTTAGGCCTTGTATTGCAAACCTTTTATATCTCAGATGTGTTGGTTGGAGATTAGTGAATATTACTTGTTTGGACCATGTTTGGTCCAAGAGATGATGATATGGATTCATTTGATTCATCATAAAATATTAATTTTGCGGGTCCTGTATAAATCTTATTCTCATCATTGATGAAATATGTTAGAGTTTTTAGCTAGTGACCAGGTGTTATTTAGAGTGTCACCTTGATTGGGTCACTGAAACATTGGGAAATAATGAAATCCTACATCAAGCTGTGTGAATATTTTTGAGATTATTGAGAGAGTGGGGAATGTTTCATACCATTTATCCCTTCCATCATAATTGACTTAGATCCATAATGTGTTTTATCCATCATATATTTGAAAGTATATTTATGATTCTTCTAATGTCTTGATCTAGAAACATCTTGATGTCGAGCCTAATTTATCTATTATAGAGCAACCAATCAGGATTATTGATTCTGAAACAAAGGTTCTAAATGGGAATATGAAACCTTTGGTTCATGCTCTATGCCATCAAAGATATGATTCACATGATATTTGAGAGTGTGAGGCACTGATGAGAGAGAAGTGGCCTCATATATTTGATATATAAACTTTATGAAATATTTATAGAGATAGAATATTTTTGTTGTGGGGAGTTTGTAATATCTTCTTTCCTTATTTTGGGTACATTTGAACTCATTTTTTTATTCCCTTTTTTGTTTGGAAGTATTCTAGGACTTTCGAGGATGGAGATATTTTATCAGGGAAAATTAAATAATGTCCATAGATGTATGTTTATTTGAATTAATGGATTATAGGTATAAATGTGTCAACGGTTTTAGAGGGTTCCCTTTTGGGTTTGGGGTGAGTTGGAAGTTATTGGGTGTTTTTGAGGGATTTTGTTTCTAGGAACTAGTTGTACATATAATTTATATAAAAAATCCTTGATTTAGGAAATAATTTTTTTTCCATAATAAAAGAAAATAAAATACGATAAAAACTAATTTACAACATAAAATATGAACTTAAACTCTAAATTCATCACTCAATGTGTTTTAACATTAGGTGAAGTCTTTTTTAGTGTATGTGAAACTTGATGAACATATGTTGTAAACCATTTATTTATAGTGTAAATGAATTGTTCCTAGTATTTTAATGTGTTTTTTATTCCTAATTTCATTAGTAATTTTATTAGACCTCCTACGAGAAACACTAGGCATCCTCCCATGAGGAGTGGGTGTTTTTTCCCTCCCGGGTCTCTCAGTTTGGTATTTTAATCCATGGTGAGTCTCCTTAATTTTTTTCCACCTTCTCTATTCTACCATTATTTGGTATTCCTATGATGTCATGTTTTTTATTGAATTATAGTTTGATCTTGTTGTTTATAATCTAATATTTCCTTGTTAGTCTCATTATCTTTCATTATTTTTTGGTATTTCCCTATTTTGGTTTTCCATTTGATAATTGATTAAAAGGTAGGTAATTTCATATGATTTCCATATAATTGAATTATTTATTTATTTTATTAATTTGAAATGAGTTATTAAATGATTTAAAACATGGATTTGAGATGATGGATGGATGATTTTTTAAAAAGGAATGGATATTGAGAAAAATATCTAATTTTAATTGAATTGAAATGGATGGGAATATTTTAGAAACATTGATGGATTGATTTAGAAATTTACGTTAAGATAAATTGCATAAATGTAAAGATGAATTAAAAAGGCATCAACTGATGGAAAAATATGATTTTTTTAATGTTAAATGAATATTGAAAACTAAAAGTCGTAAATTTTATTTTGAACATATTTTAAATGATTAATTTCCCATGATTGATTGAATGATTAAAATAATCACAAGTGAACATGGGTATTTTGTGGGTAATTAGGAAAATAACTCGAGTATCATACCCCATAGCATCAGGATGATAGTGAAAACACTTACATAAACATGCTACTGCATGATTTTTTACCCCAACAGAGAGTTGAGTCCCAACTGCCTGAGCCATGGGACGTGTTCACACATTTATCTGAGATCACTGATTGAATAGTGTAAAGATCCTATTACAAGAACCTGATGTAATGTATGTATTAATACACGGTGCTATGATATATTTTATTTCATGATTATGTGTCATTGATTTATAGAATTGTTTTATTCATTCCAACTTCTTTATATAAATGTTTTATATAAAATTTTCTTTTATGAAAGTTTTGATATATATACCATCTCTTGATTATGAAAGAATGTTTTTTTGAAAATATTTAACTTCCATTCCATGCCTTATTTTATTTAAATTGAAAGAATATTTGGTTTAATTGTTATTTAATTTATTATAAAACACCTTGTGAAACTCTATTGGGATTTATATCTCACACCCTACCTTTTACTTTGGGTGTTTGTAGATTATTTTCTATTAGGTCCAAGCAAAGGAAAAGAACCACATAGAGGTGGTGGATGTTTTTAATCCTTGGGGCCTAGACTGATGGAGGTGACTGATGTAGATGTGATTCACTTATTATATGGGTTTGTATTTGAGAATTATCTTTGAGGATTTTTTCTATTTTGATGATGTATTATTTGAGTGCATTTTTACTAATTTGATTCTGGTACTTTCTCCCTCCTGAGTGTTGAGAATATTGACTTGAATATTTTATCTAGTCCATTATTGTGTCAAAAATAATTCCCTATTGATTATTATGTTATGAGATGTGATTGTCTCTAATCTATGGGGATCGAGAATGTCCATATGTCTATTTCAAAGCCGGTTGAGTTATCAAGGAACAAGGGTATCCAGGATGGTTCAACAAATTCATACTTCATCTCAGGAAAACGTCCTACTAAATTTCATTTATCATTATAATTCCTACATTTAAGAGACATTTTACCTTTTCATTTCCAGTTTCCATTTTTGTATATTTTATAGAGAGGATTAATGATTTTTTTGACGTCCTCTTTTTCTTCAACTTCCAATGAATCACTTGATTCTTCTTCTACATCCTTATATCATAGATTCTTTTTAAATGAAGATACAAAAGTTATTTCCTCCATATATTTCTTTTCAAATAGTACATCTTTTATCATTTCATCTTCCATAATAATATTTAAAAGTTAATCTAGAGGTAAATTTTCTTATTCTTCTACAATTGACACTTTAGCATCAAATACATCAAGAAAATTTCCCAATAGTTTATTAACGATTTTAGAATCATCCAACCTCTCACTAAAACCTTTGATATTGCTGAAAATATCATTGATACTTGTAAAGTATTCATTAATATTTTCTTAATCCATATTAACATCTTCAAATATACTCCACCATATTTGTAGTGTATCTTACATACCTTTATCATTTCCTTTGTACCTACTTCTCAAATTATCTCACAATTGCTCAGTCATTGGGAGCCCTGTAATATTTTTGTAAGAAAATTACAAGAGATTCGTCAATATAGTTTTTTGATATTTTCCATCAACTTCCAAATTTATCTTATTGGTAGTTGTCATAGAAACTTCATTAAATGGAGTAAATCCCATTGTTGCAGCATCTTTAACTTTAAGGTCAACAGATAGAAGAAATAATAACATCCTATTCTTTTAATTTTTCTAGTTTCTACAATCAAATATAGAAACACCCCTATTTTTTCACAGAATTTATAATCTTAATCCTCATAATTTAGTTATATATTTTATAGGGAACCTCCTCTAATACAAATTTTATTTCCTAAATCATGTAGTATCCCTGAGAGGGGTGAATTAGTGGTTACTTTTCATTTTAAATGAAATTTTATTAACATGGTAATAAAACTTTCCTAACATCTAAAAGATTTTATATCTCACAATCCACTCTTAGGATATCCCCAAACCACACTTTGTATGTATTAATATAAAGATAGAGGTTTGCACATGATATTTACAAGGTTGAATTTAAATACCTACTCTTTCCCCTATTTTTTATCCCACACAATATGGATTCTTTTACTAAAATCGTTCAAGAATACAATGTCACAAAAAAACTAGTTCTAAACTATAGTAATCATTACTCCAGCTGAACCTAGTTCTACCCCAAGTAATCAACTCTTCTTCCTTAGTTTTTTATACCCCCCCAATTGTCCTTTTTTATCCACTTCCTTCAAAACTGGTTATACCCCCTAGTAACAAACCTTTTCAATAACTGGTTACACACCCCAGTTACAAGCTATTCATTTTTATGATTCAATGTATAATGTTCTTCAATTTCTCCATAAGAAATTTGGATCACCTTCTATTTTTTACAATCTTTAATATCTTGAACAACTCTCTTATGAGTTTTTTGGGTCTTGTAACTTCTTCCTAGTCTTTATAAGGAAGTGGATAATCTTATTCTATACTTTACATAACACTTCAAAAAAATTACCTTATCATCATCCATATGATCTACCTTAATTTGGTTTGTTATCCATATGAGGGGTCTTCATCTGATGGGTCTCCCGCTGATTCTCCTCAACTCACTTTGCTTCTATCTGACATGATTTTTTTGATGAACCTATGTATGATGTTTCCATTCTGATGCTTCTCTATCTAATGAATCTATCTAAATATGATGAAACTTTTACAACTAACTAGTAACTCTTGTCATAAACTCAAAGACTAATTCATCTTCATATGATGATTCTCAATCTGATTTAACATCTACTTTGTTTGATGAAACTCATTCTAATGGAAATTGTGTTTAACTAGGTATAAACCTTGGTTGGATTCTTATAAAACAAATCCTTTATCACTTATTCTTCTATATGAGTATGAATAGTGTACCCTTATATTGTTTCACCCATGTTTCATAAGTTTTATTATGAGTTTAAAATGTGAGAACAAAAAAGTATTTTTCTACTAATTTGAATTTTAATATTCTCTTCACAAATCTTTTGGAATCTTCTTTAGACATCATGGAAACTCATTTTATGCATCCTTTAATGAAATTACTTAAACTATGAATTAATTAAATTATTCTAACTTAATTAATCATAGTAATATAAAAATTTTGAAAGAATAACTTTGATTCATCGTTTTTAAGAACTATACATTATTTATGTAAATCTCTTTATAACTCCATTTATAAAGTGTTTATCTTGTAGTTTCAGAAATACTTCCCTATCTAGTTCACCATTCCTCTATCTGGTGAATGTATGTATGATGCCTTGTGAGGAACTTATCTTATAAAAACTATTCTTCACCATTTTATTATCCCATAAGTGTGCACTATACACTTTTATGTTAGAGATTTGTGGAGTGTGAATCTTAATTTCATTGTATTGGAAGAAACATTGTTAATGGATGGGATATTTTCCTAGTATCATCATTTTAATAAGGTAATGTACATTATTTTTTCCATTTTACATAGATTATTTTTTCTAAATATTTATGGGTACCCTTACCCAAAAAAAAATTCCATCCATGCCAACCATCCAGCCACCTCATCCAAGGGAACATCCTGGTGTTGCCTCAACCACACCCTGTGAGCGAGCCATCTAGTTAGCTGGGCGGTGAGAGTGTGGGTGATCATGTCTCATGTATGATCACATGGGGTTTGTATGGGTTTGACTGGGTGGGCCGCAAAAAGGTAGGTTGTGGATGGTGTGGGAGTGGTTCATATTTTACTGGTGATGACCCTACTTCTAACTCAATGGATATTCCACCACATAATCATTAATTAAGCTCTCTCCATCCATAGTCAAAATCTATGTGGGATGGACATTGGTATGCATAATGTTCCTATGTAAAAAACATGTGAACAAAACAATGGTCATCTTACCAAGGCAATATTATCTATTTAATTTCTCTCCCACATCATCATTATCATCTACTCATATTTCTTCCTCACTGACACCCCAATTTTGAAGTAGAAAGTCACACCCAACATCGTCTGCATGATCTTGAAGTTAATGACCACCATGTCATATTTCTCTAATGATCAAGCCTAATAAAACCAAATAATCCTTGGCATCTAAAATACATGAATACATATTTTATTCACATGATTACATTCAATATTTTGTGTGAATAAATCTCTATATGCACAATGGATCACACAATCGAATAAAGAAAACCACTGATCCATCACAGGAGAAATAAACATCGCAAGAAGGCTTTATGATGATCATTATGATGCCTCTTGATTAATTTATTAACCACATGAATTTCTTCCATGCCATCACAAGAAGCATCATGAGTCACATGTCAAATAGGTGATGATCAGACAATACCATTAGGATATCACATGCTTCACATAAAGGAGAATTTAATTCCCCATTGTGAGATCCTTCCACCTTTGTAATTTTATTGTGTATTCTCTCATGAGATGCCTTTGAGTGGTTATCCATGGGAATTACACACGATCATGGGAATCCTAAAAATCCATCATGTGAAGCCTTTGGTGATTTTCTAGTGATCCATCAGATGAACAAACAATGATCATGTGACACCCTTAAACCGATTGTGTGAATACTCATTGGTTATCGAGCATTCCATTTTGTAAATCCATGTCCCGATCATGTTATGTTTTTCATTTTAGGCTCTCCAATTCCTTATAATAGTATAAAAAAAATGCACACCATAAAATTAGGAAACACCTTCATCTAGCCTCTACATATATAAGCCCTTCCTCCCTTAGAAAAATGATTCATGTGAGATAAGAGATAGAATGGAAGAGAAGAATAGTGGATAACATAGGAGAATAGTCCACTATCTTTAAATAGATTAACTAGGTAATGTCAATATCAATCATGTGATATGATTCACACGATGTCGTGATTCTTTAAACATCATGTGACGCTATCATGTGAAGACTCAATACTGGAAAACCTCATATGAGGCCTCTATTATGTGAACCATTCTCATGAACCCCCTTTCATATGGGATTCCATGCCTATTTGAAGAGGAATGGATAGAGATCCCTGAACACATTTCCTCTGTGTGTGTGATGCCTCATTGTAGTATTGAATAGAATATCAAGAAAAAAAATCACTCTCCTAATGTTTGTATGTAACTTTATATATGCATTGTTTGATATTCAGGACCCCTTTTACATGAACCCTTGATTGTGTGATGGACTCATGTTCTTGTGATAATGCAGCCTTAAATTCATTATTTCAATCATGAGGCTAAATTAGGTTTTTTTCCCTATTATATGCTCCCCATGCATACTAATGGGTTGACAATCCTTATCAATGCACCCTCCATCCATGTGGATCACATATGAACCCATCATTTGAGACCCCTTCTCATAAAGGGAGATCCCATAAAGAATTAATGTTATGTTCCCATGACTTGGTGAAGCCCTATTTTTACTTGGATTTGTAAACATTGGACAAGTGACTTGTGTATACAACCATGAGACTCCATCACATGAATCCCCAAGGGTCACGTGACCGCATGTTTTTTCACTACTATTGCAAAGCCTTTTTGCGTCATTATATATATTAGTATGATCATAAGACATTAATGGGGAAAGTCACTATGATTATTCTATAGGTCTTGGAAAATCAATGTTGATCATGTGAAATCCTATGGACAATCCAGTTTGATCATGTTTCGGCCTATGGGAAATCCAAGTTGATCATGCGATAGCCTATGGACATGTAAACTTTGATCATGCGAAGACATCTTGGACAAGTCATTGTGGCCATACGAAAACATCCTAAACTAGTTAGTTGACCACGTGAAAGACCCTAGACATTTTTTTTATAATCATGTGAAGACATCCTAGAAAAGTTACTTTGATCATACAAAGACATTCTGGACAAGTTAGTTGATCATTAAAATCATCATGGACACTTCTAATTTGATTATGCAATGCATCTTGGACATGCTAGGTATAAACCCTTGGATGTGTCTGCCATGTCAAACTGACATCTAGAACATGTTAGACGGACAATCAAAACATGTTAAGAAGACACCCTTGGAAATATCTTCCATGTCAAACTGACACCTTGAACATGTTGGGAAGACAATCAAGACATGTTGGGTAGATGATCAAGAAATTTCTAGCAGAAAATCAAGACATGTCAGGTATATATGTCATAACTATAAATTTAAGTATTTTTAATAGGTAATTTGTGATGTAATCCCATCGTAAATAGTCATTTGCAACAGGACCCCATCAAAAACGGACTGTCATAGAAAATAGCATCGCAGATAATTTTTTTAAGGGTTATTGCAAATAATTTTTTTATAGGATATCTCAAAAAAATACTATTTTTTATGGGTGATTATCCCATTATAAATAATTTTTCTTGTTATTTAAAAAAAATTGAGATAGGAGGATCATCCCATCTCAAGTAATTTACAAAAAATTGATAATAATAAAATAAAAAAATAATAAAAATGATAATAAAATAATAAAAATAATAATATTCACAACAATATAAAAAATTAACTATATAGAATTATAAATATATGACTTGATAAAAATATTATAAAAAATATGTACATTAAAAGGTTTATAAAAATACTTAAATCACTAATAGGAGTAATCTAGAGGATGTGGTGGAGGGAACTCCATCCCTAAACCGTGATTTAGGCGTTGCATGTAATCCATCGTCTGCTCGTACTGCTACTCCTGCCATCTACGTATCTCCTTCCCCTTATACTGATGTTGTTGATGGAGTTCTTCATGTTCCCTATACATTGTCTCTAAAATATTACCCTGAGCTCACAGCTTCTCATCATACTGTGTAGTAGATGATGATGACTCTCCATGATCTCCTCTCGATCTTGATGAAAACATTGTAGTGGTACCATAATAACTTACGAGCATCAATCGAGAGCTGATACCAATAACCCAGCCTTTCTCAAAGGCATACTGAGTTACCTGAATCTATGTTACATCATCAAATCCTAGTACACTAATGGTTTAATCAATGGTCTCGGCCTAACTCTCATCCTCTATCAGAGAATTTGTGTCCTTATATGAATACTTAAATTGAAATTTATTATTCAAATAGTAAAAATATTATTTTTAGTGAATTTTAAAACTCAAAACAATTATACATACCAAAATATTACATTGGCGACCACTATTAATCACTCTAGTGATATGATTACTGTAAATTCTATTATAAACATCGAACTCTGTAATATTGATATGTTCTAATGCTTATATGAGTATAAAATAAGAATTTCACATTTAAAGTTATATAAATTATTTAAAAAGGTACTTACCATATTTTGTTGATTTTTACTAAATGTATGACTACCGGTGCAATGTGTCACATCCCGCCTCCCATGGTTATTTCAACCAAATGATGTTCTTCTTTGTATTCTAGCTTTCATCTAGTATGAACATAATCCATCCCAAACATGAGATGGCATTTAATATGGTCAGTGGTCTTGGAAAGACTGATCAAAATTTTTTACTCCCACTTTATTCATGGATTTCCTTCTCAAATTGTGCAAAAACTAATGAAAATTATCACACATATTGACCTCACATGCCTCCCAGATAGAGGTCAGCATGCTATAATCAATGAGATATGGTAAATGCTATAAATAATTAATAATATCAAGTTTGTAATTATATAAATTTAAAAATAACTATTATTTATTTACATACCATACAATAATAAAACCTTTGTTTACAAACATCAATGGGAATATGATCACGTGTCACTCATGCTCCATAAAAATAATTCCAAAATATAACACTCCCCTATCTGATAACTATTTTTGAAAAGTTTTGAAAAAAAAGAACAAATAATCAAACAATGAGTATATAAATAAATTAATGATAATTAATTAAAAATAACTAAAATACAAAACTAAACATACCTCCACATGCATGGATTGAACTCAAGATGTGGATGTCACTCGTGGATAAGGTCAGGATTCAACAATCATGATAGACCATGACCCTTCAGAGTCTTCTTTTAACTTCCAGTAGTCTGAGGGTCACATTATGTAGCATCAGGATCGTCACAAATTAGTACAGTCTCATCTAACTCATGAAAAAGTTCAGATAAACGAACATCAACCATATGCAACATGAAATGATTGTTGTCAAAAAATAACTAAAAACAAGTATTATATATAGATATATATTATATATAATTATAACCATCATTTAATTTTGTTAATATTCATCTTTATTCTCATATTAAAATATGACGGTGTTAATATCTTCATATTCATCTTGAGTGTCATCAATTTCCAAAGGAGTTTCAACTTAATCATATATTTCTATTTTAAAACCACTTGTTACATGAACCACATCATCATCACCATAAACCCATAACTATGGGGTCTCATCATCGATATTCATGTCTATTCGTTGAAAATATGGATATGGATTTTTCTCTTGAAAATTTTCAATTACTTTCATTTTAGCAGAACCACATTCACTTAGGATAAACTAATTTTCTTTAGATTTTATTTTTATTATGCTCCACTAATCACTTAACTCTCTTGAAATATTAAAATAATCTATACAATAAATTTTTTGTTCCTGATAATATAATAAAACTGGTTCATTTATTGAAACAAGTATTTCATATATTTTATATTAATGATTCAATGCCATGAATTAACACAAAAACCATTATCAATATCCAAAAAATGAAATTTTAACATCATTACATAATTCTTTCAAAATTAACACATTTCAATTATTTCTTCTAGCAATCCAAAAAAGTTAACTTCACTTTCCCTGTGATGAGACCCTCTCATGAAAACACCACTATTAATTGTTTTTTATTCCTATATGCACATGTATGAAATCAAAAACCATTTACCACATATGAAATATAGGATTTGACCATTTTAGATGGTGGGTTACTCAATACACACAATTGATTGTCAATTTTATCACCATGTTTAGATACCTAAAAATTTAAAAAAAATTATCAATATAACAAGTTATAAATTTATTTTATATGGTAAACCATACACAATTTACTATACCATTTCTTCAACTAGTAGTAAAAATTATTTTTTTGACGTTCTTCAAGATCATCTACAATAATTTTTTGAAATGTTTTCTTGATATGATTTTCATAAAACCTACAAATAAAATAATATTAATTTACTTTTAAAAAAATTAAGAGTAAGTGATATTAGAAATAATTGTGCAAATTGATTAATTTCTTCATAGTTGAGAAGAACATATGTATTTACCCTATGATGTTCATCATCTGAAATCCATCGTTCATGAACTCCAGTAAAGTCATGTTTACGATGATTAAAAAGTGATAGTTGATTGTTCAGTTCATCGTCAACATTTTCCTCATTTTAACATATTCAGTTATGTTCTAAGGGATATTCATATTGAAAATAATGAGAGAATAAAAAAGAAATTTTGTCTTCAAAATTTGTTTGTGAAATTGATCCATCAACTAATTCTCTGTTACGTACATTTTTCTTCAATTTCTGTATGAATATCTCATATGGGTACTGTAACGACCCAAAGTTTCATTAATGGAAAATCCCTCTTGATCCAGTTAAATGTTTCTTTATGAAAAATGTTTTTATAAGATGTCAACTTCTTTAAGTTTTACGTTAAGATTTGTGACCGTTACTTTTATAGTCGTTGAATAGTGATCATCTGGGTAGTTTAAATATAAGGCTTTAACGAACCAATTTTCTACTCAGACAAAGGAAGCGATGGCCTCATCCAGTAGAATTGCCCCTTACGAAGCCCATTTGTCGGAGCTCGGAAAGGAGGTGGCGTCTTTGGGCTTTGCCCTTGACCAAGCCCAAGCTGAGCTTCATCAAGTCAAGCTCGAACATGATCATCTACGGGAAAAATGGAAGTTGATAGAGATTACCACTCGAGCAATGTTATCCGAGCAACCCCAAGAGTCTGTCATCATCGCACACCTTACCCTTAGGTCTTATGCGGCTATTTTAAGGGGTTATGTAACAAATAAGTAGCACCATGTTCATGTACATTATTTTTTGTATATAATAATGAATATAATTTCTAGTCATTTTTGATGCATTGTAATTAGTTTTTAAAGTACAAATGATGTTTTTAGTTATTATTTAATTAAGAATTATATTTTATTAAATTAAATGATTTTTGAATTAAATAATATTTTAATAAAATATTATTATTAATATTAAATTAATTTTTATTAAATATAAATGATCTTATAATTTTATGAATGCAATTAAAAATTTTATTAAGGTTTGAAAGCCATTTCTGTCAAAACCCGTGAATTTTTTTATAAATGTCGGTTTTTATTTTAAAAGTGAAAATTCACATATTTAGAAAATTATTTAGATAAAATAAATATTATTTTTGGAATCAGGACGTCGAAATTATCCAACGGTGAATTTTTCATAATTTTCTGAGACAGTCAAATTTTTGGGTAAAAATTAAATACCATTTAAATATATAATGTGTTTTATGACATCATAATGACCCAATGGTGATGTAATAAAATACCATAATCCTTATGTTCGGCCAATATATGTTTTATCATTAAAATAATGAGGTTTTGGGTTTGTTTGACTCACTTTTCAAAGCATTAATGGAGCCCTCAAGACTTATTCAACACTTTGCCTTTTTAAATTAATTTCCATGGGAGCGTGACTCACCTCCACATAAGCAACCCTAATTTTTTAATAAGTTCGGACCTTGGCCTTGTAAAATATTGTTTTCCTCTTTCCTTTTCCAGAAACCATGGGCAAATACCATGGGATGGTTTGTGGTTTGGATTATTTTAATATAAGGGATCCCAAACCTAAATAATAAAGAATTCTCTCACCTTTCCTATATAAACCCACCCAAGCTCCCACTTCCTCCTCACTCAAAGCCCTTGAATTTCGTCCAACCTCTGCCCTACTCTCTCTAGAATCCTCTCAAGGTGCCCCAAGCTCCCAAGAAGCCTCTCACAAGCCTCTCTCTAGCCTTTGGAAGCACACTTCCAAGTAAGGGTTTTTCTTCCTTTCTCATTTTTGTCAATTTTCTTTAAGTTGTATTGCCCTTTTAATTTCATTTATGAATGTTGGGGTATGGTTTCGCACCTCTCCCATACTGCCCTCTTATTGTTTGAATGATGGGAGACCCCTTTCTCTCTCATTAAATGCCTCTCATGTACACCCGTTACTATGTCGAAATTCCGAAAGGAACCTTTTTTTTTTCTCTTTTATATTCAAGCAATACTTTTGTATCATGAATCTAAATTCCTTTTCAATTGTTGGGACATGTATCTATATGACCTTCTTACTGTCCATTACATGTAAATATGATGAGGAACCCCTTTCTCTCTCATCAGCCTTTTTTATGAATTCTTATGTCACGCCGTTACGCTGCCGAAATCACACCGATTTTCTAAGCCAATATCATTGTGTAGTGAATACCATGCCCATTTCTCCATCAAGGGTATTCACCTTTATGCACATTTACTTATTGATTGTAAAGTTTCATGTATGAATTCCACATTCCTTTATCGTGGAATAAATGATTATGTTTTATGAATCCATGTTTTATGATCCATGTGGCACACTTATGCATGAAATGAAATGTTTAAGAAAGGTGCGCCCTTTATAGCGCTCCAATGCATTGGGTAAAGTATAGTATCATGATACGTCATGTGCAATGATTGTTTACTCATTCTAATTCAAGTGCAACGAGGGTTTACTCGTGCTTCAAGTGCAATGAGGGTTTACTAATGCTCCATGTGCAATGAGCCTTGGCTCATGCTAATTCAATGTTAAGTGTTGTTGCCACATTTCCATGTTATGATTATCATGCTTTATCATGAATTTATGTTCATGTCTCTCTTATGCTCTATTGATATGCCTATTGCCTAACATGTATTGTACTCCTCATGTTATTCATTATGTACTCCCTTACTGGGCTTTATAGCTCACCCTTTTCTTATGCATGTCCTCAGGTTATCCCATGCAATGCTAAGTACGAAGGAATGTAGTGGTCATGTAAAGGAAGTTTTCAATAAGGATGTTGTATTTCAAGTTTAAAGTTTTTATGTAATGATCCTAAGCCCCAAAGACACTAAACCTCTCGATCTTCTTTGTTGTATAAAGTGAAGTTTTATGTAATAAAGCATGTTTAAGTTGTAATAAAAAGCAGGGTTGTCATAGTTGGTATCAAAGGGAGGTTTAGTTATTTTTGGGATTAGGAAACCCTAGTAAAGCCTTAGATACAAGACTAATCTTAATAAAAACATCCCTAAGTTTTGGTAAATACTAAGTAAGTGGTTTATCAAACAAATACATCCCTGTCTGGATACGAGCAGGTAGAGGCGGCTCTGGCACAGATGTATCCTAGGGGTAAAACCCGAAAACACCGCTTTGAGCTAGACTCGAACGGGAACTGGTGCACGACAACGGGCCTTGCTGCACTCTTGGTTACGACACTCCCGGGGGATATGTTTTGATAAATTCACAATCTTAGTATGAACCCTTATTAAGGGAAAAAAATGCCCCTAAGAATATATGTTAGAAGGAAGATCATGAAAAGCCTGGATTGAATCATATAGACTCATGAGTTAAAGAGATTAAAGTTTATTTATAAGTCATCAACTTTTGGTCTTTGGATTACCCTTTATGTGTTACCCCTAACTTTCCTTTTATTCCAGCCAATGGCCGGTAATAGGAGAACTCGGGCTAACAACCGTTGTGAAGATCAGTGTGATGATTGTACTTATGAGATGCCCAATCCAATGGGAGCGGGAATCGCGAACTTTGTCACGCTTCTCTCTCAGCTAACTCAAGTTTTGAATAGAAACACTGGTCAAGAGGAACGTTCAACCCCCCCTAAGAAAGAACAAGTCGCTATTGAAAGCTTCATGAGACAAAGGCCTCCTACTTTTAGTGGATCATCTGATCCCACGATTGCTGAACAATGGATCAACTCCATTGAAAAGATATTCTCCATCCTCCAATGCTCTGAAAAAGAGAAGGTTCTCCTTGCGGCTTATCGTATGGAGGGTGAAGCTGATCAATGGTGGACATTGATCAAAAATACGAAGCCTGAGGAGGAGATCGAGGCTTTGGAATGGAAGGTATTCCGGAAGATGTTTTTCGATAAATATTTTCCACGCACCCTCCGTCTTAAGATGGAAAGGGACTTCCTTTCCCTCAAGCAGAAAGATGAGGAATCTGTGGGAGTGTACGAGGAAAACTTCACAAGGCTTGAACGATACGCTTCCGGCTTTGTCGTTACCCCCGAATGCAAGGTTGACCGCTTCTTTGGTGGGCTGAAGCCTAGCTTGCGGAAAGCATTAGCGATCCGTGACTTCGACAGCTATGAGGAAATTGTCCGATGTGCCCTCAAGGTTGAAATGGAGATCGGAGAATCACAGGGGTATCATGGGGACAAGAAGCGGAAGGTGGACTTCAATGCTGGTGGTCCGATGTATAAATCCAACGGCGCTAAGAAATTCCAGCACCCCACTTGCCAAAAGTGTGGAAAAAAGCACCCTGTAAATTGCCTTAGGGGGACAAGAAAATGCTTCAAGTGTGGAAGAGAAGGGCACCTAGCTGTTAACTGTCAGCAAGAAGGACCCGCGGCTGCGACGGAGGGGAGGAACGCTCCATTTGAACCTCAACGCATTGTTCAATGCTTCAAATGCAAAGAACCGGGTCATTTTGCGAATCAGTGCCCTAATCCAAGGGTTATCGGAGGCAATCAACAACCTCGAAGACAGCAAGGAAGAGCTTTTGCCATCACTTCTGCCGAAGTGAACCCCGACAACGAAGTGGTGACAGGTACGCTAGTTATTCATTCAAGAATAGCGAACGTACTTTTTGATTCAGGTTCTACGCATTCTTTTATATCTCAAAAGTTTAGTAGAACAATCCCTGCACCGCCACAAATCATGGAAGTAAAGATGTCGGTGAGTACGGCAAATGGGGAAATCATTGCATCCCATGAGTATAAGTCCTCCCCTGTTATAATATGTGGATTGAATTTCCCGGCGAACCTTGTCATACTCCCTTTGGTGGAATTTGATGCAATTCTTGGCATGGATTGGCTTTCCTTATATAGAGCCAACATAAATTGTCGGGAGAGGGAAATCACACTCCATATGGAGAATCGACCCCCGATTCTTTACAAGTGTCAGGAGGAAGATGAATCTCCTTTAGCTCCATCATCTCAAGCATGGATATTACTGCCTTATGAGCACGCATATCTGGCTCAGATGATTGAGTCCAAGGAAGAAACCACCCTTGAAGAAATGCCTATTGTGAGGGAATTCGCTGAAGTATTTCCCAAGGAACTTCCTGGTCTTCCTCCAAGAAGAGATGTTGAGTTCTCAATTGAACTTATACCTGGGGCGCTACCAATATCCAAGACTCCATATAGAATGGTTGTGGTTGAGCTTGAAGAACTGAAGAAACAACTACAGGAGAATCTGGATAAAGGGTTTATACGCCCAAGTGCATCACCATGGGGTGCACCAGTCCTCTTCGTCAAGAAGAAGGATGGGTCAATGCGGCTTTGCATCGATTATCGTGAACTTAACAAAATCACGATAAAGAACAAGTATCCTCTCCCAAGAATCGATGACTTGTTTGATCAGCTGCGTGGAGCACAATACTTCTCCAAGGTCGACTTGCGGTCGGGATATTATCAAGTAAGGGTGAAGAAGGAAGATATCCCCAAGACTGCTTTTCGTACAAGGTACGGGCACTATGAATTCATAGTAATGCCTTTTGGACTCACCAATGCTCCAGCAATATTCATGGACTTGATGAATAGAGTCTTTAGAGATTACCTAGATAAATTTGTGGTAGTCTTTATAGATGATATTCTAATATAATCCAAAACCAAGGAGGACCATGAGGAGCATTTAAGAACTGTACTGGAGACTTTGCGCAAGGAGAAGATCTATGCCAAGTACAGCAAGTGTGAGTTCTGGTTGAAGGAGGTCTCATTCTTGGGCCATATCATCACAAGCAATGGGATATCTGTGGACCCCTCCAAAACAGATGCAATTGAGGGATGGCTGAGGCCAACATCGGTAACTGATATCCGTAGCTTCTTGGGGTTAGCTGGATATTATCGACGATTTGTGAGAAACTTCTCGCGATTGTCCAACCCTCTTACCAAGCTAACTCGAAAGGGAGTAAAGTTTACTTGGAGTGATGAATGCGAAGAAAGCTTCAAGGAGTTGAAAAGGAGGCTTATCACTGCACCTGTGCTCACTTTACCCACAAGTGGGGAGCTTTTTGTGGTATTCAGTGATGCTTCGAAGAAGGTCTTAGGATGTGTGCTGATGCAGAATGATAAAGTGATATCCTATGCCTCAAGACAGTTGAAAATCCATGAGCGAAACTATCCAACGCATGATCTGGAGTTGGCGGCGGTGATCTTTGCCTTGAAAATCTGGCGGCATTATCTCTATGGAGAGAAATGTGAGATATATACTGACCACAAGAGTCTTAAATATATATTCACACAGAAAGAGCTTAATATGCGCCAGAGAAGATGGATAGAGCTCATAAAGGATTATGACTGTTCAATACATTACCACCCTGGGAAGGCGAACAAGGTGGCGGATGCCCTAAGTAGAAAGGATCCAGCAATTCTATCAATGATGAGAATTGAGAAGGATCCAATCTTCTTAGACTTGATGAAGATGGACGTGGGAATCATAAAGAAGGGAACATCATCAATCCTTTCACAAATGATTGCTCAACCATCTCTTTTGGAAAGGTTAAAGGATGCTCAAAAGGATGATGCGAGAATCCAAGAAAAAGTGGAAGCTATCAAAAAGGGAAAATACTCAGAGTTTAATGTTAATGAAGAAGGAATTGTGCGGTTTGGGAAAAGACTATGTGTCCCATCAAGTTCGGAGCTTAAGAAGGAACTTTTGGATGATGCACATAGTTTAAATTTCTCTATTCACCCAGGGAGCACAAAGATGTATCGAGATCTCCGAGAAAACTTTTGGTGGGATAATATGAAGAAGGAGATCGCCGAATATACATCAAAGTGCCTGGTGTGTCAGCAAGTGAAGGCAGAGAGGCAGAAGTCTAAGGGGATGATGCAACCATTGCCCATACCAGAATGGAAATGGGAGAACATCACCATGGACTTTGTCACTGGACTTCCAAGTACATCCAAAAGCAACAATGCAATCTGGGTTATTGTGGATCGTCTTACAAAGACTGCACACTTCATTGCTATTCGAGAGGATTTCTCTTTGGATCAAATGGCACGGATATATATCAGGGAAGTGGTACGGTTGCATGGATTACCACTATCTATTGTGTCGGACTGAGATCCAAGATTTACCTCTAAGTTTTGGAAGAGTCTTCAACATGCTCTGAATACTGAACTGAACTTCAGTACGGCCAATCATCCTCAAACTGATGGCCAATCTGAGCGGACTATCCAAACACATGAGGATATGTTGAGAGCGTGCTCAATGGACTTTAAAGGAGGATGGGATCAACATCTTCCTCTAGTTGAGTTCTCTTGTAATAATAGTTTCCACTCGAGCATCCAAATGGCACCATATGAAGCCCTGTATGGGAAAAGGTGTAGAACACCGGCATGTTGGGATGAGGTCGGTGAACGTAAGCTGCTTGGACCAGAAATGGTCGAAGAAATGGTGGAGAAGGTGAAAACCATTCAGCAGGATATCAAGGCAGCCCAAAGTCGACAGAAGAGTTATGCAGATAATCTTCGACGAGACCTTGAGTTTAAAATCGGAGACATGGTGTTTTTACGCATATCTCCGTGGAAAAAGGTCATGAGGTTTGGAAAGAAAGGGAAGTTAAGTCCAAGGTACATCGGCCCCTTCGAGATTCTTGATCGTGTTGGGGCTGTGGCCTATCGACTAGCACTTCCACCCACTATGGCCAAGGTGCATGATGTCTTCCATGTATCCCTCTTAAGGAAGTACATACCAGACCCTTCACATGTACTCTCTTCTGAGGTGGTACAATTAGAAGACGATCTTTCTTATGAGGAGCAACCAGTGAAGATCTTAGATCGTAGAGAAAAAATTCTACGAAATAAGACAATACCCCTCGTCAAGGTGTTGTGGAGAAACCACAAGTTTGAAGAAGCAACTTGGGAGTCGGAGGATATGATGAAGCTAAGTTACCCACATTTGTTTTAGTGTGGGAAAAGGAAAATTTCGAGGGCGAAATTTCTTAAGGGGGGAATGTTGTAACGACCCAAAGTTTCATTAATGGAAAATCCCTATTGATCCAGTTAAATGTTTCTTTATGAAAAATGTTTTTATAAGATGTCAACTTCTTTAAGTTTTACGTTAAGATTTGTGACCGTTACTTTTATAGTCGTTGAACAGTGATCATATGGGTAGTTTAAATATAAGGCTTTAACGAACCAATTTTCTACTCAGACAAAGGAAGCGATGGCCTCATCCAGTAGAATTGCCCCTTACGAAGCCCATTTGTCGGAGCTCGGAAAGGAGTTGGCGTCTTTGGGCTTTGCCCTTGACCAATCCCAAGCTGAGCTTCATCAAGTCAAGCTCGAACGTGATCGTCTACGGGAAAAATAGAAGTTGATAGAGATTACCACTCGAGCAATGTTATCCGAGCAACCCCAAGAGTCTGTCACCATCGCACACCTTACCCTTAGGTCTTATGCGGCTATTTTAAGGGGTTATGTAACAAATAAGTAGCACCATGTTCATGTACATTATTTTTTGTATATAATAATGAATATAATTTCTAGTCATTTTTGATGCATTGTAATTAGTTTTTAAAGTACAAATGATGTTTTTAGTTATTATTTAATTAAGAATTATATTTTATTAAATTAAAGGATTTTTGAATTAAATAATATTTTAATAAAATATTATTATTAATATTAAATTAATTTTTATTAAATATAAATGATCTTATAATTTTATGAATGCAATTAAAATTTTTATTAAGGTTTGAAAGCCATTTCTGTCAAAACCCGTGAATTTTTTTATAAATGTCGGTTTTTATTTTAAAAGTGAAAATTCACATATTTAGAAAATTATTTAGATAAAATAAATATTATTTTTGGAATCAGGATGTCGAAATTATCCAACGGTGAATTTTTCATAATTTTCTGAGACAGTCAAATTTTTGGGTAAAAATTAAATACCATTTAAATATATAATGTGTTTTATGACATCATAATGACCCAATGGTGATGTAATAAAATACCATAATCCTTATGTTCGGCCAATATATGTTTTATCATTAAAATAATGAGGTTTTGGGTTTGTTTGACTCACTTTTCAAAGCATTAATGGAGCCCTCAAGACTTATTCAACACTTTGCCTTTTTAAATTAATTTCCATGGGAGTGTGACTCACCTCCACATAAGCAACCCTAATTTTTTAATAAGTTCGGACCTTGGCCTTGTAAAATATTGTTTTCCTCTTTCCTTTTCCAGAAACCATGGGCAAATACCATGGGATGGTTTGTGGTTTGGATTATTTTAATATAAGGGGTCCCAAACCTAAATAATAAAGAATTCTCTCACCTTTCCTATATAAACCCACCCAAGCTCCCACTTCCTCCTCACTCAAAGCCCTTGAAGTTCGTCCAACCTCTGCCCTACTCTCTCTAGAATCCTCTCAAGGTGCCCCAAGCTCCCAAGAAGCCTCTCACAATCCTCTCTCTAGCCTTTGGAAGCACACTTCCAAGTAAGGGTTTTTCTTCCTTTCTCATTTTTGTCAATTTTCTTTAAGTTGTATTTCCCTTTTAATTTCATTTATGAATGTTGGGGTATGGTTTCTAACCTCTCCCATACTTCCCTCTTATTGTTTGAATGATGGGAGACCCCTTTCTCTCTCATTAAATGCCTCCCATGTACACCCGTTACTATGCCGAAATTCCGAAAGGAACCTTTTTTTTTCCTCTTTTATATTCAAGCAATACTTTTGTATCATGAATCTAAATTCCTTTTCAATTGTTGGGACATGTATCTATATGACCTTCTTACTGTACATTACATGTAAATATGATGAGGAACCCCTTTCTCTCTCATCAGCCTTTTTTATGAATTCTTATGTCACGCCATTACGCTGCCGAAATCACACTGATTTTCTAAGCCAATATCATTGTGTAGTGAATACCATGCCCATTTCTCCATCAAGGGTATTCACCTTTATGCACATTTACTTATTGATTGTAAAGTTTCATGTATGAATTCCACATTCCTTTATCATGGAATAAATGATTATGTTTTATGAATCCATGTTTTATGATCCATGTGGCACACTTATGCATGAAATGAAATGTTTAAGAAGGGTGCGCCCTTTATAGCGCTCCAATGCATTGGGTAAAGTATAGTATCATGATACGTCATGTGCAATGAGTGTTTACTCATTCTAATTCAAGTGCAATGAGGGTTTACTCATGCTTCAAGTGCAATGAGGGTTTACTCATGCTCCATGTGCAATGAGCCTTGGCTCATGCTAATTCAATGTTAAGTGTTGTTGCCACATTTCCATGTTATGATTATCATGCTTTATCATGCCTTTATGTTCATGTCTCTCTTATGCTCTATTGATATGCCTATTGCCTAACATGTATTGTACTCCTCATGTTATTCATTATGTACTCCCTTACTGGGCTTTATAGCTCACCCTTTTCTTATGCATGTCCTCAGGTTATCCCATGCAATGCTAAGTACAAAGGAATGTAGTGGTCATGTAAAGGAAGTTTTCAATAAGGATGTTGTATTTCAAGTTTAAAGTTTTTATATAATGATCCTAAGCCCCAAAGACACTAAACCTATCGATCTTCTTTGTTGTATCAAGTGAAGTTTTATGTAATAAAGCATGTTTAAGTTGTAATAAAAAGCAGGGTTGTCATAGGTACATCCATAAAAATTGTACCGGACCTCTACATCATGCTTCATGAAAAAAATGTAATATAAAATATTCCATTTAATTAATGAAAGATGACATAATTTTTTATTCTAATTAACTTAAAATTAAAACAACATCTTCTTACAATACACTTAGTTCATAGTAGTGTGATTTCACTACTCAAATGTCTCAAAAAAATATGATATTTCTGTTAGCACATCCTAAATCATAGAATTCAAAAAACCTATAAATCCAATTGGAAGAAGTCTTTCCATTGTAACATGACAGTCATGAATTTTTAATCTAGTGATTTGACCATTTATGACACATTTATCCAAATTGAAAACATGCCCTTCCTAAAGCCTCAAATATAAAATTCATTTTAAAAAATAATAAATTATTTTCTTTGGAAACTATATAATCTTATTTTTGGATTCATTAAATTTGGTGATCTTTCATTTTCAAAAAAAATAAGTTCTTTTCACCATAAAATTTTGGAAATATTTAATCATGCTTTTACATTATATTTTTTCTTACTAGGTGTGTCCAAAATTGTATAAAATATAATATTAAAATAGTTATTCTCAAAATGGATGAAATCCAACATGTGGTGGGTCAAATAATTAGGCCAATATGGAAGATCGCAAAAAAATGATTTTTTTATCCAATTGTGTTATTTCCTAAAGGCATCTATTTTCTATTGTTTTATAGTCAATCTAAAGGTAATGGGATGTAATGAAGAGACATTAGATTTTAACACATTACCTGAGATCATTGTCAGAAGTCCATCTCTTTTAATTACTCTTTTTATTAAATGATATATATTCCTCTGAAAAGGATAATCGGTGGGACTAAATCTTCAATGATAGTTAAAAAAGTTTTTCTTCTATTGATGGGATTAAACACATTTTTACATCATACAATGGAAACATGATTTTGGACAATCTATACTCTATCCAGATAACATTTCATATGTTGGTAAGTCACTTATTGTCCACATTAATTAATCTTTCATTAGAAGATTTTTTATCACAAAAATATTAATATATACTAACATCATTACTCCATAATAACTTTTACTCATTAATCAATTTCCTAAAATATATAATGATATTCATTTTTGTATTTCCTATAATTAACAAGGTAAAAAATATATATGGATCATTTATCATCATCCAGGGAGTTAAATTGTATAGAGTGATAACCATGGTCCAAAAAGAATATTGACTACTATAAGAACAAAATGGATAGAAACCATCAGTAAAAAGACCCAATTGCATGTTTTTTTATTCTGGTGAAAAATATGGATGTAATTAATCAAAATATTTCCATGAATGACCATCATAATAATGATTTAATTTTTTACTGGTTGAATTTTTTTTTGTTCCATGACATAATTGATATTGTGTTCTGACTAAAAATTAACTTTTTATTATATAAACAATTTTAAGTAAAATGATAGAAACTAATAGTTCAAGTAATAATAGAAATAAAAAAAACCATTAAAAGACAATTTATACCTATTTAACTTGATATCCCTACATAGTTTCCAAGAGAAAGCTCTAATCCGAGAATCTAGATCATCCTTAAAAAGGTCTTTGAACTAATCTGCCAGCTTGTCCCAAGAAAAAATTTGCTTCTCTTGAGTAATATTCCAATCATTGAATTCCCTGATCAGTATCAGATCTTGCTTTACAATCCCGTTACTCTGCTCTTCATTGATAACCACCCTTAAGGGCCATCCCATCATCTTGTTGGATTCTTAGTTAGTAGCATTAATCATTAGAATTATATCAACTATTTCTTCTCTTGAGTGCATAAGAAGCTTCTAAAAAGGATCGATCACCATACCAAACTCACAATGATGACCAGTATTCTTCTTAGGAGGGAGGTGGGGATTGTTTTCCATCATCTTGTCTTTCAATTTCTTCACAGATCTAGTCTCCCTTGGTGGTGGAAAATAAGAATATTCATTTCTCTCTTTATGAATGTCCCTCCATCTCTTAATTCACCTTGAGCTCAAATTCTAGTGACCCTGAATCTCATCATCCATATCACCAGATAAGTTCTTAGAATCTTCATCACTAGATTGAGTCTTGGGGATTCCATGTTCATCCATTAAGGGCCTAATCAAATCATGTTCAGCCTCATGTACCATATTATCATTCGAAGACCCTTCAATAATTTTTTCCAACACAATTGTAGCCAACTTCTTACTTGTCTCACTCCCTAAAACCCATTGCATAACCTTACAACTAGATGAATCACCCTCCCTTTCTACCTTAGAATCCTTTTTTAGAACATTTTCACTAGTATCGGTCCATGTGCGCACTTCCTCAGCATATGAAGTAGTCATGGGTGTCTTGGATCCTAATTTATCCACCATTTGTGGATCTGTATAGTTGATACCAATTACAGGTTTCTCTTCCTCCATATTAGAACCCCCATGCTTCAATGGAGTAGGTATAGGAAGCAGAGGTTTTCCTATATCTTTCCTCAAGTGACTGGAGACATCGATCACCTGTGGATTCACTTCTCATGATAAACACTTCACATATTTAGTGTATTTAAACATAGAGTCCACCAATCCTATCTTAGTATTATCCACTGTTTATGTACCACTGTCTGCACCCATCTACTTAGTGAGATTCTTTGACCCTTGTCGATTGTTTTCTGTTAAACAGCCCAAACACATACATACGAAAAAAATCAGACTATGATTCGTAGACCACATTCAATCTTCACCGACACTCTTTTCAAATAGTAATCCAAACATAATAAAAAGGAGCTCTAGACACATTCACTTCCACATAGACCATAGGGTTATGAGGATTGAAAATAGATTCAGTGCAGCTATCTGAACACAAGTATCTACCCATTAGGTTCCCAGCATTCTAATAAATAAGCGATTTTTAAGAAGTAAAGGAAGATTAGGGAAACTTTCCCAAATCTCCAATTTAGAGGAATTGTGCTTCATATGGAAGTTGTATGTCCATATAAAGTGGTGGAACCGAGATCAATTGAATATATGTGGAGAACTTGACCAGGCTCTAAATTAGTCATACTCTGATGTGAATCATATCATAATATGTTTTTTTATCAAACCCATCATCGCCATGTCCTATAAGTCCTAAGACATGAAAACATACCTATCAAATGGATCAATCAAGGGATGGCGCTCCTTAAATTGAGAAATCGGAGTAAGATTCATAAGCTTCAAGGTTTCTCTAAACTCTAAAATAGATGTCAGAAGGTTAGGGAACCCATCGTATAAATAAGGTACTTCTAGACATATAGAATCTTGAGGAAATTGGATAAGGTGATCAAGGTTAGAAAAGTAGAAGAAATAGGAACCCACTCCCTTACTAGATGTCAGAGGTCCCTCCCCCACTAGTGGGAGAGGGACTGGAGCAGTGGCCACTATCATCACAAAGCTGGAGCGAGAATCACAACTTCCACCATCATGAAATCCCCCTTATGCTTCATAGAATAAGGATTTATTAGCTTTATACCTTAATGGAAAAAATTTTATTTCCTCTTGTTGTGTTCTAAGACATACATAAACACTATAATTTGGGTGTAAGTAGTAAATACCTCAAATGTTTTACTGAAATCAATCTAGACTTCCCTATTTGAGCCTCTTTGTAGCTCGATTTTCCAGACATAGGACAACTAAACAACAAATAATTTTCACTATAATATAATATTCAATCATTTGAACATGCATGAATAATATTGTAACTGAAACCTAAATTATGAACTAACCTCTTTATCTCATAGAAATTTTTAGGAAATACATTTTCTTCAGGTGATAGTGCTTTAACCAAAACGAATATCTAATAAAAATAGGTATTTTACATTCCATTATCTGATTTAATAGATATATATTTTTCAACCACTTCAAATTATCTTATCTTTAAAATAGGATATAATTAATCCTTATAAGACATAAACAACTCATAAAATTGATATGGTTCAAACTCTAGGTTTAAATCAATATCATCCTGAGTTTCATTTTGTATAAAAGATAGAACATCCCCATTATGTACTAAATTTTGAAATTGTGATGAATATGAAACCAAATTATTAATATCTTCTCTATAACTTCTTTCAGTATATTTATACCCAAAAAATATAATCTATTTGAAAACCCAAACATCAAAGATGAACCCCTACATTTTCAAAATTTGCAAACCTCCTCAAATCAATTTTTTTACAAGTGAAACATAATTGTCCCATATAAAATAAATTCTGATTTTGATGATGTAAATAATAATAAAACCTCAACACCCATAATATATATAGAATTTATACCACAACCATTTGGATTTTTGTAATGATATATCCAATCGCAATCACATAATAAAGAAAATTTTCGACTTCTATATTCCATATTACTCTAAAAAATATAAAATAAATAAATTTTTAATGAATAATTTGATATAAGAAAAAGATGATCCAAAAAAGGGTATAAAATTAAAAAAATTATAATTTACCTATAAATATTGTCAAATTTATCTATTTTCCACATATTTTTACTAATTACTGCTATTTTTTACTAATTATCCTTAATTTTTAATAATTATAGTGATTTAATGGTCATTTTTACTAATCCTTACTAATAACTGCTAATTTTTACTAATTGTTTCTAATTAAAACTAATTATTAATATTTAAAATAATTTACTGTTAATTTTTACTAAATTACCATTAATGTTTACTAATTTATCACTAATTTTTAATAGTTAAAACAAAAAAATTATAATTTATAATAATTATCGCATGTACTCTGTCATCTGCAAATGATATTGATCCTTCCATCAATGTATCTCCTACTTTTGTCGCTACTATCAACACATCACATCATGCATGACCTAGTTCTGGGGAACTAATGAAAAAATTAGACATTGTTGGCACAAATTTTTCATTTCTAATCACCTAAAGATTAGAAATTCTATGATATACATAAAAGGTATAAATCATAGATTTTACAGTATTTAGTTGATCAAAACCAATTTCTTCCAACCATGTCCAAATTTTTCTTTACACCAATTTATGTCAACCATGTCCTATCATCGATGCATCTCCTCTTGTTGTTGTTAATTCTGTCATCGATGTGTCATATCTTTCTTTCCCTAGTTTTAGTAAACTAATGACAAATTTGGTTATGTGTGGCACAAATCGGCCATTTCTAATCACCTAAAGATTGGAAATTCTATTGTATGTGGCTAATGCATGGAAATGGGTTGAAAATACTTGTCTATATACCCTTCATCCATGTGGATCACATATGAGCCCTTCGTCTAATATCCCTTCTTAGAAAGGGAGATCCCATAAGTAATTAGGGTAATAAACCCAAGACTTGGTGCAACCCTATTCATACATGGAGATGTAAACACTGGACAAGTTTCTTGGGTATACATCCATCTAATTCCATCTCATGACTCCCCAAGGATCACGTGACCTCATGATTCTTCATTATTCTTGTGATTCCTTTTTTAGTACTTGTATGTGCCATTTTTATTGTGATAACAGCATGGGAAACGTCTCTTTGATCATATGACATTCCATAGAAAAGCTAGTTTACTCATTTATATCCTATGGACAGTCTAGGATGATCATGTGACATACTATCAACAATCCAAGTTGATCATGTGATAGCATATGGACACTTCCTCTTTGATCATGAAAATACATCTTGGATAAGTCACATTGATCATGTGAAGATATCTTGGACAATTTAGTTTACCGTTTGAAATACCCTGGACATTTCTTCTTTGATCATACGAAAGCATCTTGGACATGTATCTTTGATAATGTAAAGACATCCCACACAATTCAGTTGATTATGAAAATAATCATAGCTATGTTAACATTGATTATGGGAAGAATCAGGGACATGTCAGGAAGACACCCTTTGACATGTCTTCCATTTCAAACAAGCACCCTGGACATGTTGGGAAAAAATAAAAACATGTAAGTTATACACACGTGGATGTGTCTTCCATGTCAAATTGACACCCTAAATATGTCAGGAAGATAATAAATATTTGCAGAGAATTGGATCAATACATGTTTGTAAGATAAAAAAGACATGTTAGACATACCTGTCAACTATTTTTGATAGACACACATGGAATTACACCATGTGAACCTCTAGCGAGGAACCTTCAGCCAAATAACCCCTTTATAAATGGAGTGTACTTAATGGGATAGGGTCATGAACTCATGTGAACATATTTGTATTGTGGTCTAATAAGGTCCCTCTATGTCGTACCAAGTATATTAAATTGACCTTTCATGGTCATTATCACTCTTTATCCATTGGGGGAGAAAGAAAAAATTTGAAACATGGGCATCCATCTTGGTATAAGACTCCATCAATCCTAACCCTCAAGGATTACAACAATTTCTCCAAATGTGATCACCCAGCCCAACACATCAGTGTGTTAGGGGTAAATAACTATGAATACTATGGTTCTATTCTAATCATGATATATAGGATTCCTTCCTAAGGTCCAAGCTCCAATGGGAATCCACCCTAGTGTAAGTCCCTTCATATCCCAAATATTCTCAAATCATGGGACTAGATCCTTCCTATGAGTCTATCATTATTCTGTGGCCATCAACATATGAGAGGTGGGATCATACATGGGAATCCTTTTAAGTGTAATCCCCAACCATGTCATCAACTACATTAAACCCATCAGTGGGAAAGGGAAACACTGAACTATGAGGAATTTAATTCCTATTAAAATAGGATATGTAGGATTCCAACCTAAGGTCCAATAATCATACCATATCCTCCATGATACTAGTAATCATACCTCTCAAAAGGGAAACATTAATGTGTAATCCCTTCATGAATATTCTCCTAAGTGATGTGTCTAATATTTCATTATCTCTTTTTCTCACACCGAGCATGATTCATATGGGCTTAGAGATGGGAGATTTTTATAAAAATAGAATTATGAGGATGCCCCCATTGTGGGACCCTTATTTGAATGTAGGTATGATTTTATCTCATCTACACTCAATGGGTCGTACTCTTAATGAGGCAATTCAAGGAAGTCTTGTATGCATAAGCCCTGCTCAAGGCCTCTATTTTCACAACTTCTATGACGTAGACACCCATAACATGAATTATGTGCACTCTAATTTCTATCATAAATGGGATATGTGGGAAGCCTCCTTGAGATCTAAGCCCTATATTTATGTTCATACTACATGAAGTTAAACTTTATGGTGTATTCCTGTCATATGATATTAAACAGTTTCAAACAAACTATGTGGATTTTGATTCTTATTCTCACAGGATATGTAATATTCCCCATAGAAGTTTAATCACATTTCCAAGACACCAACAACCTCCCTGGATGATAATAAACTCCATAGTAGTGGAAAACGGAAATAAACTAAATCATCATAAATGAACAAGAGAATGATGGAGAACTTGTGACAAGCACATTTATTCTTGTCAGCATGAGTTATTAATCAAGTAACTTACATAGGGGTAACCAATATTATTTTGAGGTCTTGGAATAATTTTAAAAACACATATTTAATCTATAATGAAATCCTGAAATATGAAAAAATTATCCAAATCTTCTCAACTAATGTGATTTCCTAGGAATCATTGGGTCTAAAACCCCAATTGACCTCCTACCTTTGGAAAGAATGTTTGTACCTAGTTATGGATGTGGGAAAAATTGGGAGATTCCATTTGATAAAAATACTATGAACCTAATAAAAAAATTCAAACACCATAAAACACCCACAACCGAGCATCAGGGTGAAACCATTTTGGATTCATTGGGAAAAAACCTCTTACATTATTCATCGACTAATTTCATGAGTCTGATGAACTCAGAATCTATTTATTCCATGCTCTATATATTAATCCTCAGATTGATATACTTCACAAAAATTCATCTCACAAGACATTCCCTTCTTCGTGATATTTTTCATTCAATTGGTTCATTCCTGTAAAATTTGACTATCTTTTTATGATGGACACTAAATCATTATTTACCTAATGGGCCTCCATTAGGTTCCCCTTTATATGTAAATCTATTTATGACGGGCTCAACATATCTCTAGCATAAAAAATATCAAATCTATATCTAGTATACCTTCATATTTCTCTCTGACTATTTTAACTCAACTCTTTTTCAAACTTTATAGTGCCTCCATATTTCTCCATCTGATGATAGTGAAAATCTATGTCTGATGAAACATTATAACTTTGACTACATACAACATTGTTTGATGATTTTCGATTTGGTGGAACTTTGTATTGGCACTCAAACTTCAAATTATCACACTTTTTACATATCCCAATTTTTTACTTCTTCCAATTTTTATGATATAATGAAAACTCAGTAATACTAATATCTTATATTTCTTTATCTGGTAACATTGTTTAACTTCATACATCCTGCAAGTCAATATTTCTTTGGAAAATAAATTATCCCCTTTGTAAAAACATGTGAAAAATAATCTTTCATTATTACACACTTTATAATGTATGGAACATTGAATAATATAAAAATATCCTCAAGCCTAGTAGTAAACTTTTAAAACCTTAATAAGGATTTTTTCATATATCTCATCACTAAACTATGTGCATCAAAACCATCACCCCATATTTCTCATAAAATGATTTGTTAACAAATAACTTCCTTAACATATAATATAAATGATATAATTATACACATCCTTTATTTATATCTATATAATCTTGATATATTACTTTGTATTCAAAATTATGATTTAACAACAATTTTGGATCATTATTTGAATCAAAACTACAATATCCATAAATTATTTCATCAATTTTAATCTCATTTATATTTACAACACTTTTAAAATATACAGGTCATATCTTATATGTTATAAAATAAAAAAATGATTTTATAACATTGACACCTAACATAGACTTTCTATATTGATTCTCAAACCCTATTAGGTATATCAGAAAATTATATATTATTAAAAAACTAATTCTACTTTCGAAAAACCCTTTAGGTTTTAATGTACTTTTGTGGATATTCAAAAAACCATTTTTGGACTTTACAACTAACTTTTATTATTTTAGTTTAAACTTTTACCCACTTGTATAATTCAGACAGCACCAAAACCTTGAAATCACATGGCCTAGTTCATCTATCCTTGACACATTGAGATAATAAGGTAAAAATATCTTCAAATAATTCTTATTTTTGTAAAATTTCTAAAAATAACAACAAAATTAATTCTTTAACTAGAATTAAAATTATAGAAGACCTTAAATATCGCTAAGTAATTATCATAATAAAACATATTGAGTATAAGATTGGAGGTAAAATATCATTAGGTAATATGCAGTCTAATTCCTTAGAAACATTAAGTGAATCCTTTTATAATTCTTTTAATAATATATATTCCCTTAATGAACAATATTAAATATTTTTTACTCACAAAGGATTTTTATAAACACATGGAATTTTATTCTTCGTACTTAAGAACATTTATTAATTTTTATAACAGTTTAACAATCTTCATACATTAAACTCCATATTTTCCAAATATTGATATCAAATCCATTTTCTATGTTGATTATGTCATTAAATCTAAAAAATAATCTTTTATAAAATGAGTATCATATTTAAATTCACTTATTAAGGACTTGTATTAATTTTTCCCCCACTAAAATTATGATCTTTTTTAGATTTTTTTATACTGATTATTGGCACATGATCCATATTTCATCTTGAATCGTATCAGTTGATCATTTAAATAATCAATTAATATATCTAGTATACAATCATATCAATAATATCATATATGATTCTTGTATGGTTAAGAAAATAACTCTTTTTCTATTCCATCATATGTATAAAATAAACATTATTCTTAGAGTATCCTAATGTTGGTTATACACTAAAAACATATGTATATGATATATATTACAAAATATATTTCACCCAATATTTTAGGCTATGTTCCTGAATTTTTCAACTCGTAGGCTAAGTGCATTCATCTTCCACAGATATAGGTCTTTAGGTTCATACAACATCCCATGTAGTTTCATCGATTTTAATACATTATGAAGGGATTAAATGGATTACATTCACTAAATGAATTAAATAAATAATTATAATGGGAATTAACATATGTTTATATATTTAATATGGTTTATATGTTTCATCAAATAATAAACATTGAGGATGGATAGACAAAGAGATGAGACCCCTCTTATTGGCGATGACTGATTATATGCAAGCCTCTTGATACACTCTTCCTCCTATGAGATAGTTTATCACTATGTGAAGGTAATATCACTCCTTATATATTTATGGATCCTCAAGAAAAATTATAGTATCTTTTATCAGTATAATTCCATTGAATTAAAGAGGATTTCATTTACTTATAAGGTGGTATTTATCAAGCATGCATTAAAAAGTAAAAGATTGATTACACATCACATTTTTTATAAATTGTTTATGTTATTAAATTCCATTACATATTGATTACGTTGAGGATAGATTGGGTAAATATATGAGTTTTCTTTCACTTTATTATTTCATATGATTAACCCCTAAAACACATCAGCAATATTATAGCTTCTTTCCACATCAAATAAATTTATTTCTTTCACTATTAAATGAAGAGCACGTTTTATGAAATCATAACTAGTTTCCCCCTCCTAACATTACATTATTTGATAAAATAATGTTAGGAGCACCAATCAATGATAAATTAATATTTTAAAATAATTTGTACTGGAAGGTACATCTTAAATTAAGAAGGTAACGTAGTATGCATCCTCACTATATGAAAACCAAGCATCAGAATTTCAAGACATCTATAAATCATTTGTAAATAATGGAATCATATATTTTTGAATATTTATAAAATTGATTATAGTTTTTTATAAATTAATTAACTATAAAATATTTACAGCTGATTTTTTTTAATGTTTTTTAAAATAATTATTATAAATATTTCATTTATATTAAAGAGTTAATATTGATAATATTCTTCTTCAAATTTATATGGTTTATAAAATGATTAAAAATAATTATAAAAATGTATTTTAACATTGACCAAATTATATCACATTACATATAATATTTAAATAGTTTTTTTAATAAATATAAGCTTAATTTATAAAAAAAATATAAATTACATAAATAAGGAAAAAATATAAATAATTTTATATTTAAAATTAAGAATTTTTTATAATTTGATAAATTGAATTGTTCAAATTAAAAGTTACCTTATTTAAGATATTAATTATACCATAGAAAATTTGTTTTGATGTTAAACTCTTATATTTTTTAAATAATGTTTAAGTATGTGATTATTTAGATTATGAAAATATCTAATATAAGAGAAATTGGATTATAAAATAATTATAATTCATAAAAATATAATATATTATAAATGAAATGTTGTATAATAAATAATATGAAAAAGTTTATATTTAGATTGGGTATAAAGTGTTTATATCCAAGATAATGGAATATCTATAATGTTTTTTATATCTATGAAATTTCAATAGTAATATTTTATATATAGATAGTTTTAAATGAAAATTATGAGGTTTTGTAAAATATTTTTTATAAGAATAAATTAAATATGATAAGTTCATAAGAATTGATAAATAAATTATTTATTTAATTTATGAATTATACTTATAGCTTAAAAGTTTTTATAAATGATAAATTTTAGTCTTAATGTGTTATTATAAGCCTAATTAAATATGAAAATCTTATATTATTTGATAAATAATTTTTTTATTTTTTTTATAGTTTATAAATGAGTTATAAATGATAAGTGTTAATCATTATAAAATTGGTTTTATAAGCCTATCTCAAACACAGAAATATATATTTTTCTCAGGATTAAATAATTTTTATTTAATTTTTTATTCTTAAATATTATTCATATTTATAATATTGTTTGTAAAATGTCAATAATGTGTATTTTAAATAAGAGAATTTATATTTGTTTCTCATGTTAAATAAGATTTTTGTTTATGAGTTTATTACATTATAAATTTTATGTTTATAAATTTTTTATAGAATATAATTAATTTTTGTTCTTTATTTATGTGATTAATTGGTTCTACGAGATAGAACCTTTTATTACATACTATGTGTGACTCGATAATTTTTTTTCGCCAACCTTTATGTAAGTTTTTCATTTGATTTATGATCTTGAGAAGAGTTATTCAGTATAGTTTGTGTACATTTGGAATTAGAGATATCATGAACTGAATTATCTCTTGAGTAAAGTATCCCTAGGGAGAGGGACTTAAGGTTGGACTGCCCACTAGCCTAGTGGCTTATTCTATGTTCTAGAAAGGTGAGGGGTTGGCTATATGTCACTCTAATATTACTCATGTGGATATTTTAAAATATCATATAGCTCTATGACTTTACATGAAAACCTCATATATCTTATTCATAAGATTCATTTAGATATGTATGAATATACTTAGATTCTATTTTTGGGTGAGTAATACAAATGTTGGATTTTGAAAATGGTTACACATTAATGTGGTGTGAACACATAAATTTTGGGGATGGAATAGATATTAAAAAACTAAATCATTAAATCATGAATACATAGTGAAATAAAACATAAGAAGTTAATTTATTTCACGTGATGTAATATTTATGAAGTTAATATGAGTATAATGTATATTAAGCTTGTGATAATTTTAAAATATAAAAAACCTTTGAAATACAAAGTGTGAGATTCCTTAGAAAGTGGCACTTTTCATGACCTCAATCATCCAACTATATAGGTCATTTCATAGTTGGGTACCCATGGATTGTCTTTTATAATGCAGTAAAGTGATGGGTGGAATTTTAATATCCTTGAGCTAGTCATGGAATAGATGGGTTCCCATAGAATGTCTTGTGTTAGCCTGTTATAATAATTTTCACTGGGTTACACTATCTGGGAGACCATAATAAGATTATGTTACTATAAAAATAGAGTTTATTATTTCCATATAATGGATTTGAATAAATGGTTTTCCACTTAACTATCCATGAGTCACAAGTATTGTGATTCGGAAGATTCCCTACCAAAATAGCTAAGTGATTAGACAAATTACATAGAGAAATCATTACTTAGTAAAATATGTATCATAACACACTGAATAAATATGATGCATCGGGTTATCATTTTTAGTTAGAGTACTTTCATTAAAATTCCTTGATGAAAATATGTAAAACATGATACTGATCTGATAAAATATTCTCTTATAGATAAATATAATAATCATTATCAAATGTAACTTTTACTTGATAAAGTAGAGCTTTTATGTAATAAACTCTTGAGACTGGTAGATTAGGAAATATCCTTAAGTAAAATAAATTTCATGTTTTAAAGAAACACTTTCCCAAGTATCCAAATTAATGAATATATTAAATAGGTGGATATAATATGCATATGTGAAGCATGAAATGATTTTTTTAAGGTTTCATTAAGTATTTTTTGGGTAAATAATTCATCCCATTGTATTTGATGGAAATTTATAAAAAAATATGTATGAATTCATGAAAATTTTACCAAATGTTCAAAAGTATTGATAATGTATGAAATAGGCATGTGATTTCCGAGTTCTAGTGCTGTATAGATAGAACAAGTGGGTGAAAGTTAAAATTAGGAGAAAAAATATTAAATTGCATATTGTAATTGTGTTTCTTCTAATAACCAAGGTCAATTAAACCTATATTTATCAGTAAATTGGTAATGATTCCATGATATGTAATTATTCTAGATACCTAATGGTTTTTATGATACTCTATGGAATTTTATCATGTATGAGTGTAATAGAAATAAATTCTTTGGTTTTTTAATGGTATTGATACCAAATGTATATTTACGAGTGTTGTAAATATTTAGAAGTTTAAAATCAAGAAAATAATTGATTGAGATTATACTTTACATTCAATTAATGAAGAAAATAGTTTCAACTTTAATTATTTAAATTAAATGAAAAGTAAAATAAGTGTATCTTTATCTCATTTCTCTTATATGATAAGATAAGTTTTTGCTGACAAATTGTTTCTATAAAAAATTGGATATGAGTAATTGAGTACGCTAGTTTATGATTCTTTATATATATATAACCTTCCTTAATAGAAGATAATGGTAAATGTTAAAATACTAAAAAAACACACATAATAGAACATAAGATGATTAAATATTATTTTATTTGTTAAATATTCTGATAAAATGATATGTGTTTTGTTCCCTCACACAAAGAAGTTTTTTTTTGAATCTTAGCAGGATATTCTCGTAAAGACATTATGTCTAAGAGTCCAGTGGGAGTTTGTTTACACTTATAAAAGTTTATGTTTAACGAATAATAGATCATACTAGCCTAAAATTAATGTGACATTATAAAAGTTTTGTGATATGTGATGGTAAATAAATTTAAAAATAGAAACATTTAGTTAATATATCATAGTAAAAAACAATTTATCCTAAAAGGTTTATGATATACTAGCTAGTAAAAATATAAAAAGTAACATTTATTCCAAGTAAAAATTTTGAGTTACTTGGGTGCCAAAAATAATGATGTCAAGCTTTTAAAGAGTTATAAGTAGACAATAGAATTTAGCATCCTAACATTTTTTGTCGTGAAGTTAAAAAGTTTGAATAACATCAAGGGGTTGATGTAACACCCATAGATTTTAGAAAATATTTCTCTTTAAATAATTTTTGTATAGCTTGTGTTTCACAAAATACTTAGATTAAACAAACCACAATATATAATAAAAATATTATTATTATTCACAGTTATAACCTAGCCATTAAATTGGAAGGTATGAATGAGATTAAATACATTAATAAAAATATATAAATTTCATACTCAATATAAATTTATTGATAAATTATTATTAAATAATCACTCATTTTTTAGTAAATTCGTTCTATTCTTCCAAAATATGATTTCTTAAAAAAATATTTTTATTGATTTTTGTGTGGAAAAATTATGATTAACTTATATAAAGAGATTTATTTCTTAGTGAATAGTAAAAAACTGATTTTATTGAAATTTTTATGCAAAAAAATCCATTTTTATTAAAAATGGTTTAAATGAAAAATTTGTTTTATTATATTTTAAATAATCCAATTAATACCATTGGAATCAATTTTTTCTTTGAATTTATTATAAAAACATTTGTATAGGTAAAAAGCATTTTCCTAAAAACTGTTTTTAGGCACACAATGTGGTTTTAAATTAATATATTAAATTGATAAATATTGGTGAAATTTTTAATTTAAATTTATATATTATTTACTTTATATGATTTCTAAAAATTCTAAAAAAATTATAGGTATAGGTTAAGAATAAATCCAGTTTTACTCTTAAAATGTATTTTTTCTAAAAAACAGTTTTTTGTCACATTTTTTGCTTATAATTTAAAAGTAATTTCTTCCTTTTATAGATATGGAATTAGATAAAATTAATTATAGATTTAGAATCAGGAGTTTTAAATTTGTTAAATATAACCCTTTTATTTTTTCTCAATAAGAATAGTAATTGTGATAAACATTGTCACTATAGTAAATGGTAAATTGGGTTAATATAGACTAAAAACATGTGATAAAGCCATATATTATCATCCTAATTATTATTATATGAAGTTAATTAGAACATTTTCACCATAGTCTTTAATTTAATTAGATTAAAGGACACTTTTCCATTCAAATTACTAATATATTATTTAAATCAAATAAAGTTACAAAATATCACTCTCTTAGTTCTAAATATCATCTATGTGTTCAAATAAAGGAAAAATTAGTCATGAATGAATATTAATAGTTATTTTTTAAATAATGAAATTATATTAATGATTTTAATTTATTTATACTTTTTATGTATTATAAAATTACCTTAAATTCTTACATAATGCCAAAATCGTATTTATTCAATTAATGGAAAAATAAAATAAATGATTTAAAAAATATTAAAAGTGATATAATATGAGTGCGTTATATAGTTACATGAATTTTATTGTTTTATATTACATATATTTTAAAAAAATTATATTTTAATTAAAACATTATCTTTATGTCTTTTAAGTCAAATTAAGTGAATATTGTCAAAATTGAAAATAATTATATTTTATTAAATTATTAGAAATCATAAAAATGTTTATATAATAAAAGGTGGATATTAAAAGTCTTAAAATGTCATAAATTTTTCATTTTGGGACAATTTTCACCTTATAAATAAAATTATAGCCCTTTAATATTGAAAAATTTGTCACAATAGTTAAACTTAATTTTTTTTAACTAAGGGTTAATAAAAATGATAAGGTTTAAAATTACACAAGAACTTGTATAAAATCAATTGGTTTATTTTATTGAAACAATATGACCCTTATTTTTTAACACATTTCCATTTAGAGGTATTTTTTAGAAAATGTATTTATTATAATTTTGCCTTTTGAGAAATTCCAGAAGACCTTTTAACCTCAATTATAAAAGGGAACCTCCCCTCTCACTTATTTACACTGCATTGATCCTTATAGATATACAAAACTATAAAAATTTATCTTATTAAAATCTCTATATACATTATATAGGTTCTTTTATTCCTAAAATACCAACCCTAGAGACCTTTAGTGGGTATCTAAAGGAGTCGTTTTAAAGAAGAGGTAATCACCTTAACCGAGTACTTTCATTTCTACGCTAATTTATATCTCCTAAATCTGTGGTATTTATTATAAAATAGTAAATAATATATTATAAATATTCCTAAATGTTATTATTATTATTAAAAAATTATTATAAACCCTATTTTTCATCAAATGATACATGGAAGTATCACTCGTGAGTACTTACAACTTACCATCTCCACATAGCGATACAATTCATTTTTCATCACCATATTTTATGGGTGGGTTTTATGATTATTTTAATTTTTATATGTGATATTTAGGAAATAATTACACTTCTATAATTATAATATTACAACTACCTACTAACCATTCAATCCTTTTGGAAACTAGTGTCTTTCGTGCGTACCTGTGGGCTACCACCTCCACGAAGCGATGTGATTTGTCTTTAATTTATATTTTACATGGACTATAACGAGAAAATATTTTATGAATATATATATATGATATGATAATTACTATTTAAATTTTAATTAAAATTTCCCTTTATTTCTTTCCATGCGTTGAAAAATGAAAACAATGTTCATGCGTACATACGAACTACCATCTCCATAAACAGTGTAATTCATTTTTCTATCACTAATTTTATTAATGACCCTAAAATGTATATGATGAATATTTATGATATTTATATAATGATTAATATTCTATAACTAATGGAACCAGAATAAAAATACAAGGACCAAAACTACTAAAGAAGAACATACATGAAAACCGAAGCAAATATCACTCAAAATAGTGATTTTAATAATTAATTATTAATAAACAGATGATAAAAGGTTATAGATAAATAATATATAGTATTATATATATAATTATGGATATTTAATATATTTATAATAAATATAAATTTATTATACAGGATATTCCAATGTGTATGAAGGAAATTGGACCTAAGATAATGAATTATCATCTCACATTAATTTCTATGAGACACATGCCTTATACATCACTTTTTTCTTCAGTGTGGTATATATAATTCCCATTAATGTATTTTAATATTATTTTTATGAAAATTATGGGTATTTACATATCCATATAAGCCTATTTATTTCGTGGAACTAGTGATTCAAAAGTTTCCAAAGTGGTAATTGTTTTATGTCACAATCTCATTGTTTATCAATATTAATTATGACTATGACTTCGATGATGAAATGTTATGATCTATATCTCAAGAAACTTATTAATATTATTCTTATTTGTTTATTTATCTAAAATAAATGTTTTCTTTTCATTTTCCTCATATTATGTACTCAATATACTATAACTATGTTTTTAAGGAAAATCGGCTTCATTTCTCTCTTCGGTCAAAAAACATTTTTCTTCAATATCGATGTTGTTGAAATAGTGGGTTCCCAAGATCCAACTATGCATTAATTTTGATTACCATATCATGTGTACAGATAGTTATACATGATTTCATATTACCATTATAGTGTATACTTTTTGTGTCCACTATTATAATGGTAATGTCCAAAGATTAATTTTCATGTAGAGAGGTTATAGCATATCCTTGGATATAATGAGAACCTAAAAATACCATGAAATTAATCTTAAATATATGTTCTATGTTCTAGATAGATCCTACTGACTGGACACAGTAGATTTTTGACCATCAGTTGTTGGGGGATCATAAGCATTGAGACTTCTTCTAATGAAGTTCGCACTTGGTGATCTCTAGTACTGATATCAGGAGGATAGACCAGCTAATAGGAACACCAAATGTTTTGGGTTTCATTGGTCATTCCAATCTATGGACATGTGTATTGGTCTCCTGACTTGAGACCATTACCAGTGTGTACCATTTGATTGCATACTTTGATGCAAAGTGAAAACCATGGTACTGAAATCGTGGCGAGGTAGCTTGTGTTGGGTGCGTCGTTGGTGGTATGATATTAGTTGAATGATCAAGAAAGGATTTTTCACATCCAAATTTTGGAAGTTGTATATCTTAGGCCTGGTTGATCAGGATGGTGTTGTATTTATAAGTCTTTGTAAAAAGCAGTACAAAGGTAAATCCATCCGGATAGATCAATAAATAATAAATCAAGAAAAGAATGATGACACAAGTGTGTGTCCTACTTTATGAGATATTTAATGAAAAAGAGATTATAGTACACAGTCAGTGTTCATAGGTTGGTTGTCATTGCTATGACAATTCTTATCTATTTAGGGTCCATGATGGGTTTCTAGACTTTGCTCTTGGTTTGTGGATTTTATTCACTTCTATAAAGATAAGGGCCTAGAGGGTCACACATAATAGTGTATTCAAGAATCTTCCATGTTCAGTTGAATAGGTATATGGAAATAATGGGCCCTGCCATGGGGTCTGAGTGTTGTCCAAGTTTTCGACCACTGTGAATTAAATAAATTAATTAATATTCAAGTTATGAATATTTTGGATTGAATTTATTTAATTTATTTACATGTTTATTAAATATGATAAAATATTAGTATTCATGTTTCGTTTAATATTAAGCGGGACAACGAGTTGAGTTAAATGGCTCGTATTTTGTCACTTAAAATATTTTAAATATATTACAAGTACATTATAAAATAAGAAATGGTTTTTGGCGTAGTTTAGTTCGTCGAAATTATTTATTTAGTGGACATTTAAATAAACGGGGTTTGGGGAACCCAACCTGGTATTTTGGAATGCCACTATAAATAAAGAGGAGGCTCTCTCTCATGTGGTGTGATTACCTCTATTCATTCATTCCATGGAATGAAATCCAGAACATCTCTCTCCTCAAACTCTCTAGAGAGATAAACTCTTGATCCATGAATCTCAAATCAAGATCTCTATCCAGTATCGAAGGCATCTCAATGCAGTGATCATTGGGATGTCAAAAGTGTCATCAGATCTCTGAACTAGCACCCAGAATTCAATGATCTACACTCCAGAGGGTTTTTGAAGCACGTGTGGATGATATAGAGTCTTCCTTCTTTGGATCCTTCAAGCGACGATCATCATCGACTAGTTGAAGTCGACCACGGCTTCAGATTTGAAATGGTTACATTTTCATTTTTATCTGGTGATCCTTATAATTTACGCAAGATCCTTTGACATCTCTGAGGCTCATATCGTTGGCGTCGACAAGTCCCATCAATCCGCCGATGAAATTTTTAAAATCCTCGGCTCACTGGCTTTCGCAGCGGTCCCCTGAACCTATCAGTGGTATCAGAGGGATCGCGTAGATTTTCTAATCCAAATAAAATTAATTTGAATAAAATTAAGTAGAGAGTTCAAAAAAGGTCCCAACAGTTCAAATCCTGCGTCAATCCAATCTTAAAAGGCCAAGTTATGGCCATTTTAATTTCTCGGATTGGATCGCTTTTGTGGTTTGATTGCGGGTATTAAATTTTATTCATTCTGAAGAACTGATCAATTTTAGATTTTTCATCGGATATGATTAAAATTATATGAAAAATTATAAATTTTATACTTTATTAATTTTCATAATAATTTATTTATTGTAATGATATTTATTTTATTATTATTATAATATAATAATATAATAATAATAATAATAATAATAAATTATTATTTTAATATAATAAATTTATTATTATTAAATTGAAAGGCTATTATGTAGCCTTTAGAAAGTTGGGGTGTGGAAATTTTTGGGGCGGGGAGACTTCCAAGGAAGACTCAAAAAAACAAAGGAAGAATTCAAATAAGTCTTAAAGAAAAAAAACCCAAAAGAAAGGGGTGGTGCTTAGAAGAAAGAAATAAAAGAAAAAAATAGGGGGTCTGCCCCCCCCCCATGCTCGACTTCCTAGACATGCCAGAAGAAAAGCTGCACCCCATCCCTTGTCAGGCTCCCTACAGTAGTCGGCCACTGAGTGACACACCTGGAATGGAGCCTCAGCTACCAAATGTAGGCACACCCTACGCCCTAGCCCAACCAAGGTTGCCTCCCACCTGAGCACTGCATCGGGCAACGGCTGTCGCCTGAACCACCGACCTGCCATCCCCTTCCCCAGTCGTCGCCCAGCGCGTTCACTGCCCACCTTCCCACTCACATCACCTGGTCCAGGTGTCTGCCTACTATCACGCACCCACAGTAGGCACGGGCCTCCCATCCATCAATCCATGGAAGACCACCCATCCTCCATGTCCAGATCTCGGTCATCCCGGCCATCAGTCAGCGGCAGTCCCGCCGCTGGATGCTCCCTTAGAGGTTCCCAGTCCCCAGTGTGCTCTTCCTAGGATGTGGATCCCCAGCCTGGCTACCCTGGTATCCCTCTACCCAAATGGAGAACCCGAAGCCTTCCAACTCCCCCTGGTCTAATCTCAAGTGCCTCCACCTAGCACTACCTGGGTCCAGCCCGACAAAGCTTCCGGTCACCATTTGCACCGTCACCTCTGGTCTAGACCAAGGAGGTATTATTTTGTATGCCAGATTTTTACGGAGAGCATTTTTTGTCACGACCCGACCCAATGGGGCTCAATTTGTGAATCTCCAAGCCCGCCTCCAATAGTCCAGGGGTTAGTGACTAGCGCCGAGTAGGATATCACACACAAGGGAGGCATTACCCTAAGTTACCAGTACAAACACACCCACATACACCTCCATGAAACAGTACAGAGATATATAAAACTGAATAGTAAATGCATGCATACAACTATCCCAAACCAGAGTACAACAGCAGTACAAAAATGGAAAAACAGGACCCACCAAAAGAAAACAACAAAAGCGTCCAACTTGATCATAAGGAGGGAATCGCTGTCAAAAGAACCCACCGGTAATCTCCTCGGCACAACTTTGGTAAACACCCCAGTCAGTTTTTCTCACAAAGCTTTGCCTGCTCCGGGTCCTCCTGGGACTCCATCGAAAGGCATGTGGTCTGCACAAGACACAAACATGTGCAGGCAAATCCCATGCAGGGGTGAGTATAAAAATACTCAGTAGGTGCCCCAAAAACTCAAAACAAAAGAGGGAAACTAAAAGGAAACATTCATCTCATCCCAGCCAGAGGGAATCCATATGAGAGAGAAACTCCATCTCAAGACCATCCTTGGCTAACACAACTAGTCAGCTCAATTCAGGTGTATGCCCATACATACACGTTGAACATCCGCTCAGGTATACGCCCATACGTATATCACGAACATTATCTCAGGTATACATCCATACATATACCAGGAGCATCCACATAGATATACTTCCACACATATACCATGAAAATCCAGATATACTCGATACACACACCAAGCCACAAGAGGTACCGACCTCATCATCAGAAATGGTTCATAAATAGGAGAACACACTCCATGAGCACTATCATCCAAATGAAACTTGTTTGAGAGATATACTTCATTGGGTCCCACACAAACATCCCAGATGCTCACCTGAGAGATCACGTTCGTCGGATATCATCACTAAGAAAGTCACGCTGAAACAGCAAAAACACCAAACTCCTCTGATAGGGGATCACCCCTAGGGCTCACTATGGGATTCCAAAACACACACCGGTATTCGAAGATCTCACAGATAGGGGATCACTTTTAGGATCCGCTGGGGGATACCACAACCCGATCTAGTATTAGAAGATCTCACAGATAGGGGATCACTCCTAGGATCCGCTGGGGATACCACAACCCGATCTGGCGCTCCACAGAATCACATCACTCAGATAGAGGATCATCTCCTATCAAGGCGGTCACAATGATACAGAAACCCCATCTGGTATAACTCGCGTAGTAGGGGATCGAACCGACGATGCACCAACCCTACGAAACCGCGCACTGAGTAGGGGATCGTATAATCAACAATTCCACAACCCTATTATAAACCACATGCTGAGTAGGGGATCATATACCTAACGATTCCACAACCCTACTGAGCACGGATCAATGTGTAGGGGATCATATTCTCGAAGATGCCACAAACCCTATAAGGGTTAACCTGCTAGATTGGGGATCTCCGCCTGTGGATAAGTGGTCACAGCGATACCAAGAACCCGATCTAGGGTAGCGAAGCTAGAGGATCTCACCCCGGGCTCACCAGAGGGATGCCACAACTCTAACAGATTAGAGATCCTATCGAGGGGATCACAAACACATACCATAGTTTTGATGCCACAAGAACCCTCATAGGAGCGAACTAAGGGAGTACCCTCAACCACTGCTGGTCCAAACGTTGCAAACCTGAAATACCCGAAACATCACCACACTGCGCATCTCCTAGGCTGATACCGAGGCCACCATCACAGTCTACGCGGAAAAACATGTAGGATAGGCTATTTACTCGCTTGAAACAGACAATCAATAAACAAGGTACTATTCACTGTAGCCTGACCTTGTGGGGCCCACACCACGATCCCGAAAATCATCAAGCGGATCACACCATTGCGATCCCCTCGGAAAAACACACGAGATCTACTACTCGATCGTCCAAAACAGACACCCAGTGAAAAATGTACTATTCACTGTAGCTAGCCCGAGTGGGGCCCACACTAAGATCCTGAAACTCGTCAAATGGATCACACCATTATGATCCCCTCGGAAAAACACACGAGATCGACTACTCGATCGTCCAAAACGGACACTCGACGGAAAAGTCATGTTTCTTCGTAAACTCCGGAACCCGGCCTCATGGGGCCCACACCCGATTCTCAGTCCCAACACCAGGAAACTATCTTGAAAAGACCGTCGTACCATCAGGGTCTCAACGCCACTGAAGGCACGTTATTTGGACACTCCGTGTAGGAGTTATGTCTGATCGAAGTTAAAAATAATAAATTATTATTATTATTTTCAACGTTTCATGGCCCCGAGCCAAAAACCCAACTCAAAAAATTCCCTAAAGAATATCAAGAGTTCCACTTCGACGCAAGCTTCGCGGTGCCGCAAACAACTCTCAAATCGGACTTTCGGTTTGCGAGTTACAGGGGTTTAAAGAACCCCCAGAAAAACCTGGCCGGACCACCGCCTGCCTCGCCGGAAACCTCCACGCCGCCACCGGAAACCGCTGCGCCACCACCGGATTCCGCCACGCCACAGTCGGAGATCGCTGTGCTGTCGTCGCTTTGTCGGAATCCACCATGGTCACCTCCCTCACCACCGGAAAACTGGGTTTTCCGCCAGAAAACTTTCGGGAGCCACCGGAAGCACCCCGGTGCTCCAAATTCAGATCTGAAACATGTTTCGGAAAGCTCAAAACCCGAACTACACAAAACTTACAAAAAATTTAAGAAAAAAACAAAAAAATGGGATCCAGTATTTTAGAACTCAAACCGCCTACCTTTTGGCGGACCGCTGAAGTTTCGCACGCTCCGTTGCTGCTGCTGCACGACCCAGGAGCGTCCGCCGTCAAGATCTGAGACTGACGGAACTTTGTTTGCTTGATTTGGCAGATCGTCGGCAAAACAGAGGAGGAAGAAGAAGGATCCTCCTTGGTTTGAAACAAATAACAAGGGGGGGTTTATTTTTATTATTATTTTATTATTATTATTTTAATAAAAACCTCATTTTAACTCCCCGCCAACACGCCTCCGACTCGGCACCCGGCGCCGACTAAAATTATGTCGCGCCCAGGGTAAACACGGCATTCTGAACACAAAGAAGCACTCAGAATTGTGATCTGAGACTCCATTCAGATTTTATTCGAGCTGACGCTCATAAATAAACTTTTCCATTTATTTACGAAAATGCGCCTGGTGGCTTTTCTCACAGTAGGCTCATGCCCGCAAATTTTACACCCTTCATAGGGAAAACGGAACGCTCCGGACGCAACCGTGCACTCGGATTCCCATTTTGAGCTACCTTTTAGGAGATAAAACACCCACACCACATGCATAGTATAAAAATACTTAATATTTTTATAAAATCAGTTCTGGGCACACTGGGCCTCGGAATCGCACGCCGTCTTCGTGCCTAGTTCTGAAATTATTCATAAGAATATTCCAAAGTCTGGTAGAGCCAAAAGCCGAGTTGCTACATACTCCCCACCTTATAAATTTTTGTCACCGAAAATCCATAAGCACAAGGAAAGCAACTAGACTCTCAATTGGGTCTCCCATGCCAGTGAGTTCGCCAACACACAACCATGCCCAGACGCACAAGTCAGAGGGACCCGTCCACTACACCTCGACACTATCCGCTTTGGGTGGCACTGACTCTCCCACACAGTTTTAATCGTGTCACAAAAATGTGTCTCGGTGGGGGAAGGATTCCCCTTCCTCACACATTCGAAGCATGCCGAACAACACCCACACAGGTTCTTACCAATGCCCAAAACAAAACTCGAGCAAGCAACAGAAAGGGAAGAGTATCGCTAAACAGTGTCTATCAAAACTACTGTAGAAAGTTGAAAGGACATAAGGCGTACCTATATCCATCCACGGAGCATATAGTTCCACAGCCTCTAGGGCATGCAGTTGTCCTCGCACTGGCCCTCCAGCTCCCTGAGCTCAGCGTGGACCACCTGGGGGTGGTGGTGGTGGCACCTGATACCACCTACCACCTCCCGCTATTGCACCAGCTCCATCGCCACGTCTGTCACCCTGCGGACCTCCTTGCTCGAGATGTTGTCGCTACTAAGGAATCCTATTGACTGTCTCCCTCTCAATAGCATGACGGGTCAGAAAATATCTAGCAAGATATCCCCAACCATCACAAGTGTAACACCGCCTCTCCTTCGGCTGACCAAAACTGGCTTGTGAGCCCTATGAGACCTGAGCCTCAGATCCTCCATCCTGGGGTCACCTCTTGAAATGTCGGCCACATCCAGACCCTTACACCTGCCTCTGGCTACCATTTGTCAACGTCTCAGCTGCCACATGCCCAATAATGATGGGATGAATCTTCTAACCCAGAAATATCTCCACCACCAAGGCTCGCTCTATCACTCCAGCATAGGTGGGAAGACACAAGGAAACCACACCTGCTCGGATGTCTCTACGTTGGCCCTGCTCAAAGTTCCGAGCCCTAAAGAATGGGTCTAAAACCATATCCAGGGAGTAGTGAGACAGGTATGTAAACCTCACTGAGTACTCTGACACAGTAATTCCCTCCTACCGAAGCTGCAGAAGCTCCTGAATCTGCATTGACCTCAGCGTCACCGGATAGAACTCTTCCATGAAGAGCTGCTCAAACTATGCCCACATGATCATCTCCTCATCGTGGGATTGCGTCACCAAACTCCATCATCGCCTGGACGAACCATGCAGAAGGATCGTCATTAGGACCACCATCTGATCTGGGGGTGTCCTCACCAGGTGGAAAACTCGGGTGACTACTTCAAGCCAGTCACCAGCAACCTGAGGGTCTGGATCACCCCGGAACCTTAGAGGTCGCTGCCTCTGGAACTCTTGCAGTGCACTCAGCCTATGTGAAACCTCATCCTGCACTACCGGCATAACCAGCTGCTCGATAGGTGGTGGCTCAACTGTCAGACCACCTGGAGGTCCAACCTCAAAACCTGCGCCCTGGTCCACAGCCTCTACATGGGGCGGATCATCACCACAATCCCGCTGCGGAACCCTCGCTGGCTGCGTTGAGGAGGCATCCTGAAATATAATCAAGACGCTCCATAGTCAAAGAGTATATCTAGAGAGATGACTCAAGAAGAACAAGGGAAACCCAAAAACCTAATCTTATATGATGAATGTGTCGTTATTCCCCTGCGACTAGTGTCCAAATGTCTCGAGTCGAAAGGAAGGTTATCAGAGTCCTAGTGAATGGATACGTCGGCCGCCGCACTAACACTAGAGTCCCTAGCTTGAAAGTCGAACTCAAAACATCTTGACACTACCGCTATGCAACCTAAACCAAACTCACAGCTAGACCAGCTACGCTCTAAGATCCCAAAGGTGGAAACTCCCTTTGATACCACTCTGTCATGACCTAACCCAACGGGGCTCGATTCATGACTCCCCAATCCCGCCTCCAATAGGCCAGGGGTTGGCGACTAGTGCCGAGTAGGATATCACACACAAGGGAGGAATTAGCCTAAGGTACCTGTACACACAAACCCACATACACCTCCGTGAAATAGTGCAGAGATATATAAAACTGAATAGTAAATGCATGCAAAAAAATATCCCAAACCAGAGTGCAAAAGCAGTACAAAAAGGGAAAAACGGGGCCCACCAAAAGAAAACTACAAAAGCATCCAACCTACTCTAAAGGAGGGAATCGTTGTCAAAAGAACCCTTCAGTAAGCTCCTTGGCACAACTCTAGTAAACACCCTGGTCAGTTTTTCTCACAAAGCTCTGCCTGCTCTGGGTCCTCCTGGGACTCCGTCGAAAGGCCTGTGGTCTGCACAAGACACAAACATGTGCGGGAAAAGCCCGTTCAGGGGTGAGTATAAACATACTCAATAGTCTCCCCAAAAACCCAAAACAAAAGACATAAAAAAAGGCAATAGTCATCTCATCTCAGCCATAGGTAACCCAGACGAGAGGGAAACTCCATCTCGAGACCATCTTCGGCTAACACAATTAGTCAGCTCAATTCAGGTGTATGCCCATACATACACCTTGAACATCCACTCAGGTATATTCCCATACATATATTATGAACATTTTCTCAGGTATAATCCCATACATATACCAGGAGAATCCACACAGATATACGTCCACACATATACCATGAACATACAGATAAACTCGATACACACACCAAGCCACAAGAGGTACCGACCTCATCACCAGAAACGATTCACAACCAGGAAAACACACTCCATGAACACTTTCATCCAGATGACACTCATCCGAGAGATATACTCCATTGGGTCCCACAAAAACATCCCAGATGCTCAACTGAGAGATCACGCTCGTCTGATATCATCACTGATAAAGTCACATTGAAACCGAAAAACACAAAAATCCTCGGATAGGGGATCACTCCTAGGGTCCTCTAGGGGATGCCACAACCCACACCAGTATTTGAAGATCTCACAGATAGGGGATCACTCCTAGGATCTGTTGGGGGATACCACAACCTGAACTGGTATTCAAAGATCTTAGAGATAGGGGATTACTCACAGGATCCGCTGGGGATACCACAGCCCGATCTGGCGCTCCATAGAATCACATCACTCAGATAGAGGATCGTCTCCCATCAAGGCGGTCACGACGATACCAAAACCCCATCTGGTATAACTCATGTAGTAGGGGATCGAACCGACGATGCACTAACCCAACCGAAACCACGCACTGAGTAGGGGATCATATAATCAACAATGCCACAACCCTATTATAAACCACAAGCTGAGTAGGGGATCGTATACCTGACAATGCCACAACCCTACTGAGCACATCTCAATGCATAGGGGATCATATTCCCGAAGATGCCACAAACCCTATGAGGGTTAACATGCTAGATAGGGGATCACCACCTGTGGATAAGCGGTCACAGCGATACCAAGAACCTGATCTAGGGTAGTGAAGCTAGAGGATCCCGCCCTGGTCTCACTAGAGGGATGTCAAAACTCTAACAGATATGAGATCCTATAGAGGGAATCACAAACCCATACCACGGTTGTGATTCCACACAACCCTCATAGGAGCGAACCAAGGGAGTACCCTCAACCACTGCTAGTCCAAACGTCGCAAACCTGAGGGACCCAAAACATCGCTACATTGCGCACCTCCTAGGCTGATACCGAGGCCACCATCACGGTCTACATGGAAAAACACGCAGGATAGGCTATTTACTCACCCGAAACAGACAACCGGTGAACAAGGTACTATTCACCGTAGCCTGCCCATGTGGGGCCCACACCATGATCCCGAAACTCATCAAGCGGATCACACCATTGCAATCCCCTTGGAAAAACCCACGAGATCAACTACTTGATCATCCAAAATGGACACCCAGTGAAAAAGATACTATTCACCATAGAAATCTCGGGTGGGGCCCACACCACGATCCCAAAACTCATCAAGTGGATCACACCATTGCGATCCCCTCGGAAAAACACAAGGGATCAACTAATCAATCGTCCAAAACGGACACCCAGTGGAAAATTCACGTTTCTCCGTAAACATAGGAACCCGGCCTCGTGGGGCCCACACCCTGTTCTCAATCCCAATACCTGGAAACTGTCTTGAAAATTCCATCGTACCATCAGGGTCTCAACGCCACTGAAGGCACGTCATTTGGTCACTCCGTGCAGGAGTTATGCCGGATCAAAGTTGAAAATAATAAAATATTATTATTATTTTCAACGTTTCATGACGCCAAGCCAAAACCCTGACTCACAAAATTCCCTAAATAATCTCAAGAGGTCTTTCTCGATGGAAGATTCGTTTCATCACAAACGGCTCTCAAATTGGACTTCCGGTTTGCGAGTTACAGGGGTTTCAAGAACCCCTGGAAAAACTTGGTCGGACCACCACCGGCCTCGCCGGAAACCTCCACGCGGCCGCCGGAAACCGCCGTGCCACCGCCGGATTCCACCATGCCACCACCAGAGATCACCGCACCGCCGCCGCTTCGCCGGAATCCTCCATGGTCGCCGCCCTCACCGTCAGAAAACCGGGTTTTTCATTGGAAAACTTCCGAGAGCCACCGGGAGCACCCCGGTGCTCCAAATTCAGATCTGAAACATGTTTCAGAAAGCTCGGAACCCAAACTACACAACCCTTACAAAAAATTGAAGAAAAAAACACAAAAATGGAATTCATGATTTTAGAACTCAAACCTCCAACCTTTTGGCGGACCACCGAAGCTTCGCACGCTCCGCTGCTGCTGCTGCACGACCCAAGAGCGTCCACCGTCAAGATTCGAGACTGACGGCACTTCGTTTGCTTGATTTGGCGAATCATTGGAAAATCGGAGGAGGAAGGAAGAGGCTCCTCCTTGGTGCGCAACGAAGAACAAGGGGGTTGATTTTTATTATTATTTTATTATTATTTTATTATTATTATTTTAATAAAAAACTCATTTTAACTCCTCACCAACACGCCTCCGACCCGGCACCTAGCGCCGACTAAAATTATGTCGCGCCTAGGGTAAACACGGCATTCTGAACACAACGGCGCACTCAGAATTGTGATATGAGACTCTGTTCAGAAGTTATTAGAGGTGACACTCATAAATAAACTTTTCCATTTATTTATGAAAACGCCCCTGGTGGCTTTTCTCACAACAGGCCCGCGCCCGCAAAGTTTACACCCTACCTAGGGTAAACGGCACGCTCCGGACGCAACTGTGCCCTCGGATTCCTATTCTGAGCTACCTTTTAGGATACAACACACCCCCTCCACGTGCATAGTATAAAAATACTTAATATTTTTATAAAATTAATTTCGGGCACACTGGGCCTCGGAATAGCATGTCGTCTTTGTGCCTAGCTCTGGGATTATTCATATGAATATTCCAAACTCTGATAGGGCCAAAACCCAATTCGTTACATTTTTTGCCCTAAAAAATTTCGTGCAGACCTGCCCAACTCGAAATGAGTTGGGGCGGATCGAGTCCAGCCCAGTTTAGCCCTTGAATGGCCTGCTAGGGTCCTGCATGGGTTGGGCCCAACCTGTACAGGCCCTACAGTGATGTTTTGGGGAATAATCATTTAAATTAATCAAAATAATTAATTTAATTAATTAAATTTTAGAATTAAATTTAAATTAATTAAAATTAATTTTGGTTAATTATTTTAATACCTGAGGATATAAATTAATTTAATTTTAATTCCATAATTAAATTAATTAATTGATTTAATTTAATTAAAAAATTAAATTAATTAATGGACTGGTGAATAATTAAATTATTTGAATTTATTAATTTATTTAATTTAATTAAATAAACCCTCATACTTATTTAATTCCGTGTATGTTTCCTTTTATTTAATTAATTATTTTAACTGTGTGTGATGATTGTAATTAATAAAATATATGGTATGTGCATCGTCTTTCTTTTTTGGTTAAAATGTATAAGGGCTTGCACGTCAAATTTTACCTGATGTACATTTATACCTGAGTCCCCCTCGCCTACGTGTGAATATTTTTGTACCTCGGACAAAGACAATGCAAGACGAAGCGGTACTCCAAGATGACACATGGATCCCGCCAAGACGAGGCAGTACTCCAAGTCGTGACGTGGACCCCGCCAAGATGAGGTGATACTCCAGATTACAAGCAAACATACAAGACAAGGGAATGCTACATCAAGAGTCAAGCTTCGACTTAGGTATGATGCCCTTAGGTCGGTTAGATGCTCAAGACTAGTCGGGTAGTAGTTTACCTTTATGTATTTAAATTTTTTATTTTATGCTTTTTAGAACAACTAGAAAATACATAAAATAATAGATAATAAAAATCATAAAGAAGTTATGTATGTTTTCCTATTAAAGTTCAGTTATGACCACGACAACATATATGAACAATTTTAATAAAAATGGATTACATTCATCAAGAGAAAAAAACACACAAAACCATCAAAGTAAAATTAAGTCATTATGGCCTTCCGTCATTCAAGTTTAAACAAAACTGGGTGTTTGGAGTGTCATTCATGCCATAGTTGAGGGTGCCTCTTACTACCGTGAAGTTATTATTAGGGTGGTGGATTGACTTAACTAAAATTGCAGCAAAGTAATAGCTATATCTAGCTTGCCATAATTTTAGAGGCAAGCATTGAGTAAATCTAGAAATGATTTTTGATGTTGGGACTTCACTCAATAGATCAAGGAACCATGAGTTAATGTGGTTGGTTAGCCAAAATTCTACCTTGGACCCTCCGAGTAGTGGAATAGCCATATCTTGTAGACTATGAGGAAGGTTTAGGGATCCTTGACACAAAAATACTCAAGAGTATTCTGATTCTAGTATAGAGAGTTTCTAGATTTCGAAGAAATTGGTGGGAAACATTTAATAATTAAATTAACCAGTAATTCCACATTTAGTAATCAATATTAAAGTTACTAATATGATAAAGTTTATTTTTAGAGAATAGAAAATAATACCAAAATAAAACTGTGATAAATATTGGAAAAAGTTGATATCCAAACAAGCACGAAATTCCAAATGTAGTATAGGCGCTTACTCACATTACTACTATAACATAAATTCAAAGGTGCTTGTGTCCCAAACTGTTAATCCACCTCAATAAGTGAGATTGTAAATGCTTATAGGAGACTCATGAATCAAGCATATGATGGTTCTATCATAATGTTATCATCAACGTCTATTTTTAGTTGCGGTTGCTATATCATGACATGGATGATATTACATGTAGTCTCATCTCTAAGAAATTTCCAAAGAGAAAGCTAAGCAAGATTTGAATGTGATGACTACACCTGGTTTTTGTAAAGTGAAAGAAAGTTAAAAATATTTCATGTCATCCCATTCTTATACCTTTTACACTCAATTACTCTAGTTTTTTTAAGGATAAAAATTAATTATATCGAGTAAGCTCTTCATTACATTTAATGTAATATTCTCCAAGTAATAAGAATATTAAAGATAGCATCATCTGTTGTTCTTATGGAAGATATATTGAGAGACAAGGTAAAAGGCATATGGAAAGTTATGCCAAAGGAACCTTCATCATGTCCTTCAATGGAAAGTGGTAGTTTATTTAACAGGAGGTTATTTTTATCATATATTGAAATAAATTTATGGAATTATAAAGATGCAATAAAATCAAATACAAGAAGCAAGTACTCTCTTCTCATTCAGGTATATTCATCAATATAAATTAATGCTTCAAATATACTTCTTGGGAATTGAATAAAATATGACCATAACATATGTGTATTGATTAAGTATAGGAACATTATAAGAAGTAAAGTGTCTTCTCCAAGCAGTTGAGAAAGGGTGATTCCTATATCAGCGGTGAGAAATACATAACTTCTAATTGTCATGTGATTGATTAAAATTGAACAAGTTGTTGAGTATAAACAAAAAATTTATCTCATGTTCCCATTTGGTCATAATGAGACATTATTCCAAGTTTTTGGAATGAATTTTTTTTGTGGTAACATATTCAACAAATAGTTCCCTAGTACTTGAATCAAAGGAAATACATGATGAATATAAAATGTAAGACCTACCCAGTTGTGGAAATATAATTATTTGTCAAGTAAAACTATAATTAGACATTAATATTATACCCAGTTTGGTATTTAGGCTCGTCATAGCTAAACACCTTTGGTATTATTGACATCTTTAGTTTAGGAAAAGAAACCTTTTGAAATAAAGGTATTCCAAAAATCTTTTGGGGTTAGTTCAAAAAGATATTGTGAACTATTCCAAAGGAAATCAAGGGGTAAATATACTTAATAAGATTCATTTAAGTTATTAAGGAATGTAATAGTGAATTATATTAATGGTCAAAAGATATTAGTTTCTTTGGATCGGCATGCTAAATAATATCTTGACCAAGCATTCATCGATCATGATAATGTAGTGTGGAGTAATTCCTAAACGTACATTACCTTACCTACATCACAACATTGATGTTCATAAGGAGGATCAATGATAAGTCTTACATGTTAACATTGATCAAAAAAATGTAGTGTGGAGAAATTCCTAAACACACATTTTATACATCGAAGTTATGATGTAGGTAGTATCAATGTTACAACCTGCATAAACTTCCATTATATTTCAAGATGTTCTTTGTAAAAAAACGACGAAATACCATAACCCATATGCCAACAAATAAATGACAAATGGATATAATACAAGTCCTAATATGATGAAAATCAATTATGTCATAGGACATGTGTTAGGATGTAAAGAGTTTGTTAACATATAAACAAACATTCATCAAGAAAAACACATGGTGCTTCTAAGTAATTATCCTAATAGTTTATTAGGATATTACATAAATCCCTTAGATATAAAATATGTAGTCATGTATTAAACTATATTTCTATATAAGGGTATGCATCTCTATTAGAGATAGTGGGAGATGAATTGACTTGGACTTAGTCAATGCTTGAAATGCACAAACAGTTGGCATAGGAACAAGTTCCACAAATACATGTGGAATAGGCATGTTCCAGTGACATATACTATGTAGGAAGAATGAAACCATGGTGATGGTTTTATATTCACCGAGGTCGATGATATATTATTCATTAAGAATAATAATTCCTACAAGTAAGCAATATATGGAAATAAGCTAAGATTGACGATATCAATTAAAATTCAATAATGGATTTCATGTATCAAATTGTAAAGGGTCTTATAAACTGAATATTATGGTGGGTATTCAAATTAGATGATACATGTATGGTACAATACTGGTACCAATAAGGCTCGACTGGTTATACCAAGTTGGTATGCCTAAATCCATTAGAATTTTACTTGACATAGCTAAAATTCTATGATCATTCAATTGGTCGTTGGCTGTCATGATCATCTTTCATGGAAGGTTTCTATACGATGAAACCAGAAATGGATTATGATGCCATCAAATGCCAATGAAGGTTGCAAGTTACTAAAATCCAGTTCTAGATTAATGTAAGAAACAAGATAATATAGAATTAATTATAAATGATTCTTTTCCTTATGTTTACCAAAGTTTAGTCAGAGAGCCAATGTTTTACAAGAGAAATATGTTCCATAACATATAGAAAACAGATCATGGTCTTGCGGTTTGACAAGACTAGAATAAAATCAATTCTCCAATTATTGACTTAACATAGAAACCTATGTTCTAGGGAACTGGATCTACTGATGTAGATCTAATGGTTTTTAGGACATAGTCAATCGTACATAAAGTGACATTGTATTGAAAAATACAATTTGCAACAATTCAAGTTTAGAATTGTTGTCATTGTCACATGTCTTAATCTCATCAAGTTAAAATGTTTGAAAATGGGAAGAGATTAAAGTTATGAGATGAGTGACATATGATTTAGTGATGGATCAATCAAATATGACATGTTATGTACAAGAATTTATATTTCTAAGATATACTTTATAGTACGAAAATATCAATTATATCTAGGAGAACTACGAGTGATGTAGTCAAAACTATCATCTTGTACTTAGGAAAGTACAAATGATATGTACTTGGTATATGGAGAAGAATGAATACTAGTTATGGTGGTACCCAAACTAGTAATCCTTAGATCAGTTTGATCTAGTATCGCAGTTAGGCTAAGGTGATGAGTGATTCAAGCTTATAAAAGCCAGTGGTAGCCATACCTAAAAATACTAAGTACGTTGCAGCTTCTAAGACAGCTAAGAAGTAGTTAAATGAAATGATTTGTTACAGTTCTTGGATTTTCACCTAGTGAGAAAAGTATTATAATAATTTAAATTATGATATTATTACTAGCCATGTTGTCAAGTTATGAAAATGGAAAAAAGTGATAAACTCGGGGACACCGTCTCATAAGAAGTTTTACTCAAGGATATGAGGTCGCATACAGCAGATATTCCATGTAGTGAAAACGTGGCATGACCAGTTGTTAAATCCATTACTCAGTAGAAGAAGGATCTTTATCATGTGAGTAGCTAATAAGTTTGGTTAGCAAGTTGGATCTAGTGCAAGTGGGGGTGTTGAAATAGTGGGTTCCCTATATCCAACTACGTAGTAATTTTGATTACCATATCATGTGTACAGTTAGTTATACATGATGTCATCTTACCATTATAGTGTAGACTTTTTTGCATCCACTATTATAATGGTAATATCCAAAGATTAATTGTCGTGTTGAGAGGTTATAGTAGATCCTAGGCTATAATGAGAACCTCGAGATACCATGATATTAATCTTAAATATATGTTCTATGTTATAGATTCATCTTACTAACTGGACACAATAGATGTTTGACCATCAGGTGTTGGGGGATGATAAGTATTGAGACTTCTTCTCATGAAGTTCGCACTTGGTAATCTCTAGTAGTGAGATCATGATGATAGACCCACCAATAGGAACCCCACATGTTTGGGTGTCATTGGTTGTTCCTATCTACAGACATGTGTATTGGTCTCTTGACTTGAGACCATTACCTATGTGTACCATTTGATGGAATACTTTGATGCAAGGAGAAAACTATGGTATTGAAATCATGGTGATGTATCTTGTGTTGGGTGTGTCGTTGGTGGTTGAAAATGGATGAATGATCAAGAAATGATTTGTCACTTCCAAATTTAGGAAGTTGTATATCTCAGGCCTGATTGATCAGGATGGTGTTGCCTTTATAAGTCTTTGGCCAAAGCAGTACAATGGTAAATCCATCTGGATAGATCAAAAAATAAAAAATCAAGAAAAATACTATGACACAAGTGTGCATCTTGCTTTATGAGATATTTAATGACAAAGAGATTATAGTACATAGTCAGTGTTTTTAGGTTAGTTGATGTTTCTATGAAAATCCGTATCTCTTTAGGGGTCATGATGGGTTTCTAGACTCCTCTCTTAGTCTGTGGATTTTATTCACTGCTATTGAGATAAGGGCCTAGAGGTTTACACACAATAGTGTATTCAAGAATCCGCCCTATTTAGTTTAATAGGTATATGGACATTGTGGGCCCCTCTATGGGGCAGGAGTGTTGTCCATGTTTTTGATCACCAAGAATTAAATAAATTCATTAATATTCATGTTATGAATATTTGGGATTGAATTTATTTAATGTATTTGCAAGTTTAGTAAATACAATAATATATTAATCGAATGAATATTATTTTAATATTAAAGGTTCATTTAATATTAAGAGGGACAGCGAGTCGAGTTAAATGGCTCGGATTTTATCATGTAATATATTTTAAATATATTATAAGTATGTGATAAAATAATAAATAATTTTGGAGCAGTTTAGTTTGTCGAAATTATTTATTTAGTGGAAATTGAAGATAAGGTGGTCGGGGAACCCAACCGGGTATTTTTTAATGCCACTATAAATAAAGATGAGGCTCTCTCTCATGTGATGTGATTGTAACTATTCATTCATTCAATGGAATGAAATCCAGAGCATCTCACTCCTCCCACTCTCTAGAGAGAGAAACTCTCAATCCAAGAAGCTCGGATCAAGATCTCTCTCCATCATCGAAGGTATCTCGATGCGGTGATAATTGGGTCATCAAAAGCATCGTCCGATCTCCGCGCTAGCACCTAGAATTTGAAAATCAACACTCCCTCTGGTTTTTGAATCACGTTTGGACGATATAGAGGGTTCCTGCTTTGGATCCTTCATGTGATGATCATTATCGACTAGTTGAATTCGTCTGTGGCTTAGGATTTGAAATAGGTACATTTTTATTTTTATCTTGTTCTCCTTATAATTTACACGAGATCCTTGGACCTCTCCATAGCTCGGATCATCAATTTCGACAAGCCCCATCGATCCGCCGATGAAAATTTTAAAATCTCCGGCCCACCGGTATCCGTTACGGGTCCCGAAAGCTATCAAATTTTTTCTAAAAATACTAATTTTTGTAATATTATCCTATGATTTTTCAAATTCATTTTTAACCATGTTTTAATTTTTAATAAATGGTTTTAAATGAATCTTGTTGTCATTTTCTAAACAAAGTACTTTATGACTTTTTTTAAAAAAATGTATAGAAGGATTGTTTTTTTTAAATTATACGACATGAATAGGTTTTCCTTAAATTCGGACTAATTTTTTCTTTTAATATTACTTTATAATGTTACAATGTACTTTTCAAATAAAAAAAATTTCTTCACATTTTTTAATTTTTTTTTAAATAATTTATTTCAAAATGGAAAGATAATATTTCCCAAGAAGGTTTTAATGATCATTTAATGGTATTTCTAATCATCAAATAAGAAAACCTTGATTTAACTTATGCTTTATTGGGGATATGATCCAATGATAAAATAATTATTCTTTATCAGTATGGTTTATGATTATGTTGACACCAATTTTATGAAACTTTTTTCGTTTATATAGGTTATAATATGGTGAAATGATGAGATTTTTATGAAACCCACTTATTTTTCATGGGTTATGCCATGTTGAAATGTTTACAAAATCAATTTATTTTCATGGGTACTATTATGATGACTATTTTATGATCTTATATCACACAAATTAATGATTTTAATTGTGTAAATGTTGGTCCCTATATCTCCCACTAATTCATTGGGTAAAGATTTATATCTCATTAAATAAATAAGAATGGAATGAGGAGTGAACCTGATTTAGGTAGAAACTATCTCCACTGTGATAGTATTTAACATGAACCTTGAGTACTATGATAATTTAAGGAGTGAATCCATTCTACTATGATTTCCTTGGAAATTAGCTTTTACTATATAGGAAATGATTTTCTATTATTATGTGTATGACAGAAGTAAATTTCTTATGCCAATGATAATATTTCATGGTTCATGTTCTTTGATTCATTTATGATTCATGTCTTATAAACTACCAAGATTTATTCCATGAATCAATATTATGATCAATGATAAGTATGGTATGGTTTTTAAATGTTACATGTTCTCATACCATTTTTATCATGTTATGATTATATGATCATTGATATCTACCTTCTTTACCCTTATTGGGCATTTGAACTCACCCTTTCTTATTTTATCTTTACCAAGGTTATAAGGAATGGTACTAAGTATGATATTTTTAAGAATGGTTATAGTTATGATGAACTTATTGGGAGATGATGTAGATCTTTTATGAACCATTTTATTATATATACTAGTTTCCAAAATCACTAGACCTATACAATTCTATCAGGGATAATCATGTTATGAAATGAATATTAATCTATTATGTTGTGAAATCTATGTACAAAAAGTATAGTTTGCTATAGATAGTATCAGATAAAGGATTGGTTAACCTATGAAAACTAGGATCGGTAAAATTTAGAAATAACCTTAAGGAAAATTATAAGCGTAAGATAGAGTCCTAATTTTTTGGTAATGGTCATGAATGACCTTGGTTGAACCTATGGTATCATCAAAGAAGGTTTCAGGATTTATCCACACTTTAAGTGATTTTTTATGATTATGAAATTTTACACTATGATTTATTGTTAATCACATTGTGTTTTCATTTTTATTCAATGGTTTGAACCTAAAAAAATATAGTTAATTTTGAATGTGGTAGTCAATGGAATAATTATCCTCATGAGAAACCAATTGAGATAATAACTGGAATATGAAACCTTGTGATTATGAATAATCCTCTATATCATTATATTATTAATGATCTAAAATTTGGTAAGATTCCTTATAGACCTATTAATATAAAGATTGTGTTTTAGAGAGACCATATAAGAAAGAAGATTCAACTTCCAACATGTCTACAATATGGGAAGAAGAAATCAAATGAATGTCTCGTAGGAATGGTGAGATGTTTTGAGTGTGGAAAATAAGGACATAAAGTAATTTATTAGGAAAAATTAAAATTTCTATTAATTTAATGATTGGTTATAATTTTTACCCTAAGGTATCCTAGAAATTTAAATTTTTGAAATATGTAAAAAATGGAAATTATGAAAATCAAATTTTTAAGGGGAAATCTCATGAAGATAATCAGTAAGGTTTTATGAATAATTTTATTAAAAATAATGATGAAGAGACTAATAATGTAATATGAAAGGTATCGGATGATTTAATAGTATTTATTATGTTGAAAGGAATAAACACGATTAAATTGAGGTTGATAAATCTTATTACCTTATTCATATTTCATATTATAAGAAATAAGTATTGGGGAATAAGACAATGAATTATAAATATTGGTTTAAGAATGAAGTGGGTTGATTGATGTGTTTATATATTTGGTTCAATAATTATGTTCAATAAGTGTTATAATAATGGTATTCTATTTATAAAAATCATAAAACTTCTAAATATTGTTCTGTAATGGTTCTTCTTTAAGGATTTCAAAAAAAATTATGAATTGTATTAATAACCCAGAAAAAAGATTTAGTGGTAAGTTGATATTTTTAGAGAAATCATTGTTAATGAAAAAATATAAACCATAATACATGTCTGATGTTGAGATAATAATTTTTAATTTGGATAAATAGATGATTTACATTAATAGTATTAGTGACCTTGAAATTGGATTATGACTTGATAAAAAATGATTTAGATCATCTTTAATAAACTTTATTTAATTTTTGGATTTATGTAAAATATTAAATTGTTGTGAACTTATTTAAGAAATATGGATTGTGTTAATTTTTGAATCATTTATGTTTATATGTGAGTTTAACTTAAATTTGACGGATATCATCATGGGTTTATAAGTTTAAGGTTGATCGTAAGTTCAAAGTCATCAAAACCCCCCTTATAATATTTTAAGTGATGGGATTTTGATAATATATTGAGGTTTAAATGCCATTCAAGGTTGGTATATTATTTTATGATAATTTAATTTTAGACTACTAGATAGAGGGATATAGATAATCTTGATAATTAAAAATTGATACATTTCCAAGATTATATCTTCAGAGATATTTATGGTAAAGATAAGGATTTCCTTTTAGGTTGGTATTTAAATTTAATTCATTCTATGTTTTATGAAATTAACTGCATTAAAATATTATATAGTAATTCATCATGGTGATTAATGATAATTTTTATATGTTTCATTAGGTTGAGGTATATTTAACCTTATATGTTTAAAATGTGATTTAACATGAAAAAATTAAATTTAGAAGAATAAAAATTAAATTTTTGAGATGTAATATGAAAGGTACAAGATTGCCTTTGAGGTTAAATAATTATTTAATATTGATTTTATTAAGTTAATTTGGGATGTAGGATTATTTATAAAATAATCTGATTGGGACCTTTGTTATTATTCTAGAAGATTGTAGAGTTGAATGTATTATTTAAAGGTTTATTCATTTTGGGAATTATATTACCATGTGATAACCATTTTTTGCTTTTTTTATTTCTAAATACCATAGGAAAAACATGATAAACTTATTATATATGTTAGAAGTTTATTTTTAGTGCATCAGGCATAAAACAATTCATCTCAAATGCTCATTGTTTGGAGCAACATATTAGATTGTGGTGGAAATTGAATAAATGATGAAATTCTAATTTTCAAGAAATTATACTTCCTTGTTTTATTATTCAAGATGATACGGTAATTCCCTTACTATAGGAAAACTATATTAAGATGAAAATTTGGTACTATAACCTCTAATTTTGATAAATTGATACTCTTTGAACCCCTCACTAATTCGTGGTTCTTTTGTTGTTAACATTCACCAAATTATGTTCTCTGTTTCTCTCTATTACTCTTTTGGAAATATTTTTGTCTTATATATCCATATTTTAAATTCTCACTAATTTTCTTCTATTTTTAAAACAAGTTTTGGGGTGTCCTTTACACTTCCATTTCCCTCTTTTTAAGGGTATATTTTATTAACACTTTTTATAATGTGGGTCTTCAACAAAAAACATGTCAAATATAAAACCTATGATTACCAAACATAAGTTTGAATTTGAGGACACAATTTATTAAAGGGGGAGAATGTAACAGCCTGATATTTTATAAAATATTTCTCTTTAAATACATTTATTTATTTCGGGTTTACCATATCAAAATCATTAAAAGGTAATTTCATATTTAAAACCATATAAACCATGTTTTAAAACCATTTATGTTAACAACACAAAGGGATAAATCCATTTCAATAAATATTACCAAAACTGCCATATTTCACAAATAATTCCTTTAAAATCATTTCAAAATCCATTTTTATAATAAATCCATAAACCATATTTCCCAACCATTTTAGAAACAAATTTCAATTAATGAGCAAACAAGGTTTGTAGAACAAAACCAATTCATGAAACCACCTACCTTGAAAAACTTGGAATAACAGCCCTCATGTGGAAACCAAAATCCAAGACAAACTAAGGATTCTAGGAATAAATGAAGTATTCTAAATCATGAATTCTCAATCAAGAAAATCCAATTCATCAATTTTTAGAACAAAGTAAATGATATAAAACACTTACCTCGATGATTCCCAAAGAATAGACAGCGATAATCAAAGATCCAGACAATAACCTCTAATACCATGATGGATCTATAAGAAAAACAATTATATCATGATATAAACCTTAGATCTAGAATAAAAATCCCTGGTATTAGGTTCCATTAAATTAAATAATAGTGGAACTATAAGATCAATGAATAATAACATAGAATGGGCACATACCATTGAAAATCTAGATCCAATACTGAAGGATTGATCTAAAATGATCACCAAAAGGCAAGGAATCTCCAAAATATTTGAGAGGATTCTCCTATGTTGAGATACTAATCCATAAAAATAATAGTGAGGAAAAATAGAGCTGTTTTTGGTTTTAAAAATAAAATTTAGATTAATTAATTAGCATTTCATAGTTTTCCTACACAGTTTGTCAAATAATGCACCCATTTCTAGGATATTGGAGGATCTGCTTGGTTTGGTCACATGGTTTGAAAAACCATGATCCAACCATAAAAAACACCTTTGTATTATTCCTCATGTTTTTAGGGGAAGGTTGCACAGTTTGGGATAACTATGCACCTAACCATGATCCCTCCTCTAGGATTCCAATACACGGTTTCCTGGGAAGAACAGTAAGGTTTTCCCTAATCATGCGCCAACTGTGCATAGACCTAGAAATCTATAAAAACTTATAAAAATAACCCAAAACAACCCAAGATAATATTAAAATGAAATATGATTAAAACAAAGATATGTGAGTACCTAAAATCAATATTGGGATGTAACAACCTGTTTTAAGCATAGAAATGATTTTATTCCAAAATCAAGTATAATGTTGATTCCCACGAAATTAATTAGATTGTGTTTAATATAATGAAACCTATTTTAATTTTAAATAAATATGGGAGAAAATGGAACCTTGAAATTTTTTTATTAAAATTAAATAAAATACAATTTTTACAAAATCAATATTTTTCACTATTCATCCAAAAATCAACCTTTTTAGAAAAATATCAAATTTATATATTAAGATTATTTTGGAATGATGATTTAAAAAATGATTCCTATTTTATAAAATAAAATTTCTAAAAGTTTCATAAATTAATCATGATATCCATTCACAAAAAATAAATAGAAACAATTTTAAGAAAATATATTTTTGAAGTATAAAATGAATTTATTCTCATTCCCTATCTAGTAACCACCATTAGATAAATGTTAATTTATTTTATTAAATATGTGATCTATACATTTCATTAAAAATTAATTTACAGTTATTAACTTATTTTATTTTTATAAAAATACTTTTCACATACAAAATAGTTTTCTGAAAAAATATCTCTTTTAATCTTATATGATTTTATTTAAAATTGAGTTCTTATTTCATAGGAATTAATCAACACATTTTTATAAAGAAAATTTATATATATATTTCATAATTCATTTACACCTATACATACCTTCCAATCCAATATCTAGTTTTTAACGGTCATATTTAAATAATAATATTTCTATAGTATATTGTAGCTCGTTTAAGCTAGGTGTTGTGTGTGGTAAACGCTATTGAAAATAGTATTCATTTAAAGAATAATTATATATTGAAATATTGGTGTGTTATATTAACTACTAACACTTAATATCTCCCCTTAAAAGGAAAATTTTTATTCTCTTCTCACCCACAAGAATCACCTACAAAAATAAATATAGTCTCTACCCCTTTGCAAAGAGAGAACCTTTGATATTCTCTTCATTTGTCAAAAAATGTGAAGTAATGAAATAGGGAGTATAAAATAATGAACTTACAAATATTTTAATGGGTAATTCACCCTCAATGATCGTATGAAGTATCATAAGACATCCTTCATTAATCTATTTGTCAATATATCTGCATCTTGATCCTTTTTCAAAACATATTCCAATTAAATCTCTCAATATTCCACCTTATCCTTAATGAAGTGATACTTGATATAAATGTTATTTAACCTTGAATGTTTCACCACATTCTTTTAAAAATTTATTGCACTTTGATTATCACATCCAATCACCATTTGGTATGAGACTTCTTCCCCAATTTCTTCAAGGTGGGATATCTTCCACAAAATTTGTGTTGTGTCATGTGATTCCAAAACATACCCAGCTTTCACTATTCTTGGACTGACTAAATTTTTCTTTTTGTAGTTCCAAAAAATACATCTTTCTCTAATAAATAATTCACCTCCAAAATTTAACCTTTGATCACCAATTTTACACACCCAATATATATTGGAATAGCCATAAAGATGAAAAAATGTATCCTTATCATATCTCAAGCCATGATAGAGACTTCTTTTAATGTAGTTTAAAATCCATTTTTTCTAAAAAATGTAACTCCTTAATATTTCTTTAGAATCATGAATAAATATTAACCACAAAAACAATTTCCAGTCTTGACGCTATCAAGTATAGTAGACTATCAATGAGCCTCTAGAACTCATTTTGATTTATACTCCTTCCCTATTAATACAATTATGAATTTGTCCAAAGTGATATAGTATTAGATACCTCTCTTGATTCTTTCTTTCTAGACTTCTTTAATAACTAGTCATACTTTTTTATGAGATAAATCTAAAAATTGTTGTGTCCATGATTTAAAAACCCAAAAATAATGTCACCACACCAAACATTGACATTTAAAAGTGTTTTCTCAATTAGGTAAAAAATGCATCAAAATTTTATTCTTTATTTCTAATAGAAAAAATGTTATTAGCATACATAATCAATCACACTAAGTGAATTTGTGTCATATCCCTTAATATATATATATTTTAGTCAAAATTTCCTTTTCTAAAATTCATTCTCTTTAAATAATTGTCCAGATTTGAATACTATTCTCTAGGTGCTTGTTTGAGCTCATATAATTATTTATTTATATTAAAAATCAAGAACCATTGTCGTTAAGTATAAAACCTTCTGGTTTTTCAATATAAACCTCTTCCTAAATTTATCCATTAAAAATGTTGACTTTATATCCATTTAAAGAACATTATAATTCCTTTGAACACATATCAAAAGAAATATTTAGATTTATTTTGAGGATTGTGGCTGGATAAAAAGCCTCGTCAAAATCTATACCCTTAATTTGAGAGTATCCCTTACATACATGACAAACTTTGTTTTGTGAAACTTCTCCTTTCTCATTGATCTTGTTTCTAAAAAATCACTTCATTTTGATCCCATTATTATATTTAGGACATGACACCACTTCTCCAATTTTATTCATATTAATATGATTCAACTCTTATTTCATCAATGTAATCTAATCCTCATATTGAAATTCTCTATCAACACTTTTTGGTTCAACTTGTGGGAGGAATATTGTATGATTTTAATTTCTTAGATTTATATGAGTTTTAACACCATTGCTACTATCTCTGAGGATTATTTTAGTCTCAAAATGTTTTATACACTACAGGTCATTATTTTAATAGCACTATAAAATCATTTTTAATCTAAGAACTATTAAAAGAATCCTTTTATTAGTACTAAAAAAACACTAATAAAAGGGGTCATTATTAGCACTTTTTTTAAGCATTGATAAAGAGGAAAATATTTTTTTTGGAGTTCTCTACCTCCCTTTGTTAGGCATTTCCTCCCTCTTTATCATCTCTTTTCTCCCACTCTCCCCCACCTCACCTATAACCTGATTTTAGACCCCCCCCCCCTTCAGCACTCAGAATGAACCTTTTTCAGCACTATTCCAAATCCCATCCTCCTGTTCACACCTTGTGCATGCCTGGATTTGATCCTTATACCACTCTTTTGAAAATGGAAGGCCTTTACCACTACCCCAAGATATTTTATTGCCTATTTTATGATATTTATGTTTATTTATATATATATATTTACATATATATTTTTATTCACATATTTATATAATTATTTTTAAATACATTTATAAAATATATGTTTGTGAATGATATATATATATATATATATATATATATATATATATTTAAATATATTATATATTAATATTCATTTACATATATTAGAATATAAATATCAATATATATCCATTTATTAATACACATGCATATGTATATATAAACATTATATATATATATATATATATTTATAATTATATATATATATATATATTCATATATTTTTATAATGTAAAAAATGGTTAGATATTATTTTAAATATATTTTTAGAATATGTCTATGTATTGTAAATTTATATATAAATTTTATAAATTACATATATATTTATATGTCTATATATTTACATATATATATATACACATATTCATATATAATTGTATATTTACATATAAAATTTTTATAATGTATTTATAAATATTTATTGTAAAAATGCATTTATATGCTATATTTAATGATAATGATAATGATTTATTTATAAAAATACATTTATATATGATGTATATACATAATATTGATACACACACACATATTTACACACACAAGTATACATTTATATTTCTCACATACACATAAAAATATTTATATATATATATATTGTTTCTGATGCTTTCACCGGGGCACACATTCGTCTATCTAGGATGCACTGTTTGTTGCCCCGCATTCCCACTTTCCAAAGGCGGGTGGAATCCATCACTTATTTAGGGACGTTTGCTTCTTGATCAAAATAGGATGATGAGATGTTAGTTCATCCTTCTATAGATTTCTCCTCAGAACTCGTTGCCTAGTTTGGGTCTCCCTTAAAGATTTGAGTTGTGGTTCGTGAATCTCATTCCTGGTGCCATATCTTTGTGGATGTCGGTTAATTACACTACTTCTGTCATGACCTATCCTTGGGGCCCATGTCGTGACTACCCCAAGCCCGCCTTCCATAGGCCAGGGGCTGGCGACTAGCACCAAAGGCATAAATCCATATACTGGGAAGGAATTGCCTTTAGAAAAGTAACAAACACAACAGAGTAAGCAATTGAAGCAAGCACTAAGCAATATTGTATACAAAAGTAAATGCTAAAAGGAAAAGGGGCCGGAAATACAAGCCCAACAGTAAGTACAGTACAACTAAAAATCTAGTACAACTACAGTAAAGTAAAATAGCAACCACTGAGTTGTCCTCCGGGAATCCCACCTGAAGGGTGCGTATAGATGGCCTCCTCAGCACCCCAGGTCTTTCCATATTCTCCCAATACATCTCACCAAGTGTTCCACCTCTGGGTACCATCCATCTCCACAAGTATCCTCCTCGATCAGTGTTGTTCGTCGTCTGCATCCAACACAATGTAGTGCAAGCATAGCCCATACAAGGGTGAGTATATGATACTCAGTAGGGACCTCGAGACCCTAGAAGGTCTCCCAGAATCCATGAAGGATAAACCATAGAAGAAAGATACAATAACGAAGTATCAACCAACTTTACTTAGGTAGATGCTCATACAAATACCTAAGTCATCAATCCTAGTTTGACTCCAACTCTCGAGCCCAAGAACAACCCAGTCCACATGGGAAATAAGTCAATCACATGGATAATAATGATTGAAATTCAAGACTCAACTCACACAGGTATACATATTTCGAATAAAGATAGAGATGATCAGATGTAGTCACTAATTCATCTAAGTTGTTGGACCCATGTAGGATACTAGACCAGCTAAGTTTTCAGACCCACATAGGATACAAGACCAGCTACTCTGTCAGACCCACTTAGGATACAAGAACAGAAGTCAAAACTGTCGGACCCATATATGATACAAGAATATTAGTCATCGATGTCGAACCCACAGAGGATTCCAGTACAGTAGTCTTCACTACCTAACCCACGGAGGATTCCAGTACAGTATTCATCGCTGCCGAACCCACGAAGGATTCTAGTACAGTAGTCATCGCAGTTGCAGCCAGCTCTAGGGTTCCCGCACACAGCACGCTCAATTCCGGGAGGGTCCGCTCCTAGAGAAAAGGGGTAGATACATCAACTATCATGAATCCTAGAGTTGATGTATCATGAAGTTCTATCTCATCAAAATAAACCCAACACGACAGACGGCGTGTCAATCGTACGCCCGGTCTAAGAGTTATTGGCTTTTCCATTCTAGGGGGCGGTTGGAATTATTCTCATTTTAAACCCATCCGTTTTCCGATGTTGTCCAAAAATCACTAAGATTATCGCAAAAGGACTGCTTCATCCCAAGGATCCCAGTTCCGTAGACATCACGCCGATCGGATGCACGGTCGTGAAGTTATTCGCATTTAAGTGAAACGGGTCCGGCCCGTCAAGCCCGGTGGGCTGGTGGGTCGGCCCATCCAGGCTCGGCAGGTCCGACCTGGCTAAGTGGTCGGCCCGGCCCGCTGGGGCATGGCCTGGCTTGGTGGGGCATGGCGCGGCCTAGCCCGGCCAGCTGGCCAAGCGGATCGGGGGCGCGACCCTCAGTTTTCCGAAACGGCTGCGCCGAGCGGCACTGCCCCTCCTGTCCGGCCAGCTGAAGCTGACCGGTCTTCCCGGTGCGAGCGGCCCACACTGGTGGGTCGCGGTTCTCCCACGCGGCACCTGTGGGTGCCGCGACCTTCTTCAACCCAGCCGGCAGGCATCCGGCCGGTTCACTGCTGAAGCGGGCCGCGGAGCACGGACCGCGGTTCTCCGCAGTGCGGCGCCTTAAAGGCGCCGCGGTTCTCCAGCCCGGTTCATCTATCGAGTGGCCCGCAGATGTGGGTTGTGGTTTCCTCCATGAATCCGGTGCATGTCCGCCGCCTCCGGTCTCCACTGCCTCCCGTTTCCACCGCCAAAATACTCAAGAACCATCGGAGGGTCGTCAGGCCGTGTTCGTTCGGCCCGCACCCTCTGTGTTAGGTGATATCAATTGGCCAAAGACAATACAAGCATTCACCAAGGAAGGGATGTGATTTCATTCACTTAAAATTATATCAAACCCCCTACCTTGATTCTGATGCTTGCTTGTATGTGTTGCGGGAAGAGGATCCAAAGTCGACGTCAATTTGTTGACGTCGGGGTGCATCCGAGGAGGAAGCGGAGTCGATGTTTCCTTGCGGACGGAGTCTCCTCCCTTGACGCAGAGGAAGGATAAGAATGATGGCGTTCCTCGTGAGCATCGCCTCACGTTCTTGCCTCGGTCTTCGAGAGGATATCGTTCCTCCTGTTCTTCTTTGGTGAGGGATGAAGCTCTCCTCCAATTCTCCAAAGGCTCCCCCACCAAATATTTGCCAAGCAAATATAATAGAAAGGCTTCCCCAATAAAATAGAATTTCCATGCAATTCAAAACAATCCAAATGAATTGTTGACACAACAAATTAATTAATGAAGTCATTAATTAATTGTGTCGGCATACTTAATGAGAGGGAGGTGGAGAGGCTCCACCATAATAAATGAGGGGTGTTGTCAAAATAAATAAAGGGGTTGATAATGGGGAGTTTAAGGGATTTGAGGTGGAGTGAAAGGGTTTGGGTTCTTGTGGGCCCCACCACACTAAATACTCACATGGGAGGTTATGTGGGGTATGGGCCCCACCCCTAACTTCCTCTTGGAGGAAATAACCACCTCTTAAAATAAAATTGTGTATCACCACAATTTTATTTAATTTAAGATAAATCCCCAAATAAACTTCCATCATGTATAAAACGCAACTACGGTAAAGGTCCCCTTAAGTGAATATTGGCACTGCGAGTTCATCGGTGTCCTCGGATTTCAATTCAGAGCACTGGTTCAAATGATAGAAAAACCCGCTCGTATGTTTACTGAACGTACCCGAACAAAACTTCAAAAATTAATTTTGGGCACACCGGGCCTCGGAATTAGGTGCCGTCAGAAACTATAGACTCGTAAAATTCCAACGTTTTTAAGAAAAAAAAATTCCTTGAAATTTTCGGGTCTTTACATTACCACCACCTCAGGGATTTACATCCCCGTAAAGCTACAACACACACTAGGGGAACAAATGGGGGTACTGAGCTCACATCTAAGCCTCCCGCTCCCAAGTGCTCTCTTGGAGGTTCCCGTGTTGCCAGCGAATGCGCACTAGAGGAATCGACCGTCCACATAGGACCCTCTCGTGTCAATCCTCGATCTCCACTGAAACCTATGTGAATGTCCCCTCATCATCTATGTCCAGCTCCCTGTGGTCGATGATGTGGGACGGGTCATTCACGTATCTCCTCAGCTGAGATACGTGGAAGACGTCACGCACCTGGTGTAACTGAGGTGGAAGGGCCAGGTGGTAATCTATCTCGCCTACTCTGCTGAGGACCTGGAAAGGTACGATGAAATGTGGAGATAACTTGTTGCCCCGGCTAAATCTTCGTAGACCTCGTCGAGGTGAGACCCGTATGAAAATGTGGTCATCATCCTCGAACTCCAATGGTCTCCACCTCCTATTAGCATATGACTTATGTCTGCTCTGTGCAATCTTCATCCACTCCTGGATGATCTGCACCTTCTCCGCCATATCCTGAACTATCTCTGGTCCTACAAGTGCTGACTCCCCAGGGTCAGTCCAGCATAGAGGTGACCTGTAAGGTCAGCCGTACAATGCCTCGTAAGGGTACATCCCGATGGTGGAGTGGTAACTATTTTTGTACGCAAACTCCAGCATGGGTAGGTGATCCTCCCAGCTGCGACCAAAGTCGAGGACACATGCACAGAGCATGTCCTCGAGAGTTTGAATGGTTCTCTCAGTCTGACCGTCCGTCTGAGGATGGAAGGTGGTGCTTAAGTGAAGCTGTGTTTCAAAGCCTCCTGTAACCCCTTCCAAAGTCGGGAAGTGAAACGAGCATCTCGATCAGAGACAAAAGTCTATGGCACACCATGAAGCTGTACGATCTTCCGAATATATAGGCATCCCAAGCTCTCTACTGAGTCCTTCTCTCTGATCGGTAGGAAGTGGGCCGACTTGGTGAGTCGGTCTACGATCACCCAAATAGAGTCATAACCTCTGGATGTACGTGGAAGCCTCATCACAAAATCCATGGATATCCTATCCCACTTACACTATGGGTCCTCTAAGGGTTATACCAATCCTGCTGGTACCTGGTGCTCTGCCTTCACTTCCTGACAAGTGAGACATCGTGAAACGAACTCTTCTACTGCCTTCTTCATACCCGAACACCAGTGCTGTCGTCCAAGGTCCTGATACATCTTCGACACTCATGGATGTACCACTATAGGGGAAGTGTGGAACTCACTCAACACCTCCTCATGTAGTGCAATGGGTACCATGGTACGTCCCCTAAAGAGGATGACGTGCTCCCATCCTTTAGTAGATACATCATGTGCCTGCCCTGAGGATATCTGAGCACATCACGTCTCACAGTCAATGTCCCCACGCTGTGCCTCTTTGACTCTCTAAATGATTGGAGGAGTGACTGTGAGAGACTGTAGAAAAGATGCTCCATCTCTATCCACAAAGGATATCTACAACGCAGCCAGCTGCTCTGTCACCTCTCCTAGTAGTTGAATGCCTGATATCCTACTGAGAGCATCTGCTTTAATGTTCCCCTTCCCAAGAGTATAGAATATCCCAAAGTCATAGTCCTGGAGGAACTCGAGCTATCGCCGCTGTCTCAGGTTCAGGTCCTTTTGGGAGAAGATATACCTGAGACTCTGGTGGTCAGAGTAGACTGTAAAGCGCTCGCCCATCAGATAGTGTCTCCACATCTTCAAGGTGAAGACCACTGTTGCTAACTCCAGGTCATGGGTAGCATAGTTCTGCTCATGTTGTCTCAGCTGATGAGAACTATAAGAGATCACTGCTCGCTCCTTCATCAAGAAACACCCGAGTCCGGTCCCTGATGCATCGCAGTACACTACGTACCCAACGCCCTCCTCTGGTAGCCTCAAGATGGGTTCACTAGTCAACCTCTTCCTCAGCTCCTGAAAGCTCTACTGACATATATCTGACCACATGAAGGGTTTCCCCTTCTTCGTCAAGGCTGAAAGTAGTGCTGCAGTCCTGGAGAAGTCTGGCACAAATCTCCGATGGTACCCAGCCAGACCCAGGAAACTCCGCACCTCCGTCACACTCCTAGGTTCCTCCCAAGCAAGTATTGCCTCGATATTCACTAGATCCACTGCAACTCCAGCCTCCAAGATGACGTGTCCCAAGAAGTGAACCTATCAAATCCAGAACTGACACTTTGAGATATTACCATAAAGCTGGTGCTCTCGGAGTGTATCCAGTACAACCCACAAGTGGTAGGCGTGCTCCTCCTCAGTAGTTGAGTAAATCAGTATGTCGTCAATGAAAACTATGAAAAATCGATCGAGGTAAGGCTGGAAGATCATGTTCATGAGACTCATGAACACCACTGGAGCGTTGGTTACACCGAAGGGCATAACCAAGAACTCGTAGTGGCCATACTGACACTTGAAGGTCTTCTTCTGCACATCCTCATCTTGAAATCTGAGCTGGTGATAGCCTGACCTAAGTTCTATCTTCGAGAACCATCATGCTCCCTTGATCTAATCAAAGAGGTCATCAATCCTCGGGATTGGGTACTTGTTCTTCACAGTCACCTGATTCAGGAGATGGTAGTTGACACATAGTCGCAAGCTCCCATCCGCCTTCTTGGCGAACAAAATTTGAGAAGCCCAGGGTGAAACATTGGGTCAGATAAATCCCTTCCCCTGCAAGTCCTCCAGCTGTACCCGCAGCTCATGAAGCTCAGCGGGAGCTATCTGATATGCTAGAGCAGATATTGGTGTTGTCCTAAGGTATAGGTCAATTTATAAGTCTACCTCTCTGCGAGGAGTTAGTCCTAGAACATCGTCAGGAAAAACTTCCGCATACTGATCCACCACAACAGGAAAACTCGTACTTCGCACATCAGCTGCTCCGAGGATGAGACTAGCCAACTGATGTGTGATTGGCTGCCCTCTCCTCTACGAAAGTCCATCATGAGCTGAAAAGGCTCCCTTATCACCGGTGAAGGTGAAACTGGTCCCATCCATGCGGACACACTGCACTTTGAACCTAATATAGTCGATTTGATCATGGACTGTAGATAACCATTCCATACCCAAGATGACGTCGTAAGGCCTCGACGCCGCTACAAGAAGATCCCAGTCGAAGCTATCGCCTCCTAGAGTAAGCTCAAACTGCCAGAACCAGTGCGTAATCATCGAGTCTGCTCCTGTAGAAGTCTTTTGCTGTAAGGATCGAGCCAACAGCTTCGTCGGAATATTCGAGCTCTGAACAAGGGCAGCGGCAATAAAATAATGACTCTCACTTGTGTCTATAAGTACTGCAACAAGGGTGGAGTAGACACAGATAGTACCTCAAATCATCTCAGGTGCGCCATGGTCATAGGCCTCGACTGCCTTGAGCTGAGCCTGCCCCTGTCTGTCAGCTCCCTATGGTCGGGGTGGTCATCCTGGTGGTGGTTGTGGTAGGGCCTCAAAATGTCATCCACCACCTACTACTCGGCCAGCTCCTCTTCCTTGTCTTCCTACTCCCGGCGGACCACCACGGTCAAACCTCTGCCTCTTCCTGGGAGGTCCCTCTACTGACTGCTGCTCGTCCGCATGGCGGTTCAGGCAGTCTCGAGCCATGTGACCCTGCCCGCCGCATGCATAGCACTGCCTGCTCCTCATATAGATGGCTCTTTTTCGTGTGCCCCGCACAACTGAACCTGTATCCTGAGGTCGCCCACCTGATGGCCTGGTCCGCTTGGACCTCTGTGACATCTGTCTACTACCAGCTATAGAAGACTCTGCTACGTGTCTCCCTGTGGTGGGTCTCGCCACTGGTGTCGGCTCAGTAAGAAAGCTCTTCACAGGAAGGGATTTCTCCAGCACTCCCACCTGCGTCGGAATGCTAAGGGAGATCATCAAAGCTCTGATCTCATGTATGAGTCTCTGCTCAAAGGTCTGAGCCCTGAAGAATGGGTTCCGCATCATATCTGTGGAGTATCATGAGAGGTCAGTGAACCTCACTGAGTACTGAGCTACTGTCATGCTTCCCTGGCACGGATGAAGTAACTCCTAAATCCGCACCACATGAAGGATGGCTGGAACAAACTCCGAGCAGAAGAGACTCTCGAAGTCTGTCCAAAGTAAAGATGCCTCATCATGAACCTAGAGCATCAGGCTCCACCATCTACCTGCTTATGTGTGAAGGAGACTCGCGGCAAGGATCACAATAAGGTCAGTTGGTGTCCCTACTAATCTGAAAACTATGACAACAGCCTCCAGCCAATCCTCGGCTACCTGTGGTTCTGTCTCTCCATGGAACCTAGGCGGCCTCTATCCCCAGAACTCATGAAATGCACTCAGGCGGAATGCACTCTGTGCTGCTGGGGCTGGTGGTATCAGTGGCCCAGTGGGTAGTGGTTCCGCTGGTGCCTCCGCTGTGATGGGGCCCTGCACCGAGGCCTCGTCGTTCGGTGGGATAACATCTCGTACGCAACTCAGAACCCTAGCTGGTTGCCTTCATGGGGCCATCCTGAAAAGAAACAGGTGCGCCATGGTCAAACAGTATACCTGGTGAGCTGACACAAAATAATCACAAAGAAAAATTTTGAAACAAACATGCAATCAGTGTTTTCGTGCACTGAGTTGAAAATCAGAGGTCAGGATCCTGGTGTATGGATACATTGGCCACCGCACCAACACTGGACTCCCTGGACTAAAAACCATACTCAATACTCTTAACACTATTGCTTCATATAAAAGAATGATCAGAGTCCTGAGTTATGCTGTAGAATTGACTCCTCTGATACCAATTTGTCACGACCCATCCTCGGGGCCCATGCCGTGACTACCCCAAGCCCGCCTTCCATAGTCCAGGGGCTGGAGACTAGCACCAAAGGCATAAATCCCTATACTGGGAAGGCATTGCCTTTAGAAAAGTAAAAAAATACAACAGAGTACGCAACTGAAGCAAGCACTAAGCAATACTGTATACAAAAGTAAATGCTAAAAGGAAAAGGGGCCAGAAATACAAGCCCAACAGTAAGTACAGTACAAATGTAGTAAATTAAAACAGCAACCCCTGATTCGTCCTCTGGGAATCCCACCTGAAGGGTGGGTACGGATGGCCTCCTCAGCACCCCAGGTCTGTCCGTCCGCTCCGTGTACGTCTTGCCAAGTGGTCCACCTCCGGGTACCGTCCAGCTCCCCAAGTCTCCTCCCCGATCAGTGTTGTCTGTCATCTGCATCCAACACAACCTAGTGCGGGCATATCCCATGCAGGGGTGAGTATACGATACTCAGTAGGGACCCCAAGACCCCTGAAGGTCTCCCAGAATCCAAGAAGGATAAACCACAGAAGAAAGATACAATCACGAAGTATCAACCAACTCTACTTAAGTATATGCCCATACATATACCTAAGTCATCAATCCTAGTTTGGCTCCAACTCTCAATCCCAAGCACAACCCAGTCCACACAAGAAATAATTCAATCACATCGATGATAATGATTGAAATTCAAGACTCAGATCACACAGGTATACATCTTTTGAATAGCGATAGAGATGATCAGATGTAGTCACTGATTCATCTAAGCTATCGGACCCACATAGGATACTAGACCAGTTAAGTTGTTGGACCCACATAGGATACAAGACCAGCTACTCTATCGGACCCACTTAGGATACAAGAACACAAGTCAAAACTGTTAGACCCACATAGGATACAAGAATAGTAGTCATCGTTGTTAAACCCACGAAGGATTCCAGTATAGTAGTCGTCACTGCCGAACCCACGAAGGATTCCAATATAGTAGTCGTCGCTGCCGAACCCACGAAGGATTCCAGTACAGTAGTCGTCACAGTCGCAGCCAGCTCTAGGGTTCCCACACACAACCCGCTTGATTTCAGGAGGGTCCACTCCTCGAGCAAAGGGGTCGATACATCAACTATCACGAATCTCAGATTTGATGTATCCCAAAGTTCCTTCTCATCAAAAGAAACCCAATGCGACAGACGGTGCGTCAATCAGACTCCCGATATAAAAGATTTATTGGCTTTTCCGTTCCAGGGGCCCAGTAGGAATTATGCTCGTTCCAAACCCATTTGTTTTCCAAATTTGTCCAAAACTCACTAAGATTATCGCAAAAGTATCGCCTCATCTCAAGGATCCCAGTGTCGCATACGGTGTGTCGATCGGACGCACTGTCGTGAATTTATTTTCATTTAAGCGAAACGGGCGTGGCCCGTCAAGCCCGGTGGGCTGGCGGGTCGGCCCGTCCTGGCTCGGCAGGTCCGACCCAGCTAAGGGGTCAGCCCAGCCCGGTGGGGTGCGGCCCGGCCCGGTGGGGCGCAGCCCGGACCGGTGGGGCGCGGCCCCCGGTTTTCCGAAACAGCGGCGCCGAGCAGCGTCGCCCCTCTTGTCCGGCCAGCCGATCTTCCCGGTGTGAGCGGCCCGCACGGGCGGGCTGCATTTCTTCCACGCGGCACCTACGGGTGTCGCAACCTTCTTCAACCTGGTCGGCCGATTCACCGCCGAAGCGGCCCGCGGAGCGCAGGCCGCGGTTCACCAACCCGGTTCATCTACCGAGCGGCCCTCGGTTTCCTCCACGCGGCCAATGCGCGGCCACCACCTCTGGTCACCACCACCTCCCGTTGCCACCGCTAAAATATTCAAGAACCATAGGAGGGTCGTCGGGCCGTGTTCATTCGGCCCGCCCTCCGTGTTAGGCGATATCAATTTGCCGAAGACAATACAAGCATTCACCAAGGACGGGATATAATTTCATTCACTTAAAATTATATCAAACCCCCTACCTTGATTCTGATGCTCACTTGTCTATGTTGTGGGAATAGGATCTGAAGTCGACATCGATTCGTTGACGTCGGGGTGCATCCGAGGAGGAAGCATAGTCAATGTTTCCTCACGGACGGCGTCTCCTCCCTTGACGCAGAGGAAGGAGAAGAATGACGGTGTTCCTCGTGAGCATCGCCTCAAGTTCTTGCCTCGGTCGTCGAGAGGATATCGTTCCTCGTGTTCTTCATTGGTGAGGGATAAAGCTCTCCTCCAATTCTCCAAAGGCTCCCCACCAAATATTTGCCAAGCAAATATAATAGAAAGGATTCCCCAATAAAATAGAATTGTCATGAAATTCAAAACAATTCAAATGAGTTGTTGACACCACAAATTAATTAATGAAGTCATTAATTAATTGTGTTGGCATACTTAATGAGAGGGAGGTGGAGAGGCTCCACCATAATAAATGAGGGGTGTTGTCAAAATAAATAAAGGGGTGATAATGGAGAGTTTAAGGGAGTTGAGGGGAGGTGAAAGGGTTTGGGTTCGTGTGGGACCCACCACACTAAATTCTCACATGGGAGGTTATGTGGGGTGTGGGACCCACCCCTAACTTCCTCTTGGAGGAAATAACCACCTCTTAAAATAAAATCGTGTATCACCACAATTTTATTTAATTTAAGATAAATCCCCAAATAAACTTCCATCCTGCATAAAACGCAACTACGGTAAAAGTCCCCTTAAGAGAATACCAGCACTGCGAGTTCATCGGTGTCCTCGGATTTGAATTCCGAACACTGGTTCAAAAGATAGAAAAACATGCTCGTACGTTTACTAAATGTACCCAAACAAAACTTTAAAATTTGATTTTGGGCACACCGGGCCTCAGAATCAAGTACCGTCAGAAACCACAAACTCATAAAATTCCAAAGTTTTTAAGAAAAACAATTTCCTTGAAATTTCCAGGTCTTTACAACTTCCTTCAAGACATTCCATGGGGTCTTGACATGGTATCAACCTTCGTTCGGAGTAGATGACAACATCAGGCATGTCGGGGCATCTCTGGATGCGTGGACATTAGGGAACTTGTATTAATCCTCATAAGAGGGCATCGCAAGGGCACTAATCCTAAGGCATCCCATGTCAGTCACGGGTTATCTTATGTAAAAGGCATGTCTCTGAGGTTTTTCTCAGCTTCCCATGTTTAACACAAGGTATTTTGCAAGTTTAACATCATGCAGAGATGGTTATGCTAAAGGCATGTCTTCTGAGGTTTTTCTCAAGCATTTCATGTTTAACACCAGGTAGGTCGCGGGTTTAACATCTTATAGAGATGGAATAAGAGTGATCAGAACATCCCATAGAGATGGATCATATTGGTACATCCCTAGGAAGGAACGCCTAGAAGTTTTACCATATGGATGAATCAAAATGCCCAATGAGGACAGATCCGATGTGGTATGTACTATAGAGGGAAGATATCACATTGTGAAGGATGATCTAGACACCAATGAGGGAAAATCAGGGAAATTTCACCCTAGAAAAGGGGAAACCGGGGTTTACCATTGGCTGGGATATAACCTCGTGGAGGTTTCCTACGTACCATGTGTTGACGATAGGGATCAAAATCCATGTAGTTTAAAGGGGTGATGAATCAGGGTGTACAAAAAGGACAAAAACCCGAATAAATATTGGGGATTACGTATGGATAGCGACCCATCACAAGATGGATACTCTTGGTTGGATGGTTATGGATTGAGTGGGGCTTATGCATGGTTAGATACCTGATTGTTGCTAGGAGCAGTGGAGAAGTGGGTGACATGATCTCACCGAGATGCGGTGGCCTAGGTAAAAAACAGGATGGATGATGGAGAGTTGAATGAAGTGGAGGGGGGAATGATATGAAACTGATGTGAGGACAATGGTGATGTTGGGATTGAGCCTCGAAGAGACTTCCTACATATCCCCATAGAAGGGAATCAAAGTCCGCATAGTTTGGTGAGGCGATGGGACACCTGAGGAGGTAGCCCGTGAGAATGGACGCATGGATGGGACCTAGAGGAAGTATAACTTTTGGGTTGGGGAATTGATAATGTCTTACCACTAACTGGGGTTCTCAATGGCTTACCGTCAATTGGGGATGAAAATGGTTTACCACTGGTTTGGGATACAACGGCTTACTACTAGTTGGGGAATACAACATCTTACTATCGATTGGGGATACAACGGCTTACCGCTGGTTAGGGTTGACAATAGATTACTGCTAACTGGGATTCCAATGGATTACTGCTGGTTGGGGTTCCAACAGATTATCGTTGGTGGGGGTTTCAACAACTTACCGTCGACTGGGGAACACAAAGTCTTATCGTCGATTGGGGTTGGACCTCATGGAGGCTTCCTACGTACCTTGCCTAGGACACAAGGATCAAAGCCCACATAGTTCAGGATGGTTTGGTGAACCGACATGAAGGGGGTCGGGACCAATAGGTGTTGGAATGAACCTCAGGGAGGCTTCCTACATACCTTTCCTTGGAAAGAATCAAATTCCACATAGTTCAGGAGTGTTTGTTGAACCAATGTGAAGGGTTCAGGCCAGTAGGTGTTGTTCTTGAACCTTAGGGAGGCTTCATGCGTACCTTTCCTTGGAAAGGATCAAATTCCATGTAGTTCAGGAGAGTTTGGTGAACTGACATGAAGGGTTCGGGACTAGTAGGTGTTGGGATTAAACCTCTGGGAGGCTTCCTACATACCTTGCCTTGGAAAGGATCAAAGTCCACATAGTTCGGAAGTGTTTGGTGAACCGACGTGAAGGGGTCGGGGCCAGTAGGTGTGTCACGAACCAGTCCGAGTCGACCCTAAATCTGTCACCCATGCCAGCCCACGATAAGTCTTGAGAGGTGTTCCTGATCCTCCTAGGATGGCAACAAGCACCGAGGGAATCATTAGAGTACACAATGGAATGATTTCACCCAAACATAAACAATCAAACAAACAGTGGAAAGAAATGGACAACCCAAAATAAATTTACATAAAAATTGAACTGAACATTATTTTTATAAGAAAATGAAATTACAACTAAACCAACAACTCAACAGACCAAACCTGATAACCCACTAACTCCATGTGACCCCTATGGTCACTCTCCAACACAATGATCACATGTCGCCCAAGGTGATTGAACTCAAGCTAAAACCTGCACAAGGGATAAAAATAGAAGAAGAATATAGGTGTGAGTATTAAAACTCAGTAGGTTAGCCTGGTATTCTATTCCCAATGCACATCCATTAAAATAAAAGAAACATCAATTTCAAGTTTTAAATACAATATATAAAGGTATATTTTCCAAATGAGGTCACATTCTATAAAAAAATTTACCAGAAAAAAACTTGCATCTTTTATAAACAAAAATGCTAGTAACAATTTTCAAAGAGATGCAACTTCAAAATGAAAATAGTTTTCATGAGGACTACTTTAAAGAATGTACACTTTTAAATAAATCACACACACTACTAAATTTACCAACAAAACACACCGTATGACGATAGTGTAATTCCCCAGTTCCAGAAGCCGCCCAGAGGCGCCCCGTACCCGATTGGTCACATGGTTTCAAGTGCATTTCTCCGAACACCAGAGACTACTGACTAGCAGCGAGGGACTTGGGTGTGATAGTGGGGAAACTATTCCCTCATTGGCAGAGTGACAAAGCCGAAGTAAAACAGACAACAATAGTAGAATCAATAATACTACTAGACAATAGTAAACAACAGAAGACTGAAAGTAAATAACAACTGGAGCACATATATAAATGATGCATGATACATATTTCTAGGAAAGAATCCAAACAAGTCACAATGATGGAATACAGTAATAAAACAAAGTACAAAGAAAATTAAGTAAACAACTCCACAGCATCGTAAGACTCATCTTGGTCCCATACTCCCCAGCTCCACAGCAATCAAGTACCTAAAGTAGAAGGGTGTTTTCCCTTATCTAGACCTACAAAAATATAATCTATTTCGGCGCAAAAGCATGACCCAAACAGGGTATAAGATGAATCCTAGTAAGAAACCACCCAAATATTTGTGCCTAACAATCAATGAATATATATGGCAAGAAATAAGCAAAGAGAAGCAGTAAAAAAGGAAGTACCCAAAAGTAAACAATCTTACAGTTTCAATTGAATTCAATTTAATACATCAAGTAAGAAGATAATCACAAATAGGTAACCCTCTAGGAAGTAATCATAGCCTAACCCCTCCAGTTTAACAAAAAAATACAAGCAACACTACCACAAAAATGGGCAAGGGAAGCGGTACCCTTTTATCAGTGCTAAAAAAACACTATTAAAAGAGACCCTTTATCAGTGCTTTTTTTAGCCCTGATAAAGGCCCCCCTTTATCAACGGTTTTTTTAGCACTGTTAAAGGGGACCCATTTATCATCGCTTCTTTTAGTAGCGCTGATAAAGGGGGGATTTATCAGCGCTTTTTCCTAGCGCTGATAAATTTTATGTTTCAAAAAAAATATTTTTTCATGAAAAATAATATATTGTTATATAAGTATATTTATATTGATATAAATATAATATATATTTTTTAAATATGTTTTAGATAAGTATAAATATACTATTACATTTAATATATAATAAATTTAGTGAAAATGGATTTAAAATGTTTTAAAATATATTATTATTTAATAATTTTCTAATTATCATCGATTAAAAATAATTTAATAACAATTTGAAGACACAAAAAATCAAAAAAAAAGATTTAAAATAAGTTGAAAATGTAACTCAAACTTCAAATGGCCATAACTTTTCATCTGGGTGTCTGTTTGATCTATACATCATATCAAATCGAATCATACGATGATCTATATGCTCTAGTGACCCAATAAAATCTTCTGTCATATTTTTTTAGGCCAAAAAAATGCCCATAAGGCCTCTAAAACTGAGTTTTTAGTCAGGATACCTTGATTTTTTAACATTCAAACAAGTATAACTTCTGATCTGGATGTCTGTTAGGCCTGTACCACATATCATATCGAAGATTGTTTCATTTTCTTCAATTTGACTGATTTTGGAGTTGAAACAGGCTTCTTGATTAGAAGTTATGGTTGTTTTAACATTCTATGGCTTTTAAAATACACATATATATGTATTTATTCGTAAATATGTGTGTGTGTGTGTGTTGTATATATGTATGTATCTATGTATTTATTTATTTATTTATTTATTTATAAACAAACATAAAAAAACATATTTTATAAATGTATTTAAAACTAATCTTATAAATATATATTAATATACAAATAAATATATGGATAAAAATTATAACTTAAAAAATATATATAAATAAATATAAATATAAATTAATATACGAATATATATATATATACTAATATATGAATAAATATATACATATTAATATAACTAAATTTATTTATATTAATATGAATCAATATTAATATATGAATAAATATAAATATATATATATATATAAATATAAATATATACTAACATATGAATAAATATATATATATTAATAAATGAATAAATATATATGTATTAATATAACTAAATATATTTATATTAATATGAATCTATATTAATATACAAATAAATATAACTATATATATATATCATTAAATAGAGAAAAAAAACGAAATGGCTTAGTGGTAAAGGTGCAGGCACGCAAGGGTGGAGGTTGCGGGTTCTAGTTCGGGTGGAAACAAGGAGGTGCACGCGGGCATGTTAGGCGATGTGTGGGAAAGGGAAGCATGCGGGAGAGTGGGAGGGGGTCTTCCTAGCACTGATAAAGGGGGGGTCAAGCACTATTAAAATCTCCCCCCTGCGTAATATATTTTTTTTTATTTTTTTTTATTTTTTTAACTTTTATCAGTGGTTTTTAAAAGTGCTGATAAAATATGTCCTTTATCAGTGCTAAAAAAACGCTGATAAAGGACCCATTTTATTAGCGCTTTTTTTTACTACTGATAAAGGGATATTTTATCAGTGCTTTTTTAGTGCTGATAAAAGAGGCATTTATCAGTGATTTTCTGAGCGCTAATAAAAGTTACCCCCCTATCATCGCCTCGATTAACAGTGATTTTTTTAGCACTGTTAATGCACTTTTCTATCACTGATAAAGGAAGTTTTTGTAGTAGTGCAACCCTATGGTAAGTAATCATAGTCTAACCCCTCTGGTTTAACTTTATCACAGACTCTCTAAGGAAGATCTCACTATCAATTCCCCCTATAGTCTCATATCAGTAACTAATAGGCAATCTGGGGAAGCACTCAACGTCCAATTCCCCCTGTGGCCCGCATTGAGGAACTACAGACACTCTAAGGGAGCACTCAATGTCCATCCCCCCTATGGTCTCACAACGTAAAAGTAAACAGACACTCTAGGGATGACCTCAACATCTATTCCCCCTATGGTCTACTACACCAGGTTCCCATAGCCCTATGTAAATCAATCAAGCACAACGATATATAGCAGCCAAAGTAAACCTCAAGAACTACTTGGCTAAACAGTCTACAGCATATCATAGCATGTCAGATAAAATCACTCCATCCTACAATACTAGGCATGGAAAGCAAAGCAGTAGCCTAACAGGGAAAGCTAGACCAAATAGTTAAAAACAAGAAAACATGGGTAAAATATCCATAGCTTGAAAAAGATAACCCTATTCGCAAATAATTAACCTCTATCCAAACAAACAAGGCATAGTAGGTAGTAAAAGGACTAAAAACCATAAACACACAATACCCCGAACAAGGGTATTGGGCACTTTTTCACATATAACTCTAAGACTATCTATAGAAAGGCACAAACCAACTACCTCGGCATTATGAGATCGATATAAATGAACCTCAGGCCTTGAATCTCCCTATAATGTCGTAGATCTGCAAAACCATTAAAAACGTTCAACCGAGGATATCTCGCGAAAGAGGAGAAATCAAGATATGGTATTCAAGAAGAAGAGATAACTCACTGATGCAATTCCAACGCAACCGATGGAGTTCAGTTCGGAGAACGGATGGCGAGTTGGGGGCTCGGAGAAGATCTGCGGTCGTACGGAAGCTTCTGGTTGAGACGGAAAAATAATGAGAGCATTTTGTTCATTAGACGCAGCCCCGATCCGTTTAATGAAAAAAAGTACACAGTGTTTACTTTCCATTATTGGGCCCTACTTTAGGCGGCCTCTAGTTCACCCAACATGGTGATGTACTTGGTCGTTACACGGCCAGTACACGATCACCCGCGGCAACCGAGTACACGGCGTGTACTCCATAAATTTCCAGAAACTCCTCTTTTTCTCAAAAACAACCAGAAAGCAAGATTCATACTTGAAAAGAAGATATAGGTTCTTAAAAACTTCCCCCCTTAAAGAAATTTGTCCCTGAATTTCCCTAGTAAGGCGGCGTAAAAGAAGAAACCTCAAACAGCTCTGTCCACTACGATCGTACATCGACCTCCCTTTCCCAGGTCTCATCGTGTACTCGCCCATGATGCCATAGCACTCGTACTATAGGAATAGACCATCCATGAATAACCTTCTCACTATGATCAAAAATCCAAATAGGATACTCTTCGAACAATGCATCCACTTCTAGCTCAACCTCCTTGAGTTGGAAAACATGATATGGGTTTGAGAAGTAACATCAAAGCTAAGAAACGTGGAAGACATCGTGCATATCCTGGTACCTCTGTGGTAACTACAACTGATAGGAAACTGGCCCAACTCTCCCTAACACCCCAAATGACCTGACGTACCTTGGAGAAAGCTTACCCTTTCTCCTAATCCTCCTATGTCCCAACCTCGGTGTGACACGTAGGAAAACCTGATCTCTGACCTCAAACTACAGAGGTCGTCTCTGTCGATCATCATAAGGATTTTTTCGAGATTGTGCAGTATTAATCCTCTTCTGAATCAGCTCTATCAGATCTATGGTCTCCTGGTCAAGACGAGGTCCCAGCATAGTTGCCTCTCCTGCCTCCAGCCAACATAAGAGGGATTGGCATGGCTTACCGTACAAATCCTCATAATGTGTCATCTGAATAGTTTCTTGAAAACTGTTATTGTAGGAAAACTCCATAAGAGGTATGTGCTTATCCCAAGAAACTTCAAAATCCAGGATGAATGCTCGAAGCATGTCCTCAAGTACATGAATCGTATGCTCAAACTGGCCATCTATATGGGGGTGGTAAGCTGTACTCAGAAGTACCTATGTACCCAAAGCCCTCTAAAGTCCCTGCCAAGCCCAAGAAATAAAACTTGCGTCCCTATCTATCGTGCACCTCTAAATGAATCTCAGAGAATATAGCCATAAGCTTCCAATCACTACTGGCCTCCTGAACTGTTTATATCTGAGTCCTCCTGCTCAATGCATCAGCCACTGCATTGCCCTTCCCAGGTGTGTAGGCAAGCTCAATGTCAAAAGACTGAAGGTACTCAACCAACCTTCACTGTCTCAAATTCAGGTCGCACTGAGTGAAGATATACTTGAGACTTTTGTGGTTGGTGAAAACCACAAAATTCTCTCCCAGAAGATAGTGTCTCCAGAAGTGTAAAGCATGAACAACTGTTGCCAACTTGAGATCGTGCATCGGGTAATTCCTCGCATGTGGCCGCAACTGCTGAGACTTGTAAGCAATGAATCCTTCCCCCTATATAAGCATATCTCCTAGCCTGATACCCGAAGAATCACATTAAATAGTATAGCTCCTGCCTGGCTCTAGCAGAACTAATATCGGTGCTAAATTCAACCTCCCTTTCAGCTCTTGAAAGGCTAACTCACAAGAATCAGTCCACAAATACTTCACACCCTTCTTAGTCAGACCTATCAGTGATGCTTCTAAGCATGAAAAGTCATGTATGAAAAGTCTTTAGTAACCATCCATTTATAGAAAACTTCATACCTCAAAGAAGTTCTTCGGCTGCTCCCAGGAAACTACTGCTCTCACTTTCTCTGGGTCTACTGATACTTCTATCTCTTAGATAACATAACCCAAGAAGTGAATATGGTACATCCAAAAGTGTAATTTTGAGAGCTTATCATATAATTGATGCTCTCTCAGTATACTCAAAATGGTCTCAATATGTGTAGTATGGTCGTGTAGAGTGTGAGAGTACACCAAGATATCATCCATAAAGACTACCATGAAAGAATCCAAGTATAGATAGAACACTCGGTTCATCAGTGCCATGAAGACTGCAGGCGAGTTAGTGAGACCGAATGGTATAAACACATACTCATATAGACCATACCTTCCCAGAAGGCTATAAGAGGTATATTATATGGTCTAACGCGCAAATGATGGTAACCGGACCTCAAGTCAATCTTCGAGAACACCCAGGCTACTCGAAGCTGATCAAAGAGGTCATCAATCCTCGGTAAGGGATATTGGTTATTGACCATTAACTGGTTCAACTTCTGATAATATACACAAAGTCTGAGGGTACCATCTTCCTTCTTCACAAATAGGATAGGTGAACCCCAAGGAGAAGTACTGGGTCGGATGAAACCCTTTGCCTACAACTCCTCCAACTACTTCTTGAGCTCCTGCAACTCTGGTTTATCCATCCTATAAAGAGTAATAGACACCAGTGCCGCTCCTGGAACAAGCTCAAATGAAAAGTCCACATATCGCTCTAGAGGAAAACCTGAAAAGTCCTCTGGAAAGACGTCTCTGAAACTATCCACCACTGGAGGAAATTCCATCTGTGAAGTCCCTTCGTCATCCCGATATATACTATCAAACTGGGTTATAACTCCTCTCAACCCATGATGCTCGGGTCTCTCTCTTCTCGGCTAGATATCCCATTCACCCTTATGTATAAACATACCACCCTCTAGTGACGTAAAACTCACTCTGTGGTGATATAAATTGACAAATACTTGGAAGGGAACTAACCAGTCCATTATGAGAATGACATAATAGCCTGTCATCTCTATGACATAGAGGTCCCATAAGAAGTGACACCCACCAAACTAAAGAGGGAACTCCTTGCACTAATTTACAGTAGCCATTCTATTCCCCAACAGAGTGTCTAATTTCAAGATCTCAGCAGAAGAAAAGATACAGATCCCAAGCCTTTACACAACAGCGAAAGATATAAAGCTATGGTAATACCTTGTATTGAAAAGAACAAAAGCTAAAACTGAGGAAACTAGGATCGTACCTCAAACTGTAGAGGGTCAGGGGTCTTGATCATACTGGGTCTATTCCACTACAAAAGTCTGACCTGCACTGTGGCCCTATGACCCTACCTAACCACCCTGATCTGATCCACCCTATTTTTGTTGAAAGTCTGGAGACTGACTACCATGGCCATGACCTCCACTTTAGCCTGAATGGCCGGAAGAACTCTAGTTCCCTAACTGATGAGAAACTGGTGGTGCTACTCCTGAATGTGTAGTCATAGAAGAACCCATGTCACCAGCTACTGGTGAGAATAATTGACAGAAGCACTGAAGATGGCCCATATTGTCGCATGATTGGCACTCCATTGGGTCTCTTGGGAAATGTTTCATCGTATTCTCGCTCTTCCCGCACTGTTAGCACACCACCTGGCTACCCGAAGAAGTGTCCCGCCTCCTCGGATCCCCATGTGTAGACTCCCTGTGGCGCTTCCTGCTATCAGTAGGAGGGATACCAACTCTGGATGTTGAACCGCCCTAGCTCACCACTCCATAATTCCTCATATTTCACTCCATGGTTAGTGCTTGGTTGACTATATAAGTGATATAAGTCAACTTGAAGATGTTCACCTCAGATCGGATGTCATGCATGAGACCATCCTCAAAATTCCTTGCCAAGAATAACTCATCACCTCCTGGGATAGGCATGAAGCATTGAAGCTCAGTGAAATGAGAAGAGTACTCCATGACTGAGAGATTACCCTACTCCAGATTCATGAACTCTTGGGATCGATCGACCCTCAATGTATACGGGTAGAATTAGTCATAAAAGGCATGCTAGAATTTATCCCAAGCCATAACCTGCTGGTGTCCCGCCTGTGAGATCACATCCCACCATCTCTTGGTGGAATCCCGAAGCATATACATAGTGAGATTCACCCTCCTCTCTAGAGGAGTCTCCATATGCTCGAAGATAGAAAGAATGGCTTCTAACCATGACTCTGCAACCTAAGGTCCTCTTTCCCCTGTAAAGGTGGGAGGATGTTGCTGTTGGAAAACCCATGTCAACTCTTCCATAGAAGGGGCGGGATGCAGTACTCCTCAGAAGGTATGCATAAACCTCATAAATCCCTCTCATAACTATGCATCAGCACCTATGTCTGGAATGATGACTGGTGTCAAGACTGGCACAACTAAAGGATCTTCCGGTAGTCCCTGATCAGCCATATCCGGTGTCTAATCACTGTCATGTAACTTGTGAACAACCGGAGGACGTCTCGGTGGCATGAATTTGAAAGGTCAAGTGCACACCTTAGATCAAGATTAATAGGGACTAAAACTTTGAAGATTAAGAATGGAACAGGAGAAGGAAATCATTCAATTTTTTGAAAGCATGGATATAGGGCGTGTATAATAACTACACGGAGTGTTCCCTTAAGCCTTCACATGGGCGTGTGCTCCTTCCAAAACTGGCCATGTAACACACCATACACATGGTGTGTTGTCCTAACACATGGAATGTACTTGAATCCTCTTCCCCTACCTGGGTTCCCTCACACGGCTAAGCCTCATGGTTCTCCTAGAACAAGACTACACGTCGAGTTAGTTCCAGACATGGTGTGTACTAGATGAACTTCATCGACCCGTGTTTTTAGTCACACGGCTGGTTACAAGGCTCACTATATATGGTGTGTTTATGATAGACACGACATGTACTAGGAATATTTCACCGACCCGTGTTGTTCATTACACAGCCAAAATCAAGGGTTACACTACACGGTGTGTTCAAGCTTTACCCAATGTGTATGACTTAATTTTTTACCCATCCATGTCATTAGTCACACGGGTGGACACATGGTCTACACAACACGGTGTGTATATATGGAACAAGGCATTTTCTACCAAGATTTTCCCAACCCCATGTCTCTTCCCACACACCTAGTGACATGGTTAAAGACTACACGGCATGTACATAAGTACATGACATGTACTCAAGAAAAACAGTTCCTTCCCAAATAGAAAGACACGTGGCATGTATTCATCAATACACACTGTGTATTCTGGGTTTTTCCGAACAGTAAGCCTCAGAAACTACTCCGGAACCTATAAAAACACTGAAACAAACATTAAGGTGCCAAATTATGATTCGTGAGGGCCGATACTCCCCATGAATCAAAGCTTGGAATATTATACATGTCATAAACAAGGATAAAAGTGCAATGATCCACCAAATTCTAGTCTATGAGGGCCCATAACACCTCAAGAACCAAAATTTGGCATTAATTAAAACAAAACCTTACACAATCCAACACCTTATCAAATAGTAGGTATTCTATCAAGGCATCTATCACAACTGCATGCATATCTTACACAACATCTATCACAACAACATAAAATCACTAATGCACCCTAAATGGCATGGCAGGAATGCATGACATGTGATTTCTAACAAGTGCCTATATGATGCATGAGATGGAATACCCTCATCTCATCAGGTTTCAATAGAAATAGAACCTCAATAACATCAATGATAACAGCACAATACATGTGAATCACCCAATGGTGAAATAAAATCAACTGTAAAATTGCAAAACCATAAAATTGAAATAACCGAGGTAAATTGGTTTTTCCATGTACACGGGTTAGCTACTCCTGGGAACAACTTATTACCAAGTACCTATTCCTTCATATCCCTGGTTATAGGATCCAAACATAAATTCAAGAAGAAAATAAACCCTCTGATAATGCTTTGTAACACCCCGGTTTCGAAAGCCGCCCAGAGGCGCCCCATACCTGGTTGGTCACATGGCCTCAAACGCATTTCCCCGAATGCCAGAGACTGCCGACTAGCAACGAGGGTCTTGGGTGTGATAGTGGGGAAACTATGCCCCCATTGGCAGAGTGACATAGTGGAAGTAAAATAGACAATAATAGCAGAAGCAATAATACTACCAGACAACAGTAAACAGTAGAAGACTGAAAGTAAATAACAACTGGAGCACATATATAAATGATTTATGATACATATGTTTAGAAAAGCAGCCAAAAAAGTCACAATTCTGGAATACAGTAATAAACCAAAGTATAAAGAAAATCAAGTAAACATCTCCACAACATCGCAAGCCTCAGCTTGGTCCCATGCTCCCCAGCTCCACAGAAATCAAGTAACTAAAGTAGAAGGGCACTTGACCTTATCTAGACCTGCAACAATATAATCTTTTTGGGCCCAAAATCATGACCCAAATAGGGTGTGAGACAAATCCCAGTAGGCAACCACCCAAAGATCTGTGCCTAAAAGTTAGTGAATATATATGGCAGACAATAAGCAAAGAGAAGCAGTAAACAAAGAAGTACCCAAAAGTAAACAATCATACAGTTTCAATTGTATTCAATTTAATACATCAAGTAAGCAGATAATCACAAACAGGTAACCCTCTAGGAAGTACTCATAGCCTAACCCCTCTGGTTCAACCAAACACGATAAGCAACCCTCTGGTAAGTACTCATAGTTTGACCCCTCTGGTTCAGCTTTAACACAAACTCTATGAGGAAGCACTCACCTTCAATTCTACCTATAGTCTCATATCGATAACTAATAGGTGATCTGGGGAATCACTCAACGTCCAATTCCCCCTGTGGCCCACATCGAGGTACTACAGACACTCTGAGGTAACATTTAACATCCATCCCCCCTATGGTCTTGTAATATAAAATTAAACAGATGCTTTGGGTAAGCCCTCAACATTTATTCCCCCTATTGTCTACTACACCAGGTTCCCATGGACCTGTGTAAGTCAATTGAACACAAAAATATATAGCAGCCAAAGTAAACCTCAAGAAATACTTGGCTAAATAGTCTACAAAATATCACAGCATGTCAGATAAAATCACTCTATCCTGCAATACTAGGAACGGAAAGTAAAGAAACAGCCTAACAGGAAAAGCTAGACCAAACGGTCAAAAACAAGAAAACATGGGAAAAACATCCATAGATTGGAAAATATAAATCTATTCACAAACAATTAATCTCTATCCAAATAAACAAGGCATAGCAGGAAGTAAAAGGGATAAAAACCATAAACACGCAATACCCCGAACAAGGGTATTGGGAACTTTTGCACATATAAATCACATACTATATATGGAAAGGCACAAACCACCTACCTTGGCATTGTGAGATCGATATACGTGAACCTCATGCCTTGAATCACCTTAGAACATCGTAGATCTCCAAAAACATTAAAAAATTTCAACTGAGGATATCTCACGAAAGAGGAGAAATCAAGAGATGGTATTCAAGAAGAAGAGAGAACTCACTGATGAGATTCCAACACAACTAATAGAGTTTGATTCATATAATATATGGCGATTCGAGGGCTTGGAAAAGATTTATGGTCGTACGGACGCTCCTGGTCGAGACAGACGAAGAAGGAGAGCATTCTGTCCATTAGACGTGGCCCTGGTTTGTTTAATGGAAAAAAATAAAGTACACAGTGTGTAATTTATAAGTACATGGCGTGTACTTGCCCTTACCTGACCCCACTTTAGGCGGCCTCCAGGTCACCCCACACGGCCATGTACTTGGTCGTTACACGGCCAGTACACGGTCACCCACGGCAACCGAGTACACGGCGTGTACTTATAAGTACACAGCGTGTACTCCAGAAATTTCCAAAAACTCCTCTTTTTCTCAAAAAAAATCAAAAAGAAAAGATTCATACCTGAAAAGAAGATCCAGGTTCTTGTAGATGGTGAGTACAAAATATCCAATGAGCACAAGTCATGGGAACACCCCTAGGCACTAGTTAGTTATGAGCCCTAGGTACCTTGTATCTCGGTGAAAGTAACCATAATAAATATTTGTTCTCGTGCACACGAGCCACTAGTAGGGATCATACCCATAACCTAGTGGTCCCAAAACATCATCATCATCATAGTTTAGTTAGTGTTTTTATCATCAAATTTGCGACGTGAAACAGGGGCCAAACCCCATAGGATCACAACCATACTAGTACACATCCACCCACCTAGATACCCAGGATTCCCTTTAGAGATCAATCAAGTTACACATATTATAAAATACACATTTCACATCAAAATTCCATTCCCAAACCATAAACACACAAACAGACCACAAACTTGATTCACATTTCTTTCACGAATCAATAAACCACTAAAAAAATCGTAAAATAATTTCAAGGAGTGTATTGAGGATTTTCACATAAAACTCATTCAAAAACACTCTTTTAAGTATAAAAAAACAACAAAACCATACCCAACCATATTTTTTAGCCCTAAAACATTTAATAAAATCATTTCATGGACCATAAAATAATCCCAATTGACACAACATGGTATATACATGTAAAACACTCATTCTTCATTTTTAGGAAAGGCCGAACGGGCCTTTAAAAATTTTCTCAAAACTAAAATTTTACAAAGTTATGTATTTAAATTTTATTAAGGAGGTGTATACACACCATTTACAGCAGAAAACTAAATTCATAAATCCCTTAAAACACTCAAGTTGCATATTCAAAACACAACCATTTTCATAAGGATGTGAAACGGGCCATTTTCCGGAAACTCAGCCCAAAACATGTTGTAAACCAAAACCCATTTGTTTGTAAAACCAAATACAAATTTTAAATCCATAAAAGGATCCTAAGATAATTTTTTTCATACTGAAAATGTATTTATAAATCTAAAAAAATCATTTTAAATTGCACTAGACACATAAAAGTCAACCGGGCAATTTACCAAACACATGACATGCACTCTTTAACAAAAAAACTTATTTTAAGCACTAAAAAAGGAATAAAATACCATTTTCATGCCATAAATTTATTTAATATACTGAAACATATTCAAAATACCATAAACCAAGTGATAAATCTCATGGAATAATTTATCAAACAAGAGGAGTGCACATTTATACCAAAACAACTATATTTTTAACAAAATAATGCATAAAACATCATTTGCACAAAAAACAATTAAAAACAAGGTTTCATAGTAGAAAATATCATATAAATAAGTTTATAACAGCATGATAATGATGAAACTTAAATGATAAAGGCTTGTGCAAGGGATATCCTACCTCAAATCCATAGTGGAAAGGAAACGCACACTCAAAATCACCTGCTGCGGTTCCCAACACTCTAGATCTATTAAGAATCACCCTAAATGAACCAAACCACCATAAAAAATCATTCCAAAACATTACCCTATGTATTTAATGACCAGGGGATAATATAAAACCAAAATAAAATGGAAGGAGAAGGAAGAGGGAGAAGAAAGGAGAGGGAATCTCACCTTGGAAACTAAAAGACTATACATCCTTCCTTAGATCTACACCCTTAAAGGAAAGGTAATGGAATGGAAAATCTTGGAGATTATCCTTAGGTCTGGATGAACTAGGGAAATTTTATTTGGGGTAAAAATAATGAAAGATAAAGGATTTATGAAATATACAATTTACCTTAGAAAATATGGACGATTTCAGGAATCTTGAGAAGTTTTTCCCTAATACTCAGCTAATATGAGCTTCAAGGAGTGAAAATTGAAAATGGGGGTGTGCCTAGGTATCTGGGGCTCGAGTGGGAGGTGGGATCACCAAACAATGTTAAAATATAAAAACTATATAAAAGAAACAAATTGTTTTTTTAAACTGTAAATGGGCCCACGGGCTGGCCCAATACCTGAATAGATAACCCAAATTAACCATGATTATTAATTTTTAATGGGTCCAAAAGGATACGTAGGCTTTAATATGTTAGGGGGGAAATAGAAAGTGGAATTAGTAAAAAATGTTAAAAAATGAAGGAGTTATAAAAGAAACAAAATGTGTTTTTAAATCTGGAAATGGGCTCACGGTTTGGCCCAAATCATGAAGTAACCACCCTTTTTACAAAAACTCCAAAAAAAAGAATTGAGTCACCCAGATATGGATGATTAGAAATATATGACACTTCAAAACTCAACATTAATCTCACCCAAGACCCATGAAAGGGATTAGGATTTTCAATAAACCAGATCAAAACAAAGACATGAAAAACCAGGTGTGACAATTCTCCCCACCATTAAGGCTTTCCGCCCCTAGAAAGACATAGCACTTTCCAGATTAAAGATAAATACCTAAGGATTCCTTATAAATATGATCCACCCTCTCAAGACAAGGAAATATCATTAAAAATTAAAGGAACTTAAGCCTCTTGCCTCAAAAAAACACTAACTCATAGCCACTTCCTGAGAATCAACTGATGGATTGAGTCACAACCTCCACAACCAAATTAAGAACCATATTGTTGGGCCCTCTCCCAATGAACACAGTGATCACCCAAACCAAATAGAACTCACGAAAACCAAATATTATAGGGGATTTTGGAATGGACTCCCCACCATTAAGAAACAACTAACCCTAGACAAGTTCTTAGGATGAAAATACATGAGACCCATGGTGGGTCTTCCCACCATTAGAAACCAACTAGCAACAAACAAAAAAGAATTCAACATGAGCTAGAATCAGGACTTAGTTACACAAGGCCACTAAAACTCTCCTGCAAAAACCTATCAACCCAAGTTGAGAGGAACACAACATGAACATTTAATCCACCCACTCTCGAATGGAGGCAGTAAGAACTGGTCCAACACTCACTGCACGGATCCAAACCCCCACCAATTAGGGAGGGGAGGGAAGAGGACCCAACTATTGGGCCATTTAAACCACAAAAAAAAACAAAGTAACTACCTCACTGAAATGGTAGAGGTGTGAGCTTAGCAATAATACCCACAATCCTAGGACTCCTGACTATGTGCCATATTCAATCTGAAACCTATTGATAGAGCTCTTATGGATGAAGCATCTATTGCCTTGCATTCGGGCTTTGATAATCCCCAACTTGTACTCCATCCCTTAGTTCCACATAGTACCACATAACACTCCCAGGAAGAAACAACAGATCAAGAGACACCATGAAACTCTCTTACTCAACAACACATTTTTACCCAAACAAGAACATGGAGATACACAAAACTATTTTCTATCACTCTGAATGAGGAGCAGAATGAACAAGGCACACAAAAACACCCACTAAACATCACCGAGAACAACTACTACAACCGAGAGAATCACTATAAAGGGAAGGAACTTTAAATCGAGCCCAAATAGTTCTCTATTTCAATAAATGGGTTGAGGTATCATTATAAGAGGTGGATTTAACTTTTGAAACAAATCCTTAGGTTGATAAACTGGAAAGATTACTAATGGAGAACCATCTATGGCCACATCACAACATCCAACACATCTTTAGAAACCCACTGAACATTACCCCAAAACTAAGCCACCAATAAGATCCCATATCAATACGCAACAAGAGTATGACTTCTTGATAATAAGGAATCATACCAAATAGAAAAAACTTCTAATACATAGGATAAACCATCCACATAACCATCAGTTCATAACAAACACCACAATTTTTTAGCTCAAAACACTTTTGAAAAAAATAAACTAACTTGGTGTATTTTCACATTCACCAATGGTGTTTCATCAAGCCTCACTCACATAAACATTTATGTGCCACCCTGGGCACTCAAATGACATTCCATACTGGCCATTCATCCATATATCCACAAAACCTTGCATGTGAGAACCCATGAAAACACCGAATGAAAAAACAAAACATCATCATTACAAAAATAATTGTGTACCTTCCAAAGGCACATTAACCACCAAATCAGAAACCATTTTCAGATTTCACAAGGAAATCCATGCTTCATCAAGAACCATTTGATTAAAAAAACAATCCATTTCATTTAATAGAACTTCCAAAAACAACCATTATATTCCAAATAGTCCTTTACCATTTAAAAAAAACAGCAAGGTACCTTTTCATAATATGACTACCAAAAAGGCAAAAAACCCTTTCCAGAAAACACCAGCCACTCAAAAACCAAATTTCCAAAACCAATTCATTAGATTCAAACACTTTTCAACAGCCCAAAACACCCCCATTTAAAAAGAAGTTTCAAAATTACTTTAAAATTATTCACGCTATCAAAACATTTTATATCAACAAACCACAAGTTTAGATTAGGGAAAATCCAATCCCGTTAAATCATTTCCACTTCCTCCCCAAAAATTGTTTAAAAAACAAAACCTTCCAAAACCATTCTTATATTTAATTTTTGAAAAACCCTTTTACAATTTTCAAAATCAAATCCTTACTTTAAAACCCATTTCCATAATTCTCACATAATTATTTTCAAAAAAAAATTCAGAATTCAATAAAGGTCCAAGAAACCCACAAAAGGGAACTAGTGTCAGTGGGTGGCTTGACCATATGGTTGGCGGCCATATGTCAAACACAACACCAACATAGAGAGAATTATTAAGACCGTTCCCCAGATCCACATGGATTTATAGGCCATACGAGCTCGTGAAGGCCATTAGTCAGACTCCCTTTTTCATATCCCAACACCAAATAATCAACAAGAACAAACAACACTAATAAAACTAGACATCCCGTGGAAACTCAAGGATTAGAACGAGCAATAGTTCGCGACTCTCTTCCCACACTTAACCCTCAAGTTTCAAAAATCCTAATCCATCTACCTTGACATCCCCCAAATAAAAAGGGCACTCTAAAAAGAAAGGTCTACTAAAATCTGACCCCCTATGATACCATTTTATCACGAACCAGCCCGAGTCGACCCTGAACTGGTCACCAAGGCCAGCCCACGACAAGTCCCGAGAGGCATTCCCGATCCTCCCGGGATGGAGACAAGAACCTAGGGAATCAGTAGAGTACATAAGAGAGCAATTTATCCCAAATATAAACAATCAAACAAAAATCATAAAGAAATGGATAGCCCAAAATACATTTACATAAAAATTGAACTCAACATTATTTGTACAAGAAACTAAAATTACAACTAAACCAACAACTCAACAGACCAAACCTGATAACCCACTAACTCCATGTGACCCCTCTGGTCACTCAACAACACAATGATCACTTGTCTCCCAAGGTGATCAAACTCAAGCTGAAAACTGCACAAGGGTTAAAAATAGAAGAAGACTATAGGCGTGAGTATTAAAACTCAGTAGGTTAGACCGATATTCTATTCCCAATGCACATCCTTTAAAATAAAAGAAACATAAATTTCAAGTTTTAAATACAATATATAAAGGTATATTTTCCAAATGAGGTCACATTCTATAAAAAAAATTACCAGACAAAAACTTTCATGTTTTATAAACAAGAATGCTGGTAACAATTTTCAAAGAGGTGCAACTTCAAAATGAAAATAGTTTTCAAGAGGGCTGCTTTAAAGAATGTACACCTTTAAATAAATCACCCAAAATTAAGAATTTACCAACCAAACACACTGTATGCCTATAATGAGTACAGAATATCCAATGAGCACAATTCATGGGAACACCCCTAGGCACTAGTTAGTTGTGATCCCTAGATACCTCGTATCTCGGTGAAAGTAACCATAATAAATATTTTTTCTCGTGCACACAATCCACTAGTATAGAGAATACCCATAACCTAGTGGTCCCCCAACATCATAATCATCATAGTTTAGTTAGTTTTGTCATTTTCAAACTTGCTACGTAAAACAGGGGCCAAACCTCACGGGATCACTAGCATATTAGTACACGTCCACCCACCTAGATACTTGAGATTCCCTTTAGTGCTCAATCAAGTTACACATATTATCAAATACACATTTCACATAAAAATTCCATTCCCAAACCATAAACACACAAACAGACCACAAAATTGCTTCACAATTCTTTCATGAATCAATAAACCACTAAAATTTTTCGTAAACTAATTTCAAGGAGTGTATTGAGGCTTTGCACATAAAACTCATTCAAAAACACTCTTTTAAGTATAAAAATACAAAAAAACCATACCCAACCATATTTTTCAGCCCTAAAAACATTTAATAAAATAATTTCATGGACCATAAAATAATCCCAATTGACACAACATGGTATATACATGTAAAACACTCATTCTTCATTTTTAGGAAAAGCCAAACGGGCCTTTAAACATTTTCTCAAAACTAACATTTGAAAAAGTTATGAATTTAAACTTTATTAATGAGGTGTATAAAAACCATTTAAAGTAGAAAAACACATTCATAAATCCCTTAAAACCTTCAGGTTACATATTCAAAATACAACCATTTTCAAAAGGATGTGAAATTGGCCATTTTCCGGCAACTCGGGCCAAAACATGTTGTAAACCAAAACCCATTTGTATGTAAAACCAAATCCAAATTTTAAATCCATAAAAGGATCCCAAAATAATATTTTTCATGCTAAAAATATATTTATAAATCCAAACAAATCATTTTAAATTACACTAGACATATAAAATTCAACCATGTAATTTACCGAACACATGGCATGCAATATTTAACAAAAAAACTTATTTTAAGCACTTAAAAAGTGTTAAAATACCATATTAATTCCATAAAATTATTTAATATACTGAAAAATATTTAAAATACCATAAACCAAGTGTGAAATCTCATGGAATAATTTATCAAACAAGAGGAGTGCACATTTATACCAAAAACAACTATATTTTTAACAAAATAAGGCATAAAACATCATTTGCACAAAAAACAATTAAAACCAAGGTTTCACAGCAGAAAATATAATATAAATAAGGTTATAAAAGAATGATAATGATGAAACTTAAATGATAAAGGCTTGTCCAAGGGATATCCTACCTCAAATTTATGGCAGAAAGGAAACACACACCCAAAATCACCCACTGCGGTTCTCAACACTCTAAATCTATGAAGACCCACCATAAATGAACCAAAACCTCATAAAAATCATTCCAAAACAGTACCCTATGTCTTGAATGACCAGGGGAGAAGATGAAACCAAAATAAAATGGAAGGAGAAGGAAGAGGGAGAAGAAAGGAGAGGGAATCTCACCTTGGAAACTAAAGGACTCTTCATCTTCCTTTATATCTACACCCTTAGAGGAAAGGTAATGGAATGGAACATCTTGGAGATTTTCCTTAGGTCTGTATGAACTAGGGAAATCTTATTTTGGGTAAAAATAATGAAAGATAAAGGACTTATGAAAGAGAAAATTTACCTTAGAAAATATGGACGATTTTAGGAATCTTGAGGAAGTTTTTCCCTAATACTTGGATTATATGAGCTCCAAAGAGTTAAAATATACAATGAAGGTGAGACTAGGTATCTGGGGATCTATTGGGAGTTTGAATCACCAAAAAATGTCAAAACATAAAAACGATATAAAATAAACAAATTATTTTTTTAAAACTAGAAATGGGCCCACGGGCTGGCCCAATACCTGAATAGATAACCCAAATTCACCATGCTTATTAATTCTTAATGGGTCCAAAAGGATATGTAGGCTTTAATATGTAAAGGTATAAAAAATAGGAAATTTAATGAAGCAAAAATGTTAAAAAATTAAGGAGTTATAAAAGAAACAAAATATGTTTTTGAATCTGGAAATGGGTACACGGTTTGGCCAAAATCATGAAGTAACCACCCTTTATACAAAAACTCCAAAAAAAATAATTGAGGTACCCAAATATGGATGATTATATATATATATGAAACTTCAAAACTCAAAATTAATCTCACCCAAGACCCAGGAAAAAAATCAGGATTTCCAATAAACCAGATCAAAACAAATACATGAAAACCCAGGTGTGACAAGGTATTGGGCTTGAACCTCAGGGAGACTTCCTACATACCTTAATTTGGCAAGGATCAACATCCACGTAGTTTAGGATAGGTTTGTGGATTACACTCTAAGGTATCCCATAGGGGATTTCATGGTCGATTCCTACTCTAAGTCCATGTGAGTCATGCTCGGTGTGAGAAACAAGAGGTAGCAAAGACCTGACGATCACGTCACGAAAGGTGCGTCCATGGGAAGTGGAGTGGGGCTTACACATGGTTATTAGACCAAAAAAGAAACTGGGGATTACATGTGGTTAGAATCCCAGGTTCCTCTAAGGAGCGGAAACGATGGATGGGGCTAACGCATGGAAGATGTCCGGGTGCCGCTAAGGAGCGGCAATGGTGGATGGGGATTATGCATGGAAGAAGCCCGAGTGTCTTCTTCATGTCTATACATGAGATAATCCCAACTCACTTATGGGTTAAGACACAAAATTGGGGCCCACACCTATGTGCTGGTGCATAAGAAGGATAACTCCAAGGGCATTGGAATTAGTCCGAACAAAGGGAGATGAAAAGTGTGAATCACATGTCCGACATTCGGAACGCGGTGAGGGTGGCATGATGATGGAGGATAATTTTTGAACGTGTTCGAAACACAAAATCCATATCGCATTATTCTGAAATGGGGACAAAAAAACGAGGGTCGACTGTTCACTATGTTCAAAACACAGGACCTGACTCGAAGTGTTGTCCAAAATCTTCTGGGGTGTTGGCCCAGAACGGTAGGTGAGCCGAGGCGGCATGGGACCAGGCCATTATGGGGTACCTTCATACATGAAAGAGTTTAAAGATCTGAATGAAGGACATGAAAATAATGGGGTAGAGTGATGGAATGTTTGAATGGATTACAACGCTCTTGAAGTTATTCCACTATAATCATGGCATAAGGTATCTTATGCTTGTAACATAAGCCGTATCTCATTTGGAACAAGTGTAATCCTATTATTGAATGATAGGGCATGTTATAGTTTAAAGTCATGTAGTGAGGACTGTTGGAATCTTATGCTTGGAGTATAAGTCATCTCTTGTTTGGAGCAAGAGAAATCTTATATTTGTCACATAGGGGGTACTACAGCTTATAGTCATGTAGAGAGGACTATTGGCATCTCATTCTTGGAGCATAATGCATCTCTTTTTTAGATAAAGAGGCATCCTATATTCATCACATAGGGAGTACTATAGTTTATAGTCATGTAGAGAGGACTATTGGCATATCGTTCTTGGCGCATAAGTCATATCTTGTTTGGGGCAAGAGGCATCCTATATTTTTCATATTAGGTGTGATACAGTTTATAGTCATGTAGAGAGGATTTTTGGCATCTAATACTTGGTTCATAAGGCATATCTTGTTTGGAGCAAGAGGAATCCTATGTTTGTGTTATAGGGTGTACTATAGTTTTAAGTCATATAGATAGGATTATTAGGAAAAAGGCGCCTAGAAATGGTTGGTATTGGGACTTACGCAGGAGCGGACCTTTCTGGTTCAACCTAGCATAGGAGTCAAGTGATGGGGTTTGGATGAGTTGCATGAGGAATGGTTCAACTCAAGGTACTTGGGGAATTGATGATGAGAATCTCAACTCACAACATGGAAAACGAACCAAGAGGAATATGTAGACTCAAGGTGTTTCCTGGTGTGCATAGAAGTATCTCAAATCACGATATTCTATTGGTGGAAGGTGGGTGTGCATAAGGGGACAATGGAAAATTCCAATTTACCGGCCTAAAAAGTTCACAGTGAGACTCTCCATTTTTCATAGGGGTCAGTGACGAAAGTGAAGGGACCGGCCTGGAGGGTCGGGACCGTAGCCCGACACTGATCCTGAGTGGGGGTGTGGGGGTGCAGCCCCCGTGGTATGGACCGTTGGGCGCAAAGTAAGGAGCTTCACGAAGGAAATTTACTCGCAGAACATAGACTCACGAAGAATAGGGTCTCACAGAGCAAAGAGGCTTGCATATCAAAGGGGCTCGCGGAGCATGGGGTCTCCCAAAGTAGCTTTGCAAAGGAAAGATGCTCACGGATTATGGTGTCTCACAAATCATAGGCTCTCATGGAGAAAAGAGGCTTGTGGAGAAAAGGGGCTCACAAAGAAAAGGGGCTCATAGAGAAAAGTGGCTCGTAGAGCCTTGAGCAACCCGAAGGAGCTCCCTCCTTCACAAAGGGCGGAGCCCTTTTCGAAGGGCATCACTTCGCGGAGCTTGGGAGCTCTGCGAAATGGGAGATCGGTCGCTGAAGGGGCGGCATGAACATGCTTATAAAGGGGGTGAGCTAGCTATTTATAGGCGATGGAGGTCGGCGGAGTGCACCGCGGAGCACAATTGTGCACCGCGAAGAGACAATGGAACCAAGAAGGAATTCGTGCTCCATAACCAGAGGGAGTTCCCTCAAGTTTCTCGTAATCGTGGAGTCGATCGTCATTGACCTTTGCGGCACTCGCGGAGGCTCTGGTCAAGTTCCCTCAAGTTCATCGTAACCGCGGAGTCAATAGTCATCGACCTTCGCAGTGCTCGTAGAGGCTCCAGTCAAATTCCACCTACTCCACGATCGTAGAGGGAGCTTCACAAATGTGCTCCGCGAATCAGTTTTTCATCCCAACTTCAAATGTCCATAACTCCTAATCTATAGCTCCATTCAGGCTCTACAACCAGTCAAATCGAAACTTGCGAAATGGGCTATGATCTTAGCTCATGTATGGAAGGATTTGGAATATTTTTTGGATGTGTTTTCTGGTTCCAATATATATATATATGAATGTATTTATTTATATATATTAGATTATACATATAAATATACATTTGTTTAAATATAAACATTACTCGTATAGGTATATATATACATATTAATGCATTTTTATAAGATAAAAATGGACAATTTTTTATTTTAAATAAAATGAATAATAGCTATTTATTTCCAATTGGTTTATATATTTAAAAATACATTTTTGTTTAAATATTTTTAAATATATATTCATACAATAGATTTATTATAAGTAACTATAAGAAAATATGAATATATTTAATTATAAATAAAACTAAAATATAAAAAATAATAAAATTTCAAAACCATAATATCTATATGAATGTAATACCTTGGAATAAATCTAATCTCCACTGAAACATGATAATAAGACTCTGTTAAATGAAGCTAAAATACAATTTAATATTAATAAATTAGGGTATCCCGACTAAAAACTCGGTTTTGGAGGTCTTTTGGGCCTTTTTGACCTCGAAAAAATAGTCATCATGGTCCTACCTAGTCAAAATGGAATAGATATCTATGTAGTCTTTGATTTGATATGTGTTAAATCTAAAACGGACACTTATATCAAAAGTTACGGTCATTTGAAGTTCAAGTCATGTTTTCAACTTATCTTAGATCATTCATTAGTTTATTGAAAATTTATGTCATAAATTGTTATTAAATGAATATTAATTGATAATAACTAAAAAATTATTAATTAATATTATTTTTTTAATTATTTTATGATAATTTATCACTAAATATCTTATATATTAAATGTAAATTCATATTTAGCCTTATCTATTTCATATTTAATAAAATATATTATATTTATATCAATATAAATATATTAATATATTAATATATTATTTTTAATGACCTTTTTTTTAAATATACCCTTTATTAGTGATATAAAAAAAGCACTGATAAATGGTGGCATTTATCGGTGCTAATAAAAAAACACAGATAAAGGGGGCTTTATCAATTCTTTTTTTAGTGCTGATAAAGGCCCCCCCTTTATCAGTGCTTTCTTTAGTGTTAATAATGGCCCCCCTTTATCGGTGATTTTTTTATAGCACTGATAAAGTCCCACCTTTATTAGTACTAAAAAAAGAATTGTAAAGACCTCACCCCCTTATCAGTGCTTTTTTATTAGTGATAATAAAGGCCCCCTTTATCAGTTCTTTTTCTCTAGTACTGATAAATGGGTCCTTTATCAGTTATTTTTTCTAACGCTGATAAAGAAAGAATTTATCTATTCTTTTATATAACTTTGATAAATGATAGTGCTGGATAAACCCAAATTTATAGTAATGATAATTCTTTGGTACTTAGAACCCCCATACTCCAAGATTTCCTCATCACTAGAAATTTTATAATCAACATAGGAATTTTAAAAATCTAACGTTTTTTCAAATATATATCATGATATCTATCACATTCTCCATGATATTCTTTAATATAATCATAAATGGGTAATTATTTTTATCATGAATGTTTATTTTACAAAATAATTTCATCATAGTTATCAACAATTTTCCTTAGAATCTTGTTAAAACACTAGTAACTTGTTCCATTGGGTGTATAACCAAGAAATATCCCTTCATTGGATCTCTCATCAAACCCACCCAAATGGATTCCTTTGATCTTGATATAACATGGGATATTGAATACCTTTAATCTTTTAAAATTGGTATTCTTCTCAAACCCTATATTAAAAGGTTTATTTATTGAATCAGGTCGGAGTAAAAACTGATTAAGAATGTAGATAATTGTTTTTGTAGCTTGTCTCTAAAAGAATTTTGAAGTACCATGATTTAATAACATATCCCTCCCCATGTATATCAAAATATGATTATTATTTTCAAATACTCTATTTTTTTAGGGTGTGTATCAATCACTATATCTATCCTTTATAACATGTTGCTCATTATATTCCTCAAACTCTTCATTCTTGTATTCATAACCATTGTTGGACTGAAATATTTTGATACCACATCCAATTTGATCTTTACTTCACCTTAAAATATGATTAAACATTTTAAGATATTGTGACTTGATTTATATAAAATAAACACAATCCATATGAGTAAAATCATCAACAATAGTAATGAAATACTTATCTTCTTTAGTTAATTTCAATCTCATCGGACCACACGCATCAAAGTGTATCAACTCAAGAGGGTTCTTGGTTTTGATCTATACCTTCTTGTAACTATTATTCATCACCTTTACTTTGTGATTCACATGAAAATTATTGATTCGTTGATGATTCAACCTTGGTAGACTTCTTATAGATTCATATTCAAAAATATCAACCATATTATTTTGTCTCAAATGGAAAAGTCTTGTATGCCAAGCACGTTCATCGTATTCACACTCATGAAGAAAGTATCTTAATCATTAAAAAATTTAAATAAGTTTCCACTTGTTAATTGTCCCTTCATGGAAATTGTTTCATTATTCAACCTCTTAATTACACACCCATTCTTTCACAAGATCACCTCATTCACATTTTCACAAAGCTGAGATATGCTCGATAGATTATGCCCCAACTCATAGGTAAAGAGAACATCATTGGATTCAAAATTCTTTTCACCAACTTTGGTACTTACAACTTTTTTCACATTTAATGGTCCATTGATTCTAAAAGTGATAAGTCCCCCATTATAGATTTGGATATTTTTCAATATTTTTTTATTTTGAGTCGTATTTAGTGAGAAACAGCTATCAATTATCCAAGGCTTTCCACCTTTCACTTCTTTATAATCCACCTCAACTAAAAATTCATTTTCTTGATTATTATTCCTCTTTATAGATATAGAGTTACCAATTTTATTAAATTACACTAGTAGTATTGTGAGACACTTGTTGGTGGTGTGTTTGGGTTAATCACACCTCCCATAAGTCTCCCCATGAGAATCAAAACTGTTATGCAATTTTTCCTTCACTTTTGGATTTTATCTCATTTAGACTCTAGAAACTTCATATTTAATCCTCATAGATTCATGGCCTGTCTTTGATTAATTAAGTGAAAAAAATTATTAAAAAACATAGGATTTGTGTTTATAGGCTCTACAACACTAAAATTTTCCTTCTAAATAAGATCACCTCAATTATAAATAGGATTTTTCAAAATATACTTTTTGGTTTTACTTTATATTTGAAATATATTAATTTATTTTAACTTCTTCAAACATAAAAATATTCTATATTGTATTTTGAATTTACCTTAGGCTTATCCTTGACTTACTACTTCCTCTATGCCTTTTTTTAAAAAATTTAGCATCATCACTTGGTTTTATAATGGATGTTTTCTCCTTATTAGGTGAATTAATCACCTTATTTCCTTTCATGTTTCTATGGGAAAATTTTTAAAGATAAAATAAAGTGTCTAACATAATAGTTTTAGGTATTATAGAATAATCAATGAGCTACTTTGTAATATCAAAAACTTTATAGACTAATCTAAATGATTCTCCAACTTCATTGATAGAATTTTTGAACTCCACTTACTAGAATTATTTCAAGGAATTCTCGGCATCACACAACTTCACCTCAAAAGACTTTGACTCCTTATCATTAGTAATTGGATTTTTTAGGTTAATATCAAGTATCTTATCTCTTATCTAAATAATTGTATTAATATCACCCATCTTTTGTGTGATATATATTTATATCTCACCAACCTCCTTAGTATTTGATTCATTAAGAGGTTTATTTAATGAATTATTCTCTCACTTAAATGATTTATTTTTTTCTCAAGATTCTTATCTTCCTTTAAACACACCAAGTGATTTTTTCTCAATTAAAACTACTTTGGTGTCTCTTCATCACCACTTTAATCTTCACTGCTATATTTTTTTCACTAAAGTGTTCATTAGACTATTTTGACTTATCCATAATATTTGAAAGTCCTTAATTTTATGAGTTCTCTTACTTCATTTTACTTTCCTCATAACAAGATACAGCATCATGTTTTGTGATAAAGTTCATTTTACTTGATGTGTTTAATTTTCCTTTAAAGTACTTTCCACCGCTATAACTACTTGATAACTTGTTTCTATTAGATGATATTTTTAATTGATCATAATCTCCATCTTATTATTACTTTTTAGGGAAACTAGATGAAAAGTTTATAATATTTTCATAATTGAAACACTTAAAATTAAATTTACCATTATATTTGCCTTTTTCTTGTTACATGCCTTTAGAAAATAATGAAATAAACTCATTGAAGTTTATAGATCATCCTTTACATAAAATTAATTAACATGATACCTCTTTGGTTCAATATGTTTCAAACTTTTAGTAGCTATGAATACTACCTACTTCTCATATTTTCTTTTACTTCTTAATTCTAGAAATCTCTATATCTATTAGGCTATCAAGATATTGTTTATTTTATAAATAAACCATGAACCCATTTCTTGATCTTTAGTCATAGAGATTTTATAATCAATATTATTTGGGATAATTATCATCAATTTATTTAACACCATGGAATCCTCAAGATATTATCCATAACTTCAATTTTAGCTAATAATTTTGTTCTCCTGAATGAAGAACTCATCTACAAAATCAAATTATCCTATTTTAATATCCTCAAATTGAGAATGAAATGTTTGTAATCACAACCCTTTTACCTTCTTGTACCCCTCATAGATATCATAGAGTTTCCTCCAAATTCCATCCACTATTTTTATATCCATTAATCATGTAAAATTTGTCTCCAAGAAGGATAAAAGTAACACATTTCACAATCAGAATCAATATTATTCTTATCAATCAAAGTTTAGGTTTCCCAAAATATGGAAATATGAACACCATTCTCCTAATCATTTTTTGTATTTTCTTAAAGCTGCTTTGTGGGTTAGTGGGAACCGCACATACCAAAACCCAAATACAACCTGACCGCATCTTCCAACCACAACCAAAAACAATCAGCAAGAAACCAAATTCAAAATTTAAATCAATAGTACCCAAACCGACCCAAATCTGTGAATTCAAAATTAAAAAGTGAACCTCGAACCGGGCACCGTAAACCACCATGGGCCGCAATCCATCACTATCTTCGATGTCAGTCACGTCAAGTAAACATCCACTACACCATTGTTCCCATCAGCAAACACCATTTTCACCATCTCGTCCCCGACAATGCATGCCAGTGGCCACAAAAAATCACACAAGCAACCATAAATCATAAGGAATTCCATATAAAGCATCGAACCAGGCCAACCAATCATAGAAAATAGTTACTATAATCAACCAAAAAAAACTAGTAATAGCAATCCACCGTCATCACTGAACATTGAGGCCTCAAAGAAGTGTCGCAACTGATGTGAACAACTAACCCAATGGGGATCTAAAATAGAGAAGGATGGTAGATTCCTCTGGGAACACCGATAACCGCTCAAACCCACCTCCCAAGACACCTTGAAAAACCACCACACAACTCCGACTGGGAGAAGATAAGTGGAGTCCTAGAGCAAGAGCAGAGTAAAGAGTGGGTGAAGGCCTCAACAGAAAGAACCGATTTTACACAAGACCACTGAACTCTGCCTCGGATCCATCATGAATAAAATAGAAAATATAGGGGGGAAACAACAAGATGAATCATAAATTCAAGAATCCATTTTCATCATCATGGAGGAAACACTGAAACCTCCCGCTGCCTGGAAACCACTATCACAATCCAAATCCTAAAACAACTCTAGCACAGGATGAAGTCCACACAACTAGAAACCCAAAATCATTGTGGGCCAAAATAGAAAACCAAGGAACAAAAATTAAACACCAATAACAAACTAAGACCGTGAAAGGGAAAGCACAAAGCAAGCAAGGAAAACTAGAATGGATAAAATTGGAATGGAGATGCCTTCATCACTACCACCCCACCATCCCAAAAATCCCTAAAACTCCATTGTGCTTGACCGGAAATGGGGTCTTGCACGGTGATTAGGGAAATAAGGGTAGAGGAGAAGTGCTGAAAAGCAAGACCGGAGATAGGAGATATGAAAGCCAACAGAAACAAACCCAAAAAAAGTGATACCAGAAAGTTCCAGGAGGAAGACAAGGGAATGAGTAAGGGAGAAGAAAAAGAATATAAAAACCTCTCACTACAAGGAGGATGACAAGAGGGTGGAATCGTCAGTGCTAGGAAGGAATCCTATCCCGATGGGAGGGAAGAGACCCGGAGAGTGTGGATCCATTTTCCTGAACACCATTCTCGGTTATATAAATAACATCCAATCTAATAGATAAAATACATGGAACTATCATCTCCTTACATAGATGAAATTAATTTCCATAAAACATGGGGACTACTTTATTATTATATCTATTCATGTTATCCATAATTTTTTTGATTAAAAAATGTTATAAAATAAATAAAAAAACTCAAATACTTGGGTATGTCTAGAATCACTTATCTTTATGGCATCCTTTTTTAAATTACAACAGAAAAAAATAGATTATAATCTTTAATAACAATCAATTTCTAACACCAAATGATAATACCTAGGTAAGAGATGTAAAAACACTAAGGGGTGATGGGTTTTTAAGGATTGAACAAAAAAATCAATACAAAAAAGACTATAGAAATATCACTCCCAAGATCACTACACAATACAAAGATAAAATCATATATAAATTAATTGAAAAACATATAATATACCAATATGGTTGTTATCATTGTCTTCAGTCAATGTGAAATGAATATCATTAGGAATATCCAATAGACTCTTCTCTCCATTTTGTATCCATAGATCGATTTAATCACCCAATGATTTGGTGGGACCCTACTTACAACCATGATATGTTAGTATCTATTAGAATATAAGGAATGAGAAGTAAGAGAGCATGAGATAATCCAGAGGAGGCTGGGACAAGCTCAAATAAACAAACACCCCATCTTAATGCCTCATCCTCCATATATTATTAGAGTCGGTACCTTGGAACCATCTTTTATATACTTTACAATTACATGTATTAATTTATTTTAATATCAATAAAGTTATTGTCACATCATTATTATTCTTATTTGTGACATTATATATGATAATGTCCTAAGGGTACCTATCATGCTGAAAGGTCATAGCAATTCCCCACTATGATGAGAACCTAAAATTGCTATGATAGTATTCTTAAATATGAGTTATATGGTTGAATGATATTATCTGATAGGAAACAAATGATATAGTATATCAGGGTTAAATGTGTCATAATACACTGAGACTTATTCTCATGAATTTTTTCCTTGGTAATCTCAAGAAAGAAGGTTATGATAACTTGACTCACCGATAAAAAATTTATATTTATATATGTCATTGGATGTTCCTATCTATGAATGTGTGTAATGGTACTTAGACTTTAATATTATTATTAATTAATATCATGAGTCATGTAATTTCATGTATTTCCATAAACCATGATGACAGATGTTCATGGTGAATTTGGGTATGTTGGGTGTGTCACAACTGATATTGCATTAATTAATAATGCAAGAAAGGATTTTCCTCTTATGTTATTTAATATAAGTTTATATCATGGGCCCTTTGATGGGGATGTAACTTCCTAATTAATTCCATGGCCATTGTTTTTTGTCATCAGGTTCATTTTCAAAAATTCAAAGAAAGCGACATCTGGAATATGGGTTGATGATACCAGTATGAAACCTACTTGATTAGAGATATCATGATAAAAGTGTTATATTAAACAATGTATATTTGTATGGAGTTGTGTATTGTTATGAACCATGAAAGTCTTGAGAGTATTATCTAAATAAATTCATATTAAAGAACTAATAAACTGGAACTGAAAAACTATTAACAAAATTGGTGAAAAATAAATTATTATAAATTATTATGTAACATTTATTTGATACCACTTGAAGATTCCAGGGCATAGCATAAGTGGTAAGGCCCATTCCCAATAACATAAATTCACCAAATTCTTCATATTTTTCCTTATAAATTAATGAATATCAACCCAATAATCCATGATATGGGATCATAACATATAATTTATAATGAATTTATGTAAATAAATAATTTACTCACATTAGAATTATTTTTTCATTGATGAATCAAATGAAAAATTCATGTTGTACTATCATTGCATCAGAGGATTCAAAGGTATAATACCTTTACCAATTATCCACACATGAATCATGAACCTCTAAACATCACCATATAAATCCTCCAGTGATAGCGTGAAATATTATAATGCTTGTGTCATTTTTCTCTGATTGTCACAATAATCACTTCAAGGCGGAAGGATTATTCTTGATCTCATTAAAATCAAGAGGGTGGAAGAGGAGAATTATTTTTAATTCTTGATAAAATTAAAGAGGAAAGTATCTATAGGTTTTGAGATAATTATTTAGATACTTTCATTATGCACAAAGATAATTAGGGTTGAGAATGATAAAACCGGGATAATATAGAGTTAAGATTAAAGAATAAATAATTGCACATGAACCTTTATTATTCTATTAATCTCCCAAAACTTCCATGTATAAATAATAATATTATTATTATTATTTACTTGAAATTTAATAAAGTCATGGATAAATAAATATCATTTATTGAATAAATAAATAAATATTTATTCAAATAAAATTTAATTTAGAGTTTCTCATTGGACCATTAACTCAGAAGGTTATTCCTCCTAAATATTTATTAGACCATAAATAATGACTATTTAAATAAATATCACTATATTATTTGATGATAAATAAAAAATATTATATTCACTAAAATAGATAATAAATATTTATTAATTATCTAATTACCAGTTATTCGAGAGAGTAGCTTTTCAACAATGGAAATTCATTATTTACATAAAATTAATTATTTATTATTTATCACTGGATCGTTATTTGATTCATCAATGAATAAATAATTTCAGTACAAGGTAATTATTTATTTACATGAATGAATTTTAAATTATATGTGATTATCATATCTCATAGATTCTGGGGTTTCTATTTGTTTAGTTCTGAGAAGAAATATGAAGAATTTGATGAATTTTTATTATTGGGCATGGTCCCAACCACTTATATTGTTCCCTAGAACATTTAATCTGAAATTGAATTAACATGTTTCATCAATTAAATATATCCCTTGAGGATTATCCCCTGGTATGAATTCATTTACTCATATTTTAAAAAATGTATGAGTACATGGAAATGGTCACAAGTCTTGTAACCCTTTAGCCGATTTTCATTCTCCCATATGATTCATCGTATGAAATGTTTAATCAATGATAGTAATTGGTAGAAGATTCTTGAACATTAATAACTTAATATTTGACTACCATTTATAATCATAAAACCCATATAAAATTGTATATTGTGATTACCATAGTATTATGATGTCTATACAACATACAATATGATATGTGATGGCAATAACATAATATCAATATAACATGTCTTATGATGTTCCCATAACAAATCATATGGTATACCATATTTCCATATTTTATACCATGTGACTTATCCATATTGTCAAATATGATATATCCAAACATATTATTTACATTAATTTAGGGAATACATATAAAAATCTCTCACTTACATTAAATTTCCAAAGACTTTTTTTATTTCACCTTATATTGTATCATATATAATAAATTTTAAAACTATATCCAAAAATACTTTTGGATATCTTCCAAAACACTTTTGTAAGTATATCATCAAATTACTTTCACATCACATCATATGAAATACCTTGTGAATACCCATCCAAACACCTTTTGGATATCTTCCAAATCACTTTGGAAATCCATCATCAAATTCAATGTACATCACATCATTTGAAATTCCTTTTGAATATTCATCCAAAACTCCTTCTAGATAAACTCTAAAATTTTTAAAGAAACTCTTTTAGTTTCATAAAACTCAATCCCCATTTAGTCAATCACAAAGTGTGTCCACGTGAGTCTTTATGGAGTTTACAACAAATATAAATTCCTAGTTTTAAAATTTTAAGTAAAGAGTAGCCTCTAGAAAATCATCGGTGCTACTCAAGTTATAAAGGGATTCGACATGATATCCATTAAAAATATGTATCTCCATACCTATTTCTACCAATTTTATCATATAAAAGTATGTTTAATCATATAATCTATGTTTCTAAGATATCAAGTGACCATTATACATAGTGTATTTCAATCCTATATAACCAACTCATGTATTTTCAATTCTCTGATTATGGAGTGACTAGGTTGATGAATACCTCACATGTCATTCATCTAAGTGGATGAGCACATCACATTCCCCTCATCCAAGTACATAATCACATCCCATATACCTTATTTAAGTATGGCCACACATTTCCTTGATCTATCTCAATTGATTCCATAGATGTCATACTCTTCATATGATGCGACAAATCACATATTGGTTAATCCTCAACTGAAGACATATTAGCAACATACCCAACCACCCCTTGATTATCTAAGCCTTAATTCTTGCATAAGAAAGATAACAAAGTAAAAAATTTCTCATGATAAGTATATTTCAAACCTTAGGTATGATGATTCAATATAAAACATGCACCCCTATCATACCAAATACATAGTGTATGAAAATCCATATAGTATACGTGGAAGGTCATCCAATATATAAAACTTTTTTTGTACCTCATGAGCATATTTTGTATATCTATAATAAATCTTACACATGCTAACCTTATAATTTTATCATAACCTATAATAATATATTATAAACACTAGTTAGGTCTAACTCAAAGTTATACTTTGAGAGGTTAACTATCATTTAACTTTACACAGTATATGAATCCATAGTTAAATATTAGTAAAGTGGAGGATGATTTTTGTATAACATGATACATTTTATATTCTTAAACTATTTTAAGAATACTAAATAAACTATACATAAGTGATCTTTTAATTATATCTCATATTATAAACTGCTAGAGAGGCCTTATGTTTTCTACACTTTCAGGGTTTTGTTAAACTCATTACATATCTATGTAATTCCCTACACATATTTGTGTGAACTTCCAATAAAATCCTCCCACTAAACACTTTAAGTGAGTAACATTTATGAATAAAGATAGTTTAAATAATGGTAAGACTTATTCCTAATTTTTAACTCATTGAATAAGTATTCAAACTCCTTTACTTCACAACATCCAATATTATGATGTTTATAACTTCTATTGTCTATATAGAACTATTTATAAGTTCATCATCATCGTCATTATTGTAACATTTCTATAAATTTTTTCCTTGAGATCATTTTGGTAAAAATATGTGACTCTTTGCATTATTTTTTTACCAAAACATCATAAACTCATTTAGGATATAAAGTGATATTCACTTTGAATTTTTACTGGCATAATCTTCTATTTATTTCACTTTGAACTTCTCTAAGTCCAAATATACTCTCACCAACCTATTAAAAACTATATTCTATTTATAATATCATGTTATGATACACAAACTCCTTTAACTTATTTTATTTAGTGGGAATATTTAACAAATAAACTATTTAAATCCATATATTATATGGTATTCTATGTGTTTAGAGAATTATTTTGAAAAAAAAAGATTTTATACTTTAAAATATACCACTAAAGGTGATGGGATAACATCCCTCATATTTTGACAAACATCTAGATAATTTTTTTTATCCTAGATAAAACTCCTTTTATCTTTATATTTATTCCAAAAATGGTATGGAATCTGATGAATCATAAACCATTTTTATTAAAAACACCATCTCATATTGTTTATATTAACTCTTTGTTAATAAAAAACCTCTCTTATCATATAAGAGATATAAGATGAAAACATACATCCTTTGTTTTGATTCATCTGGGTTTAATATAATCATTTTCATCCAAATCCATGATTCAAAAACTCTTTTCTTCATCACATGAGTTCAAACTATAAGCTTCATCAATTATTTCCTTGATTTTGAACTCTTTTATATTTTGAAAACTTGTAAAATATACATTTAGTATCATATACTCTTAAAAATATAATAACTGTTTCTATAACACTAATATATGATGTGGACTTTTCATGAAGTCCCTGAAACCCCTTAAATTAATACAAACATTTCCATCCAATGTTGCATACCCCTCCTTCCTGTCAACACTTTTAGGTTTCAATGAATATGGATGAATATTGGACAAATTAAACCTTATTCTTTAGAATTATACCTTTACCTTATTATATTCATCAGCACAACACAATAAACTAAATACTACATTCCCAGTTCCTCTATCCTTTAAAATTTTATAAAACAAGGTAAACTTTTATTAATCTCATTCACATTGTCACAACATTTCCAATAATGATTCTGAAAAGAATTCCATAGCCATATCAAGCCTTAAAGGTAACCTCCAATCTATACAGATCATTAGCACACTCAATAACATTGAGTATATAAATGAAGAGTAAAGTCCCTTTTATCATCTTATATTTAATTTCTTTGAAACCTCAAGTGAATTATTTTATTCTTATCATAAGAATCTAGATCCACTTTTTGAACAACTTCAATATAAGGTTATTTGGGAAGGAGATATTCTAACACATGTAATTTTTTCTCCTTCTTGATTGAGAACAATTATTAAGTTTTTCACCAGTCTAAGAAGTTAATTACATTAATCTCCTCCTTATTTAAGTTTAATCTCAAATTCATGTTTGATGATAATTATTTAATTTTTCTATAGGATAAGATTTTATTATATGAGTATCATATTTCACATTCATTTAATATGGGATTCTATTAAAATCACTCCCATTAAAATGATGACCTCTTTTAGTATGCATTATATCTATTAGTTGTCTAAGATATATATTTCATCATTACTTACACTAACTAATCACATAAATAATTCATAACTATATCTGATAAAAAATCATGTCAATCATATCATATATGACTCCTAGATATTTGAGTGGGAAACTCATTTCTTAATTCATCATATAGATTATCTCAACAATATTCCTTTAGTATCCTAATGGTTAGGGTTTTAGTCTAATTATAGTTGAAATAAAATGAAAAAATGAGGCACCTAATGGTTAGGGTCAACTCATTACTTTATTTCCTTACACGAGATAATTTAGGAGAACCCAACTTTGGCATAATCTACCCAGTTAGATGATCAAGGTCTCAATAAGTTTTACTTCTAAAGGAATTTAACACTTATTATTTTTAAATGGGATTTAATCTCACCATTTTATCACATTTTATTCCCTTTACATGTATACAAGTATCCAATTATTGAATTTGGAATCATATTCCTTCCACCAAATTAATATGTTCAAACCATACTAATGTGTAACTCTTTACATGAACCATAGATTGTGTTATTAACCCAAATTAAAACCCAAATATATTTATTCACGTAAAAATTCATCCAATACATAAGGTATATAAAATACTAAGGCATATAATCACATGAAATCAACAGTCCCCACAAGAGTATGGTTAGAGCGATAGATAGTCAACCCCCTATTTTTTTGATAAAGCATAAGCCTCTGGGTTAGTGAGAAGTTTGAAAAAAATTCCCTCTACCCAAGGTTAGGATACTTATAAGAGACCGTAATTCCATTATAATTCTATCACCTAATATGTATAAACTATAATAAATATTTAAATTCAATCTAATAGCCTAATATAATCCAGAGTCAAGGTATAAGAAAACAAAATCAATTATCATACCCAACATGTAACTTCTTAAATTTATATATAATAATTCATAGAATTATTTTAACACTTTAAAATATAGAAAACATTCAATCATAGTATAGAAACTTATATCTATAAAAAAAGTAATAAGAATATTTATTATAGGTAGGGAGAATTTTACAAGAAAGTAAACACACATTCACCCTAGGCACCCCATTGGGTAAAGCCTCATCCCTCCCCCAAGGATTGAAAAGCACCCATTGGGCCTCTATTTATTGAAAAAAAAATCCCTAAGGCCCAATGGATAAATTATACACATGGAATTATTTTCAGGCCCTAAATAATTTACAAGGCCTAGAGTCCCACTATAGTCAACCCGTAGGCCCCTCCGACAATGCCAACCCTATTGTCGAGCGAGGATCTTCTCTTCAAAACTTGTTCTATGTGTGGTCCCATCCTCCATGATCATATACCTCCTATGGGGGTCTTACATAGGTCATCATTGATCATCACAACAGATAGTCATGTCCTCTTCATCTAATCATGTCCACCAGAAAACCCTCATTCGTCCTCACTATTGTCTCCCACGAGCTATGACCACCCATTATTACCAACACCATCCTTGTTGTTGGCTCCCATGAGTTCCACCCACCCTTCAGATGATCTGCCACCACCCATTCCATCCTTATTATTGGAATCCCATTCACACATCTTCCTTGAGTAGCCGGCTCTCACCATCATCCCACACATGGTAAAGGAACCATTGTAACAACCCGAAATTTTGAATAAATCTTGTTTCCTAATTTTGTGCGTTATTTTATTTTTTTACACTCAACAAAACTGTTTCATTCGATAAAATGAGTATAATTAAAATGAGACTATTGGGTTTTTACTGTTATATGACCATTGGTCAATATAACCGCTGGAAACTAAACATTTCGATATTTGTCTCAAAATACAAGTGATCTTGGTTAATTAATATAGAAAGAAGATTCTATGGCCTCACTCAGTAGTCTTGGACCGATCGAAGCCCATCTAACAGAACTTGGGAATGAGGTAGCACCACTGGGCTTTTCTCTGGACCAAACCCAAGCCGAACTTCATCGGGTGAAGCTAGAACGGAATAGCCTTCGCAAGAAGTTCAAACTGATAGAAATTACTACTCGTGCGATGTTGGCCGAGCCTCCCTTGGATTCTCTCACCTTAGCACACCTTACACTTAGGTCCTATGCTGGTGTGATAAGGGGCTATGTAAGGATACCATAACTGCCTTGTGTAATCCTTTGTTTTAAATAAAAAATTTGATTTCTTCTTATGAAGAAGTTTATGAATTTTCAAATTTCCGGATAAATATAGTATGCATATTTTTTGGTGAATTTTAGAGAAAGGATATTTTAAAAAAAAATGTTTATGTAAACCTTAAATAATTAAAAATGTGTAATGATTTTCAAAAAATGGTCTTCTACAATTATTTTCAGTACGAAATTTAGAGTCTAATAAGATCAACTTAATTTTTGATGAATAGTAAATTATGAATAGTGATTTTATGCTTAGGATTAGTAATGTGACCAAATGGATTAGTAATCTCATTTAAAGAAATTATTAATATAATTTAGGCACCTTGATTAAGTAATGTGATTCAATAAAATGGTTAAATAACGGTTCCATAAATTATTAGTCAAGTATTATTTTTTCTCAGGTGAATAGTGTTTTTTAATTAAAAATTAAATTAAAATATTTTAAAAAATTATTTTTAAAAAATGAATTTCAGTTTTTGAACTCAGAGCATCGATATTATGTTAAGGTAATTTTTGGGTATTTTTCTGGAAAAAAAAATGAATTTTCGGTGAATAGTGTATTTATTTAAAAATTAAATTAAAAATATTTAAAAAATTATTTTTATAAAATGGAGTTAATTTTTGAAATTAGAGCATCGATATTTGGTTAAGGTGAAATTTTGGGATTTTTCTGAGAAAGTTGAATTTTCGATGAATAATGAAAATACAGTTTTTAAGTTACGGGTGTTTAATGACATCATTAAATGATGTATTAAGTATGTAATCAATATGGTCGACTTATGAATAGTAATATAAGGTATGAGGTGTTCCAAGTGGCCAATACCATGGGAAAATTCCATGGGAAAGCCCATGGTTTTGCCAAAACCACCAATGAGGTATCCCTTGGCTATTAATGCCTTGTCCCCTCACTTTCCCTATAAATACCAAGCCATACTCTCATCCATTCGACTCACAACTCTCCCCCAACTAATCTCTAGTCTCATTACCTCCCAATGAGTCCTCCCAAGGTTCCCCCAAGCCCTCAAGGTCCCAACCTTTGAGTTTTAAGAGTTATGTTTTAAGGTAAGGGATCCAAACTCTCTCTTTCTTTTCAAATACTCTCTTTTAAGTCATTTATTTTATGCTACATGTTATTATGTTGGAGGATATTATTTTATATTACTCTTAATTCACTTTTCATGTTCATATGATTATATATCCCCTCTTACTCTCATCATTTCGTTTTATAAATGTTTAAGTGGCGTCGTTAGGCTGCAGAAATTTTTGTAACGGATTCTTTCACCCTTCTCGTTTTCAAGATCTATTTTCATGTCAAGTCTTTCAAGTTACTTTTTATTATTTTGGGGTATTATCTATATATCTATCATACTGATATTTTATGTTCATATGATGAGAGACCTTATTTTATCTCTTCAATTCATTTTTTTGAAGTTTAAGTGACGTTGTTAGGCTGCCGAATTTTTAAGGGATTCGTTCACCCTTATCATTTTCAAGTTCTATTTTCTGGTCAAGTCTTTCAAGTTCCTTTTTATTATGTTGGGGTATTATCTCTATATACTTATAATTTATGTTCATATGATTATAGACCCTATTTTATCTCATCAATCCATTTTTGGAAGATTTAAGTGACGTCGTTAGGCTGCTGAATTCTCATAAGAGAAATCTTATTTTTTTGTCTTCCTTTCAAGTTCTTTGTTTCATATGGTATATCATTAAAATTTCATTACCATGTTCTTAAATCCTTTATATTATGTTCCCCTACTGTTTTATGTATCATTTATGAGTGTTTGAACCATGTCCCCTCTCTTTTCAATGTTTTCTAAAACCATGTATCATAGCCGTTATGCTGCAGAATTTTCATCTCAAAATGTCTTTCTCTTTTTTCATATTATTTTATTTTATTAAGTGAATACTCAAAGATCTTTCTTCTAAAGTTTTATTCACATATATATCAAAAAAAATTGTTTTAATTCTTTGATTTACATACATGAGACCCACTTTCCTTTTTCTATGGGTTTAAAGTGACATAAAGATCACGTCTTTAAAGCAGTTTTTTTTTAAATGTGATGACTATGAAATGAAACTCATTTATTTTATGCTATATGGGTTGTTTATGAAATTTTTGATGATGATATATGTGTATCACATGATAATAAAGAAAAATTTAATTTTGCGCCCTGATAGCGCTCCAATGCATTGGGTAAATACTTAATCTCTAGAGATGACCATTTTTAACGATGCCTTGGTGAATAACCTTGGTAATTTTTAATGACACCTTGGGGATGGACCTTGGTGAAACGAAAATTATTGTAAATATTAAATGTTGTAGCCACATCTTCAAGTTATGAAATAAGTTATTTTTATTATGATATGCCTCATGATTTCTTTCTCATGCCTTAAAGTTATTTTTCATGACATTATTGATGTATCTCAAGTTCATATGTTAAATGTTTCCCCTTGTTTCCCTTACTAGGCCTTCTTCTCACCCTTTCTTTTGATGTATGTCCCCAGGTTATGATATGCAGTAATAAACCTAGTATTAACCTAAGGATAAGCCTTTCAAGTGTTTAAGAATAATGTTTTATGTTTTCATGTTTTAAGTTACTGGTTTCCAAGACACTAAACCTTAAAGATCCTCGGTTTTGTAAAATGTAATGAAAGTTTATGTGATAAAAAGGCGGGATGCTATAACCATCCCCCAGATAAATTTGGGTAAAAGTAAAGCTTTGGTAATTGAACACCCAATCCCCTTCTAAGGATGTTTCAGGCTTTGGCATAGGTCACAAACTAACCTATTCCCCATTGTTCAAATAATACAAAACAATTCATATATTTAAACATGAGATAAACAATTTATGAATTATTCATAAATAAATAGATTATAAACATTTTATAATTTATTCATACATTGTGAACATTCTATAATTAAATAAATATATGTACTTTATATTTATTTCCAATGTGAACTTCTTCATATTGACTTTTATATGTAAATTTACTTAAACATGTGATATATGAAATATAAACATTATATATATAAACTATTCATATATTATATAAATATTTAGAATATCACATATTCAATAATATTTAAACCTTAATCATATTAATTATCAAATTTTCTTTTGATATGATTGAAATAATTTCTCAAATATGTTTTTTTTAATTTGAACATGTCAAATTAAGCATTATAAACAATTCATAATTTTAAATATAAACTCTTTTATATTTTTCCTAATTTTTAAAATTTATAAACACTTTATAAATTACTCTTATAATATCAAAGTAAACACTTTATATACAAATTAAATTCATGTTATATGATTTCAAAAGTTATTTATTATTAACAATTAATATTATGGAACATACTGACACTATTGTATGTGTGACTAGGAAGAAAATGTGGCAAGATTGGATGGTGACATAAATTAAATACATGCAGGTGTCACTAGGTTGGTGGATCAAAAGAGTGACTGGTGTGTTAACACCCATCAACCATCTCTATGCCCACACATATTTTTAATGTGGGTGGAGGGGTTATCTAACACAACGCGACAGAGCAATACGATGTGATGGTGTTATCAGGAGGGGAAATACAGTGTTAAAGAATGTTGATTATGAGTGATGTTTGGTTATTCATCAAGGCCTCATTCTATATCTTTTAGGGTCATTTATACCACATTTAGTTTTACCTTTGATCCGTCGTGAATATAGGCATTCAAACCATTAATATGTAATAAAATAGGTTTATTGGGTGTTTTTCATTCCTTGTGGGGAGAGATGAGGCTTGACCCACTTTGGTTTCTAAGTATGTGTGTTGTTTGTGGTTTTTAATACTCTATACTTATGAGTAATTAATAATTAATCATAAACATTTTATAATTACTTGATTTATAAATAATTTATAAATAAAACACATATCACAAAATACCTTTTTTCATAATTTATTAATATAACACACCTCGTATTTCTAAGGTGCTTTGTTTTTTTATTTATATCTTATCTTTATGGGGTTAGAGCTATGGTTTGTTGGGGTTTTGTTTTGGGGTGTTTTGAGATAGTTTTAGAAAGTTCTGGAAGTCGTTTTGAGGGGAACATAGTTGGTGTATGGTTAGGGGAAACCATGTGGATTTCCCATGTAACTGTGTAACTGAATACTTTATAGATAGTGGTGTTTTCAAGGCTGGTGCACTATTTATCAGGTCATGTGGCCTAACTATGCAACCTAACTTGGGTTTTGGACAGTGCCTCCCACATTATTAGTGTGTTGTTTGGTAAACTATGTGGCCAAACCAGGCATGCAGGATTAATTAATCTGAAAAATAAGTTTTTAACCCAAAAAATCCTTGAAAACTCTCATTATTCCTCCTAATACTAGGTATCTCAAAACAATATACTCCTTTATGTAATTTTAGGGATTCCTTTCCATTTTTAATGTGTTTTGGTCAGATTTTAGATCATTGGATATAGGAATCAAAGGTATGTCTTTGTTTATTTCTTATTCTCTATGGTATTCTCATTTTATTTTGAAATTAATCCTAGAATGGGCCCTTCATGCATGGTTCTAAGGTATAGAGCATTATATGATAAGTTTTCTTACATCATTGAAAGAGAGGAACCCAAATCTATCATTTTTTCCTCAATTACCTTGGATGATTCGATATATGTTCATTGTGGTGGACCAATTTAGTAATTATACTATTATCTTAACCCTAGATGTTTCCTTATTATTATATTTTTATTATATAATCCTCAATTTATGATTTTAGTCCTAATTTTAGTGATTTGGTGTGTTGGTCTTGATTCTAGTGGTAGTTTTTAGCAATTGGACTCTATTACGCTTGAGTTTGGAAGTCATTACCAGTTTATGGATTTTTCAAAAATATGTATGACTTGATTGTCATGTAGGTGCATGTGTATCCCTATGAGAACATTGTTTTGTGACTTGATTAACATGTGGGTGCATGTATAGCCTTATGAGAACTCTACTATGTGACTTTCTTGACATGTGGGTTTGTGTACAGCCCTATGAGAACTCTAATGTGTGACCGGATTAGCATTTGGGTGTGTGTGTAGCCCTATGATAATTCTACTATGTAAATTTATTTATTGTTCTAATCATGTGGTGACTATTCATCGATGAGATTTTTAAGTCATGGGATGAAACATGTAACCTTACTCTGATTATATAGGGGTTATCCATCGATGATATGGTTGAGTCATGGAATAAATCATTCTATTTGTGTTGATCACATTGTGGTTATACATCGATGAGATGGTTAAGTCAGGGAATAAATTGTGATATGTGTTTTGATTATATGGTGGTAATCCATTGATGAGATTCTTGAGATGTGTAATAAATTCTACCATGTGTTTTGATTATGTGGTGGTTATCCATAGATGAGATGATTGATTCATGGAATAAATTATTCTATTTGTGTTGATCACATTATGGTTATCCATCACAAGATAGTTGAGTCATGGAATAATTTATATGATCTTGTTTAGATTATGTGACCAGCTAGACATGACTTATCTTCTAGCAAGGAGTATAAACAGACGGGACTGGGGTTTGTGGTAGCTTGGTTAGTGAATAATGACCTGATTGGTTGTGTGTTTATTTATGCTATTATTTTCATTCACTTCATACACCTTTTTATATACATAATACACTTATGTTAAATAATTATTAGAGGATTCTTACTGGTTTTTATACTCACTCCCTACAAAAGTATCTCAATGTGTATGTTGACCTTATGGTAAAGGATCCATTGAATGGAAATGTCCCTATGTTGGGAAGTTGAACAGGAGGAGTATGGTGAACCAAGGTAATTCTAAGACAGACTTCCAGATCTTTTGTTGTCATGAATCTTTTTTTGTCTTGTTTATTTTGGTAAATTGATCCACTGTATGTGGGGATCCTAATGGCTTGATGTTACTTTTGTGTTCCATTTGTTATAGTGTGGATATTATTTAATTTTTTTCTTCTTTTATATTGATGTGGGTGTTGTTAATTTAATTATTTTATTGCTTTTTCTATATTTTATGATTGTTTTACATCTATTAATGAGGGAATAGTCTCCCCATGTTTCCTCTCAAGACCTCACTACTAATTGTAAACCTCTTATGTATGGGGGTATTCACATGGGGTCATGTGGAACCATGTCCTAGACCGAGTGATTCAGGTAGGGGTGTTACAAATTGGTATCAAATGAGTTTCCTTTTGTTATGATTTGGTACTTGGTAGAACAGATATAGGATAGTAAGAACTCAGGTGGGGGAATTATGTCAATTCTTGAATAACACTCATACAATAGACCTTAAAGTTACTAGGTAATTGGGATTTTTTTTTGTTTTTAGAGTTACCATTGATCGATTTTCACCTCAAGTGATGCCTGTGATTTTGTTTTTATGGTTTATGGAATTTTCTCTTGTATGGTTGGCAAGAGTGAGTGATTTCATACATCATGGATATGCACATAGGTTCATATTTCATGTACATTTTTCCTATGATTGATATAACCTAAGCATGTTATAAACTATAATATATTTTATTGTGACTAATGTGTAGGAGTTGAGGATATTTACTTGAGCCCTATATAGGTGGTGAGTTTATTTTGTGTGTTCTTTTTTTAGCATGTCCTTTTGTTTGATTTTTCTAGATGTTTTTAAAATAAAAATTCACTTGGAAAGGGGATTTTTAAATGGTTTTACATGGTATTTTGGTTTCTAAATGGGTTTTTAAATATATATGATTATAAAATGGTATTTTTTTAATTACAAGTGATTGTGGAAATTTTTTAATGGTTTTTTTAAAGTATTGTAAATTTTGAAAAAAAAATCTCCTTGTTTAGGTTGTGAATTAGGTTGAGTTTGGTTTTTATGGAATAGTTTCAAATGGAAGAAAATAGTTGGTTTTTTATCAAGTGGTTTTAAATGAAAATGGGTTTGTATTTTAATGGTTTTTAATGGTTTGGAATATGTTTCCTCAATTTTTTGGTTAAATATGTAGTTTCAAATGATATTTCAAAAGGTGTAAATGTCTTGGTGTACTAAGTTGGTATTTTATCAAGGCCCATTTTTCACTTTAAACTAAGTTTGATAATGTGCATGTGAGACCCCCCTTGGTATCCCATTGCTTTTTTTGATTGGTGAGAATCATGACCCAAAGGGAATGCTTTATATTTTTTGTGTATGGCTTGAGTGGTGATGTTATGAATATGTGGGGTTGGTGAATAGATTTATTTAGGGGATGGGATTGGAAGTATTTGGCTAGTTGGTTTGGAGATTTGGTTAGTGATGGACCCTTTAAGGGGTAGGTTGGATCATAATGTTGCTTTTTTATGATAGTGTGGCTCCATCTATAGTAAAAAGAGGGTGTTTGTAGATGAAAGGTTCTTTTAAGAACCATGACCTAAATATGGACCCTCTAGTAGATGGGCTAGTGGGGTGTTGTTTTGGATAGAAACCTATGGGATAGATGGTTGTTGTGTGGTATATCCCTAGGCTATTGATATGTGAATCTCGTTATGATATCCAAGATAGTTTAAACATAGGATAATGGTTGTGCTATAGACCATTGGTTTTATACCAATTAGCAGAACAATCAGGTTTCATAGGCCTTGATAGTCATGTGAGTGGGTTGTGCTCTTACCTTGAGAGGAAAGCGAGTGGGACGTTGTGGTGTGAGGTGTGTGGTAGTATATTACCAAGGTTGTGTTGAGACAATAAGGTTTTCTTATGACTTTTCTATTCCATCATGTTTTAAAAATCACAAACACTCTATCTTAAGGCAAATTTCTTTTCCCCTATGTTTTATCTCAATAAGGAAAATTTTCCTTCCCCAAGGAAAATTTATCCTTACCATGTTTTCATTGTTCATATCATATTTTATATAAATCTAAATTATTATATTTCTAATTATAAAATTCGGTTTCATATCTAAAACCTCATAATAATATAAATACTTAGATATAGAGTATTCTGTTTCCATGATCCAGATTTAGGTCCCAAATTCTATGAATTTAGACTTAGAAATTTCTGAGTTCAAGTTCTGAATTCTCTGAATTCAGACTCTGAACTTTCTGAGTTTAGGTTCCTAATTCTCTGAATTCAGACTCTGTACTTTCTGAGTTCAAGTCCCAAACTCTCTGAATTTAGACTCCGAACTTTCTAAGTTCGCACTCTGAATTCTCTGAATTCAGACTCCAAACTTCCTAAGTTCAAACTCCGAATTCTCTAAATTCAGACTCTGAACTTTCTGATTTTAGACTCCGAATTATTATAAATTCAGACTTTAAATTCTTATGAATTCAGATTCCAAATTTTCTTGAAATTCATACTCCAAAATTCTATAGAATTCAGGTTCTGAATTCTTTTGAAGACAGAATCTGAATATTTATGTATTATAGACACCCAATGGTTTTTTGGTTAGACTCTGAACTTTTATTTTCCTTAGACTCTGGAAAATGGATTTGGTTAAGCAACTATTATTTTGCTTACCTTGTTATAAAACGATGTCGTGCAATCAGTTTCTAACTAACCGTTGTTTGAGTGACATGTGTACAGGTCCCTCCGAAATTCAAGGAGAAATATGATCATTGGAGAAGGGAGCCAACTGTTGAATATGTGCCTATAAATAGGAGCTCATTTGAAAGATCTCATAACTTTTATGACTGTTCAAGAACTCTAGAGATTACATGCTGAAGTGATTTCTAAAGAGAGACTCTCATGCTTTGTGCGTACTGAACATATTGTTCATAATTTCTTCATGCAACTCCAAATGTTTTTGAGTACATTCGAGGGCTTTTGGGGATAGGAATACAGAGGTGCCGACTACCTTGAAGTTTGAGGGCTTGCGAGGATATCCAGACAGACTCTGATATTCATATTGAGGGCTTACCCTGGTGTAGGTAAGACAGAATTTCTTGAAAGTATAAATCAAGGGACCTTTATCCAAGGTTGTTGGATACCCTACTCATTGGGTTAAAAGATTTAATACTTGATACTTGTATTGTTTCAAGTTTTCCGCTGCATTTTTATTGATAAGAAAAGTATAAATATCTTATACTTTCTTATACTTGTACTCTGATTAGTAAGATTCTATAAGCTTTAAGGTAGAATATTTATCTTTGTAAACTTTTCTTAAGTTTAATTTCCGGAACCACATTTCCGAAATCAAGCAAGTTTGTATAACTAAGAGGTCTTGTGAATTTACCTTGTTTAACTTTGTTAAACATTACCATCTTTAAAAGTTCCAGAGGAATTTTTTAAAGTATACAATTCGCCCCCCCCCCCCCTCTTGTATATTGAGCATATACATTCATTGTTTCGATCCTACAATTGGTATTAGAGGATGTTTCTAAAATACTTATATTCACATATAAGTTTTCTTGCTCAAGTTTTTCCTTGTGCTATATTTTCCTTGCTTAGGATATTTCTATCCTTGTTTACAAACTTTTATTACTAACAAGTTTGTGAAAAGATATTTTCTTTAAGATGATAGGAATGAATGTTGGTTCAATTGAAAATATTAATCCTACTAGACCACCTATTTTTTATGGGAATGAATACGAATATTGGAGAGATTGTATGAAGATGTTTTTCATCAATACTGGAGTAGACAACTTTGTTATGCTGATTGGAGATTACAAGATTCCTGATAAGGAAGTCATAACTTTTACTAATCAAGAGAAGTCAGAATATCAACTAAACTATAAGGTACTCAATACTTTGTTGTGTTCCATGACTAGGAATATATATAGCCAGATTTCATCTTGTGAAGCTGCAAATTGTATTTCGAAGAAGCTTGAGTAACTCATTTTGGAACTTCCAAAGTTATTGAAACTAGAAGATCTATTCTTAGAGCTGAGTACCATGGTTTTTTCTTTCCTTGTGGAGAACCTATATATAAGTTACAACAGATATTTATGACTATTATCAATATCTTACAATCCATGGGTGAAAAGGGTTTGGATGATGAGGCACTTGTAGACAAGATTGTAGATATCATGCCTAATGAGTGGGAATCAAAGAGGACAGCTATTAATGAGAATTGGAAAGTCTAACAGATTACTATTGATGATATTTTTGGAACTCTTCTTCAAAATGATACAAGAATAAATAGAGATGCTTACAATATTAAGAAAAATAATGGAAATGGAAGTGTTGTTTTTACAACTACTTCAAATCATATGAAAGCCAAGACTCCTAAAAGGGTTACGAGATCTAAATCTAAGAAGGTCACTATTTTATCTGAATCAATTGAAAGTGAAAATTCTAAGAATGAACTAGTTAATATTGCTAAAAGGATGAACAAGACAGTTGGGAAGAAAGAGTTTTAGTATAAATATAAGAAGAAATGAAGAAAGGACAAGAAAGACTCTGAAGTCACTTGTTATGAATGAAAAAGAGCTGGATATATAAGGCCAGATTGTCCTATGCTTAAGAGAAAATATAGAAAGGAAAATCATTCTGAGAGGAATATAAAGAAGTACTATAAAGCTAAAGCTAAGAAAGTTTTGAAAGCTAATGACACCTGGAGTGCCAATGGTGGAGACTCTTCTGATGAATCCCCAGATTATGAATCTTCTGTACATAAGAATCTTGGTTTACTTGCCAGGTTACCTATTGAAAATCATTGTTTAATTTCTAAGGTAAATAATGTTGAATCCATAAACAATGTATCAATGAATGCTAATTATAGTGATAGTAAATACTATGAATCCCTGGATGAAAAATATTCTTCTGATGAAGATAATACTTTACCTACCTATGAAGAAGTTTCTAGGTTTGCTAAGATCCTTGAAAATAAAAATTCTAAAGTCAAGAAAAATCTTGATAAGGAAAATTCTAAGATTTCTATTCTTACTAAGGAAATATCATATCTTTATAAATATCTTGATAAGAAAACCCTTGATTTTGAAAGTATTTCAAAAACCCTTGAGGAAGTTAATTCTAAGAAGTATAAACTTTATAAGGATCTAGAAAAGGTAATTTCTAAGAAAAATGTTTTTGAGTCTAACTCTAGTACTAAAAATGATGTTTTAAAGGATAAGAACTTAGTTATTAGACTAAAGTCAGAAATATTTTCCTTGAGGAAGTTTTTTTAAAACTTTACCTTAGGGAAGGAAAACTTTGATAAGATGTATTCTCAAATTCGACCTCTAAGGAATAATTATGGATTTGGTTATACTAGTTCAAAACCGATTTTTAGTAAAAATTATTTTGTTCCTCAAAGTGATCATTTCTTCACTAAGTGTCAGTGTGGTGGGCATTGGGAAAAAAATTGTTCCTTAAACAAAACTCAGTCTTTAGGTTTTCATAATGATTATTTTTCCAAAAAAAATGTAGATTCCTAAAAATTTTCTTTCTTAAGTTTTTGGATCTAAGAAAGTTTGGGTTCCGAACGTCTAACACTCTTATTTTCAGGAAAATAAAGAAAGTAACAACAGAAATACTTGGTACATGGATAGTGGATGTTCTCAGTATATGACTAGAACCAAAAACTTCTTTAAAAAGATTATCAAGATGAAAAGAGGAAAATTAACTTTTAGAGATAATGCTAGGGGATAAATTATTGGTATAGGTAACATTGTTCTTCTTAGAAAAACTTTGATTTCAAATGTTTTATTTTTTAAGGCTCTTAAGTACAACCTTATTAGCATAAATCAATTATGTGATGAAGGTTACCTTGTGAATTTTAGGAATGACAAGTTCTTAGTACACAATTCCAAGGAAGAGTTTATTCTTTCTTCCAATAGGAAAGAGAATGTTTATATACTAAACTTAGAATACATTAGGAGCCAAGACCTACCTTGCCTTAGTGCAATGAAAGATCATTCTTGGTTGTAGCATAGAAGGTTAGGACACTGTAACCTTAGGAACTTATGCAAACTCTCTAAGATAAGACTAGTTAAGGATCTACCGGAGATTATATTTGATTCTTCAAAATTTTGTGATCCTTGTCAATATGTCAAGCAACATAAGTCAAGTTTTAAACCAGTTAGTGAAGTCTCAACTACTAATCCATTATAGTTAGTGCATATGGATCTTTTTGGTCGAACACAAACTGGAAGCATTGGAGACAAATATTATGTATTTGTCTTAGTTGATGATTACACTAGATTTAAGTGGGTCTATTTTCTAGAAAAGAAATCTAAAGATTTTTCTTATTTCAAAAGTTTTAGAGCCCAAGTTAAAAATGAGAAAAACCTTCCTTTGATAACTATTCATAGTGATCATGGAGGTGAATTTAAAAATTCTGATTTTGAAAATTTTTGTAGTATAAAAGGCATTACCCATAACTTCTCATCACCCATAACACCTCAACAAAATAGTGTTGTTGAAAGAAGAAATAGAATTGTTCAAGAGATAATAAGAACCATGTTGAGTGAATATTTGGTAGCCAAACATTTTTGGGCTGAAGTTGTAAGTACTGCTTGTTATACTATAAATCATGTTTTGATTAGACCTTTTCTTAATAAAACTCCTTATGATTTATAGAATGGTAGAAAACCTATACTTTCCTACCTCAAGGTTTTTGTTTGCAAAGTATTCATTCTGAATATTAAAGATAATCTACACAAATTCGCACCAAAATATGATGAAGGGATTTTCTTAGGATACTCCACAACTTCTAAGGCTTATAGAGTTTTCAATAAAAATACTTGTACTATTGAAGAAACGGTACATGTCAAATTTGATGAAACTGATCCTTTTATTTTTAAACAACCTCAACCTACATCCTTGGATGTGTTTTAAAAAACTGATTATCAACCCTTGATAGAAGATTCTTCTGATAAGGAAAATGTTCAAGAAAATGTTTCTGAGACATTTATCCCAGAAGATTTTATACCCTATATTGATGAATAGATTTTACAAAACCCAAATAAGTTATTTCTTAAGAATCATCCCAGTGATAGTATCATTGGTGATATAAATCAACTTGTAAGGACTAGAAGTTCCTTAAGAAATGTAGTTGAAGATCTGGAATTCCTTTCCTAATTAGAACCAAAAATCACTGATGAAGCTTTAGGTGATGATGATTGGATAAAAGCTATTCAAGATGAGCTAAATTAATTTGAAAAAAATAAAGATTGTACCTTGGTTGAAATACCTAAGGAAACTTCTATTATTGGAGTAAAATGGGTCTTCAGAAATAAATATGATGAAAATGGAATCATAGTAAGAAATAAAGCTAGATTGGTTGATAAAGACTATAATCAACAAGAACAAATAGACTATGAAGAAACATATTCTACAGTATCTAGACTTAAATCTATTCGTATTCTACTTGCCTTTATAGAATTATATAATTTCAAACTTTTTCAAATGGATGTTAAATGTTCTTTCCTTAATGGTTTTGTACAAAAGGAAGTTTCTGTTGAATAATCTTCTGGTTTTGAAGATTCAAAACATCCTGAACATGTTTACAAACTTACCAAAGATTTTTATGGACTTAAGCAAGCCCCTCGAGCTTGTTATGATAGACCTATAGGATTTTTACTTCAAAATAATTATGTTAAGGGAAATGATGATCCAACCCTTTTTATAAAGAAAGATAAGAAAAAAGTTTTGATTGTTCAAATTTATGTTGATCAGATTATATTTGGTTTAACTCAGCAATCTTTAACTGATTTCTTTGTGGATCTAATGAAATCTAAGTTTGAAATGAGTATGATGGGTGAGTTTACATTTTTCCTTGGTTTTCAAATTTCTCAAAAACCAGAAGAAATTTATATATCCCAACATAAGTATATTAAAGATCTTATTAAAAAGTATGGATATGAAAACACTAAAAGTATAAGTACTCTCATTTGTACCTCAAATTATCTTGATCTAGATGAAGCTGGGAAACCAGTAGATCAAAAATCTTTTAGAGTTATGATAGGAAGTCTACTTTACTTGACAGCTAGTCATCTAGACTTAATGTTTTCAGTATTCTTATGTGCAAGATATCAATCCAATCCTAAGGAATCTCTTTTAAAGGCAGTGAAAATTATTTTTCGCTACTTAAAGGGAACCATAGATCTAGGACTCTTTTACACTTCTGGAAATGATTTTGTTTTATAAAGTTTTTCAGATGTTGACTTTGGTGGATGTAGAATGGATAGGAAGAGTACATCTGGAACTTTCCATTTCTTAGGAGATTAATTAGTTTCTTGGTCATGCAAAAAGCAACACTCAATATAACTTTCCACTACTGAAGCTGAATATGTAGCAGCTGGAAGTTGTTGTGCTCAAGTGTTGTGGATGCAACACACACTCACTGACTATGGTATGAGTTTTACCAAAACACAAATTTTGTGTGATAATACTAGTGACATTTCCTTAAGTAAAAACCCTACAAATCACTCTCGTGAAAAACACATAGATATTAGATATCACTTTCTTAGGGATAACACACAAAAAGGAGATATCATTCTTCAATTTATTGGAACACAAGATCAACTTGCTGATATTTTCACAAAATCTTAACCCTCTGATAGATTTGAATACATTAAACAGAAGTTAGGAATGATATTCGTAAGGTAATATTCCTTATTAACTTCTTGTTTAAACCTATCTCCTTAAAATAACAAACTCATTTTCATAGGGGGAGTAAATTTTTTTGTTAGATTTCTAAAAAAAATCGTAGTCTAAAATTTTTCGTAGTCTGAAAAAAAAATTCATAGTCAAATTTTTTTCCGTATTCAAAATTTTTGTAATGAATATTTTCATACTTAAATTTTTCATAATGAAGATTTTCTTAATTAAAATTTGTGTAATGAAGATTTCTGTACTTAAAATTTTCGTAATTAATATTTTCATACTTAGAATTTTCGTAATGAAGATTTTTGTACGTAAATTTTTGTAATGGAGATTTCCGTATTGAAAATTTTCGTAATCAAAATTTTTGGAATCTAAATATCTTCAAGAAGAATTTTCCTCATTACGAATAATCTTCCTAGCAATCCAAAAGGTATGTTTCCTTTCTTAAATTTCGTAATATTTTTTTAATTGTTGGTATTTTTATCTGTTTTTAAAATTTTCGTATTCTCTTTTCCTTGAATCCAAATGTTTTTATTAAAAAATCTCAAAAGATCAGAATCCATCAAAATTCTTCTTTGTTCATTTTTTTAAGCTGTCAGATCTGATAAGAAAGTTTTTCTACTATTGGATTGAGTATGGAAGCTAAAACATCACCTAAAATACCTATATAAAGGACCCGAGATGGTTGTCCCACATCGAAACTCAAGCCTTCGCATGCTGAAGCTCTGACCCTCCTACATAAGCTCGTTCCGGATCTTCAAGGTTTCCGCGGTTTTGAATGTCTGTTGAAGCTTCGCCTCAAAAATAAATGTCATCCATAAAGGAAATCTTTGAATGGAAGGTTTATAGAGAAGGTTGGTTCATCCAAATTTCTTCACCAAGTATGATTCCATTATCTCTAAGAATATAAAGCTGAATGGGTGAGAGAGTGTTTGCATTTCGAAACCAAAAGCACAGGATCCGGTGTATCCGAAGTTGGTAATTGAATTATACGAGATAGTAACTTTCTTCAAGGAAGAAGGAAGGAGCAAGTTTTCTTTCAAGTGTTATGGGAAGACATATTCTCTTTCATATACTAAGGATTCTAGTTTGATTGGAATCCATTATGAAGGAGAAGAAGAGTTTTGTTCGCATAAGCTGCCTGATGTTCAAGGAAATTTTATTAAAGAAAAATTCATAGATTGTCTTGGTCTTACAGAGGTAAAGACTCTGAAGATTCTTCACCTATCTAAAAATTTTTGGATTCTTGAATTGTGGGTTCAAGTATTCATCATTCCAAGAAAAAGATATAAGGATACATTAAAGAAGAGTGACATCTACGTTCTGGATTTCTTGGTAAACTTAAGAAAGATAAACTTGGTTAAGAATATCTTGGTTACGATTGAGAACATAAAGAATGGAAATCTAAAGGCTCAGATTATTATGTATTCAACCATTCTATCAAATATTATTGTTCGGTGTTTAGAATCCTTCAAAATTCCTTGAAAATCTATGTCAAGAAATTTCAAATTCATGTTGCTGAGTGATGACACCTTGAGAAGGATGAAAGTTAGATTTTCCAAAGAATCCGAATAATTCTATGATTTGCCTGAAGAGGAAGTTGAAGATCTTTCAAAGAAATAGGAGGTGGCTGAAACCTCTAAAAATGGTGGAAGGAAGAGGAAGGTAAAGGAAGTGGAAGATAATGGAAAAACCCCAATAGCAAAGGAAACTCAATATGCACCATCGAAGTCCAAGAAACAAAAAGCTTATCCTGATGAGGTAGTAGCAAAGTGGAGGGAAGATAAGAACAATCAGAAAGAAGGGGAGCCTAAGTAAGGCTTGGACCCTGCTGAGGAAAAATCCTGGAAGTAAAAGGCAACTGAAGAACTTGAGAAGTAAGAGAAGTAAAATAAGCAGAATAAAAAGTTGTCTGAGGTAGAGATAGTACAATCACTTCTGAAGACTGCTGAGAAAGCATGTGAGAATATTCTGGTACCAGAATCCTTTCTGATAGAACCTTTACCAGAGACTCTGGGAAAGAATTTTGTGGCTCTATAAAAAGTCTAAGAAAAAGAATTAGAAGAAATAACAAGTAGAAGAATAAAATAAAAAGGTAGTGGTGATACCAAAAACCTGATAAAGCATGTAGAGGATTTTCATGAGAAGGAAAGCCCTTCTGAAAAATTATCATTCTGAACCTATGAATCTGAGTCTTCAAAACTTGATAATATAGGGAAAGATGAGAAAATTAGAGAAGAAGTGAACAGATTGTTTTAAGAATAAATCTCCAACTATGATTTCATTCATCCAGAGGATGCTGAGGTAGGAGCTGAGAAGGAAGAGGTAGATGAATATAAAATTTTCCAACTATCTAAAAGTTAACATGAATCACCCAATCAAGAAAAATTCATTCTGAAAGCTGACAAGGGAAAAAAAGTGGTTATTGATACACCTAGAAAAGCAGTGGTGAAGAAGAAAGAAGTGGGTGCTTCATCAAAGAGGAAAGCTACTGATATTGAAAAAGAATCCCCACCAAGCAAAATCTATTATTCAGAATCATCCTCTCTTGGACATGATTTTGTTGTCCAATATTTGAAAAATCTTGTTGGAACTATCCCTATATTTCCAAGAATAGACTCCAGATTCTAGATGCTTCAGCACACCTTAAATCAAAAATCAGATTATGTATCCATGGTGATGGATAAGTGCATCAAACATGAGGCTGATTTCAAAACCTTTTACATAAACTACAAATCCCATAAAAGATCTTGCAAGAAGATGAACAGCTGGTCAAAGAAAACTATAGAAGACATGAGAATTCATGATGAATTCCAAGAAAGTGTCAGGGATAAATTTGAAACTGAAGATGTGAAGATCAAGGATCTCACAAATAGTTTTGAGGAAAAGTTAACTCTGGAACAGAATTCTCGGAAGCAAGAAGTGAAAGATCTGAATGGTAAATTATATTCAGTTGCTCAGAGTTGGAACAGGAAAAGAGATCTTAGAATTGAACTTGAAGAAAAATTTTCTAAGCAAGAAGAAGTTCTAAAGGGTCAGGCAGAATCTCTTAAGGCTCGGGAAGAAAAAATCAAAGCCTTAGAGAAGAAAATAGAAGATCAGGATCAGCTTCTCAAACATGTAGAGGAGGATCACAAGGAACTCAAGAAGCTCAAAACCATAGTAAATAAGTTGATTCCAAAGGAGAAGGAAGGATAATATTATTCAATTATGATCTTTTGTTGTATTTCTTACTTGTATAAATTTTTTCCAATCCTAATGAAATTTTTGGTTTCTCGTTTTTTTTGTCTAGTACAAATATTTCAGGTACCATATTTTCTTTTCCATTCCCTTTAATCCTTTTTGAAAATCACAAAGTGGGAGAAAGGAATGTTAAAAAATAATACTAAGTAAAGAAAAAAATTCCCTGAGTAAGGGGGATTTCATCTAAGGGGGATTTCTTATCCAAGAATATTTTCTTATGCAATACAATGCTAAGCCTCAATCCGGAAATCAAGAATACGATCCTTAGTGTTCCAAAGACTAAGGGGGAGTTAGTCGTATTTATCTTTTCCCATGTGTTAAGTGAGATAAGTTTTATTTTCAAAGTCTAGAAAAATATTTTCTAAGTCCTTATATTCTTTTTTGTAAGGATGTTTGTGCTTTACAAAAAGGGGGAGATTGTTGAGTCAATAAGGTTTCCTTATGACTTTTCCATTCCATCAAGTTTTGAAAATCACACACTCTATCTTAAGAAAAATTTCTTTTCCCCTATGTTTTATCTCAATAAGGAAATTTTTCCTTCCCTAAGGAAAATTTATCCTTACCATGTTTTCATTGTTCATATCATATTTTCTCTAAACCCAACTCATTTTATTTCTAAGTATAAAATTCAGTTTCATATCTAAAACCTCGGAATCTTATAAATACTTAGATATAGAGTATTATATTTTCAGGATCCGGATTCAGGTTTCGAATTCTCAGAATTCACACTCCGAACTTTCTGAGTTCAGGTTTCGAATTATCTGAATTCAGACTCAGAACTTTCTAAGTTTAGGTTCCAAATTTTTTGAATTCAGACTCCGAACTTTCTGAGTTCAGGTTCCAAATTCTCTGAATTCAGACTCTGAACTTTCTAAGTTCAGACTTTGAATTCTCTAAATTCAGACTCCGAACTTCCTAAGTTCAAACTATGAATTCTATGAATTCAAACTCCGAACTTTCTGAGTTCAGACTCAGAATTATTATGAATTCAAACTTTGAATTCTTATGAATTCAAACTCCAAATTCTTATGAATTCAGATTCTGAATTTCCATGAAATTCAGACTCCATAATTCTATAGAATTTAGGTTCTGAATTCTTTTAAATATAGAATCTGAATATTTATGCATTATAGACACCGAATGTTTTTTTTATACTCCGAAATTTTATTTTACTTAGGCTCCGAAAAATGGATTTGGTTAAGCAGCCATTCTTTTGCTTACCTTGTTATGAAATGATGTCGTGCAATCAGTTTCTAACTAACCATTGTTTGAGTGGCACGTGTACAGGTCCCTCCAAAATTCAAGGAGAAATATTATCATTGGAGGAGGTAGTTGTCCATTAAATATGTTCCTATAAATAGGATCTCATTTGAAAGAGATCATAACTTTGATGACTATTCGAGAACTCTAGAGATTACATGCTGAAGTGATTTCTAGAGAGCGACTCTCATCCTTTGTGCATACTGAACATATTTTTCAAAATTACTTCGTGAAACTTTGAATTTTTCTGAGTACATTCGAGGGATTCCGGGGATAAGAATATATAGGTGTCGACTACCTTGAAGTTCGAGGGCTTGCAGGGATAGAAAGACAGACTCTGAATTTCATATCAAGGGCTTACCCTAGTGTGGGTAAGACAGAATTTCTTAAAACTATAAATCAAGGGACCTTTATCCAAGGTTGTTGGATACCCTACTCTTTGGGTTAAAATATTTAATACTTGATACTTGTATTGTTTCAAGTTTTATACTGTATTTTTATTGATAAGGAAAGTATAACTATATTATACTTTCTTATACTTGTACTCTTATTAGTAAGATTCTATACGCTTTAAGGTATAATCTTTATCTTTGTAAACTTTTCTTAAGTTTAATTTATGGAACCACATTTCGAGAATCAAGCAAGTTTGTAGAACTAAGAGGTCATGTGAATTTACCTTGTTTAACTTTTTTAAACATTACCATCTTTAAAAGTTCCAAAGAAATTTTTTTAAAGTATAAAATTCACTCCCCCTCTTGTATATTGAGCATATACATTCATCATTTCAATCATAAAATTGGTATTAGAGGAGGTTTCTGAAATACTTATATTCATATATAAGTTTTCTTGCTCAATTTTTTCCTTGTTCTATATTTTTTTTGCTTAGGATATTTCTATCCTTGTTTACAACCTTTTATTACTAACAAGTTTGTGTGGAAAGATATTTTATTTAAGATGACAGGAATGAATGTTGGTTCAATTGAAAATCTTAATCCTACTAGACCACCTATTTTTTATGAGAATGATTACGAATATTAGAGAGATCGTATTAAGATGTTTTTTATCAATACTAGAGTAGACAACTTTGTTATGATCACTGGAGATTACAAGATTCCTAATAAGGAAGTAATAACTTTTATTAATCAAGAGAAGTCAGAATATCAACTAAACTATAAGGTATGCAATAATTTTTTGTGTTCCATGACTAGGAATATATATATCCAGATTTTATCTTGTGAAGCTGCAAATTGTATTTAGAAGAATCTTGAAGTAACTCATTTTGGAACTTCCAAAGTTATTGAAACTTGAAGAGCTATGCTTAGAGCTAAGTACCATGATTTTTTCTTTCCTTATGGAGAACCTATATGTAAGCTACAACCGATATTTATGACTATTGTCTACATCTTACAATCTATGGGTGAAAAAGGTTTGGATGGTGAGGCACTTGTAGAAAAGATTATAGATATCATGCCTAATGAGTGGGAATCAAAGAGGACAGCTATTGATGAGAATAGGAAAGTCTCACAGATTACTCTTGATGAGATTTTTGGAACTCTTCTTCAACATGAGACTAGAATGAAGAGAGATGCTGACAATGTTAATAAAAAGAATGGAAATGGAAGTGTTTCTTTTACAACTACTTCAAATCATATGAAATCCAAGACTCCTGAAAGGGTTATGAGATCTAAATCTAAGAAGGTCACTGTTTTATCTGAATCAAGTGAAAGTGAAAATTCTGAGAATGAAATAGATGATCTTACTCGAAGGATGAACAAGATAGTTGGGAAGAAAGACTTTCAGTATAAATATAAGAAGAAAGGAAGAAAGGATAAGAAGTACTCTGAAGTCACTCATTATGAATATAAAAGAGCTGGACATATAAGGCCAGATTGTCCTATGCTTAAGAGAAAAGATAGAAAGGAAAATCATTCTAAGAGGAATAGAAATAAGTACTACAAAGCTAAAGCTAAGAAAGTTTTGAAATCTAATGACACTTTTAGTTCCAGTGGTGGAGACTCTTCTGATGAATCCTCATATTACGAATCTTATGGACAGAAGAATATTGGTTTACTTTCCAAGTTACCTATTAAAAATCATTGTTTAATGGCTAAGGTACATAATGCTGAATCCATAACCAACGTATCAATGAATTCTAATTATAGTGATAGTAAATACTATGAATCCCTGGATAAATAATCTTTTTCTGATGAAGATAAAACTTTACCTACCTATGAATAAGTTTCTAGGTTTTCTAAGCTCCTTGAAAATAAAAATTCTAAAGTCAAGAAAAAGATTGATAAGGAAAATTCTAGGATTTCTATTATTACTAATGAAATATCAGATCTTTCTAAAGATCTTGATAAGAAAACCCTTGATTTTGAAAGTAGTTCAAAAACCCTTGAGGAAGTTAATTCTGAGAAGGATAAACTTTCTAAGGATCTAGAAAAAGTAATTTCTAAGAAAAATGTTATGAGCCTAACTCTAGTACTAAAACTGATGTTTTTAAGGATAAGAACTTAGTTATTAGACTAAAGTCAGAAATATTTTCCTTGAGGAATTTTTTTTCAAACTTTACCTTAGGGAAGGAAAACTTTGATAAGATGTATTCTCAAATTTGACCTCTAAAAAATAATTCTGGATTTGGTTATACTAGTTCAAAACTGATTTTTAGTAACAATTATTTTGTTCCTCAAAGTGCTCCTTTATGCACTAAGTGTCAGTGTAGTGTGAATTGGGAAAAAAATCCTTAAACAAAACCCAGTCTTTAGGTTTTCATAAAGCTTACTTTTCAAAGAAAATGTGGATTCCTAAAACTTTTCTTTCTGAAGTTTCTGGATCCAAGAAAGTTTGGGTTCCGAACATCTAACACTCTTATTTTCAGGAAACTAAAGAAATTACCAACATCAATACTTGGTACATGGATAGTGGATGTTCCCGGCATATGACTGGAAACAAAAACTTCTTTGAAAAGATTATCAAGAAGAAATGAGGAAAAGTAACTTTTGGAGATAATTCTAAGGGAGAAATTATTGGTATAGGTAACATTTTTATTCTTGGAAAAACTTTGATTTCAAATTTATTATTTGTTAAGGCTCTTAAGCACAACCTTATTAGCATAAATCAATTATGTGATGAAGGTTACCTTGTGAATTTTAGGAATAACAAGTGCTTAGTACACAATTCCAAGGAAGAGTTTATTCTTTCTACCAATAGTCAAGGGAATGTTTCCAAACTAAACTTAGAAGACCTTAGGAGCCAATACCTACGTTGCCTTTGTGCAATGGAAGATCATTCTTGGTTGTGGCATAGAAGGTTAGGACACTGTAACCTTATGAACTTATGCAAACTATCTAAGACAAGATTAGTTAAGGATCTACCAGAGCTTAGATTTGATTCTTCAAAAGTTTTTAATCCTTGTCAATATGGCAAGAAACATAAATCAGTTTTTAAATCAGTTGGTGAAGTATCAACTACTGATGCATTACAGTTAGTGCATATGGATCTTTTTGGTTCAACACAAACTGGAATCATTGGAGGCAAATATTATGTATTTTTCTTAGTTGATGATCACACTAGATTTACATGGGTATATTTTCTATCAAAGAAATATTAAGCTTTTTATTATTTCAAAATTTTTATAGCCCAAGTTAAAAATGATAAAAACTATCATTTGGTAACTATTCATAGTGATCATAGAGTTAAATTTTAAAATTCTGATTTTGAAACTTTTTTTAGTAGAAAATGCATTACTCAAAACTTCTCAGCACCCAGAACACCTCAATAAAATGGTGTTGTTGAAAGAAGAAATAGAATTATTCAAGAGATAACAAAAACCATGATGAGTGAATATTTGGTAGCCAAACATTTTTTGGTGGAAGCTGTAGGTACTACTTGTTATACTATAAATTGTTTTTTCATTAGACCTTTTCTTAATAGAACTCCTTATGAGTTATGGAATGGTAGAAAACCTAGACTTTCATAATTCAAGGTTTTTGGTTGCAAAGTATTCATTCTTAATACTAAAGATAATCTACACAAATTCTCACCAAAATATGATGAAGGAATTTTCTTAGGCTACTCCACAACTTCTAAGGCTTATAGAGTTTTCAATAAAAATACTTGTACTATTGAAGAAACAGTACATGTCAAATTTGACGAAACTGATCCTTTTGTTTTTAAACAACCTCAACCTACATCCTCAGATGTGTTTTAAAAAAATGATTATCAATCCTTGCTAGAAGATTCTTCTGATAAGGAAAAAGTTTAAGAAAATGTTTCTGAGACATTTACCCTAGAAGATTTTCTATCCTATATTGATGAACAGATTTTACAAAACCCAAATCAGTTGTTTCTTTAGAATCATCCCAGTTATAGTATCATTGGTGATGTAATTCAACCTGTAAGGACTAGAGTTTCCTTAATAAATGAAGTTGAACATCTAGCATTCCTTTACCAATTAGAACCAAAAGGCATTGATGAAGCTTTAGGTGAAGATGATTGGATAAAAACTATGCAATATGGGCTAAATTAATTCAAAAGAAATAAAGTCTGGACCTTGGTTGAAAGACCTAAGGAAACTTCTGTTATTAAAGTAAAATGGGTCTTCAGAAATAAATGTGATGAAAATGGAATCATAGTAAGAAATAAAGCTAGATTGGTTGCTAAAGGCTATAATCAACAAGAAGGAATAGACTATGAAGAAACCTATGCTCCAGTATCTAGACTTGAATCTATTCGTATTCTACTTGCCTTTGCAGCATTCTTCATTTTCAAACTTTTTCAAATGGATGTTAAATGTGCTTTCCTTAATGGTTTTGTACAAGAGGAAGTTTTTGTTGAACAACCTCCTGGTTTTGAAAATTCAAAACATCCTGAACATGTTTACAAACTTACCAAAGCTTTGTATAGACTTAAGAAATCCCCTCGAGCTTGGTGTGATAGACTTACAGGATTTTTGCTTCAAAATAATTACATTAAGGGAAATAATGATCCAACCCTTTTTATAAAGAAAGATAAGAAAAATGTTTTGATTGCTCAAATTTATGTTAATGACATTATATTTGGTTCAACTCAACAATATTTAACTGATTTCTTTTCGGATCTAATGAAATCTAAGTTTGAATTGAATATGATGGGTGAGTTAACATTTTTCCTTAGTTTTCAAATTTCTCAAAAACCAGAAGGAATTTATATATACCAACATAAGTATATTAAATATATTCTTAAAAAGTATGGATATGACAACACTAAAAGTATAAGTACTCCCATTGGTACCTCAAATTCTCTTGATCTAGATGAAGCTGGGAAACCAGTAGATCAAACATCTTTTAGAGGTATGATAGGAATTCTACTTTACATGACATCTAGTTGTCTAGATTTAATGTTTTCAGTATGCTTATGTGCAAGATATCAATCCAATCCTAAGGAATCTCTCTTAAAGGTAGTGAAAAGGATTTTTTGCTACTTAAAGGGAACCATGGATCTAAGACTCTTTTACACTTCTGGAAATGATTTTGTTTTAAAAAAAATTTATAATGTTGACTTTGGTGGATGTAGAATGGATAGGAAGAGTACATTCGGAACTTGTCATTTCTTAGGAGATTCATTAGTTTCTTGTTCATGAAAAAAGAAAAACTCAATATCACTTTCCACTACTGAAGCTGAATATGTGGCAGCTGGAAGTTGTTATGCTCAAGTGTTGCGGATGCAACCCACACTCACTGACTATGGTATGAGTCTTACCAAAACACAAATTTTTTGTGATAATACTAGTGTCATTGCCTTAAGTAAAAACCCTACACATCACTCTTGTGCAAAATACATAGATATTAGATATCACTTTCTTAGGGATCACACACAAAAAGGAGATATCATTCTTCAATTTATCAGAACACAAGATCAACTTGCTGATATTTTCATAAAATCTTTACCCTCCAATAGATTTGAATACATTAAACAGAACTTAGGAATGATAACTTTAAGGTAATATTCCTTATAAACTTCTTGTTGAAACCTATCTCCTTACAGTAAAAAACTCCTTTTCATAGGGGGGGGTACATTTTTCTGCTAGATTTCTAAAAAAAATCGTAGTCTAAAATTTTTCATAGTCTAAAAAAAAATTCGTAGTCAAATTTTTTTTCTGTATTCAAATTTTTGTAATGAATATTTTCATACGTAATTTTTCGTAATGAATATTTTTGTGCTTAAAATTTTTATAATGAAGATTTTTGTATTTAAAATTTTTGTAATGGGGATTTTCGTACTTTAGAATTTTTGTAATGAAAATTTTTGTACTTAAATTTTTGTAATAGAGATTTCCATATTGAAAATTTTCATAATCAAAATTTTTGGAATCTAAAGTTCTTCAAGAAGAATTTTCCTCATTACGAATGATCTTCCTAGAAATCCAAAAGGTGTGTTTCATTTCTTAAATTTTGTAATCTTTTTTTAATTGTTGGTATTTTCATTTGTTTTTAAAATTTTCATATTATCTTTTCCTTTAATCTAAATGTTTTTATTAAAAAACCTCAAAAGATCAATATCCATAAAAATTATTCTTCAGTCATTTTTTTAAGTCGTCAGATCTAATTAGAAGGTTTTTCTACCATTGGGTTGAGTATGGAAGCTGAACTATCACCTCAAATGCTTATATAAAAGACCCCCGATGGTTTTCCCACATCGAAACTCAAGCCTTCATGTGTTGAAGCTCTGACCCTCCTACATAAGCTCGTTCCGGATCTTTAAGGTTTCGTCAGCTCCGAATGTCTGTTGAAGCTTCATCTCAAAAAGAAATGTCGTCCATAAAGGAAATGTTTTAATGGAGGTTTTACAAAGAAAGGTTGGTTCATCCGAATTTCTTCACCAATTATGATTCCATTATCTCTAATAATATAAAGATGAATGGGTGGGAGAGTGTTTTCATTTCAAAACTGAAGCACGGGATCCGGTGTATCTGAAGTTGCTGATTAAATTCTATGAGACAGTAACTTTCTTCAAGGAAGAAGGCAGGAGAAAGTTTTCTTTAAAGTGTTACGGGAATACATGTTCTCTTTCATATACCAAGGATGTTGGTTTGATTAGAATCCCTTATGAAGGAGAAGCAAAGTTCTAATCACATAAGCTACCTCATGTTCAAGAAAGTTTTATTAAAGAAAAATCCATGGATTGTCTTGGTCTTACAGAGGTAAAGACTCCAAAGATTCTTCACCTATCTACAAATTTTTGGATTCTTGAATTGTGGGTTTCAAGGATTCATCATTCTGAGAAAAGGAGATAAGGATACATTAAAGAAGAGTGACATCTACGTTCTTTATTTCTTGGTAAACTTAAGAAGGATAAACTTGGTTAAGCATATCTTGGTTACAATTGAGAACATAAAGAATAGAAATCTGAAGGCTCGAATTATTATGTATCCATCCATTCTATTAAATATCATTGTTTTGTGTTTATAATCCTTCAAAATTCCTTGCAAATCTAAGTCAAGAAATTGAAAATTCATGTTTTTGAGTGATGACACCTTGAGAAGGATGAAAGTTGGCTTTTCCAAAGAATCCAAAGAATTCTATGATTTTCCTGAAGAGAAAGTTGAAGATATTTCAAAGAAAAAGGAGGTGGATGAAACCTATAAAAAGGGTGGAATGAAGAGGAAGGTAAAGGAACTGGAAGAGAAGGAAAAAACCCCAATAGCAAAGGAAACTCAATCTGCACCACCGAAGTCCAAGAAACAAAAATCTTATCCTAGTTAGGTAGTAGCAAAGTGGAGGGAAGATAAGAAAAATCATAAAGAAGGGCAGACTAAGTCTCTCTTGGACCCTGCTGAGGAAAAATATTTGAAGGAAAATACAACAGAAGAACTTGAGAAGCAAGAGAAAAAAATAAGCAGAAGAAAAAGCTGTCTGAGGTAGAGATAGTACAATCACTTCTGAAGGCTCCTGACAAAGCATCTGAGAATATTTTGGTACCAGAATCCTTTCTGATAGAACCTTTACCAGATAATTCGGGAAAGAAGTTTGTGACTCCTGAAAAAGTCCAAGAAAAATAATTATAATAAAAAACAATTAGTAGAAGAAGAAGAAGAAGAAGGCAGTGGTGATACCGAAGACCTGATAAAGAAAGTAGAGTATTTTCATAAGAAGGAAATCCCTTCTGAAAAATTATCATTCCGAACCTCTGAAATTGAGTCTTCAAAACTTTCTACTCCAGAGAAATATGAGAAAATTAGAGAAGAAGTGAAAAAAGTGTCTAAAGAAGAAATATATAACCATTATTTCATTCATCCAGAGGATGCTGAGGCAGGAGCTGATAAGGAATAGGTAGATGAAGATAAAATTGTCCAACTATCTGATAGTTAAGACGAATCACCCAATCAAGAAAAAGTCATTATGAAAGCTGAAAAGGGAAAACAGGTGGTTGTTGATGCACCTATAAAATCAGTGGTTAAGAATAAAGAAGTTGGTGCTTTATCGAAGAGGAAAGCTGCTGATATTGAAAAAGAATCCTCACCAAGAAAAATCTCTGATTCAGAATCGTCCTCTCTTGAACATGATTTTGTTGTATAATCTTTGAAAAATCTTGTTAGAACTATCCCTCTATTTCCAAGCATAGAATCCAGATTCCAGATGCTTAGCACACCTTAAATTAGAAATCAGATTTAGTATCCATGGTGATGGATAAGTGCATCAAACTTGAGGCCGATTTCAAAACCTTTTACATAAACTACGAATCCCACAAAAGATCTTGCAAGAAGATGACCAGCTGGTCAAAGAAAACTATAGAAGACATAAGAATTCTTGGTGAATTCCAAGAAAGTGTCAAGGATGAATTTTACACCAAAGATGTGAAGATCAAGGATCTCGCAAATAGTTTTGAGGAAAATCTAACTCTGGAATAGAATTCTCGGAAGCAATAAGTAAAAGCTAACTCTAAATGGTAAATTGTATTCAGTTGCTCAGAGTTGGAAGAGGGAAAGAGATCTTAGAATCGAACTTGAAGAAAAAATTTCTAATCAAGAAGAAGTTATAAAGGGTCAGGAAAAATATCCTAAGGCTCAGGAAGAAAAAATAAAAGCCTTAAAGAAGAAAATAGAAGATTAGGATCAGCTTCTCAAACATGTAGAGGAGGATCACAAGGAACTCAAGAAGCTCAAAACCATAGTAAAGAAGTTGATGCAGAAGGAGAAGGAAGGATAATCTTGTTCAATTCTGATCTTTTGTTGTATTTCTTACTTGTATAAATTTTTTCCAATCCTAATGAAATTTTTGGTTGCTAATTCTTTTTGTCTAGTGCCAATATTTCAAGTACCATATTTTCTTTTACATTCCCTTTAATTCTTTTTGAAAATCACAAAGGGGGGGAAAAGAATGTTAAAAAATAATAGTAAGTAAAGAAAAAATTTCCCTGAGTAAGGGGGAGTTCTTATCCAAAAAGATTTTCGTATGAAATAAAATGCTAAACCTCAATCTGTAAATCAAGAATATGATCCTTAGTGTTCCAAAGCCTAAGGGGGAGTTAGTCATATTCATCTTTTCCCATGTGTTATGGGAGATAAGTTTTATTTTCAAAGTCCAGAAAAATATTTTATAAGTCCTTATATTCTATTTCGTAAGGATGTTTGTGCTTTCAAAAAAGGGGGTGATTGTTGAGTCAATAAGGTTTCCTTATGAATTTTCCATTTCATAATGTTTTGAAAATCACAAACACTCTATCTTAAGGAAATTTTCATTTCCCTTATGTTTTATCTTAATAAGGAAAATTTTCATTCCCCAAGGAAAATTAATCCTTACCATGTTTTCATTGTTCATATCGTATTTTCTCTAAACCTAAATCATTTTATTTATAAGTTTAAAATTCAGTTTCATATCTAAAACCTCGGAATCTTATAAATACTTAAATGTAGAGTATTCTATTTTCAGGATCCGAATTCAGGTTCTGAATTCTCTGAATTCAGACTTCGAACTTTCTGAGTTCAAGTTCTGAATTCTCAGAATTCAGACTCCAAAATTTCTGAGTTTAGGTTCCAAATTCTCTGAATTCAGACTCTGAACTTTCTAAGTTTAGGTTCCGAATTTTCTAAATTCAGACTCTGAACTTTCTGAGTTTAGACTCCAAATTCTTTGAATTCATACTCCGAAATTTCTGAGTTCAGACTCTGAATTCTTATGAATTCAGACTCCGAATTCTTATGAATTTAGATTCTGAATTTCCTTGAAATTCAGACTCCATAATTCTATAGAATTCATATTCCTAATTCATTTGAAGACAGAATCCAAATATTTATGTATTATAGACACTGAATGGCTTTTTTGTTATACTTAGAACTTTTATTTTCCTTAGACTCCAAAAAATGGATTTGGTTAAGCAACCATTCTTTTGATTACCTTGTTATGAAATGATGTCGTGCAATCAGTTTCTAACTAACCATTGTTTGAGTGACACGTGTACAGGTCCCTCCGAAGTTCAAGGAGAAATATGACTGTTGGAGGAGGGAGCCGACTGTTGAAGATGTGCCTATAAATAGGATCTCATTGAAAGATCTCATAACTTTGATGAGTGTTTGAGAACTCTAGATATTACATGCTGAAGTGATTTCTAGATAGAGACTCTCATTCTTTGTGCGTACTGAACATCTTGTTCAGAATTTCTTTGTGAAACTTCGAATGTTACTGAGTACATTCGAGGGCTTCCGGGGATAGGAAGACAGAGGTTCTGACTACCTTGAAGTTCAAGGGATTGTAGGGATAGCAAGACAGACTCTGATATTCGTATCAAGGCCTTACCCTAGTGTGGGTAAGAAAAACTTTTTTGAAAGTATAAATCAAGGGACCTTTATCCAAGGTTGTTGGATACCCTTCTCTTTGGGTTAAAAGATTTAATACTTGATTCTTTTATTATTTCAAGTTTTCCACTGAATTTTGATTGATAAAAAAAGTATAACTATCTTATACTTTCTTATACTTGTACTCTGATTAGTAAGATTTTATATGCTTTAAGGTAGAATCTTTATCTTTTTAAACATTTCTTAAGTTTCGTTTCCGAAACCACATTTCTAGAATCAAGCAAGTTTGTAGAACTAAGAGGTCTTGTGAATTTACCTTTTTTAGATTTGTTAAACATTACCATCTTTAAAAGTTCCAAAGGAATTTTTTAAAGTATAAAATTCACCCCCCCTGTATATTGAGCATCTACATTCATCATTTCGATCCTACCGGTTGTAGGGACCCTAGGTGGTGATTCTTTATTGGTGTGGACCAAGCCTTTGACTTCATTAGGTATTGTTTTTTAGAGCATGATCTTAGTGATATTTTTAGTGCCTTAGGAGCATATTAGAGGTGAGTTTTGGGAAATTTAGTCTGGTCGGTGCTGTACCTCTCGTACCCCTCGTGGTTTAATTTTCATGATCACAATCACTCTCTTATTTATCTAACCTTGTTTTAAGTGTTTTTGTTGATAGGCAAAAGGTTGCCAAGGAATTGGGCCAAGAAGGACTGAAAGTGGACTGATTTCAGTCCACCGGCCAACCGGTGGATGACCACCGGCCAGCCGGTGGTGTCCTGACAGAAGGCCTCCCCTCTGTCCAGACCACCGGCCAACCGGTGTCCCATCACCGGCCAGCCGGTGGAACCCAGACAGAAGGGAGTGCTACTGCCTCCTCACCGGCCAACCGGTGGCCTCCTCACCGGCCAGCCGGTGGCGCCTCGACAGAAGCCCTCTCCCTTTTCCAAAGCACCGGCCAACCGGTGGCCAAGCACCAGTCAGCCGGTGGAGCCAGTGAAACTAGTCGTTGGGCTTTGACCAGACTTGTCCACTTGACCCCCAACAGCTCTGAAGGCCTCTCCAACGGCTCCGAAGACCCCCAGAGGCCATTTGATGGTTCCCCCTCTATAAATAAAGGACTAGGAAGCCCCGGAAATGTACGGTAGCCCACGGGAACATTGTTCGATCATTTGGCGAATCTCCGGCGCATTCCTTCAAGGATCCCCACTTGCTCCAACTCACTTCCACAATCAAGGAGCACCACCATAGAAGCTTGGGAGCGCTCTTCATCAACTCCAATCAATCCATTGGTGCCCAAGACTTCTCCACATTACGGTTTTTCATTACTTTATCATTTTGAGCATCATTTTGGGTTTGTGCCTACAAACCCCTCTTTCTCTCATCCTCTCTTTGTTTGGGTTTTCACACCACCTTCAAAGTGTGAAGAGGTTAGTCAAGCCTTCCCTTTAAAAGGCTTGAGTCATAGGTGAGCTAGCCTTCACCTGTAAGAAGGCTAGTGGGTTCTTGCACAACCATTAAAAGCAAGCTGTAATAGGTTCTAGACTACCTTAAAGTCTAGTGGGTTTCTTTCTAAAACCATTAAAAAGCAAGCGGTAGTAAATCTCTCAACGGTTGAGTTGGGAGCGGAGACGTAGGCTTTGGTTTAAGCCGAACTCCGTTATCAAGTTTTGTGTCTTGCCTCTTTTATTTCCGCTGCACTTTGATAATTGTTTTAAATTGTTAATTATTTTTTAAAAGGCAATTCACCCCCCCTCTTGCCATCACTCTCCGACCCAACAATTGGTATCAGAGCAAAAATTTGAGTAATACCTTCACCGGTTTCAAATTCAAGATCCATTGTGACGGCTTCAACTTCTTTCGCCCCCGAAGACTATTCTTTGGGTCATGCTCCATTTTTTGATGGAACCGACTATACTTATTGGAAAACCCACATGACCACTTTTCTTAGAAGTATAGGTTATCCTATTTATAAAATTGTCATGCATGGTTATTCTCTTTCTTCTCCCGATGAATCCAAATGGACTCAAGCCGATATTAAAAATTTCGAGCTTGATGGCAAAGCCATGAACGCTCTTCATTGCGGCCTTGATCGTAATGAATTCAATCGAGTTTCCACATGCACTTCATCTCATGAAATCTAGAAACTATTGTAGGTTACCCATGAGGGGACCAACAAAGTCAAGGATACTCGATTGGATATGTACCGTCAAGATTTTGAGTCTTTTACCATGCATCCATCTGAAAATATTACTGAAATGTTTACTCGTTTTACTGACGTTTGCAATGGAAGAAAATCTCTTGGAGATGATGTTTCTGCAGAAATGATGGTCAAGAAGATCCTTTGGATCCTACCAAGCTCATGGGCACCGAAAGTCACGGCAATCCAAGAAGCAAAAGACATCAAGAACATGCCGGTCGAAGAGCTCATCGGATCCCTCATGACCTACGAGATCACCATGAGGAGGCAAGCTGAAAAGGAAGGCAAACCGATCAAAGTTCCAAAGAACATCGCCTTCAAAGTTCAAAAAGAAGAAAGATCATCCTCCTCATCTTCTTCCTCTTCAAGCGGCGATTCAGAAATGGAGAATCTTGCCCGCAAGATGCACAAATTCATGAAGAAGAACAAAAAGAAGAAATCCCGCAAGGCTCAACCCAACGAAAAATCCGAGCCCGAGGTAACATGTTACGGGTGTGGAAACAAAGGCCATTACAAGCCCGATTGTCCACTCAACAAGAAAAAGGCCAAGCAAAAGGAAAAGAAGAAGGCATTAAAGGCCACTTGGAGTGATAGCTCCACATCCTCATCCTCCTCCTCCTCAAGTGACAACGGTAAAAAATTCCTAATGGAATTTCATGAGGTATCCTCTTCCGACTCCTCATCCTCTAGTTCTTCAAATTCTTTTAATCATCTATCTTATGAGGATCTCCAACATGCTAGAGATCAATTGGAGTAAGTTTTTCACGAACTTTCTTCCAAATTTATTGCTTTAAAAAAGAATTTCAAAAAACTTTCTTCCGAAAAGGAACAACTTCTCAAAGAAAATGAGGAGTTGTCCCTCAAGATCCAAAACCTTCCCGATGTTGATTCTATGGAATCAACAATCAAGGATTTAAGGGAATCCCTAGCTAAGTTCACCGAAGGTGAACATAACCTTTCGAAGCTCCTTGGTTCCCAATGCGTATCTAGAACCACCCAAGGGCTTGGCTATTCCAAGCAAGCTTCCTCTTCCCATGCTCCTACTATTTTTGTAAGGGGGATCTCCCAATATAAATGTTGCAACTATTTTAAAAAACCCGGGCACTTAATTTATGAGTGCGATTGCAAAAATTCCCGGTATGGAAGGCCCAAAACTATTTTCTTTAATGATGAATTTCATAGGAGAAGACCCGCCACTAGACAAGTATGGATTGAAAAATCCCTTTTAGCGAGTCTCACCGGACCAAAATTTGTCTCGGTTCTAAAATCCTCTCTCCGGTGATTTGTTGTTTTTATTTAGGGGGAGTTAGGATTGTTTAAGCCTTTTTGCTTTATTTTCAAAATTTTCATTTCAAAACTTTCAATTCAAAACTTTCAATTCAAATTTCAAAAATTTCAATTGGTTTAAAAACTCTATCTTGTTTTTCAATCCTTTCCCTCAATCAAGTTTTATGCCCCGTGCTATTTTGATAATCACAAAGGGGGAGAAATTCTTGGTTGATTGGGGGACAAATCTTTCTCTCATGCTTTGCTTTACTTTTCAATTTATCCTTTAAAGCATGCCTTTCATTTCAGTCTTTTACATTGCTTGTTTTGGTGATTGTGATCATCAAAATAGGGGGAGATTGTTGTACCTCTCGTACCCCTCGTGGTTTAATTTTCATGATCACAATCACTCTCTTATTTATCTAACCTTGTTTTAAGTGTTTTTGTTGATAGGAAAAAGGTTGCCAAGGAATTGGGCCAAGAAGGACTGAAAGTGGACTGATTTCAGTCCACCGGCCAACCGGTGGATGACCACCGGCCAGCCGGTGGTGTCCTGACAGAAGGCCTCCCCTCTGTCCAGACCACCGGCCAACCGGTGTCCCATCACCGGCCAGCCAGTGGAACCCAGACAGAAGGGAGTGCTACTGCCTCCTCACCGGCCAACCGGTGGCCTCCTCACCGGCCAACCGGTGGCGCCTGGACAGAAGCCCTCTCCCTTTTCCAAAGCACCGGCCAACCGGTGGCCAAGCACCGGTCAGCCGGTGGAGCCAGTCAAACTAGTCGTTGGGCTTTGACCAGACTTGTCCACTTGACCCCCAACGGCTCCGAAGGCCTCTCCAACGGCTCCGAAGACCCCCAAAGGCCATTTGAGGGTTCCCCCTCTATAAATAAAGGACTAGGAAGCCCCGGAAACGTACGGTAGCCCACGGGAACATTGTTCGATCATTTGGCGAACCTCCGGCGCATTCCTTCAAGGATCCCCACTTGCTCCAACTCACTTCCACAATCAAGGAGCACCACTATAGAAGCTTTGGAGCGCTCTTCATCAACTCCAATCAATCCATTGGCGCCCAAGACTTCTCCACATTACGGTTTTTCATTACTTTATCATTTTGAGCATCATTTTGGGTTTGTGCCTAAAAACCCCTCTTTCTCTCATCCTCTCTTTGTTTGGGTTTTCACACCACCTTCAAAGTGTGAAGAGGTTAGTCAAGCCTTCCCTTTAAAAGGCTTGAGTCATAGGTGAGTTAGCCTTCACCTGTAAGAAGGCTAGTGGGTTCTTGCACAACCATTAAAATCAAGCTGTAATAGGTTCTAGACTACCTTAAAGTCTAGTGGGTTTCTTGTTAAAACCATTAAAAAGGGTTGAAGTATTGTTTCCTGTAGTGGTTAATGATGTGAATCATGTATTCACACCATGGAAGGGCCTCCTGGGTGGTTTCTTAAAAATGTTATTATGGGTGAGTTGTAAGGATATATTTTGGTTCATCTTAGAAACTGAATCCAATACATATAGTGAGACGAGTCTGGTAGAGGAGTGGAAAATACCACACAGGATGTGGTGGTATTGATATGTGAAAATAGGTGGAATTCTTGGATAAAAGTGTTGAAATACCCTTATAATTAAGAGTTTCAAGGTTCAAGGAACCTTGGGTTTTTGAAAGTGTGGTAGGAGAATGGACTTTAGGTGAGTGGTTTTCTTTAGCGTGCAATATCGGTGAGTAGTTCTTCTAGTATGTTAAGTGCGGTCGGATGTGCCTCTAAGGGTAGTTCCCTAGTGAACTAACCTGGGATAAAACCTCTTGAGGATCTCTATATTTCTTTGTGGTGTGTTTTCATAGAGGATAGTGACAAAATTCTATTTGGTCACCATGGAACTTATGGAAGGTTCGTGAAGGAGTGTGGAACATTCGTGGTAATTTTTTATAGACCATGGTCAAGTAGTTTGGCTTATTATAAGTGTAGCAGTTGTAGTTATAGTTCATAAATAGAAAGTGAGGGCTTTGAAGTAGATCATCATCAGTTGATGATGGGTTAAAGGAAGGTATTAGATGAGGTATTCTTAGGTGATTAAGAGGCTTACCAGTATCTATATGATTGGAGTGTAGTTTATCATTGTGAATTATTAGGAAGTACAAGTTATAATTTGGGAATTGTTGCAACATTTTAATTGTATCTGTGAAAGGAGTTTGTTATGTCTTTATATTTATTTTGTGTGGTTGGTCAAAAATGACAACTAAGATTAGGTTAAGTAAGGTAAAGGTTGTTAAGTCATTGGAATTGTAAGATACAAGGTTAGTGCTTTAAATAATGGTTTTAAAGTCCAATGGGAAAGTTTCTTATGGATTGAACCCTTGTAGAATGTTAAACTTGAGTAGTAGTGTTTTTAGTGAAGCAGCGGTGTAGGTATTTACCATGATTAGAGGCAATTTTTTGAATGGAGACCCTTGTGAAATAACGGTGGTTATCAGCATCTAATTGTGTGATGTTGAGATTAAATAGAAGGTCAAAATTGAGTGATTGGTCTAGGATGTGGTAAGGTGGTTTATTGGTTCCAAAGTAGGTGTCATAGTTTATGGTTTAATGGTAGCAGTGGGGGTGATTGATGAGTATGGTGGATGGTGGGTTGAGGATCAGTAATACTACCTACTAATATGCCTCCAAGGTGTAATCTGGGGAGTTTTGATCAATAAGACCTAGTAATCAAGGGATGACCAATGTCTAAGTCAAGGCCTCTATGTGGCGGTAAAGGAATGACCTAGTGGTCAGAGTGTTGTGGGTGTTTCAGATGATCAACTAATCTGTGGAGCGGGCTATGACCCATCAAATATTGGTTGGTATGGTGGTAAATGGTGGGTTTTGGAGAATCATTGTGTGGTTGTTATCATAGAAATGTGTTTTAATAATATAAGGGATGTCATGTTATGGTGTGTGATATACCTGGGAACTCAATAGTTCTTGGAAGGAACTGGTGGGGCTATATTAGGTTGACATGTGAAAGTAATATATTGTGAGAGAGTATATGGCCCTTAAGTTGAATATATGGGGTTAGAAATGTGAACCTGTTTAAAAGTGTTAGTAGTGTTCATGAGTTTCAATGTTTTGATAACACTGAGGTAGGTTCATACCTATTGATTAGTGGGAAAAGGGGTTCCTTGGTGCATTTTGGGAGTGATGTGTGTGTGAACCTAACCCATGGGTAGAGGTGATTTGTAGTAGTTGTTTGTATAAGTATATGAATTGCATTGATAAATGATATATACCATGTGTGACTATTTTGGGTCGTTATATAGGATTTCGTTAGGATATAATGCATTCATAGGGTGTTTCATGAGGTGAACCATGGTTAGTGACAGGGTTTAGGGGGTGAACTATGATTCATGACCTATTTTTGGGGTGAAACCCAGTTTGTCACGTGATTTAAGGGGGGGATTATGAAATGAATCATAATGAAGTGTCATTTGGAGCATCAATGCTTTGTAAAGAAAGGAAATTTTGTACTGTGTATCATGAGAACGAGAAAGAACCAGTGTGTGAATCATTAGTATAATTTTAGGTTATAGGCATGTATTTCTTTTAGGGATGTCTAGTGTATGTTGTAGACTGAAGTGAGGAAAGGGCTGTGAGGAAAAGTAATACCCCTCGTCTAGGTTTTTGGTTATGTAGATGTCTCTGGGGAAATTTTTTCGAATGGGAATCAAATATACAAGCTCAGTGTCCTAAGTTAATCTAGTAGGACTCTTGGAGATTCTTCTTGAGGATGAGAAGTATTTTAGATGTGGGTTATAACATCACTTGAATTTATATGGTGTGTTGCATTTATTTTTAGCCTATATTTGTGGTTTTTGAGTTATGGATTTTTGGGGTTTGGTTTTGGTTTGTTTTTGGATAGTTTTAGAATGTTTTGGAATTCATTTTTAGGGTTCAAGGTTGGCACACATTTATGAGAAACTATACAGAATTCCTAGGTAACTATGAAACTAGAGACATTAGGGGCAATGGCATTCACATGGTTGGTGCACAGTTTACCAAACTATGTAGCATAACCATGTGACCTGGCCTGGGTTTAGATAGTGTCTCCTACACATTTTTCATGTGATTTGGTAAATCATACATCCAAACCATGTACATAGGATTAATTAATCTGAATATTAGAACTTTAACCTAAAACATCCCTGAAAACCCTCATTATTCCTCCTACAAGTATGGCTATTGAACCCGGAGACTCCTTTGGGATATTTTAGGGATTCCTTTCCATTTGGAGCACATTTCAGACAGATATTGTCTTTCTAGATCTAGTAATCAAATTTATGTCTCCATTTATTTATTCTCCTCCATGGCCTTCTCATCTTATCTCACAAGGAACCCTAGAATGGGTCCTTCATGAATAGGTATAAGGTCTAGATCATGATCTGATTAGTTTTCTTACATCTTTTAAGGAGAGGAACCAAGATCTACCATTTTTTCCTCAATTTCCTTGGATGATTTAATATTTTTTTATTGCAAAAGACTCCATTCAGTAATTGTAATCCTATATCAACCCTATATGTTTCCTTATTATTGAATTTTCATTCTAAAATTCTTTTGTGATGATTTTAGGACTTATTCTAGGGATTTTTTGTGTTGGGATTGATTTAGGTGGAATTTATTAGCAATTAGACTATGTTAAACTTGTGGTGGTAAGTCCTTACCATGTTACAGATTTTGTATAAAGATGTATGACCTAATTGGCATGTGGTTGTGTGTGTATCCCTATGAGAACTCATTTTTGTGAATTGATTGGCATGTGGGTGCATATGTATCCATGTGATAACTTTATTGTGTGACTTGATTGGAATGTGGGTGTGTGTGTGTCCCTATGAGAACTCTTTTGTGTGAATGGATTAACATTTGGGTGTGTATATCCTTATGATAATTTCATTGTGGAAATTGTGTTATTGTTCTAATTATATGGTGACTTCCCATAAATGATATGGTTGAGTCATGTAATGAAATATATAAATTTATCTGATTATATGGTGATTATCCATTGATGAGATGGTTGTGTCGTGGAATAAATTGTGTTATTTTTTGGGTCACATTTTGGTTATCCATAGATTAAATGGTTGAGTCATGGAATTAATTATACTATGTGTTTTGATTATATGGAATTTATCCATTGATGAGATGGTTGGGTCATAGAATAAATTGTGTTATGTGTTTTGATTATATGATGGTTATCCATCAATGAGATGGTTGAGTCATGGAATAATTTGTGTTATGTGTTTTGATTATATAGTGGTTATCCATTGATGAGATAGTTTAGTCATGGAATAAATCATGTTATTTGTGTTGATAAAATTGTGGGTATCCATCATGAGATAGTTTAGTCATGGAATAATGTATGAAACCTTATTAAAATTATGTGACCAGCTAGACATGACTTATCTTCTAGTATGGAGTTGAAGTGGGTAGAATCAGGGCTCATGGAAGTTTGGTTAGTGCATGATGACCTGACTAGTTGTGTGTTTATTTATGAAATTATTTCTAGTCACTGCATACACATTTATATAACCATGTTGTACTTATTTTAAGGATGCATTGGTGGTTTAATATTTGGTTTCATACTCACAACATGAACAATAATCGCAATGCATGTGCAACCATTATGGTTAGGGATCCATTGAAGGGAAAGGTCCCCAAGTCAGGCGATTGAGCAGGAGGAGCAGGGTGGACCGGGGCAATGATGGGACAGACACCAAGATCTTTTTTCTCATGCCTTATTTTTTCATATCTTGTTTATTTTAGTACATTGATCCACCACATGTTGGGGTCCTGATGACTTTATATTACTCTTGTGTGTCGTTTGTTACAACATGGATATTGTTTCTTTTTTTCTTCTACTATATTTATGTGGGTGTTGTTGATTTAATTATTTTATCACTTTCTATATATTTTATGATGTTTGGACATCTATTACCAAGGGAATAGTCTCCCCATGTTTCCTCATAGTCCCTCATCTCTAGTTGGTAGCCTCATGCATATGGGGAGATGTGCATGGGGTCATGTGGCACCATGGCCCGAATCGGGTGATTCAGGTCGGGGTGTTACAATGAAGATTTTATAAATTATATTATTAAATTCATAATTTAAGATTAGAAAAATAAAATTTTCCATGATTTCATATTTTTCAATATATTCAATATCATAAGTTGTAGTTTGGTTGAAAACTAATACCATAGCTTATGATAGGCATGTTCTATCTTGACGATGGATATTCTAGATTATCTATAATATTATATGATATCTATATATCGTAGGTTGTGGTAAAGAACAAAAACCACATCACATGATATTAAAGGAATGGGGTATAACCTTAAACACCTGAGAATTTTAATTTATTATATGCATTGCATCATTTTTATGATATGACACTTTGTTTTTTGGTTGAAAAACAATGCATATTGTCGCTGGTGTTTCTTATTATTCACCATATCATACATTATGATATTAGAAAAATGAAGGATTTCAACTAGATCATCTATTATGATATCATATATTATATGAATCCATGTTATCACATATTATGGAATCCTATATCATAAAGATATCTACAATTCATTTTTTATATCATATTCAATAATATAATATCCAGTTTCCAAAGGGAATTCTATATCACAATTTATGATATGTAATATGATATTAAAAAAATAATTTATAAATTTCCAATATGATTTTGAGAATCGAGAAGCATGATATAGCTCTGATACCATTGATGAGTTTCCAAGGATCGAACAACACTTGTTCAACACAATAAAAGACTATATAAACCTCATTCCCAAGATCATTGTACAGTGAAAAACCAACATCGTGTATAAAGTAAATGAATAATGTGTACCTTACATAGAAGATACATATCATTGATGTCTTCAATCGGTGATTGATGAAGATCACTAGGAATATTCAATGAACTCTTCCTTCTATGGTGTATCCAAGGATTTACTAAATCACCCAACGCTTAGGTGGGATCCTATTCACAACCATGATATGTTAGTATCTCTTGAAAATTATGGAAGGAGAAGGAAGAGATCTTGAGAGAATCCATGGGAGGATGGGAAAATATTGAATGAATAGACACCTCGTCTTAATGCATTGACCTCTTTATATAGCCCCTGAGGATTCTCCTTGAGTATGCATGAATTTAATCATATGTTATAAAGCATATGAGTAAACAAAAATGGTCAAAACTATTGTAACACTTTAGCTGGTTAGTATTCTCTCATACATTTCACCATATGAAAATTTTTATTAATGATAGTCACTACTGTAAATATTGCCTTTATCAGCACTAGAAAAGGGCATTAATAGCGCTAGAAAAGTGTTGTTAATTGAGGTGAAGATAAAGGGGATCCCTTTTATCAGTTCTCAGAAAAATATTGATAAAGGCCCATTTTATCAGTCCTAAAAAAAATGTTGATAAAAGGGTTATTTTATCAGTGCTAAAAAAAGCGCAGATAAAAGTTAAAAAATATTAAAAAAATAAAAAAAAATATGCAATTCAAGGAGGGGCTTCAATAGTGCTTAAAGCCCCCTTCAATAGTGACACACCCTAGCCCACATGCCCTAGCCACCCCCAGCCTTTAACAGTGCCCCCGCACCCTTTAACAGTGTTAGGCCTTATTCCCCACCCATGTATGTGACCTGCCTCCCCCAGGATTCGAACTCAGGACTTTTTGCCTGCGCGTCTAAGCCTTTACCACTCCACCATATTGCTTTTCTCTTCATTTATAAATATATCTATTTATTTATATATATTTAGTTATATTTAGTCATATATTAATATATATATATATATATATTAACATATGTATATTTATATTAATATATATATTAGCATGTGTATATTTATATTAATATATATATTAACATATGTATATTTATATTAATATATATATATGTAGTTATATTAATATATATATATAGTTATATTAATATATATCTGTATATTAATATATATATATATATATATAGTTATATTTATATATTAATATATTTATTCGTATATTAATATATATTTATAAGATCGGTTTTAAATATATTTATAAAATATGCTTTTTTGTGTGTCTATAAATAAATAAATACATATATACAACACACACACATATATATTATATGTTTATTTGTAAGTATAATTATACATATTTATATATATTTACAAATATTATATATTAATATGTATATACATATGTTTAGAATATATAGATAATATATATCAGTTTGTCAAATATAGACGCACACAAACACACACACACACACACACATCATATAGGTATATAAATATAAATATTTTTTTATTTTAAATAAAATGGATATTATTTTTTATTTAGATAAGCCTTATATATTGATAAATATACTTTATATGTAAATATGGCTAATTATTTATTTATAAAATTAAATTTTTATGGGTGAATATATAAAAAATATGTATATATTGTTATATAATTTATTATAAGTAACATTACATTATGAAAAACGATAAAATTTCAAATCCATAATATCAATATAAATGTAACCCCTCGGAATAAATTCAGTCCCCAAAGAAAAAGTTCAAAAAGACCCCCTAAAACAAGGCTGAAATTCCATATAATGTTAAAAAATTTGGGTATCCGGACTAAAAACTCAGTTTTGGAGGCCTTTTGGGCCTTTTTTGGCCTCAAAAAATGTGATATAAGGTTTCCTTTGATCATAGCGCGTATATCTCATTGCAAGCTTCGATTTGATATGTTTTAGAGCTCAAACAGACACCCGGATCAAAAGTTATGGTCGTTTGAAGTTTGAGTTACGTTTTCAACTTATTTTAGATCTTTTATTGATTTTTTGATTTTTTGTGTCTTAAAATTGTTATTAAATGATTATTAGTGGATGATAATTAGAAAATTATTAATGAATATTTTTAAAAAATATTTTATAATCCATTTTCACTACATATCTTACATATTAAGTGAAAATGTTTATTTATACTTATATAAAACATATTTAAAAAATATATATTATATTTATATCAATATAAATATAGTTATATATCAATACATTATTTTTTATGAAATATAATTTTTTTTAAATATACACTTTATCAGCGCTAAGAAAAAGCACTGATAAAACCCCCCCTTTATCAGCGCTACTAAAAAAAGCGTTGATAAAGGGGGACCCTTTAATAGTGCTAAAAAAGCACTGATAAAGGGTCAATTTTAACATTGCTTTTTGGCATTGTTAAAAGTGCTCTTTATTAGAACTTTTTCTTAGCACTGATAAAGACACCCCCTTTATCAGTGCTTTTTTTAGCACTGTTAAAGGGTGGCGCTGTAGAAACCCAATTTTTTGGTGGTGAGTCCTTGGTGGAAGATTCTTGAACATTAAAAACTTAACTTTCAACTAAAAATGTTAATCATAAAACTCATGTAAATTATAAATTGTGATTATTACAGTATTATGATGTCTATATATCATACAATATGATATATGAAGATGGTATCATGATGTCAATATAACATGATTTCGATGTGACCATAACTGAGTATATGATGTGCCTTGTTTCTATATTCCATGCCATAAAACATATTCATATCATCATATATGATATAGAAAAACACATCATACAGTTTACATTAGCTTTGGAGAATACCTTAAACAGGGGGAATGAATCAGTAAATACTAAAACACCAACTATCAAAATGATTTTTCTCATTACTATTAAATTTAGGATCCATGAATTAAACCAAACAATGAAATGAGATAAAGAGAGATAGAAGAATCATGAAACATGAGTTTTTACAATGTTTATATACACTTTTTATTGGGTGGATGGTCATATATGTCCAATGGTTGTGATCCCATTATCCATATTCTTATATTATTATAAATAATAATAATGAATATGAGTAGAAATATGGTCCTAAAATCATAAACTCCAAGTAAAATAATGGTATATATGAATGTAAACAAGTCAATCAATCTTACTCTTTCCACTATAAGTGCATGTGGATTTTGGATTAAGTGTGAACCCTTATTCTTCTCCTCAATCCTAGGAAAATTTTCTGTGGAATGATCACTATAATGTATAGTTGAATATCTCAATATTTTTTCATACCTTTTTTGGGTGGAACACATCGCTTATTTATAAACATAACTCCATCATGAATTGGTCTTGTTAACCTCATCTAGATCCAAGGATTGCGACTAGATATCACCATATATCCCTATTTTAGAAAGTTATTTCATTCCTCTCAAAAATATCTTCCAACGACCACCATGTCATAGTGAATATAGCCATGAAATAATTTCCCCTCAAATCCAAAATAAAACAGTTAAATCCTTTATTCTTTTTCCTACTAGGCATGGTACACGTGGATTTCCCTTCTCACCACAGGATGCACTACACATGCTTTTTCCTCTACTCATGGTGAAACTTCAGCTTGTCCCTTGATTTCCTAGCTCCATTGTCAACCTCAACCTAGGAATTTCTACCTTTGACCATGACATAGTGAAACATCACCATGCCTTTTTTGGGTCTCCCTGTGGTCGAACACCAATAATTCATCAAAACTATAGCTTCTAAAATGATTGTTTCTCCTTTAATTCAATACAAGTCATTTTGTCTCATCAACCACAATGTGTTCAGTAGATCGCCATGACATAAATATTTATTACTCATAATTTCTTTATTTCTTTACTTATATATCGTCTCTAAACAGCCTCCCACTCATCCATGAGCATGTTTTCAATAAATACAACTCAAAATCACCTTTAAAACTCATGAGTGACTTCTATCAATAAACAAAACATAGTAACCTTATATTTTGGAATTCGTTTAAATACCACAACATTGGAATGAATGGTGTTTTTTAGAGTTCTCAAAATATCAGTATAGAGACCACTATATTGATTATGTCTCAATTGATATCAATTCACAACACCCGCCTTTTTTAATTCGTTTTATGAGAGCCCGTATATCTCTAAAGTCTCATGAATCTTCTTAAAAAACGATTTTGGTTGTTTTTTTCCATTTCATTTGGGAAAAGGCCTTCAAAACTCTTCAACTGAAACCTATAATAAATGATTATATATATATGTGATTTCAATTATTATTTTAAAATATATATATGCTAAGACACTTGATAAATGATTTTTTTACAAAATTTAAATAAATATTTATCAAATACAACATAAGAGATGATAATGTGCCAAGAATATAAAAAGGATCTGACAACTTGAAATCATCCATCATGCTATGTTAGATATTATTTTTAAATTGGATTTGATGTTTGATATTATCAACATAAATAGTGACTTGTACCAAATTTAGATAGTAAATTTTTTCTCAAATTATCCAAACTAAATTGATTATATCAACAATTTTAGTGATTCATTATCATATTTTTTAAAATTTTATTAAAAAATCTAGCTGATTGGACATGATCCAGGGTCATTATCATGGTATTTCATTGTGTGATTCTATGTAAGACAAAATATATGTTTTAAAATAAAAAAAAGTAAAGGTAAAATTAAAATTGAAAACCAAAAGAGAGGAAAAATTTGGATTGAGTACCCAGAATTCAGAAAATTTAAAACTATGGACCTCATTTTTTTACATTGGGTATGAAAATTAATTTTATACCCTAAAAAAAATTCCCTATCCTTAGACCTAATAATTACCTATTATTCCCATAGACCTCTTCTCCAACACTCATCTCATCACTGCCTCCTCTCTTGTGCTCATCCAGCCGTCGCCTTCCCTCCCCCATCTGCCTCCTCTATCACGCTCATCTTGTCACTACCTCCTCTATTGTGCTCATCCCATTGCTACCTCCTTAGTGTGATCCTCTATCCATCCTTCAGAATGGTCCTCTAGTATTATACTCATCCCACTATCATCTCCTATAGTCATTATTCTTGTTTTGTAGTCTGCTTACTCCAAGGAGTTCCCTCCTCCCACCATCTTCTCCTCTCTCATCAACAACATATCACCCTTTCTATTCTCCTGAAACCTACTATATCTAAAACCATATTTTTTTATAAATTATATTCCTCCTATATTGTTTTGATTTATTTTATTAATTAATGTAAATATGAATTGATAATGAGTTTTAATGTCTTATATTCATTAATGTTGTAGATTGATTGATACAAGTTGATGGTGAATTATTTGAAAAAATAAATGTTATTTATTTTCATTTTTATGGAGTAATTTTTAGTGACTCACAATGAAAAATGAATTATGGTGGTGAAAGATTGTTAGGTAGAGTGATAATAGAAGTAATTATATTTGATGAAATATCAAGATTGGCATCATCAATTTTGAAGTGTGATGTGTCATTGTTAGATTTAAAATACACATTAAAGTTTAACAATGGTATTTTTTTAGTCTGTATAGATGATGGGGGATTTGAAGAATTGTTCACATTCAATGAAAATTTTTCTCATGTCTACATTATTTTGAGGTTAGAAAAATTCTTGTAGTTGAAAATGGATGTAGATAAAAGGTAATGACATGTCAAAATTATTTATATTAATATTTTTTTCACATGTTATGTATTGAAATTTGATATTTAAATTTTAGGGTTAAATTAGTCGATAGGAATTTAGAACAAAGTTTATCATTTAATGGTGATTTTAAAATATTACCATGTGAAATTAGAAGTGTGTCATGTTTGATGGTAGAGTTAAATGTTATAAAGTGGAATGAATTATTGGTCGATGTTGACCATATTTTTCCTTCAACTAAATCATTGAGGGAGATGATGTTCAATTATAGAATTTCATATAGGTTTTTATATGAATTTTTAAGGAATAGTCTTGAAAATATTATTGTAAAATGCAAATTTTAGATTTGTATGTGGAAGTTAACAACATATGGCTTGAGGAATTCCACTTTATTTATTTGGGTAAAAAAATTTCAAAATGATCATATGAACTCAAATAATGATATAATAATAGTTTAACACAAATTAAGGTCATAATTATTGTCACATATCACTTTTGATGAGGTGAATTCAAATGTTGAAAAATATTCCAATAAAATCAAAGATGACTTGTACAGAGACTATGGTATATCCCTTATATTCCATGAAGTGTTAAGAGCTAAGGAAAAAAGAAATTGAAGGAATATATGGGGTTTCAGAGAATTCATATATCCCTTGAATATGCAATAGACAAATAGAAATTGATCCAAAATAATAGCGAATTAGGTATCTTTAAAAAATAGTAAATGTGACGTCCTGGCCTGAGTGCCACACACTAGTTCCCTGAGTAGGTCGGCCACGTGACCTCAAGCATGCCTCTTTATATGCCATAGGCTATCAAATAGAAGTGTGGGTTTAATATCAGTCATGAGGAGACTATACCCTATTTATCAGAGTAATACACTAGTGGAAAGTAAATAAACAATAACCAAGGCATGATATAACATAACTAGAACAATCCAGTATCATAAGATGACCAAACTGGAAATACAATATCAAAACAAAATAGTAGATATGCCATGATAAAGTATGTTCCAAGTGTAAAAATTCAACTCAAAAGTAAAGACACTAAGAACTCCCAAGTGGGTCCCAAACCACGTTCAGTTCCCTCATCCATGATCTATCCCAACTAAGCTATCAAACACAAGGCCTTTTCCCTTATCCTATCATGCAACCATGAAATCTATTCGGGTACCGATCAGGCAGACCAAGTGGGGTGTGAGTACAACTTAGTAGGCCGCCACCAATGGTGTCTAAAAAAATATCCATTCAATATATTGTATTCAATTGTATAAAGAATAAAATTAAAGTAATAAGGTAAACAAATTACATTATTCAAATATTCTTTATTTAACGGCATAACACCCCTGAGTTCTTGAGGACTCCTGAATAATGTCATATGTATGAATTTCATTGTTACCATTCATAATTAATAATTAAAAAATCATAATTTAATGACCATGTTACCATTCATAATTTCAAAATTGAATGACCATGTTACCATTCATAATTTCACAATTGAATTACCAAGTTACCATTCATAATTTTACATTTTAATGACCATGTTACCATTCATAATTTCAAAATTGAATGAACATGTTACCATTAATAATTTTTAATACATAACTAAATTTCCATGTTACCATTCACCAACACATAATTAATTCAACAATTAATTATCCACATAAATTTCATTAATAATTCAAAAATTACTCCATCACATAATTCCCCTTATTAAATTCCCCAATTAATTAATCACATTAATCCCATTAATTAATTAACCAATTAATTAATCATATCAATATTATTAATTAATTCAACAAATAATTAATCATCTTCATATCATCACTAATTCAACAATTAGTTCATCACATAATTCCCCATAATTAATTCCCCAATTAATTAAGAATATCAATCCCATTAATTAATTCACCAATTAATTAATCAATATACACCTATTATTTATCCCATAATGAATTCAATAATTAATTATATCAAATTAATATTCTCATTATATCATAATTAATTCAATAATTAATTATCCAATTATAAGAACCCAGACCTTCTTTTTAGGTAAGTTTTCCTTTTCTGGTTGTTTTTGAGAAAAATAGGAATTTTCTGGAGGTTGTGCAGGGGCGCACGGTTGGTGCATGGTTTAAAAAAACTGTGCGGCTAGCCCAGGAAATCGTGCACCCTTGACAGTGGGCTCCACACGGGTTGCGCACGGTTTGTCAAACCGTGCGGGCAAGATGTGTGAAGCCCCTGGATGAGACAGTGGGCTCCGCACGGGCTGTGCATGGTTTGTAAAACCGTGCGGGCAAGCCGTGCAAATTCCCTAGGCGAGATAGTGGCAACCGCACGGTTGGAGTACAGTTTGCCAAACTGTGCAGCCCCTTAAAGTTGGGGTTTTTAAGTCCCGAGCCACTCGGGATTTTCCATTCCTCCACCATTCCTCCTCCTACTCGTGGCTCATGTGGGAGTTGTGTTTTTTAGAGGTTGGGGAAGATCCTTGGCTCATTTTGGAGGCAAATCGAAGGGGTTTCTTGGTGGATCAAAGGCGGTTATTCTTGGATAAGTCCCTCTTGATTTCTCCTTGGTTTTCCCTAGATCTTCTCTTTACTCTTTCTAGGGTTTCGAGATCTACATCTGTTTCATGTAGATCTAGTGTTTTTTTGCCTTGAGTGTTTATTCTAAGGCTTGTATATGATAGGGAATGAGTTTTAGAGTGGTCTTCTATGAAGCGGTTTCCGATTTTGTGGGTGCGGTTGATTGTGGATCGTTTTGATGGAACCCTAAAGGTAGGTGGTTTGTGCCTTTCTGTAGAAAGTCTTTGAGTATTTTTGTGAAAATTCCACCAATACCCTTGAATGGGGTATCGTGTGTTTCCTGTTTTTCCCTTTTTGTTTTCCTTCTTTGTTTATATACCTGAGTAGAGGATATTGTTTGTTAATAGGGTAATTTACTATGCTTTGGATGTTTTTCCCATGCATGATTTTCCTGGTATGACTATTTGGTCTAGTTTTTTCTGTTATGATATTTCCAGTTCTATGCCTAGTTGTAGGATGGTGTGACTGTTTTTCTTCCATGTTGTTATGTTTTAGACTTCTAGCCAAGTATTTCTTGAGGATAATTTGGCCATTATGCGATGCTATACTTACTGACTTACATAGGGACGTGAGAACCTGGTGTATAGACCAAAGGGAGAATTGACGTTGAGGGCTTCTCTATAGTGTTTTTATATTTATATGATGCGAGACCACAGGGGGAATTGATGTTGAGTGCTTCCCCAGAGTTTTTGTAGTTCCTCGATGTGGGACACAGGGGGAATTGACGTTAAGTGATTCCCCAGAGAGCCTTTAGTACGATATGAGACTATAGGAGGAATTGATGGTGAGTTCTTCCCCAGAGAGTATATTCTTAGCTGAACCAGTGGGGTGAGACTATGTGTGCCTCCCAGAGGGTTGCTAGTACTTGTAGGTTGAACCATAAGGGTTAGGTTGTGAGAACTACCCAGAGGTTACCTATTTTTTCTTCTTGCTTGAGTGACTGCTTACTTGTTTGTAAATTAAATGCTAGAAACTGTGGATAGTTTACTGTTGTGTATTATCCTATTTACTGCTTATTGTTTACTACTTACGGTACTTTACCTACCGTATAATCACTTACTATTAGGCATAGATCTCAGGGTGGTTTCCTACTGGGATTTAGTCTCACACCCTATTTGGGTCATGCTTTTGGGCCCAAACAGATTATGTTGTTGCAGGTATAGATAAGGGAAAGTGCCCTTCTACTCCATGTACTTGACTTGCATTGGAGTAGGAGAGCATGGGACCAAGCTGAGGCTTAAGATGCTAAGGAGTTGCTTATTTGTTTTTATTTTGTACTTTGGTTTAGTAATGTATTCAGAAATGTGACTTGTTTGGCTGTTTTCTTAGACATATATGTATCATGCATCATTTACATATATTTCTGCTCCAGTTGTTTATTTATCAGTCTTCTACTGTTATGGTTGTTGGATATTTACTGATTCCGATGTTGTATGTGTTGTTACTTCCACTGTGTACTCTGCCAATGAGGGCATAGTTTCCCCACTATCACAACCAAGGCCCTCACTGCTAGTCGGAAGCCTCTGGCGTTCGTGGAAATGCGTTTGAGGCCATGTGACCAACTGGGTACAGGGTGCCTCTGGGTGGCTTCCGGAACCGGGACGTTACAAAGTGGTATTAGAGGAATTATTTTCTCCTATTTTACTGTTTGGAGCCTATAGTCAGGGATAGGATAGAATAGTTACTTGGTAATAAGTTGTTCCCAGGAGTAGCTAACCCGTGTATATGGAAAAGCCATACTACCTCATTTATTTCAATTTTACTGGTTTGCAATTTTACAGTTGATTTGATTTCACCGTTGGGTGATTCACATGCCTTGTGTTGTTACCGCTGTTGTTATTGCGGTTCTATTTATACCACAACCCAATGAGATGATGGTATGTCATCTCATGCATCATATAGGCACTTGTTAGAAATCACATGTCATGCATTCTTGCCATTCCATGTAGGATGCATTAGCGATTGCATGTTGTTGTGATAGGCGTTGTGTAGATTATGCATGCTGTTGTGATAGATGCTTTGATAGAATCCCTGCTATTTGATAGGGAATTTGTTTGTATATTTTTGTTCCTAGATGGATTCCAAAATTTGGTTCTTGAGGTGTTATGGGACCTCATGGACCAGAATTTGGTGGATCATTGCTTATTTTCCTTGTTATAACTTGTGTAAGCTGCCAAGATTTGATTCTTGGGGAGTATGGGACCTCACAGATTAGACATTGGCACTTTCAATGTTCATTTCAGTGTTCTCTGGGTTCCGGAGTAGTTTCTGAGGCTTACTGTCTATAAAAACCTAGAATGCACATCGTGTAGTTTTGACTACACATCATGTGTTCTTCTGTTTGGGAAAAAACAGTATTTCTTAAGTACATTTCATGTCCTCCTATGTTTTAGTAACTATTAATATTGATCTGAGGTTTGTGTATGATCTTGCAGATTCATGCCACCGAGACGTCCTCTAGTTGTACGCCAGCCACAAGGCGGTGATCAGACACCGGATACGGCTGATCAGGGACTCCCAGCAGATCCTCCTGTTGTGCCAGTCTTTGCACCAGCAGTTATACCTGACCCAGGTGCTGATTCACAGTTTAGGGAGGGTTTTATGAGGATGATGCAGACCTTCCAGGGAGCATATCCTCCTTCCCCATCAATGGTTGACTTGATGTGGGTTTTTCAGCAGCAACATCCTCCCACCTTCACAGGGGAAGGAGGACCTCAGGCTGCAGAGTCGTGGTTCGAATCCACGCTGACGATCTTCGATCATCTCGAGGTACCACCAGAGAGGAGGGTGAAACTTGAGACCTATATGATCTGATAATCTTCCAAGAGGTGGTTGGATGTCATCTATCATGCAGGACACCATCAGAATATGGATTTGGAGAAGTTTCATCACGTCTTTTATGACTACTTCTATCCGGAGACCCTGAGGGCCGACCGAGCCCAGGAGTTCATGAGCCTAGAGCAGGGTACTCTTTCTGTCATGGAGTATTCCTATCGTTTCACTGATCTTCAATGTTTCACACCCCTCCAGGGAGGAGATGAGTTGTTCTTGGCAAGGAAGTTTGAGGATGGTATCAGACGGGAGATCCGCTCATAGGTGAATATCTTCAGGTTGACTTCCATCGCTTCCATAGTCAACTAGGCACTAATTGCAGAGCTCAATTTGAGAGATTCCAGAGCTGAGAGCCATGGAGGTTCCGCTTCCAGATTTAGTGCTTCACTAGCTGACAATAGGAAGCATTATAGGGAGTCTACACATGGTGATCCGAGGTAGCGAGACACATCTTCAGGTAGCCAGGTGGTATGCTACCAGTGTGGAAGGGCTGGGCATACGTGGCTGTAGTGCTAGAGAGACCCAGTGGAGTTCCGATCTTGCAGCAAGATGGGTCACCTTCAGCGCTTCTATCAGGTTTTCTCACCATCATCTAGTGACAGAGGTTCTTCCATGACTCCTCATTCAGGATCAGCCCCACCAGTTTCTCACCAGTCTAGGAACTGTATTTCTTCCATCCATTCGAGCTGAGGTGGAGGTCGAGGCCATGGTGGTCAGTAACCGGTTTTTCAGTGACAGCAAGGTGGATCAGCTCAGAGCGGTCAGGCAGGGTCACAGGGTCGTGGTACTGGTCAGGCTTTTGCAGTGGAGCAGACCCTTTAGGAGCAGGATCCTGGACCCTCTACAGTTCGAGGTATGATCTTAGTAGTCTCAGTTTTATCTTCTTCTCTTATCGATATAGGTAATTATCATAGATTTATCTCTATTTCTATTATGGAGAGCCTTGGGCTTTGTATCTTTTCTTCTGCCGACATGTTGACTCTAGACACACTGTTAGGGACTAGAATGGTTAGTGTACGTCGGTGCAGAGAGTTCCCTATTGAGGTTGCAGGGTGTCACTTTCTATGGGATCTCTATTTTCTAAAGATGACAGGCTATGATGTCATTCTCAGGATGGACTGGCTAGTTCCCTTCTAGACAGTCGTCAGCTGTTATCGCCACAGGGTGAGTTTCATATCACCAGAGGGTGAATATTTTCTTCATAGGGGCGAATGGTATGTCCAGGCGAGCAGAGCAGGTCCAGAGCATCATGGGTTGGGAGGAGTTACATCTCCGATTTCTAGTCTTTATCTGGATGACTAGAGGACTTCACAGTTAGACTTTCCTCTAGTGGTGGATGATTTCAGAGATGTATTTCCAGAGGACTTTTTAGGTCTTCCTCTAGAGCATGAGGTATACTTTTCTACTGAGCTCATTCTAGGAGCGGCACCGGTGTCCATTCATCCTTATAGGATGGCTACACCTAAGTTACAGGAGCTCAAGAAGCAGTTGGAGGAGTTGCAGGAAAAGGGTTTTATCTGACCCAGTACTTCTCCTTGGGGTTCACCTGTCCTTTTTGCGAAGAAGGTAGACAGTACCCTTAGGCTTTGTGTGGATTATCGGAAGCTGAACCAGTTGACGGTCAAGAACCGATATCCCTTGCCTAGGATTGATAATCTTTTTGATCAACTTCGAGGAGCATGAGTGTTCTCTAAGATTGAATTGAGATCTGGTTACCATCAGTTGCACATTAGACCATCTGATATACCTCTTACTGCTTTCCAGAGTGGGTATGGTCTATATGAGTATATGTTTATACCGTTCGGTCTCACGAACGCGCCTGCAGTTTTCATGTCACTGATGAACCGAGTTTTCTATCCATACTTAGACTCTTTTGTGGTGTCTTCGTGGATGATATATTGGTGTACTATCACACTCTACATGACCATTCTACCCATCTTAAGATCGTTTTGAGTAAACTGAGAGAGCATCAGTTATATGCTAAGCTCTCAAAATTCCACTTTTGGATGGATTGGATTCACTTCTTGGGTCATGTTATCTCAGAGACAAGAGTATTAGTAGAACCAAAGAAATTGAGAGTAGTAGTTTCCTAGGATCATCCAAATAACGTCTTTGAGGTATGGAGTTTCCTAAGGTTGGCTGGGTACTATAGACACTTCATACAGGACTTTTCACACTTAGCAGCACTGCTGACAAGTCTGACCAAGAAGGGTGTGAAGTTCTTGTGGTCAGATTATTGTGATTCATCCTTTCAGGATCTGAAAGGGAGGTTGACTTCAGCACCGATACTACTCTTTCCAGATCCAGGAAAGAGCTACACTGTCTACTATGATGCTTCAGGTATCGGGCTAGGAGTTGTGCTTATGCAGGGAGATGGAGTCGTCGTGTACGTGTCTCGGTAGTTGAGGCCACATGAGAAAAATTACCTGATGCGTGATCTGCAGATGGTGGTTGTTGTTCATGCCTTACGCTATTGGAGACATTATCTTTTGGGAGAGCACTTTTTGGTTTTCACTGACCACAAGAGTCTCAAGTACATCTTCACTCAACGTGATCTGAATCTGAGACATCGAAGGTGGGTTGAGTACCTCCAATATTTTGACTTTGAAATTGCATACACACCTAGGAAAGGTAATGTTGTGGCTAACACACTGAGAAGGAGGACTCAGATACAGGCAGTCCAGGAGGCCAGCAGTGAGTGGAAGCTTATGGCTCTGTTCTCTAAGATGCATTTGGAGGTGCACAACAGACAGGGGCAGACCTTTCTATCTTCTGTAGTTGTAACCTCTACACTTCTTGACTGAGTTAGAATGAGGAATCTATCAGATTCTGAAGTCCTAGTCCTACGGGAAAGCGTGTCAGGAGAGGACCCTATTCCTGGGTGGATAGTAGGCGAGGATGAGATCTTGCGTTTCCAGGGATGCATATGGGTGCCATCAGACATATGTGAGGAACTGATGTGGGAATTTCATTCCTCTGTTTAGGTAGTTCATCTTGGCATCACCAAGATGTATCGTGATCTACACTGTTAGTTTTGGTGGCCAGTTATGAAGAGGTATATTGTTGGTTTCGTCATGAGGTGTTCCACTTGTCAGTGGGTGAAAGTGGAACATCAGCGACTAGTAGGTATTTTACAGCAGTTACCCATTCCCGAGTGGAAGTGGAATGACGTCACGATGGATTTTGTGACCGATTTTCTGAGGTCGCCTTGAGGAAATGACATAGTATGGGTTGTCATTGATATACTCACGAAGGTTTCTCACTTCTTACTGATCAAGGAGACCTTCAGTCTTGATGAGCTGGGACGTTTGTACATCCGAGAGATTGTACGTCTTCATGAGGTTCCACACTCCATCATGTCAGATAGGGATGCACATTTTACTTCTCGGGTTTGGAAGGGGCTTTATAAAGATTTGGGTACACAGGTACTTTTGAGTACAGCATACCATCCCCAGACAGATGGCCAGTCCGAGCATACAATTCAGGTGCTTGAGGATATGCTCAGAGCTTGCATTCTGGACTTTGTAGGTTCTTGGGAGAATCATATACCTCTTGTGGAGTTTGCCTACAATAATAGTTTTCAAGAAACTATTCAGATGGCACCTTATGAGGCTTTGTACGGTAGGCCATGCTGATCACCTTTATGCTGGATGGAGGCAGGAGAGGTAACTTTACTGGGACCTCATCTTGTTCAGGAGACCTCAGAGTAGATAGAGTTGATTCGGAAGAGGATGGATACTGCGCAGTCTCGTCATAAGTCTTATGCTAATCAGCATAGATGACCTCTCGAGTTCAAGGTTGGGGATCAGTTATTCCTATGTGTTGCATCGAGTTTGGGACATAAGAGGATTCGGAGACAGGGTAATCTTTCACCGAGGTACATCGGGTTGTTTGAGGTGTTAGAGAGAGTTGGTTCGGTTTCCTATCGGTTGCAGTTACCTCAGAGGTACCGGGATATGCATGACGTCTTCCATGTTTCTCAGCTCCAACATTACTTATCAGACCCATCTCATGTCTTTCAACCTGAGGAGGTTGAGCTCGAAGCGGATGCATCGTTTGAGGAGCATCCTATCTGGATTGTTGATCGCAGTACAAAGGTTCTCTATGGCTGGTATGTTCCTCTGGTACGAGTGCTATGGCAACACAAGCGAGTATAGGAAGAGACTTGGGAGAGGGAGGCCTATGTACGAGCACAGTGGTCGGAGCTGTTCGGGGTTCCTTCTTCTACGCCGCGCTAGGGAAATTAGGGGACGAATTTCTTTAAGGGGGGAAGTCTGTAAGAACCCGGAACTTCTTTTTAGGTATGTTTTCCTTTTCTGGCCATTTTTTAGAAGAAAAAAAAAAGGAATTTTCCAGAGGTTGTGCAGGGGTGCATGGTTGGCGCACGGTTTAAACAAATCATGCGGCCAGCCCAAGAAACCGTGCACCCTTAATAGTGGGCTCTGCACGGGCTGCACATGGTTTGTCAAACCATGCGGGCAAGCCGTGTGAATCCCCTGGATGAGATAGTGGGCTCCGCATGGGTTTTTCATGGTTTTTCAAACCATACGGGCAAGTCGTGTGAAGTCCCTAGGTGAGACAGTGTCAACCGCATGGTTGGCGCACGGTTTTCCAAACCGTACGGGGAAACTGTGCGGCCACTTAAAGTTGGGGTTTTTAAGTCGTGGGCCACTCGGAATTTTCTATTCCTCCACCATTATTCCTCCTACTCGTGGATCACGCGGGAGTTGCGATTTTCAGAGGTTGGGGAAGCTCCTTGGCTCGTTTTGGAGGCAAATCGAAGGGGTTTCTTGGTGGATCGAAGGCAGTTCTTCTTAGGTAAGTCCCTCTTGATTTCTCCTTGGTTTTCCCTAGATCTTCCCTTTCCTCTCTCTAGGGTTTCGATATCTACATCTGCTGCATGTAGATCTAGTGTTGGGTTTTCCTTGATTATTGATTCTAAGGCTTGTGGATGATAGGGAAGGAGTTTTAGAGAGGTCTTCCATGAAGCGGTTGCCGGTTTTGTGGGTTCGGTTGATTGTGGATCGTTTATCCGGAACCCTAAAGGTAGGTGCTTTGTGCCTTTTTGTAGAAAATCTTTGAGTATTTTGTGCAAATTCCACCAATACCCTTGAATGGGGTATTGTGTGTTTCCTGTTTTTCCCTTGTTGTTTGCCTTCTTTTCTTATATGCCTGAGTATAGGATATTGTTTGTGAATGGGGTAATTTACTATGATTTGGATGTTTTTTCCATGCATGATTTTCCTGTTATGACTGTTTGGTCTAGTTTTTCCTGTTAGGTTATTGCCAGTTCCATGCCTAATTTTAGGATGGTGTGATTATTTTTCTTCCATGCTGTTATGTTGTAGACTGCTAGCCAAGTAGTTATTGAGGATACTTTGGCCGTTATGTGATGCTATACTTTCTGACTTACACAGGGCCATGAGAACCTGGTGTATAGACCAAAGGGAGAATTGACATTGAGGGCTTCTCCAGAGTGTCTTTATATTTATATGCTGTGAGACCACATGGGTGATTGACGTTGAGTGCTTCCCCATAGTGTCTGTAGTTCCTCGACGTAGGCCACAGGGGGAATTGATGTTGAGTGCTTCCCCAAAGCGCCTTTAGTACGATATGAAACTATAGGGGGAATTGACGGTTAGTGCTTACCCAGAGAGTCTATTCTTAGCTGAATGAGAGGGGTGAGACTGTGTGTGCCTCCCAGAGGGTTGCTAGTACTTATAGGTTGAACCATAAGGGTTAGGCTGTGAGAAATACCCAGAGGTTACCTGTTTGTTCTTCTTGCTTGAGTGGATTCTTACTTGTTTGTAAATTAAATGCTAGAAACTGTGGATAGTTTAATATTGTGTATTATCCTATTTACTGCTTACTGTTTACTGCTTATGGTACTTTACCTACCATATACTCACTGACTATTAGGCACATATCTCTGGGTGGTTGCCTACTGGGATTTAGTCTGACATCCTATTTGGGTCATATTTTTGGGCCCAAATAGATTATGTTGTTGCAGGTATAGATGAGGGAAAGAGCCCTTCTACTTCATGTACTTGACTTGCATTGGAGCAGGAGAGCATGGGACCAAGTCGAGGTTTGCGATGCTGAGGAGTTGCTTATCTGTTTTTCTTTTGTACTTTGGTTTAGTAATGTATTCAGTAATGTGACTTGTTTGGCTATTTTCCTAGACATATATGTATCATGCATCATTTACATATATTTCTTCTCCAGTTGTTCATTTATCAGTCTTCCATTGTTATGGTTGTTGGATATTTACTGCTTCCGATGTTGTATGTGTTGTTACTTCTATTGTGTTCTCTGCCAATGAGGGCATAGTTTCTTCACTATCACAACCAAGGCCCTTGCTTCTAGTTGGAAGCCTCTGGTGTTCGGGGAAATGTGCTTGAGGCCATGTGACCAACCAGGTATAGGGCGCCTCTAGGTGGCTTCCAGAACCGGGATGTTACACCAATTCACAATCTTAATATTTCATAATTAATTCAACAATTAATTATCTAATTCACAACCTCGATACTTCATAATTAATTCTACAATTAATTATATAATTCACAATCTCAATACTTCATAATTAATTCCAAAATTAATTATCTCAATTCATAAATCTCAATACTTCGTAATTAATCCCACAATCAATTATCTCAAATCTATAATCTCAAATATCCCCAATTTTGCATCTCCCTTAATTAATTAATTCACCAAATTAAATAATTCAATCAAGAACTCAATTTCTAAGAAGATAATATAAATTATACAATTACATACACATAATTGTAGTCAAGAGTTTGGGATTTGAATTATAGACCACCTTCCTCGATTCATTGACGAATGTTTGCCCAACAGAAATCCCCAATTTCAAGGGAATAATGATGTAGTGTGAGATATAGATCTAAAACCTAAATCCAAGATTGAACAAATAAATATACCTTAATTATATATATAGATACAAAATTTATAGATCTATATCCAACCAAAAATAGGGAAGAACAACCTTTAATAGATAGAGTAAGAGTGATAAAGAGAAAGGAAACTATACGGGATGAGATCCTCTTACCAGGAGGGGTCCAGATCTTCAATCTGGGATTTTAATCACAAATAAAGGAGACTATAATGGATTTTAATTTGTATGTAGGAATCCAAAATCATGAAAGAAACATTAGGTTCAAATGGGTGTTGATTTGGGATTAAAATGGGGGCTCAGTAAATTTTAAAATAAATTTTGGTTGAATTAAAAACTCGTGCACGGTTTGCTACTCGAGGTGCACAGTTTCCCCTAACTATGAACCTTAACCATGTTCCTATTATAGGGGGTTCACAATTTATCCTTTTATATATAAATTTTTATAAAACGGTCTAAAATCATCTAGATATTATCATTCTTCTCAAGTGTCCTCAAGAGAACCACAAAAAATCCATAGTCATGTTGTCTCACCTCCATTCTAGAATGGGCAACGTCTGTAGCAAACCACCAGGTCATTAATGACTGGATTTCACCTACCTATAGGTGTAGAATTATGTCACAAACCCTTTTATCTCCTTTTTCATGCCCGACCACCAAAATTTTCCGCGTAGGTCACAGTGTATTTTAGTCACGCCTGGATGTACCACCCATTTGAAGGCATAAAACTCACACATCAAATCCTCCTGCATACTCATTGGAAAAATAACCTGATTCCTAACATAGATGATATCATATTCATATATCCTCTAATCTGAAGGTGACTCCCCACCTTCAAGGATTTCCCTTGAGGTCAAACAATCTGGATCCTCATACAACCCATCCATGGTCCGTCTCAAATGTGTAGACTCTGCTGAAATTGATTAGGAATGAGAAAGGGGTGGGGTGGGGTGGGGTGGGCCAAGCTGGCGTGGTCTTGAACCCATGCGATCTAGACCCACAAAATACCGCATAAAAAATGGGGGGATTTATCAAGCCCACCCCGCCCTGCAACGGATGTGGGCCAGCCTGCGGGCAACTTGCATTCTTTATGGTTTTTATAATTTTTTACATTTTAATAGGCTCATAAAAGGCCTCATGAAAAAATAAGTGGATTTATGGCTACAAATTAAAAACATAATAATGAGAATGCAAGATTAAAAATGTAAAAAAAAGATTGTAATGACTATTCAAAATTACACCTAATTATAAAATTGTACATAATTAGCATAAAGTCCAAATTTTCAAAATCAAAGTTACAAATATAAAGTAGGAAACACTCAATAACAAATATAAAATGAGGTTGATCACTTTAACATGCTTCTCTAATATTACATGCACCCTTTTCTTCGTTAATTTTTCCTCCAAATCCTACATCAAAACATAATTAAAAATAGATTTCAAAACAAATATAAAATAAAAAATATAGTAAAAAATAAAAGTATTGATTCATTTGATTTTGATAAAAAATATTATGAAAATATATCAATAAAAGTAATGGATCTTTACTAATTATTATAATGACATACATTTAATAAATCGAATGTGTTCATGTGCTCTCCACAAATATTATGAAATTATATCAATAAAAGTAATGGATCCTTACTAACTATTTTTTTATGGTTTAATAATATGTTTTCTAATAATTATATAATTTGGTTTTTTAATGAAATTAAAAAATTGATTATTAACAAAACAAATTTAATACTTAATAATCTTATAAATCACAAAATAATATAGATATGTAAAAATAATTAAATTTTAAATTAAAAAAATGATGGTCTGATATAATAATGAATGATATGATAACTTGTTTTTTTAACTTAAATTTATATGATACAAAATTAAAATAATGAAAAATGTTAAAAAAATAAAATTAAAAACTCAAATAATCTTATGAAAAAAAAATTTAAAAAATTTAAATAAACTCAACTTAGGAGGAGAATGTCAACCGGTAGGGTCGGGCGGCTGGGGCCATAGGATAACATCGACGGCGGGGGGCAGGTGCCAGGTGGAGGTGTCGGGTGTGGGATGGAGGCAGAGGGATACTTCGACGACAGGCAGTGTGGGATTGGGGAAGGATAAGGCACAGGGTAGGGGGAGGAGGAGGATGACAGGTGGGGTTGAGGGGGTAATGATGCATTAGTGGGGGATGGGTGTACAACGATGACAGTGGGGTTGCGAAGGAGGTGGGGTGTGGAGGGAAACAGAGAAGGCATTGGGGGAGGAGGAAGAGGAGGAGGATGTGGTGTGGGGTGCTAGAGTGGAGGATGATAGGCGAGGGATGGGGGTGATGATGTAGTGGTGGGGAGCTTAGAGGATGATGACGATAGGGGGGGCAGGGTGGGTAGGGAAACGGAGGAGGCTTGGGGGGGATGTGTGGGTGGGGGGGCAAGAGGATGGCTAAATTCCAAGGATGAAGACGTGGAGGAAGGAAGTCGAGGGATGGTGGCCGGTCGGAGGATGAATTTAGAAGGAGGTGGTACCAATGGTGAATGATATCCATGATGGGGGAGGGTGGTGCACCTCAGTATGGCGCAGTTGGTTAAATAAAATTAAAACAAAGATGTTGGGAATTGGAGAGACTGTTGTTGGATCCCAAGCATTATGGGAATGAATGAGATGGGTGGGTGGCATGGCATGCAACTCTAGTAATTGAATTGTAGATGGCAATTTAAAAATATACTTATTGTATTTTAAAAAATTAAAAATTAAAATAGCCCACAGGCTGACCCATATATGTGTGGGTAAACCCGCATGGGTCAGATACTTGTGTGAGATGTCCATATAAACCCATTTTAAATGTGGATTTTTTTTAATAAGTATGCCCCATCCCAAACCCGCCCCAAGCCCGCTCAACCCATGGGCCTACAGCCCATTTTTCACTGCTAAAATTGATATGAGATTCTTCTTCTCCTGAATCTCCTAAACCACAATGTGCATATCATTTAGTAAATTCATTATATTTCACTCTACACTAGACTCCTAAAGCACCTAAGTCTAAGTTTTACTGCTCAAAGCATTGGTAACATTATTCCCCTTTATAGGCATATACACTAGCTCAAAATCAAATGACTGCATATACTCAACCCACCTCTACTGTTGGTGATTCAAATCTCACTACGAAAAGATATAATTTAAGTTATTGTGATCTGTATGCATAGTAAACTTCTCTCCCAATAGGTAATTTCTCGAACACATTAAATTATAAACAACTACTTCCAACTCAAGGTCATGTATAGGGTAGTTCCGTTCATGTGACCTTATCTCCTGTGACCCATAGGCCACAACTTAATCTCTATGCATCAACACAGCTCCAAGCCCGATCCCAGAAGCATCACAATACATCGTATACTCCTCACCTAGCTAAGGTAGGACCAAAATTGGTGCTGATGTCAAGCGCTTATTCAAATCCTAGAAATAATTCTAAAATGATCCAGACCAGTCAAACTTTATCCCCTTTTTGATAAATCCTGAAAGTGGCACTTCCAATCAAGAAAATTTTTGGATAACTGTGGATATTGAATGCGTTCTTGGAGTACTCCCAAGAAACCACTACCTGAACCTTATCTAAGTCCACAGACACACCTTCCTCCAAGATGATGTGACCTAATAAGTATACCTGGTCAATCCAAAATTGACACTTAGATAGCTTGGTGTATAGATGATTCTCTCTCAGTATACTCAGGATGATGTCAAGATGTTGGGAATGATGGTCATGAGTCTTGGAGTACACCAAGATGACATCCAAAAACACTACAACAAACTAATCTAGGTATGGATGGAATATTATGTTCATCAAGGCCATAAACATTTTTGGTGCATTCTTCAACCCAAACAGTATTACTACGAACTAATATGGGCCATACCTAATTCTAAATGTAGTCCTCGATATATCAGAAGTCTGAAATATCAACTGATGATACCCTGATCTCAATTCAATCTTTGAAAATACACAAGCCTCTCTCAACTAGTCAAATAGATCAATGATATGAGGAATATGATATCGGTTCTTCACTATCATCCAGTTTAACTTCTGGTAATTGACACATAAGCACAGAGTCACTTCAGCCTTCTTAGAAGAAAAAAAAGTGGTGAACCCCAAGGCAATGTACTCACCCAGATAAACCCATTATCCTCCAACTCCTCCAGTTGAGTCTTGAGCTCTTGAATCTTTGTTGATGTCATTATGTATGGTGGAATAGAAACTAGATCATCCCCTAGTGTGGTCTCAATAGTAAATTCCACATCTCTCCCAAGTGGAAGCCCTGATAAGTCTTCAGGAAACACATCCTAAAAACTATACACAATAGGCAGAAATAAAACTCACTTTACACCTCCATCATCTAGTAATAAAATATAAACCTAGGATATGATCTCTTCTAGTTTATTAGTAATTTTCCCTACTTGGCCTTTCTGGATATTCGGCTCTCCATGGTGAATGTAATCATCACCCTTAGGAGATGTAAACATCACTCTCCTTCAGTAAAAATCTATTTGGGTGTGGTATTCTACTAAATAGTACATACCCATAATTAGATCAAAGCCTGACATGTTAATAATATAGAGATCCCACAAAAAATGATACTCTCTAACCTCTAGAGAATATCCCTTGCACAAACAGATGTTTCTAGACCGCATTCTCATAGGTGCATTTATCATCAACACCCCACTCATGAACTCCACTTTCAGGCTCAAACCATTCACAATTTGTGAAAAAATAAATGAATGAGAGGCACCAGTATCCAATAAGGAACTAGCTAATGTATAAGATACAATAATAGTGTCTCTTGCTTCTCATATGTCATTGTATCCTATAGAACTTCTTTAGATGTCCCATCCTACCATAAGATCGGCACTCTATTAGTGGTCGGGGATAGTATCTACAATAGTTTCCATTCCTACCACACTGGTGGCATATAATTCGGGTAAGATCCTGAGTGACTAACCCTTCCCTCTGGCCACTCTTCTTGATATTACATTGGAAAACACTCTCATAGGGACACTTCCTACTCTCTAAAGTCATACCTCCTGATCATCTAGTAGAAACTACCTATCCTAAATTGGAAGCCTCTTTCAGGTTACCCTCATCTATGAGAGCCTGATGCACTATCTCAGAAAACTTCTTTAACTAAAAGTGGTTAACTTGGGACTTAATCTCACATTTAAGCTTGTCTTGAAAACGCCTTATTATAGTTTTATCGTCCCCTATCAACACTGAAGAAAAGTGTTACAAATCAGTAAAGAATCTAGCATAGTCCATAATATACATACTCCCCTGAGTCAACCTCATGAACTCGAAATATCTCTCATGCCTCAGCGTCTATGGATAGAAATTATTGAGGAACTTCTCCAAGAAGTCCTTCCATAACATACCATTATCCAATCCATCCTTCACCTGAATTTCCCACCATCACTTCACTGATCCTCATATAATATAAGTAGCCAACTTGACCCTCTTCTTAACCAGAGTCTCTAAATGGTCAAGTATCATTTAGATAGAATCAACATAAAACTCAACTTCCTCTGGTCCACCCTCTCTAGTAAAAGTCATAGGGTTATGCAACTGAAACTCCCTCATCATATCAGACATACATTTCACAAACCTACCTGGGTATCTTTTTATAAGTTGTACAAACCAATTAAAGTTGTCCTATAACTGATCTCCAAGTTCCTCACCCAGCACTATTGATGACTCAGGTTCCACCATTAGAGGATCATCCCTATCCATGTCCTCTTATTATCCTCTCAACAAGTGTCTTCGTGTAGGCATAGCTCTATAATAAAAAAACACACCTTAGGACACATTTGACAACATCAAAACATTTACATAAGAGTAAAATACAACAAGCCACAACATGTCTTTTTTCTCCAAACCCCACTACACGGTCAAAACTAAGGTGATATCACTAGCCATAACCATCCTACACCTAGGTCCTGGTTAACAAGGGTAAATACATTTCATATTAAAGTTTCTCATTTAGACACCAATTTATCCCCATATTGCATAATTTTACAATCTTTCTAAATTTTATGTTGGAAGCCACTTTTAATTCAATTTCACAAGCAAGTAAAAACAATTCAACTTCAATAACTTACCCATAACTTGTTTTCTCGTGCGTGCATAAAATGATGCATGTCACAAAATAATATTGAGTGCCTCGAATGATAAATGTAAACTCAACTCTCATGCCATACCGATCATGTCACATACATGACTTATTTTAAAGTTATATTTCATTTAATTTCCATTCTTGCTTTGTTTTGGGGATTTCCCATGCATTTTGGTGGAAATGGTGGGTTTTCAAAATTTAGGCCAAACCGTGAGCCCATTTTCAGATTTAAAAATAAATTTTGTTTTTTATAATTCTTTCATTTTTCAACATTTTTTACCCATTACACTTCCAACACGGCCTCCCCTAACCTATTAACACCACCATATCAATTTGGACCCTTTAATAATCCATAATAATGGTGGATTTGGGTTTTTGTTTAAGGAATTAGGTAATCCCAGAAGCCCATTTCCAGTTTAAAAAAAATTATTTAATATATTATTCAATTTTTATGATTTTTCGGTAATTTCACATACCAATATAAGCCAACATCCCTAGGAGATCCCCCATATTTGTGTGTCCCTCTTTGGAGCTCATTTTATTCACAAATTAGGTCGAAACTTCTCAACCTTTCTCAATTCATCCAGATTTAAAAAAAAGGTAACTTGTTTACTTCATAAATACCTCAATTTTTACTCTTTTCCCCCATTTCAGTTCTCAATTGACCTTTTATAACTTATTAGAACCTCAATTACATTTTTGGTTGTTTTTAAATTCATATACTGGTGTATTTAGGGTGATTTCTTCAAGATCACTCAAGTAAGTGAGTCTCTTTCCTTCTTCTTTAAATTTTCTTAGGGTTTCATTCAATTTGATTAGGGTTTATTCCATTTACTCTTGAAGTTGATAATGTAAAGAATTTAGGGCTTCAAAAATAGGGTTTAATTTTGAGTTTCTTGGTATATTATTTTGGTTTTAGGCTTGATCTAAGTCCCTAGTGGTGTGATGGTGGTGCGGTAGGATTTTCGCACAAAGATTCAAGGGTTTTCATTATTGTGGTAGGTGATTCCATGTGTATGAAATCCTTGTTATTTATATTGATGTGTTTATTATATTATAATGTTTATCTAATTTTATTATTGGTGAAAAAATTGGTTTTAGTGGTATTTGTAAAGCAAATGAAGTTTAAGTGCCATTTTTATGTGAAATTGGGGTTTTTTCATAGAAATATTTTATTGGATCATTTGAGGATGCCCTATAGATACTTAGTTTATTTTATTGAAATATATTACTGAATAAAATCATGTTTTGAATGTTTATCTCATTTTTTTTTCTGCGAAATTTTTTGTAATGGTGTTTGTGAAGCATATGAACTTTAAGTGCCATGTTTGTGTGAAAATGGAGGTTTTACAAAGATTTCACTTCTTAGTTCATATGAGACTACCCTATAAATAATTTTTCGGTTTCATTGAACATTTATTGGGCTAACATTTCTATTTTGGTGACTTATAAGTGTGTACATAGTGTGTAGAGTGGGGATTTCAAGGAGTTTTGGGTGCAAAACAATGCAGGATTTTGAGAAGTTGTTTTATTGAAAATCAAAATGTTTTGTTGTGTGTCTTAAGTGGTATAAAGTGTGTATAGATACTGTATTATTTTCATGTGACCAATAGTGGTGTTTTTATATGTAAAGATATGTATGTTTCATGCTGAAATTTTTTGATCACAAAGGGGGAATCTCGGGTACCTAGGTGGGCGGATATGTACTAGTACGCTAGTGATCCGGATGGGTTTTGTCCCTATTTCACTTAGCATTTGGATAACGAAAACTCTAAATAAACTATATGGATGATGTTTGAGGACCAATAGGTTATGATTATGTTACCTACTAGTGGATCATTCATGGTAAAGGACTGTGACTTGGATATTTTACACCGAGGTACGAGGTACATAGGGCCCGAGACTATCTAGTGCCTAGGGGTGTTCCCGGTTTTGGTGCTCATTGGATTTTTGGTATTTACCCTTGTCGTAGGGTGTGTTTGGTTGTACATTACATTAGATAACATGTCTTATTAAAAAAATTTAACATTCTAAAAGTTTTATTTTGAAAACTGTTTACAATTGAAAGTTGCATTTCTTGGAATTTATCGCCGATTTTCCTTACATATTAAAACAACATGATTTTAACCTTGTATTGCATACTCTTTGTAATCTTTGGGTGTTATCCTACTGGGCTTAGGCTAACACCATAATTACAATCCTTGGGTGTATATAGGATTGATTATGTTTGACATAGGTAAAGGCAAAGCCTCGGGTGGAGGTGGTTTAGGTTGTTGGTCCCCCCCCTATGGTGCGGTGTTGTGGAGACGGCTCGGGGGTGACGAGCCCTTGTCATGTGGAGTCTTTGTGGCTGATTTTCTGATGTTTTTATTTATGTTTGAACCACTTTTACTTTATTTAAAACCATGTATTCAGATCTGGTTTCTGTTAAGGCTTGTTTGTAATGAAAATTTCATATTCATATTATTGATTGTTTTTAATGTTTTATGCTTCCATACTCGGGTAAATCGTTCCCAAACCTAATTTATTGATACCCAGGAACTTGTGTCAGCCGGTGGGGATATGAAACACCCTTTGGGATTTTCATGGTCTGGATTTGGTGCTGGTATTAGTGGTGATTGGATTCGGTTCGTGATAGGGCCACGAGTCAAATCTCAACAAATCCTTGAAACAATAATCACATCATGAAATAAGTGTGTCACACAAGGTGAAATAATATTCAATTATAATAGAAAACAGCAATGAAAACCATTCCCACCCTGGTTACTTGGGTTCTCCCCCATATATGGGTTAGCTAATCCCATGCATAAGCTCATAACCAAGCCCTTACTCTTCCTAGTCTCTTGTCTACCTTTCCCAAATAGTAATAAAAAATTAAAGAAAATAAAACTCTTCTAATACCACTTTTTGACATCCCATATTGGGTTCCACACACCGGTGCCCTGATCCGGTTAGCCACATGACCTCAAGCGCGCCTCCCCGTATGCCAAAGGCTGCTGACTAGCATCGAGGGTCTAATATCAGTCATGGGGAGACTATATCCTCTTTATCAGAGTAATACACTAGTGGAAAATAAATAAATAATAAAAAATCATGATATAACATAATGAAGACAATCTAGTATCACAAGATGACCAAAATGGAAATATGATATCAAAACAAAACAGTAGATATGCCATGCTAAATTACGTGACAAGTTTCAAAATTAAACTCAAAAGAGAATACATTAACAACTCTGAAGTGGTTCCTGAACCACATCTTGTTCCCTCATCCATGCTCCATCCCAAATCATCCATCTAACACAGGGTATTTCCCCTTATCCTATCCTACAACCATGAAATCTATTTTGGTACAGATCATGTATCCCAAGTAGGGTGTGAGTACAACTCAGTATACCACCACCAATGGTGTCTAAAATAATATCCAATCAATACAGTGTATACAGTTGTATAATGAATAAAATATAAGAAATAAAGTAAACAGTTTACATTATTAAAATATTATTTATTTAACCACATAACACCCACAGGTTCCCAAGGACTCCCAAAAAATATCATATGTATGAATATAATTATTACCATTCATAATTAATAATTCATAATTCATAATCGAATGACCATGTTACCATTCATAATTTCACAATTGAATGACCATGTCACCATTCAAGATTTCACAATTGAAGGACTGTGTTACCATTCATAATTTCACAATTGAAGGACCATGTTATTATTAATAATTTATAATACATGATTGAATGTCCATGTTACCATTCACCAACACATAATTAATTCAACAATTAATTATCCAAATAAATTTCATTTCTAATTCAATAATTAATTCATCACATAATTCCCCTTAATTAATTCCCCAATTAATTAAGAACACAAATCCCATTAATTAATTCACCAATTAATTAATCATATCAATATTATTAATTAATTCAATAAATGATTAATCATATCTATCTCATCATTTATTCAACAATTAGTTCATCGTATAGTTTCCCTTAATTAACTCCCCAATTAATTAATCACATCAATCTCATTAATTAATTCACAAATTAATTAATCAATATCCACCAATTCAATATCCCATAATTAATTCCACAATTAATTATCTCAAATTAATATTCTCATTATCTCATAATTAATTCAACAGTTAATTATCCAATTCACGATCTTAATATTTCATAATTAGTTCAATAATTAATTATCTAATTCACAACCTCGATACTTCATAATCAATTTCACAATTAATTATCTAATTCACAATCTCAATACTTCATAATTAACTCCACAATTAATTATCTCAATTAAAAAATCTCAATACTTCATAATTAATCCCATAATCAATTATCTCAAATCTATAATCTCAAATATCCCCAATTTTGCATCTCCCTTAATTAATTAATTCACTAAATTTATTAATCCAATCAAAAACTCAATTTCTAATAATCTAATAGAAATTATAAAATTAAATACACGTCATTGAAATCAAGACTTTGGGATTTGAATTTTAGACCACCTACCTCAATTCATTGATGAGCGTTCGCCCAACAGAAATCCCCAATTTCAGCATAATAACAACATAGTGAAAGATCTAGATCTAAAACCTAAATCCAAGATTTAAAAAATCATAATCCCTTAATTATAGATCTAGATCCAAAATTCCTAGATCTAGATCCAAAAATATATCTAGATCTAACCAAAAATAAGGAATAACCGACTTCAATTGATAGAATAATATCAGGAAAGAGAAAGGAAACTACATGGGATGAGATCATCTTACTAGGTTGGGTCCAAATCTTCAATCTGGGCTTCAAATCATGAAGAGAAGAGGCCAGAATGACTTGGAATCTATCCTGAGGGCTCCAAAATCATTAATGAAACATTAGGTTTGAATGGGGGTCGATTTGGGATTAAAATGGGGGCTCAAGAAATTTTAAATTAAATTTTCGGGTGAATTAAAAACATGTTCATGGTTTTCTACTTGAGGCGCACGGTTTCCCATAACTGTGCACCTTAACTATGCACCTCTTCTAGGGGGTACATATTTTATCCTTTTAGGGTTCATGGTTTTTCAAACTATGCGCCAGATATGCAAAACCTCTTTGTCCAAGGTTGCATGGTTTGTTGGGCCATGGAGCACGGTTAGGGAAAATCGTGCGTCAACTGTGCATTGCCCTCTTTCTTCCATTTTTATTGAAATTTTCACCCAAACACACCTAAAAGTAAAACCCAAATGAAAATTAATCTACACAAGGAAAATGATTATTTGTAAATGAGCTCGAGACATCTTCAGAAAAGTTTGGGGTTTTACAATCTCCCCACCTTATAACAGCTCATCCTTGAGCTGTACTCCCAAAAATTTATAAGATTCTGTGTTAAAAATATTAGGCCACTAAGCCCTCATACATGATTATCTCCCTCAATTTTCCTCCTTCACATGTCCATGTTTCCACAATACACAAACTATCAGCATGGTCTTTCCCCTCAACACTTTCTCACTATGATCCAACACACATATTGGATGCTCTTCAAAGGATTCATTTATCTCAAGGTCAACATCATCCACATCAATTACATGAGAAGGCACAGGGTGATACATTCGTAGTTGTGACACATGTAAAACTCCATGCATAACACTATATCTTTGTGGAAGATCCAATCGGTACGCCATCAGCCTGATTCTCTCCACAACCTCAAACAATTTAACGAACCTGATTGCCAACTTGCCCTGTCTCTATATCCTTTGGTGGCCTAATCTAGGAAACAACCGTAGTAATACATGATCGCGCTCTATAAACTCTCGGGGTAGTCAAAATCTATCAGCATATAACTTCTATCTACTTTGATTTGTATCCATATGCTTTTGAATAAGTTGAACCTGCTCCGACGTCTCCTGCACGAGACTCAGTCCCAACAACTCTGACTCACATGCCTCCATCCATCATAGAGGTGATCTACATGGACTACCATAAAGATTCTTGTATGGTTCCATCTGTATAGTTTCCTGATGACAGTTGTTATAGGTTAACTTCACTACTACTAGGTGCTTCTCCCAAGACCCACCAAAGTCAAGGACACATACTCACAGCATATCCTCAAGCACTTGTATAGTATGTCACAAACCAAATCTGGTCGCCACCCAAACTGGCACCAAACCCAGCCCGTGACATGACCCAAAGGGCGTTCCCTATCCCCACGGGCTGGCACAAGTGCCCGGGTATCAATTATTTAGGTTTGGGAACGATTTACCCGAATATGAAGTCATAAACCATTAAAAACAATCAATAAACTGAGTCAGAAAATTCATACCAAATGATGTTTAAACAAAAACCAGAACTGAATACACAGGTTTAGAGTCAATACAAAAGGTCCAAATACACAATGGAACAGAAACAAAATAGCCCCATGGACTCCACATGACAAGGGGTCATCACCCCCAAGTCGTCTCCACTACTCCGCCCCAAGGATGAGGACTAACACCCTGAACCGCCATCACCCTTAGCCTTTCCTTTACCTGGGTCAAAAAAAAGGTCTACTTACACCCAAGGGGTGTAAGTAGGGTGTGAGCCTAAGCCCAATAGGATACCACCCTATGATTCCAAGGTGCATGCAATACAAGGTGAAAAAGCAAGCAGTTTTAATATGCAATTAAAAGCGGTGAAAAATTCCACAAAATGAAACTTTAAATTGAAAACATTTTTCAAGATAAAACTTTCAGAATGTTAACACATTTAAATAGGAATATTAGATACTGCATTATAATTCCAAAGACACCCAAAAACAAGGGAAAATACCACAAATCCACTGAGCAACAAAACCGGGAACACCCCTAGGCACTAGATAGTCTCAGGCCCCATGTACCTCGTACCTCAGTGTAATGTAACCATAGTAAAATTCCTTTCTCGTGCACGAGCCACTAGTAGGGAACATACCCATAACCTAGTGGTACCCAACCATCATCCACATAGTTTAGTTAGAGTTGTTTTTATCCAAATGCTAAGTGAAACAGGGACAAAACCCATCCGGTCCACTAGCCGTACTAGTACAAATCCGCCCCACCTAGGTACCCGGGCTTCCCCCTTTGTGCTCAAACAATTTCAGGATTTTACACACAACCATTTTAATGTAAAACACCACTACTGGTCACATACACCAAATAAAATAGCTATCTCATTTTATACCACTTAAAACACACAACAAACTCTTTGAATTTGAATAAATCAATTTCACAAAATCTCATGTAGTTTTGCACACAAAACCCCTTAAGAAACCCACTTGTACACGATGTTCACAATTGTAAGTTACCAAAACAGTAAAGGCAGCCCAATAAATATCAATTAAAACAACAAATCAATTTTTGGGCATCCTCATGTTAAACAAGAAGTGTTCTCTTTGTAAAACCTTCATTTTCACACAAAAGTGGAACCAAAACTTCACTTTCTTTACAAGCACAATTAAAACTCATTATTTTCAGCAATTACCAAAGAGGATAAACATTATAAACAGTATTTTATGCCTTATTACATATCAATAAAAACAACTAAGTATTTATAGGGCATCCCCAAATAAACAAACAAAACACTTCTTTGGAAAACCCCCAATTTCACACCAAATTGGCATTTTAAATTCAATTGCAATGGAAACATCATTAGAACCAATTTTTGTAGCAATAATAAAATTATATAAATCTGAAAATATGATAAATACAGGATGCTAATACACAAAGATTGCATCAACATTGGAATCACCTACCAAATCAAATGAAACCATTGAATCCTTTGTGTGAAAACACAAACGCACCACCGCCGCACCTCAAGAAGGGTAGATCAAACCTAAAAATAGAAAATTGGACCAAGAAAACCCAAGGTTAAACCTTAGGTTCGAACCCCTACCCACTGGTCATTGTTCACTTCAATAAAAAGGGAGGAAACCCTAAAAAAATAGAATGAAACCCTAATCAATTTGAAAGGGGAAAAGAAATGGAAAAACTTACTTGAGAAATCTAGAATGAATCTCCCCAAAACACTAGTATCTGAAATTTAAAACGGACAAAACTCAGGGTATGGTCTCACAAGAATTATTAGGTCATTTAGGAATTGGAATTGAGGGAAAAGATTAAGAATAGAAGGAGTTATGAAAGGATCAATTTACCTCTCCAAAATCTGGACGATTTCTTAAATTCAGAAAGTTTCGACTATTTTCGCGACTCTATCTAGCTCCAAATTGTGGGAGGAGGGCATGGGGTCGCGCCTGGGCTTTTTTGGGTCGATAGGGAGGTGGAATCACCGAAAAATCCATTTTAATGAATAAGATATTAATAAATTAATGAAACAATTTAAAACTGGAAAATGGGCCTTCGGGTTGGCCCAATTCTCAAATAAAAACAAAAATCCTCCATGCTTATGGATTTATAAAGGCCCCAAATTTAAATTTGGGGTTAATATATCAGGGGATAACAATTAGGAGTTGTAATGAGTCAAAAATATTAAAAATTGAAAAAGTTATAAATGAAACAAAATTTATTTTTAAATCTGGAATTGGGCTCGCAGTTTGGCCCAATTCATGAAAACTCACATATTCTCAATAAAACCTTTGGAAACCACCAAAACAAATCATGAGTGGAAAATAAATTTAAAATAACCCTAAAATAGGTTACGTACATGACAATTATCCCCACCTTGAAAACTTTCCGCCCCGGAAAGTCACAGCAAGGTTAAAGCAACAACCAAACCCAACTGAGAAACCAATAGGTACACCTTTGCCAGGTTTCACCCCCAAAGGTCAAAACACCTCCAGTGATCAATGATGGAAGGAATACTGTCACAAACCAAACTTACACCACTTTCCTGAAAAATAATGTACATCTAGGATTTATCCCAAATGAAAACTCGTCAAATACAATCTGAACAATACTCAATCAATTTACCCAAAAAAACAACATTGAACAAGGTTACACTTCCCTACTATAACTAAACCATTGGAAACTCTCCAATATCAATGTTTACCCAATGAATATGTAGGTAGTTAGATATCTTCTAATTATAATACCTACTTCCCAGACAAGTCCAAAGAAAAAAAATATGAGTTACTCGTATGAAGAGACACAAATGGGCTCCCCACCATAAGAGACAACTTAAATTGTTTTCCCGAGACAGAATCAAGACACTAATAGTGGGAGGCCCAAACATACTCTCTAGTAAAAGGGATATACTTCCATTAAATGTTTATGAAGGAATATTCATGAGAATCATAGTGGGTCTCCCCACCATAAGAACTGACCATCTTAACAGACCAGCGTGGGCCGACATAGAAAGACCCAAAAAGAAATCAAAGATTTAGGAAGGGCGCAGGATTAGTCTGCATGGTTTGGGAAACTGTGCACTAACTATGAATATAATTCTTTCTACATGGCTTCCTAGCACACGGCCACTACTAAACGTGCACAAACTATGTGCTCAACCATGACGAAACCATAGGTTTGAACACTTCCTATCTTTCACACCGAGGATATGAAATTTTACAAGGGTTTAAATGAACCTGTGATTTCCCCTGACTACGAGCCAGCTTCTCTCCGAGACCTATGGTTGGAGCTTAAATTATTGAAGCATCTTCGGCCTCGCAGTTAGTCTTCGGAAACCCACTAAATGAGAATTATTCTTTCGGTTCCACCAACAACTACACCGCAGTCCCAAATAAGTTTTCTAGACATAACACATTCCAAACTCACTTTACCTTATCCCGATATTTCACTGAAACAAGGGCTGAGAAGATACACACACATCACAACTTGTTTCTTCAGGTGAGAAACAATAGAAGTAAAGAACACCTACACTCACATTCCTCTAAAATAGATGATTTTGAAGTTTTTCCAAGGGAGAAATTTTCCCAACATAACAGGGACTCTCGGAGGATTTCACGACTTTCACCTATATGGTCAATCGAGCACATGACATCATAAGGCATCACCGAACATGGCCATTGTGACTGATATAAACAATGCATGGAGAGGGACCTTATACAACATCCCCAAACAACACACAATTCTAGAAAGTGGCCACAATATCCTATCGTGACCATATTTCCCACACCGGTGGCTTAACATGAATTAATGCATCAAAGAAACTTTGAAGAACCCAAAGGTCCTCTTAGACACCATCGAGACACTCATCCACACTTACAACCAAAGAACACTTCCACCTTCGACAAATCATGAAACTTTAGAAACTAAGGTTTCTTTCAACCTTCCACAATAACTTTACCACTAGAAGAGGATCCAAAAATCAACGAAATGAATGGGTGTAGACTCAATCAACAATGATCGATAAAATATTCCTTATATTGATCAACTGGAGGATTTTCCAATGGAAAAACAAAATGGATTGCACTTCAGCTGTGCATTAACCCTTAATGGGGGCATACCTTATCCAATGAGAGAACCCAAGGACCCAACCAATCTGGTCCATTAGTCAAAACATGCCTCAAACCAGATCCAAACACATGAAGGGAACCACCGTAGAGGCATCCCAAAACATTTTTCAAAAGAGACCACTAATCGTCCCTACAACACTGCTCACCGACCAAACACAAACCCAAAACACAGTTCAAACAGGAGGGGTTCTTGGACTCAAACATCCCACAACATCAACATTATCAAAAACCCATAATAAAAACTATACCAAAATATTCATCAATACATCATGTTTTTCTTTAAAACTATTTCTTTGAAAACAAACGGTTTTGCAGAAAGAGTATCCACCAATGGTACCCCATGGGCCTCACACATGCATGTTTTTGTGTCACACCGGGCACCCTCCTCATAACCATCCCAGCACTCATCCAGTCATGCCATCAACCATCCATCATCCCATATAACCCCATGCATGTGGCCACTCATGGAAATACCAAAGGGTAAAACAAAAATTCCTTCCACTTTTCAAAAACAAAATGCTCAACCAACCCAACCTTTTTCTCAAAACTGCTAACAATGAGATCAAAATCCCAATTCACATCTTACAAAACATTTCATAAAGACACAACAATTTGGAAAAGAACCCACATTCAAGATATTCATATCAATATCAAAACATCTCATCCCATTAAAACATGGTTTTATTATTTAGAAAACTCTATTGGAAACACTTTTCAAAACCAACTTTAATATAGTTCCTTCTTTCAAAAGAGGTGTAAGCACACCATTTTAGATTTCAAAACAATTCTGAAAATTCAATTCCTCAATTTCATAAACCGAACCATTACCTATTTATTTGAAAATCATTTCATAAAAACTTTACGCTTATTAAAACCAAGTCACCAGAAAACCAAAGTGCCAGGATTTCAAAATTAAAGCACAAAACAATCCGAGAGGAAACTAGTTTCAATGGGTGACTTGGAAATATGGTTGGCAGCCATATTCCAATCACTTCACTATCACAGAGAGTGTTTTAGGGAATATCCCCAGCTTCACATGGCTTGCCAGGCCCTGCGAGCTCACTGAGACCATTAACCCAACTCTCTTTTCATTTCCCCTAATCATCATCAAACCAAGAAAACCAAAGGAATTAGATAAATCCCGACTTCCCATGGCGACTCGAATCCTGTCATGAGGTGTGGTGATCAGTCACACTACCCATAACTGAACTAACAAGTCAAAACAATCATAACTTTATACTATCCTGACTGTTCCCCAAATAACGTGACCCAAAGAGTTAACCAGAACCTCCTCTGATACCATTTTGTCACGAACCAAATCTGGTCGCCGCCCAAACTGGCACCAAACCCAGCCCGTGACATGACCCGAAGGGCATTCCCTATCCCCACGGGCTGGCACAAGTTCCCGGGTATCAATTATTTAGGTTTGGGAACGATTTACCCGAATATGAAGTCATAAACCATTAAAAACAATCAATAAACTGAGTCAGAAAATTCATACCAAATGATGTTTAAACAAAAACCAGAACTGAATACACAGGTTTAGAGTCAATACAAAAGGTCCAAAGACACAATGGAACATAAACAAAATATCCCCATGGACTCCACATGACAAGGGGTCATCACCCCCAAGTCGTCTCCACTACTCCGCCCCAAGGATGAGGACTAACACCCTGAACCGCCATCACCCTTAGCCTTTCCTTTACCTGGGTCAAAAAAAAGGTCTACTTACACCCAAGGGGTGTAAGTAGGGTGTGAGCCTAAGCCCAATAGGATACCACCCTATTATTCCAAGGTGCATGCAATACAAGGTGAAAAAGCAAGCAGTTTTAATATGCAATTAAAAGCGGTGAAAAATTCCACAAAATGAAACTTTAAATTGAAAACATTTTTCAAGATAAAACTTTCAGAATGTTAACACATTTAAATAGGAATATTAGATACTGCATTATAATTCCAAAGACACCCAAAAACAAGGGCAAATACCACAAATCCACTGAGCAACAAAACCGGGAACACCCCTAGGCACTAGATAGTCTCAGGCCCCATGTACCTCGTACCTCAGTGTAATGTAACCATAGTAAAATTCCTTTCTCGTGCACGATCCACTAGTAGGGAACATACCCATAACCTAGTGGTCCCCAACCATCATCCACATAGTTTAGTTAGAGTTGTTGTTATCCAAATGCTAAGTGAAACAGGGACAAAACCCATCCGGTCCACTAGCCGTACTAGTACAAATCCGCCCCACCTAGGTACCCGGGCTTCCCCCTTTGTGCTCAAACAACTTCAGGATTTTACACACAACCATTTTAATGTAAAACACCACTACTGGTCACATAAACCAAATACAATAGCTATCTCATTTTATACCACTTAAAACACACAACAAACTCTTTGAATTTGAATAAATCAATTTCACAAAATCTCGTGTAGTTTTGCACACAAAACCCCTTAAGAAACCCACTTGTACACGATGTTCACAATTGTAAGTTACCAAAATAGTAAAGTCAGCCCAATAAATATCAATTAAAACAAAAAATCAATTTTTGGGCATCCTCATGTTAAACAAGAAGTGTTCTCTTTGTAAAACCTTCATTTTCACACAAAAGTGGAACCAAAACTTCACTTTCTTTACAAGCACAATTAAAACTCATTATTTGCAGCAATTACAAAAGGGGATAAACATTATAAACAGTATTTTATGCCTTATTACATATCAATAAAAACAACTAAGTATTTATAGGGCATCCCCAAATAAACAAACAAAACACTTCTTTGGAAAACCCCCAATTTCACACCAAATTGGCATTTTAAATTCAATTGCAATGAAAACATCATTAGAACCAATTTTTGTAGCAATAATAAAATTATATAAATCTGAAAATATGATAAATACAGGATGCTAATACACAAAGATTGCATCAACATTGGAATCACCTACCAAATCAAATGAAACCATTGAATCCTTTGTGCGAAAACACAAACGCACCACCGCCGCACCTCAAGAAGGGTAGATCAAACCTAAAAATAGAAAATTGGACCAAGAAAACCCAAGGTTAAACCTTAGGTTCGAACCCCTACCCACTGGTAATTGTTCACTTCAATAAAAAGGGAGGAAACCCTAAAAAAATAGAATGAAACCCTAATCAATTTGAAAGGGGAAAAGAAATGGAAAAACTTACTTGAGAAATCTAGAATGAATCTCCCCAAAACACTAGTATCTGAAATTTAAAACTGCCAAAACTCAGGGTATGGTCTCACAAGAATTATTAGGTAATTTAGGAATTGGAATGGAGGGAAAAGATTAAGAATAGAAGGAGTTATGAAAGGATCAATTTACCTCTCCAAAATCTGGACGATTTCTTAAATCCAGAAAGTTTCGACTATTTTCGCGAATCTATCGAGCTCCAAATTGTGGGAGAATGGCATGGGGTCGCGCCTCGGCTTCTTTGGGTCGATAGGGAGGTGGAATCACCGAAAAATCCATTTTAATGAATAAGATATTAATAAATTAATGAAACAATTTAAAACTGGAAAATGGGCCTTCGGGTTGGCCCAATTCTCAAATAAAAACAAAAATACCCCATGCTTATGGATTTATAAAGGCCCCAAATTTAAATTTGGGGTTAATATATCAGGGGATAACAATTAGGAGTTGGAATGAGTCAAAAATATTAAAAATTGAAAAAGTTATAAATGAAACAAAATTTATTTTTAAATATGGAATTGGGCTCGCAGTTTGGCCCAATTCATGAAAACTCACCTATTCTCAATAAAACCTTTGGAAACCACCAAAACAAATCATGAGTAGAAAATAAATTTAAAATAACCCTAAAATAGGTTACGTACGTTACATAGTATGCTCCAACTTCCCATTTGTCTATGAGTGGAATTTCATACTCAACAAGACCTATATAACAAGTGCCTTCTACAAGCCCTGCTAGAAGCGTGAAGTAAAACATGAGTCATGGACTGATACAATATTTTGTGGCACCTCGTGCATATTAACTATCTCCCAAACATACAGTTCTTTCAACTACTCCATAGATAAAGTCTTCTATATAGGCAAGAAATGTGATACCTTTGTCAAATGGTCTAAAATCACCCGGATAACATCATTCTTCTGAGGCATCCTCGATATTCCCACAAAAAAAATCTAGAGTCACGTCATCCCACTTTCATTCCGGAATGGGAAAGGGTTGTAGCAAACCACTAGGTCATTGATGCCCAGACTTTACCTAATGACAGGTGTAGCATCGTTTCACGAACCCTGTCATATCCTTTTTCATACCTGGGCACCAAAAATGTCATCATAAGTAATAGTACATTTTAGTCACACCTAGATCTACCACCCATTTCGAGGCATAAAACTCATGAATCAGCTCCTCTCGCATGCTCATTGGTACAATAACCCAATTCCTGACATAGATGATATCATCTTCATATATGCTCTAATCGGAATGTGACTCCCCACCTTCAAGGATTTACCTTGAGATAAAATACTTTGGGTCCTCATACAACCTGTCCCTAATCCATCTCAAAAGTGTAGAGTCTACTGAAACTGATATGAGAGTCATATTCTTTTAACTCTCCTGAACCACAATGTGTATATCAGCTAGTAAATTCATCATCTTCCACTCAGTACTAAACTTCTGAATCGCCTGAGTCTGATTTTTCCTACTCAAAGCATCAACAACACTATTCCCCTTTTTGGGCATATGCACTAGCTCAAAAAATTGACTGACTGCATATACTCAACCCACCTCCACTATCAGAGATTCAAATATCACTACAAAAAGATATACTTTAATCTATTGTGATCTGTATACATAGTAAAATTCTCACCCAACAGGTAATACCTCCAAAAATTTAAATCGTAAACCATTATTGCCAACTCAAGGTCATTCATAGGGTATTTTTGTTCATGTGGACTCAACTGTTGAGACCAATACACCACAACTTGATCTCCCTGCATCAACACAACTCCAAGAGCGATCTTGGAAGCATCACAATACACTGTATACTCCTCACCTGGTTCAGATAGGATCAAAATTAGTGCCAAATTCAAGCACTTATTCAACTCCTGAAAATCATTCTCACATACTCCATACCAGTAAGATTTTATCCCCTTTTTGGTCAAGATCGTAAGAGGCACTTCCAATCATGAAAATTCCTTGATGAATCTTCGATAATATCCAGCTAATCCCAGAAATCTATAGAGATTGAATATGTTCTTGGGATGATCCCAAGAAACCACTACCCGAACCTTATCTAGGTCCATAGACACACCTTCCTCTAAGATGATGTAACTCAATAAGTGTACCTGGTCAATCCAAAATTGACAATTAGACAGCTTAGTATATAGTCGATGATCTCTCTGTGTACTCAGGATGATTTCAAGATGTTGGTCATGATCATCATGAGTCTTTGAGTACAAAAATATTTCATCCACAAACACTACAAAAAAATTGATTCAGGTATGGATGGAAGATTTTTTTCATCAAATCCATAAAGATTGTTGGTTCATTCATCAACCCAAACAGTATTACAATGAACTCATATAAGTTATACCTACTTATGAAAGAATTACTCGATATATTATAAGTCTGAACTCTCAACAAATGACACCCTGATCTCAATTCAGTCTTTGAAAAGACACAAGACCCTCTTAACTAGTCAAATAGATCATTGATATGTAGAAGAGGATATTGGTTCTTCACTGTAATCTAGTTCAACTTATGGTAGTTGACACATAATCACGGATTCTTGTCCGCCTTCTTAAAAAACATAAATGGTGAACCCCAAGGTGACTTACTCAGTCAGATAAACCCCTTATCCTTTAACTCCTTTGACTGAGCCTTGAGCTCTTGAATATTTGTTGGTTCCATTCTGTATAGTGGAATAGAAACTGGCCCGGCCCCCGGTGATAGGTCAATAATAAATTCCACATCTATCATATATGGTAGCCCTAATAATTCTTCAGGAAAATAATCCTAAAATCTATCCACTATGGGTGGAAATACATATTTCTTTACACCTTTATCATCTAGTAATAAACTAGCAACCTGGGTTGTGAGCTCCCCCAATTTCTGAGTAATTGGACTTGCTCAGCCTACCAAGATATCCCACTCTACGGTGAATGTACTTGTCGCCCTCAGGAGATGTAAATGTCACTCACCTGCGATAACAATATATATAGGCTCAAAATTATACTAAATGGTCCATACCCATAATTAGGTCTAATCTTGACATGTCAATAATATAGAGATCCCATAGAAAACTATACTCTCCAACCTCAAGAGAAAATCCCTTGCACAATAAGATGTCTCTAGACTATATTACCATAGGCATGTCTATCATCAACACCCCCACTCAATAACTCCACTTCTAGGATCAAACCATTCACAAGTTGTTCAGAAATAAAGGAATGAGAGGCACCAATATCAAATAAGGCACTGGATAATGTAGAAGCTATAAGAATAGTACCTCTCACCACCCATCTATCGTTGGGTCCTATAGAGATTCTGTAGATGTCTCATTATAACATCCCACCTTTTTATAACATAACTTTTCATTACATTTTACAAAACCGAGGATCTTTAAGGTTTAGTGTCTTGGAAACTAGGAACTTAATACATGAAACAAAAAAAAAATTCTTCTTAAACACTTGAAAGGATTCTCTTTATGTTCATACTAGGTTCATTATTGCATCTCATAACCTGGGGACATACATCAAAAGAAAGGGTGAGCAGAAGGCCCAGTAAGGGAAACAAGGGAAACATTTAACATGTGAACTTGAGATGCATCAACAATGTCATGAAAAGAACTTTAAGGCATGAGAATGAAATCATGAGGCATGTCATAATAAAAATAACATATTTCATAACTTGAAGATGTGGCTAAAACATTTAACAAAGACAGTCATTTCTGTTTCACCAAGGTCCATCCCCAAGGTGTCAATAAAAATTACCAAGGTTATTCACCAAGGTATCAGTCTAAATGGTCATCTCTAGAGATTAAGTCTTTACCCAATGCATTGGAGAGCTATCAGGGCGCACCCTTGACATGTCTTTATTATCATGTGATCCACATATATCATCATCAATAATTTCATAAAAAACCCATATAGCATAAAAGGAATGGGTTTCATTTCATAATCATAACATTTTAAAAACTGCTTTAAAGACATGATCTTTGTGTCGCTTTAAAACCCACAGAAAAGGAAGGTGGGTCTCATGTATGTAAATCCCAGAATTTAAAATAGAAAATTTTTGTATATATGTGAATACCTATATAGAAGAGAGAGCTTTGAGTATTCACTTAATAAAATAAAATAACTTTAGAACAAGAGAGAGAGACATTTTGAGACGGAAATTCTGCAGCATAACGACTATGTTTCGGGGTTTTAGAAAACATTGAAAAGAGAGGGGACATGGGTCAAACATTCATTAATAACCCATAAAACGGTAGAGGGACAGAATATGAGGGATTTATGAACATGGTAATGAAATTTTAATGACATACCATTTGAAATGAAAAACATGGAAGGAAGGCAAAAAAAATAAGATTTCTCTTATGGAAATTCGGCAGCCTAACGGCGTCACTTAAACTTCAACAAAAATGAATTGACGAGATCAAATAGGGTCTCTCGTCATATGAACATAAAAGTTCAGTATGATAGATATAGATATCATACCCCAAAAAAATAAAAAGGAACTTGAAATACTTGACATGAAAGTAGAACTTTGAAAAATGAGAAAGGTGAACGAATCCCTTAAAATTTCGGCAGCCTAACGACGCCACTTAAAACTTCAAAATACTGAATTGAAGAGATAAAATAGGGTCTATCATCATATGAACATAAAATTTCAGTATGATAGATATAGAGATCATACCCCAACAAAATAAAAAGTAACTTGAAAGACTTGACATGAAAATATATATTGAAAACGAGAAGGGTGAAAGAATCCCTTAAAAATTCAGCAGCCTAACGGCGCCACTTAAAACTTCAAAATACTGAATTGAAGAGATAAAATAGGGTCTCTAATCATATGAACATAAAAGATAAATATGATAGATATAGATATCATACCCCAACATAACAAAAAGTAATTTTAAAGACTTTACATAAAAATAGATCTTGAAAACGAGAAGGGTGAAAGAATCCCTTAAAAATTCGACAGCCTAACGGCGCCACTTAGAACTTCAAAATACTGAATTGAAGAGATAAAATAGGTTCTATCATCATATGAACATAAAAGATCAGTATGATAAATATATATATCATACCCCAACATAATAAAAAGGAAATTTAAATAATTTACATGAAAGTAGAACTTTGAAAAATGAGAAAGGTGAACGAATCCCTTAAAAATTCGGCAGCCTAACGGCACCACTTAAACTTTCTAAAAATTAATTGATGAGAGAAAGAGGGGGTCTCTCATCATATGAACATGAAAAGGGCAGTAAGAGTAATATAAAAGAACATCATCCAACATAATATCATGGAGCATAAAAGAAATGACATAAAAGAGATTACTTGAAAAGAAAGAGAGAGGTAGGATCCCTTACCTTAAAACGTAACTCTTAAAACTCAAAGGTTGGGACCTTGAGGGCTTGGGGGAACCTTGGGAGGACTCCTTGGGAGGTAATGAGACCATATCTTCGTTGGGGGAGAGTTGGGAGTCGAATGGATGAGAGGATGGCTTGGTATTTATAGGGAAAGTGAGGGAACAAGGCATTAATGGCCAAGGGACACCTCATTAGTGGTTTTGGCAAAACCATGGGCTTGCCCATGGTATTGGCCACTTGAGACACCTCATAACTTATCTTACTATTCAATAGTCGACCATATTGATTACATACTTAATACATCATTTAATGATGTCATTAAACACCCGTAACTTAAAAACTGTATTTTCACTATTCATTGAAAATTCAACTTTCTCAGAAAAATCCCAAAATTTCACCTTAACCAAATATCGATGCTCTGATTTCAAAAATGAACTCCATTTTATAAAAATAATTTTCTAAATATTTTTAATTTAATTTTTAAATAAATACACTATTCACCGAAAATTCATTTTTTTCAGAAAAATCCCCAAAAATTACCTTAACATAATATCGATGCTCTGAGTTCAAAAATGAAATCCATTTTATAAAAATAATTTTCTAAATATTTTTAATTAAATTTTTAATTTAAAAACACTATTCACCTGAAAAAACTAATACTTGACTAATAATTTATGAAACCGTTATTTAACCATTTTATTGAATCACATTACTTAATCAAGGTGCCTAGATTATATTAATGCTTTATTTAAGTGAGATTACTAATCCATTTTGTCACATTACTAATCCTAAGCATAAAATCACTATTCATAATTTACTATTCATCAAAAATTAAGTTGATCTTATTAGACTCTAAATTTCGTACTGAACATAATTGTAGAAGACCATTTTTTGAAAATCATTACACATTTTTAATTATTTAAGGTTTACATAAACATTTTTTAAAATATCTTTTCTCTAAAATTCACCAAAAATATGCATATTATATTCATCCGGACATTTGAAAATTAATAAACTTCATCATAAGAAGAAATCAAAAAATTTCTTTAAAACAAAGGATTACACAAGGCAGTTACGGTCTCCTTACATAGCCCCTTATCACACTAGTATAGGACCTAAGTGTAAGGTGTGCTAAGGTGAGAGAATCTGAGGGAGGCTCAGCCAACATCGCACGAGTAGTAATTTCTATCAGTTTGAACTTCTCGTGAAGGAGATTCCATTCTAGCTTCACACAATGAAGTTCAGATTGGGTTTGGTCTAGAGCAAAGCCCAGTGGTGCTACCTCCTTCCCAAGTTCTGTTAGATGGGATTCGATCGGTCCAAGACTACTGGGTGAGGCCATCAAATCTTCCTTCTATATTAATTAACCAAGATCACTTGTATTTAGAGACAAATAATCGAAACGTTCAGTTTCCAGCGGTCATATTGACCAATGGTCATATAACAGTCAAAACCCAATGGTCTCATTTTAATTATACTCATGTTATCAAATGAAACTGTTTTGTTGAGTATGAAAAATAAAATAACACACAAAATTAGGAAACAAGATTTATTCAAAATTTCGGGTCGTTACAATCTTCCCCCCTTAAGAAATTACGTCCTCGAAATTTTTAAAATTGGGTTTTGAAATTTCATTGAAAGTCCCACATCGGAAAAAGAGTCAGTAACACTATTACTTTAAAAGAAAGAAAAGAAAGTTCAAAGGCTACCCGAGTTAACCCATACTAGGATTCCATGTAGGAAAAAATGGATATGGAAGAAAAAACAGAGTCAAGTTCTGAGGGAGAGTGATAGAAAACATGATTAGGAGAAAGTTAACCACAAGAAAATCACAAACTTATGATGTGTATAAACGGTCTTTGATTATCTAGTAGGAAATGTTAACAGACAACGTTTTTTTTTTGACGTTCCTTTTCATAGTTTTGAGGAATTAATTTACTACATAGAATAAAAACATAAGGAAATATACCTACCTTCAAGTAGAGTTTCATCCTTTAGTAAGTTTCTACCAAAACTAATCTTTTCTCCAAACGATGAGCATTCAAAACTACTTGGTCTCATAAAAGCACAAGAATCATCTTATAGAGAATCATATAATCCACCAAAGATTAACTATCTATTTCTTCTATCTTTAAACATTATCCCAAAAATAGAAAGGGTAAGATAAAACAACTCTTCCAAAATAAAGAACCCCAGGGGAAGAAAAACTACTTTAAATCTTCAAAGTTCCACGGTACTACCCAAAGTTCATCATAGACCATTCCGTAAATAATTGTCCTTAAAAATACTCAAAATAAACCAAACTAAGATTGAAACCCAAATACAAGAAGGATTTGATAACATATTCTTCCAAGATAAATTTTATCACTCATCTCCAAACAACATCAACCACTCCTAACATATTATAACAAAAGTAGCTAACCTAAACATATTTTACCCAAGATAGGTTAATCATTTCCATATGTAACCTAAATTACTATAAGTCCACCTTAAATTCATCGATTCTTCAAAATATAAGTCAACCTTTGCTCCTCAAAGAAAATACCGTAGTAATCTATTTACCTCAATCAAATAGGGTTCCCAAAATAGTGAACGTCTTCCAAAATAATAATCATCTTTTAATCCCCTAATCATATCTGTCATATTAATATGGAAATCGTCACATTTCCTATCACATTGGTTGTTGGGACGTGTTCTTCCATTTCCCACCATTAACTAAGAAAAGAAAGTACAATTAGGGGCTTAAATACTTAGCCAATAATCATGAAAAGGAACTTAAAGCATAGAAGGATAACTTGTAGAAGAAAATTATACCCTAACTTGTGATCCCCTAGGTTTCAATCTAGGTTATCCATGATCATATATTCTTATGTGAATCTTTATTTTATTTTATCTTTGTTCCTTTAATAATGGTTCATACTAAGCTTCTGAATTTACCAAAGCATATCCCCCGAGAGTGTCGTAACCAAGAGTGCAGTAAGACCTGTTTTTGTGTACCAATTCCCGTTTGAGTCCAGATAAAAGTGGTGTTTTTAGGTTTTACCCCTATGTACATCTGTGTCAGAGCCACCTCTACCTGCTCGTATCCAGACAGGGATGTATTTTCTTGGCAACCCCATACTCAATACTCACCAAAATACCAGAAAGATTTCCTTTATTTAAACTTTTATATAGGGTTCTTCCTAATGTTTTCATATCCTAATTTCCACAAATAACTAAACCATCCTTTGATACCAACTATAACATCCCTCCTTTTATAACATAACTTTTCATTACATTTTACAAAACAGAGGATCTTTAAGGTTTAGTGTCTTGGAAACCAGGAACTTAATACATGAAACAAAAAAAACATTCTTCTTAAACACTTGAAAGTCTTCTCCTTATGTTCATCCTAGGTTCATTACTGCATCTCATAACCTGGGTACATACATCAAAATAAAGTGTGAGTAGAAGGCCCAGTAAGGGAAACAAGGGAAACATTTAACATGTGAACTTGAGATACATCAACAATGTCATGAAAAGAACTTTAAGGCATGAGAATGAAATCATGAGGCATGTCATAATAAAAATAACATATTTCATAACTTGAAGATGTGGCTACAACATTTAACAAAGACAGTCATTTCCATTTCACCAAGGTCCATCCCCAAGGTGTCAATAAAAATTACCAAGGTTATTCACCAAGGTATCAGTCTAAATGGTCATCTCTAGAGATTAAGTCTTTACCCAATGCATTGGAGCGCTATCAGGGCGCACCCTTGACATGTCTTTATTATCATGTGAGCCACATATATCATCATCAATCATTTCATAAACAACCCATATAGCATAAAAGGAATGGGTTTCATTTCATAATCATAACGTTTTAAAAACTGCTTTAAAGACATGATCTTTGTGTCACTTTAAAACCCACAGAAAAGGAAGGTGGGTCTCATGTATGTAAATACCAGAATTTAAAATAGAAAATTTTTGTATATATTTGAATACCCCTATAGAAGAAGGATCTTTGAGTATTCACTTAAAAGAACTTTAGAACAAGAGAGAGAGACATTTTGAGACGGAAATTCTGCAGCATAACGAGTATGTTTCGGGGTTTTAGAAAACATTGAAAAGAGAGGGGACATGGGTCAAACATTCATAAATAACCCATAAAACGGTAGAGGGACAGAATATGAGGGATTTATGAACATGGTAATGAAATTTTAAGGACATACCATTTGAAATGAAAAACATGGAAGGAAGGCAAAAAAAATAAGATTTCTCTTATGAAAATTCGGCAGCCTAACGACGTCACTTAAACTTCAACAAAAATGAATTGACGAGATAAAATAGGGTCTCTCATCATATGAACATAAAAGTTCAGTATGATAGATATAGAGATCATACCCCCAACAAAATAAAAAGTAACTTTAAATACTTGACATGAAAGTAGAACTTTGAAAAATGAGAAAGGTGAACGAATCCCTTAAAATTCCGGCAGCCTAACGGCGCCACTTAAAACTTCAAAATACTGAATTGAAGAGATCAAATAGGGTCTATCATAATATGAACATAAAATTTCAGTATGATAGATATAGAGATATTACCCCAACAAAATAAAAAGTAACTTGAAATACTTGACATGAAAATAGATATTGAAAATGAGAAGGGTGAAAGAATCCCTTAAAAATTCGACAGCCTAACGGCGCCACTTAAAACTTCAAAATACTGAATTGAAGAGATAAAATAGGGTCTCTCATCATATGAACATAAAATATCAGTATGATAGATATAGATATCATACCCCAATATAATAAAAAGGAACTTTAAATACTTGACATGAAAATAGATCTTGAAAACGAGAAGGGTGAAAGAATCCCTTAAAAATTCGGCAGCCTAACGGCGCCACTTAGAACTTCAAAATACTGAATTGAAAAGATAAAATAGGGCCTCTCATCATATGAAAATAAAAGATCAGTATGATAGATATATAGATCATACCCCAACATAATAAAAAGGTACTTGAAAGACTTGACATGAAAGTAGAACTTTGAAAAATGAGAAAGGTGAACGAATCCCTTAAAAATTTGGCAGCCTAACGGCGCCACTTAAACTTTCTTAAAATTAATTGATGAGAGAAAGAGGAGGTATCTCATCATATGAACATGAAAAGGGCAGTAAGAGGAATATAAAATAACATCCTCCAACATAAGATCATGGAGCATAAAATAAATGACATAAAAGAGATTACTTGAAAAGAAAGAGAGAGGTAGGATCCCTTACCTTAAAACGTAACTCTTAAAACTCAAAGTTTGGGACCTTGAGGGCTTGGGGGAACCTTGGGAGGACTCCTTGGGAGGTAATGAGACCAGATCTTCATTTGGGGAGAGTTGGGAGTCGAATGGATGAGAGGATGGTTTGGTATTTATAGGGAAAGTGAGGGAACAAGGCATTAATGGCCAAGGGACACCTCATTAGTGGTTTTGGAAAAACCATGGGCTTTCCCATGGTATTTGCCCATGGTATTGGCCACTTGAGACACCTCATACCTTATATTACTATTAATAAGTCGACCATATTGATTACATACTTAATACATCATTTAATGATGTCATTAAACACCCGTAACTTAAAAACTGTATTTTCACTATTCATTGAAAATTCAACTTTTTCAGAAAAATCCCAAAATTTCACCTTAACCAAATATCGATGCTCTGATTTCAAAAATGAACTTCATTTTATAAAAATAATTTTCTAAATATTTTTAATTTAATTTTTAAATAAATACACTATTCACTGAAAATTCATTTTTTCAGAAAAATCCCCAAAATTACATTAACATGATGTCGATGATCTGAGTTCAAAAATGAAATCCATTTTATAAAAATAATTTTCTAAATATTTTTAATTAAATTTTTAATTAAAAACACTATTCACCTGAAAAAACTAATACTTGACTAATAATTTATGAAACCGTTATTTAACCATTTTATTGAATCACATTACTTAATCAAGGTGCCTAGATTATATTAATGCTTTATTTAAGTGAGATTACTAATCCATTTGGTCACATTACTAATCCTAAGCATAAAATCACTATTCATAATTTACTATTCATCAAAAATTAAGTTGATCTTATTAGACTCTAAATTTCGTACTGAACATAATTGTAGAAGACCATTTTTTGAAAATCATTACACATTTTTAATTATTTAAGGTTTACATAAACATTTTTTAAAATATCATTTCTCTAAAATTCACCAAAAATATGCATACTATATTTATCCGGACATTTGAAAATTCATAAACTTCATCATAAGAAGAAATCAAAATTTTTATTTAAAATAAAGGATTACACATGGCAGTTATGGTATCCTTACATAGCCCCTTATCACACCAGCATAGGACCTTAAGTGTAAGGTGTGCTAAGGTGAGAGAATCTGAGGGAGGCTCGGCCAACATTGCACGAGTAGTAATTTCTATCAGTTTGAACTTCTCGCGAAGTCGATTCCGTTCTAGCTTCACACGATGAAGTTCGGCTTAGGTTTGGTCCAGAGCAAATCCCAGTGGTGCTACCTCCTTCCCAAGTTCTGTTAGATGGGCTTCGATCGGTCCAAGACTACTGGTTGAGGCCATCGAATCTTCCTTCTATATTAATTAACCAAGATCACTTGTATTTAGATACAAATAATCAAAACGTTCAGTTTCCAGCGGTCATATTGACCAATGGTCATATAACAGTCAAAACCCAACGGTCACATTTTAATTATACTCATGTTATCAAATGAAACTGTTTTGTTGAGTGTGAAAAATAAAATAACACACAAAATTAGGAAACAAGATTTATTCAAAATTTCGGGTCATTACACTCATCTAAGATCGACACTCTACTGGTGGTTGTGGCCAATATCTAAGATAGTGTCTCTGCCTAATGCACTGGTGGCATACAACCTGGGTAAGGTCCTGAGTGACTGACCCTCCCCCTGGCCATTCTTCTTTCTATTCCTCTAGCTAACACCCTCATAGTGAGGTTTCCTACTCTCGAAATTTTTACCTATTGATCATACAAAAGCAACTACCTACCCTTCACTAGAATCATCCTTTAGGTTACTCTCATCTATGAGATCCTGATCCACTACCTCAACAAACTTCTTTAACTAAAATTGGTTAACTTGGGACTTAATCTCACATTTAAGATCGTCTTAAAAATGCCTCGTTGTAGCTATTTCATCCCCTACCAACACTGGATAAAAGCGCTAAAAATCAATAAATCATCCAACATAGTACATCATAGACACACTCCCCTAATTCAACCTCATGAACTCAAAAACTCTCCCCTGCCTCAGTATCTCTAGATAGAAGTGCTCCAGGAACTCCTCAAAGAAGTCCTTCCATAACATACCATTATCTTGTCCAGTCCATGGCTGAATGCCCCACCAGCTATTCGCTGATCCTCATAGCATATAAGCAACCAACTTGAATCTCTTTTTAGCCAGAGTCTCCAAATGGTCAAGCATAATCTGGATAGTCTCATCCTAGAACTCAGCTCCCTCTAGTCCACACTCTCTAGAAAAAGTCAGAGGGTGTTGCAACTGAAACTTCCTCATCAGATCAGACATACTCTTCACAACCCTCCCTATGTCTCTTTCCATAGTTTTTATGAATCAAGAAAATTTATCCTAGAAATTCTCTCCAACTTCCTCACCTATAAATATTGATGCCTTAGGTTACACTACTAAAGGATCATCCCTATCCACGTCCTCCTATCATCCTCTCATTAAGTGTATTTTTTGAGGCATAAGTCTAAAATAACAAACATGCACCTTAGGACACATTTCAAAACATCAATATGTTTACATAAGAGGAAAATACAACGAGGCACAACAAGTATTTTTTCCCCAAACCCCGCCACACGGTCAAAACTAAGGCGCTATCACTAACCATAACCATTCTACACCTAGGTCATGGTTAACAAGGGTAAGAAAATATCATATTAAAGTTTCTCATTTATACACCCATTTATCCCCATATTACATCATTTTACATCTTCTCTAATTTCAATTTAGGCGTCATTTTCAGTTCAATTTCACAAGTAAGGGAAAATAGTTCAAGTTTAACAACTTACCCATAACCCATTTTTCTGTGTGTGCCTAAAATGATGCATGTCACAAAATAATCCTGAGTGCCTAGAATAATGCATGTAAACTCAACTCTCATGTCATATCAGGCCAAGATTCAAATCTCAACAAATCCTTGAAACAATAATCACATCACACAATAAGTGCATCAGTAATGACAATAATTCCCACCCTAAGGTTATCCCCCATACATGGGTTATCTACTCCCATGCACGATCTCATAAGCAAGACCTGACTCTCCCTAGTCTCTTGTCTACATTTCCCAAATAAGAAGACAAAATAAAATAAAATAAAACTTCTTTGATACCACTTTGTGACGTCTCGGCCTGGGTGCCACACACTGGTGCCCCGAGTCAGTCGGCTATATGACCTCAAGTGTGTCTCCCCGTATGTTAGAGGTTGTCGACTTGTAGTGAGGGTCTAATATCTGTCATGGGGAGACTATTCTCTATTTATCAGAGTAATTCACCTGTGAAAAATAAATAAAAAATAACCAAATCATGACATAACATAACCAGAACAATCCAGTATCATAAGATGACCAAACTTGAAATACAATATAAAAAATAGTAGATATGCCATGTTAAAGTATTGGACAAGTTTCAAAATGAAACTCAAAATTAAATACACTAATAACTCCCAAGTAGGTCCTAAACCACATTTGGTTCCCTCATCCATGATCCATACCAACTCAGCCATATAACATAATTCATTTCTCCTTATCCTATCATGAAACCATGAAATCTATTCTAGTACCAATCAGTCAGCCTAAGTAGGGTGTGAGTACAACTCAATAAGCCAACACCAACAATTTCTAAAACAATATCCAGTAAATACAGTGTATTCAGTTGTATAATGAATAAAATAAAATCATTAAATTAAATAGTTTACATTATTAAAATATTATTTATTTAATCACATAACACCCATGGGTTCCCCAGGACACCCAAATAATATTATACATATGAATGTCATTATTACCATTCATAATTCATAATTGAATGTATATGTTACCATTAATAATTTCACAATTGAATGACCATGTTACCATCCATAATTTCACAATTTAATGGCCATGTTATCATTCATAATTTCATAATTGAACGACCATATTACCATTCATAATTTCACAATTGAATGACCATGTTACCATTCATAATTTATAATACATGACTTAATTTCCATGTTACCATTCACCAACACATAATTAATTAAACAATTAATTATCCACATAAATTTCATTACTAATTCAACAATTAGTTCATCACATAATTTCCCTTAATTAATTCCCCAATTAATTAAGCACATTAATCCCATTAATTAATTCACCAATTAATTAATCATGTCAATCTTATTAATTAATTCAAAAATAATGAATCATCTCCATATCATCACTAATTAAAAAATTAGTTCATCACATAATTCCCCTTAATTAATTCCTCAATTAATTAACCACATCAATATCATTAATTAATTCACCCATTAATTAATCAATATCCACCGATTCAGTATCCCATAATTAAATCCACAATTAATTATCTCAAATTAATATTCTCATTATATCATAATTAATTAAACAATTAATTGTCCAATTCATAATCTCAATATTTTATAATTAAGTCAACAATTAATAATCTAATTCACAACCTCGATGCTTCATAATCAATTCAACAATTAATTATTTAATTCAAAATCCCAATACTTCATAATTAACTCCATGATTAATCATCTCAATTCACAATATCAATACTTCATAATTAATTCCAAAATTAATTATCTCAATTAAAAAATCTCAATACTTCATAATTAATCCCACAATAAATTATCTTAAATCTATAATCTCAAATATCCTCAATTTTGCATCTCCCTTAATTAATTAATTTACCAAATTAATTAATTCAATCAAGATAAAAATTTACAAGAATTTGATAGAAATTTTACAATTACATACAAATAATTACAATCAAGACTTTGGGATTTGAATTATAGATCACTTACCTTGATTCGTTGACAAGCATTCTCCCAAACGAAATCCCCAATTTCAACGAAAGAACAATGTAGCGCAAGATCTGGATCTAAAACCCAAATCCAAGATTGAAAAAATCAATATCCCTTAATTCTAGATCTAGATACACAATTCCTAGGTTAGATTCAATAATACATCTATATCCAACCAAAAATAGGGAATAACAACCTTCAACGGATAGAATAAGAACGGGAAAGAGAAAGGAAACTACATGGGATGAGATCCTCTTATCGGGAGGGGTCTAAATCTTCAATCAGGACTTTGAATCACAAATAACGGAGGAAATAATGGCATGTAATCTATCAGGAGGGATCCAAAATCATGAAATAATTTTTAGGGTCGAATGGGGGTCAATTTGGGATTAAAACGAGGAATTATGGAATTTTAAAATAAATTTTTTGGGTGAATTAAAAAACAGTGCATGATTTGCTGTCGGGGAGCACGATTTCCCCTAAATGTGAACCTTAACTATAAACCTCTTATAAGGGGTGCACAGTTTCTTTTTTTAGGGCATAGGGTTTTTCAAACCATGTGTTAGCCATGAAAAACCTCTCTATCCATGGTTTCACAGTTTGCTGGGTCAAGGTGCACATTTATGGAAAACTGTGAGCCAACCGTTCACTGCCCTCTTTCTTCCACTTTTCTCAAAATTTTCACCCAAACACACCCCAAAGTAAAAAACCAAATGAAATGTACTCAACATAAGGCAAAAGAGTGCTTTCAAATGATCCCGAGACATCTCTAAAAAAGGTCTGGGTTTTGCAGTAGATTTGAAAGATTATTCATTTCATATGGGTGTTGCATAAATAGTTTCTTATTAGGTTCTTGGTCTATGTTGTTTGTGGATGGGTGTCACCTTAGTGGTCCTTATAAAGGTACCTTATTGGAAAAATAAACATATGATGCATATGATAACCTCTTCCCATTGGAATATTCAATTATTGGGGGTGAAACAAATGATGATTAGACATGGTTTTTAAACAATATAAAATAAATTATAGGTTATATTCAACTAGTTATTGTATTTGATCAACACAGTATGATTATAGGTTTCGTTAGAACAATATTTGGTTTATATAGACATGCATATTATTACTGTCATGTGAAATAAAATTTTAGCATTGAAATTAAAAAATTGAGTAGGGTAATGGGAAGAGTAACTAAGGAAAGTGCATTGAAATTATTGGATTTCATTTATTATTCTCTATTGGACTGTGATTTTGATGTTTCTATGAATAATTTGAGAAGGTTTTATCTAGAATTGTCTATATGGGGTGAAAAATATAGTGATATTGATAGGTGGTAAATGTCATGATTTTCATATCGTTGATAGGAGAATATCACAACCAATTTATTATAACAATTCAATGCATGGATTACCAAGGAGAGGAGACATAATATTTATTTGTTGATTAGAGAACATCTTGATAAATTGAGTGAGAAATTTTTTACCACCAAGGAAGATATGAAAAGGTGTAGAAATGGATTTGGTCCCAATGTTGAGGAAAATTGAAGGTGAATGTGTTGAGGTATGAAACTATGATATTAGAGCAATATGAACATATTGTGGTCTTATTTCAGACCAATAATATAGATATCACTGTACAACTAGATAGTCGTGAATGCACTTTTCAATCATAGAAAATGAGTGGGGTCCCTTGTGCTCATGCATGTGTAAAAATAAGAAAAGTACATGGTAAACTGTAGATATATTTGGAAGATTGTTATTTTTTTATCATCCAGAAAAATATTTATCTTGGAGTTATGCATCCAATTGAAACCAATGATACGACACATTTGAATGCATTAACATATAATGATTATATGGATCAAAATTTTTTGTAACCACTGAAGACTTATCATTATACCATTATACCATCACTTAATCATATCGAGTCTCTATTTCAAAATAATAAGTTGTGTCATTTTTATTATTGTAAATAAGTTGGTCACGTGTGAAAAGGGTTCATAAATCTCAAACTAAGTTGATGTGGAAACTATGAGAGGATGCTATTTTTTTGCTTCGGGTGAGTAAACCATGACGTACTATTATGGAAATCTTGTTAATTTTAGATTCTAGTATTTTTTTTAATTTATTGCGAAGATTTTCACATGTGATTAATGATTTATTTTTCTAAAATAATTGTGTTTGGTGATAAATGATGTGGAAATGTGGGATTATTCTATTTAAATGCTATTAATTTTAGTTTCTTGTGGTTGCACATCAATTATAATGATTTATGGAGTATGTATGTAATTACAATATTTAAACCATGTCATGGATTTTTTATAACATAATTTCTATATTTTAACACTGAATTCCCAAATTTTAATACTTGTCTTCTGAATTCTAACATTGATCTTCTATATTTTAACATTGATCTTCCAAAATTTTATGATAGGCATTCTAGATTTTATTTTATTTTTGTTTTTTTTGTGAAAATTCCATTGATCATGTCCCCTTGCTTACACAGTTTTATTTAAATATGGTAACATGTGTAAATGGTGTAGAATTATCGATCCCAGTTGATGTGATATCCATGAGATTACTCTATTTTTTTGTTTCAGGTGACTAAATTGTGGGAACTATTATTGAAATCCTAATAATTTTACTTGTTGGTGTTTTTTCATTATTCATAATAATTTTTGGAATATTCATGGCATTCCAAAATTTAAATCATTTCATGGATTTTACATAACATAATTTCTATATTTTAACACTTAATTCCCATATTTTAACACTGGTATTTCATATTTTAACACTGCACTTCAAAAAAATGATTGTTATTCCATATTTTATTTGTTTGATTTTTTGTGAAAAGTCCATTGATCATGTCCTATTACTTACATGGTTTTATTTAAAGTTGGGAATGCATGAAAACTATGTAGAATTCCCCATCCAAGTTAATTTGTAAACTATGATAGGGTTCTATTTTTTGTTTCATGTGACTTAACTATGGTAACTATTATTAAAATCCAATTAATTTTAGATTATTTTAGTTTTTCATTAATTATAATGATTTATGGAATATGTATGGAATTACATCATTTAAACCATGTCATGAATTTTACATAACATAATTTATAGGTTTTAACACTTTTGTTCTATAATTTAACACTAGTCTTCCATATCTTAAGACTAATCTTCCAGATTTTATTTGTTTGGATTTTTTTGTGAAAATTACATTGATCATGACCTCTTTTTCATCTATGAGAGTGTGCGCATTTTTATGGTGTTAAAATGTAGGATATTGTTATTCACATCATTTTAGTTTTGGTTTCTTATGGTTTTGAATTAATTTCAATGATTGGTGGAAGATGTTTGGAATTAAAGCATTTAAATCATTTTATGAATTATACATAACATAATTTTTAGATTGTAACACCTATGTTACAATTAAATGTGTTGAAATATACTAATCAAATGGATAAAACTTTTTTGTAGCCACCAAAGATTTTTCTTCCTCCCGGTAGACCATCTTAAAATCTTATTAACTCTAAATTTTAGAATAAGAAGACGTGTCATTGTCCTTGTTATAAATAAGTTGGGAACACATGAAAGAGGTAAAAAAATACCAATACAAGTTGATGTGAAAACTTTAATAGGGTGTTGTTTTTTTATGCTACCTAATCTGTTTTTGGAGAAGGTCATGTTAGAGAAGATGATGTTATAAATCTTAAAACAATACAAATATGTTTTTTTTTCTTATTAATTTTATTTTTTGTGGTTTTGTGTTACTTACAATGATGTTGAGGTATGAATAATCACTGGTGTTTATAAATTAATTGATGCATTTAGGAAGATATATTAAATTATTACATTTAAGCCATGTTAACATTTTTAGATGACATAATCTATAGATTTCAATACTAAACTTATAGGTTTTAACACTAAGCCTCCATATTTTAACACTCCTTCAGATTTTTTTGTTTTGATTTTTTAAGTCAATTAATCATGTTATGTTCTTTTAGAATTCTATATTCCTTGAACTTAAAATGTAGTCTTGTGTTGAGTTATCTTGGATCCACAACTATAAAATGCACCTATGATCGTAGTTTGAAACCGTGAAATTAGGAAAAAAACCATGGATATATGTTATAGCCACAGGTTTCTTATACATGGTTGTTATAACCATTACAATAGGTATTATCTACATCTACAGCTAAAACCACAACAATTTTCATCTACATCCACAGTTTAAACCATGACAGTAGACTATTTACAGACATGGTTAAAACAATGGTGTTTATGAATTAATTGATGCAGTCAGGGAGATGTATCAAATTATGACATTTAAACCATGCCAAAATTTTTAGATGACGTAATTTATAGATTTTAACACTGAACTTCCAGGTTTTAATGCTAAGCCTCTAGATTTTAGCACACTTGCTCCAATTTTTTTGTTTTGGTTTTGTAAAATGTAAATTAACACTCCTATTCCATATTCAGTATGTCATTGGTTCAAGAAACAAATACACATTTATAATAGGATTGAGTATTCCATTGGTTCAACAAATACATAATCACAATATAACCAAACATCCACAAAATTCAACCAAACACCCAAAAAATCATTCATAGTTTCCAATACAACCATCTCCCCAAAAAATGTCTTTAAATAGACAATGCCTCAAAAAATTATTCCCTCCTTGCATTTCAGTCATGGTTCACCAACCACCATAGTAAGTCAACCATTTTCCTTTTAATTTGAATCTATAAACATATCATGAAAAAAATTTCAAATATTAGATATACCAACAAATATATATAAACAAGTGTAAAATAAATACATCAATATAGTTATTCATATATATCATGTTGTCCCATTATTCCAAGTATATAATCAAGATAATTACATGATCATTACTGAAAAATAGAAAAAAGAATCCCAAGTAGATAACAAAAATGGATTTAGAAAATAAAGTAGTGGGTAATTTAGTCTACCAATTAGATTTCAGTTGAACAGATTCATACACAACTTTAGATTTAGATGAAGAAGAAATTCCACATCATTAAAGATCATGTGACATGGTAACAAGCCAATCACCCTATATAAAAGTCAATAGATACAATAAATTACTACTTTCTAAAATAGTAACGATGTTTTTTAACCAAAAAACCAAATAATGAGGAAGTCTATTTTAAGTACCAATAAAGCAAACAATTTTTCCATTTGATTATTAGTGTAATTAGTACCAATTGAGTCTAGAACATTCATTTTATTAGTCTCTAAGTCAATGAAGTATCAAAACTAGTGAAAATTCAGAAAAATAGGAAAAAAACAAGCTGACACTCTTCTATGTTGTATCCAACAATGTTAAGGCATAACATAGATCAAAACATCGGTTATTTTACACTCTTCTTTACATGACATAATTTTATCCTACAAAAATTTATTATCATAATATATAAAACATAATACAAAAAAATTTACATCAATATATTCCTCGAATTAGTACCATGAATAATGGATCAAATATGTGTTTGCTCACTATTTCAGAAGATATATGATCATTGACAGGAGTTCTCGAAATCATGTTCACCATCTATGATTTTGAAAATTCCCTTCATATGTTAGAGATTAGTTATGATAAAATAGTTGATTATAAAGGATGCATATACAAACCTTTTTGTTAACCCATTTCATAGGGCCCAAATAATGACACTCCTATTTAGTCAGATAGTAATTATACATTTCAATAATAGCTCTGTATTTAAACCACATTCCATAACTATATGAAATACATTTCAATAAATTTTCATTCTTTAAAATATGAATATGATACGATCCTACTGCTCTTTTCTACCATGATTCCTTCCTGAGGTTCACAACTCATAAACCCTCCTATTGTGGCTAGCTTGGCCATTGAGAGGTTTTCAAATGTAGGTTGTCCATTTTTTAAATTTTATTTAAACATGACCCCCTCAGAGTCATGATTAGATATGGTTCTCCCAATATTGGTTCAAAGAAAAATTTATCTACTTCATCTTCAACTTCCTCATTAAATTCCACTCTTTCCCCCTATTATTTATAACATTCCTCGCATGCCTCCAACACTTTTTCATCCTCTTAATCTTCTTAGACCTCCTCAGATTTGTCTATCTCCTTAATTTCTAATTCAATCTCATCTTAATTCTCCTCAAACTCTCCATCACCCCTAATATATTCCTCTGGAACATGATGTCTACTTCTATAGTGGAGCCTCCAGCTAATAAATTGCCTTAAACTCAAAGGATTTCATGTTATTTCTCATTAACACCTTTCATATATCCATCATACAAAACTCTGATATCCTATAATATATAATGGAAAATAATATATTAGTAACGAGGTCCGATATCTAACACTATAACCCCAGTATTTAACACTAGAAATAAACATTTTAGCATATGGGCATCTAAAATGAGTCTTTTAATGTATTTAACATCAAACTTACATAAATTAACACAAATCATCTACAATTTAACATTGATCATCAAAATATTAATAATAACCATCCAGATTTTAACACTAGAATTATAGATATAAAAAGTGATATTTTTAATTGAACAAACAAGATGGTAACACTAAAATTCCATAGTTTAACACTATAATTTCAGGTTTTAACACTCGAAATTCACATTTAAATATATGGTAATTTCAAATGAGTATTTAAAGGAATTGAACATAAATTTACCAAAAATTAACATTGAGCATCCACAATTTAACACTAAGAATCTGTAATTTAACATTGGGCATCCATATTTTAACATTAACATTACACATATAAACAGGAAGATTTATAATTCCAACTTTTAACACTAGAAATACAAATATAAACACATGGGAATTTCAAATGAGGATTTTAAGGCATTTAACATCAAGATACCATAAATTAACACTAATAATCCTCAATTTAAAACTAAACATTTAGATTTTAACATTAACATTATATATATAAACAAAAATATTTTCAATTAAACAATCCAGATAATAACACTAAAATTTCCTATTTTAACGCTATAAATCTAGGTTTTAACATTATAAATACACATTTAACATATGGTATTTCAAATGAGTATTTCAAGTCACTTAACATCAAGATTCTAGAAATTAATGCTAAAAATCTATAATTTAACATTGTGAACCAAAATTTAACACTATAAATACACATTTTAGAATATGGGAATCTAAAATGTGGCTTTTAAAGTATTTAATATCAATCTATCATAAATTAACACTATTCACCCACAATTTAACATTGATAATCTAGTTTTTAACATTAAGCATCTAGATTTTAGCATTGACATTACAAATATAAAAATTAATATTTTCAAATGAACATTTCAAAGTTGGTAACACTAAAATTCCACAATTTAACACTATAATTATAGGTTTTAGCACAGGAAATAAACATTGTAACATATGGGCATTTAAAATGAGTCTTTAAAGGTATTTAAAATCAAACTTCTAGAAATTAATACCAAGAATCTATAATTTAACACCGATCATCCATGATTTAACACTAGAAATACACATTTTAGTATATGGTTGTGACTTTCTAACCCAGTTTCCACTAAATGGTGCCCCAATCTGGTGGGTCACATGGCCTCAAGCACACCTCCCCATATGCTAGAGTCTGCTGACTAGCAGCAAGGGTACAAGGTGGTACAGTGGGGAAACTATATCCTCATTATCAGAGTAACGCAGTGCTAAAAGAAGTAGATAAATGGCATAAGAATAATAAATAATTGATAGCAGAAGTTAAAGCATCCAAATGTAATAAATAACCAACAAAAACAATATCTGACATCATATACAAAATGATGTAATTTCATGTATCTATCAAAAGGAAACATATATACATGGAAGTGGGCATCTAGTACAGTGCATGTATCAAAAGAACAAAAATACCAAAAATTTTATCTCTAATAGCATCACAATCTATAGTTCGGTCCTATGCTCCCCTACTCTCATGCTATAACCAAATCAAGCATCAACAACTGGGTTCTTGCCCTGTCCCTACCTAAATCCACATAATCTGCATGGGTACCATCAACAACCCAGATAGGGTGTGAGATAAACTCAGTAGGCCACCACCAATAGTGTCTATAAATATTCATACATGCATATAATATGAACAATGTATATATATATTAATAATAAGTAATAAAAACTGTAAAGGGTCGGCTCTAGTTCCTGAAGGAAACCAGCCTGACACTACCTGCTTCAGCCTAAGTCGAATAATCTCTGAACAAGTAACCACATGTATGAATATATATAGTCTGTATATGTAGTGACGTTTACATCCATATGTATGGATACTGCTGCTAGTCTGGACTTAAGGAGTAACTCAGACGTCCATGGTTAATAGCATGAGTAAGTATCAAGGGACACCATGCCAAGTCTCATAAAAGTAGGGACATCATGCATGTGTATCATTTCTGCAGGGATGTCATGCTCGTGTATCATATCAGTAGGGTCACCATGCCTATTTATCATAATTCATAAGGGTCATCATTCATGTTAATTATAATTCATAAGGTTCATCATTCCCCAATCATCGTAATTCATAAGGGTCCCCATGCCCCAATCATTCTAATTCATAAGGGTCACCATGCCCCAATCATTATATTCCATGAGGGTCTCCATGCCCAAGTGTCGCAACATGGGGACGTCATGCCCATATCATAATATTGGAATGCCATGCCTGTATCTCATAAATATTGGGTCATCATGCCTGTATATTATAAATTGGGGTCTCCATGCCTGCATGTCACAGGTGTAAGGGATTTCATGCTCGTATCTCATAAACATAGGGTCATCATTCCCATATATTATAAATCATAAGGGTATTCATGCCCATTTATCATAATAGTGATAAATATCCAAGGCTTTAGTAAGATCTAATTGATAGTTCTTAGTGCATTAAAAATTCTCTTTAATAAGGGTGTAACCATTGTCCAATTTAAGAAAGTAACATGGTCATACCACCCACTTTTAGTCAATCCATTTTAGTCATCACTATTAGGAATCGCACCAAAACCACATAGGATATGGTTTAGATAATTATGAATCTATAATAATAATGGCATGTCATTGGCATACCTTAAGGGGTGGCCACAATTAAAGGGGACTTATCCCAACATGATAAATGGGTGCAAATTTATCTCTATTAAGGATAATGAATTAGATATGGTCTGTGTGTATTGTTAGGGGAAACACCTGGATAATCTGGTGTGTGACATCATGACATGTGGTATAAAGTAAAAAAAAACTTAAGGGATAAATACTAGACCACCTACCTTATTCATGTTGGGGAGCACTAATTCAGTATCGGACTTCTATTTGGTCCAGATCGGAAGAAAACAGAAAAACAGATGAACATCCTAAAAATAGGGCATAAGATTCTGCACCAAAATAGCATCATTGAGAGAAAGAAAAATGATTAACATAACCTAAGGAGTGTAGCACTTACCCGTAGCTATCCAATGAGATGATCGGAAGTCGAATCAAACATCGGGTGGAAGATTTATTCAAGAACCTAGGTTGATGGGAGGAAAAGATCAAATGGTAGAAAGAGAGGGTTGTCCACTAGGGGAAGGAAAAGATAAAGGTGATTAAACATATGATACCTTAAGGAAAAAATGGTAAATTTATCCAAAAATTACAGGGTTGCACGGTTTGTCCACATAGTTGTCTAAACCGTGTGCCAACTGTGCTTGGACCATTGTCTAAAGAGGGTACCCGCATGGTTTAGGAAACCGTCTTTTTTGCCTCTACTAAAAATTTCAGAGCCTCCACATAGCCATGTAGTCTGGGTCGCACGATTTCATCAAACCATGCATCCCACTTCTACTCACTGAACACCCTGTACGGTTAGAATAAACAGTGCGGATTGGCCTGCACAGTTTCTATTAACCATGTGGCCTAGTGGTTTCTTCCACAAATCGGGGTTCCAGGCTACAAACAAGCCTCAGACACCCTTTATTCCTCCATAGACTCACTAAACATTCATATTAGTTCTAAACCAAATAATTAGATCAAAAATTAAAGGATCTGTACCTCATTGAAATGTCGAGTTCTTACTATGGGCATCTAAAATGAGGATTTCAAGGTGTTTAACATCAATATACCAAAAAGTAACATTGAGCATCCAAAATTTAACACTAGTCATCTAGATTTTAACATGAATATTTTTACATAAACCATCAAGAATTTAACATGAATATTTTACATGTTAACACAACATATATATTTTAACATAAAGCTTTTAAAATTCATCACCCTTAATTTAACATAATGATGGAACATTTTAATAGTAACAATACAACTTTTAGTAGTATAATTACATAATTTAACACTAAAAATGCAAACTATAACATTAAGAATCCAAATTTTATCATTGAGCATCTAGAGTTTGATGCTCAGATTCCATATTTCAATACTCAGATTCCATATTTTAACACTGACGTTACAGATATTAACATGAAGCTTTTAAAATGAACCATCCATAATTTAACACTTAGATTCTACATTTTGAAACTGATCATCCATAATTTAATAGTAAAAGTCCATATTCTAACATTGCATTTTTATATTTTAACATGAAACTTTTAACAAGAAGATTTCATTAATATTAAGATGTAGTTTTTACTAGATGGGAGAACAAAGAGGGATTAGGAAAAATGCTCCCTATTGAAGTGATAGGTGCATATAAGATGCCTTTTTCACTCTTTATTTATATTTTTAATCACCTTTAAATGTTTCCTTCATACCAAAATTTCAAAACATTTTCACAACAATAATTATGAACCTCCCCAATCAGAAAGTAAAGGAATAAAAATCGATACAATGAAGTGTCAATATATTCATATCAGTAACATAAATTTATTAAGTAATAAAAAACACCCAAAATAGTTAAACATTTTTAAAACATACCAATAATAAAACCACCAACATGCTTCTCTTGTTGGACTTTTTGGATTGACTTCTTGTATATATCCACCTCACGAACAAGATTTGCCGAAATTAACTTTAACCAATCCCATTCTACAATGTTTTGTTGACAGCCACACAACATCCCAATATTTCTTCCATTTACAAGAGAATTAGAAATGGGATTTAACAAGGTCCCCAGTGTAAAGAACATAAATGTTTTCACAAATTCTTTTTCCTTCAACCCTCCAAAAATCATTTCCTTTAGTGTAGTTAACTTCTTTCTCATGTAAAGATTCTTCATTTCTATGTATTCATCACTATACCTTTCAAAACTAACAGATCATACTCTAAAAGGAATGCATAATATGTAATTAACATCTAAAATGGTAATAATCATTTCCTTTTGTTATGAGAATTATAGTACAGGTTGGAGGATCAAAGGTATCTATAAGCTTCTCATAGATCCCTCTTGAAAAACGTTCAAATTTAAATTCCAACAATGTACCAAATCTCAATTCCATTATCAATTGTTTTAACTTCTCATGCCTAATAAAGAAATTTACAGTCTTTAAATAAATTTGGAGAACATCTAGAATTTAAAATAGTTTGAGGTTTAACTCTTTTACTTACTGAAGCATCATTTTCTTCCTTTTTCATGAGATTATATTTCTTCTTTTGAGTTTTTGACAGTTTCGACCAAGCATTTAATATGACAACATTAACATCCCTAGAATTTTTATTTACACCTTTATTTTTCTTAAAAGAATATTTTCACATTACAAAGAAAAATAAAATTCTATCACAAGCTAGACATATCATGCTTTTATAAGACAAGTAAAAACATACAAGAAAAAACATACCAAAATTTTGTCAAACTAGATGATTCCTTCCTCTCCATTTCAGTCTCCTCTACCAGACAACATAGCTGCAAAAGAGTTATGAATGATGTAGTAAAGTCATTTAAACTAAATTATTAGAAATTTAACACTAAGACAACAGTGAAAAACAAAAATTCCCAAAAATTATTGATCTACTACCAATAAGAAATCAATAATATAATTCTAAAATGAACATGTCACCAGATAAACTCTCTAAAATATTTATTTGATGGTGTGAAGTGACACTACCCATGAAAAAGGTAATCTATCTTTGACATCTATCAAAGAAAATGAGGTTGTATGATCTTGAATGAAAGGAGAGACGGCGATGGGAGGAGACCGACCAGGGAAGTATGATGGCAGGAGGACCACACTAGGAGGAGGACATCAACATGCCATAGAAAAGTCGATGGTGGGAGGAGGGAGATACCAAGAGGATCCCAACTACAAAATGACAACGAATACTACAGGAGACAGCGACGACAAGGAGTTCAAAGGAGTGTAATGATGAGAATGTTGGAGTTGGTGGCCTAGAACCAACTAATTTGTACTTTATTCATTAATAAATACTTTATCACAACTTGATTGTTCTTTTGTGTGAAGATGCATGTGATAATGTCCTGAGGATGGTTGTTGCACCAAAGGGTCATAGCGAATCTCTACTATGATGGGAACCCGGAAGTGCTATAACACTATTCTTAAATATATTTTCTATGGTCGGATGATGTTATTTGAGGGACATAGATAATACAGGCCATTAGGGGTGAGGAGTCATAAAACTTTGAGGCATTTTCTCATGGTGTGCGCCCTTGGTAATATCCATGAGGATGTTATGAGAACAAGACCCTCTAGTAGGAAATCCACATTTCATAGTGTCATTGGATGTTCCTATCTGCGGACGTGTGTATTGGTCCTTAGACTTTAAGATTATTATTAATGGGTATTACAACTCGTGCACTTAGATTTATTGACGAAAATTGTGATGACACGTTGTCCACAATGAGGTAGTATATGTTGGGTGTGTCATGAGTAATATTGTATTAATAGATAATGCGAGAAAGGATTTGCCCCTTTTGTTCCACAGCGAAAGTTGATATCTTAGTCCCTTTGATGGAATTGATATAGCATAAATAAATCTATGGCCATGGTAAGGAATGGGCAAGTTCAATTTTGAGAAGTAAAAGAAAGAATAATCGAGCACATGAGTTGATGGAACTAGTATGCAACCCACTTGATTCAAGATATCGAGACAAAGGGGTTGCATTACATGGTAAGCATTCATAGGAGGTGACACGTCATTGCGGTGTTAACTTCTTTCTCTATGGGTATCTTGGCGTGTTGATAGACACTAACCTTAGACTTTAAGTAGGATCTAACTAATTACACCGAGAAATAGGTCTAGAGGGTCACACACTGAGTGTATCCAAGTATCTTAGTTAAATATTCATTTAACAAGTTGAATAAAGATTATTCTCAATTGTGGTTTAATAATTATTCAAGGATGCCTGATCGCATTTATTTTTGACACTAGCTATTCGAAAGAATATATTGTGGGTGAAATAATACATATTTATTAGCGATTAATGTAGTGATATTTATTTGAGAAATAAATAGTCATTATTCAAGGTCTAATAAATGTGGTGGAGAAAATAAAGAAAATGGAAAAACAAAAGTAGATGTCGTGTAGTTTTTTGGGGATTTGTGAGAAATAATATTATTTATTTAATTAAATAATATTAGGTGTAATTCGATGGGCACGTGTCAAGTAATAATAATAGTCAACTATTATTATTAGACATGGGGTTTTACTAAGAATTAAATTAAATGAATAAATTTTTTCAGGTAATTAATTCATTTTATTATTCTAAGTAATTAAAATCTCAATTATATTATTCTCATTAGCCTAGCCATTCTCTGTGCTTGTTCACAACGGATCTAGAAAAGCTCTCAAATCAAGAGAGAATTCTTTTTCCACTAAGAATTCTCTCAAGTTGCGGGAGATATCCTCCTCCACTGGATCAAGGAGAGCGCTTTGGAAGTGGCTCTCAAGACGATCAAAGGCGGACATCGCAAGCGGCGACTCTTTCGTGCTAGCACCCGGAGATCCCTTCAGTAACGTCCAATGATGCGTGGAGCGCGTGTGAATCACTGTTAGAGAAAGCCTACACTTGGCTTCTACGACGCAACGACGGATCACATCGAATCATGACCGGAAACATCAACGAAGAGAAAATTTCATCAAGGTAATTCTTGTCTTTTAATTAAATTAATTATAACCAACATATGATGATCCTCTCTATGGTTTTGTGACTTCCCTCTTTTCTTTCGTTATTTGTTCTATTCCGAAGATCCGTCATTTTATCATCGTGACGGATCTCAGATTGATCGTTGGTAACAATAAAATTAAAGTTGGGTACACCCACCAACGCACTTTCGCTGCACCTGGAACCTATAAAGAAGAGTGTGCGGGGGGGGGGGGGGGTGTAGCGGGCTAGGGTTTTTGGGAGATGAGGATAATGACGACGCAGGAGTGGAAGGTGACGATGAGACGAGTGTATGGGTGGAGGCGATGATGGGCTATAGTTTTCAAGAGAGGAGGGCAATGGTGCGGGAGAGGAGGGAAAAAATGCGGGAGTGGAAGGCGACAATGAGATGAGTGTGCAAGAGGAGGTGATGACGTGTTGGGGTTTTTAGGAGAGGAGGGCGAAAATGTAGGGGAGGAGGGCGACAACGTGGAAGTGGAGGGCGACAATGAGACGAATGTGTCGGAGGAGGTGACGACAGGCTAAGGTTTTCAAGAGAGGAGAGCGATGACGCGGAGGAGGAGGGCAACAACGCAATAGTGGAGGGAGACAGTGAGACGAGCGTGCAGGAGGAGGTGATGGAGGGCTAGGGCTAGTGCACTCTAAGGCTCAAGTTAATCTCCCTTTTTTTGTTGTGCCCACCAAAAGTGAATTATGAAAGTGATATAACTAAATATTTATTATATGTGGTTTAGGATTGAAAAATCGCACACAAGCCTCCAACCATTTTTAGTATTCTTAACTATTCTCATGTTCATTATTAATATCAATATTAATATTATTTGTTTGACATGCGTAACACATTGAGAATATAAATAAATATTAATTATTTCTAATTTGACCATTAAAATCAGTTCACTTTCCTTCGTCGGTATTTACCGACTCGAATAGTGACCATTTAATTAAATAAATGTCACTGCATTATCCTACCATAATTATAATAAATATTATATTCGCCAAACTTGCAAACTAAATTTTATTATTATTTAACTCGCTTTATTTTTTTGAATAACTTGCGATTAAATTATATCGATCAACCAAAATTGAATAAATATTATTTATTCTAACTTATTAAATTCATTACTTTAATTTATCTAAGACTGTGAATACACTTAATATGTGACCCTCCAGTCCTCCTTCTTAGTAATGTTAGACATAACCGCTTAAAATTCAATGTCAGCATCTAACAATACGCCAAAACATCCATAGAGAAAAAAATTAACGTCGCAACAATGTCTAACCTCCTGCGAACATTTACTTTGTAATATAATATTTTTATCGCAATGTCTCTAATCAAGCAGGTTGTATACCAGTGTCATCAACCTATATACTTGATTTCTCTTTCGACTTTTCAAAAATGAATTCGTCCACCGAACACCATGACCATGGATTTATGCAGATAGTTTCATTCCATCTAAGGGTATGAAATATCAAGTTCCATTGTAGGACATAAGGGATAAATCATTTCTCGTATTATCCATTAATGTTATACCACTAATGAAACACCCAACGTAAACTATTTCGCCGCGAACATACGTTGTCACAGTTTTCGTCAATACATCAAAGTACGCAAGTCGTGATATCCATGGATGATAATCTTAAAATCCAAGGAGTAATACACACGTCCACATATAGGAACATCAAATGACACATGAAAATGTGGACTTTCTATTGGCAAACATGTTCTCATAACTTCTTATCCTGGAGATTATCAAATGCAAACACCATGAGAACGTATCTCAATGTCTTGTGAACCTCCTACCTCTAATAGTCTGCATCATCAGTGTCTCGTTAAACAATATCATTCAACCATATAACGAGATTTAAGAATAATGCTGTGACACCTCTGTGTTCTCGTTATAACAGAGAACTGTTATGATCTTTTAGTGCGACATATATTTTAAGGACATTATTGCATACAAGTATCATGCATAAGAATAGTCAAGATATGATAAGCGAACTTATTTAATTAAGAAAAATATGCAATCAAGTACTAAACAAATTAGATTCGCATCAACTCCAACACATGGCCCAGCCTGGAGTCACACACCTGGCCTGAATCATTTGGGCTTGATTTGTGATATGGACCTCTTAGCTTAAACTTTTAAAACATATATAGAGGGGCTCGGTTTTTGGGCCCGTACCTTGCCATCGGGCTGGGTCCCGTGGACAGTCACGTGACCTGCACACCGACCCAGGGGGATCCTTCTTTCCGTGCCCCGGAACACATGATTTCGCGCGCGAAAGCAGCTTATTGGCTCCGTCTGCAAATGTGATTCGCGCGCCAAAATCTGGTCGTTCCGCGCTGTTTTTGTACGCATCGTCGTCGCTTTGCCCCCTTGGACCGCCGAATCACCCCCCCTCCCCGCTCGCTCTCTCCCGCCTCCCCGTTCATGGCCTCCACGCCAACAAGGGTCCTCAGGCGCAGAACTCAAGCTCCGCAGCTTCCATCGGCGGGTACGGACTTCTCGGATTCGGAAAGCGATTACGGCGACGCCTGCTGCGTTGAATGCGGATCTGGTCGCTACGCTGCGAAGCTGCTGTTATGTGATAAGTGCGATCGAGGGTTTCACATTTTCTGCCTCAGGCCCATTATCGTCGCCGTTCCCAAAGGCTCCTGGTTCTGCCCTTCCTGTTCCGCTTCAACAAAACCTAAAGGTATCTTCGTCGCGTGTTCTACATCATATACACCTCATGATTCTCAGATCATGCTTCCGCGGTCATGCTGATAACTTGGATTAAAACTGCGATTCTAGAAATGTTTGGATTGCTTTTATTAGGACTGGATTGTGGATTGATTGAGAAACCTTCTGAAAATATATATTCGCCAATGCATGCTTCTGGATCGATAAGCTTCATGCTTCGTCAGATGAGTCTCTGTCCGCGTCTTCCGTCGATTCCAAACGTTTTATCACGATCTATGTATTTGAGGTTTTATCAAATGGATTAAATATTTCATGCTCCCTGCCTGAACGGAATGGAAGAAATGGTGAAAACGCCAACGAGCTTGCGTTGCTTCCATTACCGGAAGGTGAACTGGGCTCAGCTGGGTGGTAATTTGGTCTAAAGAACGACGTGCCATTTTAACGTGTTTCATTTGATTTTCGATTTGTTACGCCCGTTCAAGGCACAACCTCACCATTTGCTTTGTTTTTTTTTTCCGAGCGATGAACAGCTTTTCCTCTGGTTCAGCCGAAGATAATCGATTTCTTCCGCATTCAAAGGTCTTCAAATCATGTTCCGAAGTTCAACCCGGGTAGATGGCTTTTCACTCATGCTGTGATCTATTTTCTGAGAACCTTCGTCGCTTAGATGAGTTTCCTAACAAAGATTTTGCGTTTTCAAATTGTTTTACCAGACAACAAAAAGAAGCGAAGACGAACCAGTAGTATACTGCTTTCGAAGAAGAGAAGGAAGCTATTGCCATTCAGTCCCAGTGAGGATCCAACAAGGAGAATGGAGCAAATGGCATCGCTTGCAACAGCATTGGTGGCGACCGGGACTGTTTTCAGTAACGAGCTCACTTACATGCCGGACATGGCTCCCAGATCGGCAAACCTCGCATCACTCGAGCGGGGAGGAATGCAGGTGAAATGGTCATTGTTGCTAGTCCGTGGGGGCTCATTGCGCTGACCATTCATGCATTTTGGGTGACCAATTACAGGTTATGTCGAAGGAGGATGCTGAATCCTTGATCCTGTGCAAGAGGATGATGAAGAGAGGAGAGTGGCCGCCTCTAATGGTTGTGTTTGATAACCTAGAAGGCTTCACAGTGGAGGCCGACAAGTCCATCAAGGACATGACGATCATCGCAGAGTACGTGGGCGACGTGGATTACCTGAAGAACCGCGAAGACGACGACGGAGACAGTATGATGACGCTGATCTCCGCCGATGATGCTTCCAAAAGCCTTCTAATCTGCCCCGATCGGCGCTGCAACATCTCCCGCTTTATCAACGGCATCAACAACTACTCCCCGTAAGCCCCGCCGCTCTCTTTAAACCCCAGCCACGGCGGTCCCTCCTGGTTCCGATATATTGCTTCCGTTTCCCTTACGCGAAGAACACTACAACACTTGGTTGCAGGGGCGGGAAGAAGAAGCAGAACCTCAAGTGCGTGAGATTCGATGTCGATGGCGAATCGAGGGTGTTGCTGATTGCTAACAGGGATATTTCCAAGGGGGAGAGGCTGTATTATGATTACAATGGTTATGAGCACGAGTACCCCACTCATCATTTTGTCTGATTTCTTGTGGTCAATTCCATTGCTGTGTGCATGAAGCTTTTGGAGGCACCAAGCAGCTATTCTCTGTTTGGCCGTGGGAAAGGTCAGTCCCCGGTTTTTTGATTCTTTATTTTGTTCCGACCATTGAAATGGAGTGGATATCGCTTCACATACCATTGGGCAGGTTTTTGAAAGAGAATTTAATTTACATAAATCCTTCTTTTGTGTTGTTTTTTATTATTAATTTGATAATGATATAATGTTTAATTATCTATATTCTCACGTTGTCTTTTATCTCTGCCATTTCCACGGAGCTTTCTCTGGCACTCCCAACAAATGCCCTCCCCTCACATTTTATAGATCTAATTTCACCCACTCCCTGTCTTGATTAATCTTTTTTTGATGATTACAAAACATGTTAAATTTTTCTTAAAATCTAGTGTAAGCAAAAATGTTTTTTCTCATCAATAAGTGCATTTTTTTATTTAACAATTATAATTTATAATTAAGAAGATAGTTATAAGTACCTTATGTAGATATAAGGTCTCCATAAACTCTCTTGCTTGCACCGCCATTTGAGAATCATGGTTCACCATTTGTATGATATACCATGTTGCCATGTGATGTATTGGTATATGCTATATTGTGTTGTTCTATGCATGGTACCAAAGTGACAAGTGGACCCGTTGTGGTTCAGTAGCCCTAGAGGGGGAGCGTGTTTAGATGCCATCATGTGACATGATGGAAGGATTGAGATATGAGGTATGATGACATTGTGTGGTTTGACTTGGGGGGATGAACATCACATGTGATCGAGCCCGAGTGGCGATAGTAGGGCATGATGGTCTTATGAGTTCTGCCTTGAGAGATGACAATGATGCATGATGGCCTTGTGTGGTCTTACCTGAGACTCTTAGCCTTATGGCTAATGTGGTTCACATGTGGTCGCCTCATGTTTGACCTTAGTTCATGACTTCTATTATGACTACGTTTTGACATGGAGTTGAAGCAGGTACGACTGTGGCTTCATGGTGACTTGGTAAGTGTATGATTTCTTGATATATGGTTGTTTGCTTGTTTGTGCTTTGGTGATTATGTGTTATGTTTGAGCACTTATGTAATGTATGTTGACTTTATGTTGAGCTTATCACATGCACATACATTGCATTTATTGGTTGGGTATTGGATTGCATTGGTGGTGTCTTACTAAGTTATACTTATGGGTAGCTATGATGCTTGGGTGTTTGAGCAACCCTCACTTATTGTAGGTACATGTTGAGTTGAGGCCCATGTTGATTGTTGAGCATGATAACTTGCATGGGTAGTGCAATGTACTTTTTTAGGTCGATGTCATGTGTTAATTTCTTTAGAAAGAATCTTGTGCGAGCATGCAATGGTAGATTTGGTTAATTAAGGTGCCAACTATATCCTATGCGGAGCTATCAATTTAGTACATGATGGCATTTTGTTTAATTGAACTTGATGTATTTGGCCTCGACATGGATAGTCTAAGGGTGAAGACATCATGACATGTCCCTATAGATGTTCCTAGATGGTGTTTTGTGAGTTGTGACCCTTAGTTAAACATTGTTGCGGGTTACGTGTAAGACCTTGTGACCTTGGAGTTGCGACTCTGGTTATTGGGGTTGGTGCCTCGTACTGCTTGGGGGTAACTTGAGTGAGAAGGTTTTTGTGAGATGTGTTAGTTAAGGTTAGTGCTTGAGGGGTGGTTTTCATTTACAAAGATGCCTTGTGCATGTGAATAACCTTTGAAAGGCTTAAAGGAAGGCCTTGTAATTTTTTTGTAGCCTTAGTATAGAGCACCTTGAGTGCTAGTACTTGTGATATGAGGTTGGGTTTTGGAGCGTTTGGACTCTTGTTGCATCGAGGATAAGACCAGAGGTTGCCTAGCTTGTTAGTTTGGAATGTGGCCCTCGTTGGGTGGATGGTCAACGACTTGAATTGACACCTGTGTGGCGAGTGGTGCACAACAAATCTTGGTACCTTGGAGATTCCTCTTCTAAAGAGGAGTGTTAAGAGTGTTTGGGGTCGGTGGAGCTGTCACCTTGTAGAATGTTGATAGTTGAAAATGTGAGTGAGTTTGGGCCCAGAGGTTCGTGACTCATGGGAAACCACTTTGTTGGAGTAACAAATGGTGTTGTCATGCCTTGTTGGGAAGCCTTAATGTGTGAGTTTTCATACTTGTGGTTACGCATGAGATTGGTTGAATCGGTGGAGCGGGTGGTGAGACGATCGTTGAGAATGTTTTTGGTAACTGACGTGTTTGGCATGAAGCTTGCAGGGCTTGAAAACTGAGAGGCCTGTGTGTACAGAGATGTCTTTGTGGTGGAAGTCGATCTCAATAATGGATTGGGGTACCATTGTGCGGTTGACCTGAGTTTGTCGTCTGTTGGAAATGTCGTGGCTCAGTGCAAATGTATGTGTGAGGGGACGAGACTGTTAGGGTTGGAAGTTGTAACCCACGCCTAAGCTGTTGGAGGAAGTCACACACATCGAGAGTGGATTGTTGGATGCAGTGGGGTGCGTTCTGGATAATCTAGGTGTGTGCAGTGCATGGTGTTTGGATTGAAAATCAAGTATGAATGAACAATCACATTTAGTCATTGGGTTTCAGACAGACTAATGTAAGCGTTGTAAGGTGATGTTAAGGATACTCCTCGGTGGGGAGCATCGACCTGGTCGTGTGAGAAATGAGCCTCTCGTGGCAATGGTTGTGGTGCTCTGTGAGACCGACCATTGAACGATCATGGTGACTCCAGGAGACCGATGTGTGGTGGACCCAAGAGTATTCCACGATGAATGCATGATGTTTGATTCTGATGCAACACTGGATGGGGACTAGATGAGGGATTTAGACTCAGGAGAAAATCAGTGCAAACTAAGAGGGAGTCAAATCGTTGGTGCGTTTGCTCACTGTTGGAAGCCTTGTGGTTGGTGTAAGCGGTTGTTGAATCAATCATGGAAATTCCTTTGAAGCTAGTTCAAATTTTGGTTAGGAAGTCTAATTGATTTAACGACGCCTCTGAGGCTTAATAAATTGTGATTAGTGGCTTCATGGAGTGTTAGTTGCTTGGGTTGGGAACCTTTGTATGAAGATGTTTGGAAATGTATCGATTGGTGTTTCCACGTGAACTTGTATGTGGTAGGTTGGAACCGCATTGAGCTGTCATATTAGGTACGATTGAGGTGTTTAAGAATCGGCTGGGGCCTTTCTGGATAGGTCGGTGTGATCAGTTTATGTTTGGTTGATAAAGACTCATTGGTTCGGCTCAAAACCAGGGATGTGGTTTTGGTATTGACTTTAACTCGTGTTTTGTAATGATTGAGCATGATGGAACTGAACCACATAGTGTGTTGGACTATCAGAATCTTGTTTTGCATGGAAATTTCTATGGTGGGGAGAACCTTGATGCTTCAGGGGAATCACTTGAGGACGTCGTGGTGTGTCGAGTTCAATGGTTGCAATAATCATGGTTTCGATATTGGATGAAAGTGGGCTTTTGGTTTGACTTTTGATGTTGTGCTTAGTATCATGCAACATAAGCGTGATGGGAATTCCAGAATGAGCGTGGTCTTGAGGTGATGAGTTGGCGTTCAAGGATGGAACGCAGATAAATCCTTGTGGTTGGTGATCGAGGTAGATTAGGTGGTGTGATTTGCGTGCTAGCTCAACTTCTCGTGGATGAGAAACACTATGGTTGGGAGATTGTAATGATCTGCGTTGTTATGTGTGGAAATTCCTAGGGAAATTTGAGCCTTTTCATCTTTACTTGGAGCCTTGGTTGTGTGGAAGAAGTTTTTGGCTAATTTAGGGTATTTTGGAGATTTTTGAAGGCCCTTTTAAAGAGTGCACAATTTGAACACATTAGGGGAAACCATGCGATTCTCCCTAGGAAACTGTGTGACTTGTAATAGTGGCACTTGGGTAACGCATGATTAAGGTGCACAATTTGACAAACCATGCGTCCTCACCTGAAAAACCATGCAACTCGTTTTAGTACCAAACACAAGGTTGGTGTGTAGTTTGACAAACCGTGCGGCCAAACCATGCAGGTTGCCCAGGAGAGGCAATAGCCTTGCATGGTTTTCCAAATCGTACGACCAAACCATATGCGTGTGTAATTAATGATCCAAAACTCCTTTAATTGGCCATTAACCCTCTGATTTAAATGATTCTTCTTTTTATTCTCCATGCCTCTCAATCTTATGGACTCCAAAGGCTTCCCAAGAAAATCCCTTCCCTTTATTAGTGCGTTCTTGACAGATCTAAAGAGATTGGATCTCAGGAATTCAAGGTATGTGCTTGTTTGCCTTTTGTTCTTCATGTTCTTGTCAGATCCTCTCTTCTTCCTTAGAGCAAAGCCTTAGACTTGGGCTGTGATGGTCAAATCTGATGAGATGTTTTTGGTTTGGTGTTTGATTGACTACAGATCTAGCTTCGTTGGCGAATCCATGCGAGATCCTCCGCTCTTCATTGATCTTGGCCTCCTTCCCCATGTGGTGGTGGATCACTGTTCCATTCGTCATGGATGATCCTGTTGGTAAGTTGTAGCCTTTATGATCCTTTGAAGTCTCAATCCTCTTCGAATCCTCTTCCTTCTTGATCACTGTAATCATCTATTGATTCTTGGCATGATCTTGATTAGATAATGGATGATAATTCCATCAGTTTTTGATGGAGTTATTTGAGAACGATGGAGCTTTGGATTGACATGGCTAAAGGATGTCTCGTGACGATGAACACATGTCGTTGACGATTGTTTCGTTGAAGGTATGCCCCTTCGTGATTCCTTATATGTTTTTTGGTCGAACTGAGTTTAATTGGACATCGTATCATGGAATTGATTTGGGAATTTTGCTAGTATTAGAATCGGGAGTGTGCCAAGAGTGGCTGAACTTCGTTGGATGACGTTGCGACTAAGGTATTCCACTTAGTTAATTTCTTTTAAGGTTCCAATTTAATTCTATTAAATTAGAATTCATCTTGTTTCCACACAATAGGAATTTTGTCGGAATGAAGTTAGAAGCATGTTACGAATCTTCCATGGGTGGTTGGTTGTGGTTCTGGCTGAGTGGTGATATTCGGTAAGTCTTTCGACAAGTATGCTTTTCAACCATCGTTCTTGTGTGTAGCCTGTAAGGCCATTCTTGATGTACTAATCACATGTGAGTTCACATGTAACCAGTGAGACACATATATGATGCTTGATTCCATGAGTATGCTTTTGTAGATTGCTGTACCATGTTTGATGCTGTTCACATGTATTTGTATGTTTGGCTACTATCTCTTGATCTTGATGTGCTATGCTGTTCCTTTGTATGATATGCCTTATTTCCATGTGATGTATTGGTATATGCTATATTGCGTTGTTCTATGCATGATACCAAAGTAAAATATGGACCCGTCATGGCTCAGTAGCCCTAGAGGGGGAGCGTGTTCAGACGCTGCATGTGGCATGATGACAGGACCAAGATTGATGACAGAGCATCATGGCCTTGCATGGCCTAACCCGGGGGCATGATAGTCATATGTGATCAGACTCGAGAGTTGACAATGGGGCATGATGGTCTTATGTGATTTGACCAGAGAGATAACAACAGGGTATGATGGCCTTGTGTGGTATGACTTGAGACTCTTAGCCTTATGGATATCGTGGGTTATATGTGATGACCTTGTGTTTGACCTTTGTTCATGACTTCCATTACGACTATGTTTCGACATGGACCCAAAGCAGGTGCGACTAGGGGTTCATGATGGCTTGGTAAGCATACAAAAACTCGATATATAGTTGTTGTTTACTTGTTTGTGCTTTGGTGATTATATGTTATGTTTGAGAAGTTATTTAATGCCTATTTACTTTCTGCTGATCATATCACACGTGCACACATTGCATTTATCAGTTGGGTACTTGACCGCGTTGTTGGTGTCTTACCGAGTTGTACTCACACCTTGTTTGGGTGACTATAACACGTGGGTACCTGAGCAACTCTCACTTATTGAAAGTACAGATTTGGTTAAGGCCCAGGTTGATTGTTGAGCATGACAGCTCGCTATGAGTCTGGAGACTAGGATGATGTGAGTTTGAGAGTTGTAGAGCCTCTTGTATTTTTTTTATTTTCTTTATTTGTATATGTGATCAGACCGGTGGGTGACCAATGTCCTATCTTCAGTTATAACTATAGAGTGTTGTTTCTGCATTCATTCATTATTGATGGTATATTATTGATATCTGTGTACTCTGATTGTATTTTGTTACATGTTTGGTTATTTATTTATTAGTGTGCACTATGATGGAGGGTATAGTCTCTCCACGACTTTACTTAGACCCACACTACTAGTTGGCTTCCTCTGGTGTACGGGGAGGCGCGCCTGAGGTTATGTGACATTCCGGCTTGGATCCAGCAATTTGGGTTGGGATGTGACAATAGTGGTAATTATTTTTATTTGATTGAAGTTGAACATAATGCAAAACCTTATTATATTTTTATTGTAATGGAACGCGATGGAATTATATTAAATTTTACCGAAAACAAATTATCAAGTTATATTAAAAAATCAAACCCCTATTTGATTTGGTTCAATCAATTTAAAACTTCATTTTATTTGTTTGATTATATAGTAGAAACTAAGTTAATGGGTGACATTTTATTTTTTGATTAGTGATTTTTTATATATATTGACCTCATTTACCCATTTTTATTGGCGATCATTGATTTTTCAATGATCGTTGTTTTTTTTCTTTTATGGAAACCTTTTTTTTAAATTATGTGATTGTTAGACTAATTTGCATACATATTTTTAGTACACATGGTGTTAATTTTTTTCATATATTTTATCCACTTAATGGGTAAGCTTAATTTCAACGTTTAATTAATATTTATTTTTTAGTCAATTGAAACTGACTTGAAATGACATAAACAGATTAGTTCTGTTTAAAATGGATTTGGGTTGATCATAGGCCAGTTTTAGTTTTTTTCTTAAGATGATTAGTTTACAATCGGTCAATTCAAATCATTATCCTTATTCGGTTAAAACTAATTGTGCACACCCCTAGATGAAATATGAAAGCATAAACATCAAACATGGAATATGAATGTGGAACATACATAATAATAAGACACCATATGCATATTTCAAGACACTTCCATGATATCATCGATGGATGCATTCCCTAAACTCTCATATAGGTGATATATGTGGGTCATATCATTTTGTACGATATAAGCATGTCGTATGGAACGACATACATAAAACCTAAGCATTATGTACGCCTTGTTCATGGGATACCATATGGCTAGCCACTACCTTTACATGGGCATTGGAATGTTAAATGTTAACATTTGTTAATATCTCCATGCAAGCTATCATTATGTTAAGTGTTTCATGTGATGAAATGAGTGGGAATAGATTCAGTTAAAGGTTATGAAGCGTTCATAATTGAAGGCTTTACTCGGATGTTACATAATATTTGAGAAAAATACATGCAAGGCCCGAGCATGTCCCAAGGGCTATATGAGAGACTGCTGCCATTGAGATGGTGGTGGTTGTCCCCAATGAGCTTCATGTTGATTCTCTCAAGCTCTCTACCTACCTCACCCTTTACTCGATCAGGAAATTAGTATATCATGATCGATAAAAGGATCCTACTTAAGCATTGAGTGATTTGGTTCAACCTGTGGATACACCATGGAGGAGGGATTAATTTAGGCCACATGTTGGTGATTTTCATTAAGCATCAATTGAAGAAGTAGGAGCCCGGCGATGCAAGTTACACACATCACAGTTTCTTCATTTCACAGTTTAAACGATTTCGAGTTTTCATGCATGGAGTTCTTGGTATGGGGTTTTTTATTTGCTTCCTTTTATTTGTATAAGTGTTATATTATCTTATGAAACCCAATAGTTATAGAAACCCACCTCAGAAGCCACTAAGCAGTGCCCGATATGGTCAGAAATATGACCTCAAGCTCGCCTCCCCGTACGTTAGAGGTTGTCAATTAGAAGTGAGGGACTAGGGTGTGTCCTTTGGAATACTATGACCTCACAAGTCATAGTTCAACACAATGATAACCAATATAGATAAGCACCAGAATAGACAAGAACAAGCAGTAGTGGAATAATAATGATAAATCATCGAAGAATAATAACAAGAAGAAGTAGAATAAGAAACCGATACAAAAATGATGATGATGATCATGTCATGTGGCTATAAAAAATAAAGTACATGGGATATAGGGGAGCAGGAATATACCACATGCTATAACAAAAGACAAAAGAGTCCAAAAGTTGTAACTATTAGCATCACGAGCATAGGCTCAGTCCTCTTCTCCCATACTCCATCATAGTACACAAAATAAAACATTGGAAACTGAACGCTTCCCTTTATCTACACCTATAACCATAAATTCTTCTTGGGTACCAAGGGCGGTCCAAGAAGGGTGTGAGATATACTCAGTAGTCCACCACCAACGGTGTCTAGATCAATCTAGTCAGTGCATATAAAATGTGTAGCATGTCAATAATAATAAATTTAAGGCATTAAATAAATAAATACATCATACCAAGTTCCTCAAGGGATACCCGACCGACTCTACCTACTTCGGCCTAAGACAGATGTTTCTGAACTGAGGTGTCCTGTACAAGTATGACATATGGTGAAAAGTGATGTTGTAAATAAGGTACCAAAAGGTGGACCATCCCCAAGCATGTTATTTGGCTTGGATGATGCATCCATGGAATTTCATTTACACATTCTTAATCTTTAATTTAAATGTCATCTTTCAAATTTAAGAAGAATCACCATGATCCCATCTATGGTGATCTGGAAGGAATCCTAAGTATCGCTCCAGGGTCACTGTAAAAGCCCAATACCATAAGAGTCCATCTAAGGTGATATATAAATGGAATCTCAAGTATCACCCTCAGAATGACGTGAAACAAACCCTTTGACCCCATCCCTGTTATCTCACGTAGGGGACCGAGTATCACTCATGACCTAGTCTGATCATATAACCATCAACCCCGTCTACGGTGTCTCCCCTAGGGAATTGGTATTTCTCACATGGAGGTAAGACAAACACATGGTGAGATTGTCCTAGACATACCTAGTATCACTCCTAATGTGTATACAATTCATTTACAAGTTTAAATTACAAAGCTCGATGAGCCCGTCCAAGGCATCTGATAAGGACCCAAGTATCACTCTCGAATTGAATATGAGGTATGGATTAACTATCAAAATTCATCCATTTAGAAAGGCATTTCACTTACAAAATTTTAATCAAATTTTCCAAGATATTTAATCAAGCAATTCAACTAGTCATAGGGCATAGGGCCTAACCCATGGCCAACATCTTTCTCAATTCAATTCATACTTCCAAAAGTATTTATTGCATAAAAACACACCCTTCAAGGATGGTTTAACAATTTAAGGCAGAGGGAAAACATGCTATCAAGGAAAGGAACACCCATAGGGGTGGACCATGTCAAGGAGAATAAACTAGGATGTGATTCACTATTATCTAAGATCACATTAAGCACAAGAAACTATTGAAATTAATTTACTAATCATTTTGGAAGTGTCGTTGGAGATGTTCGGCGCGTGGCAGGACATCACATAATATAAATGCAACTAAATTAAGAGAATGAAGCTAGAACACCCACCTTAGGTTCGTATCACCCTCCTCATCCAGTGTCAGCCCTTGAATCGATCTAGAATAAGAGATATCAGAAGAATTTTCAAATGCCCTGAAAATGGGGAAAATGATCTCACACCAAAATAGATCAACAGAGGATAAGAGAAACTAAGAAAAGAAGGAATATGAGTGGAAAGATTACTGAGATGAATACAACACAACCAGCAATGATGAAAATGGAGATCGTATGAGGGAGTTATCAAAATTCATACTTTGGAGAAGAAGGAGACCTTCAGGCGGCTGCCGGAGAAGAAAAGAAGGAGAAAGAAAGAAATGGAGCATTAAAACATTTCAGGGGAAAACCATAACTTACCCTTTAAATTTGGGGTCACATGGTTTGGCCGCACGGTTGACCAAACCGTGCACCAACCGTGAACCAACCCCTATCTTAAAACACCCCTCACATGGTCTAGATACACAATTTGACTAATCATGCGCAGACTGTACAAAAATACACTGTTAAGGTGGTCTGAAATCCCACACGGGTGTGCATCCTGATTCTCATGGTTGCAGACAAACTATGTGGCCTCCCCTGTGCACTGGGTAACCCGAATGGTTGAGTCGCACAATTAACTCTAACCTTGCGACTCAGTTTTCCTTCCAAATCACTGGAACTCCGGGCTCTGAATGAGCCCCAAACTCTCCCAAAACACTCCTTAGCATTTAGAGTACCTTAATAGTATAAAAAAGAGTTTTTTAATAGTAACTTAAAATTATATACCTCTTTGAAAAGTAAGGACGTTACAATAGTGGTATCAAAGCATCGACATATGTTTGATTATTGAAATCATGCAGTAAAATGAAGACTTGAATGCTATTGAAAAAACTGAGCATCATAGTTGCATTGTGATATAAGTGATATTATATAGGCTGAAGGATTTAATGCTACATGATACAAGGTGCTACAGGTTTAGTCTTATGTAAGCATGCACACTGGATTCAATACTACGTAGGTTCTTGATGCTAAATGAATCTTACATGACTTAATAGTTTGCAGACCTACTTTGCGCATGATTAATTATACGTGACCACACAAGTTTAATCATACACAGTGCCCTACAGTGCTAGATTATTCACACACATGCACTTTATCATTCTTATGCAATCCAGACCCATATTTTTATTCCTACACATCCTTGGTTTGCATGTTTTTTAATCCTATACAGGGTTAAAAAATGGGAAAATACTGTTTTCCCTAAAATTCAATTATGAATTGAATTATATAATTTATAATTTCTTTTATAAATTATGGAAAAAGGTATAATGAGATATTTATTTATTAATAAAGGTGTCTATAAATTGTTTATAGTTAATTAATTAAATGTTTATAAAACATTTAATAAATAAATATCTATAATATTAAAATTTAATATCGAAACACCATTTTCCAAATTATATGGAATGACTTATAATATATATAAATGTTTATATGGAAATTATAATGATAATTTATAAAGTTTTTATAAATTAAAAAATAAGAACAATATATAAAAGTGTTTATATTTAAAATTATGAATTGTTTATAATATTTAATTTTAATTTTTCAAATTAAAGGTCTTATTCAAGAAAACATTTAAACCAAATCAAAAGGAGTTTCATTTTTTGATTTGATCAATGTTTAAAAAATGATAAATATGTGATATTTGGATTATGTAAATTGTTATATAATAGAATTGAATTATAAAATTTTTATATTTTATGAAATATCATATATTTAAGGAAAATGCAATATAATAGAATAATATGAAAGTGTTTATATTAGAAATAAATATAAAATGTTTATATTTATTTAAATATAGGACATTCATAATAAATTTCTAAATTATATAGTTTATTTTTAACTTTATTTATGAATTATTCATAAATGTGTATCTCATATTTAAAATTTTAAACTGTTCATTTATTTAGTATATTTCCTTATTTATTATTCATGAATATAATTTTTATAATATGAATTGTTATGTATACTTTAATTTAATGTGTTAAACTACTTCTAAGTTATCATACATGCATCTAAGGGGTTGCATGCTAGGTATGAAAATTGATTTAGTTTTCTTCTACCTTGAATTTAGATTTTATTAGGTTATGAGATTAAATTAAGTTGTTAGTTATAGTTTATACATATTAGGTGTTAGAATTATGATTGAATTGAGATTTCTTTTAAGTAAAAATGAACACAAGTTTTTTTATACTGGTTTAATCCAAATTATACCTAGTATAATATTATACATCTCTACTTAACGAGAGATACATTGTTCACTACCTGATTTTTAAAGGAGAATCATAACCTGATTAAAAACTACTTTTTCTAGTGGAAGAATAACCAGACACCTAACTTTTTATGGGGAGTCACAACCCAATCACAACCCTGACTTTAGACTATGATCTCACAACCCGAACGCCCCCAGATTTAGAATCCAGGAGTCACAAACCTAAGATAGAAAATGATTTTGTATATAAAAGCATAAAGAGAAAATGAAATCATGTGAGAGATGTGAAGAAGTGTTACAAACTCAAGAGACCAGAACAAAATAGATAGAAGAAAAATAAAACACAAGTACCGATTCTTAAGTGTTAGATCGGCTCATCACATCAAGGTAGTAGAAGTCGAAGATGTTTTTGTTCAGCCTTTGAGAGATTGTCCAGTAGTAGTGAGAAATGTTCAACATAAGCAGAATATACACACTAATTTTCTCTTCACAATGTTTCACTTCAAATATGAAAGTGATCATCAAAGATGTATCACATCCGAATTATTTCACTTGCACAATTCTATACATAAGAAAATTTCAATTCACCTTTTAAAAAAATAAACTTAACACAACCGAGCAGTTTTTAGACAATTTAAAATTCAAACATAATAATAATGGATTATTGGAGAGATAGAGAAAGAGAAGAATATTATCATTGCATAATAATCACTCAAATCATGATTAAAATTTAAAATAATGAATTTTGATTCAATTTTTTTTTAAATAACCTAATAAATACTTGAAATAGTCTTTATAATAATATGTTAATGATAAATACCACGAAAATAGAAATTTTGAATTTGAAATATGAAATTTAAAAACGTTCTGTTTTAAAATGAGTAGTAAATATGTGGAGGCATTAAAAACTTAATAAAATTTCATTAAAAATATTAAAACAAGTTTTAATGAGTTTAATATAAACTAATATTAATTTAGAAACAATGAAATTGAAGAAAACAATATAAAATAATAAAAATGAATTTTAGAGTTTCAACCTGTATGTTTTATGTGTGAAACTAAAACACACTTCAATATTCATAATTTTTTTTTTAAGATAATTAAAATCACTTCAAAAAGTTTATAAATAATTAATATGAATTTATAAATTCATTATAATATTTTAAAATAAATAAATAAACATGAAATAAATCAATATATAAAACATTACCCAAAACAGAGCATTTTTTCTATAGGAATTTTAATGAACTTCGTAGGAAAATTTACATACGAGTGTTTCGCATGGGAGTTTTTATTTATTTAAGAGAACTGAACAAATAGTATTTTCATGCAAGTAAATTGACTTAGTAAAATCACATAAATGATTCACGTAATCAAATTTATCATGTAGGTGATTCACATATATAAATTCCTGAAAACTAAAAATCGATTGAGTTTTCAAATTTTAGATCTAAAAAAGACCTTGATAAAGGAATAATAATATTTCGGTCCATTTCACTTATATTAATAAAATTTAACTATATTTATAAATAATCAAGAATAACCTTAATCATATTTCTAAAACTCAATTTATGATTAAAAAAACAAACAAAATAGTTATGGAAAATATCAGAAATATGATTGAAAACATAGTGTGAATTCAAACCTAATTTCAGACATGATAGAAATTGATTAAGAAGTTTTTGTATTCTTATAAAATATAGGAAAACTTCTTATATCTCCAAATAAAAAATAATTACTCAATTTAGATTTTTTCACCTCAAGATATAGTCGAAATACATAACATATCTGAAATTGAAAAATCAGATACATGGATCATAAAACGGCTATGTGGATTTATGAATTAGCTACATGGTTAACCATTTGGCTATGTGGTGTAAAATAAATTTTCTATATAATAATAGTAAAAAAACATCTATAAATGATATTTTAAGGTCCCAAATTACTTATTTAGCCAAATAAGTCAAAATAAAACTTGTAGAATATGTTATGAAAAATAAAAACATGAAAACTAAAGATATTTTAAGTAAAGAAATATTATGATATTTTCAAAGTTAAACATAATTTAATCAATATTAAATTAAAATTATTAATAAATTTAAATGAAATAAAACAAATAAACCATTTTAATTATCAAAGCATAAAGTAGTTCAAGGAGCCACTCAACATTTACCACATCCTTAATCAGAGCCAAATTAAATCGAAGTATCCTAGAGATGAGTTATGAACTAAGAACCCTCACAAATATAGGAACCTTTAATGATTTCTCAAACACCAACTTGGGAGAAAGGGGAATAAATTTATCAAAACAATTAAAATACTCCTTCACTGACTGATCACTTTGTTGGAGGTTCAAAAGCTCTGTCTCCCTCTCTACCTTCCCCTTCTTAGGAAAATTCCAAAAAATGAACACAGTCTTAAAGAATTCATATGATATACTAATCTATATCTTAATTGGAAATACGATCCTCTATCATTCTAGAGTTTCCCCTTTGATCAATTCTGAGATGATATTCCCTCGAGAGGCCTATGAAGTAATCAATGAATTAAATACTCCTTTGATCCTATCTAACCACTACATAAACTCTTGAGGTCCTTAGTCTCCATGAAATATAAGTGAAAACTAAGAATAGGTTAGGTTCACCACTCTACCTGGAGTATAGGTAGGGTTGATAGCTGGGAGAACCACATCTGAGCTCTGAGATACACTCAACTAAGGAAAAACCCAAGACATATATTTTCTATGATTTATTGGGACCTTTTTGGGTGGCATGATCCAAATAAAAGAATGAAACATAAGACTCAATCAAAATGCATAAATTTAAACCTAATTGAATTAAAATATAATCCATCAACTCAAATCATAGACAATATTTTATAATCACCACTTCTAATTAAAAATTTAAAAGTTCACTTTTGAAACCCTTTTAAAAAACCACAAAACTTTACCTAAAAATATGTTTTAAACCCAATTTTCTTTTCCAATTTCATTTTACAACTCAAAAAATACATATTGTTTTAAAATTATATTTTTAAAACTTATTTATAAATTTTTAAAAATAACCTTTACCATTTTAAAACCAATTTTCCACTACAAAATTTTGATACCAAGATGTTTTGAGGAGATGTTATGATAAGAAGATGCTGGTTAGGTTTTTTATGAAAGAGGAAGGTTTTCTCAAAAGTGTTGTCTTTAGTTGTATAAAATAAATAAATTTACATTACTAAGATTTCCTAAAAATGCGATCAGACTGAGTTGATTGGATTGAGTGTACTTGTACGGATGCTACTGGTCTATGGTAATCAACTCAAGTTTTGAGCTGAATGATTATTATATCATGCTTACATGTTCTATTAGATAAATTGTTCAATGAATAAAATCCGGCAATGATTTTATGATTCTTAATATTCCAAAAATAATGACCATCGAAAGTTTTCATGATCCAAGCATAAGTGCAAATGAGGAGTTTTGGTTTGAGGTTTATGAATAGATGTTGGTATGAATGTATGAAGTTTGTGTTCGAAGTCTATGAAGTTTTAGAGTTGTGGTGGTACAAAGTGTCATCGGTCAATCATTTATGAAGATTTCCGATTAGAGGAATGTTATTAAATTACAAAATTAAGTTGATGGGGAATTTCTTTGGATGAATACCATCAGATTATCTCTTATAATGTCACCAATCTAAGTCCATTAGACAGACTTAAACTAAGAAAATATGTGAAGTGAAGAATCTATGATAAATGAACGAAGCAAGAGTTTATCATAAATGTTTCCGAATGCTCAAATAAAAGTTTCCTAACAATAGTTAGAGGAAAGATATGGAGATGACAGATAGAGGTTGATGAGGTTTTTGAACAATTGGATCAGAGAAAAGTATCCGTATGAAATCATCGAAAAAAGGTTCCCAAGTGACATTCATTGCACTGAAGTTTCCAAGAAGTTTCATGTAAAATATTTTTCTTTATGAAGTTCATCAGTTAGAGGTTAGCATGTGAAGGAAATGGACAAAGATTTCTAATGCAAGTCATCTAATGGTGGAAGTGTCTGGTGGAAGACTTCTGATATGTTCCTATGAAGCTGTGCAGGAACACCAGATGAAGTTTCATCGGTTAGAAGTGATACTATGAATTTTTATCAGATGAATGTGTGGTATAAATATGTATATGTTCGAATTAATTTATGAATATTTCATAAAGGTATAACTTTTGAAGATGTTGATCCGGTCATTCAATGTTCCTAAAATCATGGAGGAGGATCATGAAATGATTTTTTCATGTTTCCCTAAATTTTCAGAGGTGATATGCCAATATAAAGGGGATTTTTTCATCGAGGTGAGTAGTGATTTTTTAGAAGTGGGGAGAATCATTACATAATTAGAAATTCATTCAGACAAAAATCATAAAGTGGAATCAGTTTTATGAATACCATATGAAGTCTTCCCATCAGTTGGTATTGGAAAAACAATGTACATAAGCGATCAGACGAATAGGTTGAAGAGCCATTGGTTGGAAAGATACCTGACATAGTTTAATATTAGGAGGTAACATATGAAAAGAGTGATGAGGTTATCTGAAGAACAATTTAATAGAAGTGGTATCCATATATAATAAGTTATTGGATATAGTATACTAGATAGAAATCAGATAGAGTATACTGGATAAACCCATTAAAAAAATTTCCATCAGACTGAAGAAGGTTCTTGCCCGCTGTTGTGAAAGAAAGTAAAAAAGAAGTACTTGAAAGAAAAGAAAGTTTGAAGAAGTTCAAGAAGAATAATAACAACACACTGAAGCATATTGGTGAAGGTTTTTATAGTTTCTATAAAAAAATTATTATATCATTTATCTGTATGAGGATAATATTAAATTTCAATTAACTATTTTTCTTTGCAAGTTAAAGGAAATCCCTTGCTTGATATAACCACATAAAAAGGATTTTTAGTGGATTTTGTGGTCTTTTATTATTTACAAACCATGATATAGACCAACTACTCTTACTGAGTAGTGGACCTTGTAAATAATAATGTTTTGATGGTTGTTCTTGTTTGCTTGTTTCCATGAAAATTTATATCTTTCTAATAGAAGGTGAAGGTTTTTTATTCAGTAAGAAAACATAAAAAGATAAGATCACTGATTCAACCCTCCCCCTCCCAGTGATCACAAAAATCCAAATTGGTCATCTTAAGTTGTATCAGAGGGAAGGTTCCCTTCATTTAAACTTTGCTGAATTTATAATAAAAGTAAGGTTTCCATGGATGTTCAAAACTCTATTAACAATAAGGAGATTCCTATTTTCAATGGAAAGAACTATCATATATGGAAAGATATAATATTACCTTATCTTATGTCCATTGGATATGATGTTCTTGAGGATGTTATAAATGGTTTCCCTCTTCATGATAAGGATGTTCCCCTAACAACTACTAATAAGAAGAATTTAGATAATGATGGGTAAGCCAGAAATGGCATACTTTCCTCACTATCTAAAAGTGAGTTCCTTGTACTTAAAGGAATTAGAATGGCTAGAGGCATCTAGGATAATTTGAAGAACATATTTGAAGGAAATAAAAAAAAATGGAAGAAAGTGAAATTAAAAATCTGGATATTGAAGTATGAAGATATTAAGATGGGTGATAATGAAACTGTTGGTGACGTCTTCATAAGGTTGAATGATATTGTAGCACTATAAGATGTCTTAGTGAGAAGTTAGAAGATCCAACCATTGTTGAAAAGATAATATGAATTATTTTAGATAAATTTGATGCCAATGTTTCATCTGTAGAAGATAAAGATCCCAAAACTATTTCTCTGGATGATCTATATAACTCTCCCATCACTTATTAAATGAAAATAGAAAATACCATCGTAAATAAGGATAAATATGATCGAGAAATATATTTTAATTCCAACAAAAAATGAAAATATAAGAAATTTATTGTTGAGGTGAAAACTGGTAACTCTGACATCAAATACGAGGTTAGTAATAAATTTGACGAATTTATGTCTCTATTTTCTAAAAAGGTGGAGATATGAATAGGTAAATATAAAGGAAAGTTACCTATAAAGTGCTTTATTTGTGGATCCATTTAAAATTTCATTGAAAAATTTCCTCGATGAAAGTAAGATGAAGAAATTGATAAAGATGATAGAAAATCAAGAAGACCCCTCAAGAAGAAGGTAGAAAAATCTAAGTCTTATTCTAAGGGAAAGGATAAAAAGTTATCTAAATACAAAAATAGAATTTTTTTTCAAAGTATGAAGAAGATAATGATGGTGAATAAGAATTTGAAACCCCCTATGGGATTTATCTCTTAATTCATCAATCTTTTCATCAATAATTTTCTCCTCCAGTAAAGGATACCCTCCACATTATAAAGTATGAGGGGATATATTTTGTGATTGGATATCTTGGTTAGATCTATTTGAGGCCTATCACATAATAATAAATGAATAAGTCATCAAGTAATTAAAAAATAATTTTATAAATTTATTTTACACACAATAATTATCATTCTAGAAAGGTTTCCTCCTGCCAGTTGGTGAAAATATTCTCCTATGTATCTAAATCTAAAAATCCATATTTGAGGCCAGAGTTTTCATTCTATTATTTCACAAAAATATAAACTAAAGTTAATTTTTATTTAAAATATCTCCATCTAATTGCTTCAAAAGACCACCACTTCTTCTTAATTGCTTCTGTATCATGAAAGTTGAATATTTTCTATAATTTAAAATATTAAATATTAGTCATGTGAAATATATAATATTTTAAGAATTGAAAAAATAAATCCATTGAGATGTTTTATCGATGAATCCCACAACTAATCTTTCTCAATCCAGTGAACACTCCTCTAATCAAGATATAAAATTCTAATCTTATAATGACTACACATGGCCATATTACTCCTCAATTACTTTTCATTCAAGCTAAATAGGATATTATTATCATAAAATTCAATTCACAACCTCTACTCACTGATATCAAGTGAAAATTATGGTAAACTTGTAATAAAATGTCTACCAACTCCATGTATCCTATTCTCTGGAGAAGAATAATGAAGGACCCCGAAAAACCTTGAGAGGGGAGGGGTGAATCAGGGTGTCAACTTTTATTTGTAAAGTTTTGGATCTTATTCCCACATTAGTAGGAACCTATTAAATCTGTTAGTAAAATGAAAGCAAGGAGATGGAACAACACTTTTACTTGGTTCACCGCAAAGGGCTATGTCCAAGGATCATACGCCGAAAGTGTATCGGTCGTACCTAATTTCACTAATCTTCACCAGTTGTAGAGTACAAGAGTTTGGTCATAATCACTCTATTCTAGGAACACTACCCTTACAAAAGTTCAGGGATGGATCACCACTTCCCTCATAACACTTCCGTAAACTCCCCTTAGCTCATTGCTGTGAGAGATGTAAAACTCAGTTTATCGACTTGAAGGTCACTTCAATAGATAGGAATGGGAGTCTTTGTCTCTGTCCAGCACGAGACACTAATTGCAACAAAGACCTGATTATATTCTCACTGAAATCCATGACTACTCAACACTGATAATTAATACAACCCTTCGCACAACCCCTTTTCAAATCTCAACCCTTTACAAAGCACACCACTTTTCAAATTTCACACCTTCATAGAGCACAACCCTTCTTGAATCTCACTGCCTCATAGAGAAAACTACTCCGCGAATCTCAGTGAGACAACATGGAGCACCCCATCTTCATGAATCTCAAATGGCTTAGAATCATTGGCATCATTCAAGACTTTAAAAATATCTTCGCGAATCTCAAGCTCACATAGAACAACCTGCTTCACAGATCACCCCTTTGCGAATTCAAAGTGATCTTGGATTTTATCTCTCAAAATTGTGTGAAATGAAGAGGGGTGGCCTCTTATTTATAGACACAATTGAATGCGGAGCTCCGTTTTTTCAGCCGTGAAATCCGAATCGACCAAAAAAAATCTTTACGGTGTATCTCTCTCTTCTCAATGCTTATCGTAACCACAAAGCTCTCTGTCAAAACCCTTCACACCGTCGCAAAGTACTACCACAATGTACCACTCACAAAGAAAGTCTCGTAATCATAGAGCACACTGTCATACTATTCATGTCTTTGCAAAACACACTTCATGAATCCCATCTCTTCAAAACTCATGACTTTTCCATATTTTCATGAAACCTTCAAGAAAAACCGCTTTTCTCAATGCTTTCCATTACCCAAATTTTAGACCCCAAAAATTTGGAAAACACTAGGAAATGAAGTCACCTTTAAAAATGCTTATGACTTGAACTTTATGGTCCCTTTCCTTGAAATCTACCTTATTATCCATGAGAGGATTGAAAACAAACACAAACCATGCTCCTTTTTCAGCAAAGAACATCCTTGGTTCCAACAATCTACCCCTTTGGGTTTGTTGGAAATCTTCAGATAAATTCACTGATGCACCAGCCACGATCAAAACCCGAACCTTCAATAAACAATACAACCATCACTCTAAGTCTACGAGAGTAGTTCTCAGTGTATAAAAAAAGAGACAGGACATGAATCAAGTTCTCATTCTTGTCTTTTCACCCCTATAGTTATATTTATGGATTTTTCTATTCTCCATATTTCCTGTATTAGAAAGAAACAGAACACTCTCCATTGAATTTATCCATTCTCCCCCATTGGCAATAAACCCAATGAAATGAATCTTGACTTATAGAGTAAAAACATGCTCCCCTAGATCGTATCTCCACCATAAACCCGCATTAGTTCCACAAACAGATTAAAAACAGTTAAAACAACTCGGGATATGGGAATCTTGTAACCTTCTTATGTACTGGGAGGTGGCTGAACACCAAGGTTTAAATGATGTTTCTCAAACATAGTCGCTGATAGTGGCTTGGTCATAATGTCATCCACTTTCTCACCGGTTCCCACATGGTCCATTTTGATCATGCCTTGTTCAAATTTTTCCTTGATTAAGTGATATATGATATCAATATGTTTCATACAAGAATGCTGAACATGATTCTTCATAAGATCAATTGTGCTCTTGTTATCACAGTAAAACACCATTGGTTGTTTCACCTCATCACCTATGTCAGTCAGTTGCTACTTCATCCAAAGTAACTGAGTGCACACCTTGATAGCAGATATATATTCATCTTCACCAGCCCACACATTTCTTCCCAATATAGAATGCTCCTCCATTGGTAGACTTTCTATCCACAAAATCTCCAGCCCAGTCAGCATAAAAAAATGCTGATAGTTCACTCTCTCTTCCTAAATCAAATTATAATCCATAATTATGAGTACCTTGAATATACCTCATAATTCTTTTCACTACCCCCATATGTTCTTACTTCAGATTAATTTGAAAGCGGGCTACAAGGAAAGTTGAAAAGATAATATTTGGTCGTGTTTCCATCAGGTACATGAGGCTTCCAATGATTCTTATGTACATGGTGGGATCCACATAATTCCCTTACTCATGATTCCTGATCTTTGTTCTAACCGCAATTAGAGTCGACATTGGTTTGGAATCATGTATATTGAATTTATTCAACATATATCTTGCATACTTTTCCTGATAAATGAAAGTGTAATCCTTCTCCTGAATCACTTACAACCCTTAAAAGTACGCGAGTTCACTAATCACATACATTTCAAATTATGATTTCATGTGATTGGAAAATTCATCCACTGATCCCTACCTGCTTCCACTAAAAATAATATCATCCATGTATACCAATACCATGAACTAATCCTTTTGATAATTCTTCACATAGAGATTGTGACCCACTCCTCCTCTTTTAAACTCAAGCTTTCTCAGATAAGAGTCCAACTGAGAGTACCATGCCCGTGGAGCCTGTTTCAGTCCATAGAGAGATTTCTTTAATTTGTAAACCTTAAGTTCATCATTTCCAAGCAATAACCCCATGGATTGTTCGATGTAGACTTCTTCTTCCAAAACTCCATTTAAGAATGATGTCTTGAATTCCATTTGATAAACTTTATAACCTCTCTGGATTTCCATAGAAAGAAATAACCTGATTGAGTCTAGTCTTTCTACTGGAGAAAATGTCTCTTCAACATCAACGCCTTTAATTTATGTGTATCCTTTACAAATCAAGCGTGCCTTTTTTCTAACCACATTTCCATGCTCATCAAACTTGTTCATGAAGATCCTCCAATGGCCCGAAGGCCTTCATTTTTTTATTGATTTTTGATAATCCACCTTTCAAGGAGTGAGGTGGAACCCTTACAAGGCCTGTAGGCATAAGTATTACATGGAAAATAGACCTTAGAGGAATTCATTGCCTGTAGGATTCAAACATTACATAAAACCCAGACTAACTACTTGGAACTACTCCTCCCCAGCATCTTCATCGTGAAATCATCTCTCCACCTTCGCATGGCTGTTCTTCTAGGCTTTCCCATGCATGCACATGCTTGTCCCGGTGGCAGGTTCCATACCCCCTCATTCTTGAAATTTGTTTAGCTTCTATTATAGTGAAAGATCATTGCTCATCCTCCTTTTGAAGCTTGTTCCTTTTAGGTTGTCTAGTTTGCATCTTCACTTAAGGTGGACCAAAGGCCTTAAAGTGGCCCGAAGGCCTTGAGGTGGCCTGAAGGCCTTACTGACCCAAAGACTTGGGTGGCCCAAAGGCCTTAAAGGACTTAAGGACCAAATTAGTGGCCTGAAGGACTAAACAGATGAATATTCTCAACTAATACAGTGCCAAATAGTACCTACTATAGTACCTGCTATAGTCCCCGCTATAGTACTGCTACAGTTCCCACAACAGTACTTGCTACATTACTACTACAGTACCCCCCCAGAAATTATTCCTCTGCCTGGATTTGATCCTGGGTCTCCTAGATGCACTTAAGGAGTCCTCACCAACTGGGCTAAGGCTCATATGCTTCATGAAGATCCACTTCATACCAATCACATCATGACCTTTAGGTCTCTTTATTAGGTCCCATGTTTGATTCTTGTCAATCTAATATAACTCTTCATTCATGGATTTCACCCATGATCCATCCTTTGCATCTTCTTCAAATGATGATGGTTCCACAACTGATAGAAATACAGATTGTGTATTATTCTTCATTCTCCTCATCTGTGTGGGTGCAGTCCAATCCCCAATAATGTTGTATTTATCAATTTCTTCTCTTCAATTCCTCCTTTGAGATTCAACCAAATTCTCTCCAACCATGGTTTCCTCTTCAGATTATTCTTATGAGTTAACATCATGATGTGGCTCTTGAGAATTTTGTACACCTTCCCCTATTTCTATATTTTCATTTTCTTTATGTTCACTTTCTTCCTCATATTCTATCACATCATCATATGAATTCCTCGAAGTATTTACAGTTTTCTATTCAATGATATTAACATCGCTACTTTCCACAATCCTTCCCAAGAGTTTTTTGAAACACTTGTAGGCTTTGCTATTCATTGAGTATCCAAAGAAAATTCCTTTTTCTGTATTGTCACCATACTTACCTTGATTTCCTTCTTTGTTTTTGATGAAAAATTTACTTCCAAAAACACAAAAGTATTTCAAAGAGGGATTCCTTCGATGACAAAATTCATATGGTGTCTTCATCTCACCCATATAAAGCCCTCCTCGATTTTGAATATACACTGCAACTTGAACAACCTCTTTCTAGTAATGTCGAGGAATACGACTCTCAATAAACATATTTCTTGACATATTATTTACCTATCGATTCCTATGATCAACAACTCCATTTTGTTGTGGAGTTCTCACAACAACTACCTCATGTTGTATCCCATGATTCTATAGGTAATATTCACATTCAATGGACGCGTATTCCCCTCCATTTTCAGATCACATCACTTTGATTGTTCATCTAGTATCATTCTCAATGATTCAAAGATTTGTTTTCATGAAGTTAAGAACTTGTCGTTTCCTGTGTATAACCATTACACATGCCATTCTACTGTAATCATCTATGAAAAGGATGAAGTACCTTTCTCCATGAGTTCTGGAAATATTTATCAGGCCACATATGTCTGTATGAATGATATCAAGAAGATGAGATACCCTTTTCTTCTTTGGATGATATCAACTGCAGACCAGCTTCTCCAAATGCAAGCATCACAAGACTTTTCACATTCACGCTTCAGGGCGGGAATATCTACGACAATCTTTAGTTTTGATATCTTCTCTATGTCTTGTTGATTTATGTGCCCCAATTTATGATTCCAAAAGTTATTTTCTTTTTCAAAAGTCATGTAGAAAATGTTTTCTTTACTATAAACCTGATATAGGTTGCCTTCTATTTTAAATCCTTTCATAAATGAATTTCCTGTCTTTCCTTTGATAGTGCATCATTTCTGATTAAAAGTAACTATAAGTACTGATTCACAAAGTTGACTCACACTAAGGAGATTATGATGTAGTACATCCACATAAAGGACTTTAGTTTTCTTTATCTCTCCATTAGCTAGTTCATTACTTCCACAACCTTTGATTTTCAGAGCTCCATTATTACCAAACTGCACTGTTCCATCAACCCTCCTCTTGACATTCGTTAACAAGTCCGTATTACCTGTCATATGAGACGAACAAACGATATTACGAATCCATGTTTTGTTTCTTTTTGTAGCTTTGATGGATAGCTCTACAAGTTTGGATTTATCAATTTTTATGTTTTCTTTCCATGAGATATTTGATTGAGTGTAGGACACTTATGGCCTTTCAATTCTCTCTTCCTTGTACATGGGATCTTCATAGTCAAAATCTTCTTCCAGAGGAGAAAAACTATTTGAAATAGAAACAATGTCTTGTTTATGAGATTTGAATTGTCTCAGAATTCAATATGAGGTGTTCATGTCACTCTTCTACTTGCAATAAATGGCTTTATGTCCAATGTTAGAACAAAAAAAATATCCATAGATTTTTTTTCTTCTATAAGTAGTAGGATATGAGTTTGTTCTCCTATATTGAACTCCTAGATCTCCCCTATTCAGATAATACCTTTCCTCTTCACAATATGACATATTATGACACATATATCTGCAGAACTAACAGTTCATGAGAGGAAATGTATTCTCACTTCTATTTGTCCTCATGCCTTCTTCCTTGGAAAAAATGTTTGGCTGCTTTCCATTTCTAGAAGCTCAAGGATAGTCTTTTGTTTTGGGACCGGATGTGCAGCGGAAGCCCCAAACATGTGGGTTTTAAAAGTTTTCCACCAACAATTGACGTAAACTTTTCAACGTTGGTGAATAGATGCCCGATTAAATCTGAGGATCTCACGTGAAGGGTTTTAAGAAAAAATATAAACCGTAAAAATACCTGGTTTAATTCTAAAGTTGCACATGACATCTGCTTGTCATTGGCGATCGTTGCTTGAAGAATCTGAAGTCTAATTCCTCTAGATTATCCAAACATGATTCAAGGAATCCGTGGGAGCGCCGTTCGCCGTAATCCGGGTGCTAGAACGGAATTGCGATGATGCCTTCGACGCTTCAATGATCACTGCATCGCTTCACTAGTGATGCCCGAGAGAGAGCTCCATCTAATCTCCTTGGATCCAGAGCATCTTTATCTAGATTATGGGAGAGAGGAGAGGAGAGAGAATCTCCATGAATAGTTTTTGGTAAATTCCTCTCCTCTTCTATTTATAATGCTTAATTAAAATACCCAGTATAGCCTCACCGACCCCGGATACTTAACGCACTATCAACAACATTTTATGACTACTAATATGAGTAATACATATTATTATCACCCACTTGTAATATATTAAAATATATTACATGATAATAATTGAGTCATTAACTCGACTCATCGCTCCCATAAATATTAATTGAACCTTGAATAACTTAATATTCGTCAATTAATATTTTTCATGTATTTACTAAAACTCATAAATACATTAAATAAATTCAATAATAATTATTCTAAACTCAAATAATATGAATTTATTTATTGCATTAGTGATCATTTAACTTTGAACAAATCCCAGACCCCTATGGCAGGGCCTAATATTTCCAAAACTCCTATTCAACTGAATAAGGAAGATTCTTGAATACGCTAGTGTGTGTGACCCTCTAGGCCCTTATCTCAATAACAGTGAATAGTATTCACAAACAAAGAGTGGGATCTAGCAACCCATCATGGACCCTGAAGAGATACGGATTGTCACAGTAGAGAAAACCAACCTACGAACACGCACTGTGTAATATAATCTCTTTGTCAATAATATCTCATAAAGCAGGACGCACTCACGTGTCATCGCCATTATCTTGCTTTATTGTTTGTTGATTTAACTGGATGGATTTACCCTTTACTATCATGGACATGGTCTTATAAAGGTACTACCATCCATATCAACATGTCCTGAGATATATTACTTCCATAACCCAGAAGTGACAAATCCTTTTTTGACCATTCAACCAATGCCATGCCACCAATGACACACCCAACACAAACTAGCTCGCCATGACTTCATCACCATGGTTTTCATCTTGCATCAATGTACATAATCAAATGACATGCATTGGTAATGATCTCAAGTCAGGAGACCATTACACATGATCATAGATAGAAACTTCCAATGACACCCGAAACAAGTGGAGTTCCTATTGACGAGTCAGTTCTCATGATCTCACCACTAGAGATCACCAAGTGCGAACTTCATGAGAAGAAGTATCAATGCTTATGAGCCCCCAACACCTAATGGTCAAACATCTACTGTGTCCAATCAGTAAGATATATCTAGACCATAGAACATATATTTAAGATTAATGTCATAGTATCTAGAGGTTCTCATTATATCCTGGGAACTGCTATAACCTTTCGAGACAACAATTAACCTTTGGACATTACCATTTCAATAGTAGACGCAGAAAAGTATACACTATAATGGTAAGATGACATCATGCATAGATAACTGTATACACAATATGGTAATCAAAAGCACTGAATAGTTGGGTCTAGGGAACCCATTATTTCAACACTCCCACTTGCACTAGAGCCAACTTGCTAACCAAACTTGTTAGCTACTCACATGATGACTATCATGTTTCTTCTGAGTTATGGATTTAGCTACTAGGTTCATCATGGTTCTTCCACATGGCTATTCTTCTATTGAGACCTTATCTCATTGAGTAAAACTTCTCAAGCGATGGTATCCCGAGTATATACCTTTTTGTCTGCTGTCATAACTTGACATCTTGGCTAGTAAGAATATCATAATCTATATCTTGATAATACTTTTCTCACCAGGTGAGACTCCAATAACTAGAAAAAATCATTGCATTTAACTGCTTCTTAGATATCTTAGAAGCTGCAATGTACTCAGTCTTGTAGGTACGACCACCACTGGCTGATATGAGTTTGACTTGCTCATCGCCTTTATCCTAACTACAATACTAGATCACATTGATCTATGGAATACTAGTTCGTATCCCCAAAAACTAGCATCCTTTCTTCTCCACTTACCAGGTACATATCTTTTGTACTTGCTGAAGTAAAATTAGATAGTTCTGAATACATCCCTTGCAGTGCTCCTGGATATAACTGATATTTTCCTATTGTAAAATATACCTTGGCAATATCAGTTCTTGTACATATCATGGCATACATGATTGATCCATCGCTCCTACTTATGGATTTAAAATCACCACATTTATCTCTTCCCTTGTCATGGAAAGGTCAACATGGAGAGATTATTCCCTGTGACATAGGCAACAATTCATCTCTTGAATTGTTCCAACATGTATTTTTCAATACAATGTCACTATATGTACGATTGAATAGGACCAAACAACCTATATATCTACCTTAGTAGATCATGTTCCCTAGAACTTAGGTTGCTAATTTAAGTCAATCATTAGAGAGTAAATTTTATTTTGGTCTTAACTAATTGTGAGACCAATGTCTATTTTCCATATGTTTCTGAACATATTTTGTTTAGAAAACATTGATTCTCCCACTAACCTCACGTAGACACATGGAATTTGTTTTTTCAAATGTATTTTCTATGATCATGTTTCTTACTTTAATCCTAAGCCGGATTTCGGTAACTTGAAACATTTATTATCATTTTGTGACATGACCATCCCTTTCTGGTTGTGTTGTATAGACACCATCCATGATTGGTGGTCATGACATCCAATGATAAATAAATTGATCATATATATTATCTATGATAAGTAAAATTCTAACGGATTTAGGCACAACAACTTGGTGAAGCCAATAGAACCTTATTAGTACTACACTTGTACCATCCATGTATTAACTCACTTGAATACCCACCACAATATTCAAAATAATAAGCCCCCTTTGAACTTTGATACATGGAATCCATTAATTGAATTTTAGTTGGTCTTATCAATTTTCGATAATTACCATATACTACTTACTTGTAGGAAATATTATTCATATTGAATAATAGATCACTGACCGTGGTGAATATAAAAATCATCACCATGATTTTATCCTTCCTACGCAGTTTGTGTCTCTGGAACGTACTCTATTCCACATGCGCTTGTGAAACTAGTTCCTATGCCAACTATTTGTGTATTTCGAGCATTGACTAAACACTAGTCAATATAGCTCCCACTATATCTAATAGAGATGTTCACCCTCTTATAGAAATAGGGTCTATAACTTGACTATAACTTTTCTATGATGGGGATTTTTGTAATATCCTAAGAAACCGTTAGGATTATTATTCTAAATGAACAATGTGTTTTTATTGATGCAAGTTTGTTTATATCCAAAAAACCTATTTGCATCCAAACACATGTCCTTATGACATAATGGATTTACATCATACTATAAATCATATGATATCCATCTGTCATTATAGTTGGTATATGACTATGGGATATCTCCGTTATTCTCAAATCATTTCATAAAATATAATAGAAGTTTCTGCTAGTTGCAACATTGATACTACTTACATCAAAATTTTGATGTATGACATATGAGTTTAGGAATTGCTCCACGCTACATGTTTGTTGATCAATGTTGATATGTAAAACTTTATCATCAATCCTCCTTATTAACATCAATTTCGTGATATCGATAAGGTAATGTGCGTTTAGGAATTTCTCCATGCTACATTATCATGATTGATGAATGCTTGGTCGAGATATTCTTCGGTATCCTAACCCAAACCAACTCATATCTTCTGACCATGAAAATACTTAACTTTATTATTCCTTAATTACTTAAAGGAATCTTATGAAGTATATATACCTCTAGCTCATACTTGGAATAATTCGTGCTTACTTTTTTAACTATTTCCAAAAGCTTTGTGACATACCTTTATTTCTAAAGGCTCATTTTTCCAAACTAAAGACATCAATAATACCAAAATTATTTAGCTGTGCCGAGCCTAAATACCATACTTAGTATATTCGTGACGTCTATTTTTAGTATTACTTGACAAAGAATTATCCTAGCACAACTAGGTATAAGTCTTACATTTATATTCATCACCAATTGCCTATGATTCACGTATTACTAAACTAGTGATTGAGTTTACCAAAAATAACATTCATTCCAGAAATTGAAAGAATGTCTCCTTGCATCCAAGGACACATGAGATTAATGTTTTTGGTTATACTCAATAATATTTCAACATGAATCTTTTACTTGGAAATTAAAGAAGTCGTGTACTTCTCACCATTGACCTATGCATCACCCTTTCGCAGCCACTTGGAGAATACACCTGACTTCCAGTAAGGTTTCTATACTAACTTGGTTATCTTATTAGAATACACATATGTCACCAACATATTGTATTTAATACCCAAGTATTAAAAGGAAACATCACATTGATGAATATGCCTGATGTAGAAGTGACAACTTGCTTCTTTAAATCAGTTTATTACTTTTAAACTACTATTTTTTTATTTTATAATATGCAATGTAAATAACCTTTGTTAATACCTCATTGATTGAAGGACGCCGCGAATGTGCCATTGGCATTACTTTCCTTTTGGCATTTTCGCATTGTCTTTCAATTTATTCGCCATAAGAATTAAATCTTAATTGTCTTTTATTCTTATTCACTTGGCGAGCCTTACCTAGATAGGTAATGGAGCATTTACTCAATACTTGTTCATCTTATAACTTAAAACGAAACTTGAGTAAAGGTGGTGAAAATGATATGAGAAAGGGATCCATTTAAAGATCATGATCAATCTTTCAATTTACACATGTTGATGTACATCACTTTATTCATATCATTACTTCTCTTTCTCTTTGAAAACATCCCAGAGATGAGACTTCAGGTTTTTATCACCATGTCCTAGTGTAGTGACCGCAACTAACACTGGATGTTGATGAAAGCATAATGATATAACTATCATATGATTTATTCATTAGTCTCCTATAAGCAATTTTCAACCTCGCTTCTTGAGGTAGTTAACAGTATTGGGGACACTGGCACCCTGAGTTTCCTATATCATAGTACTATGCGCACACAGTTGTACTATTCATGGATACTCATGTTAGTGTGGACATTTACTTTGTCCATTATAATATCGCAGTTTTAATCTTGTGGTATAACTTTCCATTTTTTTACAAAAATGAATTTTAGCAGATGAGTGCCTTTTATCTGATTACTGGTTTAGACATTTTTGATTAATTACTTAAATCATAAAATGTCTCCCACTATTTTATTGGATTCTAGAAACCCTCTGTACTAGAATTAAAATACTCTGTCGCTCGAGTATTATAGTGTAAAGGATCCCGGAACCAACCCTCATAGTCTACAATCTATGTCTATGCCACTACTTGGAGGGTTCTAGGTGGGATTTTGGCTGGCCAACCGCTTTAACTTGTGGTCCATTGATCTATTGAGTGAAGTCCCAACTTCTTAAAATCAGTACTTGATTTAATCAACGCTTGCCTATAAAATTACAACAATCTAGCTATGACTATTTCTTTACTGTAATTTTAGTTAAGTCAACCCACCACTCTTATAAGGACTCCCTAGTAGTAAGAGGCACCCTCAACTATGGCATGAACGACACCTCAAACAACTGGTTTTGTCCAAACTTGAATGACGGAAGGTGGTTATGACTTAATATATATATTTTGAGGGTTTTATTATTTTTAATGTGATGAATGAAATCATTTTCTATTTTTATAAGCACGTACTATGTGATCGCACTCACAACTGACCATGCAAAAAATAGAAATTTCATTGCGTCACATGTTTATTTTATCTTGCATGCTTGTTTATTATTATTCTATGTGATCACGCTCTAGCTACATATTCACAAAATAATAAACCATGCAGAAATAAAATGAAAAACCTGATCATGAGCCGATTCTAATGGTTGATCCATCGAGTGAATAATAGACCAACTGAAACCCTAGGGGTAAGTACCTTTAGTAGCGTGGCTTGCAACTTGAATAACAACATCTGCTCATCCATTGCATCCAACTCCTGTCTGGTGTGCCACCGTCACTTGGTGCGAAGTGCGTCATACGTCATCTCCTCATTATACAATTGTACTTGCAGCAGGCGAGGGGATATCGAGGAGTAAAATTACAACTCTGAGAATGGGCGAGTAGGCCCTTATATATATAATGACACTTGAGATGACACGCAGATCACATTTTATTTAATTAAAATAATTATTACAAACCATTTCAATAAATAAATAATTAAATTAAATAAATAAACACTAGACATACATTGGTCGGTCCACAGTTCATGACCAATATACACTTTAACTCGTGTATATATAAACTAAATGCAGAATAAAATTAAACTTGCATTAAAATAAACTTGAGGGCATTTAATTAAATTAAAAACTTCACTCTTTTTTTTAATTCAATTTAATGTCATTCGGTCCCGATTCATTAATTTAATTTTAAAACTAAAAATTAAATTAATTAATTAATTTAATTAAACTACCAATTAAATTAATTACGTTGCAGTCATTATTAAATCATAAATTAATATTTAATTAATTTAATTATCAACTGTAATTAAATTAATTATCTTAATTAATTTTTTGATTAATTAAATTATGTCCTGGCCCCGAAAACCGGGCAGGGCCTATTCGGGTCGGGGCGAACCCGCACAGGCCCAGTCCGTGCCTTGAAGACCCCATGCAGGGGTGTTCTGGGATGGGCGGGTCCGCCTAACCCCATTGCGGGCCGGGCAGACCCGCCCGTGCTTGTTTCGGGATGGATATGGTCAATCCCATGCAAATGGGTTACCTTAGGGTGGTGCGCGGCGCCCTGTGGGTTCTAGCGGGGCTGCCAGTTGCTGCGGGAGAGGGAGCAGCCCTGATGTGCTATGGCAGCAGTGAGGTAGGGAGGAGGTGGTGTGGGGTGTCACCTGGGAGAGGACCAAGACGCGGGGCGCCAGGGTGGCTCGGGCGAGGGAGGTAGCTCCAGTAGGGAGGCCGAGGGGAACGCTGTAGATGGTCGCCAAGGAGAAGGCCCATGCGGAGGGAGGTGCGCCACTGCGCACAGAGGGAGACGCATGCCACTGCGCTGGAGCCGACAATGATCTAGTTTGGGGTGTGGTCGAAGGCCAGGGAGAGGCGACCCTAGGATTTGCTGCCGGCACACAGGTGCAGTGCAGGGCGCCTGCAACAGGGAGGAGGAAGGCCGCGGCCGTGACCACTGTGCACTACCTAAGGTGGGTTGGCTCTACTGCAGGTCCACGAGGAAGGAGAGGAGGCAACCACGTAGGTTTTCTGCACCGGGGTAGAGGACAGGAGGTGGTCTGGCGTGGGGTGCTGCCGCTGCAGCGGGTGAAGGAGGCCCGGGGCAGGGCTTCGGCAGCGCGAGTTTGTTGCAGCGCGACAGGGAGAGAAGGCCGAAGGACAGGGTAGCCGGGGACTTCTTGGTGTGGTTTGAAGTGGGCATCTTTACACGAGGGAGCCACTGTGAGGAGGAAGGCCGATTGGCCTGGGTCCTGGTGTGCACTGTAGCAGAAGAGAGGTGGCTGGTGGCTCCGGTGGAATACCAAGGTGAAGCAGTGGGTGACTGAGTGCAGTGCATGGGCGGAGGGCAGGGCGGAGCTTGTGCGCGCGACCTAGTGGTGCGCTACTGTTGCAGCGCCTGGCTAGTGCATGAGGTGGTCCAGGGTGCCCTGTTGCACCTTACAACTTGGTGAGGAAAACCGCGGAGGGTTATGCAGTTAGGGGGCACTGGCTGAAAGCAGGGGGCGTGCTGCTGTTTCGCACGAGGGAGACTTGCCTTGCAAGTCTTTCCCATCCCTTTAAAAAATTCTAAAGCCTATATTAGGATTTGGAAAGATAATAATAATTTTATAATAATAATATTATTATAATAAAATTAATTTTATTATTATAATAAAACCAAATAATTTTATTATTATTATAGTAATACAATTAATTTCTAAAAATTAATATTGAAAAAATTGATTTTCCGGTGAGTATTTTGACAATGGGATTTCCGGTCGAAATACAAAACACCACCAGAAATCAATATCGAATCCAAATTCAAAACTTCGGATGACTGCAAACTAGCCATACGATATTCGATTCGGATTCCATCTACGGTGTTGGGATCGTATCGACACCCTCTTAACATATTAACTCAAATTTAATTATTTCATTTGACTTAAAATCGTCACGCCTCCTCTCATACCAATTGTTGGAACCGGGCATGCAACAGAAGCCCCAAATAGGTGGGTTTTAAAAATTTTCCACCGACGATCGACGTAAACTTGTCGACATCGGTGAATAGATGCCTGATTAAATCTGAGGATCTCGCATGAAGGGTTTTAAGCACAAATATAAACCATAAAAATACTTGGTTTAATTCTGAAGTCGCGCATGAAATCTGCTCATTATTGGCAATCGCTGCTCGAAGAATCTGAAGTCGAATTCATCTAGATCGTCCACACACGCTTCAAGGAATCTGTGGTAGTGCCATTCGCTTTAATCCGGGTTATATGGCGGTATTGCGACGATGCCTTCGATGCTCCAACGATCACTGCATCGCTTCGCTAGCGATGCCTGAGAGAGAGCTCCATCCGAGCTCTTTGGATCTAGAGCATCTCTCTCTAGATTATGGGAGAGAGGAGAGGAGAGAGAAGCTCCATGAATAGTCTTTGGAAAATCCCACTCCTCTTCTATTTATAGTGCTTAATTAAAATACCCAATATAGCCTCACCGGCCCTGGATACTTAACGCACCATCAATGGCATTTTATGACTACTAATAGGAGTCATAAATATTATTATCACTCACTTGTAATATATTAAAATATATTATATGATAATAATTGAGTCATTAACTCGACTCATCACTCCCATAAACATTAATTGAACCTTGAATAACTTAATATTCGTCAATTAATATTTTACATGTATTTAATAAAACTCATAAATACATTAAATAAATTCAATACTCATTATTATAAACTCAAATAATATGAATTTATTTATTGCATTAGTGATCATTTAACTTTGAAAAAATCCCGGACCCCTATGGTGGGGCCCACTATGTCCAAAACTTCTATTCAACTGAATAGGGAAGATTCTTGAATACGCTATTGTGTGTGACCCTCTAGGCTCTTATCTCAACAGTAGTGAATAGTATTCACAGACCAAGAGCAGGATCTAGCAACCCATCATGACCCCTGAAGAGATAAAGATTGTCACAACAGTGACAACCAACCTACGAACACGCACTGTGTAATATAATATCTTTGTCAATAATATCTCATAAAGCAGGACGCACTCACGTTTCATCACCATTATCTTGATTTATTGTTTGTTGATTTAACTGGATGGATTTACCCTTGACTTCCTTGGCCATGGTCTTATAAAGGTACTGCCATCCATATCAACATGTTCTGAGATATATTACTTCAATAACCTGAAAGAGAAAAATCCTTTTTTTACCATTCAACCAATGCCATGCCACCAATGACGCACCGAACAAAAACTACCTCGCCACGACTTCATCTCCATGGTTTTCATCTTGCATCAATGTACGCAATCAAATGACATGAATTGGTAATGATCTCAAGTCAGGAGACCATTACACATGATCGTAGATAGGAAATTCCAATGACACCCGAAACATGTGGAGTTCCTATTGACGAGTCAGTTCTCATGATCTTATCACTAGAGATCACCAAGTGCGAAATTCATGAGAAGAAGTCTCAATGCTTATGATCCCCCAACACCTGATGGTCAAACATCTTCTGTGTCCAATCAGTAAGATGTATCTAGACCGTAGAACATATATTTAAGATTAATGTCATAGTATCTTGAGGTTCTCATTATAGCCCGGGAGTTGCTATAAACTTTTGATATAACAATTAACCTTTGGACATTACCATTTCAATAGTGGATGCAAAAAAGTCTACACTATAATGGTAAGATGACATCATGCATAGCTAACTGTATATATAATATGGTAATCAAAAGCACTGAATAGTTAGGTCTAGGGAACCCACTATTTCAACATTATGTTCTCCTTTCAACTTTATTTAAGGGTATCGTTTTCAGCACTTCTGGTGATTTTTCAACAGGATCAACTTTCAGATTTACTTTATTCTGGCCCATTTTATTTGCAGCATTTGATGTTTTTGCATTACAACCGATTCCACTATTTCCCATGCGTATGGGTCTTTGATCACTAAAAATATTTTCAACTCCATCAAACCCTCATTTTTCTCTCTCCAGCAGCTCAATATCTATTAACCTACCAAATTTTATTTTCTTATTTGCTTATTTTTAACTTGATTCACTTTTAAGCACACTCTTAAGAGTAAAAACTTATTCTTCGAGTCCCCCAACAGTTTTGGACTTCTCCTCCAGTCTCAAGGTAAGGTCATTGATTAACTTTGACCGTTCTTCGATTCCAAGCTTTAGTTCCACTACATCATTAGCCACTACAAGGATTGATTATTGTACTTTCACCAGTTCTTCCAATCGTTCAATTTCAGCTTCAAGATGATCAATATATTCTGATGATTATTCCACCATTTCTTTCCACTTATGGTATCTCTTACACTTTTTCTCAAGCTTACCAAAAGATTCCTTAAGTTGTAACTTGGGATCAACATTAGTTGTCATCTAGTTATCTCTATCTTTATCTGTTGATGGTTCTGAATTTTAAATGGTAGCCATCATAGAAGCATGGTTTCCAGTTTTAAATTCTGGTTTCACTTCTTCACAGAAAAAACTCTTCTTCTGTACTTTCTTTATAGATTTAATGTATCCCTTTTTGAAAAACCTTTTTTGATGCTTCTCAATGTGTTCAGATTAAATTTCTTCATCTTCAAACTTTCTTGAGCATTGAGAGGAAAATTTCCCAACTTTTCCATAATGAAATCAATCCAGAGGTAACTTCCCTTTAAATTTACCTTTTCCCTTCTGAAACTTCTTGGAAATGAGAGAAAGAATTTATTTTTACTCATCATCTTCACCACTACTATATTTTGAAATTTTCAGTTTTCCCATGGCTTTGAATGGAATTTCCTTGCTCACTCAAGTTGTAGCATATAATGGCTTGACTCTCATTTCATATGCCACTAGGCTGCTCAACAGATCATCTAGAGAAAGTTTGGAAAGATATATTTCCTCAAGGTCTAACACCTTTTCATTTTATAGGGGTGTAATTCTTCTAAATATTTTATTTACAATATTAATGTCTTTGATTTCTTCACCTAGACCTAAAATTACTCTAACTAATTCAGTAATTTAATTGAAGAAGGAGTCTGTATTCTCATCAGGATGCATCTTCAGATCGTCAAAACTAGTTTGAAGGACTTGTAGTTTTACCTCCTTCAATTTTCTATCTCCTTAATAAATATTACTAAGTTTATCCCACATGGAATTTGATGAGGTGCAACTCATCACCTTTAGATAAATCTGATCAGAAAGGGCTATGGTGAGATCATTCTATGCTTTAGTACCTGTATAAAGAATTTTCTTGTCTGAATCAGTCATAACCAGCCCTGTTGGATCAGTAACTTGTATTCCTTGCACAGTAGAAAATAATATTTCCATTATAATAGATCTTAAATGAGATCTCATTATATTATTCCAAATATTTAAATTACTTCCATCAAAGAGGGGGACTCCCCTGACATTGGCTGAATTCTCCATGATGGTATAAGACAGATCAAACACCAGCAACCTACCTATAATACCACTTGAAGGACCCCAGAACACCCAAAGAGGGGAGGGGTGAATCAGGGTGTCAATTTTTTCTTTTTAAAGTTGTGGATATTATTCCCATGTTGGTAGGAACCTATTAAATCTGTCATTCAAATGAAAGGAAGGATATGACACAACACTTTTACTTGGTTCACCGCAAAGGGCTATGTCCAAGGAGCATACACCAATAGTGTGTCAGTCGTACCAAATTCCACTAATCTTCACCAATTGTGGAGTACAAGATTTTGGTCATAGTCACTCTATGATAGGCACACTACCCTTACAAAAGTTCAGGTATGACTCACCACTTCTCTCAGAACACTTCCATAAACTCCCCCCTAGCTCACTACTATGAGAGAAGTAAAACTCAGTTTATCGACTTGAAGGTCACTTCAATAGATAGGCATGGTAGTTTTCATCTCTCTCCAACATGAGACACTGATAGCATCAAATACCTAAGTAAATGCTCACTGGAAGTCCTGACTAATCAACACTGATACTCAATACAACCCTTCGTAGAGAACACCACTTTGCAAAGCTCACACCTTCACAAAGAAAAAACCTTCACGAAGATCACTGCATCACAGAGTAACCTACTTTGAAAATCTCACTGAGCCAATACAGAACACCCCATATTAATAAATCTCAAATGTCTTAGAAGCATTGGCATCATTCAAGACTTTAAAAGTCTCTTCTTGAATGTCAATCTCACATAGAACAACCTGTTTCACGGAGAACCCATTGCTTTGAAAATTCAAAGTGATCCTAGATTTTATCTCTCAAAATCGTGTGAAATGAAGAGGGGTGGCCTCTTATTTATAGGCATGGTCGAACGCGGAGCTCCACTTCTTCAAGTGAGAAATCCAGATCGGCCAAAAAACATCTTCAAAATGTATCTCTCTCTTCGCAACACTCGTCGTAACTGCATAGCTCTTCGTCAAAACCCTTCGCACCGCTACAAAGCACCACCATAAAGCACCACTCGCAAAGCAAGTCTTGTAATCACAGAGCACACCATCATAATATTTATGTCTTTGTGAAACACACTTAATGAAGCCTATCTCTATGTAACTCATACCTTGGTCATATTTTCATGATACCTTCAAGAAAAAAAACTTTTCACAATGCTTTCCATTACCCAAATTTTGGACCCCAAAAATTTGGCAAACACTGGGAAATGACGCCACCTTCAAAACTACTTACGGCTTGAACTGTATGATCACTTTCCTTGAAATCTCCCTTATTATCCATGAGAGGATTGACAAAAAACACAAACCACACTCCTTTTTCAGTAAAGAGCATCCTTGGTTCCAAAAAATAATACTTTTCCATAGTATTCTCACTAGTAGTGTTGAAAATAATTTTGATAAATAAAATTTTAGTTTCATTAAATAATTTAATTATTATAGATATTTTAAATTGATAAAATTTACACACACCACAGTAAATGTTTCTCTTCCTCTGTGTATGTTATTAAAATAGATGGATGCAAGGAAATTTTGTGTACATGTATTTGATTAAAATTAAATGATTGTTAAAAGTAAAGAATTTTATTTTTAATAATATATTGTAAATTTTATCTATTATGTTAACTAATACCGCTGAAGAAAATTGAATATCTGAAAATGATGAATACAATGAAATAGTCATATAAAAATAATGATGTCAGGATTCTTCAACCATAAAACATATAACTAAAGTTGATGAATATATAAATTAATATAAAAATCAAATAAATGATTAATATTTATAAATTTAAATATCCAAATTAAAAAAATAACATCATTTCAAGTGAAAGTTTCACAAAAAATAATGATTTCAGACTTCTAAACCAAAAAATGTTTAAATAAAACTGATTAATATAAAATTTAATTAAAAAATGACAGAAATGATAAAAAACTATTGATTTTAATATCTAAGTTAAAAGAATAGTGTTTTACATGCATAAGTTTCATAGAAAAATAATGACGTTAGGCTTCTTCAACTAAAAAAAATTTAACTAAAACTGATGGCTATAAAATTTAATACAAAAATGATAGAAATGATCAACATCTATAGATTTAAATGTCCAATTTTTAAAAATAGGGTTTTGCACATTCATGTTTGATTTTTTTAGATATTTACCTAAATAATTAGGAGAGTAACAAAGATTTTTCCCTTATCCCATCTACATGATCATTTTATATAACATAGACTATGTATACATCACAATTATCATCATCATCAGGTAATTATGAAATAAATGAAGAAACCTCACATAATTCCAAAATAACAACATCACAATCATCACCTAAATAAATTATTTTTCAAACTAAAAAGATGAACCACTAATCATTCGATGATTCAATAACATAAAATATCTACTTCAAATGCACCACCATGATAAATGGTTCCTCCTTGCAACTAAATCTTTTCAAATCAACAAGTGTAAGACCATATTAATCATGTTTCACACTACTTTTAGCATCAACTCAGTAAAAATTAAACATCAGTACTTGAAATTTAGTATAATTAATTTCCCATATGTCCTCAACAACTCCAGAATATTCTGTTGATGCAAAAATTGTGTTTTTATCTTTTGGAATCGAAAAATGTAGTGCTTTAATTATGACCATTACTCCACCATTTTGATTAGTTCTCTTAACATCCTGATTTTTGTGTGTAAAATGTGTAACCATTAATGTTAAAACCATATCATGTGATTACATTAACACATGGTCACATAACTTTCCATTTCAAGGTTTCCGATGTATATGAATCAATATTGAATTTCTCCTTAAAACACAAAACAAATGTATTTTTATGTTCATTCATCAACCAATTTTCATTTATTTTTAGATATCATACCTTCAATCTAACAATATATTATGATATATATGGTTGAACCTCACCTGTGTTGTTAAAAATGTATAAATGTTCTTGAATCATTACATAATGTGAAATTAACTATACTTTTAATACATGGATCCCCTTACCTTTATTATTTATTACAAGATGCTAATATATAAGGAGACCAATATGCTCCACTTTATACAAGTAGTCAATACAGAACTCAACCACCACATCTAATACATGTTTTTGAATAATTGAGGCCTCTGGTTGATACATATTTTTAAAACATCCCTTCATAATTTTCATATATCATTTAAAAGGATATATCCAATGTAAATATATGGGCCCACACATCCTTAACCCTCTCACTTAATGAATCATCAGATGAACCATTATATCGAAAAATGATAGCGGAGAATACATTTTTAGTTGAATAAGTATGAAGATGACTTCATTCTCTAATGAATTTAACAAAATTGGATCCAAAACTTTCTTGAAAACGAAATTTAAAAAATATCACAACTTGATAATAAAATTTCCAATAGGTATACAAAATATTCTATGTAGTGCAACTGGTAGTAACTTTTTCATTCATACACAATAGTCATGAGATTTCATGCCTATTCACTATAAATACTTCAATGTTAATTTCTTTTTCACATTTCAGGAATAACCACTAGATTCCTTAATACAATGAAGACATTGAAAAAAAAATCAATTTTCACTCTTTCTTAAAGTGTGAAAAGCCAGAGGTAAATATTTTCTTTGTCTTTTCACAGTGAGTTCTAATTCTAAATGTATTCACATTGATATTATGTAAAATATTTCATGAAATCAATCTTTTGTATTTCCTTTTATGTTTATCAAAGTTTCGATCAAATTTTCACATATATTATTCTCAACATGCATAAAATCGATGTTATGTTTTACCTAAAAAAATAACTAATAAGTTAGATAAAATAAGATTTATCATTTATTGTATTTTTTTGATGATACTAACTTTATGTCTTCTCAAATGTGTCATTGATATTTTTCACCTTATTGTAATATTATTCAGTTAAAAATGGTTGTGGGGGAAAATTATACTCTTGTAAACTTTTAAATGACTTTTTTAATATTTGATAAGGGCATTCCATTAAAAAAAATATATGATGACGTATGTATACTGTCTTTTTACCATTCTGAAATTGGTGATATGAAGTCCCTTCTTCATAACTTAGATAAGATCTATATCCCTTAACACTATAACCAAACAAGTTTCTATACGAATTAAAGTAATTTATAGTGAACATTAATATAAAAAAAGAAAATAAAAAACCCTTTCTTGTATGAAGCAAAAAATTTAACACCAGTGTCTTATAAAATTTTTAAATATTCAATCAATGGTGACATATAAACATCAATATCATTTCCAGGATTTTTTGGTCCATAAATCATTAATATCATCATAACATATTTTTTATTCATACATATCTTTAAGGACAGGTTGTAAACTACCAACATAATAGTCTATGGACTATATTTTCTACTAGGACTCTAATATGGATTCATTCAATCTGTGCACAACCCCATTATGATATTTCTAACTTTATTTAAAAAATTTGAAAATTGTTGATCAAATCTCTTCCATTGTGGTGAATCAGTAGGGTTATGTAGGTCTCCATTATAGATTCCCTCATCTAAATTCCATTTAAGTATATTTTCATTATTTTAATTTGAAAATAAACATCTCAAATGAGGAATTATTAGAAGATATCATCCTACCTTAGAAAAAGGTTTTGTTCCTGTACTTGAGAATGAATCAAAGTTAGATCTTCTATCTATTTTATATCATGATGTCTCACATTTCTGAAATTTTGATAAACCTTCACATTCCTCATTATATAGCACATAATCATTGGAGAAAACATTTTGTTTTATTATATCCCATTCCCATTGAACATAATATTTTTTGCATAATAATTAGAATATGGAAGCTTATTATCTTCTGGAAGTAAATCTTTCAAAATTTCAAGCAATTCAGTGAAAATTTTGTCACTCTAAAAATCTATTTATTTTATGTTAACCAATCTCAGTATTGCTGATTAAACTATAAATTTAGTACAACCTGAGAACAATGTCTTTTCAACACCCATATAGAATCATTCAATAGTTGTTATTTTTTAATCATTTTAATAATTATATCATGAATCAATTCATCAAGACAATCCTACGTATCATACTAAATATCTTCATAAATGTTAGATCTTGAATTTTTATTTATTCCTCTAGTATAAAGCTGACATGTATAACAATGATTAAATTGATAACAAATAAGATGATCTTTGATTTATTTGGACTTTAAATTTCTTATATTAAAACACTTCATGCATGGATAAAAAACATGTATCTATTTTCAAATTTTGTTTAGAAAATTATAAGAAATCATCAACCCCTTTATCATATTTATAATTAGTTCATGCATTTATCCAATTACGATCCATTAATTACCTAAAAAAATAATAAAAATTATAAATATATTAAAAGATATAAATATTTAAACATATATATAAACATATAAATTTAAAACATATAAACATATAAATATCTATATAAATTCAAATCATATATATTAAAATTATATATACACATAAAAAAATAAAATATATAAATATATAAATTTATTAATATAAATATTCTAAATAAATAAAAAATAAAACATTAACTCATATAAAATTTATAACCGATAAATATTAACTCAAAAATAATTTATAACCATAAAAATGGATATAATCTATAATTGTAAAAAATTATAATAAAAAATTTATAACTGAAAAAAATTTATAATCACAAACAAATTTAACCAAAAACAAATTATAACCACAAATAATTTATAAATAAAAATAATTATAAATACAAACAATTATAACCACAAACAAATTATAACCACAAACAATTTATAATCACAAACAATTTATAATCACAAAAAAATTATTACCACAAACTAATTATAACCATAGACAATTATAATTGAAAAAATTTATTTATAAGAAAAATAAATAAATGAATCCAATTTATAACTAACAAAGAATTGATAAATTTTCTAAACATAAAATAAAAAAATTTAAGTCACAAAATATAGAGATTTGGGTAGAACATCCATGACCAAGAGATCCAGAATAATGATAATTAGAATTCAAGTTGTAAACAATGATATAAGAGTGCATCTGAAAATAAATATCAAAGGTCGACGATGGAAGAACTCAAAAGAGACAAGTGGAATACAACTATGATAAGAGTAATGTTGATGAGGGTGGTGTAATGAGACTAAATTAGGGAAAATGATGCAAGAGATACAAGAAAAGATGAAAAAGGAGGAGAAATAAAGTTAAAGGAAGAAGATGAAGTATAGTTATTTGTCATAGAGGTTAGAGTTTGAGAAAACTAGTCATTGAAAGAATTAGGATAAATTAAAGACTCACGTGTTTTAATTTTTTTGAAAAGGTTTTAACACCATTTATCGAATAACTAATGTTAAAAACTTGTTTTAAACAATAATTATCTATTAACCAATGTTAAAACTCACACTAATAGAGTTTTAACACTGATTATCCAATAATCGATGTTAAAAACCCAATGAAAAAACTATTTTTTTATAATAGTGATGGGACAAAACATCCAAGACAGATATGATATCCATACTAAATAAAATACACATTTTTTTAGTATGAATTATTTGGGGCAGATTTTATAATTGTCTCAAATGAGTAATCCCTAATATATTTGGGACAAATTATTTGGGTCAGACTTAAATCTATATTAGATAAGTTAGCATATACGACCACCATATATTATTTGGGAAAAATTTAAGTCCATCCTAGATAATTTGTCGAAGAGAAGTCCTTATTTAGGATGAATTTGAAATCCATCCCAAATAAGTTGGGGCGCACATGCTTTATGTGAGACACAATTAAATCCACCCCATACAACCACACACACACACTTGTATAATTATAACCTTATATATATTTATAAATATTATATTCTAAATACCTATTTTATAAATATATAAATATAAATAGATGCATTTATAATATATATATATATATATATAATTTTAATAAATTTTATTTATAAATATGTATATTAATTATAATTATAATTTCAAATTACATCAAAATATATTTTTATAATATATATATATATAGAAAATAAATAATATATGTACACACATAAATTTTAAATTTATAATTATAATTATATATATATATGTATTGTTATAAATACACATTTCTAAAAGAATATATTTATAAATAAATAAATACATATTAATGTATATTATTATATATTTTCATCCATCCAACGGCCCGAAGGCCTTAAATTTTATTATTATTATAAGATAAAACCCCCTTTTAAGGGATAAATGGGGTGAAACCCATGCAGACTTCATAGACACAGGACAAATCACACTCAAAAGGTAGAAAAAATAAAACCAGAATGACAACACGAGGCTGCTCCTTCCAAGAATTTGATCGTGATGAAGCTCTCCATCGTTTCATGGTTATTTGGCAAACAAGTGTCATGTGTCAAAGCGGAGGCCCGATCCGATGGCTGACACCATACCCTCCAAACAACCAAATCCAAAAAACTCTACAAAGATATATCTTCATAATTTAGAAACATGCACACAAATTTTTTTAGAGTTTTATGGTAAATTATATACCTCATCTGGCTTAATGAATAAATTTCATATGTATTTTTATAATTTTTGTTTTCTAGTTTGAATAATTTACTTATTATATTATATTATGTTTATTTATATAATAAAATAATTAATAATTAATAATAATATGAAACAATAATATATATTTTTAAAAAATATAAAATGGGAAATCATGGATAGATTATTCCATACTAAATAAAATTATTATTTGGGGATGATTTATTTGGGATCGATTATTCCATCAAAAATAAATTTATTATTTGGGACAATTTTTTTTCATCCCAGATAATCATAAATAATAATTCTTATTTAGGGCAGAATAATCTATCCCAAATAAATTTCTAATCCAGGGAAGAATTAGTCACCCCTAATAAATTTTAATTTGGGATGGAATTACCCGTCCTTGATAAAATTATTATTTGGAACAAAATAATCCATCCTAGATAAAATTATTAGTTGGGATGGAATATGCTATCCCAAATATTCTTCTTTTTTTCAAATATTTATTTAAGATGAAATATATCCGTACAAAATATTTTTTGGGATGAAATTTATATTCCATTCTAAATAATAATATATGTGATGCCACTTTCAAGGAAAACCTTTATGGGATGGATTTTTATCCCAAAATAGTTTTTTGGATGGATTTTTAGTTATTTAGGACAAAAAAATCCATCCCAAAAAATAGTTTTTCTAATGGAAGAGGATGATAAGGAAAACTTAAAACCCCCAAATCAAGGAAAAACATCATGAGTTAAGTTTAAAATATTATACATATAAAAAATAAAATAATATTAGAAAATAATAAGAATATTAAATATCAACATAGGAATTTGGGAGAAAACCAAGACAATTTTTTTAGAGTTTTCACAATGTGAAAACAATGACATGTAAATAAACACGATAAAAAATATAATAAAATTTAATATATTCAAAGTACATGTCATACAAAAATTTCCAAGTAATTTTAATAAAGAATAGAGAGATAGAAATATTTTGAGAGGGAAATCCCCTATTGATCACTAACAAGGATATTTCCAAATGGGTGAGGTTTTATTATGATTACAATAGTTACGAACACAATTACCTCACTCACCATTTTTTCTGACATTCTTATGGTTACCAAATCCATTTTTGGATACATGAATCTTTTTCCAGCACCAAGAAACTATTCTCTATTTGGTCATGGAAAAGGAAAGCCCCCAGTTTTTTTGATTACTCTTTATTTTGTTTCAACCCTTGAAACGAGGGAGTGGATGTAACTTCATAAACCATTAGGAAAGATTTTGTAATAGAATTTAGATAAAAACTTATTGTTTTAATAATAATAATAATAATATTATTATTAACTTGATAACAATATAATGTTTCTTTATCTATATTCTCCCACTGTCTTTTATATCTCTCTTTTCCATTTCCACAAAGATCTCTCTTGTACTTCCAACACATTCCCACTCTTCGAAAATTTTATAAATATTTCTTTTCCCACTCTATATATTGATCCCCATATCAACAATTAATTTGTTTTCTAATAAATAAATTCATTTTTCACATCACCCCACTTCTACTTTTAACCCACTCCACTCAGCTCCAAGTAAACATATAAGTGTATTAATTAATACTTTTTTATAATTACAAAACATTTTAAAGTTATCTCAAAAGTCCACCTAGTGTGTATAAATATGTTTTTTTATTGATAACCATTAAAGAAATAATAATATTTTATATATGTAAATAAGTATACTTAATAAATAAATATAGTCTCAAGTGGAACAAGTAGTCCAAAACATACATAATCATAGATAATCAGGTGTGATATAGAAGGTTACCAATTTTTCTTATGGATGGATGAGTAAGTAACACTAGGAGAGTTAGATTGTTTAACATAAAAAATGGTTGTGAGAAGTATTATTTTGAATAAAAAATGAGTATTGATGAACATAAAAAGTTGGTTTTTATCTAAATGCATGTTTTTTTGGAAAAATTACATACTTTATTATGTCAAGATAGAACAATACCCATGAAAAAAAGAAAAACCCATGTATAAGCTCCACTTTGATGCCAATGTCCCAAATACCCTTGAATCATTGGTAATGGGAGTGAAATATTGGACAATCACTCCCAAAGAAAAGATCCATAACCTCACATATCAGAAGCACCATAGATATAAAAATAAAAAAAAAAATAATTCTCATAAAGAACATGCCCATACCCATCCCAAACCCACAAAACCTTTAAAACACATACAAAGGAAAAAAATTCCCTTTTTTATGGAAACCACATCCTATACACCGACACCACACCCACCACACCCACCAAAACCATAAAACACACAAAAAATATTGATTAATATAAATAAAAATATATATTACATGATTTTACTTAGGCAAACCACACCATCAAAAGACACTCTATGCTATAGTTGTAATGCAATCTATCTTCCACATGAAATGAGGATAAAAAATCCAATATAAATCAGTTCCCACTGGAACTGAATCCACCGCATCTCTAATGCTAATAAACAGTACACGAACTTCCTTGATCATTAGAATAAGAATAAAAAGTTGTATCTTTATATAACCACAAGTTGGTTTTTATCAAACCACATTATATGAATCTAAATAAAAACATGTTGATTTTTTATGTAATAAAATATTTTTTTATGGGGATGGAACCCTTATCTCTCAGACTCTCTCTCTCTCTTATCTATTAGGGGTTTATCCTTCTTCTACCTCTCTCTATATCTCATGGTGATGCTCCTCCTCACCCCTACCTGCCTCTTAATGTATTATATGTCAGCCTTGCCTCCTCATGACATTGTGACCCTGTTCTCATTATTTCCTTTTATTTTTGTTATTATTCTCCTTCCCTTCTATTCTTATTTTCTAGGGTTTTCATGTTTGTCACTACTTCATTTTTTTTCTTTAGGGATTTAAGGTCCTTATTTTTCATTTAGTTTTGGATTTGATTCATTATTATGTTGTCAAATATTCATACTTCCCCCTAATTTTTTATTTATTTATTTCCCATAATCATATAGTGAAAATTGGTCAAACACGATGGCACATTTTTTGTATTGGGTCCATGATGGGGGATTTCTAGCTGTTTTTTTTGATTTCACTAGTTTTGGGGTTTTGTGTTTGATGGGTTTTATTTTTAGTCATTTCCCACAATCAAGAACATTTTTGTTTCTTCCTCCAATCTTTCTTCACGATACACCACATTATGAACCCAAACTAGTTTTTTGTGATGGTACTCATGGTTTCTTGAGACATTTATATGAAGTTCTTGAAAATGGAACCTATTCACATGCGTGTGTGTAGTTTATATTTCTTTTTGATTTTTTAGTTTGTGGATTTGTTTCTCAGGTGTTGTTTGGTTCCCTTTTATAGTCTTCAGACCTTATGGTGGTGGTTGATGTGTCACTATGTCACTCATTTAGTTCCTCATCACACTTTTCTGATCTAATTCTAGGGTACCTATTAGGTGGATTATTTGATGTTTTATTCTACGAAGGAGGAAGCATGGAGTATTTCAATGGAATCCTTCTAAGAGGGATACAAAAATATGGAAAGATTAGTTCCAGTGGGGACAAATTTTTAGAAGGGGAACAAGATTTAGGTGTCACAAATATTACCCTAGTGGTGTGGTTCTTATCATAGTGTTATAGTTTTGTCTTTGGTGTTGGAGTTACGTTGCTCAGGATTCTTTGACAATGACCCATCTCTAGTGAAAATTTCCCTCTCTTGGTGGTGACTCTCTATAATTGTGATACAAGGGTTATGGAAAGGCTCTGGTGGATGGTGGATCATACATCAGTAAACATTTATGTGGATATTAGGTATTGGGGGACCGAGCCACATAATGGGATGGTTGATCCACCTCATCCCCCTCACCAGATCTCCCTATATTTCACCCTAGGTTACTTAAGTCACCCTTTTCATGTGTTGTTTGGTTTTTATTTTATTTTGATTTTTTGTTGTTGTCCTTTTTTGATTTATTAGGTTACTCAAATCCCATATCGTCACTTACATAAAAATAAAAAAATATTGAGAGATTTTTTTTCTACAAAAATAAAATGCTTTAGAGTTCAGAAATTTAAGCAGGATCAGATCCCAAGTAACCATATTTTCTTCAACAACTTATCGTGGGACAGTTAGGATGAAGTGTACATAACAATAAAAAGTACAAAAAAATATTATTTTGATTGTAAAAATATATTTATTTACATATATTTGAAATTGCATTTTTAATTTTTAGGATAAAGGTATTATTATGAAAAATATATGTTTTTTCCACTCATGTCTTAACAATATATTTAGTTAATGATGTGTAAGTTTTTTATAAAGCCAAAGGTAATAATCATGATTCATGTGGTAATTATAATTAGGCTAATGATAAATAATAATTAATTTAAATAATAGTTCAAGGTTATAAATTCATGTAATATTCTCTATACAAAGTTAAATATATTTTAATTCACATTTTTTTGAATAATTTAATACTAGACAATAATACACTAAAATTAGAATTATTAATTCCATGGGAAGAAAAATTTTATGATTCATTATGAGTTAGTGATTTTAGGAGGAAATTTTATTTTTAATCGATAAGGAGTAGAGGGAGTTCTGAGTTAGTTTTTTATTGTGTTTTCAGTAGTTTAATATTAAATTGAGTGTGGTTTTATGTGGGTTTGGGAGTTCTAGGTGTTGGTGTACTTATAAAGAATGGTTGGGGTAGTCCTATTGATGAAATTAAGAAGCAAGAAGCCACAAAATAATTAGTGTAGATGCACTAGGTACCTTGTGACTAATCAAGGGGGAAATGGAACCTATACGCCCATCGAACGATTGTTGGGACTGTATCGGGTGGATGGTGGGTGTAGGGTACCCATTATTGGATGACTGGGTACTTAATGGAGTTATGTTTTTTTTGAATGGAGTATAACCATAATTTTATTTCCAAACCCCTTCTTTTATACCCTGGTTCCACTTGGGAGATGGAATTTAACTGACCCACTCTCCTTTATTTCCCCCTTGAATCCCACTTTCTTCCCTTCTGATTGATTGTTAATCATTGAGTTTTTTGTCATGATATATTGAGTTAATCCCTATTATTATTCCCCTTATATTCTATTTCTTCATTTTCCTATGATTTTAGAAAATTTTATCTAGGCATTTAATGAAAATTTCATTGAAGCATAGTGGAATCATCTTCAAAACACAGGGCTTCTTAGTGTGATAAAAAAATGATGTTCAAAGAGGAAGATCATGACCTATTTATCACCATTTAACTAGAGGTAAATCTATCAGTGAGTTTTTATAGGTATTTATAAAAAATGGTTACAAATTATAAATCAATTAAGTATAGATTAATGGGTATTTTTATATAAGGAGTACTTAAGGAATGATATGGACCTTCCAAATTCCATCAGTTACAGTTTTGATATCGTGAGGGTGATCAGTGAGTTTTTGAGGATTATAACTCTCGGGATTAAATTGAGAAATTAATTCTAAATGTTATCATTATGGTTTAAGATAGGATATTTGGGTATTAGTGAGGCTTTATGTGGGTGTAACACCCAGATTTAAAAAAAAAGAAAACTATATTCGATAGCATATACGACACGCAACACTAAACCAAAATGAACTATGAAATATTATTGTTTAAATATGACCATTATAACTTAGCTATTAAATGGGTGGGTATGAATAATATTAAATGATTTAAGAAACATATATAAAAATTATTTTTATTAATTTTTTTGAGAAAATATTATAATTAAATTTTGGAACCTTTAAAAAATGTTTTTGATAAAATTAAAATCATTTTTAAAATAATCATGTTAAAATTATCTCAGTTTTTTTTTATTTTTTTGAAAAAAATTATTTTTTATTGAATAGTGAAACATACCATTTTTTGTGTAACACCCCAATATTTCATAGTGCGTTATTTCTTCAAAATAATTCAATAACTTGCACTACACGCAACACCGAGTTCAAGCGCACCGTGACTTACCAAACAAGCCGTTCAAAAGAGGTTATGAATAGTATTAACTGAATTTTGAACTTTATATAATCCTTATAATTTTAGAATCCATATTATGAGTTTCTTAGACATAATGTATGAACAAATTCATTTTTTTTCAGATAAAAGAAGTATTTTTCAAAAAATGCACTTTTACCGACTTTTAATGGTGAACCCTTTTTAAATCCAATATTTTAAACTTTTATATATTCAATTTGACTAAATAAATTTATTCTTTAGAATGGGGAAATAAAAAATTTACAATGTAACACCCCAAGCTTCCACGGTACGCTTCTCTTTGAATAATACAATAGTGTGTGTGGTACGCAACTTCGGGATTCTAACACGCCGTGACCAATCAAAGTAGCCGTTATGAATAATAATACCCACTTTTTGAAATTTTATACATTTTAACTTTCAAAATGGACTTCATTTTTGGATTTGGAATATTGAAATTATCCTAGGATGAAATTTTGGTACTTTTCGGATAACTTTTATATTTTGATGAATAGTGAAAATTACTAAATTTTTATTAAAAACAAAATTTTTAATCGAAATAATTAATAGTGAAAAATTATGAATTTGAGTGGTTTTAAAGTATATTTAGAATATATTTTTACCATATAATACAATGTTGTTCATTGGACATAATTTCACATTTAAACCGGACTTAAACAAGTGTCAATCTTTTGATAGTTATTATCTCTTAAAAACACGCTTTTTGTTTTGACAGCAGGAATTAATTTTAAATTAATTTCTGCCACTTCTGTATTTTGAATTTGAAAAAATGGACTCCATATTTGGAATCAGGATGTCCAAATTGTGTAAATAGGTTACTTTTATTTTTAGACATTTTGAATAATTATTTCGGTAAATATTTTATTTACCATGGTCAAAGGGTAAATCCAGTAAATAAGGGTAAAAATAATAATATTATAATAATAATAAATTACCCTAAAACGTATCCTAACCTTATTGGTGGATACATGTCCGACCATGGGTATCTTTGGGTCGATTTTGGGACCCCATGGAGCCACTTGTAGGTGATAGAGACACTTTATATTAATTAAGTTAAAGTAAATACAAAAATGACATAAGCTTATATCTTTTAGAAAAATAATTTTTACATAGGTTTATATATGTTATATTTTCAATTATAATATACATTAGAAAGATAAAAATATTTCATACATAATTATATTTTATTTATAATTTTTAGACATTAAATAATATAATTTATTTATGACACAATGATGATGCAGTAATTACCTTATTAGTAAAATATTAAAATAATTGATATTATAAATACCCAAATAAATATAATTTGAGACTTTTAATGAATTCCACAAATTTCAAAGGTTAATAGGACATGTTAGAGTTGATTAAATGAATTAGGATCGAAGTAATAATGCTGTTATGAATTTATCAAAAACAAAATACCCAATAGTGTCAAAATTGACATAAAAGAGTTTTTAAACAAATATTATATTATTAATTGATATTTAATTCCTAAAAATCAAATGTTCGGCCAAGGGACTTATATCATTAATTTTGTATCATTAATGGACCACTTTGGGATCACTTGGATGTATATAGTAAGTTTATTTTCTATATAATATAAAAATACAAAGTGACATGGTAAGTGTCAAACTAATTAACTAAGAGTTAAAACTAAAAGATAAGGTTAATATAATGACCCAAACCTGTCTAAAATCTATTGGTTGAAAGGATTTAGACCCATCCCCACCTTAGACTTTTAATAACCCACTTTTGAGCCATTATAAACCGAATATGAATTATTATAAAATAATACTTAAAGTTTTTCCTAAAGAGCCCCTCCCCCCCCTTATAAAAGGACACCACTTCTAACCAATTATTCACACCTTAAAAGCCTTTTGGTTCAGCCAAACCCTGCCCAAATATCCTACCAACTTCCCTCACTTCAACCTAGAGGCTTTAGTTTGATCAGAAATCCAACCTAAGGAGCCCTTTTGATCAAATCAAAAGGAAGAACCCGAAGAAGAGGTAACATCTTCACCACCCTCTTTAAAGTTCCTTTCTTCTTCAACTTATTATTTATTTGTTATTTCCATTATAAAATAATAAATCCAGTATCTCTTATATACTATGATATTATTATAAATATGGTACAACCATATTTAGTATTCTATCAATCCCTTGAATGACATGTCACCATAGGTGCGTACATACGGGTTACCGTCTCCACGTCGTGGTGTAATTGTTATTCAATACATTATTATTTGGATGGGTATAATAATGATGATTGATTCATGTAAATAATAAATATAACATGATAATGATTCTGTATATATTATATACTACCCAATTATATATTATTTTAATATCAAAAGAATGATATTGTCCCTCGTGCGTATGTACGGACTACCGTCTCCACGAACGCGATGAGATTCATTCCCCATCGTATCCATTCAAGAATAATTTTCATTTGATGGTTAAAAATAATTTTTAAAGACTTAATATAATTATAGATATGAATATGATACAACCTATCCATAATAAACACATCTTATGTAACAAAACATATAAAAGAAAACGAGTAAGTTAACACCCAAAACGATGATAATACTAAGATTTATTAACAAAGAAATGTTAAAAGATCATATATGATATCATATTAATATATATGTTTTTTGTATAATTTAATAACAATTATTTCACCATTATATAGGAGGTTAACCTACCATCAACCAAGGAAAAGTACAAGGTAAGAGATTTTCATCTCACTCCTTATTCCCATGAGATTCATGCCATATTGCCACTATTACCTTTTGTGTGGTGTATGTACTGCCCATAATTGTATTATTTGTTTAATACACTTTAATTTATGTGTATGATACCTCTTTCATGGGTTTTATGTTTTTTAAGGGTTTATTTCACAATCTCTTCATTATCCGAGGTTGTTTATACGTAATTATCTACTGGGACCTCTTTATCATCCACATCCATGTTTCTTAAAAAAGTATTTCAAAACATTCTTACTATTTTAAAAAATATGGGTTAAAGTAATTTTTACCCTTTTTGAATTTTTATAAGAAGTTTATAAAGGAATATTTCTGTTATTTTCCAAACAAGGTCCTTTTTAACCTTTTCGAAAGAATTAAGGTAAGAATGTCTTTTTTTTAACTTATACGGCGGGTGCAGATATTTTCCACTGCTATAAAATCTTCAAATCTTCCCTTACAAGCTTATAAGAATATTTTTAAAGTAAATGTTTTCTTTTATAATTATGTGACTTTTAAATTATTTAAAAATAAGATATATTTCTCTCAAATAGTTTTGATTTCATCTATGTCAACATCCTTTGATGGATTTTAAGCTTATTTAAAGTTGAGTTATTATGATACAAATCATCCATATTGTATTTAAGGTTTTGTGATATGTTTGACTATGGATGAGTTATTTTTATGCCATTAATGGTTTATGATTAATGTTTTGGCATTTCGTATGCTAGTTTTAATACGAATGTTTATGTTATATTTCATCCTCTTCTTAAGATGAATGTGTTGGACTAGTATGTTCCGGGTTGGGGTCCAGTTATAGCAGACCCTCCGGGTTGGTTTTCGGTTATTAGAGTTACTCCGGGTTAGTGTCCGGTTATTAGAGGCACTCCAGGTTGGTGTCTGGTTATTAGAGGCACTCCGGGTTGGAGTCCAGTTACAGAGGCTCTCTGGGATGGAGTTCGGTTACAGAGGCTCTCCGGGTTGGGTTCCGATTACAGTTATCCCATAGGTCTTGGCACGAGGCCTTGACATAGAAATTAAAGTTCGACATTATGCATTCCATCATTATGAAATTGGTTAGTGATATTGCATGTGATTATTCAACTAGTAGAATATCCATGTGAATAAGTAAATGAAATTATTTCATTTTATTTTTACCATACTATGCTGAAGTTCAAGTTTAAAAGGCTTTTGTTTTAGTTATACATTGCCTTAAATGTTCATGCTTATTTATAAAAGTTTCCGCTGTATTGATTATACTTACTGAGCATTTGATCTCACCCCTTTATTTTTTTTATTTTTCCCAGTATTCAAAGAAGTGTATTGTGATTGATATGCAGGGTTAATCCAAGGGAATAATGGCGTTCATAAAGATTATTTAAGTTGTTTTGTATGTCTTAAAGTGCAATGTAAGATTCATGTATGTAATCTATTTTCCAAGACTACTAAACTGATCGGTCCTTTGGGACTTTATTCCTTGTAATCATGCAAATGTATTAAAATAATGCACTGACTCTGGGTAATTGGGGTCAGGGCGTTACAATTGGTATCAGAGGAAGTTTAGCAATAACCTTGAAAGCTAGATTTAGATAAACTATGATTAGAGCACATAGCCCCAAGATAGACTTTGAGGATTAGTATATAATAACTTCTTAGAATTTTGGTATTGTAGAGATTTTGTGAGTTTTCCGAGAAATACATCCCTGTCTGGATACGAGTAGGTAGAGGCGGCTCTAGCACAGATGTACCTAGGGGTAAAACCTGAAAACACCACTTTGATCTAGACTCGAATGGGAACTGGTGCACGACAACGGGCCTTGCTGCACTCTTGGTTACGACACTCCCAAGGGATTTGATTAGGATAATTCTCATTTTCTTTATAAACCACTATGAAAGGTTTATGAGTATATACCACCTCAAAGAAAACATTTTTTTGATTATGGATTATATCCATAAATAGTTCAATTTATGTTAAGTGTTTTACAAGTATGGGATTATGTATATTGATTCATAAGCTGATCTAGTTTATGCCATTGTTTAGAAATGACACCTAGTGGAAGTAATGGAAACCATATCAATGCACGCACTCCATGTAGAGATTTCCCCCCTGGTCGAGATAATTATAGTGGAGCTGGTGATGCAACTGGTGCTGATCAGCTAATCACCATACTGGGATAACTCACTCAGGTTATGAATAATAACCTTACCCATATGGAGCACCCCAATCCGCAGCATGGAGGATCAATGTTAGATCGCTTCATGAGGAAAAAACCACCAACATTCAATGGGAGTACAAATCCCTTAGTAGCTGAGCAGTGGATAAATTCCTTAGAGAAAATATTCCACGCCTTGGGGAGTAGCGAAAGGGAAAAAGTTGTCATGGCATTTTACTGCCTCACTGGAGATGCTGATCAATGGTGGTCATTGATTCAAAACATGAAGGAAGATGATGAAGTATCAAATATGGAATGGAGGGAGTTCAAAGGGATTTTCTTAGAAAAATACTTTCCTCATGACCATCGAGAAGATATGGAAAGACAATTTCTGAATCTGAGACAAAAGGAGGATGAGAATGTCTCAAAGTATGAGGCTAACTTTACATGGTTAGTGAGGCATGCTGCATATTATATACGTAACCTAATAAGTAAGATTGATCGTTTCTTTGATGGGTTAAAACCATTTCTTCGTCGAGCATTAGTCTCACAATCTTTCTCAACGTACGAAGATATAGTCTCATGTGCTATCAAGACAAAAAATTAATTCTCTAAATCTTATGACAATAAAGTAAAGCAAGATAAGAAGAGAATGATAGAGAAAGATACAGATAAAGGGAAAAATGGAAAGAAGGATTTTCCATTATGTGAAAATTGTGGGAAGAAACACCCTGGTACTTGCCTAAAAGGAATGAGAGTTTGTTACAAATGTGGAGAAAAAGGTCACCAGACTCGTGATTGCAAGGGAAAGGAGGATATCAATGTTGAATGCTACAATTTTAGAGAAATGGGGAATTATGAAAATTAATGTCCTAAGCGTCAGGGAAACATACCTCAGAAAAGGTTAAGGGATCAAGGCCAAGCTTATGATGTTACTACAGTTGAAGAGGAATAATTAATGTATTTGTGTTTTTGGACTCAAGGATTATATTCTGGTTATGAGAATAACATGATATATATAAGGATTGTACTGCAGTACTTGTTGTTTTCATTAAGGTTTTAATATGACTATGGTAATCATATTTTCAGTATGTGACAATAAGAGAAACTTTACTCTATTAGGAGAATCAGATGTTGCGATTGATTTTGGAATTTAGATACCTTTTACAGAGTCTGGAAAAAAGTAATTTGGATAACTATAATGTTTTGGAATGGATTAAGTTGAACTTTGGATAGTATTGTTCAAGTTTAAAACATTTCTTATGATTATTTTTGGAATATTATGATACTATAGTTTTAGGAAAAGGACAACCTGTAGGTCGGGCGATAACCTGTCGCGTCGGACAAAGCTGCAGGAATCGAACCGACAACCATAGTGCGACAAACCTTTATTACCTACCATTAGCCTATAGGAAGTCCCTGGTTATTAAAAAAATATTTTTTCATTATAATTGTATGTGTTAATGATTGTATCCTTATACTATTAGGATAAATATAATATTTTTGAGTTCTATTATCTTTTGGAGTGAAAGATGAGTTTGTGGTAGAAATTAGTTGAAGGATGAAAACTCTACTTGTCAAGATGTATATATATATATTTATCTTATTCTATAAAGAAATTAATTCTTTAGGGAAGGGATATTAATACAAAAAATGTGTTATTCTAATACCTTATATTTTTTTGAACTGATGATATTTTAAATCATCATAGATTGATGGCTTTGAGGCCCTTAATTCTACACTTGTTTGTGATTGATGACCTCAATCACTCCCTATAAATATTTACGCTTTCCTCCAATTATGTGTCTCTAATTGCCACCAATGTTCTCTAAATAGATATCATAATTTGGTGGTGACCATTTCATTTCTCTTTTCCTCTTATTAAGACTAAATTTTATTAACCCAATTTCCGATGTGGGTTTTCCCACAAAGATATTTTCTATTTTCAACCTTTTATTTTTGAAGAACAGTTTCAAATTGTGAGGACGCAATTTATTTAAGGAGGGAAGAATGTAACACCCCAAGATTTCATAGTGCGTTATTTCTTCAAAATAATTCAATAACTTGCACTACACGCAACACCGAGTTCAAGCGCACCATGACTTACCAAACAAGCCGTTCAAAAGAGGTTATGAATAATATTAACTGAATTTTGAACTTTATATAATCCTTATAATTTTAGAATCCATATTATGAGTTTCTTAGACATAATTTAAGAACAAATTCATTTTTTTTTCAGATAAAAGAAGTATTTTTCAAAAAATGCACTTTTACCGACTTTTAATGGTGAACCCTTTTTAAATCCAATATTTTAAACTTTTATATATTCAATTTGACTAAATAAATTTATTCTTTAGAATGGGGACATCAAAAATTTACAATGTAACACCCCAAGCTTCCACTATATGCTTCTCTTTGAATAATACAGTAGCGTGTATTGTATGCAACTTCGAGATTCTAACATGCCGCGACCAATCAAAGTAGCCGTTATGAATAGTAATACCCACTTTTTGAAATTTTATACATTTTAACTTTCAAAATGGACTTCATTTTTGGATTTGGAATATTGAAATTATCCTAGGATGAAATTTTGGTACTTTTCGGATAACTTTTATATTTTGATGAATAGTGAAAATTACTAAATTTTTATTAAAAACAACTTTTTTAATCGAAATAATTAATAGTGATAAATTATGAATTTGAGTGGTTTTAAAGTATATTTAGAATATATTTTTAGCATTTAATACAATTTTGGTTATTGGACATAATTTCACATTTAAACCGGACTTAAACAAGTGTCAATCTTTTGATAGTTATTATCTCTTAAAAGCACGCTTTTTGTTTTGACAGCGGGAATTAATTTTAAATTAATTTCTACCACTTCTGTGTTTTGAATTTGGAAAAATGGACTCCATATTTGGAATCAGGATGTCCAAATTGTGTAAATAGGTAACTTTTATTTTTAGACATTTTGAATAATTACTTCGGTAAATATTTTATTTACCACGGTTAAAGGGTAAATCCGATAAATAAGGGTAAACAAATAATATTATAATAATAATAATAAATTACCCTAAAACGTGTCCTAAACTTATTGGTAGATACATGTTCGACCATGGGAATCTTTGGGTTGATTTTGGGACCCCATGGAGCCACTTTTAGGTGATAGAGACACTTTATATTAATTAAGTTAAAGTAAACACAAAAATGACATAAGCTTATATCTTTTAGAAAAACAATTTTTACATAGGGTTATATATGTTATATTTTCGATTATAAATATTCATTAGAAATATAAAACTATTTAATACATAATTATATTTTATTTATAATTTTTAGACATTAAATAATATAATTTATTTATGAAACAATGATGATGCAGTAATTACCTTATTAGTGAAATATTAAAATAATTGATATTTTAAATACCCAAATAAATATAATTTGAGACCTTTAATGAATTACAATAATTTTATAGGTTAATTGGACATGTTATAGTTTATTAAATGAATTAGTATCGAATTAATAATGCTGTTATGAATTTATCAAAAACAAAATACCCAATAGTGTCAAAAATGACATAAAAGAGTTTTTTAAAAAAATATTATATTATTAATTGATATTTAATTCCTAAAAATCAAAGGTTCAGAAAAAGGACTTATATCATTATTTTTGTATCATTAATGGACCACTTTGGGGTTTCTTGGATGTATATAGTAAGTTTATTTACTATATAATATAAAAATACAAAGTGACATGGTAAGTGTCAAACTAATTAACTAAGAGTTAAAACTAAAAGATAAGGTTAATATAATGACCCAAACCTGTCTAAAATCTACTGGTTGAAAGGATTTCGACCCATCCCTACCTTATACTTTTAATAACCCACTTTGGAGCCATTATAAACTGAATATGAATTTATTATAAAATAATACTTAAAGTTTTTCCTAAAGAGCCCCTCAACCCCTTATAAAAGGACACCACTTCTAACCATTTTTTCACACCTTCAAAGCCTTTTGGTTCAGCCAAACCCTTGATAAATATCCTACCAACTTACCTCACTTAAACCTAGAGGCCTTAGTTTGATTAGAAAACCAACCTAAGGAGCCCTTTTGATCAAATCAAAAGGAAGAACCCGAAGAAGAGGTAACGTCTTCACCACCCTCTTTAAAGTTACTTTCTTCTTCAACTTATTATTTATTTGTTATTTCTATTCTAAAATAATAACTACATTATATACTATATACTATGATGTTATTATAAATATGGTACAACCATATTTAGTATTCTATCTATCCCTTGAATGACATGTCACCATACGTGCGTACATACGGCTTACCGTCTCTACGTCGTGGTGTAATTGTTATTAAATACATTATTATTTGTATGGGTATAATAATGACGATTGATTCATGTAAATAATAAATATAACATGATAATTATTCTGTATATATGATATACTACCCAATTATATATTATTTTAATATCAAAAGAATGATATTGTCGCTCATGCGTACGTATGGACTACCGTCTCTACGAACACGATAAGATTCATTCCCCTTCGTATCCATTCAAGAATAATTTTAATTTTATGGTTAAAAATAATGTTTAAAGACTTAATATAATTCTGTATATGAATATGATACAACCTATCCATAAAAAACACAGCTTATGTAACAAAACATATAAAAGAAAACGAGTAAGTTAACACCCAAAACGACGATAATACTAAGATTTATTAATAAAGCAATGTTAAAAGATCATATATTATTTCATATTAATATATATGATTATTTTATAATTTAATAACAATTATTTCACCATTATACAGGAGGTTAACCTACCATCAACCAAGGAAAAGTACAAGGTAAGTGCTTTTCATCTCACTCCTTATTCCTGTGAGATTCACGCCATATTGCCACTATTACCTTTTGTGTGGTTTATGTACTGCCCATAATTGTATTCTTTGTGTAATACACTTTAATTTATGTGTATTTACATATTCATTGTATGATACCTCTTTCATGTGTTTTATGTTTTATAAGGGTTTATTTCACAATCTCTTCATTCTCCGAGGTTTTTTATACGTAATTATCTACTAGGACCTCTTTATCATCCACATCCATGTTTCTTAAAAATGTATTTCAAAACATTCTTACTATTTTATAGAATATGGGTTAAAGTCATTTTTACCATTTTGAATTTTTATAAGAAGTTTATAAAGGAATATTTCTATTGTTTTCCAAACAAGGTCCTTTTTAACCTTTTTGAAAGAATTAAGGTAAGAATGTCTTTTTTTAACTTATACGGTGGGTGCGGCTATTTTCTGCCATTATAAAATATTCAAAGCTTCCCTTACAAGCTTATAAGAATATTTTTAAATTAATTTTTTTCTTTTATAATTATGTGACTTTTAAATTATTAAAAAAAAGAAATATTTCTCTCAAATAGTTTTGATTTCATCTATGTCAACATCCTTTGATGGATTTTAAGCTTATTTGAAGTTGAGTTATTATGATACAAATCATCCATATTGTATTTAAGGTTTTGTGATATGTTTGACTATGGTTGAGTTATTTTTATACCATTAATGGTTTATGATTAATGTTTTGGAATTTCGTATGCTAGTTTTAATACGAATGTTTATGTTATATTTCATCCTCTTCTTAAAATGAATGTGTTGGACTAGTATGTTCTGGGTTGGGGTCCAGTTACAACAGACCCTCCGGGTTGGTGTCCGGTTATTAGAAGCACTCTGGGTTGGTGTCCGGTTATTAGAGGCACTCCTGGTTGGTGTCCGGTTATTAGAGGCACTCCGAGTTGGAGTCCGGTTACAGAGGCTCTCTGGGATGGAGTCCGGTTAGAGAGGCTCTCTGGGTTGGGTTCTTGTTACAGTTATCCCATAGGTCATGGCACGAGGCCTAGACACAGAAATTAAAGTTCGGCATTATAAATTCCATCATTATGAAAGTGGTTAGTGATATTGCATGTGATTATTCGACTAGTAGAATATCCATGTGAATAAGTAAATGAAATTATTTCATTTTATTTTTGCCATACTATGCTGAAGTTCAAGTTTAAAAGGCTTTTGTTTTAGTTATACATTGCCTTAAATGTTTATGCTTATTTATGAAAGTTTCCACTGTATTGCTTACCCTTACTGAGCATTTGAGCTCACCCCTTTCTATGTTTTATTTTTCCCAGGATTCTATGAAGTGTATTGTGATTGATATGCAGGGTTAAGCCAAGGGAATAATGGCGTTCATAAAGATTATTTATGTTGTTTTCTATGTCTTAAAGTGCAATGTAACATTCATGTATGTAATATATTTTCCAAGACTGCTAAACTGATCGGTCCTTCAGGACTTGATTCCTTGTAATCATGCCAATGTATTAAAATAATGCACCGACTCTGGGTAACTGGGGTTGGGGCGTTACATTTTGTATAACTATCATTTATTTTCAATAAATTAAGTAATTTAAAAGTCTAATATGATATGAATTTTATTTAAGAGTGAAATTAGTATTATTTAGTTATATATAATATAATTAATTACATTTGAATCATATTTATACTAGATCTTGGTATAAGTTTATTTTTAGACTTAAAAATGGTTTTTTTCTAAAAAACCATTTTTTAACGCGTCTAGCATGTCTAATTTTAAATTAAACTATACCACTTATATGAATTTAATTTTGAAAAATATATTCCATATTTGGAATCAGGAGGTCCAAATTTGGTAAATAGGTCCCTTTAATTTTTATTAATTATAAATAGTAACTATAGTAAATAATTATCACTATGATAAGGGTAAATCGAGCAATTAAGGTTAAAAATAATATGATAAGGACTAAAAATTTACCCTAAAACTTTAATTTATCCTATTTTATGAGTTTAGTTTGGACATTTCCATCCAAGTATTGAATATATGGCCACTTGGTTCTATATTAATTTGATTTTAACCTTTATAATATTAAAGTAAAAGATAAAGAAAAAAATGCCACTTTATGGATTTTAATATATATAATATTTTGTGACAATGATATAAAAAATTTATTTTATATTATAAATATTCATTTAAATATAAATTATTTTTTTTATCATGATAATTTTTAGCAATGCTTACACAACACTGACATAATATTTATTCAATTAATAGAAAAATAAAATAAATGATTTTAAAAGTAATATAATTTGAAAGAATTATTGTGCTACATGAATTTTTTAGATAAATATAAAATTTTAGAAATATGAAAATTGAATATATTCACATTTAATTTTCTTTCATGTGGTTTTCAAAGTCAAATTAAATTAATAGTTCTAAAAATGAAATTAATGTTATTTCATAATAAATAATATTTTATTAAATGATTTAAAATTATTAAAAATACTATATTTGGAAAATTGATTGTTATATGTATAAAAATATAAACTATGGTCCATTAATAGACCAATTTTTCTTTCATAGTAACTATATTTACCCCTAAAGAGTAAAAAACTTCATTATCATGGTAATTGTCGAAAAGGGTTAACACGGGTTAAAACCAAAATATAAGGGTGAAACCATCACCTAAACTTGTAAAAATTTCATTGGTTGATAGTATTTAGACCCATAATAAACTTATATTGTAATTATATCAGTTTTTTTACATTTTTAAATTAAAATTATTTTATATTAATTTAATATTTTAAGAAATCCCAAAAGTGACCCTATCCTCACCTATTTAAGAGAATATCCTATCCTCTTTTCTGGAAACTTAAAAATCCTTTTGATTCAGTCAATACCCACACAAATAACTTTATTAATTCCCTTACCACATCTTAGATTTGTCTTTTTTGATTAGAAAACTCTCCTAGGTGCAATCCTAAAGAGGTTGTTCAAAGAAGAGGTATCATTCTTAATCGAGCATTTTGTTTTGTTTATTCCTCCACATACTTAAAATATTATTAAACCATGAAAATATAATAAAATAATTATCTAACATATAAAAATATTTTATTTTTTTAATATAATAACCTACATCTATATCATATTACATGAAATGGGAAATGAAACCATTGTTCATATGTACGACAGACTACCACCACACGAACCGATATAATTCATTTTCCATCATAACATATCATGAATGTTTATGATGATGTATTTAATGCATATATATATGATATTAATTTCACATTTATCATTTTAAAAAATTAATATATCATATATTTTCTTACCTTTCCATTCATTGAAAGATGACAACGTAGTTTGTGCGCATGTGTGGATTACCACCTCCATGAAGTGATGTGATTCATTTATTATTACCAAATCACATGGATGCTATATATAAATGTATTTAAATAAATAATATTATATTTATGATATAATTATCATTATTTAAATATAAAATAACACTTAACTTCTTTTCATCATGATCATTGAAAATTAGAAACGTTACTCATGCATACGTATAACCTACCGTCTCCATAATTGCAACATAGATAATTTTTCATAACCATATTTCAGGGTTGGATTTAAAAGTATAATTGATATATAAAAATTATAATCCTGTAATTATTATTATTATGGATATTATTAAATAATATTCACTTTGACCATAGTCAACTTACCTATGTGATTTTGGACTTATGAGCCGAATATCTTCAAAACATCAAACATGTACCTAAATGATTAAGTAATTGAATATAGAATGATAATAAATACAATAAAATTAATAAAAAACTTGAAAAAGGTTCTTAATACATAAAATAATTAATATAATTTTATTATCCAGGAAGATAAATAATGTATATGACAAGTTATCCTCAAGGTAAAGGATTTTATCTGAATTTCCTTTCATTAAGGCATATTTTAATGTTATGCACCTAATTTATTTTATATGGTGTATATAATTACAATTTTATATTTTATATCATTAATACATAATAATTCAAGGTATTTAAAGTTAAAATTAATTTTACTTCATCCAAGTGGATTTGTTTCGAAAGTTAGCAAAGTGGTAAAGGCTTTATGTTACAATCTTATTTCTTTTTGAATTTTTTTATATTCAAGGATCCTTTAAGAGAAGTAATATATAATTATTTTCTTGAAGTAAATAAATTTTATTATTTGTAAATGAATGTTATTAACATGTTTGGTTTCTATTTTCTACCTTATTGAATAAAGAAACATGAAGAAAGTTATTTATAAGTAATACCGATCTGGTATCTTCTCTTAGATCCAGAATCTTTCTCCTCCATGTCTATATTTTCCTTAAAATATTTTAAATAATATACATACTATTATACAATTATTTATTAAATAAAATTTTAACCATTTTTTAATTTTTAAAAAATTGATTAAAATGAATCTTTATATCATTTTCTGAATGAGGTACTTTTTTTATTTTTTACAAAAGTGTGAAAGAAATGTTTTCTTTTAACTTATACATCATGAATGGAATTTTCCACCATCATGAAAACTCAATGATTTTAATATTAATTTATAATATTAATTGTTTATTTTCAAAGAAATTTTTTTCTATAATATTTTGTATTTTTTTATTTTAAATAAGTGATTTCAAAGTGAAAAGGGTATTTCACTCAAAGAAATATTCCATGTGATTTTTAAAGACATTTTCATCAATGATGAAAACATTTGATGTTACAGATCACTTAAATATCATGTATATATATGCCTCTTATATATATACCTAGCTCATTATCCCTTAATTTAATAGGGTAATGCATTCAATAATTTCATTTATCAAATTCCTTCTTTATGAAATCTCATTTGATTACGACATGAGGCAAGATTATGCAACCCATTTCTTTCCATGGGAAAATACTATGTTTATACCTTGTGATTGATTTAATTTTTTTGGCACACATAATCATGTAAATTTTATTATATGTGCACCAAGAGAGCGCTCCAATGCATTGGGTAATGTTTTTTGTCTCATGAGACATTATGTATGGGATTAGAGATTAAACCAAATCCATTATGGGACTCTTCCCACCATGTGATGTTGACATGTAAATTAGCCTTGACTTATGCTTATGTGATGTTATATATTTCTTAAACTTTCCTATATTTCCATTATATTATGATACCATTTTATTTATATTATGCTCACATGTGATTATTCATGAGCCTTCTATTTTATAATATAATGTTTTTCCTTGTTATCATGTTTACTCTATCACTAGGCCTTATTTCCCACCCTATCTTTTATGTATTACCCAGGTAATCCTATGAAGTTATAGGATATCACTAAGTATAATAAAAATAAAGGCTTTATGTTTTATATTCCTTTTTTATGCACCCAGTCTTCCAAATACACCAGGCCTATCGATCTTTGGGTTGTACTTATTGGATATTTATATTGAAAATCATGTAATAATATGTGTCAAAGGCTTGGGTCACTATAGCGTGCTTGAGGTAAGGTTATTAATGTGGATAAATTAGAGATAAATCCAATAACAAGATAGGTTCTCCCTTTAATACTTAACTATATATTTTTTATGTATGTGATTCCGTGTGCATGCTTAGGGGTTTTGGTTTGGAATACCATTTAGGATATGAGTGTTTTCTAATTGTAAGGGGGATAGGGTAAATCCTTACATTATTGGATTAGGTATTCCATATATGGTTTAAGAAATCACGATACACCCTAAGAATACATCATTAAGTGGATTTGTTCTTATTTATTCTTTATAAAACCATATATGGTCTTAATTAGCGTAATAAATTATGAGGGTCTTGGGAAGAGTCGTGGTAGTGTGGATAAATAACTCCCAAGTTGGTAAGTTCTTGATTAATAGTTTTGGTTAGTGTCTGACCTGGGAATTGAAAAATTTTGGGGTGTAGTGGAAGTATTTGGTCATGTTACCAATAATGTTTTTCATTGGTTTCTTTAGATAAATCCTCAGAACTTGATGAATGAAACTCCAGAATACTGTAATAGAGGATATTTTCAAATATAATATACAATTAATCTATAAAATAGAATGAAATTTACTTGACAATTATTTTTTCATTGATGAATTTGGTTTTCATTCTTGTCTTATCATCATTATGATAAATAATAAAAAACAATATTCTTTTAGTAGTATCCAAACATGTTCCATGAATCTTGAATGATGCTAATGTATATTTGGGTGCTAGCACAAAGGTATTGATTGTCTCGTACAGTTCTCCATTGATCACAACATGAATTCCTTAAAACCAGAAGGATAATTTCTCTTATTCTCCTGGTCTTTAGAGTGATGAGGATAATGATCACCTCTCATTCTCATGATCATTCTTGAGAGTTCCTATTTATGGTTTTGAGGGAATTCTATTGAAAGAATATTATTATGCACAAAAATTATCACAACCCTATAAATGATATAAGTTGGGTTATATACTTAGTTTTAGACAATTAGTAATTTCACAGACTCCATTTATCTAATTTTGTTATTCTAAGAAAACCCCAGTCTAATAATAATAATATAATTATTATATTCCATGATATATGCTAACTTGAGGATACTTAAATTTCATTTCTTAAATAAACAAATTGATATTTATTTAAATGATATTAAATAATCTATATCATTTCCATCATGCCCTTAACTCAGCCCATTAATCATCCTTGAAATTTATCAAAACTTCAATAATAAATAAATAAATAAATAAATTTATATTGTTTGTTTAATAAATAAATAAATATTATATTCACCAACTGGAGAATGAATATTTAATTAATTAATAAATAATTATTTATTACATTATGGAGAATAAAAAAGAGATAAATATATATTATTTTTGCTAACTATAATATAGAATTTATATAATATTCGACTCATATATATTCTGAACCAAATAATTGGTGATTGAATTTATACGATCAACAAAACCTGAATAACTATAATTCCTCAATCTGGAGAATAATATTTATTCTAACTATAAAATTTAATTAGAATTTTACTAAGATTCTATACACTTAGTGTATGACCCTCTAGGCCTCTTTCTCAGTGGCATTAGATGACTTATCATAAAGTACAAGATTATCATCTAGAAAAAAATCATTTCACCCATAGAGAAAAAAGTTAATGTCACAACCACAACAACCTCATACAAATTCTTACTATGTAATATAATCATATTGTCTCAATTTCTCATTAAGCAGGTTGATACTTTTGTTATCAACCTATATGCTTGATTATCTTTATTTTATTTCCTAAAATAAACTCATTGATGAATTACCCTAGAAATGAATTTAATCAAACATTCCCATTTCAATAAAAGTATAGAGATACGATCTTTCATAATTCAGAAGGGAAAAATATTTTCTTAAGTTATTCATTAATGTCAAATCACTTATGATGAAACAAACATATCCTAACTCACCATGAGCATATGTTGTCACAATTTTTATCAATATATCAATGTTCACAATTCATCATGTACATTAATAATAATATCAAGTTTAAGGACCAATAATTTTTTTAGATAGTAATATACAATGACACATAAAATGTGTAATTTTATTAGCTGGTTTATCCTTCTAACATCTTATCTTGGAGATTACAAATTGTGAACTTCATAATAATAAGTATCAATGTATTATGATCCTCAAACACTTAATAGTAAAACATTATCTCTATGCCATTATATAAATTTAATTTGACCATAGAACATATATTTAATAATATCATCATTTCACTTCAAGGTTCTCATTATATTGTGGAACTACTATAACCTTTCAATGCAACAAATTATTTAAGTATATTTTCCCATCAATGTTTTGAAGAATAATACTTATCATGTGATAAGATATTTATTAATATTATAGTATTTGAATATTTTAGTAATAAAAAGAACAAAGTTAGTTGGTTCTAGTGAAATAACTCTAATATTATCCTACTTTCACTAGATTCGACAGCTAATTAACTAGTTATATCTCACATTATCAATATGATTCTACTAATATATGGAAATATTTACTTGACCATCCATGTTCTTGTGTCTATTCTAATAAATGTGACTTCACCCCTTTGAGAAAATCCCTTAAGAGATGATATCAGAGAGTATTAACCTTTTGTCCTCCATAAAAACTTGACATCCTTACTAAAAAAATATCCCGGAAAAAAACCATTTCAAAACCTGTTATTAAGATTTATCAAAAGCCACAACGTAATCAGTTATTATAAATATGGAACCCTCTAGCTGTAATAAGTTTTTCTTTCTTATTAACTTGATATAACGATGATATGAATTAAATTGATCTAAAAAAGACTAGTTTTATATCCCCTTAGAAACTAATATACCCGTTTCTCAAAAAATTAGGAACTCATACATTTTTACTTTATCAAGTGATGTCAGATAGTTCTATCCGCAAGCCTATGCAGTTCTCTGAATTAGATTTTATATTTTCCCTTTATAATTTATACATAAGAAATATCAAAATCGGTACATATCATGACATGTGAGATAGATTACAAACCACTCTTAGGCATATGGAATTTTATTCATAATAATATTCTCACGTGCTTTCACACATCAACTTGGAGAGATTTCATGCTATGTGACCTAGGAAACAATTCGTCTATAATTGTAAAATATTTTATTTTCAATACCTCTACAAAACATGTACTACGAATAGATCTAATAAACCCCATAAATCTATGTTTGTATATCTTGTTTCTTAGAACTTGGGTCACTATTTTAAGTCATCTTAAAGAAAATATTTAGCCTTAATGAACTTGAAAGATTAAAAATATGTTATCAATATATATATCTTGGGAAACTATAGCACCCCCACTAACCTCTTGCAGAAACATGGAATATTCACATTTTTAATAAAATAAAACTATTTGGAGGCTTCATTAAAAAAAATTATATGATCATTTTTCTTACTTATATATATAAATGGATTTTTAAAACCTTCATATCTTATTGGATTTATTTGGTATCAACAACCCTTCTATTTACATCATATAGAAAACTTATATAGGGTTTATATATAGGAACCTGGTCTTGAAAACTAATCACCCAATATAATAATCATTGAAGATTTCTATTCAAGTGGAGTTATAATAGAATTTAGAATAAAAACTAGTGTAAAGGTTTTTTCATAGACTATTTTAACATTTATTGAAACCTCTAGTAAGCAATTAATATTTATTGGTACTAGATTGTACCATTCATGTCTAGTTTCTCTCGAATACCCACCAATGGATTTACATCAACTAGATAAAACACCAAAATATGAACTAGATTTCGGTACATTAAATCTATATTTGAATCCATATAAACTTTCCAACATTATCCTATTTCTATTTACTGTTTCATATAGGATTCATTATTTTTATAAAATAATATATCACCAAACTTAGTGAATATAAAAATCTTTGGTTTTAACTTTCCTACATAGTAGGTGTCTTTGGAACAACACCACCCACCGAATCTTAGGAAATTTAGTGTTCCTATGCCAACACATGCATATCTAGAGCCTTAATTTGATTAAAGTTAAATCTTCTCCTATTATCTCAAAAGAGTAATTCATAATTCTTATGTAAAAATAGTAAGTATGGAATAATACCTATATATATTAAGGATGTTAATATCCATAGTAGCTATAAGAAAATTAAATATGGCGCACTTAGTGTTTCCTCTTTGAACATTTGTAGCTAAATACAACTTTATCAAATGGTTATTATCAAACACATTAAGCTAATAAATAATTTAATTTTATCATATTTTAACCTATGTGATACCCCTTAGTCAATATAATTGGAATATGGTTAGCTATTATAATTATATTCGTGAAACATTTCATGATAGTCATTTTGGAAAACTTACATACATATAAGAATCCTCATCAATAATCCTTGTAATACCATTGAGTCTTTGATGTGTATAAGGTAATGTGAGTTTAGTAATAGTTTCACTAAATATTTTAGTGATCAATGAATACTTTATTAAGATATACTCTGACAAACCTGCCTAAATAATCCTATATTTTTTACTAAGTATATTAATTTCTATACTGAGCATCCCTAAAATCTATTAAAGGAATATCATGAAGTATATGAACTTACCTTTATATTCTCTATATATTAGTTCATGTAGTCTAGATAAAATATCTCTATAAGCCATGTGGAATACCTTTATTTATAAGGGTTTATTTATCTAAAACTTAATAAGTAATTTTATCAAATACCTAAGAATTTTAGCATCAAAGAGTATAAACTTCTTAATAGGTATATACTTAAAAATTAATTTTAGTTTTAATTGACTAAGAATTATCTTTCCAAAAATGGGTATGAGAATTATATTTTATATTCATAATTCATTGCTAATTTTGGATATATGTTTTCAAGTATAACCAAACTATTTGTTAAGCATAAAATATCATAAAAAAATTCATTCAAAAAATGAAATAACATCTCATTGTGTTTAAGTGTGCATAAATATAAATATTTTTTTTAACACTTAATAAAAAATAATACTTTCATAAGAATAAATCTTCTTGGAAATAAAAAATTATATCCTCCTCTTTTATGACTTAGAAATCACTATTTCTTAGATACTTAGAGAGTTCACTTTACTTTTTTTAATGTTTTAAACTTCCTTGGTTCTTATATTTGGATATAAATATGTGAATTTTATATTTTATTTAATAAACATGAAATAACATCTCATTGTGTTTAAGTGTGCATCAATATAAATATTTTTATAACACTTAATAAAAAATAATAATTTCATCAGAATAAATCCTCTGGGAAATAAAAAATTATATCCTCCTCTTTTATGACTTAGAAATAACTCTTTCTTAGATACTTTGAGAGTTCACTTTAATTTTTGTAATGTTTTAAACTTCCTTGGTTCTTATATTTGGATATAAATATGTGAATTTCATATTTTATTTAATAAATAAGAAGTGAAAAAGAAATATTACATTAAATGATGAATATAACTTATATAGAATCAATTATCTACTTCTTCTTCAATTAATTACAGTCATTATTTTAGTAACATTTATTAGAAATATGTGAAGTATATATCCTCTTGTTCATTGATCTCCCCTTGAATATTTTTTCTATTTTAATTATGTTATAAATTCACCATTGAATTTGAACCGGTCATGGGATTTTTAACCCAGTCTTTTACTTTTTTCACCGTAACAGGTGAGAAACCATGTTCCCACTAATCCTTATCTTCTTGGACAAGAATATTAAAAATATTATTTTGTATATTATCCTTACTGTTCATCCTATAATTATTGATAAATATTGAAAATATTGGTATTAAGGATGATAAAAAGAGAGTAATGGATAATATTTTATCCAAATAGAAGCACACATTCTCTAACTAATCAATATAATTCAGTATTTTGAAGGCAAGATCACTACCTAGGTTCCCATATTTCAGTTTACACTCATATAATGCATCAATGATCTCATTTATATTAAGCCTCTATTTTTTTTCATGTCCAAGTAGATGAGTTTTTATGGTTTAAGAATCCATGTCCTTATGCTACATCTCATGTTCTCCATGCATAACTAATAACATGATGTAATGAATATAAGTTTCATCCTCCATGTATTTATTATAGGCATTCTTTTTTAATTTCACTTGCTCAATGAGGTGTCTAATCAAGAATAGGATATTATAGCACATAGAATAAATTTTTATATATTAGTGCAGTGTATAAAAAATTGTACCAATTTGGGAAATTTGTGTTGGTGAGGACATGGAATGTGTTTAGGAATGATCATAGTGGTCATGTGGTTTCACATTTTATTTTTTAATAATGAAATAAGATTTTAATACTTTATCTTAAATATCAAGGATGATGTAATAAATTTATTTTAATAGTCTCCCATTATTTTATTAAATCCTAATAACCCTCACTATTGGAATTGAAATATCATACCATATAGATATTCTAGTGGAAATGATCCATATTACCCTTCTCATAACTCATACGAGGGATTGGTTAAAATGCTCAAATCTATTTAGGTAGGCAGTCTTGAAAAATACATTATCTTTCCATTCCTTGGCCCGTTGAGTGGACTCCCCAATCTTGAAATCCTAAACTCATATTTCCTCCACAATAGTGTCAAAATTTTATAAAGACATGTGAGGGAAACTAATCTTGACATCAATTTGGTTAAGTCAATCCAAAACTTTCATAATAACTCATAGATAAATTAAAGTGTTTTGATGATGAACATACTAACAATTTCATCTATGGCTGAACTCTAACTTAGGTAATGGAAAGATTTTCTAAATTAATATTTTCTTGAGGGTTTTTATGTTCTATGTAAATATCTTTTATTTTATCCTTCTACATGATTTATAAAATTATATAGATTTTATATAATTAATTAGCCATGCCCTATTAAATAATTTATACATAATATATTTAATTTATTTTATCTTAATATGATTATTATTTTATTTACTTTATGTGACCATGTTTAAACATTAATTAAATATCACATCACATAAATAAATGAATAACCATGCACTAGAAAAAACAAAATAAACATGTGGTATGATCATGAACTTTTAATACTGTCTGGTTTATCAAGTGGACAATAAACCAACCCTTGCCCCCAGGGGAATATCTTCTTAAGTTGGGCTTGACTCAAGTTGCAACATTTCACCTTTCAAACTTTGTATCTTCTTTTGTTGATTTTACTTTAGCTTAGTTTTGAACCACCTACTCTCTCATGATAATTCCCTCATTTATGCATGATTACTCACATATAGGTGAGGGAGACTAGGGGTTTGGGGTTACATAAATAAACCATGAGCATGTAGGCCCATACATAATAAGAATAAATATATGATACACATATCATAATATTTAATTTAATAATAAATAAATTTCAAAAAACCATGATATAAATAATTAAATTAAATAAAAACCCAACACATACATAGGTTAGTATAGCTTATGATCATTTACATATGGAACAATTATAAATTTAAACAATCTAGCATTCATTTAAATACATTCTCTATTAATATTAATCACTTGAATTGATAAAATAATTATCTTATTAATTAATTAATTAATTATTTAATTATCCATTAAAACAATTCTTAAGATTCCCATCCCTTTTAAATTTAAATAAATAAAATAAAATAATTTTAATTTTCAATTAATTAAGTACATGGTGTGTATTGAAAGTGGAACAAGGTGCATGATTTTGATACATTTTAAACTCATTTTTTTGAGTTTTAACTATTACATGGTGTGTACTGTCACGTGACACAGTGTGCGAGAAATTCTGTGTATGATCCTTTTCATGTACTGTGTACTTACATGACATGTATTCCCACATGGCATGTCACAATATACACAATGTGTTGTTCTATAGATCAAGATGTGTAGTTTTCACAAGGTGTCTAGCCACACCAAATTCCTGTATATATGTGATGTGTACTACTGGCGATGCCCATGAAGTACATGACATGTATGAAAACCATAAATATCATGTTTCTATAAAAATAACATGGAAAATAATTAATAAATAATTTAATATTTCACACAACCTGCTGAAATTATTCAGTGTTTAATTCGTACAAAAAACTTGGTCACATGACGTGTATAGCTAGCTACATGCCATGTTATTCAGTTTTTATTTATTTAATTAATCTATCCATGTGTTTTAATCACTTGATATGTCAGTTTAGGTGTGTACCTAGTGTGAGTTAGCTAAAATTACATGGCATGTATAACCAGTTACATGTGTAATTCATTACTGGTGACCCACACTACATGCTTAGGGAATCGGCATGTATATCACGAGGGTTTCTATATGTTACACAGTGTTTATAGCTTGCTACATGCCATTCACTTCAGGTAATTTCATGTTACTCAGCTAGCCGTAAATATGTGATGTGTATTAATTACAATCCATGTACTTTGACCACACAACTTCCGCAATTCCTATGGGGTTAAACCATGAGGGGTAATATGACTTGTACACTAGCTATACCCCATATACCCCTATCATATCACATTCCAACTAGTGGTCAATAAAAAATTTATAATGATTCCATGTATTAAACCCCCAAATGACGTGTTATGATTTTCATGACTTGTTATGGTGTGGCTGACCATGGGTATATGATCAATTTTTTTAGTTACATGCCTTGTAACCATGTTTTCCAGCCATCATCCTCAGTACCTCTAGATGGGATGTTTTGTGCATCCTTCATCTGTTCATGGAATGTTATTAGTCACATGAAATTGAATGATCATATTATCTCAAATTTTAGATTAATAATAAAAAATTAGAAATGAAAAACTAACAATCAAATGCATAATTTATCAACAAATAATAAATAATTATAAACTAATATGTGATCACTTTAATGCAACAATAAGGTTATGATGTGAAATAGAAGAGGTTGGGACTATTCCCAACATTTTTTTTCATCATTTTCTTCCGATAAATTCTTATAATTATATTAACACAATTTCAAATTATTTGAAGAGAAGATATTTTCACACATAATTTATAATTAATTTATAAACAATAATTATCTCATATTGATAATAATTCTTTAATTGAAAAATTTATCTAACCTTATTTTCATACCATCATTGAAAATAAAGAATTTAAAACACAATTCCTATATTAGTATCCAAAGATGATCTAAAAATATCATAGTGATACCGAGGGATCTCTGATTGCTAGCATGGAGGTGCCGATTATCTTTCCTTATTTTCTATTAATCACAACATGAATTCATTTAGGCTAAAAGGATTTATTCTTTTGTTCTCTCAATCTTGATAAGGAGTATAATGACTACCTCTTATTCTTAAGAGAGTTCTTGAGACGTTCTCTATAGGGTTTTGAGAGAATTATCTTGAGAGAATATCATTATTCACAACAATTGTCATAACCCAATAAATGATATAAGTTTGGTTATATACTTAGGGTTAGAAAATTAGTAATTTCACAATGGCACTTAACTAATTTATTTATTCTTAGTAAACCAAAAATCTAATAATAACAATGATGTTATTATATTATGTGATGTGCACTAACTTGAGAATACTTAAATATAATTTCTTAAATAAATAAATCAATATTTATTTAAATGATATTAAATGATCTATATCATTTCTATCATGACCTTGACCCAGCCTTTCAATCCCCCTCAACATTTATCACACCATAAATAATAAATATTTATTTAAATAAATTAATATCTTTGTATCATTCATTCATTCAATAAATAAATATTATACTAATAAACTAGTGAATAAATATTTATTTTAATATTCATGTAACCTAATAGATATTTATTTAATAAATAAATAAATATTTATTACCATGTGAATAATAAATAGGAGATAAATAAAAATTATATTTTCTAACTAACAAATAATATTTATTTAATATTTAATTCACATATATTATGAACTAGATAACTAGTGATTGAATTTATGCGATCAAGAAAACATAGATATTTATCATTCTTTAATTTAGAGAATAATATTTATTATAACTATTAAATTTAAATAGAATTTAATTAATATTTTTGATACACTTAGTGTGTGAACCTCTAGGTATCTTTCTTAGTGACATTATGTGATCGGGCTTAACACCAAGATTATAATCTAACAATATATCAATACACTCATAGAAAAAAATTTAATGTTGAAATGATGACAATATGATACATATTCATATTATAAAATATAATTCCTTTGTCTTGATATCTCATCAAGTAGGTTATGTAGTTGTTTCATAAAAAATTTTTCTTGATTTTATTTATTTGACTACCTGAAATAAACTTGTTGATGAAATACCATAGTTTTGGATTTAATGAGACAATTTTATTTCAATCAAAGGGTCAAAGATATCATTTTCCATAATTTAAAAGGGACAACTCATTTTTTTGACTTATTCATTAATATCACATCACTTATGATGCACCCACTATATCCTACTCCATAGTGAGACTATATCATCGTAATTTTCATCAATACATAAAATAAAAAAATTCATGATATAAATTAATAATAATCTCAAGTCTAATAACCCATACACACATTTACAGATAGGAATATCCAATGGCAAAAACATGTGGAATTTCTGTTGGCGGGTCTATACTCATAACCTCTTATATTGGATATTACCAAGTGTAAACTTAATGAGGATAAGTCATAGTGTATTATGAGACTTTAATACCTAATAATAAAACATCATCTTTGTCCTTCCAGATAGATGTCATCCAACAATAGAACTTATTTTTAAAAATATTTTCATAACACTTAAAGGTTCTCATTATAGAGGAGAATTGTTATAACCTTTAAATGAAAAAATACTTTAAGGATATTATAACATTAATTTAATATAGAATAATACTCATCATGTGATAATATATTTATTAATATTTAGGTATTTGAATATTCTATTAATCAAAAGTACAAAGTTAGTTGGTTTTAGGGTACCAACTCCAATGGGAATTAGTATGGAAATGGATTATTATTACGACCATAGGGCCTTATAATTCCTTGGAATGGGATGGATTGATAGAAATGGGAATGGCAGACCATTATTAACCATATAGTCTTTATGTATCTTATTTAGGGGGTCTTTCAAAGTGTTTTTCAAAGGTAACTATTCATCATGGGTTTGCCAAGTGTCACCAAGAGGAGAAAGAGAGACTAGGGTTTCCCTTGGGTATTATAGTATCTTAGAGAGGTGAATTAGAATATATTTGCAATGTAAATTTAGTTAGAATACAATGTATTATATAGTATAAATGAATGTTCTATCTTAGAGTGGGAAACATAATTAGTTATGGATGGGTTTTTCTCACATGCTTAGTGCATGGTTGGATGGGATGGAACAATTAAGTGCTAGAATCATCATAGGATAGTTGCATTAGGATTGATAATAAAAGTGTCAATATGGGAATGTAACCTTAGATATATATGGTATTACCTTATATGGGACCAGGATCATCAGGGTAGTGGTTATAGCTATTAACTTTGTGTAGCAGTTGGGATTCATTGTGATGAGTTAGGATTGACATTATAACAACCCAGATATAGTTAATAATAAATTTCATGCCTTATTAGTATTCATGAATTATATTTTATATAGTTATATTCATTATAAGAATATTATTTAATTTTTCAATAAAAAAGGAAATAGTTTCATTCTTATAACCTTTTTTTATTATATTGTAAGGTTTTAATTAAAAGTTTAATTCCTGAATTTTAGGATTTTAATTTTACAAAATGAATTTATTTTTTGAAATTAATATATCAAAATTATCTTAGGGTGTATTTTTTTTATTTTTCTGAAAAGATTGATTTTTCAGTGAATAGTGAAAAATACCGATTTTTGTAAAACTGTCATTTATTTTGATTAAATAAAGAAATTTAAAAGTAAAATTTGATCTTAAGGTAACATAAGTCTCTATTAATTATAAAAATATAATTAATTACATATTAATCACTATTATAATATATTTTGGTATAAATTCATTTTTGGGATTAAAAACACATTTTCCCAAAAACAGGTTTTCATTACGTTTTATTTTTTAATATTAAATTAATTTATTTTATAAATTGAATCATGAAAAATGGATTCCATAATTGGAATCATGAGGACCAATTTTTTTAAATATGTACCTTTTATTTTTGGTCATTGTAACAACCCGAGATTTTATAAGATATATTCTTTTTAATTTCTTTTTTATATTATGTTGTACGATACACCAAGATTATCTTGCGCTATATAAAACACCGTATTAGCTTGCAGTATATGCAAAATTATTCTTGGATCATGTTACACACAATTTTAAGTTTGTTTGATAGTTGTTATTCTACGCAACATTGAGTGTGTATGTATGCATATATATATATATATTCAATGTATAAATGAAATATGGTTGTATTTTGTTATATGCAACAACAAAAGAGTCTTGAACTACACACAACCCTGATTTGGCTTGCATTACACACAATCGCGACCTTCCTTGATAGCGTGTGTTGTACGCAATACCGGGTTTCACTAAACAACAATATATGGTTATAATATTATCATGAACTAGACCTTATGAATAGTATTAACTACATTTTGAATTTTATAACATTATTATTCATCTTACACATTTTCTAGATCTTGGTATGAGAACAAAATAATTTTTTCGGGTAAAATAAGTATTTTTCAAAAAATGCAGTTTTGCCACCTTTTGATGGCACACCCACTTTAAATATAGTTTTTGACATGTTTATAAGTTCAATTTTACAAAATAAAATTTTAATTTTGAATCATGATATAAAAATTTACATTGGATAAAGTTTTGATATTTTTCTGATGACTTTCATATTTTAATGAATAGTAAAAACACGCTATATTTTAATTAAAAACAACTTTTTTCATCATAAAAATTTATATGGTTAAATTATAATATTTAATGGTTTTAAAGTATAAATAGAATATATTTTTACCATTTAATATAATTTATGTCATTATCATTGATTTTACATTGAATTCGTAGGTTAAATAAATTCAATCTTTTGCAATGTTTTAAACAAAAACCCATTTTCTTTCGACAACAGGATTAATTTTAATTTAATTTATGAAACTTCTATGTATTGAATTTGGAAAAATGGATTCCATATTTGGAATCAGTGGGTCCAAATTATATTAATAGACTAATTTTTATTTTCGGGCTTTATGAATAGTAACAACGGTAAATTTTATTTACCATAGTAAAAGGTAAATTGGGTAATTAAGGGTAAATATAATATTATAAAATTATCCTAATACTTGTATTAATACAATTGGATGATTATATTTCGTCCTAAGTCATATTTGGGTCGAAATGGAATCCATTATAACCCACTTGGAGGTGATTAAGACCTTTAGTTTATTTTATTTAAAGGAAAGTGAAATATGTCTCACTCAACTTTAATAATTAAAGTATTTTTAATATAAGTTTATACAGAATATAAATTTGGTTATAAATACTCATTTGAAATATAAATTTTTTTTCTTTATCATGGTAATTTATTTGTAATTTTTAAGAGTTATTTAATTTCCTTATTATCTTATACATTAATGATGCGGAAATTATTCATTTAGTGAAAAATCAATAATATAGTTTTTATTGAAATAGTAATACATATCAAAAGGCCCAAAAATCTGAAAAAAACTTATTAGTAGTGTATATATAAACCCTAATCATCCACTGGCATAATTTTTGACCATTTGGATCCATATTAAGATGATTATGACACTTATAATATTTTATTTTAAATGATTCCAAAGTTGTCACCTTCATAATTTAATAAATATAACAATTTACATGTTGTTATTTTAAGAAGATAAATTCAAGCAAATTTATTATTATAAAATATTTGATATTTATATTCATCAAATGATTTTATTTTTAATTTTTATGCAACAAATAAGTGTATTAAATAATTATACAAAAATGTTGTACTAATTATTTTATTAAGAGATATACCAAATAAATGGTTTTAAAAATATTAAAATAAATATTATATGAACTATTTAATGTGCTCCAAAGATTTTATAGACAAATTTTACATGTTAGGAATCTATTAAATATTTTATTTCTAATATATACTCTGTGTATATTTTATTTAAATTCAAATAAATGAATAGTGTCAAAATTGACACTATTGTTATTTTATAAAAATAACATATTATTAAATTGTTTAAATACCACAAAAATATTTAAAAATTATAAATTGAAATTTATATAGTCTAAAATTTCATAAAGTATCCAATTATGGAAAATTAACAACAAATAAGTGATTATTTATAATCATTTAAAATTTAGAATTTTATTACCACAAATAAACTTAAATAGATTAAATAAGGATAAATCAAAATGATAAGGTTTAAAATAAGATCAAAACATGTATAAATTTTATTTTTTAATGATATTACAACCGTATCTCATCTAATATTCAAATTTATTCTTTTTTTGGAGGTTTTTATGTGGGGTTTGAATTTATATTAAACTAATATTTTTGAGGATTCCAAATGTGCCCCTCTCCTTCCTTATAAAAGGGAACCTCCTCCCTCTCTTCCTCACACCATTTTGAGCCTTTAATCTCGGATAAACTCTGCCCATTTCACTTCCCCACTTCCCTAGAAACCTTATAGAGGTACTGGTCTTCTCAAAAGACCAACCCTAGTGCCCTAAGAAGAAGTTTAAAGGAGGTGCGTCGAAGAAGAGGTAATCTCTTCTACCGATTCTTTCAAGCTTATTTCTTCTTCAACTTATTATTCTTTAGTTGTTTCATTATAAAGTAATAAAATAAGTATCACTAATATACTGATATGTTATTATAAATATGAAACAACCCCATTTCACCTTCTATCCATCCTACGGAAAACGAAATCACCACGCGTGCCTACGTACAGAATACCGTCTCCACGCCGTGGTGTAATCTATTTTTCCAACACCACATTACTTGGATGGGTATAATGGTGTAAAGAATAACTATACACAGTTATTATAACATCATACTGATTCTGATATATTGTATCATCCACTCTAATTCAATTCAATAATTATGGGAACAATATCATCGCTCATGTGTACGTACGGACTACCGTCTCCACGACGCGATGAGATTCATTCTCAATGATTAACCATTCATGAATGATTATAAAGTATATATAATAAGTAATCATGAAATATATGAAATAATAATGATACTGGATTTATTTATATATATATGTATGTCATCCAATTAATTCTATTCTATTCAATGAGGAAACGAAAACAACGTTCATGCGTACGTACGGCCTACCGTCTCCATGAACGGTGTATTTCTTTTCATTTATTGATCTATTATATATATGTATATTATGAATATATATTATATATAAATTATGTTTTATATTGTGGAATTAAGTAATCATTATTTAAGTAATCATATGAATAATTACAAGTCAAAACACGGACGACAAATGAAACGATTTTACCCAAAACGCTCTTTAACATGGAATTTACAAAAGAACGGGTAATATAAAGTCATAAGTGAACCATATATGATATCATAACAATAAATATGATTCTTTAATAAGTCAATGACATTATTTAAATCATTATACAGGAGGTTCGGATACGTACGAAGCATATCAGACCTAAGGTAAGGGATAATGTTGCAATCTCAATTGTTTTCTATCCGAGATTGCTTATACGTAAGTATTTACTGGGGTTATATTTATCATTCATGTCCAAGTTTTATAAAAATGTTTTCATGTATGTTTAAATTCATTTTTACCCATTTTTTACTTTTACTACATGATATGTAAGGAAGCTTTTTTTTGTTTACCATACGAGGTACTTTTTGACTTTTCCGACAAAAGTACGAGAAGAATGTTATTTTTAACTTATACGACATGAACAGATTTTTATGGTTTCATAACGCCTCATTTTCATGAAGCTTACTCTATAAGATTTTATGACTATTTTCAACAATATACTTTTATTTTAAAAGTGCATGTAAATTTGTGAAAATAAAATGATTTTTAAGAAGAAAGGATATTTTCATCAAGATTTCATTTCAAATGTTTTATCAAAAACATTTTCCATCTAAGATAACATTATTTCATACCTGGATGTTTCAAGTATAATGTATCTATGATTTACATGGTTTCACTTTCCTTATGATGAAATATCCATTTGTTTTATATGGATTATGTTATGATGGGATGATTTTTATGAAACCCATTTTATTTGTTGGGTTATTATGAATGATGTGTGTTTATTTTGTGGCACAAGTAAGAATGATTTCATTATGAGATGGGTGGGACCTATATCTCCCTTCAATGCATTGGGTAAAGATTTATATCTCATGAGATAGACATGGCTAGAATAGGAAGTTAATCCGGTTCAGTGTTACATGACTGAAACGAGGAGTGAACTCGATTCAGAAAGGGACTTTGTCCACTAAGATGGTCTTGGCAGCAATGCCTTGGCTACTATGGAAATCATATCATGTGCTTAATGGTTTCCACAATCAAATGTTTTATTCCCATTCTATTTTATCATGATTAATGTTTCTTTATGATCTATGCCTTATGCACTGCCCTGTTTTATTTCATTGCTTAAGATTTTTATGTTTAAACATTATGTTCATGTTTTTAAGTTCAAATGTATATGATTTGTTTTATTTTATCCATTCTTACCATTACTGAGCATTTGAGCTCACCCTTTATATGTTTTCTTTTCCCCAGGATTTAATGAAATGTTTTAGGTAAGAAAACAAAAAGGGTAAGATCTTATGGGAGATGTTGAAGATCTTTCACCATGATTAGAAGATTATATTCCGAGTTTCCAATGACACTAAACTATTATGGTCCTTGTGTGTCTGTTTTTGTTATGTATTAAGTATTCTGCAAAAGTAATGTAATGTCCATGGACGTCAAGCCTTATGTCTCTACAGTTGGTATCAGATGAAAGGTTTAGTCAACCTTTGGAAACTAGGATTCAAAAACTTTAGTGAGATCCCTAGAGATATTTCTAAGGTATGTCTAGGGATATCCCTAAGGTTTAGTATAACTATAGGTTACAGTACTAGATTTATGTTGATGATCATGAATAACCTAGGGTGAACCTAAGGTGTCATGGATTAAAGAATGTGTGATAAGTTAGACATCCCATAAGTGAGTTTTAATGATTACATGGTTCCTCGTTATTTTAACTATTTCTTACACTATGGTTTCTAGTTTTAGTCAATGGATGGAACGAGAAGGAATTAGGTTAACATTGAATCCAATGGACAAATTGGTTACTATGAGCAACTAAATTGTGTAATTCCTAGAGAGAAAGATATTGTGATTATTCCAAATCAGTCATCGCGATATATGATTAACAAGGTGAAATTTAGTGGTATTCCTGATTCATCAAATAAGAGGAAGATAGACTTTTATGCATGTTTGCATGTTGAGGAGCATAAAGAAAGGGAGATTGAGATTTATAAAGAAGGGAATAAGAACCTTAATGAATACATCAAATGGAGGGGAATATGTTATCTTTGTGGAGAGAAGGGTCATAGAGTGACCGATTGTTATGGAGTTCAATGTCTTATCTGTGGAGAACATGGGCATTACCCAACTCAATGCCTTGACCTAAGAAGTTACTTCTAAATCAAGGAAGCACTTATTCCATGACAATCATTGAAGAGGATGGATTGAAGTGTTTTTGTATTTTTATTCAAGAATAATGTTGTTGATGTACTTTTATGGTATATTGGAATATCTATGTATTGGTCCATTGTGGTTTTCCATAAGAATATGGCATCGGTAACCATGAAAAGTGATTGAAATATTTTTGGAAAGCAGATGAAATGCGCATAATCAAGGGATAAGGAGAAAATAATATGATAGTAATCATGAGCTCATGACTAAAATAAGGACAAAGTGATATCATGGTTTGAGTATATAAAAATTTTGGGATTTTGGTATGTGGAAAAAGTTAACTTTTGACAGCATTCATGTTTTCACTAAGGTTCAATGGGTATTCATTTTTTCAAGAGAATACATGATTAAGGTATTCACATGATTGGAATGTGATCAAAAAGATATATCGGGGATAAATGATGGTATTCACATGCTCGGTAGATGACATTTCTAGTAATAGTTTTCTTTATACAATAAGCTTGGAAAAAAGTATTTTGGATAAGCCTAAAGATTTGAAATAGATTATGTTGGGAATAAGTTATTATTGTTTAAGGCTACAACTATTTTCGATATTATCAATGGAATGTCATAGTGATGTAATTTTAGAAAAAGGACAACCTGCAGGATGGGCGACAACCCGTCGTGTCGGACAAGGATGTGGGAATCGAACCCACAACCAAAGTGCGGCAGACCTTCATCGCCTACCACTGGCCTACAGGAAGTCCCTGGTCAGTAGAAACTAGTTTTATTTTATTAAGCAGTATGATAGTTGAAGTATAAGTCCATTATTGGAATCATATACGATTAACCTCACCATAGATAAACTTATGTATATTTGGTAACTTTTTCTAACCTTTTGTTTGAGACAGATGGAATGACCCATCATTCTATCACATGATCTGCTAGCACTTCATGAATGACAAATTCAACTTCATTTCTTTAAGTGATGAAGTGGAAATTGTTCAAGGCACGAAAAACGGTGAGATTGTACCAAAATCAAGTAAGAATTTATTTTAATTCAAAAACTCTTCAACATTAGGGAAATGATCTTGAAAACCAAAAATGTAGTCCTAGTGATCTTATATCCGATGAATCAGATGGTACCTTAGATCATCACAAATTTATGGCTTTGTGATTGATGGCTTTTTCATAGCCATATTCTCTACCACTCTCCATTAGAAAATGATGGTTAGATTTTTCTTCCATATCCATATTTTCACCTATGTTTTTCTATGTGGAAACCCAGTGATTAGTTAATTTGGGTAACCGTTACGTTTCATAATTTAGTTTTTAATGTTCAGTTTTGGTATTCCTTTTTACGATGTGGGTTTCTATGAAAGAAACTTTCAAGTAGAAAACCATTTATAACCCCGACGAATTTCGAGGGCGAAATTCATTTTAAGGGGGGTAAAATGTAACAACCTGAGATTTTATAAGATATATTCCTTTTAATTTCTTTCATATCTTCTGTTGTACGATAAACCAAGATTATCTTACGCTATACGCAACACCGTATTAGCTTGCAGTATACACAACATTATTCTTGGATCGGGTTACACACAATTTCAAGTTTGTTTGATAGTTGTTATTCTACGCAATATTGAGTGTGTATGTATATATATATATATTCAATGTATAAATGAAATATGGTTGTATTTTTTTATACGCAACAACAAATGAGTCTTTTACTACACACAACCCTAATTTGGATTGCATTACACGCAATCACGACCTTCCTCGATAGCGTGTGTTGTACGCAATACCGGGTTTCACTAAACAACGATATATGGTTATAATATTATCACAAACTAGCTGTTATGAATATTATTAACTACATTTTGAATTGTATAACATTATTATTCATCTTACATATTTTCTAGAACATGGTTTGAGAACAAAATAATTTTTTCGGGTAAAATAAGTATTTTTAAAAAAATGCAGTTTTGCCGCCTTTTGATGGCGCACCCACTTTAAATCTAGTTTTTGAAATGTTTATAAGTTCAATTTTACAAAATAAAATTTTAATTTTGAATCAGGATATAAAAATTTACATTGGATAAAGTTTTGATATTTTTCGGATAACTTTCATATTTTAATGAATAGTAAAAACTCGCTATATTTTAATTAAAAACAACTTTTTTCATCGTAATAATTTATATGGTTAAATTATAATATTGAATGGTTTTAAAGTATAAATAGAATATATTTTTACCATTTAATATAATATATGTCATTATCATTGATTTTACATTGAATTCGTAGGTTAGATAAATTCAATCTTTTGCAATGTTTTAAACAAAAACCCGTTTTCTTTCGACAACGGGATTAGTTTTCATTTAATTTCTGAAACTTATGTGTATTTAATTTTGGAAAAATGGATTCCATATTTGGAATCAGTGGGTACAAATTATATTAATAGACTACTTTTTTATTTTTGGGCTTTATGAATAGTAACAATGATAAATTTTATTTACCATAGTAAAAGGTAAATTGGGTAATTAAGGGTAAATATAATATTATAAAATTATCCTAATACTTGTATTAATACAATTGGATGATTATATTTCGTCCTAATTCATATTTGGGTCGAAATGGAATCCATTAGAATCCACATGGAGGTGATTAAGACCTTTAGTTTATTTTATTTAAAGGAAAGTGAAATATGTCTCACTCAACTTTAATAATTAAAGTATTTTTAATATAAGTTTATACAGAATATAAATTTGGTTATAAATACTCATTTTAAAGATAATTTTTTTTCTTTATCATGGTAATTTATTTGTAATTTTTAAGAGTTATTTAATTACATTATTTTCTTATACATTAATGATGCAGAAATTATTTATTTAGTGAAAAATCAATAATATAGTTTTTATTGAAATAGTAATACATATCAAAAGGCCCAAAAATCTTCACAAAACTTATTATTAGTGTATATATAAACCCTAATCATCCACTGGCCGAATTTTTGACCATTTGGATCCTTATTAAGGCGATTATGACACTTATAATATTTTATCTTAAATGATTCCAAAGTTGTCACCTTCATAATTTAATAAAGATTACAATTTACATGTTGTTATTTTAAGATGATAAATTCGAGTAAAATTATTATTATAAAACATTTGATATTTATCTTCATCAAAGGATTTTATTTTTAATTTTTATGCAACAAATAAGTATATTAAATAATTATACAAAAATGTTGTACTAATTATTTTATTAAGAGATATACCAAATAAATGGTTTTAAAAATATTAAAATAAATAATATATGAACTATTTAATGTGCTCAACTAATTTTCTAGACAAATTTGACATGTTATAAATCTATTAAATATTTTATTTAGAATATATCTTCTATGTAGATTTTATTTAAATTCAAATAAATGAATAGTGTCAAAATTGACACTATTGTTATTTTATAAAAATAACATATTATTAAATTGTTGAAAAATCACAAAAATATTTAAAAATTATAAATTGAAATTTATATAGTCTAAAATTTCATAAAGTATCCAATTATGTAAAATTAACAACACATAAGTGATTATTTATAGCCATTGAAAATTTAGAATTTTATTACCACAAATAAACTTAAATAGATTAAATAAGGATAAATCAAAATGATAAAGTTTAAAATAAGATCAAAACATGTCTAAATTTTATTGGTTGAAGATATTACAACCCTATATTATCTAATATTCGAATTGAGTCATTTTTTGGAGGTTTTTATGTGGGTTTTTAATTTATATTAAACTAATATTTTTGAGGATTCCAAAGGTGCCCCTCTCCTCCCTTATAAAAGGGAACCTCCTCCCTCTCTTACTCACACCATTTTGAGCCTTGAACCTCGGCTAAAATCTGTCCATTTCACTTCCCCACTTCCCTAGAAACCTTATAGAGGTACTTGTCTTATCAAAAGACCAAACCTAGTGCCCTAAGAAGAAGTTTAAAGGAGGTGCGTCGAAGAAGAGGTAATCTCTTCTACCGATTCTTTCAAGCTTATTTCTTCTTCAACTTCTTATTATTTAGTTGTTTAATTATAAAGTAATAACATAAGTATCACTAATATACTGATATGTTATTATAAATATTAAACAACCCCATTTCACCTTCTATCCATCCTACGGAAAACGAAATCACTGCGCGTACGTACGTACAGAATACCGTCTCCACGCCGTGGTGTAATCTATTTTTCCAACACCACCTTACTTGGATGGGTATAATGGTGTAAAGAATAACTATACAGAGTTATTATAAAATCATACTGATTCTGATATATTGTATCATCCACTACAATTCAATTCAATAATTATGGGAACGATATCATCGCTCGTGCGTACGTACGGACTACCGTCTCCACGACGCGATGAGATTCATTCTCAATGATTAACCATTCATGAATGATTATAAAGTATATATAATAAGTAATCATGAAATATATGACATAATAATGATACTGGATTTATGTATATATATATGTATTTCATATAATTAATTCCATTCAATTCAACGAGGAAACGAAAACAACGTTCATGCGCACGTACGGCCTACCGTCTCCATGAACGGTGTATTTCTTTCCATTTATCGATCTATTATATATATGTATATTCGGAATATATATTATATATAAATCATGTTTTATATTCTGGAATTAAGTAATCATGATCTAAGTAATCGTATGAATAATTACAAGTCAAAACAAGGACGACAAATGAAACGATTTTACCCAAAACGCTCTTTAACATGGAATTTACAAAAGAACGGGTAATATAAAGTCATAAGTGAACCATATATGATATCATAACAATGAATATGATTCTGTAATAAGTCAATGAAATTATTTAAATCATTATACAGGAGGTTCGGATACGTATGAAGCATATCGGACCTAAGGTAAGGGATAATGTTGCAATCTCAATTGTTTTCTATCCGAGATTGCTTATACGTAAGTATTTACTAGGGTTATATTTATCATCAATGTCCAAGTTTTATAAAAATGTTTTCATGTATGTTTAAATTCATTTTTACCCATTTTTAACCTTTACTACATGATATGTAAGGAATCTTTTTTTTACCATACGATGTACTTTTTTACTTTTCCGACAAAAGTATGAGAAGAATGTTATTTTTAACTTATACGGCGTGAACGGATTTTTACAGTTTCATAACGCCTCATTTTCATGAAGCTTACTCTACAAGATTTTATGACTATTTTCAACAAAATACTTTTATTTTAAAAGTGCATGGAATTTTCTGAAAAGAAAATGATTTTGAAGAAGAAAGGATATTTTCCTCAAGATTTCATTTCAAATGATTTATCAAAGCCATTTTCCATCTAAGATGACATTATTTCATACATGGATGTTTCAAGTATAATGTATCTATGATTTACATGGTTTCAATTTTCTTATGATGAAATATCCATTTGTTTTATATGGATTATGTTATGATGGGATGATGTTTATGAAACCCATTTTATTTGTTGGTTATTTTGAATGATGTATGTTTATTTGTTGGCACAAGTAAGAATGATTTCATTATGAGATGGGTGAGACCTATATCTCCCTCCAATGCATTGGGTAAAGATTTATATCTCATGATATAGACATGGCTGGAATGGTAAGTTAATCCAGTTCAGCGTTACAGGACTGAAATGAGGAGTGAACTCAATTCAGAAAGGGACTTTTTCCACTAAGATGGTCTTGGAAGCAATGCCTTGGCTACTATGAAAATCATATCATGTGTTTAATGGTTACCACAATCACATGTTTTATTCCCATGCTATTTTATCATGATTAATGTTTCTTTATGATCTATTCCTTATGTAATGCCTTGTTTTATGTCATTGCTCAAGATTTTGATGTTTAAACATTATGTTCATGTTTTTAAGTTCAAATGTATATGATTTGTTTTATTTTATCCATGCTTACCCTTACTGAGAATTTGAGCTCACGCTTTATATGTTTTCTTTTCCCCAAGATTTAAAGAAAGGTTTTAGGTAAGAAAACAAAAAGGGGAAGATCTTATGGGAGATGTTGAAGATCTTTCACCACGATTAGAAGGTTATATTCCGAGTTTCCAAAGACACTAAACTATTACGGTCCTTGTGTGTCTGTTTTTGTTATGTATTAAGTATTCTGAAAAAGTAATGTAATTTCCATGCACGTCAAGCCTTGGGTCTCTACAGTCATTATAAATAGTAACCGTAGTAAATATTTTTCATTTTGGTAAGGGTAAGTTGAGTAATTAAGGTTAAAAATAATATTATAAGGACTAAAAATGACCCTAGAACTTGAGATTAACATATTGTATTAGTGGGGTTCAACCATACTCATATAATATTCTAATTTATTAAAATTTTGTGCCATTTTTATTTTAAAATGACTTATATATTATTTCAAGTAAATATAAAGTAAAAAATGTCACTCTCTTTCTTTTAATATCTATAAAATTATGTGATAGAGATAAAAACAAATTATTTTCAGTTATAAATTTTTATTTTAAATATAAATTATTTTTTATCATAGTATTTTATTTTTAAATTTTAGTGTCGAAATAATTATCTTAAATGCTTACACAATGTCGACATAGTGCTCGTGCAAGTAGTAGAAAAATTAAGAAAATGATTTTAAACACTATAAAAATAATATTATTTGGGTGAGTTAAAATGTTTTTTGATAAATATATACAAGATATTATATAGGTGTTAATGGGTTAAATTATAATTTATTTTTTTCTTTTTGTTTTCAAAGTCAAATTAAATAAATAGTTCCAAAAAATGACATTAATGACATTTTATAATAAATAATGTTTTATTAAATGATTTAAAATTACTAAAAATATTATATTTGTACAATTTAATTATATATGGTTTAAAATATATAACATAGTCTATTTATAAATTATTTATCATTTTATAGAAACTTTATTTACCCTTAATGAGTAAAAAATATTGATATCGCTATAATGGTCAAAAAGGTTAATAGGGGGTTAAAACAAATAGATAAAGGTAAAAAAAATATTATAAACTTGTATAAATTTTATTTTATGAGATTATTTTTAACCTTAATCATCTTCTATTCTAATTATATCAATTTTGAGACATTTTTCTCTAAAAATTAATTTATATTAATTTAATATTTTATGTAATTCCAAGAGTGCCCCTCCCCTCACTTATAAAAGGGAACCTACCATCCTCTCTTACTTACACATTTTTAGAACTAAATTTCAGCCAATACCTACTAAATTATCTCCCAAAATTCACTAATCACATTATAGATGCCCTATTTTGATTATAAAACTATCCTAGGAAGGATTTTGGTGTAAACCTAAAGAAGTTATCCGAATGAGTGGTATAGTTCTTAACCAAGTATTTTTGCTTTATTTCTTCTTCTACCTCCCTAAAATGTTATTAAAACATTATGATATAATAAAATTAGTATTTTAAATATACTAATATGTTATTATGGAAATTTAATAATATATATCTATCTCCATTTCCATCAAATAGGGAACAAAAACATTGTCTGTGCGTACGTGTGGACTACCACCTCCACTAAGTGATGCGTTTCATTTTCCATTACCACCTATCACATATGATTATAATTATGGATTATATATATATTATATTCATGAAATATTTATCATAATATAAAATTAATATATAATATATTTTATTACCTTTCAACTTATTGGAAAATGATAATACCATTCATGTGTATGTGTGGATTACCACCTTCATGAAGCGATGTGATTAATTTTTCATCACCACATCACATGGATGGTATATATAAATATATTTAAATAAATAATATTATATTTATGATATAATGATCATTATTTAAATATAAAACAATAATTACCTTTGTTCCATCATTATCATTGAAAAATGGAAATGTTACTCATGCGTATGTACGACATACCGTCTCCATGATTGTAACATAGTTCATTTTTAATAGTTAGTTTTAAAATTATAATTGATATATAAAAATGATAATTATTTCATTATTATTATTCTAGATATGATGAAATAATGATATTTTTTACCATATCCAACTTACTAAAGTTATTTTGGACATATGATCTGAATATCATCAAAACATCCAACATAAACTTAATTGATTAAGTAATTGAACATAACATGGTATTAAATAAAATAAAATGAATAGTGATATTGAAAAAGTTTATTAATAAAGAAAATAATTAACCTATTTTTTTATTTATGAATATAAGTAATGTATATGATGATTCATATTCAAGGTAAGGGACACTTTACTTTAAAACCTCATTTTAAATGTTGTAATGATTTATTTTATAAATATTTTTATTCCATGTAAATATTATTAAAATTATTTTATTAATGTATTTATATGGATATAAATGAATAATAAAGGATATTTTATGTTTATTTTGACTTTATTCCCAAGGTTTTCAAAATTAATCTTTTTTACTTATTTTATATGGAAAGTAATGAATTTCTTTACAAAAGGTAAAAGAAATTTTTTATTTTAACAAATACAGTGTCAATGAATTTTTCCATCACCACAACCATTATTTTATGTCTATATTAATTTATAATATTCCATTTTTATTCAAAGAAAAACCCTATTTTATTTTGTTCTTGGTATTTTAGTTTTTAAAATGGGTTTTAAAAGGAAAGGGTATTTCAATATCCAAAAAAATTTTAAATACAAGTTTAAAAGAGTTTTTAATGAGTTTTAAGAAGAAAATGTGAAAGTTTTAAATGTTTTATTTATGATATATTACATTAGAATTATATATTATTTATAGATGATCCTGATATAACTTATATGAATGGGTGGGCTTGATACATCTTATACAAATGGCTGAGTCCGATATAGCTTATATGATAGGTGATCCTCATTATAGTTATACAATATATAGGGTAATTTTACCTGTATTAAAATGAAATAATAATGTTAATTGGGTTTTTTCCCTATGAAATTAACTAGGATACAATAATTTATAACATGAGTTTAACATGGTATATAAATATAATGCTCTAAGATGCCTATGATCTAAGTTTCCTAAAAGGATTTATATTTTCCCACTATTGATTTTGAAGTTTTTATTTGAGAAAATGTTCAAATTTTTCATAAAAATATGATTTATTTAATATTCTAAAAGAATATAGTGATAAGGGTAAATATTTTATTGTTTTTTATGTTTTTCACTAGATTGAAAAATTTTCTTACTTTTATGTCCCTTACTAATCTTTTTTTGCTCATCCCATATTTTGAAATTTTTTCATAGGGTTTAAGGATGGTTAAGAAAAAATAAGAAGTAAATTTTAAATTATTGAAGTTTTTTCATGAAAATAAAACATGTTTCATGTTATAAGTTTTATATTATAGGGAAAATGGATGCTGAGTATAAGTGTCTACTTTTTAATATATGGGTTTGTTATGTAAGATATATGACCCAATTCTCTTAAAATATAAACTATAAATATCCTAAAAATGTAATCATGTTAATTATTGACTAAAAAATCAAGATTATGTAATGTTTTAAGGCTGTGTACTTATATATGTGCTTGATTTTATCCTTTAGCGGAGTGCTTGGGATGGTTTGGTAGTTTTCTAAGAGTTAGTAAATGAACTATGTTTGCAATAAATTATTGTTTCATCTTGAATATGTTGATGCATCATGTTTAAAGACAATGTGACTAATGAGATGGTGGTATAGAGACATGGGATCCATGTTGTCATATTGAATCACCCATGTGACTATTCCTCATAGAGTTTTGGGGATATCAAAGATGAGTAGGAGGATCCCCAACTGATTAGCTATGTAGGTCTAAATAAGTGTTATGCATTTCCTCGATGTGTTTTTTGATATTCAAATGGATAGAATGGATGCATGACTGATATTCCATCTGGAATCTGTTGTTATCACCCATAGAAATACTGACCATGTGACCAGGATTCCAATTGGAGTATAATTATTATTACCTATGGGTAAATCAACCAAATTTATAGGATGAAATATAGTATCTACTGATTATATCCCATTAATAGAGTAGCTGTGTGAATGAGATGCCATCTAACATCAAATTTTTTATCTCCTATGGATAGACCGACTCCATGATTGGGATATCATATGGTATGCACTAATTATCTCCCCTAAATAGACAAACCACATGATTGATACTCTATGTTTCTTACAGTATCCCATTGAGGGATGATAGATCCATTTCCATCATTGTTCAAAGAAGGTGGGTCCAGGTGTCAGGTTGGTATGGTTAGCACATGAGGACTTGAAATTATTGATTTTAAGTTATATATTATTAGTTTAATTATTCCCTATACATACCTATACTGGATATCATGGAATATATAATGGAAACCATTGGGATCACCCTACTGTGTTATATTCTCACACCCTCCATGTGAAACCTGATGAATGTGCACACCCATATGTATTGTTATATGTAGAAATTTGTATGAGATATTAGGATAGAGTAGTTTGATGAAGTTTAGGGATATAGGATTGAGTAGAGACATGTATTTTATGGTTACAACTCCATTTGTATTTTATTTTATTTTATTATCCTAGTAAGTGATCTTTTTGATGTGTATATATATATGATTAGTAGGGGTATATTATGTTATATCTTGTTGATGATAATTCATTATTGATGGCCAAATATTACCTATAAAACATTTATCTTATTATCATATTATATGATGGTTCTATTATTTATTAGTTATTGTATGTTGTAATACTGAGATTAGTCTACCCAACATGAATATAAAATCTCACCATTAGTCAGTAGCTTCTAGAATATGTGGAGGCATGCCTGAGATGATGTGGTACCCCCAAATCAATCACTATTTGGGTAGGCATGAGCTTGGGAATTACATAAAACCAAGTAAATTAAATAAGTAAAAAAGATGAAGCTACTACTAGTGATTTTATTCTTAATATACATAAAAAATATCCTAAACTTTGCTTTTGAAAATATTTACATTTGTAAAAAGTTAATCTATTCTTATATTTATTTAATCTTTCAAGCTATATTCCTATATTGAAAAGGCTCAAACTCAATATCTCATAACATTTGTTTCATATATTAATAAACTTATAACCATAAATAAATATTTATCTTTAATACAATGGAAACTTGTATTATATGTATACATAAAGCCTTTACTCAAACTTTGATCATAATAAAAACACTTAGGGTGATGAAAAGACTTTGAAGAGTTTATTTAGGATTTATTACAACACTAATCACTATAAAATTATGCATGTATTCACTTTTATGTAATTTTAATTGCTATTATTAAACATGAATAAATTAATTCCCCATAACTATTTTATGTACTATTTTTAAATTTTTAAGGTAAAATTATTTAAAATAATAGTTCACAATCATAGTGAACCCCCATCTGAGTCTAATTCACAGAGGTAAAATTTGAAATTATAGTCTTACTCTTATATGATTTAACATCACAACAAAGGGAAAGATCTTATGATTATTTAAACTAGTGTAAAATTGAAATGTGGTTTTTATTCCATACCACCACACTTTATTGGGAATATTTCATGTATAAACTTTTTTAGGAATCATATTAAAGTGAAAAAAGACCAATAGTGACCCCTAAAATTCATCTCCAACTAGCCATGTGGTGGAAATAACACCTTGTGTATAAATAAAAAACATGTTAGGAATTACCTTATTTTAAATAAACATCCACCACATCCACTATAAAATAATAAATAATCCTTGACAAATCAAATGAATAAATAGATTATTAATTCTAACACACAAATTCTAAACAACTTAATGTCAACCCAAATGAAATTTCAATGCATGAATCCTTCTCTGACTAGATACCTCATGCACAAACTAACTTTTTCTAACACCAACCTTGATATGATCCTATAATTTGAAAAAAAGAGTATAACAGGGTAAAAATAAAATTATATCTAGTAGTTTACTGCTCCAAAATATCTTATGTTAAGTGAACATGCATGGAAAATCCCTAGTAAATGATATATATATATATATATATATATATATATTCAAACCATTTAATCACAAAAAACAAGGGAACAACAACATAAGGAAAGCTCTATTGCATGTCATCCACCATCTCATCCACATCACAATAACCAAAACACCACATCCAACACATGAATTACAAAATCACACTATCCACACCTCTAATGATAGTATCTACAACCTCTACAATGATATATATCTATAATAATGACCATTAAACATCAAATATCTAGTAATATAATAACACAAAAAAACTGTATCTAGGTTGAGAATACAATATCCCACCTCTATACCAAAACCATTAAATATCACATCCTTATAATCAAATCAATGTAAAAATAATATCACATCTCTCAAAAAAACACATCATAACCTTCCAAATAGAGTTATCTCAATTCCACAACATAACATCAATATCATATAAGATAAAAAGTATATCAAATCACCACATCAATATAAAATAAAACCATAATTCATGACAAAACAATAATCAAAACACAATAATAATATCAACTTCCTACGACCTTAGCTTACTCATACCATCTTCTACTCTAACATACACATCTACATGAGAAATCTTACTTAACAAACTACATCCAAACCAGACACCCCAATTAGCATACAACCATCTTGTAACCACACAACCTCTATCATAGATTAATGTTATGCCATCAACCTTGGGTTTCACCATTAAATTGTCACTACTCTATAACCACTTAATATCATTCACCTATCAAGGTTTACAATACTCTATCATGCCAAAATACACTTACAATGACCACTTCTTCAAAAAAAAAAAGAATCATAACTTCAAAACCACACCTCATAATAATTCACAAAAATCATTTAACTTATATTTAATTCCTATTACATAAAACCTCTACTTTATCCTCCCATTAATAGTGTTAATTCATGCCAATTTTTCCTACTCTAATTGTTGTAATTACCACCTTCTCAATTAGATTATTATTACATATCAATTCAACTTTCACTTTTTCACATATTCCATAAATTTATTTAATTTATTATTAGTTTAAGTGATTCAATTTTTTTACTCATCACCAAATCAACTAAACTATATTAATTCACTTAACATGTATAAAAATAAAGGTTATAATCTCTTACCTTGTCAAATATTGATCCTTTTAAAAAATTTTCATTAATCAATTTCTATGGATCTACAAATCTCTATCGATGATAAAAAACCAATGATTAATACATTCACATAGTAATTCCCAAGAGTAACTAAGGATGAGAAGAGTCCTCCAAGCCACCATATGAATAGTGATCATAAATTTCACTTACTAATGATCGAAGCTTCAATTAAGACTCTCCCATAAATAAATCTATTGAGAATACCAATTATCTTTGAAAATATCCCCCAAGTTTCCCTATTTTCTATATCAGGGTTGTCGATAATTCTTAAGAGAAAATAATGAGGTTCATATAGTTTTTTATATATTTTAATTTATTTTCCCAAAAACCATGGAATGACCACCTACACCACACTAATTTTATTTTTTCAAAGTCCTAATCCAAAATTTATAGCATAATACACCTTATCCCATAAAATCTATAATCTCTCACCATTTAAATTTAAGTATATCAAAATTCCATAAGATCATGGTTTATAAAACTCTATCATGTTTTTTAAACTATCAAAAAACTATGAAGTAGACTATAATATAATCATCTTCCTTATATCAACCAATAAAAACAACAAAATACATCCACAACCCACTATGACATGGTTTATTAACTACACAATTTTTTACTTCTCGGTCTATGGTTGATTCACCAATTATACTATAAAAAATGCCTATAAACATTGAAATTCATGATGGAACCACAACATAATAAGAAAAACCATAATGAATACATATGTTTTATTGGACAAACACATGGAAAAATATTAAACTATTTTATTCCATCAATATTTTTTTAAACCAAACACTACAAGAACTAACCAAGGAATAATATACCAAATCATGATGTAGTTTTTACGCCAGATTGAATTTGTCCCTAAATTCAGCTATTTATCTCCTTTGAATTTCTCCCCAAATTAAACTATTCATTTACTTTGTTGGGACTAAATTGAATGTAAGAACCCTAATAGGTGGTGAAATAGGGTATAATTTAGAATAAAACTTTTTCTTATTTGAATTTCCTTACCCATAAAGATCTTGTTCCCTCATTGGAAGGAACACATTCAATCTATCTTTCTATTGATGGCACTCACATGAAAACATTAAAAAATAAAAAATATAAATAATGAACAAGACATGAGGATTTTACTTGGTTCACTATAAATTTATATGTATAAATATCATTCATTGATGGTGTGATAATGCAAAAAAATCCACTACTACACTAGTTTAGTGGATTTGAGTTTTATTCCATGGTCACTCCATGCTCAGGCACAATGTCTGTACATGATTTAGAAAAGACACATAATCGATCCAAGAGTAACTCCCTCTACTCCTCCTATATTCACTACTTTAATAATTCTTGGTTAGTTTATAAACATGATGAAATCTCTATAATCATCATTTATAATTTATTATACCTACATCACAACTTCGTAATTGATGCTCTATTGAAATACACATTTACTATACTCATCCTCTTAAAATATGGATAAGATCAACTCCTTGATGTGAGGGTTGAGTCTTTATCTTCCACTTTCAATTTTAGATGAGAGTGTCCTATTAAGTTTAGGATTTAATCTTTATCTTTCATATGAAAAAATAGTGACTAACCACTCCCCAGTAAAGAATAATTCAATAATAGAATTATTCTTATTGTTCTCCTTCTTCAATATCTGAATATTTTAATGAAAATATATATAATTTGAGACTTATTACTTAAAAAAATCTAACATGATCAATGGAACTCCATTTGTAGCTCTCCTCACCACTCCTCTCTTGAAAACCATATGTATCATTTAATCTATTCTCACTTTCTCTCTCTTCCTAATATACCATTCAAGTTCTTATCATTTTCTGCATAATTACTATGAGAAGTTTTTATAATTAACTCCAAGATACCAAACTTTATGTTAATGGGTATGATTGATTATTTTTCTTCAAATCTTCCAAATTCATGGCATATATCCCATATAATTAAATTAGTCAAACATATTCAATTGGTTCGAGTAAATTCCTTGGTTCTTGTTCCAAATCTACCCCTTTTAAATTTAAAATAAATCTATAAGAAATTTAGAAAATATTCTAATAAAGGTTTGATAAAATCCATCACTGTTTTATTTTCCTTGAATTAAGCCATATAGTGGTTTGAAATCGTCTATTATGATATGGTCTTTTGTCAACCTTCATTTAACATCCCATATTTACAATAGACTTTTTTATAAATTTTCTTTCATAAATATAAATGTAAATGCTAAATGAATTCACTTATTTTAATAAACCAAAGATTTATATAAATATTTATCACCTATGTTATTTTTGTACATATTTTTCAAGTATGATGGAAATTTATTTGTTAAAATGGTTTTTGAAAAAGTGAAGCTCACATCCCGAGAGACAACCCATTGCATCAGGTGATGACATGGGGATAAACCTATAATTGAAGGGAGAAAAGGGTGTATTTCCTACTACTAGTCTATATTCTTTCCTATTTCCATTTTTTACAATTATATATATATATCATTAAATCACTATTACTATACTTAAGATTCTTTATATATATATATATAGTTTTATTTGATAACTACATTATTAATAGTTTTATTTTTATGATAATTAAGTCAGTAAAAGTTAATGGTTAAATATTATTTTTAACAAAAATAATAAAATATCATACATTATTAATTACATTTTACTTTATTCAATTTATGAATGGGGTTTATCAAATTTAGTTGCATGTTTTATTACTCTAAAAATTTCCCTTTAAATATAAAATATAATACATTTCATAATAAAACAAAATTATGAAATATGTATTATTTTTTTGTAAATAATAGTTTATTATTATAAAAAAAATACAATCATGTTTTGATTATATAGTTTTTAGAAAATTAAAATGGTCATTGACATAGTCTTGTAATTATGAAATATTAAGTTTGTTATACTAAAACCCATTTTTCTCAATTACACATTTATAAAATAAAGTCTACTTAATAAGAAGAATAATTTCATAAAATTAATAAAATAATTTTATATCAATATAATATATAATAAAAATTTTATAGTAACATAGATACACACCTATCACATAATTCTAAAGGTATAGTTTTTGAATTTTATGCACCGAATGATTGATTTTGAAATACAAAAGTAATTTTAAATTTAACATCAATAAATAATTATTTTGAATAAATGGACTTTATTTCTATACTTATTAGATAAAATTTATTTTAGGATGAATATTTGGGGTTTTTTCTGAAGAATTTGATTTTTGGGTGAATAGTGATTATTTTTAGAAAACCGTACCATTTTGGACCTAATCCTTATATGATCATAAATTAAAATTTATAAAGACTTTTTATTGATCATAATTTTTTTATTTATTAATTTAATTCATTTAAAAATATTAAGTTACATTTAGAAACTTATATTTGACATTTTGGAACCTTTTTTTTATTTTTTTTCAAAATAATTGTTTTTATCCGCCATACATTTACTAATTTAGAATTAATTTTTATAAAATTTAGAAATTTAATCTTGTAAAATGGATTTAATATTTATAATCATAAATTAAAAATTATTTAATATTGTTAATTTAAATTTTAGGCACAAAAAAAAGTTATTGAGGTAAAAAATGAGTTATCATGGTAAAGGTAAAATAAGGTAAAAGGTTAAAATTAAAAGACAAAGGCATAAAATACCTAAAAAACACAACATTAAATAGTTTTTAAGGGTTTTAATGACCTTAAAAAACCTTTTAATCACTAATTATAAACCCAATTCATTAAAATTAATGCTACCAAAAAGTGATTAGCCTTAATAACCAAATAATCAATATTTTAACTCTTAAATATCTCCCTCCTCAAGTATAAATACCCACCCCATATTCCCATTATTCTATTTTTTTTAAAAATTTCTCAAATAATATATCTATAAACGAGTCTCTTAAATTTACCTCTCTTTAATATTTAATAGTTTTTTTTGGTTCTACGGGTTGACATTTAGCTAAGAAACTCAAGAGAAGTACATGTCCCCAATACTCCTTTTTCATTTTCAAATACATTAATTTTATTATATTGTATTTTAAAATAATTTTTCATATACTAACATGCTGGTTATTATATTATATGTTCATCCATTTTTTATATTTTTAATGATATTTTATTCATTCCCTCTCAATATAACTTTTTTCTAAGCTGTTAATATGCCAAAATAAGGGTTCCTCATCCCCTGCCCCATTACTTTGTGAGCCTTTTTAATTAATTTTCATTATAATGGTAAATTTTATTTTGTTTCGTTGTTATAATTTAATTATTATTTTATCAATGACATATAACCATTCCCTCTCATTATACTACATTCATAAGCCATTATAATTCTTTATCTTTTCTATATCCCTCAAACCATCCTATATTTTGGAAAATTAAACTGTGTGTGGTTTTCCTAGTGACAACATCCCTATATGGATACAAACAAGTTGATGTAGGATTTAAAAAAGTTGTATCTAGGGGTAATAATCCTGGAAATGGAAGATCATGTATTAACTCGATCTTTACCTAGTTTACAATAAAGAGGCCTAACTGCACACATAGTTTGACACTCTCAGGGGATTTGATTTGGATAACTCACATGCTATTTATAATCCATAATGAAGGATTGAATATATGGTTTGAGATAAACCTTAAATTTTTGAATGCAACCTCCTTTAATATATGTTATCCTTTATTAAAAATGGGTAAAACAAATTTCATTATGAATATCCCATAGTTTATAAAGTTGATTAATGGATATTCAGCAAGATACCCATATGTTTGATTGATTGGGGAAAACATTGACTATACCATATACCCTTCATTATATGCAGTGTAAATATATTATAGTTGAATATTATTATTGAAAGGTATTTACCTAGAGATTAATTAGTTTCATCAGATACCCATTTTTTGTTCTATGGGTTCATCATGTTATGATTATTTAATGTTGGATATTTACCTTGTTATCTACAATATTCCATTGAAAGAATAAATATTGAAAATCTGTATTCTCATTATTTTTATACAGATAGCCATTGATTTCTTAACCATGATTATGAATTAATATCCTTAAGGGACATGATTATATATAGAGTTTAAATGTTATTTTCATATTATGGATGCATTGTAATTATAATGAGATGTATGGGGCTTGGTTATAGATATCCCTATGATGAGTCAGTAGGTCTTATGAGATGAAAAAGTTGGGTTTTGGTGTACAAATCTACCCATTTATGTATAGAAGATGTATTGTTATAGTCCTTGATGTAATATTATGATGTCTTTGCTGAGGCCTTGATGTTACGATTATGATTTATTTCATTATGAATTCCATCACTATGAGATTAGCTACTGATATCCATGTATTTATTTATTATTATGCTTCCCACGGATATTTTATGCTCACAAAGTCATTAATTATGTACTTTTATTTTTATCTATTCCTGACATATTATGACATAGTTATGTTATAATAGCTTCCACTATATGATACCCCTTACTGATCATATGATCTCACCCCTTTATATTGATTTCCTTTACCCCAAGAAGCTTAGGAGATTATTACATGTGAAAAATAGAATATGCAAGGAGGAAAAATAATGTTTTTATTGTTTTCAATTGACGTAACTTAATTTTTAAATGTAATGGAATGTTCAGTTATATTTATAGTTCCAAAGACTACTAAACTATTGGATCCTCTGATCTATATATTTATACCAATATAATAAAGTAACCACTGGATTTGGGGTGTTAGAGTTGGGGAGTTAGATTTGATATTAAAGGAAGTTTAGTAGAAATCTTATGAGATTGGTTTAGATGAAATTTGGTAAAAAACATAACCCTACGATTAACCCTTAATGTATTATAGAAATATTTTTAGATTTTATGATGAAAATAGGAATTATATAACATTATTTTTAGTTTTAATCATTAAATAATTAGGTATATGAAATTGTCTAAAAAATTACTAAATAGAAGGAACACAAATCATTTCAACACCCATAATCAATGTAGTGAATGCCCTCATGGGAAAGGGTTTAGATAACTTTATATTATAAGATGATATCATTTAAGGATAATTCAAGAGTTATTGTGTGACACCCCATGTGTCATGATGTTTTTGATTTTGTGTTATTTTGTAAGGTTGAGCTTTGGCCGCAATTTCTATGGAGTTTTGGTTCAAAACTTTGTAATTTTGAGGGGATTATTTATATTCATGGTTAAGGTGCACAGTTAGAGGGAAACTGTGTGGCCTCCCATCATGAGGAGCCTTACCAATTCATTTTAAACTATGTACAATTTTTTATCATGGGATATTAATGGTTAAGTATAAGCCATGTGACCCTATAGGAGTAATATTGTGGGTCACCTGATGTGTCTAGAGTGTGGTGCATGACTTGCGCATGGTTTGGTAAAATTTGAAGAAAGAATACAGTGCAGATCTAGTTTTTAATAGTGATTAATGGAATAGTTTTTCTAACCGTTTGATTCCTAGGGTGAACCATGCTAGGGGTGCCTATTTTAGGTAGTTTCCATCACACGGTTTGGAAAACTATGCATCAAAACTATGAAACTTTCCCATGTGTTTAATTTTTGGGAAATTACCAAAACACCATCTTCTAATTAAGATGATTTTCATCCATATTCTCCCCCAAATGCATCAAATGACTCTTGGGAGACATTATAGAAGATCTACCTTCATAATATTTTTATACTTTCATTATCTTTGGGAATTTCTAAGTGGTTTTTAGGTATTTATTACTCTATTTATTTCTTCTTCCCTTATACCTATATTTTATATTTGTTTTGGATTCTTGCATGGACCCTAGATATATTGTGTGGGATAGTTTAATAACTTGTTTCTTAAACTTATGCACATATCGGTAGTTGGTTCATGGGTTGGTATATTCTTATATAGTTAGATGCTTCACACATTATAAATCCTAGGGTAGATCCTATGACACATTATATTGCATGGTTGATTATTAATTGAGGGGAGTTTTATCTAGTTATTTTTTTGTATCATTTACCCTAATTTCATTGTTAAATAAACTTTTATTTATTATATATAATATATGAATTTTTCTGTGGATGGTACCTATTTGTTATGTTTGACCTATGTATGTGCTGAGTTGTTTCCTTTGGAAAATGATTTTTTAAATATGTTTGAAAAACCAGATTTGAATTTAAAGTCTCTTATGTGGGTTTTTAAAGTAGATTTCAAAATGGGTGTTTTGGTTTAGTAATGGATCTAACTGGTGAAATTCTTATAAAGTAACTATTTTCATTTAATTAAAACAAGTGGGTTATTTTATAGAATTTTCAATGGGTATGGTTTGTAATGCCTTTGTATAGTGGAAATGTTTTCAAGGCATGGGTTTCAATTTGATAAAAACAAAGTGAAATGTTTTAAAAGTTGATCATGTAATCATTTTAGTTTCCATTCATTATATATGAAAATATTACTTTCAAGCATTAATTTAAAACTAACATTTATGAATTTTCTTATGAAATATGCAATGAATCAGATTTTCCATATATTATTTTTGGATATTGTATGAATTATTTTTAAGAACAAGTGTTAATTTGGATTGAGATTCTGAGGCCCAGTGTGACCAGAATAAATATTTGAAATATATCAAATATATTGAATAACATGCATGTGAAATTTTCTTAGAAAAGTAAAATTACTTCTAAATGGAGGACTGTATTAGAAATCTGAGGGAGATATTGAGTTCAGAACATGGGTTTTACCCTAGGCATGACATAACCTTTGTCTACGTGGGGTGGTTGTGAAAATTCATTGTGGGCGTAAAAAATGAATAAAATAAATAAAATAATAAAATAATATTATTTTAATTAATCCATTAACACATTGACCTAATAACCTCTATAAAATCATTATTATGGAAAATTTGTGTTGTTATCCACATAACCCTACAAATCATTGGAGATCCATTGGAGAGTGTTGAAGGAGATTTCATTGGAAGATGATGACTAGATCGAATATCGAAAACTGGTGTGAGATGGAATTTGAGGATCACACCAATGATTATGAAACATATCCATTCTTCATCAATGATTGTTCCAAATCATGGTAGGATGTTTTTTTTGATTGGATTTATTTCCCCATTTATGATTCTTATAATAAACTTGAACCAATCAACTAATGAATTGATTCGTGGACCATGTGTGTTGAGATATGGGTTAGTTTATTTTAGGAATTGGGGAATTTCTTCATGATTGTTTAATTATATCTTCATTTTTAATTCCAATGGAAAAAATTGTGTTTGACATGAACATTGACCTAGGTCTATTCCTAATGATTGTTCTTTGTGATTTTCTCCCCTGATTATACATTCATCATAGACATTCTTCATTTGGACCATGGTTTGACATACACCGAGGAATCAATCATTGCACACCCATTTCCTAGTTGAACTATTTGATATTGTAGTCATGGGATAGTCACTTTGTGACGAAGGTGAAACGATGGTGGTGGAAAATGGATCAGATCAGATTGGAGACCTCTGATTTCGGATGGTGCGTGTGATGTAGACGAGGATGAACAGAAACCAATTTTCTATACAAATTAGGTGAAGAGAATCAGGAGAGTAGTGATGGAAAGGCCCATCTAGAGTAGATCCTTGATTTCCAGTGAGATCGAGGCTGAAATATGAGGTGGTAGTGGAATGAGCGTATAAATAAGGAAGAACCGGGGTTTTTGGAAAATCCCAAACAACACGGTATGTACTTCATTACTACACACCATGTGGAGACCTTATAGTGGCGGCTAGGGTTTCAAGAGGGAGTCAAGGATCACATGATGTATGACCCTTCCTCAGTGGCTCGGTCTGTACCTCAGCGGGTACACATACACGATATAGAGTACACAAACTAGGGAATGCTGTGTACTCATACACATACACAACCAGGATGGGCATGTACATGGGATAAACTGTGTACCAGGATATAGGAATAAGTACACAGGTAGAAGTACGCCATGTACTTTTACATAGACATGGGAACATGCTGTTTTAAATGGGTAGGACCCGGTACTGAAGGGGCACAACATGTACTCTTAGTACATCTTGTGTAATCTTAGTACATGTCGTGTACTCTATTAATGTTAGTTTGGAGCCCTTGTCCTATGTATCTTGAAAAAATTTCATTAGGGTGAATTCCCCATATCCATTCTCAGAGTGTTAATATAGAATCACCTCCTAAACATAGAACATTTATCCCTTTAGTAGGACATATTATATAGAGTTTTTGGAATCATTTTGTTCGGCCATAAGTGAGATCATTTATCATTTTTTCCCTTAATGGATTTCTTGGTATCATCGTGACTAACACTACTTGGATGCTAACCCTCTACTTAGCACGTTGTTCCAGATTGAGTTTTTGGTATACCCCATGGCCTTTGGAGTGATTCTCACCTATGTATCATATCTCTTAGAACTTCCAGTGTATACTTCTAATGGAGATAACCGACAATCACTACCTCTCAGATAAACGTCATCAGTGCTATCCTAACTCGTGGAGCATATTCTTCTATAGGTGTTCTTTGTGGAACCTTCAAGATAGAATCATAGGATGGATTTATGGTTGTGAATTTTCCTTTAGACTATGTGTCTTTGTTGAGTGTATATGGATATTATTGTTATATGTGTTGTATACATATACATGTGTAGAGATGAATGTTATTATTATTTTATATGATTTTTGGATTTGAGGAGTCCTATAGGGTATTGTTATACTCACCTATTCATGGGACTTTCCTACACATGTCATCTCTTATGTAGATGATCGGCATTTTTTCAGTGTCCCTGAGGAACTATAATCAGATAGTTCTTAGCGAGATTGGAAAGACCGAGGTGTGTTCCTACAGTATTTTGACATAAGTCCCCATCTTTACTTTTAGGTTGTACTTATTTTTAGAATCTTTATGGTGGGATTTTATTTGGATCTATTTACCTTCCATTACTTTTTTTCATACTTTGGATGTGGGATATAGATGTATGCATGCATGGTTGTTCAACTATTTTTACTTTTCAACATTTGATGGGCATGGAGATGTGTGTGTGTACAAGTACTTAGGCAAAGGCCTCCCATGTTAGTGATACACCTTATTAGTGATAGTATCCAGCCCCTGTCCTATTAGAGGTGGGATTGAAGAGTTACAACACGATCCCCATTAGGACGAGTCATGATAGAGTGATATCAAAGATAGTTAGTACTACCTTATGACTGAAGTTTGTGAGATTTGGTTGGGGTAATAGTGTTAAGTGTTTCAAGATTTATTTTCAGGCCAGAGACTCCAATGTTAGTACGAGGACTGATGTATCCATACACCAGGACTCTAATCAACTTCTTTTCAACTTGGTACATGAGAACATTGGTTGTAGGGAAAATAATGGTACATGCATTATATATGAATGGTTTGTGGTTTCCGTGTCCTTCTTGAGTCATCTCTCCGGATATACTCATTGATCATGGTACATATTGTCTATTTTAGGATGTCTCTATGATGTATGCCAACCAGGATTCAGTATTAGGATCATGAGGATGATCGCCTCAATAATAAGACATTGATACAAGGACCAGTTCCTATAATGTTACCTCCAGGCAGTGCACCATCTATATCACCACTTGTAGAGAAGCATTTGGTACCCGCAGTACTAGCGGATGAAGTGAACAGGCTGAGCACACTTTACATGTTTCAGTGATAGAGACCCCTTAGGTTTTAAGGCAAGCCCGACCCACAAGTGGATAAGTACTAGCTTGATGAATTGAAATGATTTTTCTGTCTAGTCAGGACACCATCATACTGGATGGTGGTCTTGGAGGTGAGCCTTCCGGCTCAACAAGATGATGATGGAGGTTACTGAACTAGTCTTATGATGTGGAGACTCTAGAATGGTTAGAGTTTTAGCACATTTTCAAGGAGTATTTATCTCTATCTATGCTGAGGTCTATGTGTATTCAGGAACTTCTACAGATTTAGTAGGGTAGAATGAAAATAATTGATTATTCATCGAGGTTTACTAACCTCTCCATGTACTCGATGGATATGGTTCAGGATCAGTTCTTTTTGGATTGAACCTTTGAGTGATGAATCCATAAAGATATCTGAGATATTGTTATAACTCCATTCATACCTACCTATTCCGGGGTTCTATAGAGAGATTTGGTGGTCGAGAATTTTCTAGCCGAGAAGACATAGATAGTGGTTTCCGGTAGTGGGCACCTAGGATTAGAGACTTTGGCAGCAGAGATCTAACATTAGTCTCCGGAACTTGGATGTGCGATGCATTTTAGGTGGATATCACTAGAAAGAGGGTCCATGGTTTGGGGATCACAATATGGGTCCAATAATACTAGAGAGAGATGGTTCTACTCATGCAAAAGAAGGGGAAATCTTGCACATGATTGTAAAACCCGTCATATGGCTGACTAGAAGACCATGGATGGGCCATCAAGGTTGATACAATAACAAGATCAGGAAGGCCTGTAGGGTGACATACATGGAAGAGGATCTAAGAGAGAATATGGAGGTGTTATATACTTTTAATTATTACCAATACCACCCCTAGGTAGTCCATGTTAGGCCCAGGGAGTTAGAGGACAGGGGCAGGCGAAGCTGAATGCGATCGAGGCATACGACCCAGAGGCTCCAGGAATGATTCAAGGTATGATCTGTATCTTTTATACCTTAGATGAAGTATTGATAAAAACATTTTCTAGTCATTAATTTATTTCCAACTATCTGGTTTGAGACCTAGATATTTCTATTGAGCCCTTGGATCAACCCTTGAACTTATAGGATCCTATTGGAGACAAATTATAGATCACACACTCGTGCCGATAGTGTGGAACGACTCTTAGAGGTGAGAGTTTCTATTGGGATATATTTTCAGCAGTGATGAGGCCTTATGAATTCATTTTAATTATGGACTAATTATCTATAGTTTATGCCTAGATTTACTATTTCATTCGGAGGATGCGGTGTTCCCATAGGTATGAGACTAAGTTTTCCTTTATGGGTGAAAAGGAAACCTATGTAGTGTAAGATAGACTCACGCATAAGAGTGTTCAACCAATTACTCATCAGTTGGATAGAATTACCCTTGGTGTAGTGGATGTTATGAGTTTTTAATTCCCTATAATGGTAGTATAGTATGAGGATGTATTCCCAGAGGATGTTCTAGGATTACTTCCCCATTGAGTGATATAATTATGCATTTATCTACACCATAGGATGAACTCAATATCTATGCTATCATATTAGATGGATCCCATAGAGCTTCATGATCTAAGGGTGAAATTGGAGGACTTGAAGACGAAATATTTTGTTAGACCTAGTGTTTCACCTTGGGAATCACCAGTTTTGTTCACAAAAAATAAGGATGAGAGCTTGAGGTTATGTATAGACTAAGAAATCTTAAAACAGGTGACCATGAAGAAAAAGTATTGAATAATGAGGATCTATGAGCTATTAGATTAGTTGATAGGGGCATGGTGGTTCTAGAAGGTTGATCTCAGGTCAGGCTATCCCCAATTGTGAGTACAGGATGAGGATATGAGAAGATGAAATTTAGATGTCTGTACAGTCCTTATGAGTACCTGGTGATTCCCTTTAGCATAAAGAATTCCCTAATAGTGTTCATGGTACTCATGAACTGGATCTTTCATCCCTTATTATACTAGTTCATGGTGGTCTTTATTGATAATATCCTTATGTACTAGGCATCTGTGGAGGAGCATGCAAGACACTTGAGGATAGTTCTGGATGTAGTCTAAGGGAACCAACTTTATGGGAATCTCTCAAAGTGATAGTTTTGGATATAGGAGGTCCACGTTTTGGGACATGTTATATCTAAATATGGAGTGGAAGTGGACCTGGTGAAGGTCGAGGGAGTGTTATCTTGGGATCCACCTAAGAGCGTAATGGAGGTATGGAGATTCCTTAGGTTGATAGACTATTAATGAAGATTCATACATGATTTATCTAGGATATTAGCACCCATGAAAGATTTGACCTGAAAAGTAATTTTTGTGTGTGTGGATAGATAAGTTTCAGAATTCTTTTTAGGAGTTGAGGTAGATATTGATGAGCACTCCCATCTTGAGATTTTCAGAGGAGGGTGTTGAGTATGTAGTGTTCTATGATTCATTAGGCACCATACTTGGTTGTGTTCTGATTCATATAAAGGTGTTTATTTCCTATATTTCACATAATTTGATACCACTCAAGTATAAATACATGACCTATGATATTGAGTTATAAATAGTAGTCTTTACACTAAAGAAGTGGTGACACTATCTGATGGGCGAGAAATTTATCATCTATTCTAACCACAATAGTCTCAAGTATATCTTCTCTTATAAGTACCTTTACTTAAGGTAGAGATGATGGCTATAGTTTCTCTATAATTATGACTTCGATATTTTTTATAATCTTGGGAAGGGGAAATTGGTAGCATATGATCTTAGCAGGAGATCTTTTTCATATATATTGAGTAAGGTATAAGAGCAGTTGGCCTCATTATAGTTATCCTTTGTGGGGGTGATGGATAAAATTACCTACATTTGATGGTTTTTAACCCTCCATTTTACAAAAATTTAGGGAGGAATAGATTGAGGATACCTACTGTGAGACCATACATACTCAGATATCCACTGAACATGCTCCTGATGGATTTTTTTGAATGTGAGGAGAATATCATTCTTTTCAGAGGACACACAATGGTACCAGTGGTGTCGTGGGAGGAGGTTATTAGAGAGTTTAATACATCTCTTTTTATGGTATATCCAAGTGTGGAAAATATATACTAATACCCCCATCATTAGTTTTTGTGGATAGAGATGATGAAGGGAGTTGCAAAGTTTGTCTTCTGATGCCTTACTTTCCAGTAAGTGAAGGATGAGCACCAAGTTCCAATGGGTTTATCACAACCCCTTGAGGTGCCAGATTGAAAGTGGGATATGATATCCATGGAATTTGGGATGGGATTACCACGTACTTACAAGGGAAAAAATTTCATCTAGGTGATCATAAAATTACTCACCAAGTCATCCCACATCTTAGCTATCTAAGAGAAAATTATAGTAGAGAGATTAAGATGCCTCTATGTGCAGAAGATAGTCCTAATCCCTGGAGTTCCCTCGATGATAATTTATGACCATGATGATTACTTCACATATCAATTTTATAAGGGATTATTGGATGATTTTGGGACTCAGTTATGCTTGAGAATAACATTTCACCCCCAGACTGATCGCCAGACTAAGCAGACCATTCAGGTCTTGGAGGACATGATGTAGGATTTCATGTTAGACTTTGTCCATATTTAGGAGGATCATCTACACTTGGTGTAATTTTAATAAAAAATAGTTACCATTACTCCATTAGTATGGAACCATTTGAGGATTTGTACATGTGACACTGTATATCACCATTTTATTGGATAAACCCAAAAGGGTCAGTACTCATGGGACCAGAGTTGGTATGAGCTACTACCGAGAGGGTTAAGATCATCCGAGAGTGGATTAAGACTGGATAGAATCATTATAAGTCTCATGCGGATATATTAAATAGGCCTTTGGAGTTCGAGGAGGGAGACCATGTGTTCTTACATGTTTCACTACTAGAGGCATTCCATGTAATCCCATATAGACACATCTAGGTCAGGAATTCTTAGTCTAAGCTATGTACTGGGACATGGTCAGAAGTACATGGGTAGAAACATGCTGTGTACTTTTAAATGGACATGGGCATAATCCATTTTACATGGGCAAGACCCGATACCGAAGGGACATGGAGTGTACTCCTACTATACACCGTGTGCTCAATCAATGTTGGCTTGGATCCCTTGTCCTCTATATCTTGGATAAGTTTCATTAGGGTACATTTTCCATATCCATTCCTTGGGGGTTAGTATGGAATCAACTTCTATACATAGAAAAATAATCCCTTCAGAAGGAATTATTTTATAGAGTTTTTGGAATCCTTCCATGAGGCCTAAAGTGATATTCTCTACCATCTTCTTACCCTAGGTGGAGTTCTTGGTATCTTCATGACCAAAACTACACGGGCGCTAATCCTATACTTAGAGGGTTTTTCAAGATTGAGTTGTTGGTATCCCCCATGGTGTTGGGTGTGATACTAATCTATTTATCATATCTCTTCAGACTTCCAGTGTATATTTTTAATGGCGAGACCCAATGACCCATACCTATTGGATGGATATCATTAATGCTATCTGAATTGTGGAGCGTGTTCTCCTAGACGAGTGCTTTGTGGAACTTTCAAGCTGGAATCCTAGGCTGGCTTTATAGTTAAAACTTTACCTTTAGATTGTGTGTATTTGTTAAGTATATCTATATATTCTTGTTATATGTATTGTATACATATACATGTGTAGATTTGACTGTTATTAATTTGTTTTATGCCTTTTTGTTTTGGATAATGGATGGTAGTGGGGAACGGATTGGACTGGATTGGAGACCTCCAGTTTCAGATGGTGCATGCAACAGTGATGGGTATGAATAAAAACTAATTTTCCATGTGAATCGGGTGACCATAATCTGGTGACTGGTGATGGTGAGGCCTAACCAGAGTAGATCCATGATTTATGAAGAGATTGAGGCCGAAATTTGAGGTGGTAGTGGCATAAGATTATATGGAAGGAAGAACTAGGGTTTTTGGAAAATCTAAAAAAACATGGCATATAATTTGAAGCTACACACCATGTGAAGCCCTTACAGTAAAAACTAGGGTTTTGGGAGTGAGTTGAGAATCACACGGCATGTGACCCTTTCCTAGTGGCTTGGCATATAACTAGAAGGGTATACACACATGGGCTGGAGTACACGGGCTTAGGTATACCATGTACTCCTACACAGACATGGCCAGACCGGGAATGTATACAGGCTAAGCCATATATTGGGACATGGGAAAAAGTACATAGGTAGTAGTACATAGTGTAATTTTACATGGACATAGGAATGGTTCATTTTACATGGGAAGGATGTGATACTAAATGGAAACGATTTTTAGTCCTACTACATGCAGTTCAGGAGGGAGTTAAGGATCACACAACATGTGACCCTATCACATGGAGTGTGACCCTTCCCCAGTGGCTTGGTATGTACATTAGAGGGTCCACGAACATGGGCTAGAGTACACAGGCTTAGGAACACCATACACTCCTACAGAAACAAAACCATACCGAGCATGTACAAGGGTTAATCCATGTATCGAGACATGGGTATATGTACATGGGTATCAGCACGCTATGTACTTTTACATAGATATGGGAATGGTCTGTTTTACATGGTCAGGACCAGACACTGAAAGTACATGGTGTGTACTCTTACTACAAACCATATACTCTATAAATGTTGTATTGGATCCCTTGTACTATATATCTTGGAAAAGTTTCATTATAGTGTATTTCCCATATCTATTCCCTTAGGGATAATATGGAATCAACTCCCAAATATAGTAAAATGATCCCTTCAACAAAGCTTCTTGGATAAAGTTGTTGGAATCCTTCCATGCATCCTAGAGTGAGATCTTATATCATTTTATTATGCTAGGTGGAGTACATGGTATCGTCCTGACCAATACTATGTGAGAATCAATCCTCTACTCAGTGGGTTGTTCCAGATTGAGTTGTTGGTATACCCAATGGACTTGGGAGTGATTCTCATCTATGTATCATATCTATTCATACTTATAGCATATACTTAAAAGGGAAAGACCCCACAAGAACTACCTCTTGGACATACGTCATCAGTGCTATATAAATCATAGAGCATGTTCTCCTAGATGATTACTTTGTGGAAACTTCGAGCTAGAATCTTGGGTTGAATTTATGGTTGTGAAATTAACTTTAGACTATGTGTCTTTGTTGAGTATATCTGGATATTCTTGTTGTATTTATTGTAGACATATACCTGTGTAGATCCAACTGTTATTATTTTGGTATATACTTTGTGATTTTAGAGTGTCCTAATGGGTATTTTTTTACACACCCCTACATGGGCTTTACCCACACGTGTTGTGTCTTGTGTAGATAATTGACCTTTTGTTAGAGTCCCTAAGGGACCAAGACTAAACAGTTCTTAGTAAGACTGAACATACTGAGGTGTATTCCTATGGTATCTTGATAGAAGTCCCCATCTTTACTTTCAGTTTGGAATTATTTTCAAAATCTTTATAGAGATCTTGTATTTGGAACTGTTTAATTTCCATTACTTCTTATTGTACTCAGGTTATGGGATATAGATGTATGTATGCATGGTTGTTCAGTTGTTTTTACATTTCATCATTGTATGAGATTGGTGATGTGTGCATGTATATAATTACTTTGGTTAAGGCCTCCCATGTTACTGATATGCCTTATCGGTGCTAGTCGCCATCCCTTTCCCTATTAGAGGTGGGAGTGGGGAGTTGCAGCATGAGCCCCATTGGGATGGGTTGTGAAAAAACATATTGCATAGTTTTGATAGGTTGTGGCGACCTTTTGGGATTTTAGATCATGCATATATATTTCAAGCTATAGGTTCCAAGTTGGATTCAATTCTATTTGTCATCATTGATGTTTGGTGAGTTGATTGGTAGTGGAAATTAGAGCTTGCATGGAGATGCTTCAAACTTGGATCAAGTTGTTCTGTAGTTGTTCTATTTTTAGTTAGTAGTGTATCTACTTTTCCAACTTTATCTTCCTCATTTATAGATGATGTTTATATTTATGTACATGGGATGAATCAGTATGGTTGATTATGACATATTTGAAATTTTTATTCATTTTGGATCTTATATTTATTTATTCCACTATCTGTTATCTCTATTTTGGGATAAATCTTTCCCAAAGGGATTCCTATGATGCCTAGACACTAGTTTCCAGCCCATGGGGATTGAGAATGCCCTTCAGCCCTTATAATGAACTGAATCATGTTTCAAGTGGGTACCATACTAGGCCGGTTCATTATATATAGGTGACATTATGTGTTAATAAGTCTATGGGTGATCATAAGTGAAGATCCTAGAAAATATTTTAATGTTTTCTATAATGTAATTTATGGTGATTAATGATATTTTGGGAGATTTGTATTGGTTTTTAAGAAGAATAAATGATTGAGGGATATATATTCTTTATGGTTGTCATATACCCTAATGTTTTGATAATTATGGCCATTTGGGAAGTTGGTTTTCATATTTTTGGGAACATATGTTTAAAATTATAGATAACATTGGGGGTTGAAAAATTGATTTTGGTGACTAGGTTGTCTTGGAAGAAGATCACCATATTATTGGGAACATTATTGTCTAGTTTGTGATTTTGATATGGTTAAATATTTAGATATTATTTTATAAGTATGTCATGATGAATCAGGTTATTTTGGGTGATGCTTACTGTATTTTTTAGAATTAGGATTAAAAATATTTAGGTATAGTACCATAAATAGATAATCACTTTCTCTAAGAAGACTAGGTTAAAATAGTATGACCCCATAGGATTAAAATATTCTAGGTATTTATAATGTGTGACAACCGGGCCCAGTGACAACACAACCACCCCGCCTTTACATGGCCGTCGGGTCCTGGCCTGCTAGGTACCACCAGTTGCCCCGCAGACACGTGGGGCCCACCCCAGGGTCCACCCACATGCCTGAACGGGTCATATGACTAATGATTGTCCCCACAGGACAACACATATCCTTTACAGTGTGCTTTGTCATCACTCACACACACCATGGGAAACTTTCCAGAAGGTCACCCATCTTGATCACTACTCCAAGCCAAGCACGCTTAACTATGAAATTCTAATCAGACAGGCTCCCGAAAAGGAAGGTGCACCTTGTTGACATGAGTTATATCAATTAGTCATTTAATCCTTTATCATTTTGGGATGTTACAATCACCCCCCCTTTAGAGCACAACGCCCTCGTTGTGGGCCCTACATCTCAACCCAGGCAGTGCACCACGCACTTAAGGCTAGGTTCCTCCTCTGATACCAAATGTGACAACCGGGCCCCGGTGACAGCACAACCACCCGCCTTAACAAGGCCGTCGGGTCCTGGCCCGCTAGGTACCACCAGTTGCCCCGCAGACACGTGGAGCCCACCCCAGGGTCCACCCACATGCCTGAACGGGTCATCTGACTAATGATTGTCCCCACAGGCCAACACATGTCCTTTCCAGTGTGCTTTGTCATCACTCACACACACCCTGGGAAACTTCCCAGAAGGTCACCCATCCTGATCACTACTTCAAGCCAAGCATGCTTAACTATGAAGTTCTAATCAGCCAGGCTCCCAAAAAAGAAGGTGCACCTTGTTGACATGAGTCATATCAATTAGTCATTTAACCCTTTATCATTTGAGGATGTTACATAATGTGTCTTTTATATAGATAAAAATTAATTGAACATTTGGGTTTAATAAGTTTTTATCAATGGTTAAAATTTTGGGGATTTATTTTTTTAAAGGGTGAATAACATAACATCCTATATTTATGATGAACGTTTTTATAAATTTTATTTTGTAAATATAATTGTAAATTATAAATGTATTTAATTATTTTACTAAACCAAATATATATATATATATATATATATATTCATTTATATATTTTTCAAGTATAATGAGAATTTATTTATTAAAATGGTTTTAGAAAAAGGGAAGCTCACAGGCCCAGCAACACTCGCCATATCTGATGAGGCCATGTGGATAAAACCCATGAATGAAGGAAGATAAGGGCACATTTCCTACCACTAGATTATGTTCTGTCTTATTTTCATCTTCCATATTTTTTATATATATTCTTATATCACTGTTACTATATTTATGATTCTTTTTTACATATATAGTTTTATTTGATAACTAGATTAATTTTATCAATAGTTTTATTTTAATGACAATTAAGCTATTAAAATATAATGGTTAAATATTATTTTTACACCAAAATAATAACTTATAAAAAAGATTTAATTAAAATTTGTGTTATTTAATTTCTAAATGGTTTTTATCAAATTTGGTTAGAAATTGTATTACTCATTTTTTTTCTTTAAATACGATAAGTAACATGTTTCATAATAAAACATAATTGTGAAATATGTATTATTTTTATGTAAATAATAGTTTATTATTATAAAAAATTATTATTATGTTTTTATAATATATTTTTTATAAAAGTAAAATGGTCATTGAAATAGCCTTGTAATTATGAAATATAAAGGTTGTTACACAAATTTTTTTTTCTCGATTACATATTTAGAAACTAAATTCCACTTAATATGAAGAATAATTTCATAAAATTCATAAAATAATTTGATATTAATATAATTTATAACAAAAACTCTATATTAACATGGATATATTCTGATCACGTAATGAAATTATATTTTATAAAGGTTCAATTTTCTAATTTTTTTGCACAGAATTATCGATTTTGAAATAAAAAATTATTTTTAAATTTAACAAATATAGTGAATTATTTTTAACAAAAGGATTTTATCTTTTTATTTTTCACACCAAATTTATATTAGGGTTATTTTTTTTAATTTTATAAAGAAGTTGATTTTTGGGTGAATAGTGAAAATACCATTTTTTTAGAAAATTGTAACATTTAGGAACTAGACATTATATGATCATAACATAAAATTTATGAAGCCTTTTTATTGATAATAAATGTATTTATGTATTTATATAATTAATTTAATAATATTAATTTACATTTAGAAACTTATATTTGACATTTTGAAACCTAAGTTAATTTTTTTCTAAAAAACTATTTTTATGCATTATTCATTTATTATTTTAGAATTAAATTTTTAGAAAATTTATAAATTGAATCATGTAAAATGGTTTTTATATTTATAATCCAAAGATCCAAATTTGGTAATAAGGTAAATTTCATTTTTAGGCATAAAAATAAGTTACCATGGTAGAAAGTGAGTCAGTGCGATAAATTTAAAATAAGTTAAAAGGTAAAAATTATAATGGAAAGGCATAAAATTCCTAAAACCACACCATTAAATAGGTAAGAATATCAATATAATTAAGGTTCCTCAATACTACACTTTTATATTCAATTACATTACTTTTTTTATATTGTCTTTTAAAATAATTTTCCATATACTACCATGCTTGTTATTCCAAGGAATTATCTTCCAATTGGTATATTGTTAATGAGATTTTATTCATTACATCTAATTATATAATTTTTGTAAGATTTTAATATGTTTAAATAAGGGTTCCTCACCCCTCCATCCCTTAACTTTTTGAGGATTTTTAACTCTTTAATGAAATAAACTGGTTCAACATTACACGTCACCCAAGATGACCCACCACATATAAAGATGATGACCGTAGTAGCCTAAAGTCAGTGGTTACATTATTACATTGTCATAATACATAAGGAATCACATACCTAAGTACTAAATAGTTTAGTATTCTTGGTAAAATAGATACAAACTTAAAATTTACATTACAATTTAAAACATAAAATACACAAAGTGTTTTATTTGAGAAAATGATATTTCCTCTATCAGTCATAAAAAACTTCCTAGTATCCTAGGGAAAATAAAAAATACGAAAGGGGTGAGCTCAGATACTTATTAAGGGTATGAAAATAGTATAATATATCATGAATAAATAATCATAATCAATATACAAGTTAAATAATTAAAACACATGCCATTCAATCAATTACTTGAGCATAATATGGAAGGAATAAATAGTGATCAAATAATTCCATATAAATAATCAAATAGGCTTGAAACCTAACCAAAAATATTCTAAATAATTTAATAATCACACCAAACGTCAATAAATATAATAATTATGCAATTAATAATGATAAACATCATAACCATACCGTCAAGGCCTCGTTCCAAGACATCTTATATAAATGGGTAAGGCCTCATCCAAAAACCCAAGCTAGTTTGTCCCATGGACCTACCGATGCATAGAGGGGTTATAACAGGATATAACCATCAATTATTAAGTATAATTCATTCCTTATATGAAATGGGTGAAACATAACCAACATAAAAATTCATATTGGAAAACTATCATATGAATTTTTAAAAATTACCCCAATTAATAAACACAATCACAAACCATCTAGAGTAATATGAATGGTATCAAATTGGTACATTCCCAATAAAAATGATCATAAAATACCCATATAAATAATAAGGATGGTATAATTACAACATATCCCTAGTGGTTAATAAGAAGAATAAGTGTCATTGTCATTGATGAATAGAAATTCTATAAAGATATCATTAAAAACATTTGTGATGAAAATAACCTTTCCATATTGAAAATCAATTTTTAAAACTAAAATTCACAAACTATTTTGAAAATATTATTTATTTAAAAATAAAATTTTAAACTTATAAGGAATCATTAAAAAATTTATTGGTCATGATGTTATAAAATTTTGTACATGCCGTGTAAGTTAAAAAAATATTCCTTTCATATATTTGGTAAAAGAAAAATGGGCCTTGTTTGGAAAACGAAATGAAGATCCCTTTCAATTTTTTTTTCTAAAAAAGTAAAACATGGGTAAAAATTTATTTAATAAATCATTTGTATAATTATAAAAAAGTTTTTGATTTTTTAAAAAAAACATGGATTTGAAAGAAAAAGAATTTTTGACCGAAGAGAGAAATAAAGTCACATTTTCTTAAAAACATTTTCTCAATAATTTTAAATACCAAATATAAAAAAATGTTAATATTACTTTAAAAATTTAATGAATAAATATATTATAATAAAATATATTTATTTTAAGATATAAATATCATATAATTCCCCAAAGGGAGACTTAAACATAAACAATTCTGAATAACGATGTGATTGTGAAATAAACACATACCACATTGGAAAATTTTAAACTATACGACCCATGAAAGAGATAACTTAAATTGAAACTTAAAATACCTTGAATAGAAATATATTAATTATAAATGAGAAGTATATACACCACACAAAATAAATAAGTGGTGAATATGGCATATGTCTCACTAAAGTAAAAGTGAGATGAGAAAGCCTTACCTCAGGTACGATTTCCTTCGTACGTGTCTGAACATCATGTATAATAAATGTAAATTTATTATAAAAATATTAAAGAAAAATAATCCTATATTTTATACCATATATTATTTACTTATATACTTTTATAACCTGTTTATTAACCATTATTTATCAAAATTACTTTTTTCAGGTGATAAATGCTTCATTTTTCACATATATTTTGGTTTGGTAATTTAAGTAATTTAACTTTTATCATGGTTAAATCATTTAATAATGTTAAAAATGATGTAAATATAATATATATTAATTATATATGTATTTATATCAATATATAAAATCTATACATAGGAAATGTATTACACTATTTATGAAGACGGTAGGCTGTACGTACGCATGAGAGTTGTTTCCATTTTCTCGAAGGGTAGAAAAAAGGAAAATAAATATCAATTAAAATTTATAGATTCTTAATTTTTTTATATATATAATTTATATTAATAAAATTAATTTTTATTACCATCCATGTAAAAATAAAATGAAAAACATTCCACATTGCTACGTGGAGGCGGTAGTCCACATGTACGCACAAGCGATGTTGTTATTTTCCTAAAGGATTGGAAGGTAAGAATTTATATGTTATATTATATTTAAAAAATTATTTTTAGTTTATAAATATCACATATATTCATTAAATTTATACTTACTACCTTCCATGCAATGCGTAAGTGAAAAATGAATCACATCGCTTCGCATGGTGCTAATCCACCGTACACACGAGCGGCGTTATCATATCCCCCATAGAATGGAAATTAAAAAGTTATATGTGATATAATAATTAAATAAGTTTAATAATTTTATAAATATAATATAAATATTTTAAATCCATTATTATATCCAACCTTGAAATGTGGTGATGAAAAACGAATTACATCAGTTCACGAGGCGGTAATCCTCCGTACACACGATCGATGGTTTCGTTTATCCTTTAATAGAAGAGGAGACGAATATAGGTTATTAACTTAACATAATAAAATATAATTATATGTGTTATAATAGTTTAATTATATTATTATTTATGATTAATATTACAAGGAGTTAGAAGAAGAAGTAAAATGAAAATTTAGTGTTAAAAAACTTTACCTCTTCTTCAGGAAACCTCTTTAGCTTTAACCTAAAGACTTCCTAGATTGAATTTTTGATCTAAAAAATTACTATAGGATGTGGGTAGATAATTTTGTATTATATTTTTTTATGTATTGGATGGACCAAATTGTTTTTTAAGTTTTAATAGGAGAATAGAGTGGGTGGCCTTTTATAAGTGGGGGAGAAGACACATATGGAAGTTTTGAAAAGATAAAGTGATATCCTCATTTTTCTTATTCCAAAAGCTTCAAAAATTGGTAATTATAAACCATTAGAAATGATAAGGTATCAATATTTCCATAAAATATGTTTTTAAATATTTTTAGGTATTTTTAACCCTTATCTTTTTAGGTCTTTTTAACCCTTATCTTTTTAGTTTAACCCCCGGTAAATCAGTTTTTACCTTAAGTGCGATAATCAATTTTTTACTGTTTTCACTATTAACTATGATAAAAAATTAAGTTGTAATTATTATATAATATTAATTAATTTGATTAAAAATATTGAATCCATTTTTCTAAATTTAATTCACATAAGTGGTATAATTCAATTTAAAAGTAAACTCATATATGCGATGAAAAAGTGGTTTTCCAAAGAAATTTCTCATAAATATGGAATTTTTTTTATCTTAAATTGAACATAAAATTGATACCAATGATCTAAATTAGTTAAATTGTAATATAATTGATTTAATTTTACTTTAAAAACAATTTAAAATATAAATTAACTTTATAAATAATTTAAAGGAATTTGAAATGTTTAATTTAAATTAGTATTTTTCGCTATTCAACAAAAAAATCAATCTTTTCAGAAAATTCTAAAAAATTAACCCAAAGATAATTTTAGCATGTACATTTAAAAATTTATTTTTATCTTTTAAAATAATTTTTCTAAAATTGGTAAAAATTAATTTTAAATTATTTTCGCAGTGTAACTATATAGCCTTTTAGAAAAATACTATTTTTTATAAAACCCTTATTTTTATTTTAAATGGTTCTTATTTTATTTCTAATAAATAGATAAAAAATGAATTTATTTTATACATTTTTAAACCATATAATTTTCATAATTTATTTATTACTATTCATACCCAATAATTTAATGGTTAGGTCATAACAATATTCTATATTATGGTTCATCCAAACTCGGGGTTGCGTGTTCTGTAAGCTATCAAAGAGATTGAATTTATTTTAAAAGAAATATATTTTAAAATATTAGGGTATTAAATTATTGTCTAAGATTATTTTTACATATCATATATACTATCAAACATGATGTTACTCTTTTAAAATATCAATGTGTTACACCATAAGGTAGAGATACGATAGAAATCCCAAACACGTCTCATGTGTAACTGAAAAGTGATAAGAAAAATAGAGTACAATGCATAAGAAAGGTACATATCCCTAAGAAATATAAATAAAATATAAAAAAGACTAAACTTTAACGTAATTCCAAACAAGAAAAACACACTTTCTTTATGTGACCAACTTTAACTACCATAACATCACATAAAGGAAGTGACAACATCTAATAGAAGACAACAAAATACATGACACCCTTAATTTTATCTGTATCCTACAAAACAAGGTCTATAAACACCCAAAGGAAAAATTGGGGTTTGATCACTAAATCTTAGTAGGATACCATCTAAGACTCTATAAAAAGTCTAATACCATGAAACCATTAGCTAAATCTAAAAAAAACCTAGTTTATAAAGAAATTTCAAATGATACCATTTTTTCAAAAAACTTTTATTTATTTTTAAAGAATTTAATATTCATATAAACCAATAATATGATAAGTAAATAATTGATAATAATAATGGATAAAAATAATTATCCAAGTAAATACCATATAGTAAACATGTGAGTAATAAAACAAGTAATAATACCATCATGTATAAAATTAAGCACAAGTTGAGCTCTAGCCTATAAGAATATGTACTTGGACACGTGAAGGAATAAAAATTCAGCATAATGTGAATCCTACTAATATTGAGTCCTACCATAGTATATATATATCACAAGGATAACCCCTAGTGGTGCCACACTTACTAAAGTTTGCATAAGTCCATACTCGATGCACCCATGGTTCCCTTCAATCTATGTTTTCTAAAACATTTTAAATAATCATGCTCACATTTATAAAATATTTTCATAGTAAAGAATCATAAAACTTCATTTTAGAATCAAATTCACAATTGAGGCATTTTATTGAACACATTAAATTCATATATATGTTTTTTTTAAAGAAAACCACATTAAACCCCCTTTTTTACTAAGATGAAATCAATAAAGCAATATCTTAAACCAAACCCAAGGAATTATCAAGAATATTGAGTATTTTATGGGTTAACACCACTGTATAGAGACTCCTACCTCACCAACAAAGGAAAACTACTCTCCTTTGAAAATGGATATCGAAAACCAAAAGATTTGTTCCCAAAAAGCCTAGATCCATATGAAACTTCATCAATTTCACATAAAAAACTTTAAATCTAGAAATAATAGTGAAACAGGGTTCCAATGAAACATAGAGAGAAGAGATAAAGGATAGATCTTGAAATAAGAGAGGATACTAGGTAAAATATGGAATATACCTTGAAGAGGTCTACCAAGAATGAAGGTAAATCACTAAGGATCAAGGAGAGAGCCCTTAATAGTTCTTAACGTAGGTTAATTTGAGCCTAATAGTGATTAGGATGGGATTATATATAAAAATGACCAAGGTAATTAGGGTAAATTATAAATTTTGAGTGGTTTAGATCAGAGCGCATAGTTAGGCCGCATAGTTTGTTAAACCACGTGCCAACCATAAGTGGATTCTGTCCTTGGACAACCACACCATGCAGTCTCATAGAGAAGTATAGATTAGTTATCAACAATATACCAACCATGTTTAGCTAATATCCATAGAAAATTATGTCACACAATCTCCGGGGTTGATTTATAATATTTTTAAAACTGTGCTCAAACCATACAAAACACCACTGGAGCTCACAGTTCCATAACATAAGATTATTTCATGGTTAGTACTAATCATGATCCTGGCCTTTTTCCCCAAAATTTTAAATTTTCAATACCCAACCTCAAAAAACCTCTAGAAACTCACAAGAGATAACCCGAACTCAAATTAAATCATACCTATGACTCATAGGGCATTAAAATTCTCACCACTATAAATCTTTCTTTCCATAGAAAGTGCTCAGTATTTTAGACTCATAAAAAGATAAGGAAATTTATATCTCATAAATGATTCCCACTACTACATATCATGGATATGTTTTCCATACTTCCACTATAAATATACTAAAAGAATTATTTAATCGCACAATACATTACCTTGTCACTTCATAATACAAACTATCCATTCAACTATAGTGGTGTTGGGATAAAGATAAATATATTACCATTCAATCATATGTGAAGGTTCTAGTTTATACTTACTTATCTGGGAAACATGAAACACATTGTTAATTTTCTTAAATAGATATAGAAATTCCAACCAATAAGAAAAATTTTCATGATGTTCAACAATCTCAAAAGGGCCAGTAAACCTCAGTGTCAACTTACCCTACTTAACCATATGATATTATCCCAATCTAGGAGAAACTTTGAGAAAAACCTAATCATTAACATAAAACTTTAGCAGGTGAAGATTATGGTTTACATATGATTTTTGACAACTCTCAACCATCACCAATCTCTTTTGGATAAGCTTCACCTTTTCCATCATCTCTTGGATAAGGATTAATCTAACCAAGGACCACTCTCCCAACTCCACCCATTACAAGTGAGATCTACATGACCACCCATGAAATGTTTTTAAAGGAACCATTTTAATCAAATATTTATAACTATTATTATAGGAAAATTTTACCAAAGTCATATTTTTTCCCTATGAACCATCAAAATAAAGTACGCACACCCAAAAAATATCTTGAAGAATCTAAGTGGCTCGCTCAGTCTTCCCATACATCCGAGGTTGGTATGCTATGATTAAATTTATTCAAGTACCCATTGAATCTTGAAAAACTTTATAATACCTAGATATAAATGTAATGTCCTTGTCATAAACAATTTCACAAGGAACACCATGAAGCTTAACGTTCTCTCATATGTACAAGTTCACAATCTCTTCCACCTTCACCATCTCTTTGATAGGAAGGAAATGATCTGATTTCATAAGTTTATCAATGATCAACCAAATAAAATTCTTCCTGCTAGGAGTATTTATTAAATTGATGATAAAGTTCATATATATCTCATACCACTTCTATACTGGAATGGGTAAAGGTTGTAAAAAACCGATAGGTATCTGGTTCTCTACCTTTATATTCTGATAAGGAATCATGACACAAAATCTACTATCAACCTCATTATTTCCAACCAAAAATAATAACATATAAAATCATGATACATCTTATTAGTTTTAGGATGTCAAACCAGAGGACCAGTGCCCACTATCCATCAAATCCTACCTCAGAGTTACCAAAATGACTAATCTACCTCAGAAGCATAAAGAACCCATAAGAGACCAAGACCAATCACACATGGTCTCATAACCATTAAATATTTAACTATAAAACTATAAATATGTGTTAGTTACCTATTCAATCCAAATATGATCATAAAATAACAATTCCACCTTTATAGAAGCTAAGAACACTTGTACAATAGCCTCCTCCACTACCAATATTATCTCAAATAACAAACCTATCAAAGATCACTCTTCCACTGATTCATTCAAGGATTGGGCAGGTATATTCATAATCAATGAATCAGTGAATAAATTCCATTTTTCAAGAATATAAGAAATATAAAAATAAAATTTTTTAAGATATTGAACCCTGAATCTTTGTCATAAGTTCAGATCCTTCTTAGTAAAAATATAATTTAGGATCTTATGATCAAAGTATACCATAAAGTGTTTTCTAAAGAGATAGTGGTGCCACATTTTTAGAGTGTGTATCAAGAATTCCAAATCAAGGTCATGGTTATCATAGTTCTTATAAAGAGGGTGTAATTGGTGAGAACCATCAACCGCCAACTTTTTTCTTTGCATTAGACACACTCCACTCCCATACCTGAGGTATTTCTAGAAACATCATAGCCCAAAATTTGTTCTAGAAGAAATATATTTTTATTTGAAGTTAAACTCACCTTTATTTCCTGAAAATATCTTTTTAAATTTTCATTACATTGAAACATAACATCCTTACAGGTTAATTCTATCATCATATATGTAATATTAGATAAATCCTGAAAAAACCATTTGTAATAACCCACTAAGACCAAGAAGCTATGAATTTCAAACACATTCCTGGGTTTCTCCCATGAAATCACTTCCTAAATAATTTTAGGATCCATAACTATTCCTCTATAAGATATAACATAACATTTAAACTTCACTTATTAGATCCAAAAGTCACATCTATAAAGCTTTCCATATATGAAATATTCCTTTAAGATTATGAGGATGACATCAAAATGGTCAATGTGCTCCTCCTATAACTTAGAGTATAATAGAATATAATTTAAAAAAAAAAAAATTAAAATGTCTAAGAAATGATGAAAGATATTTTTCATCAATTCTATAAATACCATGTGATCATTAGTTATATTGAATGGTATAACTAGAAACTCAAAATAGCTATACAGACTCCTAAACACTATATTAGGTATATCCTCTTCTGAGACTCTCAAATTATGGTACCACAATCAAAGTTTTATCTTAGAAAATCATTGAGCTTCTATGAGTTTTTCATAAATATCATCAATCCTAGGAAATGAGTTTTTATTATTGATATCCACATGATTAAGCTTTCAGTAATAAAAAAAAAGTCTAAGGATTTTACCTCACTCTTTGAAAATATAATAGCTGAAGCCTAAGGTGAAATGATTGGATGAATAAATTACTCAGACTCAAGGTTTGAATGATAAAATTTAAGATTCTTTAACCCATTAGGTTCCATAAGATATGATGGCATAGAAATGAGAATTTTTCTAGGAAGGAGGTCAATAGTGAACTCAACCTCTCTCCAAGGTGGGAACCTAGGAAAATCATTTGGAAGGACCTAAGGGTATGAAATCACCACTATAAGAAGTGGATGGCTCAAACATTTCTCAAAAAAGTTAAGAAGGATATCTAAAAACAATCACGAGATCACTCCAGCATAAGGAACAACAACCCTCACTATCCCTGATCTTGAATCCCATTCATCTTGGAAGATGTGAGAGACTCCATCGTGAGAAAGAAACTGAAATCAACAATGATAATGGTCAATATGGGCCTTAAAATTGATAATCTATTCCATTATAATTATAATGTTCAAGATATCAAGATCAAAAACTAAGAAATACCACACCACTTTGAAGTCAAAAATCAACACCCGACATGTATGACATTTAAAACTTTGTTATAACCTCCTTCCCAAGGGAATGGAAAGTTATAACATGAATGGCATCAGTTCCAAATGAAACCACAACACATAAATTAACTTTAATGATATTAAAATAACAAGTTTCACTGTATCAAATAAATCTAGAACCATAGAGGATGAAATTAACACCATACCTCTTATAGTAGATACCCCTTCCCCATATTCCTCCAGTACATTTTCCTCTACATAAAGAAATCCAGCATCATCACCCCTTGAGATTTATTCACCATGTGAGTGTCCACCTTGGTATGAGAATTTTATCTAACACCATTTGATGCATCATAATGAATTTGTGATCATTTTTTAAGAGTGAATATAGCTTTATTACATTGGGAAATCCTTCTATAAAAATGTCAGAGGTGACCGAATTTTCCATAATGATAAAATGTATTGGTTAATTATGTACAATTAATCATGGTATGACTAGACCTCACATACTGGTAAAAAATTACATGACTATATCCTGAGAAATCCCCTAGAACTAATCATGATACAAACTGAGCACCATTTCACTTTATTTTCTAGACTGATGACAGAATTAGGATTCCTCTTGCAGTAACTGAAGATCCACATAAACTCGTCTTCCCATCTATGTCTACCTCAACTGTGTTTTCTTTACCAACCACTTTAGAAAAGGTCACAAAGCATAAGAGAATCATCTTGTACTGAACATTGGTCCTTAGACCCATATCAAATCTTTGAGCTTTAAGGTAATTATTAGAAATAGGCTCATGTGATAAGTAGACCAAATTATTGAAATGAGTGGGATACTTCATAACTGTGCGATCCCCATACTCTAAGTTCATAAATTATGGGGTCTTTTCCACTCACAAAGTTTCAGGACAAAACTACTGGTTAAAGAACTTTTTGAAAGAATTCTAGGTAAGATCCTCATGTAACTTAGATTTCATGATGGATTACCAATATTTTATTTTTGGTTATTCGAGAATGTAAGTGAAAAAACCCACCTTAGAGTATTCTAGAGTCTTTAAGAAGTAGAATACCCCCTCAATTAGATTGAGCCACTCTTTGAATTATTTGGGTCCCCTGTCACCATGGAAGATGGGTTTATTCTTCATAGTAAATTCTAAGTTGTGATCCACCATTCATCCCTAGTTTCCAACACCCACATGACCTAGAGTATGAATTTTGAAGAGAATTAATTCCACAACTGAAGGTTGTATTGGAGGATTCACATATGGGACTTGTCTCACATCTTCCTCTATTGGATTTAGAAGAGATATTCTAGGAGTAATTTTTTAATAAACACAAAATACAATAACCAATTATCTTAAGAAAAACTCTAAAATCAAAATATGAACTATAATAATCCTTATTAATTCCTTTAAAAATAATAATATAAATTTAACATGGATTAAATGAACAAAAGACTAAAACATTAGAGTGAAACCAATTTATCTAAATAAACCCCATAGTAAGTTCATTTAAATAACCTAAAAAACCAAGCTCAATCTTGAAAAAAAAATCCTTTGACACCCATGGTAACTCAAGTTCGGACACATATATGAGATGGATAGGAACCCTTTAATGATTAATACCTGAATTTTTATGGTCTTACAACATATCTACCATATACCCTAAACCAAACCTATATAGTTTCATCACACTACTGACCGGGTATTGTCTTTGATAACATTTTTTAATGAACCAAACTATTTCAAAATATCACATCACCCAAGATAATATAATAGAAGGTAGAGATAGAAAATAAGACCCAAACATTTATAATATGTAACTAAAAAGAAATATAAAAAATAGATTACATGTAAAAAACTGAACTTTCATAAATGAAACTCCATTTTTGAATGAATAAGTTCTTTATTAAGTAATGTATTTTTATAAAATACATGCATTAATTTGGTAATTTTGGAATGTTATGAAATATATACTTTCATATTTAAAATTCCATTAACTATATTAACCATTGATAATATAGGGATTGTATATTGACCATTAATATTAGTATATTATGGGTTATGATAAAGTCCAATTTACACAAATGGAAGAAGCGATGGCCTCGAACTATAGGATCGTACCCTATAAGGCCTATTTATCAGTGCTTTTGAGGGAGAGAAAATCACTATGATTTTACCTTGAAAAATCCCAAGATGATATTAAATAACTAAAACATGAAAAAAACCATTTATAGGATAATTTAAAGCATATAGAGATCATACACCAAACCATGTTCACTGAACCACCCCAAGAAAGTACCACCATCACACACTTTACCCTTAGGGCGTACACTGGTGTAATAAGGGGTAATATATCTAGACCATAACAGTATGGATTTATATGTTTTATTTATAATATAATAATGATCATATTCATCCATTTTTATTATTACTTTATGAATGATTATATAATGAGTTTAATAAAAATTATATTTTAATATAAAGAAATCAAAATTGTATATTTGGAAAATTTATCATTTTCATTAAGACACCCCATTTTAAAAATTCAATATTTTTTAAATAAATTATATTTTAATAAAATATTATTATTAAATAATATTTATTTAAATTTAAATGATAATATAATTTAATGAGGTCCAATGTAATTTTTTATAAGGGTCAAAAAGTTATTATTTTCTCAAAACTAGTATTTTTCAGTAAATAAGGATTTTTATTTAATAGTAAAAATTATCATATTTAGAAAAGTATTTTTGTAAAATAAATATTATTTTTTAAATCATCATATTAAAATTATTCAATGGTGATTTTTTCACAATTTTCTGAAATGATCAAATTTTTGGGTAAAAAATAAATTCGGTATAAATATACGGTCTGTATTATAACATCATAATATACCAAAAAGGATATAATAAATGATATAAAATGAACACATGACAAATATATATTTTATATTTAAAATAATGCATTTATGAATTTATTTTATTAATTTTTTAATCCCTTAATGAATCTTCCAAAACCTATATTATATTTTAAGTTTTTAAAATCAATTATTTATGAACATGACTCACTTCCACATCACTAATGGTATTATTTTAATATTTTTGGTTCTTATACTTATAAAATATCTAAAACAACTTCTATTTAGTATAAAACATGGGAATAAATAATGGTAAGATTTTTGGTTTTTATTATTTTATTATGTAGAGTCCAAAACCAAAGTTTATAAATTAATAAGGAATTTACCTCTCTTTTGATATAAATACCCACCAAACCTCCCACTACTCTTAAATAAAAAAATTGATCACAGATTTTCTCTCCTTATAACTTTATAAATCCATCTTAAGGTGATCCAAATCTCTTAATAAGATCCTCCCAATCTTTTAAAAGTACCTTCTCATGGTACGATATCTCTCTCTCTTCTTTTCCATTCAAGCACCTTCTTTGTATTTAAACTTTTGAATATAAATTGATTATGTTTTCATGTATTTAAAAATATATCTTTAATATCCAATTTATTTTGTAATAATGAGATATCATTTATACCCTCTCATTATAACCTTTACCTAAGTCATTACTATTCCAAAGTAATGGATTCTCTTCTTCTTTTTTATTCAAGCACTTTCTTTGTACTAAGTCTTTTTGATTTCCAATTTTTCATGTTTTAATACGTTTTTTAACATTAATTTACTATCCTTATCACTACTAAGTAATAAAATACCACTTTTAATTCTCATTAAACCCTTCCTTGAGCCTTTATTCACACCCATTATGCTACCGAAATTATCCCATGATTTTCTATGACCAACTTTTATATTGTGAAGTCCCATTCCCATTTAAACTCAAGGATATTTTCCTAGATGTATATATCCTTAATTTATTGGGGAATTACATGTATGTAAAACACACTCATTAATAATGAGATTAAAAATTATGAAATATATTCTTATATTGTATGATCTACGTGACACACAAATACATGTACATGATATGAACGTGACATGTGGGCCCATAATTATATATCCCGCAAATGCATTCAATAATGCTTTTATCTATGTAGATAATCATTGAAGAGACATGGAGTTTGAGGTCAGAGATAAGGTGTTCCTTTATATATCATCGTGTAATAAATTCATTAGGTTTAGGAAGAATGGAAATCTTAGTCAATGATAAATCTTACCCTTTGAGATCCTTGATCACATTGTAGCTGCGACTTATCAACTAGAACTCCCACCCAACCTATCTAAAGTACATGATGTGTTCTATGTATTCCTATTGAGGAAGTAAATACTTTAACCATAACATGTAATGAATCCATATGTGGTACCCTTATAGAATTATCTTTAAAATAAGGATAATCAAGTGAATATCTTAGATCACAGAGAAAATGTTCTACAAAATAAGACAAATCACCTGGTCAAAGAGTTGGGATAGAACCACAATTTTGAGGAGCCGACATGAAAACCAAAAAAAGTGATGAAACAGAAGTACCCTCATCTATTTTGGTGTATGAAATTAAATATCAAGGGTTAAATTTATGAAGTGGGAAGAATTTAATGGCACAAACTTCCATAAATGAAATTCCATTTTTGAATGAATAAATGCCTTATTAAGTAATTTAGTTATAGAAAACACAAACACTACATTAGTTATTTTGGACCATTATAAAATATATCCTATTACATTTAAAAGTATGTTAAGAATATTAACCATTGATAATATATCCATTATATTTTCACTATTAAGATTAGTAAATTAAGGGTTGTTATAAAGTCCAATTGACACAGATGAAAGAAGAAATGACCTAAACCAGTAGGATTGTACCCTATGAATCCCATTTATTGGAGTATCTGAGGGATATGAAATCACTAGTATTTTACTCTAACTAATCCCAATACTATATTAAATTAATAAAAAGAAAAATAAATCATTTATGAGAGAAGTTCAAGCTTATCAATATCACGAACCAAACTATGTTCACAAAACCACCCTAATAAAGTACCACCATCATGCACCTTACCCTTAAGAAATATGCTCGTATATTAAGGGGTTATTCATCTAGACCTGGGTAGTATGAATTTTTATATTTTATTTGTATTATAATAATTATTATACTTATATCTTTTTATTATAAATTTATAAATTATTATACAATGAGTTTGATAAAAATTATATTTGGATATGAAGAAATCAAAATTGTATTTTGGGAAATATATAGTTTCCATTAAGACACCCTTTTTGATAAATTCAATAATTTTTTAAATAATTTTTTTGAATAAAATATTCTTATGAAATAATATTTATTTAAATATAAATTATAATATAATGTAATGATTTCCAATGTAATTTTTATAAGGGTTGGAAAGTTGTTAGTTTTAGAAAAACTAGTATTTTTTATTAAATATATTTTTTATTTAAAATTAAAAATTACCATATTTAGAAAATTATTTATGTAACATAAATAATATTTTTGAAATCATCACATCAAAATTATACAATGGTTAATTTTTCACAATTTTTTAAAATGATCAAATTTTTGGGAAAAAATTAAATACGGTATAAATATATGTTATGTATTATGACATCATAATAGCCCAAAAGTGATGTAATAAATTATATAAAATGTATAAACGAAAAAATATTGATTTTAAATTTAAAATAATGTTTTTTAAAGTTATTTTATTAATTATATAATTCTATAATGGATACTCCAAAACCTATATTATATTTTAAGATTTTAAAATCAATTCTTTATAAATATGAACCACTTCAACATCACCAATTTTATTATTTTAAAAATTTAGGTTATTATACTTATAAAATATTTAAAACCACTCATATTTGGAAGAAACCATGGGAAAAAACCCTATTAAGGTTTGTACAATTTATTATTTTATTATATAGAGTTCAAAACCTATGCTTATAAATTATTAAAGAATTACCCTCTCTTTTTCTAGAAATACCCACAAAAAACCCCACTCCTCTTCACTAAAAACCCATTTATCATGAATTTAATCTCCCTATACCTTTCTAAATACTTCCCAAGGTACTCTCAATCTCTTAAAAATCTTATTCTAATATTTTAGAAGTGCCCTCTCAAGGTAAGGGATCTCTCTCTTCTTTTCCATTCAAGGACCATATTTATATTTAACCTTTCTAATATAAATTTATTATGTTTTCATGTTTTTATAAATATCCATTTACTTTCTAATTGACTTTATAATAATTATAGATCATTTATCCACTCTCTTTATAAACTTTACCTAATCCGTTACCATGTTAAAGTAAGGGATTATATTATTCCTTTTCATTCAAGTAATTTCTTTACACAAAGACTTTTTTATTTCCAATTGTTTATGTTATAATGTGCTTTTACACACCATTTTACTGTTTTTATCATTTTTAAGTAATTATATACCACCTTTCACTCTCATTAAACCTTTACATGAACCTTTGTTCACAACTGTTATGTCTTCAAAATTTTCCATGCCAAACTTTTGTATTATGAATACCCATCCCCATTTATACTGAAGAGTATTCATATAGATGTGGGAATTCCATGTATGTAACCCACACTCCTTAATTTTTGGATTAAAATTGATCAAATATGTTCATATTTTATGATCTATATGGAACACAAATGCATGTATATGATATGAATGTGATGGGTGGGGCCAAAATTGTATAACCCTCTGACTCATTGGGTTATCATAGTACAACGTATAAGAAAGGTACATATCCATGATGTAATGTATCAAACCTATCATCCCATTAATTTGTGGGAATTATGGTTATGGAGGTGTTTAGGGGAGTTCCCAAGGAGTTGGAGAGTGGAGGACATGTTTTGGTAGGAAAATACACATGGGAGGATCCTTGTGGTATGGAGCCATAGGCTCCTCCATAGGGGTGGTCGATGCAACATAGGAGAGATAGCTATGGCATAGGGGGAGCTTAAGAGGAGTTTTAAGGATACTACTATTTTGGGGGGTATCTACATCTTGGATCCATGGTTGTAGGATAACCACTCTCAATAGAATGGTTTCTGTGGCATAGAGACCTAGGCAGTGGCAAAGTGGCCCGAGGTTTAGTTTTTAGTGGATCTTTTAATTCTAGCATAGTTGAATCACGGAGATGGGATTGCAGTGTAACATATTACTAGATATTGGGGGTCTATGGAATGGTATTCTGGGTTTCACTATGGTCTCAACCCTTATTTAAAGCATATTCATCATGTAAATAGATGAATATCTTGGAGGCCAGTTGGACTGACTAGGCTATAGTGTTGTTCTCCCCACTCCACCATAGTCCTCTCCTTTTATAATGTAGTGAAGGGTGGATATTCCATGGTATTATATTTTATAGACCACTTATAAATTTATAAAGTTAATCATACCCTAAAATGTTTCTATCATTTATTTGATGACCTAAGTTTATCCTAAATATCTCTTTCATCCCTATTTTAGTGTATTTTGACCTTGACCTTAGGGGATCAATCCATGGTGGTTCAGGTGAGTCACTCCTTGATATTATACTATTTTTATTCCTATTTATTCATATGGTAGGGGAATATTTCATGGAATCATGGGTTATGGTGTTGTTTTATAATGGTATGATGTGTTTTTTGTTTTTTATAATGGTAAGGTGTTATTCTTCCTTGTGGTTTTTGGTGGTGGCCTTTCTCTTTCTCCGATCTTGTATAATAGATTATAAATCTCTGTTTGAGGTGGAGGATACTTAATTTATCACTTAGTGTATCATGTGGGATGGGTATGGTTTTTTTTACCTTTGGGAAGATGGTTTAAATTTGTATCAATGAATATAATTAATTGGTTAATTGAAATTGAAGGGTAAGGAGGATGTTTCAAATGTTTTTATAGCCTTTTGATATTATTGATATTGAGAATATTCATGCCTGTTGTACCACTAAAAATCATGGCTATTGGAAGCCCATGTTTTTGTTGAATTATTATGTGTTTTGTATCCCTATATTTTCAATTATTATGATTCCACATTGAATAAATGGTTAAACTATTATATTATGCTAAATAATAAATTTCACATGGAAAATATGTCTTGTGTGATAATTCACTAAAATAAAGAATTGAAATTAATAAAGTCTCCTTGTTAAGTCTAAAATGTGATAAGTTATTCTTTTTTGGATATAAAATGTGTATGTATATGGTGTGTGGGGATGATGTGTTATGGTGTGACCATGATATGGGGTGGTGATGTGATGAGGTGTGTGGCTATGCTATGGGCTAGTTATGATGGAAAGTGGTGGCGATGTGGTAGTTGTGACATGCCAGTGGTTATGGCTATGTGATAGTGTTAGAGTGGGCTAGTTGGCATGGTAATTATGGGTTGTTGGTTGTTTTGTTGTGATGTGTTGTGTTAGTTTCCTAGGTGGTATTGGAATTAAATGATACTATTGAAATTGAAATGGAATGGTCTATTTTGGTTAATGGGATGGAAATGGATAATGAATGAATTAAAATGGGACATTTAGTTAAATATGGTTGATGTTTAATGTTAAATTAAAGGGGTGTAATAATGAAATGAATGAGATAGATAATGTAATTGGTTGGTAATGTGAAATATAGAAAATGTATTAAGTTGAGAAAGAAGATGAAACGTGAAATTTGGCTTGTGGCTTGTTGTGTGGTGTTGTGTATTTAGTGGTGGCAGAAAAAGTGGTAGTGTTGTGAGGTTGGGTGATGATATTGTGAGTGGTTAGTGATTTTTTTCAAACCCATATATTGATATTTTGTGTGGATATATAAATGTACATTGTATGTTCCTTGTGATTTTCTATACATACAACACTCACATTGAGAACTATATACCAAAACCCATATATATATTTGGGGGTTTCTTTTCACAACATCCTGATGGTGATGATGGATATATGGATACATGCTATTTCCCACACACTCTTCTAGGTGATGTTGACATGCACATACTATGATGACCAAAAGTCAAAAGTTTACTATCGAGATGTGATGTGATGTGATAGACCAAGTGTCTTCAGGTGAGATGCGATAAGGTGCGGTGAGATGAGATGTGATAATATAGTTTATAGTGGGGGTCATTGTTGGGACCAAGTTGGATAGAGAAGGTTTTCAGATGCTGAATGAAGTTGTTTATAAGAGAGTTGTATTTTGTTTTCAATGAAAATAAATCAACTCACTTGGTATTTTTGGTGATCTGACTAACCATCATATTTAGATGGTCAAAACAATAATTCTTAAGAAAGTTCATCTGACTGAGAAGAATTTTTCTAGAATAAAGGTTCATGAGACTCACCTTGGGTCCAGAATTAAAGGAAGATCATAATGGGAAGTTGTATCGGAGTCTGCTTGGTTCTAATGGAAACCTGATGATGCTTTTCTATTTTTTATTTCATAAAAGTCATAAGTATTTTGAGAACTTGTGTTTCAAGCCTTATAAAGGAAAGGGGTAGAGCTAGTGCTTCCAAATCGTATTGAGGATTGGTTGTAAATAAGAAAATTGATAGAATATTTGGAAGTTACAATACTTCCCAATGCAAGACAGATGATGCTATGCCGATATTAATTGTTTTCAAAGTCATGAGTAAGTCACGATTACAAGCTGAAATTTGTAGGAGAAGAAATTATATAAAGTAAAAGATTTCCGATTTCAGTTTATCAGTGTGAGACCACCAAACACAGAATTTTTAGAAGGCTAAAAAGTTTGATCAGAACATGATAAGATGAATATTATGGTTTTTAGTTAGACTAATAATCAACAAGAAATGAATCTTTGAAAAAAAGAAGTCAACAATGTTTATCATAATCAAAAAAGGAAAGAAGTTATTGAAGTCGAAGCTACTGATACTGGTCCATCATACGCGATGTGTCACTAATCATCGGAGGAAGAATCATTTGTGTTGGGAGTAGTTGAGACCACTAAAGAAGAAAATAAGTTAAATTTGTTGGTACCTATGTGTGGAATAAATTAAAATACTGATAAAAAATATACACAACCATTTTCATAAAGATTAATTATTGATTGTTTTCAATTTTTCCAAGAGAGAAAGAAGAACTCTGATATGTTTTTGAATTGGGTCAAAAGACATCGAACTTCATGTGGTTATAACTATTAGATTGGAGTTGAAACCGATCCATCAAAGGAATTAGAGACCAATCTATCTAACATGGACTGCCACTGATAACATATCGAACACAAAATCATCGGTGTGACGAAAATAAGAAAAGAAGAATTGTTTTAAGAAACTAAAAAAGTGTTATCAAGGGGGGATCAAAGTTTGAGAAAGTGTTTGTCGAAGAGTTTGAAGCTGATATAGAAGTGCTATCAATGAGTGATGACATATTTAGAATTTTCCATTATGTTTATAGAATAAGGGTTTCAATGCTTTATTTTTTATTAGCTGATACATAGAATCAGATTGGGTAGTGTGATTCTGAGAATCATAATGAGAATACATTTAATTTTCATATTTGTCAAAGTTTATGAAGGATATTTTTTTTTTCAATTGGTGCAGAGAAACGTAATGAAGAAAAAACCATCTTCATCAAAATGAGAAAATCAGAATTGAAAATTAGAATCAGACTGAAGTTTTTCTGAATAAATATGAAGTTTTGAAGATTCAAGAAGGTTTGAGAATAAACGAGAAGAGTTGATAAGCATTGAAGAAGTTATAAATTCATCTGAAATTTAATGGAATTTAGAGATTCATGAAATTTGTTTGAGATGGAAAGTTTTTCAGAATCATGCCCAAAAAATATTTGTGGAACCTATAAATAGAGGAGGTACTTTGTACTTTCTGACCAGGAAGTATTGTTGAATAGAGAAGGTGGAGTATTGAAAGTTTTTAGAGAGAAGGAGTTTTCAGATTGATCATTCCTGAGGAAGTTTTCCAGACAGAAGAATAAAGGAGAAGATACAAGATCATAATAAGAGTTTCTAGATTAGACTAAGAAATCAGACTAGGTTTTCCAGACTGAGACAAAAGAAGTTCATAATTGTTTTAGATATATTCAGATAGAGCTAAAATATCAGACTGAGCAATGGAACTAGAATATCCAACTAGCGATTAGACCGAGTATCATTACAAAGTCCAAATAAGTTCTTTCCTATTTTTGGTTATTAAAGTGAAGAATTTTTTGAAGCTCATATTTGTGAAAGTTGACAAGGCAGCACGATTACATGTTTTAAAGAAACTGGGGAAAGTTTCATAACTTGTTACAAACATTTTATTAAATAATTTTTTGGTACTTAAAGCACTTCTACTATTTCATTGAACATAGTTTTTCATGAGTGTAATGAAATATCCTACTCATTTTATTCTACACAAAAGTATTTTTTTCTAATGGATTGTGTGGTATTGGATTGTTTCTAAACCATACTAAGGACGTAGCCACTCTTATTGTGTAGTGAACCTTATAAATTCTTGTGTTACTGTGGATGTGTGAATGGTTTTTTTCCATCAAGGTAGAATATTATTAATAGGAAGTAAAGGTTACTTAATAAGAAATAAAACTTAAAAAAAAGATATCACTGATTCACCCCCTCCCCATCTCAGTGATACATTGATCTTGCTGGGAATTCTCAATTGGTATCAAAGCTAAAGGTTCCCTTTATTTACTCTGTTAAATTTTTGAAGAGAAGTTGTGATGAAGAATCTAAATTGTGTGAAAAGTAAATGGATTCCGGTCTTATATGGTAAGAACTATAATATATGAAAATATAAAATATTTCCTTATATTATGTCTCTTGGATATGATGTTCTTGAAGCTGAAACAGATGTATTTCCTCTTATTGATGATAATGTTCCTCTCACATCCATTGAAAATAATAATCTTGATAATGATGGAATAAATAATAATGTTTTACTATCATCACTTTATAAAAGTGTGTTTTTAAGAGTGAAAGGTGTTCCCATTTCCAAAGGTATCTAGGATAAGCTGAAGAACATTTATAAAGGAAATAAAAAGTGAAGAAGGAAAAGTTACAAATCTGGAGGCTGAATTATAAAGATCTCAAGATGGGAGAGTATGAATCTTTTGGTGACTTCATTACCAGGGTGAATTACATTATCATAACTATTATATTTCTTAGTGAAAATTTAGAATATTATACATTTTTTGAAAATATCTTGAGAATTATTCCTAACATGTTTGATGCTACATTTTCCTCATTGAAAGATAAAGATCTAGAAACATTATATTTGTATGATTTTTATTGAACTCTTATTACTTATGAAATGGGAAGGAAAAAATTTATGAAAGGAAAAAAAAATTTGATAGAGAAATGTATTTTAAGGCTTCTTAGAAGAAAAATTCAAATAATATTATTATTGAAGAAGAACCTGGTGATTCTAATTCCAAAAATGATGTGTGTAAAAATCTTTATGATTTTTTTCCTTCTTTTCTAAAAGTGTGAAAAGAGATACAGGTAAATATAAAGAAAAAATACCATTTAAATGTTTTTAATGTGGCTCCATTGGTCACTTTGAGGTAAATTTTCCACAAATAAATAAAGAAGAGGATAGCGAGGAAGATGATAAAAGAGAGAGAAGATCATGGAAGAAATAGGGTGATAAGGAAAAATATTATTCCAAAGGGAAGGATAAAAAATTACATAAATCCAAAAGAATAATTTTCTTATATAAATATGAAGAATAAGAATATTGTGGGGCTAAATATGAAAAATATTTTGAGAAGGCTATAGAAAATACACTCATTATAACAGTGAAAAATAAAGTGTATAGAAGAAACATTTCTGAAGAAGATGAAAATAAATTAGAATTTCATCTAAAAGAATAATTGACAGCATGATTAATAAAGATTGGGAGGATTGAGAAATAAATCAGGAAGTTGAAAAATAAATCCTCTTAAACAAACAATAAAGAATGTTTTCCTGATGAGAAATTTAAGTTGCTGGAAGAGATTAATGAGTTGAATAAATCTCTTGAGGTAGAAAAAAATTATAATGAACATTTTGAAGTTAAGTTGAATGTAAAATAAGAAGAGTTGGAAATTTTTTAACAAAGAATTTCTAAAGATGAATAGAGGGTTACACATTTTAATAATTCTATCTCTTAAGTTGGTAAAATATCTAAAAAGGGAAAATATGAGAAGGATAAAAAATTACCTTCAAAGGTTGAGAAGAAAGTTGAAATTTTTTCTGAGAGGAAGAAATATTTGAAGGTTATATATGTGGATAAGACTAACAAAGTAGAAAATCCAAAGGTTTATAAAAATATTGAGTTCAAAAAAATTTCTAATATTTCTAGCTCTGATACGGATGAACAAGAAACCAAGTTGAAAAAGAAGATTCAGGTTGATAATAAAAATGTTGATGGTCAAAAAAGTTATAATAACAAATATAAGAAGGTTGTAGAGAAACATACTCACATATCTGGACAATATAAAAGTTTCAGAGGTAAATAATATTTCTATGGATACTATTGGTATTGTGGTGGATTCAGGCATATAGAAAGTATGTATTGGTTTAACCAACAACATTACCACTATTCCAAAAATTACTAAAGGAAAAATTCGAGGGGGAGTAAATCACCTCAATGGAAGAAGTCGAAGGAGGATGTTTTGATTAAATATAAAAAGGTTGGAGTGAAGGTGGAAAATAGATTCCAACCTCTAGAAACTATTAGTGAGAGATGTGAATAACCTAGACATCTTGTGAAATGATTTCTTTTTTTATTACTGGTACAAAAAAAGTTATTTAACAATTCACAGAAGCCATAAGTTAAGAAAGATAAAGGGAAAGAAAAAAATCTTGTTGTAGAAACTACTCTCAAATCTACAAACTGAGAACAACCTTGGATATTGGATAGTGGGTGTTCTTATCATATGAAAAGAGATCTGAAATTGTTGAAGAATGTGAAATATTTTAAAGAAGTAATTGTGGATTTTGTAAATGTATCTATCATAATCAAAGGTGTTGGATAATCCATCATTGGGTAAGAAAAGTTGAAATCCAAGAAATATTTGTTTGTTTATGGGTTAAAACACAACTTTCTAAGCATTTCACAACTTTGTGACGAAGGAAACAAAATTATTTTCAGAAAAGATGTGTTTTTTGTGAGAAGTGAGGAAGATGGAAAAATAGTTACAAGAGGCCAACATACAAAAGGAAACATTTTCCAAGTTGGCGAGGTTCAAAAATATTATTACTTGGGCATGGTGTAAGAGAATCAAATGTGGCATAAAAGGGTGAGACACATGTATCAAAGAAACATGATAAAGTTTTCAAATCAAGACAATTTCTTAGGTATTCTTGATATGTATAGAAGAAGAGATTGGTGTTGAAAAATCTTTTATAAAGAAAAGATTACAAACTATTTTCATAATAAAGTTGATTTTTTTTCAAAAAGTTCCATGTAAGTTATTCATTTAATTATCTTTGGTCCAATGATCAAATAATCAACTCATGGAGATAAGTACTTCATCAATTTCATTGATGATTTTACTTACATTACTTGTTTTATGTATGTGAAACATAAGGTAGATTCAATGAAAATGTTAAGTTTCAGGGGAAAATATAAGAAGGAATGTGAGTATTCAATAAAGAAGATGAGAATATACAATAGCGGTGAATATAAAAATGAACAATTTTAAAGTTATCTTGAGAATCAGGAAATTAGTCATGAGTTCATCACAACATACACTCCTCAACAAAATGCTATTTCTGAAAGGAATAATAGAAGTTTAGTTGATATAGGAAGAACTATGTTACTTGAACACAGTATTTCTCATTACTTTTGGAGGCAAGCAATGAATACTACTATGTACATTCAAAAATAATGTTTCTATAGACCAAGTTCATATATGACTCTATATTAATTTTTTTATGATATAAATCCAATTTTGAAATACTTTAGAGTTTTTGGGAGTCTATGCATCATAAATAAAAAAAGAGGAAACCTTGGAAAGTTTTATAAGAGAGGTGGATATGGAATTTTTCTTGGCTATGATCTGGATAGAAGAGGTTACAAATGTTTCAACAAAGATTTAGGAAGATTAGTTGAGTCCATTTATGTGAATGTTTTTGAAAAATATGAGGAAGATAAATAGACTCATATAGATAATAAATATGAACATAATAAAGTAATTCATATTGAAAGTTCTAATAAGGATACTGAAAATAGTAATCCTACTCAAGAAGAAGAATCATATTCAACTATTTCTAGTGATGAGGAATAATATCAAAAATATTATCCCAAGACGAGGAAGAAAGCAGAGGTTCATAAAATTATTAGTGATCAACATCTGGAGGTTCAAACAAGAAGAGTATAAAAATTTATCACATATACTTATTTATATTCAAAAGTTGAGATGAAAAATGTGAAATCCTCATTTTTGAATGGTGATCTTGATGAGGAAGTATATATTGAACAAAAATGTGGATTTTTTGTTGGAAATGATGAAAGTTATGTGTGAAAGTTAAATAAATCCTTGTATGGGGTAAAATAAGCTCTGAGAGCGTGGTATTCAAAATTGAAAAATTTCTTAAATATGAGTTTTAAGAAAGGAGGAGTTGATAGTAACCTGTACATAAAAGAAATTCAAGAGTTTTTCCTCATATAATTTTTTATGTTGATGAAATTATCTTTTTTGGGAATGATGAAAGAACTTGTGAGATATTTTTTAAATATATGATTTTTTTTATATTTCCATGTTGGGAGAAATAAAATACTTTCTTGGGTTAAAAATATCACAAAAGAAGAAACACATTTTTCTTTCCCAAGAATAGTATGCCAAGGAACTTCTTAAGAAGTTTGACATGGAAAATTCAAAACAATTTTCCACACTAATTTCATTGGGATCCAATTTTTATAAATATGAAAAAGTAATATAAGTTTATCTTAAATAGTTTTGATAGATAATTGGAAGTTTGTTATATTTTACTACATCAAGGCCCGACATCATTTATGCTATCACCTTATGTGCAAGATTTTAGAGTGCCCCAAAAGAATCACATTTTTTGTCTAGAAAAATAATTCTCAGATATATTAAAGGCACATAAAATTTTGGAATCAAGTATGATAGCTCATAAAGTATTGACTTTTTGGGGTATTTAGATACTGATTGTGAAGGAAATGTTGATTCTAAAAGATCCACATATGGTGGAGTTTTCTTTCTGGAAAAAATTTATATTAGTTGGCATAAAAATAAACATAATTCAGTAAATCTTTTCATGGATAAATCTAAGTATGTTGCTTCCACTCAAGCTACTACCCAACTTATGTGGATGAAGATTCAGTTAGAAGATTTATTTGTTGAAGTGAAGTTACCCTTACTCCTGGGTTGTGATAATCAAAGTGCAATTAAAATTTCTAGAAACATGGTAAAAAATTATCATTCAAAACATATTGATATAAAATAACATTTAATTAAATAGAATGTGGAGAATAATGAATTTAAGTTGGAGTATGTTCCTACATCGGAATAATTTGTTGAATTTTTTCATAAAACCTTTACTGAAGGAACCTTTTCACAAACTGAGGTTGAACATGGTCATACCATATCCTTGTCATTAAGATTGAGGTATTTTTTTTGTCCTCTCTATCATCTAGTATTTGGATAGTGTTTTCAAGGGGGATAATTGTTTCATAAATCTATCAATTGATATGTGATAAACCTTTTAAGGAAGCATGTATGTAGGGGGAGTTATGGGTAAGCTGTGATTTCATCCTGTAAATGTGTGAAATATTTTAAAATTTTGGTGGAGTGGTTGTAGGAATCTTTTTTTATATAAAAGTGGAAGAAGTGAAGAAATATTTTAAGAAGAGATGAAGATATTTCATGATTCACCACTCTTGGACAACATTATTTTTCTATTAATGATTCTTGTTTCCTATAATGAGTTAGATCACATAGGATTAGGATTGTTGATAAGTAATATATAGCTTGAGGTTGAAAAGTTTAGTGATTTATGAACCTTGTTTGACAAAAAAATAAAAAGGGGGAGATTGTTGGGACCAAGTTGGATGGATAAGGGTTTTCAATGCTGAATAAAGTTATTTTTAAGAGAATTTTCTTCTATTGTTAAAGAAAAGAAATCACCTCACTTTTCATTTTTTGGGTGATCAGACTAACCATCATATTTAGAATATAGAAATGACAATGATTAAGAAATTCCATTGGATTTAGAAGAAGTTTTCTAGAATAAAGGATTCACCAGACTCATATTTAATCTAGAATGAAAGGAATATCATAATGGGAAGCTATATCAAATTATACTTGGCTCCGATAGAAACCTGACGATGCTTTACTATTTTTTATTTCACAAAAGTTATAAGTTTTTTGAGAACTTGTGATATAAGCCTTATAAAGGGAAGGGGGAGAGCTGGTGATACCAATCATATTGAGTATTGGTTGTAAAGAAGAAAGAAACTAGAAGAATGAGAAGTAACAATAATTCCCAATTAAATTCAGATGATTCTATACTGATATTAATAATTTTCAAAGTCATGAAGTATTTGTGATTATAAGTTAAAGTTTGGAGGAGAAGAAAGATTGTGAATTCGAAGATTTTCAGTATCAGTTCATTGGTATGAGATCACCGAATGAAAATTTCTCTAAAGGTTGAGAAGGTTGATTAGAATATGAGAAGATGAAGATGATATTTTTTAGTTATACCAACAAGCCACAAGAAATGAATCTTTAGATAAAATAATTTAGCAGTGTGTATCATAATCATAAACGGAAATATGTTACTGAAGTCGAAGCTTCTGATACTAATCTATTGACGTGGTGTTCCACTGATAATCAGAGGTAGAATAATTTGTATTATGAGTAGTTGAAACCATTGAAGAAGAAAATAAGTGAAGTTTGTTAGGACTGATGTGTGGAATAAAGTCAGAGAACAATCGATAATATAGTCAACCAATTTCATCAAGATGAATTTTTGATTGTTTTCAATTGGGTAAAGAGATAAAGAATAACTCTGATATGTTTTCAATTGGGTTAAGAGACATAAGAAATTATGTGGTGCCGACTATCATATTGGAGGTGACAACGATACATCATAGTAAGTAGAGAATAATCTATCTGACACAGAATAACAATGATAACATCATCAAATGTAAGATAACTAGTGTAAAGAAAATAAGAAAAGAAGACTTATTTCAAGTAGATAAAAAGTGTTATCAAGGGGATCTTAAAGTTTGAGAAAGTGTTTATCGAAGAGGTTGAATATAATATAGAAGTGTTGTTTATGAGTGATGAAATGTTTAGAAGTTTACACTATGTTTATAGTAGAAGGGTCCCAATGATTTATTTTTTATTAGCTGATACATAACATCAGATTGGGCAGTGTGATTTTAGGAATTGTAATGATAAGGGATTTACTTTTCTTATCTGTCAAAGTTTATTAAGTCAATTTGTTTTAAAATTGGTGTATAGAAACATAATTAAGAAATAAATATCTTCATCATAATGAGAAAATAATAATGTAAAATCATAATTGTACTGAAGTTTTTTAAAAGTGAGCTAAAGTTGTGAAGATTTTAATAGGTTTGAGAAGAAACAAGAAGAGTTGAGAAGCATTGAAGAAGTCTTAAATGCATCCAAAATTTAAGGGAATTTGGAGATTTGGGAAATTTGGTTGAGTGGAAAAGTTTTTTAGAATCCTTCCCAACCCGTATTTGGCGCACCTATAAGTAGAGAAGGTACTTTTTACTTTATGACTTAGACGTACTGTTGAAGAGATAAGGCAGAGTGCTAGAAGTTTTTAGAGAGAAGGAGTTTCCAGATTGAGCATTACTAAGGATTTTTTTTGGATAAAAGAAGAAAGGAGAAGATATAATATCGTAATAAGTGTTTCTATATTGTACATTGAAATCAGACTGGGGTTTCCAGACTAAGACAGAAATAGTTTAGAATTGTTTCATCCATATTTGGGAATAACTACATTATTGGACTGAGAAACCAGACTGGGGAATCAGACTGGTGATCAAAATCAGTATCATTATAAAGTTTATAGAAGTTCTTTCTTATTTTTGGGTAAGAAAGTGAAGAATTATTTTGAATATCATATTTGTGAAAGTTGACAAGGTACCATAATAACATATTTTGAATCACCTAGTAAAAGTTTCTTAACTTGTTTCAAAAATTGTATTACATCATTTTGTGCTACTTGAAGAACATGCACTATTGTATTGAACATAGTGCTACATGAGTGTAAGGGAATATCCTACTCATTGTATTAAACATAAAAGGATTGTTTTCTAGTGGATTGAGTGGTATTGGATTATTTATAAACCATAAAAAGGACGTATATACTCTTGTTGGGTAGTGAACATTATAAATTCTTGTGCTCTTGTAGATGTGTGATTGGTTTTGTTTTCATCAAGGTATAAACTCTTTATCAGGAGGAAAATTTTGTTTCATAAGAAAGGAAAATTAAAAGAAAAAGACATCACTGATTCACCCCCCCTCTCTCTTAGTTATATATTGATCCCACTGAGAATTTTTGTCATGCATGGTAGGATAAGGGAACAAAGTTGATGTCATTTATGTTTATGATACCCTAATACCCTGATTATGGTTGTGGATGGGATGTGATGTGATGTACCAAGTTTCTTCAGGTGAGATGTGATGTGATGGACCAAGTTACCTTGGGATGGATGTGATGTAATGGACAGTTTCACATGGGTTTATTGGAATGATGTTATATACAAAAGATATTAGAGTGTCAGAACGTATGACATTGAGGTGTGAGAGAAAAAAATTAGTTGGTAAAGCGGTGTAGGGTACTATTTATTGACATGCTTCATATTATGTTGTTATTATTGGATGCATTATTTGGTGATATTTCCTTAATGATGATGAGATTAGATAGTTGACCTATTTAGGTGCTGTTGATTCTATTGTTTTCTCATGGGTGCATTAGTATTCTATTTTCATATGTGCATAAGAGGCTTGTGAGTTCCTATCGAGTGTAATTGTATTCTCACACAATGTATATAAATTATTTTTATATTTCTAGGAGAAATACTTAGACCAGGTTGGATATTTCTATCTTAGAACTTTGGGCGGTTTCCATGTCACCACCTTAGATTTTTATTTTTTTACATTTTGGATACTTTTATTTTTATCTCTTTTACTTAAACATGCTTTTTGGGATGGTTTTTATTTCATTTTTAGATTATGTCATGGAGTTCCTTTCGTTTGATTCATTCTATTTTCTGATCCTATTATTATTATAGATGGTAATGCATCCCATTTGTGAAATTTTTATACCCTTGGTACTAGTCACCAACCCGAGGCCCACTTGAGGTGGGATTCATGGGGTCATTATCTCTCTTTATTTGTTACCAACCTAGGAGGGGAACCTTTGAAGGGAGAGGGTCATGAAATAGTGGTATCAGAGTTGATAGTTAAGAGTTAGGATAAAGTTTGGAGTTAGGAACTAAGAGTATTACATGGGTTGGTGATGTAATGATGTTAGTTGATTATCATAGGGTTGATTTGGTTGAGGAGGATGACTAGTGGAAGAAAATGTTTTTATAATTTTTAGTGGTAGGCCTTGGAGAAGTATGAGGGTAGTGTTTCCAATCTAGAGACGGAGAGTTGGTTGGAAGATATTAGGATCGATTTAAGTTCCATTTTTCCCCAGTGGAGTACTGAGTCCCACTAGAATATAGTTAAATGAAGGGAGATTCATTTTAATGGTCGAAATTGTACCTTGGTGAGAATATTTTGGCAGATGTTTCCTGGGTCAAATTTCAAAATGAGTTCCTGGGAAAGTTCCTTTCATCGACCATGAAGGAAGTAATGATCTTGAAGATAATTTCTCTTCATAATGGGAGTTTGTTTGTGTGGGATCTTGGGATAAAGTTCAAGGATATTTTTCTTCTATAGAACTTTTTCCGGATGATGAGTCATAAATGTGTAATCTTAAAAAGTCACTCCATACTTATATATAGTATGCAGTTACTCCTTTTATGTTTCCTACATATCTATAGGTTTAGAAGAATGAGGAAGTGATTGAGTGGATTAACTCATGAGGAGGTTTTCCATGAGAGGGGATTCAGTAGGTTTCCTCCAGGAGTATACTCTTCTATAGAAGGTATCAGGTGCCAAGGCCTTTGAGATTTTGAACAGCAGGGATTCAACCTCAACAAATTCAATTTCAACTATATGGGGCCAGTGGTTTTAGATCCCTTACTAGGGGACTTGGGATAATTTGATTTAGTTATGGGGGTCATGTAAATCATCAAAATAATTAACTAGTATTTATTCATTCTAATTTTAGTGGGGATAAATAGGTTTATCTTCATCTCTAGTAGAAACTGCTAGTGAGGCCGTTTCAGCAGTAGGGGAAGTAGGCTTCTTCTCTGAAGAGAGAAGTTGGAGTGGGAAGAGGCCAACCAAAGTATGTTCCTCATGCTTAGGGAACTCTACTGAAGAATGGATATATAGGTATCCATCAAAATAGAGGTAGAGGATGTGGGTGTGGATTGTTTCATACAGTGGAGGAGGTAACACCATAGGGTCCAGAGATCGTTAGAGGTATGATCAGTTTATAATGTACCCTTATTTGTGCCTTGTTTGATTTATGAGATTTTAAATCCTTTTTTGAACCCACTTTAGCCTATTATTTGGGTCTATAAGAAGAGAGGATTACAATGACCCTAGTGTTGACTACACCAGTTAGAGTCCAAACCAACTTTTTTGATGTGTGCTATGGGTGTAGACTGATGATAGGGCCACATCAGTCATGTGTGGATATTTTATTACTAAAAATGACACCATATTATATCATTATTTAAATTGAATAGTTGTATTCAATGAATTATTTTATAAAATAATTCTAGAGGATATTCATTTTCTCAGATTTGGATGAAAACTATGTGGTTTTTGTTGGCGAATAGAGTTTTCGGGTGGGTGGTAGACTTATGGAGCCAATTTTTTTATTGATAGTTGTGTTTTACATGTAATAATTTGAACCTAGGAAAGAGGATGATATTAGGATTTCAAGTATTTTCTATATTTTTTTACCAAGGATGTTTTGATGCTACCCCTTGATGTGATGTTGAGTTTGGGATAGATTTTCAGCCCGATGATTCTCTGATTTTGATATATCCTTATTGGATGAAATCCTATGAGTTATGGGAGTTGAGGATTATGATAAATGATTTGATGTAAAAATGTTTTATCCAGCCTAGTGTGCCACTGTAGGGTGATCTAGTGTTGTTTTATAAGGAGTATGGTGGTATTAGGTTGTATATAGACTTCTTGAGATTGAATCAAGTGACGATCAAGAATCGTTACCCTATTACAATGATATATGATATTTTTTACCAGTAGAGGGGAGCTATTTGGTTTTCTATAATTGATCTGTAGTCTGGATATCACTAGTTGAGGATGAAGGTGGAGGATATTCTAAAGACTACCTTTAAATGAAAGTATGGTCACTTTGAGTTTATAGTAATTCTGTTCGGTGTCACGAACACACCATCTTTGTTCATGGGTCTCATAAAATCCATGTTTTGTGAATTCCTAGACTAGTTTGTAGTCGTGTTCATTGATGAAATATTGATCTACTCAAATTCATATGAGGAGAATACTGATCATCTCAAATCTATTTTGTAGGTTCCTTAACACCACCAGTTCTATGGAAATATATCCATGTATAAGTACTAGATTCAATTGGCATATTTCCTTAGGCATGTGGTGTCCTAGAAGGGTGTGTGAATGGACCCATTTAATATCAAGACAATTTTTTATTGTACATAACCCAATAATATGGTAGGGGTTCATAGATTCCTTGGTGGTGAAAAATATTATCGTAGGTTCATATCTTATTTATCATGGATTATGGACCCATTGATAACTTTGAATAGGAAGGACCAAGATTTTATTTGGACTGGTCGGTGTCAAGAAGCATTCAACTACATGAAGGGAAAATTGATCAATGATCCAATGCTCTAGTTTTTATAGGAAGGGGTTATGTTTGAGGTATTTTGTGACACTTAATCTCTAGGATTAGGACGTGTCCTAATGAAATAGAGGGTAGTGATCCCTTATGGTTCTAGGAAGTTACATCCCCATGAGCATAACAATTCCACCCATGATCTAGAGGTAGCAACAATTGTATTTTCACTAAATCTATGGCCGCATTAACTCATGGGAGAGTGATTGTGGTCTTTATGGATCGCAAGAGTTTGAGGTATAACTTTTCTCAGAGTAATCTAAATTTTTGGTAGTATAGAAGAATGAAGTTTCTTCAGGACTATAAATTTGAGATCTCCTATACCTCTGGAAAGGGAAATTTTGTGGCCAACACTTTAACTTGGAAGTCATGGAAGGATGTTGTTTAGGAGTCTAGATATTCTTAGAGGGAAATGAAGGGGTTTAAAACCCTACACTTAGATGCAAGGGTGGTTGATGGTGGAGGTTTATTATTTTATATGGTAGTGCAGTCTTCTATGATAAGAAAGGTAGAGGAGTCTTAGTGGGGAGACTCAGAGGAATAAGTGATACATGATCATCATATCCATGGTGATGCTTCAGAGGGATGGTTGGAGGATAGTTAAAACTAGATGTTGTTCTAGGGGAGGTTTTTTTTCGATGGTGATGTGTGAGGGGGTCCTTAATGAGTTTAACAACTTACCTTTGGAGGTACACCCCTCGGTATCCAAGATGTACCATGGCTTGAGAATGCAATTTTTCTAGCTTTGGGTGAAATTGGTACTGGTGGAGTTAGTGTCACGATGCCTAGTTTTCTAGTAGGTAAAAGTCAAACATCATGTCCCTGATAGTTTTTTATAGCCTTTAGATATTCCTAATTAAAAATGGGATAACACATCAATGTATTTATTTATCTATTTACCCTAATCTTAGGGAGGTTATGATGCCATCTAGGTAATTGTAGATTAGTTGATGAAATCATCCCACTTTTTAGAGATCAAGGAGTCAAGAATTATAGATGTTTTAACTAAGAGGTATGTGGATGATGTGGTATAGTTTCATAGAGTAATAAGATCCATTATATCATATTGGTATGTATGTTTTACCTCATTATTTTAGAGGATATTGCAGTAGGATTTTTTCACTTATCTAGAACTAAACACTTCTTTCCACCCTCAGATGAATGAAAGAAGAGAGTGTACTATCCAAATGTTGGAGGATATGTTACAGGCATGTATCCTGGACTTCTATGGATCTTTTTCAAATCACTTTCCTTAGTTCAAGTTTTATTATAATAACAAATATCACTCATCCATTATAATTTAACAATTTGAGGCTTTGTATGGGTGGCTATTTCATTCTCTGATATTCTGGACCGAGGTTGGAGAGTCATCAATTATCGGTCCCAATGTAGTGAAGAGAATGAAAGAGAAGTTTGATGTTATTTGTGAGAGGATGAAATTAGTGAAATACTGGAAAAAGTATTATTCCAATCATAGGATGAGTCCCTTGGAGTTTGAGGTTGGATACCATGTGTTCTTGAAGGTTTCCCATTGACATGGGTAGTAGAAGTTTGGTAGGGGATTAAGTTCTTACCATGATTTATTGGGCCTTATGAGGTGTTGGGGTGCATTGGTGAGGTGAATTATTGGTTATAAATCCCACCATGGATAGAATGGAATCACTATTTATTCCACATATCTAATCTCTATTAGTATATTCATGATGACTCCCATATCTTTGACTGGGGAGATTTGGATACTGATGACGTCATGATGTTCATGGAGTGTCCATTGATAATAATAGTTCATCATGAGAGGGTGTTGTGTTTGTGAAATATTCCTTTGGTTTATGTGTTTTATAGGCATGGTTTCCTAGAGAATATTACTTAGGATCATGAGATATAGGTTTATTCCCGGTACTCTAAGTTTTTATCATCTTTTTTTTATGTTTCCTTGTTCTATTTTGCTTGAAAATGTGATGTTTGAAATATTGATGGTTATGAGATGTGTTTTTCCTTTATGTGATATGTGATTAATACTTAAATCATAAAAATAAGGTAAAAACTAATTTCTAAAAAAGACACATTATAATTCTATATTATTAAAATTGTGCGAGTTAGTCAGTTCCACCCAAAGCTGATAATATCGTGACATAGAAGATGATATTCTTATAATTTTGTACTTAGGGATATGTTTTGTGGCAGTTGTGGTGATCATTGGATTGGGATATATAGAAGTTTATATAGTGTGGTGTTGTTTTTGGAGGGGTTGATGGTAACGTGGTGTGGTAGTTTGGTTGTGTGGGATGTTTTGAGGATGTTTTCATTTGGTTGGTGGGTATGGCTAGTGGTTGTGTTTGGTTGTAATGAGATCCTTGATAGGTATCTCAAGGGATGGTTGTTTGGACATTTTCCCTCCTTCTTTCTGGGCTGGTTTAGATCATTGAGGATTAGAATAGTTTGATAGGTAATTGATGTAATGTACTGGACCTCCCGACCCATTACCTTTCATTCAATATAGTCGCGTAGGTGTCTAAGGATGGCCTAAAGAGTTAAAGAGTGGATGAGTGGTTGCAGCTGGAAAATATAGATGGCAGGATCCCTATGGAGTGAAGCCATAGGATGCACCAAATGGGTGGACTCTATGATGTAAGAGGGTAGGATGCAGTATAGGGGGAGCTTAGGAGGATTTTTGGGGCTACATCTATTTTGGTGGGTAGCTTCACCATGAAGCCTTGGATGTGGTGTAACCCTTATTGGTATAATCGTAGCCATGGAAAGGATACCTCCACTACAGAGCAGTGGCCTAGGGGTAAATTTTTAGTTGTTCTTCCAATTGTAGAATATCCAGATCATGGATATAGGGCAGCAATGCATCCTCTTCCTAGTTTCTTGGGGTTTTCGGCGTGGTATTTTGGGCTATTCGATGGTCTCCCTCTTATTTATAAGATTTTTGATAAGAAATACCCACAAATACTAGAGTATGGGTTGACTAACTGTGATGCAGAGTGGTTCTCCCCACTATACCACAGTCCTATCATTTTGTGGCATGGTTAATGGTGGTTGCTTTGTGGTCTTGTATTTTATAGACCGCCAATAAATTCTTAAATCCCCTTAGACCCGCCCAATCTTCTAAAATTTCTCCCATTTCATGGGTGAACCAAGTGTGTTCCAAAGTTCTCTTTTATCCCCCTTTTAGTGGATTTGTAACTTGACCTCATATGATTGATACATGGTGGTTTAGGAGATTTCCCCTTGGTATTCTCATGTTTTTATCCCTATTTCTTCATTTAGGAGGGGATGTTATTAGGGAATCATGGGCTCCAATGTGGTTTTGAAAATGGGATGACATGGTTGTTGTGTTCTAGGTTGGTAAGGTGTTCTTCTTCCTTATGGTGCTCAGTGGAAACCTTTATCTTATTCCAATATTATGTAGTGGATCAGAAATATTCATTTGAGGCAGGAGATCCTTCCTTTCTCAACTACTGTATCATGTAGGATGAGTATTCATTTGTTTACATTTGGTAACATGGTTTGAATCTAGATTAATGAAGATAATTAACTGTTTAATTGAAATTGAAGGGGGAAGGAAGATGTTTCACATGTTTTTATATCCTTTTGATATTATTGATATTGAGATTATTCATTCTTTTTGTACCACTTAAAATCATGGATATTGGGAGCCTATGTTTACGATGAATTAATATGTGTTGTGAAGCCCTTAATGCGTGATTATTGTAATTACACCTTGAATAAATGGTTAAACCCTTATATTTGTCTTAATAATCAGTCTCACATGGAAACTATGGCTTGTTTGTGAATTCCATAAAATAAATAAGCGAAACTGATTAAGTCTGCTTGTTAAGTATGATGTATGATAAGTGATTATTGTGTGGCTATGAAATTTGTGTGGATATGGTGTGTGTGAATGATGTTTTGTGGTGTGGCCATGCTGTGGGGTAGTGATGTGCAGTTATGATGTGGGGTGGTTATGTGAGGAGCTGTGTGGATGTGCTATGGCGCGGTTGTGATGGAAAGTGGTGGTGATGTTACCGTTGTGATAAGTAAGTGGTTGTGGATATGTGATGGTGGTAGTGTGGGGTGGTTTTCATGGGAATTATGGCCTATTAGTTTTTGTGTTGTGATATGTTGTGTTAGTTTCCAGGTGGCATTAGAATAAAATGATAATGTTAAAATTGAAATGGAATGGTCTGGTTTTATTAATGGGATGGGAATGGATAATGAATTAATTAAAAATGGGAAGTGTGGTTAAATATAGTTGATGTTTAATATGAAATTAAATGGTAATAATAATGAAATTAATAGGCTAGATAATGGAATTGGTTGGTAATATGAAATCTGGAAAATGGATTAAGTTGAGAAAGAAGATGAAATGTGAAATGTGTCTTATGGCCTCTTGTGTGGTGTTGTGCATTTAGTGGTGGCATTTAAAGTGCCAGTGTTGTGAGGTGGGATGATGATGTTGTGAGTGGTTAGTTATTTTTGTGAGTCCATAGGTTGGTCTTGTGTGTGTATATATATATATTTACATTATATGTTCATTTTGATTTTCTAGATGCACCCCATCCATGTCAATCTCTATTTGCTAACATGCATATTTATTTGGGAGGTGTTTTTACTAATATTTTGTGGTGAGGATGGATGGATGGATACCCTCTATTTATTTCTCTCTTTTCCAGGATACATTGACATGAACTATTTGTGATGGCTAGAAGTCAAAAGTTCACTATTGAGATGTGATGTGATGTGGTAGACCATGTGTCTTCGGGCGAGATGTGATGAGATGACTTATAATGGGGTCCATGCATGGTAGGATGAGGTTATGAGATTGATATCCTTCATGTTCATGATACCTTACTACTTTGGTTATGGTTATAGATGGGATGTGATGTAATAGACTAGGTGAATTTGGAAGTTATGTGATTTGATGGCCCGAGTGTCTTCAAGTGAGATGTGATCTGATGACTAGTTTCATGCAAGGTTATTAGCATGATATGATTTACCAAAGATATGGGATCTCTAGGACATACGATGCTGGGGTCTGAGAGTATAAAATCAGTAGAGAAAATGGTGTGGGCTACCCTTTATCTACATGCTTCATATTATGTTATTATTCTTAGATATGTTATTTTGTGAGCATGCCTTTGTGAGGATGAGATTGGATAGTTGACCTGTTTAAGTGCTATTAGTTTTACTATTTTCTCAAGAGTGAATTAGTATTATCTTTGTACATATGGATTATATATTTTTGAGTTCCCATTGAGTGTACTTGTATACTCACCCCATGTATATAAACTATTTTTAGGTTTTCAAAAGGACTATGTAGACTATGATAGACATTTTTTTTCTTTGACCTTTGGGATATTGTTGTGTCGATGTCTTAGATTTTTCTTTTGGGTACTTTTTTGATACTTTTATTTGCATCTATTTTACTTATAAATTCATTATGTGACAGTTTTGGTTTAATTTTTATATTATTCCATGGAATTTCTTATATTTTATTCATCCTATCTCTCGATCCTATTATTATTATACAGGGTAACACCTTTTGTTTTTGAGATTTTTGAACCCTTAGTGCTAGTCGTAAACCTGGGGCCTACTGGAAGTGGGACTTAGGGTCCATTATCAATCTTCCCTCATTTGTAATCCTATAGGGGTACCTTTGTATGGAGGGGTTCATGACACATGAGAAATAAAAATACAAGCCAAATAATGCTAATACTAAAAGTAAATCCAAAAAAGAATAACACACTGTATTCTTGTGACCAACCATCTCCACTAAACCATCACACAAAGGAAGCGACGACATACAAGAGAAGACAATGAACTACTTGAAACCTTTCCATTAACCTATTTACCTAAAAACAATGTCTACAATCACCCAAAGTAAAAATTAGGGTGTGAGCACTAAATCCTAGTAGGATACCACCAAATAATCTTTAAAAAGTATAACACCATGAAACCCTTAGCTCAATATTTAAAACAAAACCAATTTATACAGAAATTTAAAATGATTTTTTAAAAATAATTTAGTTTATATTTAAATAATTTTATATTCATTTAAACCAACATGAAAAGTACATTATTGATAATAATAAGGTATGAAAATAATCATCTAAGTAAATACTAGATAATAAACATGTGATCAATAAAATAGGTAAGAATACCATCATGTATAAAATCAAGCACAAGTTAGGTTCTAACCTATGAGAATAAATAATAAAAAATGTGAAGGTAAACTAAGCTATAATAATGCGAATCCTACCAATATCAAGTCTTACCACAATCTATCGATATCACAAAGATAACACCTAGTGGTTCCACACTCACTAAGGTTTTCATATTTCTATACCTGACTCACCCAAGGTTTCCATGATTCCATGTTTTTCAATACATTTTAAATAACCATTCTCATATTTATAAAACATTTTCACAGTGAATAATTACCAATTTTGTGCTAGAAAATTAATTTTAGAATCAAATTCTTCAGGGAGGAATTTCATAGAACACATGAAATGTATAAATTTATTTAAAAAAAACCCTTTTAAATCCCATTTTTCTTCCATGACGAAATCAATTAAAAAATATATTAATCTGAACTAATGTAATTATCAAGAAATTTGAGTATTTCATGGGTTAATACCAATTTATAGAGACAACTACCTCTCTAATGGAGGAAAACTAGTCTCTTTTAAAAGTAGAGATCAAAAATAGGAAGATATGATCTCCACAATACTAGAACCTTAATAAACTTCATCAATTCCACATCAGTCACTTTAGATCTATCAGTCACAATAAAATAGGGTTCCAAAAAACATGGGAAGAATAGATCAAGAAGAGATCTAGAAAGAAGAGAGAAGACCAGGGAAAAAATGGATCACACCTTGAATAGATCCACCAAGAATGAAGATAAATCACAAAGGATACAATGAGAGAGATCTAAAGAGCACTAGGGATAGGTTAGTTGAATCCTAATAGATATTATAATGTGATTGGATATAAAAACAACCAATGGAATCATGGTAAATTATAACTTTTAAGTGTATTGAATTAGGGTACATGGTTAGGCCACACAGTTTATAAAATAACCCACTAATCATGTGTGGTTACCATCCTCAGACAACCATGCTGCACAATATCCTAGAGAAGTCAAAATGGTTTGTTAAACCATGAAACAACCATGATTGTATACTATGAATGGATAATTAAGTTGCACAGTCTCTTGGTATGATCCTTATGGTTTGAAAAACCATTCTAAAACCATGAAAAATACCACTAAAGATCATAGTGACATACCTAATGGTTACCATATAGTTAATACTAACCATTTACCTGGCCTATTTTCTTTGAAATTCTAAAATTTCAACCTTGAACTCCAAAAAACTCTAGAACTTCACAAGAGATAACCCAAGATCAAATTAAAGCATATCTGTGTCTTGAAGTGTCTCAAAAATCCTTTTCATTCAATTGGGAAATTGTATTACGATTCATTGTTATAATTTCCATATTATATTATAAATTATAAATCACCATTACCTATCATTATACTAACTTCATAATCCATTATAATGATTGAACTTATCTATAACCATGAAATAATCCTAAATTTTGGAAAAGTAAACTATGTGTGGTTTTTATAGTGAAAACATATTTGTCTAGAAAGAAACAAGTGGATATAGGCTCTAGAAAAAATGTACCTAGGTGTAATAACCCCAAAAAGGGAGGGTCAAGTATTGACTTGATATTTACCTCGTGCATGAAAAAGAGGTCTAACTGTACGCTTAGTTTGACAATCCTTGGGGATTTTCTTTAGACAATTCACATATTATTTATGATTTTTAAGAAAGATTAGAATATATGATTTGAGATTTACCTTCAATTTTTTAATGTACCCTCCTTTACTATTAATTGACCTTTCTTCAATATGGTCACAACCCATTACATTATGAATATCCTATAGTTTCTAAAGTTCATTGATGTATATTGACCTAGATACCCATGTATTTGATTGATAGTGGAAAACATTGACAATACTGTATAACCTTCATTATATGTGGGGTAAATACCTTGTAATTAATTATTCTTATTGAAATCTATTTTCCTAGAGAGTAATTAATTTCATTGGATTCCCCTTTTGTGTTCCATAGGTTCACCATATTATTGTTATTGAATGTTGGATATTTTGCTTTTTTCCCACAGTATTCCATTAAAATAAAAAATATTGATAATTTGTAATCTCATTGTTTCTACACGAATTTACATTAATTACTTAGACAAGATTATGAATGATGTTACATAGGGGACATGATTATATGTAAAGTTTAAATGTTCTTTTCATATAATGAATGTATTGGGATTATTATTTTATGGGTGGGGCCTATTTATAGATAGCCTCTCAATGTATCGGTAGGTATCATGATATGAACAAGTTGGGTTTTGGTGTATACCTCTCCCCATTCATGTAAGAAAAATGTATTGGATGAGGCCTTGATGAAATATTATAATGTATTAGATGAGGAATTTATGGAATATTATAATGTATTGGATGAAGCATTTATGGTAATATTATGATGTCCAACATTATGAATTCCATCTTTATGAGATCAGCTACTGATATCCATTTGTTTTATTTATTTTTATGCATCCCATGGATATATTACGAACACATAATCAGTGATTATGGAATTTTATATTTATCTAATCATGCCTTATTATGAAATGCTTATGTTATAATAGCTTCCACTGTATGTTACCCCTTACTGAGCATCTGATCTCACCCCTTTATACTGTTTTCCTTTACTACAGGATACTAAAAGATTATTATGTGTGAATAATGGAATATTCAAGTATAAATAATAATGTTTTTTAATGTTTTCATTTGATGTAAATTAAATTTTAAATGAAATGGAATATTCAATTACATATCTAGTTCCCGATACTACTAAACTATTGGATCCTCTGATCTATGTATTTTTACCAATGTAATAATGTAACCTCTATCTTTGGGGTGCTAGATATGGGGTGTTATAGTTGGTATCAAAGAAAGTTTAGTATAAATCTTATGAACTTGGTTTAGAATAACTTAGCTAAAGAAAATAACCCTATGATTAAACCTTAAGGTATTCTAGAAATATTTACAGATTACATGATGCACATAAGAATTATATATCATTATTTTTAGTTTTACTCAATAAATAATTAATTAAATTACATTGGCTAAAAACATTACGTAATGTAAGGAATGTAAAATATTTCAATACCCATAATCAATGCAGGGAATTCCCTCTAGGTTAAGGGTTTAAATAACTCTAGAGGTTAAGATTATTTCATTTGAGTATAATTCAAGAGTTATAGGCACCATTATGGTTTAATAAATCTATGGGTGATCATAAGTGAAAATCCTAGATAATATTTTAAGGTATTCTATGATGGGATTTTAAGGAGATTAATGATATTTTGGGAGATGTCTATTAGTTTTTGGAAGAATAAATAATTGAGGTGTAAACATACTTTAGGGTTGTTATGTTTCTTAATGTTGTGATAATTATTTTTTTGGGAAGTTGGTTTTCATATTTTCAGGAACATATGTTGAAAAGTATAGATAACATTTGGGTTTGAAAAACTGCTTTTGATAATAGGGTGATTAATGTTTTCATGGAAGAAGATCACCATATTATTGATAAATTTATTGCCTAGTATACAATTTTGATATGTAAGAATATTTGTTTATTATTTTTGAAGTATTTTATGATGAATTAGGTTATTTTGGGTGATTCTTATAGTATTTTTGGGAATTAGGTTTTTTAATATTAGGTTATATCACCTTAGATTAATAAAAACTTTCTCTAGGAGGACTAGTTTAAATTTTTATAACTCCATGGGGTTAACATATTCTAGGTATTTATAATGTTTCCTTTTGATAGATAACATTTAAGTGAACATTTGGGTATAATAAGTTTTTATCAATGGGTAAGATTGTGAGGGCACAATTTTTTAAGGGGTGTATAATGTAACATCTCATATTTACAATGAATGTTTTATAATTTTTATATCATAATTATAAATATAAATTTAATTGAATTATATTATTTTAATAAACCAAATATTTATACAAATATTTATCATCTATGTTATTCATTTACATATTTTTCATGTATAATGGAATTTTATTTATAAAATGGTTTTAGGAAAAGTGAATATCACAGGCTGAGTGATAACCCATCACATCCGGTGAGGCTATGGGGATCAAACCCACAACTGAAGGTAAACAAGGGAATATCACCTATAACTAGCCTATGTACTATCCGTTTTTTATTTTTCTTACATTTGATATATATTCTTATATCTATATTACTATATTTGTGATTCTTTTTACATATATAGTTATTTGATAACCACAATAATTTTATTATTAGTTTTATTTTCATGATAATTGATTAATTAAAATATAATGGTAAAATATTTTTTATACTAAAATAATAACTTTTCAAACACTGTAAATTACATTTTGTGTCATTTAATTTCTAAATGGTTTTTTAGCAAATTTTATTACATGTTTTATTACTCTAAAAACATATATTTAAATATGAAAAGTAACATGTTTCATAAAAAAATATAAAATATGTGTTATTTTTATATAAATAAGAGTTTATTATTTTTAAAAAATATTATTATTTTTTGATAATTTAGTTTTTATAAAATTAAAATGTTCATTGAAATAGCCTTGTAATTATGAAATATAAAGGTTGTTACACTAAAATCCATTTTTCTCAATTACATATTTAGAGATTAAATTATACTTAATAATAGGAATAATTTCAAAAGATTCATAAAATAATTTGATATTAATATAATATGTTACGAATATTCTATAGTGACATGAATACACACCTATCTCAAAATGAAATTAGATTTTCAAAATGTAGAATTTTTGAATTTTATACACTAAATGATCGATTTTTAAATACAAAAGTATTTTTAAATTTTCCATATATATAGAATTATTTTTAATAAAATGTATTTATTTTTGTACTCATCACATAAAATTTATCTTAGGGTTAATTTTTAGGATTTTTCCAAATAAGTTTACTTTTGGGTGAATTGTAAAAATACCATTTTTTAGGAAACCACAACATTTAGGACATAATCATTATATGGTCATAACTTAAAATTTATAAAGCCATTTTATTGGCCATAAATTTATTTATGGATTAATAAAATGAATTTAAAAATATTAATTAACATTTATAAACTTATATTTGGAATTTTTGGAACCCGAATTATATTGTTTTCTTAAAAACTGTTTCTATGCATTATATATTTATTATTTTAGAATTTATTTTTATCACATTAGAAATCAAATCAATAAAAATGGATTTAAAATTTATAATAAAAATTTTCAAATTAGGCAATAGTTGTAATTTCATTTTTAGGCACAAAAATAAGATACCAAGGTAAAAATTAATCAGCCATGGTAAAGGTAAAATAAGATAAAGGGTTAATATTAAAAGGGAAAGGCATAAGATACCTAAAAACCGAACCATTGAATAGGTGGTTAAGGGTTATAATTAACTCAACCAACCTTTTCATAATTAATTATCAACCAAATTCACTAAAATTAATGCCACCCAAAATATTTTAGCATTATTAACAAAATAATCAATAATTTAACCCTTAAATACCTCCCACCCCAAGTATAAATACCCACCCCTATTCTTATTATCCCACAACAAAATTAATTTTTTTCTAGTCATATATATCTCAAAGTGTCTCTTTTATTGACCTATATTAAATATTGAAGAGTTTTATTGGTTTGATGGGTCAACTCTAAGTTAATAAGCTCAAGAGAAGTAAGGGTCCCCAAACCTTCTTTTTTACTTTTTATGTACAATAATTCCGTTCTATTGTATTTTAAAATAATTTTTCATATATTAACATGATTTTTATCACATTGTATTATCTTCCAATTGGTATATTGTTAATGAGAATTTATTCATTCCCTCTCATTATAGCCATTGTCTAAGCCGTTACTATGCTACAATAAGAGTTACTCACCCCTCCATCCCTTTACTTTGCAAGAATTTTTAATTCCTCTTCATTACAATGAGAATTTTTATTATGATTCATTATTATAATTTAGTTATTATTTTATTAATGAGATATCACCATTCCATCTCATTATAATACCTTCATAAGTCATTATAATTCTCTAACTTATCTATATCCATGAAACCATCCTAAATTTTAGTAAAGTAAATTGTCTATGGTTTTTCTAATGATGACATACCTATATGAATAAAAATAAATGGATACAGGGCCTATAATAGATTTACTAGGGATAATAATCCCAAAATGGATGGATCAAGAATTAAATCAATTTTCACCTAGTGCATAAAAATGAGGCATAACTAGACACCTAGTTTGACACTCTTGAGGGATTTTGTTTAGATAATTCAGATTCCCTTTATAATCCATAAATAAGGATTGTAATATATGGTTTGAGATAAACCTTAAATTTTTGAATATATCATCCCTTATATTTTTTTTATTTTTATTAAATTGTGGTACAACCAATTTTATTATGATTATCCTATAGTTTTTAAAGTTTATTGATGGATATTCACCTAGATATCCATGTGTTTGACTAACTGGGAAAAACATTGACTATACCATATACCCTTAATTATATGCAGTTTAAACACATTATATCTCATTAATATTATTTAAATTTATCTACCTAGAGAGTAATTAATTTTATTATATACCCATTTTATGTTCATGTGTTGATTATATTATAATTATTTAATTTTGGACATTTCCCTCATTGTCTTCATTATTCCATTGAAAGAATAAATATTGATAATTTGTATATTCATTATTTTTATACAAATATCCATTTATTTATTAGACATGATTATGAATAAAGTTCCTTAGGGGGAATAAATATATATAAATTTTAAATTATCTTTTCACATCAGGGATGCATTGGACTTATTATGAGATGTGTGGGGACTGGTTATAAATAGCCTCATGATGCATCAGTAGGTCTCATGAGAAAAACAAGTTGGGTTTTGGTGCATTCCTCTCTACATTTATGTAGTAAATATGTATTGGATAAGGCATTGATGAAATATTATGATGTTGTGGATGAGTCATTGATGTAAGATTATGATTTCTTGGTTGAGGCCTTGATAGTACGATTATGATGTACGATATTATTTATTCCATCACTATGAAACCAACTAATGATATACATGTGTTTATTTATTGATATATTCAAAATAATATATTATTCTCATATAATCATTGATTATGTAATTTTATATTTATATATTCATGCAATATTATTCTTCGATTATGTTATAATATCTTTTTCTATACACTACCTTTTACTGAGCATCTAAGATCACCCCTTTATATTGTTTTCCTTTACCCAAGGAAACTAAGAAGATTATTATGTGAGAATAATTAAATATTAAAGGAGGAATAATATTATTTTTTATGTTTTTATTTGATTTAGCTTAATTTTTTAGTATAATGGAATGTTTAATTAAATATCTAGTTCTATAGACTTCCAAACTTTTGGATTCTATGATATATGTATCTGTACCGATGTAATAAATTAACCTTGATCTAGGGTGTTGGATTTGGGGTGTTACACTCCATATCTATGAAATATATATAATATATAATTTTAAAACTCCTCTAAATATTATGATGTGATCCTCCATATTGTGGTGTGATACACTTTTTCATGACACAAAGACCCACTTCCATTTCTAACCTAGATTTTTAATTTTATTCCAAAAATGTATTCTACATAACACTATAACTACAATGTGTAATAGTTATTCTCAGTAATCAAATAGTCACAATATGATTCTTTCATTGAATTTTGATCCTCAAATTCATCACATTCCTAGATTGCACCTATTTCCACAAGAATATTAATATGGTGTGACTTCATCCCATAGTCTTTAGCTTCACCATAATTTTAATATTTTGTACTTCCATTATAGTGAAATATTCATGTTTTTGGTTCAATTATTATACATATTCATAGTCTAATATCACATACCATCCGGTTTAATATGATATAGATTTTAGAAACTTTAGGCCTATTCTTTACATGAAACCTCTTACAATGTGGTATATTCTTCTACAATACGACCTTCCTAGACTCTCTAGAGTTAACCTTACATAGTAGTAAGACCATTATTACATGGAAACTCTTATAGCATGATATTTATATTTAATATCATCCTTTTATCAATTATATATTAATATTATGTAGAACATATTATGGTGTAGTTATTTCCTTGATTGATGTGACCGTTCAATCAAATTTTAATTTGTTCTTACATAGAAACTATTTAAACTCATATAATTTTGGATTTTAGTGTGGTAACTATTATTATATTATTATTTTATCTCTTTAATAAAACACTTCTATTCTTATCCAAATAAAACCATGCAAGATCTTTCTTCTTCTATAACTTCATTAGACTAGATTAAGAAAATTTATACACATCATACCTTTCAAAAATACCTCACTCATTATCACATTCTAAAGATTTATCTCCTCATGTAATTTATATGAATTCTTTACCAAGTGTAATTCCCATGTATAGACTCTAAATTCATCCAAGAATCTCCAAGATACATGTCTTCTCATGTGGTCAACCTTGATTTATTTGGAAACAAATTCAATAGCTATTGTAAAAAAATTCAACACACAACCTCTTGGTTATGACATTACCCCCTTTGTATTTTTTTTAACAATATTACCATAAATACTGAATTAGCATGTAACATCAAATTTTCTAAGTAGTGGATTAATGGTTCATTTTGATCACCCCAACCTGTTAATAAAATTAAAATGGACTTCTTATTCTAGATTTTTATTTTCATTTTATTCCCCTTTGTCTATATAAAAAACTAAGGTTTCTATATGTGATGTTCTCATTTCTATCCACTATATTTTCATTCAAGATATCCAAATTTTTCTTTCAAGTTCTCTTTCCTTTTATCACTAAACTCCATGGTGGTATCTCTTAGTGGTGCCCCACCTTGTAAATATATTTTTTTTCTTTGGATATTATTTATGTTCTCAACCTGGGTATTTTTGGGACTGGATGTATAACCATAACCTCTAAAAAACAAATTTACCACGAAATATCACTACCAACTTCTCTTAAAACGAGATCCCTTATTGGGAGGAGCTGAAAACACTAGATTTTGAGATATATACCTATCCATTATATTTTTCAACTTCCTCACAACCCACTTGATACAACTTGTTGAAACCCATTACTATTGGATATATTAATCACTTGGAAGTTATCTTTAATAGTATTGGGATATTTTAATGTCTTAAAAAAAATAGATTTATATCTTGAACCATTGGATCAATTTTACCATTATATTGAACATTATTTATATATTTTATTGATAGTTAGTACTAAAAAAAATTCCCAGATCCTTTCATGATTTAAACTTTTTCACCCAAAGTTGTGTTCTTTCAAAGATTTAAGTGAGTGAATTTACCACTTATAAAAGATTCATAAATAAATACATTAATACAACTAAGTAAGAACTCAATGTAATAAACATGAGTGAAATTAAATAATGTATTTTTTTCCATGTAACTCACTTACTTCCATAAACACTTACACCTTGATCTTTTCCTTTATTTCATCAACATTCCTTGTGATCTCAATTACACACACAATATTTTAAATTAATAAATGATACAATACCAAGTGTGTGAGTCATACCACATGTTGGATTAATTTATACCACTTGTTATAATAAAATCATGAAAAAAATTGATATCTAAGATCTTATTTCAATCATGGTTCTCCTTCTATTCCATATGAGTAAATTTTCCTTTATAGATTTTTTACCACACCCCCTTGAATTTATTTAGCTTATGGATACTAATTATAACCTTTGGAATAAATTTTTTATATACATAATGGGAGTTTCAATTCATAATCTTGTGTTATCTTGAAAGACCATCAACTAAAACCACATTTTTAGTGGAAAAAACATTATTTTTATAATTATTGATGCCTATCCACTTGATCCATATCTTTATTTTAGTGATTAAATACCTCTTTAAATGTGTCAGGATATCACCTTTTAATCAATAAAAATTATCTTGATACCTCTAGGAATTTCGGATAAGGTTTTGACACTAGTTTAACTTCATACTGGGCTTTGTACCATTTGAACTTATTCATCACAAAATAAAATTACAAATTAATATTTGATGTCCAAATTGGTTGATCCACACCACTTATTGATTTAGATATTGGTTTTAAACCATTTGGATCTTTATTTAATATTAATGAAAACCTAATACACAAAAAACACTAACCCCACTTTTTTCATTTATCCCCTTTCAGCACATAAACACCCCATAGATAATCTATTCCCTTGAATTTGTATCACTTATATAAAATAGTTAAAAAATTTAAACAAATGGTAAGAGGGGTACTTCCCTAAGATCCTCATGTTAAGGAATGAAAGTGGAATTCTGGAACTTAACCTTTTCTTCCAAGCCTTTTCAGTGGTCCTCATTTGTGTCACCTCACTCTCACAAACTTTATTTAAGACATGTGATTTTGATTTCTCTATCTTCTTAATCTTTGGATTCAAATCCATCATGAGAATAGTCTCACATGTGTATATTTATAACTTTTAATCTTCATTTATGAATAATTTAGCATGATTCCTTCACTATAGGAGGGATCTTAGACTAACCCTCACCTCTTGTCTTGTAGTAAAATTAGTAAGAACACTTAGGCATACTTAATGTATTTCCTATTAAATTTCTATTAGAGTCACCTTAGGTATGATTTTCTTTATTGAATCATTCTTAATATGTTTATCCACCCTTATAATAGTTGGATAATATTTTTTATTTTTTCTACATATGAAATTTTATTCTCTCTATAAAGGTTATTGTGAGTAAGGAATTATTAGTGCCCGGTGCACCCTTTATTAAGATCCATCATTACTTTAATATAATGTAGTAAATTTATTTTATTACATAATATATTTTATTTTAGTTCAAGATATATTACCATTTTTATAGGCATTTATTTCAAAATACATGTGTCATGGGAGAGGTTGAAGAATGCATGATCAGTTTAGGGTGAATCCGAGCCAAAATGGTAAACAAATCCATCTAAGGGACTAGATTTGTGAAGGTCACCACCTTTGTGAATGGATGAATCTCTCAAAGCTCTTGACCAAATAGAGGGTTTATGGTAACCTCCATACAACATAAGTTCAGCTTTGTAGATCTCTTTTCATAGTTGTGTGGAGGGTTAACAATAACCTCTACGTGGCATCATTTAGGCTCTCATATCCCTTCCCATTTTCAAAGCTCATAAAGATTTGAGAAAGGTTTAAGTATTTAAAAAACTCATAAACCTACATTGTATAAGACTATAAATACCTCCTTAAGTCTGAATTTTTAGGGGACATGACCTTTTGACTTATGCTAAATGCTTTGAGTTCGCGATACTTCTGAGCTCTATGAGTGAAGGAGAAGATGGATTTCCCAAGGTATCCATCCTTCAATGGGTTCTTGAGAACCTCAAACCAATGTAGATATTACTATACCATAAGTATATGGACTTCATAGAAGAATAAATCCCCTAGTGGAACATGGGTTTTTTTTAAGAAACCTACCCTTTATGAAGCTCACCATACGGGAACCAGAACTTTACCCCAAGGCAAGGTCACTCTATGTCATGAAGCATACTCCTTAAAAAAACCCACAACCTATATGAGGAATCTCTACTTTATGAGAGCCATGAACTATATGAATCCCCAAAATTTTATAAGAACCTCCTATGGGCCTCTCCATGGTTCCTCATTTCATCTGATACCCTTTTGTGAAAGTCAAGTGCCCAGGGTTACCATACCAAATCAGGACTGGTTCAGCTACACTCAGAGTATCTGTATGATCAGTTCCACCCACTCATGTTTCTATCCAATTTGTTACAAGAAAATATTGGGATTTAATAATACATATATATTCTATTAATAGGTACCCCAATTCCCATTGCTTCTAAGAATGGGCACCCTAAAGTTAGGCCTCCTGATGGCCACTCCTCCATGGAAATGCTAATGCAATTTCCCTCCTAGAGGTGTATGAGCGGTGGTCACGTAATCCCAAGTGGTTTAATATTTGAGGAAAAATCTACACCTAACTTGGTTTAGGGACCTTATGAATCACATGGGATTACCCTAAACCTCCTACCTTGTGTGATAAACATAGGGTTCCCCATGTACGATCATCATGTGAGTCCACATTCTCCCCCACCATGGGATGAAACTCTACCCTTGGGGATGAAAATCCCACACATGGGATACTTACATGCATAAGACCTGCTCTATCATTCCCCACTAAGGGATGAGACACCCACAATGATCAACTTCCACATGTAATCCCAAAATTTTCCTCTATCTAGGTGGTGTGAAACCCCCACAACAGGCAGCTTCCACACATACTCCCCACACCATCCCTCATTGATTCTCCTTTTACATCATGAAAATCCTTACCATATGAAATTAAACTTCATGAATTGTTCCAATAGAATGTTACACAGGACACCTCCCTGAGTTTTAATCCTGATACCATTCTGGTGTGAAATATTCCATCATAGGGACACACCCTATCAATCCATCTCAATAGGACATGCCTATCCTATCCCTAATGGATGTTAAAACTACACCTATCATATACCCATAATATATTAAACCTAAAACCATCCTATCCCTGAAATACATTAAACCTACACCCATACTGTCCCCATAGTACATTAAACCTACATTTATCCCATCCCTACAAGATGTTAAACCTGCACCCACCCTATCCCTGCAAGATGTTAAACCTTTTCCCACCCTATCCACACAAGATGTTAAAACTGTTCACATCCCATCCCTGCATTACATTAAACCTTCTCCCATCCCATCCCTACAAGATGTTAAACCTACACCCATACTGTCCCCACAATAAATTAAACCTTCACCCATCCTATCCTTATAAGATGTTAAACATGGATCCATCATTTACCTAAAATACATTAACCCTATTCCCATCCTATCACCACAAGAAATTAAATCTTAACCCATCACATCCCTTCAAGATGTTAAACATGCGCCCATCCTATCCTCACAAAACATTAAACATATGCCCATCCTATCCCCACAAGATTTTGAACCCGTTCCCAACCTGTCCCCATAAGACTTTAACATTATACTCATTTCTACAAGATGTTAATCCCACAACCAATCTAAGAACCCTACCCTATGAAATAAACATAGGATTCCTATGGTAAACATCCTTATAGGACTTATTCCTATAGCATTAATTACCACATGGTTGGCATGGGATAACTTAGGTTCCATACCTAAGATGCCTTATATGAGATTCCCTTCAAAAGAGGATGAATTTATAAGTAACCAATATACCCAATGTCTAGACATGTTTGAAAGTTCCCAACATGACTAATCTACCCTATCTAATGTTTCTGCCTTGTCTGGAAATAAGTAGTGCAATTAACCAGTGTCCACCTCAAGATGGCACCAAGAATGAGTTCCATGAACTTGACTTAATCATTAAGGAAGACCAGGACTAGGCCATGATATCCAAGGAGGAATCCATGTAAGGAGGAACTAACATCCTATCATCCCTTTTAAATAAAGGATTATACATTATCGATGAAATTTATGAAAGCTTCTTGCCTTTTTAAAGTAGAAATGTGGGGAAACAAGAAAGCAAAAAATCACCTACTAGCGGAAGGACGATGCTACACCCCATAAAAAGAATCAGAAACAAAAAATGGTGAATCCAAAATGAAGAAATTCTACTCAACTATGGGTAATAGTAGAGTTTGGTCTATAAATGTATTTTTATTTACCAGATTCAGATATTTTAAACTTGGTCACACTAAGAAAATGGATGTCCCAACATAAAGCTCACCTATGAATTGAGGAAGTTAATATTGGGCACCCTCAGTCTGCAACATCATCAGCGTGGATACCTCTCTATACCTAGAAGGTTGAATGATGTTGGGGAATTTGGAATCATTTTTCCTATACCTGTATTGAAAAATGAATTCACATTCCTCATATGACTCAAGCTATAGGAATCTATCAACCTGACACTCGCAGGTGCCATGGCAAGAGAAATGTTGATGCAACAATACTGCACAGCTACACCTCCACAAATTCCACCTCAAATTCAGCTACCAGGATACCACACCACATATCACCCTATGATATCATCCAAAGGAGGGTGATCGATACCTTAGTGCATAGATATAAGTAGGAGGGGGTCATTCCCACTAGAGATATGGCCTACCAGAACCTGGAAGCATTGATGCCTCATTGACACCACCACCCTTGAGGGACATGGAGGGGATAGTATCCTCCCATTTAGATGGAGAACCACTTTAAGAGTATCTACCCTTGGAGATTTGATTTATTGATCCCATACATAGAGGAGTTAGGGTATGTTTGAGTCATGGCTGCATCAAATACTACCTGGGTGCCACCTAGGAGGGATCCAACTAGGCCTCGTCAATGACAACATAGATCGGTCCCATAGGCTGAAGAGTGGATTGAATTCACCCTTTGTTTTCTAGCCCCGATTTAGAGCACCTGATGCTAACGTTGGGGCTAGACCCCAAACACCTCCTAAAAAGGGGAATCTTCTACAGATCCTATGGCCTCTAACACTAATGGTGTATCCTTCAAAATCCCCATAATTGGTGAACAAGGAACCATTTTCCCACTTAGGATCGAGTCCCTAGCCACCTCACAAGCTGGCCAAGTCGACTCTATCAGTCTTCAACACCACTGATAGTCGTTACGGGACATCCTGTAATGAGGAGAATCAATGTGGAGGTCTTCCTCTCACCATCACCAACTAGAGTAGAGGTCCTCCCCACTCCTTCAACAGGTAGTATGGAGGTCCCCCTATACTTCCACCAGTCAACACATAGGTCTTTCCCATGCCATCAATAAACAAGGCATTGGTCCTCCTTTCTCCTTCACTAGAGAACATGGAGTTACTCCCCATTCCAATACCAACCATAGCATAGGTCCTCCCCACTCCATCAATAGTCAGTATGAAGGTCCTCCTCGAGATCCCAACAATCAAAGTAGAGGTCCTCCCTGCTCCACCATCAACCGACATGGAGGTCCTTCTTATGTCACTACCAAGTAACATGGAGGTCCTCCATATTCTAAAGACATGCCCTACTCTGAAGGACCACCCTAGGGTAGGAGGGATAATACCCACCATTATAGGTGGAAATTTGGGAAGCATCTTGTCATCATTAACCCCTCAGATTCTGAAGTTATGAATGAATTAATAAGGGAACCTTCACCCCATATTACAGAGTCTGGGGAAGAAGCCCAACACTTGAAACTCATGATCCTAGAAACTAAGGTCCACAATATTCTCATATCCCTCCACAAGTACTTGCAAGTGGAGGATATTCTAGGCACTTTCCAGGGGCCCGTAGATTATCTATCTCCATAATGACTAATTTTTCTCCTCTCTACATCCATAGAATAATTTGGATATATTTCAGGGTTTGGGTTAACACCCTTAGATAATGAGAATTCCATTGATCCATAGATGGTCATTTACATGCTTTCACATGAGTTAGTGGTAAACACACCATCCTATAAGGATGTGATGATGAGGTTGGAACTGCCCCTAAGAGATGTTCCAGCATGAAGTGGTCATTTGAATCATACATCGACTCCTCTACCAGTAAACCTGAAGTAGAAATAGTTTACATTAGTGTCACCACCCATATCTCATCCATCACCAATCGAGGTTTTGGATTACCAATAACAGGACCCTTGCTATGGGCAAGAGGGCCTATGGGAAGCTCTGGTCATCGACCAGCTATCAATGGTATTCTATCCACCTATAACTCCATACTTTTCCTTCTCGAAGTCCCTTATAGAGGACCAGACAATGTGTTTCTACCAAATTATATGGGCAATGTTTCACCACCTCCATGATCATTAGTTGGCCTACTCAAGAAGCCATGAGAATGTCAATTCTATCAACTAGTAGTGCAGAAAGGTTGAGATTGTTGTGATCTCGATAACTCTGCACCTTGAGTCATATGACTACTGCTATAATCTTTAATAAACATGTATCAAGATCTTAAAAGTTCTTCACTAAGTTATAGAAGAATCATATCTATATATACAGATTAGAGGTTGGGGAAAGTATGATGCTCTCTGTTTTAGCCCTATATTGTGACAATCCATCCTATTTTCCAATGATGAAACTTTACATATGTATACCTCCATGGTGAATATGGTAATGACTAACCTTCTAGATGATTATAGGAATTGGTCCACTAACATAGGGCATGACAAGTAAGACCCACCTCAAGGGGTGATGTAGTACCAGACAGATCCTTCGGTAGGTGTCCTAACACATCAGCAGAGGTAAGTGATTGGCATCAGAGACCCCCCAATGAGAATTTTTTGTCTACCCATTGGCATATTGACAAGATAAAGAGACATATAAAATCTTCCAACTCATTTTAGGTTTCACTGAAAGTAGATATAGAACCCCTGGTATCCTCCTTGCTCTAGTAGCTTGAGGAATACAAAAGGATTAACCTTGATCTCATCACTGAATGTCATCCAAATTATGGAAATTCCCTAAGAGATATAATATATCCTCTATTGGGGAACCCAATCCTACTTGGACAACCATACCCATTTGATATTGGTAGAATATATATAGTTAGAGAAAAATACATGGGATATGGAAAGCGAACAAGGTATGAGTCACCGACCCTGCCTGAGCAGCGTGATTACCCACCACGAGATCAAGGCTGTGTTCCTCCCCAAGTTGATGAGTCTGTCATAACATTGGTGGCCAAATACCCTCTCTAATATGAATTGATATCTACTCTCACTACTCATCTTGAATCTCTGAAAACACAACAGGTGTAAATATCGCCTGCTGGAAAGCCGTAACCAACAAGGGTAGACAATGTCCGAGCACCCTTGGAGTTTTTCTAGAAACTATAAGGTCACATGTTTTTTCTAGTACAACCAGCTACCCATAGGGTTCATTTTTAGTTGGTAGGACCTTAGGAGATAGTTCCTCTACCATTTCAACTCCACCACATCCAAGAAAAGTATCACTGACCTCTTCAAGTGCAAGAAGAGGCCTAATGAGTGAGTCTCATACTTTCTAATCCTATGGAAAGGCCTTACATATTCACTATACATGTATCTATCCCAAGAAAATATACTCAAGAAGTGTGTATGGGAAAATTAAGAGTGATATGGTTCTTACCCTCATCACCCTAAACTACCTAGGTGGATTCTAGGAGTTCTCTAAAAAGGATTAATGTTTGGAAGAATCCCTACCATAGACTAGAAAACAGTTGTGCCTATTTCCACTTTTAGATTCCATGATAAGACCTACAATAGTGGAGAATTCCACCACTATTCATGAAGAGGTTTTTGAGCCAGTACACCTACTAAACCCTTTTCTAGAAGATCCTCACCAAGTGTAACCCTATATGGAGTAGCCTTTCCCAACACAGAATCTTCAGGAATGACCTCATCAAGAACAGTCATCTCGATGAGATAATGTAGCTCCATCCCCCATCAAGGCTAAAACAAAGTAGTTTAGACCCAACCATGATGTGATCATCCATGTCCATCTAGAGCCTAGCCTCATCCAATAGACAATTAGCCAACAGTTTTTTAGATCAAGTTAGCTAGTCAGTAACAGAATATTTCCCACACTAGCTAGACCCTAGGGGTTTATCTAGCAACATCCGCTATTCCCCCTTTTAATGAGAGATCCTCTATGAGAAAATGTATTCCCTTTGCATGATAGTATGATGTATTGAATCACCCCTCTAGCTTACCCACGAGACATTAGATCCTCAAGGCCCTCTTCTTATCAAAGGAAACATGTGAGGCCCTTGAAGAAGCTTTGAAAAGACCTCTTTAGTTTGAAGCTAAGGTAGTTTCCACTAATACTTACTATTAAAAGGAGGTCGAGCTAGAGGAATTTTGATCCATCATTTTGTTTTCCAGGGAAGATGAGGATTTCTTCATGTAAGGGAAAATATCCAATTTTATATCACATGCTAATTTAATGGAATGGAGATCTACCGTAGTCTAGTGGATACTGGCTCTATGACCAACCTCATTTCAACTTGGATGCTCCATAATCTAGGACAGGTAGAAGAAGATCTAACTCTCTCCAACCTAAAGATTAAGAGTTATGATTAGAGCGAGAATAAACCATACGTAAAAGTGAAAATGAAGACCTAGTTTTTTGGTATTATATTAAGAAAAAAATTCATGGTAGTCTCATAGGATACCACATACAACACATTACTGGGTAGGCCCTAACTTCATTTCCATGCAATGATCCCCTCCTAATATCATCAGTTCCTCAAGTACTCCCTCAACGGTTGATTAGGGGTACTCCAGGGTGATGCATCCCACTTTGAATCTTGTGAATCCCACTATTTGAATTCCATATATAATAATAGGTAAGTAAATAAGGTTCAAACTAATGGTGTTGAGCACATCAATTCTCCTAATGACCTGATATCTACTATAGTAAATATGTGGGAAGAATTTAATGAATACTTCATTATCTTGATTCATCGGTTAAAGGCCACAATACCAAACCTGGAGGGGTTTATTTTTTTTCTCCAAGAAAAATGGTTTTAGCATCCCTAAGAAAAATGATTGCTAACAGATTACCTCATACTCCTACACTAGATTGGACTAGGTGATAAATGAAGCCCCTAATCCTTTGAAGTACTGAGAAGTTCACCCTAATACCACCAATCCCCAATATTCATGCCTATTACAAAGAGTATGATTGACCATATAGAATTTTAATCACCACAATTTCTTTGACATCAATAATGGACCTCATATTCAAAGACCAGATAGAATCATATTGATATCTTCGGTCTCCAAATTATCAGAAGAGCAGGAACCCCTAAGTGAGGATTCCATGTCCACCAAAGTAGAAACTAGTGTTTAACCTAAGTTGAATGGCTTGGTAGATACATCTCCATCCTCTGATTCTCTTATCTTAGAAGAAAAAGAAGACTTGGAAGACACACACCCATCATTTGAATAGGGTTTCTCCACCATCATTGATAAGTTAACCCAAGTGAACCTTAAAACTAAGGAAGATCTAAGGCTGACAATGATTAGTGTAGCCATGCATCCAGAGGAGAAATAGTAGTATGTGACCTTCTTGAAATGGAACCATGATGTATTCTCCTAGAGCTATGACAAGATGCTAGGGTTGGATCATCAGGTCACCATTCACCATTTTAGCCTCCCAGTGAGTCATCACAGGTTCAAGAAGCCTCCTTGGAAGATACTCCTATCACGACCCCCTCCCCACAAGGTGTACCCCTACTAGGATGGAAATGTGATAAGGGATATAGTGAACCCAGAGTCCCACCTCTAGTGGGCCCTAGGTTGGTGACTAGCACCAAGGGTATAGTAAACAAACAATTGGGAGGCATTAAACTATAAAAGAACATATGCGAAAGAGAGAGATAATAAATAAACCAACCAAATAAAACTCAGACTACAATATAAAATAAATCCAAATTACACATATGTAATGTAATGCAGTAACTACTGCAACTGAAAGGGGAAACTGCAAGTACCAAAGGAAATTAAAAATAGTAGTGACCACAAAGCCCAAATAGCTCCTGTAACCCCAAGCTAGTAATAACCATCCTGATCTACAACCTGCTCGAAGTGACATGAAAAATAGATTATATATATGTAGGGTGAGTATAACAGTATACTCAGTAGGATCCTCCCTGGAGCCTCTCATGCAAAAGTAAAGAAATCATACTAAAGAATAGTGAACAAAAAGTGAAACTAACTCATCACCTAAATAGGTATACTACGTCCTCATCCTCACCATGGATACTCTCAATAATTATTACATACAAGAGTATATAATATAATAAATAATATCAAGGGTACCCTGCTAATACTTCCCCATTAGTTTTCTACTTTTCCCCATCATTTCATGTCTTAAGCATCTCTCTCCAAAAAGGATTTCCCATAGACACCTGGGAAAAGCACCAAAACATGCACCTCATGCAACACAACAACCACATCCACATAACCAAAGTAACCAAGTAGTTTTTAGGAGCCACCATAGCTCATATAACATGTATCATATGTCGTGCATTAAACCTCAATCCATTATAGCCTATACACCGAGTAAAGATCCTCAATCCATCACAACCTATACACATTACACCTATAATAGTCTATATAACACTATATCTAGAATATATGTGTGTGAATAACCACAAGACATTACAACCCTCTACACACATATATATAGAAAACTAACCACTATGCCTTCCAGCACTAGTAACTACCAAGATAAGAGAGCAAGGCCAAAGAGGGTAGTTATCCATCCATCCTCCCACCTAAATGTTGGGAAAAACACCCCCAGGGGCTTAGAATCCCTAGGGTGTCAGTTTCCCTAACTGACGGGGTGGAGTACCATATAAAAATACAAAAAGTACAGAATATACTATAGCTCACAACCACACCATGGGAATAACCTATTCTTAAACTCAACTGCAGCTAATGTCTCTCAGACTCCCAACTGTCACTAATAAGACTAGGTATCCTATAAGCGCACAACCATTTAAAGAGATTTATTACATTACTTCATTCCATTTTTATTAGTTTCACTTTATGTTAATTAATTCTTTAAAAATTAATTAACCATTAACAATTCCACATTATATTTCATTAGCATCGCACCCAAAATACACTATTCCTTTAAATTGTAACCACGTCATTGCATTACACCAAGTTCCAACCCCATGGGTTAACATCATTTATTCAATAATTTATTAACAAAATTATTAATTTCCCATATTACCATGCATTCTATAAAAACATTATAAGCTACAAAACACAAGGGTTCTCAACACGGTGAGTAGATGAACTACTTTTCAAGTCATTTCCACCTATAACAGGAGCGTATACCCATCCTCCCTCAAGAATCTAAACACAAAAATCACGTGGCATACCCTGTGTGTCTTCACCTCTTTTTGGAAGGAGGGTGAAAAAAATAGATGCCTTGAGTAGTGGGGAAAGTAAATTAGATAAAAAACCAACAAGATTAAGAAAGCATCCAATTGTTGACATCCAACCCATTTCATCACCTCTGGTGTCCTCCCCGACACCCACATGCATAAACTAATGCATCTCGCCACTCTAGGCATCAATTTCTGCCACGACCAATGGGCCTCCCTACCCCCACATATCATAACAGCCATCCCGACTCACATCAAAAAACAAGTAGCAGGAAACAAAAATCATATCAATTGGTATCTTGGACATTAAACAAGGAATCCAACCTTCATACATAATGATCACTCATGGATCCAAAGCACAAGGCACTCAACCTTACAAGCAAGAGGGTAACTCAGAACCTTAACAAACATTATCTTTTATCAAACAACTAGTTATTTAATCCTTCTTGAATTAACTAGTTCATTATTAGTAGGTTCCAACTATGGGTAACCTAAATAGAAAGCTATCATAGCTATCAAAAATAATTAAACATGCTTACCGCATCAATTTGATTAACATAAAATTACAACAACAACCAGATTCATTTACATGCCTCTTTATCTTTAGCCAAATAATTATCAATTAATCTCAACTTTATGTTCTTTACCAATTTCATCATGGAAAACATGCTAACAAGAAAAGCATATATAACACACTATTTATCAAATCAAGAGGAAAACCATTATCACGGTGAAAATAAACAACATACGATCAAACCAATTATTTTAATCCATTTTAAGAATTTAATTAGGTTAATTATATTGTGATCCAAAGGGCTAAAACATTATAACTCTATAGTTTCACATAACATAATAGAGAAGAAACGAATCCCCTACCTCAAAAGGTTTCCGACGTTCTTCACTCGAGAACGAATCAAAGCAATGGATCACGATCTCCTTCCCCACAACAACTGCATCAACCTGATGATATCGTGACACAACCGCATCAACAACAACCAAAAGAACCTCCCTTAGACTCATGGAGATCAAATTACATAGCATGGAAAAGAGAAATAAGATAAAAAATATCATAGAAAATGAAACAATGGAGGTAGATCATACCTCAGATTGAAGATGGATCGAAGAAGGAAGTGGGGAACCAATCTAGGATGAAGGAATCCCCAAATGTTGAAGAGGGAGGCATGCGAGTCATCTGGGGTAGAGAAGGGGTGTAGTCAAGCAGTAGGGTTTGAAAAACCCGAGCAGATGGGTGTATTTAAAACACCCAGATGTGGGGAAGTACATGACGTGTACCTCCTCGTCACGTCGCATACCCCCTCAAGGTTAGTTACACTGAAAAACAAATCACCTCAGTGCTTTGTTTTATTTTTCTAAAACCCTAATGGCACACGTCGTGTAGCCCCCTATTTCCATATTCTCACAACCAAACTCCTACAGACCTACTCCAAGCCTTCTACAAGCACCTCGATCTTCAAAAACATGAAAATGGTCGATCCACACAGATCCAGGCCCTTACATCAGATACCTCTCAAAAAATTCTCACCCTCAAAAATCTAAAACCAACCTAGAGAGGAAACAGAAAAGGGGTTGTCCGAAAAACCACCCCACAAGATGCCTCTCAAGTCTCTCGCCACAACAAGATCTTAAACACATCAGAAGAACAATGTGACACCTCACGACAACTATAAATAGCTCTTAAACACTCTCCCAAGGGAGATACCTCTCAAAGAGAGCAAGCCACAACAAGAAACAAAAGAAATCCATCTCATTGAAAAGAAAGGTATACAATCAAAAAATGAACATCATCACAAGGAAAGAGCTAAACATCAAATAACTTAGGATACTAAGTGCGTATCTAGGACTCACGTTCCCAAGTACTCTCCTCCATGACACCGTTCCACCACAAGACACAAACCAAGGGGATAGAATGCCCACACAACACCTTCTCCTTGTAGTCCTGAATCTATATGAGCCACTCCTTGAAGGTTGCATCATCGTTGGTTGCGCCCAAATTTATGCTACTGGTAAAAAGTGGTTAATGTAGTACATATAGGGGTCAAGTCCATAGGGACTGAAGAAGTAACCTTGAGACGCTATGATTTGGTGAAGGATGGGCTATGAAGTAGCCAACTTTAGTTTTGATTTTGGATGGTTTTAAAAAACACTAAGAAACCTAATTGAATTCAATTAAAATAAAAAGGGTTGATCTTAGGATTATGCTCGGGGTGGATTGAATGAATTTTACTTCTTTAGACAATTTTGGTTTTATTAATTCTTGATGAATCCATTCTTCAAAAATAACACTACCTTCATCATTTTCTGGTTTGGTGCTTACTAAACACAATTACTAATCCTCTATACAATTAGAGAACCAAATTAATGATCTCTATGAGGTATATTGTCATTTAGTAATTGAATTTAGTTTGTTCAAACACAGTAAAGATGAAGAGTAGAAATAACTGAAGAATGTATGTCTTAAATTAATTATCCAATCAACAACAATTCGTTCATAAAATAACATTCAATACAGCCTTTTCATCCTCCTAAGATCAACCCATTAAAGGGTTATCCCTACATTTATGGTATACTCTCAATGGTGGGCAGAATATGGCTTACAATAATTGGATTGAAGAAATTAAAACTGCGGAAATAACGAGCACTCCTCCGTGTGTGTGAATGAAATTCACAACTATGTGTGAACTAATTCACCACAATGTAGAGATATCAATGTGCTTTGTGAAAATTTAGTTTTAATAAATTAATGGAAAATATAGAAGAGAAATATGTTGATTAAGAACAAAAAAAACTTACATGGAAATTGAAAACATTACAAAGGAACTTTTGCAGCATAACCTTACAATGGAACAAGCAACAAAAGATGATAAGAAAAATATCCGCTCCTGTTACCTTCACCACTATCTCCTTATATAGGCACATTAGGAGACTTAGTTCCACACCCCAACAATTAATTCACCCACCAACAATTAATATAGTCAAAATGAGGGTGAATAATCAAAAGGAAATTGACGTCTTGAATTTGACCCAGAAAACTGTCCAGATTCATCCACCATTTTGACGTGTGAATTCGGAATTGAAGGAGGCCGAATCCTGAGGGGTCGTAGAAGAGAAATATTATATTTCTTTTTTCCTCTATGATATGTAAAAATTTCAGGAATTTTGGTTTAGTTTTTTGGAAGTTATGGTCTAAATAGTGGGATGACTTTATGTGCATTAATATCGGGTCCACCATTTAAATCTCACCTTCAGATCCCTTTATCATCATGAAAACTTCAGAATTAGCTCCGGCCACAGTTGAATAAAATAATCCTCATATTTCTAAATTTCTACTGTCTAAATTTGATCTTCATTGGGCTTGGTTTTTAGGCCCCACATTTGTTTGATGGGCCTTAGGCCTATTATGCTTTCTCCAGCAAATTTCTGCATTCAGGTGCAAAAATATCCATCTTCCCTTGGGATTCATCCATCGGACCTAAAAGATAAAATGTTCAAAAAAAAAATGATAAATCATATCCCAAAATATCAAATTCATAAAATGAATATAATTTTTACCACAAACAGATGAATGATTGGGCCCAAATTTGCATTTTAAACATGAATTGCATTTAAGATGAGAAATGATGTTCTATTTATGTAATGCACTAAAAAAAATGTTTATGGACTTTGGAAAATTGAATATAAAGATATTAACTGTGAATATTAGCCACTTTTAGTGACTAATCACACCCCCAACTTGAGTTTTGCTCGTCCCGAGAAAAATATATTACAAATATGAAATTCAAAACCCATTTTCCAAAAACATTTTAATACACATTGCTCACCCAAATATCTCATACCAAAACAATTATGAAACCCATCAAAATAATTTAAAACAAGCTAGGTCCATAAGAATATCCCAAGCCCAGGCCCATTCCTTTGTTAAAATTCATCACCACATTTCCTCCAATTCCAATAAAGCATGATAAAGTGTTGTGCATCAAAAAAGATATGGGGCCCATTTTATTGTTCAAGGGGAAAAAATGGAAGAACTAGGTGGGAATCACATTAAACCTTAAGATGAGTATCCAATTTTTTTTGTTTGTTTGTTTTTTTAACCACAATAGATATGAAAAGACTAACTTTGGGCAAGACAACTATGGAGTCGTGATCCCCAAGTGTCAGACGCCACACATATTGTCAATTCCATGCTCTACAATAGAGATATAAAGCCTAAATCTGGGAAAGACAACTATGGAGTCACGATCCCCAAGTTCCGGACGCCACGCATTTGGACAAAACATTGCTATATGCGGTCATTATTTTTTATTTCAATTTTGTTTTATTTTTTCTTGTTTTTTTGTTTTTGGATACTCAAATTAAACTAAAAGTGACCCCAGAACCCTATTCTATAATGAAAGGGACCCAAGAACTCAAATTTACACCCACGATCCAGTAGATGTGCATTATGGAATTTTTATTAAGAGGATGAAAATGTAAACTTTGAAAAATCACATCGGACAACCGCACTTTCCAAAAACTATGCTCATGAACTTAAACTTGCATTAAAATCAAAATCAAGGCATTCATAATTATTTGATATCCAATTTCAGAGTTTGCAATGTGTGTTATCATGTTCAACGTTAATAGAAATTTTCTTTCCATGCATGTTTTTATTCAAAAAATAAAAAAAATCATTTTTTATCTCCCCCCAACTTAGGATAACACTGTCCCCAGTGTTTAAAGAAAATAAAAGTTAGAAGTGGGTAGGAGAGGAGGGAAAAGAGGAAATTGAAAATGATAAACATGGAACAAATTCACCTGGTTTTTGAAGTTGAAGTTCATGATGCTTCATATTACTCCTTTGATCTATTGCGGGATGTAGGAACCTCCTTGATTGAACATGTATCACCCAAAATAGTTCCTAAACCATAAAAATAAGAACAAAGCAGACAAAACAAACAACACAATGATTTATTTAATTCCAAGTATCATCATTTTTATGGTTTTCCATGTTTTTTTAAATAAAACCAATGATACATTGTCTTCTTTTAAATTTCTGGGTAAGGTATTAATCAAGGATCACACCGCGTGACACGGATGAATATGGTGCTCCGCATTCATACCCATCCATACTCATAAAAGAAGAACAGGTCAAGAGTCTAATTTTTTTTAACCTACAAAAACATAAATAAAATAAACTGATGATACATTTTGTTCTTTTAAATTTCTGGGTAAGGTATTACTTAGGGATCACACCACGTGACATGGATGAATACGGTTCTCCCCTTTCATACCCATCCTTACTCATAAAATAAGAACAGGTCAACAGTCTATGGTAATTTTATTATATGAAAAAGAAAATTATTCAAAATGATTGGAAACATGAAAACCATGGGTTGCCTCCCATGCAACGCTTTTTTTTAACGTCATTAGTTCGACTTGAACCCCCAAAATTATCCAATTCCCACTTTCAAAATTTTTAGGACCCCATTTTTATCCACCTCAACAAGATTTAGATTGATTATTTTTTTAGAATTTGTTTCATGTGAAATCCTTTGTTCTACAATGAGTAGGAAAATCCAAGGAATTTTAGTAATGGTTGATCCGGTTTCTTCTACTGTCTTTACTAAGATTTCAAGGGTTAACCCCACTTTTTGGGTTTCATGAGATGAATGAATGACTAATGCAAGGTCATGGTTATCTCCTATGATGGGATGCCTGAGTGGGGAAGTAAGGACATTGATCTTGAGTTCAGGTTGGATAGAAAATTCAAACATAGATAAAACATTAGAATCAAAATCAATTTCATTTTCAAAATTTCCCAACACAATTGGTTCCCTTTGAATTGAAGATTCAACCCCAAAATTTTCTAGATGAGTTTCATGAATGGGTATAGAGTTTATGTTTTTGATTTATCCTAATGGTTCAGTTATTGGTGTTCCTAAAAAATCATCATTGGAGAAATATTCCGGAAATTCAATCCACGAAGAAAGATTTCCCTCTTGTGAATTCATGAAATCAATTTCATCCAGATTTAAACACTCATTAAAAATTCCCTCATGTTATTTATCTTGAATTTCAATATTACCTGACCAATTATTTTCATTATCCAACTCTATTTTCCATGATTTTAAAGTGGGTTCCTCACTAAATTCAAATGAGTTATGTGGGTAATAAGATTCTTATATAAGTGATGTGGAAGGGATAACCTAAGTTGGAGTGGGTTCCAACAATGATTCAATGCTTTGTAGTTCTACTCTCATGGATGAAACTTATGAATTAATTTTAACCATTTTTACACACAAATGTTCAAGAATTTTTTCAGGATTTGGATTGATAGATGTTTGGATGTCATACACCTAATTAAGTTTTATCTCTTCAATCATCTTTGAGAGGTATGGAAATTTATCCTTTAAACAATCAGCATCCCATTGATTATACGTCTCATCTGGTGTGGTGTATTCAACCAAGGATTGGTCAATAAAATTCCCTATGTGAGGTGATTCCAAATATTGATGTACCGGTTGATTATAGCCATGGTCTATTAATGGGTATTGTGGAAGATAATCCATTTCAGTTGATTGAAAATTGGTTTTGAGATTTTTTTGACACATAGAAACAGAAAGGGGAAAAGAGAAGAGAAATTAGGGTGAGAATTGAGAATTTGGGATGAGAAAAGAAGATGTGGGTATAAGGTAATTACTTGGGTCCCCGGAAATGGTGCCAAAATTTGGTTGCGCCCAACTTTACCCTACTGGTAAAGAGCGATCTATGTAGTAAATTTAGGGGTCGAGTCCACATGGACCGAAGAAGTAACCTTGAGATGCTATGATTTGGTGAAGGATGGGCTATGAAGTAGCCAACTTTGGTTTTGATTTTGGATGGTTTTAAAGAAAACTAAGAAACCTAAGTGAATTCAATTCAAAGAAAAAGGGTTTATCTTAAGATTATGCTCGGGGTGGATTGAATAAATTTTACTTCTTTAGACAATTTGGGTTTTATTAATTCTTGATGAATCCATTCTTCAAAAATAACACTACCTTCATCATTTTCTGGTTTGGTGCTTACTAAACACAATTAATAATCCTATATACACTTAGAGAACAAAATTCATGATCTCTCCGAGGTATATGGTCATTTAGTAATTGAATTTAGTTTGTTCAAACACAGTAAAGATGAAGAGTAGAAATAACTGAAGAATGGATGTCTTAAATTAATTATCCAATTAACAACAATTCGTTCATAAAATAAAATTCAATCCAGCCTTTGCAACCTCCTAAGATCAACCCATTAAAGGGTTATCCCTCCATTGATGGTATACTCTCAATGGTGGGCGGAAGATGGCTTACAAGAATTGGATTGAAGAAATTAAAACTGCGGAAATAACGAGCACTCCTCCATGTGTGTGAATGAAATTCACACCTATGTGTGAACTAATTCACCACAACACAGAGATATCACTATTCTTTGTGGAAATTTGGTTTTAATAAATGAATGGAAAATATAGAAGAGAAATATGTTGATTAAGAACAAAAAAAACTTACATGGAAATTGAAAACATTACAAAGGAACTTTTGCAGCATAACCTTACAATGAAACAAGCAAAAAAAGATGATAAGAAAAATATCCGATCCTATTCCCTTCACCACCATCTCCTTATATAGGCATATTAGGATCCTTAGGTCCACCCCCAACAATTAATTCACCCACCAACAATTAATATAGTCAAAATGAGGGTGAATAATCAAAAGGAAATTGATGTTTCGAATTTGACCCGGAAAACTGTCCAGATTCGTTCACCATTTTGACATGTGAATTTGGAATTGAAGGAGGACGAATCATGAGGGGTCTTATAAGATAAATATTATATTACTTCTTTCCTATATGTGATGTAAAAATTTCAGGAATTTTGGCGCATTCTTTTGGAAGTTATGGTCTAAATGGTGGGACGACTTTATGTGCATTAATGTCGGGTCCACCATTTAAATCTCAACTTCAGATCCTTTTATCCTTATGAAAAATTCAGAATTAGCTCTGGCCACAGTTGAATAAAATGATCATAATATTTTTATATTTCTACTGTATAAATTTGAGCTTCATTGGGCTTGGTTTTTGGGCCCCACATTTGTTTGATGGGCCTTAGGCCCATTATGCTTTATCTAGAAAATTTATGCATTCAGGCGCAAAAATATCCATCTTCCCTTGGGATTAATCCATAGGACCTAAAAGATAAAATGTTCCAAACAAAATGATAAATCATATCCAAAAATATCAAATTCAGAAAATTAATATAATGTTGTCCACAAACAGATGAATGACTGGGCCCAAATTTTCATTTTAAACATGAATTGCATTTAAGATGAGAAATGATGTTCTATTTATGTAATGCACTAAAAAAATGTTTGTGGACTTTGGAAAAATGAATATAAAGATATTAACAGTGAATATTATCCACTTTTAGTGACTAATAACACCCCCAACTTGAGTTTTTCTCATCCCAAGCAAAATATATTACAAATATGAAATTCAAAACCCATTTTCCAAAAACATTTAAATACACATTGCTCACCCAAATATCTCATACCAAAAAAATTATAAAACCCATCGAAATAATTTAAAACAAGCCAGGTACATAAGTATATCCCAATCCCAAGCCCATTCCTTTGTTCAAATTCATCGCCACATTTCATCCAATTCCAATAAAGCACGATAAAGTGTTGTGCATCACAAAAGATATGGGGCCCATTTTATTGTTCAAGGGGAAAAAAAGAAGCACTAGGTTGGAATCACATTAAACCTTAAGATGAGTATCCAATTTTTGTTTGTTTGTTTGTTTTTTTAACCACAATAGATATGAAAAGACTAACTCTGGGAAAGACAAATATGGAGTCGCGATCCCCAAGTACCGGACGCCACACATATTTTAAATTCCATGATCTACAATAGAGATATAAAGCCTAACTCTGGGCAAGAAAACTATGGATTCACGATCCCCAAGTGTCGGACACCATGCATTTGGAAAAAACATTGCTCTATACAGTCATTATTTTTTGTTTCAATTTTTTTTTGTTTTTTTGTTTTTTTGTTTTTGGATACTCAAATTAAACTAAAAGTGACCCCAGAACCCTATGATATAATGAAAGGGACCCAAGAACTCAAATTTAAACCCCCGATCCAGTAGACGTGCATTGTGGCATTTTTATTAAGAGGATGAAAATGTAAACTTTTAAAAATCACATCGGACAACCGCACTTTCCAAAAACTATACTCATGAACTTAAACTTGCATTAAAATCAAAATCAAGGCATGCATAATTATTTGATATCCAATTTCAGAGTTTGCAATGTGTGTTATCATGTTCAAGGTTAATAGAATTTTTCTTTCCATGCATGTTTTTATTCAAAAAATAAAAAAAATAATTTTTTATCTCCCCCCAACATAAAATAACACTGTCCCCAGTGTTTAAAGAAAAGAAAAGTTAGAAGTGGGTAGGAGAGGAGTGAAAATAGGAAATTGAAAATGATAAACATGGAACAAATTCACCTGGTTTTTAAAGTTGAAGTTCATGATGCTCCAGATTACTCCTTTGATCTATTGGGGGATGTAGGAACCTCCTTGATTGAACATGTATCACCCAAAATAGTTCCTGAACCATAAAAATAAGAACAAAGTAGACAAAACAAACAACACAATGATTTATTTAATTCCAAGTATCATTATTTTTATGGTTTTCCATGTTTTTTTTAAATCAAACTAATGATACATTGTCTTCTTTTAAATTTCTGGGTAAGGTATTACTCAAGGATCACACCGCGTGACACAGATGAATACGGTACTCCCCTTTCATACCCATCCATACTCATAAAATAAGAACAGGTCAAGAGTCTAATTTTTTTTAACCTACAAAATCAAAAATAAAATAAACTGATGATACATTGTCTTGTTTTAAATTTCTGGGTAAGGTATTACTCAGGGATCACACCGCGTGACACTGATGAATATGGTGCTCCCATTTCATACCCATACTTACTCATAAAAGAAGAACAAGTCAATAGTCTATGGTAATTTTATTATATGAAAATGAAAATGATTCAAAATGATTGGAAATATGAAAACCATGGGTTTCCTCCCATGCAGCGCTTTTGTTTAACGTCGTTAGCTTGACTTGAACCCCCAAAATTATCCAATTACCACTTTCAACATTTTTAGGACCCCATTTTTATCCACCTAAACAAGATTTATATTTATTATTTTTTTAGAATTTTTTTCATGTGCAATCCTTTGTTCTACAATGGGTGGGAAAATCCAAGGAATTTCAGTAATGGTTGATCCGGTTTCTTCTACAGTCTTTCCTAATATTTCAAGGGTTAACCCCACTTTTTGGGTTTCATGATATGAATGAATGACTAATGCAAGGTCATGGTTATCTCCTATGATGGGATTACTGAGTGGGGAAGTAAGGACATTGATCTTGAGTTCAGTTTGGATAGGAAATTCAAACATAGATAAAAAATTGGAATCAAAATCAATTTCATTTTCAAAATTTCCCAACACAATTGGTTCTCTTTGAATTGAAGATTCAACCCCAAAATTTTCTAGATGAGTTTCATGAATGGGTATAGAGTTTATGTTTTTGATTTCTCCTAATGGTTCAGTGATCAGTGTTTCTAAAAAATCATCTTTAGAGAAATATTCCAGAAATTCAATCCATGAAGAAAGATTTCCCTCTTGTGAATTCATGAAATCAATTTCATCCAGATTTAAACACTCATTAACAATTCCCTCATGTTCTTTATCTTGACTTTCAACATTACCCGACCAATTCTCTTCATTATCCAACTCTGTTTTCCAAGATTTTAAAGTGAGTTATTCACTAAATTCAAATGAGTTTTTTGGGTAACAGTATTCTTCTATAAGTGATGTGGAAGGGACAACCTGAGTTGGAGTGGGTTCCAAAAATTATTCAATGCTTTGTAGTTCTACTCTCATGGATGAAACTTATGAATTCATTTTAACCATTTTTTCACACAAATGTTCAAGAATTTTTTCAAGATTTGGATTGATAGATGTTTGGATGTCATACACCTAATTAAGTTTTATCTCTTCAATCATCCTTGAGAGGTATGGAAATTGATCCTTTAAACAATCAGCATCCCATTGATTATACGTCTCATCTGGTGTGGTGTATTAAACCAATGATTGGTCAATGAAATTCCCTATGTGAGGTGATTCCAAATATTGATTTACCAGTTGATTATAGCCATGGTCTATTAATGGGTATTGTGGAAGATAATCCATTTCAGTTTATTGAAAATTGGTTTTGAGTTTTTTTTGACACACAGAAACAGAAAGGGGAAAAGAGAAGAGAAATTAGGGTGAGAATTGAGAATTTGGGATGAGAAAAGAAGACGTGGGTCTAAGGTACTTACTTGGGTCCCCAGAAATGACACCAAAATTTGGTTGCGCCCAAATTTACCCTACTGGTAAAAAATGGTCGATGTAGTACATGTAGGGGTCAAGTTCACAGGGACCGACGAAGTAACCTTAAGACGCTATGATTTGGTGAAGGATGGGCTATGAAGTAGCCAACTTTGGTTTTGATTTTGGATGGTTTTAAAGAACACTAAGAAACCTATGTGAATTCAATTCAAAGAAAAACGATTGATCTTAGGATTATGCTCGGGGTGGATTGAATGAATTTTACTTCTTTAGACAATTTTGGTTTTATTAATTCTTGATGAATCCATTCTTCAAAAATAACAATACCTTCATCATTTTCTGGTTTGGTGCTTAATAAACACAATTAATAATCCTATATACACTTAGAGAACCAAATTTATGATCTCTCCGAGGTATATGGTCATTTAGTAGTTGAATTTAGTTTTCTCAAACACAGTAAAGATGAAGAGTAGAAATAACTGAAGAATGAATGTCTTAAATTAACTATCCAATTAACAAAAATTCGTTCATAAAATAACATTCAATCCAGCCTTTTCATCCTCCTAAGATCAAACCATTAAAGGTTTATCCCTCCATTTATGGTATACTATCAATGGTGGGCGGAAGATGGCTTACAAGAATTGTATTGAAGAAATTAAAACCGCGGAAATAACGAGCACTCCTCCGTGTGTGTGAATGAAATTCACACCTATGTGTGAACTAATTCACCACAACACAGAGATATCACTGTGCTTTGTGAAAATTTAGTTTTAATAAATGAATGGAAAATATAGAAGAGAGATATTTTTATTAATAACAAAAAAAACTTAAATGGAAATTGAAAACATTACAAAGGAACTTTTGCAGCATAACCTTACAATGAAACAAGCAACAAAAGATGATAAGAAAAAAATCTGCTCCTATTTCCTTTACCACCAGCTCATTATATAGAAATATTAGGATCCTTAGGTCCACCCCCATCAATTAATTCACCCCCAACAATTAATAGAGTCAAAATGAGGGTGAATAATCAAAAGGAAATTGATGTTTCAAATTTGACTCGGAAAACTGTCCAAATTCATCCACCATTTTGACGTGTGAATTTGGAATCGAAGGTGGCAGAATCCTGAGGGGTTGTAGAAGAAACATATTCTCTTAATTATTTAATCTATGATCTTTAAAAATTTCAGGAATTTTGGAGCAGCCGTTTGGAAGTTATTTTCGAAATGGTGGGATGACTTTATGTGCATTAGTGTCGGGTCCACCATTTAAATCTCAACTTCAGATCCCTTTATCATCATGAAAACTTCAGAATTAGCTCCGGCCACATTTGAATAAAATGATCATAATATTTTTATATTTATAATGTATAAAGTTGAGCTTCATTGGGCTTGTTTTGTGGGCCCCACATTTGTTTGATGGTCCTTAGGCCCATTATGCTTTCTCCAACAAATTTCTGCATTCAGGCGCAAAAATCTTCATCTTCCCTTGGGATTCATCCATCAGACCTAAAAGATAAAATGTTCCAAAAAAAGTGATAAATCATATACCAAAATATAAAATTTAGAAAATGAATATAATTTTGTCCACAAACAGATGAATGATTGGCCCCAAAATTGCATTTTAAACATGAATTGCATTTTAGATGAGAAATGAAGTTCTATTTATGTAATGCACTAAAAAAATGTTTATGGACATTGGAACAATGAATATAAAGATATTAATAATGAATATTAGCCACTTTTAGTGACTAATCAATCGTCAATGTCGATCTGACCCCAATATATGACATGAGAGTCATCATGAAGATAATGATAGAGTTGCAACCCATGAAAAAAATCATGTATCTGGCTCATATGTGGGGGAAGAGCTACCTGATGTGTCCTAGATCCAACACGATCCAACACCTCGAAAGGCCCAACAAACTGGGGAGAAAGCTTACTCCCTTGACTAAACCTTCACTAACCACAATGGGGAGTCACCTTCAGAAACACGTGATCCCCAACATAAAACTCTAAAGGTCTCTTCCTTTGATCAATATATGATTTCTAATGACCCTGTGTTTCCTTCATCCTCTCATGAATCACTTAAAACATCTCTATCGTGTTATGTACCAGTTCTGGTATGAGAATTACTAACTCTCCAACCCTATTCCATCACAATGGAGAACAACAAGGTCGGCCATAGAAGGCTTCAAATGGCATCATACCGATCATGGAGTGGAAAATATTGTTGTAAGAGAATTCCATAAATGTAAGTGCATCATCCACAAACCTATAAAATCCAGGACACAAGAGTGAAACATGTCTTCAAGATTCTAGAAGGTCCACTCTGTCTGACCGTCCATCTATAGATGAAAATCAGTTTTAAGGAATAGTTGAAAACCAAAAGCATGATGGAGACCTTTCCACAACCTAGAGGTAAAATGAGGATCTCGATTAGAAATTATCGTCCTCAGGACTCCATGGAGTCTCACCACATCCTCCAGATACTGCCTCGACAAAACCTCTACCGAGCTCGATTACTTTATTTCTATGAAGTGGGATGATTTTTTCAAATGATCCACTACCACCCATATAGCATCATGGCCTCCGTGAGATCAAGGTAATCCAGTAACAAAGTCCATTCAGATGTCCTCCCACTTCCATTGAGGAATATCTAACGGCTGGAGAAAACCACTGAGAACACGATGCTCAACCTTCACCTTCTGGAAGACCAAACATCACGACAAAAACTCCACAATTTCACATTTCAAACTAGGCCCCCAAAAATGACTCCTCAAGGCTCGGTACATCTTTATCACGCCAGGATGCACTGCTAAAGTAAAAATATGAAACTCTCTAAGAACCGTCTCACACATTGCCAAAGGAATGAAAATCCTTCCCTCATACAACATGTTGTTCATCCTTAGACCAACCATCTAGGGCCTCGCCACAAAAAAACTAGATCTCTCCTAACCTCCACCTCTAGATATTCTAACTGAGACTCTTTCACCTACTGCACCATAGATGACTGCACCATCATCTGAAAAAGACAACCTCTACCCGAAAATTCTCCCATATTGAGATGTAATGATGAAAGTTCTTCCATCACTCTCCAGGAATCATCAGATTCATGCACTACATCACTACGCGACTTCCTACTTAGAAAATGAACTAAAAATTCCACTTTCTTGGTGTATATGATATTTTGAAGTCATATTCCTGTAAGAACTCCATCCAATAATGATTTCGCAAGTTCAAGTCACACTGGGAGAAAAAATACCTCAGGATATTATGATCATCGAAAACCACAAAGTGCTCACCAATGAGGTAATGTCACCAAAATTTTAGAGAAAAAACCACTACTGCTAACTCAATATCATGGGTGTCATAGTTACATTCATGGGGACGCAAATTCCAAGACCCATAAGAAACAACTTATCTCTACTGCATTAGAACACAACGTAACCCTAGATGCGAAGCATCATAGAAAAAATCAAACTGAACTCCCTCTATTGGAAGACAAAGAACTAGAGAACTTACCAACTTCTCCTTCAGATACTCAAATGCTACTTAACACCAATCAGTCCACATGAATTCTTGATTCTTCCTAGTCAATGCTGTCAGATAAGTTGCAACCTGAGAGAAATCAGCTATGAACCTCTTGTAGTAGCTTGCGAGAACAAGGAAAATTTTCACCTCTGCTACTATCTTGGGGGATACTCAGGAAACAACTGCTTATATATTCAATGGATCCAAAACTACTCCTTGTTGGGATAAAACATTCCCTAAGAAATTAACTTCTCGAGCCCAAAAATCACACTAAGAAATCTTTCCAAACAACTACTATTGACGAAGAACTCCCAAAATGGTGTGTATATGCTCTACATAATCCTCCTCATAAATAGAGTACACAAGGATTTCATCTAAGAAAACCACCATGAACTTATCTAGTAACCCACAGAACATAGCGATCATCAACCCCATGAACACATCTGGATCATTTGTTACACCGAATGACATTAAAACGAACTTGTAATGCCCATAACGACAATATAAAGTAGTCTTCAGGATATACTCATCCTTTACAAACATATGATGATATCCTAACCACAATTCGATCTTTGAGAACCAACTTGCACCCTTTAGTTGATCGAATAAGTCATAAATCTATGGAAGAGGATAACAATTCTTCACTGTCACTTTGTTTAAGAGACGATAATTGATACAAAACCGCAAACTACCATTATCCTTATTCAAGAACAAAACTAGTGCACCCCACGGTGACACACTTTTCTGAAAAAAAAAACCGCACTGTAAAAGACTATCAAGTTGTATACATAGATCCCATAACTCAGAATGGGCCATCCTATATAGAGACATAGATATAGGATATGACCCTGGCTGTAACTTGATCCTGAAATCGATCTATCATCGAGGGGGTAATGCTAAAACCTCTTATGGAAATACATTGGGGTACTCTTATATGACCCTAGTAAATGAAAACCGATGAACCTAAAAATAACTTAGCATTAGATTATCCATCAAGTATGATAAGTACGAAACATGCCTCTTACCCATCCAAGGGTCTCTCTCACCAACAAACACCACTGGCTCTCCATCAGCATCGAAGAACACCACCTACCTCCTGAAGTAATCCACTATAGCCTACAATGAATACAACCAATCCATGATGAGGATGGTATCATATGGTTGTATCCATAAACATATGATATCTCCCCAAGAGCAGTGCTACCCCAACACAAGATCATAGTCTCTACATACTTCAAACAAGTCAGCTCAACCTCCAACTAGCATAGTAAATGCCAAGGGAATTGGAAGCCTCACTACCTCAAGTACCAAATCATGGAAAATGGTAGGTGATATAAAGAAGTGCGTCATTCCTGAATCAAACAAGACATACAACCAAGTAGAAAACAAGAAAAGGGTACCTCGAACGACATCTGTCTAGCCTGGCGCTGGCAATGCTAAATCATTAAGCTGACCATGACCTCCTCTATAGACTCTCTAACCCTGATGATGACCACCACTATGGAAACATTCTGATCTCCAAGGACGGGGAGCATCATGGGGCTGTCCTTTGCCTACCCCATCTACTCTCTACTAATCCCAAGCTGGTGAAACCTGCTACTACTACCTTAGCTAGAACTAACTCAATAGAGGAACCTAAAGTGGAACACCTAGTGCACGATGAACTCTCTGAAAGATCGATCATTCTCACTAATGATGACATCATCCTCTATAATAAAAACAAGCGTATGATCCCTTGGCATATTTCTGAGAGTTTCCTCCCCTGGAGAAATGAGATTCTGAGGGCTGGGACCTACCCCCAGCCAAATTGAAACTTGTCTTCCTTGAAAACTAGGAACCCTAGACCATAGCTCTACTTCATGAGGAATCACGATGACTCCCCTCTTATGAAGACCCAGTTCTAGATAATATCTTCTTGATAACATCTTCCCTCACCAGCACCTCAAGATATGTCTTCAATATAAACAAGGTGACCTGGCATGCCTGGATGAAAAGCCTCCTAAAAATTCCTCGCCCTAGCCTCCTCATCTAGAAACAGGTCTGAAGAATATCGTAAAAGGTTTCAGAAATGGATTCCAAACTCTCACACACTGGAGCTCCCCTGTAGAAGGGTAAGTAACTCCGAGAGACTAGATGCCTTCATGGTCAAAGAAAGAAACTCATCTCTGAACTTGTCTTAGAACTCCTCCCACATGATCACTGACTTCTCGTGATCCCCGAAGAAAAAGAACCACCACTTCCTTGCTACCCCATGCAACATCGTCACAACCAAAGACACCCAATGCTTCTTTTGAGCATAGATCTAATTGAAGGCTATATCAACCTCCTATAACTAGTCTTATATCACTGCATATGAAATGGATCCCTCATACTTCTATATACTCTGGTGCTGAAAATCGCAAAGTGTCCTCCTCAAAGTGTCGTCTTCATCAACCTCTACCCTATGATGATCAGTTGGCACAGCCTGCTGAACATCTTCTGTGAAAACCTAATGAGGACATCGACCTGGATCCATACCTGCAAAATAACAAACTATTATATATCCTAAAACTAGAATATAGAAGACTCAATATTAATTAATTAATTATTTTCTTTTATTCATTTTAGGTTAACTTATCCCAATGTATACCCATTCAAACATATGAACAAAGAAGAATTATGCACGACACTTTCCAAGATCTCTACACTGAAACTAGTATCACATAATTTAGTAGCCACTGTAAACTTAAAGGTTCATACATCAAATCACAGGGGTCCCTAAACACCTATGTCTCAATCGGTCTCCAGTGTTTACATCAGTTTCTAAACTTAACTAACACCGTTTCCCTACAAACCCATGTGACCTCACCTGTGCCTAAAACCAAACTCCATCCTATCCCTCAACTAAACCTTTGACACCACTCTATCATGACCCACTCCCCACAAGGTGTAACCCTCCTAGGCCAGCAATGTGAGAAGAGAGATAGTGACCCCCGAGTCCCACCTCCTGTAGGCCCCGTGTTGGCGACTAACATCGAGGGTATAGTAAACACACAAATGGGAGACATTACCCTCTAAAATAACACATACTAAATAGAGAGATAATACAAACACCAACCAACTCCAACTCAGACTACAATATAAAATAAATCCCAAGTACACATATGTAATTCCATTCAAGAACTACTAAAACTGAAAGGGAAAACTACAAGTACCAAAGGAAAGTAAAAATGGTAGCGACCACAAAACCCAAAAACTCCTGTAACCCCAAGCTAGTAGTAACCAGCATGATCTCCAACCTACTATAAGTGACCTGAAAAATATTTTATATATAAATAGGGTGAGTATAATTTTATACTCAGTAGGATCCTCCCCAGATCCTCTCGTGCAAAAGTAAAGAAATCACAGTAAATCACAGTGAACAAAAAGTGAAACTAACTCATCACTAAATAAATATAATAAGTTCCCAGCCACACCATGATTACTCTCACCAAGTATCACATACAAGAGTATATAATATAATAAAGAATATCAAGGGTACCTTGCTACTACTTCCCCACTGGTTTTCCGCTTTTCCCAAACATCGCACGTCCTAAGAATATCTCTCAAAAAATGATTGCTCGTTGGCTCCTAGGTGAATCACCAATACATGCACCTCATGAAGCATAACCACCATGTCAACATAACCAAAGTAACTAGGTAGTTTCCGGGAGCTACCACAACTTTTTCTAACATGTATCATACAACAAGAATTAAACCTCAAGCCATTATAGCCCATACACCGAGTAAGGATCCTCAAGACATCACAACCTATACACGTTACACCTATATTAGTCCATAGGAAACTATATCTAGAATATATGTGTGTGAATAACCACAATCCATTATATCCCTCTACACACATATATGGGGAAAACTAACTACTGTGCCTACCAACACTAGTAACTACCAAGAGAAGAGAGCATGGCCAAAGGGGGTATTCAGCCATCCATCCTCCAACCAGAATGTTGGGGAAAACACCACCCATGGCTCAAAATCCCCGAGGTGTCATTTTTCTTAACTGACATGATGAAGTAGCATATAGAAATAAAAAAATTACAAAATACACTATATCTCAAAACCACACTATGGGAATAACCTAGTCTTAGACTCAACTGCAGCTAATGTCTCTCAAACTCCCGACTGCCATTGCTAAGCCTAGGTATCGTATAAGTACACAACCATTTAAAGAGATTTATTACATTACTTCATTCCCTTTTTATTAGTTTCACTTTACATTAATTAATTCTTTAAACATTAATTAACCATTAACAATTCCACATTATATTTCATTAGCATCACGCCCAAAGTCCGTTATTCCTTTAAATTGTAACCTCATCATTGCATTACACCAAGTTCCAACCCCATGGGTTAACATCATTTATTCAATCATTTATTAACAACATTATTACTTTCCCATATCCCCAGGCATTCTAGAAAAACATTATAAGCTACCAAACACAAGGGTTCTCAACACGGTGAGTAGATGAACTACCCATAAAGTCTTTTCCACCTATAGTAAGAGCGTAGAACCATCCTCCCTGGAGAATCTAAACATGGAAAGCATGTGGCATACCCCACGCATCTTCACCTCTTTTTGGAAGGAGGGTATCAAAACCATATACCTTGAGAAGTGGGGAAATTAAATGATATAAAAAACAAAAAAGATTCAGAAAGCATCCAATAATTCACATCCAACTCATTTCATCACCTCTGGTGTACTCCCTGACACCCACATGCATAAATTGATGCATCTCGCCACTCTAAGCATAAACTATTTCCATAACCAATGGGCCTCCCTTCCCACACATACCACAACAACTATCCCAGATCATATAACAAAACAAGCAGTAAGAAACAAACATCATATCAACTGGGATATTGTCCCTTAAATAAGGCATCCAACCTTCATACATAATGAGCACTCATAGCTCCAAAGCATAAGGCACTTGACCTTAAAAGCAAGAGGGTAACTCAAAACCCTACCAGGAATTATCTTTTATCAAATATCCAGTTCTTTAATCCATCTTGAATTAACCATTTCATTATTAGTAGGTTCCAAATATGGGTAACCTAAATAGAAATCTATCATATCTATCACAAATAATTAAACATGCTTACCACATCAATTTGATTAACATCAAATTACAACAACAACCAGATTCATTTACATGCCTCTTTATCTTTAGACAAATAATTATCAGGTAATTCCAGCTTTACTTTACCAATTTCATCAAGGATAACATGATAAAAAGCAAATCATAGATATCACACTATCTAACAAATCAAGAGGTAAACCAATATCACGGTGCAAAGCAACAACATGCGATCAAACCAATTATTTTAATCCGGTTCAAGTATTTAATTTGGTTAATTACATTATGATCTAAAGGGATAAAACATGATAACTCTATAGTTTCAAATAAAATAATATATAAGCAATGAATCCCCTACCTCAAAAGGTTTCTGATGTTCTTAACTTGAGAACAGATCACAATCACCTTCCCCGCAACAACTGCATCCACCCAAGGGTGTTGTGGCACATCCGCATAAAAAACAACCAAAAGAACCTCCCTTAGAACCATGGGGATCAAATTACACAACATAGAAAAGACAAATAAGATAAAATGGATCGAAGAAAAATAAATAACGGAGGTAGATAATACCTTATATTGAAGACAAATCGAAGAAGGAAGCGGGGAACCGATCCAGGATGAAGGAATCCACAAACGTTGAAGAGGGAGGCGTGCGAGTTGTTTGGGGTCGAGAGGGGGTTCTCTCAAGCTATAGGGTTTAAAAAACCTGAGTGAATGGGTGTCATTAAAATATCCAGTGGATGAGCAGTACACGACATGTAACTCCTCGTCACTTCGTGTACCGCCTTGAGGTGACTTACACTGAAAAATGTGTCGCCTCAACAGTTTGTTTTATTTATCTAAAAACCGAATGGTACACATCGTGTACCCCTTGGTCACGTCATGTAGCCCCCCTATTTCCATATTCTAATGAATAAACTCCTCTATACTTCCTCTGATCCTTCTCTGAGCACCTCAGTCTTTGAAAACATGCAAAGGGTCGATCCACATGGATCCGGGCCCTTAAAACACCCCTCTCATGGTGCTATGGTCAAGGTTTAAGTTGAAAAGATTATCAAATAAAAATTCATCAGGGAAGTAAAATACCCTAGATGTCTATCCATCATTATCACAACCAAGAATAATAATGTGAATTTTAGAATCTATATCGACTTATAGGACCTCAACCTCCATTGTATAAAGGGTGATTTTCCCCTTCTAGTGACAGAGCTGTTGATCAATGTGAAAACATTGTTCTAGACCCTATCCTTCATGGATTGATACTATGAGTATAATTAGATCTGGATGGCCCCTGAGGATGAGTATTCCACCACATTTAGGTCACTATAAGGGACTTTATATTATCATGTGATTTCCTTTTGTCTTGAAAAATGATGGAGCTACTTATAAGAGATCCATGCACCACATCATCAAGAATATTTTTGAGACATTGGTGGAATGTTATGTAGATGATCTAGTGGTAAAATTTAGATAGTGATAGGACTATCTCAAGGATCTTGAGAAAATTTTCAGCTTCCTCCACTCCCGACACTTGAAAATGATCCCTCTGAAGTGTGATTTTAGTGTTACCTCTGGGAAATTTCTTGACTTCGTCATAAGATACCGAGGCATAGAGTTCAACCCATATAAGATTAGGGAAATAAATAAAATTCCTCCCTTGATCAATCTTTGAGAGTTTCAAGGTCTCCAAGGCCAGTTAGCCTATATATGCCAATTTATCACAAATCTGTCCTGCAAGTATAAGACCTTCTCGAGCCTCACGAAGAAAGGAACCATTTTCTAGTGGATTGAGGAGTGCCTATCTACATTTGTGGATATCAAGAAAAATATGATACACCATAAAATTATAATTCCACCTATTTTAGGAAAGTCTACGGTCCTCTATGTGACCACCATGTAATAGTCCCTTGACACCCTTTGTAACTTCTTGGCCCGAATTCCTATAAAACTATTAGCCAGACCGGTCAACACATGGACTTAAGAGAACCTCCTCATATGATAGAGAATTATTACTAGTAGAAATGTTATAAATAGGTGATATTGGGGAGACTATATTCTAATGACCAAAGTATCACAATGGTGTATCAGAAAATAAATAACAGAAAACAACGAAAACAGTAATAAATGAAAGACAAAGTAACATAAGAGTAATATTCCTAAATATAAATAGCCAAAATCAATATATAATAATATATGCATGTCCATATGATTATATATAAACTAAAAAATAAGACAAAAAACATACAACATGATACAACGAAACACACGAATAAATAAAGTAAATAAAAGCCCTGAAGGTGAACTCTATGAGAATCCTAATCTCCAACTTAGTCTTGTGCTCCTAACTACCTATTAAGAGAATGATAGAACAAGAACTAAACCAAGGAACTTTGAACATGAAGATATACTTAGGTACCCTAGTGAAATTGCGACCCTATATGGGTGTGAGATATACTCAGTAGGCCACCACCAATGGTATCTAAAGAATAATCTAGTTTGTGCGTATAAAATGAGCAATGTGCATGTATATTAAAAATAAAGAAGTAGTTATAAATAAATGAAACACAAATTTGGGCTCAGGTTCCTCAAGGACACCTGTCCTAACCATACCTGATTCGGCCTAAGATAGAAATTTTGGAACCATAGGCAATCTATATAAATGAGATCTGAGAGAAGTGATGTCAAAATGACATAAAATAGGTATCATGAGATAGGCCAAAACAAATAATGTGATTTGGATTGGCATGTACGTCCCTTGGATAAAAAATATGCATCATAAGCCTTTATTATAAAAGTAACTACAATAATTAAATAAACAACATCCTAGGATCATCCAAGGAAAACCTTAACAAAGAGCCCATGTATCACACTAGGAGTTCCATAAATTCACATTTCCATTAGAGTCCATATGATGTGATCCATGAATGGTATTGAAAGTATCAATCCCATCTTAATGTGAGAGAAAAAACCTATGAGCCCATACTTGGTATCTCACATAGGGGAAAAAGTCTCACTCGTGGCCTGGTACAACCATCTCGACGACAAGTCTGCCCAAGGTGTCCCCCTAGGGAACTGGTATCACTGATATTGAGGTAAGAGGAATGCATGGTGAGACCACCCTGACATAACAGTATTACCCATGACATATATATAATCTGTAACACCCCAAGATTCCATGGTACACTTCTCTTTGAATAATACAGTAGCGTGTGTTGTATGCAACTTCGAGTTCTAACACACCACAACCAATCAAACTAGCTGTTATGAATAGTAATACCCACTTTTTAAAATTTTATAAATTTTATATTTCAAAATGGACTTAATTTTTGGATTTGGAATATCAAAATTAGCTTAGGGAGAAATTTTGGAACTTTTCACATAACTTTCATATTTTGATGAATAATGAAAATTACTAAATTTGAATTAAAAACAACTTTTTAATAAAAATAATTAATAGTGATAAATTATGAATTTGAGTGGTTTTAAAGTATATTTAGAATATATTTTTACCATTTAATACAATTTTGGTCATTGGATGTAATTTCACATTTAAACCTGACATAAACAAGTGTCAATCTTTTGATAGTTATTATTTCTTAAAAACACGCTTTTTGTTTTGACAGCGGGAATTAATTTTAAATTAATTTCTGCCACTTCTATGTTTTGAATTTAGAAAAATGGATTCTATATTTAGAATCTGGAGGTCCAAATTGTGTAAATATATAACTCTTATTTTTAGACATTTTGAATAATTACTTCGGTAAATATTTTATTTACCATGGTTAAAGGGTAAATCTGGTAAATAAGGGTAAAAGAATAATATTATAATAATATTAATTTACCCTAAAATGTGTCCTAAACCTATTGGTTGATACATTTCCAACCATGGGAATATTTGGGTCGATTTTGGGACTCCATGGAGCCACTTGTAAGTGATAGAGACACTTTATATTTATTAAGTTAAAGTAAATACAAAAATGACATAAGCATATATCTTTTAGAAAAACAATTTTTACATAGGGTTATATATATTATATTTTCTAAAATAAATATTAATTATAAATATAAAATATTTCCAACATAATGGTATTTTATTTATAATTTTTAGACATTGAATAATTAAATTTATTTATGACACAATAATGATGCAATATTTTCCTTATTAATGAAAGAATCAAATAATTAGTATTATAAATGTTAAAATAAATATAATTTTAAACTTTTGATGACATAAAATAATTTTATTGGTTAATATTACATATTGGGACTACTTAAATGAATTTTATTTGAATTAATAATGTTTTTATGACTTAAAAAAATCAATTATTAAATAGTGTCAAAATTGACATAAATGAGTTTTTTAAAAAAATATTATATTATTAATTAATATTCTATTCCTAAAAATCTAAGGTTTGGAAAAAGGACTTATATAATGATAATTGTATCATTAATGTACCACTTGGGGGTCTCTTGGAAGTATATATTAAGTTTATTAACTATATAATATAAAAATACAAAGAGACATGGTAAGTGTCAAACTAATTAACTAAGAGTTAAATATAAATGATAAGGTTAATATAGTTACCCAAACCTATCTAAAATCTATTGGATTAAAGGATTTTGACCCATACACATCTTAAAATTTTAATAATCCACTTTTTATCCATTAGAAAACGAATATGAATTTATTATAAATTAATACTTTAAGTTTTTCCTAAAGAGCCCCTCCTCCCCCTTATAAAAGGACACCACTTATAACCAATTATTCATACCTTAAAAGCCTTTTGGTTCGGCCAAAATCTGCCCAAATACCCTCTTAACTATCCTAAATTAATCTTAGAGTCATTCCTTTAGTTAGAAATCCAACCTAAGGATCCCTTTTGATCAAATCAAAAGGAAGACGCCGAAGAAGAGGTAATGTTTTCACCACCCTTTTTCAAGTTCCTTTCTTCTTCAACTTCTTATTTATTTGTTGTTACATTATAAAATAATAACTCCAGTATATTCTATATAATTTTATGTTATTATAAATATGGTGCAACCATATTCAGTATTCTATCCATCCTTTGAATGACATGTCACCATACATGCGTACGTACGGCCTACCGTCTCCACGTCGTGGTGTAATTGTTATTCAATACATTATTATTTGTATGAGTATAATAATGATGTGTAATTAATTTAAATAATAAATATAACATGATAATGATTCTGTATATATGATTTAACATCCAATTATATATTATTTTAATATCAAAAGAATGATATTGTCGCTCATGCGTACGTACGGACTACCGTCTCCACGAACGCGATGAGATTCATTCCCCATCCTATCCATTCAATTATAATCCTCATTTGATGATTAAAAATAATTTTTAAGGACTTTATATCATTATGTATATGAATAAGATACAACCTACCCATAAAAAACATGACTTATGTAACAAAACATATAAAATAAAATGAGTAAGTTAACACCCGAAACAATGATAATACTTAGATATTATTAACAAAACAATGTTAAAAGATCATATATGATGTCATATTAATGTATATGATCCTTGTATAATTAAATAACAATTATTTCACCATTATACAAGAGGCTAACCTACCCTCGACCAAGGAAAAAGTACAAAGTAAGGGGTTTCTTATCTCACTTTTAATTTCGTGAGATTTCCATTGTTCACCACTTATTTATTGCATGTGGTGTGTGTACTACCCATGATTGTATTCAGTGTGTAATATAATTTAATTTATGGATATTTATATCATAATTTTATTATCCTTCTTTCATGGGTGTATGTTTCGTAAGTTACCAAATTGATAAGGGAATTTGAAATTTCAATTTCCATTCATTCGGCTTTACGCATACTTCATTGATTATTTTACTCCAAGATTATGTGTGGAATCACTATTTATTTTCTTATGTCATAATTTACACTCTCCTTTATTTGAATATAATTTTTATACACATAATAAATCCATTGATAATTTCTCAAGTCATCGATATGAATTTGATAAGAGTAATTTTTAACTCATTCTCCATTTGTTGAGTTAAATATCCAATTCATTGGTGTTGTCTTTACAAGAATATGTGTGAATATCCTCTGATTGATTTACAATGAAAATCCAATCATATTGAGTGTATTTATATATGTCTCACATAATTATGTTATTTATTTATCCTTAACCTAAGGATACGTTCTTTATAAGAGACTTAATCTCAATTTACATCCCATTGAGACTTCATTGTTTTCATACACCAATTCTATTTTATATGGTGTATATAATGTACTTTGACATAGTATATCATGAATCCCTTTATTATCATGATATTAAAAAGTTTTTATTACCTCAATTGTTTTTATTAAAGTGTCTCTCTTTTGGTTAGAAACTCTAACTAAAATATCATTTTTAAATGTTTTGAAGATTTATTCTTCTAAATATTTCTCATTAATGTCCACGTTTTAAAAATGGTTTTAAGGATTTATTTATATGGACATTAAAGTTTTAAAATTAAAATTAATTTTAAAAGTTTCAAAGTGGTATGGGACACTTTGATTCAAAAATATATTTTTAAATGGATTCAAGACAAATAGTGTGACTTTTAAATGATTTCAAGAAAAAGGGGGATATTTCTCTCTAATTGTTTTGATGATTATTTTCATCTATGTCAATATCCTTCATAATTATCGATTGAGGTTAATCTGATACAATATAATCTTCCATATTGTATCAAATGAGTTATGTTTGACTGTGGATGTGCTATTTTTATACCATTCATGGTTTGTGGATAAAGTATTTAAATATCGTATGATAGTTTTAATACGAATGTTTATGTTATGTTTCAAACTTTTCATATGAGGAATGAATTGTACTTAGTAAGTGACGGGTGGAGCCTACTATAGCTCCTCGATGCATTAGTAGGTCTCATGAGACAAACTAGTGTCTTGGAACAAGGCCTTGAAAAAATATTATTTGTAGTCCTGGCAAGAGGCCTTGACTATGTGGTTATGATAGTCTGGCATTATGAATTCCATCATTATGAAAGTGGTTATTAATATCGCATGTGGTTATTCAAATAGTAGAATATCCATGTGAATAAGTAAATGAAATTATTTCATTTTATCTTTTCCATATTATGCTGAAGTTCAAGTTTAAAATGATTTTGTTTTAGTTATACATTGCCTTAAATGTTTATGCTTATCTATGAAAGTTTCCGCTATATTGTTATCCTTACTCAGCATCTGAGCTCACCCCTTTCAATGTTTTATTTTTCCCAGGACGTGAAGAAGTAATTTATGAATGGCATGCAGGGATCGTATGAGGGGATATGAAGACAAGATATTGTTGTAGTCTTTTTAATTTATGATGTAATATAAGACTTATGAATATATCTAGTATTTACAAGACTACTAAACTAATCAGTCTTTTGAGACTTGATCTTTTTTGATCATGCCAATGTCATGTAATAATGCACTAACTCTGGGTAACTGGGGTCGGGGCGTTACGGTTGGTATCAGAGGAAGTTTAGTACAAACTTTGGAAACTAGATTTAGATAAACTCTGATTATATCACATAGCCCTAAGATAGAATTTGAGGATTAATATAGAATAACTTCCTAGAATTTTGGTATTGTATAGATTTTGTGAGTTTTACAAGCAATACATCTCTTTCTGGATACGAGCAGGTAGAGGTGGCTCTGGCACATATGTACCTAGGGGTAAAACCCGAAAACACCACTTTGAGCTAGACTTGAACGAGAATTGGTGCACGACAACGGGCCTTGCTGTACTCTTGGTTACGACAATCCCGAGGGATATGCTTAAGATAATTTACATTTTGATTACAAACCAATTTTAATTATTTTAATATAAGATGAGAATAAATGACCTTGGTGAATCCTAAGGTGTTTCAAATTTAGAATATGGTGTCATGATATTCTCTAAATGATTTTATGACTACTGTTACTCACATAATTTTTTCTGGTTTTAGTCAATGGCTGGAGTCCAAGGAAGACATAGTAACTTTGAGAATGATGTACAAGGTGGGAACGATGGTGGAAATGATCAACAAAATGGAATGTTGATAGGAATAAAAGATATCGTGTTCATGCCAAATCAGTTTTCCAAAAATATGATCAAGAACATATATATTAACCAACTCACGGACTCAAAAAAGAAGAGAAAGGGGATGAATGATAAGAGCTCCAGTAGTGGAGACCATGGAAAAAAGAATCCTAAATTTCCATCATGTAGGAAATCTAGAAGGAGAAACCTAGGAAAGTGACTCAATAGAACAAAGAAATGATTTACGTGCAGGAAAGAAGGACATAAAGTGAAGAATTACCGAGGAAAAATGAAGAGTACTATGGAAGAAAATAAAAATGGTCCCAAGAATCCATTTATAGTCATTTGCTGTAAATATAGGGGACCTGGCCATTACCCGAGTGAATTCCCTATTCTATAGGATATTTTCTTGGTCAAAGAAGAAGCTATTTGTAAATAAATGGTTGGAGAAATGTTTAAAAGTATTAGTGCTCCTTGTTGATGGGATTACATTGGAATAATTTTCTCTTGTATTTGTAACCCCGTAGGTTTCCATGTGAGAATGATATTTGAGGAAGTCTTATCTTTTCCCTTGTGGATATAGTTATAAATAACCATTTGGTTTTATATGATCATTGGGTTTGAGGCAATTACAAGTTATTATTTTTTGGGATGAAAATGCAAGTTATGAGATAACATTTCTAGTTAAAATTATGTTATAGTTATTTTGAGGAATTTGTCTCATTTTGGTAATGTTATAAAATATATTTTTTGAAAAAGGACAACACACAGACCATGTGACAACCCTTCGCGTCAGAAAAAGATGTGGGAATCAAACCCACAACTAAAGTGCGATTGGGATTTATCGCCTACCACTGGAATGCGTGAAGTCCCTGGTTAGTATGACTAATTATTTTTAGTTAAATGATTTTATTGATCAATAATAAGTTGATTTGTATTCTTATGTATTATCAAATGAATACCCTTAGAATAGGAAAATGATTTGGTGATTAAGTGATCAATGTTATTTTGGAAGATGTTCACTTTGTTGGGAAAACTATATGCCCAAGGAAAATAGAATACTATGGGGTTTCATTTTAGGAGTAATGGTGGATTTTTATCTACGTTTTTATTGTGGATTTATAGTGATTTGGGTTATTTATGGAAATGATTAACCTATAATAGAGAATATTTGATTAGGTTAATTACTTTTAAGTATGTGACTTTAAGAGTAGTTGATGTCATTTGGAGATACAATTTAACATGGAAGACTACATAACCAAATTCTTCTATGTTTTGGGTTTCAATATTAGTTTGGATTATATTGAAGGATTTTAAGGACAATTGTTTATTGAATGGTATTTATTTAACTTTGGGGTATTGTTGGTTTAAGTTTAGAAATTAAGATTAGTGTTTCTTTCTCTAAAAGAATATCCTTTTGGGGGATCGTCAGATCTTGTACTAACCATTTTGGTTTTGATTAATCTATAAATACATGGTAAATATATAGTTTATCCTTCGTGGATCATGTGATTCTATAGAAGTTTATTCTAGCTCTTCCAGTGTGACCAAGTCTTCTTGAATACTCATCGTTTAAAAAAATGAGTTAGTAGTAGAAATTTATTATAGAATGAAACTATACTTAAAAATTATGTATATATCTTTATGTTCTTAGTAAATCTTAGAAATTAATTCCTCATCTTTAAGTAATTTAAGTTAAAACAAAAAAATGTTTTCTGTTTACTTTTCCTACTAGGAAACTAATGACAGTTTGTCCCATCACAAGTTCATTGTTTTATTGTTGTTAACTTTCTCCTGATCATGTTTTCTATCCCTCCACATCAGAACTTGACACTTAGTTTATCATCCATATCCATTATTTCTACATGGAATCCTAGTATAGGTTATCTCAGGTGACCTTTGTACGTCTCTTTCTTTCTTTTAAAGTGATAGTTTTATTGACTCTTTTTCTGATGTGAGAATTTCCATTATATTCCCAATCCCAATTTTAAAAATTACGAGGATGCAATTTATTGAAGGAGGGAAGAATGTAACACCCCAAGCTTCCACGGTATGCTTCTCTTTGAATAATACAGTAGCGTGTATTGTATGCAACTTCGGGTTCTAACACACCACAACCAATCAAAATAGCCGTTATGGATAGTAATACCCACTTTTTGAAAATTTATAAATTTTATCTTTCAAAATGGACTTAATTTTTGGATTCATAATATTGAAATTAACTTAGGGAGAAATTTTGGTACTTTTCAGATAACTTTCATATTTTGATGAATAGTGAAAATTACTAAATTTTAATTAAAAACAACTTTTTTAATAGAAATAATTAATAGTGATAAATTATGAATTTGAGTGGTTTTAAAGTATATTTCCAATATATTTTTACCATTTAATACAATGTTGGTCATTGGACATAATTTCACATTTAAAATGGACATAAACAAGTGTCAATGTCTTGATAGTTATTATTTCTTAAAAACACGCTTTTTGTTTTGATAGCGGGAATTAATTTTAAATTAATTAATGCCACTTCTGTGTTTTGTATTTAGAAAAATGGATTCCATATTTAGAATCAAGAGGTCCAAATTGTGTAAATAGGTAACTCTTATTTTTAGACATTTTGAATAATTACTTCGGTAAATATTTTATTTACCATGGTTAAAGGGTAAATCCGGTAAATAAGGGTAACAAAAAATAATATTATAATAATATTAATTTACCCTAAAACTTGTCATAACCCTATTTGTTGATACATGTTCGACAATGATCATCTTTGGGTTGATTTTGGGACACCATGGAGCCACTTGTAAGTGATAGGGACACTTTATATTAATTAAGTTAAAGTAAATACAAAAATGACATAAGCATATATCTTTTAGCAAAACAATTTTTACATAGGGTTATGTATGTTATATTTTCGACAATAAATATTAATTAGAAATATAAAATTATTTCCAACATAATGGTATTTTATTTATAATTTTTGGAGATTGAATAATTAAATTTATTTATGATACAATAATGATGGAGTATTTTCCTTATTAATGAAAGAATCAAATAATTAGTATTATAAATGTTAAAATAAATATAATTTTAAACTTTTGATGACATAAACGAATTTTATTGGTTAATATTACATATTTTTATTACTTAAATGAATTTTATTCGAATTAATAATGTTTTTATGACTTTAACAAAAATCAATTATTAAATAGTGTCAAAATTGACATAAATGAGTTTTTAAAACAAATATTATATTATTAATCCATATTCTATTCCTAAAAATCTAAGGTTCTGCAAAAGGACTTATATAATGATAGTTGTATCATTAATGGACAACTTGGGGGTCACTTGGAGGTATATAGTAAGTTTATTAACTATATAATATAAAAATACAAAGAGACATGGTAAGTGTCAAACTAATTAACTAAGAGTTAAATATAAATGATAAGGTTAATATAGTGACCCAAACCTATCTAAAATATACTGTATGAAATTATTTAAACCCATACACACCTTAGACTTTGAATAATACACTTTGGAGCCATTATAAAACAAATATGAATTTATTATAAATTAATACTTTAAGTTTTTCCTAAAGAGCCCCTCCTCCCCCTTATAAAAGGACACCACTTATAACCAATTCTTCATATCTTCAAAGACTTTTTGTTCAGAAAAACTCTTACAAAATACCCTCTAAAATATCCTACCTTAATCCTAGATGCCTTACTTTAGTCAGAAAGCCAACCTAAGGATCCCTTTTGATCAAATCAAAAGGAAGAACCCGAAGAAGAGGTAATGTTTTCACCACCCTTTTTCAAGTTCCTTTCTTCTTCAACTTCTTCTTTATTTGTTGTTACATTATAGAATAATAACTCTAGTATATTATATATACTGTGATGTTATTATAAATATGGTACAACCATATTCAGTACTCTATCCATCCTTTGAATGACATGTCACCATACGTGCGTACGTACGGTCTACCGTCTCCACGTCGTGGTGTAATTGTTATTCAATACATTATTATTTGTATGGGTATAATAATGATGTATAATTCATGTAAATAATAAGTATAACATGATAATTATTTTTTATATATGATATAACATCCAATTATATATTATTTTAATATCAAAAGAATGATATTGTCGCTCGTGCGTACGTACGGACTACCGTCTCCATGAACGCGATGAGATTCATTCCCCATCATATCCATTCAAGTATAATTATCATTTTATGATTAAAAATAATATTTAATGACTTGATATCATTATGTATATTAATAAGATACAACATACCCATAACAAACACAACTTATGTAACAAAACATATAAAAGAAAACGAGTAAGTTAACACCCGAAACGATGATAATACTAAGATATTATTAACAAAACAATGTTAAAAGATAATATATGATATCATATTAATGTATATGATCCTTTTATAATTCAATAAAAATTATTTCACCATTATAAAGGAGGCTAACCTACCCTAGACCAAGGAAAAATTACAAAGTAAGGGGTTTCTTATCTCACTTTTAATTTCGTGAGATTTCCATTGTTCACCACTTATTTATTGCATGTGGTGTGTGTACTGCCCATGATTGTATTCAATGTGTAATATAATTTAATTTATGTATATTTACATCATAATTGTATTATCCTTCTTTCATGGGTGTATGTTTCGTAAGTTACCAAATTGATAAGGGAATTTAAAATTTCAATTTCCATTCATTCGGCTTTACGCATACTTCATTGATTATTTTACTCCAAGATTATGTGTGGAATCACTATTCATTTGCTTATGTCATAATTTCCACTTCCATTTCCATGGATATACTTTTTATACACATAATCACACCATTGATAATTTCTCAAGTCACCGATATGAATTTGATAAGAGTAATTTTTAACTCATTCTCCATTTGTTGAGTTAAATATCCAATTCATTGGTGTTGTCTTTACAGTAATATGTGTGAATGTCCTATGATTTATTTACACTGAACATCCAATAATATCAAGTGTATTTATATATTTCACACATAATTATGTCATTGATTTATCTTTAACCTAAGGATACAGTCTTTATAAGAGACTTAATCTCAATTTAAATCCCATTGCGACTTCATTGTTGTCATACACCAATTCTATTTTATATGGTGTATATAATGTACTTTGACATAGTATATAATTAATCCCTTTATTCTCATGATATTACAAAGTTTTAATTACCTCAATTATTTGTATTCAAGTGTCTCTCTTTTGGTTAGAAACTCGAACTAAAATATCATTTTTAAATGTTTTGAAGATTTATTATTCTAAATATTTCTCATCAATGTCCATGTTTTAAAAATGGTTTTAAGGATTTATTTATATGGGCATTAAAGTTTTAAAATTAAAATTACTTTTAAAAGTTTCAAAGTGGTATAGGGCACTTTGATTCAAAAATATATTTTTAAATGGCTTCTTGAAAAATAGTGTGACTTTTAAATGATTTCAAGAAAAAGGGGGATATTTCTCTCTAATTGTTTTGATGATTATTTTCATCTATGTCAATATCCTTCATAATTATCTATTGAGTTTAATATGATACAATACAATCTTCCGCATTGTATCGAATGAGTTATGTTTGACTGTGGATGTACTATTTTTATACCATTCATGGTTTGTGGATAAAGTATTGACATTTCATATGCTAGTTTTAATATGATTGTTATGTTATGTTTCAAACTTTTCATATGAGGAATGCATTGGAATTAGTAAGTGACGGGTGGAGCCCGCTATAGCTCCTTGATGCATTGGTAGGTCTCATGAGACAAACTAGTGTCTTGACATAAGGCATTGAAAAAATCTTATTTGTAGTCTTGGCACGAGGCCTTGACTATGTGGTTATGATAGTATGGAATTATGAATTCCATCATTATGAAAGTGGTTATTGATATTGCATGTAGTTATTAGACTAGTAGAATATCCATGTGAATAACTAAATGGAATTATTTCATTTTATCTTTTCCATATTATGCTGAAGTTCAAGTTTAAAAGGCTTTTGTTTTAGTTATACATTGCCTTAAATGTTTATGCTTATTTATAGAAGTTTCCACTATATTTTTATCCTTACTGAGCATCTAATCTCACCCCTTTCAATGTTTTATTTTTCCCAGGATGTGAAGAAGTAATTTATGAATGACCTGTAGGGATAGTATGAGGGGATATGAAGACAATATGTTGTTATAGTTTTTTTACTTTATGATGTAATGTAAGACTTATGAATATATCTAGTATTTTCAAGACTACTAAACTAATCGGTCTTTCAAGACTTGATATTTTTTTATCATGCTAATGTTATGTAATAATGCATCGACTCTGGGTAACTGGGGTCGGGGCGTTACATAATCCATTAGTGAAACTAACCACAATCAAAATGAGATTATCCATGGAATTATTTGAAAGGAAACCCATGTATCACTCATGAAATTCATAATTAATTTAGTCAAATTAAATTAAAAAAATACAAAAATGACATAATAGTGTGCATTCCATAATATTAAATAAGGATGCGTTAAGTGTCCAAACCCACTTTCCACTTCATTTTATAATTAAATAGGGCCACATATATAGATAAAACTCATCATGAAGCAATAAAACAAAATAATTCCATGGAGCACCCATACTGCTAAACTAATCCAGGCATAGCATATATATATATATATATGTATATATGTATAAATATCACTTTTCCAATTTGAATACATCACACCTCATCGAGGGGTTTTATAAGAAAATATGATGTTGTTATTCAAACAATTCATTTAGTTCACTTAGGAAAAACTAATTTCATCATAAATAAATAGGAACCCCACCTCAAATGTGGTTTAAAGACAAGTGAGAATCACAATTTAATAAGTGAATAAAAATCACACCCAAAGGGGGTGGCTTCAATAAAAGAAAACAACATTTTGAAGGGGTGACTATAAAAATTCACCCTAAGGGATAGTTTGTATTGAGTTCAACACCTTAATCCATTTTAAGAAGGGTATAAACACATCCTAAGGTACTATAAGAAATTTAATTTGAAGTAAAATTTAAATTAGCGGCAACATCGAGTAAGTCTAGCATGCAGCACCCAATGAAATTTTATAAAAATGACGAAACTTAAAAGAAAATCTATAGACCACCAACCTCATGCTTAGGATGACCCACTCATCCAATATTGAGGATTGATTTGTCCTAGTTAAAAAGAAATAAAATAAATAGAAAAATTATTTGAAAATAGGGTGAATTAGGTTGCACCAAAATAGTACAACATAGGAGGGAAACAACAAAGAATGGTAGGATGAGGAGTGTAGAGATTATGTCAAGATTTATGATGCTTCTGACGATGAAGGATTTGGAGCTCATATGAAGGAGGGATAAAAATACCCATAGAGAGGAGGATGAAACCTCTTAGATGAATACTACTAGAGAAAAACATAAGATGAGGAGAAATTGAGGGTTAAAACATTTTGAGGGAAAAAGTGGAATTTCACCCGCATAGACAGGGGAACATGGTTTGGCCGCACAGTTGGCCAACCCGTGCACCAACAGTGTGAATGACCTCTGTCCAAGAATCTTGAAGCACTAAAAATCCATTCTTCTTGGGTCATATGGTTTTAGAAAAAACTTGTAGCCCCCAGCACCCCACTACCTCATGCTACATGGTTTAGGGGAACTATGCAGGATGGGCAACATAGTTTTTCATAACCGTGTAACCCAGTCTTCCATTTCAAAGTACAGGTCTATGAACTCTGGTCTTCGAATGAGCCCCAAACACCCTCAGAACCTACTTTAATCCCTTAGGCATCATTCTTAGAAAAAAAGAATTAAAACTGAAAACAAATTGTTCATACACTAAATTACAAAATTCAAATTTCTTTAGAAAATTCCCCTGATCCAAAATGCGGGATGCTACAAAATCCCCACATCAAAACTTATTATACATGAGAATCCTTAGAGAAACAAAGAGAAAATCACTCAAACTACTCGGGTGTTAAGGTATTTCTCAAATGGCCGCATTGCATTTATAAATTCCTAACACACCACCAAGCCTCAGCTTAACATATGGTATACACGCTTTAGAATCTCCAGCCAATGTTTTTTTCTAAACCGAAACACCGAGATGATGCCTACCCAAGATCATCTAACCTAAGATATGATCACATCAACATATCCTTCACCACAATGTTTTAGAATTTGTAAGGATAAAACTGAGTCACATATTTCCACTAATGGAACTACATATTTAAGCATGCCCCTAGCACTCCGATAGTTCTCTTGGAACCATTATCATATTAAATGCTCAGGTGACCCCCAATAGACATAAGAGGCCTATTTGATCCCAATTTTAATGAGAAGTCTCAGTCAAGACTCAACACACTTTCATCAACCCGAAAATATTCCATTAAGTGGTTCCTCACTGACCACATATGATAAGAGAGAGGGATATCAAGGAATACCATCCTTGTTTAACTACCCTCAAAACTCCCAGCTTGGACAAACAATGATTTTCAAAAAGTAATCCTGGTGCCTATAGATGAAGGAAACTATAGGATTATCTGATCACACCCACTAAATCCTATATATAGATTCCGGTGAGGTCTCTAGAAAAAACACCCATTTTTTTTTCTATTGTGCCTTGGCATGACCATGAGTGTATACCCAATCCAGCACACTTGGATCGATACCCCTTTCAAATGACTCATTTACGACCAATTGAAATTCAGGGTAGCCTTAAAATCATCGATAGGTGTCCAAGGAGATCATTAAATGGAACTTACAAGAGTGACAACAGTACATTGCTAAAAACCCACATACCAAGAATGCTGACTGATCTCAAAGAGGTATCCTCCTGGTGATCAGGTCTAAGGGAACAACTGGTGTCCATGAGTCTAACCATGGTGTTACTACTTGGGAACCCAAGTATTACTTAGAATTAACCCTTCCTCTAAGGGAAAAAATTCTTCTAGAGAGATCTCTGATAGAGTCCACTTAACTATCCCATCAATATTTAAATTTAGTGAGGAGTATAACCGACACTCTCTCAGTGTACCCATAAGATGTAAAGATATGAGACATGATCATCATTTATCCAAGAGTACACTAATAGGATTTTAACAGTTTCAAAAAATGACCTAAGTCACTTTTAATAAAACATAGATGAACTGTTCAGTAAGGATACAAACCTTTCATAACTAAAAACACAAGGAGAAAAAAAATCGAGCCACCAGCATTTGACTTCCTCAGAAGAGATCTTACACACCTATTGAAACATTTCTATTACCCAACCATGTTATTTTAACTACTTGATACTCCCTATAGTCACTCATTCACAACCACTGAAGTCCATCCCTGGACAATGGTGTCTAATAAGGTTTCTCAACAACCAACCCTTTATAGTCGTGCTACCTTGTAAGCACCAACATATTCCAAACTTACCAGCCTTAGGGGAAACTAAGAGAAGCACTAACCATTTCAAGGTGGTCCTTCTAGGTTGTGTTCCTTCTAATTGGAAGGATAGGTATTACCTATATTGACATGGTTCTCCCCACCTTAGGAGTGTCCTTGTTATGATATTTACTGAGAAAGGGGACTTATACCAAGGAACTCGCTCCATTAACTACTAACCACGAGTCCTAAAGGTGTCCATCGCACTTTAACAAGAATTAAACCAAAAGGAAATATAGATAAGTTTTTTAAAATTTCCCTAGGACAAATCTTACTTTAGATGTAAACCTAACACTCCTCCTAAGTTCCACCCAAACATGCCATATCATTAGGCATAGGAGCCAAAACACCCTATCTAGTAGTGTCATGACACTCGGTCCTATTAGGACATCATCCTGAGCATTAGGGTGAGTTTTACTCTTTGATAAATCCCAGGTTACTCTACTTTAGATCTAACCTATGTTCAAATCATAAAATCTCAAGTCTCTTACGATTCCCACTGATAATGCTTCACTGCAAGATTTAGCAACTCGACGGGTACCATGTGTACCAACACATCCTACCCTAAGAGTTAATGGGTAAAACAACACATCCTTGATACTACCCATATGATTATTATCCTTATGAATTTAAGTATCTAATATCCCATAAAAAATAACTAACCCTGATTCTCATTACTCCATATGACTGTAAAATAGGATGACAACCTCTTGGGTCATCCAACACTAAAGAGGAAGGAGAAGAAGGTCCATATGACCTACTAAGCAGCCCAACATGCCCTTGGAATATATAGAACACTATAATTGATCATTTTATAATGCTCACACTCATATAAAAGGTCAAAACAACACATGACCACCTATCAAAACAAGGGTGTCGTTTTGGAAACTAAGAGTCCTATGCTGATAATGACACCCAAACATTAACACTCTTTAGAAAGCTTATAGAATTTATCAAGGCTTTTAAGGTTCAAAGGGAATTTCCTATAGCAGGATATCCCCATATAAAAATTCAAAGTTTCGAACCCAAATGAGGTTACACCTATGAAATTTCACTAGTCTTAAGATCTTATAATTTAGGTTTAAGAAATAAAGAAAGAGGTTTACATGTAAAGTTGACATTTATGTTTCAAGGAAACTACTCATGGAAAAATATAGAAAGGATTTATACTACCCTTACATGAGGGTTAAAGCTAAAAACCCAATTTAAGGTTTCATTGAGCTAGTTCATTTATTTACATTTGAACTCAAAACATTTTAAAGGTTTAGATTTTAAGAAAATGTAATACTAGTCATAAGGAAAAGGCATATGGCACTTTATTTATCTAAGGCCTCAAGGGAAAAAAAGAAAGTTATTTTAAAATTCCTTTTAAAATATTATTACTTATTTACATACCGTTATAATTTGGTCATTTCATCACATAAACCCCATTTTAAAAACCATTCATTTATTTATAAGGTCTCACACAATTAAAGAATACGCATATTAAAGGGTTTTCTATTAATTAAAGAGGTACTATTCAAAAATAAATCCACCTTATATTTATATGTAAATCCTTATAGGTGGATACATGCTCTTTAAATAGATATCACTACATAAATAAAGAATACCCCATGGGGTTAAGCACTAAGGCATATCAAAAGAAAAGATGACCTAAAAGGGTTTTAATAATCCATTTTGGGTTTAATTAAATATAACCCCTTTATGTTTGAAACATTAATATTTTTAAAACATCTTTATGGTTTTATCATATAAGAAACATGACCCAAATGACCTACTTGGGTCCAGTTGTTCTTTTTGAAACTTAGTCACACGATTCCTCCTAGACAAGTAATAAAGGTATAATCCCTTATAAGGGAACCATTTCATTCAAGGTAAAAATTAAACAACATTTACATTTACAATAGTTTCTAAATATATAATGTGCATGATAGATGGTTTGTTATATGGGTCACCACATCTCAATTTATAAAGTGGCCACACACTTTACAAATTGAAGGTGTCCCCCATCTAACTGTAACAATTATATATATGATTAAAAATAAAATATAAAAAATTTAGAATTTATACAATATTATTTAAGTATATAAATCGCATCAACAATTATTTGATTATATGGGTCATCAGTTTACAATTTATAAAGTACACATACACCTTACAAATTGCAAATTGACTCCCATTTAATAGAAACCAACATGTTTTAGCCCATTATAAACAAGAATATAATCATGGAAATTAGAAAAAAGCACATTAATTAGTCACCTAAACATGGTAATAAATCAGACATGATAAATGAATCACTAGGCATGATAGACAAGCACAAGGATGTAAAATAAGCATGGAAATCTATTATGCGAGTAGGAAACACTAAACATGGCATATAAGCAAATCATGATAATTTAAATTGCATAATCATGCTAATAAAATACCTAAGAATTTGAAATATAAATATTTTATTGAAATTCCTAATATAGTATATAAAAATACATGTGGATAAAACGTGCAAGGCACATTATAAAATTTCAAACAACCTATAAATACAATCTACATGGCATGGAATATGCATGGCATGTGAATCTCCATGTGCCTATAATGACGCGTGTAGTGATTCCTACTTGACAACTAGGCCAATGGTGAATTCTAAATCTCATGGATTATTAATTAGTATAAATTACACCAATCACTCAAGGTGAAATCAAAATCAATCGTAATAACGAGAAACAAGAACAACAATCCCATCCTTAAACACATGGAATTTCCCCCATACATGGGTTGATCACTCCTAGGAATGGATATTTACCAAGTAACAACACATTTATAGTCTCCTATATATTAGTCCAAAATAGTAAGATAAAGGAAAAAGGGGCTCTGATACCACTTTGTAGTGTACCGACCCGACTTCCTATAAAACTAGTAGCCGGACTGGTCACTGCATGTACTCAAGTGCACCTCCCCATACACTAGAGACTACCGACTAGCAGTGAGGGTCTAAGGTGGTGATAGTGGGGATACTATACCCTCATGATCAAATTATCATAGAGGTATATCATAAAATAAATAACAGAAAATAACGGAAATAGTAATAAATGAAAGACTGAGCAGTGGAAGAGTAATATCACTGAATATAAATGGACAATGCTAATATATAACAATGACTTCATGTAAAAATGATGATATATAATATAAAATAGAATAAATATATGAGGAAACATGATAAAGTGCAATACACAATTAAATAAATGAAATAAAATCCTCTAAAGTGAACTCCACAAGAATCCTAAGATCCAGCTCAGTCCCATGCTCCTAACTCCCAGGTACAAGCATGAAATCATAAGCAATAAACCAAGGATCTATGAGCATGGAGATCTACTCAGGTATCCCAGTGCAACGATGGACAGAGTAGGGTGTGAGATATACTCAGTAGGCCACCACTAATGGTGTCTAAATCATAATCATGTTCATGCATATAAAATGATCAGTGTACATGTATATAAAAAATAAAGAAGCAATGATAAATAAATAAATCATAATGTCAGGCTCAGGTTCTTTAAGAACACCTGGACCGAACATACCTGCTTCATCCTAATCTAGAAATGTTTGAACCATAGGAACCTGTACAAATGAGATATGTGGGAAGTGATGTGAAAACGAAATAAAATATATATCATGATATGAATCAAATACAAGCATGTGATTTGGCTTAGCGGTCAAGTCCCTTAGATAGAAAATATGCATTAGTAGAATTTACTATAAAAGTAACTACCAAAATTAAATAAACAACATCTTTGTCCAATCCAAGGAGAACCTTAACAAGGATCCCATGTATCACACTAGGTGAACTATAAATTTTCATTGTTTTCAGAGTCTGTATAATGAGATCCATGAACGTTATCACAAGTATCATTTCTAGCCTAATGTGAGACAAAAACCTTTGATCCCATACCTAGTATCTCACATAGGGACTAAGTCTCACTCTTGGACCGGTAAAATCATATGGTTGATGATTCCATCCAATGTGTATCCCTTAGGGAACCAATATCTCTCATAATAAGGTAAGTGGAATGCATGGTGAGCCCATCCTAGCATACCAATATTACCCCCAGTGTATATACAATCCATTAGTGAAACCGATCACAAGTACGATGACCCCATTCATGAAATTCCTTGAAAGGAAACCCATGTATCACTCACGGTGTTCACAATTAATTTAGTCAAATTAAATTAAGTAATACAAAAGTCCATAATAGTGTTCATTCCATAATATACAACAAGGATTCATTAAGAGGTCCAAGACCACTTGCCACTTCATTTTAGAATTAAACAGGGCCACACATATAGATAAAACTCATCATGAAAAAATAAAAAAATAGAAGGCCATGGAACACCCCTACTATTAAACCAAACCCTACATAGTACAAACACACACACACACACACACACACACACACAAACATATATATATATATATATATATATATCACTTTTACATTTTGAAGATAACACACCTCATCGAGGGGTTTTGTCAGAAAACCTGATGTTGTTATTCAAACAATTCATTTAGTTCACTTAGGAAAAACCAATTCCATCATGATGCAATAGGAAACCCACCTCAAATGTGGTTTGAAGATAGGTGAGCATCATAATTTAACACATGAATAAAAATAAAACCCAAAGGGGGGGATTTAACAATTCCAGACAACATTTTAAAGGGGTGGCTATATAGATTCACCCTAAGGGATGGTTCAGATTGAGTTCATCACCTTCATCCATCCCAAGGATATTCCAAACACATCATAAGGTGATCTATAAAATTTAATTAAAAAAATTAAATTAGGGGAAACACCAGGTATTTCCAATGGACGACACCTAATGACATTTTATAAAAATGATGAAACTTAAGGGAAAAGATATATATCATTTACCTCATTCTTAGGATGACCCACTCATCTAATATCAAGGCTTTATTTGTTCCAATTCGAGAGAAATCAAAGAAACAGATAAATTACCTAAAAATAGGGTGAATTAGGTCACACCAAAATAGCGTAAAAGAGGAGGTAAGTAATGAAGAATGGTATCATGAGGAGTGTAGAGATTCCCTCAATATTTATGATGCATTCTATGATGAAGGATTTATATCTCATTTGAAGGAGGGATCAAAATCCCTATGGAGATGAGGAGGAAAACTCTTGAGAAGATACTATTGGATAAAAATATAAGAGGAGGAGAAATTGATGGTTGAAAAATTTAGGGGAAAAGTGTAATTTCACCCACATAGATAGGGGCACATAGTTTGTCCACATGGATAGACAAATCATGCACCAACCATGTGAATGGAATCTTTCTAAGAGTCCTTTATCACCACATGGACATGCACTCGGGGTATTATGGTTTCATAAAAACTGTGTAGCCCCCAATACCCCACTACCTCATGCCACATGGTTTAAAGGAACCGTGTAGGCTGGGCAACACAATTTCTTATAAACTTTTGGGCCAATTTCCCTTTTCAAAGTCCAGGGATCTGAGCTCTAAACAATCCCTAGACACCCTAAAAACCTTCTTTACCCCCTTGGGAATTATTATTAGGTCTAAACAAAGGAATTAAAAAAAGGACCATACACCGAACTCCAAAATTCAAATTTCCTTAGAAAACTTACTCGGTCCAAAACACAGGATGCTACACCCTTCTAGCCCAAAAAAACAATTAGGGAATAGAAAACATCCTAAACTATCTTAGTCATATTCTTCTCAACCTGGAGACTAGATACTCAACTATATAGAAGAGTTTCCTCACACAAGTTTTCACAACGAGAAATTTATGATATTATATGTAGCATCATGAGATAAAAATGGTGTATTGAGTGGAATTGATAAATTATATACTCAATTACCCCATGTTGAAAGGATGATTAACATGTAGGGAAGTGATCCTATATAAGTTTAACATCAGGTTCATTATATAGAAGGCCTTCAAAGGCTAGGAACTGAAATATTTTCTGGTCTCCCATCTATCCCCTGATGAGATTCCACTAGATTCTGATTTCCTAAATGATGCTATCCTCTTAGTGGATTAGACTGTGCTATGTTAGTGTATTCATTTCAATGGTTTATCCTAGATCCTGACTGGTAAAATGATCAATGATACCAAGATTAGAAAAGTATACATGGATATCATCTTCATCACCCCATCATAGGATATCTTTCCATACTCCTTATTGTTTGAAGGTTGCACCAACAATGAGGCAGAATATAAGGCTCTCATTACTAGTTGTGAGCTAGCCCTATAAGATGATTTATCCCTCTAGAATGTGAATAGAAGACTCTGAGATAGTCATCAAATAGATCAATGGTAACTACATCATCATAAATAAAGAGCTCTTTCCCCTAATTGAGCATACTCATTAGCTGATGGCCTAGTTTTCTACTCAGCCAAAAGTGTCTTATGTTCCACAATCACAGAATGGTTGAGCCAAAACCTTGGAAAGGTTTTCCATGTCCCTCATAGAACTTGATCAAGATTACCTTATTGTCCATATGGTGCATCAGAGGTTCATTTACCCCACCATTTAAGATGATGATAAATAATAGGTAAACCAACTAGATACAAGTGATTCTATTCTAGGACCATCAGACCCCCATAATAGAAGACACACCTGATTGGAAAAATCCCTTTATTGAGAATCTCTATCATGGAATTATCCAATCAGATTGAGTTGAGTGTAAATGAATCCTTCAGCATGCAACACAATTTACACTCCAGAGTGGGATTAACCTTGAGCCAAACCTATACATACATGGGTTTTATGGGATCCTCATCTATTTCATCCAAAAAGACAAGATCCCTCAAGTTATGTAGGAAGTGTATGGAGGATATTTTGGCACCCATCAAGTGGGATTGAAGCTCTCCCACCAGATTTGGAGGTTGGGATACTTATGGACACCATAGTCCATGATTGCATCGAGTTTTCAATGAGGTATCATGCATGTCAGATTCATTTAAACTTTATGAATAAAACAACAGAGATCCTATAAACCACCAAGTATTCTTGTCTTTTTTAGTATGGAGAATCAAAATCATGGGAACATACTAAACAATGATAGATCACCAGTGCATGTTGAATCTAACCATAACAGAATTCTTCTTCAAGTGGGAAGAAGTGATCCCCATCAAGGAAGTCAAATCCTGATCTATAATCAAGTTTATGATCTCCAGCATCATCTTTATATTTGGAGTTCATCACTATATTCTTATATACAATGACACCAAATTTTGTTTCGCTGATCTGAAGAAATTATATTTCAAGTACAATATCTGATCCAACCATACTTCTCCTTATCATGCACAAAAAAGTAAAGATTGAGGCATTTAACAAGACCCTATCTAACATCTTGTAGAAAATTGTGGGCTAAAATAAAAATTGTTGGCTGGAAAATATCCCCAACACCCTGTGGTCCTATCAGATGACAACTTTTAACTCCACCCAAGTGACCCCATATTCCCTGTTGTATGGAATAGAGGCATTATTTCCCATAAAAGTTAAGTTTTTGTTTCTCTGAAAAGTTATTTATAACCATAAATTGCTCTAAATAATGGCGTAAGTTCACATGGAAGTGTTGGAACCCCTCAAGTAAAACTGGATCTAAGCCTTACATAACCTAGAGAGGAACCAAAATAGGATAGTGAGAGTGTTAAAAAAAGGTTTTCCTCTACTCCTTCCTCTAGAGTGACATAGTACTATCTCTCAGAACATCGATAATACTTGGTAGAAAGACACCAAAGTTGAAGCCCAAGTGAGAAGGACCTTACATCATTCATAATGTCTATTATAATAGATCATACTATTTTATAACCATGGATAAAGAGTATATAAAACCTTCCAACAATTCCAAGCTTCTCAAGTAGTACTTCTTGTAAGGATCTCCAAGGTTTAATAAGTATGACCTTAAACAATTTTCAATTAGTCCATGTGGTATGAACTTAAAATGTTTGCAATCGATTCAAGTATTATGACCTTAAACTATTTGAAACCCCCATAGTTCAAGTTGTATGACTTTAAACTATAAAGCCTTACATCCTCATTGCATGATGTTAAACTACTATCTTACCCTACATAAAACCAGGATGCCTCGTATGATAAGTATAGGATTATCAAAAAATTCCTTCCCCATATACAATCGGAATGCATCATACTATAAGTATGATATGGTCAAAAACCTTACCCCTCTTGAAATCAAGATGCCTCATATGATATAATATTAACCAAAACCAATGTACTCAAAACATGATGTTAAACTATAGCATTACCCCATGTCATAAGCATGGGATTCACCATGGAAACCATGTAATGCATCAATCCCTCATTAGAGAGGATTTCCCCCTCTATCGGTGTTGGTATCCTACCACACCATATTCTAGAACTACATGTTTCTTTATTACTATTCTCATGGGATATATAGAGACACATAGACCTACCATCTCTAATCTTGACCACAAATTTATCAACCCTTCATCCCTTTGGCCCCATTTATGGTCTAAGCATTATGTCATAAAAATGTGTGCACTTCATCTCAAGGTGTGCATGTGGAACGAAATTCTCCTTATATCTTTTCAAAAAGGGTTTTACCTATTCTATTACACATAGATACCCTTTAGACAAACATCCTCTTAGTCTAAGAATCAAGACTTTAAACTATTTTCCACCTTCACCCCATTCCAATCATTATGATCTCAAACTATGTTCCATTTGTTTTGAGATATTTGTATGATATGTGAGACTATATTCCCTCCTTTCACATTGGGTTCTACCTCTTTCATTCCATGTTAATACCCTAAAATAAATTCTCATAGTCCAATCATGATGACTTTAAACTATTTTCCAATATTCCAAGCATCATGACTTAAAACTATTTTCCATGCTCTAGGCCATACATTCTTAAACTATGTGAAACCAGATTCAAGACTACTTCATGTGGTGTAGAGTCTCCTTAGACCCTTTCACATCAGTTTTTAACTCTTTTTCACCACATGTGCATCCTCAAATTCACCACCCATTGTCCAAGAATTACAACCCTAAACTATGTACATTCACCTTTGATTCACACAGTTTTCTTCATCCCTAGTGTTCCAGTAAGCCTATTCCTCCACTTATTTCTAGAACTACGTGTGGATTGATTCCCATCTTTATAAGATACATAGAGAAACTTTAATATTTCATCCTATTCCCAACCATATCATTTACTCATTACCAGGTCTTATTTTACCTAGTAGCATGGGGTCATCTCGGGGTACCATTTGTCATGTTTTTTGTGGAAAAGGGTCCCTTTGTCCCTCCTTTATCATTGTATCATCACTTTTTTATTCCACAAAAGCCCCCTTTATACACCCTTTCCCACTTTTGGTCAAATATACATAACCTTAAACCAAAAACTACCCCTACAGTCTGAGATCTATGAATTTAAACTAGTAGAAACCATAGTCTATGTTGTATGACTTTAAATTACCAATTCCAACATACTCAACTCAAGAAATTAAGCTATATCCTTACCCTGTGCGAAAAAATGTAGGATTACTCATATGATCAGTACAAAGACCATCTATTTACAAAATGTAAACATTATATAACTTTTGAATAATACTTAAACATTATACAAATAGATTCCCAAATACTGTAGTTGGTATAGTGCCTTTAGAAACATGGAAACATAAACACTGGTACATAAGTGAGCTACAATATCTCTCACTAGGTTCTTCGAAACTAGCACCCTTATTAGACACATCAAACATAATACATATCTTCATAACCTGGGGAAAAAAACATGAAAGTGGGTGAGCTCAAATTCTTAGTAAGGGTAAACAAGGGAGACATGTAAACATAAACATGTGGATAAGGGTATGGGAACATGATCATGACAATAAAAGATCATACCCTGCATATCAATGATCATATACATGAATCATGGCATAAATATTGGAAGTTCATAATACATGAATCAAAAGGAAGTAAAGGACATAAGCCATGAAAGCATAACATAGGATTAAGACATGTAATTGTGGAAACACATAAGCATATAATGATTTCCATAGTAGCCAAGGAATCAATTCCAAGACCATCTTAGTGGAAAAATTCTTTTACTGAATTGGGTGAACCCCTGTTCTAACCCTGTATTACTGAACTACGTAAACCCTCATTCCAGCCCCGTATTACTGAACCAAGTAAACCTGCATTCCAACCCTATATTACAGAACTGAGTAAACCATTGTTCCAACCTTGAATTACTGAACTAAGTAAACACTCATTCCGGCCCTATCTATCTCATGAGATATAAATCTTTACCAAATGCATTGGATGGAAATATAGGTCCCACTCGCCACATAATGAAATATTACATACATGTTCCATATTATCATAAATGAACATATAATAACCCATGAAATTAAATGGATATCATAAACATGTAAACACATAATAACCTATGGAAATAAACAGGTTTCATAATCATTTCATCATAAACATAACCCGTGAAAAGAAGCGGGTTTCAAAATCATATAACCTGCGAAAGAGAAAAAGGTTTCATAACATCATGCCATCAAAACATATTCCATTCAAAGAAAGAATATGAATGGAAACATTGAATAATTTCACCATAAATTCATGATAAACACCAATGGATTTTATCTTAGATAGGAAATAATTTTGAAAAATCTTTTAAAAACACTTCTTGAGGAAAATATCATTTCTTATTTGAAAAATTATTTTTATTACATAAAACCTTTTTAAAGAATTTTTTCTTTGAAAATATACTTGAAAAATTATAAATATAACTTTTAAAAAAATAAAAAAAATTTAAATCCAATTTTCATTGAGAATTATCTTCAAGGATCTTTTGAATACATTTTTTTGAAAACATGGTTTTTGAATACAATAGATTTACGGCCAACGAGGGAGGTGGTAAGATTTTACTAAAAACACTCTCTTAAGTACCAAAGAGTGAAAAAATGGTACTAAAAAATTATTATATCTTTAATAAATATATTATAATGAAAATTATGAATATTCCTGAGAGATTTCATCAAAGGAAGCATAATCAATATCGAAAAATGATAAGATTGTCTCAATAGACTCTTATAACATGGTTACATGTGATAATTCTCTCCATGTAAGAAAAAGAAAACACATGAAGGTTAAGGTATCATGAAAATAAGGATATTAATGATATAACATGTAAAATGGAGGTATATACACCTCTAAGAAGAGTTTAGGTGAACAACAAAATAGGAGTCTCAAAGAAGGAAATTTGAGACAAAACTATTTTACTGATTTGGTAACTTATGAAAGTTAAACCACATGAAAGAAGGATCACATAATGGATATGTGAATAAACATTAATTAATTTATAATATACATATAATTCAATCATGTGAAGTAAATACACCACACAAAATGAAAGAGTGGTGAACATAACATGAATCTCACAGAAATTAAAAGTGAGATGAAATTCCCCTTACCTTGTGTCTTGACTCTCTCCATACTCATACAAGATTCCTGTATAATAAATATAAGTTTATTATAAATATTTTATAGAATAATATTATTATATATATTACCATATTTTTTTTTATTATAACCTTATATTACCCACTTTTTAATGATCCTATATTAAAGTTTCACTTAAGGTAATATTCGCTTTGTTCTTCACACGTGTCTTAATTTGTTATATCTTTGGTCCTTATAATTATATAACGATTCAAGAATTTAGATAATTATATAAATATCAGGTATATATTTTATATTCATATTATAATAATATATATCATATAGAAATATTAAATGGAATACACCATTCATAGAGACGGTAAGCCATACATACACAAGAACATTGTTTCTGTTTTTATTATCATATTGAAAGAAAGTATGTAAATGAAATATGTATATATATGTATGTATATATATATATAATTATTCCAGGTGCATTGATATATCACATGTATCATATAAGTTTATTAAACTCATCCTTAATACATTCCATGTGGTGTGTGAATGAATCACATCGCTTTGAGGGGGCAGTAGTCCACACTTCCTAAAACAAGATTATCGTATTAACACCAAATGGAAGGTAAAAGAGGTGTTTTAAAAAAGGAATATAGAATATTAAAGACACAATAAATATAATATATTACATATAAAAATAGAGTATCCATCATAATTCCCACCATGATTGGTGGTAAAAGAAAAATGAAAAATCATCGTTTCATGAGGCAGTAGTTCACCGTACACAGAAACTATATGTTCAACATACATTAGATGAAGGTGTGTGTAAGTTTATGTCAGAAACATTGCATAAAAACATCTTTTTTATATTTAGTATAATGTTTTTGTCACATAATAAGGAAATAAATATAGTTGAGGGTGTGTAGAAGGAAAATAATGGAAAATATTGTGAAAGAAGATGTTACCTCTAAATCGGGTAACTCCTTTTGTTTTGTACCAAAAGGATTCCTTAAGAGGGTTTCTGACAAAATAGAGGCTTGAAGGTTGCAGGTAGGATTGTTGGAATTCAATTTTGGCAGATCTTGGACAAGATTAAGAGGGTTGAGAGGTGCGATTAATGGGTAGTGGTGGTGGCCTTTTATAGGGAAGGAAAACGACTCACATGGAATTTTTATAAAAAAATTAGGTGTGAAAATGTTCTTATCTAAAAAGTATTAAAAATAAAAAAACTAAATAATGGAAGGTTTATTTCTAAAATATGGATAACCAATGGGTGTTGGACAAGTTTCTAGGTAATTTGGGCCCTTAATTTTAAGGTTTAATCCCTAATTAAGCTTAATTTTGCCTTAATTGTTGTGATTAATTTTAATCACTTTTACTAATAATTTTGGTCAAAAAATTAACATGGTATTATTATAATCTAAAAATTAGACTGAATACAATGGTGTATGTTGTATTTTTGAAATTCCAATCACAGAATCATAAAAATTAATATTAGTGCTAATCCCGTAGATGGAACAAAATAATGGGGGTTTTAAAGTAGGAAAAAGTTCAAAAGTTTGTTAAGATTTTATATTCAGTTTAAAAGTGAAATAGATCCTAATGAATTTAATTGTATTATTATATGAAATATTTATATAATGTTACCTTAAAAAATATTTATAATATCATTTAACCTTAATAATTAATTAGAAAAAAATGCAGTTTTAAACTAAAACAAAGTATTTTTCACTATTTATCAAAAAATGAAGTTTCTCAGAAAAATCCCAAAAATTCACCCTAAGATAATTTGGATGTTCTGAATTAAAAAATGAAGTTTTTTTCATCAAATTAAATTTATAAATGTGTCTAAAATTAATTTCATTATTATAAGCAGTTCGTTTGAGAAAACGATGTTTTTAAACATAAAAAGACTTCACTAAAAATAATATGTTTTATTTATATAAAACAATTATAAGAAATATTTGAAAAGTATTTATTACTATTCATATTACTAAGTTTAACTACTAGGTTATAATTATATTATATAAATAATTAAAATAATAAAAAGAGATATTTCGTAGAAACTCAGTGTTGTGTGTATCATATGCCGACTCAGTGTTGCATGCATTGTACGCCAAGTCAGTGTTATGTGGAATGTACGCCAAGTTGGTTCCATGTGAAAGGAATATTTGAATTAGTGAATTGAAAGATATAAATGAATATTTAAATTTATTCAAAAAAATAGTTCCATAAAAACTCAGGGTGTTACATTTTACCCCCCTAAAATGAATTTTTCCATTGAAATTTATCACTCGGGTAAAAACAAGTGAGGATACTTATGATTCATCATATCCTCAAGTTGCCACATAGATTCCTCTAACTAATGATTTCTACAAAAAACTTTGACCAAGTGAGTGGTCTTATTTTTTATAACTTTCTCCAATCAGTCCAGAATTTCAATAGGTTGCTCCATATAAGAAAGATCCTGCTCTAGCGGTATGACCTATGAGTTCATTACATGTGTTAGGTTAGGTATGTACTTCCTTAGGAGCAATACATGGAACATATCATAGAATTGAGAGATATTTAGAGGAAGTTCCAAGTGATAGGCTACCTTACCGATATGATCAAGAATTTCAAAGGGGCTAATATACCTTGGACTTAGTTTCCCCTTATTCTCAAATCTTATAACTTTATTCCAAGGTAAGATTCATAAAAACACCTTTTCAACAACTTCAATTTCTAGATCACAATGAAAGTTATCAATATAACATTTCTTCCAACTTTGATCTCCCTTGATATGCTGTTGAATGGTTTTAACCTTCTTGACCATTTCTTTAGTGATCTCAGGCCCTAATAGCTTTCTTTCTCTAACCTCATCCCAATACGTTGGAGCTCTACATTTCTTCCCAAACAGGGATTCATATGGTACCATATGAATTCTTGAGTGAAAGATATTTTTTTAAGAAAACTCAAATAGAGTAAGGTGTTGATTCCAAACACCTTTGAAATCTAGAGAACTAGATATAAACATATTTTCTAGGGTTTGAATTATTATTTCAGTCTATCCACCTATTTGAGGATGATAAGCAGTGCTGAAACTCAATTCTATATCAAGTAATTTCTAAAGACTTTGCCTAAACTTTGAGGTAAACCTTGGATCCCGATATGATACAATGGAATGTGGTACTCCATGCAACATTACCACTTCCTTAATTTATTTCCTAGAAAGATGATCAAGAGATAAATCTTCTATGATAACAATGAAGTGTGATGAATTAGTAAGGCAATCAACCACCACCCATATAACATTAAACCCTTTAGAGGTTTTGGGTAGTCTAACGACAAAATCCATAATGATGTTCTCCCATTTACATTCTGGTATGGGTAATGGATGCAACATCCCTTTAGACTTTTTTCTTTTAGCCTTAGGCATACCAAACACCAAGATACAAACTCCATGATATCTCTCTTCATGCTATCCCACTATAAGTATTCTTTCAAGTCCCTATACATCTTCTTACTTCTAGGGTGAATAGAGAATGAAGATATATGATCTTTATCTAACAACTACTTCTTAAAATCTGGTATTGAGGTAACAAATACATGGTTCCTGAATGTTATCATTCCTTCCCAATCAAGGTTAAACTTAGGGACATTTCTAACCTTCTTTTACAACTCCTTATCTTCCTTCTGTGCCTCCTTAATCTTCACTTGGATAGAGGGCTGAACATTCATTTGATAAAGACAATATTTTTCCCATTCCTTTAGGATTTATAGATCCATAATTTTCAAATCCATAAATATTAGATCTTTTGTGATCCTCAACATGAATAATGTGACATGATCCTTCCGAATAAAAGCATCGACCACCTTTTTCACTTTCCTAGGGTGGAAATGTATTGTTCAGTCATAATCCTTTATTAACTCTAACCATCTTCTCTAGCGCATGCTCAAATCATTCCGTGTGAATATATATTTTATAATTTTATGATCGGTATATATATCACAATTTTCACCATAAATATAATACATCCATATCTTTAATGAAAATATTACTGCCGTTAACTCCAAATAATGAGTTGGGTAATTTTTCTCATGAATCTTCAACTTTCATGAGGCATAGGCAATAACCATGTTATTTTTCATAATAACACATCCAAATACCTTCTTGGATTCATCGATATAGATTACAAACCCTTCTCCACTATATTTTAATGTAAGCACAGGTGCACTAACCAAACTTCTCTTCAGTTCCTTGAAATTTTCCTCACTTTCGTCTATCCAAAGAAACTCCACACCATTCTAAGTTAACTTGATCAGAGGATTAGATAGTTGTGATAAATTCTCCACAAACCATCGGTAATATCTAGATAAACCAAGAAATATATGGATCTCATTCACTATGGTTGGTATAGGAAAACTTTCAATAGCCTTCATTTTTTATGGATCTACTGCTATACCATCTCTTGAGATTATGTGACCCAAAAAAGAATCCTTTTGTAGAAAAAATTCACATTTTTTAAATTTTTCATACAACTTATTCTTCCATAGGGTCTTCAATACAATTCTCAAGTGATATTTATGCCATTCATTTCTATTTTAATAGATAAGAATATAATCTATAAAGACCACTACAAACTGGTCGAGGTAATCTCTAAAGACTCTATTCGTTAAATCCATGAAGATAACAAGGGCATTAGTGAGACCAAAAGGCATCACTATATATTCATAGTGACCATACCTTATATAGAATTCCATCTTAGGTATATTCTCTCTATTGAACCTCAATTGATGATATATAGAATGAATGTCAATCTTGGAAAAGTATTGAGTTCCATGAAGTTGATCAAACAAGTCATCTATACAGGGAAGATGATACATGTTCTTGATTGTGATCTTGTTCAACTACCAATAATAAATGTAGAGTCGTATTGATTCATATTTCTTCTTCACAAAAATAACTAGTGCACCCTAAGGTGACACACTTGGCTGAATGAATTCACTATCAAGGTTTTCTCGGAGTTTCTTCTTAAATTTCTACAACTCAATCCAGGCCATTCTATAAGGAGTCTTTGAAATTAGTATAGAACTAGGTATAAGTTCTATTGAGAAATCAACTTCACATTTTGGTTTAAGACTATGAAAATATTTTTTAAATACATCCAAAAAATACCGAACAACAGGCATATCATTGATGTCACTCTTATCCCCAACCATTTGAGATAAATAAACCTTTTGAATGGGAATTAAGACCCATACACTGGATGTAGTCTCCACAGGAAGTTCAGAATTATCGTCACATTGATGGATAATCATAGGAGGGTTTGAAATATCAAACGTAACTTCCATTCCTTGACAATTTATGTGGTATTTATGTATAGAAATCCAATCCATGCCTAATATGACATCAAATTCTACCAAAGAAATAATGAAAATATTTGCAGGAAGAACATTCCCACAAACTTCAACTGGATAGAAATCATAAACTTGAGATGAAATCATCCTACCATTAGGGGGTTTTACTACTAATTCCACATCTAATTGTTTTGGAGTAATCTCAACATCCTTATAAAATTATTTAGATATGAAAGAGTGGGTAGATCCAGAATCAAATATGACATTAGCAGTTCTAGAGTGGATGGTAAGTTTACCTTTCATCACGTCGTTATCATACTCCTCATCAGATATATCGATTTCATGAGATTTCCCCTTATCTCTCAGCTTAAGAGGTTGCTGATGTCGATCATCATCACCAACCCATGGGTTTGGGAAATTGTTAGCAAAGTTCCCATTCTCCTTACACTTGTAGCAATGAATAGTGGGAGGTGCATTCTATGTGGCTTTTTCTCCATTATAAATTTGAGAAAACTTCTTCCCATCACCTCGATAATCAATTTCTCAATGGACTTCCCTTACAAACTTAAAAAATTTATTAGACCCCCTTAGGAAATTCTCTCCATGATTCTTCCCACACTTAGAGCATAAAGGAAAGTTCATCTTCTTTTCTCTGTGGTTCTTATACTTTCCTTTGAACTCCATATTTCTCTTCTTATCAAGCCATGAGATTGATATGTGACTCTCACATCTATTTCAACCTTGATTGCACAACACACAATCTCTTCATAGATACTAAAGTCTCTTATGGCCAACACCCTTCTGATACTTGTATTTAAACTACCAAAGAACCTATTAACATTACTTTCGGGTTGGATGATAATTCCTAAATCATACCTTACAAGTCTTGTGAAATTAGCCTCATAGGTGCCAACAGACTCATCATCCCTTTTCTTCAACTCAAGGAACTATTTCTTCATCTTGCTATGAAGAATTCAAGGAAATTACTTATTGAAAAACAAGTTTTTGAACTCATCCAAAACCATGGATTCAATCTCATCATGATGCCTAGTATTCTTGATTATAGTACACCACTAATCTTCTTCAACTTACAAGTGATAAACAGCTATAATGAATTTATCATTCTCTCAACACTGAAAAATTGAGAATATATTTTCAGTGGTACTAATACATTATTTAGAAACAAGTGGATCAAGAGACCCTTTGAAAGAAGGTGGACGTTTCCTCATGAAAGTCTCAACAAAATTTTTTTCCCTTTTTTTTCTCATTTGAAAGTTTACTATGATTCATAGCATGAGAAATCTTCATAAGCATAGAAAAGGGGTTTTGTATTCTAGCTCCCATAGAATTCGGTTTCTTAGGTAGAAAATCATTGCATTGTCTATCAAAATCACCCTTAATGCGGTTCCTTTAGGTTCCAGCAATTAACTAAAACCAAAATCATAGATTAAGAAATAGTTATCATAATAAGGAACCACATAATCATGAAAAATAACTTATAGGATTTCTAACTTATGACACCTTCCTTAATATATGACACCTTATGTTTATCCTAGGTTATTCATACACAACCTATATTTAAATCCTTCATAATGGTTCATGAAGAGTTTGTGAATTCCTAAAGAATATTCCCTAGGATTGTCAAACCAGGTGTGCAGCAAGGCCCATTGTCATGTACCAGATTACCCCGAGTCAAGCTCGGAACATTTTTTCAGAGTTTTTACCTCTAGGTACATCTGTTCCAGAGCCACATCTACTTTTAGTATCTATAAAGAGATGTATTACTTGGAAACCACTCACTCCATCCTTTACCATAATTCCAAGACATTTTCCTATACTTTTCATGGTCCTTAGAATTATCCTTAGACATGTTACTTAGGGTTATCACTAAGGTTTTATCATCCTAGTTTTTAAAGGTTAATTATACCCTATCTCTGATACCAACTATAAAGACCCTCACCTTAAAATACACAAACATTACATAATTTTTATGTAATACTTAAAAATTATACAAACAGATACCCAAATATCATAGTTGGTATAATGCCTTTGGAAACATGGAAACATAAACACTGGTATATAAGTGATCTACAATATCTCCCACTAGGTTCTTCGCAACTAGCACCCTTCTTAGACACATCAAATATAATACATATCTTTATAACATAGGGAAATAAACATGAAAAGGGGTGAGCTCAAATGCTCAGTAAGGGTAAAAAAGGGAGACAGGTAACTATAAACATGAGCATAAGGGTATGAGAATATGAGCATGAAAATAGAATATCATACCCTGCATATCAAAGATCATATACTTGAATCATGGAATAAATCTTATAAGTTCATAAGACATAAATCAAAAGGAAGTAAAAGACAAGCCATGAAATCATAACATAGGAGTAAGAAATGGAATTGTGGAAACACATAAGAATATAATAATTTAAATAGTATCCAAGGCATAAATTCCAAGACCATCTTAGTGGAAAAATTCCTTTACTGAATTGGGTGAATCCCCATTTCATCCATGTATTACTGAACTGAGTAAACCCTCATTCTAGTCCTATATTACTGAACTGAGTAAACCCTCATTCCAGACTTGTATTAATGAACCGACTAAAACCTCATTCCAGACCTGTATTAATGAACTGAGTAAACCCTCACTCAAACCCTATCTATCTAATCCGACTAAAACCTCATTCCAGACCTGTATTAATGAACTGAGTAAACCCTCACTCAAACCCTATCTATCTAATTATATATAAATCTTTACCTAATGCATTGGAGGGAGATATAGGTCCCACCCATCACATAATGAAATCATACATACATGTTCCACAAGATCATAAATGAACATATCTTAACCCATGAAACTAAATGGGTATCATAAACATGTAAACATATCGTAAACCATAGAAAGAGATATGTTTCGTAATCATTTCATTATAAACATAACCTATGAAAAGAAGCAGGTTTCAAAAGCATATAACCCATGAAAGAGAAATGGGTTTTATAACATCATTCCATAAAAAAATAATCCATTAAAAGAAGTAATATGAATGGAAACATTGAATAATTTTCCCATAAAGTCATAAGAAACATGAATGGATGCTATCTTATATGGGAAATAATTTTGAAATATCTTTTAAAAACACTTCTTGAGGAAAATATCCTTTCTTCTTTGAAAAATGATTTTCATTACATAAAACCTTTTTAAAACCTTTTTATTTGAAAATAGTATTGAAAACTTATAAAGTAAACTTTTAAAATAATAAACATTTTTGAAATCCAATTTTCATTGAGAATTATATTCAAGTATCTTTTAAAACATTTCCTTTGAAAAAAATGGTTTTTGAATACAATAGATTTAAGACTAAAGAGGGAGGTGGTCAGATTTTACTAAAAAAATTATATTAAGTACCAAAGAGTGAAAAATGGAACTAAAAAATGATTATATCTTTAATAAATAGATTATAAGGAATCTCATGAATATTCTTGAGATATTTCATCAAATTAATCATAAATAAACTCGAAAAATGATAAGATTGTCTCAATAAACTCTTATAACTTGGTTACTTGGGATCATTATCTACATGTAAGAAAAGGGAATTACATGAAGCTTAAGGTGTCATGAAAACAAGTAGATTCATGATATAACATGTAAAATGGTGGTATATATACCTCAAATAAGATTTTATTTTCGTAACAAAATAGGAGTCTCAAAGAAGGAAAATTGAGACAAAACTATTTTACCAATTTGTTAACTTTTGAAAGTTAAACCCCATGAAAGAAGGATAAAAAAATGGATATGTGAATACACATATATTTAGGTATAATATAAATATAATTCCATCATGTTTAGTATATACACCACACAAAAGGAAAGAGTGGTGATCATAACATGAATCTCATATAAATTAAAAATGAGATGAAATTCCCCTTACCTTGTGTCTTGACTCTCTCCATACTCATACAAGATTCCTATATAATAAATATAAGTTTATTATAAATATTTTACATAATAATATTATTTTATATATTACCATATATTGTTTGATTATAACCTTATATTACCCACTTTTTAACAATCCTATATTAAAGTTTCACTTCAGGTAATATTCGCTTTGTTCTTCACATGCATCTTAATTTGTTATATCATTGGTACTTATACTTATATAATGATTACAGAATGTATATAATGATATAAATATCAGGTATATCCATTATATTCATATTATAATAATTTATATAAGATATAAGTATGAAATGGAATACACCATTCATGGAGACGGTAAGCCATACATACACATGAATGTTGTTTCTGTTTTTATTATTGTATTGAAATAAAGTATATCAATGAAATATGTATGTGTATATATATCATTATTAATTTTTCATTAATATATCATATATATTATATAATTTCATTAAACTCATCCTTAATACATTTCATCTGGTGTGTGAACAAATCACATCCCTTTGAGGGGGTAATGGTCCACACTTTCTAAAATGAGATTATCATATTAACACCAAATGGAAGGTAAAAAGAGGTGTGTTGAAAAAGAAATAAATAAGCTTAAATACATAATAAATATAATATATTACTTTTAAAAATTGAGGTTCCATCATAATGGCCACCATGATTGGTGGTAAAAGATAAATGAACAATCATCGTTTTGTGAGGCTGTAGTTCACCATACACAGAAACAATATGTTTAACATCTATTAGATGGAGGTGTGTGTAAGTGTATGTAATAAAATTTTTATAAAGACATCATAATATATGTAGGATACTTTTTAGTTCACAAAATAAGTTAATAAAGAGAGTAGAGGGGGTGGATAAGGAAAATAAAGGAAAAGAGATTGAAAGAAGACGTTACCTCTAAATTGGGTAACTCCTTTTGGTATGTGCCAAAAGGCTTACTTGAGAGGGTTTCTTTCCAAAGGGATTATTAAAGGTTTAAGGTAGGTATATCATACCTACTTTTTATAACATAACTTTTTCATTACATTTTACAAAACCTAGGATATTTAAGGTTTAGTGTCTTGGAAACTAGGAACTTAATACATGACGACATAAAACATTATTCTTAAACACTTGAAAGGCTTATTCATTGTTCATCATAAGTTCATTACAGAATCTCATAACCTAGGAGAATACATCAAAGGAAAGGGTGAGAAGAAGGCCCAGTAAGGGAAACAAGAGAAACATTTTACATGTGAACTTGAGATACATCAATAAAGTCATGATAAATAACTTTAAGGCTTGACAAAGAGATCATGAGGCATATCATAATGAAAAGAACATGATTCATAACTTGAATATGTGGCTACAACATTTAACTTAGATAATCATTTCCATATCACAAAGGTCCATCCCTAAGGTGTCATTAAAAAATTAACAAGGTTATTCACCAAGGTATCATTAAAATGGTCAACTTTAGAGATTAAATCTTTACCCAACACATTGGAGCGCTATCAGGGCGCACCCTTAATTTGTATTTATTATCATGTGAGACACATATATAATCATAAAAAATTTCATAAATAACCCATATATCATAAAAGAAATGGGTTTCATTTCATAATCATAACGTTTTAAAAAACCGCTTTTAAGACATGATCTTTATGTCATTTTAAACCCACAGAAAAGGAAAGCGGGTTTCATGTATGTAAATACACAAATTAAAATATAAAATTCGGATATATATGTTAATACCCATTTATAATAAAGATATTTGAGTATTCACTTAATAAAATAAAAGAATTTGAGAAAAAGAGGGAGACATTTTGAGAGGAAAATTCTGCAGCATAACGGCTATGTTACAGGGTTTTAGAAAACATTGAAAAGAGAGGGGACATGAGTTACCCACTCATAAATGATCCAAAAAACAGTATAGGGAAAAAATATAAAGAATATAAGAACATGGAAATGAAATTTTAAAGACATACCATATAAAATGAAAGAAATTGAAAGGAAGACAAAAATAAGATTTCTCTTATAAAAATTTGGCAGCCTAACGATGTCACTTAAAACTTCTAAAAATGAATTGATGAGATAAAATAGGGTCTCTCAACATATGAAAATAAAATTAAAGTATTATGGATATAGATATCATAACCCAACATAATAAAAAGGAACTTTAAAGACTTGACATGAAAATAGAACTTGAAAATGAGAAGGGTGAAAGAATCCCTTACAAAAATTCGGCAACCTAACGGTGCCACTTAAACATTCTTAAAATGAATCGATGAGAGCAAGAGGGGGTATATCATAATATAAAAATGAAAAGTAAAGTATGATGAATATAAAATAACATCCCCAACATAAGAACATAGATCTTAAAATAAATGACATAAAGGATAATACATGAAAAAAACAGAGAGGTAGGATCCCTTACCTTGAAGAGTAACTTTGAAATATTAATGTTTGGGACCTTGGGAGGATTGAGGGAACCTTGGGAGGAATACTTGGGAGGTAAGGAGACCAGAAATTCATTGAGGAGGATTTTTTAATGGAAAGGATGAGATAATGGATTGATATTTATAGGGGAAGTAAAGGGACACGGCATTAATGGCCAAGGGACACCTCATTGGTGGTATTGGAAATACCATGGGCTTGCCCATGATATTTGACCATGTTATTGGCCACTTGGGAAACCTCATACCTTATATTAATATTAATAATTATACCAGAATTATTTCATAATTATTACATCCTTAATGATGTCATTAAACACCCGAAACTCAAAAACTGTATTTTCACTATTCACCGAAAATTCATTTTTGTTAGAAAAATCCCAAAAAATCCCCATAACCTAATATCAATTCTATGAATTCAAAAATTTACTCCATTTTATAAAAATAATTTTCTAAATATTTTTAATTTAATTTTTAATTAAAAAACACTATTCACCTGAAAAAACTAATACTTGACTAATAATTTCTGAAACAATTATTTACATATTTTATTGAATCACATTACTTAATCAAGGTTCCTAAATTATATTAATACTTTATTTATGTGAGATTACTAATCCATTTGGTCACATTACTAATCCTAAGCATAAAATCACTATTCATAATTTACTATTCATCAAAAATTATGTTGATCTTATTAGACTCTAAATTTCAAACTGAACACAACTGTAGAAGACCATTTTTTGAAAATAATTACAAATTTTTAATTATTTAAGGTTTAAATAAAAATTTTAAAATATACTTTTTCCAAAATTCATCAATAATATACATCCTATATTTATCCGGACACTTGAGATTCACAAACTTCACCATAAGAAGAAATCAAAATTTTTATTTAAAACAAAGGATTACACAAGGCAGTTATGGTCTCATTACATTGCCCCTTATAACACCAGAATAGGACCTAAGAGTAAGGTGTGCTAGGGTGATAGAATCTTGGGGTGGCTCGACCAACATTGCCTGAGTAGTGATTTCTATCAACTTGAACTTCTCGCGAAGGAAATTTTGTTCCAGTTTCACACGATGCAATTCGGCTTGGGTTTGGTCTAGAGAAAAGCCCAAAGGTGCTACCTCCTTCCCGAGTTCCGTCAGATGGGATTCGATCGGCCCGAGACTACTGGATGAGGCCATTGAATCTTCTTTAAATATTAATTAATCAAGATCACTTTTATTTATAGAAAATAATTGTAACATTTAGTTTCCAACGGTCATATTGACCAATGGTCATATTGAACAATGGTCATATAACAATTGAAAACCAACAGTCTCATTTTAATTATATGCATTTTATTAAATGAAAAATAAAATAACCCACCCAAAATAGGGAACGAAATTTACTCAAAAGTTTTGGGTCGTTACAATCTTCCCCCCTTAAGAAATTGCGTCCTCACAATTTTAAAATTGGGCTTGGAAATTTAATTGAAAGTCCCACATAAAAAAAAAGTCAGTGAAACTATTACTTTAAAAGAAAGAAAGGGAAGTAAAAAGGTCACCCGAGTTAACCCATACTAGGATTCCATGTAGGAAAACATGGATATGGAAGAGAAAAAAAGGGTCAAGTTCTGATGGAGAGTGATAGAAAACATGATTAGGAGAAAATAACTACAAGAAGATCACAAAATTATGATGTGCTAAACGGTCTTTGATTAGCCAGTAGGAAACGTAACCCAACAACATTTTTGTTTTACGTTATTTTTCATAATTTTGAGGAATTCATTTACTACATAGAATAAAAACATAAGTAAATATACTTACCTTCAAGTATAGTTTCATCCTTTAATAAGTTTTTACCAAGACTAATATTTTCTCCAAACAATGAGCATTCAAAAGGACTTGGTCTCATCAAAAGCACAAGAATCATCTTCTAGAGAATCACATAATCCAAAAAAGAATAAATATATTTTTCCCTTGTCTTTAGTCATCAACTAAAACTAAAATGGTTAGTATGAGATCATATGATCCCCAAAAAGGATAATCCTTTATAAAAATAATTTTGACTATTAATCTCCAAAATTCAACAAAAGTACCCAAAGTTCCAAAAAGACCATTCAATATAAAATCATCCTTAAAATTCTTCAGAATAATCCAAACTAAGATTGGAACCCAAATATAAGAAGGATTTGATAACATAGTCTTCCAAGATAAACTTTATCATTCATCTCCAAACAACATCAACCACTCTTAACGTCTTATAACAAAAGTAACTGACCTAATCACATTTTCCCCAAGATAGGTTAATAATTTCCGTAAGTAACCTAAATTACCATAAGTTCACCTTAAATTCATAGATTCTTTAAAATATAAGTCAAACTTTACTTCTCAAAGAAAATACTGTAGTAATCTATTTACATTGATCATATAAGGTTCCCAAATTATTGAACGCCTTCCAAAATAATATTCATCTTTTAATCCCATAATCATTTTTTTTTCAAAAAGAACAACTTCACAACATCAACATGTGATACATGACAATAGATGTTTTACTTAATGATATAAAACCATATGAGGAAGTTACTCGATGTTCTTAGAAAAAATTAAAGATATGCTCATAGAGCACGAACTAAAATACAACATGACATAGACAATTATTGCGAAGAAGTTACATGTACTTCAGTCATCACGATCCATCTCAGCATTGGACTTGCATTGTTCCCTAGTCCTTGAAGATTTTTGATGCTCATCATGCTTCTCATCCCTTCCAAGAGAGCATTGACTTGGATAATGTCCAACTTCTCCACATTTATGACATTGAATAGTATAAGGTACATTAGATTGAACCTTATCTCCATTAATCAAATTATCCATTTTTTTAAAGCAATTGGATACTTATATCATCCCACAATTAAAACATATCCCGGTTCCTTTGTGACATTTTCCTTGGGGCCTCTTTCCACACTTTTTGCGCAAAGAAAATTGGGTCTTATTTCCCTTATCACCTTTATCAGATGAACATCCATGAGACTTCATCTTCCTCTTCCTGGATGAATTTGGTCATTCAACTAGGTACCAATTATTAATTGTTATTTTTGATAGCTAGTTTGGCATAATCAAAATATGTTCAACTTGATATCTCATTGTCTCTATCATATTAATAGGGCAATCATCACATTTCCTATCACATTGGTTGTTGGGACATGTTCTTCTATTTCCCGCCATTAACTAAGAAAGGAAAGTAAAATTAGGGGGCTTAAATACTTAGCCAATAATCATGAAAAGGAAACTTTAAGCATAGAAGGATAAACTTGTAGTAGAAAAGTATATCCTAAATGTGATCCCCTAGGTTACAATCTAGGTTATCCATGATCATATATTCTTATGTGAATCTTTTTTTTTATTTTATCTTTGTTAATTTAATAATGGTTCATACTAAGCTTATGAATATACCAAAGCATATCCCCTGGGAGTGTCAAACCAAGAGTAAAGCAAGACCCATTATCATGCACCAGATTACCCTAGGTAAAGCCCTAAACACCTTGTCAGAGTTTTCACTCCTAGGTACATCTGTGCTAGAGCCACCTCTACTTCTTCATATCCAGACAGGGATTTATTTTTTTGGAAACCACTTACTCAATACTTCACCAAAATACCAGGATGTTTTCCTATATTTAATATTTTCATTAAGAAACCTTGTAAGGTTTTGAAATACTAATTTCCACAAATAACTAAACCATACTTTGATACCAACTATATCATCCCGCCTTTTTATAACATAACTTTTCATTACATTTTACTAAACCGAGGATCTTTAAGGTTTAGTGTCTTGGAAATCAGGAACTTAATACACGACGACATAATTTTTTTTCTTAAACACTTTAAAGGATTCTTCATTTTTCATCCTAAGTTCATTACAACATCTCATAACCTGAGATCATGCATCAAAGGAAAGGGTGAGCAGAAGTCCCAATAAGGGAAACAAGAGAAACAATTTACATGTGAACTTGAGATACATCAATAAAGTCATGATAAATAAATTTAAGGCTTGAGAAATAGATCATGAGACATATCATAATGAAAAGAAAATGATTCATAACTTGAAAATGTGGGTAAAACATTTAACTTAGACAATCATTTTTGTATCACAAAGGTCCATCCCCAAGGTGTCATTAAAAAATTACCAAGGTTATTCACCAAGGTATCGTTAAAATGGCCATCTCTAGAGATTAAGTCTTTACCTAACGCATTGAAGTGCTATCAGGGCGCACCCTTAATTTGTATTTATTATCATGTGAGACACATATATCATCATAAAAAATTTCATAAATAACCCATATAGCATAAAATAAATGGGTTTCATTTCATAATAATAAAATTTTAAAAAAATGCTTTTAAGACATAATCTTTATGTCATTTTAAACCCACAGAAAAGGAAAGCGGGTTTCATGTATGTAAATACCTAAATTAAAATATAACATTTTGATATATATGTGAATACCCCTGTAGAATAAATATCTTTGAGTATTCACTTAATAAAATAAAAGAATTTGAGAAAAAGAGAGAGACATTTTGAGATGAAAATTCTGCAGCATAACGGCTATGTTACATGGTTTTATAAAACATTGAAAAGAGAGGGGAAATGGGTTACCCACTCATAAATGATACAAAAAATAGTATAGAGACAGAATATAAATAATATAAAAACATGGTAATGAAATTTTAAAGACATACCATATGGAATGAAAGAACTTGAAAGGAAGACAAAAATAAGATTTCTCTTATAAAAATTTGGCAGCCTAACGACATCACTTAAAACTTATAAAAATGAATTGATGAGATAAAATAGGGTCTCTAATCATATGAACATAAAAGGAAAATATGATGGATATAGAGATCATACCCCAACATAATAAAAAGACACCTGAAATACTGGACATGAAAATCGAACTTTAAAATGAAAAGGGTGAAATAATCCCTTACAAAAATTCGGCAGCCTAATAGCGCCACTTAAACATTATTAAAATCAATTGATGAGAGAAATAGGGGGTCTCTCATCATATGAACATGAAAAGGAAAGTAGGATGAATATAAAAGAACATCCCCAACATAATAACATGGAGCTTAAAATAAATGACATAAAGGAGAATACATGAAAAGAAAGAGAGAGGTAGGATCCCTTACCTTGAAGAGTAACTTCGAAATCTTGAAGTTTGGGACCTTGGGAGGCTTGAGGGAACCTTGGGAGGACTTATTGGGAGGTAAGGAGACCAGAACATCATTGAGGAGGATTTTGGAATGGAAAGGATGAGAGAATGGCTTGGTATTTATAGGGGAAGTGAGGGGACAAGACATTAATGGCCAAGGGACACCTCATTGGTGGTATTGGAAAAACCATGGGCTTGACCATGATATTTTCCCATGGTATTGGACACTTGGGACACCTCATAACTTATATTACTATAAATAAGTCTACCTGAATTATTTAATAATTATTACATCCTTAATGATGTCATTAAACACCCGAAACTCAAAATCTGTATTTTCACTATTCACCAAAAATTCATTTTTTTAGAAAAATCCCCAAAAATCACCATAACCTAATATAGATGATCTGAATTCAAAAATGGACTCCATTTTATAAAAATAATTTTCTAAATATTTTTAATTTAATTTTTAATTAAAAAAAACTATTCACCCGAAAAAAACTAATATTTGACTAATAATTTCTGAAACAGTTATTTACCTATTTTATTGAATCATATTACTTAATCAAGGTGCCTAAATTATATTAATAATTTCTTTTAAGTGAGATTACTAATCCATTTGGTCACATTACTAATCCTAAGCGTAAAATCACTATTCATAATTTACTATTCATTAAAAATTAAGTTGATCTTATTAGACTCTAAATTTCATACTGAACACAACTGTAGAAGACAATTTTTTGAAAATCAATACACATTTTTAATTATTTAAGGTTTACATAAATATTTTAAAATATCATTTTTCCAAAATTCATCAATAATATACATCCTATATTTATCTAGACACTTGAGATTCACAAACTTCACCATAATAAGAAATCACAAGTTTTATTTAAAACAAAGGATTACACAAGGCAGTTACAGTCTTGTTACATAGCCCCTTATAACACCAGCATAGAACCTAAGAGTAAGGTGTGTTAGGGTGATATAATCTTGGGGAGGCTCAGCCAACAATACCCAAGTAGTGATTTCTATCAACTTGAACTTCCTGCAAATGCAATTTCGTTCCATCTTCACACGATGAAGTTCGGATTGGGTTTGGTCCAGAGAAAATCCCAAAGGTGCTTCCTCCTTCCCGAGTTCCGTCAGATGGGCTTCGATCGGCCCGAGACTACTGGATGGGGCCATCAAATCTTCTTTCTATAATAATTAATCAAGATCACTTGTATTTATAGAAAATAATTTTAACATTTAGTTTCCAACGGTCATATTGACCAACAGTCATATAACAGTTGAAACCCAACAGTCACATTTTAATTATACTCATTTTATTAAATGAAAAATAAAATAACCCACCAAAAATAGGGAACAAAATTTGCTCAAAAATTTCAGGTCGTTACAGTAGTATTTTTGGGAGGAAATTTGGGTAGATATTGGATGAACTTTAGATTCATGAGAGGTGTGAGGAATGGTTAGATGTGGTGGCCTTTTATAGGAAAGAAAAAGTACTCACATAGAATGTTTATAAACAAATTAGGTGTGCACATGTTATTTCCTGAAAGAAGTCTTCACAAACCAACAAAACTCAATAATGGATGGTGTATGGCCGAAATATGAACATAAAATGGGTTTTGGAAATTTTTATAGGTCATTTGGGCTCTTAATTTTAAGGTTCGGTCCATAATTAAGCTTAATTTGGCCTTAATTACTGTGATTAATTTTAATCACTTTTACTAATCATTTTGGTCAAAAAATTAACATGGTCTTATTATAATCTAAAAATTAGAATGAATAAAATGGTTTATATAGGATTTTTGAAATTCCAATCATAGAAACATCAAAATTAAGATTAGTGCTAATCTCATAGATGGGACGAAACAACAGGGTTTTAAAGTAGAAAAAAGTTCAAAAGTTTGTTAAGATTTTATATTCAAATTTAAAGTGAAATTGATCCTAATGAATTTAATTGTATTAGTAGATGTAATATTTATCTAATGTGACATTAAAAAATATTTATAATATCATTTATAATTAATAATTAATTAGAAAAAAGGCTGTTTTTAACTAAAACACAATATTTTTCACTATTCATCAAAAAACGATGTTTCTCAAAAAAATACAAAAAATTCACCCTATGATAATTTTGACGCTATGAATTCAAAAATAAAGTTTATTTTTTCAAAATAAATTTATAAATATTTCTAAAATTACTTTCATTATTAGAAGTAGTTTATTTTAGTAAACGATGTTTTTAAACATTAAAAGGACTTTACTAAAAAGCATATGTTTTATTTATATAAGAAATTATAAAAAATATTTGAAAATTAGTTATTACTATTAATTTTACTAATTTTAACCACTATGTTATAATTATATTATTTAAATAATAAAATATTAAAAATAGATATTTCATAGAAACTCAGTGTTGCATGTATTGTACGCTAACTAAATGTTGCGTGCATCGTACGCCAAGTCGGTGTTGCATAAAACATGCACCAAGTCAGTTCCATGTGAAAGGAATATTTTAATTAGTGAATATAGAGATATAAGTGAAAATTTAAATTTATTTGAAAAAAACAGGTCCATAAAAACTCAGGGTGTTATAATCAGTATGAGATGATGGTAAAAAAATTACCCCATATGAAATTGGGATTCCTCATATGATAAGTATGGGATGACGATAAAAAAATTACCTTGTGTAAAATTAGGATACCTTATAAAATAATTATAGGATGTTAGAAAATACCCCATATAATACCAGGATGCCTTATATCATAATATGGGATGATTTAGTTTCCTCACTCGAGAGGAAATCCCTCCATCGGTGTTAGTCTCTTAGCACGCTGTGCCCTCGAACTATATATGGATTGATTCCTATCCTCATGGGATACATAGTGATGTCTAAATATTTCATCTTGGGTATAGACCCACTATTGACTCACCTTAGGGTCTTTCCCCTCTAGGCCAGTCTTGATTCCCTCTAACTCACACATTCGTTTAACATATTTGAGTGTATATAGGAATAAATCCTAGGGCACCTAATTTTCCATCTGAGACATTCCCCACTCCCAATTCTATGATTCATGCTTCTTATGATTTGTATAACCATAATCCTTATGATCTGAATGGGATACCTAATAGAAATGGTCCTATGCCACATTTGATCACCTACCATCCTGGGCTCACGCCTCTAAGGATATTTGGTAAAAAATAGTAGATCCCATGCTTCAAACTCATTCAACGATCAATCCCTTTTTTGTTCACCCCATCTATAACTGATACAGGTATAAAACCTCTATTTTGAACATGGTCATCAATTATTCCTCATACTTTAGTTACTATCCTTAAAATATATAGATCCTGTAATTCACAATCTCCATCGTGGTATTCATTGGTTTCCTATGCCCCTTTTTGTGTTCTCCCCTGATAAAAATGAGAACTCCATATCAGTATTTTTTTATCACACTGAGCATAGATCATGCATGATTAAGAGTTAGGAGGCTTTTTTATTCAAGTGAGGTTGAGATACATGATTTCACTATAGGTCCAAGCCTCATGAATTTAAACTATTTTCAAGTTGTCTGAGAAATGTTCTATGTGGTGTTAGGTGGTCTCATAGGCCCCTCCATTAATGTTGGGTAACCTTTCTTTGATACCACACATATTTGTTCAAGAAAAAACCCTTCATTCCAAGAATTAATACCTTAAACTATTTTCAAATGGTCCAAACTCTATGAACATAAGCTGCGATCTTAGGTTCAATGCTCTATGACTATAAACTAGGATCCCAGGTCTAAGCATTACGACCCTAAAATATTTGAAATTGGTCTAAAATCTATGACTATAAACTAAGATCCCATGTTCCAATCTCCATGACCTTAAACTGGGAGCTCCAGTACAAGAATCATGACCTTAAAACTATTTTTAAACCTACCCCTTTCATGTAGCGTAGGGGATCCCTTGGCCCTCCTTTCACATCAGGTTACTTCCATTTCATGTCATGCCAAACACTTTAAGATTTATATTGGTATGAATTATATGACCTTAAAATAACATCCCATTTTATGAAATATATGACCTTAAAATAGGCACCCAAGTCTATGAATATTGAATTTAAACTATGTGCAAGTCCCAACCCTAGGAATATATTGTACAAAATTAGGCTTTAGTCCTTATTGGACCTCAATTCACATCGGTTTGTCACCCTATGTTGCTAAAAATGTCCTTTTGGGATGTTCAACCCATTGTAAAATATCTAAGATGTTAAAATAAGAATCATGGCCCAAGCATCATGACCTTAAAAGTTATGAAAAATGTATCCCGAATATTCTGTGTAGTGGGTCCCAAGTCTCCTCATTAACCCAAGGTTTCCTATCCTCTATTACACACATATCCCATTTAATACACACAACCCATTGTTCCAAGAATTATGACCTTAAACAATGTGTGACTGACCCCAAATTATTTTTCTTTGTGTAGGGTATTCTTAGATCCCTTTTCCTTATAGGCCCCTTTTGGGAGTACCCCTATTATAATACCCTCCTACGCCCCTCACCACTATGGTTGGGAAGGTTTTATTCACATAAATTCACAAGTCCCAATCATATGATGTTGAATTATGAGATCACATCCTCGTCACAAGATTTTAAACTGTAAAACTCCATATCCCAATCACATGACTTTAAATTGTGAATTATAACATCCCTGTCGTAGGATGTTAAACTGAATGTCCATTATCCCCATCATATGAAATTGAAATACACGTCTAACATCCTCACCATATTATGTTAAAATATATTTCTATCTTCCTTATTGAATCATGTAAAACTATAGAGAATCTTATTACCTTTCCCAAGAATCCCTTTCTTTTGGTGTTGGTCACCTACTTCATCATTCATGTTCCTAGATAGTCACTCAATATCTGAGGCAACGCTCCCCCTAGAAGATGAGTTTGACTTTTTTTAGACTGATATTCCTAACCAATGCGATCAAGGATGTGGTGGAATAATTCTAAGAGGGTGGAACTCTATTACAACATTCCATAATTCCATCACCATGCTTCATGTGTCCCTTTATTTAGATCCACATCCTCCCCCATGTCCGAACCGCCCCTTGATGGAATGGTTCCATGCCACACTGGCTCACCTACTATCCTAGTTACATGATTTGGATGAATTTAGATGAAATTTTGAGATAGGTCCTATGTTTCGAACTAGTTCATCAATCGAACCTAATTTTTTCCCCATACTAGGATAAATGATAATGGATGCTGTGATTCAAACATGATCAGTAGTTATACTCCATCATCATGCCGTTCCCATCATGTTCCAAATCTTGGGTGTCTCGATTTACACTCCCCATTACCATTTGTTTGGGTATAATTAAACACCCATGGTGTTACCCCATTCATCCACTAGAACACATTAGAAAAGAAAGTTATCTGTTAAAATAGCCCTGCTCTCCAGCCATATCCCTCCTCAGCCAAGACACTCTCATTGTTCAATCAAAAAATTCAGACCCTAAGTCTACATACTTTTCTGGGAACTCTCATATAAATGAGAAATCATTTGGTTGTGCCTTGTTTCTCACACCAAGAGTGAGTCACATGATCTTAGATATTGATTTTTGGTTGTCCCGTTAATGTGATTGAAGTGCAGAAGAAAGATACATCAAAAGAAACATGTTCAATCATGTAGGAATTTTAGAAAATAAAACAAAGTTCTATAGGATCATCCATATATTAGAAACTCTCATTAATAATACCCCCTAAAGTTCAACCCTAGAAATCTATCATTCAAGATTAGATAAAATATGTTGAGTAGCCTCTAGAGTTTTCTATTGCTCCATTTGGTTGACCACCTTTTCCTCAACTTTAGGGTAGACTTATTTAGCCTTGATCCACACCCAATACTATTTAGACCATAATTCAACCACCAGGGATACTACCTCCTCTACCTTAGCCTAAAATTCCACCAACTAGGCCCTCATATGGTCTATGTTCTCAGTTAGAGTAGTAATGATGGTCACTTTCTCCTAAACCAACCCCTCTAAATAAGAGATCTCCCCTTTAGTTGTTTGAAGCACCTTAGAGCCCTCAGACTTGTTCTTATATGATAATATATCAAGTACCTTCCACTTAGAATGCACCCAATTGACGTGGAAGTCTCGAGAAACTTCATGAAGGCCATTTAAGTCCACCCCACTAGTCCCTAGGTTGACTTGATAGTGGTGGAGAGATCCCACCCAGTTTGGTATGTCAACCCTTAGGGTGAAAGTAATGAAGTTTAGAAAATACCTCCATGACTTATGATGAATGAATTGGTTATACTTAGTGTAATAAAAGGAAGAATCCTCAAAGTCCTCAAGTGGTGCATGCTCATATGGAGGGAAGAGTTTCAACACATTAGTGTCTAGATCATCTATGAGCATGTCCTTGGGTGAAAGTAGATTGAAATCCATCTCCATGGGAAATAGATCCTCTATAGTCCCCTCATATATAGAGAGATATCCATATGTTTCCTATGGTACCTTTGAGGTAGATGAAATCATCCTAGCCTCCCCGAACACCTCCATTGGAGGCACAATCTCATCCACCTCCATTGAGGCCTCAACTCTTGCAGCCACCACCATTGGGAATGCTAGTGTAGGCATGTCAAAAATATTCTCCCTAGTCACTCTAGCTACTGACACAATTGATGCCTCCTCCATTGAGGCTTCAACTTAAAAATTCACCTTCAGTGGAACCTCTTTGACAGGATCAACCACTAAATTCCCCTCAATTAGATCTATCATGATCACCATCTCGACCCACTCCATTGAGGGAATAATCATGGAAATCCCTTTCAGTAGAACCTCTATGGTTGGTCCAACCACCATGGCCTCCCCATCCATTACCACTGGGGGAGTAGTATCCACTATCACTGTCTAGACTTATGGCACCGCCAAATCAAACATCAACATAGGAAGTTGATCTCTTAACAATGTTTTAACTTCCATTTAATCACGAGTTAGTCAAATACATAAAGGAAAAATAGGAGAGGATAATTCAAAAAGGGTAAGAAGATTACATGAATAGTATAACTCAATGAGGAGCTCATAAAGGTTCACGTTCAATCCCCCAAGATAGAGAATTCCACCATCAAGTGCCGCCTCAGTCACATACACTATTTCAGCTAATGAATTAACACTCATGGCCAAAAAATTAGGGAGGTCCCCCATGATCACCCCTTCAAGGGTATAGGTTACCTCACCCTCTACTCGAGGTTTGACATGAACCTCCCTTTCTACCATGATCTACAATCCCTAGAAAAGTACAAGAAGTGTTAAAAAGAACTCTTAGGGGTTTGGTAGATTTCAAATCACACATGATCAGAGTATTTACTTAGTCGACAAAAATTCCCTCTTTTATAGGAGAATCCCAGTTGGTGTCTCCCCCATAGAACTTTTCCAACTCCCCCTGTAGAGGCGTGCAGGAAACTTATTCACTCATCAAGAGATCCAAGGGGCATTCATTCCCAGTAGCACCTTCATCCAGGTGGTCAGAGGACACACAATGCCTCAAGAGTGGACCAAATTATCTAGTTATATTATCTATTGTATCATCTCATCTCTGGGCATGTAGAAGCTGATCTAGGCATGAACCAAACTAGTGAGGAATATTCCCTCTCTATTGAGATGCCTCCATATTTCATGGAGGGTTTTGATATGTCTGAAGAGCTACCAGCTCTCTCAGGAGTCTAGAAATACTGAATCTCTATGGATATCTTGGTGGCAAAACCGATTCCCCAGACCATGTAAAAACATCCTCAGGATAGACCTAGAGGGTCCAAATTCTTCCCGTGGACATTTTCCTAAGAGAGTTGAGCCTATTTCTTCTCCTCTCCTTGTATCCTCTGTCTATGCTAGGATATGGATTTCCAACTCTATAGTTTCCAAAACTCTTCCCACAAAAACAAAACCATCTCAAAACAAAACCTTTAACCACCACTCATCCTTGACCCATCAGTTGTGGGGCCTATCCTTTGTCGGTTCAAGTGGTTCGGTGCCTTATAAAATCTTTGGGATTTGAACTCTCCCAAATTAGCACATATTCATGAATGAGACCATTAGCGGTGGTAGGTGGCAACAAATAGTTCATCCCTTTCCCATCCTCATGCATGAACATGAACTGGAGTTTCCTTAGGACTAAAGTTTGATGCTCTAAGTGAACATTTATTTACACCTTCTAGGTCAACCACTGTAGGCATCCGAACTACCTCATGAACTGATTCCAGTTGTATATCTCAAAAATTTCTTTATAGTTGACCCTCATCACTAGTATCCCACCTTATAAGGCTAGGAGGTACAATTTCTACTTGATAGTACCCATGAAATTGTCATTAATTTCCTCATGGGATGAGGTAATGAGTGAAATATGAAGAATTTCTCTAAACAAACTCTTTCTAGCACATCCATAGAGCCCAATTTGAGTGGGAGACTTCTAAAAATGTTCATAATTTATGATTGTAAGTTCAAGTTAGGAGGAGTTATGAGGTTAAGGTATTCATATCCCCCCATGTGTGTGGATATCTAACTATACAAAAAGTGGAGGGGACCACACACACAAAATAGAGTCTTCCCTTGGATGATGTGATGTAGCACCTTGTAAAACTTTGCCAACATCAAGAAATATAGGATGATGCACTGCCCCATTTCCAACATTGCTACCATGATAAAGGTACTTGGTTTTACCCTTATATGAACTTCCCTCACCATGAGAATCCATCCAAAAATCATCACAGTGATAAACTAAACTAGTATCATCATAAGAGGCTCATACTTTACACTATAACACCACAAGTTCCACTCACTCACCTCTAAAATACTTCAGTAGATTTTCTACTTTCCCCACTAGAATTCTCCAGTGCATGTATGCAGCTTCCTAGGTAGCCTTTCTACCTGATCGTTTAGGAAGTAGCTAAACCACTTCTTGAATGGGATATCCTTTATCCCCATATTGTGCTTGTAATTAACTTGCACAAAAAATAGTAACACCCTTTCAAGGGATAACAACTACTCCTGGTACTACCACACATTCTCTATGGGGAGGAATTAATCATATATCACTTCTTGAATTTGGATCCCATAAATCTAGAAAATATCTCACAAGATGATGATGACCTCCCCGTGATGCAGTTGAAAAGTGTTTGTCCCTAGAGACCACCTACTTTTGGCTTTATTATAATACCCATGTGGTGGTAGATGCAGAATTATGAGGCCCATTCCACCTCATAAATCCCTACCTACTTCATCTTGGTCTTAAACTCATGACATGACGTGTATACCCAATATACCTAAGACCGTCCATCTACAAAGTTACTACCCTAACACAGATCGTTACAGTTTTTCCATATCTTGAACAGGTCCCCCAAACCCACCATGATAACCTTCTTGTACCACATGGTGGGGGGATGTATCTGCCTCCAAATTATCCCCATTGATATTTTTTACATGATTACAGAGAGTGTGCACCATGAAATACACATTTTCCTTAAGGATATATCCACTAGCTTCCTTGATCCACTTGTATATTCCAGGTGATATCTTAAACCAATAGGCAGGCTCGACTCTATTCACTTCAGGGATAAATACACCATCCCTTTTCCCAAAACCATAAAACATAAACCTCTTTCAAAGTGGGTATTTTTGATGAGATTCTATCATTAGTTCAGTGAGTATGTCATGGTACAATACACTTCAGACACTCTCCCTAATCATTATGTTATGAACCATCTATTCTCAAAGAGTAGAAATAGCGTTGGAATTTTCAGTGGACATTTTTTATGATACTTAAGAGTTTTTTGAGAATGGTTCATGAAGGTATACTAATTATGGGTGGATTGGTAGAGGTCATCTCACAACAGAGCACTATTAATGGAAGAAAGTTCACGATGGTTTTGAGGTTCATGAGAAATGGGGATTGAAATTTCAATTCACTCATGAAGGTTATGATATTTAAAAATAGAGGTCTAGGATTTTCTTTTTGTGAAATGATCATGGTCCCCTTAAGGTACTCATGCACTATTTATAGGTGTACGGCTACTTGAGGTTCTCAAGCGACATCTAAAAATGGGTTTCTTGAATGGGATTCATGAACAAGATCCAATTTTCAATTTTTGGTGGGTTTCACTTAGAATCCTACCCTCCTTGACCCTTTCATCTCAAATTCTTAGTGGGGAATTTATTGATACTAAAATAAATGTTTCATAGTTGAGGTTGGGGATAGCATTGCCAATTTGGTGTGAATACATGCCAAAACATCCCAAGAATCCATCTAAGGTAATGGATTGATGAAGTTCTCCACCTTCACAAATTATGAATCTTGTGAAGGTCCTAAACACATAGAGTCTTGATGGTAACCTCTATTTATCATAAATCCAGATTCATGGAGCTCTTTTCATGATTGTGCAGAGGGATGATTGTAACCTCCACACGATGTCATTCCGGCTCACAGAGCCTCACCCATTTGAAAGATCATACAGCCTCATGAAAGGTTATTATCTTCAAGAAACCCACACTCCCGCATTATATAAATCTATAAATACCCCTTTAATTCTTACTTTTTAGGGGATGCAACCTTTTAACTTCTGAGAAATTCTTTGAGTTCGTGATACTCTTGATATCCGTGAGTGAAAGAGAAGATGGATTTCCCAAGGTATCCATCCTTGATGAAAAAAAATACCATGGGTTCTGTAGAACCTCATACCAAAATAGAGATACCTCTAAAAATGGTCTATGGCCTTCACGGAAGAGAGAATCCCCCCGAGGTACATGGGGTTTTTTTGAGGAACCTACCCTTCGTGAATCCCACCCCATGAAAACCAGGACTTCACCCCGAGGCAGGTTCACTCTATTTCATAAATAATACTACTTAAAAAACTTTAAACCCATGAGAATCATATCCTTGGAAAAACCCCTAAACCCTGTGAAGCCCCAACCTTCACAAAGAAGATCCTTTGGGGCTCTCCATGGTGCCTCCTTTCAGCTGACACCATTTTGTGGAAGTTGACTGCCTAGGGCCCCCATACCAAATCAAGACTGGTTCAGCTGCACCCCTAGTCCCTATATGAGCATTTCCACCCACTTTTGTGTCTATCCACTTTATTCCAATCACGTCTTAGTACTTCATCCTACATTTTTCTTCTAAGAATAAGCACCATAATGCATATCACTTCTAAGAAAAGTCACCCTAACATTGAGCCTCTTGATGGACAATCCTCCATGGCAGTTCGAACGTCATATCTCACCTAGATGTGCATGAGTGGTGGTCACATAATCTCTATAGGTGGAATGTTTGAGGGAAAATTCACACTTTCCTTGGTTTATGGTCTATATGACATATCTTCCTCTCACCTTGACATGCTCCCCTTGAGGAGTGAGCCCCACCATGTCTAAGCTATAAGACGTAATATTTCTTGGCTTTACATCCTAGTCATATGATAAACTAAAAAACAATGTCCTCAACATATGATGTAAAATTGTATCCCTACCCTATGAAATGAACACAAAATTCCACATGTATGAATCACATGAGATGACCCCACACCTTCTACCTTGTGTGATAAACATAGGATTCCCCATGCATGATCATCATGGGATGCCACATTCTCCCCTACCATGGGATGAAACTCTACCCCTGGGAACAAAAATACCATGATTGGGATGCTTCCATGCATAATCCCCACACTATCCTTCCTCACCAAGGCATTAGAAAGTTTCAACATGTATCTTACAATCATAATCCCCAAATTTTCCTCTCTCTATGTGGGATGAAACCCCCCTGTAATGGGAAGATTCCACACATAAGCGCCACACATCTATCATAGAATCTCCTTTCATGACATGAGAATCCTTAGAACATGAAATTAAACTTCATGGATCAATCATATCATGCGAGATTAAACTAAAGCATATAACCATGTGGGTTTTGATCCCTACCTCTTAAGTAGGGTGTGCAAGATGCCTCCCTACAGTTCTATCTTGACATCATTTTGGTGTGAAAAATTCTCTCATAGGGAAACACCCTATCGATCCATATCAATAGGATGTACCCATATTGTCCCCACAAGATGTTAAACCTATCCACATCTAGTACCTATAAGATGTTAAACCTGCACCCATCCTATCCCCACAATACATTAAACTAACACCCATCTTGTCCCCTCAAGATATTAAACCTAAACCCATCTTATCCTTGAAAGACGTTAAACCCACTCCCATCCTATCCCCACAAGACGTTAAAACTATTACTATCCATTACACACAAGATGTTAAACCCACACCCATACTTTCCCTAAAATACATTAAACATGTTCCCATCCTATCCCCACAAGACTTTAAAACCAATACTATCTTGTCCCCTCAAGAAATTAAACTTGTGACCATCCTATCCCCACAAGATGTTAAACCTAATACCATACTATCCCAAAAATATGTTAAGCCTATACCCATCCTATATTTGCAAGACATTAAACCTAATCCCATACTATCCCTAAAATACATTAAACCTATGCCCATCCTATCCCCACAATATGTTAAACCTGTGCCCATACTGTATCCATAAGATGTTAAACCTACTCGCATCCTATCCCCATAATACTTTAAAACTGTTCCTATCCTATCCCTACAAGACATTAAACTCACGACAATACTATCATCAAAAGATGTTAAACCCATGCCCAACCTATCCCCATATGGCTTTAACCCAATGTCCATGTCTACAAGATGTTAATCCGATAACTGATCTAGGATCACTATCCTATGAAATAAACATATGATTCTTGAGGTAATAATCCTTGGAGTACATATGCCCCTAGAATCAATCACCCCATGGTCAACACATGATTACTTAGGTTCTTTAATTAAGATTCCTTATATGAGATTCCCACAAAAAAAGGATGAATTTATAGGTTTACAAACATTCCTAGAAATTTCCAATGTGGATACTCACCTTGAAAAAAGGTTTCTTCTCTGTTGAGACAGAAGCATCATAATTAACTAGTGCCCACCTTAAGATGGAATTAGGAATGAGTTCCATGAAAATGAATTAATCTTTGAGGAAGACCTGTACTAGGAAATGAGATCCAATTAGGAATCCATGAAAAGAGGAATCAACATCCCATCATCTCATTTCGATCAAGGAGTAGACATTTCTAATGAAAGTGATGAAATCTTCCCTCATTTGGAAAGTAGTAATGTAGGGAAACAAAGAAGTAGTGCATCAGCCTCCTGGTGGAATAATAGTGCTTCTCCCCAGAGAAAGCATTAGATACAATATGAATGGATTATTTCCTTATTACACCTTTAGTTCCTATATCAATATATTGTTTTTCTATATTTACATGGCTAACGCATACAAAACATCTTATATCAAAGTCATATATTATATAGTCATTCCTCAGTTGAAATGTCATTTCAAAAACATTTCTTATATATTTGAGCCATTGGGCTTCTAGATACAAACTCATGGTGTGTCCTATAATTATAAAAAAGTATAACTTTGCAGTTATATTGTTTTAAGAGTCTTATCTTATAGAATTAGAAATATTATTCCATTTTCATACTAATATTGATTTGAAACTTTGAAAAACCTACTTTTTGAAGCTATCATTGGGGTTTCTTACTTCAGATTTCCTTTTATGGATTTTAATTTGATTTAAGTTTGTTTATCTTATCATCCTTCTTATTTAATTGGAAAAACATCTTCTTCAACCTCTAGAAATATTCCTTTCTAGAACTATCCTCTCTTAAAGTTGGGTTTTGAGAGGAATAATACAATATTTCATCCCCTTCTTTATGAATATTTGATCACCCATATCATGTGAAAGTTATTTGAGTAAGTCACTTTATCCCTTTATTTTTCACCCATTCTCATAATATCAACATTCAAGGACACCTATAATTCCCTCAATATTTTATTATACATGGATAGATATTCTATGAAATCATAATATAATTTATGTGCAATCTCTGGTTAATCTAGCTTCTTATATAAGGAATGGATATAATCATGGTTACTGTATGAAAATTCTCCATATTGATGACTGGATGTGATTTCCACTTAATCCATTGAGACACCATTAATATCAATGTATATAGGGAATCTAAATTTCCATATTTGAAAGAATCTTCCAAAACTATGTTAGTGACATATTTATCATCAATATTATTCACACACACCTCAATGTATAGTGACCCAAACTTTTCATACATAAATATTATATATTTTTAGATGAATATTAAACACATAACATTAAGATCCATTCTAGAACCATAAAGGTTTACTATATTTGGAGACAAGATACATAAACTTATTATTAATGAAATATCTTCAGCATATCCCATAAATATATTCCTATACAATACTATTATTATAAATACCCTAATTAAAACCTTTCTTCATAACATGGGGAAAGGAAACATAAAAAAGGGTGGGATAATATTCTCAGTAAGGGTAAAAATGTGAGATATTAGTTACCACTTAAGCATAAAATGAGCATAAGGGTATGATAACTTGAGATCAGTATTTTAAAATAATACCCATCATATCATAGATTATAATCATGTGTCATGGAATAAATATTAGTAGTTCATAAGACATTTATCATAAAAGAATTATAGAACATGATCCATGAGGGAATAATACAAACATAGGAATATAGAAAAAACATAATATTATAATAGTTTGAACATGTTAAAATAGAAATAGGTTCATTTATTATATTAATTACATGAAATTAGGCCATCACATGAACTTATAGACATGAAACCAGGTCCACACATAATCTTTTGGACATAAAAACCAAGTCCACACATAATATTATGGACATAAAAGATAGATACATTCATAAAATTAAAAACATGAAACCAAGTTCACAAAAAAAATAATTAACTCATGAGTTATCCATATTTACCTAATGTATTTGAGGTATTCAACAAAACCAACCATCACATAATCATAATCCATTCATACAAATCCCATAACATCGTAAAATAATAACCCATGGAAAATAATTGGGTTTTGTAAAAATATAATAACCATAGTCACAAACCATATAAATAAATAATAAGGATGATATCATTGTATCATATCCCCAGTAAATTATATTTAACATCAAATGATGTTATCATAAATAATAATTCCTTTAAATTAAAACTAAATTATTTCTTGAAGAAAATAACTTTTTCACTTTGAAATCACTCCTTTAAAATAAAAATATTTCCAAGATATTATAGAAGAAGTTTTATTTAAAATTAATCATGGAAATTTATAGAGGAATATTCAAATCATTTAATGGTCATGATGGTGGGAAATTATGTTCATGATTTATAAGTTAAAATAAAACATTCCTTTCAAACATTTGTAAAATGTCAAAAAGTACCTCGTTTGCAAAATGACAAGAAGATTAAATTTTAAACCATTTTATAAAAATTCAATAATGGGTAAAAAACTTCATATAAAAATAATTTTATTATAGTAAAAAAATTCTTGAATTTTTTTTATAAAACATGGATATGAAAGAAACAGTCTTTTCGACAGAAGAGAGAAATAAAATTTGTTTTTTTAAAAACATTACTTTGGTATTTTGAGTTTATAAGGAAGGGAAATTAATGGAAAAAATTTAATACACATAAATAAATATAGGAGGATAAATTTTATTGTTTTATTTATAGTTACACCATAATATTTTATCAAAGGAACTTAATCATAAATAATTCAAATAAACAATAAGATTGTAAAGTAAACCCCTTACCTCATGTTCCACTTTCTTCTAAATCACCCCAAATCCTGTATAATAAATTTAAATTTATTAAAATTCTATATAATAATTATTTACATACTTATATTAACATATATGATCCCCTAATAACATTTCAACACCCATTTATTGATAATTTATTATTAAAATCATCGTTTTTGGGTGTTAAAAACTTTATTTTTTTTTGTGTATTTTAGTTCAATAGTTTTGGTACTTATAATTTGGTCATGGTTAAATCATATATAGAATTTTATTAATGATATAAATATAATATACATTAATTATATAAATATATATTTAGATTCATCCATAAAAATTTATAGATAGAAATATGAATTATACTATTCCTGGAGATGGTAGGCCGTACATATGCATGAACAATGTTTCCATTTTTCAATGGATGGAACAAAATAAAGGTAAATAATAATTCATATATATAGAATTATTATTATATCACATATTTCATATATATTGATTAAATACATTCTTATTACCATCCATTTAAAGTGGAAATGAAAAACGAATTACATCGGTTTGCAAGGCGGTAGTCCACCGTACACGTGAACAATGATTTTCTTCCCATTTGAAAAAAGAGGGTATGGATATAGGTTAAAAAATTAATATAACATTGTATTATTATAAGATAGTTACTAATGATATTATATCATCATGGTTTAATAATAATTTAAGGTGGTGGAAGAAGAAATAAATTGAACAAGGTCAGGTATGATGATTACCTCTTCGTTGATAAAGTCCTTTTGGATTACACCATAATATTTAAAGGGATAGTATTTTGGAAATAGAAAAAGTTATAATATGTGTTTAAGGAATTTATGAAGGTATTATTTTAGGTATTAGTCTATATAGAATGATCAAAGTGATGTAAATAAGAGAAAACATGGGTTCCTTTTTATAATTGATGTGATGGGTACTTTGGAAATTTATTAAATGATTAAACTATAATAAAGTCATTCTCAAGAAAAAAACTCAAAAAATGGAAATATATTCTAATATAAGGTAGTATATGGTTGTAATTTCATCAACTAATAGAATTTTGATAGGTTTAGGTGCTATTTTAAATCTTATCTTTTGGTTTAACCCCTAGTTAACCCATTTTAACCTAGTATCATTTTTTTCACTCTCAAAGGGTTACAATTTTACTTATAAGGTTAATATTGACTCATAAATAAATAAGGTATGAAATTTTAGACCAAATAATGTCCTAGTTTTCCTCTATTTTTTTTATAATTTTTAAATAATTTAATAAAATATTATTTTCATAAAATATTATTAATGTTAATTTTGGAATGATTCATTTAATTTAACATTAAAGACACCAAGACAAAGATGAAATCTAAATATAATAATTTTACATAACAATAATATGTTATATTTAAAAAAAATCATGGAACTCTATATATCACTGAAATTATTTTACTTTTAATATTTTTAAAATCATTTATTTTATTTTTCTATTAATTGAATAAATAATGTTTTAGCACAACATAATAATTTAAGATAATTATTTAATCAATAAAAACTAGAAAAAAATTACCATAATTAATATAATTTCATTAATAACAAAATGAAAATTAATATTCATTCAACACTTTGTCCCTATGTGAACACATAAGAGATATTTAAAAATAAGAGAGTGACATTTTGTTAATTTCTTTGATTTAAATATTATATAGGTCATTTTCATGGAAAAGTTTCTATTAAATAAATAAATTTCTATCCTAAGGTTATAAGGGTCTAATTATACTAATTAAATATTAATTATGATTAAAACTCATAACCTTATTGCTTAGTTTCAACCTAGATTGACCATATTTACCCTTTATTGAGGTGATAAATTTTACCACAGTTACTATTAATAATGAACAAAAATAAAGGAGGCCTATTTACCAAATTTGAACCTCATGATTCAAAATATGGAATCCATTTTTCAGGTTTAAATTTATATAAGTGAAAGAAATTAATTTTAATATAAGCGTGAAAAACATGATGAAAACGGCTTTTTAGAAAAGTATATTTTTATGCATAAAACTGGATTTATTATTATCCCATGCCTAGAAAAAATATTAGATGAATGTTTAAAAATTTTATTGGATATATAATAAATAATTTTTTTTAAAATAATTCAAAAATACTAATTTATTTTATTAATGAAGATAAAAATACTTTTATGCGCATAAAAAACAGTTTTTTATAAAAATACCTTTTTTAAGTATACAAATACTTTTATATTAGATTTTACCATAAAATTGATTACAATAAAATTAATTAGATTATTAATAATATAATAAAACTAATTTTAATTTTAAATAATTTCTAAACAAAATGGAACTTTGTACATTCTTGAAAAGAGGAAAGTTTTTAATGAGAATTAGTATTTTTCACTATTCACTAAAAAATAAACCTTTTCAGAAAACTCCCAAAAATTGAATCTAAACTAATTTTTGACATGATGATTTAAAAAATTAAATTAATTTTTTCAATAAAATTTCTAAAAGTTCTAGAAATTAATTATAACATTTTCTCATAAAAATAAATAAAAATCATTTTTGAAGAAAACACATTTTCGAAGCATAAAATAACTTCACTAAAAATTGGGTGCTTATTTTATAAGAATAAATCAATAAATTTTTATTTAGTGGGAAATTTATATATATATATATATATATATTTCATAATTTTGTTGATCTTATTTATACCTACCAATTTAATGACTAGGTTATAATAGTTATATTTAAATAATAATATTTCTTTTTTCATTTAATCTTAGTGTTACTTGTCTTATATGCCATCAAACACAATCTTATTTTGAAATATGAAGGTTTTATATTCTACCAAGTTAAATAAATTTCACCCTCATAATTTTTCTTAGTCATCAAAAGTTTAATGTTTGAAAATTCCATTTTCAAAACCCATATCAAACAAATAAATCATAAAACTTACCTTAAAAAGGGAAAGTATGAAACATAAAGGTTACCTAAAATAACATAAAGTTGGGTTACCAGATAAATATAACATTGGTGGAAAGTTAAAATATGCACATAAAAGTGAAAAATAACTCCCATTGACTAATAGAGAGTGATAGAGAACTTGTTTAAGAGAAATTTATCAACTACATAACTATAAATCAATGATAAGTGAAAAGACCATCGATTCATTAGAAATTAATGTAAAAGTATAACATTTTTATTTAAAGATACTTTTCATAAAGTATAGGAATTATTTTACTGTCAAGATAGATAACTTAAGAAAATATAATTATTTTATTTATTTCCATATAATAAGTAAAATTTCATCCTTTTGTTGTGCTTTGATTAATTTTCAATTCATCTGTTACCCTAAAAAATGAATAATCAAGATGAATTTTTCATGTATGAAGCACTAAAATTAAATTTTAACAGATCATAATATCTATAAAATAATGAAAATTCATTCCTATGGTCTCTATATTTTTACCAAAACTAAAATTATTAACATAGGTTATACAATATAGAAAAATCATACTTTAATCTCTAAAACCTCATCCAATGATTAACTTAAACTATTCCATAAATAGTTAAATTTAAAACCTTTCCAAAATAAGTCTGTACAAAAATAAAAATCCAAAAATTTATAATGGAGGTTTTTAAATTTCCAAAATCAACTTAACATTAATACCCGAAAGAGAATAAATCATCTTTTAGAATCACATATCTAATATGTGAATACCTTGATCATATATTATCATGAAACATGGAAATAACCTAAATTACCATAAAACCTTAATGAAAAAATGAATTATTTTAAAAATTAATTCTCTCTTCATTCTATAAAAAAATCCCAATATTGTTGAATATATAACATAAATCCAAAAATGATTCAAACTCCATCAAAGATATTATAAAACACCTTTTCAGGAAATCACTAATTAGTTCCAAATTCATAATTACTATCCAAATTACTTTATCACAATCAAACATCTCTTTATCTAATTATTATCTCAGAATTATGTACATATTAAGGGTTATATTTCCCTTAATCATGTTTTCTCCAAAAAATATCTTTATCTGTAAATCACTTTTGTCGGTCATAAGTACCATTCAATGCATTCTTGAAAATCCTTTAAGAAAAACCTCTTTAGTACATTCCTAATATATTTCATGGAACTTATGAAAAAAATATCATTATGAAAATAATTATTCAACATAATTTTCAAATTCATGTACATAAATACTTCTATCATCCCACTTCAATGATCAACATAACATATGAACTTCTTTGGCCTATGAGTTATCTCTCAATTTAGGGAATTGATTTGGATAATTCCCATGTTCCCCACAAATAATATATTGAAATATAAATGGTACCTTAGTAAGAAATTCATATCAATAAATCAAAATATTCAGTTTTCCTTATCAATTCATTGATTTATTCACTTCTTTTACACACATAAGACATTTTACTTTTACTTTATGAAATTATACACGGTGTCTCTTTCCACAATTTGGAAATGAAGGAAATTGACCCTTCTTTCCCTCATGGTCTCCACCACTGAATATCTTAGCAAACTCTATCGTTATCATCTTTGGTGAGTCTAAAGGTGTTTTAATGTATATGATTTTAATAGTATACCATGATAAATGATTAGTAATAATCACTATATCATTTACTCCCATCATTATTCCATTTTCTTTCTCATAATCACTATGTTTTACATCACAATCAGTGTTAAAATGTTTCCTATTGGGTCCAACCATTGAATAAGGACAAATATTATAGCGTGAACAACAATAATCATAGTAGGGAACCACATAATCATGAAAAATAATTTACAGGATGTATAAATCAAGGAAAAATTATTTTCAATCAGTGACAGAAATTTTTTAACCTAGTTCATTCATGATCATTACCAAAAATTTAGGATGTTATCCTATACAAAGAATTATCCCCAAGGTTTTCACTAAATTTCTCCAATATTAATCTTTAAAGATTAACTAAACCCTTCTCTGATAAAAACTAATGTTTCCCAAGATTTAAATAAATAAATATTATATATTTTTAGATTAATATTCAATACATAACCCTAATATCCATGAAAAAATCATAATGGTTTAGTGTCTTTGGAAAACAGATACATAAAAATATATTCATGAAAGATCTTAAACATTTCCCATAAAGATCTTCCCACATAGTAATTTTCTTAGGCATACCCTAATTAAGGCATTTCTTCATAACTTGAGTAAAGGATACATAATAAAGGGTGAGATTAGATTCTCAATAAGGGTAAAAAAGGGAAATATAAATGATAGCTTAAGTATAAAATGATCATAAGAGTATGATAACTTGAACTTGAAATTTTAAAATCATACCCAACATATCATAGATTGTAATCATGAGTCATGGATTAAATCTTGGTAGTTCATAATATATCTATCATAAAGGAATAAAAACATGATCCATAAGGGAATAACATAAACATAGGAATGTTGGAAAAACATAATCTTATAAAATTGTTAAGATGTTAAAATAGAAATAGGTTCACTCATTATGTTAAGGACATGAAATCATTCCCTTGTATAAACTTATGGACATGAAATCCAGGTTAACACAAAATATTATGGACTTGAAGTCTAGATCCATGCATAAATTTCTGAACATGAAACTAGGTTCACACATAACATATTTAACTGATGATTAATCTATATTTAACAAATATATTGGAGGTCTATAATGGACCCAACCATTAAATAATCATAATCCATTCATATAAATTCCACAAGATCATAAAACCTTAACCCATGGAAAATAAATAGGTTTTTTATACATATCATCACTATGATCATAAAAAATATAGATAAATAATAAGGATAGTATCATTAGATCACATCACTAGTAAAACATAATTAACATCAAAATAATGTTATCATAGATAAAAATTTCTTTAAAACAACACTGAAATTTTTCTTGAGGAAAATACCCATTTCACATTGAAATCAATCCTTTAAAATTAAAATATTTAAAAAATATTATAGAATAAATTTTATTTAAAAAGATTACTAGGAAAATTTAAAGGAATATTCAAATAATCGAGTAGTCATGATGGTGGGAAATTCCATTCATACTGTATAAGTTAAAATAAAACATTCCTTTCACACTTTTGTAAAAATTCAAATAACACCTCATTCACAAAATGATAAGAAGATTAATTTTTAATGAATTTTGTAAAAAGTAAATAATGGATAAAAATTAATTCAAACAATCATTGGAGAAAATTAAAAATATTATTTAAATCATTTTTAGAAAACATGGATATGGAAGAAAAAGGATTTTCAAGTGAAGAGTTAAATAAAATTGGTTTTCCTTAAAAACATTCCTTTGGAGTTTTGAGTTCATAAAGAATGTAAAATTAAAGGAAAAAATTTAATATCCTAAAATAAATATAAAAGTATAAATATCATGTGTTTCTTGAGATTTGGACCATAATATTTTATCAATGTAACTTAATCATAAATAACCCCCTTAACTAATGAGATTATAACATAAAACCCTTACCTCAAGATAAACTTGCTTAAAAATAACACTAAAATCCTATAAAGTAAATTTAAATTTATTATAATTATATAAAAAAATCATTTAAATTATTATATTATCATATATGATCCCCCTATAACATTACAAAATCCATTTATTGATAATTTCTTATTAAAAGTGTCATTTTTGGGTGACAATTGCTTTATTTTTTTGAGTATTTCAGTTCGGTAGTTCTAATTTTGTATTTGGTCATGGTTTAATAATCTATATAATGTTAATAATTATAGAAATATCATATATATTAATTATATATATATATAGATTAATTCATAGAATTTATAGATAGAAAAATGAATTACACCATTCATCGAGACAATAGACTGTACGAACACATGATACTGTTTCCATTTTTTGATGGATATAAAAAAATAAAAATAAATAATAATTCATCTTTAAATAATAATTATTATATCATATATTTCATATATATTCATTAAATCAATCCTTATTACCATCCATGTAAAGTGTAAATGAAAAATTAATTACATCGGTTCGCAAGGCGGTAGTCCGTCGTACACAAAAATATTGCTTTTGTTTCCCATTTTATGGAATAAGGGATATATATAGGTTAATAAATTAACATAATAACATATACGTATATGGTATATATTTATTTTATTATATTATCATGGTTAAATATGATTTTAAGGAGGTGTAATAAGAAATAAATTGAAAGAGGTCAGGCAAGAAATTTACCTCTTTATTGAGAAACTCCTTTTGGATCACACCTTTAGCTTCGAATAGATGGTCTTTTGGGAATAAAAAAATATCTAGGATATTTTTAAGGAATCTATTAAGGTATTATGGTTGGTATTTTTTGATTTAGATGGCTCAAAGTGGTGTAAAAAATACAAAGGATGGGTTTCCTTTTATAATTGAGGCGAGGGGCATTTTTAGAATTTCATAAAAGATTAAATTATAATAAATTCATTATCGAGAAAAATAATTCCAAATGACCATATATTCAAATATAAAATTTTATGTTGTTTAAATACCAGAAAACAATATAATTTTTATAGGTTTAAGTGGTGTTTTAAACCTCATCTTTTGGTTTAACCTCTTAGTTAACCCATTTTAACCTTAATAACAATAACAACTTTTTCAATATCAAAGTGTTATAATTTTACTTATAAGGTAACTATTGACTCATAAATGTATAATAGATGAAATTTTAGACTAATTATTATCCTATTATCCTATTTATTTTTATAAATTTTAAATAATTTATTTAAATATTATTTCCATAAAATATTATTAATATCAATTTTGGAACTATTCATTTAATTTGACATTAAAGACACCACGAAAAAGATTAAATTAAAATATAATTATTTTAAACATAACTAATATGTTATATTTATCTAAAAAAATCATGTAACAATATAAATCAGTCAAATTATTTTACTTTTAATATTTCTAAAATCATTTATTTTATTTTTCTTTTAATTAAATAAATATTTTAATTTCATTGCACAAGAATTTAAGGTAATTATTTAATCACTAAAAATTATAAATAAAATAAATAAATGAATATAATTTCATTATTCACAAAATAAAAATTAATATTATTTTACACTTTATTTTTTCCCTATGTGAATACAAAATCGATATTTAAAACTAAGAGAGTGACATTTTGTAACTTTCTTTGATTTAAATATTTTATAGGTAATTTTAATGTACAAGTTTCCATTAAAAAAAAATAAAATTTGAGACCAAGGTGATAAGGGTAGAATTAAATTTATCCAATAATAATTAGGATGAAAAATTATGACCTTATCACTAAGTTTTAAACTAGATTAACCCGATTTACCATTTATAAAGGTGATAAATTTTAAGGCAGTTACTTTTCATATTGAAAAAAATAAAAGGGGCATATTTACCAAGATTTAACCACATTATTACAAATATGGAATCTATTTTTCAAGATTCAATTTCTAAATCTGTAAGGAATTAATTTTAAAATAAGTGTGCAAAATGTGAAGAAAACTACTTTTTAGAAAAACACATTTTTAAGCATAAAACTATATTTATTTTTATCCCATGCCTAGAAAAAAATATTAGATGAATTATAAAACATTTTATTGAATATGTAATATATAATTTTAATTAAAATAATTCAAAAATTTTAATTTATTTAATTTATTAAGATAAAAATACATTATGCGTATAAAAAACAGTTTTTAGAAAAATTCCCCTTTTAAGTATAAAAATATTTTTATACCAAATTTAATAGGAAAATTTATTAAAATTAACTTAATTGTATTATTAATAATATAAGAGAACTAATATTACTTTTAAATAATTTTTAAACAAAATATAACTTTAGAAATTCTGGAAATAAAAATATAGTTTTCAATGGAAATCAGAATTTTTTACTATTCATAAAAAAATAAATATTTTAGAAAAATACAAAAAATTTACTCTAAACTAATTTTGAAATGATTATTTCATAAAAATAATTTAATTTTATGAAATAAAGTTTCTAAAAGTTCTAAAAAATAATTATAATATTCTCACAAAAAATAAAAAAAAAACCATTTTTGAAGAAAACATATTTTTGACGCATAAAACACCTTTATTAAAAATTGAGTGATCATTTAATAAGAATTAATAAATAGTTTTTTATTGTGAAGGAAATTTATATATATATATATATATATATATCATAATATGGGTGATCCTATTCATACCACTCAATTTAATGGCCAGGTTATAACTATCATATCAAAATAATATTTCATTATTCATTTAATATTAGTGTTACAAGTATTGTATGCTATCAAAAATAGTATTATATTAAAATATTGATGTTTTACATAGTGGGGGTGTCACTATTTAATAGATCATTATTCCTACTTATATTGTTCTTTCCCTTTTATGTAAGGTAGTCTTCTCTTGATTTTTTCACTAATTTCTCATCACAATCATATTTACATTCATCCATTAAAGAAGGATCTAAAACCTTATTTTCTTCCATAGATTTTTCATTGATAACTTACAAAGTTTTATATATCTCCAAAGAAGTATAATAATGAGAAGTGTTCTTATATACCTCATTTGAAAATAATCTAACCAATACCATCTCTATCTAAGAATCACCTATTTTTGCACTATGCATTGTTAAATTATCATGTCAAAGTATATACTTTATGATATCCTTTCCACAAGCCTATAAAAAAATTAAAATTTATTTATTCCATCAAAAATACATTGTACTATTAAAAATATTAGGCCCATTCATAGACTCCAAGTTTGAAAAAAATCCCAAAAAATATATTTTTAAGATTGAACACCAAGTTAGAACCTTTATACTCTAATATTAATTATTTGGATAAAAATAAATATATGATTCCTAAGGGAGTGGGTGGAGGGGATGAATTAGAGGAAAAAATTGATTAAAAAAGTTTCTTCTTTGAAGTCCCTTTTATTTATGGTTCTTTTTCCGTAATTAGAAGTAACATGTTCTATCCCTCTTTCTATTAATAGTGCTCTTACTAAAACATACACAAATTCAAAAATAGAAATCATGTATAGGGTATGAGGATTTTATTAAGTTCACTATAGATAGATACATCCAAGGAGAATTAATTGGATGTGTTATGATAAACCAAAGTCTAATACTACACTTTTTTTAGTGGATATAAGTTTTAGTCCATGGTCACTCCACGCTAAGGCATATATCTTTACATGGTTTAGAAAAGATGCACTATCAATCCAAGGGTCACTACCTCTCCTAATATTCCATAAAATACTTTAGGAAGGCTTGGTAAATTTATATATGTGAAGGTATCTCTATAATCAACATGTACAATTTATTATCATTATATTATATCTCCAAAATTGATGCGCTGTTGAAATCCATGTTCGCTGCACTCTTCCTCTTTAAACCCGGATGAGATCAACTCCTTGATTTGAGGTTAGAGTTTTTATCTTCCACTTTCAATGAAATATGAGTGCGTCTTCTTAATGTGAATATTGAATATTTATCTTATATATGAACACAAGAGTGAATAAACTCTTTCATACGAAGAAAAATTTAAAAATGGAATTATTCTTTTTGCACTACCTCAATAGTTAAATATGTCAATGATTGCCTATCATATTTTAGCCTTATTACTTTGAAAAAAATAGTTATAATCAATGTAACTCAATTTATATCACTCCTCACTTTCTCTCTCTCAAAATAAATGTATATCATTCAAACTATTCTCACTTTATTTCTCTTCCTAATATGTCATTCAAGTTATTATCACTTTATCCATAACCGCTATGAGAAGTTTTAAATCACTCCAAGATACTAAACCTTCCATCAATTAATGGAATTTATTATTTTACCTCTAATCCAATATGATCACTTCATGTGTCCCAAATAATTAAATGTGGTCAAATACATTTAATTAGGCTATGTTAGTTCTAATAATCTTGATCCAAATATTATACTTTTCAAATTTAAATAGATTATTCAAGATATTCTAGAAATATCTTTTCAACAACATGATACCCTTCATCATGGTGTCATTTTTCTCAACTTGAGACTTGGAATGGAGTGAAATATTTCAATATGGAAGGATCTTTGTTCAATATCCATATCCACACAATCTATATAATATCTCATTTAAATTTCATTTAAATATCACAATGTGATCCTAAATATCTCCTATAATGTTCTCTAATCATTAACACATTGTAGAGAGACACACATATTTATGGTGTAAATACCTTCTTCCTCGTCCAACCCATATTTCTACCTTTCTTCCAAAAAATTAATCCTCCATGATGAAAACAGTAAAACATGACTTGATCCTTCTTTGCACTCAACCAACCACAAAGTGATTCATATACTATGGTGTGATCCTCTAATTAATCACATTAAAATATTACACTGATTTCTCCCAGCTTATTACTACAACATGAATTCATCCAGTAGTCTTCAGCTTCAATAAATTTTTAATCTTTTTAATATTCAATTATGATTTAGTTTTTATATTTTTAGTGCAATTCCTTATCAAACTTTAAAATCCAATCTCATATACTATTTGGGTTTATCCTACATATCTTTTAGAAACACCAACATTATTCTTGATGTGATACATCTTATGGTATCGTCTATTATTCTGTATCATGGCCCTCCAAGATTCTATATAGTTAACCTCACATAGCTATAAGATCATTCTTATATGTAACCTCTTATGATTTGATATTTAGATTCATGGAGCACCATACTTATATAACATCCATGATAATTTGACGTAGAATAGATTTTAGCGTGGTTCGTTCCTTTCATAATGTGGCCATCCAATTAAATCTTAATTTATTCTTATATATAAACTATTTAAACTTACATAGGTCTAGACTATGGTGTGGTAACTATTATTTCAACATGATTGGATATCTTCATCAAAATACATCCATTCTTCTCCAAATAACACCATGTAATTTTCTATTTCTTCTAGTACCTCACTAAACTAGATTAATCAATTCTATGCACATTATACCTTTCAAAAATACCCGATTCATCATCTCTCTCCAAATATTGATCTACTCATGTCATTTCTGTGCATAATTTACCAAGTTTGGTTCCCGTACATGGTCTCTATATTCATCCAAAAATCTACAATATAAATTTCTTATCATGTAGTCAACCTTGAATTATTTTTCAACAAATCCAACAGTTATTGTCAAAAAATATAACACAAAACCTCATTATTGCAACACCCTTCCTTCTCTAATACCCTAAAAACAAAAATTAATATACATATAAACCTGAAAATATATACTATATATCTTTTAAACTATTTTCATCCCTAAAAATACAATTTATAAAAAGAGTAAAAACCTCAAAATCTAATCCATCACATTAACTAACAATCAAATTGGACCTTCATTTCTGAAATTACTCTACCATGTTATTTCAAAAATCTAATAAAAGTAACTTTAATTTTCAATTGAAACCTAAAATTCATATTATAAGAAACATGGTTCAAAAAAACATTGGATATTTAACCCTCATATACAACTATTTCACCCATGTTCTTTCTTCTAAATCTCCATGCCTCTACAAAACATGAATCGAGTTAGTGATTCATTATTGTAACACATTCCCTTAACAATCAAAAATATTCATTAAATAATAAAAAAATCAAAACCTATTTAATATAAATCTCACCCCATTTGACCACATGAGAGTTTTCACGAAGATATGTCCAAAGGTATGATACATAAAAGACATCATAATCTCAATCCATTAAGTTTGGAATCATTGAATAAAATTAAACTTCCACAACATTCTAAAATGCCTTAAAAGTTATAAAAAAACAACATATGATGCTTAATTACTTGAATATATTTATTCTATCCACATTGGGGTGAAAATTTTGAGAATACATGGTTTCCAACACCAAAATTCAATAGTCTTACTTCAAATCAATATATGATTTCTAATGATCATGTGAAACCTTCATCTTCTCTAAAATCACATATATCCTCTCCATAAAAACCTATACTAATTCAGGTATAATTAATACTATCTTACCAATAATAACCCAACACAAATGTGATATACAATTTCACTTATATAATGCTTCAAATATATCTATTATAATAGAGGAATGATACTTGTTATTCTTGTAAAAGTGAACCAATGATAAATGATCAAAAAAAAAAACTCTAATGTTTTATCTTTATATATCATTGAATGTTTCAATAATTCAATCATTTTGGATATCTATATGTTAAAGGAACACAATTTTGAGGAAAAATTGGGTACTATAATAAATTTGTAACTCACACCACATATGTCATGTAAACCAAGGATCACAATCATAAATTTTTTTCTTCTCAATCCATGAAGTCTCACCAAACCTTCATATAAATCTTCAATAAAATATCCATCAATCATAATTCCTTGATTGATAATAAATGAGTTTATTTCATCAATTTATTACCTAATAACCAAATATAATCACACCCATTCGATGTACAGGATAATCTAGACACAAATTACATAGATTCATATTACCAATTGCACTTCAGAATCATTAAATTTTATAATAACCTTATCAAATATCATTTCCCCCTATCTAGTTTCTAACATGTAAGATATCTGGACATAAAATACTCTATAAAAATTATCATTCCAGGACACTAGAAATATGTCCTTAATTCATGATATATCTTTCCAACACCTTTATGTATTTACAAAGGAGTGTTAGAAAATTAATGTAAAACACAATATCATATTCTCAAGGGAGAATAAAAATTAATATAAAAAACACATGATGTTATTCATATTTCATCCAACCATTAAGATAATCTTATTTAAATTTTAAATGTCTGCACACTTATACCTAAAGGTCACCTAGTTGTGGATCCTCCACCTAATAAAACAAATATTACTACACCATAATCTGATATAAAAATCCTCTATAATTAATATTATCTAAATAAAAAATAATAATCAAAGATATTCCAATATCTTTCACTCATCACTTTCTTCTTGAGAAACATTTCCATAAGTTTACCTAATCAAATTTTTAACTACTATATTCCATTTTCTTGTAGAATATGTGATTTCAAAATCATAATCTTTAATAAACTTTTTCCATATTTTTTGATAAAGTTTTATACCCCACTAATATAATATATAACATAATATTTTTTGGTTAGTGAAGACCACAAAGAATGAACCATGTAGGTAATGTCTCCACATTTTTAAATAAAAAAATACAACCACTAACACAAGTTCATAAGTCACATAATTTAATTTATGAAGAAAAAATTTCTAATATATAGGATATGAATTTCTTATCCTATATTAAAATCCACCCAATACATGGTGTGAGGCATAACTATAAACCTTAAACATAACTTGTAATATCCTGACCCAACCATGACCAATAAAACCTGACCCCCATTCAAATCAAAATGTTATTAGATTATTGGAACTATATCATGACCGCCAAAGACTAGATGATAAACATAAACTACCAAAAAAAAAAATGGGGTGAAATTAATCTAAAAAATAAAATAGAAACCATGTATGATACATAGTGGAATTATGAATGCAAATTCATACAAAAAACATCCAAAAATAAAAAAAATACACAAAATCAAAAATATAATCTTTTAAAAATAACTAACCCACGACCAATAATACCACCTACAATAATACCCACTATAAAACCTGTTATAATCTATCCAATACTATGAAAAAATGCTACAAACTATCTACAACTCAAGAAAAATATTATCATCATGTTCCTCAAGATTAACATGTAGAGGGTTGCAATAATAATTTATCTAGATTTCCCTAATGGATTTCTATGAGTCCAATACATATGAAAACCAAGTAGCATATATGTGTTTTATAAAAAAAATTCTAAAACCCAAGATAATTTATCTAATTAATATAATGAAAATCAATCATAAATAAAATATCATTATTTTTCATAAAACCATAAACTAAACATACTATAACATTATCAATTTCATATCATTCTAATTATTTTATCATTTCCACCTCTAACATGGATGCACCATAAGTCTATGTCTTAAACATTTGTGTAAGTCCTACCCAAATTCCCACTATTTTTTTATTTAAGAAACACCTACACTAAATTGGGACTCACAGAACCTCACTGTCTAACCCAAAAACCCCCACTTAATTGGGTTTCCTTAATCATTCCTAAACCCTCAACAAACTAATATAAAAAATTTAAAATATTCTGTCAACAATGAATCACAAAATTCTATATGAAGGGACAACCAAACAACAATAAAAAAAAATCAAAAATCAATTACCCAGTATTTTAGATTTAGAAAAAATGCTCATGCACCTAGAAAATCTACTTTTAATTTTCTTTAAATTAACACATGCTAAAAGCAAACATTAAAATTCATAAATCAACATTTTTAATTCATTTTAAACTGATTTAAATGATTTATTTTAAAATATAACATCCAAGCCACAATATTTTTTCACATACTATTGTGTAGTAGATTCCACCTACCTCAACCATATTGTAAGAGAAAAATAAAACTTTCCCGACCATGATCTATCCTTCTTTCACCCTTAATATAAACCTAAACACAAAATACCTAATTTAGAAACTATATTTCCCTCTATTTTGTAAAATTCCCTTGGGAAGGATTCCTAAAAAATAATATGGGATGGAAGGAGGAAATAGAGAATATATTAACTTAAATATAATGATTCCCCAACTAGTGATGGAATAAATACACTTATATTGGGTATGAATTCTAAAAAATATCATTAAAAGCAACTCAAATTCCCCTCTCCCAAGTTGGGATTGAAACAAGGGATTAAAGAGGGTTTTTAGAGGTCAAAATCACTTTTTTTGGGACACTAAAAAATACATGGTATTAATGAACAATCACTAAGACTAAGAAGTATACTATATATATCCCAATACCTCAAAACCAAAATGAATTACTAAAATTAATGATCTATAAGACTATGTATAAGACCCTATATTTTCTACTGCCTCCTGTTTCACCCTGATTCACCACTAAATTTTTCCAAACACTTCCCCACTTATAAAAAACTTATTCTAGTGCTCTATAAGACCTTTATAACCCATAATAAAACTTTAATAATAATTAAAAAATATTTTATCTTATTTTCCACTTTTACCCTATTTTACACACAACATATCCTCCAAAAATTATTAAATATCCCTTAATTCCTTCCACACGTTCCCTTTAAATCACACAAAACTTTCTAAACTATAAAAACCATCTTAAATTGGATAAAAATAACTAAACCTAAATATGAATCTTCAACCTAAAAAATATAGCTTTAAAACTATATACCCATTAAACATTTTTCCTCCTAATGAAATAAACAACAAGTAATTCTATCAAATAATAACAAAAAGGTGGTTATTAAAATCACCCACCATCACAATTTCCATCCCCAAAAATATAGTATAAATACTAAGTTTATAGTTATCATACCTTTGGAATGATGAACTTCTATGAATTCCTCACCATTAGGAATCCTTATTCACTAGAAAAATGTTTATAATGGTAGGTAATTACCACCTTGTTGCCTATATGTTTAATTAAAATCACTCATAATTCATACCATACCATGGTGGTACCCCACTAGGTTTACCTTAACCTATGCCATCACATGCTTAACCCAATACACCAATGGACTGTGACACCTAGTCCCAACTAATGAGGATATATAACCAACAATTATATATCAAATGATAATGTAATTTAACTTTATAATTTTAAAAATAAAATTAAAACCAAATTTGAAAACAAAAATATTACTTCAGTAGAAAACCATTTTACCCTTATTTATCAAAAAACATTTTAAAACTAGTATAAAAGTGAAGTATATCTTACATTATCTCCCAGTATAATTTTACCCAATATCTATCTTGGAAACAATGGACTCATTAATTCTTTAAATTTTTCATATAATTTTAAATTCAACCCTAAAATTAGAAACTCTATAATTAAGTCCCCTATCCAAATTTGACTCTATTAATTATACCTCACATTTATATATTCTAAGGTAAGAACTTTTTGAAATAATCCAAGTTACCAACTAGGATTTTTACCGAATCCAAAAATATATTTCCATTCTAAAACTCTATAAAAACTAAATTAATACACCCAATGAATCTTAAATATCTAAATCTCATAATTCACATTGTATTTTATAATACCTCAAAATAAAAAACTCAAAACCAAGATTAGGTTCATTTATTATCATAATATCAAATAAATCCTAATGATTCTAAATATCCTACTTCTATAAAAACACAAAAATAATTCCTAAAGGGTGTGAAAAAATCATCAAATAATTTATACAAAAGTTTATAACCAACAACCCCAAATTATTACACAACTATAATAAGCACTATCAATGTTATAAACCCCATAAAATTCCACCAAAATATCATTTCTATTCTAATATCCTCATAACATTCCACTTTCTCATAATTCTTGCATCAACCAGAACTTTTTCATATTTATCCACATTAAAAAAAACACTATATTCCAAAATATTATTCCATTTTCCTTCACAAAAAAATGATTTAAAATATTTCTATTAAACTATACCTTTAATATCATAAAATCCATGTAAACCAATAACCTCTTATATAAAAAATACACACCAAAAAGGAAATCCAATACAAAACAACAAGGAACAGACATATATCCCCCTAAAATTAAATTATTACATCAAATTTAACTTTTCCCTAAAACCATATCTGAATAGACCCATAAAAAAACATACTTCCAACTATTTCCACAAATTATCCTGGATAACTTGGTACAATGATACCTAATCTGATCCTAACATGCACATAAGGGTATCCCCAATCCCCATGGGTTGGAGACTAGAACCTAGCATTATTTAGAAGACATGGAGACTAATTTTGATACAAGGGTCTAATAAATAAACTAAATATTGTAAAATAAATAGAATATAATCATTATGCTAAAAAAATAAAAAATAGAAAGTACCTCATATAGATAGATAAACATATTAATTTAAAAAATAAACCAAAGGACAACTGAACATCCATCAAGACATAATACCCCAATCCCTATGAAAAAAGTGGACCATAGCTCCACTGGCCACCACAATCACTCCAGATTTCCATAGATCAAGCACACCCACCACCTCATAGTGGAACTTTCCCTTTCCCTAGACCTGGCTTAATATAATCTACAAATTTCCAAATTCAAAGTTAGGGTGTGAGTTAAACAGCCCTGTAGGGTCTCACCAAGTTTTATATAATCAATTCCATAACAATTAAACCATCTATGATTTCAATTTAAATAAAAAAGGAATGGTAAGTTATTTACATATTTTAATCCAAAACAGGTTTTCAAATCAAAAGATGATAGATATATCAAAAACATGATTAAATGAAAATTTAATATAAAACATTTTTATAAATTATTTAGCTTAAATTAAATAGTTCTAAAACATTATCATATAGAATCAACTCAAACAAACAAAGTACCATAACCATATTCCCTAAGATTAATTAGTTTCTTGATATAGGATATTCACACTTCTAATCATCAATCATGACTCAAGTATATGTTCATATGTCCTTAAGGATCAAGATAATGAGACTAATCAATCAATATCCCATTAGGGACAATAATACTAAACTAGGTTTAGTTAGAGTTGTCATCATAAATCCATTTCTAGGGAGTAAGAGTCCTAGTTTTCTTATCTTAATCATCCACTAACTACTTAGGCTCACATATGCTTCAATTAATAAATCAATCATCATAAAATCAATCATTTCAAATCAATTCATCATTCACAGTTCAATTTACAAATTTCATGTTTCAATATTCCATTTAAATTTCAAAATTAAATAATAGTTTTTTATCAATTTCACACCTTTCATATCATATTTTATCTAAATAAAATTTTATAATGAATCATTATCAAATTATTCCATAAAATATTTTCTTATTTTAAGCCATCATTTTTCTCAAATCACACCCAAAAATTTCAATGTCTATGAAATTGAGGTTTTTTTCACAATTTCCATGCCCTTTTTAAATTAAACTTTAATTCATTTTATATCAAGGTTTTATAAATAAATTGAAAAATGATTTAAATTTAATCAATCAATTTTCGGTTTAAATTATAGGGTAAATCCTTATGGAAACACCTAACTTTTATCACATGATCAAATAAACACCCATAATAGGAAACACCAATGAAGAATGAGGGTGAATGAGATTAAAGAATCGACCCTAGAATCAAGATCCATCACAACAAATATCTAATTCATCAAAAAATTGAGGATTAAAATCTATAAAAAGGGAGATAAAGGAGGGGGATATAAAACCTAAATCAAGAGTGAAATCACATACCAGAGAGGGATCAAATCTTTCACTAACACTCTGATTCATAAGAGAAGAGGTTAGAGGATCCCAGAAACCCTCTAAAGAGCCTAAAAAATCCATTAGATATTATTAGGGTAAAATGGAGGGGTGTTAGGAATCTTAAATGGGGTTCTATAGATTTTTAATTAATTTTTTAGGGGATGAAAAAAACATACACATGATTTCCTGGTTGGGATGCATGGTTATTAGTAACTGTGAGCCCTAACCATATTACCTTACTAGGATTTTGGAAAGGATGCACGGTTTGGCCACATGGTTAGTTTAACAATGTGAAAATCATGTAACCTCCCACTATCCAAGGCTATAGGTTTGGAGAAATGTCACATGGTTTGAAACTAATTGTGTGCCCTATCCATTGCCTCACAACAGGGGACACCATTTTCTAGGACAAACCGCATGGTTATACCTAACCGTGAACCATAAATGTACAACCCATGGAATTACAAAATTTATAAAAAGTAACAAAAACTACCTAGAATAAGTTACCTAAAATTAAATTCAAATAAAGGGTGAAAAATATCCAAAAGACAAGTAACAGGATGTTGCAACCTCTCCACCATAAATAATTTCTATCCTCATAAAGCCAATAAAAAAGTTTACATATCAAAAAGATGAGGACATTGCTATATCAACAGTTCCTTATGCTTCTAAGTCTCATGAAAATTAGAACCATGAATCTATATATGATGGGACAAAGGTATATACTTCCCACGAAGAACCTTTGTCTTGGACTCAATAATCCTAACTTGATGCTCGGTTACAGATAAATCTGGTTCCAGATCAAGATATTTTCAATTTTGGATATGAGAAGGGTCATATAGATACTTTTTGAGTCATGATACATGAATTTGTTTTGAATCAATGTCAACTATGGTGGAAATTATAAATGATAAGACACATTGGCAACATACTCAAAAATATAAAAAGGACCCACAAACCTTGGTATACGATTTCCCTATTTCCCAAGACTTCAGTGACCCAATAGATGTGAAACTCTTAAGAACACCTAATTTACAACTAAAAAACTCCAAATTTCATTGTTGAGTATCAAAATAGGATTTATACATCTATGTTCCTCCACTATTATTTGATGAATCATCTGAATTGTTACAATCATCTCTTGGACCAACCTTTTCCAACCAAGGAGGCTTCACCAATCTCCTACCAAAAAAGAGAATATCTTTAATCCTAGCCATAAAAGGCCTAAAAAGGATCCATTTGAATAGTATAGTTGTAATTAAACTAAAAATTTCCCAAATGGACATCCTAATATCTACCAAAGTTGAGAATGAAAGCATGAAGTATGTCTTATAAAATCTGTATAACTCATTCTGTGTGACCATCCATCGGTGGATTATATGCCATGATCAAAATCACCTGAGATCCCACAAACTCCTAGAGTCCTATTAAGAAATGAGATGTTAAATGAGGATATCTATTAGAAATTATAAGAAATGTAACTCTATGTAATTAAATAATATCTTTCACATAGATACATCCCAAATAATTAACTTTGGTTATATCTATAATGGGTTTGAAATGAGATGATTTTTTAGCCAATAAATCAAAATACATATCATATTATTCTCTTAAGGGGTACGTGACAACCCAACCATTAAATTTATATAAATATCATTCAACTTCTAAGTTGGAATATGAAGTAGTTGAAGTAAAACCAAAGGTATCTGGTGCTCATATTTGACCTGCTAACTGATATAATAATGAGAAAAAAATACAGTGATGTCTCATCTCATACCTAGACACATGAATCATCACTGTATATCATAAAACACATTTTTGTTATGATGGTGCACCACCCACTTAGAATTATGAAAATTCCCCCACATTTTTTCTCACTAGAAAATGTAAAACATTTCAGTTCTAGAAACATAAGACACCCTCAAAAGAGAAATAACACTCACCGATAGTCCCCCAAACATAAAAATTGTCCCTAATTCCACATAATTAATCATCAATATGTTGTTCCAAAAGAATCTTATAGATAAGAGAGGAGGTTAACTGAATTTTTTTCAGAACAATCTTAGTCGCATCCTCATGTACTCCCAAATATAGTTGAGAAAATAGATCCATAAGATTCCACTATTCTGATGATTCTTTCATGGATTGGGTCGGAAGTTTCCTTTTTAAAAGCATTATCAATGACATCCCCATTACCAAGGGTGTAAGAAATTTCAAAATCAAAAGACTTTAGGTACTCCATCCAACATCTCTGTTAAAGATTAACATATTTTTATGAGAAGATATAACTCAAACTTTTCTGTTTGGAATAAATAGTAACCATTTATCAGAAAAGGAAATGACACCAACTATTAGAATCATTCATCACAATAGTGAGATAAATATCATGGTTCAAATAGTTCTTCTCTTATATCCTAATATGTCTGGAAATATAGGCTACCACATGATCACATTGTATAAGAATGAAACCCAAACCTAAACCAAATGTGTTACAAAATACCAAATAGACATGCCCATTCTCTAGAAGATTCAACATTGTTATATATGTAAAAATACATTTCAACTCATCAAAGGAACCTTGAAATTTTACATCCCACAAGCACTTTACTCCCTTATGAGTGATAGAGGTCATTAGAGAAGCTAGTTTCGAGAAATATTTAATAAACCTATCGTAATACCCCACCAAGCCAAAGAATATATGAAGCTTGAAAATAGTATATGGTTTCTTCCATGTCATAACAGCCTTCAACTTCTTAGGATTGATTGAGTTACCATGTTATGACAACATATGTCCCAACAACATCACTTTTCAAATCTATAATCTACATTTTGATAGCTTGGCATAAAGTCAAGGATTTCTCAAAATTTAAAGAACTGCTCACATATCACACACATGGTCTTCCACAGTCTTAGACTAAACTAAGATATCATCAATGAAGAGTACTAGGAACGAGTTAAGGTACTAATGAAATATCATGTTCATAAATTCCATACAAAACTATATGATAATTGGTTAGACTAAATGGATTTAAAATATAATCATAATTTCCATATCTACTCCCAAAGGTGGTATTTGGGATGCCATATTCTTTGATTGTCAACTGATGGTAACCAGATCAAAGATCAATCTACGAGAACCACTTATCCCCTTTCAACTGGTCAAAAAAATCATCAATCTATAGAAATATATACTTATTATTTACTGCAACTCAGTTTAGTTTTTGACAACCTATACCAAGATGAAGTGTCTAATGATTTTTCTTTGAAAATAGAATAGTTGACACCAAAGGAGACATGCTCAAGTGTATAATTCCTTTATCCAAAAAGTAATCAAACTAAATATTTGACTCTTTCAGTTTATATGGTTCCATAAAATAGGAGGGAATTGATATGGGCTATGTACCTGGTACCAAGTCATTAGAGAACTCTATTTCCCTTAATGGTGGTAAACTAGAATACTTAGATGGAAAGACATCATAAAACTTGATGAAAACCAGAGGAATATTTTCACTCAGATATTATCACTCCATGTCAAAATAAAACATTGATATTACTCTACCCATCTCTATAATAGGATGTATATCCTTACTCAATGTCAAGTATCACTCACCTTGGAAAATGAATCACACCTCATCGATGGTAGTAAAGGAGACCTGTTGAAGGTAACAGTGAATCTGGGATTTATGGTTAATCAAAAAATCCATACCAATAATAATTTCAAGAGGTTTAATGTCTAGAATCATAAATTTTATTATTATCTAGATCTATGATAAGGAGGAGGAATAAGATGGGAATTAGAGGCCCTACCATCTCTTCAGTTTGAGGTGTGTAGCAATATCCATTACATAATACATAAGATCCATAAGAAGGTTTCAAAAATTCACTATACGAGTTGATATGAATGAGTGTGATGCACCGATATCAAATAAATAAGTCACTAAAGATAAAGCTCTAGTGACGGTACCTCTCACTATTGCTGGACCCACATTAACTTCCTCTAGATATTCTTCCACTGTGTAAAGAGGATTCATTCTAGATGACTATGGATGAAAAACCTTAGTTCTTAAAGCATATGATTTAAAAGTATCACTTTTAGGTGATGATAATTTTGTTCCACTACGTAGGGTATAAAAGATTTGGCATAATTTTTATAGGTGGCCTGAGTGGCTGCATGAATAATAGATCATTAGTGACTTAGTACAAACATGCTTTAAGTGACCAACCTTACCACACTAAAATTAAGTCAAAGGGACTCTTATAGGAATTATAGGAGGATTGGATGAATCCTTATATGAATAATTCTATTGAGATCTACCATGATACTCATCATGTTTCCTATTTCCTTTAAAGATAAGAACAGAAATACCACTAGGAGTAAGAGGAACTCCCATAAAACATGACTTTCTAGATGCTCTATACAACATGTTTTCATAATAAGTGAGCTTCAATATAAAAACCTAGAATCAAATATCAGATCAAAGGACCATCTAAAATCTTTGAACCTTAAGTTTCTCATTCATCACCACCTCAGAATAAAACTAAACAAGTTATGAAAAGAGGTTTGCATACAGAGTCACAGTTCTGTCAAATTACTAGAGGCTAAGAAACTCCATGGAATTATCCCTGACCATACAATCTTTATAAAACCTATTATTGAAGATAACTTGAAATTATTTTTAGTCGATGACCACATATTTCTTCATCATAACCATTAAATCCTACCATCTCCTTCTAGACCCTTCAAGCTTGAAGGTAACACACTTCACCTTTATCAAATCAGGAATTTACAAGAACTAAAAAATTAGCTCAATATTTTTCAACCAATCCTATACCTTTTTAGGATCATTATATCCTTGTAAGTCTAGTGGTTTCTTCTGAAGAAAATTTTGATCAAGATATCTATATTGTTCCACTCAAGGTTCCACAATAAGAGCCTGAATAGGAATAGTTTTAGGTACTTTTCCTAGAGATTGGACTGCACACACCACTATCTAAACATGTTTTTGATCCATTGGAGGATTTGATTGATGTGGTTAACCAAAAAAATCTTCCTGTATCCTATTCAAACATCTTCTTAGAGTCATGATGCTACGCAACACCAATAGTCAACAATTAAATATAAACAAGGATACACAAATTACTAACTTAATTAAGAGATACAGGAATATCAATTCAATCAAATAGAATTTAAACCTCTTGGATTTCATGATACTCAGGTCAAGTTTAGGGAAAAGATTATAATATGATCAGATTATTACTCAAATACACTTTCCCTAAATACCCATGGTGATTTAAGGCTCATTAAAATTAGAGCTATCCAAACACTCACTCGTAACTACCTCTTACATCCTAAAAACTATACCTCATGTCTACCTAGACAACCCCAACCACATAATAACATCAATTAAGGTAATCAAACAAAAACTTCATTTGATACCATTTTCTCAAGAGATAGACTAGATACCCTACTACACTGTCACCTGATATGGCCCTAAAATGGATTGAAGGGAATCTCTGATCCCCACAGGCAGGTGAATTAAACCTAGCATTATCAATAAAATAGAGGAAACGATTTATCCCCAAGGGTACAATAAAAAAATCTAAACAGAAGAAGAAAAATTGAACATAGTTTGTATTCCATACACTACCCAAGGATAAATTACCACAAGAAGGTAGATTAACATCCCAAGGAAAACATGAACCAAAGGACAACACAACATCCATCCAGGCATAATCTCCCAATCTTTATGAAATAAGTGTACCATTGTAAGAACCCTATTTTTCATTGAGGTATTAATATTCTTAAATTTCAATAAACTCTCGTCAAGTATTTATTTATGGATTAAACCCTATAACCAAGTCTTTAGTCTAGTCATTCATTTAGTTTTTTTGAAGGAAGAAAGGGGTCTAGATCCAGGATATAGAACAAATACATAGCATGAATTTTCAATTCACAATGTGTATTCATCTAGATAGATCCTTTGACCTAAGGAATTAATGATGTGAATTGGTTGGGCCAGACCCCTGGCCCGAGGAATTCATGGTGTGAATTATTTTTACATGTCGTGAATTTTTATTGGGTTGTTTTTAAAGGGTAATAACCCATTTCTTTTCCTAACTCCCTACCCTCTATTTTCAATCACATAATAGAGCCTCCACCACAGGGTATCTTTCCATTACCTTACCTAGTCCTTGATCTTATTCTTCTTTCCAGAATATGATTCTATATCTATCTATCATGTTAGATATCCACCAATAATCTATCCACTCCACTAGATCATTTCTCTACTTTTCTTTCCATTGATAAAGTTATTTTTGGTGCAAGTTAATATGAACTATTTTTAGGGAATTTATACGTTTCTCCATTTTCATCCAATATAAACCAAAATAAAGGCCGATATTGGATGAGGAGAGTAATACAAGATTAAGGTAGGTGTTATACAAATTTTTTCTCAAAGTATCACTATTTATAAATTGTTTTCATTTTGCGCATGCCGGTTTCACTAGGAATTTCTTCTAAAAACTTATCTACTTTAAATTCAATAATCTAGATTTTAAACTAAGTACCTAGTGATACCTTTTGATATTTTTAAAGGTTGAAACCACAAATCTAAACACCCATTTAGTGTGTGTACCATGTTATTCCTCATTGAACCATTTTTTGATTATTCATAGAACCATTAAGGTGTGGCCGATTGACCTCTAATAAAGTAAGTGATTTAATTTAATGATTGAAACTTAAATGGTTAAATTTAAAGTATAAATTCATATGTATAGATATCACTTGGCCCTTATCCTTTATAATTAATTTGATAACTGGTTGCATGTACTTATTTCACCTTATTATGTATGATGAAAGGTAATGGAATGAACTTAATGAAAATGTAATTGGAATGAGTATTACATGGACTTAAATGACTTATGATATATATATATATATATAATGTATAAGGTGACTATTTTATATGAATCTTTTTCTTCTTTATAAGAATGGTCAGAATTGATCCAACCTTGGATTCTCGATGGAATGCCTTGGGCACTCAGAGGATGCCATTACGATTCATTAAACTAGTTTCTAAGGGAGATACCCACCTTTGAACTTGGTCTTTTTCTATTAATGGATGCCTAGAATGACACTGTAAGATCCCTTCACTTTCTATTTAGAAATTAGAATGCCCCATATTCACCCCTTATATTTAGCTTGATGTCTATAGACATGTGACGCCTTAGATCATTATCCTTGGGTTCCATCATGCTTAGCCTAGGATTTACTATGGACAAGCTCCATAGAATCTGTTACAAACTCTTCCAGTGTATTGACTTGAGGTTACATCTTGGATTACACTTAGACCCTTATTCTAGGATTCTTGGTTTTCTATAGTGAGATGGATCGACCTTCTAATGTAATTGATTCCTTAGTTTTACCTTGGATCTTATGTTATAGTCATTATATTTTATAGTACTGCTCACACCTTTAAGTATCCATTTTATAATAAATTTAATTGTAATTAAATAAATAAATTTATGTTTAGATACTATATGAGGTTGAAATAGGTATGGGTTTTTTACATTAACAACGTTTTTATTTTAATACACCTTCACACCTTATAGTTTATATTCATAGATTGAATTTTTTATAGATTCCATTGGTGGTGGACTAATGATATTTATCTTATAACCAATATGGGACACCATTTTCACCCATGAATATTATATTATAATATGTGTGGAAAAAGGTAAATATCCCATTTTGGAAACTTTAATTCTTACTTTTGGATCAGAGCTTGGTAGCAGATGATTGAGCCAATTCCCATGATTCTTGGATAGTTTTTCCCTTTTTGATTCTTTAATATATCATGTATTGTTATGTGTTCCTATTTTCATGTCTTCATATTTTCCCTTTTTAAATAAATTCCATCATCTTCTATATATGACGTAGTTTACAACTTTTAATGATTATTTATTACTTGATTCTTATGCTTGTTTCCACTACCTTATTTGTTGTTACCATTCTTTTATTTTTATCCATATTTTCACCACTATGATCTAATCTTACTAGAGGGAATAGTCTCCCCATAGATACACCCTAGTACCTCTCTCTTAGTTAGTAACCTCTAGTAGGGGAGGTTCTATTGAGGCCATGTGGCTAATTGGGTTTAGTTACTAAGGAGTGAATTAGGCTCAGGATTCCACAAAGTGGTATCAGATTAGTTTCTATTATTGTCTTATTATTTGGGAAATTTATACAAGATATTAGGAACATGTTAGAACTTGTTCATAATCCATGCTTTGGAGTAGCTAGACCAACTTCATGGTAATAAACAAGTTTATGGGGAATTGGAAATTATTTTTTTATATTCCTCCTATTATAGTTGATATATTTTCATCATTGGGTGAAGAAAATTATTTTTTTTATTTTTATTATGATTTATGGATATTCTACCTTGGTCTTGTATGGAAAGGAAAATTGATACTTGCATCATCATAGGCAACTAGGGATTCACATTCCATGAAAATTTCATTCCATATAGGTGAATTTCATTGCATACATTTTTTGTGTTTCCTGTGATTGTTGATTGTGAATTGGTTTTGATATACACCTATTCTATTAAAGTCTTATATTGGAAATAGAAATTGGTTTTTTAAAATGTCATCATAAACCTAAACATTGTTTTCCCATATAACATGATGGTGGCATCTTAAATAGCCTATTTCAATCCATGTAAGATTTTTACCCCTAGTTTCATGAGCTAGACTATGGATGTGTTTATATGAGTACCAAATGTAATTTATATAGAGTATGAGACTTTATAAATTGGAAAGGGTTATTTATCAAATCAAACCATCACATTTTACCCATTACATTATGAGATTGAATGTAAGTGGGGATAGTTGCAATTACATGGGTGACAAACTTAGTTTATAAAGTGTAAAAGACTTTATAAATTAGGGATGGTAATATATTTAATTAAACCTTTAATTATGTATATATGAACATAAAAAAATTAAAAATTTTAATTTTGTATTATAAATAAAACGGTTTATAGTAAATGGGAAGGGAGAGTTCAACTTAAGGAGTATTTTACTCCTTAACTTTGAATTGAACCATCTGATATACCAGAATTGATGTTGTTGAAAACTTAAAGACTTAAAAAAATACCCTAACCTTATACCTGGGTAGTTGGGATAGTATTCCTTGGGTAGTGAGGTCCTATGTTTATATTTCTGATATAAGTGGAAGTTGGTTGTTGGGCCTTGAGTTCTTTCTTATTCTAGTGGAGGTCTCTTTATATACTTTTATTGATTATTTTTCTATGGTTTGTGCTTAGAATTTTTAGAGATATTCCACCATGAAATCCTTGATTCATGTCATAGGAAGGTGGTGATGATCATTATCTCAAGATAGTGGGCCCTAAGACACTAGTATTGCCTCCAAAAGTACCACCTATGGAACCACCTGATGTTTTCTAACTGGGAAATGATGCTCAACTTTGAGAGAGTTTACTATGCTTGATGTAGTATTTGCAGGGTTCTTTATGTCTTGTACCTATGATGTATAATATTACTCATGAATTATAACTAAAAAATCCTCCCATATTCTTAGGGTATGGAGTTCCTCTGGATGCTGAGTCATGTATAGAATACATTTTATCTATCTTCAAGAATATGAAGACACCTCCAGAAAGAAGGGTAAACCTCATCACTTATATGATATGTGATTCCACCAAGATCTTGTGGGATGTGATTATCCAAGATGGTCATCTTCAGATCATGGTCTGGGATGATTTTTAGACGGCTTTCTACGATTGAATTTTCCCTGAGATGTTAAGAGCTAACTGAGCCAGTGAGTTTATACACCTAAAGAAAGGTACTGCGTCGGTCATGGACTATTGGATTCTATTCACTAAGCTTAAATAATTTTCACTAATTCTTGTTGGTGATGAGTTATATTTAATAAGATGATTCAAGGATGATATAAGGTATTCCATCCACTCTTAGGTTAATGTCTACTACCTATCCACCATTTATGATATCATGAACTGGATTCTTAACAATGAGCGCAATATGAGGGAAGAGGATAATAAAAGTTATAGAGGTTTAGTGCCGAGATAGGGTAGTAGTTATTATAACATCAGGAAGAAACGCCTTTAGGATGCTTGTCAGAGTAGTGGTTTCTAGAGTATCCTTATTTATATCTCTATTGTATTCTATCCATGTGGTAGAAAAGGGCATGTGAAGCCAAAATGTGACAAAGATCTACTAGAGTACCATGTGTGTGGATAGAAGGGACATTTTAAAAGGTATTGATGGAATTTTTTTCCTATTTGTAGTGAAAATAGACCCACACCAGCTATAACTTCAGAAGAAGGATCAGTTACTACATGTCTGAAAAAAAGCTGGAGTAACATTGATAGAATAAACCAAGGATGAGGTCATGGCTAATGTGTCCAGAACTCTGATTTTTAATGCCATCAGAGTGGACCTAGTTTGGGTAGTCTAGCTGTATCTCATGGTTGTGAATAAGAATAGTTTCACACATTACAACAAATACCCAAGGAGCAGAGTGAAAGGATATATACTATTCGAGGTAATATTCTAGTAACCTCTATTATCATATCAACTTTGTTAGATATAGGTTCCTCAAACTCATTTATTTCGATATGAATATTGGAAATCATTAGGATTAAAATTTAGTACTTTTGTGGGGTTATGACCCTAGAAACACCCATTGTTGTATGATCAGAGGTTATATTCCAATTCAAGGACTATCCTTTTGAGATTGCTGATTATCACTTATTATGGAATTTGTTTATCCTTAAGATGATAGGTTTTGATTTCATACATGGGATGGATTGGATCATGAATTATCATTCCTACATTGATGGTTGTCACTGAAGTGTGACTTTTAAATCACCCAGGAGTGGTATATATGTGCATAAGGGAAATGAGATGTTTAGGCTGGTCGAGAAGGATTAGGGAATTGTGAGCTGGGAGGAGTGAAAACCCAGATTTCCAACATTTTCTTTGGATGGTGCATCTGATAGTTTTTATGTTGGTAGTGGATCATTTTAGGGATGTTTTCCTGGATAAATTCTTTGGACTACCTCTTGAGAGAGAGGTAGATTTTATAACTGATCTCATTCCATTGGTAGCTCTAGTATCTATTTCTTCTTATAGGATAGAACCTAATAAGTTATATTAGCACAAGAGAAAATTATAGGATTTATAATCTAAGGGTTTTATCTGAATTAGTACTTATACTTGTGTTTTTCTTTTCTTTTTCTCCAAGTAGGTAGAAATAAACCTTTAATTTTTCATGGTTTAGTGATGTTTAAACTAGATTAAATTCAAGAACCTGTATCATTTACCTTGAATAGATAATATCTTCAACTAGATCTGAGGATCTAGAGTGTTCTTAAAGACCAACCTGAGATCAGCCTATCATTAGGTGTGATTCAGGACTTCAGATATACCATATACGACCTTATGAATTTAGTATGATTTATATGAGTACCCAGTTATTCCATTCATTCTTATGAACACACATACTATTTTCATGACCTCGATAAATAGGGTTTTCCAACCCTATATAGATTCCTTCATCATGGTTTTTGTGGAAAAAATCTTAGTGTATTCTCATAGTCTAAGAAACCATGAACAACATCTTGAGATCATATTGAATATACTAAGAGAGAATTAATTATATGCTTAGATTAAAAATTTTCACTTATGGAATGACAAGGTTTAATTATTAAGTCATATTATCTCAAAATCAGGAATATTAGTTGACTTAGAAAAGGTGAGTGCTATTGTTTCGTGGGAGCATCCCAATAACGGGTTTGATATACATAGTTTTCTAGGTCTATATGGACATTACTGGACTTTTATAAAGGACTTTTCATACCTTGAGGCACCTATTACTGGTATGAATAAGAAAAATTTGAAGTTATTGTGTTCTGAAGAGTGAAAGAATGCCTTTTATGAGATAAAAGGAAGACTTACTGCCACACTAATCCTAATTACTCTAGATCTTGGTAGAGTTTATAAAGTGTTATGTGATGAATTATGCATTGGTATGAGTGAAATAATAATTTAGGAGGATTGATTCATTATATATGAGTCTATCCAGTTGGGACCTCATGAGAATAATTACCCAAAACATGACCTCAATATTGTAGCAGTCGTTCATGACTTGTATTTCTAGAGGTATTATGTTGTGGGAGAGCACTTTATGGTGTTAATAAACAACAATATCCTAAAATATATCTTTACGCATTGTGAATAGAATCTCAGACAATGAATATGGGTTGAATAACTTTAGTATTTTGACTTTGATCTTGCCAATATGCATAGAAAGGGAAATATGGTAACTAATGTGATGGGCCAAAAAACATAGGAAAAATCCCTTTAGGAAGCCAGTGAATAATGGAAGTTAATGGACCTATTTTTAGAGATGCATAAAGAGTTTCATGATATTCATGAGTGGTATTTTCTTACATCTTTATCTATCACCTATTCACTCTTGAATAGGGTAAAGAGAAGGTAGTTTTCAGACCCTGAAGGTTTGGTCTTATGGGAAAGTATTTCGGGTGAGGACCTGAATCCAGATTGGTCTATCAATAGAGATGAAATCTTGCAAATCCATGGATGTATCTGAGTTATTACAGACATGTGAGAGGAGATGATGTGATAATCCCATGCTTCTTAGCGGGGAGTTCACCTAGGTATCTCAAATATGTATCATGATATGCGACACCAGTATCGGTGGCCTTGGATGAAATGCCAGATCATGGGTTTTATCACTAGGTGATCCACCTATTAGTAGGAGAATGTATAATTCCAATAGCCTTATAGATTGTTACAACCCTTACCATTCCTAGAATAGAAATGGTATGATTTCACAATGGATTGTGTGATTGGTTTACTGAGTTCACCTCAAGGTAGTGATGCGGTTTGGGTGGTTATCGATAGACTAAAGAAGGTAGCCCACTTTCTTTATATTAGAGAGACCTTATCAGTGGATGATCTTGGCCTATTGTACGTCTGTGAGAATATACACCTACATGGGGTCCATCATACTATAATTTTATATAGGGACACTTATTTCACATAAAGGTTTTGGAATGGGTTATAGAAAGAATTGGGTACATAGGTTATTCTGAGCAAAACTTGACACCCTCAAACCGATGGCCAATCAGAATAGGCTATACAGGTGCTGGATGTAACACCCCGACCCCTCTAGGATAGATTCGGTGCATTACTTGTGATATTGGCATGGTTATAAGGAATGAAAATCCTGAAGGAATAATCAGTTAATTAGTATTTAAGAAACTAGATACATTGATTTAACATAAATTACATTGGATAAGGTTACAAGATACAATCCATAATGAAAAACAAAAATTGAATCCACTAGCACTCGAAAAATAACCTTATCTTCATAACCTGTTGAAGGTAAACAATGAAAGGGGTGAGATAAAATGCTTAGTAAGGGTTACAAATAACAAAACCAAGAGTACAATAATAATCAAATCATAATCAATCTGACATAATCAAAATGGCATAGTGAATAAATGAACAACTAATGACATTAATAAACTGAGAATGAAACTACATCCATAGATTTTGTCATAGTGAAAACCTAATGGATAAGAATAATAAATGATATTGAATAAAGAGAATGCTTATTAACTTGTAGTCATGTATCTGGCACATGAACCATAATACCATAAAAACGGTTTAGTTCTATGGGTAGAAACCCGTCTGATTTTTGGAAACAAACTCGAAGGGTCTGTCGCCAAACTGTTTTGTCTCATGAGACCTATCGATGCAACGAGGGGCTGTAGTGGGCCCCAACCACCTATAAATCCAAATAATTCTTTATAAAATGATTCAATAAAAGAGAAATATGGATTTTCAATATCCGTATAGATTATAGAATACAGATTCATCAATAACATCCCAAATATACACCGTATGTGAAATGGTATACAGTTTAGACAATAAACATATCCATGACATGAGATTATGGATATTTAATAGAAATATAATTTCAAATGTAAAGTGATATTAAATGGGCAGTAGGTACACCACATAAGTATTATTAGGTGCACAATACAAAGTTAGTCACAACAAAGGGGATATTCTTGAACAAAAGTGAGAGAGAGGATCCCTTACCTTATGCTTGAAGATATTCTTGTCTTGTTTTTAAAGACCTGAATAAACAAATTAGGATTATTAATTCATAATTCCAGAACCTCTTTTATATTTAATTGATATTTTATAACCATATTTAGTTCATTAATGGTCTTTTTTATGGATTTAAGAGATCCAATTTTATTGTTTTGGAAGCATTTTCTTACTTGGTTTCATGCTTTGTTTACTTGTATTCATGATTGGAAGTTGGTTTGAAATAATGTTAAACATCCAGAATTGTTAATATAAATTATTAGTGAAATTAAAGAGACATAAATTATCTTATAATTATTTTGGTTATATTCCATGATGATGACTCATTCGATGAGTTAAACGCTTGAATTTGGCTTGGCAATTTTGTGCTAAATAAACTTGTTTTGTATTTTTATTCCATATTATGAACGTTTAATGATTTTAGTACATTAATAAAGATAAAATACATATATTATGACCTGTTTCAACCATAAATTTGGTTTCATGACCAGAATTGAAAGAATTAATGGAAATTGAAATTACATCGTCCACGATGTCGGTAATTCGACACATCACAGACAATGTTTTTATTCCTTAAATAAGTGGGAGAGGAGAAGAATAATGATGAAGAATTTTCCATAAACATTAGAACATCCAGAAAATACAAGATTCTGTAGCATACATTACTCTTGGTTAATATGAGGTGAGGAAAGAAGGAGAAAAGAAAGGAATCTTAAAATGAATGAAAACTTGATAAATTTCTCATGAAAATTCGACAGCCTAACGACGTCTCTTAAAATTTCATAAAAATAGTTTGATAAGAGGAATGAAATATATCATCAATCATACATATTATGGAAAGTAAGGGTCAATATTTAATGAAATATTCCAACACAATCCCAAGGTAAAGGAATAGAATAACATAAAATGAAAGAAAAGAATGAAAATAAAAGAGGTTGTTTACCTCTTGATCTCTTCTCCTTGAGATCCTTCTTAAGGGATTTGGTTTTGGTCTTTTGGTGAGACCAGAAGCTCTAGGACGCGGGGAAGAGACATGGGAGGATTATTGGGCAAAAATTTGAGGAGCTTCGAGGCTTACATGAGTGAATAGAAGAGGTGGTGGTGGGGGGTTTTTATAGTGGAGGAGAGGGGTAAATTTTTAATATTTAATTTCATTATTTTATTTTTTCCATCAAGACAACAAATAGTATTGTTTCATGTGACCCCTAATAGTAATAATGGAATGTGAGTTAGAACCAAGTGGCCTTTAATCACTTATGATATCATAAATAGTGTATTTTACTGATAAATTGAATATACGGTATTTTACCGTATTTCACTATTCATAAAAATTCTAGAATTTCATAAAAATCCCAAAAATACACCCTTACCATTTTTCAAGATGTAGAATTCAAAAGTTAAATCCATTCTTAAAAAATAATTTTTTAAATATTATTAATTTAATTTTTAAATAAGGTCATATTTAATTCAAAAAATAACAATCTTGAAGTGCCGTTAGTTTTATGTCACATTGAAAAATTAATTAAGATATCATTATCTTGTTTCCTTAAGAAAATGAAATAATATTATTATTTAATTTTCATAAGGGTCATATTACTATTCACCAAAAACCAAGTTTGTTCTATCAAACTCGAAATGACTTACTGATCACAACTCTAGATGACCGTTTTTCGAAATTAAAAACATAGTAGTAGAAAATTTATATTTAATGGATAGGTTTTTACTATCTCCTAAACATCCTAGTGTTGTTTCAAAGGAACACAGTGATGAATATAATGTATTTAGGATAAAAATACCATAAATTGTTTGGGGTGCTACATTATTCCCTCCTTCGGAAATTTCTTCCTCGAAATTTTATGAATAAAGCCCACTAAAAAGATGTGGGTGGTTCTTCTTCATGAAATCCTCTGGTTCCCATGTTGCTTCCTCCATATTATGATTTTTCCAAAGAACCTTTACTAGATGAGTAGTTCAATTTCTCAATACCTTCTCCATTGTGTCAATAATTATTATAGGATTTTCACAGTATGATAAATCAGGTTCTAGTTCTATTTCTTCATATGTGAGTACATGCGTTGGGTCTGGCATGTACTTCTTTAACAACGATACGTAGAACACATCATGAACTCTATAGAGATTTTGCGGCATCACTAAACGGTAAGCTACAACTCTGATTCTTCCCAAAAAATAAAATGGTCCTATGTACCTAGGGCTCAGTTTCCCTTTCTTACCAAACCTTAAGACGCCCTTCCATGGAGATACTTTCAGAAATACATTATCTCCCAATTGAAATTCCAAGTCCTTTCTCCAGTTGTCAGCATAACTCTTCTGCCTACTTTGGGATGCTTTAATATGAGCTTTTATTTTCTTCACATTTGTTGTGGTCTCTTTAATAAGTTTTGGGCCTATATGTTTCCTCTCACCAACTTCATCCCAACAAGTTGGAGTTTGACTTCTCTTTCCATATAATGCTTCATATGGAGACATTTGAATACTAGAATGGAAACTATTATTGTATAAAAATTCCACAAAAGGAAAGTATTGATCACACATACCTTGGAATTCAAGAGAAAATGACCTCATCATATCTTTTAGATTTTGAATAGTCCTTTCAGATTGTCCATCAGTTTGGGGGTGATATGCGGTACTCATATGAAGCTCAATATTCAAAGCCTTCTGGAGACTTTTCCAGAATTTTGACGCAAACCAGGGATCTCGATCAGAGAAAATTGATAGAGGTGCACCATAAAGTCTCACAACTTCATTAATATAAAGTATTTCCAGGCTCTCAAGTGGTAAATCCTCTCTTATTGGAAGGAAATGTGCTGTTTTAGTGAGATTATCAACAATTACCCATATTACATCATTCCTTCTTGGTTTCCTCAGTATTCCGGTGACAAAATCCATCGTAATTTTATCCCACTTCCACATAGGAATAGGTAGAGGTTGTATCACTCATTTGGGATGTTGTCTCTCTGCCTTCACTTGTTGACAAACTAGACACCTTGACACATATTCATCAATTTCTCACTTCATATTATCCCACCAAAAATATTCCTTCAGATTTATATACATCTTGGTGCTACCCAGGTGTATAGAGAAATTTGAGCTATGAGCATCATCTAATAGTTCCCTTTTCAGCTCAGGTACTGATGGAACACATAACCTCTTCCCAAAATTCAGAACTCCTTCTTCATACACGAAGTCAGCCAGTCTTCCATCCTTAACTGCATTAATTTTCTTTTACAGATTCTCATTATCAGATTGAGAAATTTTTATCTTTTCTAGTAAAGATGGTTTAGCAATCATTTGAAAGAGGAGTGATGTTTCCCCTTCCTTAACAATTCCCATATCCATCTTCAGTATATCTATGAATATAGGATCTCTTTCAATCCTCATTTGAGTCAGAAGGCCATGATCTTTCCTGCTTAATTCATCTTCCACCTTATTCGACTTTCCTGGGTGGTAGTGTATTGAACAATCGTAATATTTTAGTAACTCAAGCCATCTTATTTTTCTCATGTTGAGTTATTTTTGTGTGAAAATGTATTTAAAACTCTTGTGGTCCATATAGATCTCACATCTCTCTCTGTAGAGATAACGCCTCCTTATTTTCAGAGCAAAGATTACAGTTGCTAACTCAAGATCATGAGTTGGATAATTTTTCTCATGATTCTTCAACTGTCTTGATGCATAAGCAATAACTTTATAATTTTTCATAAGGAAGCAACCCAACCCATTCTTTGATGCATCGCTGTATATAAAAAATCCATCACTTCCAGATAGAAGAGTCAAAATTGAAGCATTGACCAATATTCTTTTCAATTATTCGAAGCATTCTATAAACTCTTTTGTCCACAAAAACTTAACTCCTTTACGTGTGAGCTTGGTTAGTGGGTTAGCCCGTCAGGCAAAATTCTGAACGAAACATCGATAATAACCTACTAATCCAGTAAAACTACGTACCTCAATTATGTTTGTTGGCGTGGGCCATTCTTGGATTGCCTTTTTCTTTGCAGGATCAACAAGGATTCCATCCTTAGAGACAATATAGCCTAGAAAAGAAACATACTGAAGCTAGAATTCTCACTTGCTAAACTTCCCACATAATTGATTTCTTCTAAGAGTTTCTAGAATAATTCGCAAGTGATTCTCATGGTATTCATAGCTTTTTGAGTATACAGGATATCATTGATGAACACCACAACAAAGTTATCAATATATTACTTGAAAACTCTATTCATTAAATCCATGAAAAAAGAGGGTGCATTAGTCAGTCCAAATGGCATCACTATAAACTCGTAATGCCCATACCTGGTTCGAAATGCTGTCTTAGGAATATCTTCCTTCCTCACATGCATCTGATGATATCCGGACCGAAGGTCAATCATTGAAAAGTATTGGGCTCCATGGAGTTGATCAAATAAATCATCAATCTGAGGCAGATGATACTTATTATTTATTTTAATATCATTTATTTCCTTATAATTAATGCATAGAATCATGGATCCATCTTTCTTCTTGACAAATAGGACTGGGGCTCCCCATGTAGAAACACTAGGTAGAATAAATACCTTTTCACTCAAATACTCTAGTTGTTTCTTTAGATGTACCAATTCCACAGTGGCCATTCTATAGGGAGTCTTTGATATAGGTCTTTCATTAGGAGTTAAATCAATAGAGAACTCAACTTCCCTCACTGGAGGATGTCCAGGTAAATCCTCTGGAAATACATCAATGTACTCTTGAACTATGTCCACATCTTCAATTTGAAGATTTCTTTCCTCACCCATAGATGTTGGTTTATCTTCCTCTCCAAGTATTTCATTTAGTATAGCTACTGGGGGTGGTTCTCGATAAGAATTAGGTGGCGATGTTTTTTCCCTAAAGACAAGGGATTCTACAACATTTTCAAAAATTGTAACTTCCTTCTTCTTACAATAAATCTTCGCAACAAAATTTGACAGCCAATACATTCCAAGAATTATATCAAATTATGTCATTGGTATGATAACAAGGTTAGCAACTAAAGCACATTTTGGTGACTGGAAGGGAACTAGTCGACATGACTTTGTTGCAATGATACATCCCCCAGGAGTTTTGACTGACAACTACTTTATTAAATCAAATTGGACATATCTAATTTTCTTGGAAAACTTAGAATATATAAATGAATTTGATGATCCAGAATCAAATAAGGTGTTGTCTAAGTTTGAGGAAACAATTAAAGTACTTGCCACCACATCATTAGGGACTTCGACCTCCGTAGTTGTAATCGCATAAGCTCTCCCCTGATCTCTTAGCCTTTTCCGAGTCAAGTTTCCTTAGAGTTTAGGACACTCATTTTCATAGTGTCCCATCTCTCTGAAATTATAGAATTGAACATCATTGAATTTTTTCTTCCCCTTGCATTCATCATATTGATGAACCTTTTCTCTAGAGTTATAACAGATTCCCATGCCTTTCAATCATTTACTAAGATAATTATTTCCACAGTTCTCTCATAATGGGAAACTATTTGTTCCCTTTCTCTTCTTTGGTGATTCTCCTTTTCCTTTGTTATCCGATTACCACTTCTTATCTTGGTTTCCTTTGAAAAGATTTGATATAGAAAATTCCCTCTATGTTTTAATGGAACTTGATACAATTCCATCATATGATGAAAATGTTTGAGAAGCCAGTGCACTCCGAAGACTTGGCTTAAGACCTTCAAAGAAATGATCAATCTTGTCTGCCGAGTCACGTACGTAATCTATGGCATACCTGGACAGCCTTGTAAAAGTATCCTTATACTCTGCAACACTGTCCTCTTCCCTTTGTTTCAAGCAAAGGAATTTCCACTTCATTTAAGTTCGTTTCTCATGAGGGAAATATTTCTTGAAGAATATTTCCTTAAAATTCCTCCACTCCATATCTTCTATTTCTTCTTCCTCTAGGGTGTTTTGAATTAGGGACTACCATTGGTCAGCGTGACCCTTGAGACAATATACTACCAGTACCACCTTCTTATTCTCATTACATCTTAATGCCATGAATATATTCTCAAGTGACTTGATCCACTGCTCAGCTACCACTGGATTAGTAGTCCCACTGAAATATGGAGGCTTCTGCTGCATGAAACGATCTAACACAGGTGTGGAATGGTTATTCGTTACAACTTGAGTATGTTGTCCCAATATATTCATGATCTGATCTGCTCCAACATTGACTATGTTGACTTGCTCAGTAGGGAGATCCCTACATTGCCCACGAGTATTGATTTCCCTTGTTCTATTAGACGCCATTTCTAAATAATGGGATAAAATAGATTAGTTTGTGAATCTTAAATAGAAAATAACTCAACATAGATTTAAATTCTATGTATAGCTAATCTTATAAACATGGTTTCTCTAAGGTAAAATTTACATTAAACTCCTTCATAATGGATTGTAAAGAAAATATGAATTATCCTAAGCATATCCCCCGGGAGTATCGTAACCAAGAGTTCAGTAAGGCCTGTTTTCGTGTACCAGTTCCCATTCGAGTCTAGGTCAAAGTGGTGTTTTCGGGTTTTACCCCTAAATACATCTGTGCTAGAGCCGTCTCTACCTACTCATATCCAGACATGGATGTATTGATTGAAAGATCCACATAATCTATTCCTTAACAAAATACCAGGACATTCTTGTAAGTTTATCCTCAAATTCTAACTTAGGGCTCTGTTCCCTACTATATATTTCCTACCCTAGTTTCCAAGTTTCCTACTAAACTTCCTCTGATACCAACTGTAACACCCTGACCCCTATAGGCTGGAGCCGGTGCATTACTTGTGATATTGGCATGGTTAGAAAGAATGAAAATCCCAAAGGAATGATCAGTTTAGTAGTCTTGAAGAAACTAGATACATTGATTTAACATAAATTACACTGGATAAGGTTACAAGATACAATCCATAACGAAAAACAAAAACTGCATCCATTAGCACTCAAAAAATAACCTCCTCTTCATAACCTGTTGAAGGTAAACAATGAAAGGGGTGAGCTCAAACACTCAGTAAGGGTTACAAATAGCGGAAGAAAGAGTACAATAATAAGTGAATCATAATCAATATGACATAATCAAAATGGTATAGTGAATAAATGAACAACTAATGCCATTAATAAACTGAGAATAAAACTGCATCCATAGATTTTGTCATAGTGAAAACCTCATGGATAATAATAATAACTAATAATGAATAAAGAGAATTCTTATTAAATGGACATCATGTATCTGGAATATGAACCATAATACTGTAAAAATAGTTTAGTTCTATGGGTAGAAACCCGTCTGATTTTTGGAAACAAACTCAAAGGGTCTGTCACCAAACTGTTTTGTCTCATGAGACCTACCGATGCATCGAGGGGCTATAGTGGGACCCACACACCTCTACATCCAAATCATTCTTTATACAATGATTCAATAAAAGAGAAATATTCCTTTTCAATATTCTTATAGAGTATAGAATATGGATTCATCAATAACATCCCAAATATACACCGTTTGTGAAATGATATACGGTTTAGACAATAAACATATCCATGACATGAGATTATGGATATTTAATAGAAATATAATTTGAAATGGAAAGTGATCTCAAATGGGTAGTAGGTACACTACATAAGTATTATTAAGTTCACAATACAAAGTTAGTCACAACAAATTGAATATTCTTAAACAAAAGTGAGAGAGAGGATCCCTTACCTTATGCTTGAAGGTGTTCTTGTCTTGTTTTTAAGGATCTGAATAAACAAATTAGGATTATTAATTCATAATTACAGAACCTATTTTATATTTAATTGATATGGTGTAACCTTATTTATTTCATTAATGGTCTTTTTGATGGATTTAAATGATCCAATTTTATTGATTTGGAAGTATTTTCTTACTTGGTTTCATACTTTGTTTACTTGTATTCATGAATGGAAGTTGGTTTGAAATATGGTTAAAAATCCAGAATTATTAATATAAATTATTAGTGAAATTAAAGATACATAAATTATCTTATAATTATTTTGGTTATATTCCATGATGACGACTCATTTGATGAGTTAAACGCTTGAATTTGGCTTGGTAGTTTTGTGCTAAATAAAATTGTTTTGTATTTTTATTCCATATAACGAACATTTAAAGATTAAAAAAATTAATAAAGATAAAATACATATATTATGACCTGTTTCAACCATAAATTTGGTTTCATGACTATAATTGAAATAATTAATGGAAATTGAAATTACATCGTCCACGATGTCGGTAATTCGACACATCACAGACAATGTTTTTATTCCTTAAATAAGTGGGAGAGGAGAAGAATAATGATGAATAATTTTCCATAAACATTAGAACATCTAGAAAATAAAAGATTCTAGAGCATACATACCTCTTGGTTAAGATTAGGTGAGGAATGAAGAAGAAAATAAAGGAATCTTAAAATGAATGAAAACTTGATAAATTTCTCATGAAAATTCGGCAGCCTAACGACGTCTCTTAAAATTTCATAAAAATTGTTTGATGAGAGGAATGAAATATCTCATCATTAATACATATTATGGACAGTAAGGGGGAATATTTAATGAAATATCCCAACACAATCCAAAGGGAAAGGAAGAGAATAACATAAAATGAAATAAAATAATTAAAATAAAAGAGGTTGTTTACCTCTTGATCTCTTCTCCATGAGATCCTTCTTAAGGACTTTGTTTTTGGTCTTTTGGTGAGACCAGAAGCTCTAGGACGTAGAGAAGAGACATGGGAGGATTATTGGGAAGAACGTTGAGGATATTCAAGGCTTAGAGGAGTGAAGAGAAGAGGTGGTGGTGAGGGGTTTTTATAGTGGAGGAGAGGGGTAAATTTTGAATATTTAATTTCATTATTTTGTTTTCCATCAAGACAACCAATAGTATTGTTTCATGTGACCCATAATAGTAATAATGGTATGCGAGTTCGAACCAAGTGTCCTTGAATCACTTATGATGTCATAAATAGTGTATTTTACTGATAAATTTAATATATAGTATTTTACCGTATTTCACTATTCATAAAAAATTCAAGAATTTCAGAAAAATCCCAAAAATTAACCCTTACCATTTTTCAATGTGTATAATTAAAAATTTAAATCCATTTTTCAAAAATAATTTTCTAAATATTATTAATTTAATTTGTAAATAAGGTCATAGTTAATTCAAAAAACAACAATCTTGAAGTGCAGTTAGTTTTATGTGACAATGAAAAATTAATTAAGATCTAATTATCTTGTTGCCTTAAGAAAATGAAATAATAATATTATTTACTATTCATAAGGGTCATATTACTATTCACCAAAAACCAAGTTTGTTCTGTCAGATTCCAAATGACTTACTGATCACAACTCTGGATGACCATTTTTCAAAATTCAAAACATAGAAGTGGAAAATTTATATTTAATGGCTAGGTTTTGACTATATCCTAATTATCCTAGTTTTGTTTAAAAGGAACATAGTGATGAATAAAATGTATTTAAGAGAAAAATACCATAAAATGTTTGGGGTGCTACATTGGAGGACATGCTCCAAGCATGCATCATTATTTTTAAGGGTTCTTAAAAGAAACATATACCCCTAATTTAGTCTTCATACAATAATATATTTCATAAAATAATTAAAATGGATCTATATCAAGCCTTATATGGTAGGAAACACCGTTCACAAATATGTGAGCTAAAAGAAGGGGATGAAACATTACTAGGTTCTTGTCTTATGTAGGAGACTTTAGAGAATGTGAAGTTGATTTGAAATTTAATGACCACCACTTGGTCTAGATATAAAATATATAATGATCACCATCAATGGCATATAGAGTTTGAGGTTGGGTATTGTGTTTTCTTGTGAGTATCACCCAAACTTGGGAATAGGAGGATACATAGTAAAGGGAAGATGTCGCCTCATTTTTTTTCGGTCTTTTGAGATAATGGAGAGAATCGGGCCGATAGACTATTGGTTAATATTACCTCAGAGGTAACATTCCATGCATGACATCTTATATGTTGTACAACTACTTAATTACTATCCTGACCCATATCATACTTTTGATCCTGAGGATGTTGAATTAGATACTGATGCTTCTTTTGAGGAGTAATCCATTCACATATTTGACCATAGCATGAATGCTCTTTGAGGCAGGTATGCTTAAATGATATGGGTGTCATGGTAGTATGACTATGTACAAGATGAGACTTGGGAGAGAGATGATGAAATATGTGTTTAATGGCTGGTGTTTTTCTTTGATGAAGCTTTACCACCCTTATAAGGGAAACTCAAGGATGAGTTTCTTTAAGGGGGGAAAACTGTAAGAACTTAGTTTTTCCTTGAGTTATGAATCTTATTAAATTTTGGAAAACCCTATTTGATTTCTTATTTATGGATTAGAACCAACAACCAAGCCTTTAATCTGATCAGTTGGTTAGTTTTTGGGAAGGCAGAAAGGGGGTTAGAGCCAGACTATAGAACAAATGCATGGAATGAATTCACAATGCATGATGTGTATTCATCTGGCTAGATACTTTGACCTAAGTAATTCACAACGTGACTTCAAAATTCACAATGTGAATTGGTCGGGACAGACCCTTACCTTGAGGAATTCACATCATGAATTATTTTTAAACTCCACAAATTTTTCCTAGTTTATTTTTAAAGGGGAGGAACCCATTTCTTTTCCTCACTCTCCGCCCTCTCTTTTCTCTCCCACAATAGAGACTCTACTATATGAGATCTTTCCATGGAATAAACTATAATTTTATCCCATTATTCCATCCATACTCCAATTCAATATTTTCTTATCTCATTGGATAGCCACTTGTAATCTCTTCACTCCTTTAGATCCTTTCGTTGTTTGCCTTTCCATCGATGGAGTTATTTTTAGTTCAAGCTAATATACCCTATTTTCGAGGAATTTGTCTATTTATCTATTTTATTACAATCTAGAAAAAACAAAAGGATGATACTGGTCGAAGAGATTACTACAAGATTAAGGTAGGTGGTCTATGAATGTTTCCTCACAATATCAAAATTTATAAATTGTCATTTATATGCGCACGTTTGTTTCACCAGGAGTTGCTCCTAAAAATTCACCTTCTTTAAATTCAATCTTATAGATTGAAAACTAAGGCCCTAGTTACACATTTTTTTTATCATTAGAGGTTTATACCTCAATGAAAACGACACATTTAGAGTGTATGCCATGTTATTCCCCATTGAACCATTTTGTGATTATTTAGAACACCGTATAGATGTAAACAATTGAACTCTAATAAAGTAGTCTTTTTAATTTAATAATTGAAACTTAAATGGTAAAATGGAAAGTGTATATGAATATTTATAGATATCACTTGGACCTCATCCTTTATAATTAATTTGATAACTGGTTGCATGCCCTTGTTTCACCTTGTCATGTATGATGAAAGGTAATGGAATAAACCTAATGAAAATTTAATTGGCATGAGTATTAAATGGCCTTAAATTACTTATGACACACACACACAAACAAACACATATATATATATATAATGTATAAGGTGCGTATTGAATATGGACCTTTTTCTTCTTTATAGGAATGGTAAAACTTGAGCCAGCCATGTATTCTGAAGGGAATACCTTGATCACTTAGAGGACTCCATTACGATTCATTAAGCCGGTTTCTATGGGAGATACCCAACATGGAACATGGTATTTTTCTATTAGTGGATTCCTGACATGATGCTGTAGGATCCATTAAGTTTCTCTCTAGAAATTAGAATGCCTCCTATAAACTTCTTGTATTCATCTGGACATCTTCAGACATGTGATGCATTGGTTTATTCTCCTTGGGTCAATTCATGTTTAGCCCAAGATTTACTATGGATGCGATCCATGGACCCGGTTAAATTCTCTTCTAGTGGAATTAATTGAGATTACCTCTTGGATTACAGTTAGCCCATTATTCTAGGATGCTTGGTTGTATACAATGAGATGGATTGACCTTTTAAGGTCAAGGATGCATTGGTTTCACCTTTTATCCTCTATTATTATCATTATCTTTTACAGTACTAATGAAACCTTTATATAATCTTCTTGTTAAAAATTTAATTTTAATTTAATAAATAAATTCATTCTTAGAGACCAGATGATGTTAGTGTAGGTATGGGTTGTTTACTTTTTCATCATTTTACTTTTGATATATCTTCACGCCATACAATTTATATTCACAGACTGGATTTGTTATAGACACCATTAGAGGTGGTCTACTACGATTTATATCACACACTATATGGAAGGTCTTTAGAACCTAGAAAAATTATATGGTCACATGTGTGGAAAAAGGGAAGCATCCTGTTTTAGACCCCCTACTTCTTTCTTTAGACTAGGAGCTTGGTAGCAGATGACTGAGCCAATGCTTGGGATTCTTGGATAGTTTTTCCATTTTTGATTATTTTGTATAACTTATATTGTTCTGTATTCTTGCTACCATGTATACCTATTTTCACTTTTTATGGAGACATTCCATCATATATTTTTATATGATATAGTTTATAGCTTTTAATCATTATTTATTACTTGATGCTCATGCTTGTTTCTACTACCTTATTCATTGTTTCCAAGCATCTGTTGTTTATTCATCTTTTTCAATACTGCACTCCACTATGACCAGAGGTAGTTGTCTCCCCATGGACACACCATATGATTGGTGGAGCTATGATTGTGATGTCTCAGGCATAGTTAACTTCTAATTAATCCAAAACATGATTCCAAATCAAAAATGGAAAATATATTATAAATAGTATTAAATGAACATTTTATATAAAATATTTATATAAATAATTTGGTATGAATTAAATAGTTCTAAAAAATTATAATGTAAAATCAAGAAAAATAGACAAATCACTATGGTAATATTGCTTGATATTAATTAGTTTATTGCTCTAGTATCCTCATACTACTCAATCATCAATCATGACTTAAGTATGTGTGAACACATCTATAAGGCTCAATCCAATTGGACTAATCAATAAACATCCCATCAAGGATAATCATGATGAACATGTTTTAGTTAGATTTTTCATCGTGAATACATTTATTGGGAGTCACAGTCCTAGTGTACTTATCCTAATCACCCAACAACTATTCAGACTAACATGTACTCCAATCAATCTATCAATCATGAGAAAATCAATTAATTCAAATCAATTCATCATTCATAGTTTAATTATCCAATTACAAGTTTCAATATTCCATTTTAATTTCAAAAACCAAATAATATGTTTTCATAAATTTTATGCATTTCAAATCATATTTAATCTAAACAAAATTTTCTAAATAATCATCATCATTTCATTCAATCAAATCATTTCTCATTTTAATCCATAATTTTTCTCAAATCCCAACCAATAATTTTGATGTCATTGAAATTGATTTTTGTTTCATAATTTCCATTCCCTTTTCAAATAAAACATAAAATAATTTCAAATTAGGGCTTTATAAATCAATTGAAAAATAATTTAAATTCAATCAAGTAAATTAGGGTTTAAATTTGAGGGTAAATACTTACGGAACCACCTAACATTTATCACATGATCAAATCGACACCTTTAATGGGAAACACCAATAAAGAACAAGGGAGAAGGATATCAAGGAATTAACCCTAGAATAAAGATACATTAAAATAAATATATAATCCATCAACAAAATGGGGATTAACCACTCTCAAAAGGGAGATAAATGAGTTATTGATAAAAAGTTATAATACCCCAAGTTTTTTAAAAGATAAAACTATGTTCAATAGCATATGCGATACAGAACACCATTCCCAAACAAACAATGATTATTTAAATATAACCGTTTTAACCTTTCCATTAAATTTGAAGATATAAGTATGATAAAATATATTATGATATATATATATATATATCTTAAATATATTAATAAATAATTATTAAATAATCAATCAATTTTTGGTAATATCTTTGTGTTCTCCAAAATATGTTTTCTTCAAAAATGACTTTTATTTTATTTAATGAAAAATATTATAATTATTTTCTAGAAAATTTATTATATTTATTTGATAAATATAACTTCAATTTTTATATCCTCATATAAAAATTAACATAGGGTGAAATTTTTTGATTTTCAGAAAATATTGATTGTTCACTCAATAGTGAAAAATTCAATTTTTATGTAAAATTATCATTTATTTTGATAAATTAAGTAATATAAAAGTCCAAATATTATTTTAATTTTATTTTAGGGTAACATAAGTATTATTTATTAATTTTTAATTCATTTAAGTACAATTAAATTATCTTTATACCAAATTTTAGTATAAGTTTTTTTAGGATGCAAAACACATTTTCCTAAAAACTATTTTAAAATGCCTAATGATTCTCCATTATAAATAATTGAAATAACTCCTAATGAGAAATTATTTAAATTAAAAGTTTTGATTATATATCTATATTTATGAATTAAAATTAATATAATGAATATTACTAGTTATAGAGTTAAAGTAAAATAATATGTTCTTTAAAAGTGTATTTGTCGTAAAACCGCTTTCCATAACAATTGGAGGTTTTTTATTAAATTAAATTATTAAAAATATGTGAATTTATTTGGATAAAATGGATTCCATATTTTGAATCATAATAATTAAAATTTGGTAATAATTTCAACTTAATTTTTGAAAAATATGAATAATAATTGTAGTAAATATTAATTACCATGGTAAGAGGAAAATAGGTTAATTAAGGGTAAAAATAATTTAACAAAGACTAGAAACAAAGTAACCCTAATAGTATGAATATTTATATTTACTTTTTAATGAAATTTTTTATTATATTTATTCATTATTATATTTAATTTATAAAAAATTATGTAATCTATTTGATAAAAATAATATTTTGACATGATAAAACACAAATTGTATTTTCAAATAACATGTGATTTCAATGATAAATGTAATTTATAATATAATTTTTATGATTTCAAATGTAATTTCTATAATGGTTCAAAAACGGTTTTTGTAAAAAAACCCAAAATTTCTCAATAAATGAAAATTATATTTTAAAAGTGAAAATTAATGTATTTATAAAATTATTTTTATAAAATGAATATTATTTTTTGAATCATAATTTTGGATTTATCCAATGGTGAATTTTTCATATTTTTCTAAGACAATCGAATTTTTGGTTAATAATTAAATATGTTATAAATATATGGTGTGTGTTATGACAACATAATGACCAAAAATTGATGTAATAAATACTATAAAGAGTATCCAAGACAAAATATATGTTTTACCATTAAAATAATTTTATTTTCATTTTATGTTATTAATTTTATAAAGACTATGAATCCTAAAAAACCTATAATATATTTTCATGTTTGAAAATCATTTCTTTAAAGATATATCTTACTTCCACATAACCAAAGGTAATATTTTAATAATTTCTGCCATTTTAAAAATAAAATAATAAAAAAATCCTCATTTTTATAAACCATGGTAAAAAAACATGGGAAGGTTTTTGGATTTTTTTACTTTATTATATAGAGTACAAAACCTACGTTTGAGAAATAATAAATAATTCCCTGCTCATTTCCTATATAAACCCATAAAATATCCCATTTATATTCCATAAAAAACCTTTTATCACGCCTTTAATATTATATCCCTTCTATATGGTCCTCCCAAGGTGACCCTAATCTCTCAAGAACGTCCTACTAAGCTTTTGGAATCGGACTCTCAGGCTAAGGGATTTATCTCTTCCCATTTCCATTCTAGAACCTTCTTTATAATTATCCTCTTGAATCTATATTGGTTATATATAAATGTATTTATAATTATACCTCTAATATAAAATTTATTAAATAATAATTATATACCATTTATTCCATCTCATTATAGAATTTATCTAAGCTCTTACCATGTCGAAATTTAGTAAGGGATTTCTCTCTTTGCATTTCCATTCAAGCACCTTCTTTGTAATTAGCCTTTTAATGTAAATTTTATAGGTTTTAATTTCTTTATAATGATCACTATAATTTAAAATTTATTATATACTAATTATATACCATTTAACACTCTCATTATATCATTTAACTAAGCCATTACCATGTCAGAAGTTAGTAAAGGATCTCCCACTCTCCTTTTTATTCTAGCACCTATTTTATGTTATGATTTTTAATTTCCATTTTTTCATGTTGTGATATGTTATTAAATATCCCCATTACTTTATATTTTTTTATAAATTATTATAAATTACTTTAAATCTCATTAATCCCTCCCATGAACCTTAATGTACACCCGTTACCATGCCGAAATTTAATTAGGGAGCCTCTCCTTCCGCTCTTTATTCTAGTTTCTTCATTATCTTAAGAATTTTATATCCAATTATTAAAGGTGAGATATGTTCTTAAATATAACCCTTACTATCCATTTTATGTATAAATGATGAGATACTCCTTTCACTCTCATTAATCCCTTCCTTTAACATTTATACACACCTGTTATGTTGCTGAAATTTCATTATGTTTTTTCCATACCAAACAAATGTGTAGTGAATACCCGTACCCATTTCCTATCAAGGTTATTCACCTTTATGAACTTATTATTATTTTATTAGGTACTTATATATATGAATTTCACACTCATTTATTGTGGAATAAAATGTAATGATAAATGATTCCTTGTTGTATGATCTATGTGGAGCACTTATCCATGTGAATGAAATGAAAGTGGTGGGTTTACATAGAATTATATAGAGCTCTAATGCATTGAGTAATGTTTTAGTCTCCTAATAAATAATTAAAGGGAAGGTAGTGAAACTAATCCATCAAGTTATGGGTGCTCCTAGAATTATATAGTGCTCTATTTCATTGGGTAATATTTTAATCTCATGAGACATCATGCAAGGGATTAGAGAATAAACCTAATCCATCATGGGAATTTTTCCATCATGATGTCATGGTAGTTAAACTTGATCTATGTTTATGATTCCATGTTTTAAGTTGTTTCCACATTTCCCATGTTGCCATTATGTTATCACGCTATATCATGCCTAATTTCATATGTTTATGTTCACACCCCTTTTATGTCTCATTGATATACCTATTGTCTAACATGTAATAATTTTTTCATGTAATTACCTTCTTATTCCATTACTCAGCATTATAAGTCACCCCTTTCTTATGTATGTCCCCAAGTTATCCCATGTAATTTTAAGTATGAAGGAATAATATGATCATGATAAGGATGTTTTCAATAATGGCGTTGTATTCTATGTTTTAAGTTGTTATGTATTGCACCTAATCATGAAAGACACTATACTTCCCGATATAATGTATTCTATTATGTGTAATATTATATAATAAATAAATAATTAATATGTAATAAAGTGTAGTATTTCCATAGTGGATATCAAAAGAAAAGTTAGTTATTTTTGGGATTAGTATTAGAAAACTCTAGAAAAACCCTTATGGATAAGTCTAAACATAAGAATACATCCCTAAATTTTGGTAAAGTATATGGTAATTGGTTTCCAATAAAATAAATACCTATCTAGATACTAAAAGTGGATGTGGATATGGAATATATGTACCCAAGGGTAAAACCCAGAAACACCTCATTGAGCTAGACTTGATTGGGAATTGGTGTATGAAAACGGGCCTTGTTGCACACTTGGTTTGACACTTCTGAGGGATATGATTTTGTAATTCACAATATCATTATGAACCATTATTAAGAGAATAATAATTCCCATAAGATTATATGTTTTTAAATATATAATATATAAATTATATTTAATCCTATAAATAATTAAGTTAATAAAAATCATGTCATTTATAAGTTATCTCATTATTGTTATTGCGTTCCCATTTATGCATCTAATACTGTAAAATTAATCATCCATATTTTTCACTTTATTATAGAATATGGATTTTAAATAGGAGGAATAACTTGTTATTATTTGGTTGATTATGTGATCCATTATAAGATTATTTTAGTGCTCCGGGAATAAAAAAAATCATCTTGAGTTCTCATCGTTTGGAGAAAAATATGATATCTTAGTGAAAATTAATTATTCTTGTAAATAAATTATATTTTCTTATATTACTCGTAAAGATGATAAATAAATTCATTAACTCTAGGAAAGTAATCTTGAATCAATTTTTTTCTTTATATTATGATCATTTCTGATGAATTGATGGTAATTTTATCCATCATAGATTTATGGTTTTGTGGTCATTGAATTTCTTCTAAAAATGTTCCCTATCACACTCTATTATTTATTTGTCATTATTTCTCTATTCCATGTCTATGTTTTTACTTCCCAATAATGTTCTTCTACTTGAAAACCTAGTTATGTGATGGCCTTTGTACTTCCCTTTCTCTCTTTTCAAGAGGATTTTTTATTTACCCTTTTTATGTTGTGGGGTTTCAATAAGGATATTTTTAATTATTTCCTACCAATTTAAAGTTTAAATTGAGAGAATTAAATTTATTAAAGAGGATAATAATGTAATTCCCTAGGGTTTTTAAAATAGAAAACTATGTTCGATAGCATATGCGATACACAACACCGAACCCAAAAAAACAATAATTATTTAAATATACCATTCCATTAAATTTACAGATATAAGTAGAATAAAATAAATTTTGATATATATATATATATATTTCCTAAATATATTTATAAAAACTTATTAAATAATCAATCAATTTTTGGTAATGTAATTTTGTTCTCCAAAATATGTTTTCTTCAAAAATGACTTTTATTTATTTTTATGAAAAAATATTATATTTATTTTCTAGAAAATTTAGAAAATTTATTTGATAAAAATAACTCCATTTTTTTAATCATCATATCAAAATTAACTTAGGGTGAAAAGTTTTTATTTTTCAAAAAATATTGATTTTTCAGTGATTAGTGAAAAATTGCGCTTTTATGTAAAATTGGAATTTATTTTGATAAATTAAGTAATATAAAAGTCCCAATATTATTTTAATTTTATTTCAAGGTAACATAAGTATTATTTATTTATATTTATTTCAATTAATTACATTTAAATTATCTTTATACTGGATTTTTGTATAAGTTTATTTTTAGGCTGAAAAATATATTTTCTTGAAAACTATTTTAAAATTTCCAATAATTATCCAATACAATTAATTAAAATAAAACCTAATGAGTAATTATTTAAATTAAATGTTTATATTATATATCTATCTCTATTAATTAAAATTCATATAATGAATATTACTTTTTGTAGAGTTAAATTAAAATCAACTTTTCTTTAAAAATGTATTTTTCAGAAAACCACTTTCCATCATGCTTGTAGGTTTTATATTAAATTAAATTATTCCAAATCTATGAATTGTTTTTTTATAAAATGGATTCCATATTTGGAATCATCATAGTTAATATTAGGTAACAAGCTCAACTTAATTTTTGAACAATATGAATAATAATTGTAATAAATATTAATTAGCACATTAAAAAAAATATGTTAATTAAGGGTAAAAATAATTTATAAAAGACATGAAAAAGTGACCCTAATATTATGAATATTTATATTTAATTTTCATTTAAATTATTATTATATTTATTCCTTATTGTTTTTAATATATAAATGTTTAAGTAATCAGTTTGATAAAAAATATATTTTGATAGGATAAAACACAAATTGTATTTTCAAGTAATATTAAATTTCAATTAAGACATTCCTTTGGATTAATAAATGGATTTTTTAAATAAATTATATTTAAATAAAACATTATTATTAAATTAATATTGATACATGTAATTTATAATATAATTTTTATGATGTCAAATGTAATTTCTATAATTGTTTGAAGGATGTTATTGTCAAAAAAATCATAATTTCTTAGTAAATGTTAATTCTATATTAAAATTAAATATTAATATATTTAGAAAATTATTTTTTAATAAATACATATTATTTTTTTAATCAACATTCTAAAATTATCCAATGGTGAATTTTTCATAATTTTATGAGACAATTGAATTTTTAGGTAAAAATTAATACGGTATAAATATATGGTGCATATTATGATATCATAATGATCCAAAAATGTTGTAATAAATACTATAAATGGTATCAAAGAAACAATATATGTTTAACCTTTAAAATAATTTTATTTTAAGTTTATTTTATTAATTTTATAAAGCCTATATGAATCCTCCAAAACCTATAATATATTTAAAGGTTTGAAAATCATTTTGTTAAGGACATGACTCACTTCCACATCCCCAAGGGTATTATTTTAATAAGTTATCCCCTTAAACAAATAAAATATTAAAAATATCCCCATTTAGAAGAAACCATGGGAAAAAACCGTGGTATTTTTTATAGTTTTGATTACTATATTATATAGAGTCTGAAACCTAAGTTCGAAAAATAATAAAGAATTCCCCACTCATTTCTTATATAAATACACCAAATAATGAATTTATATTTACTAAATGAACTTATATCACATCCTTAATCTTCCATAACCTTTATTGAGTCCTCCCAATGTTCCCTAAATCTCTCAAGAAGCTCCACCCATGCTTTTGGAATCACATTCTTAAGGTTAGGGATTTATCTCTTCTCATTTGCATTCAAAAACTTTCTTTGTAATTATCCTTTTGAATCTCTATTGGTTATGTTTTAATGTCATTATAATGATACATATACTTTATAATTTATTCTATAATAATGATATACTATTTATCACCTCTCATTATACCATTTACCTATATCATTACCATGTTGAAATTTAGTAAGAGATTCTTCTCTTCTCATTTCCATTCAAGCACCTTATTTGAAATTAGCCTTTTTAATATCAATTTTTCATGTTGTCATGTATTTAAAATGATCCATATACTATAAATGTTTTATATATTAATAAAATACCACTTACCCCTCTCATTATAGCATTTATCTAATCCATTACCATACTGAAATTTAGTAAGGGATCTCCCACCCTTCTTTTTATTCAAGCACCAATTTTATGTTATGACAATTAATTTCTAATTGTTCATGTTGGTATATTTTATTAAATATACCCTTACTATCCATTTGACTTATAAATGATTATATACCCTTTTAACTCTCATTAATACCTCCCCTGAACCTTTAGGTACACCCGTTATCATGCTAAAATTTGGTAAGGGATCCTCTCCTTCTCCTAATTATTCAAATTTCTTTATTATTTTATGTACTGTATCTCTAATTAATAATATTGGGATATGTTATTAAATATCACATTTACTTTACATTTTATTTCTAAATTATTAGGGACTCATTTCACTCTCATTAATCCTTTCTATGAACATTTAAACGCCTATGTTATGCTGTTGAAATTTCACCGTGATTTTTCTATACCAAAAAAATGTATAGTGAATACCTATACCTATTTAATATCATGATTATTAACCTTTATAGACTTATAATTAATTTATTAAGGAATTAAATGTATTCATTCCACACTTATTTACAGTGGAATAAAACCTTATGACACATGATTCCATGTTGTATGATATATGTGGCACACTTATGCATGTGAATGAAATGAAAGTGATGGGTGTACTTAGAATTATATATCATTACAATTAATTGGGTAATGTTTTAGTCTCATGAGAGTTCATTCAAGGTATTATAAAGTAAACCTAATCTATCAATTGATGGGTGAACCTGGAATTATATAGCGCTCCGTTGCATTGAGTAATGTTTTAGTCTCATGAGATGTCATGCAAGGGATTAAAGAGTGAACCTAAACCATCATGAGAATTTTTCCATCACGATTTCTTGGAAGTTAGCCTTGAACTATGTTTATTATTCCCTGTTTTAAGTTCTTTATACATTTACCATGTTTTATTTATGTTATCATTCTATATCATGCCTCATTTTTCATGTTCATAATTCTCTTCCCTTTTATGTCTCATTGATATTACCATTGTATGACATATAATACTTTCCTCATGTTATTAGATTCTTACTACCTTACTGGTATTTATATCTAACCCCTTTCTTATGTATTTACTTAGTTTATCCCCTGTAGTTTTAAGTAAAAAATAATATTATGACCATGTTAGGAAAGTTTTCAATAATGGAAATGTATTCCCTATTTAAAGTTGCTATATAATATACCTAATTTCTAAAGACACTATAATTGTCGATCTTACGGGTTTTATTATGTGTAATATTATTTAATAAATCACGAATTAATATTTATTAAAGTGTAGGGTTTCTATAAAAATAAATTGAGAAAGGAAATATCAAAGAGGTATCAGTTCTTTGACTAGCACTTTGATTCGCAAGAGAAGAGGTCAGAGGAGTTAAGAAATCATATAGGGAGACTCAAAAATCCAAAGAATCATGTTAGGGTGAATAGGGTTGGGGGTGTTAAGAATATTAAATGGGGGTCCCATGTTTTTTAATTAAAATTTTAAGGGATTAAAAACCCGCACACATGGTTTCCTAGTTGGTTTGCACAGTTAGTAGTAACCATGAACCCTTACTGGGCTTCTAGAAAGGGTGAAAAGTTTGACCACATTGTTAGTTTAACCATAAACCTTCCATGAAAAACCCAAATTTCCAAAGCCACATATTTTTGGGGAATTCCACATAGTTTGAAAATAACTATGTTCCCCCTCCAGTTCCTCACAATAGGCACACAGTTTGCTGAGCCCAACAACACAGTTTTCTGGGCCAAACTGAACAGTTTTTCCTAACAATGTGCCAACCATGCACAACCCCCGGGCTTCCAAAAATTCTCAAAAGTCACAAACAAATCCCTGAAACAAGTTAAAATCAAAGTATGTTCAAATAAAGGGAGAAAAACTACTTGAAATCAAGTAATGAGATATTACATCCATGGAATACCAATAGCCTTTTCCAATAAATACATAACCCAAACTTAGGCCATTCCTTTCCAATACTGATCCAATGACCTCTCAAATTTATATAGAGAACCTACACTACTGTAGTTAGATCAAATTATCTTCCCATATCCCATGGATTCACTACACTACTATAGTGATCCAAGTCACTCTTTCATATTCCATAAATCAACCCCATTCCTGGAGTGTAAGATAAAATGATGAACCAAAACCAAGGAAACCTTATAGGCCAAGATAGCTGAGTTCCTACCACCACCAACTGATTCATCCTTCTAGAGACACATCTCACATTACTCCCCCATATATCCATAGGAATACATCACCTAAAGGATAAAATCAGATGCCTAGATACCTAATCTATATATTTGGTTACTTTGTGCAAAGGATAAATATCAGTGTCCAAATTATCCATCAATACATTAAGTTTCATCAATTGAAAATTAATTCCTCATTATTCATAAGTATGACTTGAATCACTCCCTTGAAATTGTGATGCAACCACAAAAAATTTCCAGGAAACCAATTCAAGGAGTTAACCCAATCCACTCTAATTTAATTTTACCACTCCATTATTTAAAATAAGGAATACACACTAAATAAAATTTCCTATAATTTACAAATTGAAGAAAATAAATCATGCTAACAACCATTTAAAAAACATTTTTTATAAGAAAAAATTTTCAAAAACCATTTTCACATCATTTATATATATTCTTAATTATCAAAAACATGACTTGCAAAATCTCTATACCCAATTGAAATTATTTAAAATCTATCATTTTGGAAGTTATATAACTAATTACAATAATTATACTAAAACTGATTTTAAAAAACTGGTTTATAACAAAACTAATTCATTGTATACATTTCCCCATTCCATTAATCATCATATTCCAAAATTTCAAAATAGGTACACTCCATACTAAAAATATCTAGAACATTGTAAAACACTTTGAAATATAAAAAAATTATTATTTTAATATAAATACATCCATATAAATATGTATTTTTCAAAAATAATTTTTTACACTCTTTTAAAACCCAAACTAAACACATAAAAAAAATCAAAATTCTCCTTATTCCTTACTATGTTTAAATGAGATAAAAACCGTGAAAATTACTCCTTTATCATTATTATTCCAAATATGATAGAAAATAATTAAAAAAATGAACAAATTTTTTGAAAAAAAATAAATTATTTTTATTTATACTTTTATGATATGGTAGAAACAATTTATGGAAGCACTCCCTTCTATAACCTAAAAGATTATAAAAATCCTAAAAATACATTAAAAACATCATTTTATTTTATTTTTCAAACCAGGGAATCATTTCAACATAAAATTAAAAATCCCAATCAAACATGAAAATGTTGTTTTACAAAAAAATATTTCCTTAAAATATTTATATATCATAATTAAAAAAATATATTTTTAAGATACCAATAAAACATAATAATTTCACAAAACACAAGGAAAAAATATTATAAACTAATCCTATAAAGTCGATTTCTAACATTAAATCAATTAGGACATTCTAAAAAAATATTTTACCCATATATATGTTGTCTATTATTAGATTGTAAACTAGTTAAATGTTTATAACATTTTATAAAATCCTAACAACAATTAGTAATACTAGATACCAATGATCATGATAAACTATAATTAAATACTTCATAATATAAAATTTACAAACAAAAACAACCATTAAACACTTCATGACTAATTCAAAAAATATTAATCACATTTCCATAACCATATAACGATGAAAAAAATATAATTTTCAATTTTATAAATTCATAATAATAATTTATATCTCAAATCAAAACACTTTTTACATTTCTAACAATAAGGGAGTAAGTCATTTTATTTAAAAAAATTTAAAAATCATTTATAGCTAAAGGTAATAAATAACCATAAAAATATAAGAATATTAATTAGAATTCCTATCATGATACTATATGATAAAAGAGACAATAATCTAGTCATATTCTATCATAGCTAATACAAATCACTTGATAAAAATTTGAATCAATTTTAGTTAACAAACACTTCACATTTTCAAGACATCCCTAATAACTAAAGTCTTAATATAATGACGTTGTTCTAGATTTATTATAGGTTAAATATTTATTTATAACAAATCCCATATCCACTCCTACTATACCCTAACAAAAACTAACTAAAACCATTTATAACATCTTGATCCGATCCTAGACACAAAAAAATGGCCTTAAGTTGAATTGAAATTCTACTCAAGTCTGAGCAACATCCCCTGACTACCAAATTTTATATGATAAACATTAACCACTAATGAAATCCATGGGTAATAGTTAATCAAAAATATCTCACAAGAACTATTTATTATACACAACAAATCAATGAATGTAAATGTAAAAAAAATTATATAATAATAATAAAAATATGCATGAAAATAAAAATACAACCTTATATAATTAACCACCCCACCATAGAAGACACAAACTCCACTTGTCCCCACTATCTATACTCTATTAATTTATCCAATATAGTAAAGAAACAATCCTAGAAACCTAAAACTCAAGACAAACATCATATACATGTGCACTAATATATAAATATAGGGGGTGAGCATAATAACTCAATAAAATTTATCTGATGAATTCACATGAACCCTATCCATATAAAAACCAAGTATATTATTTTTATTTTATAAAACATAAAAAACCCCCTAAAAATTAATGTAATCAAATTATTAATTCCAATTTCTCAAGATATTACTTGAGGGGGGTGAATAAGTGTATTGAAATTATTTTTTTAATAGATATTATTCCTTATTAGAAGGAATAATTTTCACACACAATTCTATAAATAATTATATAATAATAAACAAAATCAAAACACCAAATTTACTTGGTTCACCCAAATAGGATATATCCCAGGGGAAAATGATGGAAGGTGTTGGTTTACTAGTAACCACTAAATTTATTGTGATTAAAATTTCTGGTAGAGGGAACTCCAAAACTAGATTCATTACTTTTAAAAATTTTAAGCTTTGAAAATGATTCATATGGAGTAACTCCCCATTTCTATCTTGAAAAACAATATTTAGAAGATATTCTAATTTAAACTTAAATACAAACATAAAACCAACAAAAAATTATGATTTAATCAAATGCTACATGGGGGTTTTCTCTTAAGAATAACAAATTTATGATCTTCCTGGTCATTGATATTCACACTTTTGAAATATAAACTCTCAAGAAAACTCTAGTTATTCAAATTTCTCTATACCAGATGTTTAAATTAAAATGTTCACCTCCATAAATTTTTGAGTAATGAATATATTCTATTTATATTTTCTCAATAAGATTATAATAATATCTTATATAAAATATAATTAGTTTTTTTTCACAATATTCCATAAAACTCACATATTTAAACTTAAAAAATGGAAACCAATATCTTCATTAATTCTTTTTTAATGTTTTTTCAGTGATATTACTAAATATTCCTGATTTTATTTCATTTAAATCTTCTTAAAAATTTTACAGGAACATTTTTAATAATTCTCATAATTTTATTTAATACATATTTTCAAATAATACAAATCTAGTTTTCTCATACATGAGTAATGAAACATTATAATCAGTATTATATTACACAGATTTAATATTATGTGAAATATTAAAATCTAAATTCAATCACACATTCTTAAATTATTGATCCCCTATCATGACTATTTAACCATTTTTTTAATAATACATGATCTTTTTAAACTCTTATTCAATCCCCCACATGTTGAGATCAATATTATGTTGATATAGTAGGCTTGAAATATTATCCATGTAGCTTTATGCTATTCATAAATCCCTTAGAAAAATACATTTTAATCTTACATATATCCATAAATTTCTATATTTCTTCAAATAACTTGAGTCACTTTCAAAAACTCTTTCATAGAAAAAATATTCTTTTGAAGATGAATTTTTACAATAAAATACGAATATTTATAGTAAATACAACATATAAACCATACATTATTAAATAATTCAAGCAATATCCACCTTTGTATTTTACTTTCATTATAAATTTGTCAAAAAATAATTTACAAATACTCAAACATTTTGGCACTATTTTTATTCAGCCTAAGAAACGTATTATTGCTATGTTCTTTATCTAAACCCCCCTCTATTAATATACCCAAACTCTCTCTATATTTAAAACATTAATATGAGGTATCCCCCCTTGAAATGAGATTATACTCCTATACTTTTAGATATGGATCCTTTATGTAATTCCCTAAGACCCAACTCCTCCTAATAAATTATATTCCTTTACATAAAAGTACTGTAACATGACAATATTTTAAATTATATATTCCTTTATGACCTAATATGTTTGATAGTGTGTGATATACATAACATCAAACCATAAAAAAGCATGAAAAACTATATAACCATTAAAATGTAGCCATATAATTTTCATGTTAAAGTAGTGGTATATGAATTATTATATATATATAAAGGCCATTATTAATACTAAGGAATTTATAAAATTCACTTAGTGTAGCTAAATAACTAATAAGACCGATTTGTGAGTTAAAATGTAACCTTTATAAAAATTGGCCTTTTATGCACTTAATTTGAAGATATTAAATATATTATAGATAAAAGATATTATTGATATGAATAATATGTTGACACTATATTTGATTAGTAATTGATAGGAAATTTGAATAAGAATATGCAATATTTTAGAAAGTTATTTACATTTTAAATCATTTTAATTATATATATTTTTATTTTAAAATTAAATTATAAAATTTTATAATTTTAATTTGATAAAATTAATTTTTTAGATTCAGTATAAAAACATTAACATAATATGAATTTTGGAGACTTTAAAAAATAGTTTATTTTAGTTTAATAGTGAAAATATATCATTTTTACTAATACTATAATGTTCATAACTTTATCATGAACTAAGTGTTACTTAATTTTTTTTGTTAGACCAAAATATTTATTTTATATTAAGATTAACCCTTTAAAAAAATATGTTGAATTTATAAAACCCTTTTTCCACATTATTAAAACTTAAGTAATATTTTATTGTAAAAATATTTTTATTTTCTTATAATAAATATTAATTTTAATCACTTATAGAAATTGAATATAAAAAATGGATTTCATATTTTAGATAAATTTTTTAATATTATTTAATAATTTCAATTTCATATTTAGTTATAAAATATTATTATTAAGATTAAAGTTAATGACATTGATAATGAAAAAGTTATTTTAAAAGAATTATTTTATCAATGTTGTGTAATTTTTATCTAATAAATTAAATAGATCTATTTTATATAATTAATTTGATATTATTTTTACACATAGATAAAAATATATTATCACTCATTTAATTAGTGATTAATTTTATATAATATTATGTACACTTAATGGTAAAAACAACATTTTCTACAAAATAATTTTTCTTTATGTTAAATGTTTTGATTTAAAAGTTACTTGTAAGTTATTGAGAAATTTAATTTGATTATATGTATCTTAAATTTAGTTTTATAACATAAATATTTTTTAATAAGGGTTACCATTTATTTTTAACAAAATATATATTTCTTAGGTAAAAACTTGTTACCAAGGTAAAAACTAAAAATGATAATATGTAAAAATATAAAGTAAAATACTTGAAACATGTTTAAAACATGTGTGAAAATGAGTGAAAGAGATGTTATCCACCTTATATCACCCCAAAATTCATTATTTTCTACATTTTATCCATTGAACCTTGAATAGTGTCATTATATCATTGAAAAAGTAATGGGTATTTACAAAAGTTCCATTTCCTTCACTTATAAAAGGGGATCAATTACAACACATTTATCCACCCATTTCAAAGACTTAGATATACCAAAACTATGGCATATTATATTCTCAACCATATAACCATGTCAAATAATCCTTTTTATTTCTAAAAGACCAATATAAGGGTCCTTAAGGTGTTCCCCTAGGGAGAACATCCAACGTGAGAGGTAATGTTCTAAACCTTGTTCCATTATTTATTTTCTTCCTATACTCCCTAAAATATTATTTTTCTATGAATGTTTGATAAAATTAGAATAATAAATATTCTGAAATTATATTATACTAATGTATTATCACTTTTCTACCTTCCATCAAAACTATTCAAAAAAGGAATACTCCGTCATGCGTATGTGTGGACTACCGTCTTTACGAATGGTGTATTTTAATTTTATATTACTACTTAACAGGGATATATTAAAAAAAATTATTTCTTTATAAAAATTATATTTATGGAACTATTAATATTATATAAATAAAATATTGGAACATATATAAGTGATATTAATAATAAACAGTTATAGTATACATAACCACCTTAAATGAACATATCAAGACACCTTTCTTAATTTGAGTCCATTTTGGGAAAATCTAAGAAACTATATAAATTTTATGATAATGTAATATTAAAATAAATAAACCTATACAATTATTGAAAATTTTAATCTATTTTGTATTGAAATTGTCTATAATTAATATACCAAGGAAGTTTCAAAGAAATCGACCGAACTACCTCATGTAACCACCATAAGGGAAAAATATTTAATAAAAAAAAAAGAAATGATAATAAATTGAAAATTTTAAATTAAATATAGATATAAAATGTTTTTAATAAATGTTTTAATAAAACTATATTGTTTATTTATGATATTAGACACACAATAATAGTGAATAAGGATTTTAGTTAGGGGTTATTTGTCTTTATTTTCAATTCCATGAGATATGTTTGATATTACACACCATTATTTATTTTATATGGTGTATTCAATTATTTATTTAGTTCAATTATAATGTATATATTTCATTTCATTATATATTAATTACCATATCAGGATAACCCTCTTATGTTATTTAGATTCTTATGTTTCAATTATCGTAAGGGTTTTTTCATCTTAATTTTACTTCATTGAGATATGAATTATATTCACCATTAGTTTCCTTTTAAAGTGTATATATTAGACATGGATTTATTTATTTTTCATAATTTTCATTCAATTTAAAGGATTTAAAAAACCATATCACATTCTATCTTTCATGGGATTTCAATTAAAAGGATTCCAAAATTAGGTGGGTATTTGTTAACTCAACTCCCTTCGTTGAGTTTTAATGTTTCTTCTTGAAATTATTTCTTCTAGGATTGGTTACTTCCATAATAATATTTTATCTTATGATAATTTCTCTTTATATCTAGGTAAAATTATTTTTTAATTAGAATATTTTACCTATTATGAATCTATTCGTCAAAAAGTATATCATTTTTTGGAATAGTTTCCATCATATTTAATTATAGTTTCCACATTTTGTCTATATTTTCCCTTCTCTCCAATGTTATATTCTTCTTTGGAAACCAGATTATGTATTATTTTATGTGGTATTTATATTTATCTTTATAACTTTCTAAAAAGTAAATTTTTTCTTGATTTTTACAATGTGGGTTTTCAATGAAGGTATTTGGAAGTACTTAAAAAGTTTTTCCATCCATGATCATTTTTTTTTGTTTTCCACACCAAGTTTTTTATAGAAAAACCTTTATGTATTTTTGAAGGATTCCTTTTTGAAGATTATTTATAAAATTATATATTTTCAAATAATTTTACTTCACCTTTTTCAAAATGAATTTTTGAAAGTGACACATAACTTCCTCTTTTTATGACATTGTTAAAAATGTTTTATAAGAACACTTTTATGATTTAACTTCCATTTTTTATTTATGTTAAAGGATTTTTACCTACATCGGAAATATATTTCATGGATTACCTTATAAATACTATTGAAATATTTTATTTTAGGGGATTAATCGCATAGAAAATCCATTACTAATTTTATTTTGACTAATCATCCACTGTGTGTAGGGATGATTTTTCATCCAGTTCATTTCTTCTATGAATACCATATTTTTTATTTCGTTGTTTGAATGTAATTAAACTAGATACCCATTTATTGATTTATTTTTGGAAAATTATTTACTTAACCACATACCATTACTATATACAATATTAGTTTGAGGGATGCTTACATAGAAAAATATTCCATTTATTGATTGAGAATATACTCAGAATCCATATACTTTTCATTTTAATATGGATATTTATTGATTAAAAAGGAAAGTTTATTATTCATTGAATTTTTATTCATTTATTTATTATAATGAATTCATTGAACTTAATTAGTGATGGATGGGGTCCACAATATTCCTCGAAGCATCTGTAGGTCTCATGAGACAAACTAGCCTAGGTATTCAGTGTATGCCTGCCCAATTATTTTTGATGTCTTGGAACAAGGCCTTAACGGTATGTTTATGATGACTTGGTATAAGGAATTGATTGTAAGATAATAAATTATAACATAATGAATTCTATCATTATGAACTGGTGATTTCCTTCCTTGAAATTGTTTATATTGTTCTGTCATAAATAGATTTATTTAAAGCTCATGTGATCTAAAATGTAGAATTATTTGATTATCATTTATTTCCTTCCATATTATTCATTACTTATTTATTCTATAATATCATGTCTTAAAAAATTTCCCTTATTGATCATTTGATCCCACCCTTCTTATATTTCCATTTTCCTAGGTTATGAAGAACGTATAACACTTGATATGTCTAGAAGAAAATGGAATGTTTGAATAAATTTTTTTGAGATGTTAAAGACTTATTATAGATTAAATAATTTCTTATATAATGAAAAATATATATTAGTTAAGAAATAAATTGGATTTATTAGTTATTTTTTTAATTCTCTAAATCTCTAAACCAAAAAGGTCACGAGAGTGTATGCAATGAAATATTTTCTATAAGTCATGTAATTATGGGATTGTTACATCTGAGGAATTACTGTTTGTATCAGAGTAATTTTATGATAATTTTAGAGGCTAGTTTATCATTTTAGGATAATCTAAGTGTTTTAGATACCATCATGGGTTAATATATTTAATTTTTATTATTATTTCTAAGGTATAAACAACCGTTTAGGTCAGTTGAGGTAATATATAGTATTTGATGGAATTGGGAGGAGACAACTTTAGAGAAAGACCTAATGACTAATAAAAGTATAGAAAAGCATCCTAAATTTTGGAAAATTATAGATTTTGGGGTCTCTTGGAAATTACATCTCTATATGTATACCATAAAGTAGATGCGGTTGTGGCACATATTCACTTTGGGGTAATCACCCTAAAAAATATTATTGAGTATCGACTAGATATTCACTCGAAGCATGATGAGTGGGAATAAGACTAAAAACCTAGATAGAAACTCTTAAAGCATACGATTTAGATGATTCACATATAGATTATAAAACATTATAACAGATCTAAATCTAACACCTGAGATTCAATTATAGTAATATTTTCTTTCTAAATAAACCACAAAATAATGCACCTAGATTTATCCAAGAATGTGATTAAATAATAAATTAAAAAAATTAATAATTTTAATTTTAATAAATTAATTTCATTTTTAATTCATAATTTTAAAATTATATTAGTAGGATTTTTTTTATTTTTTTTAAATATTTTATTTTTAGGTGAATAGCAAAAAATATCAATTTTACCAAACTGTCATTTTTATGACATTATAATGATATAATAATAACTCTAAAGTTTATAAAAACTTTTTTCTAGACCAAATATATATAAAATTATTTATATAATTCATATAAAAATATCATGTTGGAATTAGAAATATATGTTCGACTTTTTTGAAATCTAAATAATGTTTTTGTTCAAATAAAATCCATTTTTAGTTCTTTTCTTTTAATCAAGTTTTTCCATGGTTACTTTAGGTTTTTATTTTGTTTTAAATAAAAATAAATCTATTTTTTTTTAAAATAATCCAATTAATTACATTGGTATCAACATCATAAATTATTTTTCTATAAAATCATTTTTATTCTTAAAACAATCATTTTTCTAAAAATGGTTTTTTTGCGCTTTGCGAACTTATATTAAAAGTATTTTGTGAAAATTTTAGGAGTATAATTATGTGAAATTGATTAAATATTTTGAATCATAATAATTAATATTAGGAATAAGGTCAAATTATTATTTTTTCATAATGAATAATAACCATGATAAATATTTATCACCTTGATTAAGGATAAAATGGGTTAAAAGTGTTAAAAATAAAAGGAAAAACGATTCAATATATATAAAAAACTTTCCTAAACCTAATTTTTTAGTTTTATTTAGACCTAAACCAGATAAAATTTGAATATATGACAATTTTTAACCAATTTAACAAGAAAAAATGTTTATATTATTAAACTATTTTAAGTAATTCAAGTTGTTTTCTTTCCCTCACTTATAAAAAGGAACCAATTTTACTATATTATTAAAAATTATTAAAACACTTATATAAAATAAGAACTACACAAATAAATTCCCAAAATTCCTCCCCATGACTTGTAGGATTTTTTTTCTCATTAAAGGACCATTCTATAACGCTTAAGGTGTTTGTTAGTGGTCATTTTCTGAAGAAGGGGTATAACTTTTAACTTTGTGTTTTCACATTATTTTATATTCTAACACATTAAAATCATCTATAAAAGTGATAATATAATAAAATAAGTATTTTATATATACTGAAAATTTATTATTATGGTGGTATAACCAATATTAATATCCTTTCTATTCTATGGAAAATGAAAACATTGCTTGTGCGTAAGTATGACATATCGTCTCTATGTAATGGTGTAATTAATTTTTCATCTCCACTTTACTTGAATGATTATAAATATGGAAAAAATTAATATATAATATATTTATGAAATAATAATTATTCAATAAATATAATATATTGCTTACCTTATTACCTTTTTACCAGTTAAAAATTATAACGTCACTTGTGCATATGTATAGATTACCACCTCCACGAAGGGATGCGATTCATTTTTTTGGTATAAATTTAATGGATGATTATAAATATTTATATAATAGATATATATTATATTTATATCATTATTAAAATTATGGAGTTTATGGATGCATGGGAAATATTTAAGGACTGCAACTACCAAACTAAAATTACATAAAAAAAATGAAATTGTTAACAATCGAAAATAATAATTTTCATAAATAATTATTAATAAACTTGTGTTTAAATGTTATAAGTGGATAATATATGATATTATAAGTATTATATATGGTTATTGTATATATTTATAAGAAATTTAAATTTATTATATAGGAGGTTAAATTCACCTATGAAGTAAGTATGAAATAAAGTAATGGTTTATTTCACAATCTCATCCTTATTTAGGATTGTTTTTGTTTAAGATTACATTGATGTAATTATATGTTATTTCTATATTAAACCCCATATATTTTATTTTCCTATGAATATTTCAATAAATGAAATTTTTTTTATTTCAAATTACTCTCTCTATGTATTCAAAAGTATGAAATAATACTTTTTAAGGAAAACTGAATTTGATTTTCTATTAGACCAAGAATATTTTTCTTCCATATCCATATTTTCTTTAAAATGTTTTATATAATGTTTTTAATAATATATAATTATTAAATAAATTAATTTTTACCCAATTTTTATATTCAATAAAATGGTTTAAAATGAATCCTTTTTTCATTTTTCAAATAAGCAATTTTTTTACCAAAGGTGTGAACAAAATCCTTATTTTAATAGACACCGCAAAAATTAATTTTATTATAGTCATGAATATTCATTATTTTGAATAACCAAATAAAATTTTCCATGTTCCTTTTCAAAGAAAATTCTTTTCCTAATATTCTAGAAATTTTTATAATTTAAATAAGTGATTTCAAAATGAAAAGAGTATTTTACTCAAGAAATGTTCTTATTATATTTTAAAATTATTTTCATATATGTCAATATCCTTTGATGAATCTTAAACTTTAATGAATATATAATATAATTATACCATTAAAATTATTTCTATGGATGTATTATTATCATTTTATTAGGGAAAGTATTGACATTCCGTATGTTAGTTCTTCCAAATGGATAATTATTGATTATTAAGGCATATTGATTAAGTTGTATTATTTATTTATACGATGAATGAATTCAACTTATTACGTGATGGGTGGGGCCCAAAATTAAATTTCCCCATGATGAATCAATATGTCTCATAAGACAATACAATTTGGGTATTTGATATATTCCTTACCCATTTAAGTATGATATCTCGACATGAGGCCTTAATGATAAATTTAAGATGTACGAAATTATGTCTTCCATCATTATGAAATCTATTATTGAAATTTATGTAATTATTTGAATAATTATTCTATCCATGGATAAGTTTCATGTCTACATGATTATTTATATGGTATTATTTTATCATCATTTATTTCATTCATATTATTCCTGACTTATTTATTCTGTGATAGCTTCTGGTGTATATATTCCCTTACCAAGTATCTGAGATTACTGTTTTATTTTTTTTCCTTTACCCACAATGCCAAAAAGTGTACTATAATTGGTATGAAAGGTAATTATAGAGGTAATAATACCATTCTAAAAGAAAGTACTATGTTTTATTTTATGTTTTTAAATATAATGGGATATTCAAGCATGTATTTAGTTTTCTAAGACTACTAAAATATTTGATCCCTCAGGATGTGATAACTTCTATATATTGACAATGTTATAAATTAACCACCATCTATGAGAAACTAGGGGCATGGTTGTTATACTTGTTGTTAGATGAAGTTTATTATAAACCTTTAGAACTAGTTTAGGAAAACATAGATTAGAGAACATAAGCCTATGACAGACTCTTCGGATAATTCTAAGTATAGTAAAATATAATCATGTTTTGGTAAAGTATAGATTTGTGTAGAAATATATCCATATCTAGATACTGTAATATGGATTCATATATGAAATAAATGAACCTAGAGGAAAAAACTCTGAAAGGGATATATTGATTATTTTATTAATCTTGAATGGTGTACAATGAGTGGGCCTAAGACTACACACCTAGCTAGACAGTCCTAAGGGATATAATTTGGTTTATTCACATTATATTTATAAATAATTATTAAATATTTTAAAATATTTTTATTATTTGAGTACGTTCCCAAATAAACTAAGTGTATGATTTTGAGATTATCTATGCATAAATTTTCAATTTATTTTAGTGTTACACCAAATTTCAAATTATGTACTATGATTTAGGATTAATAATGATATAAGATAATTTGGTATATTCCATTTTTTATAAGTGGAAACTTCTAAAAAGAATGAAAAATGTATCAATGTATGTAATATATATAAGGATTTACCTCCTGTGTAATAAAATAAAGCTAGAGTTGGAGATGGATATGAATAAATTATCACTATATTGGGGAAGATGACTCAAGTTATGATCAATAACCTTGACCACATAGAGCACCTTAATGATTCTAAATATATTGTGGAAATGTTAGATCATTTCATGTGACAAAAACCTCTATCATTCAATAGAACCTTATATCCATCAATAGCTGAGCAATGGAAAAATTCGTAAGAGAAGATATTTCTCACTTTGGGAAGTAATGAAAGGGATAATTTTTTCATGGTATTTTATCATCCCGTAGGGGATATAGATCAATGGTGGTCATTGATTCAAAACACCAACCATGTGGAGAAAATTATGACTACAGAGTGGAAGGATTTTAAGATACCTTTCTTGAAAAAATATTTTCCTCATGAGCAATGAGAAGATATGGAGATAAAATTATTAATTCTAAGACAAAATGAAGAGTAAAATTTTGCTAAGTATGAATCCAATTTTACAAGGCTGGTAGGGCATTCTTTTAACTACAGACATAATCCAAATAGTAAGATTGATCATTTTTTGATGGGATAAATCTAATCCTTCAAATGGAACTAGTATCCAAAATATTCTCATTATAAGAAGATATAATATCATTTGATATAAATAAAGATAAATAATTCTCCAAGTCTTATGAATTTGATGGAAAACAAGATAATAAGAGGATGGAGGATCACCTCATTAAGCAAAAATGGATAATGGTAAGGAGAAAAGGATGAAATTTCAAACATGAGATACTTATGGAAAGAAACACCCTAGTATATTTCTAAGGTAACATTAGTTTACTATAAGTATAGAGAGAAAGTCCATAAGGATGATGAATGAAAGGGTATGTGAGAAGAAATCAAATTATAGTGCTTTAACTGTAAGTATATGGAGAACTATTCTAACCAATTCCCCAAATGTCAAGAGAACACATCATGGAAGAGGCCAAGGGGATAATTCCAAGATTATGAAATTACTATAGCCTAAGATAAAGTTCCTAGTGATGTGGTGGAAGATACATTAATCATAACTTCAAATTTATCTAATAATTTATTTGATTCATAATCCTTACACTCTTTTATCTTACATGTTTTCCAAGAATATTAAATATTTTTTTGGAACACTAAGAATTAGTTATCAATCAAGATACATAGAAGAAATATTATTTCAACAAATATATGTCAGTAAATCCCTATTATGATGCATGGATGTAATCTATTCAAAAATTTGATTATTATACATATGGTAGACTTTGATATAATCCTTGTTATGGATTTTATTTTAAATTATATTGAAAAATTTTATTTCCAAGAGAAGGATATCATGATTTTTTAAGAGTATATAGAATTCCTTAACTTTAAAATAGATAATTCATTTTATGAATCATTTTTCCATCCACCCACAATAACTCTCATTAATGAAATTCTAGGAGAATAAGAGAAGACATAACCTATGGTTGGGAAATTATACCCTAGGGTATAATATGTTCTTATTGTGAAAGAATACATTGATGTGTTTTTTAGAAAACCACCTTAGAATCCACCAAGGCATGAAGTTGAGTTTTTTATTAAATGAATCTCTAATGAGAGACCTATATCTAAGTCTCTCTATATATTGACCATAGTGAAGCAAAAGAATTTAAGAAACAAATATAGGAGTTTTTTGGTAAGGTATTCACATGATAAAGTGTTTATCCTTGGGGATATCCTATTATATTTGCATAAAAGTAGGATGGGACTATGAGGATACACATTGATTATAGGGTAACGGATTCTATTTCCATAAAGAAAAAGTATCTTTTATATCATATTTATGATTTTTTTGACCAAATATAGGGAGATCAACATTTTTCAAAGTTTTATTTTTTTATGAGTATCATCAATTGTAGGAAATGAAGAAAGATATTACAAATATAAAATTTTGCATGAGGTATGGAAATTGTGATTTTATAGTAATTCCCTTTGGATTGACTAATTCACCCTATGTTTTCATGGATCTAATGAATAATGTCTTCTTGGAATATCTTGATAATTTATTTGTGGAATTTATTGATAATATCTTGGTATAATACAAAAGTTATGAAGACAATTAGATTCATTTATGAATCATTCTTGAGACTCTTATAGAAAATGATTTTTAGGGGAAATTTAGCAAGTATGAATTCTAGCTTCAGAAATTTATTTTTCATGGACATATTGTCACTAAGGATGGAATATAAATTGATCCTTCAAAGACAAAGGAATTCAAATAATGTCCTATTATGGTAATCATAACCAAGATACTTAGTTTCCTTGGTTTATCAGGTTACTATCGATGATTTGGTTAACTTTTTCCTAATTATAAAACCCATTGACCAATTTGACATGTAAATGAGTTATGTTATTATAGATATTCGAATGTAATAATAGTTTTGAAGAATTAATGTGGAGGTTTATAAATGAATCTGTGTTGACATTACCATCAAGAGAGGATAAATTTGTGATAATTAGTGGAAAAATAAAAGAAATTATTTGTATGTGTCATTATGAGGAATGATAATGTTATTTACCATACATTAAGGCTATTAAAGATCCATAATAGAACTGTACAACCCATTATATTGATTTAGAAACCATAAATTTTCCTTAAATACGTGGAGGCAATATCTATATGGTGAAAAATGAGAGATAGATATGGATCATATCATTTTAAAATAAATATTTCACAAAAAGGGATCAAGACGAGTCAAAGGAGATGGCTAGAGATACTCAAGGTTTATGATTCCTCAATATGATACCACCCTGGGAAGGATAATAAGGTAACTGATGCACTGATTAGGAATGATCACAAAGTTCTTACTAAGATAAGGATTGAAAAGTATTATTTATTCAAGGAATTAGTAAAGTTGGATATGAGAATTATTAAATAAGGTAAAAATAAATCATTTTCTAAATGATCACCAAACCATCCATATTAGAAAAGACAAAAAGTTCCGAACTCAATGATAGAAGTTTATAAAATAAAATTAAAGAAATTAATGATAGTAAATTAATATATTTTTTATGAATATAGTGTGAATAAATTTGGAAAGAGGTTATGTGTTCCATCCATACATGAGTTAAAGAGAGAATTATTATATGAATCCCATAGCTATAATTTCTCTATATAGTCTAGAAATACCAAAATGTATCAAGATTTGAGGGAAAATTTTCAATGGGATAATATGAAAAGGAAAATTATATACTATATGAAGATTATTAGTTAGTATATATGTAAAGGATGGGAGACAATATCCCAAAAGAGTCAGGCAACCTTAACCTATTCTTATGTAGTAGTGGGATGATATTACTATGCACTTTGTCACTAGATTTACAAATACTCCTAGAAAGAAGGATTAAAAATGATTTATTGTTGATCACATTAACAAGTCCACACATTTCCTCACTGTAAGAGAAGATTTACCTCTTAATTTCCTTACATGGATCTATATTAATGAACATATGAGGTATCATGGTACACCTATTTTAATTATATCCGATCATGATATGTGGTTTATATTGAAATTATAGAAGAGTATTAATAAGGATATTAACACCGAGATATTTATGAACACTACATATCATCCTCAAACTAATGGGTAGTATGAAAGGACTATATAGGCATTAGATGATATGTTGAGACTGTGATCAATTGAATTTTAAGGCATGTGGGATTAGTATTTACCTTTTGTGGAATATTCATATATCAATAGCTTCCATTTAAGCATTAAAATAACAATATATGAAGCATTGTATTAAAAGAGGTTCCATACTCTAACTTTTTGGGTTGAAGTTGGTGAAAGAAATATTGTAGGACTAGATCTTGTTGAGGATAAAATGGTGAAAGTGAACACTATTTAGAATCATATTAGGATATCTCAAAGATGACAAAAGGTTATACCGATAACTGAAGAAAGAATTTATAATTTCAAGTGGGAGATAATGTTTTATTGAAGGTATATCCATGGAAAGGTGTCATAAGATTTGATAATAATGAAAAACAAATTCCTAGGTACATCGATCCTTTTGAAATTTTAGAAATTATTGGTGCCATGGATTACCATTTGAAAATGCCACCAAGTCACTTTAATGTTCATGATGCATTTCATATCACTTAATTAAGAAAATAAATTCTATATAAAACACATGTGCTTAGCTCTGAGGAAATAGAATTAGAACCTAATTTATCTTATTGTGAATATCCTATCTAGATTCTGGACACTAGATAACAAGTGTTGAGAAATTAGATGACTCAGATGGTAAAATTACTTTAGAGAAATTATAAGATAAAAGAGGCAATGTGGGAACCTTAAAAAGTTAAAATTAATTAATACCCACATCTATTTGTGAGGTTTCATTCAAGAAACTTCAAGGATGAAATTTTTAATAGAGGGAGGAATGTAACACCTGAGATTCAACTATAGTAAGTAAGCTTTTCTTTCTATAGAAACAATAAAATAATTTACACAAATTTATCCAAGAATGTGATTAAAAAATAAATTAAAAAATTTAAAAAATATAATTTAAAGAAACTAATTTTTTTTAGAATTAATCATTTCAAATTTAGAATAGGTTGAATTTATGTTATTTTTCAAAAATAGTTGTTTTTTTGTGAATAATGAAAATTCCAATTTTACAAAACTGTCGCTTTTATTACATTATAATGATATAAGAATAAATTTAAATTTTTTGAAACCTTTTTAGACCAAATATTTATTAAATAAGTTCTATAATTCATATAAAAAATAATTTATAACTTATAAATATATGTTTAACATTTTGGAAATCGAAATAATATTTTTGTTCAAATAAAACTATTTTTAGTTATTTTATTTTAGTTAAGTATTTAATTTTTTTCCTTTCATTTTGATTTGGTTTTAAAGAAATACATGACTCCTTTTATTTAAAATAATCTAATCAATTCCATTATGATCGATATTATATTTTTTTTTTTTTATAAAATCATTTTTTTCTCAAAACAAACATTTTTCTAAAAAATATTTTATTACATTTTGTAACTTTATATTCAAAGTAATTTCAGATATTTAAATTAGTTTAATCATGTGAAATAGATTCCATATTTGGAATTAGAATAATTAATATTAGGTAATAAGTTGAACTCAATTATTGGTCATAATCAATAGTAACCATGTTAAATAAATATCACCTCGGTTAAGGGTAAAATGGGTTAATAGGGTTAAAAATAAAGAGATAAGGATTGAAGATTACAAAAAATAAATGATTAAACCTAATTAGTAGTTTTTTAGAACTTATCGTTATAAAATTCTAGTCTATAGCAATTTGGGTCCACTTTCCCAAGAAAAATAATTTATTTTATCAAAATCTTTTAAATAATTCCAAGCAGGTCCTTTCCCTCACTTTTGAAACTTCACCACTTATGCTCTCTTATTTACATATATTGAGTGTAGGGCCCCAAACCAATTAACCACCTGAATAGTTCTTTTGGGCTGAGTGACATTAGCCTTAGGTGTGCCTCCCCAAATGATAAATGTTTCTGACTAGCAGCGAATGTGTAAGGAGGTGATGGTGGAGATACTATATCCTCTCGTGATGCTATAATAATTATATAAATAGATTTAAAAATGTAAGAAATGACCGTAATGAAAAAATTGATCTAGTAATCCACTGATGGTAGTAGGACAAGAAATAATATACAAAAGTATAAGAATATCTAAAAAACAGAATCAGAAATAAATAAACAAGCCAAACATTCCATTTGTAGAAACTAAAATAGAGAATGCATACATATTAGGTCATACATGTCAATAATCAAGAGGGTCACTAATGGATGACCATAATACATAAATAAATATAATAATTCTAATAGAACAAGTAAAATAAAATAGAAAACTCCACCTATGGTAGGAACCTCAAGGTCACCTGCCTTCCATCCACGCCAAATAGACACTAAGATCTTTCTTATGAGCTCAAACCTTTACCTGAACGCAAAAGCATAAAATATATACAATTCCCAAAGGTCCCATGTAAGGTGTGAGAATAGGTCTCAATAGGCCACCACCAATGTGTTCTTACCTTACATTTGTGATTAAGTAAGTGTGTAATAAAAATAAATAAATAAGAAGCACATGCATATAATAACACACGCTTCCCTAGTACTCAACATTTACTAGGAAGCTATCACCTTCTTCAACTATCATCGAAATAACTAAGGAGGTGAGGATCCGTAGATCATAGATCAAGGCATCCCCTGGTGTGAAATAGTCCCATCTGAACCCTCGAGTTCCACCTCCAATGTCACCTGACACCTCATTCCATGAACCAATTAACTAATGTCCCAAAGGAACGCCCAATCAAGAATCTAGTCCCTCCGACCCTTGTTCAAAAGCACCAATCAACTTGATACCTAAATTCTGAAGGCATGTCGATATCTATCCTCACAAAATAACAACAATCTCCTCAAATACATATATTTATAGGAACGATGATATCCATCCTCCAAAATTATCCTGGCCGACCTGCCTCAAGCTTGTTGAGCCCCAACCCCCAACCGACAAACTCAACACTATCATATGATCAATCCTTGCCATCCCAATGAATTTATATGATATAAACCTCCAACCTTTTACCTAAGACACAAAAATAGGGGGCATCTACTAATGTGAGTGGTCAAAAACACCTCATCACTGAGTCAACCTATTTTAACATGACTCCAAATAGTGATTTAGGTAATAAAGGTGAGTGACGATCACCAATTAGAACATAAGCCACACCAATTGCATCACCTTATGCCCTTGAGACCACATCAATCAAAATGGTGGCCACACCATCCAATATAATATAATACTCTCTCATAGACTGACAACCCTATCACCTTAAATGATGACCAATTCACCCAAGTAGTGATCAATATCACTCAAAATACACATATGTCGGGCTACATCCTTCCGAAAAATCACATCGCCTCAAAACAGATACCCATTTCTATGTCAATTCTTGGTCCAATCTTATCATGATCCCAAAGATCTCAATAGAGCATCAAAATCATTTCAAACATATAAAATTCAACTAAAATTTAAATAAAACAACTAAATTTAAATAAACAACACCCCTGACCAAACTGCCCAAGGACCAGGGCCTCTCACATGAATCAAACCATTTTTAGACTCATGAAATCATTCCCATTAGCATATCACAAGGTTTAATTTAATTAATTATAATTAACCACAAAATTACAAGGGTCTCACTTGGTTAACACAATGATGCACTAAAAGGGGAACCCCAAAAACACTCACAAAATCCGAAAGAAAATTATGCACCACATACTTCATAGCTGTATATGTAGTCATGTGTGATCTTAACCTCTAACTCAAACCAATTTTGAAGAAATAAAAAATTTAGATGAACTCACTAAAAATAGGAAAAAATTACTCGAATCAATTTAGCGGTGGTCTATGTGGTGAGGGAAGATAATAAATGAAGAAATAGGATGAAGAGTTATACTGATAAAGATCTAAGGCAACCAACATATCGACGAATAGAGGTTGGACGGAGAAGATAGATCACACCCTAGAGGAGGAGTAAGAGGAAATCACGATGCTTTGAGGAAGAAGTCCACTTGAGGTAAGAATAAAGGAAGGAAAATAATAAATAAAGGGTGGAATAAAATCATCATTTCACCCCTTTATTGAGTTGCATGGTTAGCTCACATGGTTTTCCAAACCATACGACAACCGTGTGGCTCCTGATGCTTAGAATACAAGCCCTACATAGTTAGCACACATGGTTAGGCCTAACTATGCACATACCATGCATGAAATAGTGCATGGTTACTACCCAAATAGAACTAACCATGCTGTTTGGGCATATTTTTCCTTAACTATGTGCAAGCCTCATGAATTACCTATGAAAAACGATAGAGGTTCACACATGGCCACATTTCTCATAACATAGGGTTTTCCAAACTGGGACTAGTGTAAAAAGGGGCCACATAAGTTTCACTAAGAGGCCTCAAAATTAAATCTAACCATGCACCTCATCCTAAACTTCTCCAAAACTAGTCATTTAGCCCTATGATTCATCCAAAACCCCTCTGAACACCTGATGAATTTACCAAACTTCTAAACCCATCTAAAAATAAGGTTTTGGGTTAAATAAAAACACTGAATTATGTTCTAATAAACAATGAAATAGTTTACATACCCACCAAACTCAAAAAATTCAAAATGGGTGAAGATTTTGACCTGATCGAAATACTCGGGACATTACAATATCCCCATCTTAACACATCTCATCCCTAAGCTATAAAAAAACCAGGAGATGGTACTGAACATACACATATTTTTTAAATTAACCTGGACAACCACGATCAAATGGGGAATACTCAAATACCACTAGGGGTATCCACACCTTTGGAGTGACCTACCCTGGTCACATCCCGACCCAAAACACAAATAAAAAAAATGGTCCATTGACCATCCATGGGCTCAAAGTCTTCCTGTGAGGCATCGTCACTCCTACACCTCATCATGTGCTCCTGTGTCACACCCGACACCCATAAGAACCCCACAACACATCAATGCCACCTCGATCCCATGTTAGACATGGAACCTATGAGGTCCCACATCTCTATAGATGCTAAAATTTCCCATTTCCAGACACCTCAGTCAAGTACCGCATTACAATAATGCATAGATTCCCACTCACCTCACATAACCCGCATCTCCTCGATGCACCAATGTCAATTCACCTCAATAATCATGTATCCAATGATTCTCCCATATAATTATTAGTGTCGTACACCTCATATATATATATATATATACACCAATATATAATGCATCCGAGCTGATGGAAACCTACTAGCCAATATCTGGTTAGTCCATACATATATATCGTACACCTCAAGTACCAAAAATAGATAATCCTTAAAAATTACCTGCCAAAATAGAAGTGAAAGAGTACCCCGGTCACACCCATGTAATATCTCTAACCATCACCAGATCACCATCCTTATCTTACCCTTAAATATCCACAACATGCACCTAGCCCGAAGCCCAAATACCTGAATCCTGACCTTCTTATGATGCTTCACCAGCCACCGAACACTAATCTCACTGTTGGGTCCTACTATCTCTGCCACAACCTTTGCGTGTAGCCAATACTTGGCTACCATCACCCCGTACTACTTTCGGTACGATCTCAGACACATGATTCTAACTGTTCATTGACTCATGGATGTTCTAGATGTCTTCCTACAAAACCTATCAAGATTTCCGACTTGTACACATGCTAGGCACTCCTTTGGTTACTGCTCACACTAAGTCAAAACATGTCCTACCTTCCCACACTAGAAGCACACCATCAAGGATCCACTCTGAGGTGGTTTTCTCGAGTCCTTGGTCTGACTAAACTGATGGTGCTCATCTATGACTCACTTCCTACTATCTGAAGTGTCACCAATGAAACCACCTAAATACATCACCTAGCTCGAGTACAATCGTTCTGTCAAGTTTCCCTCATCTATGAGAACCTGATTTACTGACTCTGAAAATGAGGTCAACCCGAATATGTTCACTTACACCTGAATGGCTTCCTATAAACCATCCTTAAAACATCACACCCTTGAGTCTCCATTAATCACCATGATAGGTGTGATGTAAGAAAATTCAGTGAATGTCGCTGCATAGTCCATGATAGACATGTCACCCTACTATAGGCTCAAGAAATCCTGAGCTCTATCTACCCTTAGTGTCTCTAGGAAGAATTTCTTAAAGCACTTGGCCTCAAAGTCCTTCCAAGACTGTCCCTCATGTCATCCTTATTGAACTTAGACGTCCCACCAGCACTCTACTGGTAATATGAGAATACATGTTTCCAATTTCACCTTCCACCTTGGAGATGTCTCAAGCTACTAAAAAATAATCTGAATGGACTCGATTTAATTATCAGCCACCTGTGGTCTGCACTCACCCTAAAATAGGGGCGTGTGTGGTGAATAGAACTCCCATTTCAGATATTCTATGGAAGGATATTCTCTCTACACACACCTAATAATCCCCAAGATGACATATACCAGAATCGATTTTAGCTACTCTTTTAGCCATGAACCAAAGGCTGTCGAATCCAGTAGCTGACTCGCCTGCACCTAAGCCCGTATCCGAGCATGTACGTAAGACTTTACCTACTCATACTAACCCTTAGGGGTATAAACCTATGCATTATATAGCATTACCCTTTCACCACCCTCCTGATGTTTTGAAGTTGTCATGGTGGAAACCCACTGAATACCATTACATAGTCATACAACCAAGATAACACACACAGACATATATATTGTAGATATAAGAAGTATTAATAGGAAGCTTCAAATCGTTACCCTTACCATCCCCATGATAACCATGATCCACGAAATCCCATCCTTATGGCCTCTGTACTAGCCCATATTGAATCCAAGTTCCACATATACCTCAGGCCACGCTCATCCTGACAAACCATGTTGCCTCAACCTGACGACCACAGCACCCCACTTGGTGATCAAAATCACCCCATATCACTATACCTATCTTCTAATATAAGAGTCTAACCTATACACAGAAACACACACATATATATATATATATCACATATCACAAACTAAATCCATTGGTCCACTTTTATGGGCTGGTTGAGTAAGATTCCACCAAAGAGAAGTTAGGTTGGAAAACACTACTTAGATTCCTTTGTTGACACTCTACACAACCCAAATCCTCTTAGTGAAATATAGGTCCCCACTAGAAACCTCAACCATTCTATCACGGACACATGCATATCTATTTTAAAACATCACATGTGCCTAATCAAAAGCATAAACATTCATAACAACATCCCTTGACATATCTGTACAAGGTTCTATATCTCATTTCTTACCATAACAGGCCAAGGTCGCATGGCATAGTAGGTAAAAATCACATTCCAAGTATACCAATCAAGATGTAAATAAAATAACTTGTAAAATGAGGAAAGTAGAACAACAATTCACATCCCTGGTAACTTGGTCTGTCCCTCATGTATGGGGCTGCAGGCACCCAAACAGGAGCTATAAACACAGTTCTGACAATATCCTAATCTGCAGTCTACTATAGAACAAATAGTAAGATAAATAAATAGGTAAAAAAACACCTTTGATACCATTTTTATCACCCCAAACAAATTAGTCACCCAAATAATTCTTTCTAGATGTGTTCCACTGGCCTTAGGTGCGCCTCCCCAAAGGCCAAAGGCTATCGAATAACAGTGAGGGTGTAAGGAGGTGATAGTTGGGAGACTATACCCTATGCTGATGATATAATAATGGTCTAAATAGATATAGAAGTGTAAGAAAAGACCATAAAAACAAACCTGAACTAGTAACCCACCCATGGTGGTAGCATAAGAAATAATAGACAAATGAAAAATAATATCTAAATAATAGAAACAGAAGTAAATAAAAAAGCCATATATATAATTTGTAGAAACTAAATAGATAATGCATACATATTAGGTCATACATGTCAATAATTAGGAGGTCGCCAGTGGAAAACCACAGTAGATATATACATATAATAATGACAATACAACAAGTAAAAAAACTCCAACTGAGGAAGGAACCTCAAGGTCCCCTGCCTTCCATCAATGCTAAAAAACCAATAATATTCATATCCTTAGCTCAAAACTTTACCTAAACACAAGATCATAAAATCTATATGTGTCCCGAAGGGCCCATGTAGGGTGGGGGAATGAGTCTCAATAGACCACCACCAAAGTGTGTATAAATTACATTTGTGATTAGGAATATGTGTACTAAAAATAAAAAAATAAGTAGCACATGAAAATAATGAAACACACTTCCTTGGTGCTAAACATCCACCATGAAGCTATCACCTTGTTTGACCAACTCTAGAATAACCGAGGAGGGGATGATCCCTGGCTCATAGATAAAGTAATACCCTATTGTCACATAGTCCTAGGTGAACCCTCAGGTTCTACCTCTAATGTCACCCAATGTCTCATTCCATAAACCAAGTAACTGACATCCCAAAGGCATTGCCAATCAAGAATCTGGTCCCTTGTATCCCCGCTCAAAAGCACCCATCAGCTAGATGACTGACATACAAAGGTACAAAAATATCTATCCTAAAATAATAACCACCATTAGTTAAACATCCTATGTTCAAATGAAACATGATATCCATCCTACAAAATGATCCTAGCCCACTGGCCTCAAGCATGATGAGATGCATCCCCCAACCAACAGCCTCAACGCTATCATCCAATGGATTCTCTCCATACCCATGGATTTATATGACAAGAACCCCCAACATTTTACCTATGATGAAACTACCAAGGACCTATACCCATGATATTGGTTAAAACCACCTCACCACTGATTCAACCTATGTTCACATGGCTCCAAATAGTGCTTTGGACAATATGGGTGAGAGACAATCACCAATTAGAACCTACGACACGCCGATTTCGGCACCTCATGCCCCTGAAACTGTGTCTCTCAAATTCATGGACGTGACATCTAATATTACACATGAATCTCCTATATCCTGATGACCATGTCTCCTAAAATGATGACTGATTCACCAAACCAGTGATCAATATCACTTAGAATACACATATATCAGGCCCTGCCGAGCCTGAAGATCACATCACCTCAAAATAGATAGCCATTTATATCCCAATTCTCAAGATAATCCCATCATGATCCCAAGGATCTTAGTTGATCATCCCAACCATTTAATTCAAATAAAATTCAACTAAAAATTAAATAAAACAATTCAATTTAAATAAAATACAAATCTCGGCTAAACCTACCAAGGTATAGAGCCTCTCACATGGATCAAACCATTTATAGACTCATGTAAGCATGCCTATAGACATATCACAAGGTTCAATTTAATTAATTAAAAGTAACCATTAAATTACAAGGTTATCTCTCGATCAACATAACAACACACTAAAATCGGAACCCCCAAAACACTCATGAAATAATAAAGAAAAGTTTACACCATCTACCTTATAATCATAGACATAGGCACATATAATCATATCCTCTAACTCAAACCGATTTGGAAAAAATCTACATTTTATATGAATTCCCCAATAATAGGAAAAAACAACTCAAATTGATTTAGCGATCTATGAGGAAATAGAAAAGAAGAAATGAAGCAAGTGGATGAAGAGTCTTATTGATACATATTTAACATAATAAATTAATTGATGAATGGAGGTTGGATAGAGAATATAGATCACAACTTAGAGGAGGCGGAAGAGGAACCCATGATTCCTAGAGAAAGAAGGCCACGTGAGGGAATAAGAATGGGAGGAAAAGAAGAAATAAAGGGCGAGGTAGAATCATTATTTCACCCCTTTAATGAGATGCATGGTTGGATCAAAATTTTTTCCAAACTGTATGTAAAACATGTAGATCATGTTGCTTAGGATCCAATACCCACATGATTAACCTACATAGTTAGGTCTAACCATGTGTAAACCATGCATGTAATAGTGCAAGGGTTCTTCCCAAATGGAACTTACCACGCAACATGCACATAGTTTTCCCTAAACGTGCATAAGATATAAGAATTACCTATTAAAAAACTATAGATATTTTTTCACAACCTTCACTCCCAAATTCATAGTTTCCCAAACCATTTCAAGTGAAAAAAGGTCCTGAATAGTTTCCACAAAGAGGTTGTACTGTTAAATCTAATTGTGCGCCTCAACCTGCATTTCTCAAAAAATGGACATTCGAGCCTCCGATGCACCAAAAACCGATCCAAACACCTGATTCATTTTACAAACCCCTAAAACCATATAAAAAGAGTTTTTGTTAAAGTGAAACTCATAATTAAGTTATATTAAGTGAGGAAAGAGTTAGCGTTCCCACTAAACTCCAAAAATTCAAAATTGGTGAGAAATTTGACCATCTCCAAATAACCAGGATGTTACATTGAGAAACTTTTATAAAAAAAAACTGAAAAAATACTTTCCCAATGAATCTTCTCATTACCTTGAGGCTTTGGATCCCTCAAAGGACCAACCTAAAATGCTTAAGCTGTAATTCAGAGGTGGTTTTTTGAAGAATAGGTATAACTCTTAACTGAGTGTTTTCATTTTCTTTCCTACTATAATTCAATGAAATATTATATAACCATTATAATATAATAAAATTATTATGTTAAATAAACTTAAATTTTATTATTCTGGTTTGAAAACCCATATTCATCTCTTTTTCATCATATAGAAAACAAAAACATCGCTCATCTATACATATGGGCTACTGTCTCCATGTAGCAGTGTAATTTGTTTTTCATCACCATTTTAACTTGATGGTTGTAAATATAGAACTAATGAATTCATATAATACATATGAAATAATTATGATTCTATAAATATAATATATCATTTACCTTCTTACCCTTCAACCCATTAAAAAATGACAACATTGCTCGTGTGTAAGTGTGGATTACCACTTCCACATAGTGATGTGATTAATTTCTCATGTCCCCATTTAGAAGATGATTATATATATATATATAATTGATATATGTATGGTATTTATACCATTAATAAAGTTTTTTATATCATAAATATATGATCAATATTAAAGGACTAAAACCACTGAACCGAAACGTACATTAAAAAAATGAAATAATTAGCAGTAAGAAATAATGATTTTAATAAATAATTTTTTAATAAATGGTGTTAAAATGTTATAAGTGGATTATATATGATATTATAATTATTTATATGTATTATAAAATATATTAAAATCACCCATGAATTAATTTGGACCTAAGTTAAGGGTTTATTTCACAATCTCATCCTTATTTGAGATTGTTTATGTTTAAGTTTCCATTGGGGGAATTATATTATATATCTATCTTAAAACTCATATAGTTTATTATCCTATGAATATTTATAGAAATTAAATGTTTTCCTTTTATTTTTCACTCTCTAAGTACTCAAAAGTATGAAATTATTGTTTTATGGAAAACTGAATTTGCTTTACTAACCAGCCAAGAATCCTTTTCTTATATGTCCATATTATCTTTAAAATGTTTTCAAGAATGTTTTTAATAATATCAATTGATTAACTAAATTCAATATTAAACTTGTTTTAATTAATTAATTATTTTTAAAATTAATCTTCATGTCATTTCTTAGACAAGGGATATTTCTCTGAAGGTGTGGATGAAATATTTGTTTTAACACACACTGCATGAACAAAATTTTACACCATCATGACTATTATTTTACTTGATATTAATTTACAATTTTCCATGGTTATTTTAAAAGAAAATATTTTTCCTAATATTCTGAAAGTTTTTAGAATTTAAATTAGTGATTTCAAAATAAAAAAGGTATTTCCCCCAAGAAATGTTCTAGTGATCCTTTAAAAGTATTTTCATCTATGTTAATATCCTTTAATAAATATTACAATTTAATAGGGCTATAATTAAATGATAACATCCAATTTATTTCCTTTTATATGTTATGATCATTTATACTAATTAAATTATTCACATTCCATATTTTAGTTCTTCTAATATAGACATTTAATGATTATTAAGTCATGTTGATTAAGTTATGATTTTTATTTATACGATGAATGTGTTGGACTTATTAAGGAAAAGTAGGGGCCAAAAATTACATATCCCATCAATGAATTAGTATGTATCATGAGATAAAAAAGTTATGGAATTTAGTATATACCTTACCCATTTAAGTATGATATTTTGGGATGAGGCCTCAATAGTAAGTTTAAGATGTCCAACAATATACATTCCATAATTATGAAATCATTTATTGATGTCCATGTGATTATTAAAATTGTTATATTATCCATGGATAAGTTTAAAGTTTATGTGATTATTTATATGAAATTATTTGATTATCATTTATTCCTTCCATATTATTCATGCCTTATTTATTCTATGCTATCTTCTTTTTTACACATTCCCTTACCGAGCAACCGATCTCACCCTTTTATTTTGTTTCCTTTTCCTAGGATTATAGGAAGTTTATAATGATTTATATGCAAGGATATGATTCAGATAATAATAATGTTATCAATAAAAATATTATGTTTTAATTTATGTTTTCAAATATAATGTGATATTAAATAATGTGTCTAGTTTTCAATAATGTGATATTCAACCCTTTTGGATGTGATCACTGGTATCCAGTGCGAATCTAATAAAGTAACCACCAATGTTGGGATTCTAGGGTAAGGATTATTACATTAAATATACTAGTTAGAGAACCTAATTAGATAATGAAATTAGATGACATATATTAAAGTGAAGATATTTATAATTTAAGGTATATATATTAATTGATATGTGATTTTATGGATATTGAGTGAGTTGAATTTTGGGACCATATATTTCAATAATTTATAGGTTTAGAATATTGTAATAATGTTCATGGTAATTATGGAATATTATTTTTGAAGATTTTGAGGATTAAAGAACCACTCTTAATGAAACACAGGATATACCAAGAGTGATATAACTTAAAATTATGATTACTAAGATTAAATTTAATGACTATGATAATTTTAAAAATGTTATTTTCAAAGAATTATTTTATTAATATTGTGTTATTTTTATCTAATTAATTAAATTGATTTATTTTATATAATTAATTTTATATTACTTTAAAACAAGTATAAAAAAATATTATAAATCATTTAATTGGTAATTAATTTTATATAAGATTATAATCAGTTAATGGTAAAAATGATATTTTTCTAAACAAATAGTTTTTTTCCAAATGTAAAATGTTTTCATATAAAAATTAATTTTAAATTATTTATAAATTTAATTGGATTATATTTAGATGAAATTTAGGTTTATAACATCAATATTTGTAAGAATTATTTCCTTATATTTTCAATAAAATATAAGTTACTTGGCTAAAAAATTGTTATCAAGGTAAAACCCAAAATGGTAAAATATAAAAATATAGTGGTAAAATACCCAAAACATGTTTAATACATTTGTAAAAATGAGTACAAAATTATTTATATACCTTATCGCATCCTAAAATTTATCATTTACCACCTTTTATCTGTTAAACCTTAAATAGTTTCATTCCATCATTAAAAAAGTAATAGGTATTTATAAAAGTGTCATTTTCTTCCATTATAAAAGGGGGACACTTCCATAACATTTGACCAACCATTTAAAATAATTATATCTAAAAAAAATCTACCCTAGTTTCTATTAAACCATATGAATATGTCCTATAATCATTTTTATTTCTAAAAGACCAAGCTACACAGCCTTAAGGTGCTACCCAAGGGATAACATCCAAAGGGAGAGGTAATGTTATCAAACTAGCTCTCTATTTTCCTTTATTCCTCCACAAATTGAAATATTATATATCCATGAAAGTATTATTACCTAATAATTATTAATATTAATAAATTTTATTATAATAATTGAATATAACTTTTCTAACTTCCACTAAAATGGTTCAAAAAAGTATGACTTTGTCATGCGTACATGTAGACTATCACCTTCATGAATGTCGTGTTCAATTTTTCCAATACCACTTAACATATATGTATTTAAAAATTTATTTGATTTATAAAAATGAAATTTATTACACTATTAAAATTATTTAAATATAATATTGGACATTATATAAGTGATATTAATAGTAAATAGTTATAGTAAACAAAAATACCTTGAATGAACATATCGAGGTACCTTTGTTAATTTGAGTCCATTTAGGGAAGAGATAATAAAATATATAAATTTTGTGCTAATGGAATAATAAAACACAAACCTATTTATAATTTTGTACATTAAGAATATATTTTACAATACATTTACCATAGTCAATATAGAGGAAGTTTAAGAGAAATCGACTGAACCACCTCAAGTAACCACCATAAGAAAAAACTATTTGATAAATAAATAACATAGGATAATAAACATATCTTATAAAATGAAATATATATGTAAAATTTTCTTAATAAAGTTTTTTTTTATATTTAAATATCTACGTTATGGTAACAATCTTATGTTATATTTATTCTTATGTTACCATTACTGTAAGGGGGTTTTCATCTATATTTTGATTTGTTGCAACATGATTCTTATTCACCACTTGTTTATTTTAATAGATTGTATATTTGAAAAGGATTTTTTTAATAATTTTCTTTCAATTTAATGGATTTACAAATCCATATCACATTCTATCTTTTATAGTCCTTTGATTCAAAAGAAACCAAAGTTGTTAGGGACTTTGTTAACTCAACACCCAATGTTTAGTTATAATTCTTCATCTTGAAGTTCTTTCTTCAAATCTTGATTAATACCAACCTAATATTTTAATTCATGTTACACTATATTTATCTATGTGGAAAATTTATTTTTAATTAATATATTTCTGCTTGATTAATTTCTTTATCAAAAGTTATATCATTGTTGAGAATAGTTCTCATCCTCTTTAACGACGGTTTCCCCCCCTTATCCATATTTTCCTTTCCTGCTAATATTATCATTATTATTTGGAAACACAATTATTTATTATTTCATGTGGTCTAAATATTTATCTTTATATATTTTTAAAAGGCATTTTCATCTTCCTTTTTATAATGTAGATTTTCAATAAAGGATTTTTAAATTATTAAAAATGTTTTCCCTTCCATGATCATTTAATTTATTGTGAACTCCATAATTCCTATATAAAAATATTTATGTATTTTTCCAGGATCAATTACTGATGATTATTTATAAAATTAAATATTTTCAAAAGTTTTACTTTACCCTTTTTAAACTTACTTTTAAAGTGACTCATAACTTCCTCTTTTTATGGAATTTTTAGAAATGTTTTATAAAAACAATTTTATGATTTCACTTAATTTTCCTCTTTATGTTAAAAGGTTTTTAACTCATTAGAAGTTATATTTCGTATATTAGCTTCTACATAATCTCATTATATTTTATATTGGGTGATTAAAATCACAAAAAATCCATTATTTATTTTATCTTTCCCAATTATTCACTGTGTATAGTCATGGTTTTTCTTCCAATGCATTTCCTTTGTGAATACCATATTTTTTAATGGAATTAATCTAAATACCCATAAATCTGAACATTGTTTGAAAATTATTAACTTAATCATATGTAATTACACTATATAGTTTTAATTTCATGGATTATTATATAGAAATATATTCCATTTATTTATAGGGAAAATATTAAAATCCATATACTTGTCATTTCAATATGGATAGTTTTTAGTTGTAAAGAAAAGTTGATTATTCATTATATTATTATTAATTTATTTTATATGATGAACAAATTGGACTTAATTAGTGATATATGGGGCCTAAAATTGCCCCTCGTTGCATTTGTAGGTCTCATTAGACAAACTAGATTGAGTATTTGGTGTATACCTAACCAATTATTTTTAATGTATTGACATGATTCCTTGATGATATATTTATGATTTCTTAGAAAAAGGTCTTGATGATAAGATTATAATGTATAAAATTATGTATTTTATAATTATGAATCCATTTATTTATATTATTGTTATTATTTATAATTTTAATTCATCCATTGATTTGTTTAAATCTCATGTGATCAGTTATATGACATTATTTGATTATAACTTATTTCCTACTATATAATTCATGTCGTGATTATTCTATTATATCTTCTTATATGTGTTTTTTTTCTATCAATAATTTTAGATCACCCTTATTATGTTTCTATTTCCCCCTATTATGAATAATGTATTACACTTGATATGTATAGAAGAGAATATCATGTGTAGATAATTTTTTAGAGATATTGAAGACTTATTATAGATTAAGCAGTTTCTTATGTAGTGGAAATTTTTTTCCATTAGTTGAGAAATAAATTAAGTTTATTAGTTAATACCTTATTATAATTATCTAAAGATCTTGACCTAAAAGGTCATGGGAATGTGTGCAATGAAATATATTCTTTAAGTCAAGTAATTATAGGACAATGGAGTCCAGGGTGTTACAAATACAATGGTCACTGTTAGCAGGTTAAAAAACTAAAGAAAAGTTATTCCATCATTGTATTTAATCTCAATAAATTCAAATATTAGTGCGAGAATAAAGATAAAAATTATCATGAAACATGTCAAACTATCTAATCAAATATCCCGTTGTCTTCTTTTTAGCCTTATGGATACCCCCAAATATTTATTGTCATTAATAAATAAAAATACCACGGATTGTATCATCCCATTTATTCTATGTAACACCCCAAACCTAGAATACCAAAGTTAGTGTGTTATTTTATTACATTGGAGTGATTACATGGAATAAAATCCCAAAGTATAGATCAATTTAGCAGTCTTGGAAATCCATATTACATACATGAAACCAATTTTATATTGGGAAATAGAAAATAAGACACAATACATAATGAAATGAAATAAACTACATCCTTGAAATATTATTCAAAGATTTCTTCTTCATAACCTGGAGAAATGAAACATAATAAGGGTGAACTCAAATTCTCATTAAGGTTAAGTAAAGTGGTATAAATAATTAGTTTATGAAAATAATCAACATGGTATGGTAAATAACTAATAAAACATTCCATTAAAATAACTAGATAAGAAAATATCAATATGGAAATGCAAGAAACTGAAAACACATGCCATTTAATCAATGAAACTAAATATGGAATTAATCCATAGACATGTTGACAAAAAATATCGTGGATAAATAATAAATAATGCTAAATTAGGGTAATTCTTAATTATTAAATGCCATTTCTAGGTACATGAAACCTTTACCATCAATACCTTTCATAAGATGATTTATAACATACTGGGTATAAATTGATTTGGTTTAGACAACCTTATCTATATCATCAAGACCCTTCACGGGATAGTTTATAAAATACTAGTTACAAACAGGAAGATTTTTTACAACTTAATTTTGTCCCACTAGACTATCAATGCATCAAGGGGCATACTTTAAATAGTCCTAACCCGTGTCATACCAGTCCAAAGAATTACTCATATACTAAATAATCGATTTAATAAATAAATAATGTGATTTATATTCAAATTTCTATATTGAATAAAATATATAGATCTATCAATTATTCCTTATAGAAGGATAAGTGACAATAAGGGTTTTTTATTTTGATGAAAGGAAATACCATTGAAATATCATTAAAACATTCTTGATAAAAGTAATCTTTAAACATTCTAAAGTGTCCCATACCACTTTAAAACATTTTAATCATAATCCCCATGAAGGAATAAAATTAAAAAATACTTATTATATCATTATAGTAAGAAAATTCATGATATAACATGCCTAAATATTGTTTATACACCATATAAAAGTGAATTGTTTCATAACAACAATTAAGCTTCAATGGAATTTAAGTTGAGATGAAATCACTTACCTTGTTTTTCTTTTTTGGATGAACATATATTAAATTCCTATATAATATTTTTAAACATGTAAATAATTAATTAAAAACCATAAAAAATTTATAAAATCATATATTAACTTCTTATAATATCTTATTACCAGTTTTTTAGTAATATTTTATTATATCCATTGTTTCGAGTGTTTAATTTCATAGTTTGTTGAGTATCTATTGAATTTTTACTTGTTGTTCTTATTAATTAGATCATGGTTTCATAATATTTAGAATGTAAAAATTATTTCAATATCATAAATAACAATTATATATCTGTTTATAATAATACATAATATTTGGAGATAAGAAATGAAATGCATCGTTCATGGAGACGGAAGACCGTACGTACATATGAATGATACTTTTAAATCTTTTTCATATTAAAAAAAATAAATAATATTATATATATGTATATTATAATTTCATTTTCATATATATGTCATATATGTTACATATTTTTATTAAAACCATCCTTTTTTATATTCCATGTATAGTGTGAATGAGTCAATCGCTTTGAGGGGGCGGTAGTCCACACTTCTACAAACGATGTTATCATATTTATACATAATGTAAAGTAGAAAGTTATATATTATAAAATAATTAAATAAGTATAAATAAATAATAAATACCATATATATTGTATACAAATAGATAGTCCATCATAATTTCCATCATCAGAGGTAGTAAAGGAAGAATGAACAATCAGTTTTTCATGAGGAGGAACTTCGTTGTACACATAAATGGTAAGTTCGTTACCCATTAGATAAAGGTTTGTGTAATATTAGGTAGAATAATTAAAATAAAAACATCTTAGTATATTTAGGATACTGGTTTTGATATATAATAATGGAATAATAATAATTAAACGATTTGAGAAAGAAATAAAACTAAAGATCTTGAGGAAGAATGTTACCTCTTAATCGAGTAACTCCTTTTGGTTTGCACCAAAGTGATTCCTTGGATGGATTTATTACCAAGGTAAGGCATCTAGGTTTATGGGAGGGATTTTGAGGATATTTTTTTTATAGATTGGTTGATTCAAAGTGTATTTATAGGAGTTATTAAGTGGGAGGAGAGGAGGCCTTTTTATAGTTGAGGAGGAGTGCCACTCTTTTAAACACCAAAAGGTATACATTAATGGTAGGTATAATTTACCTAATGTGACTAAAAAATGTAAATTTAATGGTTTAAATGGGAATAATGGTATATAAAAACCTTCGATACACAAAAATAAGTTAATTTTTATAATATTGTTCCTTAACTTCTATGTTTTCCCAATTTTATCTTTTTGGTTTTTATTAAAGAAAATAGTTTTATAACATATGTAATTTAATCATTAAGACTAAATTAAAGAGAATTTATTATAAAATATAGATCCAATAAAATATAAATATGGTATAAAATTTAAAAAAAAAATCTCCTATGTTTTGGAAATTAATTTTAAAATAAGCGCATGCAATGCACAAAAATAGTAATTCAACCCATACCATGATAACAATGATTTCACAAACTATGGGTCAATAGGTTAATTATAAAAGATAATTTGGTGTATTAATATACCATATTTAATATTTATTAACAATTAAAAATAAATTTTAAGAATATAGTATTTTTATTGATTTTATATCATTTAATAAAATATAATTTATTATAAAATAACATTAATGTCACTTTTAACATTATTTATTTAATTTTAATTAAAAAATATCAATACAATATTGGAATTAAAATATTTAATTTTAGAGATGTGTAACATTATATAATCATATAAAAAATAATTAGAGACAATATTTAAATCAATTTTCTTCTCTTTTAATATTTATAGTATCATTTATTATAGTAGATTATTAACTAAATAATCACTATGTTGGCATTTCTTAAGCATTATAAGTAAATAATTCATCTATAAAAATTAATTATAAATTATTAGGATAAAAATAACCCATTTATATTTCAAACGTACATATATAACAAAAAATATAATGTTTTTTACATATCTGAATGTTTTATAAATGTTAATGTTAAGGAAGGTTCCCTTTTTGTCTTTTTTCCTTACTTAACTTATCATATATGGAACATTCATGAAATATAATCCCAATAAATTATAAAATTAGAACCAAGAGTGGATATGGTATAAATATTGGCATCCAATTGATTTTTTTAAAAGTATCTTGGTCATTTAGGTCCTTGAGATTAAGGTCTAGTCCCTTGTTAATCTTAATTTTACCTTAATCATCGTAATTAATTTTAATCACTTTCACAAATATTTTTGGTCAAAAATTAAGGTGATATTATTAGAAAAAAATATTATAACTATTACAACAATTTATTTAAATTTTTTAAAAGTCAAATCACATAATTGGGAAAATTAAGTTTAACGCTTATCCCATAGATGTGGTGAGAAAACAAGTTTTTAAAGTAAAAACGTTCAAATGTTCAATAAATTTTTACAACCAATATCAATATTAAAATGGTTCAAATGAACTAAATTGGATTTATAAATGTATAATTGATCCATTTTTTACTTTAATAACCCATTTAAAATATAATTTATCATTAATAATTATATAAATGAAATGTAGTTTTTAACTAAAATGCATATTTTTCACTATCCATCAAAAAAATAAAACTTTTTAGAAAAATACCAAAAGTTAACCATAACAAAAATTTTACATTATAAATTTAAAAATGATTTTTATTTTAAAAATAAAATTTTCAAAATTTTCAAAATTTAGTTTTAAAATAGGATTGTCATTAAAAGATGGTAAATATTGGTCTTACGTGTAACACAAGATAACTCAGTATTATGTATAACGTTAGCTTAACTTGGTGTTGTGTATAAATAAGTATAGAAACAAAATTAATTTTATTCTAAAATAAAAATATAGTAAAGTCTTGGGGTGTTACATTATATAAACCCAAATTAAAAGATTTTAGATAATACATTAAAATTTGGGAGAGGGGTACTCTCTAGATCTTCTCAAGATGAGGGAAATAGATGAACACCAAGTCTCAACCTATGATTTTTAAATGATGTTTTAACTAGATGTTTTACAAAGATGACTTCCACATGAACACTAGTTCCATTATACTCCACTTTTAAAACTCATTGTCCAAAATTTTCTTTAATGAAATGATATCCGATTTAAATATGTTTGGTTCTTGACTGATAAACTGGTTTTTAGTAAGATTAATAACACTCTTATTTTCATATAAAATCACAAATTGTAGCTCCAAATGCTCACCAAGAACTTAAATTTATTGTTTTATACATGAAAACTAAGTAAAAGTATTAAAAATAGATATATATTCAATGTCTATAGTTCTAAGTGATGTATTAGCCTAATTTTTTCTTATCCATATTATTTGGATTTCTCCAGAATAAAAAGTTCTTCTATTGTCTCGTTTCAATGAAACACATCTCTATCATAATCAAAAATCACTATAGAACATTATTTTATATTTTTTACATGTTGAATACCACAAACCATAATATACTATTACTTTAACATAACTCAATATTATCTTCACAATCATGATATGTTCTTATCTGGTATCACACTGAGATTGTGAAGCTAAGCACATTACATACACAATATCAGGTATAATACATATAAAATACCTAAAATTTTCAATCATCCTCCTATATTTTGTTGAATCAACATTATTTCTAGTTGTAATTATCCCATGTGTTGTGCCTAACATGATTGGAATTAACACTTTATTTCTATCATGCATGGAAATTTCATCAATGTTTCATTAATATAATTAATTTTGGAGAAAAAAGTTTATTCACCGGGTTGATTCACTTATAGTCTAAAAAATATATATATTTTATATAATAATATAAATCTTAAATTATAATTTTATAAGATATGTAATCTTTTTTAAAATATTTAACTTTGTTTCCACCAAATATGATATCATTCAGTTACACCAATATTGTAAACTATTCTTTACTTATATATTTGATTCAATGACTATACTTGACACATCTTATTTTAAATTTCATCATGTTTAAAAATATGTAAATTTAAGAATAACAAGACCTAGAGTCTTATTTAATTCAATATAAATTCATATTTAAGTGAAAAACTTATTTTTATCATCATCTAGTTAAAATTATTATAGTTATTTAATATAAAATTCTTCCTTAAGAGATCAATTTAAGAAAACTGTCTTAGAATATTTTAAAAATATTTTATATTTTGTTGGATTAAAATTATATAAAGCAACCCAATTGAATTATGTATTTTCACTGGATAAAAAGTATCATTCACATAAATTCCTTAAATTTGATCATATTCCTTTCAAATAATCCCCACTATATTTCTTATTAATCATACTTTCTCATCATTTTTGATTTTAGAACAATATTTAGTTCCAATTAAAGTATTAAAAACTAGTCTATATATAGTATACTATATGTTATTATTTTTAATTTAGTATCATTCTTCATTCATGTATTTTACCCACGATTCATCCTTTTCTACCTATTCAAATGAACAAGTCTATTCTTGAGACAATATATCCATTTTATCAAAAAAAAATTTTCTTATAACCTAATTAGGTGTTGTTTTTTCACCTATATTATTGGATTAATCCACTTCAGTACCACTTCTTTATTTTCCAAAATATATAATTGCTTTATTTTTTTATTTACCATTAGTCTCAAATTCAAAATCCCTTTCTTAATATGTATGTTTTTATTCAAAATATACATCATTATCACTTTCTTTAGTTGATTCTAACATAGTATTACATATTTGATTTCCAGATTCCTACTCTATAATATTCACATTATTTTTTATATATTTTTATCATTTTATTAAGATATTTATAATACTTTGTATTCATATAATAACCCAAAAACATTACTTGGTCTATAGAATCACCAAATTTGATTTGATTTGATTCATTATTTATAATGAAACACTTAGATCCAAACACTCTGAAGTGTTTAAGTTTTAACGTCATTTTATTCTATATTTAATAAGGTGTAATATCATTTATAATACTAAGTAAAATTATTTTATAAATATACACTATAGTTTTCATATCCCTTTTCTAGTAGTGTCTTGGTAGGAAACTTTAGATCATTAGTGTTTTTTTTCATGGTATTCATTATCCCATTTATCTTATCAATAACTCTATTTTTTTGAATTAAATACAAATAACTCTCCATGATTTATGATATGTTTTTCAAAATAATTTTTAAATTAAATTAAAGTAAATTTAATGACATTATCATATCTTAAAGTCATGATGGTTCATAAAACAAATTCTCAACCAACCATCTATATTTATTAACATATCTTTGAGTGTTAAAAAAACATGTCATCTTGTTATAATCATCAACAAAAATATCAACATGTTTTTATCTCATATTGATCTATAATACCATAAAAATATGTGTGAATAAGATAAATAAAGTTTTATCACTTTGTTTTTTGGGTTTGTAGAGGTTTATCACAGTATTTCCTTTCATAAAATCATAATAATAATTTTCTCTCTAATAACTTAAAATTGGTATACCAATTGAAACATTGAAATTTTATATTTTACCAATTTTTTTCTAATGAATATAAACCAATATTCTATTACTTCTTTTATTCATCAATAGTTAATAATAATGTTTTTCTTTAATATCATGTTTATAAATATTTCCATGACTTATTTTTCCCTAAATAATAGAGCCTACATATTTCCTATTAATAGAGTATCCATTTTCACTAAACACAACTTCCAAGCCTGAGTCACAATGTTAGCTCACACTAAAAAAGATTATTACAAATACCATCAACAAATAAAATTTGATCTTTCTTCACCTCTTCTCCTGTAATATTTTTTCTTATACTTACTTTGATTTGTAAAGCCACTTATTTTCTAAATATTATAGTTTTATTGATTTTATTTATTATATTTTATAGAAAATCTAAAATTTTAATCATATATGATGAACACCCATTGTCATTAATCCAAGTGTTGTTATTTTTTTATACTTTTTTCAAACTTTTATAGGTAAAGTTTTTCCACTATTATTTTTTCTATAAACATTTTGTTGTTGTTTTATATTTAGAGAACTTTCAATACACTATATATTATTCTTAGAATCAACACTGTATATTTATAGAAATGAAAATTTATTCTCCAAAGGGATAATTTTAGTGCACTTATTTTCATTTCTTATTGAATCATTTTCATTACCTTAATCAAATATTCCTATCATGTAGTAAAATAATTTATGACGATAATTAGAATATTTAAAACAATTTATACTAATTTATTTATACCTCTAATAATAAGATGAATCCATTGATCATGTTTGTCTAATTATAATAAATCTACCATTTAAATAACTCATTATTTTTATAAAATATTCCATCTTGTGTACAAGTTAGCTAGAAAATATTATTTCATAAGGGTAAGTAGATATATTTTTTATTTCTCTCAAAAATTTATTAAAAACTTCAATATTTTTTAAGAATAATAATAATTTTATTTTGATCACTATATTTAAATTTTCTCTTACTCACTCACTTAAAACTATTGTTTTTAGTGACAATGGTCAAAAATTTGGATGATTATTCTAGGAGTCCATGTGAAAATTTTCTTATAATAATAGTATATTTTTTTCTAAAATAATCAACCAACTATTTTATATTTTATTTAATAAAATCTTAAAAAACCTCACAATTTTATTTTCTAGACTTCTTTATCATATTTCCAATATTTATTTATAAATCAACCTTTATTTTTAGAGTTAAAACATCTCCTTTAATAAATTTAATCTTTTTTCATTTTTTATTCAATACAAGAAATAATATCACTAATGATCATAATTTTGTTTCCATATTTAGTTTTAGATAAACAATTCCTTCTATATTTTATTAATACACATTTTTTCTTAAATAACCTATTCTATCCTTTTAATTTGTTCTTCAAGTTCATTAATATATTTATTTAACTATTTCACAACGTTACTAATGTTTCTATTATTATTATAATTCTTATAATTGAATTATTTAGTATAAAATATATGATTTCCCTTTAAATAAATAATTACATATTAATTTTCATCACTATATTTAATAACAACAAAAATAACCTTCCTTTTATAAAATTGGAATTTAGTTTATTTTTTATTCATAGTGGGATCCATTGCTATCTTATTATTTTCTAATACAAAAGATTATTTTATATAATTTTAGTTAGAAGTTTATTTTTTATTTTTCCTCTATTTAATATGTTTGATATTTCTATTGAGTTATCATCTTTCACTTCTTCTTCAAACATTCTTTGACACCTAACAAAAAAATGTCCAACTTCACCACTTTTTAAGAAAACAAAAGCCATATTATATTCAAATATTTTTTTTCGATCTCTTCATACTATTAGATATTATAGAAACAAAATATCATAATAGATATCCTCCTCATACTTTTCTTTATTAAATTTTAAATTATCTATAGCTTCATAAGTCAACTCCTTGGTTTATTGTGAAAATACCTTTCAAACTCAACTGTTATCATATAAAACACAAGAGAGATTTGTAAATCATCAAGATAGACTTGATTTAAGTCCCTTTAATAAATTAAAAAATTACATTGTAGAATTTTTTTAATATCCTTAGAATTATTTTCACAATATCAAATTATTTAATATTCTATCCAAGATATCTTATAGTAAAAAACACATCAATTATTACATTGATAAATTTTTCCACTCTTTTATTTGGAATAATTATATAATATTAAAACTTATTTATTAATACATGAGGTTTTATTGTTTCACTTTTTTATCTTCTTAATATATTATTTTTAACATTTACCAAATTTATTTATAGTATTTTAATTCCATAACCTTTATATAGATCTAATTTGTATGATCTACAACCAAATCAATTAATTCTTTAGAAAATATGTTCAATATCTTAATTTCAATTATATAAAATTAATTTCAGTGGGAACACTAATTTTAATACCATAAATAGAATGTTCATGAAGATAAAGACTAGTATAACACACGTGTGACTATTAATTTTTTTGAGATCAGATAGTTAAACTCATAAAAAATTGGAACACCTTTTTCATTTACTAGATCCTCTATAGAGAAAAAACTAATCTGTGATATAAATAAAAATATAAGACCTTATAAATCTTATAAAAATTATCAGTTCCATAGTCCCAATATATACCCTAAAATAGTGGTGAATTATAGTATCAAAATTATTTATTTTTTATAAAATTGTTTACCTTGTTAGAAGGAAGACCTATCACACACCATTTAAATAATTGATGTAAAATAAAAGACATAAATAGAGTAATAAATTTACTTAGTTTACCCAAATTAAATACATATAATTATAATCTAAATATAAAGGTTATAATGTACCAATAATTACTAACTTTTTTATGATTACAATTTTTAGAGATGGACACTTTAATCCTAGACTCATCGATTTTGGGATTGAGCACTAATTCCCATGGAGTCACTCAATGTTCCTCTCTTCACACATTATATTGAGGATATATTCCAATAATAATCTTATAAACCAATATAAAATCACTAAAAACTTATAATAAAAACCAACAACGCATGTTTGTTTTCTATATAGTATAATATCTTGATGATATTCTTGTTCAGTTATCTTTATACTTCTAAAATTTAGTTGTTTAATAAAAACTCTAGATATTCTTATTTCTCTATGCTATATGTTCAAAATAAAAATATCACCAATATTTATTTTAGAGTATTGAATATATTCTCTTGATATTTTATAAAAAAATAATAAGGATATTTTATATAAAATATACCCAGATTCTCCATTCTAAATCTTCCATAGAACCCACATATTCAAACTTTAAAAATAGAAACCAATGTCCCCATTCAATTATCCATAATGTTTTCATTAACAGTAATGAATATGGTTATTCTTATATTCAACTAACAAGATCATTAACAAAGTATAAGAATATATTTTGTACTAATATTGATAAGTGAGTGATAAATTTATGATAAGTGGGTAACTATGAATGAGCGAAGAAGAAAATAGAAAATGGAGAACATAAGGATTTAACATGGTTTTGACCACTTTGGTCCTAATCCATTACACGAACACCACCATATTCTACCATTAATTAAAATCCAAAAAAATTAAACATAAAAATAGAAATAATATTGTAAATCCAACAAGAATAAAGTAATGTAATGAAGAAAGTCCAAAGAAATCTCGAAAGAGAAACTCACACTAAGCTGTATTTACCAACCGACTACCAATGTAGGGATATTTTTAATTCTTCCATCAGCATACAATAACTAGAAAATAATGGACCTTATTATCAATTATATCACATCTCCAATGGAACAAAATATCAGGGAAATATTTGGTCTTCAGTAGAGAGGTGTACGACATGATTGGAATGCAATAATGACTCTAACTTTGGTCGAACGACTCTTACAAAATATATCTCTCTATATCTCTCTCTAAAACAACAAAAATAATATCTTCTAAGGACTTAGAATGAATATAAATCAATCTAGATATAAATAGAGTAAAAATACCCCTGAGATTTGAGGGTTGTTGAAAAGGATTAATAGAAATTGAAGAATGGATGGATGAAAAAATACGATCCCTAGAAACATGATAAAACTAGTGAAACAAAAAAACAATGCAAACACAAAGGTAATTTAAATCATTGTGTAAAGGTAAGTGACCAATTACATGAGGTTAATCACACATATAGCCTAAAGGTAACTTTATTGAGCTACCACTGTATCAGAGTTATCCAAGCCAACTATTTCAAGTTAAACCTTTATAACCCCCACAATATAAGGGTAGCATAGAAGTCTACATATGGGTAACTAGAGCCTCATGTAAGTGTAAGATGAATGCTACATTAGGGAAACACTCTCATTATAAGTGCTACATAAAGTTAGTAGGGTACTTTTGCAAAGGTATACCAAAAATATAAGGCACACTTAAGGGTGCCAATTTCCTTTCATAAAGGTAAAACAAAACATCAAGTAAGAGTAAAACCAAGGAATGAGAAAAAAATAAACAATGGTTGGAAAAAAATAGAGAAATATATAATGAAATTTTAATATGCTAAATTAAAAAAATAAACTAAACAGGAATTAGTTTTATTTTGGAAGTCAACCAACATGATAAAATTAAAAAATATCTACTATTTTCAAAAATAAAATACAACAAAATGAGGATTATGTTCTCACAATTAAATATTATTCAAGTGGAACATAGTTGAGAATATCTAAAATATGCTTTAAATTAGAAAAATCCACTACCTTGGTCAAATTATCAGATAGATTATCATATATGGGTATCATATTTTCACAAACTGTTTCATTTTAATAACATATCCAAAAAATGATACATATTTTCTATATGTTCAAACCTACCATGGAATACTTGGTCCTTAAAGTGATGATAGGTAGGTTATGAATCAAAATGAATAGTAATAATAAAATTATATAAATTGAGTTCAATAATGAAGTCCTTAATCCAAATATATTCTTTGATTAACTTTGTCAGTACAATTTACTCAACCTAAGTGGTATAGAGGGACACCACTGATTTCATATTTCATTTCCAAGAGTTAGGTACTCTATATGTGGTAAAAAAAATCCAATTATATATTTCCTTATATCAAAATTTCCATTATAATCAAAATCTACATAACCAATATTTAATTCCCTATAGTTAATACTCCTACAATAAAATATTTAAAGGGTTGAAGTAGAAGAGAGGAACCTTAACAAGCACTTAAGATCATGCTAATGGGACTTACACAGAATTTCCACAAACCTGCTCAAGGTATACACAGAAAATGCCACATCAAACATAGTACATATTATAACATATAAAATGATACTCAAAAAATTATAATAATGGATTCTACACATATATTTAGTATCATAAGTAGTGGTAGGAGACTGTGACAATGACAGTTTAAAATGATGATCAAATGAGACACTAATAGGTTTAAATACATCAAAAAGTATCTATGAAGGAATTTAGGAACATAGGAAAATTGAGAAAATAAATTAACCCAATATTTATATCTAGAATAATTTCTATACATAATATATTCTTATCATAGTCCAAATAATTAATTTAAAAAGATGAATTTAGTAACATTTTGAAGTTGGTGATTAATTTCATATTACTATATATGATAAACATTCCATAAGTATAAAGATATAGGTTAACCATGTTTTTTTAATATATTTAAAATAAAAACATGCAACAAATAGATTCAAATTAAACCCATTTTTAATTTGAATAAATCAAACTTTTTGTTCCATTGTCTAAAATCATGTTTTAATCCATAAACTGACTTATTAATAATATAGACTTAGTTACTTTTAAATTCTGGTTCACAACTAGTCGGAGGATTTATGTACAGTTTTTCCATCTAAATCACCATGTATGAATGAGGTTTTGACACCATGATATTAAATATGAATATTAAGGTAAGTAATAAAGGAAAATTAAATTCTTATAAAATAATGTTTAACTACAAGTGAAACAATTTCAGAATAATTAACTCCCACTATTTAAAGGAATACTTTGACCACAAGTCTAGCCTTATATTTGATTTTGTTCCCTACAATGTAATATTCATTTCTTTTATAGTTCCATTTATATCCAATCACCTTAGTAGTAAGTTCCTCACTGACTATGGACTATGTATGGTTCTTTCTAAGGGGATCCATATCATCTTCCATTGTAGTAACATATTGCTTAATGTTTCTATCATTAACATCCTTCTTGTATCTTTAGATACCGTCACTATTAATATTTTAGGAAACATGTAGAGAAAATGTAACCATGTCGACATGGATTTACCTAGAATAAGGCTCAATGGCTATATTCTTCATATCCCTAGTGACTTGATAATCTATAAGATCACTAGGAGATCCATCATCTGAAGAATCATCAAACACAGACCTAGAATTTGGATCTGGATAAGGGAAAGGTAGACAAAAAATACATAATCCATAGGTGTGGATAAAGGTTATTGATATCATAAAAAATTATCATAATTGGAAAACATTTTTGCCCAGACCCTTTTCCCAGAGTTGAGAAATTCTTTCACAATCTTTTGATTTGATTGTACCTTGAACTATTTCTTCTTCATATCTTAGCATAAGATGCTTCATATAGTGGACTAATACAATAATATATAAAACCTCATCCAAATAACAACTTAAAAAATTTCATAAATGTTTAAACTTATGAACCTTACAGGTATTATGATTCGAAATATTAGAATCAGTTCTAAGGAAATTAGTAGTATGCAATTTAATTTATCCATAAAAATAATCTCTTTATCCAAGAATCATTATCTCAACATTAGGAAGATATTAAGAGTTATATTTCCCATAACCATGTGTTTTCTTAAAAGTTTAACTTGCTAATGAATCACATTTCTTGGTACCATTCAACATATGATCTCAAATCCTTATTAAAATAGTAAAAAAGTACAATCCTTACATATTTTATAATTATTATAACCAGTAAAACACTAATAAGATACTATTAAAACATTACTCAAGGATATAAATAGATAGTAACATTAATCATTCAACTTTATTATTATAAATAACATAAGACTAACCTTTATTCCTTGGCTTCTCCTGAGGTATATTCCCTTGATGTTTGGGGCATTCATTTGTATAGTGACCAATATACTTATAGTAGAAGCATTGAACATTTGAATTTTATTTATTTCCCTTACAATCATGAACTTTGTATGAGCCTTTTCTATAAACTTATAACAAACTCCCTTTCCCTTAAAGAATGTACTGAGGCGCTTCTTTCCATAATTATCACAAGCAGGAAAATTATTCATTCTCTTCTTTACTTTATCCATTTTATAATATACCTTTCTCTTATTCTATGGATTCCCTTCAAAGCCATAATACTCAGATAACTATTTATTTGTCCTGATGGAACATGAAATTATTTCATCATATGATAATTTTTTTTGGGAGACTAGTGAACTTTAGAGAAATGGATTAATCCCTTCAAAAAAGTGATGAATCTTACACTCCGTGTTGTGTATGTAATTTATAGCATACCTAGATAACATTGTAAAGGTAGGTTTATACTCTGTAACACTTTCTTCTTCCTTTTTCATTAAGAAAATGAAATTACTTTCCATCTAATTTTATTGCTAATGGGGGAAATATTATCCGAAGAATGTCTCCTTAAAAGATTTATATTCCAAGAGTCTTGTTTATTCACCCTTTCCAGTATTTTGGATCGGAGCCCACCATTGATAAACATCACCTCTGATAAAATACACCACAAGTGTAACCGTTTCCTTTTTTCCACATCCTAAAGCCATAAATATCATCTCCAAATAATTAATCCATTACTCAGATGTCATTGCACCAGTAGTCCCACTAAATGATGGGGGCCTATATCACATAATGTAATCCAACATCGAAGAGTCTTATTGTGGAATAGGTTTCTCCATTCGGGAAATGTAATTTTTCATAACCTGATTAGGATTCCATAATATATCCATTACTTTCTTAGTTCTAATAACATCTATATTATATATCTCAATAGGGAAATATCTACATTAGTCATGAGTATTGGTACACTTATTTATTCTAGGATCCATTTCTAAACAATGGAATTTACTAGATTAGATCAAAAAATTATGAACTCTGTATAACTATAAATATGGTGTAACACTTAACAAAAATTGAAATTTTATGCATTTGTAATCTCGTAATCATAAACATGGTTTATTTGGGTATATATTTACTTTCAAATCCTTCATAATGGTTTATATTGAAAATGTAAACTATCCTATGCATATACCCCATGAGTGTCAAACTAGGTGCCTAGTAAGGCCCGTTGTCAAGTACCAGGTTATGTATAGTCAGGCCCGACAAACCTTGTTATATTTGTTACTCCTAGGTACATCTATTCAAGATCCACATCTACTTTTAGTATCTAGATAATGATTTATTTCTAAGAATACCCACATAATATCTACCTCACAAGATTTCTATGATTCTCTTCAATACTTATCATCAAATTATTTCTTAGGGTTATGTTACCTAATCTAAGTTTTCTAAATCTAGTTTCCAATATTAATGCTAAACTTCCTATGATACCAACTATAACGCCCCGACTCCAGAAGCCTAACATCAAAGAATTATTTTATTACATTGGATTGATTATAAGGAATTAAATCCTGAAGGACCAATCAGTTTAATAGTATTAGAAATCCAGATTACATACATGGAACCGATTTTATATTGAGAAATAGAAAATTAGGCATGATACATAATAAAATGAAATAAAATATGTCCTTAAAATCATATTCAAATATTTATTCTTCATAACATGGAAAAAGAAAACAAAATAAGGTGGACTCAAATTCTCAATAAGGGTAATTAAAGTGGAAGAAATAATTAATTGATGAGAATAATAAATAAGGAAAGGTAAATAATAGATAAAAAACTCTATTAAAATAACTAGATAAGGAAATATCAATATGGAAAGGTAATAAACTGATAAACATTCCATTTAATCAATGAAACAAAATATAAAATTTATCCATAGATATGTCGATGAAAAATATCATGGATGAATAATAGCTAAAGATAAATGATAGAAATGATTAATTATTGGATGCCATGTTTTATAGGTACATGATACCTTTTTTGTTAAGACCATTCACAAGATGGTTTAGAACATACTAGTTATAAAATGATTTAGTTTGGCCAACCATATCTCTACTGTCAAGACTTTTCAAATGATGGATTATAACATACTGTTTACAAACTTGAAGGGTTTTTCTAACCTAATTTCATCCCATGAGATTATTGATGCATCAAGGGGCTCACTTTAAATTATCCCCAAACTATTTCAAACTATTCCAATGCATTCCTCATATATTGAATAATCTATGTAATAAATAAACAATGTGCCTTATTTTTAAATGTCTGTATTGAATAAAAGATACATGTTTATCAATAATTCCTCGGTGAAGTGTAAGTAAAAACAAGGGTTGTTTATATTGATGAATGAAAATAAAAGAACCAAAATAATATTTATAATATCATATATTAACTTATTATAATATCTTATTACCTATTTTTAGTAATCTTTTATTATATCCACTATTTCAGGTGTTTAATTTTCGAATTTTTCAAGTATGTTTTGACTTGTTACTTATTATTAATATTAATTAGATTATGGTTTCATCATCTAAAGAATATAAACCATGATTTAAATATCATGCATACTCATTATATATGTATTTATAATAATCCATAATATTTTTAGATAATAAATGAAATGCACTCTTTTTAGAGATTGTAGGTCGTACGTACGCATGAACGCTACTTTTATCTCTTAATCACATTAAAAGTATGAAAGAAAAATTATATATATATGTATATTATAAATATAGTATCATATATATGTCATATATATTACATATATTTATTAAAACCACCCTTTATACATTCCATGTATAATGTGAATGAGTCAAATTGCTTTGAGGGGGCGATAGTCCACGCTTCCACAAATGATGTTATCGTATTTAAACATAATGGAAAGTAGAAAGGTGTGTGTTAGAAAATAATTAAATAAGTATAAATACCTAATAAATATCATATATATCATATATAAACTGAGTTTCCAATATAATTTCCACCATGAGAGGTGGTAAAGAAAGAACGAACAATCATCGTTTCGTGAGGTGGAAGTTCGCCATACACATAAATGGTAAGTTCGTTATCCATTTGATGGAAGTGTGTTTAAGTGTAGGTCAAACCCTTAACAGAAAAAATATCAGTATATTGAGGATACTAGTGTTTTTATATAATCATACAATAAGAATAATTGAAAGAGTGGAAAAAAAAACTAAAGAGCTTGAGGAAGGATGTTACCAATTAATCGAGTAACTCCTTTTAGTTTGCACCAAATAGATTCTTTGAATGTATTTATGAACAATGTGAGAATTCTAGGTAGAGGGAACATATTTTTAGGATATATTTGGGTAGATATTTTTTTGATCCAAAGTGGATTTATAAGTGTGAAGAAGTGGGAGGATTGGATGCCTTTTTATACTCGAGGAGGAGTGGCACTCTTTAAAATACCAAAAGGTATACATTAATGGGAGGTATAATTTACCTAATGTGCCTCCAAAATGAAAACAAATAATGGTATAAATTGGAATAATGATTAATAAAAACATTAACCACACAAAAATATGTTCATTTTTATAATATTATTCCTTATCTTCTATGTTTTCCCAATTTTATCTTTTTAGTTTTTATTAAAGAAAACTAGTTTTCTAATCATTGTAACTTAATACTTAAGAATAAATTAAAGTTAAATTTATTATAAAATATATATAAAATAAATTATAAATATGGTATATAATTTATAAAATAAAAATCCCATGTGTGTTGAAAATTAATTTTAAAACAAGCGCATGCAACGCGCGAAAACACTACTTTAACCCAGACTAACTAGCAATGTTTCTACAAACTATGGGTCAATAAGTTAATTATAAAATCTTAATTGGTCAATTAATAGACCATATTTAATATTTATTAACACTTTTAAATCAATTGGAATAATATATATATTTTTTATTAATTTTAAATCATTTAATAAAATATAATTCATTATAAAATAACATTAATGTCAATTTTGGAAATATTTATTTAATTTTAATTTTAAAATATAAAAAAAATATTTGAATTAAAATTTATTAATTTCACAATTATTTAACATTATATATTCATCTGAAAAAATAATTACAGATATTAATTCAATCATTTTTTTCACTTTTAAGATTTATAGTCTCATTTATTTTAGTTGATTATTAACTAAATAATCACTATGTTGGTGTTTCTTAAGCATTTTAAGTTAATAATTCATCTGTAAAAATTAATGAAAAATTATTATGATAAAAATAAACCATTTATATTTAAAAATTACTTGTATAAACGAAAATATGTTGTTTTTTACATATCTCAAAGTTTTATAAATTTTAAAGGTAAGGAAGGTTCCCCTTTTATCTTTTTATTTACTTAACTTATCATATAGAGAACGTTCATGAACTTTTATCCCAATAAACCATAATATATTAAAAAATAAGGGATATGGTATAACTATTGGTTGAAATTGGATTTTTTATAAGTGCTAAGGTTATTTTTTCCCTTGAGATTAAGGTTTATTTCCTTGTTAAGCTAAATTTTACCTTAATCATCGTAATTAATTTTAACCACTTTCACTAATCCTTTTGGGTAAAAATTATATTGATATTATTAGAGAATACCTATTATAATAATTAAAACCATTTATTTTCATTTTTCAAAATTCAAATGACAGAAGTGTACAAATTAAGTTTAATATTTATCCCGTAGATGTGGTTAGAAAGTGGGTTTTCAAAGTAAAAACATTCAAAAGTTTAATATGTTTTTATATCCAATTTCAATATAAAAATGAATCCAATGAAATATATTGGATTAATATATGTATAATTGATCTATTGTGACTTTAATAACCAATTTAAAATAAAATTTATCATTAATAATTATTTAAACGAAAAGGAAATGTTTAACTAAAATGCAGGATTTTCACTATTCATCAAAAAATGAATCTTCAGAAAAAAAATACCAAAAATTCACTATAAGATAAATTTAAAATTATTAATTAAAAATGAGGTCTATTTAGAAAAATAAAATTTATAAAAACATCAAAATTTATTTTTAAAATAGGTGTTCCATTTAACGGGGACAAAGCTTGGTCTTGCATGTAACGCAAGTAAACTCAGTGTTGTTTGTAACATAAGTTTAACTTGGTGTTGAATATAAATAAATATAGAAACAAAATGAATAATATTCTAAAATAAAAATATATTAAAATATTAGGGTGTTACATTCTATAAACCTAAATAACTAGATCTTAGGCAATAAATTAAAAATGGGTAGAGGGGTACTTTCTAGATCTTAAGATAAGGGAAATGAATGAACACCAAGTTTCAACCAATGATTGTAAAATGATGGTTATAAAGATATTTTAAAAAGATATCTACCACTTGAATACTAGTTCCATTATGCTCAAATTTTAATACTCATTTTTTAAACTTTTCTTTAATGAAATGATAGCTTATTTCAATATGTTGGATTCTTGACTGATAAACTAGTTTTTAGTAATATTAATAACACTTTTATTTTCATATATAATTACCAATGGTAGCTCCACATTCCCACAAAAAAAATCTAGTTATTTTTCCATCCATGAAAAATGAGTACAAGAATTAAAAATACAAATAAATCAACTTCTATAGTTCTAAGTGATATATTGGCCTAATTTTTTCTTATCCACATTTTTTATATTTCTCTAGAAAATAAAGTTCATCTATTATATCATTTCAATCCAACACATATCTAGCCTAATAAAAATCACTGTAGATAATTTTGTTATGTTTTTGAAATATTTAATAACACATACCATAATATACTATTCCTTTAACATAAATCAATATTCTCTTCACAACCGTGATATGTTCTTATCTGGGATCACTCTGAGATTTTTCAACTAAGCACATTACATACACAATATCATGTACAATACCTATCAAATTCATAAAATTTTCAATCATACTCGTTTATAGTGTTGAATCAACATTATTTCTATCTTCACTTATTCATTGTGTAGTGCCTAACATGGAAGTCATTGACACTTACTTTCTATTATGCATGAAAGTTTCTTCAATATATCATTAACATACTTTATTTTTGAGAAAAACATTTTTTAACCATGTTGATTTTCTTATATTTTTAGAAAATATGTATGTTATATAATCATGGACATATTAAATTATAATTTTGTAACACCTGTAAACCATTTAAAATATTTAACTTTATTTCCACTAAGTATGATATCATTCATTTACACCATTACTGTAAACTATTATTCACTCACCAAATCTTTTTTTTTTCATTTTTTGGATAAAATCCACTTTTATGGGTGAGTGGGAACCCCACAACATCCATCAGACCCCAAACTCATACATCATACCAAAGACACAATCACCATACTAAAAAACAGAAGGCGACAAGTATCACAACACCTTGATGACATATTCAAATTCAAAAAAATGAAAAGCAGTAAATGTCAGTACATCATGGCCTGCGGGCCAACCTCGAGCAGCACACCCTTCACAACAGTCACCATCATCTTCATCCCAACCCCCACACCAGTGAATTCCTAGAAAAGAACGATGAAAAATCTATACTGAACCATGAATATACTGAAAACACTCCACAGAAACCTCCATCATCTATGCGATCAAACAATCCAGCATCAGAGCAACCGTCATGAAATTCCCACCACAGCTCGAACAACACCATCCCAAAACCTCACTAGGAACACTCACACTAGGATGACCTGGCTTGGCTAGAAGGGATAGGAGGAAAGAGAAGAGTTTAGAGAGGACATGCTAAAATAAGGAGAGTAATCCTTCGACAAAACCACAGATCACATTCATTAGAATCAACAACAGGATTAAAGGCATCAGGTCACATAATTTTTAAAATAAGTCATGTCTAGAATACCAAAACCTAGGATCTTGTTTCATTCATTATAAATTCATCTTTAAATGAAAATAATTATTTTTATCATTATCCAAATAAATTTTCTAGGTTATTTATTATAAAATTATTCCTTAAGTTCACCATTAAAGAAAACCCTCTTAACATATTTTTGAAAGATTTTATATTTTTTGGATTAAAATTATGTTAAGAAACCGAATTGAATTAATTATTTTCATTATATAAAAAGTATCCTCCTTATCAATTCCTTAAATTTTATCACATCCCTTTCAAATAATCCTAACTCTATTTCTTATAAATCTTACTTTCTCATCAAGTTTAAATTTAAAATTTTATTTGGTTCTAATTAAATTATTCAAAACTAGTCTATATATAGTATAGTATATTTTATTATTTTTAAATTAGTCTAATTATTAATTCATGTATTTTACCCATGATTCCTCATTTTCTGTCTCTTCAAATGAATAAGACTCTACTTGAGATAATATATCCATTTTCTTAACATTTTTTATTTTTATAGTTTGATTAGGTGTTGTTTTGTCACTTAGAATATCAGATTCATCCACTTATATCCTAATTTTTTATTTTCCAAACTATATAATTACATTATATTCTATTTATTTACCTTTTATCTCAACTTAAAAATCCTCTTTATATGAATGTTTTTTATTTAATACATATTTCGTTATCACTTTATTATGTTAATTCTGACTTAGTCTTACATATTTCATTTCTAAATTTCTACTCATTAATATTCACATCATTTTTTCTATATTTTTAGCCTTTTATTGAGTCATTTATTAGACTTTATCTTTATATAATAACCCAAAAATTTTACCTCGCCTATAGAATCACCAAATTTTCTATGATTTCCTTATTTATTTATAACGAAACACTTAGATCCAAACACTATGAAGTGTTTAGTTTTTAAATTAATTATATACCAAATTTAATAAGGTGTAATATATTTTCAAAGAATGATTAAAATTCTATTCTGAATATACACTATAGTTTTTAATTCCTCTTTCCAATAGTGTCTTGGTAGAAAACTTTTAATCAATATTGTTTTTGTTCCAGGTATTCATTATCCCATTCCTCCTGTCAATAATTTTATTTTATTAGAAAGTAATTAAAAATAACACTTAATGATTTATGATATGTTTTTTAAAATAATTTTCAACTTAAATTAAAGTAAATTTAGCGACATTATCAGATATTAAAGTCTTGATGGTTCCTCACAATAATTCTCAACCAAACTCTTATATTTATTAATGCAACTTTGAGTGTAAAACAAAAAACATGTTTTCCTGCAATAATCATTAACAGAAATATCCATCACAATTGATACCATATTCATCCATAAGACCATACAAATATTTGTGAATAAGATAAATATTTTTTCCCTTTGTTTGTTGGGTTTTTAGAGGTTTCTCCCAATATTTACCTTTATAAAAGCATAATAACTATTTTCTGTATAATAAATTAAAATTATTGTATCAATTTCAACATTGAACTTTGATTATTTATCCATGACTTTCAAATGAATATGACCCAATATTATATAGAAGAAGTTTGTTTTTTAAAATAAATAGTTAATAATAATGTTTTTTTCTTACTATAAAATTTATAAATTTTATAATGATTTATTTTTACCTACATAAGAGAGCCTACATCTTTTATATTAATAAAGCATCCATTATCACTAAACAAAAATTCCAAGCGTGAGTCACAATGTTTTCTTACACTAAAAAATATTATTCTAAATCCCATCAATAAATAAAATTTTATCTTTCTTCACCTATTCTCCAGTAATATTTGTTCTTATACATCCTTTGATTTTGAATCCACTTATTTTCTAAATCAGATAATTTTATTGATTTTATTTATTATATTTCTTAGAAACTCTAAATTTCCTATCATATAGGATGAACACCCATTTTAAATAATCTATGTGTTTTTTATACTTTCAATTCAACCTTTTCTAGGTTAATTATTTTCCTCTATTCTTTTTTCTCCTTGATTTTTTTTTGTTTTTTTATATTTACATCACTTTAAATAATCTATATAGTATTCTCACAATCAACAATATATATTTCTAGAAATGAAAATGTATTCTCTAAAGGGATAATTTTAGTTTACTTATTTTCATATCTTATTGAATCATTTTCAGTACCTTCATCAAATATTATTCCCATGTAATAAAATAATTTATAACCATAATTATAAGAGTTAAACATTTTTAACTAAAAGATTTCTACCTTAAATAATAAGAAGAATCCAATGATCCCTTTTATCTAATTATAATATATCCACCTTTTAAATAACTCTATTTCTACTAAAATATGATATCTTGTGTATAAGTTAGCCACAAAATTATCATTTAATAAGAGTAAATATATATTTTTTCATTTGTCTATCAAAAATTTATTTAAAAAATAACTATTTTTTGGAAAAATGATACTTTTATTTTGATTAATATCTTCAAAATTTCTCTTACTCTTTTCCTTCAAACCAACTTTTTTAGTGATACTGGTAGAAAAGTTTGATGATTATTATAGCTTTCCATGTGAACCTTTTATTATAATAATAGTATATTTTATTCTCAAACAATCAACCAAATATTTTACATTTTATTTATAAAATTATTAAAAAATCACACTATTGTATTTTCTATACTTCTTTCTCTTATTTCCAATATTTATTTATATATAAATATTTCTTTTTAGAGTTACAATATCTCCTTCAATAAATTAATATTTTTTCATTTTTTAGTCAGTACAATCATTAATATCACTAATGAACATAGAATTTTCTTCCATATTTAGTTTTAGATAAATTATTCCATCAGTATTTTCTTGAAATATATTTATTTAATAACTTATTCCATCCTTTTAATTTTTTTTTCTAAAGTTCATTAATATATTCATTTGATTATTTCTTGATGTTATAATTTTTTCTATTATTATTCTACCACCTAGAACACAATTCTTTATTATAAGCTATAATATCACCCTTTAAAAAAATAACTACATATTAATTTTCATAATTCTCTTTAATAATAATAATAATAACCATCTCTTTATAAAATCGGAATTCTGTTTCTTTTTATTCATAGAGGGATCCATCACTATCTTCTTCTTTTCTAATAATGATTCTTATAAAAAATGTCTTTTCTATAATTTTAATTTGAAATAGATTTATTATTTTTCCTCTATCTAAATATGGTTGAGCTTCCTATTGAATTATCAAATTCCACTCCTTGAAACCTTCTTTGAAACCCAACAACAAAATGTCCAAGTTCATCACATTTTATAAAAAAATCCATATTTCATTGACATATTTATTTGGAACCTTTATCCAATTGGATATTATGGAAACAAACTCTCACCATTAATATCCTTATCACCCTTTTATTTATTAAATTTTAAATTATCCATAGCCTCAAAATTCATCTCTTTGGTTGATAGAGAAAAATTCCCTCTATAATCAACTCTTATCACACTAAACACAAGGGAGATTTGTAAATAATCAAGAGAGACTTGATTTAAGTCCATTAATTCAATAAAAAAACTTTACATTATTGAATTTTTTTAAAATACATAGAGTTATTTTAACAATTTAAAAATCATTAATATTCTATCCAAGAAATCCTATAGTACAAAACACATCAATTATTTTATTGAGAAATGTTTCCACTTTTCCATTTGGCACCATTATCTGATCTTCAAATGTATTTCTTAATACCTAATTTTCTTAATTTCACTTTTCTATCTTCTTAGTATATTATTTTCAACATGTACCACATTTACTAAGTGTATTTTCATCATATATCCTCTATATAGATCTAATTTTAAAGAGCTACAGTCAAATAATTTTATTCTTTAGCAAATACATTCAACATATTCCTTTTAATTCCATCAAATCAATTTTAGTGGGCCACTGATTTGAATACCATAAATAGTATATGAATTAACATCAAGACCAGTATAACAAACATGTGAATTAATTAATTTTTTTGAGATCAGATAGTTAAACTTAAAAAAAATTGGAACAAGTTTTTCATTTTCTAGATCATTTATAGAAAAAAACTAATCTGTGATAGAAATAAAAAGATTAAACATAATCAATCTTATAAAACTTATTCGTTCCTTAGTACTAAGAGATAACCTAAAATATAGGTTAATTATAATATCAAAATTCTTTCTTTTTGATATTTTTTCCCTTGTTATAAGGAAGACCCACCACACCCATTTAAACAATTGATATAAAATAGTAAACAAAATTGGAAAACCAAATTTACTTAGTTTACCCAAGTGACATACAAATAAGGATAATTCACATAGAAAGGTAATAGTTTACCAATAATTACTAACCTTTTTATGAATATAATAGTAAAATATGGTCACTTTACACCTAGACTCATTTCCTTTACAAATTTTAGGCTTGAGAACTACTTCCCATGGAGCCACTTAGTGTTCCTCTCTTCACACACTATATTGAAAATATATTACAATACTAATCTTACATACCAACATCAAATCACTAAAAACATATAATTAAAAGCAATACCATATAGTTGTTTTATATTTAGTATAATATTTTGATGATATTCCAGTTCATTGATCTTCATACTTCTAAAACTTAGATGTTTAAGAAAAACTCTAGATGTTCTTATTTCTCTATACTATATGTTCAAAATAAAAAATTTAGTTATATTTATTTTTGAGTATTTAATTTATTCTCTTGATATTTTATAAAAAAGATAACAAAAATATCTTATATAAAATCTACCCAGATTCTTCATTCTCAATCATCCACAAAACCCACATATTAAAACATTAAAAATAGAAACCAATGTCCCCATTCAATATTCAATAATGTTTCACTTGAGGGGAATTCATATGGGTATTCCTATATTCAAATCCCAAGATAATGAAAAAATTATATGAATATATATTTTATTGATATTGATAAGTGATGGATAAATATATGATAAGTGGGTATTAAGAATGATCCAAGAATTAAGAAGAAAATGAAGAACATAAGGACTTAACATGGTTTGGACCACTTTAGTCCTACTCTACAACAAGAACACCACCCTATAATACATTTAATTAATTATCAAAAAATTAGAAAGAAAAATTGAAATAATATAGTAATTCCAACAAGAAGAAAGTACGGTAATGAAGAAACCCCAAATAAAGGTGGGTAGAAAAACCAACACTAAGATGGATTTACCAACCGACTACCAATAGAATGATATTTTGAATTATTATAGATTCATTCATTAACTGAAAAATAATGGACCTCATGATTAATTATATCCTATATCCAATAGAAAAAAATATCAGGGAAATATTTGGTCTTCAATAGAAAAGTCTGCGGCATGATTGGAAGGGAATAATGCCTCCAACTCTCGTCGAACGCCTCTTGTAAAAGCATACCTTCTCTTTATCTCTAAAATGGAAACAAAAATCTCTTATAAGGTATTTGAATAAATATACCTCAATATAGATATAACTATGGTAAAATATTCATATGATATATGAGGGTTTTTGAAATGGATTAATAGAAATTAAAAAATGGATGGATGAAAAAATATGAGTCCTAACATCCTGCTAAAAATAGTGAAATAGAAAAATAATACACACACAAAGGAAATTTAAATCATTGTGTGAAGTTAAGTGACCTACTACTTGAGGGTAATCAAACTTTTTTCCTAAAGGTAACTTGATTGAGCTACCACTATATTAGAGTCATCCAAAACTATAACACCCGAGACTTTTATGAGAAATATTTTGTTTTTATATAAATAATCAAAGGAATCTTTCACTACACACAACACTATCTTGACTTGCTTTACACGCAATCGCGACCTTCATCAATAGCTTGCGTCGTACGCAATACCGAGTTTCACTAAACAACGATATGCTATTAAAATATTATTAAAACTAGCCATTATGAATAGTAATACCCACTTTTTGAAATTTTGTAAATTTTATTTTTCAAAAGGACTTCATTTTTGGATTCGGAATATCGAAATTAGCCTAGGGTAAAATTTTGGTATTTTTCTGAAAACTTTCAATTTTTTGATGAATAGTGAAAACACAGGGTTACTATTTAAAAACCGACTTTTTATTTAAAGAATAATTTATTTTATTTAAATTTATTTTAGGTAAAAATTGATACATAATACCTATATAAGTTCAATGCAATTCATTGGTGTCATTTTATAATAATTTTAGATATATAAGAATTTTATTGAACTTTTCACCGTCTTTTACCCACCTCCTAGGAGAATTTAAAAATTTATATAAAACTTAATTTTACCACTTCTGTGAGTGGAATTTTGAAAATCCTAGAGACACAGTTAATATCAAGGACTGAAATGTGGTTCAATGAGATGAAAATAATTTTTGGTGAATAGTAACTTTTTACTTTTTTTTTACCACGGTTAAAAGTAAATAGGGTAATTAAGGGTAAAAATGTTATTATTATTACCCTAAAACATGTCCTAATTCTATTGGATAAGTTTAATTCGACCAAAAACAACCTTAGGAATAAAATATGACTATTTAGGACCACTTGGATTAGATTAGGACATTTATTATTAATTTATTTAAAGAAGGGTTAAAATAGTTAAAATCAAAGTTTAATAACTAAATAATTTTTAATAAAGGGTTATATATAATATAAATTCGACTATAAATATTCATTAGAAATATAAAAAGATTTCCTACATAATTTTATTTTATTTGTAATTTTTATACATTGAATAATATAATTTATGTACGACATAATGATGATGCAGTAATTATCTTATTAATGAAATATTGTCATAATTGATGTTATAAATACCCAAATAAATGTAATTTGAGACTTTTTATGAATTAAAATAATTTTATAAGTTAATATTACATATTATTACTAATTTAATTAAATTTTTTCGAACTAATATTTCTTTTATGATTTTCAAAAAAAATCAATTACCAAATAGTGTCAAAATTAACATAAAATAGTTTTTAAAACAAATATTATATTATTAATTGTTATTTTATTCCTAAAAATATAAGGTTCGGCAAAATGACTTAGATAAGGTTATATATATTAATAATAAACAACTTGGGGTTATTTTATCTTGTTATAGTAAGTTTATTAACCTTATAGTGTAAGAAAACAAGAAGACACGGTAAAAGTTAAATTATCTAACTTAAAGTTAAATCTAAATGATAAGGTTAAAATAGAAACCTAAACTTGTCTAAATTCTATTTTATGAGAGTATTTCGACCCATATCTACCTTATATTCGAAATAAATCAATTTGGAGCTATTAAAAACCGAATATGACTTTATAATAAAATAATATTTTTCGTTTTTCCAAAGATGCCCCTCTCCTCCCTTATAAAAGGGAACCTCCTCCCTCTCTTCCTCGCACCACTTTGAGCCTTCAAGATAGGCCAAACCCTGCCAATTTCTCCTCTCCACTTCCCTAGAAACATCCTAGAGGTCCTGGTCTTCTTCAAAGACCAATTTTAGTGCCCTAAGAGGAGGTCTCAAAGAGGCGCTTCAAAGAAGAGGTAGTGTCCGTTACAGATTCTTTCAACTTTATTTCTTCTTCCACTTCTTCTTCTTTAGTTGTTTCAATATGAAGTAATAACATAATTATCACTAATATACTGATATTTTATTATAATTATGAAACAACCCTATTTCACCATCTATCCATCCTACGGAAAACGAAATCACCGTGCGTGCGTACGTACAGAATACCATCTCCACGCCGTGGTGTAATCTATTTTCCACCACCACCTTACTTGGATGGGTATAATGGTGTAAATAATAACTATATATGATTATTGTAAAGTGATATTGATTCTGAAATAGTATACATACACTCCAATACAATTCCACGATCATGGGAATGATATCATCGCTCGTGCGTACGTACGGAATACCGTCTCCACGATGTGATGCGACTTGTTATACATGATTTTCATTGCATAATGATTACATAAATGAATTTAGTGAATAAATATGATATGTATTACACTAATACCATTCTAGAAATGAGTTATCTATAACCTAAAAAGAAGAATAAGAATTTATTTGACAAAACACGCATAGGAACAAAAAGCAATAAACACCCGAATAACAAGTAACAATGAAATATTACTAATAAGAAGCTAAGAATATGACCATATATGATATCATAAAAATCATTATGATTCTGGAATATGTCAATGACATTATTTAAATCATTATACATGAGGTTCGGACACTTACGAAGCAAATCGGACCTAAGGTAAGGGAAATCTCACAATCTCATTTTTATCCGAGACTGTTTATACATCAGAATTTACTGGGGCATATATATCATCCAAATCCACATTTCCTCAATATATAATATTATTTATATCCTCCTACAATTTTTTAAATCCAATTTTACCCTTCTGTGAGTTTTTAGTAAAAGATATGAAAGGAATCTTTTGTCGTTTTTCGTACGAGGTACTTTTTGACTTTTCCGTCCAAAGTACGAGAAGAATGTTTTTTTAACTTATACGGCATGAAAGGATTAATAGAACATTATTTCCATGAATATTCCTTTACAAGTTTTCAAGTTTATTTTTCATCAACTTATTTTAGTTTAAAATTTTATGACATTTTAAGAGAGGAAAAATGTTTTTGAAGTAGAAAGTATATTTTCCTCAAGAATGGAGTTCAAGTGTTTTATCAAAATTATTTTCCATCTAATATAATATAGGATTCTGTTTCTATAACTATTTTTACATTGTTTTGATTATGTTATTATGGAATTATTTTTATGATGTCCTTTTATCTTATATGGATTGTGTTATGATGGCATAATAATCCCATTTTTATTACATGGGTTATGCTATGATGTATGATTTATGATTTTGTGGCACACATAAGAATGGTTTCATTATGAGATGGGTGGGACCTATATATACCTCCAATGCATTGGGTAATGATTTATATCTAATGAGATAAACATGGCTGGAACATCAGGTTAATCCGGTTCAGTGAAACCGGACTGAAACGAGGAGTGAACTCGGTTCAGAAATGGACTTTGTCCAATAAGATAGTCTTGGCAAAGAGTCTTGACTACTAAGAAATGATTCTCTATGATTATGTGTGTATTCCACAAAGTTTCATGTTTTAAGTTATGATTATTGGGATTACATTTCACTACTATGATTTATCCCATGTTATGAAATTATGATCTCTTTTGGAGGTTAAAATTTCCAAAATGTTATGTTATTATGAATATGATGTGATTGATATTTTTTTTACCCTTACTGAGCATTTTATCTCACCCTTTTGTATGTTTTATTTCCCCAAATCAGGAAGAAGGTTATTAAGTAAGATATTCCAAAAAGGGACTCTAGATATGATGAAATAAATGGGAGACAACGTGGATGATTTATGAACCAGTTGTTTATGTTTCCCAGTTTCTAAAGACACTATACCTATACGGTCCTTTCATGGTTTTGTTATATGTTGTAATAAGTATGCTTCAATTTTGAAGTATTAACAATGTATGTAAAGTATGGGTCGTTATAGTTGGTATCAGAGGAAAGGTATAGTCAAACTTTGGAAACTAGGATGTGAAAGCCTTAGTAAGAACCCTAAGGATATATCTAAGCATAGAACACAATCTTAGTGTTGTAGAAATGGCCACGAACAACCTATGATAAGACCTTATGTGTGAAATTTTATTCTTGATTATGTGTTTTTCCTATTATAATTAGTGTTGCTCACACTATTCTTCTTGGTTTTAGTCAATGGCTGGAACCTGAAGGAACCGTGTTAATGCGGAATGCGACGGGCAATGCAATGATTGTCCCCCTGAGCAACCAAACATTATGGGAGCTGGAATGAAAAATCTTGTAGCCATGCTCACACAAATTTCTCAAGCTATGAATCATGCAGGACATCCAAATGAGCAAAGGAAGGAGCAACATTATGTTGAATCCTTCATGAGGCAACGTCCACCTTCATTCAGCGGGTCTTTTGATCCATTAGTGGATGAAAAATGGATCAGTACCATTGAAAAGATATTTTCAGTTCTTCAATGTTATGAACATGATAAAGTCATCTTAGCAGTATATCGTTTGGATGGTGATGTTGATCAATGATGGAATCTTATTAAGAATACGAGGCAAAGGGATGAAATTGAATCCATGGAATGGGACGAGTTCAAGAACTTATTTTTCAATAAGTACTTCCCTCGTATTCTTCAAACAAAGATCGAGAATGAGTTTCTTGAACTAAAGCAAAAGGATAATGATTTTTTTGGTACCAATGAAGCAAATTTTACAAGACTTGCAAGTTACACTTCTGGTATTATTATCCAACCCGAGAGTAAGAACGATCGATTCTTTAGTGGCTTAAAACCAATTCTTCGAAGGGCGTTATCCATAAGGGACTTCAATAGCTACGAGGAAATTGTTCGATGTGCTCTTAAGGTTGAGATGGAGATTGTAGTAACCCATCATTCATATGGGTTTGATAAGAAGAGGAAAATGGAATTCAAAGGAAAATCTAAAGAGCACACTGAAAAGAAGATGAGTTTTCCCTTATGCTCAAAGTGTGGAAAGAAACATGGAGGGGATTGTCTTGAAGGGACAAGTAAATGTTTCAAATGTGGAAAGGAAGGTCATCGGGCATTTGAATGCCGCAATGATGGGAAGAAGATGTCTAGTGATGTGAACAAAGAAAAGGATACACACAGTGCACCTCCTACACTTCAATGTTAAAAATGCAAGGAAATGGGGCATTATTCCAATCAATTCCCTAATCCAAGGGTTATTGATGATTATCGACGTCAAAAAACTCTTAAGGCTAAAGAAAAAGGAAAGTCACATGCAATTTCTATCAGCGATGTGGAGTACAATAACGAAGTGGTGAAAGGTACACTTACCATCCACTCTAAAGTAGCAAATGTTTTATTTGATTCTGGATCCACCCACTCTTTTATTTATGAATAATTTTCTAAGGGTATCACCGTATTACCTCAACAATTAGATGTTGAGTTAGCTATGACAACTCCTAATGGCACAACAGTCGCATCAAAAGTTTATAATTCTTCTTTGATTGAAGTTTGTGGGAAAGTGCTTCCTGTAAATCTTGTGATCCTTCCTATAGTGGAATTTGATGTGATTCTTGGCATGGATTAGCTTTCTTTATATGGAGATCATATCAATTGCCAAAGAAGTGAAGTCACATTTCATATTCCAGATCAATCTATGATCGTCTATCGATGCAAGGATGAACATAACCTTCCAGTGGAAATTTCTTCCATCTTATGGGTCTTGATTCCACTAAATGAAGGTTATTTATCTCAAATGGTTGGTGAGAAACTCATGATTAAGAATATACCCATTGTACGGGAGTTTGATGATGTCTTTCTAGAGGAATTTCTGGGTCTTCCACCAAATCGTGAAGTAGAGTTTTCAATAGAACTCGTACCGGGTGCTTTGCCTATTTCAAATACACCTTATAGAATGGACCCAATTGAGTTGCAAGAATTGAAGAAGCAACTCCAAGAGAATCTTGATAAAGGATTCATACACCCTAGTGCGTCACCTTAGGGAGCACCAGTTCTGTTTGTTAAGAAGAAAGATGGATCAATGAGACTCTGCATTGATTATCGAGAACTTAACAAGATCACTATCAAGAACAAATATCCTCTCCCATGCATTGATGACTTATTTGACCAACTACGCGGAGCTCAATACTTTTCCAAGATTGATCTTCCTTCAGGGTATCATCAATTAATGTTCAAAAGGTAGGATATTCCAAATACGGCTTTCCGTACAAGGTATAGACGCTATGAATTTATAGTGATGCCATTTGGTCTTACTAACGCCCCTGCTATCTTCATGGATCTGATGAATAGAGTCTTTAGAGACTATCTTGATCAGTTTGTGGTAGTCTTTATAAACGATATTCTTGTCTATTAAAAGAGAAATGAAGAACATGAAGATCACTTGAGAATTATATTGAAGACCCTGAGAAAGGAGAAGCTTTATGCCAAATTTACCAAGTGTGAATTTTGGCTTCAAAAAGTTGCATTTTTGGGTCACATAATCTCAAAAGAGGGGATATCTGTGGATCCATCAAAAATAGATGTTATTGAAAGATGGTCGAGACCAACAACAGTAACTGAGATCCAAAGTTTTCTTGGTTTGGCTAGATATTATCGACGTTTTGTGGAAGATTTTTCACGATTATCTAATCCACTCACCAGGTTGACTCGAAAAGGAGTTAAGTTCGTGTGGACAGAGGAATGTAAAGATAATTTCAAGGAGTTTAAAAGAAGGTTATGCAGTGCACCTTTACTCACACTTCCTTGTAGTGGAGAAAGGTTTGTGATCTATAGTGATGCATCCAAGAAGGGGCTGGGGTGTGTTCTTATGCAAAATGATATGGTGATAGCTTATGCCTTACGACAGTTGAAAATCCATGAGCAAAATTAACCAACTCATGATTTGGAGTTAGCAGTGGTAATCTTTTCATTAAAGATTTGGAGGCATTATCTTTATGGAGAAAGGTGTGACATTTATACTGATCATAAAAGTTTAAAGTATATTTTCACACAAAAGGAGATGAATATGCTCCAAAGAAGATGGTTGGAGCTGATTAAAGATTACGACTGATCAATTCATTACCACCCTGAGAAAGCAAACAAGGTGGTAGACGCATTAAGTCGACAAGACCATGCTAGATTATCCATGATGAGGATCACAAAAGATCCAATATTTATGGATTTACAAAGGATGGATCTTGGAATTATAATGGAAGGGGAAAATTGTATCTTTCTCAAATGAATGTTTAACCATCTATACATGTGAAGATTAAAGAGGCACAGAAAGAAGATTTAGAGTTACAAAAGTAGGTGATAAATGTTCCGGAATTTAACCTTGATTGTGATGGGATAATAAAGTTCGGGAATTAGGTTTGTGTTCCTCCCATCCCAGAATTAAAGAAGGAGCTGCTGGATGAGGCTCATAGTTCTTCATTCTCTATTCATCCTGGAAGCATGAAGATGTATAGGGACCTGAAAGAGTACTTATGGTGGGATGACATGAAAAGAGATGTTGTTGAATATGTCTCTCGATGCTTGGTTTGTCAGCAAGTTAAAGCTGAGAGACAGAAGTCTAAGGGGATGTTACAACCATTATCCATACCAGAATGGAAATGGGAAAACAACACTATGGACTTTGTCACTGGACTTCCTAATATATCCAAAGGTAATAATGTTATCTGGGTCATAGTTGATCATCTTACAAAGTCAGCACACTTCATCGCTATTAGAGAGGATTTCTCTCTGGATCAACTTGCCATGATATATGTAAATGAAGTGGTAAGATTACATGGAGTACCACTTTCTATTATATTTGATCGGGATCCAAGGTTTACCTCAAAGTTCTGGCGAAGTATTCAGTATACTCTAGATACAGAGTTGAGTTTCAACACTGCTTATCATCCTCAGAAAGACGGTCAGTCTGAGAGGACAATTCAAACTCTAGAAGATATGTTGAGAGCTTGCTCTATGGATTTCAAAGGTGTTTGGGATCAACACCTACCTTTGGTGGAATTTTCTTATAATAATAGCTTTCACTCTAGTCTTAAGATGTCTCCTTATGAAGCTCTCTAGGGAAAGAAATGCAGGACTCCAACTTGTTGGGATAAAGTTGGGGAAAGAAAGCTATTAGGACCTGATCTTGTTGACGAGATTGCAGAAAAGGTCAGATCTATTCAACAACACATTAGAGCAGCTCAGAGTCGACAAAAAAGTTATGTCGAAACCCAAAGAAAAGACCTAGAGTTTGAAGTGGGTGATAAAGTGTTGTTACAAATATCTCCTTGGAAGAGAGTAATGAGATTTGGAAAGAAGGGAAAGCTGAGCCCTAGATATCACTACTAGAAAAACAGGTATTTGCGACGGGTCATTTGCGACGGGATCCCATCGCAAATGGCCTTTTGCGACGGGGTCCCGTCGCAAATGACCCGTTGCTGAAAACGGAGTCGCAATAACAATTTTTTGCGATGGGCCCGTCGCTAAAGCCCTTTTCCGCGACGGGGAGAATCCCCGTCGCAACTAAACCTCCGTATATTTGTAAAAAAACTATTTGCGACGGGCCCCGTCGCAACAGGTATTTGCGACGGTGCCCGTCGCAAAAACTATTTTTCAAAAAATAAAAAAAATAATACTATTTGTGATGGGAATAGTATCCCGTCGCAAATACTATAAAAAAAATAAAAAAATAAATTGTTAATAAATTATTTTAATTAATATCATAATAATCCAATTATAATTCAAAAATAAAAAATAATAAAATAGTAATAAATGATTTTAATTAATATAATAATAGAATTATAATTCACAAATAAAAATAATAAATTATTTTAATTAATATAATAATAATAGAATTATAATTCAAAAATAAAAAATAATAGAATATTAATAAATATTTTATAATGAGACAGAAACTACGAATAGAAAACAAATCATATTTTGATTTCACAAATTTTATAACATAAATACAAACTCTAATCTGAAGGAGGGGGGGAGGGGGGAGGGGGGGATCTGCAGATGGTGGTGGAGGAAACTCCATCCCTAAAGCATGAGTAAGTCGGCGCATGTACTACATCTGCTCCTGATGCTGCTGCTGCCACTAACTCGTCTGCTCCTCGTACAACTACTGCTGGCGTCGACGCTCCTCCTCATGATGCTGACGCATCTGCTCCTGCTCCTGTCAGAGACTCTCTATCAGTACAGTCTGAGATCGCAACTGATCCTCATACTGTGTAGCAGAAGAAGATGCACGAGCTCCTCTCGAGCTGGACGCCGACATCGCAGCACTGCCATAATAATCTCCGGGAGTCAGTCGAGAGCTGATACCAACTACCCGACCCTTCTCGAAGGCATACTGGGTGGCCTGCATCCATGACGCCTCATCAAACTGACGGCCAGTGGTCTGATCTGATGACTCGGCCTGACTCTCAGGCCGGGCCTGTGACACTGCGACCTCATATGACTCATGTAGTTGCAATTTAAAATTAAAATTGTGAATATATTATATATAGTTAATTTTTAAACTTGAAAACAAATAATACTAACCACGATGTGATGCTGACGATCACCTCTGAGCTCCCCAGTAGTAGGATCACTATACATCCTCTGATATACGCCGTACTCCGTAATATCGGGGTGCTCGACAGCCTATAAGAATAAAAAATAAACTGTTAATATTTATAGTTATATAAAATATTTATAAATAATGTATGTACCAGATGCTGTCTATGAGTACTGAAAGAACGACTCCCAGCTCGATGAGTCACCTCCTGTCTCCCCCGATTCTGCCTCCCCACTGATGATCTCCTCTGAAAGGCACCACTCAACCAGTGTGCACATAATCCATCCCATACATGGGATGAAATGTACTCTGGTCGGTGTGCTCTACATGACTCGTCAAAATCTGACACTCCTGCTTTCTTTATCGCAACTTTTCTTAAATTGTGCAAAAACTGACGAAGGCGATCACGCATGGCCACCTCCCATGCCTCGTGGATGGCGTCACGAATGGTATCCTCGATCGGATACCATAAACCCTACAAATAAATCAAAATATCAAGTTAGAAATGAAATAATTTTCAAAATAAAAATTATTTATTTACGTACGTACCAACCAATGGCCGAACATGGCCTGCTGCACATCAATGGGAATCTGCTCCCATGTGGTCCACAGCTGAGAGAAATAGTTGCGCAAAATAGCGCTACCCTGTCCGACTGCTATATGCGGAAAACTGTAAAAATAATAAACATTTATTATGTGAATAGATTAATGAAATCTTAGTCAAATCAACAGGTTATCACACAGGTTATCACACCTCTGTGTGCGTGGATAAAACCCAAGACGTGGACGTCGCTCGGGGACGGGGTCGGGAATCATCAATCGTGCAAGACCGCGCCCCCTCCGCGTACTCCCTGGAGCGCCTGCAGGCTGAGGGTCATCTGGCAGCAACTCATCCGCATCGAAAGTCAAGTCAGCATCCGCCAACTCACGAAATGTGGCATCGTCCATCTGAAACAGAAAATATTAATGTTGTTAGAAAATAATTCATAATTAGTATTATATATACATATATACATATTATGATTGTATATAAATACCATGGAATTCTATCAGTGTTCATCTTCATCATCATCTTCATATATGTCAATGTCATCTTCATATTCCTCCTCAACATCATCGATATCCATTCGAGTTACAGTTGCTTCATCTATTACCATTTCAAATTCATATGTGACATCATTAACATCATCGTCATCACAAACTCGTAAATGTGGGGTGTCATCATCGATACTCATGTCTCTTTGCAAAAAAGATTTATTTTGAGTACTCTCTTGAAAAACTTCAATTCTTTGCACATCAGTGAAAGCACCTTCACTTTGACTAAACTGATTGTCTCAAATTTTGATTTTTATTACACTCCACCAATCAGTCAAGTCTCTTGATGTAGCATAGTACTTTGCGTAATAAACTTGATGTGCCTGTTGAGCCAATAAGAATGGTTCATTTACTGTGAGAACACTTTTACATTTAATATCGATGATTCCATGAGTCGGATGAACACGCACGCCTCTCTCTGTATCCAACCACCGACATTTGAACATGGTTATGTAATGTTGTCCAAGATAACAGAGTTCAATGATTTCATCAAGTATGCCATAAAAGTCAACTTCATTTTCTCGATGATGAGATCATCTCAAGCTAACCCCACTGTTCATTGTTTTTTTCGATTCCCCATATACATGTGTGTGGAATCGAAATCCATTCACCACATATGCATTATAAGTTTTAACAAGTTTGGAAGGTGGGTTACTCAATACACACAGCCGTTTTTCAATTTTATCAGCATGTCGAGACACCTGAAAATTTGTGAAATAATTATCAATATAGTAAACTATACATTGAATGAGTTTCTAAAAGATAAAGAATTTATGTTACCAGTTTTTGAAACCACTGAGAGAAATTTTTCAGTCGATGTTCTTCGAGAGAAGCTGCTGTAATTTGTGGAATTTTTTTCTTGATATGATTATCATACAACCTATAAAAACCAAAGTTATTTACTGTAACATAAATGATAGAATAAGTGATATAAACACTTACAGTACAACTGATGTCATCTCTTCACAGTTGAGCAGAACATACGTATGAGCTCTATGATGCTCATCATCTGAAAGCCAGCATTCATAAACTCCACCAAAACCAAGATCTGACTGGTTGAAAACAGATAATTGATTGTCGATTTCATCAATATTCCTCTCGTTCCTTCCCATTCGGTTGTGTTTTGAAGGATACTCAGATTCAAAATAATGGGAGCAGAAAAAAGATATTTCCTCTTGCAAATAAGCTTCTGCAATAGATCCTTCAACAGATGCTTTGTTACGTACTTTTCTTTTCAATTTTTGCATGCATATTTCAAATGGGTACATCCATCGAAACTGTACTAGACCTCCACATTTGGCTTCATGTGGAAAATGTAACATCAAATGTTCCATTGAGTCGAAGAAAGACGACGAAAATATTTTTTCCAGTTTACATATAATTAGAACAACATCTTTTTCAAGTTTTCCTAGAGCATCATAATCTGCTGTAGCCGCACAAATTTCCCGAAAAAATTGAGACATGTCTGTTATGGAATCCCAAATCACATAATTCAACAGACCTCTTAATCCAATGGGTAGTAGTCTTTCCATTATAACATGACAATCATGACTTTTTAATTCAGTAATATGACCATTCTTTACACATCTACCCAAATTGGAAGCACAGCCATCTGGAAGTCTCAAATCTGCAATCCACTGACAAAATAATAAACGGTTTTCTTTATACAGTGTATAAGCTGCTTTTGGTTTTAGTAACCTTTCTGTTCTGACATTCTCAAACAGTTCCAATTCTGGACGCCTACAAATTTGGGCAAGATCTAAACATGCATTTACATTGTCTTTGCTCTTTCCTGGCATATCCAAAACTGTATGAAACAAATTATCAAAACAGTTCTTCTCAATATACATGACATCTAACATGTGTCGGACCAACAAATCAGACCAATATGGCAAATCCCAAAATATGCTACGTTTAATCCAATTGTGTTCTTTCCCAAAACCATAAATTTTCTGTTGGTTTATTGTGGGACCAAAAGTGATGGGAGGTAATGAAAGTACAACTGATTTTAACTCCGAACCTGATAGCATTTTTGGAGGTCCTTCCCTTTCAACTGTTCCTTTTCTGAAATGAGATCTTTTTCTGCGAAAAGGATGATCAGCTGGAAGAAACCTACGATGACAGTCAAAATAACAAGGTTTCTTTCAATGAATGAGCATAAATTCTTTGTTCTCTCCCATACAGTAAGGACATGATTTCTGACCATGTGTACTCTAGCCAGATAACATCCCATAAGCCGGGAAGTCACTTGTTGTCCACATCAATGCTGCTCTCAGTATGAAATTCTGTTTCGTTGCAACATCATATGTACTGACACCAGTACTCCACAATAAATTTAATTCATCAATCAATGGTTTCAAATAAACATCAATATTTTTCTTCGGATGTCCTGTAATTAGTAAAGTCAAAAAGATATATGGCTCCTTCATCAACATCCATGGAGGTAAATTGTACGGAGTTAAAAAAACAGGCCAACATGAATATTGACTACCATAAGATCCAAACGGACAGAAACCATCAGTGGAAAGCCCCAGTCGAACATTTCTAGATTCTAAAGCAAAGGATGGATGCACTCTATCAAAATGTTTCCATGAATCACCATCGGCTGGATGATTCAAGCTTTTATCGGTTGAAATATTCTCTTTATGCCATGACATCATTTTCGTTGTATTCTTAGACATGAATAAACGCTGGAGTCTGGATGTAAGCGGAAAATATCTCAACTATTTTACAGGAATCAAACCAGACTTCCCGTGTTGTCCTTCTTTATATCTCAGTTTCCCACATGTGGGACAACTATCCAACGACTCATTTTCCTCAGAATATAAAATGCAGTCATTTGAACATGCATGAATCTTCTGACAAGTAAGTCCCAAATTTTGAACCAGCCTCTTACTCTCATAGTAATTTGCAGGTAAAACATTTCCTTCGGGTAACAGTGTTTTAAGCAAAGAAAATATCTAGTCAAAATAGGTGTTTGACATTCCGTTATCTGATTTGATAGCCATAAATTTTGCAACTGCTTCTAATTTGCTCATCTTGCAGCCAGGATATAATGCATCCTCAACAGACATCAACAACTCATAAAATTCAGACGGTGCCAACTCAGGATTTGAAGCTATATCAGCCGGAGTTTCTGTATGTTGAATAGATAAACCTGCAACATCATGTACTAAATCGTGAAACCGGGATGGATCCGGAATCAAGTTGGTATCACCTGCTCTGGAACTGCGTTCACCGTGTTGATACCAAAAATACATAATCTGGTTGAAAACCAAAACGCAAGAGATGTTCTCCCACTTTGTCAATCGTGTCAATCGTTCTCAATGCACATTTTCTGCAAGGGCATTTTATTTTGCCTTCTGAAACAAATTCTGGATTTGATGCCACAAATGATAAAAAATTCTCCACACCCTCTACATATACTGGATTTAAACCAGAACCGTTTGGATTTCTACGTTGATTTATCCATATGCGGTCACCTAATAATGATTTTTGACGACCTCGTTGTTCCATATTTCTCTATAAAATATAAAAGCATTACTGGTTTTGAATAATTTGTTAGAAAAAAAACTCAAGCTAGGATAATTATAGAGTTTAGATCATACACGGCTGACACAAACTTTTTATTGAGATAGAACTAAAAATTGACCCTTTAAGAATTGAATATGTTGAGAATAAAGCAAAACATGTTACAAATATTGATAATTTTAATATTATATAAATTTTTTATTATTTTCATAGTACTAATATTATTGGTAAGTATTACTAATTATTACTAATTATTACTAATTATTGGTAATTATTACTAATTATTACCAATTATTGGTAATTATTACTAATTATTACCAATTATTTGTAATTATTACTAATTAATACTAATTATTGATAATTATTACTAATTATTGGTAATTATTACTAATTATTGGTAATTATTACTAATTATTGGTAATTATCGGTAATTATTGGTAATTATCGGTAATTATTACTAATTATTGATAATTATTACTAATTATTGATAATTAGTACTAATTATTGGTAATTATTACTAATTATTGGTAATTATTACTAATTATTGGTAATTATTACTAATTATTGGTAATTATTACTAATTATTGGTAATTATTACTAATTATTACTAATTATTGGTAATTATTAGTAATTATTGGTAATTATTACTAATTATTAATAATTATTACTAATTATTACTAATTATTGGTAATTATTGGTAATTATTACTAATTATTACTAATTATTAATAATTATTGGTAATTATTGGTAATTATTATTAATTATTGGTAATTAATACTAATTATTGGTAATTATTGGTAATTATTACTAATTAATGGTAATTATTGGTAATTATTACTAATTATTCGTAAATATTACTAATTATTGTTAAGTATTACTAATTATTGGTAATTATTACTAATTATTGGTAATTATTACTAATTATTGGTAATTATTACTAATTATTGATAATTATTACTAATTATTACTAATTATTGATAATTATTGGTAATTATTACTAATTATTGGTAATTATTACTAATTATTGGTAATTATTACTAATTATTGGTAATTATTACTAATTATTGGTAATTATCGGTAATTGTTGGTAATTATCGGTAATTATTACTAATTATTGATAATTATTACTAATTATTGATAATTATTACTAATTGTTGGTAATTATTACTAATTATTGGTAATTATTACTAATTATTGGTAATTATTACTAATTATTGGTAATTATAGGTAATTATTACTAATTATTGGTAATTATTGATAATTATTGATAATTATTGGTAATTATTACTAATTATTACTATTTATTACTATTTATTGGTAATTATTGGTAATTATTACTAATTATTACTAATTATTACTAATTATTGGTAATTATTGGTAATTATTACTAATTATTGGAAATTAATACTAATTTTTGGTAATTATTACTAATTAATGGTAATTATTGGTAATTATTACTAATTATTGTTAAGTATTACTAATTATTGGTAATTATTTCTAATTATTGGTAATTATTGATAATTATTACTAATTATTTCTAATTATTGGTAATTATTATTAATTATTACTAATTATTGGTAATTATTACTAATAATTGGTAATTATTACTAATTATTGGTAATTATTACTAATTATTACTAATTATTGGTAATTATTACTAATTATTACTAATTATTACTTATTATTGGTCATTATTGGTAATTATTACTAATTATTGGTAATTATTACAAATTATTGGTAATTATTACTAATTATTGGTAATTATTACTAATTATTGGTAATTATTACTAATTATTACTAATTGTTACTAATTATTGGTAATTATTACTAATTATTGGTAATTATTTCTAATTATTACTATTTATTGGTAATTATTGGAATTTATTGGTAATTATTACTAATTATTGGTAATTATTACTAATTATTGGTAATTATTACTAATTATTGGTAATTATTACTAATTATTGGTAATTATTACTAATTATTGTTAATTATTACTAATTATTGTTAATTATTACTAATTATTGTTAATTATTACTAATTATTGTTAATTATTACTAATTATTACTAATTATTACTAATTATTGGTAATTATTGGTAATTATTACTAATTATTAGTAATTATTACTAATTATTGGTAATTATTACTAATTATTACTAATTATTACTAATTATTACTAATTATTACTATTTACCGGTAATTATTTCTAATTATTACTAATTATTACTATTTACCGATAATTATTACTAATTATTACTAATTATTGGTAATTATTACTAATTATTGGCAATTATTACTAATTATTGGTAATTATTACTAATTATTACTAATTATTACTAATTATTACTAATTATTACTAATTATTCCTAATTATTCCTAATTATTACTAATTATTACTAATTATTACTAATTATTCCTAATTATTACTAATTATTGGTAATTATTGGTAATTATTTCTAATTATTGGTAATTATTACTAATTATTGGTAATTATTACTAATTATTACTAATTATTACTATTTAGCGGTAATTATTTCTAATTATTACTAATTATTACTATTTACGGGTAATTATTACTATTTACCGGTAATTATTACTAATTATTACTAATTATTGATAATTATTACTAATTATTGGTAATTATTACTAATTATTGCTAATTATTGCTAATTATTCCTAATTATTCCTAATTATTCCTAATTATTCCTAATTATTACTAATTATTCCTAATTATTACTAATTATTACTAATTATTTCTAATTATTCCTAATTATTACTAATTATTACTAATTATTACTAATTATTCCTAATTATTGGTAATTATTGGTAATTATTCCTAATTATTCTTAATTATTACGAATTATTTTTAATTATTACTAATTAGTGGTAATTATTAGTAATTATTAATAATTATTACTAATTATTGATAATTAGTAATAATTTTTACTAATTATTACTAATTATTGATAATTATTGGTAATTATTACTAATTATTGGTAAGTATTACCAATTATTGGTAAGTATTACCAATTATTGGTAATTATTACCAATTATTGGTAATTATTACCAATTATTGGTAATTATTACTAATTATTGGTAATTATTACTAATTATTACTAATTATTACTAATTATTGGTAATTATTACTAATTATTGGTAATTATTACTAATTATTACTAATTATTACTAATTATTACTAATTATTACTAATTATTACTAATTATTGGTAATTATTGGTAATTGTTCTTAATTATGAGTAATTAAATGAATAATTACCAATAATTAGGAATAATTACCAATAATTAGGAATAATAACATTATTAGTATATTTTATTATTAATATTAAAATAATATAATTTTCTAATTTATATACAATTCTCCTTTCATCTGTGTGTTTTCTATCTCCATATACAAATAATACATGTGAAGACAGCAAACACACAGATGAAAAGAGAACTGTATATATATAAAAAATTATATTATTTTAATATTAATAATAAAATATATTAATAATTAAATAATGTTATTATTCCTAATTATTAGTATTTATTACTAATTATTAAGTAATAAAACAATGTGAACATAATTAAATTACAACTAATTAAGAATAATTAAAACTAATAAAACATTAAAAATAAATATTAAATTAAAATAAATATAAATACCTTGAAAATTGATCTGAGGTTGATCTCTGATCGTTCTTCAAAACTTCAATATCAACTCCGAAGAAAAAAATTAAACTTGAGAAAAACTGAACTGTAGAAATAAAATTTTGAGGGAAGAAGAAGATGAAATTTGAGAATGATTTGAAAAAAACGGATGGGGGTATTTATAGGTTAGATTAGTTGCGACGGGACCATTTGCGACGGGAAACCCGTCGCAAATACCTTAGCCAGCATTTATTACGGTCAACGGTTAAATAGTTATTTGCGACGGGTCCCGTCATAAATAACCACCTGCCGACATACTATTTGCGATGGGGGAATATTCCCATCGCAAATACCTTTTACCGCTGCCGGTTATTTGCGACGGGAATATTCCCCCGTCGCAAATATGTTTCCCGCGATTTGACGCGCAAAAGGCGTCAGTCCTTTTGCGACGGGGAAAGCTATCCCGTCGCAAAAGGCTACTTATTTGCGACGGGCAAATACCCCCGTCACAAATACCCATTTTTCCCGTAGTGTATATCGGTCCTTTCGAAATACTGGATCGTGTTGGGAAGGTATCTTAACGATTGGCGCTTCCACCGAATCTCTCTAAATTTCATGATGTGTTCCATGTATCTCACCTGAGAAAGTACATACCTGATCCTTCACATGTACTCAGCTCAGAAGTTGTACCGCTGGAGAAAGATCTTTCTGATGAAGAACAGCCGATAGAGATTCTGGATTGTAGCGAAAAAGTCCTATGGAACAAGACCACTCACTTGGTGAAAGTTTTATGGTGGAACCACCAATTAGAAGAAGCTACATGGGAGCTTGAGGATATGATGAGGGAGAGGTATCCTCATCTGTTTGTTACAAAGTAACAAATTTTGAGGGTGAAATTCATTTTAAGGGGGGTAGAATGTAACACCTGAGACTTTTATGAGACATATTTTTTTTATATATAAATCATCAAAGGAATCTTTCACTACACACAACACTAGCTTGGCTTGCTTTACACGCAATCACGACCTTCCTCTATAGCTTGCGTCGTACGCAATACCGAGTTTCACTAAACAACGATATGCTATTAAAATATTATTAAAACTAGCCGTTATGAATAGTAATACCCACTTTTTGAAATTTTATTAATTTTATTTTTCAAAATGGACTTCATTTTTGGATTCGGAATATCGAAATTAGCCTAGGGTGAAATTTTGGTATTTTTCTGAAAACTTTCAATTTTTTGAGGAATAGTGAAAACACTAGGTTACTATTTAAAAACCGACTTTTTATTTAAAGAATTATTTATTTTATTTAAATTTCTTTTAGGTCAAAATTGATACATAATACCTATATAAGTTCAATTCAATTCATTTGAGTCATTTTATAATAATTTTAGATATATAAAAATTTTGTTGAACTTTTCACCGTCTTTTACCCACCTCCTAAGAGAATTTGCAAATTTACATAAAACTTAATTTTACCACTTCTGTAAGTGGAATTTCGAAAATCCGAGAGACACAGTTAATATCAAGGACTAAAATGTGGTTCAATGAGATGAAAATAATTTTTGGTGAATAGTAACTTTTTAATTTTTTTTACCACGGTTAAAATTAAATAGAGTAATTAAGGGTAAAAATGTTATTATTATTACCCTAACACATGTCCTAATTCTACTGGATAAGTGTAATTCGACCAAAAACAACCTTAGGAATAAAATATGACCATTTAGGCCCACTTGGATTAGATTAGGACATTTATTATTAATTTATTTAAAGAAGGGTTAAAATAGTTAAAATCAAAGTTTAATAACTAAAACATTTTTAATAAAGGGTTATACATAAGATAAATTAGACTATAAATATTCATTAGAAAGATAAAACTATTTTCGGCATAATGTTATTTTATTTGTAATTTTTAGACATTGAATAATTTAATTTATGTATGACACAATGATGATGCAATAATTATCTTATTAATGAAATATTGACATAATTGATGTTATAAATACCCAAATAAATGTAATTTGATACTTTTAATGAATTAAAATAATTTTCTAGGTTAATATTACATATTAGTACTTATTTAATTAACTTTTATGAACTAATCGTTCTGTTATGATTTTCACAAAAATCAATTACCAAATAGTGTCAAAATTGACATAAAATAGTTTTTAAAACACATATTATATTATTAATTGTTATTTTATTTCTAAAAATCTAAGGTTCGGCCAAATGACTTAGATAAAGTTATATATATTAATAATAAAAAATTTGGGGTTCGTTTGGCTTGTTATAGTAAATTTATTAACCTTATAGTGTAAGAAAACAAGAAGACACGCTAAAAGTTAAATTATCTAACTTAAAGTTAAATCTAAATAATAAGGTTAAAATAGAAACCTAAACTTGTCTAAATTATATTTGATGAGAGGATTTCTACCCATCCCCACCTTAGCTTCTAAATAAATCAATTTGGAGCTATTAAAAACCGAATATGACTTTATAATAAAATAATATTTTTAGTTTTTCCAAAGGTGCCCCTCTCCTCCCTTATAAAAGGGAACCTCCTCCCTCTCTTCCTCACACCACTTTGAGCCTTCAGGCCCGGCTAAACCATGAAAAGTTCTCCTCTCCATTTCCCTAGAAACATCCTAGAGGTCTTGGTCTTCTTCAAAGACCAATTTTAGTGCCCTAAGAGGAGGTCTCAAAGAGGCGCTTCAAAGAAGAGGTAATGTCTGTTACTGATTCTTTCAACTTTATTTATTCTTCCACTTATTCTTATTTAGTTGTTTAATTATGAAGTAATAACATCAGTATCACTCATATACTTATATGTTATTATAATTATGAAAAAACCCTATTTCACCATCTATCCATCCTACGGAAAATGAAATCACCGCACGTGCGTACGTACGAAATACCGTCTCCACGTCGTGGTGTAATCTATTTTCCACCACCACCTTACTTGGACGGGTATAATGGTGTAAATAATAACTATATATAATTATTGTAAAGTGATATTGATTCTGAAATAGTATACATACACTGAAATACAATTCCACGATCATGGGAATGATATCGTCACTGGTGCGTACGTACGGAATACCGTCTCCACGATGTGATGCGACTCGTTCTACATGATTTTTATTGCATAATGATTTCGTAAATGAATTTAGTGAATAAATATGATATGTATTACAATAATACCATTCTGGAAATGAGGTATCTATAACCTAAAAAGAAGAATAAGAATTTATTCGACAAAACACGCACAGGAACAAAAAGAAATAAACACCCGAATAACAAGTAACAATGAAATATTACTAATAAGAAGCTAAGAATATGACCATATATGATATCATAAAAATAAGTATGATTCTGTAATAAGTCAATGACATTATTTAAATCATTATACGGGAGTTTAGGACACTTACGAAGCAAATCAGACCTAAGGTAAGGGAAAATCTCACAATCTCATTTTTATCCGAGATTGTTTATACATCATAATTTACTGGGGTGTATTTATCATCCACATCCATGTTTCCACAATATTTAATATTATTTATTTCCTCCTACAATTGTTTAAATCCAATTTTACCCTTCGGTGAGTTATTATTAAAAGATATGAAAGGAATCTTTTGTCATTTTTCGTATGAGGTACTTTTTGACTTTTCCGGCAAAAGTACGAGAAGAATGTTTTTTTAACTTATACAGCATGAATGTATTCATAGAACATTATTTCCATGAAGCTTCCTTTACAAGTTTTCAATTTTATTTTTAATCAACTTCTTTTAGTTTAAAATTTAATGACACGTTAAGAAAGGAAAAATGTTTTTGAAGTAGAAAGGATATTTTCCTCAAGAATGGAGCTCAAGTGTTTTATCAAAATTATTTTCCATCTAATATAATACATGGTTTTGTTTCTAACCCTATTTTTACATCGTTTTGATTATGTTATGATGGAATTATTTTTATGATGTCCTTTTATCTTATATGGATTGTGTTATGATGGCATAAGAATCCCATTTTTATTACATGGGTTATGTTGTGATGTATAATTTATGATTTTGTGGCACACATAAGAATGGTTTCATTATGAGATGGGTGGGACCTATATCTCCCTCAAATGCATTGGGTAATGATTTATATCTCATGAGATAGACATGGCTGGAACATCAGGTTAATCTGGTTCAGTGAAACAGGACTGAAACGAGGAGTGAACTCGGTTCAGAAATGGACTTTGTCCACTAAGATAGTCTTGGAAATGAGTCTTGACTACTAATAAATGATTCTATATGATTATGTGTGTATACAAAAAATTTTCATGTTTTAAGTTATGATTATTGGTATTACATTTCACTACTATGATTTATCCCATGTTATGAAATTATAATCTCTTTTGCAGGTTAAGATGTCCAAAATGTTATGTTCTTATGAATATGATGTGATTGATATTTCTTTTGTTTACCCTTACTAAGTATTTGAGCTCACCCTTTTGTATGTTTTCTTTCCCCAGGTCAGGAAGAAGGTTATTAAGTAGGATATTCTAAAAAGGGACTCTAGATGTGATGAAATAAATGGGAGACGACGTAGATGATTTATGAACCAGTTGTTTATGTTTCCCAGTTTCTAAAGACACTATACATATACGGTTCTTTCATGGTTTTGTTATATGTTGTAATAAGTATGCTTCAATTTTGAAGTATTAACAATGTATATAAATTATGGGTCGTTATAAAGACATCTATTTCAAGGTAAGCCTTTGAAACCCCCACTACATAAGGGTGTCATAAAACTCTACATATGGGTCACTGGAGCCTCTATTAAGATTAATATGAATGATTCATCAAGGTAACCCTCTCAGTATAAGGGATTCAAAAAAGTTAGTAGGGTAACTTTGTAAAGGTATACCAACAATTTTAAAAATAGGTAAGGGTACCAATTCCTTCTCATAAAGGTAAAACAAAACTTCAAGTAAGGGTAAAACCAAATAATGAGAAAAAATAAATACATGTTGTAAAAATAGATAAATATATAATGAATTTTTAACATTATAAATTAAAATAATAAACTTACAAAGAATAATTTTTATTTTAGAAATATGTCAACATGAAAAAATAAAAAATCTCTCTTATTTTTAAAAGAAACTACTACAAAATAAGGATTATATTCTTGAACTTAAATGTTATTCTGGTTGAACAGAGTTCATAATATCTAAAAAATTATTGAAATTAGACAAATCTACAAACTTTTTCAAATTATCAGATGGGTTATCATCTGTGTGTACCATATTGTCACACACTATTTCATTTTTAATAACATCTCTAATAAAATGATACCTATTTTATCTATATCTGGACCTACCATGGAGTACTTTGTTTTTAGGGTGATGCTAGGTAGGTTATGAATCATAATGAATAGAAATAATAAAATTATATAATTTGAGTTCAAAAATAAAATCCTTAATTGAAATAGATTCTTTGATTTCCTTTTTTAGTATAATTTACTCAACCTTAGTGGTTGAGAGGGCCTCCATCGATTACATATTTCATTTCCAAGAGATAGGTACTCTATATGTGGTGAAAAAAAATCCAATTAGATATTTCATTATATCAAAATCCTATTATAATTATAATATACATATCCAATATCTAGTTACCTATAATTAATATTCCTACCATAAAAAATGAAAGGGTTGAAGTAGAAAAGAGGAACCTTATCAACCACTTAAGATCATGCTAATGTTCCTTACCTAGATTTTCCGTAAACCTGCTCAAGGTATACATATAAAAGGCCACATAAAACCTAGTACTGGTTATAACATATAAAATGATACCCACAACATTAGAATATGGGATTATACTCATATATTTATTATCATAAGTATTGATAGGTGACCAAGACAAGGACAGTTTGAAATGATGATCAAAGGGGACACTAATAGGTTTCAATGCATCAAAAAGTATATCTTAAGTAATTTAAGCACATAAGAACATTGAGAAAGATAAAGTAACCCAAGTTTTATATCTAAATTAATTTATACACCTAATATCTTTTTATAATAGTCCAATTCCTTCATTTAATAATCTGAATCTGGTTACATTTTTATACTGGTGATTAATTTGATATTACTATATATAAGAAATATTCCATCAATATAAATAACTAGGTAAAAGATGTAAGTTTTAACATAATTAAAATAAACAGATAAAACAAATATATTCAAATTTAACCCAATTTAAACATGAATGAATCAAACTTTTTATACCATTGTCTAGATCTTATTTTAATCTATAAAATGATTTATTAAGCACATATACTTGGTTAATTCTAAATTTAGGTTCAAAACCAATAAGAGGATTTATGTAAATTTTTTCATCTAAATCACAATGTAAGAATGAATATTTTACGCCAAGCTATTAAATATAAAGATTAAGATAAGTATCAAATGAAAATAAAGTCATTATATAATAATGATTAACTATAGGTGAAAATTTTCAGAATAATCAACTCCCGCTCTTTAAAAGAAACCTATGGCCACATGTCTAGCTTTATATTTGATTTTATTCTCTATAGTGTTATATTTATTTCTTTTATAATTCCATTTATATCCAATCAACTTAGATATAGATGGTTCACTAACTATGGACCATCTATGGTTCTTTTTAAGGTACTCAATCTCATATTCCATGGTAGTAATACAGTGCTTAAATTTTCTATCATTAACATATTTCTTATTTATTTAGTGTTACTCACTATTAATATAATAGGAAACATGTATATAAAATGTAAACATATAAAAATGGATGTATATATATTAAGTCTAAATAACTCAATTCTCCCTATCCCTAGTGAGATGATAATATATAATATCATTTGGAGATCCATAATCTGAAATATCATGAGAATCAGAACCAGAATTTGGATCAGGCTGAGGGACAAGTAGAGAAATTCCAATAGGTGACTCAAAATCAATGGGAGGGTGAAAATAAAGACACATACTTTGATAAGGATCATCAATGAAATTAGTGTGAGGATAGACTACAGGATGCAAATACTCTTGAACCAGCACATTCCAACTAACAACACATTTATGAAAACTAGGTTTATCTACCCACAATGTAACATGATGAATATAATAACCCATATCTGGTGGTTATTTTGTTACATTTTCACATGATACATGGGATCACATCCAAAGTATCGAATAGTTTATTAGTATTGAGAGGCTATATACATAAATTATTATCAAATTATGCTTGAAAAAATGAAATACTACTTAAAATTAATTTGAGAAGTTTATTATTTCTTCTAGTATATCCATGAATTCATTCATAAATACCTTCATGGTATCCCAAGAAAATGAAAGAAAAATAAAGGGTAAGTTCAGATTCTTAGTATAGGAAACATACAATAGAAGCTATCATAGAATAAATAAAGCATGAATAATATTATAAAGATACATACTATTAAAATATTCTATATAATTAATATAAAAAAGTATAATAAATCTATGTATTACATAACAATAACTAATTTTATAATGATATAATGCATAATGTTAGAATTCATAATCATATTATCAAGGAATAATTCCAAGAAACCATATTAAATTAGGTAAGGAATATGATAAATACCCAAAATAAATTGTCTCATGATACCTTTTGATGTATTGAGGAGATATAATGAGATCAATAGATTACTTACTAAGTCTAATTCATTCATCATATGAAAAAAAAGAATAAAAATTCAACACATAATCCACATAAAAATTCTTATTGAAAAACCAACTTATGAAATATTAATATTTTCTATAGTTAATCACTAGATAAACATGATCATAATATATCTAGAGAAATATTGTGAATGGTATCATTATAGTATATCCCCACTTAATCATGGGATTTATAAAAGGATAATAACATAGATGAAAATAATTCGAAAATATCACGGAAATATTTATTGAGGAAAATACCCTTATCATTTTGAAATAACATATTTAAAATATAAAAATTTACAGAATATTGGAAAAAATTTATTTTAAAATAACCATGGGCACTTATAGAGGAATATTAAATGAAAAAATATTTTTGACAACAAAAAATATCATTTTTATGATAAGAATTAAAAAAATATTCAATTCAAACCTCCAGTAAAAAGCATCTCATTCAGAAAATGAAAAGAATATTACTTTTAAATAATTTTATAAATGTCAAGAATGGGAAAAAAAGAATTTCATAAATAATTGGAGAATATTAAAAAAATTATTGAATTATTTCTATAGAAAATATGTACATGGAATACAAATATTTTTGATTGAATAGAAAAAAATTTAGTTATCCAGAAAAAAAATTATTTTGGACTTCTGAGTACTTAGAGAGAGAAAAATGAATGTAAAACATGTAATTTACATAAATAAATATGGGATAAGAAAATATATGTGATTTAATATTGGAAGATCTTATAATTCCCTAAATAAAAAATTTAACATAAACAATCTTGAATAAGTATGAGATTGTGAAATAAACCCTTACCTTAAGCCCGACTTGCTCCATAAGTTATTTTAACCACATATATAATAAATTTATATTTATTATAATTATATACCAGAATAATATTCAAAATTATAATACTAAACAAGATTTTATTATAATATCTTATCACTCATTCATTAATAATCTTTCATCCTCATCATTATTTCGGGTGTTAAATACTTCATTTTTCCTATATGTTTCAATTTATAAGTTATTATCGTTGAATATTTCTCATGTTTCCATAATATGTATAATTTTAATAATTATATAAATATAATATATATTAATTATATAAATATTTATAATAATCCCTGAAAGGATGAAATGAAAAACGAATCACATTGCTTCATGGATGTAGTCGTCCACATGTACACATGAGCGGAATTATCATTTTAACTAGTCAAAGGAAAAAAATGTAAATGATATATTATAGTTAAATAATAATAATAATTTAATAAATATAATATATATTCACCAGTTCCATAATTATACCATCCAGGTAAATTAGTGATGAAAAAAATTACACTGCTATGTGGAGACGGTAGGCCAAACATACGCACAAGTGATGTTTTCATTTTCAATAGGATGAAAAAAAGATAAATAAGGGTTGTTACATCATAATAACAAAATTTTGGTATATTATATATTATTATTTTATTATATGAGCATGTTTATATAGTATTTTAATGAGGTAGAAGAGTAAATAAAATGAAAATAACTAATTAAGAGTTATACCTCTTCTTTTGAAAACCACATTGGCTTACACCTTAAGCCTTCTAGGATAGTCCTTTGATGAGACCAAAGTCTTTAAGTAATGGGTGAGGAAGTTTGGGAAGATATATTTTGAGATAAATGGATAAATAGATTTGAATAATAGAAGAGAAGTGGTTCCCTTTTATAAGATAGGGAACATATACACATGAAATTACTTGAAAGAATTTAATAATATAAAGTAATTTTACTTTTGAAAGTGGATAAAAATTTAAATATATTAAAATATTAAAATTTTATTTTCAAAATAAAACCAACTAATTAGGTTTAATCAAGTGTTTTTTGTTACCTTAAAGCCTTATCCCTTTTTAACCCTTTTAACCCATTTTACCCTTAACCAAGGTGATAAATATATACCATGGTTACTATTAATTATAAATAAAAAATTTAACCTTATTAAATGATATTAATTTTTATGAATTAAAAATTATAATATATTTTAATAGATTCAATTTTTAGTATTGGAAGAAATTAATTTTAATATAAGTTTCAAAAACACAACATACACCATTTTTAGATTTTTTTTAATTTTAAGTATAATTTTTTACAAAAAAATAAAGTATAATGTTAATTTAAATGGAATTAATTTGATTTTTATAAATCAAAGTATACATATTTTTATTTAAAACCAAATAAAAACTGAAATAAACCCTCTAAAAACCTTATTAAAGGAGAAACACTAAAAACAATTTTTATTTGAATAAAAAATTAACATGATTTCCAAAATGTTATGAATATATTTAGATGTTAAAAAACATATTTTTATATGAATTATATTTCTTCTAAAAAATATTTTTTTTCTAGAAAAAATGTTTTAAAAACATTCATGTTATTATTATATCATTACACAGTCATAAAAGTGGTTGTTTTTTATATAAAATCAGTATTTTCCACTAATCACTAAAAAATAAACTATTTCTTAAAAATCCCAAAAAATTCACTCTAATATAATTTTGTCCAGATGAATAAAAAAATTAAATTCATTTAATATAATTACATTTATAAAATTTTATAATTTAGGTTTTAATCACATTTTTGAATAAAGTTTCACTTTTTTTAATAAAGTTATGTGCATTTTTCTATTTTATCTCTAGAAAAAAAATCTTCATACAATTGAAACTCAGGAGTTACATTTAACCTCAAAAAATTTTATCCTTTAAATTTATAAAATATCACCTAAATGAAAATATGTGGGTAGTTATTCCTTATAACTTATTTGGGTTATCATGTTACTACTTCTATCTTAGTATTTTTCAAAATTACCTTTATCGTCTAAGTCGTCTAATTCTGAAACACTTGTTCCATAGTGTTAAGGATCTAGATAGGATATTAATAGTAAGACAAAACAATTTTTAATTGTATTTACTTATATGTGATCACATGCATTGGTTCTGAAATGTAATTTCATAATAATGAGATATGGAACACATCATGAAATTTATAGAGGCTAGGTGGAATTTTCAAATGTTAAGACACAACTCTAATTCTTTCTAGAATTTAAAAAGTTCTATATACCTATGTCTTAGTTCCCATTTCTTAATAAAATTTATAACACATTTATATAGTGATACCTTTAAGAAAATAGTATTTCCCACATGAAAATATAAATCCTTTGGTTATGAGATCAAATTTTTATCTTTATTGAGGTGCCTTAATATGATAATGAATTGTATTCACTTTAATTATTGTCTCCTCAATAATATATGGACATATGAGAATATTTTCATAAAACACATCACAATAAGTTGGAGTACAACACATATTTATATACAATGCTTCATTTGGTTCCATTTGAATACTAGAATAGAATCTATTATTATATGAAAATTCTACCAAAGGTAAATACTGATCCTACTTACCTTGAAGGTTAATCAAGAATAACCTCAATATATCTTCTAATGTATGAATATTATTTTTATAGTTACCATTAGTTTTAATATGATAGGTTATGCTCAAATATAGCTCATTGTTAGGAGATTTTTGAAGACACTTCCAGAATTTTAGCATAAAACTTAAATCAAGATAAGATACAATCAAAATAGGTGAATTATAAAGCCTCACAAATTTATTAATATAGATCCACATGATTCATAGTAAGATATTAACTTATATATATAAAATGTATGAAATTTTTAATATTATTAATAATAACCCACATGGAATCATTATTTCTAGGATTTTTAGAAATCCAATAACAAAGTTAATAGTAATATCATCCAATTTCCACATAGGAATATGTAGAGGTTATATATCTACTTTAGTATATATTCTCTCAAAATTTACCTCTTAAAAAAAATCATCTTGTTAGATAGTTTTAAATTTCCTATTTCATATTATCCTATAAAAAATGTTCCTTCAAACATTGATACATTTTTGTGATACTAGGGTCTATAGAGAAATTTGAATCATGATATTCATCTAATAATTATCTTTTTAGCTCAAGAATGGATGAAAAAAATAGTCAATTTCTAAATATAAATATACCATATTTATAGATTAAGTATACCAACTTCATATCATTCAGTAATTTTATATTCTTTTTAATATTCTCATCCTCAAGATGTAACCTTTTTATATTATTTAATAAGGATGGTTTGGAAATAATTTGGATTAAATGTGATATTTCCCCTTAATTAATGATTCCCATATCCAATTTCACCAATTCCATGAATATATGATCCTTTTTAATTATAATTTTATCCAAAACACTATGATATTTCCTAATAAACACATCAAAAACCTTATTTTCTTTCCCAGGGTGGTAGTTTATCGATAAATCATTATCCTTGAGCAGTTCTAACCATCTCCTCTACCTTATGTTGATCTATTTCTATAATAAAATTAATCTCAATTTTTTTTGATCAGTATATATTTCACATATTTAACTGTAAATTTATTTCCACCATATCTTCAATGAAAATATTATGGCTACCAACTTAGATCATGGGTTTGTTATTTTTATTGATGATTCTTTAACTACCTTATTGCATAATAAACAACTCTATACTTATACATAAAGAAAAAAACCAAGTTAATTCTTTAATGCATCACTATATATAAAACATCTACCACTTCTTGATGGTAAATTCAGTATTAGTGCATTGACTAATTTTTTAATTAATTATTAATTTTTTTTACATTATTATGACCATTAAAGCTTAACCCCTTTAAATGTCAAATTAGTTAATAGGTTAGATAATCAATAAAAATATTGAACAAATAATTGATAAAAATATGATAATATGATGAAATTAATTCCCTCAATTATATTCATAAGAATTGGTCATTCGATAACTACCTTTTTCTTTAAAGGGTAAAATGATATTTCATACTTAGAGAAAATATGGCCAAGAAAAGAAACTTATTAAATCCAAAATTCTAATTTTATAAATTTTTTATATAACTAATTTCCTCTAAGTGTCTAAAGAATGATTCAAAAATGACTATTATGGTCATCATATATTTTATAGTATATCATGATATTATCAATAAATACCATAATTACATTATTCATTTAATAATTGAATACTATATTAATTATATCCTTAAAAATAGATGGTATATTAGTTAATAAAAATTTAATTACTATAATTTCATAATTTCCATACCTCATATGAAATTTTATCTTTGGAATATCTTCATTTTGTGCATATATTTGATGAAACCTAGAACAAAGATCAATCTATAAAAAATATTGATGTCCTTGAAGTTGATCAAACAAGTTATCAATGCAAGGCATAAGATAATTGTTATTTATAGTAATGACATTGATTTCTCTATAATTGATGCACAACCTCTTAGACCCATATTTTTTTCTTAACAATAAGAATAAGGGATCCCCATAGTGGAACACTAGGGTGTATAAATCCCCTATCACACAACTCTTGTAGTTGTTTCTTCATTTCAACTAATTTTACTATAGACATCCTATAGGGAGTGTTAAATATATATTTTTCATTAAGGATAAGATCAATGGAAATATCAACATCATTATTATATGATTTTCTATGTAGTTCTTCAAGAAACACATTAATTAATTCTTATTCAATAGGTAAATACTCTATTCTAAGGATACATTTCCAATTCATAGATTCTATCTACTTGTATTCTCTAGTTTTTTTAAGGATAGATACTAGAGGTAGATCAAGATATTATTTAGATGATGTAGTCTCCCATATGAAGATAAGGGATTTCATATCTCTATTAAAAATCATAATCTCCTTCTCCAGATAATTAAAATTTTCATTATTATTTGAAAATCAATCTATACCAAGGATTATTTCAAATTCAACCATAGGTATAATGATCAATTTTGGAAATTTGGTATGTATATGTGTCATAATGGGAACTGATTGACATATCCTTATTGTAGAAATAGTTTGAATAGGAGTATTGTTTAGCAAATCCATTATTAATTATCTAAGTAAATATCAAATTTCCTTAGAAAACATGGAAGATATAAAATACTATGAAGATCAAGAATCAAATAAATCATTATATGAATTTAAGGCTATGATAAATATACCTTCCAATACATCTTTAGGAAGTTCAAACTCAACTATAGAGATCACATAAGCTTATCCTTTATCTCTTTTAATTTTCTGAGGAAAATTCCCTTGATGCTTAGGGAATTCATTTGAATATCAACCCATCTCCTTACAGTTGAATCATTAAACATTGGTAAGTTATTTCTTACCCTTAAAATCATGAGAAGGATGACCTTTCTCTATAAAATTTAATTAAACTTTCATTCCCATTAAGTATGTTCTCCATTTTTCATTTTTACAATTATTAAATGTTGGTGATTCCACACTTCAATTCTTACATTTTTTCATATTTACTTTTCTAGTGTGCTCATCCACCTACATCTTTTCTTATTTTCCTTGAAAAATATAATACATAGAGAATTATCTTTCTATATTTATTCAAATTAATTTTATATCCTCATGTACTAAATTTTTCTAAGAGTCTAATTCACTTCAAATTCTAGGATTTATCCCATGAAAAAAATTATCAATCTTACTCTTTGTATTATGTATATAATCCCCAACATGAGTTGTTAACCTTATAGAGTTATCTTCTTACTTAGAAACATTTTATCTGTTCTTTTGAATTAGATTGAAGAATTGCCTCTCTAAATCATCTCATTTCTCTTGAGGAAATTATTTTTTAAGAATATATCCTTGAAAGTATTCTACAATATACTGTTTATTTCATCCGAAGCCCTAGTGTTCTAGATCAATGAACACCATTGATTGATATCTCCTTTAAAATTGTAAAATATCATTATAAAATTCAGTCTTTCACTATTTCTAAAAGAGATAAATATATTCTCAAGAGAAATTCTCTATTTCTAAAAAACTAATAGATTATTACTCCCATTGAATGATAAAGGTTTTTGAATCATGAAGCGATCCAACATTATTTCACCATGTCGAGGTTCAATAGGTTTGTCTATATAAACAATATTATTAGTTATAACCCAAGTCAACTACCCCAATATATTTATAATTTGTTTAGCTCTAGCTCCAGTTCTAGGTTCAATGTCTTGATCAGGTGGGAAATCCCAATAAATATTATATGAATTAATATGGTTTCCATATATTCTTTTATGATCTATTTCTAAACAATGGAATATACTTAATTATATTATAACATTATGATTTATAAATCTAAAAATGTTGCAACATTTAACATAAATTAAATATTTACACATAAATAATCTTAGAACCATAATATTAGTGCCTTTAGAAATATTCTAAAATCATAAAAAATATTTTAAATATTTCATAATGTTTCATAAAGATAATTTAAATCAAACAAATCATATCACCCTAGAGTTTTTATCCAGGTGAGTAGTCTTAGTACCACTAATTATGCACCAGTGACAATTGAAAAAATAACCAATCCACACCTTTTAGTGTTATTACAACTAGGATCATCTATACCATATACACATCCACTAACCACTATCCAGTTAGGGATGAATTTTCTAGAAAAAACACACAATAAATTATTTACTAAAACATTATGATATTATCCTATACTTAGACTTATCCTTAGAGTTTCTCATAAGGTTAAGTTCTCTAATATATGTTTTCAAAAATCTAGTTCCCAAGGTTTATAATACACATCCATTGGTACTAACTATAACACCCCAAATCTAGTAATCTAGGGCCAATGATTATTTTTCTACATTAGAAAAAGATAATTGGGATCACATCCTAATGTACATAAACGTTGAGCAGTTATGGGAGCCAAGATACATACATGATTCTCAAATTAAATTGAAAAACATAAAATAAAACATAATTTTTTTGATAACATCATTATTTATTCTATTATGTCTGTAAATTAGTTTATAAATACCTTCTTGATATATAAGGGAAAGGGAAACATAATAAATTATGATCCCAGATGCTTAGTAAGGGGAAACATACAACAAAATCTATTATATAATAAATAAATCATGAATAATATTATAGAGATAAATACCATTAAAATGTAACATATAAATAATATCATAAAAGTGGAATAAATCCATGAATTACATAGAAATATAAACAATCCCATAGATAACAACAACTAGTTTCATAATGACAAAATACATAATGTTAGACATAATAATCTTACCGTAAAGGCCTCATGCCAAAAACATCATACATAAAGAGGTAAGATGTATAGAAAATACCCAAACTATATTGCCTTATGAGACTTACCAATGCATCTGAGGTATATATCATGTCTCTTCTGTCAATTACTATATCTAATTCATCCATCATATGAAATAAATGAATAATAATTCAATACATAATCAACATAAACATTCATATTGAAAAAATAGAATATGAAATGTTAATATTTTCCCTAGTAAATCACTAGAGAAACATGATCATAATCCATCCAAAGTAATATGGTGTATGGTATCATTAGATTATATCCCTAGTAAATCATAAGATTCACCAAATGATGTTAAAATATATGAAAATAATTTTAAAAGATAAATCGAATATTACTTGAACCGAATGGCCCGAAGGCCTTGTTTTTATTTTATTAGGGATAATACCCCTTTTAAGGGTTGAAGGGGAACCCTTAAATGACCCGTAGGCCAAAGGCATAAGGCCTGAAATGACCCAAAGGCCAATACATAACCCAAAGGCCTAGAGGTATACTATTCCCATTACATGACCTATAGGCCCAACCCACTAAAAATTCCCCACCCTAGATTTTTCATCATTGATCTCCTAGATCCCCACCTTGAATTGCTGATCAGCTAGCATTCCCCATACAAAGTTGCATGGTGCCTAGTCCCGATGGCGGTTTCCATACCCTCTCATTTTTCCAATACGATTATCTCTACTTCTGGTGACTACTACTATTTACTTTGATCCTCTTATGGGGCATGCTATAGTACTACTACTATAACCCATAAATTCGCCTCCACTTGGTTTCGAACCTAGGTCTCTTGGATGCCAAGCAGAAGCCCTTACCACTCGGTTTCGGGCACGTTGGTTATTATTTTATAAAAGTAAAATATGGGTAAAAATTAAATTAATCAATCATTGGAGAACAATAAAATAATTATTAAAAATATTTTAAAGAAAATATGAACATTTATGAAAAAAATTCTGAACGAATTAAAAATCAAGGTTGGTTTTCCTTAAAAATATTATTTCCAACTTTTGAGTACTTAGACAGATTAAAATATAAGGAAAAACTGTAATATATAGAAAAACTATAATATAATAAAATATATGAGGTTTAATATAGAAATATTTTCTAATTTCACTAATAGAAACTTAAACATAAATAATCTCAAATAAGGATGAGATTATGAAATAAACCCTTACCTCAGGTCAAAATTTATTTGTAAGTGATTTTAAACTCATTTATAATTTTTTTATAATTATATAAAAAAATAAAATTAATAATTATAATACCATAAATGGTTTTTATTATATCTTATCAGTTATTCACTAATAATATTTCATTATCATCATTATTTTGGGTGATAACTACTTCATTTTTCATGTATGTTTAGATTCAATAGTTAGGGTACTTGCATATTGATCATGGTTCTATAATCTACAAAATTTTAATCATGATACAAATATAACATATATTATATATATAATCATCCATGAAAGGATGAAATGAAAAATGAATCACGTAGCTTTGCGGAGGTGGTAGTCCACACATATGGATGAGTGACATTATCATTTTTTAACAAGTGGAAGGATACAAATGTTTACGATATATTATATTTATATAATAATAATTATTTAATTATTATTATATATATTTTTTATATCCATATTTATAACCATTTAGGTAAATATGTGTTGAAAAATGAATTACACTGCTACGTGGAGACGATATGCTGTACGTATGCACGATCGATGTCTTTATTTTCCATGGGATAGAAATGGGATGAATAAGGGGTTTTTCGTAGGAATAATAACATTTAAGTATATTTAATATATATATGTTAATATATGAATATGTTTATATAATATTTTATGGAGTTATAAGATGAAATAAAACGAAAACAATCATTTAAGAGTTGTACACCTTCTTTAGAAAAAATCATTATCTTAAACCTAAATCCTTTTAGGATGATAGTTTAATTGTAATAGAGCCTCTAGGTCATGGGGAGGAAGTTTGGTAATGGATTTTTGTAGGTCTTGGTTGATATAATTTTCCCAATATGTGTGAAGAAGATATGATAAGTGGTTCCCTTGAACAAGAAAGAAAAAGGACACACTTGGAATTACTTAAAAGATTTTAATAATATAAATTCATTTTATTGTGAAAGTGGCTATATATTTCTATATAGTAAAATTTTATAAGTTTAAGTTATAAATACAACCAAAACATTTTGTTAAATCAAGTGTTTTGTGTTATATTAAACCTAATCCTTTTATTTTTAACCCTTTTAACACATTTTACCCTTATCCAAAGTGATAAATATTTACCATGGTTAATATTCATTATGAACAAAAATTATGTTGAAATAATTTAATAATATTAATTATTATGATTCCAAATATGGAATAAATTTTATTATATTAAATTCTCATGAGTTTAAGAAATTAATTTTAATATAAGTGTGTAAAACGCAATGAAAACAATTTTAGAAAAATGTTTGTTTTAAGTATAAATGTGAATTTACAACAAAATAACGTATAATGTCAATTACCATGGATTTAATTTAATTATATTAAATAAAATAATACTTATTTTTATTTCAAACCAAACCAAAATTTAATGTAACCATGTAAATAATTGATTAAAAGAGAAAACCTTAACACAATTTTTATTTGAAAAAAATATTGCATTGGTTTCCAAAAATGGTAACCATATATTTCTATGTTCAACATTATATTATTATATGCATTATATTACTTACTAAATTTATATTTTTTATATATAAAAATTTTCATAATATTTTAACTTATTATTATATCTTTATAATTCTATAAAAGTGATGATTTTTATAAAACCACTAATTTTCACTATTCACTGAATAATCAACAATTTCTGAAAAATAATAAAAATTCACCCTAAGATAATTTTTACTTGAATAATTAAAAAATTAAAATAATTTCCTAAAGTAATATTTATAAAAAAATTTAACTGAGGTTTTATTCATATTCATGAATAAAATACGGGCATTGTGCTATTATTTCTATAAAAATAAATGGTTACTATAATTGAAGATTGGGTGTTACACATAACTTATAACCTTTCAACCCATCAGTATATCCTATTAAAACCATTTTATTTCCCTAAGATTAAGAATTTTAGTCTTAACATGAGCATATACAATTCATCAAAATACTCTAAGATGTCTATAAGATGATGGTTGACTGATCCAAAGATTCCATGGAGTCTTAAAACCATTAGAAGATGAGGGGCACCTATTTATCAAGTAAAATTCCACAGTGTTACCCTAAAATCAAAAGGAATTGGGAAATACCAAGCATTAAATCATGTTATGAACCTGCTCAATAATTGTGCAGTTCATGTGTTCTGCTAAGCCGTTTTGCTGAGGAGTATGACTCATTATTTGGTTTCTCAAAATTCTCTCATCCTCATAAAATTTAGTAAACTTGGAAGATAAGTATTAAAGTACATTATTAGTCATCATAGCCTTTAATTTCTTTCCATGTCAATTTTACATAAAGTATTTCCATTATTAAAAACTTTAAAATCATTATATTTATTTTGAAATATAAATCTAGAATTTCATAGAGAATCCATCTATAAATGTGAAAAAATAGGAGCATCCACCATGAGTAGTTATCTTGGTAGGTCCCCAAAAATCATAGTGCACTTAATGAAGTGAGTGACTTACTTTAGTAGTTAGATTTGTAAAAAATGACTCATTTAGACTTACATAGGACATAATCCTTACAAAAGGGAAAGTTACTTGGTGTGACTTGGGTAAGTATACATTTCTTACATAATTCCTATAATCCCTTAACACTCAAATGTCCCAAATTTCTATTCCATATCATAGTAATATCATGTTTAATGACATAGGTTCTACCCAACTACATCACATGTGTTTTCTTATTTAACACATATAACACATTCACTAAGGAACTATTAATGTAAAATCCATATTTTTCATGTAAAGTCTCAAAATATATTTAGTAATATTTTTGTGACTTTTCATTGATACGACATATAATTTCAAGGTCTAGTGCCCAAAATTATTTTCTGAAATACATTAAATATATTAAATGCACACACATGCAGTTTTCATTAAAAAGTGGAATAACTTCTGAACAGGGGCCCAAATTAGAAATATGAGGGCACTATTGAGTTCTAAACATGGGTATTGCTTTAATTATGAAATAAACTTTATCTTTATCGGGAATTTTTGAAAAAGTCATCACAATCATAAAATGAGTAAAATGAATAAAATAATTAAATAAATTTTTTTGTTTTGTTCATTAACATAATGACCTATATTCTCCATTAGATGTACTATTTTATCTAGATTGAAGGGTCAGACACATAACCCTGTAATTTTGAGAGAGTGTTGGAGAGGTGTTGGAGGAGGTTCCATTGATGAATGACAACATGATCAAAGATTGAAAACTAGTATAAAATGAAATCAGATGATCTCACCAATGAAAATGAGGAAGATTTGTTCTTTATCAACAATCAATATAAATCAAGGTAGGATGCTTATTTTGTTTGGATTATTTCCTCATTATTTATTTCTTTGAGAAACACAAATCAATCAACCAAAGGATTTATTTGAAGTTCAGTCATATTGTGGGACAGGTTTTTCTGTGGGGGGTTTTGTTAGGTGATTTTTTTATTTCTTATCAATTATTTATTTTTCAAACTAATAAAAATGAACTGAGGCCAACTGACCATTACTGATTTTTTTCTCCTTTGTATTTTTTCTGTATTTCTCCCACCATTCTTGTGTGTTCATCATTAGTGCTTTGTTTGATAGGTGGTTCACACCAAATATCAAGAAATAAAATGTTGGACACCCATTTTTTTGGTGTAACAATTCGATATCGTAGATCCGAGATTAGTATGATATAAAGATTTTGTGTTGATGGATGCGGAGAAAGATCAAACTGATTTGGGTTACTCTATTTTTTTTCTTCAGCACACAATGATGGATAAAGCGAGAGGGTGTTTTTTAAATGGATTCAAAGGATGAATCCTAGTGTTAGATGATGGAATTTCTTAGACTATATTGTTTATTTGTTTTCGATATGGGGTGTGGACGAATCAATGATCAGAGGAGTGACCAATGATATGTTAATTAGATCCATTTTTTTCAGAAATTTATGTAACACATGGTGTGTAATCTGAGATTACATGGTGTGTGAGAACCTTGGTGCAGTGCTAGGTTTTCCATATGAATTTAGGTATCACACATCATATGGCCCCTATCACATGGCATGTGAAACTACCTGGTATCTCGACATGTACCTTGAAGGGTACACATCACAACCATAAGTACACAGTTAGGACACATTGTGTATTTTTTCATGGACATGGCCAATACAAGTGTATCCCGATAGATCCTTGTACTTAGACATAGTCAAAAGTACACGGGAACAAACACATCATGTACTTTGAAATAGACATAGTCATAGGCCGTTATACATGGTCATGAACCAATGTTGAAGGGACACACCACTTATACCCACTACATTCCCTTTACTCTCTTTAAGAAGTCTTATAGATCTTTTCCTCTTCAGTTTAGACAAGTTTCATTAGTTTGTATTTCTTATATCCATTACCTAATGGTAGGCATGAAATCACTTCCCACACATATAATAATGATCCATTCAGTCAGAATTCTTATATTGAGTTGTTTGAATCCTTACCTAAGGCCTAGAGTGAGATCCTCTATCATCATATTTTCCTAAGTGGAGTTATTGGGATCATCGTGACCATCAATACGTGGGAATCAATCATTTACTTAGTGGGTTATTCCATATTGAGTTGTTAGTATACCTCATAGCCTTTGGTGTGATCCTCAGTTGTGTATCATTATCTTCAAACATCTATTGTATACATCTTTGGGAAGGAACCTATGAGTAGTACATCTCAAACAGGTTCCATTAGTGTTATCTGACTCGTGGAGTGTATTCCCCCAGATGAGTGCTATGTGGAACTTTCCAATATGATCCATAAACTGGAAATATGGTTGTGACTTTACTTTGAGTATGTGTTTATTTTTCAAGTATATTTAGATATTATTATTTTATGTGTTATAGAAAAATACCTATGAAGATATTACTATTATTCTTTTTTTTACATGCTTATTGATTTTAGGGTGTCCTACTAGGTATTGTTATACTCACCCTTCCATGGGCTATGCCTGCCCGTGTTATGTCTTGTGAATATGAAAAACTTTTTATAGAGTGCTAGAGGGACTAAGACCAGGTGGTGATTAGTGAATCAGACATACGAGGGTGTGATCCTATGGTTATATTAATAGTAGTCCCCATCTTTAATTTTAGGTTAGAATTCTTTCATACTCTTTTTGCTGATCATTTATTTGGACCGGTTTAATTTCCAGCACTTATTGTCATACTCAGGTTGTTGGATTTAGATGTATGCATGCATAGTTTATAATTTGTTTTTACATATTATCATTTTATGTTCTTGGAGATCCGTGTGTGTGTGTACAAGTAATTTAATCGAAGGCTTCCCATGTTAGTGATATTCCTACTCAGCACTAGTCTCCATCCCTTGGCCTATTGGAGGCAGTCTTGGGGAGTCGTGGCACATACCCCATTGGGATGGGTCATGAAAGTGTAGTATCATAGGAGTTGGTTCTAACTTAGGATTAGAGTCTATGAGATTGGTTTGGGGAAATGGTGTTAAGTGTTTCGAACATGACTTTTAGTCCATAGATTCCACTATTGGTGTGGTGACCAACATATCCATACATAAGAACTTTGGTCACATAATTTTTGAATTGATATAGGTAGAAAATGATTGCAGAGGAAACAATGGTACATATATCATATAAGAATGGGTTATGATTTCCATATCATTATTCAGTTATCTCTCTATAGATTCCTCTCATTGGCCATAGTGCATATTATTTATTTCATAATGACTCCACAACGTATTCCATATAGGATTTAGTATCATGATCATGAGGGTGATCCTTTCAATGATGAGGCATTAATATAGGTAATTGTACCGGAGGTGTTACCTCTAGGTGGTGCACCAGTTATACCACCACCTGTTGAGAAGTAAACGATACCCATAGTACTAGAAGATGAGGTGTGTAGGCTAATCACAATTCATGTGTTTTAGTGATAGTGACCCCTTAGGATCCAAGGAAATTCCAACCCACAGGCAGATGAGGATTGGATTGAAGTGGTGATGTGAGTTTTTTTGTCTTTTCAGGACACCGATAGATCAGATGGTGTTTATGGTGGAAAGCCTTCTCCATGGATGAATAAGACTATGGTGGGGTATAGTGACCCAATATTACAATGAGGTTAATTTAGAATGGTTAAAGTCTAAGAATATTTTTATAGAGGATTCATCTCCAGCTACATTATAGGATTTATGAATCCATGAGCTTTTGTAGTCTAGTAGGGCAGTGTGACAGTGGATGAGTATTCATTAAAGTTCACCAACCTCTCTAGGTAATCAATGGAAATGGTTCTTGATCATTTCTTACAGTCATGGACCTTAGAGTTAGGAATTCACATATACATACGATCCAATGTTAAAAATATATGAATTCCTAATTATGATGGGGTGATAGAGAATTATTTGGTTGTTTAGTGTTTCCTAGGTAAGTTGATGTCGACAATGGGCACACAAAAGTAGAGACTTCGATAGTAGGGAGCCGACATGAGTCTTAGGGACCCTAATGTATGAGATGTTTCAGGAGGAAGTTATAGGAAATAGGGTCTATGGTTTAGGGATCATAGGATGGGTCTAGTCACCTAGAGAAAGGTGGTATTATTCATGTGATGGTAAGGGACATCTTTCACAATATTGTCTGAACCACTGTATGACTAATAGAGATATAGTGGATGGTTCACATTGGTATAGGAAGTAGCAAGATTAAAAAGGTTAGTGGGGTGGAGGATGTGGTAGAGAAGATTGGAGGGAATCTGGAGGTGGTAGATGCTTTGAATTATTACCACCACCATCCCCAGGTGTTCCACTCTAGGCTTAGGGAATTGGAGGACCAGGGTGGGGGACATTGTACGCTGTCAAGGAATATGACCTAGAGGCTCTAGGGATGATATGAGGTATGATTTGTGTCTTTTATAACTTAGCTATAGTACTGATAGACAAAGTTTTAGTCATTCCTTTATTTCCACTTATTTGGTTTAAGAATTGTATATTTTGGTTGAGCCCTCAGCTCAACCCTTGCACTTAGAGACTCCTACTAGAGATGACCCAATGAACACACACTTGTGATGATAGAGTGACCTAAATCTTGAAGGAATGTTTTTTTGGTAGGATATTTTTATAGCAGCGATGAGGCCTTAGGAAGTCATTTTAGGTATGGACTTCTTATATTCGGTTCATGACAAGATAGACTATTTCAGGTGGAGGTTGTGGTGTGTTTGTAGTGACGAGACTAGGTTTTACTTTTTGGGTAAAAAGGAAACCAAGTGGTAAAAGATGGACTCTTTCATTGGAGGGTGGAAATGATTACTCATAAGTTGGCTAGAATGACCCTTGGTGTAGTGGAAGTTATGAGTCTTCCATTCCCTACAATGTTGGTGGAGTATAAGGGTGTATTTACTAAGGGAATTCTAGTGTTACATCCCCATTGAGAGATATACTTATGCATTGATATACTTCTTAGGGTGCTCTCAATATTTGATCTAGCATATCAGATAGATCCCGCAGAGCTTTAAAAGTTGAAGGTGCAGTTGAAGGACTTGCAGAGGAAGAGCTTTGTTAGATCTAGTGTTTCACCATGGGCATCCATAGTGTTGTTCACCAAAAAGGTCGATGAGAGCATGAGGTTTTTTATGGACTAATGACGCTTGAACTAGGTGACTATAAAGAACAATAAGTCATTATCGAGGATCGAAAACATCTTTGATTGGTTGAGAGGGGTGTGGTGGTTCTCAAAGGTTGACCTCAGATCAGTCTATCATCAATTACGAGTTTGGGATGAGGATATACCTAAGACAACATTCATATTTTTTTATTATCACTATGAGTACTTGGTGATGGCCTATGACATGATGAATTCCCAAAAAGTGTTCATGGGACTCATGAATCAGAAATTTCATACATTCTTAGACCATTTCATGGTAGCCTTCATCGATGATATCCTAGTGTATTTGGTGTCCGAGGAGGAGCACACGATACACTTGAGGATGGTTCTAGACATACTACAAGAGAACTAGATTTATAGGAAGCTCTTAAAGTGATAGTTATAGATTCAAGAGGTCCACTTTCTAGGACATGTTATCTAATTAGATGTTGTGGTAGTGGACCTAGTGAAGGTCGAGGCAGTGTTATCTTGGGATCCACCCAAGAGAGTGACTGAGGTACAGAGCTTCCTTGGGTTGGTAAGATATTACCGAAGATTCATGCCCACATTTTCTAGGATATCAAATCCCATGACAACTTTTACCCAAAAAGGGAAGCCTTTTGTGTGGATGGAGAGGTGCCAACGGGCTTTTTTGGAGTTTAGTCGGAGATTAAAAAGTGCTCCCATATTGATATTTCCATAGGAGGGTGTCATGTATATAGTTTATTTTAATGCATCAAGAACTAGGCTTGGTTGTGTTATGATGAAGAGGTTGGAATTGTATACCTATGATTCACATCAGTTGAGACCACATGAAAAATATTAAATGACCCATGATATTGAGTTATTAGTAGTAGTATTTAAACTAAATATATAGAGATATTACTTGATGAGTGAGAGGTTTATCGTCTATTATAACCAAAAGAGTCTTAATTATATCTTCTCTCAAAAGGATCTTAACATGAGACAAATTTTGTGGCTATATTTCATTCATAATTATGACTTTGATATTTTCTATACTCCTAGGAAGGGTAATGTGGTAGTAGATGCTCTCAATAGGAGATATTGTCTACATTTGTTGAATAAGGTATCAAATAAGTTGTCATTATTGCAGTTATCCTTTGTGTATGGGGATGGAGTAGCTTAAGTTTAGTCAATGGTTGTTACCCCAACTAATTTATAGTTATTCAAGGAGGCACAACTTGGGGATAATGACTTTGAGACTATGTACTATGATATTCACTGGACAAGCCCCTGATGGATTTTCTAATGGAGGATAACATGTCATTATTTATATAGGATTCATGATAGTACTGACGACATATAAATCTACTTTGGTGGTAAAAATAAGCGTGTAAAATATGTACCAAGACCATTGATGTCAGTTTTGGTGTCTAGGGATGAAGAAGGGAGTTACATAGTTTTTCTCTCGATGTCTTAATTGTCAATAGATAAAGGATGAGAAACAAGTTCTAGTGGGGTTATATCAACCTATTGAGGTGTTAGAGTATAAGTGGGATGAGATATCCGTATAATTTTTGATTATCTTACCACATACGTCTAGGGGACATGATTCCATTAGGGTATATGTAGACTAACTCACCAAGTCATCCCACTTTCTAGATATTCTGAAGTAGAGTTCAGTAGATGGATTGGGATGCCTATACGTGCAGGATATTGTCCAAATCCATAGAGTTATCTCAAAGATCATTTCTAACCATGATTATCACTTTACATCTCAGTTATAGAAGGGATTACAAGAGGATTTTGGGAATCAGATGTGTTTGAGCATAAATTTTCACCCCCAGATTGATGATCAAAATGAGAGGACAATTCATGTTTTGGAGGAAATGCTATGGGATTTCATTTTTGGACTTTATCTATACTTGGGAGGATCACCTACCATTGGTGGGGTTTATGTACTACAACAACTACCATTTCACCATTATTAAGGAACCTTTGTAGGCCTTGTATGGGTGACCCTGTAGGTCACCACCTTACTAGACTGGCCTTGGAGATTCATCACTTATGGGACCATAGTTGGTGTGATCCACTTATGAGAAGTTTAAGATCATCTAAGACCATATGTGGACTACATAGAGCCACCAAAATTCATATGTGGATAGGCGATGGAGGCATTTGGAGTTAAATGAGGGAGATCATGTGTTCCTTTGATTTTCACCTTGATGTGGACTACGTAGATTTTTCTAGGGAGAAAAGATATCTCTGAGATTCATTGGTGATTTCTAGACACTACGTAGAGTTGGAAAGGTGGCATACTGCTTATCTCTACCACCATAGTAAAACTGGGTACATGAAATCTTCCACGTTTCATAGTTGAGGAAGTACGTGAATCATAAATCACACATTATCTAATGAGGCGAGTTTTACATCTAGGATGGAGATGACTTTGCTGAGTACATGATAGAGACTGAGGATTTGAAAGATAAAATCCTTAATTGGAAAGTGATTTGTTTGGTTTATTCCTGGTGGAAGCACTAGAATATTCAGGAGAGCACATGGGAGAGGGAGATCGAGATGAAAGATCTGTACCCACATCTCTTTGTGTATAATTTTTTTCATCTTTTCAAGATGTAAAGACCTATGGTGGGGAGAATTTAATATCCCTATTTGTTCCATGTAAAGTCTTGGAATATATCTAGTAATATTTTCAATGTTAGACACTAAGACGACATGTGATTCTAAGGACCAACGTGCCCAAATTTTATTTTTGAAAAATATAAAATATATTAAATGAAAACACATGTAGGTTTCTTAAAAAAGTGGTATTAATCTTGAACGAGGTCTTAGATTAGAAATAAAAGGGTACCATTGAGTTCAGAACATGGGTCTTACCTTAAGCATGCCATAACCATTGTCGACATGAGGTTTTTTTGAAAAAGTCATCATAGGCATTACATATATATATTTTTCATTGGCATAATAACCTAGATTCTATTTTAATAAGATATTATAGCCAAAATTAAGGGTTAATCGCATAACCTTACAATTTTGAGAGAGTATTGGAGAGACTTTGGAGGAGGTTCTATTAATGAATGCCAACCAAATTGAATATCGACAACTAGTGTGAAATGTAATTAGAGTATCTCACCAATGATAATAACATGGATTATTTATTCATCAAAAATTGATCTAAATAAGGATTAGATTTTTGTTTTATATGGATTATTTCCCTGTTATTTATTTCTATGGTAAACACAAATTAATCAACCAAAAGATTGATTCAAAGACAAGCCGTATTGTGGGATGGGTTTTTATATAGGGATTTTATTTAGATATTTGTTTATTTATTATTGGTTCTTCATTCATCATTATAATAAGAATGAATCAAGTAAAACCAAACATGATCAAGTTTTATTCCTCTTTGTGTTTTCTGTATTTATTTCACCATTCTTGCACGTTTATCATTAGTGCTTCATTTGACTGGTGGTTCGACCCAAATACTGAGAAATCAAAAAATGAACAATCATTTCTTTGTAAAATGATTTGATATCATAGATCTAGGCTTGGTGAGACATGGGTATTTTTCATTTATGGAAGATGTAGTGGATTAGATAGATTTGGGGTAACTGATTTTTTGTTATTCAACATTAAACGATTGATGAAGTGTGAGGGAGTTTTCTGAATGGATTCAAAGGTTAGATATTGGTGTTATAAATTAGAAAGGCTTGGATGATATTGTTACCTGGTTTCTGGTAGGGGGTGAGGCTGGATCAATGGATGGAGTAGCATCCAATAACACATGAACCAGATCTGAGTTTCTAAAAAACAATTTAACACATAGTGTGTAATCTAGGATTACATGGTGTGTGGGACACCTGGTTCTATGCTATTATTTCTTGGCAAAATTGAGTATCATGCGGTGTGTGAATCCTATCACACAATGTGTGAAACTACCTAGAAGCTCATCATGTACTTTGGTGGGTACAAAGATATGAACAGAAGTACACAATCATGGACACACCGTATACTTTGACATGGTGATATCTAGACTAGGTGTACATGGGTAGAGCCATGTACCTAGACATGATCAAAATTACATGGGAATAGACACGCCATGTACTTGGACATTGACATAAGAACAAGATGTAATACATGGGATATACCTAGTGATAAAAGGATATACTGTGTACACCTAGTACATGTTGTTTACTATCTCTAAGATGTCTTAGAGATCTTGTACTCTTCATATTAGATAAGTTTCATTAGGATGTGTTCCCTATATTCATTCGCTAAGGTTTAGTATGGAATCACATCCTACACATAGTATAGTGATCCCTTAAATATGAATTCTTTGATAGAGTTTTTTGGAATCTTTATGTGAGGCCTAGAGTGAGATCTTTAATAATCATCTTTCCCTAGGTGTAGTTCTTGGTATCATAGTGTCTATCACTACACAAGCGTTGATTCTATACTTTGAGATTTATTCCAGATTGAGTTGTTGGTATACCCTATAGCCGTGGGTGTGATCCTCATATATGTATTTTTATCTTTAGACTTACAACATATATTTATTATGGCGGGATCCTACGAACAGTACATCTCATATGGAAACCATTAGTGCTATCTAACTATTGGAGTGTGTTATCCCAAATGAGTGCTATGTGGAAATTTCAAGTAAGATCCCTAGATTAGAATTATGGTTGTGACTTTACTTTGAGACTGTGTGTCTTTGTTGAGTATATCTAGATATTTTTATTATATCTACTGTAGAAATATAATCATGTAGATGTGGCTGTTATTCTTGTTGTTATATTCTTAGTGATTTTGGGGTGTCTTAATGGGTATTTTTATACTCACCCCTCATAGTTGTTTCCCACATATGTCATGTATTATTCAAATGATAAACCTTTTTAGGATGTCCTAAAGGGACCATGACTAGGCAATAATTAGTTAGCTGGACAAACTCTGGTACATTCCTATGTTTTTTCAAACAAGTGTCACCATTTATACTTTTAGGTTGGAATTTTTTTCAAATTATTTGTGGTGGGCTTGTATTTGGCCATGTTTACTTTCTAGCACTTGTTTTTGTACTCTGGTTGAGGGATTAAGATGTATGCATGCATGGTTTATCAGTTTTTTTTTACATTTTAGCATTGAATGGGCTTGATTATTCAAATGATAAACCTTTTGAGGAAGTCCTAGAGGGACTAGGACCAGGAGATGCTTAGTTAGCTAGACAGACCGAGGTTTGTTCTTATGATTTTCCTGACAGGAGTCACCATTTATACTTTTAGGTTGGACTTGTTTTTAGACTATTTTTGTGGGATTTTATTTGGCCATGTTTACTTTCTAGTACTTTTTTTACTCTGGTTGTGGTATTTATATGTATGCATACATAGTTTATCAATTGTTTTTACATTTCATCATTGTTTGGGCTTGGATATGTGTGTCTGCGTATAAGTAATTTGGGATAGGGCCTTCAATTTTTTATATATTCTTACTTGGTTCTAGTATCCAACTCATAGCCTATTGGAGGTGGTCTTGGGGAGTCATGACACAGTCCTCATTGGGATAGTTCATGACATTTAAGAACCATAGGATCACCCATTGAGTTTTTGAGGAAAATAACCTCATATTTGAAGGTAGATCCCCTATAATCCAAGGAACCTAATGAAATAAGATTCCTATGAGAAAATGGAACCCATATTACATAAAATAAGGTTATAAGATAATGATAAGATAGTTATATCATAATTATACCTCTACCCATGACACAAAATCTCTTGTTGTTGATTAACATCAACTCTCCTTTAGCTCTATCAATCAACTCAAAAAACAACTCCTATATAGAAACATATGATATGAACATCATTAATCTAAAGAAAAATAAACATTTAGTGTGTAATAAGACACTATAAACATTAGACACTCTCAAATTATTGGTTGTAAATAGTGAATGATCACCAGATTCTTTAAAAGGACCACTAATCTTCAACTCAAGTCATTTGGGACAAACATACCTAGGTTTCTCAAAGTGATAAAAAGTATTCTCCCTAAATTTGGAATTATAATGAGAATACCTAGAGTTGATATGGTTATTTCCACACTTCTATACATACCTTTCTTATTTCAATGAAACTTAGGATGGCCTATAATACTCAAACCCTCAACTTCAAGATTAACCTTATCCTTTCCATGAAACTCATGAGAAAGCAAAGCATATTTGACGTCCTAGAACGTTATGGTGTCTCTTCCATATATCAGATAATCTTTAAGGTGTTCATATACAATATAAAAGGATATCAAAAGAATAATGTATTGGTCATCATATTCAATATTAACATCAATATTTTCTAATTATAACAAGATTTTATTAAACTTGTCAAGATGGGCCTTGATGGGAGTCCTAGGATGAAAATTTAAGGTATAAAATTTGCCTTTCTAATTTATATGTCCAAACAATGATGTTTATATATATATTTTTTCTAATTTAGATCAAATTAATCTTGCTGTGTTTTCATAAAAAATCACTTGGAGGACTTTATCAGCAAAGTACAATGTTAAAGATCTTTGATCTTTCATCAAGATGTATAAAGGGACATTAGAGTAAGCATTCATGGGTTTCCATAAAAAAATTACTTATATGAGGTTTCTTAGGAACAATAACACATTTACAATCCTTTTGGGATAAAATCACTTATATATTAAATCAACAAAAATTGAAATCATTATTATCAAAAAATTTATCAATGTGACACTAAATAGAATCCATTATCAAATGTGTGAATCTCTAATACTATCTTTTTTAGGCAACCTACATGGAATTCCTCTATTAAATTCATAGAATCACACAAAGAGTATAATAATTAAGTCTGTAGTGATATGGATAAGTGAAGGATAAATAGAATATAAGTGGGAAACCAAGAATGAGAATAGAAGAAAAAAACAAAAGGATTTAACTTGGTTCAGATCACTTTTCTCTTACACCATAATAAGAACACCAAACCATTATACCTTTCATTAAAACTAAAAAAATTAAAATAAAATCATAAAGCATACACAAAATACAGAAAGAAGAAATTTTTTCTATAAGGAAACCCCAAAGAAATGCGAGATGATAAACTCACACTAAGATCAGTTTACCAACTAACTACCAAAACTGGAATTTGTGGATTTTTTCAGTAGTGTTTGACAACTAGTGATAAATATACATTCAGATCAGTAGAAACACATCACTATCAGAACACAGTGCTGGAGAAATTTTTGATCTTCAACGGTGAGGGTATCACACATTTTGTAGGAAACAATGCCTATAGATTTGGTCAAAAACCTATCACACAAGATCTTTATCCAAAATGACACCAATCACCTTCTCAAAGTCCTTTGAATGAATCTCCATAAATCTAGATATGACTAGGGTAGATATACCCATGAGAGTTGAGTCTTTTTATAATGGATTGATATAAATCAAATAAATAGATGGATTCACTAGACATAAACCCTAAGAACCTAATAAAACCAGTGAAACTTAAAAACAAAATGTGTTCAAAAGTAATTTAAATTGCTAAGTAAAGGTAAGACACACACTACATGAGGGTAACCACACCAGTAGTGTAAAGGTAACCTGAATGACTAATCACTACATCATGGTCATCTGAGATAGCCACATTAATATAAATAGCTAAAACCTCCATTGCCTAAGGGTAGAAGATACCTCTACGTATGGGTCATTAGAGTATCATGTATGGTTAAGAAAAACCCTACATCATGGTAACTCTATCAGTATAAGGGATATGTAAAGGTTATAGGGCCATTATGTAAAGGTAGAGCAATAACATAAGACACATGTAAGGGTAAAAATCCCCTCATATAAAGATAAAAAAATGTCCCATGATGGTAAAACCAATGAATGAGTGAAATATAAAAAAGGTAAGAAAAATAGTAGAGAAATATAAAATATAGATTTAATACGATAAATTCAAAATCTTAACTAACAAAGAATTAGTTTTATTTTTTACGATCATTCAACATTGAAAAATAATTTTTTTATTAGAGATATTATAACATATTCATAGGTTTCCTTTATTTAAATATCAAATAAATCTATCTAGGAACATTTTGAATAATTCCCATAATTTAATTTAATCTATACATGTAAAACATATCTCTCAATATTACTCATATGTGAGTAAGGAAATATTATGATCAATATTACATTATAATATACCAATATACCTGAAATATTAAAATCTTAATTCAATAACATATAGAATATTTAAATTTCTGATCACCCTTATGTTTCAAGTCAAACTTCCAATTAAATCATACAATACTAGTTTAAACCTTGTTCATTTGTTCATAAGTCTAGATTGATATTATACCACCAAAGTAAAATAGAAATCTCACCATCATATATTTATCTTATTTATATTGAACCTTAGAAAATAATTTTCAATCTTATAAAGGATAATACTTTCCTGAATTTCTCTAAAAAAATTAACCACTTCTAAAAACACTTTAAAAGAAAAATATTCTTCTAAAAATCCTTTGTTGCAACAAAAAAATAATATTGAAAAAAATAAACTATATGAACCAACCATTATTTTTTAGTTCCAATATAAATATATCAATATTTATATAAAACTATAAACCAAAAATGCTATAACATTATCAATTTAATATCAATAATCTCACTCAACAATTTACACTTCCCATATGAAGGCAAACCAATTCTACGACTTAGCACTTTTAGTAAGTCTTACCTAGAATCGTAAGCTTTTCGTATCAAACACCCCATTGATGTGGGAATCACAAGACCTCTTTTTTCTAACCTGATGGGACCCCAACACTTATGTGTAATTCATAGATCATTCTTAAATCCATAATTAACTCATATTATACATACCAAATATTCCCTAAAAAATCATCCATCAAAATTATATATAAAGGGACAACGACAAAATATACCTTTTAATTCCCCAAAATTTAAAATTTTATAGAAAACACCCACACACATTAAAAATATACCCTTTAATTCCATTAAATTCATACATATCAAAACCTAACACAATAATGTATAAATCAATCATAATAAATTATTTTCATAATTTAACCTCGAAAAATAATTTTAAACCAAAATAAAACAATAATTTTAAAAGAGAATTGGAAAGAGAAAATTATTTTTAACATAATAATGTATAGTAGAAGATATTTATTAATTATTTGTACATATTTAGTGTGTGATACATTGTACTCCTATGAGTACATAGGGTCATTGAAGCATAGTTACTAGAAGTTACATGTTATTTAAATAAGGAAAAAATATAATAATAAACAAATCAAAATAAATAATCTTAATATAAAATTGAATGTTTGATTATGTGGTGTTTTGTTCCATCAATTTAAATCCATACTAATAATCTATTAACAATAAATTTTTAGTAGGTTTGAAATGAGAATTGAAAACAATAAGTTTAAGTATACAATGATGATACAATAATGTGATTAGGGTTAGTTTTGTTAATTCACATATATTTAGTTGAATTAATTAAATCATCACTAGAAAAAGTACTTAATCCCTTGAATAAAAAATAAAAACACTATTAGTATTCTTATTACAATAATAAGTCCCTGTAATGTTTCCTGTACAAGTTTCACTAAGGGAGTTCAAGTTTTCATTTAGAAATCAATAATACCTTGAGTTCTTAGATTAATTTAATACTTTAGAGCCCTAAGTATCTATATTTAGTTCTTTAGGTGGACTTAAACTGGTGTTACTTCACCGATACCCAATATTTACACACTCGGTGACCATGCTAGTGAAGAATTAAGACCAAAATAAAGAAATATCATGCATCCAATTCAATCATGAAATCACTATGACCATCAAATTAATATCACCCTATTCTCACTAAGGGTTTGGATTCTTAGTCTCATAATAAAAAATAAACTAAAAACAAATAGTAAAACTTTTCTCAATAATGGAAATGGATCTGGTACCCCTTCCCTATCTACAACTCCCCTCTTTTTCCTAGTGGTTTCTTAGATGGTGAATAACCCAAAAAAGTCTCTATATCTCTCTCTATATTTTTATGAATGAATTATCCTTTTTTTACTTTCTATTGTAAATTCTAAAACAATATGATTATTTCATGTAGGAAATTTACATTGAGATCACTCGACAAGGTATTTTTTATATTTTATCCCCACATACATCATTCTCTTTTGAGCACCATATGTGCTAACATTTATCATATGCTTATATTCTCTCTTTTGTGGATTGGATGATATATATACATGATATTTAAGGGTTTACTAATTTATTTAGACAATATGTACAAAATATACATCTCATTGTTTTGGTTGGAGTGAGTAATTCATGAGGGGGTGACATTGGTGTTCAATAAAAAATTATGTTAAAAACAATTTAAAATAAAATCCCCCCCAAGTAAATTAAAGAAGCCCAGTTAATCGAAACTGTAGAATTATATAAGTTTTATCATTCATAAAATTTATCAAATCCATATTAGGGATTAGTTAAAACAATATTTTAAATTATAATAACTTTTTAAACTAAATTGATTAATCAAACACTTTATATAAACACAGGTTAGGACTAGATATCAAAGTAATGGTTTTTTTAAAGATTGAAAAAAAAATGAAGTTTTAGATTTGTAATATATAAAAATAAAAATAATAACACATAGAGGAATAAAATAAGGGGTTTAGTCTCAAGGAAATACTTAACCCCCTCCACTTGTAAATCACCTGATTTAATGTCAATTATTATAAAAATAATCAGATCCACAACCCAAATCAGGTATTTACAAAAAATAGCACACAATATTTATAGGATCAAAGACCATTCCATAGTTATACAAGGGAATAAAAATAATATAGTACACTCATGATATATTTCACAGTTTCTATGGGTACACAGATAAATAAATTTGAGAGAGAGTGTATCACACACTCTAGTTAAAATACAAGACATAGTGTTTATAGATAAATTGAACAATACAACACACTAATCAAATTAAATGAATAAAATAGAGATAGAAAGTGAGTTAATATGGGAAGGAATGATTCTACGTGGTCTATGATGCTTCATTTTTTCATAGGTCCATGAATATGTCTTGTAAAGTAGATCGATCATGTTCTTCAAAAATTTTAAGAAATTAGAGTATCATAGAGTTCTAAGAAAGTATTATATTTTTAGTTTTTTGATCTACCAAATAGATCTCTTGTTTCATTATATTATGGTTCTTGTTTTTCTATGTATTCCCCACTAATGGTTACTATCATTTTCAAGCATACACCATCTTTCCACACATGAGGAAGAGTCATGAATAAATAGATATCTAGGTCTAATTATCTATTGAATAATAATAATAAAGTTATCCTAGATCCTTATATTGAGCATTCAATTAGGAAGCCTCTAAATTTTATTTTAATGAATCTTTGTAGTTGTTTAAGAATATTCATTAACAAGTCTACATGAGTATATATACATTAAATCCCATAAACTTGCCATTATAAATATTAAATTTGAATGAAAAATAGAAATGACAGCATGATGGATGTAGACCATCTCTTACTATAGCATAAAATAATGGTATATTAGACTAACAGTAGCACATTCTAGTGGTTGATCATGTCTAGTGGTAAAAAAACTATGGTGGTAGAAGACCTAATGAGGTAGAAAAAGTCTAATGGTATCATAAATCAAGTGGTATCATAGTTATGAAGGTAGTTAAACTCTATAGGTAGCATAGGTCTGGAGGTATCACATCTAATGGTAGCATAGATGAGGAATCATATGTCTGTTGGTATCATAAATCTGAATATAACACATGTCTGGCGGTAGTACATGTCACCGGTAGATGAATTCACCAGTTTAAGATCCAATAGTAGATCATTTTGAACTAATGGACAATCTCCATAACTAATAATAGATTTGTAATTAGCCAAATTTTCATTAAAAATTAATATACTATCATAAAAAAATAATCTCATTAGAAACATATTAATCACTATTTTTGAGAATTAAAATAAGGAGTTTCCAACACATTGCATGTCTTCCATATATCTCCATACTTAATTAATGGCCATATTATCCTGAACATAATTCCTTCTAGATTAATAATTTATATCCTTCTACAGTGTTTTTAATTTTAATTTGTAATGATTGAGTCATTTATTCATGCTACAAGGTACTTCATGTAATTTCAGTTAAAACATTGAACATAAATTTTGTTAGTGATCTATTCTTTTTATAGAATTGACACATATGATTTCATAGAGAATTAAATTTATTGAGAGGAACTAAAAAAAAGATTATAAGGAATTCAAACTTTTAACTAGTGTCACATCCAAGAATCTTGACTATTCCTATCTATTTTTATGCTATACACAATATCCCGATCTATGATTTCATGCATGTATATACCATACAGTGTTGTGATTCATCACTTGACATTGGTATATGTCTATTAATATTCTATAAAAGTAGAGTATCTTTACATTTCTTATGATAAACCTTCTCAATATGTTAGGTATTAATGAAGAAAACATTGTATAGGTTTCATTTCCATTGGAATTAGTGCATCTAGTGTTGTGATGTCTATATCTTATGTTATTATCCTTTCTCTTGGACTTGAATAATGTAAATATACACCACTATATTTGGTATCTTCACCATTAACATCACAAATTTTCACCATCCTAGATAATTTATTATAGCTAAAAAACATACATTATCACCCTATTAATCCTGGATGAAAATAGTTTTCTAATTTATCACTCTTTTATGGTCTAACATGAACAACTTTAACTAATTTTTTCTTCCTAGAGGGTTTTCATACATAGTATTGAAACATCAATGATAGACTTTTATGTTACATCATATGTAATTATATCTCCCAATAATCGTCTATATATTCCTGGTTAATTTTCCCTTGGACTCAACAATTATTTATTCCATCATAAATGCCAGTAATATATCTTTAAAATAACATATAAGTCTTTAATAAATTATCTATTAAAGTAATTTTGTAATTTTTACACTTAAAATAGCTTGATTGAGTAAATTTACACTATGTATAATTAATATGGATTTATTATTGAAAAAATTTACAAAATTATATTTCTTACTTTATTCATGTATATTATCATGAAAAAGAAACCAAAATATATTAAAATTTATGTGAGAAAGTATAAAAAAATATATGCTTATCACCCACCCACCTCAATCACAACTTTAGAGTAAAGTCAACCTTCCCTAAAAAATATCCATCCTTCATCTAAACTTAATGAAATCTTAAACACAAAATCCTTATTTTATCAACCATATTTCCATATATCTCACCAAACCCCATAGTTAGTGTTCACTAAAGATAGGATATGAGAATATAGGAGGATCAAGATGAGATCGTACCTTAATTTTAGAACTTCACCAATTAATGATAGAAGAAATAAAATTGGAGGAATTTTGTATGCTCCAAAATCCCCTAAAAAACCAAATAACCCCTTCTCCCAAGTTAGGGATGAAATAGAAGAGGAAAGAGGGGCTCTGGAGATAAAAATAAAATTTTATTACACTTAAAAAATTCAAGATCACTGAGACAATATAAGAGACCCATGATTCTCCATAACCAGAATACCAAGATTCATAACTGGAATAAAAAATCTACAGTACCATTTAAGAGACCCTATATTTTCCATTACCTCCTATTTCACCTCGATTCACCTCTAAACATCACCAAGAAACCTCCCCACTTTTTGAAACTTTATTTTAAGGGTATATAAAATATTTTCAACCCCTAAGCACACTTAAATAATAATTTAAATACACTATACTATATTTTCACATTTAACCCTCTTTTACACACAATATATCCCCCAAAATTTACTAAAAAGTCCTTAACTTACCTCAATTTATTCCTTTAGAATATCATTGATTTTACTCTACTAAAAAAACCATACTATAATGGTTTAACCCCATAAAACCAAGAAATTTCTCTCTAACCCATCACACAGGGCCTTAAATAAATCCTTACTCAGTTAAGTGAAGGATATGGGCATCATTCAACTTCTAATTTAAATTCTCAAAGGATAAAAGATAATTATGTGTCTAAAAAAATCATGACCCTTCTTGATTAAAGATAATATATGTTTTTTAATATGGTATAAACAAAATAAAAACATTTGATAATATCTAGAAAATCTGAAAAAGGACAAAAACCTTAGATAGAGTCCTTAACACTTCCCAAGAAATAACCACACAGATTGAATATTAATCCACTATTACTCCTTGTAGATAAAAAATGTTCCCACGGATGTACACTTTATACAGTAAAAAATTACACTTTGATATCTTCCCATACAATTGATGATGATAAAGGAGATCAAAAACCACTTAAAAATAATCAATATTACCTTTATCAGTCCTATAAAAAACTAATATATCATCTATAATGAATTTATTAAGATAATACTTAAACATACAATAAATTAATACCATAAACATCACTAATGTATTGTTAACTCCAAATTTTATCACCAAAAACTCAAAATGAACATATTGAAAACAAAATGTAGTCTTCTGTTTTTCATCCCAATTCACTATCGTTTGAATTTGTCTCAAAAAAATTATCTTTAAGAACCAACATGCATCCTTTAACTGAGGAAATAGTTATTAATCATCAGTATAAGACACTAATTCTTCATCGTTACCAAGTTCAAACTTAAATAATAAATAATAAACCTCAAAATTATATAATATTTATTTGAAGAAAACATTAGGGATCCCTATAGGTAAATGTACAAGTGATTGAAGCCATTATGAAAAAAAATTATCAATAAGAATCCACAACTCCCAAATCCTTGTTTTCTTATCTGTCTACCACTCATTAGCTCTGATCATTTCCATATATTGAATGATAAGAAATATTCTAGGGTTTACCTCTACTATATACACCCTTTATTATTGATCTAGTAATTCATTGATGTTATTAACATTGAAAGGTTTGGGGTGGATACCTTAGTTGATGGGGTAGATTTTCCACCATCATGTTACGATTAGGTCCATGTTATCCTCCATGATATAAATGGAACAAAAACTATCAATTTCATCTACATCTGTAATAATAATAAAGCATATCACTGCTAATACCTAAGGGATGAAAACTATCCACTTTTTAGAATCATGAATAAGGGGTCATGCATCAAAGGACTAACTATCCTATGACCAAATGGATATTCCTTTCTTATCTACACGACAAAAATATTTTCCATACTTTATCATGTGTAACAATAATTCTCAAAAAGGTCATATAAATACACCCATTCATATAGTTGTTCAAAAGGAATTTGAATTTTAAAATTGGTGAGGGGTTTATTTTTTGAAAATATATTCAGATTGGAATACTGATGTCTTTGATGAGATACATATAGACATGAAACTTGAGGGATTTTATCATGGATAGATTGAGTACAGTGGCATAGTCAATTTTGGTTGAATCTTGATATGGTTTTAAGAGTTGATAATAGGTTAGCATGGCTTATGATGGGTGGAAAACATGTATCGATGATGTGACCTTTTGAGTTTTTACTTGAGAAAGGTATAAGTGATTTCATATGGTGGGGAGTGCACCATTGGTCAATAGAGGGTTCATTCCTCATTATGAATAAACTTTGAATGGATTCCCTGGGTAATGTACCCATGGGTCAGGAATGGACAGTGAGTGATGTTTCATGTTGATACTCAAATATGAGTGGGAAAACTATATCTAGTCCTTATGCTTGGTAATGGACGGAGTATGGGATATGATGACCAGAATTTTGTTTCAATGGATTAATGATATAGACACTCTTATTGTAGGAGAATTAGAGTGGTCATAGGAGGAACAAAACCTTTTTGGGAGGGTATTGATGTAGTGAGACTGACCATTGGATAACTAAGGTAGATTTTGGATTCCAGTGATCTACTGAATCATATTTATATGGATATATATTATATACCATATTTTGGATTTATATATATTGATGGATGGAGTCAAAGAGTTTCCATAAGGCTATGAAGGAATTTGAGGTGATCTGAGTGTGAATTGGATCAGTGGTTTACCGATGATCAGGGTGAGATCATGGTAGCTATAGTGGATGATGGTGATCCCACCATGTAAATTTCACTAGATATGTGGTTTAGACATTAGTGAGGGGGTTGAATGATCTCAGGATGCCTCATATGGTTAAGGAATCATGATCTAGTGGTTTGATTACACATTAGTGGTTGAATTAGTGTGTTTTTTAAGAAGGTTTTTTGTAGGAGGTACAAATAGTGCATTTTCATATAGTTAGATGATGTTAGTTAGAAACCATGTTGGGTGTGTCGAATTAGATATGGAGGATACGTTCTAATAATTAATTAGGTATTTTCAAGTGAAAGATGATATGTTTGCACCTTGTGATTGGGAAGTATAGGATAATCAGATTTTTTTTGGAAATAAATAAGTTTATTAATACCAAATTTTGATTAGTGTTTCTATGTTTTGTTGTGGTAGAGGGTGTAGAGACCACATTGAGTGGTTCATATCACCATTGGAAATCTATTTTAATGGGATATTCTAGTGGCAAGGAGAACCATAGATTGTGAATTGGAATTTCTGAGATAGAGCCAGTGGTGGGGAGATCCATAATCCAAGTGAAGAATAGATTAAAGAAACTATGGTTTCTCAGGATATAAATGTGATTTTGAGCATTGTTTCAGTGTTTTAGTGATAGTTCTGAGTAGTGTCTTGGTTTTGATGAATGCTGCACATTTTTTTGTGTGTTTTGAAGCCAAAGATTGTTCAAAATTTGAAGCAGTACATGAAAAATTGGTCTTGAATTAGTGACGTAAGTAGGTTGGTATTGTTGGTAGAATGGTGGTAGATACTTCTCAGGGATGAGAAGTTTTATGGTGGGTAGGTTATGAAGACCCTCATCCATTCAATAGGGAAAAATTCAAAAGTAATTTTAATTTTGATATTGATGAGAGGGTTGTTTTAAGAATTCAGATTTGGAATGGAATATTATTGGTTAGAGATAATTGAATAGAATTTTTGAAAAGGAAAGACTCTCCATATGTGTTATGGGTTTTTTGGAAGAAAGAATAAGGAATCTTGGGTTTTTATGCCACTGGTTGACAGTAGCATCATTCCTCTAGTTAGATAGTGAGGCACCACTAACTCATCGATGGGCTATGAAAAATCACAGCACTCTTCTTGTGCACACTGGATGGATGGTGAGTTCCAGTGGATAGATAATTATCTTTTGGGAATTTTTTTAATTGGGTGGCTTTTGGTTTTTTTTCTAGGTACTTTGGGTTTTTGGGAACCGGGGGCTTGGTAGGAGGCCATTTCAGCCAGTCCTTCTCCCCCATTCCCTCCTTCAATGACCTTCATTTGGGAGTGTTCATAAGTGTGTTTCATCAATTATTTTAGGTATTTTATTCTTTTTCATATTCATTCTTATTTTCCTCTCAGTAGTTAATTACTTTGTGGGATTTCATTTATGGTTTTGTTAATATTTCCACTAATGCATGGTGGATATCATCACGCATTATGGAGATTTGTATCAACTTGGATAAAGCATGCCTTGGTAGGATGATCTCAAGCTATCACAATTATTTTTTATTGAGGTTTATTTCTCTATGATTTATTTAGTGTTTTGATGAAATTGGTCATAGAATTGGGTGAATAAATTAGGAAATTTCGTTGGTATAAGTTTAGGGTTATGCCAGGAGTGGTTAAAACCTCATTTCCCATGGTTTGACTAAGCGGATGTTTCCTAGTGATATTTTAGGCATTAAGATTATTTTATTTAAATTGTTTAATTAATTATAAAATGTTATAAAAATTTATTCAGTGGTTCTTAGAGTGATATAGGCCCTCAGGTATATGTATGATAGCTGGTAAAGATGATACAGACTTGGGAAACATCACACAGTGAGTTTCCAGACTATTAAATAAAGGGGAAATGATTAGTATTGAGGTTGGTTGTACTTTTCATATACCCCCTTGGTATTATTATTTTTTATGACGTGGGATATTTATTGGCATACCAATTAAAGAGATCGACCAATTTAAATTTAATAAATTTTTTATTTAAAATAAAAATCCTAGAAAAACTTCACAAAATTCTAAGGGCTATAACAGAACCTAAGACACTATCTTAATTACCTCAGCCATTGATGATTGATTCATTGAACACATTGCATGACTTGAGATTAATGGGCCCTAAAGGTAGATAAGATAATAAATTTAATGAATAGAGAGGCCCTTATTGTAGGTGCCTTGGATGCATCCTAGTAGATTAGAGAATGGATTGAAAATTGGTTACAGATTAGGTCATAATAGAACTGATATATATCATTAATCCTTCGTGATATTTTAGAATAACATGGGGTGAGGGTTCCTCCCCCATTGCGTTGGTCATCATGTTTTAATTCAAGTTTCACCTAGGGTGGGGAAACACCATATCAGGACACAAGGAAATCTAGCACCTTGGTTTGTCGGTCCATCTAATACAGTGGAATGAGTAGGTCTAGTGGAATACTAATTATCCCTTCCATAGTTCTACAGTGTCATGTATGATGTGTTTAACTTGTCACAGCTTCATAGATACCATCCTAACAATTATCATGTGGTAGATGATGAGGACTTCAAGATCTGTGTAGATATTTCATTTGAGGAGAATCTGATATGAATTGTGGAACGTAGTGAGAAGTATCTTCAGGGAAGGATTATACATCTGGTTTGAGTGTAGTGGAAATATGGGCATGTTCAGGAGGATACCTTGTAAAGGGAGTCTGATATTTGAGAACAATGGCCAGAATTAATCTTTGAGACCCCATAGTGTCTCTTAGAGTATCTTGGGGATGAGATTTTATATAGTGGGGAGGTTGTAAGATCCCATATTTTTCCACGTACTTTCCTCATTTAGTTTTTCATTAAAACTATTTTGTTTGGGTTTTATGGTATTTAAACCCTGATAGTAGAGTCTTGTTAAGAGATAATGAGCTTCTAATGGGGAAAATGAATTAATGTTCAGGGATGTATATTTTTTGAATTAATTTAGTCCGGTATAAATGTGTTAAATGGGATTAATAGGGATTTCCATAAGGTTATAATGATTTGGAGTTGGTTTAGAATATTCTAAGGATTTGGGGGCTTAAAGTTGACTACATGGCCTCTACAGACCATAAAAATTAAATAAAATACATGTAACTACCATCATGTAGAAGTTGTGAAAGGGATACATGCCATGAATTGGTTTAATTCATGAACTATTTATAATCCATAAATCAACATTACATGACATGTAATGTTAGGTAATGTGTTGATTCAGCTGAGGTGATGAACATTTTATCATAACTCTTATATAGAATTAATACGACATAAAAGGGGGTTAAATGACTTATATTTCTCATGACCATTGGTTTTAATATGGAAAACACTTATAATTTTAATTCATTTGGTGAAACACTCCCCTCTCTCAAGGCCTAGGTGATTTCAAGGATATTTTGGAGCACCATCGTCCATTCCGAACATCTTGTTCAAGAAATTGATATCCCGTGAGTTTTGTATGTTAGTTTTTCAATTATTTTTCTTTGTTCTCCATTGTAGTGGTGTAACCTTTTGAACACTATAGAAATAGGTGTTGATCTGGTTATTTGTGATCTAGGTTACTTCTTACGATATTCTTCACCTTTATTCTTATAAGAATTACCCATTGGAAGTGTTGTTTGATTTCTAGATTATGGTAGGTGGTGTAAACATAACTATATGGTTTGTTTAATTGTTAGGTATGTAAAATATTATGATTTCACTGACACAAGATATGAATTAATTAATTGAATAATGAATGATTATAAATAATTGATTGAATTATTCCTTCGATCCATTTGGATTCAATGGTATTGTTACCTGTCTTGTGGCTACTCGTTAGGTGAGGGAACCTTGGATAAATAAGGATTTGGCTAATGGTTTAAAGTTTGTTTAGCATGAAATGAGATTTGAGGTGATTAATTAATATATAATCACTTTGTTAATATATTATGGTCTATTTATATAACTATTGATAATTTGATATATGAAAGAAAGCGTAATTGATGGAAAATGGTAATTTTCATAATTAACCATCAAGGTTTATGGTGTGATATTGCATTATCCTTACTATTATGAATTGCTGTGTTTAATGCTATAATTCTTATATAGTGTGATTAGACCAGTTTAATGTTGTAATTATTATATAGAAATATTGGCATAATATTATGTTAGGATGATTATATAGTAGGATTGGCCCATTTTAATGTTGGAATGATTATATATAGGGCTATGCCCAGTAATGTTGAAATGACTATATAGAAGGATTGGCCCAATTGAAACTAAAAATCTTGTATATAGGGATTTTTTTGGTAGATTAAATGATTATGAAGAGATATTTTCCTAGATATGTGATCGTACAATGGTTTCTTGTTTTAGTTGGCGTTGTTGTGCTACATGTTTAGAGATATTCTGGAATGGTGTCGAAGTATGTTGTTTTTTATTATATAAAGATGATTGATTAATACAACTATTTATATCTTCATTGCATGAACTTAATATTAGTATGGTTTTATTTGGGCATGGTGCTGTTGACCTGTAGAGTTTTAATCACACCCTTTTTATTCCGTTGTTTGATACCCAAGAAAATTACATAGATGTAGGTTTGGACAAGGAAAAGTCACCAAGTTGTAGATTATTTATTACTTGAGGTGATGGTGTTTAGAGATGAGACCAACCTGGGGTTCAAGACCAGGGTATTTTGATTTTTTTTGTATTTGCTAATTCCCTCATTTTTTTTTAATTTTTAGTTTGGAATTATATACATTGTATCCTGACATTACATGATTCATTATTATTGGTTTATTAGTTCCTTATTTTACCTTATACATGTATGTTTTACTGTTTCTAAAATTTCATTTACTCTGATATTTATTTATATAGGTTATTTTAATTTTCTTGTAATCTTGTACCAGGGGGTATAGTCTCTCCACTATACATATCACACCGTTCTGCTAGTCGGCAGCGTCTAGCATATAGGTAGGTGCACTTGATGTCTTGTAACCAACCTGATTTGGCCATGTGAGAGAGTTTTGAATTTGGGGAGGTTACAGTCAGACCCCATGTGTTTATATCTATTGGAAAGATTGCATGACATACTCAGATACACTCTAACACTGGCCGAAGAAAGTATAGTATCCAATACTGGTCCCAATGTTGGATGTGTCCCCCTAATGTAGTTACTTGTGGTTGTCACAATTACACTATGGTATTAAAGACTCTCCAGCACCGACCAAAGTGGGTTTGTGTCAACTATGGTTCCATGGTAGAACTTGAGGATTAAAGGTTGTTATTTATTTTTCTTTTATAGTTTATTTATTTATTTTGAGAATATCACATGTATACCCTGCATTTTCAAGTTATATATGGGGATGTATTGGTAGTGCCCACCTAAGTTGTAATCACACTCTGCTTGGATGGACATGGTTCTTGGATACTTGAGAATACATCATTAGTTGTGGTTTTAGGTTAAGCAGAGTCTAAAAATTTCTTGATCAAGTAGGATATCTCAGATGGGATTTGGAGATTTGGTTAAGGCAAGGCTCAAGGATTATAGTATAACCTCCTGTAATTTTTTTTGAATTTACTTTGTATATGTGATCAGAGGCATGCATGAGGTCCATCTTCTCTCAATCCTATTAATATTCATAGTAATCTAGGTTAGGATGTGATAGGTCCCTCTAATGAGATTTTCCTTCTTCAATACCTCGGTGAAAGTATTAATAGTAAAAATGCTAACCCACTACAAGGTATCAAGTCTAAGGCCCTATCAAAGTGCTATACCCTCCACTCCTTATAAAATATAAAATATTAAGAATACCATAAAAGTTAGAATACTGAAAAAATGTTATAAAAATCACTCCATATTACCAAGCATTAGAGTTACTCTATTAAATAAACAAGATCAATTTTGACTGCTTTGACAAAAGAGTAGAATTCCCAACTCCTTTCAAAACTGAACTCAAAACTAGATACACTTGATCTTAGAAACATCATGATATCCAAAATACTAGGTCTACCTCTACTGGGATCCCACAACAATAATTCAATATCAAAAAAATCTAGTGCTTCTCAACTTCCAAGACAACTTGAAATGTGATATCCATTCCCTCCATCCATCACTTTATTTCTTTATCAGAATAAACGCCTCATAATTTTGTAATCTATAATTTTATAAATTTCATATATTAATTATTATAGATTCTATTAATATTATATCTAATTTTTGGCATATAACCATAAGTTCCTCATGTACTCTCTTTTCCTCTACCTCATGATTTTTATATACATGCAGAATAACTAAAAGTAAGAAAACAACTCAATCCAAGTAAAATGTGAGTAACTCTAGTCATACCACCTAAAGATTAATCAGAACCCTAATTTAATGCACAAAACAAATAATTATCATTTCCTTCACTATATTGTAATTACTTGAAACACTAGGGATTTCCTAGTTAGTGAAAGGCCAGGTCTCTAGAATCCCAAGACTTCCTCCAATAGGTCACGAGTTGGTGACAAGAACCAAGAAGGAATAACTAAAATTGGAAGCCTTTTCTAGATGAAACTATTCACACACAACCAACCATCTCCATGATATAGTAAATAGGAATATAAAGTAAAAAACTGTAATATCATGAGATAAACCATGAATGTAATAAACTCTGGGGATTAAAATAGAGTACAATAGATTACAACAAATGTTTAAAGGGTAAAAATACACTCTAAACTAGAAATGAAGTCCCAACCTCACACAAATTAGAAATAATTAAATCTTAGAGACCCCTACTCTTGATCTCCAAGACCAAACACCATACATGGTCAATGAACCCATGTATCACTATGCCCAACAATAATCACTCTCGACCTATCCTTTATCTTCATAATACATGAAACGCGAGGGTAGAGCCCATACAGGAGTGAGTATATACATACCCAATAGGATACCCCAAAACTAAAAGGGAGAAATAGAGAGAAACAGTTATAGTTAGATCAACCCAAATAAAGAGGTAAAATAACTCAACAAATACACATATATACTATCATAATGAAACCCAAATAAAAGAGAAATTGGATCTCCATATCACATACTAGCCAAATTTGACAAGTAAGACTGTTTCTCTATAAGTCCAACAATGATGCCCAACATCAAACAAAACCTCCCTAGAATATGAGTGGAAGGGCCCACACCTTATAACTTTATTCCACAACTGAAGGAGTACACATCTCCTATGGAGGAATTTCACCCTACTGGATCTTGAAGATGAGGGAGTACTTGTCCATCGGTAGAGAACATGTTCCCTGTAGTAAGGGGATTACTAGACTTACCTATATAAATAAATGGAGAACCCATTGCCTGGTGTGATAGGGGTATACTGGCCCTGATATACATTTGATAGCCTAATAAACCCACACCCTAGTGTTATAGGGAAATACTAACCCCAACATTTCTATGATAGCATAGGGAACCCACACCATGGTGAGAAAAGGGAGTAATGAGCCCAACATTTCTTTGATAGAGTTGATAACCCACACTGTAGTGTGATAAGGGATTACTAACCCCAACATCTATCTGAAGATCCTGGTTGCTTCCATTTTCAAGAATCGCCTGAATAATAATTACACTCAAAACATCTTTCATTTTATATTAAAATCCACTATGAAGGTCACCATCATGTTCTATGTGAAAATAAACTCAGTATAGGCCACATGTGGGAAAAAATTTTAGTCAAAATTAAGGAGATATGAGAGGTAGAAGATTCACTTAGGAGTATATGACATGTAGGGGGTTCACATGGCATGTGGCCACACTCCACTGCCTGGTCATGTTCTATTTAGACACATATCAAGATTCCATGTCTCTATACATGAAATTTCCTCTGGGATACATGGCATGTATGACCACCTGAGGTCTTGGGTGTGAATAGAAACCCATGCCTATGTATTTATACCCATGTATGTATACTCTAGTACACAATATGTCCATCTATATAGGGCCCTGGGCATGTGCAGAAGTAACATGGCTTGGCTACCTGGTCAGTGTCACATGGAGTGTAGGCCCACCAATATAGAATGTGATATTTAACATTTCCCAAAACCCTAGTTCCACATCAATGATGCTACACATTTTGAGTTCTTATAGGATACATGATGTCTAGTTGGGATTTTCACAGATCCCCCACATGGTTTCCAGATCTATAATCATCATCACAAATCACACCCATTTACCACCATAAATATCTAGGGAGAGTCTCTAATAAATTTTTCCAAAACATCAATGGTCAGAATAAAAAATCTGACGATCTGTTTAAAGTGTGTATCACCTCTTTTTCCCATAGTGCCTCACGTCACCACTCATTGCCACTCGAGATCAAATATCCATGAAGCATCACCGAAAATCCATCATTATTTACCTAAAAAACACATATATATTTATCCTTCACCAAACCTCCATGAATCCATGGGTTTAATTTCACTTGAACCTTCCCCGAAACTGTTTAACCATGACCCCATAGGCCAATACCAAAGAACAAAAAGAACAGGTGGGGAAAAGGAACAAGAACATAGGTGAAAACATTATTGGACAATATTTATTGAGAAATGACCAATGAAATGGGAAACTAGGGTGATAATAAGGAATAATTAAAGAAATAAATGAAAAAACAATTTAACTTGATAGATGGGATCATGTGAAGGGTGTGAAAACAAAGATCAAGATTAGCAGATACAAAATAATGATCAATATTTTTATAAAAGGTAAGAAATATAAAATTTAAAATACCTACCTAAAAAAGGATCAATATTTGGTAATGAATGCATTATTTAGTGAAGGAAAACACCTACTGTATCTGCTACCTCTCGATAACCTCAATCTGACCAACCTTCATCCTCCATTCTTGATCTTCCAATGAAGAACATTAGATATCCTCTTAATTATTCTATGTTTTATGTGGATAAAACTGTGAATTATTATAATTATGTGTAAATGAATTATTTTAGGTCATGGGTGCTTAAAATAAAATAAATAAATTTTATTATTTATTTTAATTATATGTACTTCCAATGACTGCATTGACTGGAAATTTGGTGTTGACCAACCATAGGTCGCACTTATAAAAAACCTACATTTATAACTCAAAGGTGGTATCATATTTCTGATCTGAGAATCCATTGATGATTTATTCCATTAATGGTAGGAAATACACATGTGTGATATTAATATATTTAATATTTTCATAATATCAATTCCGGGATCATAGGGCCTTGGAACCTCATGCTTTCTCAGTGCCTAGCTTCTAAAATATTCCTTAATATATTTGAAATTATTAAAAGGAAACAATATTGCCACTACAATATTCCCCCCCTCATGTTTTTTTCATCCCCAAAAAGAACAAGCTAAGAAAAATGGTGGGGATTCTGAGATCACATATGTCTCTCATACTCCTAGGAGCTCTCCTGCATTATGCCATGCTGACACAACCAATAAACCATGGGAATGGTTAGTCCTCATAGGATCCCCTCCTACCAACCCTTTATCGCCATTGGGTACTCTACAAAGGTGGCTCTATTCTTTATCTCCAACTCACCCCATTAAATGATGTGCATAAGATCATGAATGTATCTCCTCATACAAGACACATATATGTCGTCATGAACTTTATCTAACTATAGGGGTAAGGATATGAGAAATTAACCTCACCAAAACTCATAAGATCTCAAACGACCCGATGAATATCTGGGATATCATGACTCCTCAGATGAACCATCATAATCCTCATCATGGGGAGAATCATCGTAAAATATGGTCTCTATGATTGAAATATAAGGTCCTATGACATTGATCTGTTTACGATTTATGTCATCTCTAGACTACCCTCATACACTCATGGGTCACTTGAACTTTCTCCATTGTCACCTGAACCATCTCTGGACTGACTAGAGATTCCTCACCAATCTCAGCTGAGTAGAAGGGTGACCTGAAGGGTTTCCCATACAGGGTCTCAAAAGGTTACATGTCTATTGTAGATTTATAGTTGATATTACAAGAAAAATATGTAAATGTAATGTGATCATCCTAGCTCCAACTGAAGTACAATACACAATCTCTTATTATATCCTCTAATACCTAGATATCGCACTCAGTCTACCCATCCATATGGGGGTGAAATGTTGTACTCATTCAAAACTAGGTACCAAATGTCTCATATATGAATCTCCACAATGGTGACATAAACTATGAATCTATATCTAATACAACCATCAAGGGTACCCCTTTTATCTGGATGATCTCACACATGTACAACTACGCTAGACTCACCACTGAACTATGCTCCCTGATGGCAAGGAAGTGTGCCAAATTCATAAGTCAGCTAACTATCACCCAGATAGAATCTTGGCCTCTTTATATATATATAATCCCTATCACAAAGTCCATGGATATGAAATTCCATTTATAGTATGGTATCTGAAGAGGCTGTGTCGAACCTTCTAGAACATTTTTCTAAACCTTCACCTACTGACATGTGAGACATAAATAGATGAACTAAAAAACAATATACCTCATGCCAACCCACCAAAATTGTCACTGATGGTCCTTGTAAATATTTCCTACATTGGGATGGATAACCAATAGAGAAGTGTGAGAATCCATTATCGCCTCTCTTATTGTTACCAGAACCATTGTCTTTACTTGGAAAAAGATTACATATTCCCATCCCTCAGAAATTACATGTGGTGAATCTTCTAAAGATATATGGTCCTAGAGAACCTCATAGTTTATGTATCCTAACTATGAATCCATAACATCCTAGATAAGTGGAGATGTCAACACCATCAATTGAATATATGTTTCATCCATATCCTATACCAGGTCCAGCTATAAATATTCCAACTACTTAGAAGCCTTCTCCACCAAATGAGAATGAGACATCCTGCTAATGGAATCTTCTACCATGTTTCCCTTCGCATGAGTATAGAATATTTCAAATTCATAGTCTTATAAGACATCAATAAAGTGCCTCTATATTAGTTTCATACCACTCTTCATAAAGATGTAGATAAGATTCCGATGGAATGGTTTTATAATAAAGTTCTCTCCCAGAAGATAGTGACTACACATCTTCAGAGTAGAGACCACCGATGCAAACACCAGGTCATGAGTCACATTGTTTTTCTCAAGGGTTCATAATTACCTTAAAATATATGAGATCACTCCCTAATGATTCATCAACATGTAGATAACCTAGATCTAGAGTCATCACAATACACTACATACTCAACTCCCTCCTATGGTAGTCTCAGAAAAGGAACAATAGTAAGCCTCTACCTCAACTCCTCAAAGGATCTCTAACACTACTCAGTCCAGTTAAATGGTTACCCTTTACAATATAGAGAATTTAAATGGGATGAAATCCTATAGAATTCTTCCATGAATCTCTTGTATTATCCCTACAAGATAAGAAAACTCCACACCTCTAACATACTCTTAGGTGGATCCCAAGAAATCCCTGCATCAATATTTGTTGGGTCCACAACTAATATATTCTTAGAAATGAAATTCCCAAGGAAGTGAACCTCATGGATCCATAACTAGAACTTTAAGAGATTACCATAAATATGGTGCCCCTAGAGTAAGTCTAACTACATCCTCAAGTGCTCAGAATTCTCCTTCTCTAATGTAGAGTAGATGAGTGTGTCCTCAATAAAGAAAAAAACCCATTTCAAGTATGGTTGTAAGATCTGGTTCATCAAGGACATAAACACAATCGGCATATTAATCACATAAAAAGGAATCACTAGGTACACACAGTGTCCATTGGGAAATCATAATTCCATTTTCCAAATATCAGCCTCAAAAACCCTCAATTGGTGGTAGCCAGACCTAAGATCAATCTTTGAGAACCATCTCTTGCTAAAAAACATATCAAATAGGTCCTCAATCCTCGATATGGGGCAATTTTTCTTTATCATGTCCTAGTTTATTTGATGATATTCAACACAAATCCACAATCTCCCAACCACCTTTTTCACGAACAAAACTAGTTCTTTCCAAGGGGACACACCAGGTCTGATAAAACCCTTATCTTGAATTCCTCCAATTACACCCTTAGCTCCCGAATGTCATTAGGGGAAATATAACATGCCACAGAAGATATTTTCATGATACTAGGATGAAAGTCGATGCATAAGTCCATATCCCACTATAGAGGTAGTATCAAAACATCCTTGGGGAAGATATCAACAGAGTACTCCACTACCAAAGGAATAAAGATGTTTGTATAGTCTATTATGCCAATGAATATACTTTACAACTGATTTGTGATGGGATAAAACCTCATTCACACAAGGTCTAATAATCCCACCATGAGATATATCTTACCCAGAAAGAAGAATCTCATCCCATCTATCTGAAGGTATCAGACCCATCTATGATGACAGTTAATATAGGCTCAAACCATGTACAACCAATCAATACCCAAGATGATGTCATAAGGTTTCATCATGATGACCAAGAGGTCCCACATGAGACTCTCTCCAATAAGAGATAAAATTCATTTTCAGTAGATAAGTGATATCTAAGAATTGATCCTTGTAGAAACCTATAGACATAGCAGCTAGGCTAAGGTCCTAGATGGAAGCTCCATCCCTCACACAATGGATAAAGAGATAATGGAATTTCTCCCATATGTGTATAATATTATTAAGTAAAGAGTATAATAAACATAGATTATAATAATGTTATTTTTAAACAATTTATCGGTATAATGAGTCGACTAGCAGGTAGTTAGAGTCATGGTGTATAGATACATAGTTAGCTACACAAAAAATTGAAACCTAAACTAAAAGTTTCACTTAAGAAACTCTAACAACATTTCCCTAAGTTCCCAACCAAAAATCATAAGGGGAAAATCCCAAACACCATCATGAGGTTGAGCCACCTCAAATCCCACTCTATAATGACCTAAACCACCAAGTCCTACCTGTCTGATGAAAGGCATGGATTATATAACCCCAAGCATACCTCCCATAGGATAGGGTTGGTGACATGTGTTCTGTAGGTATAACTAAAATGGGTGGAACTTTCCTAATAAACATGTACATATGCACCCACCCATATCCATGAAATAGTGAAGAGGAATGTAAATTTAATGCCGTAAGATCTAGAGATAAACCATGAATGAAATAAAATATAGGGAATACAATAGAGCACAATAGAATACAACCAAATTGTAAAGGGAAAAAATTCACACCCAACAGGAAATGATGTCCCAAGCTAAGAAAAATTGAAAATAATTATTAATGAGAGATCCATACTCCTAATCTCTAAGCCTGTCAACCATACATGGTCAATGAACCAAGGTATAAGAATTCCCCATAGTAATTGTTGGTACTAGAAAATGCATCCAAAGAATACACGAAATGATTCTATACATGATTTAATAATGTATCTTATTCCACAAGATTTGATTTTACTATTCATGGATCCCGAACAGATTTACGGAATAGAGGTTATGACCGTTCAAATATAGGATGAAAAAATGGTTCACGGAGCCCCCTCTGAAATCCAAATGAAAGTTAATGGATGCCTTCACGAGTCCAATGAGATCTACAACCACTACAAAGGTAGTTGAAGGATGAATTTGTGAGTCCAATGGAACCCCACCTTTTCATGGAGATCATGTTTTCTTTGCAGTACACTTCCTAGAACCACGATACCTCCATGTCTATAAATACACCCCCTCATGAATTCATTCAAACAAGGGAGATGTCATCGGGTTGGACCATCACACTCTCAATTAGAAGAGCTCATGTTATTCAAGAGATCCCCTTCTGTAGATCCCCTATGATTTGAACAAAAAACCACCCTTTTATTCCTAAGATCCTCCACCCATCTTGGATATTCCCTTCGTGAAGTCTTATGATCTCTGTGAAGTAAGAAGACCCTTTGAGTAACTTGAGGCATCGTGAATCATTTATCCTTCAGAAAGCACTCCCCTTATGAATCAAGGCATCATTTGTGAGACCTTAATCTCCATAAAGCCTAATACTTCCTGAGACCTCAAGCTTTGCAAAGACTCATCCTTCATGAAGCCATATCCTTCACAGAGAGCCTACCTTTTCACCCAATGGTCCATATTGTGGGGGTCGTTCCCCCATACCCTTGCTCAGGATCAATGCCATGTTGCGGCCCTGAACCCTAGGGAAAATCCTGTCACTACCATAACTTACTCCCATAAAAAATTAAGAGTCACATCATTAAATTTTCGAGCTAGGTCAACCCCATTTTCTACTGCATCCCTATGCAGTCCCAACTTCTATGCTATGCAAACCATGATTTGAGATACTCTTCCACACTCCATAAAACACCTTGAGTCAAACTACTACTCTTGATTAATTTCTCATGTCATGAGTTGAGATCCTCATCTTTGAATCCCTAATTACCTTGAGTCAAGAAATTCCCCAAGCAACTCCTCAAACCCCCATAACCTGAATCCCATGACAGGTTGAACAAAAAAGGGCCTCTATTGCGTAAGTCCCACACAAGCCATTTATAAGAATATTCCTCCTATTCGTCCTTGTGACATGATGTTAGATTCTTCTATTGTAGTCCTCACCACATGTATATAAACTATAGTGTAACCTATATAAAAAATATAGGATTCCTCTTGTTTCAAATAAGAGATGCCTTATGTGCCAAGCATAAGATTTCTCATGCCATGATCATGGGATGACCACCAGACCATGATTCTAGGCCTCCATATCAATTATAAGCCCTAATCATATGCCTTAACCCACCAGTGAGTTGGTATTACCTCATGGATAGACAAGAGGAATAAGTTACAGCATGCTTTCATGTGTAAGATCTATTCACCATTGTTGCTCCCTAGCGGCACCCGAGCAGCTTCCACATGTAAGCCTCTTTCACCATTCCTCCATACCCCTCACACCGGACCATGCTGATGCATTCCATTCCCAAAGTATGGGTTGGTATCAGTCATTAAGTAATAGGGGTAATGAGTGAATCCTCCCCATTTGAGCAACAAGACGTTAAACTACCAAACACCCTCATCCTCAGCATATGAAATTAAACTATAGTGTCGCCCCGTCCAATGAACAAGGGGTGGTCCATCTCGAGAATTCTCTATGCCCACTAGTATCCATGGGAGTGATATCTTCCTCCCCCTACTAGCATGTAATAACATCCTCCTCTCATGGTACTATATCCTCCTCGGGTATATCACCAAGAGTAAGTCCCAATCTCCATCTCCCTAGCCCGCTAGCCATGCATAATCCATGCACCATCTTTCACGTTCGCTCCATTTGTGGCATGACCATGAGGTATAATGCTACCTATTGTTTCTCACACCAAGAATGAATCATGTGGGATTAGATTAACAATTACCATGAAATCCTATTTGGGGTGCTAACCATGCATAGGCCCCAACACGTTTTTGGACCAATAGCCATGCATAAGCTCCAACATGTTTTCAGGTCATTGGACATGTGTTTTCCCCAATTATATGCCCCTGTGCACTAAACTACATGAAAATTGATCTCTCTATTCCAAACAAGGTATTTAGGAAGCCTCTATGAGGTTCAATCCCATCACTCCCCACAATCCATTTGTCCCATATACTTCTTGTTGGTTCACTTGTCATGTATGAAATTAAACTTGATGCTTCGAACTATGTGGGTTTTTGATTGCTTTCAGGTATGTAAGAAGCCTCTTGAAGGTTCAATCCTAACCAATGGTAAACTCTGGTGCTCCCTCTTAGGTAAGTACCCTCCTGAAATGATACCTTAATTTTTTGGAACACATCTCTTGAATCCACCTCCTTGATCATCCCTCCGTGGTGTCTAGATTATCAGTCACGGTATGAAACCTTCTCTTCATGAGATGCACCACCACAGATCTAATCTCATTGGGTGTTCTGATCCACATGTTCAGTAAATCTTCCAAGTTCTCCCTCATAGGGACGTACCTATATGATCCACCTTCATAAGTGTTCCAATTAGTACGATCTATCTTTTCTATATGTTAAACTCATGGAATACCTCGTGTTAAGCATTAGTAGCCAGGGAAAACCTCAGATACATGCCTCTGGAAAAATATACCATGCGATCGACGTGGGAATCTTAATGTTTCTATTACCTTGATAATCTCTCTAATGAGAAAGAATATCATTTTTCCAGTGTTCAAGAATCCAAAATATTCCCTAAAATTCATGATGTTACCATCTAATTCAATTGAAGGTTGTTTCCCTATGAATACCCCTAGGAATGTCCAGAAAAAAGAAGTTTAATTAACTGATGTCCATGAAGAGATGGCACGGGGAATGAGTTTTACGAACAATGACTCAAATCTATAAGGGAGACCCAGACTAGGTAAAAAAATTCAAGGATGAATCCATGAAACTACTAATAGAAATCTCTTAATCCCATTTTGATCAAGGAGTATACATTTCTAAATAAGTGATGAATGCCATCCAGCTTTGGAAAGAGGGGACACGGGGCCAGAAGCACGTGTCTCTATGACGATGCACGCATTGGATATCGAAATCATCGGAAACAGAATCACCATTGATCTATCTATCATCTATATAATAAAAAACATGTACAAGGAAATCCCATATAGGGCTGAGTATATAAAAACCCAGTAGGATGACTCAAACAGAAAGGGAAGAATAGAGAGATAAAATGATAGTCAGATAAACATGAATCTTGAGGGGAAAAAACATAAAAACCAGACATATATATTCTCATAATGAAACCCAATCTATAGATAAAGGGGACCTCTATCTCATAGACCAACCAAAGTTGATGAGTAGGCCTATAGCTCCAGAAGACTAACACCAATTCCCAACATCAAATGAAACCTCACTAGAATATGAGTGGAGGCTCCCACACCTTGAAACTAATATCCATTGCCGAGGGAGAAAATATCTCTTATAGAGGACTCACACCCTAATGGAGCTCAAATATAAGGGATTAATATTCCATGGGTATAGAACCTATATCCTATAGTAAGGGGAGTACTATACCTACCTATATAAATAAATGGTGAACCCTCTCCCTAGTGTGATAGGGGAGTACTAACCTTGATATCACTCTATTAGCTTGAGGAACACAAACCCTAGTGTGATAAGGGAGTACTGGAGCCAAACTTTATCTCATATAATGGGGAACCCACACTCTAGTGAGATATTGGAGTACTAACTCTAATATCTATTTGATAGAATTGGGAACCCATGCCCTAGTGTGACATGGGAGTAATAAAACCACCATCTATATGATGTTCCCACTCTATCACTTCCATTATCAAGAATTTCATAAATTAGATTCGTGATCATAATATATTGCATTATATGTCAAAATCCACTATGAAGGCCACCATAATGTTCTACATGAAAAAAATCAGGATAGGGTACCATTACGAAAAATTCAAAGTAAAAAAAAGAGATACTAAATGTAGAAGATTAACTTAGGAGTACATGGTGTGTAGGGGGGTTTATATGGAATGTGGCCCTGCTCTACTGTCTGGCCATGTTCACCCTATACATGGATCAAGAAGTCATGCCTCTATACATGGTGTATCCTCTAGGATACATGACATGTATGAACACCCGTGGTCCTAGCCATGAATCTCAACCCATGCATGTGCATTGTTTCCCATGCCCGTGTACTCTGGTAGATGACCTATCCATCTACACATGTCCCTAGGCATGTGTAGTAGGAACATGGCTCGACGACCTGGGTAAGGTCACATGACATGTAGTCCCACCTACAAGGTGTGTGATTTTTAACTTCACCATAACCCTTATGCTGTAACCATGGGGTTACATGTCATGTGCTCTTATGGGATACACAACATGTACCTAGAAATTTCATAGATCTCTCATGAAATTTCTAGATCCACACTCGTTATTGTGAATCATTCCCATTGAAAGACCTAAATTAGTGGGCGAAGCCTATGGACATAATTTACCAACTTTTGATGGTCAAAAAAAAGGAATATAGTGATCCTCTCGACGTCTGAAATGCCTCTGTCACCCATAACACCTCGTATCACTACCTATCACTGCTCTGGATAAAATATCGATGAACCATCACCCACATTACATCCTTATATTCCCACAAAAAAACTTTCCATTCATAATTTTCCAAACCTCTATGAATCTAGGGGTTCAATCATGCTTGAACCTTCATCGACACTATCAAACCATAACCCCACAGGCCAATAGAAAAGAACACAAAAATGGGTGGGGAAAAGAATAAGAACAAGGGTGAAAATTTCATTAGACAATAATTCTTGGACAATGATAATTGATAAGGGAAACAAAGTTGAGAACATGTCATCATTCAAGAAATAAATGAATACACACTTTAATTCTTTAAATAGGCTTATATGAAGGGTGAAAATCACAAATTAAGAATAGAAGATACAAAAGTGTTTCCAATATATTAACTAAGGTAGAAGAATCTATTAATTATATTCTTGGTAAAATTGTTCATAAAATGAAGAAATATAAAATATAGATAAATGGAGAAAATTATAAATTATATATAGACTATTTTGTATATAGTTATAAGAATAACAGTATGTCTAGAGTCATCTATTTTTATAGTGGGATTAAAGGCCATTATTATAATAACTGTTATTTGAGAAATCAAAAAAATCATTGGTATAAAAGAGGATTTTGTTTCAAGAATTACATATAAATCTAGTTTTGTAAATATTTGGAAAATTAAGAAAATCTAGTTACCTAGATCTTTTTTTGCTGACATAACTGGAATGAAGAGCATTTGGGTACCAAAATAAGATTTTATTTAACGTTTTAGTAGGTAAAAGGCCAAAAGAACAAAAATATAGTATAGTTTATAGATAGTGGTTTCTCAAGGAATATGAGTGGAGACTCTCCAAATTTTTATAAATTAAAAAAATTAAATGGAGGCCTAATTACCTTCAGTGATAATGAAAAAGGAAAAAATAATTATAGTTGGATTAGTTAGAGATCCAAAATCAATTCTAATCAACAAAGTCCTATATTTTTAAGGTTTGAATCACAATATAATAAGTATCTCTTAACACCATGATGATGGTTTTTATATTGATTTTTCTAATAATGTATTCTCTTTTGTTACAGATAAATTGCTTAAATTTATAGCACATGGAGTTGAAAATTTTTATACTTTGGATATTAATTCCCTGTGTGAAAAAAGTAAATTATTTCAATGTAGATAAAAATGAATCTTAGATTTGGAATAGGAGACTTGGACAATGAAATTTAGTTTATATATATATATTATCTAAGAAACAATTAGTTTTTGATTTTTTTAGTCTTAAATTTGATAAAGATAGATTTTTTATGCATGATAAATAGGAAAGCATCATAAGTTATCCTTAAAATGTATTAATAAGGTGGCTACATCTAAACGGGTATAATTTATCCACATGTATTTCTTTTGACCATCAAGAGTTGCAAGATTTGATGGTAGATCTTAGGTTTTTGTTTTTGTTGATGATTTTTCTAGATTTACTTAAGTTTATTTTGTAAAATTTAAAATCGGGGTTTTCTTTATTTTTGTATGATTTTGTAAAATTATTCAAAATGAAAAACATTTTAAAATAATTTCCTTGAGAAGTGATCATGGTGGAGACACTACTACAAAACATTCCTATAGCAGCACTGACATTTATCAGTGCTAGAAAAATTCACTAATAAATTTCATCTTTATCAGCACTTTATTTTAGCGGTGATAAAGGAAACCTTTATCAGTGTTTTTTTAGCATTGATAAAAGGATCCTTTTTCAGAACGTTTTTAGTGCTGATAAAGCTCCAAAATAAAATGAAAATTATACAAATAAAAAAATGAGTAAATTAAGAAAGATATGAAACATTTTATTAATTAAATAATTATTGATAAAAATGAATAAATTCAATATACATATATATATTATAAATAATAATAAATAGAATATATTAAATATAGATATATAAAATGAATTATTATAATATATATTAAATTTTAATTAAAGATATATTAATGTCTTATTTATTTTTAATGTTGTTTGATTTTTCAATTTAACCAATATCAAACATCATGTGTTGGATTTATTTCATATATGTGTGTGTGTGTGTGTGTGTTAATTCATTTTTATACACAAATGAACACAAAAATATATTTATGCAATATATAGAAACATATACACCTAATATTTATGTAATTTATTCAAATTTTAGTATATTTTATAATTACATTACAACATAATACATTTAATATATATTATGTTTCTATTCGATAATTTTTTTTGTTTTTGTTTTTAATAATATAGTTAGGGTATTAATTTTTAATGTTTTTTTTATATTTTTGAATTTGATCATTTTCTATTATTTATTTATATATATTCATTTATTATGTTTTAGTATTTTCAATATCTATTCATCCAATTCAATATATATATATGTCTATAATTTATAATAACTTATATTTAATTAATAAAACTTATCTATTTTTAAATATTTTTAAAGTGTACTCAGTTTGAATTATTCAATTTCACTCATTTTTAAAATGCATGTATTTAAGATTATATATCCATTATTAATGTTAAAAATATATTTGTAAATAAATATTTATAAATAAATATATCTATAAATGTATATTTAATATATTTAAAATTATTACAAATAAATAGTAATAAATTTTTAAATAAGTATTTAAATAATTATAAATAAATAACTATATATATTTAAATAATTATAAAATTATAATAAATCTATTTAAATAATTATAAATGTAAGACCCCAAGAATTTAAAAATAGATTTAATATTGAATGCATGAACTACTGAGTCTCTACAAAACACCATCTTGTTATAACCTAGCTAGTAAATATAATTTTTCCACTTTTGTAATTTGAATTTCAAAAAACTGACCTACACAGATGTGTTCAGTAAGATATTCAGAGTCTGATAAGACAAAATAATTTTTTTGAATAGTAACATACCCTTAGGAATAGTATCATTCCTTTATAAATAGTAATGAATAGTAAATTGACCGAAAAAATAGAAACTTCACCCATGAATTTATAAATACAATATAGACATCTTAAAAGTGAAAAAAAAATCATAATATAAATATTGGTATTTTTGCATGTCATAAATATTTTAATTTCAATTTTATGATTAATTTAATAATTTAAAATGGAAATGTATTTTTATAAATTGTATTCATAAATTTTTACTTTAGTGTCTTATGGTTATAAGATAATTTTATGGGACCTTATTTAATTTCACAATGTGTTATAAAACGGGTTATAATTTTAAAGTTATTTTTTGAAATATATTATGACTTTATTTAAAAATTAAATTTAAAATATTTAGAAAATTATTTTCAAAAAAGGGATTTCATTTTTTAATTATACACGTTGAAAAATGGTTAGGGTGATTTTTTGGGATTTTTCTAAAATACTTGAATTTCTCGTGAATAATAAAAATACAGTTTTCAGTTTTTGGTATGTTTAATGACTTCATAATGATGTAATAATTAATATAAAATTCTGTAAGACCTATGTATAGTAAAATATGATGTGAGGTGTCCCAATTGGATAATACCATGGGATAACACCATGTTAAAGCCCATGGTTTTTCAAAAACCACTAATTAGGTGTCCCTTTAAATTAATAAAAAACTCCCTCTCATTTACTATAAATACCCACTCATTCCTTAGTTTTCATTCATTAAAAAGTCATTATCCTCAAATATATGGTCGTTTCACCTCCCTATTAGTCCTCTCAAGGTGTTCTCAAGGCCCTAAGGTCACAACCTTCAAGTCTTAGGAGTTACTCTACAAGGTAAGAGAATTCTCAACTTCTCTTTTCCCATCCAAGTTCTATTTTATAAGGTATGTATTTCAAGTTTTCATACCATGTTATTATTTATTTATTTTTCTTTCCATATAATATTTTATGAGTCTTTTATGAATTTATTACCCCTAGCCCCTCTCTTTTTAATGTTTTCTAAAACCATGTTGCATAGCCGTTATGCTGTAAAAATTGCGTCTCAAAATCTCTCTCTTTTTCAAGCACTCTTATTATGTTATTATCTTTTAATTTAAATTTTTTTATGCTAGGATATTACATTACATATAACCATTAAGATATATATTACCTACTAATTACGATATACCCCTTTTCTCTCATCAAAATATTTTATTAAATATTAAGCGACACCGTTAGGCTGCTGAATTTTCATGGGGGATTTATCCACTTTTCTTTTATTTCAAGTTCCTTTTTTCTTTTTTCATCTCCCCTAATACAAATTATATGATAAACTCAGTAACTTACATGAAATTTTATTTTATTATTCTAATGGAATATTTCACCATCATATCTCTTTTCCAATCCTCTTATACTAAAAATGAAAACACCGTCTGAGATGTGTTAATTTATCACATTCAAGGACAACAAGTTCTCAATTTCTATTACCGTATTAAATTCTAGTAATAAAACCATTATTATGGTTTAAACCGAATATAATATATTTATTATGTCTCATATATGGTTATAGAGTCTTTTTTACAAATGGTTTTGATTTATAAAGAAAAATGAGTTTGTTGTGTTCAAAAACGACCAATTAACCCAAACAATTTTCATTAAATAATTTATATAATGATTCGTCTTCAATCTAAGTAACCAAATGAAATTTAAAACCATTTAACCTTATATATGTTCAATAATAACATATAACTTCAATTATATATAACCATCCTCATTTTACATGATTCTCCGTTCATGTATACAAGTATACCGATCCTGAAGAAAATGCTCCCAAACAATAAAATTGAACCTCTTCAACCCATCAAGAAGGCCATGAATGAACTTAATAAGGATATAATAAATCAATTAAACAAAAAAGAGGTTCTGGAAATATTAATTAATTAATTTAATTTGGTTATCCAGTACACTAAGATAAATTAAAGAACACCCTCTAACTTAAGGTATGGGTTTCTTCATCTCACTTCCATTTTTGTGAGATTTTCTGTATTCAATACTAATAATTTTGTATGGTGTATGTATAATATGAATTGATTTAAAATATCATGAATATATTAATTTAAATGGTATTCAAGGTTTAATTTTAATATTATTAATTTTGGGGCATACGATTCAATTGATTACAAAGTTTTAAGTATTTTCTACCCGAACCTCCATTTTCATTTGGGTTTCTCCTATTCTATACTCACCTTAATGATATTATTATTTATTATTATTCCCTCCTAATAAATTATTAATTATTTTTCTATATTTTTTTACCAACCATAATCCTAATTTCTTTTATGGGAAGTTATATATTTTAAATGAATTTTTTTTAAAAAATCTTCTTAAAACACAACCTCAATTCAAGGTAACTTCTCAAATTTTTACCCATTTTCAAGTGCACACCAAAATCTATTTTAAGCCAACATTATTTTTATAAAACCACTAATTTTATCATGAAAAAATATCTTGGTCCATTTATGGTTTTATGAAAACAAACATTCCTTTCTACATTAAAATTTTCTTTAATATTTTCCTTAAAATTCTCTTAAAATGTTTCATCTCTAAATATTCTTAAGAACTATTTTTACATGATTTCAATTCAGTGGGACATAATTTATGCCTCAAATAGAATTCAATTGTCTTTAACCTTTATTTTTTGGGATATAAATTTTTACAATGTGATATCATGGAAAAGACAAATGATTTACAAAATAACTCTTCTTTAAAAAGTAAAAAGGACTTTTATCATCTCACATTAACTTTTAGGAATTATATTCCTTGTTCACCACTTATTCCATGCATGTGGTGTATGTACTACACTTTGGTATATCATATACTGGGTCTACTTATTCTTATGACGTTCTAATGGATTGTGATTTGAATGTTTCAAGGTTGTATGGGACACATTGGAATGTTTAAGGATTATTTCCTCAAGAATTTTTCAATGGTCTCATTTAAAAATATCTTTATCTACACCAACATACTTTGTTTAAATATTGTAATTCATTGAGTTTTATCTATTATGATATCATCTAAAATATGTTGTTAAAGGGTTTATGATTAGTTTGACTGTGGATGTGCTATTTGGATACCATTCACCATATTATTCTGAATGGTTAGTGTTTATGTTCAATAATTGGGGAAAGTTATTTACATCTCATATGTTAGTTTCAATATGAATGTATATGTTGATTATGTTCACCCATTTAATATAACTAATGAATTGGACTTTGTATGTGACGGGTGGGGCCTGCTATAGCACCTTGATTCATTGGTACGTCTCATTAGACAAATAGACGTGGACTTGACCAAGGCCTTGCCCTTTTAATACATGGTTTTGGATAAGGCCTTAATCATTTTTAGATGTCTTGGCCGAGGCCTTGAAAATATGTTTCAGAATGTCCAGAATATGCACTTACCTCATTATGAAGCTAAAAATTGATATTTCATGTTGTTAGTCGACTAGTAGAATACCCATGAATATGTTCTATTGTGATAATATTTACTCAGCTCATATTCCTGCCATATTATGTTCATGTTTATTATTTTTAAAGGCATGTGTTTTTAATTTTTCACCATGTCTAATTTTTATGTTATCTTCCACTGTATTACTTACTCTTACTAATCATTTGGGCTCACCCATTTCTTATGTTTCATTTCCCTAGTATATGAAGAAGTAAGTTATGAGTGACTTGCAGGAATAATCTTAGAGGCATGTATGTTTCTAATGGAATAAATTAGTGTTGTATTTCCTTTCAAGATGTAATTGTTAAAATTATATATGTATCTTGTTTCCAAAATATACTAAACTACTTGGTCCTTCGGGATGGATATTCCTTGTTTATATGCCAATGTATTAAAATAAGGAACCAGTTCTGGGCAACTGGGGTCAGGTCCTTATAATAAAGTTATAATAAAGTTATTTAAATAATTACAAAATTATAATAAAGTTATGTAAATAATTATAAAATTAAAATAACTTTATTTCAATAATTATAAATTATAATAAATTTATTTAAAAAAATTTAATTTTAAAACATTTATCATCACTTTTTAGTGCTAATAAAGATCAATCATTATCAATGCTAAAAAATCACTATTACAAGATATATTTATTAGCGCTAAAACATTAGAACTAATAAATATGTATTTTATCAGAGAATTGTTAGGGTGGATAAAGATTGAGATATATCAGCACTAAAAAAGTGCTAATAAATATTCATTTTATCAGCACTTATAAATTTATCACTGATAAAAGGGATCTTTGTCATCATTTTTCTGAAAGTACTATTAAAATTGTCCCGATCTATTTTAAAAAACCATAACCATGACTCATTCACTCAATATTCTCAAAGGCTCATGGAACTCCTCTACTTTTGGCACAACTCCTCCACGTTCTCTTAGATTAATCAAGGCTAGAATCCAATGTATGTTATTTTCTACTATTCCTCTATTGTTTTTTGATGTTTTAGGTTCCACCTTTTTCTTTTTTGTGCTGTTCTTAAACATAAAAAACCCAACATCTCTTCTCATCACTAATGAAATACAATGATTGTGGTTCTATTTCATCATTTTCCTCCTTTCATATTTATTTGAGAGTCCAACCCATTTTTCCCTAGAGAAACACATAGATGGTTTACTCTCCCCTAAAGAGTAATAAGGATACCTCTCATCCCCCCTCAGTTTCTCTTCATTTTAATAATATATGGTTTCAAAATTTTGGTAGCTTCTCAAATTGAATTCATATTATATACTATATTAAAGATTCTAAAGGCTTAATTATGGAGGTTTTTAAGGATTATGGGATACCAAGTTGTGACCCTTATTTATGGATAATGAACATATAAGGACCAAGGTAAGTGTAAAAATCAATAATACATGTTTTGTGGATTTTGGTTATTCATGTAAATTATTAAACTATGAAATGGGTTATTTAGAATTATGATTTTGATGAATAAATTTTTATTTAATTAAAAAAAATATTGAATTAATTATTCACACTCCAAAAATTAATTTAGTGATTCATGTTGTGAGTTTTTGGTTTTTTAAATTCATTCAAAATTATTACTAAACTTTAACCATGAGTTACAAAGAGTGATGGGTAATTTCTTTGGTGAGTAAAGTAAGATGATTTTTTTAAAAAAATTATATATTGGATAGAGTTGAGAAATCATTGGGTAAATGGACTTAGAAATACACAATAATATATATTGAGTTTATTTCCCAAAAGTAAGTGATTTATCCATGGTTGGACAACCGATCAAGAAAAAATGAGCTGTGATTTATCAATAGATTTACTAATCAAAATAGAGAGATAATTAATTCATAAGATAAAAAATATAATTTGAAAATTTATCTAACATGCTGAATAACTGTAGAGAGAAAAAAATAGATTAAAATATAATTTTGATGGTTTGGATATTTATATCCTATAATTCATGTAATTTTTTATCCCTGACCAAAATGTACAAAACAAAGATACTGTATTTGATGATATCCTTGAATAATAAATGGAAATTTAAACTTATATATTCTTTTATCAGAGGCTAAGACATATGACCAACATAGATTTTTGTGGGGCATGAAATATTTGATATTATATGAATGAATTTGGTTACTTATCCCAAATGGTTTCTCATGAATTATAAATCATAAGAAGCATCATAGATGGCTTGAAATATTTATTAAAACACTCAATGAAAGAAGTACTCTAACATAATGAAATTATTAGTTTTGATGATATAGAGGTCAATTCTCAAGGAAATATTTATTAAATGTAGATTCCTTATAAATGGATACTATACCCTTATTGTAATTAACCATTTTTTGCATTACATAACCAAACCTCGCTTATTCTTTGATAATTTTTTATCCCTAGGTTAAGGAACTAGCACTCCTTTGGTGATTGAGGGTCCTCAAGAATATTACTATGATTTAAGGATAGTGTAATATACTCAAAGGATAGAATACTTTTTTTGTGGAGATACCACTCTCTAATATTTTATTTCATAACTGATAATATCATTATCAGTCACAAAGTTGGACATTCCTAGAGGTAATTATAGATCTACTTCAAGATATGTGGTATAATTTTCAATGATGAGAAGTATATATGGTTCCTATAGAATTTTATGGTAATATATCATAATAATAAGTTGGGGATTACATTGAATAGATTCATTTCATTTATAAGAGTAAAAAAATTCTAGATCAATACAGAGCATAAGTTTAAAAATTAACCCTTTAAAGGGATGCATGTTATTGGAGGGATCCTATGGTGGATTAAAAAAATATCCAAAATTGGAAGGTGAGGAATCCTTGAGTACACAAAAGAGATGTCCAATTTAGGTGGGTTGAAATTGATTTCTTCAAGACCATTAGAGTGGATCTATTCTAATTACTCTTCAATTGAGGATAATTTTTGAGTGATTCTTTTAGTGTAGGTTCCTAGGACACTTTAATCCTTAAACACTTGATTGTATTCCATCTCTTAATGATGGATTTGACTCCCTCTTTCAAAATAGGCTTACTCCCATCATTGTGGTTCAAAAGTTCATTAATTAAATACCTCCCAAAAAGTTATGGGAGGAAGACTAGTTTGAAATAGGGAATGAGTAGCCTCAAATAAATATTCAAGATATAGAAGGAAATCAAGAATACAAGGACAAATTAAATAAAGGTAGTGTATGTTTGTTGTAATAAAGTATTGAAATATTATATCTATATTCAAGAAAGTAACAATTTTCATAAAAGATGCATGAAACTATGGAATTTTATGCATGAAGTGTATTTCATTTTTGTTATTCAATACAAATTAATTTTTTGACTACTCATGCAGACAATGTATTCTTAACATGATAATGTTACCAATCCCAAGCAAGAACAGAATTTTGATGATGAACCTGCGGAATTATTAGGGGATCAACAAAATGTTGATGAAAAAAACAAAAAAAAACTATAATGACAAAACCTCATAGTTTTTAATAAAACTATCAATGCAAGAAGTTAGGGTATAAAATTTGGTGTTGGTTGGACTCAACGCAGACAATCTATTGACCCCAAAATTCAACGTTCATTAGTTATATTGGGGTCACAATGAGGATAAATGTTCTGATTTATATTGACTCATAGAGCCATGTCCAACCTGTAATGAAGGAAATCCTTTAGAAATATATAACAATAATTTTACGATATACTTTGTAACATCCTGGCCCGACTTACCATCTAATCAGTGGCCGGACCGGTAGGTCACATGGCCTCAAGCGCGTCTCCATGTATGTCAGAGGCTGCCCACTAGTAACGAGGGTCTCAGGAGGTGATAGTGGGGAGACTATACCCTCATATCAGAGTAACATAGCGGTATTATCATAGTAAATAATATTCAATAGCGGAAGTAATAAACAATTTAAAAGGCAGTAGTGATAGACATGTAATATCCATTTAATAAAAAAGGTGGAAAATGCCAGTTTACAATGCATGCATGTACAGATGATGGTACATTTATGAAAGCAGTAAACAATACAGAATGCTTTACAAACAATGAAAAAAGAAAAGATAGAAAAGCCTGATAGATATCCCCTGAGCATCCCAAGCTCTCTCTTGGTCCTTTTCTCCTAACTCCTTAGGTATAAATAGAACAACACACAACCTAGGTTCTGCAAGCAAGAAGATCTACGCAGGTAACCCAGTGCAATGGCAGCCCGAGTAAGATGTGAGATATAAATCTCAGTAGGCCGGCACCACCGGTGTCTAACCCAATCCAGACAGTTTATAATAATTAAACAGTGAGCAGGTATAGAGAAATAAGTAAGCAGAATTACATAAGTAAGTAACACTTGTCCAGGTTCCCAAGGGACACCTGACGGTTATACCTGCTTCGGCTCATGCTGTTAAAGTAACCTGATCATGTCACCACATATATATAAATGCATTTAGATCATATATGGCATGAGTTAAGAATGTATCCCACCCATTAATAAGAGAATTAGCAGGCACGAGGTAAGAATGCCTCTGGTCCCTATAGGTCAACCAGAAAGGGGTAAGAATGCCTCCCTTCCATCAATTGAGTTTAGCGAGCACGAGGTAAGAATGTATCTCATCCCTATAAGTCAACTGGAAAGGGGTAAGAATATTTCCCTTCCATCACATTCATTCAACCGAAATGGGGTATAACCACCTCCCATCTGTCACATTCATAATACTGGTTTGGGGTACAACTGCCTCCCATCCAGACACGTAATCATCAATAGAAGTCAACTGGAAAGGGGTAAGAATGCCTCCCTTCCAGACATGTAATCATCAACAGAAGTAAACTGGCAAGGGGTAAGAATTCCTCCCTTCCAGACATGTACTATCACACTGGCATGGGGTATAACTGCCTCCCATCCATCACATTCATAATACTAGCATGGGGTATAACTGCCTCCCACCCAGACATGTAACTGTCACTAGGTGGCCTCAGCATGCACTCACCTTTATTATCATTCATTATGTGGCATCATCATGTGAGCACTCAAAATAAAAACATGTCTATAGAATACTGCTTATGGAATTACCACATAAGCATTCACAGAATCATACCACATACACATAAGTGAACACATTCACATTCATACTTAAGGAAACCCATCTTAAGTATCTAAAACAAGATATTCACATATTCATTTTACTAACATAAGCCATGCTCATTACGTTATCCCAAGGTGTGGTCATACCACCCTAGCCTGTTCTTTCCTAGTTTCACCATTTCATTTTAAAGGATATGTTTATCATTCCTAAACCCTTTGATACCTTCTAGAGGTAAAAAGTCATTTAGTCTTAAGTCATCCCACTATGGTTATCATCTTACTCAATTTGCCTAAACATGGCAGATTGACCCAAACACAAGCATCACAACCATTTCATTCTCTTTGCCTCAACAAAGCAAGTTCACATACAAAGCATCAAAGAGGTACCACAACAATCCAGCAGGAAAGCATAAAAAGTCTATCACTACTTTTTATCTTGAAGATAGTGCACCTCTGATCGGGGGGTTTTATTATTAAATCATTAGTTTAGTGACCACGAAAACTCTTTTATCTCAATACTGCAATCCACACAACTTGCACAGAAACATTTAATTAGAACTAAAATTGCATAATTAAAATACTAAGGCAGTGAAATATTAAGCTCACTATTACTTTACTTTAATTTAAAGGCAAGGAGAGGGACCCTACCTCAAGGTGGATCCATCTGTCCACTCCGGCTCTTGATGCTTTCTAACTAAGAGTCATTGATGCTCCCCCATGAGGCATATGTGATTTCACATATGACCTATTCCTACACAGGAGAGTCGCCTTGACATTGGAGACTTGAAACCACACAAAAAACTTCAACGTACTAACAGATAAATACAAGGAACCTTAAAACAATTGAAGGAACAATTCTAGGTGCTGCGAAACCAAAAGCGTAACAAAAACCTCACCTCGAACCAAAGCTGGCAACCGAAACTTCCCGAATCCACATCGCATATGGTGGTGGATGTCGAAACTCAAACCCAAGTGTCCCGAGTCAACCTCAGTACAACCCTAGAAAGAAGGAAAAACAGAAATTAAGAAACCCCCAATACCTAGGGTTTGGCCGAATCCCACGGGTCAACGGAGAGTCCAAAATCCAATTGGAAAACAAGAGGATAGGGAAGGAGGAAACTTACCACGGAGGATCGGAGAAGAAAACAAGAGAAAAATATGAAGAGAACGGAGGAAGGAGGAGGCCGTAGAAGGAGGGCATCGCGCAGCTCAAAGGGGGAGATCCTTGGGTGCTGCGTGTGGGTCTGGCGAGAGAGGAAGTGAGGGAGGGATTTGTTTTTAAGTTTTTTTTTTTAATTTTAAAATTAATCAAATTCATTAAACAAACTAGCCCGCACAGTTTGATCCGCATGGTTTTCCAAACCGTGTACAAACCGTATGTCACCCTTTGCCTAAGGAAGTCCTCAGCACGGGCAAGGTGCACGGTTTGGGAGACCACGAGCAGCCCGTGCACAATCCAATTCCCCCTTAAATAAGGCCGCACGATTTTCCTACAATGGGCCGCACAGTTTGGTCAAACTGTGCGTAGCCCGTGTGCCTTCCTCTGCCTTTTAAAACCAGCCTCTCTCTCGGGACCAAAGCCCCCGAGACCTGTCGAGACACTAAGGAAACTTCACGAGCCTTCGCCCAAGCCCAAAAACAAAACAATAAAGCGTTCCCACTCTCAGAACTCCATTCTGAAGCTTGGTCTTAAAAACAACCCATTCAGTAAATTTAAAAAGTTCAAATTCCTTCGAGTTTTAGTCCGGTTCAAAATGCGGGTCCTTACAACCTTCCCACCTTAGAACATCTCGTCCCCGAGAAGCCTTCGAGAACAAAATACACATCACCCAACCTACAAGGGTATTGATGCTTCGTTCAAATGATCACGTTTCATTCACAAGCATCCAACACACCTCTAAGCATCCACTAAACCCTATGACACTTAATCCACCAAAACTCGAGCCAACGCTCGTTTCCCAACCGAAACACCAAGATTTTTCTTTTCGATCCCATATACCCAGAGACACGAACCCGTCGTCATCTCACCAATCATCCATCCACAGGTACTTCCCACCTTAGATTTTTATTGTTAAGAAACCAAATCCAAACTACAGTTCAGACCATCGTTGGAATTAACTTTCAAAGCACGCCCCCAAGCGTTCCCACGATGCTCCTAGCGTGATTTGAAACAGATCAAACGGTCAATTCCCCATTGACCTCAAGGCCCAAGTCGAGCTGGTTGTTCATATTAGGCACCGGCCGACACCAATTGCACTCGCCTCTACCTGGCGACGTGCCAAAGAATGGTATGTCACCGACTGCAGACATTAAACAAGAACCCCGAGTCAAGCCATCTCCGGCTGACTATTTACAAGAATGCTCGGCCTAAACGGCCGACGTATTTCAAACAGAACGACAATGCCTTTCTCCAGGGCACCTTATGTTTAGCACATACATGTTCCCCGAAGCCCACACCCAACTTCTAATGATGTTTCGAAAATCAAACCATACAAGAATCCATGCATCCTGCATGCAACATCAAAAGAGGACTATCCAATCAAGCCCAACGGCTTAAAAGCATTAGCACAGATAAGACCAACGCTCTCTTAGTGCATCTAGGATGAAGAGAAGATAGGGGACATGTTCGTTGCTAAATAGAATACACCAAGAGGACTGAAACGGATTCCAGTTAATCATACCAGACTACTAGAAGGAAGAACAGTCGAACCTCAACTGGTCGACTTCAAGGAAGGAACTCGGCTTCACCTGCTGACACATCCACACATTTTAAACTCACATGTCTCACTAGCATTCAGACATGACCAACCCATTTCCAAAGGCATTCCAAGAAGCATCCATTCCATGTGAAAGGACACATTTACCAGATTCGACGTAACACACTCCCAACCTTAGGAGTGTCCTAATTGTTGAAGGGAAAGGTGATAACCAAGCCGAGCACAAGCGCGCTAGTACGAACACCGCAAACGATCATGTGACACTCCTCTTCCAAAATCACATCACCAAACAAATGAAGAAGATTCAAAACAAGGAAACCATCATGTCAAAACACACGAGTCATTCGAAATCCATCCCAAACATTAGGATGAAACAAATCTTTAACGTCGGGCCACTCTACTGAGGAGATGACCCAAAGCCACTACGAAAGTCAAAACCCAATGATCACCCATCCGAACAAGGGTGTCATTAGAAAAACAAGAGTCCAACAAGGGACAATGGCACCCGAACAACACCTCATGTCAGAAAACCCATGGTACAAGAAAGGCATTAAAACACTAAGGGTGATACCAACCACGAGCTAGCCCCTTACAAAGATCAAACATCGACCCTAACGTTGGGTCACGTGAAACAAAGTCGCTAGGCTCAAAAGCCAAACATCAATCCACCGATAAAGAAAACAATGTCTATGAAAACACCTATGGTCTCGTTCTAAGGCAACTCGACGAGAATCTAAAAACTACCCCTTACACAAGGGTTTCAACACACCATTGCAGGTTCCATTACCAATCCCTTTCTATTAAACCACACTAATATTTAACCATCTAAAAGTTTCAACTGGACAACAAGGAAAAAAATCATGTTTCCAAAAAACTTTCATTTAAAAACATTAAATATTCACACTCATCAGGCATCCCGCCTCTATCAATAAATTGAGAAAAACAACACCATTTAAAAAAAGGGTGACCTACGAGGGTCCCATTTTATCCATCTTGGGTTCTTCAAAAAGCAACCCCAAAGAAGTTACTCAATTCCTTTTAAAATTCAAACACCCCAAATGGGTTATCTCAAACAACACTTTCCAACTGACCTACTCGGGTCCAGTTGCACATTTAGCAGTTAGCCAAAACCTTTCAATTTCGAAATTAGGCAACATTTTGCATTTAATCATTTCACAATACAAAAAGCCTTTACATTTAATACGGGTTTCCATTTCCCAATTCATGAAGCACCCATACACTTCATGGATTGGAAATTGACTCCCCTTTTTATCAAAACCAGATTCCAACTCAGAATTTAACATGCTCACATACAATGGACCAAGTATATGGGTGGACATCTACTAACCTATAAAGCACCCATACACTTTATAAATTGGCATTTTGCTCCCATTTTTAATCAAAACCAATTTAATTTAGCATTTTAATTTCCACAGCTTTATGTTTTTATCAATATCCCAACAGGCATATTTATATCCTGCTCAGAATGGTTTTAATATATGGGTTACCCCTTCCCGGTTGTAAGGCACCCATACACCATACAATCGAATATTGGTTTCTGTGCATTCACAACCCAGGTACAACCAAAGTAAGACATTCCATCATAAGCAGTAAAAACAGAACATGTTATATCACAGAAGTATGTTATAACACATAAGCATGGCATATAATCACTTAAGAATATTATACAGGCAAGCTAAGATGAAACTACATGGCATGGAACATGCATGACATGTTAATTCCTATGTGCTTAATATGATGCATGGAATGCAGCTTTCTTTCCATATCAGGCCAAAGGTAAAATTCAAAAAAAATCATAAACCATAAGCAGTAGAAAATACAATAGTCACTCAAGGTTAAATCATATCAATTGTAACAACAAACAACATGAACAACAGTTCCCAGACCTGACCACTTGGTCATTTCCCGTACGTGGGGTGATTAGTCCCAAGAACAGCTATTATCCAAGCCGAGAAACTTTCCTAATATCCTGTATACCAACCCAAAATAGTAAGTAAAAAAGAAAAGAAACCCCTTTTATACCACTTTGTTACGTTCCGGCCCGGCTTACCATCGAAACGGTGGCCGGAACGGTAGGTCACATGGCCTCAAGAGAATCTCCTTGTATGCCAGAGGCTGCCGAATAGCAGCGAGGGTCTCAAGAGGTGATAGTGGGGAGAATATACCCTCATATCAGAGTAACACAATGGTATTATTAGAGTAAATAATATTCAATAGAATAAGCAGTAAACAATTTAAAAGGCATCATTGATAGACATGTAATATTCATTTAATAAAAAAGGTGAAAAACGCCAATTTACAATGCATGCATGTACAAATGATGTTACATTTATGAAAGAAGTAAACAATACAACATGCTTTACAAACAATACAAAAATAAAAGACAGAAAAACCCGACGGCGATCCCCTGAGAATCCCAAGCTCCTGCTTGGTCCTTTTCTCCTAACTCTTCAGGAACAAATAGCATAGCAAAAAACCAAGGTCCAGCAAGAAAGAAGGTTTAATCGGGTACCCCCAGTGCAATGGCGGCCCGAGTAGGGTGTGAGATATAAATCTCAGTAGGCTGGCACCACCGGTGTCTAACCCAATCCAGAAAGTGTATAATAATTAAACAGTGAGCAGGTATAGAGAAATAAGTAAGCAGAATTACATAAGTAAGTAACACCCGTCCATGTTCCCAAGGGACACCTGACAATTATACCTGCTTCGGCTCGTGCCTGTAAAGTAACCTGATCATGTCACTATATATATATAAATATATTTAGATCATATATGGAATGGGGTAAGAATGCCTCCCACCCATTAATAATATAATTAGCGGGCACGAGTTAAGAATGCCTCTCATCCCTATAGGTCAACTGGCAAGGGGTAAGAATGCCTCCCTTCCATAAATTGAGACTAGCGGGAATAAGGTAAGAATGCCTCTCGTCCCTATAAGTCAACTGGTAAGGGGTAAGAATGCCTCCCTTCCATCACATTCATTCAACCGGCATGGGGTATAACTGCCTCCCATATTTCACATTCATAATACTGGCTTGGGGTATAACTGCCTCCCATCCAGACATGTACTCATCAACAGAATTCAACTTGCAAGGGGTAGAATTCCTCCCTTCCAGACATGTAATCTTTAACCGAAGTCAACTGGAAAGGGGTGATAATGCCTCCCTTCCAGACATGTACTGTCACACTGGCATGGGGTAGAACTACCTCCCATCTGTCACATTCATAATACTGGAATGGGGTATAACTACCGCCCATCAAGACATGTAACTGTCACTAGGTGGACTCAACATGCACTCACCGTTATTATCATTCATTATGTGGCATCAGCATGTGCGCACTCACAATAGAAACATGTATATAGAATACTACTTATGGCATTACCTCATACACATTCACAGAATCATACCACATACACATAAGCAAACACATTCACCATCATACTTAAGGAAACCCATCTTAAGTATCTAAAAAAAGATATTCACATATTCATTTTACTGACATAAGTCATGCTCATTATGTTATCCCAAGGCATGGTCATACCAGACTAGCCTTTTCCTTCCTAGTTTCACCATTTCATCTTAAAGGATACGTTTATCATTCCTAAACCTTTTGATACCTTCTATAGGTAACAAGTCATTTAGTCTTAAGTCATCCCACTATGGTTATCATCTTAATAAATTTTACTAAACATGGCAGATTGACCCAAACACAAGCATCACAACCATTTAATTCCCTTTGTCTCGACAAAGCAAGTTCACATACAAAGCATCAAAGAGGCACAACAACAATCTAGCAGGCAAGCATAAAAATTCTATCACTAATTTTTATCATGAAGACAGCGCACCTCTGACCGAGGGGTTTTATTATTAAATCGTTAGTTTAGTGACCAAGAAAACTCTTTTATCTCATTCCTGCAATCCAAAAAATTTGTATGGAAACATTTACTCGGAACTAAACTTGCATAATTAAAATGATAAGGTAGTGCAATATTAATATCACTATTACTTTACTTCAATTTAAAGGGAAACGAGAGGGACCCTACCTCAAGGTGGATCCATCCATCCACTCCGGCTCTTGACGCTTTCTAACTAAGATTCGCTGCTGCTCCCCCACGAGGTATATGTGATTTCACATATGACCTATGCCTACACAGGCGAGTCGCCTTGACTTTGGTGACTCGAAACCTTGAAAAAACCTTCAACGCACTAACAGATAAATACAAGGAACCTTAAAGCACTTAAAGGAACCATTCTAGGTGCTACGAAACCCAAAGCGTAACAAAAACCTCACCTCGAACCAAAGACGAAAACCAAAACCACCCAAATCTGCCTCGCCTATGGATGCAGATGTTGAAAATCGAACCCAAGGGTCCCTAGACAACCTTAGTACAACCCTATAATTAAGGAAAATAGAAATTAAGAAACCCCCAATACCTAGGGTTCGGCCGAATCCTATGGGTTAACAGAGAGGCCAAAATCCAACCATAAAACAAGAAGAGAGGGAAGGAGGGAACTTACCATGGAGGATCAGAGAAGAAACCAAGATAAAAATCCGAAGAAAATGGAGGAAGGAGGAGGCTATAAGAGGAGGGTGTCGCGCGGCTCAAAGGGGGAGATCCCTGGGTGCTGTGTGCGGGTCTGGCGAGAGAGGAAGTGAGGGAGGGATTTTTTTTAAGTTTTTCTTTTATTTTATTTTAAAAGTAATCAAATTCTTTAAACATACTGGCACACACAGTTTGATCCACACGGTTTTCCAAACCGTGCGCAAACCGTGCGACACCCTCTATCTAAGGGAGATCCCTCGCATGGGATAGGCTCACGGTTTGGGAGATTGTGCGCAGCCCGCGCACAATCCATTGCCTCCTTAAATAAGGCCACACAGTTGTCCTACAATGGGCCACACTGTTTTTTCGTACCGTGTATAGCCCTTGCGCCTTCCTCTGCCTTTTAAAACCAGCCTCTCTCTCAGGAACGAAGCTCCCAAGACCTGTCGAGACACTAAGGAAACTTCGCGGGCCTTCACCCAATCCCAAAACCAAAACAACAATGCATTCCCACTCTCAGAACTTCGTTACAAATCTTGCACTTAAAAACAACTCGTTTAGTAAATCGAAAAAGTTCAAATTCCTTTGGGTTTTAGTCCAGTTCAGAATGCGGGTCATTACATACTTTCTCTATTTTACTGAAAAATTATATAATGAAACTTTGATTTAGTTTTCATTATTCCCTGAAGACTTTTTTTATCTTAAAATAATGCTGTATGAAATTTTTATTAATGGCCATTGGAAAATCACATAGAGGCTTCCAGACTTTTATAAAGAAGTTACATATTAGGGATGTCGAGGGGAAAGCAAATCCCCACCCACCACTTTGTTGTACCCACATTATAAATTTGGAAACATGAACTGATTTCAGCAATCTTCATAATGAGAAATCATTTACAGTTAATTATGGTCGATAATATATTATTTTACATTATTTATTTTTATCCAACTCGATTAAAAATTGTTAATTAATGAAATAATAAAAAAATGATGAAAATAAAGAACGTGCATCTAAACCAACATACCCATATCACAAAGAAAGGATAAGGAACACTTTATTAGAGAAGAAATTGGTATGCATTTTAAATCAATAATAAAAGTTTAATTATGTGATATGAAACAACATATGTTCCTTTTTTTATATGCATATTGATGAATCAAAACCTGAATCCACTTCCATCCCACAATATGTGCTATAGAATGAGAATCATATAAGTAAGGATGGTATATTAGTTATTGAAAACACCAAAGAAGTATGGGAAGCATTTGTATGTATGACATAAATTTAATTCATTATGATTTATAACAATATTACATAAAAATTAATATGTTCATATTTTTTATACGGTTTAGACACACAAATCGGCAATGGCTGTACTAGAACAAAAGTGAATTTCAGTAGCTTTGATGTAGCCTGAACAATATGGTCACGTTAGAGGATTAGGTTTTAGAGTCTGTCCTCAATTATATTTCAAAAAGATAAAACCACATGAAGATAAAAATAATATAATGAGATGAATGCAGACAAAAATATACTCCCTGTAAGATATTATTTTGTGGTCTGGTTTGGAAGACCAATGTATAAGAACGGATCAAAGAAAATTGGTAGTGGAGAAAAGATCCACACATGAACTAAATGATCCCACTAACTTTCAGGCTAGTCATTCCCCCAACCTCAAACCTTAATCGAGGTAATAAATTTTTTCATTACTCTTTCTCCTAAATTTGAATCAAAAAACTTTCAATAACTTTATATTACTAAAATTATATAGGGTACATTTTTATGTGATTTTTATCTGTCAACATCCACATACCACCATGTTACAATAGGTAAAATGTATAATATCTTGAGAGGCCCACTACAGAATCAAACACTCCGAAAAATGACCTGAGTGTGGGGATTTAGGTAGCTTATGAACTGACTTTTGAGTTGCTTGTTCCACTTTATGGTCCAGATATTACAACAATTAAGGTTTATACTGGGTCTTTTATTGCATGGATATATAATCTTATAAAGATACATGAGGTACATATTTAAAAAAATCATATGGAAAACATTTAATTATTGATGATAAAAGGTATGAAGTGAGGTATGATATTATAGATGGATAAAGCGGTGGAGAAACCAAAGGTCATATCATGGAAATATAGTGAATCATCCAAGAAAACAAAACAACCTTATGAGAGTACCTTCTCCTCGCCTGTTCCAAATAAATATTTATTATCATTAAAAATTCATGTAGAGACCACATTAATGATAAAACTATTTCTTACATTGAATATGAATAAGAAATATATGAAAATTCATTAACAGACAGAATTGGTCTCAACACTCTAAATGAAATTCTCAAGCATTAATGACTGGGCATCTCAGTTGTGAATACATAAATAAGGTATATTTTAATAATATGTCTGTCAAAATAATGAGATAAATATGTTTATTAAAGTTAATAACTATTCATATTTTGTAAAAGTGTTTATATTAAAACTACATAAATGGAGTATCACATGATGGAAGATTTCGATTCATTAATCCCTATATCATTTCTACAATAGAAATTGCATTGAATAAGGAAAAAATTGATAACAAAAAAGGAAGAATTACTCAAATAGTTTAATAAAAAAGAATTAGATGATAGACTCTTTTTGATCCCTACACTTTAAGGGTAAAACTCTATGATCTAATCATATAAAATTTATTTTTAATATTTTTATTACTTAATTATTGTTTTTCATAGGAAGTAGTAGATGCTAATAACAGTCAACATAGACACCCCAAATATTTATTTTTAGGATTCAATGTATGGACTTCCAACCAAAAGACAACAAATGATCTGTATTGTGAATATGTAATACACTACAATCAATATTTTATAGATAAACTTAAAATTATATTTTTGATCTTTGTTTTAATTAGATTTTTTTATGATAGGACGATCACTAAATACTTGCAAGATCATGGCATGAAGTCAGTGTCTAAAAAGCTAAAGCCTATGGATTACTACAAATAGAAAAAATTAAGGTATATATAGAAATATTTAACTATCAAAACATTTCAAAAAAATTAATTATTTTGGTCAATGTTTATGTAGTGTCTAAAACAAGATAATGCAATTGATTGTGGATATTATATTTGAAAATTTATGAGATAAATAATAAAGAATAAAAAGACTATCACCCCCAATTGGTAATTTTCAAATTTAATTACAATTTCATTAAATATATTTCATAATCATTTTTTGTCAATATTTTATCAGTACTATCAAGATTTCCGAAAGAATATTTACTCAAAGTAGGAAATGAATTTGTTTAAAGATAAGTAGGAAACATACTTTTTTTATAATTTATACTGATAATAAACTTAGGCGATTTTATACTATGTTTGTGATCTAGTATGAGTTATGTCATTAGAAATATATTTTGGGTGTGAAGCATTAGTTTCATAATGATTATATATTATTTTTGATCTCTTTCTCAAGGAGAAGAGTAATGGAGGAAATAATTTTGTTTAGAAGTGATGAACTAAAAACAATAAAATTGTTGGGAAATCACATAGGTGAAGGTGAAGGTGGAGGTGAATCTAGAGGTGGAGATGGAAGTAAAGGCATAGATAGAGAAGGAGTTAGAGACTGATATGGAGGAGGAGGCATAGGTGAAGACCAAGGTGGAGACCGAGGCAGAGGATGATAAGAAGTAATGTCTTACAAAAAATAATTTTTTTTGGAAATTAAGTAGAATAATTATCATACCATGATTACGTTTGATAAAAATTGTTTAAAAAGTTCACATGACACATTTCACTTAAGTTAAGATTTATTGTGCGTCTTCCTAGTTTAAATTGAAATTTTAGTAGCAAACACACGTGGCATACTCAAAACTGATAAAATTAATTCATATTATTTTGGTACATTAGGAAAAAATTCATACATCATTTGTGATGTGTAGGGATCATCCACACCTCAATCCAACACACAGTGTGACCAGTATGACTCAAAATGTCCATTATCAATTTAAAATTTACATTTTAATATAAAAATGTGCCACTCACTAAAAACCAAGAAAACAATTTTCGATTGTATTTATAATTGGAGATAATTATTCTTAATTAATATGTGACATGTTTGAATTCGTTTTATATCTAACCAATACATGATTCCACCTTTATGGCTCAAAGTGCATGTTTCATGTTTAAAATGACATTTTAGTAAAAAAACATACACGCCATACTCAAAACTAAGGAAATGCATCACGATTGTTTTGATACTTTAGGAAAACTATCCATGAGTCATTTAGGATATGTATCATTCATCCTCACCTCAATCCGATATACGGTGTGATTGGTATGACTCCAAGTGCATCTTTTTTATTCAAAATTGACATTAATCTTAGTAAAAAAAACTAACATACTCAAAACCAAGAAAAAGAATTTTTATTGTTTTGTTACTTTAAGAAAATGATGTATATGTAATTTTGGACTTATAGGAATCACCCGCACCTCAATCCAATGTATGGTGTGATTGGTATGACTTCTATTGTCCATTGTCAGTTTAAAATTGACATTTTAATAAAAAAAAGTCTCACTCACTAAAAACTGATAACACACACTCATATTGTCTTGATAATTTGGGACAATGATTCATAATTCATTTGTGATGTGTCTGAATTAGTCTCATGTCAAAACTAGACACAATTTTACATGTATGGCTCAAAGTGCATGTTTCCAGTTTAAAATGACATTTTAGTAAAAAACAGACATGGCATACTCAAAACCAAGTAAATGAATTATTATTGGTTTGATAATTTATGAAAATAATCCATGATTCATTTGGGACGTGTATCATTCAAATGCACCTCAATCCAATGCCTGGTGTGACCAATGTGACTCTAAGTGCATTTTTTATTCAAAATAGACATTAATTTTAGATAAAAACCATATGAAATACTCAAAAACCTAGAAAATGTATTTGTATTGTTTTGTTAGATTAGGAAAATAATTCATACGTCATTTTTGATGTGTATATACCAACCGAAACTCAATTCGACACACTGTGTGACTAATACGACTCCAAGTGTCTGTTATCAGTTTAAAATTGACATTTTAATACAAAAAAGTGTCACTCACTGAAAACTGAGAAAAAATGCTTGGATTGTCTTGATAATTTTGGAAACTGATTCATAATTCATTTTTGACATGTATGAATCAGTCTCATGTAAAACCCGCACATGATTCTACCAATATGGCTCAAAATGAATGTTTTCTATTTAAAATGACATTTTACTAAAAAAAACATTGCATACTCAAAACTGATAAAAAACATTACGATTGTTTTTGATAATTTAGGAAAATGATCCATGAGTCATTTGTGACATGTATTATTCAATAGTTCCACAATATGATGTGCATTGTGACTTTTATGACTCCAAGTGCATCTTTTTTATTCAAAATTGACATTAATTTTAGTGGAAAAAAACAACTGACATACTAAAAATCAAGAAAACACATTCATGTTGTTTGGTACTTAAGTAAAATGATACATACATCTTTTTTGACATGTAGGTTCTGGTAAAAACTTTATCTGATGCACGGTGTGACTGTTATGACTCCAAGTGCATGTTTTTATTAAAAACTATCATTAATTTTAATGAAAAAACAGCTGACATACTCAAAACCTAGAAAAGGAATTCTGATTGTTTGGGTACTTTAGGAAAATGATCCATAAATCATTTGTGACGTGTAAAAATTAGTCACACATCAATTAGACTCACAATGTGACCAGTATGACTTAGAGTAGTCCTTTTTATTCAAAGTTTCCATTAATTTTATTAAAAAGAACAACTAACATACTCTATAATAGTGTTTTATTTTTCTAGTATTTGTGTTGGAAATTTTATTTCATTTACATTCAGTATTTGTATCTTATTTTGGTAATTTTTGTTATTGTTTATGCTATTGTGTTGTGTTGTTGCAGCACACTGCACCTATTTCTGGTGATGTAGTGTGTTGCATCATTACACATTAGTTTTCACCTTTATCAGTGCTACTAAATGTGCCGATAAAATAAACCTTTATTGGAACTTATACAAGTTCTCATAAAGTATATATTTTTCAGTGTATTAAAAAGTGATGATAAATCATACTTTTATCAGTGAAAATAAAAGCGTTGATAAAGGATCTATTTATCATCGCTAAATAAAAGCTCTGATAAATGGGGTATTTAATTAGTGCTGATAAAATTATGATTTATTAGTTCTTTTATTTGCATGGAAAAATATTCCCTTTATAAGCACTTTTTATTAACTATTAAAAGATTGGGACTTTTAACCATGCTATGGTAGTCAGTATTTTTCTAGCACTGATAAAGGCCAATTCTAGCATTTTTAAAGGCGTGTTTTAAAGTGGCGAGAGTTTAAGAATCAATAATTTATTCTATTTTATTAGAGATGAATATCAAACATACATTCTATTCTCCAAAAATACCTCAAAAAAATGGAATTTTTGAAAGAATAAATATGACTATTAAAGAAATATAAAGAAATATATTAAATGAATATAGTCTTCCTACCTATTTTTGATAGAAGTTGTCAACACAACTTACCATATCGTGAATAATGTTTTAATAAGACTGTTTCTTAAAATGAAACCCTATGAGTTATGGAATAATTGAAAATGTAAAGTTGGATACTTTAATGTTTTTTATGAATGATTTATATCTCTAATACTAAAGAAAACCTTCTTAAATTTTATCCATATGATAATGAATGAATATTTATAGCATATTCTACTACTTCTAATGCTTTTATAGTGTATAATAAAATTCAAGGATTGTTAAAGAATTTTTTTCATGTGATGTTTAATAAAAGTTACCCTTTTGATCACATAAAAAATAAAATAGATGAATTTACTAATTATTTAGACCACTTAATACTTTAATATCCTAAAGATGATTTTTAAAATCAATTAGATTGTCTGGATATTCAATCTAATTCAATAGAACATGACACTAGTAAACCTAAAAGTGTCTTACCTAAAAAACTAGAACCTTAATGGACTATCCTTTAGAAAATATTATAGTAGATATAGATACAAGATTTTGGACTAGGAGGAGTGTAGTAATCCTATCCAAATTCTTTTTCTTCATATATTAATTATAACCAAAAAGCATAAAGGAATTATTTGAGGAAGAAATTTGGATAATAACTAAACAAGAAAAACTTAACGAGTTTAAAATAAATAATGTTTGGGAATTAGTTGATAGGCCATAAAATCATCCAATAATAGGAACCAAATGATTTTTTATAATTAATAAATATGGACAGGGAATAATCACTGGAAATAATGATATATTAGTAGATAATGGATATAATCAGGACGAAATGATAGATTATGATGAATCCTTTTCCCCTGTTTCTAGATTAGAATCCATTAGAATCAAATTGTCTTATGAATCATATATGAATTTTAAATTATATCAAATGTATGAAAAATCCTCTTTTATAAATGGATATTTAGTAGTGTTAGTATATGTTTAACAACCACCATGTTTAGAAAATCCTCATATACAAAATTCTATTTCCAAACTTACTAATTATCTTTATAACCTTAAACAATCACCAAGATATTGGTATTGAAGGTTAAGTTCCATTCTATAAAAACTTTATTTATTACAAGGGTTGGAAGATCCTAATACCTTTAAGAAAACTATTTTTTCAAATATTTTATTAGAACAAATTTATGTAGAAGATGTTATGTTTGGTTAAACTAATAATGAACATTGCAATGATTTTTCAAAACTTATGCAAAAGGAATTTAAAATGAGTATGATGAGAGAATTATATTTCTTTGATGATTTTCAAATCTATAAAAAATATTATGGGAATATTTTAAATAAATTTAAATGTATTATTGATTTATTGAAAAAATTTAGACTAGAAAATAGTAAGACTCGTGAAAATATTATGTGTACTAATATAAAAAGTGATTTGGATGAAGATGAGAAACCATTTTATAACAATTTATATAGAGGTATGATTATTAGATTGTTATATATTACTACTAGTAGACCAAACATTATATTTTCTATATGACTTTGTTCTAGATTTTAGTTAAACCCAAAAATAATCTCATCTTACTTCTCTAAAATTAATTTTTATACATTTAAAATTAAAATTTTTTTGTCTTTAAATTATATAAAAACATATATTTTTTATTTAATTTCATATTTAGTTACTGATTTTGGAGGTTGTAGGTTAGATAGAAAGGGTACCTCAGGAACTTATCACTTTTTATAGAAGTCCCTAATTTCATGGTCAATTAAGAAAAATATTCAATTTATTTTTCAATAGGTGAGGCAAAATATATTTTTACTAAGAGTTTATATGCACAAGCCCAATTCTAGACTTTTGAATAAATTTTAATAATATTCATATTTTATGTGATAATAGAAGTGAAATTAATATTTCAAAAAATCATGTGAGTCACTCAAGGACTAACAATATTGATATAAGGAATCATTTTCTAATAGATTATATCTTATAAGGGGATATATGTTTGGAATTTTTAAATACTAAATATCAACTTGTTGATATTTTTACTAAACCACCTCCCACTGCTATTTTTGAATTTATTAATGGGGAGGTAGGTATATTTAATTTTAAATAATTTTTTTCAATAATTAAAAATTTTATTTAATATATATATATATATATATATATATTTAAAATTATAATTAAATAGTTTTATTTTTTTTATCAGTTTAGTTATTTTTAATTCTTGTTAATATATTGCTTATTTATTAGTTGTTTAATAAATTTTGGACTTATTACTCTTTTTGAAAAAGTGTCTTTTCATAATTATATTCTCAAATTATTACTTAGAATATTATGGATTGAGTAGCCAAAATGATTTTATGAAAACTATAAGAAACTAACTCTCTCTAACTTACCCTAAATATTGCATCCTTTTGACCATCAGAGATCTCGATTTCTCTTCAAACCCTAAAATATTAACCTCAATCCATCAAATCTTCTTCAATGAATAAGAAAAAGAGAATAAAAGAAGGTGGACTAATAGAATTTAAGTGTAAGGGATCTTCAAGTTCTAAAATATGAGTCTTTCTATGGAAGGTCATTGATTTTGAGAGGTTGTTTCTGATGAATTTATTGGTAAAGAAAGATCGGGATTTTCAAGGATGAGAATTTTTTTTCATTGGTGAAAATATTGACTATGTTTTTGATAGTGAAGAAGAATATTTTTATTCACACACCCATTTTATATTTGGTGGCATATAGGACATAATATCCTCAAAGGTAAATAATGTGGAGTTTTTGATTTCTTCAGTAGAAATAGACCAATTTTTTTATGTCCCCATATAGGTATTTTTCACTTTAATATTCAAACTATTAAAGATGAAGACATAAATTTGAGGATTTTGTGTCTTTTCTATTTGGATATACCCTTTTTGGGGAGATTATTTTGAAATATCTTGAAAATGAAAAAAAAATTGTTCAATATTATTCAATTTAAAATAGTGCCCTAGATTTTTTAGCTTGATAAAATCCTTTTTACTGACATATATATCATGTTTTTTATGTTAAGTAATACTAAGTAGAATTTATATCAATATTTTCTAAGGTATATATATCACCATTATCAAAAGGAGGCTATAATTTCCTTCTATATATATGTAATACTTGTTTATCTACTTTTTTATAAAAAGAATAAGATCTATGATGATCAGTCAACCATCAGATTTCATCACAATAAAATTATTTTTTCTATATCATTAAGAAAAATTGGTTTATTTTATAGAAATAATAAGGTACAGATGATTCATGTAGGTGGTAATGATCAAGAAGTATATGATTTTCATTCCTAAAGAGAGAGAGAAATCCAAAAGTTAGTTGGATCAATACAATTTTGTGATGTAGAAATTGGTGAATCAAGAATAGAAGAAGTTTATGAGGAAACTAGAAGAAATATTATGGTTGATGTAAATGATTCAACTACTACAATAGGTGTCCCCAAATCTCTTAGTGAACCCTTATGATAATCCAACAACGAGGCCCCTTATTACAAGACCTAGAATAAGAGAATATCTTGTGCTTCAGGAAGAACAAGATGAAGTTGAAAAAGTAGAACATCTTGGTGTCTTAGTTTTTTATATAGAAATAACAACTAAAATTCGAGATTAGTAAGAGGTTCATGGAGAATATTTGGTTAAAAAGAATTATAAATATGGTGGGTAGGTGCACACATATATGGATGAAACTAACGAACTGATTGAAAATTAGATAGTTTTTGTTAGTGAAGATTCATTGGAGAAGGGTGTTATTAAAACTAGTGATCATACATAAGTTATTTCATATTTTTCATCCTCATACTGTGGTAATATTAATGGAAAGACCATTTTTTCTGGTTGAAGTAGGAAATATCAAAAAAAAACCTAGAATATGAATCTTTTGATTCTATTAGTTCTCCAATAAAATATTTTTTATGAAAATTCAATCAATTGAAATATGTAATCTTTAATTTTTAATGTGAGATATAAGTCTATAAAAAATATTTAGAATATTTTAAAAGTTCAAATTTTCCAAGTGATTAATTGAAAAAATTTCAGTCTCAACTATAAAGTATGTGAGAAAATTCTATTTCCAAAAAATATTTTGATTCCTTTTAGAGAGATATAGTTGACTAGAAAGTGAAACTCAAAGAAGTTTCAGTTTTAAAGATTGATTTTAGATAATTAAGGAAATATCTAGGGTGTCAATTGGAATCAATAATAATTAGTTCAATTAAACCAATGGATTTTACTTATATTCATCCAACTTATCTATATTTGATAAGGACGTTTGGATCTTATCACAACTCATCCTCGGGGCCCATGTCGTGACTACCCCAAGCACGCCTTCCATTGGCCAGGGGCTGGGGACTATCACCAAAGGCGTAAATCCTGATAACTGGGAAGACATTGCCTTTGTAAAAGTAAACGAAACACCACAGAGTACAAGTGTAAGTAAAACACTAAGTACAAAAGGAAGTGTTGAAAAGTAAATGGGTCAGAATACAAAACCAACTGAAGTACAACTACAACTGAATGAAAGTACAACAGAAAAAGACAACAACTGGAAGAACGGAAGCGGCTCCTGGGTCATCCTCCTCGGATCCTACCTGAAGGGTAGGTACAGATGGTGCAGCTTCCTGGATCGTCCACCACAGATCCTAGCTGAAGGGTAGGTACAGATAGCCTCCACAACGCTCTCGCCCATCAACCTTCTTCGTGTGTTGTCTCGTCGTGAAGTCCACCTCCAGATACTGACTCGTCGTGTGGTTCACCTCTGGGTGTTGTCTAGTCCTCGAACACTCGGCCTCCGTCAGCACTGCTCGTCGTCTGCAACCAACACAATGAGGTGCGGGCATAGCCCATGTAGGGGTGAGTATAACGATACTCAGTAGGGACCCCGAGACCCTCAAGGTCTCACTAAAACCAACAAGGATAACCACAAAGAAGATCTCAACAGATAACCTCTACTTAGGTATATACCCATACATATACCTAAGTTATCAAGTAACCCATCTCAATCATGAGGAAACACAAATATTATGAAATCAATGGATAACCACTACCCAGGTATATGCCCATACATATACCTAAGTTATCAAGTGACCCATATCAAACATGAGGTATACACAAAGATCATAGACTCAGCTCAAACCAGTGTTTTCATTATCAAAACCGTAACTGCTGAAGAGCTCCATCTCTGGAGTGTACAGTGGTCCTGTCATGACTCCGAGGTACTTCTCACTAACCTAAGACTGCTGAGGTACTCCTCCTATCGAGTACCGCGGGTCAGCCACCCAAACACAGTAGTGCTTCCCGCCGGGGTATGCCAACCAAACACAGTAGTACACACCCCCTAATAGCCTGCAGAGGTACTCTCCGGAAGAGTACCGCGGGTCTGCACTGTCACACAGGTAGTGCTCCGTCCTCCATGGGTCTGCACCCAAACAAAGTAGTGCTTCGTCCAATGGGCTAGTCGACTCACTCCAAGTCGAGTCGGTCAAGCAGTTGTCAGGTCTTAGTCGACTAAACGGTCTTCGTACTCCGCATGCTCGTCTCTAGGAGGGTCTTCTCCACGAGCTACAGGTCGATACGCCAAGTATCTCAAAGTCCCACGAAGAAGTATCTCAAAGGACCGACTCATCATAGGGGTCTCAACGCAACAGACGGTGCGTCAATCGGACGCCTGGTCTGTGAGTTATTAGCCTTTTCGTCCCAGGGGCCCGGTTGGTTTTGTGTACGAACAAACACAGTCGTATCTCAACTATACCCTGAACTCTCATAGGGTATGCTCATAGGGACCGTTTCTCAACGTGATCACCAACGCCGCTGACGGTTCGTCAGACGGACGTCCGGTCTGAAAGTTATCATCATTTCCGTTCCAGGGGCCCGGTTGGATTTTGGGTACAATCCAACCCGGACACTATCCAACTGCATCCAAAACTCCAGCGGAGTATGCAAAAAGTTCCGTCTCAACAAGAGGAATCCAAAAAAGTTGACGGCATGTCAATCGGACGTTCAGAGCTCAAGATATAAGTGTTTCTGCTCCGAGGGCCTGGTTGGTTTCGTATCCGAACCAACCCGGCCGAACACAAAGTTCTCTGAAACCTTGAGTGAAATATATCGAAACGACCGTCTCGATCCAAGGATCACATCGAAACTGATGGTGCATCGATCGGAGGTCCATATCCCATGTTAGGGGTGTTTGAACGGAAATAATATGAAATGGGGGGTCTAGGCCCGGCCCAGCCCGCCCCCCTCACCGCTGATCGATGCCGGCGGCGGTTTGCGCCATCGCCGTTCCTCCGGGATCCCACGCGGCCGTGGGATCCCCCGTGCCGCACCGCCATGGAAATTTGCGGCGGTTTTCTTCCTCCGGCAGCGCGCTAGGGCGCCGCCGCCTCCTGGCGGCCGGACGGCTCCGGCCGCCGCCCCCGGTCGCCGGCGGCGCCGCGCCGGCGACCCGTGCCTCCCGGGTTTCCGCGGGCCACTGGAGTTGCTCTCGTGGTCCTTTTTTAAAACCATCTATGCCAACATTCATCTCAGGTCTCTAACTTTACTGCGGAAGCTTCAAAATTACCTTGTGGCCCCGTTTGTCATCGCCCATCAATCTGTGCTCAACGTTCAACTAGCGGAGTCTTTGAATCGCCTCCGCGGCCTCGACTCTGGCCGCGGTTTCGTTCGGCCTCAACGGCGGGGCGTGACGGCGCTGCACATCCTTTCCGTATTTCTCCATGATTCCGCGCGATGTCGTTGCACCGCACCACCTTCGTTTGAGCCGCAACATAATCAACAACAAGGGGGAGGAGGGTCGGTTGTGTTTGTGTGGTCTGACCTCCTCCTGTTATAATGATAGCAAGCGGACATCAAATAGAATTCGATGCACGACAAAGAAATATTTCACAAGAAAAATCAATAAACCTCAAAATCAACCTGCATGAACGAACGATCCACGGATCAACCTGGAAATGTTTGGTCCACACTCGTCGTTCTTTTCTCAAAAGACAAAAGAACACCAAATAAATTTCCCTACCCCGAAATTGACGTCGCACGTCGTCGAGTCGCAGAAGAAAGGTATCGCTTCTGTCAACGTCGGAAGAAGAAGGAGAATTTTGATGTTGGCGTTGGTCTCCACGATTGGCATCTCCTTCCTTGTCGCAGAAGAGGAAGAAAAAGGATTGGAGAAATCGTAGTGCGTTCTTCGCTGAATCGGAAGGTCGTTCTTCGTTTGGAGATGATGTTCTTCAAAAGAGGGAAGATATCTCTCCCAAATTCTCTCACACAACAACACTCACAAAATAAAATAAGGCCTCTCCTTAATTTATTATTTTTCCATGCATTCAAACTTTTTAAAAAATTCAAACACTTAGTTAAATTAATTGAAGAGTTTTAATCAATTAATTTAAGATGTGTTTTGGAAAAATTAAAGAGTAGAGAGGGGAGAGTTACACAAGTTAAAGTAGAGTTACAAAATTTAAGAGGGAAGTGAGTTATGGGAGGTCAAGGGGGTTATGGGAAGATCAAGGGGGGTTAGGGTCTTGTGTGGGCCCCACCTCCCACATATCCACACATGGGAAGTTGGGTGGTTGTGGGTCCCACCAACAACTTCCCATGGTAGAATTTAACTCCCTTGGTTAAAAAAATAAAATTGTTCACAATTTTATTTATTTCTTCCTTAAACCCCAAAAATTAACTTCTCATCCCAAGAAAACAAATCTACAGTAAAAGTCCTCTTATGCAAATACCAGTGCTATGAGTTCATCGATGTCCTCATATTTCTATTCTGTGTACCGGTTCAAAAGATAGAAAAACACTCTTGTTCGTTCACTGAACGTACCCAAGTTAAACTTAGGAAATTTATTCCAGGCACACCGAGCCTCAGAATCGGGCGCCGTCAGAAACTACGTTCTTGTAAAATCCCAAAGAAAATTAAGAAAAAAATTTCCCTTAAATTTTACGGGTCTTTAAATTACTCTCACCTCAGGGTTTTACATCCTTGTAAAGCTTTAACACAAACTAGGGATACAAAAGCGGTACTGAGCACGCATCTGAGTCTCCTGCTCTCATGTGCTCACCTGGAGGATTTCATACTACTAGTGAAAGCGCACCCGAGGAATCGACCGTCCTCGTAGGATCCACTCCTGTCGATCCTCAATCCCCACTGGAACCTCCATGAAAGTCACTCCATCGCCATCATCCATCTCCTCATGGTCGATGATATGCAAAGGGTCGAGCACGTATCTCCTCAATTGAGATATGTGGAAGTCGTCATACACCTGATGCAACTAAGGTGGATGGGTAAAGCGGTAAACCACCTCGCCTACCCAGCTGAGGACCTAGAAATGTCTGTTGAAACTCGGAGATAACTTTCCATCTTGGCCACATCTCTGTAAACCTCATTGTGGTGAGACCCATATAAGGACGTGATCGTCATCCTCGAACTCTAGAGGTATCTAATTCCTGTGCTACTTGGGGTTTCCTTTTTGCTGACCAAGGAAACCCCATCCCGATGTCATGGTTAAAACACAACCTTTTTGCCTAATACCGTCAATTTGTGTATGAACTGTGATTTCCCAGTCCATACTCAAACCAACGCCGTAAGGCCTCGACGCTGCCACCAAGAGATTCCAACCGAAACTCTCGCCTCAAGGGTCTAACCACACTATCGGCATAAGTGTGATTATCGAGTCTTCTCCCAAGGTATCTCCAGATGTGAGGGTCAAGTCTACGGCTTACCAGAAACTCTAGTTTTGGGACAAGATTTGTGAAAGGAAGGAATGATTCATATCGACGTCTGTTACTACGGTAGCTAGTTGTGGATACAGACTATCCCTTGAATCATTTTTAGATCCATTGGGTCACACTCCTTGACCGCATGCAACCACACTCTTCCTCCGCCCTCCAGCTCCCTGAGCCGGGAGGGGACAACTAAGGCGGGTGGTTGTAGCATGTTAAAATGTACACCACCTCATGCTGCTCTCCTAGATATTCCTCCACGTCTGTTGCTTCGCAGACTCATCTCTCCTTAAAGCTTCCTCTTCTTGAAACATTTAACATGCCTGAGTCTCTAAGACTGGCACTGGTTTCTTATTTCTTACTACACTGTGCAGTCTTCATCCGCTCCTGGATGATCTGTACCTTCTTTGCCTACGATCTGAAAGAGCTGCTAAAATTTCTCCTTTTTCGAAAAGAGAAACTCGGTCTCATCCCCTGGACGAACCATGCCCATTTACTAATACAGTCAATCCTGACATGAATGATGTATTCATGCCATGGATGACGTCGTAAGGCCTCGATGTTACTACCAAGAGATCCAACTATCACTCTTGCATCCAAGGGTTGAGTCACACTGTCGGCATCAGTGTGAGGTCACTGGGTCTCCTCCAGTAGAAATCTCAAAAGTGAGGGTCAAGTCAACAGTTTTAACTGGGACCAGTCAGTATCAACCAAACAAAAGGACAGGAAAGCAAACATCACAATGATAAGTGTCTTTTTATTATTGCAGCTCATAGTACAAAGACACAAATACAACAGCAACATGGAACTAGAAGTACAAGGGACGTATCCACTAGTTCCGCTCCTGTCCACCTGCTCCTAGATCTCTACTACATTGTCCACTGCTCAGCTATTCCTCAAGCACCCGCCGCTGCTTTTGCCTTGGTGGCTCCCCCAACGCCTGCGGATCAACTGTACAGGGGGCCGGACAGTCACTTGTCAGGTGACCCTTCCTGCCGCATTCATAACACTTCCTGCTCCTCGTACGGCTGGCTCTGGTCCTCTTAGACCTCAACATCATCTGTCTACTTCCCACAGATGACTCGGCTACTGATCAAAAATCCTGCGGCAAAGGCAGCAGCTCATGTACATGCTCGGGGTGTAGAGCTACTGGCACAAACTCCACCCTGAAGAAGGTCTCGAAGTCTTCCCATGTGAAGGTCATCCCGTCGCAAAACTAGAACAAGTGGCTCCACCACCTGCCTGCTGCTTCCTGAAGAAGGCTGGCAGCAAAGATCACAATGAAGTCTGTTGGTGTCCCCACTAGCCTGAAGACTCTCACCACAACCTCCAGCCAATCCTCAGCCGCCTGTGGGTCCATCTCTCCCCGAAACCTGGGTGGCCTCTAGTGTTGGAACTCGTGTAGCGCGCTCAAGTGGTGTGCATCGCCTACTGCTGGGGCTGGTGGAATCGGTGGCCCAACATATGGTAGTACCGCTAGTGCCTCCGCTAGTGCCTCAACTGCAAGAGGGCCCTGTACTGAAGCCTTGTCGCTCAGCAGGCTGTCAGTACACACATCCCTCTGGGATCTAGCTGGTCGTCCATGAAAAGGCATCCTGAAAGAAACAACGTGACATAGTCAAACGTTTATACCTGGTGAGCTGACTTGGTTTGATCTGACTTTTAAAAACTTATGGAAACACACATGCAATCAGTGTTTTCGTGCACAAAGTCGGAAATCAGTTGTCAGGATCCTGCTGTATTGATATGTCGGCCGCCCACACCAACACTAGACTCCCTGAACTGAAGACCACACTCGGTACCCTTAACATTATTGCTTCACAGAAAGAAAATATCAGAGTTATAAGTTCTGCGGTAGAACCAACTCCTCGGATACCAATTTGTCACGACTCGTCCTCGGGGCCCGTGTCGTGACTTCCCCAAGCCCGCCTTCCATAGGCTAGGGGCTGGCGACTAGCACCAAAGGCATAAATCCCGATAACTAGGAAGGCATTGCCTTTATAAAAGTAAACAAAACACCACAGAGTACAAGTGGAAGTAAAACACTAAGTACAAAAGGAAGTGCTGAAAAGTAAATGGGTCAGAATACAAACCCAACTAAAGTACAACTACAACTGAACGAAAGTACAACAGAAAAAGACAATAGCTGGAAGAATGGAAGCGGCTCCTGGGTCTTCCTCCTTGGATCCTACCTGAAGGGTAGGTACAGATGGTGCAGCTTCCTGGATCGTCTACCATGGATCCTACCTGAAGGGTAGGTACAGATAGCCTTCACAACGCTCTCGCCCGTCAACCTCCTCCGTGTGTTGTCTCGTCATGAAGTCCACCTCCGGATACTGACTCGTCGTGTGGTCCACCTCCGGGTACTGTCTAGTCCTCGAACACTCGGCCTTCGTCAGCACTGCCCGTCGTCTGCAACCAACAAAACGAGGTGCAGGCATAGCCCGTGCAGGGGTGAGTATAACGATACTCAGTAGGGATCCCGAGACCCTCAAGGTCTCACTAAAACCAAAAAGGATAACCACAAAGAAGATCTCAACAGATAACCTCTACTTAGGTATATGCTCATACATATACCTAAGTTATCAAGTAACCCATCTTAATCATGAGAAAACACAAATATTATGAAATCAACGGATAACCACTACCCAGGTATATGACCATACATATACCTAAGTTATCAAGTGACCCATATCAAACATGAGGTATACACAAAGATCATAGACTCATCTCAAACCAGAGTTTTAATTATCGAAACCGTAACTATTGAAGAGCCCCATCTCTAGAGTGCACAGTGGTCCTGTCACGACTCCGAGGTACTGCTCACTAACCTAAGACTGCTGAGGTACTCGTCCTTTCGAGTACCGTGGGTCAGCCACCCAAACACAGTAGTGCTTCCCGCTGGGGTATGCCACCCAAACACAGTAGTGCACACCCCCTAATAGCCTGCAGAGGTACTCTTCAGACGAGTACCGTGGGTCTGCACTGTCACACAGGTAGTGCTCCATCCGCCATGGGTCTTCACCCAAACAAAGTAGTGCTCCGTCCACTGGGCTAGTCGACTCACTCCAAGTCGAGTCGGTCAAGCAGTCATCAGGTCTCAATCGGCTACACGGTCTTCGTACTCCGCACGCTCGTCTCTTTGAGGGTCTGCTCCATGAGCTACAGGTCAAAACGCCAAGTATCTCAAAGTCCCACGAAGAAGTATCTCAAAGGACCGCCTCGTCATAGGGGTCTCAACGCAACAGATGGCGCGTCAATCGGACGCCTGTTCTGTGAGTTATTAGCATTTTCGTCCCAGGGGCCCAGTTGATTTCGTGTATGAACCAACCGGGTCGTATCTCAACTGTACCCCGAACTATCATAGGGTATGCTCATAGGGACCGTTTCTCAACTTGATCACCAATGCCGTTGAGGGTTCGTCAAATGGATGTCCGGTCTGAAAGTTATCATCTTTTCTATTCCAGGGGCCCGGTTGGATTTCGGGTACAATCCAACCCAGCCACTATCCAAATATATCCAAAACTCGAGCGGAGTATGACAAAAGTTCCGTCTCAATAAGAGGAATCCAACAAAGTCTACGGCACATCAATCGGACGTCTGGAGCTCAAGATATAAGCGTTTCCGCTGCGAGGGCCCGGTTGGTTTCGTATCCGAACCAACCCGGCTGAACCCAAAGTTCTTCGAAACCTTGAGTGAAATATACCAAAACGACCGTCTCAATCCAAGGATCACATTTCAACTGATGGTGCGTCGATCGGAGGTCCGTATCCCATTTTATGGGTGTTCGAACAGAAATAATCCAAAATGGGGGGTCTGGGCCCGGCCCGGCTCGGCCCCCTCGTCGTTGATCGATGCCGGCGGCGGTGTGCGCCGCCGCCGTTCCTCCGGGATCCTGCACGACTGCGGGATCCCCGGTGCCACACCGTTGCGGCAAGCCGCGGCGGGTTGCTTCCTCCGGCGGCGCGCTAGGGCGCCGCACCGGCGACCCCTACCTCCAGGGTTTCCGCGGGCCAACGGAGTTTCTCCGGTGGTCCGTTTTCAAAATCATCTGTGTCGGCGTTCATCTTGGGTCTCGAACTTTACTGTGGAAGCTTCAAAATTACCTTGTGGCCCTGTTTGTCATCACCCATCAATCTGCGCTAGACAATCAACCAGCAGAGTCTTCGAATCGCCTCCGTGGCCCCGACTCCGGCCGCGGTTTCGTTCAGCCTCAACGGCCGGGCGCGACGGTGCCACGCATCCTTGCCGTATTTCTCCATGATTCCGCGCGATGTCGTTGCACCGCGCCGCCTTCGTTCGAGCCACAACATAATCAACAAGAAGGTGGAGGAGGGTCGGTCGTGTTTGTGCGGTCCGACCTCCTCCCGTTATAATGATAGCAAGCGGCCATAAAATAGAATTCGACGCACGACAAAGAAATATTTCACAGGAAAAATCAATAAACCTCAACATGAACCTGCATGAACGAATGATCCGCGGATCAACCTGGAAATGGTTGGTCCACGCTCATCGTTCTTTTCTCAAAAGATAAGAGAACACCAAATAAATTTCCCTACCTCGAAATTGGCGTCGCACGTCATCGAGTCGCGGAAGAAAGGTATCACTTCTGTCAACGTCAGAAGAAGAAGGAGAACGTTGTTGTTGGCATCGGTCTCCATGGTCGGCATCTCCTTCCTTGTCACGGAAGAGTAAGAAAAAGTATTGGAGAAACCGTAGTGTGTTCTTCGCCGAGTCGGAAGGTCGTTCTTCGTTTGGAGATGATTTTCTTCAAAAGAGGGAAGATCTCTCTCCCAAATTCTCTCACACAAAAAAAACTCACAAAATAAAATAAGGCCTCTCCTTATTTTGTTATTTTTCCATGCATTCCAACTTTTTTAAAAATTCAAACACTTAGTTAAATTAATTGAAGAGGTTTAATAAATTAATTTAAGATGTGTTTTGGCAAAATTAAAGAGGAGAGAGGGGAGAGTTACACAAGTTAAAGTGGAGTTACAAAATTTAAGAGGGAAGTGAGTTATGGGAGGTCAAGGGGGTTATAGGAAGATCAAGGGGGGTTAGGGTCTCATGTGGGCCCCACCTCCCACATATCCACACATGGTAAGTTGGGTGGTTGTGGGTCCCACTGACAACTTCCCATGGTAGAATTTAACTCCCTTGGTTAACAAAAATAAAATTGTTCACAATTTTATTTATTTCTTCCTTAAACCCCAAAATTTAACTTCTCCTCCCAAGCAAACTCATCTATGGTAAAAGTCCTCTTAAGCAAATACCGACACTACGAGTTCATCGGTGTCCTCAGATTTCAATTCCGAGTACCGGTTCAAAATATAGAAAAACCCACTCGTTCATTCACTGAACGTACCCGAGCTAAACTTCGAAACTTGATTCCGGGCACACCGGGCCTTAGAATCGGGCGCCGTCAGAAACTACGTTCTTGTAAAATACCAAAGAAAATTAAGAAAAAAATTTCCCTTGAATTTTATAGGTCTTTACAGATCTATTACAACCATTTTATCTGTAATAAATGATAAAATTCAAAACTTATAGTGTGATAATATCCCACTTTACAATATGTTATAAAATCAAAAGGATCTTGTTGAAATATTGACCTCTTGTGAATTGGGTATTATAAACATTTCAATCAACTAAGTTAGATGATGTAGAAATTATATAGTCTGAAAAGACTATCGATGATTTTATAAAAATAAATTTAGTTGAATATGTTAAAATGAAACAAGATTCCAAGATTTTAATGAATTAGTGGGCTGGAATGTTTAATCAAAAATTTTAAGTGATGATAGAAGATCTTTTGTCTATTTGAGATTCTTTTACATATGACTCATCATCAAAACCAGAGCCTTCTCCCTCATCTAATTCAACCTCTTAGTCCTTTTAATCCAAATTTTTCATTGAAATAAAGGAAATTTTTAAATTAAATTATTTATTTCTTGATATTATGTTTACTTATTTCATGTTTATCTTTCGAAATATATTGATTGTACATGAATCATTTTGACTTATCATAACAAAACATTCACTACCAGGCTTGTGCAACAATAATTGTGTAATACTCCATTTTTCAATACATTATTTTTGATATCAAAAAAGGGGGATAAATTATTTATTGAAACAATATACTTATGAATATGATATTAAATATGGATATTGATAAATTTGGATATACATATATATATAATTAATTAATTAGTTTGAAAATCAAATATTTTATATAATATTAATTTTTTATATAAAATTTATAAAACATAAAATGAGAAATAAATTTTCTTTTATATCTCTTAAAACATTATTCTATTTGTGTTTACATTTCCAATATTTTCTATATGTTTTAAAATATGGTTTTTTTATCATAAAAAAGGTAGATTGTTGGTCATGTGTTGTTCCAATAATATTATTTTAATTTTCATTGTTTTTGATGCTTAAAATAACCTTGATTATTTTACTAGTAAAAAAACATTAATTGTTGTTAATGATTATATTTATTGGAAAACTTATATTGTTCTATAGTTATTTTAGTTTAAAGTTTTATATAATGTTTTATGGACATGTTTTTAATAATTATAGAAACACTATTTATACCCTACTTTCGGTAAGGAACTGTAATTTGGTACCCTACATTTGGAGTGAACGTATGGATAAGAAACCTTAAACTTGGTAAAATTAAATATTAGAAACAATAATTTAAAAATAAATTATATATTTGAGGATCTAACATATGGTTCAATAACGCAACATTTTGAATTCAATTGTACGCTATCAACTGTACTTTTTAAGTATACCCTATTTTTGATCTAGTCAACAACAAAGTTTAAATTCAATATATTTTCCATGATTTATGTAAAATGGTATTATTAGAATTAAATATATCTCTAAATATTTTTAAAAACTGATTTAAAGGACATTATTCAATATATCAAATCATTCCTATTTCTATGGGAAGTTTTTATTTTCTCTATGCATTCAAATTCAATTAATTATGATTTATCAGGTGATATTTTGGGTTCTATTCCATTTGAAGAAAATTGAGTTTTACTATTAAATATGAAAAGTTTCATCATTTTATGTAAGAAATTATTTTTAGGAATTATAATATCCTTTATATTCTAAATAATTACACTTTGGAAACAGAAATGTTTTGATCTTTTTCTTTTTAACTATTGTACTACTTTAACTACTTCAATATTTATATTACTATATTTATTTGAGAATAATATAAAACCATGGTGAATTTGAAGTTTTTCCTTCTTGATTAATTTTATCTATAAATAATAAGATCCATTTTCTGTCAGTCTCTGCTACAATTATGAGATTATTTTGTTTTCTCAAAAAACTAGTCAATATTTATTTTTTAGAGTATTGGATTCTCATACAAATTTTTGGTGAAGTGTCAGATTCTCTCACTATGATATAGATTTAGAGGTTACCTATAAAATAACCTATATGGTTTTAAGGTGTCAACTTCTTATACTCAGTTGTGGAGGCCTTATGATAAGAGGACCTATTAAGTGAAAATCACCACGCTCACTGAGAGAGTGTTGGTGGAGTGGACTAGAAGACCTTTGTGCCATGAACCATTATAACTAATACTATGATCTTATTATCTATTTTATATACATAATTTTTTTAAATAATATAATTCTTCATATATTTAAAATATATTAATAAGGATAAGATTTTATTTGGATAATATTATTAAGAGGAAATAATTCACCCCCTCTTGAGTATATTCGTATTATTTTGACCTAACAAGCATGGTTTTATAATTTTTAATCCCATGTTGATTAACTAATTATCATCTAAAACATTATTATACACTACAAAAATACCAATGTAATAATTGATAATATATAAACCTATGATATTATCCATGCACTATTTTGGATAATAACATCACCAAATCGTCACCTCCTTCATTATATCAAAACTTAATCAAACCAACCACTGTTAGAAAAAACCATAACATAATATACTAACCCGTAATATTGTTTTTTTACATCAAGTTGAATTTCTCCCCAAATTCAACTCTTTGTCCCACTCTTCCTTTTACAATTCTCAATAAACACAATAGAAAAAATAAATAGAAAAACCCACCCCTCTATAAAATAGTTTTCCCAACTGAAGTTTAAATTTTGAGAACACCTTAAAAATATGGTGTTTTATGTTTGGGTTTCAGTTGTTTATAAATATATAATAACTAAATAGTTCAAAAATAATTATAAAACAATACAGATTACCACTTAATAATACAAAAAAAATTGTAAATGTATTAATTGTTTCTTTTAGAGAAGGCTTATTCAACATATTATTTACATAAAGAAATTATTTTTGAAACATGAGATACACTAGTTACATCTAATTTAGGGATACCAAATATAAATGAATTAAAAATGAACACTAGAACTATTAAATATTATTATTTCATAATGATTTATTATAAAAATATTACTTAAATATATGGAAGTTTGGAAGAGAATTCCAACACAGATATCTCACATGGATGTGTTATTATTGAGAAGTAATGATTTTTAAATACAATGATATGATTATCTGAAAGGTGGAGAAACACTTATCATTCAATAATATAATATCGATATATTAACAACTCATAAGTTAAAAACCCTAATTAGATAACTAAAGATATATGAGGTTGAGACTGATGTTTCTTAAGCATACTTCAAAGATAAAAAATGGTGGATAATAGATTTTAAAACAATAACTAAGGAAAGGAATGGAAAAGAGGATTTTAATTTCAATAAGAATGATGGTTAAGTATAATTTTTTGATGATGATGAATAATTAAATTAAATTTAACCAATATTCAAGTAAATATTAAATAAAATTAAGTAAATAGATTATCTTAGGGAAAATCTCAAGAATTCATATTTTATAATTTAATAAGAAATATTACATCAAACCTAATTATCAAAATATTAAGTAGAATAATTGAATTGAATATTTTAAAAAAACTAATAATGATATGAAAATTACCATCAGAAATGTTAAAGAGTAAAACTTAATAGTATTGATTTATAAATAAAATAATAGGAAAAATCTTTTCATTTCTTTATGAAAATTTTCTATGTGTTTAACTCTAAATTTTATTTTATTTTTAATTTTTTGAGAAATCGGTTTACTATTATAATGAAATTTAAAATGATTTAAATGAATTAATAGAAAAATATAAGTGAATATAAATGTCTCTTTTAATTTTTTTTTATTAAAAAATATTATCAACTAATAAAATAAATTGTTTAAAAACTCATATAATAGAAAATTAAATCCTTAATGAACTAAAATATATAAATAACCAATTAAATTTAACCTTGGAAATGAATAGTTAAGGAAAAAAACAATGTGAATGAGTTATTATTGAAATAATTATAAACTAAAGAAAGACCATGATGTGATGAATATCACTACATCATGGTTTGTGCTGAAGTAAAAACATTATATTGATGGTTTCTATATCAGGGTTATGTGTATGAAAATAATAATTATATGAAAATACATATAAAATGTTATTTTAACCCAATAAATGATATCATATGCCTATTTATAATATAAAATTATGATATTAAAAGTATTTTAGAAAATTTTTTATATGTGAAATGTTTTATTAATAGTCGGTAAAATATTATAAAGTGTTGTGTAATGTGGTTTCATAGTTCATTTTTTTGAAAATATTTGGATTGATTAAACATAATATAAGTAAAAATTTTATGAAATTTTAGATATTACGATATATTATAAATGAAAATTATTAAAACTGATTAAATTTTTCCATAACTATGATATGATAATAAAATTGTTTCATAAAAAATTAGTAGATTGTGTATATGTTTTCTATATAGTATTTAACTCAAAGGTTTGAGAAAGTCATTAGTGAGAGAGAAATACTAATGATATGTTTTTTTGGTGTTTTATAAAAATAGGGGACTATCATTGGAGGAAGGAGTTTATTGTATGATTTTAAGAAATCTACCTCATCCACTTAGGACAATTAAACAGCTCAGTTTCTTTATAAATTAAGTTATGTTATTCTTTATTTATTATATCCAATTTAAACAAAATATGGTTGGATATTGTGGAAATGGTTTTTTGGTTAATTTATAATGTATATAGATAAGTATTTTCCATACTAAACCTAATAGTGATATCAAATTCAGTTCCTCTTAATTTAGTTTGAATATTTTATTATATGAAGAACCTAGAAAAAAGTACTTCTAGTACAACTATTTCTGGTTTGAAAAAATGGTTATGGTTTATTAAAAAAAGTCATAACCATAATGTTTTTAAATATAAGTAAATCATGTTTTAGGATTACATTAATAGAAATTATATTCTTAATATAAAATGATCATAGTTTATGAAAATTTATAAAATTATGTCATGGTTTTAGAAAAATGGGTCATAGAAAAAATTTGTGAAAAATAGAGGACCAAAATTGCATATTATTATATCATTGGTTTAATATATTATTATCATGGTTTGTGTTGAAATTAAATTTAATAATAGAAAAAATGATATGTCTACAACAAATCATGTTATGGTTCAAAAATATGACTTTTTAGGTCCACGTTTGAAATAAATTATAAGAAAACATCATGGATCATTTAAAAATGGTTTAATATGTAAATAACCACATTTTGGTTTGTGTAAGAATTATATTTCCATATGTAAATCCATGAAATTAATAAAAAACTACTTTTAAAACAAATTCTACCAAGATAAAAAATAACATGGTTTATTTTGAAAATTATTTTCATATGTGAATAATAATGTTATGTTTAATAAAGAGATGTCAAATAGTTTTAGGATTTGTTAAGAAAAATTATTTTCATTATATTTTCAAAAACCTTCTTCACACTTTCATTGAATTATAATGGGGATTTATCTCATACCATTTTTTTGTGGATTTAATGTATATTTAAATGGAATTTACATGGATTATGTAAAAAAATTTAATATAAATTGTTTATATTATAATTCTATGTAGATTTATAAATTCTTTATATTAAAATTATAATTTGTTTTTTCTAGTGATTATAAATTAAAAAATAAGGATAAATATTATAGAGTTTTATTAATTTATAAAATATTTATAAATTTTTAACATTAAAAGTTCATATATTAACAAATAAAATATTTGTAATATAATGGATTATATATATATATATATATTATAGGTAAATTATGAAATATAAAAAATTCATATTAGTGATATAAATATAAAGGGTTAATATTTATATATAATTGAATACCCATAAAATGATGTCTTAATTATAACGTGTTCATAATTATTTATTTTTATAAATTGTTCATAAATGTTCATCTCATGTAAAAATTTATGAATTGTTTATAACACCATTATATTTTTGAATACATTCCTCTTTAATTAAATTTAATTTCTTTTGTAGATTTTTTTACATGTAACATCGAGATTAAATGAATTTCAATATACTACTAAAATATTACTATTTAACTTGTCCATTATAACCAAGCCACTTAATTATTGGGTATGAATATGAGTAAATAAATTAATAAAATTATATGGTTTATAAATTTATAACATAAAATCAATGGCTATCTATTTATTAGAAATAAAATAACAATTATTTTAAATAAAATAAAATGTTTCCTAAAAAAATGTAGTTTTCTAAAAGGTGACATTATTTCACTTTTTGCACAATATTTTAGAATTAATATTTACAAATTTTAGAATTTTTTTACAAAAGGAACTTATTTCATTAAATCATAATTTCAAAATTACTTTAGTTTTAATTTTGAATAATTTTTTATAAAGAATAATTTTTCGATAAGAGTGAAAAATAGTGGTTTTTATTTAAAAATAAATTTTCATTTAAAGGATTTAAAAGTTCTATTTTGATTTCAAATTATTTTTAAAGTAATATTACTAAACTTATTTTATAATAAATACAATTTAGTTCATTAGAATAAAATTCATTTTTTTTATATTATAACTTTGTATACTTATGAGAATATTCTCTTTGGAAAACTGATTTTTTGTTACGTCTGTGAGCTTAATTTTAAATTAAAATTTTCCACTTATTTGAATGGAATTTGGAAAAATAGATTCCATGTTTCTAATAATTATAATTAATATAATATAATAAGTTAAACTTAAATTTTTTTCATAATGGATAGTAAGAACTGTAAAAATTAATTATTACTGTTAAGGTGAAAACAAGTTTACTGAGGGTTAAACTGAGATGATAATTGTTGAAATTACATAAAAATGTTCAATATATGTTTTATGGTGGTATTTATACATTATATCAAAAAAAATTATATTATTATCTAGTATGGATCCTTGTGTCATGTGAAAAACGTATGTATCACTTTTTCTTTTAAAAAATTCCAAGTGTGTCCCCCCCCCACATATAAATGGTCGTACCCTCTCCTAACCTATTCACACTCCCAAAGAATTTTTTTTATGTAAAAAGAATAAATAAATATCTTCCTTACATCACTCCATCCCCATAAAGGCCTTTTTTATTATAAATCTTATCTAGGAAGGCTTTAGGTATAAACCTAAAGTGGTTGTCCAGAGAAGTGGTAATGTTCATAACCATGCATTTTCATTTTAAATCTTCCAATAACTCACTAAAATATTATAAAAATTGGATAAAATAGTAAAATTATTATCTAATATATACTAGGTTTTTTTATCTTAATTTAATAACCAATATCTATCTCATATTCTATCAAACAGGAAACAAAATTGTTGATCGTGTGTATGACAAACTACCTCCTCGTAAACCGATGTAATTAATTTTCCATAAACACCTCTCACGACTGAATATAATGATGGATTTAACATATTTATATTATATTTATGATATTAATATACTTATGAAATTATAGTATCACATATACCTTCTTACCTTCCAATCTATTGGAAAACAATAACATCTCTCATGCATACATGTGAAGCACTACCTCCATGTAATGATGTGAAATGTTTTATATTTAATTTTTACATGGATGGTAATATGGATATATTTAATTAATATAAATTAAATATTTTATTTAATAATGTTTTTATAATTTGGAACCTTACTTACCTTTTTTGAGTTCCATCTATTGGAAAAATAGAAACAACGCTTATGCATATGTATAACCAATTGTCCCCTAAATGGTGTAACAAATTTCCCCTCTAAAAATTTTATGGAATAGTATAAATACTTATAAAATGATTATATATTATATTTAAATAATTTTTAACATTTTGGATATGATTTAACCACAATCAATGTAAAATAACCAAAACTATCGAATAAAAAATTCATGAAAAACGGAGCAACTGTCACCCAAACAGTGATTTTAACAAAGAATTATTAATAAAATGGTCCCAAAATACTATAAGTTAATAATATATGGTATGAAATATATGATTATGTTTATATAATATATTTTTAATAAAGTAGGTTCTAACATGGATAAAGTAAATTAGACATGAGGTAAGGGTTTCTTGTATCACTTTTACTTTGGCGAGATGTATTCCATTTTCACCACTAATTTCGATTTTAGTATTTAAAATATCATAGTGATATATTATATCATGAATATATTTATATTAATTCTATTTAAAGTTTCATTTTATGTTATTTCTTTCATGGGGCTTATAATTCAAAAGATAACTAAGTGGTAAGGGTTTATTTCACAATATCATCACCATTTGAGATTGTTTATGTTTAAGCCTCCATTGGGGGAATTGTTTGATATTTCTAACTTAAATACAATATATTTTCTTTTAATATGAAAATTCATGATTTTTTAAAGTAATAATACTATTTTATCTATTTTTACTTAATTTTTTTAAGAAAATATAACTTTATTTCCCATTTCAGTTGAAAATATTTTTTCTTCCAAATCTATGTTTTCTAAAAATATTTTCAAGAATGATTTAATATTATACTATGACTATTTAATGTGATTTTTAACCATGATTTAATTTTTAAAAAAGTTTTTGAAATGTATTTCCTACTAATATATAAATTTTTTATTTTTAAAAGTTATTTTAAAGGTGAAAATGATATTTTCTTCAAGAATTTTTTTATTAATGCTTTTGGTATTTATATTTATAAATGACAAAAAACATTATTTAAATATTTCCCTGTTGTGAATATGTTGTAATGATTACATTATTATTATTTCTAAATATGTTATATGATCAGTTTGACTAGGGATTTACTATTTTTATACCATCCACTATATCACTTGGAATGGTTTATGAATATTTTTTAAGTATTAACATTTTGTTTTCTAGTTTTTCAATATGAATGTTTATTATGTTTCACCCCTTTTATATGATAAATTAATTGGACATAGTAAGTGAGATAAAAGGTTCATTATAGCCTCTCGATGCATCAATAGGTGTCATGATATAAACTAGGTTGGGTATTTGGCCTAAGACTAACCAATTTAGGTAAGATACCTTGAAACAAGTATTTAATGGTATTTTTATTATGTCCATCATTATGAAAAAAATCATTATGAGAATATTTATTGTTATTCCATGTGATTATTAAATTTTTTATAATATCCACGGTTATGTTTTAAGCTCATATAATTATTTATATGGAATTATTTTATCATCATTTATTCTGAACATATAATAGTCATGTAATTGATTTAATGGTATGTGTTTCAGTTATTTACCTTTTCGTATTGGCTATGACTTATTTATTCATAATATCTTATACTTTACACATACCATTAATAAGCATTAGAGCTCACAAATTTCTTATGTTTCTTTTCACCTAGATTATAAGAGGTTTATTATGATTGATATTAAGGGATATGCTAAATAGAATTATGGGTTTCTCAAATAAAATACTATGTTTTATTTTATATGTTCAATTTTAATTTTATATTTAAGTATTTATAAAGTTTTCTAATACTACGAAACTATTTAGTCCTTTATAATGTAATTCCTTATATATTGTGCCAATGTAATAATGTAACCACCATCTCTGGGCTAATAGGGTTGGGTTCATTACAGTTGGTATTGGAGGATGTTTAGTAGAAATAATGGGAACTATATTTCAGAAAACATATATTATCGAACATAACCCTATGTTAGATGTTGAGGATAAATAAGGTTATAGGATAAAATACTAATGTTTTATTAAGTTAGATATTATGTAGATTTTCTAGTAATATATCACAATGTGGATACTAAAATTGGATTTGGATATGAAACAGTCGTACCTAGGGATAATAACTCTAAAAATTATGCATTGGTATTTGAATCGATCATCACCTATTGCATAATAATTTCCCTTGATGAACACTTAGTTTGAAACTATTTGGGGATATTATTAGGTTAATTCACATGTTCTTAAAAAACCATTATAAATGATTTTAATGATAACAATAAATGACCTAGGTTAAGCCAAAAGTTTATTAGACTGACAATAAGTTATCATAATTTAGACATCCTATAAATTATTATGTAGTTTCCCATTATGATTATTATTTATCATACTTTTTTTTAGTTTTAGTTAATGAATGGATCAAGAAGGAATCATGTTAACACTCAATGTGATGGAAAATGTGGTGATTATGAGAAGACAAATGGGATGGTAACATGAGTGAGAGATATTGTTATTATTCCAAATTTGTGATCACAGTATATAATTAAAAACCTAAACATAAAATAACTCAAAGAATTACCAAATAAGATAAGAATGAAGTTCACTAAGAGCATTAGTGGTGGAGAATATGGAAGAAATAATGATTAATTTCCTAAATGTTAGAAATGTTGGAAGAGAAAACCATGATAAAATCTCAAAGAAACATAAAAAAATTATGTGTGTAAAATAAGGGAATAGATCAATTAATTACTAAGGAAAAGAGAGGAGTTCTATAGAGAGAAATAAATTTCATTATAGGGATCCATTTATAGTTCATTGTCTTAAATTTGGTGAACCTGGGCATTGCTTTAGTCAATGAACTCTTTGAAAGGTTAACTCCTATACAATGGAAGGACCTTTGTTATACCAATTGTTAATGTAAAAAATGGATGTATTATATATGTATTGGGATCCTATAATTATGTTATAGAAGTATTTTATCAATGGTATTTTGGTTATAATAATCTTGAAGCATATACAGATTGTATTAATTTTTTGAAGAATACATGTATTCATCTAAGATTAACTAATGGGATATAGATACCATCACGGGTTTATGAGTTTAATATTTATCATAAGTTCAAAATATTAGATGCCCCTTTTATGTTTTATGTGATGGAATTCCAAGAGGAATATAGTATTTTGAATAAAATTTATGGTAATATAAACCTTGGATTAGTTTGGATTTTTGTGAAAAAGTTATTTTATGAATATTACATTAATGTTTTCAGGACATAAGTGTGAAGTTTTTGATTAAATTTTGAGTTAATATGAACATTATGTGAAGGAAATAATATTCAATTAAGATTCTTGTATTTTATGAAAAAATAAGCTATATAGAAAACCTTAGTGGTTAACAAATGACTTGCTGATTAAAATTATTTTTTAGTATTTTCAACATAGTTTTGGGAAACTTATATGAATTATGTCAATATAGTTTTAGAAAAATTACAACACTATACTGGGTGGAAAACCATCACATCCGGAAAGGTTGTGGGTCTTGGACCCACAACCAAAGGGTGAAAAGGGTGTAGTTCCTACCACTAAACTACATGATGCACTGGTTAAGATGATATTTTTTTTACTCAAATGGTCTAATAGATAGATATTAATTTTATCAATTTTTTTATTTGTATGATTTTGATGCAATTAATGATATTTTAGGAGATGTTTTATTGAGTTTAGATATATATATATATAATCATTAGGTAAAATGTTTATGATTATTTTAGAAGAGTGATATTATTATTTTAGAGATGTAAGATGAAGGGGTTTATGAATAAATACTTATGGAATTTATTGAGTTGGACTTTGTGTGTTACTATTGAGGTTTATCAATTAATGTATTATATTATTTAACTTTTGATAACCATCTTTAGTTTTGGTAAATTTTAAGAGATATATAGAAGGACTTTTCACTCTTTTATGGGTCTTAAGATTCACTAAAACTTAATTTTAGTGCTTCAAGAATATAAATTTCATCATGGATACTCATCTATTAGAGTAATAAATGAAGGGGAAATTGATCAAAGCACAACCAAAGGAGGAATTGTTCTTATGAAATGAATAAATGTAAAGTTAGTATATTTTCTAGTGTTCTATATATTGATATTAAAATAATCACTCAACTTTTGGAAATGGTTCTTCAAGAAATAATGTTAACCTATTGAAATCACATCCAATGAATCAATGGACTTTTCACCCATCATAGATTTATGGGGTTGAGGTTGTTAACTTTCTCCTGAATAGTTTACTTTCTTGTGATCAATGATTTTTATCACTCTTCATATTTCTTTACGAGGTTATTACTTTTCCATATTTTTTACTTAAAACTAATGTTTCCTACATGGAAACCTGGTTATGTGATGACCTTCATACTTACATTTCTCTATTATCAAGAGGAATTTTTATTATACCTTTTTAGGATTTAGTTTTCAATAATGATTATACTTATAATGAAAAATATATAATTATGAGGGAGAAATCTATTTGGAGGGGGGTAGAATGTAACACTTCAAAATTTTATAAGATATTCCTATTTAAATAAATTTTATTTCTTAGATTGATTATGTGAAATGAAACATAATGTTTAAATGTACCACAATATACTATTAAAACATTATTATTTAATGTGACCATTACAACCAAGTTGTTAAATTAAAAGGTATGAATAGGAATAACTAAATTATAAAGATTACATAACATAAAAATTTATAAAAAAATCAATGGTTATCTATTGACTCGAAATAAAATAATAATAATTTGAAAGAAAAGTAAATGTTTTCTAAAAAACTATATTTTTCTAAAAGGTTATATCGTTGCGCTTTTCCCATATAATTTAAAATTATTTTTTAAAAAATTTAGAAAATGTATCTTATAAAATAAAATTAATTTTTTATATCATTATACTAAAATTATATTGAAGTTAATTTTTTATAATTTTCAAAAAAGAATAATTTTTTGATAAATAGTAAAAAATATGATTTTTTAAAGAAAATTAAATTTTCATTTAAAACATTTAAAAGATAAATTTTGATTTTAAATTATTTTAAAATTAAAATAAGTACAATTAAATTAAAATAAAAAATCATTTCATTTGAATCAAATTTATTTTTATTTTTGATATTAACACTTTCTATACTTATGAGAATTTTCTCTTTGGAAAACCGCTTTTTCGTCACAACTGTGGGTTTAATTTTAAACTAAAAATTTAAAATTATGTAAATGAAAATTTTAAAAATGTATTATATATTTATAACCAAAATAGTTAATATTATTTTATAAGTTAAACTTAATTTTTGGTCATAATGAATAATGAAAATAGTAAAAATTAATTATCATGTTTAAGATTAAAATGGGTTTACTGATGGTTAAGCTAAAAAGATAAGGGTTAAAATGACCCATTAACATGTCAAATTTATATTTTATGGAAATATTTAGACCTTATATCATCCATGTTTCTAGAATGATCCTTGTTTTATCCTTTTTTTGTGAAAATCATGGATATCACTTTTTATTATAAAAAATTTCAAGTGTGTTCCCTCCCCCACTTAAAAATTCCACCGCTCTTCTCTCTTAATCACACTCCCAAATCATTTTTTTGAGAAATAAATGAATAAATGTATTCCTTATATACCTACCAAAATCCTTGAGTCCTTTTTTTGATCATAAATTCTATCTAACAGGGCTTTAGGTATAAACGTAAAAAGATTGTCCGAAGAAAAGATAAAGTTCATAACTATGTGTTTTCAACTTAATTATTCCTATAACTCATATAATATTATAAAAAATGATAAAATAATAAAAAATTATATAAAATATACTTATATGTTATTATTATAATGTAATAACTAGTATTAATCTCCCCTTTTATCAAATAGGAAACAAAACCATCAATTGTGTGTATGGCGGACTACCGCGTCATGAAACAATGTAATTAATTTTCCATCACCACCACTCAAGATAGGATAAAATCAAAAATTTAAGATATTTATATGGTTTTTATGATATTAATATAATTATATAATTATAATATCACATAAATCTTCTTACCTTCCAATCCATTGGAAAATAATAACGTCACTTGTGCGTACATGTGGACTACCACGTCCACATAACAATGTTAAATGTCTTACATTTTATTCTGACCTAGATGGTAATAAGCATAAATTTAATAAATATAAATTAAATATTTTATATAATAATGGTTATTTAAGGTGAAATATTTTTTACATCTTTCATGTTCCATGTATTTGAAAAATAGATACAACATTCATGCATAAATAGGACCTACTGTCTCTATAACTGGTGTAACACATTTTCACATCGATAACTTTTATGGACTAGTATAAAAACTTATAGAATGATTATATATGGTATTTAAATAATTTTAAACATTATTTATATTATTTAATAATGATTGAAGTAAATTTACTGAAACTACCTAACTAAAACATATAAGAACAATAGAGCAATTATCTCCCAAAACAGTGATTTTAGAAAAGAAAGTTAATAATCTGGTCGAAAAATACCATAAGTAAATAATATATGTTTTGAAATATATTATTATAGTTATATAATAGATTTATAATAAATCTATTCTTATAATATAAGAGGTTTGAACATGGATTAAGATAATCAGACCTTAGGTAAGGGTTTCTCTTATAACTTTTACTTTTATAAGTCATATACCAAATTCACCACTTATTTCTTTATGAGTTGTATATAATTCCCCATTTATATGTTATATAATTAATATATTTATATTAATTTTATTAAAATTTTCATTTTATGTGATTTCTTTGATGGTGATTACAATTAAAATGTTACCAAACTAGTAAGAGTTTATTTCACAATCTCATCAATATTCGAGATTATCTATGTTTAAGCATCCCTTAGTAAAATTGATTGATATTTATATCTTAAAACAAATATTTTTTATTCTGCTATATTTTTTCATTTTTTCCATGTAAAACTACCATTTTCATCTCTTTGATACTTAATGTGTTTTTAAGAAGAGATGACTTTATTTCCCTTTTTTGTTCAAAAATAAATTTTATTCCAAATCCATATTTTGAAAAAAATGGTTTCAATAATGTTTTAATATTATCCTATTATTTTTTAAATTCATTTTTTCCATGATTGGTTTTTTAATTTTTTTAAAGATAAATCTACCTGTTTTTTCCAAAAAAGCGTTTTTTTAATTTTCTTACAAAAATTTGAAATGAATCTTTTTTTTAATTTACTAGACATGAATACCTTTACTAGTATCATGAAACCTCATTTTTTATCTTACTTTTTTATTTTACAAGGTTTCTTTAAATAATTTCTTTTCTATTATTCTATAAAAATTTTAAGGTTAATTTCAAAGTGAAAAGGATATTTTCCTCGAGAATATTTTTAATATATTTTTATGGTACTTCTATTTAGCAGTGAAAAAAATCACTTATTCCCCATTGGTAATATGATATAATGATACCATCCTTATTATTCCTAAAAATGGCTTATGATCTTTTTGACTAGGGATATACTATTTTGATTCCATTATCCATATAACTATGTTTGGATTATGTTTAAAGTATTAACATTTAATAATCTAGTTCTTTATTATAAATGTTTATTATGTTTCACCCCTTTCATAAGATGAATGTTTTGGAATTATTATGTGATGGGTGGGGTCCTCTATATCCCCTTGATGCATCGATAATTATTATGAGACAAACTAGTTTGAGAATTTGGCCAAGGACTTACCCATTTATGTAAGATATCTTAGCTTGAGGCTTGATGGTATGGTTATGATGTTATAAATTATTCATTCCCTCATTATGATATTATTTATTGATGTTCCATTTGATTATTCAATTAGTTAAAATATCCATGGTTAAGTTTTAGATCTTATGATTATTTATATGGTTTTATTTGATCATCATTTACTCCTACCATATTATTCTTAATTAATTGTTTTAAAGTAATGTGTTTTAGTTATTTTACTTTCCATATTGATTATAAATTATTTATTCATGATATCTTCTGCTATATGAATACCCTTACCAAGAATTAGAGCTCACCCCTTTCTTATTTTTAATTCCCCCAGGATTCTAAGAAGTGTATTATGATTGGTATGAAGGGACTTTCTAAAGGTAATTATTGACTTCTTATAGAAAATACAATTTATTATTTTATGTTTTCAATTTTAATGCGATATTAAAGTTTGTATCCAGTTTTCCAAGACTACTAAACTATTCAGTCCTTTGGGATGAGATTTCTTGTATCTAGTACCAATATAATAAAGTAACCATCGACTCTGGGATATTAAGGTTATGGTTTTTTCATTATTTATTTATTTATTTATTCCAAATTATTTATTATTAATTAATATAAAATGTTTAAAATATGAATGGATATATGAATTAGTTTAAACAATTTAAATTTACTCCTATAAATTTCATTCCATGCTTATAAAGAGTTATATACTTGGCACAATAAAATATTTTTTTTCTTTCAATAAAGACTATGATCTGTTTATGGGTTATAAGTTCAATAATATAGGTTTATTATGATTTATATATATTATAAATTAGGATTATATTTCAATTAATCACTCTATTGGGTATTGATCAATGGATGGTGAAACTTTGGTCCAAACTTTCCACTAGTTTGGAAGCTTATGTCATATTTTGGAAAATTGGGGGTTAAGTACCTATCATAACATACTTTCTCTTGAGTATATTTTGGGTTCATATAATTTTAAAACATTACATAAAATATTTTCATGTACCCATTGCATGATATTCATTAATATATATATCTGTGTGAATTTGATTAACATTTATTTCTAGGTAAGCAACACAAATCATTAGTCGTATAAAGTATTATACATCAATATGTTTATTACGTATTAATTTAGTTAAAAGAATTATAAACAAATATAAATTTTTAAATCATATACACTTGTAAGAAATATAGAAGTTAATATGACGATATATTTAATATCCCCTTAAAATTCTAATTATTCAATTCCTTTTAATGTAAACCCTTTTCAAGACCTTATTTTTTCATTATGGTGATCCTAATGGTAAGGTTCCCATGGATTATCTTGTGAATGGAGAAAATGATTTAAGTGACCCTAAAAATTAGGTGCCTAACCCTAGAGTAATCTTTAAGAAACACTTATATGTAAAATCTTAATGGTTAAGACACTAGAGGAATGAAGTTTGGATAATCCATATGATGGATTTTTTCTAGGAGTTTTCCAATCAAATATTAAAGTGTAACATATAATATAATTGACATGTTTTTTTACCTAAATAGATAATCTATTATTGAAATCCAAATTATACTTAGAGATTTAGTGATGTATATATTTTGGACTAGTAACATATATGATTCTTATTAAAAGGGCTGGTTATTTTTATGGGAGAATATTTAATAAAAGTATTTATAAAATAAATGTAAAACATGATACTTATATGAAAGAAGTGAAAAGGACCATACAATATCAATGTAACCATTTATAGGGTTAGGGGTTGAATTAGTGATATATTTTTCTTTTATGTTATCTTTATTATGAAAAAAACTTTGCATACTGTCAAATATTTTTCACTTTTCTAAAAAAATCAAACACATCCACAAGAACATGAGAATATACAAGGTTCACTACTCAATAAGAGTAGCTTGTCCTTGTCATGGTTTGGAAATAATACAATACCACACAATCCACTAGAAAACAATATTTTTTATGTGGTTACAACATGTAGGCAATATACTTGCACTTGAAAAGAACTATGATAAGAAAAATCTCATGTTATTCTTCTAGAACAAAATATGTAAACAATATTTCATAACATGTTTAGAAACTTTCAATAATAGGTTCATAACTTTTCGATTGTTCTGCTTCAATAAACATCACTTTTGTTATTCCTTATGAACAGTTCTTTACTTACATACCTAAAAATAGATAAGAACTTATTCTATGGTCTTTGTACAAAACTCAGTCCAATTAATTTATTTGATTCTTTTTTATGTTTCATCTATCTAGAAACAAGTATATTCAGAAACGAGCCTATACAACTTTTTTGCAGTAAATCAATACCTTTCTCTTTCCCTTTACTTTCTTCATCTGGAAAATGTATGCATGATTATTCAGTTTGATCCTATCTATCTAATGATATCATATAGAAATTTTGTCTGATGAATAGTGAAGATATAATTTTTTATTCACTACAAAATTTTTCTTCACCTCAACCATGAGATTCCTTGGTTGGAAATAACCAACTCAACACTCTAGTCAACAAAAGTACATTTGATTAGATTGGATGATTCTTTTATCCAGAAACTTGTTTGAAACAAATTCTCAAGTGCTATCAATTTTTTTTAATGTGAATAGTCACCTAGTATAATGTACTATGTACTTATATTTATAGGTGCTTCAAAAAATAAAAAGGTTGGGAAACCAATTTATCTTTACCACGCACTCAAATTATAGAACTCCAAATTTCTTATTTATTTGAACTCTATTTAACCACTTCCCAATTATTCTCAAATATTCTAGAGTCTTCTAAAATCTTAGTGAATTATCTATAACATTAAAAATCACAACCTTACTTGAATAAGAACTTTAATAATGCTTTGTCAGATAATTGATAGTCTGGAACAACTCAATATAGATTTTTTTAATAATTTTAGTTATCTTTTCCAAACTTAAATAATATACATTTTTCCCTTGACCCATTGAAAAAAATAAAAAAATCACTTTGATGCTCTAAGATAATTGAAAATGGTTGAAAACATTTTTGAAACTTCTAAATATTTCACATTCTTTCAACAAGTTTAGTAGAAACTTATATATGACTCATGTTTTCATTCACTTTTTCCATATTATAAAAAAAATACATTATACTATGTTCGATGAAAATATACATCTAGTGAATTTTTAGGGTAAAAAACACATCTGGTGGATCGATATCAAAAGATCATCAAAGGGATCAGGGTTATCAACTCGTCTGATGGATCAATATTTGAATCTCATCTGATGGATCAGTATTTATAGCTTGTCCGATGTATCGGTATCTATAGCTCGTCGATGGATCATTATCTGACAATTATCTAATGTGTCAATATCAATATATCATTGATGGGTCTTCTTATTCATTATCAACACTTCTATCTTTATAGAAAAATTACATCTGATTCTTCTCGATTCGAAATACTATGCTCGTAAAAATTTAATTTTTGGAAACCTCATAAAATCTCACTTATTTTTACAACGACAAAATTTAGCTTGTATGATGACTTCTTCATGATTTTTTAGGAACATACAATAATATCAAAGAATTTTTTAACTTATTGTTGCACATCTATTTAGATTTTCAGTTTTTGGTATTCTTCCATGGTCTTTTCAAAAAGCTCCATTCCAAAAGGATGTGTCTAAAAACCAGAACACCTGAAAAACAACATTCATATATAAGCAAAAAAATTAGTGATGAAATTTTTTAAGAAAATTATGCCTGATCATGTTTTTTTAAACTCATTCATCTGATCAACAAATTTTACAAACTAATTTAATTTTTTCATAAAGAAAACCCAAACCAAAACAATCAGCAAATATAAAAAATTCAGCAATCTAAAAAACAAACTTCATCCAACATGATCCCAACAATCAAGCCCATTTTTTTCAAACAAGAATAATAAATCATAGAAACTTTTTAATTTAAGCTTTGGATCACATATCGAGAACTATAATACTATGTGAGGGAAATCAATATAGGAAAAAATAATCATTGTATAATAACACCATGTTGTCTATAAGAAGTGACTTAGGAAATATCTACTAGACCTATAAACTAGAAATTTTCATATTATAACTTACCGACATTCCAAAAATTCCAGTAAGAAAAAATATTCCTATATTCAATTATACAAACTATTAAAATATTTCACACATTCCCATGTTGAGATCATTACAGGCCAATTTTAAAAACTCATCCTAAACACATGCTTTCCTTAAAAGGTCTAACACATACCAATGGATTGATTTATGAGACACCATTTTTCTCCCCATTAATAGAACTATGCAAAGAAAGGATGAGGGAGGGGACATAAACACATACCTCAACCCTGGAGAGAAGGAGGTTGGATGCCCATGTTCAACCATAGTTTATAAAAATCTTCCTTAGGTAATGTTTTTGTGAATATGTAAGAAACTTATTCCATTGTAGGAACATATTCCAAATTGAGTTCATTCTTCTACACATTCTCTTCAATCAAGTGATATTTAATATCAATATTCTTTGAAAGATAATGTTTTACTAGTATTTTATTGAGATTTATATCACTTTGATTATCATAACCTAAGAGAATAAGTAACTTTAGTTCAACTAGAAAATCTTCCAAATGAGGTTTCATCCACATAAGTTGTCTTAGAGCTCGAGTAGTGACAATATATTCAAATTTATCCATTATAATAGTTATATAATTTTAATTTTTATTATTTTAACTCACATAAATTTTCCATAGATAGAAAACTACACTAGAATTAAATATTCTATCATCCACACTTCCTACCCAATCAACATTTATATAACCAAATAAATAAATTTTTATTGAGCTGTCATATTTTATATAGAAATATTTTTTGCATTTGGTATGTATGGGAATTAGTTTTCCTTCCAAGGGATGAGATTAGTTTTTAGAAATTTTGAGTATTTGACATAATGTAAAAACATATATAAAATCTAGTCTTGAAGCATCCAGATATAAAAAACTTCCAATCATCTTCATCAATTCCTTAGAATTCACTTTCTTTCCTTCTTCATACTTAGACTACATGGTTCCCACTAAAAATGGTGAGTAAATTGGTTTTTAATTTTCAATTCCAAATTTATTAGGAAGTTACTTAGCATACTTTTCTTGAGATAGAAAAAATGATTTTTATTTTGTAAGGTTTACAAGATAAGAAATTATTTAATTTCACCAAGCATGGAAATTTCAAATAACTATTGCATATATTCAAAAAACATTTCACAATTGTATTCATCATTCCAGAAAAGGATAATATCATCAATATAAATAATTAAAATGATATAAATCTTCTTATTTTCTTTTATTTAGAGATTACTATCAACTATTCCTTTATTAAAGTTCAACTTTCTTAAGTAGGCATCCAATTTGGAATACCAAGATATTGGTGCTTGGTTTAACCATTACAAGGCTTTCTTAAATTTTCATACATATAATTCATGTTTTCCAATTAAAAAACCACATGGTTGTTCAATATAAACTTCTTCATCAAGTTCTCCATTAAGAAAAGTTGACTTTACATCCATCTAAAAAATTTATAACCTCATTGTGAAATAATAGAAAGAAATAATCTAATTATTTATAACCATTCTACTAGAGAAAAAGTATAATCAAAATCAACACCTTAAATTTGTGAGTAACCTTTGAAAATTAATTTTACTTTTTTTCATCACTTCACCATATTCATTTAACTTGTTTCATAACACCCACTTTATACCAATAATATTTTTATTATTTGGTTTTGTAATATCCTAGATATTCATAAAAGTATATACCATTAATATTTTGTTCTTATTACCTTAAAAGACCCTAAATATGATTCCAAATCAAGTCAAGGAGGTTTCTAGTGCATCCGAAGATTGTTCGGATCCCCGAACCTCTAAATGGGAAAAATAGATTAGGTCACACGGTTTGTCTGCAATCGTGAAACCCAGGGAGCACAGCTATACAAGACATCTTCAATCTGTGGTAGATATATTTGTCATGGTTTTCACAAGGTTAGTCAAACCATTCAACAAACTTTACTATGTAGCCCAAGTAGCAGTGAATGGCGTATGTTTGGTGGATGTTTTCTCCAAACCATACACAGTGAAAAATTTGTAAAATTATAGTTTTTCCATCTCTTAAATGAATTAAAACAAACCCTTCCCATCCTTCTTATTTTATCTAGTGGATAAGATCCTCATCCTTCTTAGAAACCATCCTCCTCAAGAATCTAGAAACTAAGTTGGATCTCCGTTCATTGTCTGATTTGTCCATCATCAGATCTGTTGGAACACCATAGGTACAATCTATAATCCTCTCCAATCTATTTCAAGGTTCTTCCTCTATCCATTCTTCTATTTGGGTGAATGATAATTTTATAAATTTTCAAGGCATTTGATGGTTTCCTTTATTTCTTCCAACATAGTCTAAATGAAGCATTGATACTGAAAGAGGGAATCTCTATAAGGCTTAGGTAGATGGTCATCCCTATTTCTATCATTTCATTATGTTTTATAAATTATTCCATTGTTACACTCATGAGGCTATTATTTAGAAGCCTTTAAAATGTGAATTTAATCTTTCCAGGTTGTTTTTATTGTGTTTTATGACCCCCTTTAATGAAGAATCACTTTAGAGGTGGATAGACTTGGCTTATGATACCCCTTTAGGTGATATATTACCTTAGAAGCCCTTTTTCCTTTGTTCTAAAATTTTTAAACATCGCTTGAGGTGTGTTTTCATAAAAAAAATTCCTTAAGTTTCTATGTTAAATTGTGTAGGGTGATGATCCATGTCTTAGGACCCTATGCACCATGTCATAAATAAAGTGATCTAGTAAAATGAATTTGGTAAAAGTGCTTAAATCATTGTTCCTTATGGATCAAATGGAATTTTACCAAAGAAATTCTTTGAGAATTAATCATAATATGGTATAATGGCTTGAATAGAATGTATGTTCCCCTAAATTGAGCTATGTTTTGAATTGATAATGGATTTGATCCCAGTGACTAGAAATTTCTCCATTCTCTTTATAGTTGGTTGAGTTGAATATATTGGTCAAGTGATTATACCCTAGTCCATTTGACTTAAATAAGGGTGATAAATGGTTTTCCTTAAACAATGTTCCTTTTTATGTAAATAGTTAATTAAATTAGATTTCCCTTGTTACACATGTTATGTATGTGATGCTTGTTGAAGTGTGGTTTTCATAGTGTTGTGGGTGAACATAGGGTTTTTTTACTTAAGGATCCCTTGGATGGACTCTCGTTCCTTTTATTTTTTATTATAAATGTTGTTAAATACATCAGGGGTGACATCAGCTATACCTAAGATGGGATTTCCATAAATTATCTATTTTTTCTTCCATATGAGTGACTCCATTTCTCTAGGAGAGTCCCCTTGGATTGTCTCGATAGCATGATTGTTTGTACTATGCCATGAGAGAGACTCGAGCCCCTATGTATGATACTAGGTACACACTCAGAGGTCATTTCATAATGTTTTTACTTCATGAAATAGTGAAACTTGGGACTTCATACTTGGGTCACCTTGGATAGACTCTTGGCATGGTAATTTGACTAAGCCTTTTGAGTGATACTTGGAAATCCTTTCTAGATTTACATGGAAGGTATCAAATATCCTTGACATGTTTTATAAAGAGGTTATTAAAAACGTTTTCAAAGGAAATAAGTGTTTTCAAAAGAGAAATGGTTAGTTGTCTTAGATAATATAGGGATGTTTCCTACAATCACAATCACAATCTTGAGGATAGTCCAACATATTACATTTTTAATTTATTCACATTACCATTTTAGGATCTCTCTGTTTAGAAACACCAACTCGGGCCAAAGTAGGTAGGTTAGATGGGTCTCCAAGTAGAACCTATTACAATGTTTTTTAAATTATTAGTTATTTAATCTAAATTATATATGGCACACTGTTAAATTTATAATGAATGAAATGGAAAGTCCTTGACACCGTGGGTGCCAACCTACTGATATTATGTCTGACACCCTTCTCATTCACCTTCATTACCTGTATAGAATTTATGATTTTAGCTATGGAAAAAAGGAAGTAGCCCACTTCCAATTCTTGATTTACTTTTCTAGGATGCAGTTGGGTGCAGTGGACCAAGCCTGTACTCGAGATTATAGTTGTAAATGTTTTTGGATTATTTTTTATTGCTATTATCATATTGTATATGATTTTATCTCCTTCCATTGTTTTAGTCATTTTTGTACAGACATGACATACTATTATCAACAGTTGTTTTGGTTTATTTATTATTATTTTTCACTGTATTTCTTTCCTTTCATGGTTATACATTTTGTTTTCTTCTTCTATCTAGATATTGTCATTGCTTCTTCTATTTATTATATATCTATTAATGTGATCTACTATGATAAAGGAGGGCACAATCACCCCACAAACTTACCCAAGACCCTCACTAATAGTCTACATCCTTTGGGGTTTGGGGAGATTCACTTGAGGACTTGTGGCTCACAGCATTAGGGCACTATCAAGTGACACTCAAGGTGGGATGCTACAAAGTGGTATCATATATACTTTACTTTTTTTCTTACTATTTGGATAGGATAGGATATTTTGACATGGGAGTTTAGTTAAGTGCTTGTTCTTGGGTGTGTCTACCCCACGCATAAGGGAATCCTTGATTACCTGGGATGGGTAAATGTTGTTATTGATTGTGTTAGTTAGGGTATCATTGGATTTCATCTTTGGGTGACTCATTTAACTTATATTGTTACTAATATTGAATTAATTTGATTGGTTTGTTTATCCCAGACCAAATGATATGAAGACACATTAAAATAATGCATCATACTAGGCATGATAGGACCGAATTTCTAGGAATTTATTCCATGCCATATCTATTTTCTATGTGGATTGTTTTATTGTATGTAATTATCACATGTTACTTCTTAGTTATGCTTTTTATTGTGCTACTAATTCCATTGGTGACATAATTCGTTCAATTTGACCAATAATTACACTCAAGTTTTTTGATTGGTGATTTTCAAGTACATCTCAACCGAACAAAACACATATAGACTATTAAACCTGTTTCTTAGTGTAAGGGTCAGGATGGAGTTATTTAACACATTGATTGAAATTTATAAGGTCTATTGGTCCTTATAAGTTGGGACTGGAGATTCAATTAACTAGATCAAAAAAACTAATAACTAATTAAATAAGGTTAGACCTAAATGAATCAAATGAATATTATTCCTTGAATGGAATGGTTACCTTGTAAGTAAAATGTGAGACTCTATCCTGACCCGACCTTAATAGTGGGCTATAGCCCATGTCTCTTTGTTCTATTATTTCACTCTTTCTTCTTACCCAGACTTGAAATTTGAAGAAGGATATGGGTTTTATTTACTTATAGGTAGGATTGTACATGTCCGTTATATCTATCCTCACTTGTTATAAATCTTTTCTAAGGCATGCATTTGGAAACTGTAGAGCTATGCATCCATAACGTCCTTGTGTTGTACTCCAAGAATGTGTTGATGAGCATACTCTGGAGTAGGTGGGCCCTAAGTCACCCATGATACCTACTTTAGTTCCACTTGAGGCACCTCTTATCGACTTTCCACTTGGTACAAATTCACAGTTCTAGGATAGTTTTCTCTTCTTCATTCGATCAGAGAAAGGTGTTCCTCGACCTATACCTTATATGTCAGAGCTCACTAGGTAATTCCAGTAGCATGATCCTCCCACATTCTCTGGGGATGACATTAATTATGTTGTAGAATAATGGTTGGAGGCTATTGTGTCGATATTTTATCACCTAAAGATGCCTCTAGAGTGGAGAGTAAAACTTTCGATCTATAATCTGTGTGACTTCTCTAAGAGATGGTGGGATGTTCCGACATAGGTTGGTCACCACCAAAGTACGGTTTTTGTAGACTTCCATATATCATTCTTCGACTATTTATTACCTCTTACTCAAAGGTAATATCACATTTTGGAATTAGTGCACCTTGATCAATGTGACATTTTAGTGATGGAAGACTAAGTTCACTTCCCTAAATTACATAAATTTTCACCAACCTTGATTGGTGATGAGCTGACTATTTTGAGGGGCTTTGAGGATGAGCTTTATTATTTTATATAATAAAATGTTGATGCATTTAATCTGACCACCATATCTAAGATAATGAACCAACACCTCATCATTGAGTGAAACCTATGGGAGTCAGGCAATGTGAAGTAAGGAAGTTCACCTTCCAAGTAGATCGGTAGTGGTTTATCCAGTGGAAAGAAGTAAAACATCAAGGGTACAAGAGGGGGAATTACCAGAAATGTGGAATACACTAATATCCTTATAGTGTGTCACAAGTGTAGTAGGAAGGGACATAAAAATACAAAGTGTTTGAGAAATCCAATCGTGTGTCGGGATTATGGTAGGATAGGTTTCCTCCAGTGTTTCTACCAATCCTTTCCTTCAGTTCTAAGTGAGCGAGGATATACACCACCACCACCTTCAGGTGAAGGGTTAGTGATACCTCATCAGGAAGGAATATGGCCTTCTACAGGAAATTCATGCCGAGCAGGTGATTGAGGATGATGTATTCAGGCTTCAAAGTTCCATCATTAGCAAAGTGGACCTTTTCAGGATACTCAGGAAGTATCTTGGGGCCACATATCATGCCATATGCATACAGTTCAACCTATTACAAAGGAGAAATTTCCAGGTCCATATACAGTTAGAAGTACTATTTTGGTAGCCTCTACATTATTATATTCCCTATTCGATATAGGTGAATCACACTCCTTTCTATTTATTGCAACTATGGGAAGTCTAGGAATAATGATCAATTACTCTAGTAGTGTTATGACCCTAAATACATCATTGGGTGTTGGAGAAGATTTCATAGTCTAGTTCAAAGTTTTCACCCTTGATATAGGCGGGTTCCATTTTTTGTGGATATTATACGCCCTCAACATGATAGAATTTTATTTCATTCTTGGTATGGACTGGCTTGTGCCTTATCAAGATTAGGTGGATTTCTATTTCCACTGAGTAAAGTTCACATCACTTGAGGGAAACACATACATCCATAATAATGAATGGGATCTCCAGGACAATCAAGATGGACCCAAGAAAAATGGTATATGTTGGATGATAGGCCAGTTAGCCAGTCTCTTTATGAGTGATCAAGGGATTGATTTGGAAGAATTTTTTTCTTTTTAGGGAAGTTTTGATGAAGTGTTACCTGAATATTTCTCTAGCATACCTCATAATAGAGAAATTGAGTTCACTAATTAGCTTATTCCAGGTGCAACACCAATGTCCATTACTACTTATAGGATTTAACCTACAGATCTCTAGTCACTCAAGAAGTATCTTGGAGACTTATAGGCCAAGTGTTTTATTATACCAAGTAGATCACCATGGGGTTCACCCGTACTTTTTTCTAAGAATAAGGATGGTACTATTCAATTGTATGGGGATTATCTCCATCTCATCCATCTTACAATTAAGAATAGGTATCCACTACATCTTATAGATGACCTATTTGATTAGCTCTGAGAAAAAACTATTTTCTCTAAGATAAATTTGTGTTTGGGCTACTATCAGGTTGATGTGAGGCCTTGAGAAATACCACAAATAGTATTATAGAGCAGGTACAGTTTGTATGGGAATATGGTTATTCCATTTGGTCTAACAAAATTTCTAGTAGTATTCATGGATTTGATGAGTTAGGTTTTCTGATCGTATCTTGATTCATTCTTGGTAATCTTCATAGACGACATCTTGGTGTTCTCGTGCTCTAGACATGACCATTAAAATCGTCTTGAGATTCGGTTGAGTACATTGATAGAGCACCATCTATATGTGAATATCAGTAAATTATACTTTTGGATCAGTAAAGTTCACTTATTTGTTATATAATATATGAGATAGGCATATCTTTTGACCCAGAGAAGGTGACCGAGGTGGTTTCCTAGGAGAAGACTAAGAATGTGTTTGACATATGAAACTTCTTAGGGATGGCTGACAATTACAAGAGATTCATTCAGGACTTCTCACAACTGGAAGTGCCTCTTACAGTCTTTACCAAGAAGGGTGTGTAATTTGAATTTATTGTAGCTTGTGATACAGTTTCTAAGAGTTAAAGGGAATACTTACCTTAGCTCTGATTTTGATTCCTCCTGAATTGGGTAGAATCTATACAATTTATTGTGACCATTCAGGAATCGTTCTAGGTACAGTTTGTTAGAGTTTGTTATCTAGAACCAACTTATTTTTAATTTATGATAAACATGTATTCATTTGATGAATATTAATAAACTCTTTATCACATCATTGTTGTTCTTTTTCATGAAATTGTATGTGACAATGTCTAAAGAGTAGCAATCACTTTAAAAGGTCGCAACAGATCCCTATTATGACGAGAACCCAGAAGTTCCATGACACTATTCCGTAATATATGTTCAATTGTGGGATGATATCATTTGAAGGGATAGAAATGATACATGCTATCAGGGGTGGAGACTCATAAGACTTTGAGGAACCTTCTCATGGTGTACACCCTTGGTAATGTATAGGAAGATATTATGAGAACGAGACCCACCAGTAAAAAATACACATTTATAAGTGTCATTGGATGTTCCAATCTATGGATGTGTGTATTGGCCCTTAGACTTTAAGCTTATTTTTAATGGGTATTATAAATTGCGCACTTATATGTATTGGAAAAAACTATGACGACATATTTTCATGGTGAGGTAGGATATATTGGGTGCATCATGAGTAATACTGAATTAATGAATAACCCAAGAAAGGATTTTTCAATTTTGTTTCATAATAAAAGTTGATATCTCAGACCCTTTGATGGAAATTATATATCCTAAATAAATCCATGGTCATGTGCTCTATAAAAAAGTTAATTTCTAGGAAATCGAAGAATGAGAAATCGATCACAAGGGTTGATGGAACTTGCATGCAACCCACTTTATTGGATATATCGATAAAAATATATTATATTACATGGTAAGAATTTGTATGAAGTGACATGTCATTGCGGCATTAACTTATTTGTCAATGGTTTCCTTGGCGTGTTTCTAGATGCTAACCCAGTACTTTAGGTTACTCCGCCTCATTCCACTGAGAAATAGGCCAAAAGGGTCACACACTAAGTGTGTCCAGTATCCCAGTTAAATAATATATTATTTATTTCTTTATAAGTTGAATAAAGATTTTACACGGTTGTGGTTTAATAATTATTCATGGATTTCTAATCACATTTATTTAAAGACTGGTTATTCAGGAGAATATATTGTGGGTGGAATAATTAATAAATAGTTATTTTATATTTAGTGAATATTATATTTATATATTTATTAGAGAATAATGTAGTGATATTTATTTAGTAAATAAATAGTCATTATTCAAGGTTCAATAAATATGGTGGAGGATTGGCAGACCAAGTTAAAGGATTGATGGGAAATAATAATACTGAATATTATTTGATTAAATAATATTTAATCATATCTAACAAGTTTAGAACATGTCAAGAAATAATAATGTTGTTATTATTTTATGACATGGGATTTCTCTAGGATTAATGAAATAATTAAACACACTTGGAAAAATTATTTATTATTACCCTAGTAAAATAAATACTGGTTATATTGTTATCTAATTAGCCAAGGGAAATCAAGGAGATGCCTATTGTGTTGTGCACAATGAATTGGAAAAAAGATCTCAACCATAGAGAGTTCATCCCTCTCCAAGAACACTCTCAAGAACAAGAGAGATCCTCTTTAACTGGATCAAGTAGAATGATTTGGAAGTGGTTCTCAAGGCGATTGAAGATGAACATCTTAAGCACAGGGATCATTCGTTGTAGAACTTGGAGAATCCTTTTGGTGACATTTAGAGATACATAGAGCACATGTGGATCACCACTAAAGGAGATCTACCCTTGATCTTTACAATAAAATGATGTCACACTCCAGATCTGTGTCCGAACACATCAACGAAGAAAGAATAAACCTTGGTGGTAATTATTATTTAATAAAATTAATTATAAACAAAATATGTTGATCATATCTTCTTGATTACATGTTCTATTACTTCTTTTTATTTCTTTGATTCAATTTGTTGGATTATGGTGTCCTCCATAGCTAGATCCCAGATTGTTCATAGATAATGGTAAAAATAAATGTTGGGTATCATCCCTCCCACACTTTTGTTGTTCCCAAAACCTACAAGTGGTATCAATGGGAGCATATTATTTTTTATGATTATTTAAATAATTAATTGATTATTTATTCTTTAATAATTTAGTTTACCAATACAAGTTTAATAAATCTTTTTAATCTGTATTATAAGATCTTCTCTTCCTCTATCATTTCTCACAGATCAAAAAAATTATTAATCTTTTGATTAAAATTAAATTGAGAAACTCATATAGAGGTGAAAATGGTTCTATCTAGGTAACAAAGCAGTACATGTCATGTAGTTGTATCTACACACCATGTAGTAGTGTTCAATGCATCAAGAGTAGTTTGAAAATTACTCAACATGTGTGAATTAATGATAGTGGTGTGGTTAATTCTTACACAACGTATTGAATGAGATAAACTGGAGCATAGTCAGTCATACTACATATCATGTTTCCAACTAGACATGACGTGTAGTACCTTTTGGATTAGGTTTGGTCCATGTATCCCATACAAGGATTAGTTGACCAGTGACTGTGTAACATAGAGTCAACATGGCATGTGGCCCACTAGAAATGACGTGTACTCTGAAATTTATGAAGTACACCTCACACGATGAGTCCCTAGATGTTTATTTCAGATAGATGGTGAAGGTAGTACACACCGTGTAGATCGGATATACACGCCATGTACTTTACCAAATTATGTAGAATTAAAACATTAATATTTGAATAATTTTCAAATATTCTTACCATTTATAAGTCATAATACATGTTGTTACTCTAAGTGTAATGAAGCATAAAACATGGCCAAAAAGTCATGTAATTTGTGCAATCATCCATGAAGTACATGTCATGAAAGTATGAAATATTTCTTTTATACTATATGCCACATGAGTAAAACATTATACAAGAATCATACATGTTGAGTAGGTTTAGATATGTATTCATCAGGTTACCTCTAATGTATAAGTTGTTTTCAAAGTTAATTTTAAATTAATTTTAATTTTTTTAAAATGATAATGGATGAGAATCTCAAGGAAATTCAGAAAAGGATTAAGATAAAAGGATTGATTAATTAAAGAAAATAATTAATTAATTCGAGCATTATTTATCTTAAATTAGAATAATTAAAGAATTTAATACTTATTTTAGTAAATTCATAATTTATTTGCATGAATTTGGATGATCATGAGCTAGACTAGACCTTTTTTATGTGGTTGGTTTCATTTTAATTTATTAAATTAAATTTTTGTTCTTCATGACTTATCTCGTCATTAATATGTAGGGATTTCATGCACATGGTTTATTTTATGTAAAACCCCATTTACCCCTCACTTTAGTGTGAGTAAAATCATATGTAATGGATGGGGATCCCAATCTAGTGTAGGTGGTTCAAGTTAGGAGTTTAGGAGAAACCAATCCAAGGAGATACAAATATGGAAAAGTTGAAAGGTGTAAACATAAAACTAATCGGTTCAAGGTGTTTCTCCCCTAGGTAAGTGGTTAGTTTATCAACCAAAAGATAAACTAAAAATTAGTAAAAGATCATGATCATACCCTATTTTTATTTCTATAAGTTGTGTGGTTATTCGTTATTTATTTTTTATCACGATCACATAATTATTAAATTTATAAGCATGCAAGATTGAACTAAAATAAACTGGCTTATGCATAAATATTATGTAATATATGGTTAATCACTTAATATTATCCCACTAAATATTAACAATCATGTGAAAATATAATAAATGGAAATTTACGCATAAAGGATAGAATCCCTCAATAAAATATTAAGTCAGTTTAACATTCCATTACTTCGGTTAGAATCAAACCATAGTTCAAAGTGCTTGACTAGCCAAAGTTGGGGTGCTTTAAATTATTGAGGAATTCTAATTTGAGGTTTTGGTTTGAATTGACTTAGTTTATATTAAGGGTTGACTTCCAAATAAGTACTTGGTGTAATTGAGAGGCAAAGATTGAGGAAATCCAAAATTAAGGATTTTAGGATTGGGGAGTCCACTCAATAGATCAAGGAGCTGCGAGTTAATGCAGTTAGAATTTGGAATGAATACCTAAAACCTTTAAAATATCATGACCATCTAAAGTAGGGGTTATTTGAAGGTAAATATGTATTCTTATCGCTAGAATGTCCAAGAAACCCGATATTCTGAATCCAATGGTGAGGGCTATTGGGTTTCGATAAAAAAGTGGGAGGAAAATGAATATTTATTTATTTTTTTGTCTTAATTTTATCAAATAAATTACTAAAACTATGTTCATATTATTTGTAGAAAAAACATTATAAAAAAATCAAACATATAATTATGATCCATAATCGAGAAGGAAAACCTTCCCATTGTCACTAATTTCTATGAGCGGAAAATGCATCTTAGGGTCATCCTTCTCCATGTAAGAAAACTATATGTGCTGGAAGAACCATTCCCAGTTGTGTCTGGAAATGAGGCGAGTGATGAAGAGATCTCTACATATGAGAAACATTTTAATGATGCTAAGGATGTTTAGTGATACATTCTATCATCCATGAACAATGAGATCTTGAAGGAACATGAGGAAATGGATGCTTATAGCATTATGTCTCACCTTTGGGGTCTCTATCAAGAGAAGGTTAGAAAAGAGAGGTATGAGATCTCCGATGCTTTATTCACCATTTTTCCTGGAGAGACTACACTATCTGGACCACATGTAGTCAAGCTTATAGGATACGTTGAGTGACTAGACATCTTAAGGATTAAATTCCCAGATGAGTTGCGTACAAATATCATACTGTTATCACTACCCAATACCTTCTCTAGTTTTATTGTGAATTATAATTTGATAAATAATGATAATATTATGATGGAACTTCTTACTTTAATATTCTAAGTTGATAAAGAAATAGGGAGTAAAAAATCAATAGTCCTTACAGTGAATAGGAAGAGGAAGAACGAGTAAAAGGGGCATAAGACTTATAAAAATACTAAAACCTTGATCACCATCTGATAAAAAAGACAAAGATCCAAAGTCAAGGTAAGTAAAATGAGGCAGTATGATTTTCATGTGGAAAGTTAGGCCACTGGAAGAGGAACTACACCCAGAGGCAAGGGGAAGCCAAAGGTTTATTCATTATCAAGTGTAATCTTTCCATTTATACGCATTGGATATTAGCTAAAACTTTGTGGTGCTCACATATGTATTCAAATACAGGAACCAAGTAGATTTCATAAAATTTCCAGAGTAGAGGTCGATCTGTGAGCTACCAATGGTGTGAGGCTAACTGCTCTTTCCATTGGGACTACCACCTCACATTTCCAATGAAAATGATTTTTTTAAATGGCTGTTATTATGTACCTAGTGTTACCAAAAACATAATTTATGTATCATGTTTGGATACACATGGGTTTATTTTCATGTTCAGAAAAAAAATATTGTTTCTTTTATAATGAAAGATTATGTTATGGTGTGACTTATTTAAATAATGGTATGTACGTATAATATTATTAAAACCAAGTGTTGGAAATTGATAATGAATCAAGTTCACATGACTCATTTAACACCTAGTTGGGGATCACCATCTCAATCAGGTAAATGAGAAGTTCTTGAAAAAACTTTGTCAAAATAGTTATTTAGACTCTTTTGAACAAAAACCACTTGATAGATGTCATGCTTGTTTACCTGGGAAAATGACCAAACCACTATTTGGTGGATAGGGTGAAAGGGCGGCATAACTTCTAGGATTAGTACACACTAATGAGTGTGAACCATTTCTAGTAGAATATAGAGGTGGATATTCTTACTTCATAACTTTTACTGATGAATTGAGTAGATATGGATATATTTACATGATGGGGTATATTCCAATTCATTTGAGAAATTCAAAGAATTCAAGAATTAAGTTGAGAATAATCTTGGTAAGAAGACAAAGAAACTTCAATCAGATCATGGTGAATAAAATATTAGCCAAGAGTTCATCAAATTTATATAGGAGTTTGGGATTCTATCTTAACTCACTCTACCTTATACACCATAGTGGAATGGTGTTAGTGAAAAGAGGAATCGTACCTTATTGAACATGGTAAGGTCGATGATGAATCATGTTGATCTTCCATTACCCTTTTGGGTATATGCAATACAAACTGTGGCATACACATTAAACCGAGTACCAAATAAGGCATAAAATGGAATTCCCTTTGAGTTATGGAGTGGAAAGAGACCCATTTTGTTTCATACAAGTGTATAGGGATGTGACACATTTGTTAATGCTTTATCAGGAAACAAACTAGAACCCCGAGGCATAAGGTGTATCATTATATGGTATCCTAAGGAAATGAAGGGATACTACCTATATAAACCCTCATACAAGAATGTAACTGTCTCCAGACAAGACATATTTCTTGAGAGGGAGAACATCCTCAAAAAGGATTATGGGAGAAATATTTACTTCAATGAAGTTGATGTTCAAGATACATAGAAGTTGGTATAATAATAAGTTCCATAGATCCCCATGGAATATGTAGTTCATGAAACACAAGTACTATGCAGGAGCTCAAGATAGGTAAGGGAATGAGAGAGATATGGTTTTCTAGTCACTGAGGATGGTGACTCATTATTATTGTAAAATGATGAACCTCTCTTCTATAAGGAGGAAGTAGAGAGACCAGAAGCTATAAGATGGCTAGAAGCTATGAATTATGAGATGGATTCCATGTATCAGAACCATGTTTGGATTCTAGTCGATATGCTAGTTAATGTAAATAATATTGGTTGTAAATGGATATTCAATAAGAAAATGGACATGGAAGGTATAGTAAGTACCTGTAAAACAAGGCCAATGGCTAAAGGTTTTAATCAACATAAAGGAATTGACTATGATGAAACCTTTTTCCCATTTTCCATGTTAAAATCCATAAGAATCATAATTTCCATAGAAGCTTACCAAGACTATGAGATTTAGAAGATGGATGTCAAAACTGCATTCCTTAATGGGAACCTTTAGGAAGATCTCTATATGAAACAACCAGAAGGGTTTGTGACACCAAGTGATTCCAAAAGGGTTTTCAACTTTTAGAGGTCCATTTATGGATTAAATCAAGCATCCGGGTCATGGAATATTTGATTCAATGAATCCATAACGGAATTTTGTTTCATTAAGAACTAATGTGATCCATGTGTTTACAATAGGTTTAATGGGAATTCGCTTGTTATCCTAGTATTATATGTTGAAGAAATATTATTTATTAGAAATGAAATAATAGTCTTACAGTTAGTTAAATAATGGTTGAACAAGTGCTTCTCTATGAAGGACTTAGGTGAAGTTTCCCATATTCTAGGGATCAGTATCATTCATGATAGATCTAAGAGGTTTCATGGACTAAGTCAAAGTACATATATTGACAAGATACTAAAGTTATTTAGTATGGAACAATCCAATAGGGTATTGGATCCTGTGTCACATGGTTTACATATTTATAATAAAATGTATCCCTAGACACAACAGAATAAATATAGAATGAGTAAGATCACATATGCTTTAGTGATAAGATTTATCATGTATTACATGTTATGTACTAGACTTGATGTTTCCTATTCACTGAGCATGGTAAGCAGATATCAAGTAGATCGAGGATAACAACATTAGACTATTGTTATGACTATCCTTAAGTATCTGAGAAGAACTGAGGATATGTTCTTGGTGTATGTAGGAGATGAGGATCTTTTCATCAGAGGGTATGTTGATTCTTGTTTTCAAACAGATCAAAATGATTTGAATTCACAATCAGGATATGTTTTCTATCTCAATGGAGGAGCAGTGAGCTATAAGAGTTCAAAGTAGCTAGTTTTCACTGATTCTACAATGGAGTCCAAGTATATAGAGGCTTCTGATGTAGCCAAGGAAGCCGTATAGATTCATAACTTTGTTCAGGAGATTTATGAGGTACCTATAAGTAAATACCCTATCACATTTTATTGTGATAATACTACAGTGATGACTCTTGCAAAAGAAACAAGGCCACATAAATGGACAGAGCACATACTCCAAAAGTATAAACTCTTGAGGGATTTCAATCAAAGGGGTGAAGTTGTAGGGAGAAGAGTATCCATATAAGATAATGTGGAAATTATATTGACTAAATTCTTATCTCAATAGAAGAATGAATATCAAGTAAGAGCTAGCGGATTGAAGATTGTTAGCAGTTGGCTCTAGTGCAAGTGGGAGTCTATTGGAGTTGGTTCCCTAGAACCAACTTCTTTTTTAATGTATGATAAAAATGTATTAATTTTATGAATATTAATAAACTCTTTATCACATCATGATTTTTATTTTTCATTACATTATATGTGATAATGTTCTAAGAGTAATTGTTGCACTAAAAGGTCATAGTAGATCCCTGCTATGATGAGAACCAAGAAGTACCATGACTCTATTATTTAATATATTCTATATAATGGGATGATATAATTTGAAGGGAAACAAATGATACAGGCTGTTAGGGTTGAAGATACATAAAAATTTAAGGCACCTTCTCATGGTGTACTCCCTTGGTAATGTCCAGGAGGATATTATGATAACAAGACCCGCTAGTAGGAAATCCACATTTATAAGTGTCAATGGATGTTCCTATTTTTGGATGTGTGTATTGGTAATTAGACTTTAAGATTTTTATTAATGGGTATTGTGACCCATGAACATAGATTTATTGTAAAAAAAGTTATGATATGTGTTTGCAATGGATATAATATTTTTGGTGCATCATGAGTAATACTGTATTAATGAATAATGTGAGAAAGGATTTACCCCTTATATTCCATAACAAAAGTTGATATCTCACACCCATTGATGGAAATGATATAGACTAAATAAATCAATGTCCATGGTAATCTATAGGCAATTTCAATTTCTAAGAAGTCAAATAATGAGAAATTGAGAACATGGGTTGATGGCACTTGAATGCAACCCGCTCGATTGGAGATATCAAGACAAAGGGATTATATTCTATGGTAATCATTTGTATGACTTAACATGTCATTATGGAATTATCTTCTTTCTCTATGGGTGCCTTGGCATGTTTCTAGATGCTAACCTTAGAATTTAGGATGCTCCGCCTAATTCCACAGACAAAGAGGCCTATAAGGTCACATACTAAGTGTGTCCAGTATCTCTATTAAATAATATATTATTTATTATTTAACAAGTTGAATAAATATTATTACTGGTTGTGGATTAATAATTATTCATGGATTACTGATCACATTTATTTTGACACTAGTTATTTGATAGAATATATTATGGGTAGAATAATTAATAAATATTTATTTTCTATTTAGTGAATAGGATATTTATATATTTATTGGTGAATAATGCAGTGATATTTATTTAATAAATCAATAGTCATTATTCAATATTCAATAAATATAGTAGAGGATTGGAAGACCGTGTTAAGGGTCCAATTATAAATAATAATATTTAATTATAACTCACAAGTTAAGCACATGTTAGAAAAATAATAATGTTGCTATTATTTTTTTACATGGGGTTTCACAAGGATTAATGAAATAATTTAAGGCACTTGCGAAAATTATTTACTTTTACCCTAGTGAAATAAATTCCCAGTTATATTATTCTCTCATTAGATGAGGGAAATCTAGGTGATTCCTATTGTGTTGTGCACAACGAATTGGAGAAAATATCTAAAGCCTAGAGGGTTCATTTTTCTCCAAGAACGCTCTGAAGAACGAAATATATCCTCCTCCACGAGATCAAGTAGAACATTTTGGAAGAATTTCTCAAGGAGATCAAAGGAAGAAATTGTAATAGAAAGTATATTCGATGATAGCACTTAGAGACTCCTTCAGTGACATCCAAAGATATATGGATCATGTGTGGATCATTGCTATTGGAGATCTACCACTGATTACAACAAAATTACAATGCACACTAGATCTGTGGTCGGACACATCCAAGAATAATGAATAAACCATAGAGGTAATTATTATTTAATTAATTTAATTATAAACAAAATATGTTGATTCTATATTCTTGGTTTCAGGTTTCATTCCTTTGTCTTATTTCTTTGATTCAATTATGGTGATCACGACATTCACTGTCGCTAGATCCCATATTTTTCATCAATAATGGAAAAAATAAAAATTGGGCATAGTCCCTCCCATGCTTCCACTATGCCTGAAACCTATATAGTTCTAATGCATAGTGACTAAGAAGTTGCTTATGAATCCCTCCATTTGAGTCCTCTTGATCGGAGCTATCCTATGCATGACCTCGAGTTTGTATCCTTGGTTTATGCTCTTCGCTGTGTGAGGCACTACTTGTTGGGTGAGTGGTTTGAATTTTAAACGGACCATAAAAGTCTCAAATACATATCCACTCAGTGTGACTTAAATCTGAGGCATCACAGGTTGGTGTAATACCTATAGTCATTAAAACTTGTGCTTTCTTACACACCCTAAAAGGATAATACTGCTGATGATGCCTTGACCTGGAAGGCTCAGACATAAGCCATTAAGGAGACCAATAGTGAGTGTTAGTTGATGAATTTGTCTTATAAATTTCATATTGAGGTTCAATATCAACAAGGGAAATCAGTTCTAGTACATCCATTAGAGATTTACTATCTCTTGAAGTGGTTATAGTTGAGAAAATTATTGGATTCTAAGGGCCTTATCTTGATGGAGAGTGTCGAAGGAGATAACCCACCTCTTGGTTGGGTTGTTGATGGTAGTGAGACCTTAATCTTCTATGAATGATCATGGGTTTATTTAGATATATGGGAAAAGATATTTAGGGAAACACATGACAATGTTTAGGATGTTAATCCTAGGATTACCAAGATATACCGAGAGATGCATCATCTGTATTAGTGGCCAGCTCTGAAGAGGTAGATAAAATGAATTGTCAATTGGTGTTGCCCCTGTTAGTAGGTGATGGTAGAGCACCAGTGACCTACTAGAATACTACAGCCTCTCTCCATTCATGAGTGTAAATGGAAAAATTTCACTATGGATTTGGTGATAGGATTGGCTATATCCCCTTGAGGCAGCAATTCATTATGCATGATTTTTGATAGGATGATAAAGGTTACACACTTCCTACCGATCCAGTAGACCTTCTACGTTGAAAATTTTGGAACGATTTACATCCAAGAGATTGTGTGACTTCATGCTATGCACCATATTATTTTTTCATACAGAGATTCCCACTTCACATCATGATTCTGTCAAGGGTTGAATAAGGCACTGGGTTCATAGGAGCTCTTGAGTACTGCATTTCACCCTCAGACTAACAGGTTGTCTAAGAAGATGATTCTTCTAATATAGGATACGTTTTAGGGCCTATATCATTGATTTTGGAGGTTCCTAGCAGAATAATATTCCTCTGGTAGAATTTTCTTACAATAAAGTCTTTTAAGATACAATTATTATGGATCCGTATGAGGCCCCCTTTGGTAGACCATGACATTCACCTCTGTGATAGATATATGTAGGTTAGGTAGCTCTACTAGGTTCTCATCTCATTAAATAGACTTAAGAGAAATTACTGTTGATTCAGAAGTGTATGGATACAACCCAGTCTTGGAAGAAGTCTTATACTAATCTCCATTGTAGACCTATTGAGTTAGAGGTGGGGAATTGGGTATTCTTTCATGCATCACCAATTTTGGGTCACCGATGAATCAAGAGGTAGGTAAAGTTATCATTGATATAAGTCAGGCCCTTCAAGATAGTGGAGAGAGTTGGGATGGTACCCTATCAATTATTGTAATCTCAGAGGTACCATTCCATGCGTTACTTCTTCCACATATCTTAGATTTTAAAGTATCATGTAGACCCATCTCATTCGTTTGACACTAAAAATATCGAGCTGAATACGGATGTGTCCTTTGAGGATCATCTGATACGTATCGTTGATCAGAGCATCAAGTTTCTCTAAGGTAGGATAGTTCCTCTAGTCTGGGTGTTATGGCAGCACAAACATGTACATGATGAGACATGGGAGCGGGAGGCTGATGTACATCAACAATGGCTAGAAATCTTCTCAGATGATGTTCTACTACCCTCATAAGGGAAACCTGAGGACAAGTTGTCTTAAAGAGGGGAGGTTTTAATGTATTGGATCCTCATAAAGGCACTGAAAGTTACTTTTTGGTTCTTATTTCATTAAAAACCCTAAATATGTCACTAAATCAAGTCAAGGAGGCCTCAAATGTGTCTGGGGATCGTTCAGAGCCCAAAACCCCAATATGGAAAAAATATACTGGACCACACAATTTTTTTACAACATTTTAACCAAGGGAACATGACCATGTGATCTTTCTACAAACCTTGGTAGAGATATTTTTCACGGTTTTCACATAGTTAGTCAAATCGTTTGGAAAAATATGTGATGTTCCTCATGTAATAGTTAATGGCACACAGTTGATGCACGGTTTTGGAAAACCATGCAACCAAACTATGCATAGTTAAAAAAATATGTTAAATTACAATTTTTTCCTCTTAAATGAATCAATAAAACCCTTCTCTTTCCATCTTATTTCCTCTAGAATCTATGCTCCTCCTCCATCTTTGAAACCCTCCTCCTCAAGAATCTAATAATCAAGATTGAGCCTCCATTATTTTTCTGAGTCATCCACCATCAGATCCATTGGAACACTATAGTTACAGTTTATAATCCTCTCTAATCTATTATAATGTTCTTCCTCCATAAATTGAACTATTGGGGTGCAATCTATTTTCCCTCATTTTTAGTGAATTTTAAGGTTTCATAATTTTCTTTCAACCTAGTCTGAATCAAAAATTGATACTAAATGAGAGAAGCTCTACAATGCTAAGGTAGGTGGTCATTACCTTTTTCTCCCATTTCATTACATTTCATAAATTATATTCTTGTGCCACTCACTAGGATATTCTGTAAAATCATCCAAATTGTGAATTTAATCATTTAAAGTTGTTTCACTCATTTACAATGGTCCTCTTTAATGATGAATCACCTTCGATGTGGATTGACTTAGATTAGGATACCCCTTTTGGATGAGTTATTACCTTAGAGGGCCTTTTTCCTTTATTATAAAATGTTTAAACATCCCTTGAAGTGATTTTTCAAGCTACTTGTGCGTTGAGTTTCTATGTTAAATTTTTTAGGGTGATGATCCATATATTAGGACCCTATACACCATGTCAAAAAAATGAAGTGATCTAGTTGAATGAATTTGGGACACATTCTTAAAGCATTGTGCCTTATGAATCAAATGAAATCACCCAATGAAATTCTTTGGAAATTAATCCTAATATGATCTAATGAATTGAATATAATGTAAGGGCCCCTTTATTGAGATATGATTTGAATTTCTAAGGTATTTGAGCCTAGTTAGTAGCCCTTTCTCTGTGCCACTTATGGTTGGTTGGGTTGAATGTATTGGACAAGTGCTTATTCCTTGGTATATGGTACTTAAATAATATTGATAAAGGGTGTGACTTAAACAATATAAATTTTTATGTAAATGATTAATTAAATTAGATGGCCCTTGTTACACATGTTATGTATGTGATTCTTGCTTAAGTGTGGTTTCCATAATACTGAGGGTGAACCAAGGGGGTTTCGACCTAAGGACCCCTTGGATAGACTCTTGTTCCTTTTGATAGTTATTAATTTTTTTTAAATATGTCAGAGGAGACATTAGTTATTTTTGAGATGATATTTTTTTATGTTGTCTATTTTTGCCTCTAAATGATTGACACCAATTCCCTAGGGATGAACCCTTGGAAGATCTGGATGGAACGATTGGTTGTACCATGCCATCAGAGACTCGAGCCCCTAAGTGAAATACTATGTGTGGACTTAGAGGTTAGTTCATAATATTTTTACTTAATGACGGAGTGACACTTGGGACTTTATATATTGGTTACCTTAAATAGACGATTAACATTGGACTTTGACAGAGCCCTTAGAGCGATACTTGGAATGTATTTCATGATTTTAATGGACAAGATCTAGGAGTCTCAAAAAGTTTTATAAATATGTCATTGAAAATGTTTTCAAATGAAATAAAATATTTCAAATGATAAATGGTTAGTTAGTTTATAGAATGCATGGATGTGTCCTCCAATACCAATCACATGCTTAGGGATAGTAGAACCTATGCCATTTTTTGTTTATTCACTTTACCATTTCAAGATATCTATGTTCAGACACACTGGCTCAAGATGAAGCAAGTAGATTGGATGAGTCCCAAAGTGAAACCCAATCCAATTATTTGCTTAATTTTTTTTTGTATTGCATCTAAATTATATACAACACACTATTAAATTTATAATGAAAGAAATGGAAAAGAATTGACACTGTGTGTAACGGCCTACTGAGATTATGTCTCACAACCATACATGGGCACCTTTGGTACCAGAGTAGACTTTATGATTTTAGGTAATGATAAAGGGAAGAAACCATCTTCCAATACTTGATTTAATTTTCTAGTATTGAGTTAGTTATAGAGGACCGAGCCTATGCTCGAGATGCTAGTAGTAGCAATTTGGGGATTCTTTCATATTTATATTAGCATGCTTTATATGATTGTATCCCTTGCCTCTATTTATTAATTTTTGAATAAACATGACATAATATTATTATCAATTATTTCTTTTTTATCTATTATTCTTCTTCACTTTATTTCTTTTCATGCATTGTTATTCATTTTTTGGTTTTTTCTAATATCAGGATATTTATATTTCTTATGATGTTTCTTATATATATATATATATATATATATTACTACACTATAATCTGATCAAGGGGGGCATAGTCTACCCACATACATACCCAATTCCCCTATTGGAAGTTTTTAGCCTCTAGAATTTGGGGTGATGTGCTTGAGATCTTATAGCTCACCACCTTAGGGCATAGTCGAGTGGCACTCAGGGTGTGACACTATAGTTTTGGGTAAAAGTTCACAATTATAATTCTTCACAATATGATCTAACTATTTATTCATAGAATGAATATACTTCTCATGATCAAAATATTAATTAACATATTTTTGATCAACTTTTGAATATAAGGAAGTATGTGAAACAAAATATGATGTTCTTCTAGTTTGACCTTTTTTTATCCCTAATGATTTTTGTACTTCCACATATCTCATCATCCCAGGATGAGATCTATGAAGTTATTATTCATCACTAGAAATAGCTGATTCCAAATATTCTATTTGTGTGATGTCACCATTGTTGGATTTTTTTTCATGTTTATGAACAAAATCTATCTTATCTCCCTATCTTCCTTATTTGTAGGTGTTTGTTAAACTTCCTCTTTATATTTTTCATGAAAGTTTACATCACCATTATTAACTATATTCTATGTTTCATTATTGAAACATCTATATCCTTTACCATTTGGGGAATCGCCAAGAAAAATTCTATTTACACATCTTTGATCAAATTTTACAATATTTCCACTTTTTATTTTTATGATGCAGGGAATCCAAAAATCATTAAGTGTTTCAAACTAAGAATTTTATTGTAGAACATTTCATAAGGAATCGTATCATATCTTGGTCTATAGAAACACAAATTTTGAATATAAACTACTATACTTATCATATTCCTCCAGAAATATGGATAAATACCATGTTTGATCAACACTGTACATCCCATATCCAACAAAATTATATTATTTCTTTTAGAAAAATAATTTTGTTATGGTGTGTAAGGTTCACTGAACTTCTGAAGAATACCATGAAGCAGGGTATTGGAAACCCATAAACTAGCTTTTTAAAAATGAAAAAAAAATGATTGGCATATCAGAACTTCTTCACAAAATATCCACATTCTTTTTTTCTCTCTTCTACTAAAATTCTTAATCATGTTTAGAGATTCTGATTTATGTCTCAAATACATAATACATGTAATAAAAGTAAAATCATAAATTAAACAAGTAAGGTACTTTTCTCTGAAATTTTATTGTTTTTTTATTATCCCACAAATATCATAATGAATCTTCTTCATGGGATGAGTTGAACAAATTTCAAATTTATTATGCACTGAGTTTTTAATTTTCCCTTTTTGGAAAATGGAACAATACCAATATCTTATTCTTATCATATTAGGAATATCACGAACACTATCTCACTTTGTTAACTCACTCATATTCCTTTGACACATATGTTCTAACATTTTATTCCAGAATTTATTTTCATCCACCATTCTTAGATAACTTGAATTTTGTACGTCACCAACTTGGAACAAATTCCATTTTATACATTATCTTATCATAAAACATTTTCCATTTACTAAAATTTTCATAACATATATTTATTCTCTAGAAACTACTTTATTTCATTCGTCACCATGTTTTGAAACACTAAACAAGTTATTTTTCATTCTATTAACAAATAGAACCTTTTTGGATTTCAATTTTTCTTCCCCAATAATAGTAGATCCAATGCCTTTGATTTTGAGAAATTTTTCATTTCCATAATTCATTATTATCACTTTAAAATATTTAACATGTTTTAAAATCTTCAAATATACTTTTATATCTGAATATAGCCCACTATCCAAAATTTAGGTTCATTCTCACTTTCTAGATTTGAGAGAAGTTTCTATGACAATATATTTTTATTTTCCTTTATCTTTATTCACATATGACTTCTGAGAATTGTTATAAAATTATTTTTATTATGGGTTCAAAATAAGAAATCCTTTTTCAATATTTCCAAGCTATTTACATCTTTCAAAAATAGTTTCCAAAGCTTGTAATCTATTTTCAACCTACAAACCAACTTTCTAAGCAATCATTATTTTAGTGGATTAACTCCCCCTTAAAATATTATTTTAGTTACTCATGGGGTTATTGTAGTGTTATTGATTGAATTAAAAAATATTTCTTTTTTAGTAAACTCCACTATAATACCAGAAGTATCCATCGAAATAATATTCTCCTTTATAACTTCTATACTACCTATAGTTGTAAACTTTCTTTTATATAACTTTATTACTTCCCAAATTAAAACTATGTTGAGCCTCATAATTTCTATTATATTTTGAGATTTTCTTTTTCAACATGGATTTATTCCCATCATCAACTGAATCTCTAGTCATAGAAACATTTCGTTCAGAAGTTTTAATTTTTGAAACATCTGAATTTTCCACTTTGTTGGATTTGGATACATACATGATTCTTTAAAATTTCTTAATCTTATAAACATCATAATTTTTATTTTCAACCTTAGAAGATAAATTTTATTCATCTTTATTAGGTTAATATTTATTAGTACCTTCCCCAATTTCAAAAATAGTTTTTTCAAAACTCATAAATTACTACTCAGTTTTAGATAACTTTTTATGAACATGTTCTAACTCATATTCCTCCACTTTTATCTTTACTTAAGGATGATTATTTAATTATTTTATTTTTTAAGAGATTTATTCAAATATTTAATATCTTTTAGAAAAATAGATTTATATTCAATTAAATATTATTGATTATTTTCTATTGAACATTCATTTGTGAACTTCTTGATTTCTCTTTCAAGTCTTACAATATTTTGAAGACATTATTTCAAATATCATTTTAGATAATATTATAACTAAGTATCTTCTTCAAAACTGATACATTCATAACAAAAAAACTCTTCATCATTTATTTTGGAAATAAATGTTTTTTTTGAATAAACATCAGTGAATTTTTCAGTTTGAACTTTACAATTATCTACTTCATCGTCCTTTGAAAAAAACTTCTCATTTTGGATTTGTATAACTTTTTATGATTTCATTTAAAATAATATTTATATTTTTTAACATTTTTTTAAATATATTCATGACTTTCTATCATATTCTTCACTTTATTCTTCATCCTTTCATCGATGGAAATTTGAAGAAATCCCCAATAGCTCCATAACTAAATAATTTTTGGTGGTAGATTCCATTTTTTACTTTCCTAAGAATCTTTTCAAATTTTTAGAAAATAAGGAAAAAAATCCACCAAAATCATTACTAACCTCAAATTTTGTGACATAGTCACCAACTTCTTCATGTTCAAGAATATTCTTAGATTTTTCTTATGTTGTAGATTTGAAGAAAATTTCTTAATAAACCTTTTATTTTATTTACATAAGTTTCTATATTCTCATTTTATATGTAATAATAGTGTTATGTAAGTCATACAAATAGAGATTTTTAGGATCTCTATATTAAAATTATGAAACATTGGCATTAAACTTATCAGGAGGAATTCATAAGATCTTCTCAATAATAGTTGAATCCTCAATCTTCTCACCAAAAAATCTTATAGTACTTAAAATTTCATTAACCATTGTGATGAATTCTCTAATACATTCATAGTCACCCATTTTGAGGTCTTCATACTTCAGCCTTCAGATTTGTAAATTTTCCTTATTAACTTTTTTATTTCCTTCATGGATATTTTCTAACTTTTCCTAAGAACCTTTTACTATTATAACACCTTTATTCTACAAAATTTAATTTCTGAGAGTGAAGAATGTAAATCATTTTACCCTTTCCATCATTCTCTAGATTTTCCTTGTTAGAAGTTGTAAGTGGAACATTCTCGGCATAAAGAGGAAATCCATCTATAGCAGCCTCTAGAACTTAATAAAAAAGGTATATAAGATATGGAAACATGATAAATTTCCATATATGATAGCTCTCACCATAAAAAATTGGAATCCTCTTACTATTCAAAAAATTTAAAGTATCCATAGTAACTTCTCTTCAAACTTCAAAAAAGATTAAACGAAGGGAACCTTCACTCTGAAAATAATTCAAAAGTCTCACACAATATTTGTGTAATTAAATAGAGGGGGAGGGTGTGAATTGGTGATATATATTACTTTTATGTTATATTTATTATGAAATAACCTTCACCTCCTGTTAATTAATTACCAATTTATTGATAACAAAAAATTCAAACACATTCAAAGGAACATTTTAATTTACAAGGTTCACTAATCAAAGAGAGTATATAGTCCTTAGCATGTTTTTTAAATAATTCAATGCCACACAATCTACTATAAAAAAATAATTTTTGTGTGGTTACAACAATTAGTAAATATTCTTACACTTTAAAAGAACTATGGAAAAAAACAATAATTCATGCACTTCTTCTAACACAAAACATATAAACAAAAAATTGTAACAATTTTAGAAACCTTCACTAATAGGTTCAAAACTATGTAATTGTGAAGATTAAATAAAATTAACATTTATTATTATTTAAGAAAAATTATTTAATTACTTACCTAGAAAAAGGTAAGAACATATTGTCTAGACTTTTTACAAAACTCATTTTTATCACTCTGCCTAATTCCTCTATCCATTTCATCTATCCGAAAACAAGTTATCTAGATTTAACTCTATCTGGATTTTCTATAGTAAATAAGAACCTTAATCTCTCCCTAGAATTTCTTGATCTGGAAACTGACTGTCCAATTATTTAGTCTGGTCATTTCTATATGATGAGATCATTCAGAAAGTTTATTTGATGAACACTGACCATAATTATTCTACTCAATGAAAACTTCTTCTTTACCCAAATTAAGATATTCCTTGGTTGGAAATAATCTTCTCAAAAATCTATCCAATTGAAGTTCACCTGATGATATTGGCCAATTATTTTGTCTAAAAACTATTTGAAACCTATAATCCAACATTCTTACTTTTTATGCACCTGAATAGTCAGTAAGTACATTATGCTATGTAATTCTATTTATATTTTCTTCATAATAGAAAAATGGTGGGAAACCAATTACCTTTCCCCATTCACTCAAATTACATAAATTTTAATTCCGCATTCATTTTATATCCATTTGACCTCTTATCAATTCTTCTCAACTCTTCTGGAGTCTTCTTGAATTTTCATGAATTATGCATAACTTTAGAAATCAAAACCATAATTGAATATAAACTTTTCCAATGTTATGTCTAGAAATTGATAGTTCATAAAAAATAATTCTATAATTCTATTTATTATTTAGATTCTCTTTCCTCAAATTAAATAACTTACATTTTTATCCCTTCACCCATTGAAAAAAAATATGACAAAATATTTCTCACTCCAATGCTCTAGTCCAACAAAAAATGGTTGACTACATTTTTGAAACTTATAAAGGCTCTAGTTTCCTTAAAAAAATTAGTATAAACTTCTATATGAATCAAATTTTCATCCACTTTCTCTATATAATTGAACTATTTATCTAGTCTTTAGTCTGATTACACTATTTCTAAGAGAATATTTCATATGATGACATATCAGTTTAAACAAACTCATCTGATGGATCGATATCGAAAGCTCATCCAATGGATCAATGTCTATATATCATTAAATAGATCATTACATAATTCTTTTCCAATGGATTGGTCTATGTAGCTCATCTGAAGTATCGTTATCTATATCTCGTTGATGTATCAGTACCTGAAGTTCATCTCATGTATATGTATCTACAGATAGTCCATGGATATTCTTATTCTTTCACAACAATTCCATAATTATGAAAAATTATACATCTGATGCTTCTTGATTTGATAGACTTTGTCCAAAAAACTTCAATTTTGGAAACTCCATAAAATCATACTTCTCTTTCCTTATATAATCTTAAGCTTTTATCATGACTTCTTCATGATGTTTTAGGAACTTAAAAGAACATCAAAGAATAGTATGACTTATTTTTAAACATCTATTTTGATATTCAGTGTTTGGTATTACTCCTTGTTTTTTTTGAAAAGATCAATTCCAGAAGGATATGTCTAGAAATTAGAACACCGATAAAAAAAATTTAGAACAAAACACTTCAATTATGAACACTTTTAAGAAAATTGTGTCTGGTTATGTTTTTTCAAACTCTATCATCCAATCACCAAATTTTACATAGTAAGGTGATTTGTTCATAAAGACAATAAAAATGAAAAGAATCAGCAAAAATCAAACATATAAAAATCCAAAAACAAATTTCACCCAACTTTGTCCCAATAAAAAGATTCAATTAGAGAAAAAATTCTATCTCCATACAAATTATATTTGAGATAATCTTATAAAATGAGAATATTAATGGAATAAAATTATTGAATTGATAAAAAAAACTTAATAATTGTTCTTAAAAAAGAATAAATGTTTTATATATCATAGTAACCCCTTACCAATCATATAAATAGTGAACCTATTCAATAATAAGATCTAGATGATTACTTTAAGCATAAGAATTGTTTTCTTAATTTCTCCATGAACATGATTTTGTGAATTAATTATAATTCTCAAAATAAACCTAATAAAATAGACACAACCAAGATATTATAAAATATGAAAATAATTTATTAATAACAATCTATGAATGGGAGGTATGAGGGTCTAAAATAATTATTTGGATGAAAAATGTCTAAAATAACTTTCATCTCCACTTATGTACTAAAAATAATTGGGTATGTTAATAACTTGGAGTGACTGAGTTCCCCTTTAAGGATATATCTGGTTAGAGCCAACATTATAAAATTATTATTAAAAGGTTTCTAATAATTTTGTATGAACTAAAATATGAATGAGTTCAATAAAATTTTACCTCACCTCGTTGATATTCTAAAGATAATTGTGAAGGATATAAGAGGTCTAATATTTGGTGCTATGTCGAAAGTATATGTGGGTAAAAAATTTAGAAAATAAGTAATAAGAAATATTTTAGTAGGTCTAATAGTTAACCTTATTTTTTGAAACCTAACTGTGGTGTCAGTAATGAAGTAAAAATTTTAGATTTTAATTTTTTTTGACATTGTAGACATAATTTCCCAAAATATCTGAAATGGATTAAGAAAATTTAGGGTGATCCTTTTTTAGATAAAAATTTTATAGAAATCATGTCTTATATTTTTAAGGGTATACGTTACCAACAGTACATTAAAAAATTATTGTAAATATGTAAAAAATCTAAAATTTTAGAGAGGATTGATGAATATTTAATCAAACATTAACAAAGTGTTAAGATTTGTTATTATGGAAATATAGAATAAAAAATATGACTTCAAGATTGATTTTTTTCAAATTATAAACTTTTATGTGTATTTGATGTCATTTTCTCTTATGTGATAAGTGAACTATGTTTGTAAATAATTATTTTTATCATTACCTAAGATGATGTATGTATTGAAAAAATTTTATAGTTTAATATTTTTTATAATTTGGTTTGGAAATAAAGGATTAAAGTGATTTTATCTAGGATAAAATTGTTTTATCGAAGTTATATTCTCAAAATATATATTTAAAAATCTATCATCACAATCAATGGTATATTTTTATAAAATATGATTATATTTTCAAGGATATTTATTTAAAACATAAAAAAATTCCATTTGATATATTGTTATAAATTTTATTTTTTAAATATTTATATAAATTAAATATGTGTTATATTATTTATATAAAATAGATTGTGTCTAATAAATATATTTTAGGAAAATGTAATTCCCAAGAGTTATATAGAGAGTTTCTGAACATAGATAAGTTCCAATTAAAATAAATAAATAGTGATAATAATGTTATTCAATGTTAAAGTCACTAAACATCATTAAGTTGTATACAATATATTGAAAAATAATGATCTTAATGATCATATTTACTTATAAATATATTACCAATTTTTTTAAATAAATATTTTGATTTTATAGAAAGGTTTCAATATGATGATAATATAAATCACAGAAATATTTATCAGTATTAAAAACAATATACGTTATTAAAATCATAATATTATATATTGTGAATAAAATAAATTTTAAAATATAATGTTCAACTATTCGATATAAAGATTAGGAATTTTAAGTCTCACAATTATTCAATTTTTTTCATATATATGTTATCTCACTAAAGTAGTTTAGTGAGAGGATTTATCATATGGTCATATAGAGATGTGGAATCTATTACCAGAGTTGTAACAAGTTTATAAAGAATAATAAAATAGATCAAATATATGGTATTTTTTGTTTTTTCATATTGGTTACTATAAATATTGATGATAATTCATGTTTTTGTTATTATTTTTAAAATATTTTATGAATTTTCAAATAGTATCATGTTATGAAAAACTCATCTATTCTTTATCATTCATTCATTTGGTTACATATTTCAAAAAATGAATTGATAATTGGACCCTTAAAGTATAAATTTGAGTTATCCCTAATAATTTTTAATTATAGAAAATTATGGGTTGTGATGGCATATGAAAATTAGCATGGGTTGGGGCTCATATTGGGATACATATTTTCATTCACGAGGCACATAATGAGTTTTAATTCTGGATAACCAACTATAAATAATCAATGGAATGTTATATATTATTTCATTGGAATACTATGATTGAATGTTTCATAGTAACTCTTGAAGGTTAATAAGTAATCGTATATGTTAAACTTCATACATTGATACCATAATTATGATTACCTTGAACTTGAGTGTAAAGACCCGGAAATTTCAAGGGAATTTTTTTTTATAAATTTTCTTTGGGATTTTACAAGAATGCAGTTTCTGACGGCGCCTGATTCCGAGGCCCGGTTTTCCCGGAATTAATTTCCGAAGTTTAGCTCGGGTACGTTCAGTGAACAAACGAGCGGGTTTTTCTAACTTTTAAACTGGTGCTCGGAATCGAATTCTGAGGACACCGATGGAATCGTAGTGCCGGTATTTGCTTAAAAACTCCTCTTCTGGAGTTACGTTCACTCGGGTGTGGTTTTTAATTTTTGGGCTTAAAGTTAGGAAATAAAATAATTGGTATGACAAACTTTATTTTATTTCACTTAAAGCCACTTAAAAGCCACTTTAAGCTGCTTAAGCTGAGTTAAAGCGGATAGGGTTGAACCCGAAATATCCTACCCTCCTTGTAGGATATTTGTGAGGTGAGGCCCGCACGATCCCCACCGTTTCTTTTCCGCTAAGTAATGCACCCGCGAAAACCCATCATTAAAGTCAACTGTGCATTTTTCTGGTTAAGAAACGCCCCAATTAATTGGGCAGTTAAATCGTTACAATTAATTCAATGAATTAATTATTCGTTTCTTATCTTTTGAATTTCAAAAGCCTAGGTCAATAATAAAATAATGGTTGAACTTATTTTATTTAGTTGGACTTGTGGCGTGGAGAGAATTTGGGAGGAAAGCGTTCTTCTTCGATGAAGAACGCGAAGAATGCGAAGAACGTGAAGAACGCTCCAACCTCTGACGAAGAATGCCAAACCCTCAGAGATCGACGACGCGATGCCGTGTACCGCGACGTCAACGACGCTTTTTCCGCGATTCTCCCTCTGCGATGCTTCTTTCACGACGATCCAACCCCGCGACAACCTTCGATTGACAACGACAAGGTAGGGGGTAGCGCTCCTTTTTAATTATTTTGGTTTATAACATCAACATGGATTTAATAATTATAATTAAATCTGTATGTTATCAATCCTCGGAGTTCGTCGACGCGATGACGAGTACCGCACGACAGTGACGCCCTTCCGCGATGCGGCGACCCTTTCTTCCGCGACGATCGATCTCGCGTCTGACGACGAAGTTAAGGTAGGGTTTTGTTTGTGAAATAATTTATATTTCCGTGGATGCTTCCTCCAAAGACAAAGAACCTGGATTAAGTGCAATTTTAATTTATTAAATTGTATCTTGTTATGTTTTCATATGATAATTTATTCTTCCCAATTGTTATCACCTAACGCGGAGGGTGTGGGCCCAACAACCCTCCGCAGTTCTTCGTTGATGTGCGGAATGGAGGGTGGCGACAAAACATGCTGCAGAGGTGATTCGTTGTTTCCGCAGTGAAGTACGGGACCCGGGAGGAGCTACGGCGCAGACAGAAATTAAATCGGACCACCGGAACAACTCTGGTGGCCCGCGGAACCCACATGCGACGCGGGTCGCTGGCGTAGCGGCACCGGCGGCGGCGGCCAGCGGACCCGCGGCCGCACGAGTCCGTCACACACGGGACGCGGCTTTGCCGCATCCGCTGATCCAGTGCGGCCCCACGTGGGCCGCGACTTCTCTTCCCGTGGGGACTTCATGCCCCGCGACTCCCATGCTCGGCCGCTCGGCCAAGCCGAGCCGACCCGCCGGCCAGGTCACGCCCAGGCCGGGCCGGGCTATGCCGAACCAGGTAGGACCCGGACTCGGGTCGGGTCGACCTGGTTCGGGCCGACCCAGGGGGGTTGGGCCGGGTCGGTCCGGGCCCAGACCCCCCGTCTTCGGACCGTTTTCGGTCTTTTGCCCGTATCTTGAGCAACGGGCCTCCGAACAACGCGTTGTCTGCGGTGATGCGATCCTTGGATCGAGACGGTCGTTTTGGTATATCTCACTCAAAGTTTCGGAACACTTTGGGTTTGACCGGGTTGGTTCGGATACGAAACCAACCGGGCTCTCAGAGCGGAAACGCTCATATCTTGAGCTTCGGACATCCGATTGACGTGTCATCGACTTTTATGGATTTCACTAAGTGAGACGGATCTTTTGGCTTACTCCACTTGAGGTTTGGATGTCGTCGGAGTGCGGTCGGGTTGGTTTGCTCACGAAATCCAACCGGGCCCCTGGAACGAAAAAGCCAATAACTCACAGACCGGGCGTCCGATTGACGCGTCGTCTGTCTCATTGATTTCCTCTTGATGAGACGGAAATTTTGGCATACTTCACCCGATTTTTGGTTGCTGTTGGATAGTGGTCGGGTTGGATTGTACCCGAAATCCAACCAGGCCCCTGGAACGGAAAAGCTGATATCTTTCAGACCAGACGTCCGTTTGACGAACCGTCTGCGGAATTGGTGATCATGTTTAGAAACGGTCCCTTTAAGTTTACACTATGAGAGTTCGGGGTACAATTGAGATACGGCCGGGTTGGTTCTCTCACGAAACCAACCGGGCCCCTGGGACGAAAAATCTAGTAACTCACAGACCGGGCGTCCGATTGACGCGCCTTCTATTGCGTTGAGACCCCTGTGACGAGGCGGTCCTTTGAGATACTTCTTTGTGGAACTTTGTGATACTTGGGGTATCGACCAATAGCTCATGGAGCGGACCCTCCTGGAGACGAGCGTGTGGAGTACGGAGACCGTGTAGCCGGCTGAGACCTGACGACTGCTTAACCGATCGACTCGGTGTGTTTCAGATAGCCCAGTGGGGAGCGCTTGGTTGTAGTGGAAGACCCACGGCAGAGGAGCGCTTGGTTGTAGCGGCAGACCCGCGGTACTCAACAGAAGGAGTACCTATGGAGGCTATGAGGGGGAGCGCTTGGTTGTAGCGGCAGACCCACGGCGGAGGAGCGCTTGGTTGTAGCGGCAGACCCGCGGTACTCAACAGAAGGAGTACCTATTGAGGCTATGAGGGGGAGCGCTTGGTTGCAGCGGCAGACCCATGGTGGGAAGCGCTTGGTTGTAGTAGCAGACCCACAGTACTCGACAGGAGGAGTACCTCAGCAGTCTTAGGTTAGTGAGAAGAACCTCGGAGTCGTGACTGGACCACTGTACACTCCAGAGTCGGGGCTCTTCAGTAGTTTCGGTTTCGATCATGAAAATCCTGGTTTGAGCTGAGTCTATGACCCTTGTGTTTCCTCATGTTTGAGATGGGTTACTTGATAACTTAGGTATATGTATGGGCATATACCTGGGGAGTAGTTATTCATTGGTTTCATAACCCTTGTGTTTCCTCATGATTGAGATGGGTTACTTAATAACTTAGGTATATGTATGGGCATATACCTAAGTAGAGGTTATCTGTTGAGATCTTCTTTGTGGTTATCAATGTTGGTTTAGTGAGACCTTGAGGGTCTCGGGGTCCCTACTGAGTATCGTTATACTCACCCCTGCACGGGCTATGCCCGCACCTCGTTGTGTTGGTTGCAGACGACAGGCAGTGCTGACAGAGGCCGAGTGTTCGAGGACTGGACGGTACCCAGAGGTGGACTACACGACGAGTCAATACCCGGAGGTGGAATACACGACGAGTCAGTATCCGTAGGTGGACTTCACGGCGAGACGACACTCGGAGGAGGTTGACGGGCGGGAGCGTTGTGGAGGCTATTTGTACCTACCCTTCAGGTAGGATCCGTGGTGGACGATCCAGGAGCTGCGCCATCTGTACCTACCCTTCAGGTAGGATCCGAGGAGGACGACCCAGGAGCCGCTTCCGTTCTTTTAGCTGTTGTCTTTTTCTGTTGTACTTTGTTCATTTGTAGTTGTACTTTCTTTTGGGTTTGTATTCTGGCCCATTTACCTTTCCGCACTTACTGTTGTACCAGTTTTTACTTAGTGTTTACCTTTTCCGCTTGTTTACTTTGTGGTGCTTGTTTTCTTTACAAAGGCAATACCTTCCCTTTTTACTGGGATTTACGCCTTGGTGCTAGTCATCAGCCCCTGGCCTATGGAAGGCGGGCTTGGGGTAGTCACGGCACGGGCCCTGAGGATGGGTCGTGACATTGAGTTAATCAAGGGGTAGTTAGGTGAGTGAAATATGATATGATCATCTATTTGGATAATGACATGAGACATGATCATTTATCTTATACAAAAATTATATAGAGAATAAAAATTTATATATAATAATATAGTATATTGATATATTCCATGTATTATGGTCACTTGATGTCTTAGAAAAAGGAATTTGATGATTATGCATGATGTACAATATATATCTGGTAGACACAAGCATGGAGATACATGTGTTTTACGTAGTTCACAAAACATCCCATTATAGCTTGAGTAGTACTGATAATTTATTAGAATACACCCCTTGATTTTAATTATGTATTAAATAATTAATTATTATTTCTAATTATATAAAGTCTCATGGGGTTACCATAAAGGTTGTATGAATGATGATAAGTTTTTTTATGAAGTTTTTGTAAAAAAATTTGATATAAGAATGGTATACTCTTCAAAATGAGTTTTTAGAGGTCATACTAATGAAGTTTTGGATATGATTTTACAAGTTATCACACATTGTGTAACATAAAATTAAAGTAAAAAAAGTATACAAGTCTTTAGTTCATGTATAAGACTGAAATAATTATTCATTAAAGTAAAACCATGGCACGATGAATATCACAACATCTACGTTTGAGCTAAAGTAAACCACATCATAGTGAAGGTCACCACATTGAATTTATGTGAATTGTAGTAAAAACTTTATATGATAGTTCATTTTTCTTATTATTTTCACTAATTAAAATATGTCATATATTAATTTACAATGTCATATAATTCTATTTAAAATATTTTAGTTGAATTTTTAAGTGTTAAACATTTAATTTATGGTTGTATGAATACATCAATGTATTTATAATATGGTTTCATAGTTCAAATGTTTTTAAATTTTTTAGAATGGTGAAACAATCCATGAGTATAAAATTTATAAAGTGTTCAAAATTATGAAGGGGCTTATAATGGTATATAATTATAGCCTATAAAAGGAGGTTGATAACTTGATTTGGTTTTATGATATTGTGTTATAAAAACTCTTTAAGTCATAGCTCTATTTTATCTATTCTATTTAACTAAAAGGTTCAAGATATCTAGAACAAGAGATAAATACTTCTAAGACATGTTTTAAAAAAACATATAACCCACACTCATGGATTTGGTGCTAAAATAAAAAAAATACATTTCTAGATTTTATTTTGATGAAGGTGACCCAATTTTTTCCATCCTAAAATTACAACATCAAAAGGAAATATTAGATAACTAACATTCTCAAGGACCTTTTAAGTTTAGAGTTTTAGTGAGTTAGGAACAAATATTGACATCATGGATTCATAAACAACTAGTTCATAATGATGAACATCATCTCCCATTATACCCTCATTTTTATATTCCACATTATGTCACCAACATCATCCACATGAAACCCTTCAATACATAATTCATTTAACATGATTCTTGATATCTTGGGGAAATGGAAAGATAAGAAGGGTTAACCCAAATACTCAATAAGGGTATATATATATATTAACAATTGAATGTTATCATTGATAATATGTTGAGTATGATAACATAATAAAATTTCATGAGTATAACATATCAATATTCATATCCATCAATTCTTGGATCAAAATACATGAAAAAATGGCATAAGGATTTGAAAAAGGTAAGAGTCGTCAGAATCAATTATTATAATCCATATGATAATAATCCTGATCACAAGAAACATTTATAACCATAACAAGCATAAATAAAATGTGTTGGTATCTTGTAACATCATCTTCACAACCCATTATAAACTTATTTCAGAAATAACTAAAGCGCAGTAAAATCTATTGGAGAAACCATATGATAACTCCCTCTTATATTCCCCTAAAGACAAGGAATATTACCCAATGCATTGGATCACTATCTGGGCACACCCATCATATGAGCTATATTGGGCTCACGCATTTATTTCCTTTAAAAGATGTGGTTTTGTTATCCATGTTTAGGTGAAATGATTGTCAATGCCTATATTGAGTAAGTTATTCTTTAATTACATGATTTTACACTGGATTAAAAATTTTTGTTTCCTTTGGAGAGATATGGTCTTTGATGAATGATTATGGGTGGTTTAAGTATGGTTTCACAATCATTCACATTAGTTTTACCATTTTCATCTTTCATAGAAAATTCTGTTTTTCTTGTATACATAACAAGGTACAAACATTCTTTAAAAATGTAATCAATCATTTGGGGTTTCAAACAAAATTATGTTTAGGAACACATATTGGTCAATAAAAAGGGAGTTTATGATCATGATAACATTTTGGGGGGAATTACCCCCTATTCTAGGACTCTATTATAGATTTTTTGATATGTTTGTGAATCACTTCCAAATCCCGATATGGGATTGGTTACCCTAATAAACTAATTGGGTGTTTATTCCTTCTGCATGCAAAGGGGGTTATATTGATGAGAACATTTCCAATTTCCTCCATCCATTTCCATTTACTTCCTATAAATGGGTACATTATTTTATTTTTAATCCATATAAATAGGTAATATAGATTTTATTACCATATAGTAAGGAGATTAGTGTTTCTAGGATGATATTGAACCTTAACGAGGCTTCCTACATATCCTATTTATAATACGAATAAAAACCCACCTAGTTCGTTTAAGTATAATCTGTACAGTTTATACGGAAAGTACATATATGAGGGAACTTAGGAATCAAGTATAGAGATCAAGCCTTATGAAGGAATCCTACCTATCCTTCTTATAATAGGGATCAAATTCATCTTAGTTTGATATGTCCTCGACCCTCTGATGAGAAGTGGCATATAATTAATGACCATGAGTAGTATTTCCCTAGGGTTTTCCAAAAGGGTAATGACTTCAGGACTTACCCTATAGTGTATTTCCTTATATGAGAGAAGTCGTACGATGCCACTAAATTGGGCTTACAAAGTGAGGTTTCCCTAGCTTGGGGAAATTTATGATGTGATTGATATGATCGTTGCAGATCCCTAAGCCCACATGAGTCCTGCTCAGTGTGAGAAACAAGGTATGGAAAGTGATATGACTAAACACATATGGATACTATACTTATGTGTTGGGGAATCCCTAAGGTGGAATTTTATATATAACTTGGTCATTATAAAAAAATACTAAGTATCTTGATTATAGAAAGAATCAAATTCCTCATATTTCAATTATCTTCTCAATTTTATGATAGATAAGGAATAATGATTAACCCATGAGATAGTTTGGGTCACATGGGTTAGAGTTACAAAAATATGAAGGGACATAAATTGATGTGGATTCCCAATTAGAGCTTGAGAATTAGAAAGGTATCCTAAATATCATGTTTGGATAGGTATCAGACTCCTCATAGTTCAATATAGTGTATGTCTAAGTGTATCTTCCAGACATGGTTATCATATACTGGGGTGTCTGTATAACATACTTAACATGTCGAGTATGTATACTAGAAATTTCATAGTAATCTACTTAACATGTCTAAGGATTTATGTACATGTCATGTGGTGTCTTTATCTTAATCTATTTGACTTGTTTGGGGGTTGCCACATGATAAGGCTGACATTTCTAAGGTGCTTTATATGATTGAATAAAGCATATCAGAGGGATTCTGCATGATTCAACTACCTTGTCTGGGGGGGGCTTCATATGATCGATTTAGACACATCCAATGGTGTTGTGTGATCAAGGTTGACATGTCCGGGGGATGTTAAATGATCGATGTAAACACGTCCAAGGGCGCCATGTAACCCGAGTTTATATGTCGTAGGGATTATGTGTGATTTGTATGACATGTCTGGAGGACTTTTAGTGACTTGGATGACATGATAGGGTGCTTTCACATGATTTGGATCGGTCATACGAAGCACATGATTCCTTTTCTTGAAAACTGACACATCTATCATCATGCAAGGATTTATTATTTTTCATCCTTTATTTCATGTATTCCTCAATGTTTGTCAAGCATCGGCTTATTGAGGTTTGGAATTGAAAATTAAACACAAGAAAACTCTGTCACATAATTCAGCTAACACATTGTGAGTACTTTACATGATCAATAGGTTGATTATGTAAAGGATATATATATTTCGTGTAACCCTTAATTCATTCCCTGAGTTTACCTAGGGAAAAACCTTGCGATTTCATATATTTACACTCCAAGAATTTCTCTCTCACTTATGATCTCTTGTGTGTGTGTATTTTTGTGCCGAAGAGGAAGGATTTATAAGCCTCACCACCTTGGTTCTACACCACCTTATACAATGCATATATCATATATAAACTTGATTCAATGGAGCATCATGCATTTCACATGAAATGACCACTAGTAATCCATGACATCATAATTTTTTCATGTAATAAACAAGGACTAAAAGATCACTCCATCATTAGGATATTTTTTGAAACCATGGCATGAAAAGGGGATTTCACATAATCAAATTGACTTTTCAAAGTTACCTTCGTAAGATCAGGATGACATGTCATGTGGTATTCATGAGAAAAAAAACCCATGTCAAATAGAATTTCATGTAATCAAGGGAGACTTTTATGGGGGCCTTCATGAGATAAAACAAACTTGTTAGAGTCCCTTTTTTAGATCACATTGGATTATAAAATGGAATTTTAATGACCAACAATCTGATCACATGGGGAACATAACCCCCTTTGCATGAAAATCATCACAACTTTTTGTTATGTGAGGATAATTTATTTTTCAGAATTTATTATTTATTTTAGAATACTTTTGATATTTTTCCATTGATTTTCCATTATGTAACCACATGATCAATAATTGACCTCACAACGACATGTGGGAATTTTCATGGATGGTCGCTCTGCTTTCCTATGGTGCGTCGCATGATCGAATGGACGTTTTTTAGGGAATTTACATGATTAAGGTGACATACCCAAATGATTTCATGAAACATGACTGAAATTACACTAGGGATCTCATAAGATCTTTGAGATTACCATATTAGTCAAATGAACCCTTTCCATGAAAATCAATGCAACTTATGTCTCATGATTCTTCCTTATTTTTATGATTTTATTTCATATGGTGATTTGGGTAGTTTTCAGGATTCCGTTGGTTGAAACGTCGCATGATCAGAGTAATTCATCTGGTATCATTCACATCATTATGAGTTCTTGTCAAATGGGGCTTCATATGATTATCTATAGATCATGTGAAGTGTATGATTTTTCAGTGTGATTCCCCCAAGGTCATGTGATCACATGTATTATTGGGGGTCACATGATCTAAATAACCTTTCTGCCTGATCTTCATATATCCATGCTTCTCATTATTTTATTTATTAGAGAAAAAAATGACTACTATTAGGGTATTTCTTCAATGCTATAATTATCGATTCTCATTTGGATGGAATCAACAAACTCCACCCCTCAGAATCAAGGTGTGTAGTGACAAGGACTCAGTTATAAGGAAAGTAAATGCCCTTCTAAGTCCTTGAGGCTTCCACTGGTTGATGTACTAAATATATCTTGGTCTTCTGGGTGAAAGTTTTTATTCAATTAGGATCTCTATAAATAGGGGAGTGAGGGGAAGTTCATTCCATCAGTGACCTATAATTTTAGATCTCCTGTAATCTCCTCTCTCTCATGATTTCCCCGCAAGGCCTCACTAAAAGAACTATTCATGAGATACAATTACATGATCCTTAACTATAATCTCTTCATGTAATATTGTCTCGATGACCCATATGAAAAAATTACTACATGATTTATAATAATTTTATTGAACCATTACATATTTCTTCGTAGAAATGTCACTTGAAATTATTTGTGTCATCCAAAGGATTTTCACATGATCACTGAATCTTTATATGATTCATGTGACCTTTATATGGTCATGTGATCAGAGGTTTTAAAATGGATCATGTGATAATCAAATGCTACATGGGTCATGAAACTCCCCAGACCTATATCAGGTTATGAAATCACAAAACCTTATATTGGTCACCTAATTCATATGATGCTTCCAAAGCTATGTACTTCATTTAATTGATTCCCCTTTCAGTTTTTTACTCCTTATCACAAGTTATTCATACTATTATGTAAATGGATTCTATTTCACAGACATCTCCTAATGTGTCTATCCAGAGAAGTATGATTTCTAGGAATCCTAATTTCAACTATTGGTACCAAGTGTTCTATTACAATAATGTTTTGAAAGGGATTCTCCTAACTAAACTTTATAACTTCCCTCTATCGCGCATAATACCTTTATATAGATTTGGTATTTTGGATGATACCACTATCCCCTCGACCAACTATAATATTCCATATTGTTGGTTGTCATCTTCTATTTATTTAATTCAAATGATTTTTTTAAGACAACCAATTGGTTGTAGCACCACTCTGGAAGTTATCCTATATGTTGGATAACTCCCATCGAGGTCCAGATGGTTGTGATATCACCCATTATCCAATTGTTTATAGATATTAAAATGTACTTGTATCCTATTTGAATAATCCAAGAAGTGGTTGGAGCTCAAAGTGGGACCTATGACTAGGTGGTAACTTCTTCTATGAATGGGTAAGTTCATTAAGGGATATTTAGAGTTTCTTGTAATTCCATTATTAGTTACACTCTATTCATATTTATGTGATAACATGGAATTATCAATTTATAATGTACCATCAATCATAACTCCTCAGAGATATGACTATCCACTGGTGTCTCAAAACTAACATTTTTCATCTATATCATTGATAGGATGGGATTATTTTCTTGGATATTTATTATTTGGGAGTAATACCTCCTATTAGAAAGATGTATGATGAATTCCTTCCAACTATGGATGTTTGGGATGATTCTACACAAACTCCAACCTTGGAAAGGGACATTCTCACCTTTGAGAAGGATAATTTATATAAGGAGCTGAACTTATGATCGCTTGTTCATTTCAAGGATTATATCAACATCTTCCTATATCGTAGTGGGACTCATCCAACTGATATACTCACTCATCGATTTCATTCTTGAAAAGTTAAAGATAACAAAATTTATTTTTGAGTCATTTTTGGAAATTGGAGATCACACATCATGGGGATACCAATTGATACCATAGGTATCCCCAAGCCTTCAATTAGAGTCGTTTTATCCATTTTTTTAATGGATGGATTTTACTATCATGATATTTACTCTTGGGTGTTCAAGTAGGTACATTGGTGATGTAATATTGATTGGAAGTGGGAAAGCCTCTTAATCTAGATATGAAAACTCTTGTTGATCTTTATTTACTCATTGGTCATATTCAATAAGGAATCACCCCTATCAGATAGGAGTCCCTTTAAAATTATTATTTGGATGGATAAGAGATAATTTCTAGTGTTAAAATTAATAGAACACTACTGATATTCCTCATGCTTCATTATATCCCAGGATGTTGATCATTTCCTAGGTCGAGGTGATGTCATTAGGTCCCAATGAGGTTATCAGTATATTGAGCCAACATGACCCTTTCAAATTCATGACCTATCATGCATCAATGGGGATAATTATTGGTAATGGGATTTAATCTCTTGATGAGAGGTTATGTAAAATATCCCTTTAGTATGGGGTTCTTGTATCTCACGTAGATGAGCTGATTATGTATAATTCATATACTACTTGCTGATTTTCTTGCTAGTTTTTCTTTATTCATAATATTTTCCCTCTTCCCTTAGCTGGTGTGTAGGGATAATGAAATTCTACGATCACTTTCCAATTTTGGATAATACTGGCACACAAATATAAAATATTGAAATTATTATTTTTCCCATTGATGCACCTATCTTCCCATCTTACGACTAAGCCTCATCTTACATGGGAGATTACCTGACGGGTATATTGAATTGACTAAACCATCAACTGGATAAGCCCCACTCTTCCATGATCCCCTTATCTATGGTAATAATTTAGTTGATTCAAGATTTGGCGGAGCCTCAAAGGGAGTTCTCTCATCCTAGTGGTGAACTTACCATTAGCTGGGTAGGGTTTGTTGAGGAGGCCAACCCTTTAGTTCCAGTTATAGATGTTGTACCAGTAAGGGGAGAAATTATTGAGACTCCTTCTCTTACTACCTCATTTATGTAACATCCTATACCGACTGGCCACTAAAACAGTAGCAAGACCGGTTTCCACATGACCTCAAGTGCGTATCCCCATACACCAGTGGCTACTGAATAGCAATGAGGGTGAAAGGATAGTTAGTGGGGAGACTATACCATCATATCTAGAGTGCACAACGATAAAAATATAGTAATATAAAGAAACATATATCAGCGGAAGTAGTATAAATAAATAACTAAATAAAGAAATATTGTTGCAATATCAACTGAATATAAAAAATTGCCAATTCTAGTTTATACAAGGCATGGCTGCCAATGATGATACATAATTAAAAAGAATTAAACAGTTCAACATGCTTTACATCTCATTAGAAAAATAAAAAATAACCCAAATCCCAAAGGTTGATCTCCACGAGCATCCTGATCTCCCACTCGGTTCTATTCTCCCAACTCCCAGGTACAAGAGAAAAAATCACAAGCATTGTTCTATAGCCCTGCAGACAAGAAGAGTATACCCAAGCACCAATGGTGCCCAAGAAGGTTGTGAGATAACATCTCAGTAGGACAAAACCCACTAGTGTCTATCCCAAACCAACTATGTTAAAAAGTAAACATGTTGTGTGCAAGTAAATACTAAGGTAGAAAAAATAAGTAATAAATTGCCATGGCTTGTAAACTACTAACATTGATACCAAAAGAAGCCCTTCAAGTCTCCCTACACAAGATAGTCAATCTCCTAAAACAAAGAATCTACAGGAAATGCACAAATAAATAACTAGACCTTGTCATACAAACACGTATCACAATTTACCATGGCCAAGATGTATATTCGAGCATATAACATACCTCATGGTCGTTCCATGTAATAAGTGTAGACCACGAAGGGATAGATCCAAGGAACTCAACCACGGAATCCACATCGAGCCCCATGGGAGTCCTAGTAGAAACTCAGTCTAGGCACTAGTTGGAGTCCTAGGAGCATGCCTACCGACATTTCCTACGTGATTCCTGGCAAGACAAATCCACAAGGTAGCAAGTCCCGATGCATCCCACGGAATCAAGACCCATGGGGCATAATCAAACCAAGGTGTCCACTACTGCATTCTAGATCCATGGCGAGTAGTCCATGGTATCTATCATTCATTGATTCAAACCATTCAAATAAAAAAACAAATCATAACTCATATAAACTATTCCATCATTTACCATATGAGTATACCTACTAATATAATCCACATAAAAATTCCATTCCATATGAGCATACCCACTCATATCAGTTGTATAACCATTTACCATGGGTTTACCCACCCATTCATCACAATTCAATATAAGTCTTTAAACATTAGAATAGGGGTATACCCACCATTATAACTACAACAATTCACTTAATGATTATACCCACTCACATATGTCACACACAACATAAGTATACCACTCATGTGTTCTATTTCCTTTTAAAAAATACATATGGATATACCCACCCATATATCACCATTTACAACTATTAACAGAATTCAACCAACAAGCATACCCTCTCATGTTGACATTTCATATTTAAATACATCCCATGATTTTACCCGCTCATTTTCCCATTTTCCTTTCAAGACCTATAATTAGTATACCCACTCATTATCCATCACTTGCATCAAAATGCATTCAATTAATTCTAATGAAGATAACCATTCATTAATTCCCAGTTTCAACCCATTAAACCAAGTAGTATACCCAATCATTGTTATAGTTACGTTCGTTCCTATCACATTGCATACCCTCCCATTTAATACCATTAATAATTATACATTTCATGTGGATTTACCCACCCATTTAATCTCACTCACATTCATTAGAATCATTTAAACCAAGTGTGTCAACATACAAAGGAGTAAATACATCTCCTAGATAAGTAGACCATATTACTTTAATCTAAACAGCATCCTATAACTAGGAAAGAAAGAAAAAACACATCATCAAGCTAATTGAACATAAACAGTCTACTCACTATGTTTTTAGCTTGAAGGCAGCGCACCTCCGAAGGAGGGGTTTTATTAGAAAAACATGATTTTGTATTCTAGAAAATAATTTAACACAAAAATGAATCTCATTATATAATTTATGTTTAAATTTTCTAAATAAATAAATAAAAAACTACTACAATTTTAAATTAGAGCAAGGTTGTGGACCCTACCTCAAAGGATGGCCAAGCCAGAGCTTTCTAACTCAAGCAGCTACCCGCTCACCCACATGCACTTTCATATATATATTTATATATATATATTCATTAAACTGATTTATGTGTTCCCCATGATATGAGGGAACCCACCCATAGAAGATATATATATATATATATATATATATATCCATACCTGAAAAAATACGTGTGCGCCCATGGAATTGATCGAAACTCACTACATCAATTTCCTTGGGTCTCATAAACACCACTAAACTGTAAATAGAGGATGTGAAACAAATTAGTGGTTTAAAAACTTACCTCAAAAGATGTTGGTTGACCAAAACCACCAAAACTGCCTCGACTTCAACATCAGTTGCTGGAACATGGATCAACGGGTCCCCAGAGGCCCTTTGCCCAACCTAGAACCGGAAGAAACATGAAAACTGGATCAAAACCAACCATAAGGTTTCATCCACAAACCGTAGGGTGATGTATAGACCGAATAATAGCTGGAAATAGGGAGGATAAAGAAGGATGGATTCTACCTTGGTGATTTGAAGAGAAACCGCAGAGGAACCAGGTGAAAATCAAAGATCAAAGGAGGTTATATGGAGGGAGGGGTAGCACATCAAAGGGGAGAGCCCACGAGGATTGGGTGTCATGAGATTGTGGTGAAGAGAGGTTATATTAGGTTTAAAATTTTATTTTAATTTAATTTAAAATAATTAATTTTCTAAAAATAGGGTTTCACACACAGTTAAGCCACCTGGTTTGGAAAACTGTGCACCAACCGTGCAGCACCCCTCAGTTTAAGAAACTTAATTCACATGTTTTTTCCCACACAGTTAGACTAACTATGAGAATACCAAGAAAAATACTATGTCCCATAGAAATAGGTCACACAATTACCTACTACGGGCCACATGGTTTGGTAGACCGTGCGCCAACTGTGCACCCTCTGCAGGTTCTTAAAAACCTTCCTTTCTTGGTCCAGTGCTCCCAAAAGTCCTTGAACTACCCAGGAAAGTTCTCATGACTTTTACTCATGTCAAAAAACATTCCTTTTAAACATCATGACTTTCAGAATTATGTTCCAAAGTACATTTCTAAAAATGACCCTCTTAGTAATTACTGAAAATTCAAATTCCTTTGAAATTTCATCTGGTTTAAAAACACAAGTTCCTATAATCTACCCACCTTAAAACCTCTCATTCCTTAGAAGCCTTCAGAAACTACAAAAACATCACCCAACCCATAGAGTTTGTGAGGTTTCATTCCAATGATCATTTTGCCTTTCCAAAATCCAAGAACACCTTTAACCTTTTCACAATCCCAAGGCGCTTAAGCTTTTAAAACACAAGACAATGCTCAAAATCTAACCAAAACATCAAAGAAACCATTAACAAAGCCCACACAACCAGAGAAAAAATGTCTTTGTAACATCCCATTGGTTCTTTCCACCAAGGGTCTTAACATTTAATGGCCAATTCCAAATCACGACTCTTTCACCATTGGGATTTCATAATAGGATATGTCTGAAGAATTATAATGATGATTCTTACGTGATTAATTAAACTATATGAACCCAATTACATCTGAGGTCATAAAAAAGACCTCATTTAAGGAAATAGTTGAATCTCAATCAACCAACAAAACTGTCAGTGCATGATTTCCTCAAAAGATATTGCTGACCCAAAAACCACACTCTCCCTTGAACAGGTGATGTGATTTTTAAAACAATTTTTTCACCAACCACAAACAACAAGAAATAAGGGAAAACAAGACAAGACACACCCGACTAACCATTATTGAAGATTTATGTCTTAGATGAACAAAACATCCCAAACAAAACTGAAAAGCCTTTATTCCCATGGCATTCATAAGTTGTCACAAGTATGTACATCGAAGTCCTTACCCAATTTATGTTGACATTCCAAGATCAAGCCATCACTAGGCCTTTTTAAAACCATCATTCCTTGGCACTAGTAAAGGCGTAACCCAAAACCAAACCACTAAAGTCTATTACCCTTTTTAATCACACCACAAGCCTGACTACAAGTTTAGGGTAATTCTCAAAGAACCACGCATCCCACATACAACCCATAAGAGATCAAAAAACAACCCAACGGCTTTTAAAATTTAGCATAGAATATAATTGATGGTCTCCTAGTGCATCCAGAATGACACCAAGATAGGGGTCTTGCTCATCTCATTCAGTCGAGTACACTACGAGTAAACCAAGAAGATCAGACAAACTACTACTGGTTGACTCTTTACAACATCCCATCTTTACCTATCGGATCATCATTAAATGAACCATGATACCTATACCACCGAGGCATTCACATTACTTCAGGATTTACCAATGAAACTATTCTAAAACTAGCGGGTTTTCTAAAATATTGTGTATTCCACCAACCTTATCGAAGTCATGATTTCAATAATTCAATGAAACATACAACAGAACCGATGTGATGCTACCCACCTTAGTAGTGTCCTTTTTGTCGAAGGAAAGACCAGCCTCTCACAAGCATGATACCTCATAAACACCTTAAAAAATCAGTGAAATTTCATGAACCATGATCACCATGTCAGAACCTTTGGCATGAATGAAAAAATTAAACTGATCGGTGTGTCAAAACACCTAATTCCCAAAAGTCCTTCCGAGAAGTGGGTCAAACTCATTTCCTTAACACCCTAGTCACTCTACTTTGGAGTTACCCCAACAATGTACTAAAAATAACAATGCTCATAATTAAACCAAACTCAACCGGTTCGTTAAATCTTTAAATAGTAGATGGTTACTGCGTATGTCAAAAAAATACAACCCTAAGTTCAAAAAAAACTAACAAAACATCATCTAATACAACCATTAACTGGTAAAAGGATGTACTGAGTCATCCATCACTAAAGAGAAGAGAGGTTCACATGACCTCCTAAACATCTAACCATTCCTGAGGAATGTCTAACTTGCTAAACCAAGCATTCCTTAATGCTTATTACCACATCAAGAGTCAAGGTATAATGACGACCCCACTGATCATGGGTGTCTTTTAATGACCAAAATTCCTACTGTGGACAATGACACCCAAACAACACCAACATCAAAAAGCTCATAGTGTAAGCAAGTCATATCAATCTCTAAGGATGCAACCTACCATGGACTATCCCCTTACGAAGCATACACATAGACCCTATATATCCATCATGAAAATAGATTTTACTATGCTCAAAAGCCCATTTTTCATTTAATTTAATTCTAAAAGAAACATCCTACAGATAACACTAACATTTCAATTCCAAGGAATACCATAGTAAACATATAAAACTACCCCTCCAAGAGGTTTTAAACAAAGTACACCACTTCAGGTTATAATTTAAATCCATTGATTAATTCATTTCAAACTTAAACATTTGAATGAATTTTAACAAAACCACATGTACCATTTCACAAACAAGGCACTTGGTTTTAAACAATGCCCTATGAGAAAAACATGCAAGTTATAACAAACTCCTTTTTTAAAAATTTAACATTGAAAGTAATTCCATCATAAACATTCTATTTAGTATCTAAATTCCTTTTAACTGAAAGGTGACCTCCATGGTACCCATTCATTCAACCCAGAAAAAGAAACCCCATAATAGTTAATTTCATAAAATATGCCCCAAATGATCTACTTGGGTCTAGTTGAGAATTTTTTAAAATTACCAAACCATTTTACAACAACAAAAAATAGTTTTGTATTTATAATCATTCCCAAACACACCATGGTAATACAATGGATCATTCACATGGGAGGAAATATACCAATCAATAAGTTTCCCATACACCTTAACATTGGCATATGTCTCCCAAATCATTTCATTTAAGTTAAAAACATAACAAAATTTACATTACACTAGTTAAAATACATCATTCCTTCACATTTAATATGTGTTGTTGTTTCCCAAATTCATAAAGATCCCATACACTTCACAAACTGAAAATTGGCTTCCATTAATCACATCTAATTCCATTTAACATTTAAATTTTGGCTGCTCTTTTTCAATGGTTCAAATACAGGGGTTACCCTTTTCCTAGTTATAAGGCACTCTTATACCTTTCCACTGAAACTGGCTCCCTTTGTAAATGCAACCAACAAATTGCAGCCCTTGTAACCATTTTACACATCACAACATCTATACTATGTTATCATAATAAGTAACACAAAATAATTCCATAACAAAGAAGCAGGGATTAATAGTAAAACATGCTAAAAGTGATGGAATCATGGAATATAATTAGTTAAATAGGTCATAAAAGTAGGCATGGTAAGGAAGATAAAAACATGGCATTACACAAAAGGCACATAACCAAAATTAGTAGGAATTATACTAATGAAACTACATGGCATGTTATATTCATGGAATGTGAATTTTTTTGTTCCTAACCTGATGAATGTAATGAAACTTCCTTTCCATATCAAGCCAGTGCAGATTTTTCAGAATTATTAGAATTAATAATCAGTGAAAAATACAACACTCTCCCAAGGGGAAATCATACCAACGGTAACATCAAACAATTTAAACAATAATTCCCAACCCTTTACACTTGGTCGTTTTCTGTACGTGGGGTGATCATTCCCAAGAATGACTACCTACCAAGTGTGGACACATTCCTAGTCTCCTATCTACTTTACCAAAACTTTAAAATAAAAGAAAAACAACCTATGACCCAAATATATAACATCTTGGCCCAGCTGACCACAAAACTGGAAGTCGGATTGGTCTCCACATGACCTCAAGCGTGTCTCTCCGTATGAAAAAGGCTGATGACTAGCAGCGATTGTGACAACTGGTTCCCGATGACAGCACAAACACCCCGCCTTAACATGTTTGTCGGGTCCCGGCCCGCCAGGTACCCCAGTTGCCCCACAGACACATGGTCCCCACCATGGGGCCCACCCACATTCCAGAACGGGTCATCTGACTAATGGCAGTCCCCACAGGACAACACTTGTCCTTTCCAGTGTTCTTTTTCCTCACTCACACACACCCTGAGAAACTTCTTAGAAGGTCACCCATCCTGATCACTACTCCAGACCCACCCATTTAACCCTTTATCATTCAGGGGCGTTACAATCACCCCCCCCCCCCCCCCGTTAGAGTACAACATCCTCATTGTGGGCCAAAGATCTCAACCTAGGCAGTGCACCACACTTAAGGCTGGGTACCACCTCTGATACCAAATGTGCCAACTGGGTCCCAGTGACAGCACAGACAACCCGCCTTAACATGGTCATAAGGTGCCGACCCACCAGGTACCCCAGTTGCCCTGCAGACACGTGGTCCCCACCATATCAGGCCAATGCATATTTTTCAAAATTATTAGAATTAATAATCAGTGAAAAATACAACACTCTCCCAAGGTGAAATCATACCAACTATAACATCAAACAATTTAAACAATAATTCACAACCCTTTCCACTTGGTCATTCCCTGTGAGTGGGGTGATCAGTCCCAAGAAAACTATCTACTAAGTGTTGACACATTCTTAGTCTCCTATCTACTTTCCCAAAACTGTAAAACAAAGGAAAAAGAACCTATGACACAACTATGTAACATATTAGCCCAACTGACCACAACACTGGCAGTCAAATTGGTCTCAACATGACCTCAAGTGTGTCTCCCCGTATGAAAAAGGCCGATGACTAGTAGTGACTGTGACAACTGGGTCCTGGTGACAGCACAGACACCCCGCCTTAACATGGTTGTCGGGTCCCGGTCCACCAGGTACCCCAATTGCCCCGCAGACACGTGGTACCCACCATGGGGCCCACCCACGTGCCCGAATAGGTCGTCTGACTAATGACAGTCTCCACAGGCCAACACATGTCATTTCCAGTGTTCTTTGTCCTCACTCACACACACCCTGAGAAACATCCTAGAAGGTCACCCATCCTGATCACTACTCTATACCCACCCATTTTAACCCTTTATCATTCGGGAGCATTACAATCACCCCCCCCCCCCCCTAGAGCACAACATCCTCGTGTCTACTTTCCCAAAATTGTAAAACAAAGGAAAAACAACCTATGACATAACTATGTAACATCTTGGACCATCTGACCACCAAACTGGCAGTCGGACTGGTCTCCACATGACCTCAAGTGTGTCTCCCCATATGACAAAGGCTGACAACTAGAAACTACTCTGACAACTGGGTCCTGATGACAGCACAGACACCCCACCTTAACATGGTCGTCGGGTCCCGGCCCACCAGGTACCCCAATTGCCCTGTAGACATGTGGTCCCCACCATAGGACCCACCCATATGCCCAGATAGGTCATCTGATGATAGTCCCCACAAGCCAACACTTGTCCTTTCCTGTATTCTTTGTCCTCACTCACACACACCTTGAGAAACTTCCTAGAAGGTCACCCATCCTGATCACTACTCCAGGCCCACCAATTTTAACCATTTTTCATTCGGGGGCATTACAATCACCCCCCCCCCCTAGAGCACAACATCCTTGTCATGGGCCCTAGATATCAACCTAAGTAGTGCACCACACTTAAGGTCGGGTACCACCTATAATACCAAATGTGACAACTAGGTCCCAGTAACAGCACAGACACCCTGCCTTAACATGGTCATTGGGACCCGACCCACCAGGTACCCCAGTTGCCCTGTAGACACGTGGTCCCCACCATGGGGCCCACCCATGTGCCCGAACAGGTCATCTGACTAATGTCAGTCCCCACATGCCAACACTGTGACAACTGGGTCCCGGTGACAGCGCAAACACCCCACCTTAACATGGTCATCGGGTCCCGGCCCACCAGGTGCCCCAATTACCCTGCAGACACGTGGTCCCCATCATGGAGCCCACCCACGTGCCTAGACAGGTCATCTGATGATAGTCCCCATAGGCCAACACTTGTCCTTTCCAGTATTCTTTTTCCTCACTCACACACACCCTGAGAAACTTCCTAGAAGGTCATCCATCCTGATCACTACTCCAGGCCCACCCATTTTAACCATATTTCATTCAGGGGTGTTACAATCACCCCCCCCCCCCTTAGAGCACAACATCCTCGTTGTGGGCCCTATATCTCAACCTAGGAAGTGCACCACACTTAAGGCTGGGTACCACCTTTGATACCAAATGTGACAAATAGGTCCCAGTGACAGCATAGACACCCCGCCTTAACATGGTCGTTGGGACCTGACCCGCCAGGTACCTTAGTTGCCCCGTAGACACGTGGTCCCTGCCATGGGGCCCACCCATGTGCCCGAACGGGTCATCTGACTAATGTCAGTCCCCACAGGTCAACACTTGTCCTTTCTAATGTGATTTTTCCTCACTCACACACACCCTGAGAAACTTCCAGGAAGGGTACACATCCTGATCACTACTCCAGGCCAAGCATGCTTAACTATGGAGTTCTAATCAAGTAGTCTCCCAAAAAGGAAGGTGCACCTTGTTTACATGAGTCTTATCATTAAGCCATTTAACCCTTTATCATTCGGGGGGAGTTACATTTAGTCCCTCTTACAATTTATGGAAATTAAGGAACATTATTTCAAAATTCCCATGATGTTTTTTTTGATAATCTAGATCATAATCTTCTTACCATTGACCACATCCAATTCTCCGATAATATATGACTTATCCTTAATACTTGGTGATAACATACATATCCAAACATCCTTAATACTCTATATAAATCATGGAATTTCTATATGATATTTGAAATGTAAATGATAGACTAAAATTCATTACATTTGATACCTTAACAAAATCTTTATAAATTCCTACAAACTATTATAACTTTATACCAATCATATATCTAGTAAAACATTGTAGTAGCACTTTCGACCAATATAACTCAATTAGGTGTTCCTACAAAACATCATAGGAATGTCTCACATGTATTTTGCCAATGTAAGCCCCATGATTTTAAAATAATAACATTATGTTTAATATAATTATTAAAACCCAACACTGAGCTTAAATAACATTTGAAATATATTTCTATAAATTTAAACACTTTGATATCTTTTGATACACATAACCCCAAGTATAAATGAACCATTATATAGTTTTTCATTATAAAAGAGATATTAAATTATAGGGAATAAATAGGAAAACAATATTATAAAAATTATATGGTTCAAACATGTATAAAATAAATGAAATATTTATCTATTAATGATAAAAAAAATAAGAATCATTTCAATGAAACGGAAATGTTTTATGAAAAAACTGTATTTTTATAAAAGACGATCGTGTCACGATTTTCATGGATAAATTAAATTTAGTTTCTAACACTTTTAAAAAAAATATTTTATTAAACGAAGTTCATTTTTAAAATAATAATTTCAAATTAAACTTAGATTTAATTTTTTATAATTTTCTGGAAAGATTAATTATTATGAATTGTTAATGATACAAGTTTTTATTGAAAAACCCCTTTTCATTTAAAATATTTTCCTTGTTAAATTTTTATTTAAAATTATTTTAAAAGTAAAATTATTATAATTATATTATAATCAATTAAATTTAGTACATTTGAATAAAATTTATTTTTACTTTTGATATTAAAACTTTCTATACATATGAAAATGTTCTCATTGGAAAACATATCTTTCATAGTATATGCATATATGAGTTTTTGTTAAAAAATTTCCACTTATATTGATGGAATTTAAAAATTTGGATTCAATTATTTTAATTGAAATAATGTATATTATATAATATTTTATGCTTTATTTTTTGTCATAATGAATAGTAAAACAATAAAAATTAATTTTCACATTCTATGTCCAAAACGTTTATCATGGATTAAACTAAAAATGTAAGGGTTTAACAATCAATGAAACTTGCCTAATTTCTATTTTATGGAAATATTACCACCTTTTATAAACTATGGTTTAAAAATAATTCATTTTTGATCCTTTAGGATTGTAAAAATTGTGGGTATCACTTTTTCTTTTCAATAATTCTATATGTGTCTTCTCCCCCACTTATAAAAGGACACCCCCTCACTAATCCACTTAAAACTCGCAGAGAAATTTTTTCAAAAAATATATACCAAAATATCTTCTATATATCCCTAAAAACATCATAGAGTACTTTTGATCATAAATCTAATCTTGGAATTATTTAGGTATAATCATAAAGAGTTTGTCTGAAGAAGACATAAAGTTCCTAACCATGAATTTTCATTTTACTTCTTCTTCTAAATCCCTCAAACCATCTCCATCTATTATAAAATAATAAAATTATCATATAATATATACTCTGTTTTTATTATTTTAACTTAATAACCTCTATTCTTCTCATCTTCCATAAAATGGAAAATGAAACCATTGACTATGTGTATGGAGGACTATCACTTCCTGAACTGATTTAATTCTTTTTCCATCATGGCCTCTCAAATCTAGATATAATGATGGATTATCCATATGTATATGATATTTATGACATTACTATACTTATGGATTTATAAAATCACATATACCTTGTAACACCACATTATTTTACTATGTTTATTTTTAAATAAATGTAATCCCTTTTATATCTTGTGGTGCACTCAAATCCATTATATTAAAATAACACAATGTTTGATAGTGTATACAAAACAGAACACTAATAATTAAGAAACTAATAAATATTTTTAAATAGAAATTATAACCTAGCAATTAAATTTTATGGTATGAATATGATCATACATATTATAATATATATATGTCCTACTCAATGAAAATGTATTGACAAATTCTTAGTAAATAAGCTCTCAATTTTTAGTAAAATTTATTTATTTTTCAAATATATGTATTTAATTATAAAATATTTTTATTTCATTTTTATGATGAAATATTAGAATTATATTATGATCTTTTTAAAAAAAATATTTTATAAAATTAATCTCTTTTTTTTAAATAATCATATCAAATATAACATAGGAATTGTTTTTTGTATTTTTTTGGAGACATTTATTTTCCAAAAAAGAATGAAAAATAATACTTTTTATTGAAATGTTTATTTTTGATTAAAACATTAACAAACATCCATTTTATTTGAAAATTGATTTATATTAAAATTATATCTTTATTATCATTATTCTTCCAATCATGTTCATTATAATCATTTTTATGACTTAATTTAGTATAAAAACTTTTTTACAAGGAAAAATTAGTTTTTATGAAAAAATAGTTTTTATTTCATTTTGTGTTTTAAGGTTAAATTAATTTTGTTCACTTAGAGAAATTCAATATTTGGAAATGGATTCCATATTTTAATCCGGATTTCGTAATTTATTAAAGTGTTCTGTTAATTTTTCATATTTATTAATAGTAGCCATAGTAGTTTATGTTACCATGGTAAAGGGTATATCAGATAATTATTGGTAGAAATAAAATGAGAAGGATCGAAAAATAACCCTAAGGTACCGGACTCGAGCATAATCGGGGCTCAACCTACATCTACCCCAAGCCCGCATACATATGATGGAGGCTGGTGACCAGCGCAGAAGGTATAACTAACATAGGGAGTCATTTGGATGAGTACATGTACACAAAAACACATACATCTTGATGTATAAGTGCATAGGGGAAATAGTAAATGTTGAAAAAAATACTAAGTTAACAACCATACAAGTAAATCCTATAGGAATTACAAGAGTATAGTGGTAAAAACTGAAAATTAAAGGGGAAAATACACTCCCAACCAGAATGATATCCCAACCTCACAAAAAAAGAAATTAATATGATGACAAAGTCTAGCTCACAATCATCAAGATGTGACCATTGTATGTCTTCCAATGTACTAGGTATCCCTACGATCCTATGTAGTCACTACCAACCTATATTTTGTCTGTATAAGACATGACATGTGTGGGAAAAGCACCTGTATGGGTGATTATAGACATACCTAGTTGGATTACCTAAATGATGAAGGATGACAAGAAAGAGATACAATACAAATAGAAAGAAATTAGGTAATAGATTGGATGCATCACTTCCCAGAGCAATAAAAGGGTGACCTCATCCTTGAACAAGGGGATCATCAGGGTTTTAAGATGGACTAAATATTGACTATTTTCTACCCATATCTAGAGAGTAAGCTCATGAAACCATGAAAATATAAACATATAAATCACAATGAATACTCATTTCATCTTCACAACCCATGATCGAAGAGTAACCAAATCCATTGGTGTGTATAAATATGTATATAAACATACTCACTCAATTAATCATAAGCAATAGGTAATGGGGATCTTCATCGCACTACTCATCCCAGGAAAAGAGTCTCCATAAGTCATAAACTTCCAACATTGATGCCAAACATTGCATGCATTTTCATAGAAGAAACAGTGTGAAGGTCCACACTGTGTGACTATGACACACAATCAAGGTGGAATAATCTCCTTGTAGAGTACCCACGCCCTAGTGAATTTGACGAATTCTACTCTATAATTATTCATAGAGGACCCAAGACCAATTTTATGGGGGGGGTGGGGGTTTCACTATGGTGTCATAAGGACCCATGCCCTACCTAATAGGGGGTTCCACTTGGTAAGTATCCATAGAGAACTCATGCCTAAGCAGAAAGGGGGTTACACTCTAATGCCATGAGGGCCAGGTCCCGATATGATCGGGTGTTCTACTCGGTTACTAGAGGACCAACACACAAGCTGATTGGGGGGGGGGGGGTTCCACACTATAGGTGTAGGAATCATACCTTAGTGTGATAGGGGTTTCCATTCTGGTCTTTGGTCACCTTCACCCTATCTGATAGGGGCTTCAACCCTATATGTATACAAACCATGCCCTAGATGATGGGGCTTCCACTCTAGTTTATCTTTTGGTCCTATTTATGATCACTAATATCGCAGGGCATCATCTAAATAAGCATCATTCCTAAAACATTTCACATTGAATCCTAAAAGACACAATGGAGGGCACCACTGTGTTCTACATACAAAAACACTCAGGATAGGGTACTCATTGGTAAAAAATATGAGTTAAAACATAGTAGATATAGAAGTTCTATGTTCCCTAAAAAGTATCCAAGGTATACATGGTGTGTAAGGGACCCACGTGAGTTTTTGTCCTACTTCATCAACTGGTTGTGTCCCTAGAGTTACGCATCTCACTAACAATGTATGGATAAACGATGTGTGGGGGAATCAACACGGCATGCACATACCACTTAGGGTCCCACCCATGTGCTTGGCCATGTATGTGTATTCCATCATGTGTCAGTATAGTTTATACATGATATTCATCTTCACACCGGGTGCAACACATTTCTCTGGTCATGGCTATGTACTCTGGAACATGGTGTGTGCCTGGATGTGTGCTCCCCCACATTGGGTGTCCACTCAGGGAAGTGTTACATGGTGTGTAGGTAATCTATATGGAATTCCATTAAGATAAATTCAAAAATACCTAACTAGGACTACATAGGGGCTACATGAAATGTGTTCATCATTTGATATAACATTTAGATAACTTTTGCAGAGAAATCTTGATCTAAACAATACACTTCGAGTCTGGACATTCCGCCACTGGTCTTGCCTCGACACCACCCACAATTTTTGGGTCTAGTCTAAATCTATTATTTGTTACCATTTGATGGCTGAAAATAAATTCATGTTTGTCTTCAAAAGATCTTTTAAGGTCCATTTATGCCTCTGGCCCATCAGATTGTAATGATTAGATCTAAAATCAGCAATACAATCTTCCACATATCTTTATCTATCTATAACACCTCTAGTTTTTTATCCCTCTCTCACATGCATATTCATCATGATTTGGGGGGAGGGGTCTGAAAAGGCCCGATGCGACCCTTTAATGTTGAATTGGTACTGCGGGGTCCGACCAAGGATGAAATAAAATAAATTATGGGGGGATTCCAAAACATGTTTTTATCAATCATTTCCAAGTGTTATTGTTCAATGATCAAGAAATATGATATCTGGGGTTATAAAACCAAAGTATTAATGAATTAAACCAACAAATGGGAACCTTGAAATGACACAATTGGAACTGAACCAAAGGAGGGGATTGATATTCATAATAAATTTAACAAAAAATGGATTAATAGACAATTTTTTGATTCCTACCAAGATATTGGATTTTTATTCAACAAATAATGCACTCATAAACAATTGAAAGAAGTCATTGCATTCACTGTACTCTGATCTCCTCTAATTTGGCAGTCCATCATCATCTAATGTGATTCACCAACATAAGTAGGGGAAGAATCTCAATAATATTCCAAGGTTTTATGGAGATAACCCTATAGGATTATCCTTAGCCTTTTATTTACTGGGAAAATAGTATAGTTTAAATGAATGAAGTAATTAATCCACTCAAGGTACTGCTGATGTCAGTTTTATTTGAAAGCCCCACAGTAACCAATTTTAGGCCGTAGTTAGGGTAAAAATGTGTTCTTTACTCAATGGTACTCTCTAATTTTTAATCTAATATTTATTTTATGATTTATCACATTCTCATTAAGAATCTATGCATAGTTGATATAAAGTTTCATTAATATTTTTGAAAAATTAATTTTGGCCACATCGGGCCTCAAAATCACATGTTTCCAAATCTCCTGACCATGGAAATATACATATAAATATTTTAAATTATTAATAGGAAGAATAATTTTCTTTATATAATTCTGACATTAATATTTTCATCTCCAAATAGAGAAACTAACCAAACAACAGGGGATTTTGAGCCTGCATATGGCTCTCTCTCTCTCTCCCAGGAGCTCTCATGCATGTTCCCATGCTACCAAAACATGCAAAACATTGGAATGGTCCTTCCAAATAGGGTTATATGATATCAATCCTTGATCTCCATAGGCTGATCTGAAAATTTGGATCCATCCTTTATTTAATCTCACCCCAGTCGATGATGTGCATAAAATTATGCATGTATCTCCTCAACTGTGATAGATTAAATACTTCTTGTAAACTATTGTTATATTAGAGAATGGTGAGGTGTTAAGAAACCCCACCAACCCTATACATAGTCTCAAATATCCCAATGAACCATAAGGATAGGATTCCTCCTTAGATTAACCTCTACAATATCTATCATGGGAAGACTCTGAGGAAACCATGGTCTCCCTACCTGAACTCCAAAGGCCTACAATAGTGACCTGTGTAAAATTTGTGTCTTATCCAGTCCATCCTTATCCTCTCACAGTGACCTAGGCCTCCTCTATCATTAGTTGAACCATCTCTAGGACCAATACATTTCTCTCACCGATCTCTATCCTACACAGGTGTGACTTACAGGTTATCCCGTATAGGTCCACAAAAGTTCCATACCGATAGGAGGTTGGTAATTATTATTGTACAAAAATTATAACAAGGGAAATTTATCCTCCCAACTTCAGAAAAATTATAACATGAAAACCGTCAATATATCCTCCAACACCTAGATATTTTGATCAATCTGCCCATCATTCTAGGTTTGAAAGGCTATATTCATCTTCTTCTAGGTACCAAGGATTTATAAAGGCCTCTAGAAAACCATGAATTAAAATTCACATCAAGATCATAGACAACCGTTAAGGTAACCACATGGAGAAGAAAATTCTTTCATCCATATAACTACCCCAAAATGGTTACCTAACTCTACTCTTTGATAGTAATAAAGTGCGCCAATGTAGTGATTCATTAAAAAATCACCCAGATGGTGCCATGTACCTTCATTTTCTTTTGAATCCCTATGAAAAATTCCATAGATATGTCATCCCACTTCCACTCTAGGATATCAAGGGGATGCAACCACCTGCTAGAACCTGGTGCTTTTCCTTCACCAACTGATAGGTGGGGAAATGAGAGATGTACTCAGAAACACTTCATCTATGGTTGGACCTCCAAAACATCAACGGAGGGTCACTGTACATCTTCCCTACGTCGGGATGTACAACTAGGGTTGATGTGTGGAACTCTTTCATCACCTCCTCTCATATTGTGACTAAGACCACCATTTATACCTAGAAAGTGATAAAAGGATTACCACCTTCAAAATATCCAAATAGTGAATCCACTTTAGATATATGGTCACAAAAGACCTCACAATTTACGTCTCTTTGCTGGGACACTCTCACACACACGAGAAGAAGTAGAGTCAACACCATATACTAATGAAAATATGTACCCACCATCTACACCATGTTCACCTACAAGGAAGCCAGCTTATCAATGGCCTCCTTCACCAAATGAGTCTATGAATTTTAGATAATGGAATCTACTAATATGTTTTTCTTTCATGAGGTATAGACAACCTTTATTTCATAGTCCTACAAAAACTCCAACCAGCACCACTATCTCAGGATCATGTATCTCTCTGGGAAGATGTACCTAGGAGTTTGATGGTCTGAGAAAACCAAATATAGATCCACCAAAAGGTAGTGCCTCCACATCCTTATGGAAAATAATATCATTATACCTCTAGGTCATGAGTTACATAGTTATTCTCATGTGGTCTTAATTTCCTCGAACCATATGTGAAAGTGACAATTGATACATAATCATGCAGTTGAGCCCAGATACCAAGGAATCACAACAAAAAACATACTCTACATCCTCATCTGCTAGTCTCAACATGGGATCACCCATAATCCTTAGCCTAAACACCTCCAATTCCCACTTTAATTGGTCATTATTGGTAAAAATAATCCATTTCCACATATGGATAGACAAATGGGCTTCAATTATGAAGAATTCTATCACAAACCTCTCACAGTACCCTACCAATCCATGCAAAATATAAATCTCTAACATGATCTTGGGTGTCTATTAGGAAAGAAATGCAACCACATACATTGGGTCCACGATTAAATCATTCTCATAAATGACATGCCCATGAAATTGAACCTCGGGAATCTAGAACCGTAACTTTTAGAATTTCCCATAAATCTTGTTCTCTCAAATGAAATCTAGAACCATCCTCATGTAACATTCATGATTCTCCCCTAATTCAAAGTATATGAGTATGTATCCTTTGAATAAGACCACAAATTGGTCCTAGTATATCTATAATATCTTGTTCGTCGATGTCACAAACACATTGGGGGAATTATTCACACCAAAGGGAATCACTAGAAATTCATAGTATTTGTAGAGAAATCAGAATGCCATATTTGGAACATTAGCCTTGTGAGCCCTCATCTGGTGGTATCTAGACCATAGATTGATCTTCAAGTTACATATCACACTTCATAACTTTTCAAATAGGTCGTTAATCCTATGAGAGGAGTTCTTTTTCTTTATCGTTCCCTTATTTAGGAGATGATAATATCAAAAAATCCACAAGCTCTATCCAACCATTTTCATGAAAAAAAAGTGTTGCTACCAAGTGGGAAACAATGTTCCTAATAAACCCTTCCCTATAAGGTCCTCCAACTACAACTGCTAATCCTGATGTTTGGTAGGGTCTATTTGATATTAACTAGAATATATCAGAGCAGTCCACATATTCAAGTCAATGAAAAACTCCATCTCCCCTTAATGGTAGTTCTAAAACATCCTCATGAATGACATCCATATAATCCTCCATAACTAAAGGAATCTATATACTTGAACAACCTTCTAAACCATGTCCTATACTAACCAAATTATGGGTGATTGGTTGTAGCTTCCTTCGTTCATAACTAACTTGTTCCTCCATGGGATATCTCGTTCTTATAAAGGTTAATCTCGTACCATTAGTGTTTAGGCATCTAAATCATCTATGGTCAAAGAAAATCTTGGATCAGACCATAGAAAATCAATCCATACCTAGGATGACAGTATAGGGTTCTATCCTGATGAAAAAATATCCCACATAAACCTCTCTTCACCCAGTAATATTTTTCATTCCCATAAGAAACAATATATAGAATTATTTCCTATTGGATCCTCAAGATGAAGTTGATGAGCTAGAACCTTAACTGGGAGCTCTAGAAAATTCACTAGGAGTATATAGATGAATGAATTATTGACAAATATTTCCTCCAATATTTAAGTAAGAGTATAATTATCATATATCGTACCTCTAATCAACTAGTTTTTCATGGGTCCATTAGCCTCAAATTCTAGTAGTTGTCCATGGCCCTAGACACCATCTCTCTAATATTAATGTGAGTCACCTGGTGTTGGTTGGGTAAGGATCTTAGAGCATCTTCCACCCCCCATATAATACTTTAACCTCTCCATCTCTTTAGGGAACACCCTTCCCTTTCTTGGTAGATCCATGATCATGGCCTTACCTATGTCATGGAATTCCATAAACTATCTTATGTCACTCATCATCATGTATGGTTAGGCATTATTAGGCCATGATACCTATCCCATCACAAGAATATGACCACCCCTCTCTAAGATAACTTATCCCTCTACACTGCCCCTGACCACATGTCTGACTCTGATAATGGGGTGGTGTCCTACATTGATATCACATCATCTTGCACCATATAGATCATGAAAACGAATTATCATTGTGATTTCCACTACCATCTACATCTACCTTGTGTACCTCTGAAAGGAATATCTATTTCACTAGTTCCCTCTCTAAAACCCTATCATAGGAATGGATGAACAGAGGAAATATGCTGTAAAAGATCTCTCTTTAGAGTCCCTACTAAAACTTTTGTGACTAAAAGTATCCATCCCCGGTTATGTTAATGGAGTACTATGTAAGATCTGTGAACTTCACTATTTACATAGCCACCATCATCCCTCCATTTTTAAGCTCCAAAAACATCTGAATTCAAACTAAGTGCCAGAAGGAGGGGTAGTACCCCTCACAGAACATCTTCTGGAATTCAGGCTGTGAGTGTATCGACTCATCATTCATCTAGGGAATAAGACTCCACCAACACCCAGCTGAAATGTGAAAAAGGCTAGCTACTAGTGAAACCACCTGATCTATTAGTGTTCAAATAATCCATAATATACAAACCATCGACTCCAGTCAATCCTCTACTACCTAGGGATCCATCTCACTAAGGGAACACAATTTTGTTTGGAGATGGAACTCTCAAAGTGCATTGAGCCACTGCGCATCCTCATCTTATTTGGATAGTATAATATTTTTCTCCACAGGTGGTGGTGTCACTACCTACCAACCATAGTGAAGAATCTCACATGATGGACTCTAAACTGAGGCTTCATCGCTTATCAAATAATCTTCATGATCTAGAACAAGTATCCTTGACAACTTTCATTGCATAGAAATCCTAAAATTTAATCATGGAATACCATAGTCAGATAATATATATATATATATATAAACAATGGACAGCTGACACAAGAAGGATATTCAAAGAATCAATCCTATATGATGTACGTATCATTGATCCCTCCAACCAATTTCTTTGTATGATGTGTTGAGAAATATGTAGTTAACATCCTAGTGAATGGATATGTCAATCAGCCATACTAACACTGAGTGCCCTATCTTGAGATCCACTCAAGAAAAATTAACATTGTTTCCCAAAATACCAACCAAATCCTTGTAAGTGGACTACTCCAAACACCTTCCAAAGGATTGAACCACTTATTAACCCAATCTTTTATGACCTGACCCTAACTAGTTCTCAAGACTCAATTACACCAATCCCATCTACATAGGCCATGGGCTGGTGAATAGCACTAAAGGATTAACTAACATGGGGAGCAATTTACCTATGTACATGTTTGTAAAAAAAACCTTATTTATGCAGAAGTGAATGGGAATAATATTAAAATATTTTAACATAATAGGGGGCAAATTATTCATGTAAAACCTCTAGAAAAACAAGATTATGGTAGTAAAAACTGAAAAGTAAAGTGGAAAAATACATGAACATCCAAAAAGATGTCCCAACATAAAAGAACTAGAAAGTAAAATGTTGAGAGAACCTACCTCCTAAAAACCAAGTTGCAATCTCCATATGCATACCAATGTACCAGATATCCCTAAGATCCTCTGTAGTCACCACCAACATGCCTATCATGTATATAAGACACAAAACATTCTAGAAAATCTCAATCAAGGGTGAGTATATACATACCCAGTAGGATTCCCTAAAATTTGAATGGGGTAAATAAGATATACAATATTAATATAAAGATAGTAGGTTTCAAAAAAGACACAGATCAAACAAAATAAAGAGAACAAGGGACATTATCATAGAAAAGGGGGATCAACAAGGTGTGTAAATGGACTACATATCAAGTCATTTCCACCCATAGAAAGAGAATAATCTCATCCAACCCTTAGAAGCTAAACACAAAATATATTTACCCCACTTTTATTTTAATCCCATGATATGAGAGTAATGAAATCCTAAGTTATGGATATAGATGTATATATTAACTCAGTAAAATAATCCCAAACAAGAGAGAAAGGGGATTTCTAACTAACAATTCTATCAAGGAAAATAGTCTCCATTAGTCTCACATGTTCAACAACAATGCTCGTCATCTCATGTGCCTGCTCAAAAGTTAACATGTGAAGGTCCAGACTTCTCCATTGTGTTTCAATATATAGGGAAGATAATTTCTAATTAGATGACATGTAACCTAGTGAATCTGGGGGTTTTCAAACTCTTTTTATCTGTAGAGTACACACAACCAAGTTGATAGGGGGTTCTACTCAATTATCATGAGGGAACACAATCTATCTGATAGGGGATTCCAAAAATATTTTATCCATTAAAGGAAACACACCCAAAATGATGGGGGTTCTACTCTAGGGTAATAAGAACCCACTCCCTATTCGATTTGGGGTTCTAGTATGTAATTAGATGACATGTGACTCATCTGATGGGGGGGTCAACTCTATAGGTCGAGGACATGCACCCTGGTGTGATAGGGGATTCCACTCTGGTCTTTGAGGACCCACACCCTATCCCATTGGGGGGTTCCACTCATATGTAGAGGAATCATTCAAAATATGATGGAGAATTCTACTCTAGTGTCTCTAGTGATCATCTACCTAATCACTACCATCGTTGGGAATCACCTAAATAAGCTTCGTGCCTCGAAAATTTTACATCATATCCCAAAATTCAAAATGGAGGTAATTATCATGTGATACATGAAAACACATAGTTCAGTCTACTCATAGTCAAAAATTTGAGTCCAAAAAAAGAAGATACATATTATTTGTGTTTCCTAAAAAAGTATTCAAGGGATACATAGTGTGTGAGGGGACCCACATAGATTTTGGTCCCGCTCAATCAACTAGTTGTGTCCCTAGAGGTACATGGATCACTAACTATGTAGGGATACACTGTGTGTGGGGATAATCTAGATGGTTCTCCCATGCCACTCATGGTCTCGCTCATGTGCTTTCCTATGTCTATTTACTTTTGTACATGGTATGCCTCATCGCATGGGTAGTCACCTGTGTGTCTGGATGTGCCCGTGTAATTGGGCACATGGAACATGCCTGGTCATGTGCTCTTACACTTGACATTACCACTTGAGGAAGTGGTACATGTTGTCTAAGGAGTCTACATAGTGTTCCAGTAATATAAATTCCAAAAACCCTAGCTAGTACACTATAGGGGCTACAAACCATGTTTTCATCATGGTACATGGAGTGTAGTCAACTTTTATTTATAAATATAGATCTGGAATCTATGGTTTGATTATAAATATTTCTCTATAGATATTACTTCTACATCATGTGTAATTGGTGGAATTGATTTTGGTATTTCCTTTCTAGTGATCTCTTGGCCAAAAATTGGTTTCTGATGGTCTTTGGAGGTTTTCTACATGTCACACATGCCTCCGGTCCTTCCACCATCGAATATTTAATCTATGATCACAAAAATGATGACCCATGTCTCATAATATGTTGGTAAAACCCCCTAGTTTGTTGATATATCCATTGCACAAAAATTCATCATGATTCTAGGGTTCTGGTCGGGCTTAGTACCATCTGACAATGTTGAATCGGGACTGTGGGCTCCAACCAGTGACAAACATTAATAGATTTATGGTAAAAAGAACAAAAAAATTATATCAATAGTTTTATATCATTCATGTAAAATTATCAATAAAATAAGTATCTATTGTTAGAAAACTAAATAATTAATCAGTTAAACTCATACATGGGAACATTCGAAGGCCACAATTTTCATAGATCAATGGCGGGGATTGATCTTCTCAATCAATTTAATGAAAATGGGTGTGATAAAAATATGTACAATCCCTACCTAGATATTGGATCATTCGTGAATGAATAATGATCTCACAAACGATGTATGGATTTCATTACATTGTCTACACTCCAATTTTCTTTGATCCAAAGTTTCATCAGCATCCGAGGGGATCCTCCAATGGATGGAGGGGAAGAATCTCTGGAATATTCCAAGTGTATATGAAGCTAACCATGGATGATTATCCATAGAAATTTATTTTTCAAAATAATAGTTTAGGTAAAATTAATCAATTAATGAATTAATTCATTCATTAATCCACTGAAAGTATCTCCAACAACCATTTTATCTTAATTCCCTTTTCCAACCTATTTAAGGTCACGCCTAGGGTAAAAAAATGGTTTCTCGAATCAACCATAGTCTCAGAATACATATTCGAGCATTGGTTTAATATATATCAATTTTTATTTTGAGATTATATTCTTTTGTGATAAAACATATATTTAAAAAAATTATAAAATTAATTATGGGCACACTAGGCCTCATAAAGTCTTGTTGTCTCAACCTCATACTCTGGAAATAAATGTTGAAATATTTCAAGGTATTATATGTAAAAAAAACTGGGTCTCTACACTATAAATTACATTAATATAATTATATGAGTTCATTTTTCTATACTCATCCAATATTTGACAATACGTCCTTTAGTTTTCATTCATATGGGATTATGACCTTTATAGTATTTTATATAATGCTAATTTAAAAATGTCACACTCTTGATTTTAGAAACTAGAATATTTTCTCAATGTTCTAACCAGTGGATATGATAATTTATAAATATATTTTAGAAATAAAGATGACTTATCAACATAATGATAATTTATTTTTAATTTTTTTCTAAAGAAATTACTACCTTCAATTATTACAAAAAATTGGCGTAATAATTATTTAATTAATTGAAAAATATAATAAATGATATTAAAATCTATAAAATATTTATTATTTGAAAAAATTATGATTAAATTGGATGTTCAAGATAATCATGACATATTATAGAGTATATTAATTATTGGATTCAAATTCCTTTTTTCTTTAGTTATTATTGGAAAACTAAATTAATAGTACTAAAATTAATATTATTGGTATTTTATGAAAATAATATTTTATTTAAGGACTTGAAATTCATAAAAATAATATATTCAAAAAAATAAATGTGATATGGATAATGACACCTTTTATGGTCCATTTACTAATCTTTTGATTGTTACAGGGTTGAGAAGTTTAATAGTCTGTTAATTATCAAAAGGTTTATTAGGGGTTAAAATTAAGTGGTAAGAGTGAAAACATATCCAAAACATTTACAAGTTATATTAAGTGATATTATTTAGACCTATATACTTCTCATACTCTCAATTTATCAATTTGGAGCCTTTTTAATGTGATAAATAATTTATATTAATTTAAAATTTTATGAAATTCCAAGAATACCCCTACCCTCAATTATAAAAGGGAATCCATTTCTTCACTTACTTACACCACTTTGAGCTGTATATCCTAACCAAAAACTACAAATTACTCTACCAAACTCCATTATCCATGTTCAAGAGGTTCTAGACCATCTAAAATAGATAACCTAGGTCCATTAAAAATATATCTAAAGGAATTCTATGGGAGAATGGCTAATCATCTTTACTGAATCTTTCATGTTTATTTCTTCTTCTACTTTATCTTAATCTAATTTAACCACCATAAAATAATAACTATAAAATCATTATTATACTACAAATGTTTTATTATAATGTTACTATAAGTACATGACCTTATACATTACATATTCTAGTGTTTTTGAAATAGAATTAACATTTGAGGATCTTTTTAGTTTTTAGATTTAGAAAATTTAGACAAAATCTTACACAGTAAGTCCATACATTAAAAGTTTATACTTATACTCATATTCAATTATTTCACCAAAGTAAAATTATTTTTAAAATAAAACATGATTTATGTTTGTGAAAAGTCTTGATAGTCATCCCGTTGATCTCATCCTTTCCTATATTCCCCCTTCAATATCGTGAAAAAAAAATTAAAACATGGGATGATAATAAAATCTTAGTAAGGGAAATAAATGAAATCAAACTGGTAGACCATTTAAATCACTTAAAAATCATTAAAAAATACATTTTTTCCTTGAAAATGAATATTATTTTCAAAATTTTCATTATCTTATATTTTGAAAAATTGGGTTATTTTCACACAAAAATCCTAATAAAGAATATAATATATAAGTAGGTGAACCTTGAAATCATTTTTCATATAAAACATACATATATTGTAGCTCTATCAGAAATATAGGGAGTAACCATCATATTTATATTTGGAAAAAATCCATAGTATATTCCCTTAATCACTTTAGAGAAACCCTACTGGTTAACATTTTCTCATTACTTAATTCATTATAGAGGTATAATGGGATCACCAGGCCTCAATTTATCATGAAAACACCCATTCTAATAGACAATTCCCATGAACTATAAAATAATCATAACACTTAAAAATCATTCGTAAAAGAAAAATAAAATTTCCACTTTGAAATCACTTTTCATTTTTACAATGTTACACACTCATAAATGAAACACCTTATTTGAAAAAAAATTGTAAACATTTAAGGAAAGCATCAAAATGTTAAAGATACATGAAAGTGGGAAAAAAATTTCATTCCATATATGTTTAAAACATTTCTTTTTTCTTTTGTAAAAATATTTGAAATAGTAACTTTCAAAGTTGTTTTTAAAAAAAGTACCTAACAAATATCATATTATTGAAGTGATAATTAATCAAATGAATTGAATATGTGTGTCTATTTTAAATGATTATTAACAAATTGGAAATAAACCAAAATATATTCAAATGTTATTTCAAACATATTCTTAGCATGACATAGTTAATAATTGTAATTTTAACCCAACGAGTAGAAATTGGGTTAATAATTCCCTTACTACTATGTAATATTTTGAATTGTATTAAACATGAAAGTGAATCATTTAACAAAAACAATAAATATAATGAGACTAAATAATTTCATTATATAAAATTTCAATGGAATGTTTTATACATCTCAAAAAATAATATAGGTGTGTAACATCAAAATATGCCTCAAGGAAAGAATATTTAGGCGAAGTCCCTTTAAAATATAATATCATTGAAGTAATAATTAATAAAATTAATTGAATATTTGTATCCTCTATAAAACCACATAAAAAATTGTAAATAAAACAAAAGATATTCAAATGTAATTTCAAAAATAATCTTTTCAAGACATAATCAAAAACTAGATGGTTAACTCAATTAATGGAAATTGGGTTAAGAATTCCCTTAATACCCTATAATTAGTCGAATTGTATTAAAAATTAAAGAGTAAAATTTAAAAAAAATGCATATCATGAGAAAAAAATTCATCATGCATCCTGTCAAAGGAAAATAATATACATATAAGAAAATAATATTTGTGTATAACATAAAAAGTAAGCCTCAATTCAAGAAAATTGAGACGAAGTACCATACCTTGATTTCTACTTATAATGTAAAATATTAATCAACACGAATTATTAACATAGGTTAATTATTTTATTTCATAAGAAAATTTTTAGTTTCTATTATTCCTTTTACATAAATTATTATCAGTTTATTAAAATTACTTGATTAATTATGTTCATGTTGGTGGCAGGTGTGCACGGGCACCCTCCCTACCATGATCCTCCTTGTTTACCAACATATGGCCAATGCTGAGTCCTACCCTTTCTGGCCAAATATCCCTGAAACTCCTTGGCACGCCATCATTCACTGCCCAGGAGCCAAGTAAATTTGGAATAAATGGGGCCCAACTTCGGATGCTTCACTGGACATTGCCTCTGACCTCCCTGATATTCTGATGCGCTGGTGTTCCTCTCTTTCATAATATTATTCTATCTCTTGTTTCACCCTAGCCTGGATCATTTGGGTTCGGCATAATGATTCAGTTTTCCACCACATTCATCAACCTCCCGAATTCTGGATTGAACGAGCCACTTCATGGATTGAGGGCTGGAAGGAATGCAAAGAACACTTTATTCCAGGGGTTACCCCCTCCTATCCCCCTCATTGGACCCCCCCCCCCAACGGAAGGGAGTCTTAAGCTTAACGTGGATGCTTCTCTTCCCAAGGATGGGCCTGTTGATCTAGGACTCCTGGCTCATAATCATCTAGGGTAGATCATTACAGAAAAATAGGAATCACATCATGCCTTCTGGGAACCTGCAGTTGTTGAGGCCTCTTCCATCCTTATAGGTATGATGTTCACTATGGAACGTGGATGGGATGACATCATCATTGAGTCTAACTGCCTTTCTGTTATCAATTACATTAACCACAATGACGTCGGACTCCAGCCCTTTGGCTTCATCATTAGGAAAATCTGCACGCTGCTCTAAGGCTTCTCTTGTTGCACCTTCTCCTTTACCAAAAGGGAAGGAAACAATGTGGCCCATCAGCTAGTGACCTCAGGCCTTTTCGAGGTCAACCAGCTCTGGCAGGATAATTTACCTTCATGGATCTGCTTATGTACGGCTGCTGATCTTCATCATTAATGTTATCTTTCCTTCTTATCAAAAAAAAGTAGACATTAGTCCATAATATAAAAAATAATAGTCTTGAAATGATTATTATTTTTATAAATCAATTACAGTTTAAAATAAAACCATTATTTACGGTTATGAAAAATGAACTACATTATAATCACAGAGACAGTAAGCAGTATGTACGCATTAGTAACATGTTCATTATTCTATGATAATTGTAGAAAGACTGTAAGTATAATTTTAACTTAATATAATTATAAAAATTTTATTTATAAAATATAATCATTTAATTATACTTATATATATCATTCATGTGATTTAGTGATGAAAGATGAATCACATTGATTCATAGAGGGGATAGTTCACTTGTATGCATGAATGACATTATAATTTTTATGTGCATGGAATGGTATGAACATAAATGATACATTATTTTTTAATAATTATATATATTATTAATATCATATAAATACATTAATTCCATTATTATAACCAATATTAAGATATAGTGATGTAAAATTAATTATATCAGTTCATGAGGTGGTAGTCTCCCATACACAAGAAATGTTAATTATATTATCATTTAATAGAAGTGGATATGGATATATGTGATCATCTCTAAATAACAACATATCATTAAATTTAGGATATTGGATTTAATATTTCATCATCATTAAAGTAGATTTTAAGGAATTAGAATAAGAAATAAAACAAAAATACCTGATTAAAAACTATACCTCTTCTTGTGATAATATATTTTTTCTAAAAAATCAAGACCATAAAGGATGGTATTATGCCTAATTTAATGGATCAGTAATTTTTTTATTGATTCTAATGAAGGATTTAGGTAGATATTTTCCCAACTAAATATTCTTTGATGTGTGAACAGAATACTTGAGGAGGATCCCTTTTATAGTAGTGTGGTGGGGCACTACTGAAATATCTAAAAATATTAAATCAATATAAATTAATTTTTTAATTAAAATAGATACAAATTGATTTGTTTCAGATATATGATGATAATTTTTCTAAATCCATTTATATAATTAAATTTATAGATTTTCTTCCTTTTTTGGATCCTTATATGTTTATTTTAACCCTTATTTAACCTCTTTAACTTTTACTCTGACATCATGTGTCTTTTCTCATTGAATGTTAATATAGTTACAATAAAATGAAAAAAAAATAATAAGTAATTAATTTATGACATTTCAAACCATATATAATTCATTATTATAAATTATTTACTTTTATGAATTTTATTTAATTTAATAAAATATATTTTATTTTAAAATATCATTAATGTTAGTTTTGACACTAGTCATTACATGACTTATTATTTAATATCATAACAACATGATATCTTTGAAAAAATTATTTTAACACATTGTTACCATATCATAGTATTCAATACTATTTTTTATTACATTAATTAGAATGAATTATGTTCATTGAAATATTTATAATATCATTTATTTGATATTTTCATTAATTAATAAATTAAAACATAATCATTGTGTCGGTATTTAAGATAATTATTTTAATAATTAAAAAATATAAATAAATTAACATGATGTAGATAATTTTTTTATCATTAAATTTACTATTTATAGTCCAATATATCTTCAAAATAATCCTATATTTATAGAGATATAGTCATTATAACATAAGTATGACATCTTTGACTTTTATTCGAAATAAAATACCTTAAAGGAAGAAAGTACTAAAAGTAGATCCAAGAGGTTAAAAACTCAGAAAAGGACTATTTTGTTAAAAAAAATCATCTAAATAAATTCATAGAAGTGTTTTGGTAATTTTATAATATTTATAATATTATTTTTACACTAAATTATCTAATTTAACCTTAACCGTGTTAATAAAAAAATTACTGATGTTATTATTCAAAATATCCAAAAATAAAATGGATCTATTTATTAAAATTATATCTCTGATTAAAATTATGTAATCCATTATTAAAAATTTATATATGATAATTGGGTAAAATTATATTAAAATTAATCCCTTTGAAGAATGAGAAAATGAGTTATTAATGTGAAATCGTTCCAAAGAATGAAATTGTTTTATATCTAGATTCAATGTGTAATGTATTAAAATGACATAAAATGAATTAAATAATATGAATTTTATTGAAATAAACTTTATAACCAATCAAAAAAATAATTTAACAATATAATATATTTAGATAAAAAATCAATTAAAATTCAATATTTTTCATTATTTATCAAAAAATGAATCATTTTAGAACAATACCAAAAACCCAACAAAATTAAATTTTTATATTACTATTTCCAAAAAAATGATTATTTTTTAAAATATAATTTATAATAGTTTCATAATATATATTTTAAACAAGTTCCTCATCAATAGGAAGAAAAGCTGTCTGTTGTAAAAATACAACGTTTTTGCGTAAAATTGGATTTGTTCTTATATCAGGTCAAGAAAAAACATATGGTGAATGTAAAATATTATGTCTAATATTATATATATATATCATTAATATAATCCAAAAAAATGATTATATTATTTTTTTGGTATTAAACACATTTTTCATCATTTAAACTATTTTAAAAGAAAAACATCTTAAAAAAGTTTATTTTGATTTATAATTAATTTAACAAAAAATAATTAATTATATATAAATGTATAAAATATATTTTCATTATTCAGTTAATCATTCTCAGACCCACCATTAAAAAAACTAGGTTATAATGGTAACATTTAAATAACAATATTTAAATGTTCTTATATGCTTGATGTGGCATATTTTTTACGTTATCTGACATAGTATTTTTTTTTAACATAATATGTTATGTTCTCCCCCTAGTTAATAAATTTAATCCTCACAATTATTAATCTATCTTGGTAAACATGGTTCCATTATTCAAAATACAATTATTTAAATCCCATATTTGAAAAAGGATTAATAAAATGTCCACATAAAAAGAAAGAAATGGAAGTAGTAAGGTAAACATGAATAACACGTAACTAGGTTTCCTTATATGAAAAAATGGTCTTGGATGACAAAACTAAATATCCAACTATGTTGTAGAGTTATAGAGAACATTGTAATTATAATGTTAACCATTTGAAAACTGTAAATTTTTTATGAGTTAAAAGGTCATTGATTTCTATGTAAGAAAACTAAATTGATAATTTTTTTAAGATACTTTTAAAAGAGTTTAGGAATTATGTTACTATATTGACAAAGAAAATATGAAAAAATACTTTCATGAAAAATATAGTTTCATCATTTAATCAATTTCTATCACAAACGCATATTTTTCTCCAAATGACTATTATTTAATATGGTTATTTCAAGCCTGAATTTGTAGAATCAACTTCTAGAGACTCACATAATCCATAAAATATTAAATTCTTATTCTATTATCTTGAATCAATAATACAAACCAAAAATTTCAAGATAAGATAATATAATTCATTAAAATTAATATAAATTTATATAATTAAAAACTAATTCATTATCTAAAATTCAATAGTAATACCCAATGTTCAACATAGAAAATTTGATAAATAATTGTCCATAAAATTCAGAAAATTAATCAAAACATAGATTGAGACCCAAAATAAAGTAGGATGTGATCACATTGTTTTCTAGGATAAATTTTAATAATTATCTCTAAATAACATCAATTACTCATGAAGTCTTATTCAAAGATTTAATTTCCCTAATAATTTTCATGACACGCTATCCATTTCTATAAATATCCTTAATCTAAAAAAATAAAAAATAAAATCATAAATCATTCCCAAATATCATTCAACTTATATAATACAATGTAAAATTACATAGTATTCTATTTATATAAATCTTATAGGATTCCCAATATAGTGAATGTCTTCTAAATAACATTAATCTTATAATATCCACCTTCGTGGATGGATATTATGATATTTATATAATTTAAAAACATTTAATTTTATATATGGTATGCTTATTGAATTATTTATACTAATATATAAACTATATTTAACAAAATTGTGAAATCGGGAAAAATGAGAAATTTTTATGTAAAACATGATGTCAAAATGACCACCCTATAAAAAAAGGAAATTAATAAATATAATCAAATAACTATAATTGATTAATAGTGATAAAAAATTAAAAAAAATTAACATTAATATTTTTTTATAAATCTATCTTTATTAGTCATGAGGTGAAAAAGTGATGAAATAATGTGTGAATAAAGTTTAAGGGATTCTCAAACTCAACTCCTTTTCATTGGGTTATCCCTCCTTCCTGACATATTTTGTTTTAATACTCATATAATGTTTCAAAAATATTATTTATTTATTCGTAAGTTTTCTTTTCATGGATATAAATGTTTCATAAATTATTTTATAAAAAATTAAAATATTTTCCAAAATAACACTTATTTACAAAACACTTATTTGACTTCTCTTGGGTTGTTTCTTCTTCCCCTAAAAATAATGATTCTTATAAAAAATCAGTTTTCACCTTTTTCATCTGGGAACCCCATGTTTATTCATGAATTTTTTTTTATGAAATTCTTATGAACCCCATTCCTTTACATAAGTTAATTAATGAATAATATTTTAATGTGTTCTATGTGGAATGTATGATTATGTAAATATTTGATGAGATGGGTGGGCCTGGAATTATATATCCCTCCAATTTATTATGACATGTCATGTATCTCATGAGATAATTTGTATTATTCTTAGAAATTATGCTATCATTGTTCATAATTATGATAGTATTAACATTTACCAATGTTATGCATGGTTATGATGTTACATTTGTTCACAACTATGTTTATATTTGACCACTATGACATAATGTTTCATTTTTATGAATTTTTATATTCCATTTCTTTATCAGATGTTCCCATTTTCATAAAAATTATGATCTTATGATTATGATTTTAGGGTGATTATTACTCTCAACTATTTTATATTTATTCATTTCCCTTATTTATCCTCTTACTGGGCTTTTAGATCACCCCTTTTCTTTATTGTATATCCTTAGTGTAATAACATTAATAATATTAAAGTGATATTTTAAGGATAAAGATGAAAATTTTAAATAAATTTTTATGTTTAATTATGTTCATGTTATTTATGAACATAATTTTCCAATGAAACTAAACCTATTTATTTTATATTTTGTATCTATTATTTTTTTTATCTTAAAAATTATGTAATAGATATGTAAAGAAATGTTGGATCTATATATATGACATATTCACCACTAATTTATTTTAGAAGTTGTATATGATTCCCTTTTATATGTTATATCATGGAATCATTTATCATCATCATATATAATATTTAATTTAAACTCTTTTGGAAACTTGACCTATACCAACAGTTTGGGGAAAACTATTGGTATAGGTACCATAAAATGACCACATAACAATGGTTTGGAAAAATTATTAGTATAGGTACAATATACCAATGGTTTTGGAAAACAAATTGGTACAGGAACCAAACTATGACCGTATACCAACAATTTTGGAAAAACCATTCATATAGGTGATGGGTATACCAATAGTTTTGATAATACCATTGGTATAGAATCCATTTAAAGGGCCTATACCAACATGTTTTCCAAAACTGTTGTGATAGGTCTAAAAATTTAAAATACCTATATCAACGGTTTGGAAAACCATTGGTATAGTTTTATATATTTTTAATGATATATTTAATAAAATAATAGTTAATACATCAAAAATTAATTTACATTTAAATATATATATATATATACATATTTATCATTTTATGTTTCGAAAAAACATTGTATCATAGTTATTTGGTCGTTAAAATATAAATCAAAGGGGTAGGGTTTGAATCCTGGAAGGGGATAGTTTTTTAATTACTTATACAAATGGTTTTTAAAACCGTTGATATATATTTTTCATATTTCATGTACTAAGGGTTTAAAAACCATTGGCATAGCCCACCTATACCAACAATTTTCCAAAGCTGTTGTTGTATGTCTATACTGGCATTAGATAATTCAACAACCACCCAAACCATTATTATAGCCTATACCAACAGCTTTTGGGCCTATACTAATACTTCCAAACCATTGGTATATGCTTTTTCTCTAGTAGTGAAATTGATTTCCTTCATGGGGATAACGATATGGTTATTACAAAAGGGGTAAGGTTTTATTTCACAATATAATAATTATTCGGGATTATTTTTGTTTATGTATACCTTTTTTTAATTATTAGTTATTTTAATCATAACACTAATATATTTTCTCCTCTATTTTTTCATGAATTTTTTCTTGTATTATTAAAAAATTTACAGCCTTTGGTACTTAAAATGATTGAGAAGTATTTTTAAATAAAAGCCAACATTATTTCTCTTTTTGGTTGAAAATTTGATTTAATAATAAACCAATTTTTTATAAAAATGTTTACAGATAGTTTTTTAATCTATTAAAATGATAATGAAATTAATTTTTACACATTTTAATTTTTTAATCATTTTCAATGTAATCATTATTTCATTTTCAAGACAATGCACATTCGAGTTTTACAAAAAAAAATTGAAAAGAATTTTTGTTTTAACATACTCGGTTGTATGGAATTTCTTTGAGTAATGAACAATATATGTTTTAAAGATTATTTTATATATTTATAAGTTTATTTTTAAATTATATTTTATTTAAAATGTTATTTTTAAAATTTATTTTTAAAATTTTACTTTCAAAATGAAAATCTATTTTCTTCAAGAATGTTTTCAAATATGTTTTTATAGTATTTTTATTCATAAATAACATCAATCCTTTTATGTACGTATGATCTACTATGGATATGATTTATTAATATCAATATATTATTTTTCATTGGATGAATTATGATCATTTTAATTAATGATATAATTTTTTTTCATTCCCCGTTTAATTCTGAATGGTTTATGATTATGTTAATTCATTTGGGTAAGTATTGAAATTTCATAAGTTCATCTCTCAGTATTAATTTTCTATTTATTATGTTTTACCCCATTCAATGATTAATGAATTATAAATTATATGAGATAGATGGGCCTCACCATGGCCCCATGATGCATTGATAGGTCTCATGAGGAAAACAAGATATTATTTTATCTACAACCTTACCCATTTTTATATGTGTTTTAGAAAAAGGCTCAACATTATTATATGTCTTTGAAAAAACCACTATGGTATTATATATTGTATATAATTCCTATAAGGTATGTTTTAGATGTCACACATTATGCATTTTTTCACAATGAATTCGGTTATTGATATTACATTTGATTATTCAATTTGTTAGAATATCCATGGTCAAGTTCAAGCTCGTGTGATTATTTATGAGGAATTACTTTATCATCTTTTATTCTTAAAATATTATTCTAATGTTATTTATTAATTGGAATATGTTTCTATTTTTTACCATTATATTGATTATGAAACATTTATTTATATCTTTGGTTGTATTCATACACTTGTTGAGCATTCGAGCTCAACCGTTTCATATGATTTACTTTCCTAAGTATATGAGGAAGTATTTTTTAATAATATATTGGGATATGATAAGGTGAATAATTTAAATATCAATGAAAATTATTTTTGTATTTTATGTCTTAAAAATTAGTTCCAATTTTATGTAAGTATCTAGTCTACTAATAATAATAAACTATTCAATCATTTAAGATCTGATTCCTTGTATCTTACCCCAATATAATAAAGCATACCATAGCTTACGGGTACTGGGATGGTTCAATACTTATATTTTATATTAATTTAATTTTTTAAGAAATTCTAAAAATTATCCTCCACTCAATTATAATAGGGAACCCTTTACTTCACTTCATGACACCACATTAAGAAATCAATATCAACCAAAACCTACCCATTACTCATCCTAATAGACCTTGGAATGTTCATGAAGTTATATCCCACCAAAAAGAGGAACCCGGTGTCTTATAAGAAGAGATCAAAAGTGTAAGGGCCCAGATCTTCATGAATTGACCCTTTGTGTGTTTTTGAAGACTCGGGTGCTCAGATGAGGCTTAGAGGAAGTCTGGAGGAGTTTTGTTATGAGAAGCTAAAAGTAAGGTAATATTTCACATCATGAAATATTACATAATTTGAAAGTGGGTTTTAAAATGTGTAATATATTAGGGTTTTAAAAATAAATAAAATGAAGAGATGATGTGTTATTTAGTATAAACATAACCCTGGTGATTACACGATGTGAAAAGGGATTACGTGTTGTGTAATTCACTAATGTTGTTTGTTTATATCATTTGCGGCTTCTTGGGTTGTCAAAACCTATAGTTGTAGAGGATCTCTCTTGATTATAGGAAACCTGAAAACCCCCTCTTCAAAAGTTAATAGATTTATTCATCAAGGAACGATTACCAGTATCCCCCCTTTGATCTGTAGCGATTCTTCTTCGATTTAAGTTATTTTCTACCTCTATTCTTGTAGTTCATTTGATCTATTTCCTCTATTTCCTCTTTTCCATGTGATGGATATTGATATCCATGTTTCTAATTGAGTTTTCATGGTTGTTAGTTGGTTTATATGCGTCATGTAATCCTCAGGTGGATGTAGATCTTGTAAGAGAGGTGATTGAGATCTGAATTATTGTTTTGTTCTTGTAAAAATAATGCTGACACCCTTTATATGTAGAGTATTCATATATTATCTTTGTATTTATGTAAAATCATAGATATAGAATGATTCATCTCCTTTGATCACAATTAAATTAACCTAATTAATTACTCAAACCGGATTAATGAATTGAAATCGATCACATAGTGATATTGCTGCTTTATACAATGATAATTGGTTGCCTATTTATTTTATTAATAGTTTGATATATATAAAGTGTTTAATAATCATGTTTTAGATTATAAAATTGGTAAATAACATAAATCTAGAATTAATTAATAATTATTTAAATAAAATATTACATAGAAATGTTTAATGAATCTCATTATTGTTGTTACAATTTGATGATAATCAAATTGATGTAGATATGCATGTTTAATTGAATTAGAAAATAAATGAAAAGTATGTTGATTATTGCTGATAATATAATTAAAGTAAAGTTAAATTAATTATTTAATTATGTTTTGATAGCTATTATATCTTGTTTCTTAGGTTTCCCAAAGTTGGAACCTGTGATAAATAATTAGTTAATTAAAAATGGAATAAGAATCAGTTGTGTGATAAAAGATAATTCTTTTGTGGAGCTTGATTTTCCCTCTTTCTTGTAAACGACATGTTCCTTGTTCTTTGGATACATGATAGCTCATTGTCTATGAAGGATTTATGCCTTACATTAGGGCCAATATTCTAGTTTCTACGTTTTTTTCTAACTGCTTGTAATATGTTATGAGCATGGGATGACTAATGTTAGAGGGTTGTTCTGTTATTTGGGAAGAGGAGGATCAGATTTTTTGTGAGCTTGGGATTTCAATACTTAGATGGATGTTGTGGTATGTGTGGTGGGAAGTCCTAGATGAGTTGGGAGTCTAGAATGGATGACCCTGGAGGGATGTTTTTGTATGAGGGGTAGTGAGTCCTGGTTTTTTAGGTAGCAGTTGATGCCTAGAGTATTAATAAGCATAAATATATTCATGTGGAATTGGGGAGGAAGGTAGAGATAAAGGAATAGGTTGAATCTTTTATTACCTATTATTATGAAAGTTGGTTGTTTTTTTAATAATCTGATTATTTAATGGCCATGTTTTTGTTTATCTGCATTCTTTTCCCCACTACTTGAGGGATATGATTATGGTTAATCTATTTTACAGAGATGTGAAGACACAAGGGGTATTCTGTGTTCATTATGTGTTTAGATTCTCGTAGTTAAATGATTCTACACTCTTTCTATAGGTGGTGAAGACTCGAGTTATAGTTAAAATACTCACCATGTTGAGCCCCTTTTGTTTGGTAGAGTATTTTTTTTTCCTATAATAACTGGTGATATGGAATGTAATGATGTTAATAACTGAAAAACAAAATTAACCCATGGGGTTGGATCTTTATGGGATGTAATGCTAAGGTATTAATTCTAAGAATCTATGAACTTGATTTTCTTATTCCTAGAGGGCATGGAACATTGTTTTAGTGTAATGTATAAAATGTTAATGGTTAATTAATGGGTAATAAACTAATTAATTTAATGTGAAAATGATGAAAATTGAATGAAATAACTTAATGTATCTCCTAAAATGGTTGTGTGCTTATTGGATATCTTGTATTAGTAGTGAGAGTCGAGAGTCCAAGAGATGTTACCTATAGTTGAGTCTGAGACTGGGATATTCCCATAGTCTGGTTGTTATCTATATTATATCATGTACATTTTTTGATTCTATATGCTACTCCACCTTGTCGGTTAGGGAAATTGACACCTCAGATATTCGGATTCCTCAAGGTGTTTTCCCCGACATTCTGGTGGGAGGATGGATGGATGACTAACCCCTTTGGACTCATTCTCTTATCTTAGTAGATACTTGTGCCAGTATAGACATTGGTTATTTTTACCCATATATTTGTGTATAAGGATTTAATGTCTTTTTGTTATTTCACTCACATTTATTTTGGATATAGTTTCCTATGAACTACTAATGGTGTAACATATATATGTTGTAATTTCTTTAGGATCCTTACTCGGTGTATGAGATTTGATAGATTTAGGTGTAATACCTAATGTATGATACATTTTATATGGGATGTGGGGTCCCTCAAAAAACAACCTGGTTACATTTGGTTTTCTGGATGTGGTGGTATGTTTCCCAAAGTTCATGTTGTGGTGCTTCGCCCAAGTGTCTAAATTTTATCCTTTTGGAGAGAGATTATTGGGAAGTGAGACATTGGGGTAGAACCAAAAAACTAGTGGGGAAGCAGAATCGGGGTACCCTTGGGATTCTTAATTATATTATATTCTCTTGTATGCGATACTTGTTGAGAGTAGCTATGGTGAGGGTGGGAAAATAGTATATATGTTTAGGTGATGAGTTAGTTTCACTTGTTGTTCATTATGCTTTTGCATGCTTTCTTTTCCTTTTTCAGGAGAGGATATTAGGAGGATCCTACTGAGTAAATGATTATACTCACCCTAAGTATATATAAAAAAAATTAAGTCGATTTGGAGAAGGTTGTAGAGAAATTTGGTTACACGTATTTTAGGGTTTACTAGGATCTATTTGGGATTCTTGGTCACTGTTTTCCTTACATTTCATTTGGTACTTGCAGTTTCTGTTCCTTTGTAGTAGTTCTTTCATGACATTATATATTTTCACTTTGGTTTTCTTCTATATTGTATTCTGGGTAGTAATTGGTTGGTGTTTGTATTTTCTATGTCTTTAACATGTGTTCTTTTCGAGGTTAATACCTCCCATCTACATGATTACAATGCCCTCGGTGAAAGTCTCCAACCCAGGGCCTACTGGAGAAAGGAATCAGGGGTCACTATCTCTCTTCTCTCATTTCCTGCCTGTGATGGGTTTACCTTGTGGGGAGGTTTTGTTAAATAGTTGTATAAGAGGCTTGTTTGAGGGATATGATAGAGTTTAGAGTTAGGTACATGTGAGATTGCATGGGTTGGTAAGGAAAAGTTGTTAGCTAAGTATATAATGGTTTGTAAACAAGGGATATCAGCTTAGACACTGGTATTTAGGGGCCCCCTATTATCTGATGTACATAACATTAATCTTACAATGGCTAATAAAGTAGGTGATATAGGTTGAAGAGTAAAGAACTAGTAATTCATCATGCATTATTCTTCTTGCACCTATGTTTGAATGCGTATACCCTAGGATAGGGTAACCAAAAAAGAAAAAAAAGAAAAAAATTAATCAATATTAATGTCTTCCATATTTTAGGTTTAGGAACTCTAAATGTTTTTTCTCTGCAGGAATGGATTTAGTTTTGTGTCCTCTTCATGTTCATGAAAAATATGTTAAAAAAATGGAACTAGGAGATCTCCATATAGTAGAAGTTGATGATGACAGCACTTGAAGGTGGACACTCTGAGAGTTTCAATGTCAATGTCTACAAAGGTATTTGGTCTCCATTTTAGATGCACTCATAAAATATTAGTTGGAAGTGGTTGAGATATGCATCAGTTTGATCTATGCTCTAAAGGATCACTGGGTATCATTGGTTGTGATGATGATGCATGGGTAGTGATGTAGTGGTGCTTCTTATTCCTCAAAGATCGCGAGGAGTCTATAGTCTCATGGGTGGAGTTCTGATACCAGTACAGAGTAGAGTTTCTTTCATTGACCATGAAGGTAGTCAGTGACCTATAGCTTCATACCCTTCATTAGGGGAGATCCAGTGCGTGTGAGTTCGAGATCCATTTCATGAACCTTAGACTATATGCTTCAGACCTATTTTCATAGGAGGAGTTAAGGGTGAGTTATTTTGAGGAGGCTTTGCATCCATTGATCCAGTGAAAGGTCACCCTATTTATGTTGATGAAATATCTTAAGGTTGTAGTAAGGGAAGTGGTCATCGAGAAGACTTTAGACAGAACCAGATCATCATGGGTGGGAATTCGTTAGGATTCCTCATGAAGTAGATATATGGTTTGGGGTTCCCAAATATTTGGATAGAGGAGCTTTCGATTAGCTAGAGGTAGGTCTCAACTCTTAATGCCTCATTTCTATAGGGTTATCTAATACTATGATCAGTATAAGAAATCAAATACATGTTTTTATGGTGACTAAGTTCATCAGTGCTGAGAGTTCCCGATCTTTCTGAGCAGTTAGCGTGTGCATGTTGTCCCACTTTAGGTTTTTTTGTTGCGACTATTCCATCCAAGGTATTAGTGACATGTTTTTCTTTTTTGGGATCAGTAGAGAGTGGATGGGGAAGGAAGATGAAATACATGGGACACTACCTATCCTCAAATAGAATATAGAGGTCGTGGTATTGGTCATCAACCTAGTCATAGAGGTTGTGGAGTAGGCCATGGTGAGATTCATGTTTAATTGTTTCCAGCGTAAGGGGAGCCAAACATCGTTCAAGTTAGCCTTTAATTTTTTTATACTTTGGTTCATTCCTTTTTTGTTCCAAGAGATATAAACTACTTAATTTAATCTTCCTTTTTCCATGTTTTGGAACATGATGTAGAGAGGATTCCAGTTCCCTTGGCATTGATTATGCCATTTGGAGGTCGAGTAGTCTAGTTTGTTGTATGTAGAAACTATGAGCTAGTTATGGGGAAGAACTGATCTTTAGTAGATTTCATGTGTTTATGGATACAACCATATGAAATATTCCTAATCATGTATTGGTTGTATTCAGTGTAGTATATCATTGATTGCTTAAGGAGGAAGGTTTTGTTCTTCAATGATGATGGTTAGTTAATAGTGTTTTTTGGAAAGTGTGACCTTTGGTTTTGTGAGAGACGTGTTCTGTACATGTCATCCATTATAGCTAGGCTGATGTTGGGTTTATCATAGGTTCAGCAGCCATAATTTCCAAGGGTTGTAGAAGATTACCCTGATGTCTTTCCAAAGGAGGTGGTAGTATTACCCCCTCAATGAGAGATCAAGTTAGGGATTGAACTACACTCTAGTGCATCTTCTATCTCAATGTATCAGTATATGATGGAACATTTTGAGTTGAGAGAGCTATGTAAATAGCTCGATGGTCTATTTTGGTGTGGCTTTTTTGGCCGAGTGTGTCACAGTGAGGTGCATTATTATTGTTTGTAAACAAGTATAATGATAGTTTGTGATTGTGTATCGATTATCACCACATGAACTAAGTGAAAGTGAACCACTAATACCCTATTCCATGGATTGATGATTTATTTGATCAACTGAAGTGTGAAAGTTGGTTCTCAAAGATCGATTTTCACTCAGAATATAATCATATGGATGTAAAATATAAGGGTACCCTGAAGAAGTATTTTTGTTATCGTCAAGGGAATTATGAGTTTGTTGTGATGTCATTCGGTGTGATGAATTCTCCTAATTTTTTCATCAGTTTAATAAATGTTTTGTTTTTTGAGTTCTTATATAGGTTCATGATGTTTTTTATCAATGATATCCTTATGTACTCCATATTCTATGAGGATCATGTAGATAATTTTCATGCTATTTTGGAAGTTCGTCACCATGAGAAGTTGTTTGGGATGTTTTCTAAGTGTGAGTTTTGGGGTTGCGAAGTATGTTTCATAGGAAGTTTTGAATCCCAACTAGGAGTAGCTATGTATAAATAGAAGATAGATTATGTTTTTTATTGGTAAGCCCCCATGATAGTGGTAGAGGTGTGATGTTTTATTGGTCTTTAAGGATATTAGATGAGGTTTGTTGCCGATTTATCTCTGTTTTTGACTCACCTGATAGCATTGAATAGAATGGATCTGGTTTTCTTTTGGACTAATAATTGTTAGAAAACTTTTGAGTATATAAAGTAAAATTTATCCAATTATCAAGTTCATTAGATTCTAGGAGAAGGAGTTTAGTTTTATGTGTTCTATGATGTTTCATGTCATGGTTTGGGTTATGTTCCGACACATCAAAGATTTGTCATTTCATATGGGTCTTGGAAGTTACATCCCCATGAGAATAGTTGTACCACAAATTATAATTAGTTGGTAGCAATTGTTTTTTCATCAATTTTTCTTAGTTATTACCTCAAAGGTTATAATTTTTTATTCTTCACCGATCATAAGATCCTGATGTATGTTCTCTCCCAATGTGACTAGAACTTGTGTCAGTTTCAGTGGATGAAGTTGTTAAAGGATTACAAATTTGAGAATTCATATACATCTAGAAAGGGTAATGTTGGGGCTAATTCACTGAGAAGGAAGTCGTGAAGTGATACATTGTAGGAATGAGCTGATTCTAGATGAGTGATAGAATAACTTCCACATTGTACCTAGATATGGGAGAAGTCGGGGGAAGAGGTTGTATTTTATAGATAAATGTGAAGTAATCTCTGGTGTAGAAGGTAGAGGAATACCAATTGAGGGTTATTTAGGTGGAGGTCATGGGAGACAAAGTTATTTGTGGATATCTCTCTGATGGAGGGTATGATGATGAAGACCACTAAGTGTTGTTTCAAGGAAGGCTTTTCATTCCTTTTCTATTCATGAGATAAATCCCAGTGAGTTTTATAGTTCACCTCTGGTGGTATATCCTAGAGTAAAATGGATGTACCGAGCTTTGAGAGGTCAGTTTTGGTGGCCTAGGATGAAGTATATAGGTGAAGATTTTATGTTTCGATGTTTAATATATGAGAAGGTGGAGGTTGAGTACCATATTCCCGATGGCTTTCTCAAGCTGTTAGATGTTCCTTAGAAGAAGTTGGAGCACATATTGATAGACTTTTTTATTTATTTAACTCAACCTCAAATATGCTATGATTTTATATGGGTGTTAGTGGATTGTTGGATGAAATAGACCCACATTACTGTGATCAATGATTCGAGTTCAGTGTAGGATTTTTTGAGGCAGTCTCTGGAGGAGGTGGTGAGACTCCACAGAGTCCCGAGGATAATCATTTTTATTGAGATACTCATTATAACACTAGGGTGTGTTGAGGTCTCCAACATGATTTTGGTTTATAGATATTCATGATCACTACTTTGTATCCATAGATGGATGGTCAAACAGATCAGACGATCTAGACTCTTGATGACATATTGTACTCTGGTGTCCCGAATTTTGGAGGTTCGTGGATGAGGCACCTACCCTTGGTAGAGTTCACTTACAATAATAGTTTTCACTACTCTATCAGTATGGAGCCATTTGAATCCTTGTATGTCCAACCATTCCAATATCTTTTATGTTAGATAGGTATCAGAGTGTCAGCAATTATCAAACCAGAATTTGTACAAAATAAAACTGATATGGTATATGTGATTCACAAGAGGATGAATGAAGCAAAGGATAATCATAAATCATATGTAAATCATAGGAGGAAACCTCTAGAGTTTGACATTAAGACTTATGTGTTCTTGAAGTTGAATCCCCATTGAGTGAAGTAATGTTTTTTTCATGGGAGTATGCATTCTTCACGCTTTTTTGGTCCCTTCGAGGTGTTGGATCGTGTTGGAGTTTTGGTGTATCAGATAGCATTTCCCATGTATATGAGATATATACATGATTTTTTTGAAATTTTTCAGCTCTATAGTTATATTCATGGTGACTCACATGTCATCAACTATGGAGATATCGATGTTGAAAATGATTTAACCTTCGAGGAGCAGACTGTAGAGGTATATGACTAACATGGGAAGTTGTTTTGTGTGTATATTATCCCCTTGGTTCATGTCTTATGGATATATAGTGGAATAGAAGATTTTACCTAGGAACGTGAATCATAGATAAGTGTTTAGTACTCCATAGTGTTTGTTGTTTATCTATTCTCTTGATACACTGTTCATTTTACAGTTGTATAGCTGTTTTGGTTATTATGATGACTTTATATTGATGCTTTTTGTGGCTTTCTCTCTTTTGAGAGGTATCTCCACTGGGAGATTTTTTAGCATCTGGTTGTGGTTTTTGTGTTTTTTTATTGTTCCCATAGTGTGGTGGTTTATCTCTTGTGGTGGCTAGAGGTTTGAGAGGTATTTCATGGGGTGGATATTCGGACGACCCCTTTTCTATTTCCTCTCTAGGTTGGTTTTGGATTATTGAGGATGATAATGGTTTGGGAGTTATCTAATATGAGTGCTCGAATGTATTTGGATCAACCCATTATGTGTTTACGAAGACCACAATAGTCATAGGAGGCTCGGATGAAGTCTGTAAGAGTTTTCCAGTGATAATATAGAAGATGGGGATGATTTCACGTTATGAAAAGTTACATGATGTGAAAGAGGGTTTCACAATGTGTAATATATTAGGGTTTAAAAATAAATAAAATGAATAGGCGATTCATTTTTGGAAGAAACAGAACTTTGAGGTTTACATAACGTGATAGGGGATTTCACATAGTGTAACTCGGCACTGCTATATATTTTAAAACATTTCCATCAGCTTGAGTTTTCAAACCCTACTGCTACGATGACTCTCTATCGATTCCAAGGTACCCGAAAATCCCCTCATTGATGTTCTTGGGATTCATTTATCAAGGATTGAATCCAAGATTCCCTCCTTCAATCTATATTGATCTATATTCCATCAAATTTATGGTCTACCTCAGTTCTTTTTGTTTCATCAATTGGTTTCATCATGTTTCTATTTCCAATGTGATGAAACAAGATCTCCAAGTTTCAAATAGAGTTTTATTGGTTGTTGGTTGGTTTGGTTATGTTGTGGCATCCTCAGGAGGATATAGAACTTTCTGTAGAGTTTATCAGGATTCACAGTGTTGTCATGTTCTTGTAAAAAGAACATTAACAGACTTTTGAGGTAGGGTATTCATTGTTTTTATATTTATTTACATACAATGGCAGAGCTATATTTATTTAACCCCTTGTATCCCAATGAAATTAAGCCAATTATTTAGTTGAACCAGAATAAAGAATGGGTATTGATCGCATAGAGATGTTGCTTTTTTGTACCATGATATTGGGTTACCTCTTGATTTTATAGAGAGTGTGTTATCTATAAATTTATTCTTGCACTTGGTTTAGCATGTGAATTTGGTAAAGAACATAATGAAGAAATTAATTGGTAATTAATTGGATAAAAGAGTAAAGATTCATGTCTAATGAATCCAGTTAATGTTGTTTCAATTTGATAATAATAAAATTGATGTAGATATTAATGTTTAATTGAATTGGTAAAAGAACTTGAAGCATATTAATTCTTGTTTATAAAATAATTAATAGTATGAAAAATTATTTTTTAATTAATTTGTGATAGTTATGATATCTTACTTCTTAGGTTTACATTGTTTGGAACCCTTGATAAAGAATCATTTCATTCATAAAGGAATAAGAATCAGTTGTGTGATAAATGATAATGCCTTTATAGGGATAGAGTTTTCTTATTGCATTTAAATTACACGTGCCTTGTTCTTAGGAGATGTGGGAGGTCATTGTGTGTGAGGAATGGAATACTGTATTTAGGTACAAGATCCCAATTCCTATGTTTTCTTCTTGCATCTGGTGATGTATTATGATCATAGGATGGATGATCCAAGAGGTTCATTGTGGTTTGTGGGGTGGGGAGGCCCGGATGTGTTGTGATCTTAGTATGGTTAAATATGGAAGGTTATTGTGGTATGTGGGGCGGGAGGCCAAGATGTGTTGTGAGATTGTGATGGTTTTCCCTGGAGGGATGTTGATTAATGAGGGACAAAGAGGCTCAGTTGTGGGAAAGTAATTTAATTATAGAGTGGCGAGATGCATTTGGATATTCATGTGGTTTTGGGGAGGACACCATAGGTGAAGGAATGGGTTAAAGCTGGGCATACACATTTTTATGAAAGCTAGATGTTTGTTTGAATCAGCTTCTTGTCTGATGACCATGTTTCTATTTATTTTCATTACTTTCCAAAATACATGAGGTGTATATTTTTGGTTACTCTTCTTCCAAGATAATCAAAGACACACGTGGTATGCCACTTGATTTATGTGTTTAGATTCTCATAGTTGGATGAGTCTATTCTCCTCCAGTAGGTGGAGAGGACTAGACGAGTAGTTCACCTACTCACCATGTTGATCCCCTTATGTTTGGTATCTTAGAATGTTTTCCTAGAATACCTAGAAATATTGAAAGTAATTATCTCGATAAATAAATAAATGTTTAACCCATGGGGATAGAGCTTATTGGGATAAAATGTTGAGGTTGTAATTATGAGAAGCCATTGACTCTTTTTTCTTATTCCTAGAGAGAATAAAACCTTATTGTAATGTAATTTGGAAATTGGTAAACGTTAATTAATGGTTATTGAGTTAATTAACATAATGTAAAACTATTGAAAAATGAATAAAATATATTAATGTAGTTGTTAAATGGTTTTATACCTATAGGATATATGGTCTGAGAAGTGGATTTTGGGAGTTTAAGATACATTAGGTATAGTTGATTCTGAGACTAGGATATTCCCATAGTGTGGGTGTGAGCTATATTATGTCATGTACATTTTTTTATATAGCTTACGCTACAATGTCAGATAGGGAGACTAAGGAATTGGGTATTCTAAGCCATGGGGGTGCTTTCTGCAACATCCCAATGGGAGGATGGACAGTTGACTACCCCCTTTACCCCCACTCATCTCTTGGTAGTTACATGTTCTAGTATTCATGGTTTTCAATTTTCTCCATATATGTGTGTATAGGGATGTAATGTGTTGTGGTTATTTCACACACATTATTCTAGATATGGTTTTCAAAGAACTATGATAGGTATAATGTATATTGGCTATGTATGGGTGTGATAGCTTGAGGTATAATACCCGATGTATGATACACATTATACAGCCTATGGTGGATCCTGGAAACTACCTGTTTACTTTTGGTTACATAAACGTGTTGTTGTGTTGCATGAGGTTAATGTTGTGGTCCTTTACCTAGGTATGTGTGGGATAGCCTTCGAGGAGAGAGATTCTCAGGAAAAGTTGCATTGGGGAATAACGGAAAACAATTGGGGAAGTAGTAGTGGGGTACCCTTGATATTCATTATTATATTATTTTTTATTTTATGAGATACTTGGTGATAGTATCCATCGTGAGGTTGGGAACAACATATACTTGTTTAGCTGATGAGTTAGATTCACTTGTTATTCACTATTCTTTATCATGGTTACATTACCTTTTGCATAAGAGGCTCTAGCGATGATCCTACTGAGTAAGATATTATAATCAGCCTATGATAATATATATATAAAATTGGTCAGTTGTAGCAGGATGGAGATCAGGCGGGATTCTACCAGCATGGGGTTTAGCAGGAGATGTTTGGGTTTCATGGTCATTGACGTACTTAAATTTGTTTTGGTACTTACAGTTTACTTCCAGTTTCAGTAGTTCATGCTTGATATTACATATGTAAAATTTGGTTTTCTTTGATATTAGAGTCTAAGTATAAGTTTTTTGTTTTCTACCTTATCACTCTCTTTCTCGTGTGTTCTCTTAGAGGGTAATGCTCTCCTTCTGCCTATTTACTATACCCTCAGTCAAGTCATCAACCCAGGGCCTACTGGAGGTGGGACTTGGGGGGTCACTATCTCTCATCTCCCATTTCAGGCCTAGTAGAGGCTCACCAAGTGGGTAGGTGTCATGAAAAAAGGATGTCTACTAAAGAATAGGAAGTCATCCTTACAGACCCTTATAAGTTTATTTATTCTTCTACTTCCTCTTCAAGTATTATAACCATAAAAAAATATAGCATAATAAATATATAGATATGTAATCATTATTACATTGAAAAGATATTATCTATTTTTCCATCCTATATAAAGTGAAAATATTACTCATGTGTACATTAGGCTTACCTTCTTCACATATCAATGTACTTTATTCTAATCAGCACATTAATTGGATGGTAATAAATATCAAACAAATGAGTATATATGACATATATATGAATTAATAATAATTATGTAAAGGTTGTATATTCATTACCTCTTTTTCTTACATCCATAGAAATATGAAAATTAGGATCATGAATATGTATAAGCTACCATCTCTATGAAAGGTGTAATTTATTTTATATCCATGTATTTTAGTATGACTCAAAATAAATAAATATATATTTAACATTGAAAACATTTATACCATGAATAATATTCTAGATATGATACAACCATAATAAAATTATAAAGAATATATGTTCATAATCAAAACATACATGAAAATCAAAGTCGTTGTCACCTGGAACAATGTTTTAATAAATAATTGTTAATAAAAATGGTGATAAAAGATTTTATGTAAATCATAAAATATATATATATATATATATATATATATATATATGAGTATGGATATGGAATATATGTATGATAATTATATATTTATTATATATGAGGTTCAAACACATATTAAGGAATTCAGACCTAAGGTAAGGGTTTCTCGTCTCACCATTACTTCTGTGAGATATATTTCATATCCATCACTTATTTCTTTTATGTTTTGTATATATTTCTTCTTTGATATTATAAATTATTATTTAATTTTTTTTAATAATATATAATGATTGAATTGTTTTTATTATTTTCTATGGATTAATATACAAAAGATATAAAAGTGGTAAATTTTTATTTTATAGTCACTTCATTAATTGGTTTTTTAATTTTTAAGTCTCAAATAAGGAATATTTATAATCTGTTTCCATGTTTTCTAAAAATTTATTATTTTTTTGCTATTATAAATTTATTTTTAAAGTAATATTTACCCATGTTTTAATTTATTAAAAATTCATTAAATGAAATCTTTCAGTCATTCTCAATATGAGATACTTTTTATATTTTCTTACCAAACTATGAAATATTTTTTTTATCTTATATGGAATAAACGGAATTTTAGAAATCCTGAAGAATTACATATTTGAATCTTCCTTAAAAAAATTTACATCGAGCTTTTAAATGATAATTGTTTCTTTATTTCATCCATATATTTTAGATTTCATAATGTTATTTTGAAATTAAATACAGTGTTTTATCTAAGGTATTTCACTATAAACTCTTTAATGTATTTTAATCTTTGAGAAAATATTTTATTGAATCACGTATTGAGGATATAAACTAATTATTACATCTACTATATTTATTGATATTTTTATTATCATTTTGACTAAGTGAAGGTATTGAAATTTTGTATGATAGTTCTTCCATTATAGATAATTATTGATTGTTAAGGCATGTTGATTCAGTTGTATTATTTTTTCCATTGAGAAATGAAATGGAATTATTATGGGCTAGTTATGTCCCTGTATATCCCATTTATTCATTGTTAGGTATCATGAGAGAATAAATTTAGTATTTTGGTCAAGGCCTTACCCGTTTATTCATTTTTCATGACACAAGCCTTTGACAATATTTTTAGATGTCTTTACCAAGGCCTTATCATAATGTTTCATTTTTTCAGCATTATGAATTCCATAATTATCAATTACATTATTTATTTACACGTGATTATTCTATTTACTATCCATTGATGAGTTTCTAGCTCTTGTTGTTATTTATATGGAATTATATGATCATTATTTATTCTTTCCATATTATGAGTTCCTTATTAGCCTCTTCTATACGTATACCCTTACTAATCATCTCACCTCACCCCTTTCTTATTTTTCCATTCCGTAGGATTCCATAATGTTTTTAGGATTGATATAAGGTGAAATTATATTGGGGACAATGTTTTTCTCTTAGAATATTATAAGTTTTATTTTGGGTTTTTCAAAAGTATTATGAAATTATAATATATATATCGTTATCCAAAACTAATAAACTATTCCATATTTTAGTATTTGATTACATTAGATATTATTCAAATAAAAAAAGTAATAAAAATATATTTTTCTACCTAAATTTTTTCTTTACACACCTCATTAACTTTTAATCTATTGAAAAACAATAACGTCGTATGTTTATACGTACAGACTACCTTATCCACATAGCAATGTGAAATGTTTTTCATTTTATTTTAATATGGAAGGTAATATGGATATATTTAATTATTTAAAATTAAATATTTTATATAATAATGGTTCTATGGGTTTAAAATATATTTACATTTTTTAAATTCCATCTATTGGAAAATAAAAACAACATTCATGTGTATATATGGCCGACTATCTCAAAGAATGGGGTGAATCATTTTACATTTCCAACTTTTATGGAATAGTTTAAATTCTTAAATAATAATTAATTATGATATTTTAATCATTTTTGACATTATATAGATGATGTAAAAATGTTTAAGGTAGAATTAATGAAACATCGAAACAAAAATATAAATGAAAAACAAATAAATTATCACCTGAAATAGTTATTTTAACAATGAATTATTGATACACAGGATAAAAAATACTATACGTAAATAATATGTGGTATGAAATATAATATTATGATTATTTAATATATTTATAATAAATCTATGTTTATAATAATGGATTTTTTAACATTGATGATGGAAATCAGACATCAGGTGAGGGTTTATCATTACACTTTTACTATCATGATATATGTATCATATTCATTACTTATTTTGATTCTGAAGTGTATATACTATCCCATTTATATTTTATACCATTAATTTCATTATCTTAAAGGTATTTAACTTTTCATTTGAATATATTTATTTTATATATCTTATGATTCAAATCTTACCAAAGTGGAAAGTGCTTATTTTGAAATCTCATCATTATTTGGGATTGTTTATCTTTCAGTATCCCTTGGAGAATTGTTTTATTTTTTTATATTAAACCAAAAAAAATTATTAACCTCTTCTTGTTCTTGAACTTTTCATGTAATATTTTAATTTTTTATAATTAAAACATAATATTATTGAGAAGATATTTTTAATAAAATGTGAATTTATTTCTCTCTTCAATCAACAATTCATTTTCACCCATATCCTTTTTTCAAAATATATTTTCAGAAATGTATTTTACATTCTCTAGATGATTTATTAAATACATTTTTTACCATTTTTTAGTTTATAAAAAAAATTAAATATTCTTCTTTTCATTTTAAAAATGAGGCACTTTTTAACATTTTTACAATAATGTGAAATGAATGTTTTTCAATTTATATGACATGAATGGAAATTCACACCATCAAGCCCAGTCATTAATTTGATGATTACTTTACTATTTTATAATTTTATTTTTAATTAATTTTTCCCATTAATATTTTTTAAATTTTATGTTTTTTAAATTTATTTTCAACGTTAAAAGGTTATTTTCCTTAAGATTATTTTTAATGTTATTTTTATGGTATTTTTTATTCATTAATTACAACAAACCTTGTTTCACATATCCCAATTATGAATATTATGTGATGATTCTATCCTTATTATAGTAATGAATGGTTTATGATAGGTTTGAATAGGTATATAATATTTTTATTCAATTATACATATTACTCTTAATGGTTTCATGATTAGATTTATTAATTGGGGTTATTATTAAAACATCGTATGATATTTTTTCAACATAAATGATTATGTTGATTATGTTTCACTAATTTCATATATGGGATGAATTTGATGTGGTAACTAATGGGTTATTCCCACTATATCCCCTAGATAAATTTGTAAGACTCATGATAAAAACTACATTGGGTATTTGGTCGATTCCTTACACATTTATATATTATGTTTTTGAATAATGCCTTGAAATGATGGTTATAACATCTGGAATTATGAATTGACTCATTATGAGAATATTTTTTGATATTATATGTAATTATTTGATTAGTTACAACATATATGGTTTATTTTATTTCTATTATGATTATTTAAATGGAATTATTGATCATAATTTATTCATAAAATATAATACCCAAGTAATTGGTTTAATGGAATATGATTCAATCATAGACCATGTGTATGGACCCATCCTTTAATATTACATATTCTTGTGAATTTAAAATAGAATTAACATTCTTACATTCCCATAGATAATTTATTTTTATAGTTTTAGAGTGTTATTCCATAAATTTTATATAATACAAAAATATATTAAAATGTGGACACATCTATTCATTATCCATTTTCTCTTTAAAATAATAGTTTTAATATATAAAATTTTTATTTTTTTCAAACATCTTGATAAATTTAATAATGAAATCATCCTTGTCCCTACTCATACTTATACACTTTGAAAAACATTTTAAAATATGGTGTGGGTATAAAAAGCTCAATATGGTACAAAAAATAAATAAAGAAAAACATTAGTCCATGAATACTTATGTAAATTTATCATTTTCAAATAAATCATTGTTCTCAAAATAAGAATTATAAAACCCAATAAACATAATTATCTTCATAAATACTTCCATAAAAATTTAGTAAGAAATATTGAAGGAAAAAAGTCATGAAGGTTTCATTGAAGACATGAATAACTCATAATAATTTTTTCACATAGTTATACTTTTCACCTCCATTAAAAGTATCATATGCATTAATTTAAAAACTAAATAATTTTATTACATTGGGAAATTATATGATTAGTGTAAAACCCAATTTTAATAATAGGTAAAATATGTAGGTAACATAGGACATCATTTCCATATCACTCGTACAATCAGTCTTACAAATGGAATAAGTGTATGCTCGACTTCGATAACCAATACATTGGAGGGATATCAGGAAAGAACTCATCCTTGGTTTATCAAAAAATCACCAATATTACGTAATAAAATAATCATCCTTCCTTGGATTATAATTAATCCACCAATTATCATAAAAATTCTTAAGAAACCTAAAATATGACATCGTTCATTTTCATCAATACACTCATAAAATATTATTATGGAAAAGAACCTTTTCATTATGAAATTATTTATTTAAAAGACTATGTAATTTAAATGGAAATCATTATAATTAAAAATATCCTAGTAAAAATTTAATGGAATCATCAAATAAAATAATATTCATGATAGTTGTAAAATCAATTCATGTAGTACATTCATTTTTCAGAAAATTCAACAAGGACCCCTTTTGGAAAATGCCAAAAATATTGCCAACATACCATTTAGTAAAAATTAAAAAAAAGGTTATAAATTAATTTATGAAATAATAGAATAATAATGAAAACTAGTTTTAAATAATTATATGAGAATATGGATATGGATGAGAAAGTGTGTTTTAAGGGAAACATTAAAAGAGGTGTTTTTTAAAATAAATACCTTACCTTCATTTTAACTCTTCCAAAGAATTCATTGTCTTTTAAAATAAAAAACATATTTTTCATTTTCTACATGTTTATGAAAAAATTTAATGTTAATTAGAAATTTTTTTAATATCATGTTATATAGTATTTTTCGATAAACTAAATTTACATTGGCTATTTCGATGATATTCTGCTCATATATCTGAAATTCCTTCGGTATGTTAACTGTGGTAAAAATATGTCATTATCACACCATATAAAATATCATGAAATAATTATGATTTATATAAATGAATCATAATTTTAAAACTAATTATGTATTATGGTTATGAAAGATGAACTATGTTTCAATAATAGAGATGGTAGTCCATACATACGCATAAGTAACATTTCTGTATTTCAATTATCATTATAGAAAGAATGTATGTATTATTTTATCATTAAATAATTATAATAATAAATTAAATATAATATTACATCTTTAAATATACTTATATGTATCATACAAGTGGTATGGTTATGAAAAATTGGCAATATCACTTCATGGAGGTGGTAGTCCACATGTATGCACAAACAACATTATTATTTTTCAGTGAATTGAAATATGTGGAGGTAAATGTTATATTATATATTCAAAATGATAAATAAATTATTGTATATCATATATAGATATTAATTTCATCATTATAATCCATAATTGATATTCATGTTATGTATAGCCAATTAAATCGATTCAAAAGGGGGTAATTTGTTGTAAACACGATTGATGGTTTTGTTTCCCATTTGATTGAAGTAGAGATATAAATAGGTGTTTACATTATCATAAAAAATCATAAGTCTATATCACCTAATGGTGTAATTATATAACTATATTTGAATAGGATTTCAAGGAGGTGTAGTAATATATAAATCAAAAAATAGGTTTGAAACGATACCACTTCTTTGGAATGTATCCTTTGATTAACACCTTAAAACTTATAGGTTTGGAATTGTGACTAAAAAGAGACCACTAAAATGGGAAGACAAACTCCAGGAAGAGATTTTGGAAGATACTAGATGAACTAAAATGTTATTTATATGTTATGTAAAGGTAATAATTCCTTTTCTTAGAGAGGGGAGGTGTACTCTTGGAATTTGTGAAAATATTATATTAATATAAATTAATATTCAATTATAAATAGCCTAAAATGATTTATTTTTTATATAGAAAGGTGATAGGTCCAAAAAATATAATCCAATAAAAATTAGGCACGTTTTTACTATTTTATCACACTTATATTTTGGTTTTAACCACTCGTTAACCACTTTTAGAATTACCATGGAAATAAGGGTTTTTATTCTTTATGGCCAAGATAGTTAATTTAAATAGACAACCTACCAAAAATAGACCACTAATTATATTATAAACCATATCTATATAACTTATAATAATCTAATATTTTCATAATTTTATATCATTTAATAAAATATTCTTTATTATAAAATAACATTGACATCTATTTTAAGAAATATTCTTTACTTTTACTTTAATGTCACCAATACAATATTTATAATTAGAAAATTTTAAATTATTATATCCATAACATCACATGATAATCTATAAAATCTTTGGATCAAATTAATTATGTCAAATTTTATTTTATTTAATATATTAATATAATTTATTTAATTTTTTGATTAATTGAATGATTAATGTGTATGTATTGTGTAGGAATTTAAGGAAATTATTTCTTTACTAAAAATTAACAATAAATTACCATGGTAAATATAAATCATAAATATTTAGAATTACTATTTATAACTAAACATATCCTCTGGTTAGAAATCTAAAAAATATATAATAATTATTGAAAAGAGTAGTGGCACATTTTTTACTATTATTTAAATAAATTATTATAAAGGAAATATTCAAACCCAAATGGGAAAAAAGACCATAAACCAAAGTAATAGATGATTATGAATGAAATTTATTCATAAAATATAATTAATACATGTTTTCGGGTTCTTTTATACTTCTCATCATTTTACTATTAACTTTAATTACATAATTTACCCTTTACTATGGTAACATAAATTACAAGAGTTATTAATAATATTCATAAAAAAATAAGAGAAATATATTTAACAAATTTAGACTCAGTTATTCCATTAATGGAATCCATTTTTAAAATTTTAAAACAAATATTTTCTATATTTTAATTTAAAATCAAACTGAAAAACATGATATAAAATGATTTTTTAGAAAAATTGCATTTTAAAAAATAAAATTTTTGTATAGTAAATTATAAAATACATTTGAAAACCCATAATTAGATTATTTTAAATCAAAATAAAAAAATTATATTTTAAAAATAAACCAAAATATATATTTACTTTCTAAATTCTTAAAAAAATACAATTTTTAATAAAAATTGGTATTTTTTACTATTCACAGAGAATTCAATATTTTCATAAAATTTCAAAAATTCATCCTAAAATAAAAGAGACATAATAAATTAGAAAAATAAATTCATTTTTTCAAGTAAATTATATTAAATTTAATTAAATTAATTATAATTTTTCCTATTAAATAGAAAGAAAGCCCATATTTTAAGAAAACATATTTCTAAAGAATAAAATAACATTACTTACAAATAAATTGATTATTTAAAAATTATTAATTAATATATTATAAATGAGTAAGAACATTATATATTTCATAATTTGATCAATAATACTCATTCCTTGAAATTTAACATTCAGGTTATAACGATCAAATTTCAATAAAAATAATTCAATGTTTATTTAAGATCGGGGTTGTCTATATTGTACACAATCGAGCATAGTTTTTATTTTTCAAAATAATTAGATTTTACATTCTCTACCCTTTTCTGAAATTTTGTATCTTCCTAATTTTTACATTGATTTGAAATAAGGTTTAGAATTTTCAAAATAACATTTTTGAAATTATGACATCATAAATATGGTTAATAAAACTTCTACTTGAAAAGAGAGAAAATAGAACTATAAATTTCCTCTAGAATAATAGATAATTAGGTTCATATGAATTAAAAAATGGTGGCAAGTGAAAAAAATCATATGGATGAAAACCCAAACTTCCATTGACTACTATATAGTATAAGAGAAGATGGTGATGATAAATTTATCCATCTAAAAACCATAAATATATTATGGGTAAAAAGTATATACATATATCATTATGAAAATTAAATGTATAATGCTTTTATTTCAAGATCATTTTCTTAGTTTTGAGAATTTAATTTATCATCTATCACAAAATAATAATGAAATAAAACTACTTTTTGAAAATGATTTCATCTTTTAATCAATTTCAACCCAATATGATGAGTATTAAAGATGAATATATTTTTCTGGAATAAAAAATCATTTTCTAATACATCACACAATCCAAACAAATGTTAACAAATATTTTCCTCATATCAATTGACATTAACCAAAACAAAAATGCTTAGGGTTATAGAAGATAATTCCCAAATTGAAAAAACCTTCATATAACGAAAAACTACTTTAATTTCCAGAAATTGAATAGTAATAACCATTGACCAATATAGACTATTTAGTAAATAATTATCCTTATAATTACTCAAAATATTATTAACTAAAATATAAATGAAAAACTGTAGTGTTTGATCACATGGTCATCAAAGATTCATTTATCATTTATCCACAAATAATATCTCTATCTCTTAATGTCTCATTATAAAAAGTATATGCCCTAAAAATATAATCTCTAAGAGAGGATAATAATTTCCATAAATAACCCAATTCTCCATAAAGACACATTAAATTAATATAAACCAAAAAAAGATAATAAACATTTTTTCCTAAATTAAAATCAAATAACATTTTGTTTAACTTAATTATATTGGGTTCCCAAAAATAGTGAACTTATTTTTGAATAAAATTATTCACATAGTCACCAAATCACATTTCATTATCATTTTTGTTTATATGATAACAAAAATGATCCAAAAAATGAACTTCACCTTTATTTGATAGATAGTTTAAATAATAAAAACACTATCATGTTAAATAGGACATCACATAGCCTTATGGTATATGATACACCCTTTCCCTACATTATTTGTGGTTTGAAGCCTCGAAGACTTTCCAGGTATGGCATGTTTTCACCCATCCATTAGTTTTTTGTTTTTCTAAATGATAATAATAAATTCATATAACACTATAAAAAATAGGATTAACATTATTAAGGATATATAAACAAAAAATGTAATCAATTCCTTTAAACTCATGTTCAAAAAATGAAAAGATCATTTTTTTCTAAAATAACTTTTTCACATTTTAAACATTAAGGTTACATATAACTTGAAAATAAATGTCTCTAAAATTAATTCAATTGCATATATCCTAAATAGATTACCAATTATTATGATCATCATTAAATCATAATTCTTGAATCCCTATATATGGAAACCTAAATCATTTAATTTTCCTCATAATACTTTATCCACACTTTTCTATCTTGTTCCATAATAGTTTATTAATGAAAACAAAATATTAATCATGCCCTATGATTTAACAATATCAAAAAATAATCCATGATATAATCCAATCATTTCATATTTCATTTTAAGTGTCCTAATCATGGAATATAATTCCATTAAAATTTTATAATCATTCATCTCTAGTGTCTTTATTATTCTTTTAATGATATTTTCCCCTTGGACAATCAATATTCATAAGGACCATTCTCCCCATATATAAAATGTTCAATTGATTTATTGGGAAGAACTTATTTCATGTTCATAGAGTTAAATGAATTCATCCTTTTTCCCTTATCATTTTATTTCTTTGTGAACGACTTCATCACATATAAAACATCATCCAATTCTTTTAATACATTCTCTGGATTTCTTCTTTCCATATTTAGGAAGAGTAATTTGTTGAGTCATTTTACATTTATGATCTTTATAAACTTAACATCCAGGGACCTTCACTTTTGTCCTATTTGATGATTTGGGAAATTCACTTAGGTTCATGTTGTTATTCATAAATCTTGATAACTTGACAATAATAAACACTCAATTTATAATTACACCTCCCATTATATTTTATTTCTAATTTATAAAACCATATATTTTTTTGTCACATCCATTATTACTTTGGTTCCAACTAGATCAATCTATTTACTAAACCTTTAAATTATTGTGAGATCATATCAACAAATTCTCAATAGTAGATCTTATAAGGATGATAAACACTAAGATATAATTTACCATGCTATCTAGAATAACCATAATTCTCCCTAACATACTATACTTTGTCACTATAGAGTAATTCTAAGATGTGATTAAATAACATCCAAACCTTTCATGTAATCTAAACCTATTTCTAGTACCAACTTTTAGGAATCAAACTTAAAAATTACATATTCTACTTACATTAAACTAGAATTTACTTTCATACATTTCCAAATATTATTTAATATTAGTTATTTAGAGAATAATTTCTGAACTCATACATAACAAACCCATATATTACAAAGTGGACACTTCTATTCAGTATCTCTTTTTCTCAAAAAAAACAAAAAACAAATTATATAATTCGTGTTTTTTTCATGAATAATCTTCACATTTTTTTATCCTAACTTCATCATTTTCTCTGGTCATCAATAATCCTCATGAAAATAATTTTAAAATTTTGGGAGATTATAAAAATCTCAATAAGGGGTATAGAAAGAAACAAAGAAATTTTTTATCCATGAATAATTATAAAAATATTTTATTCATATAAATTTTTTTTTGTGTTCAAATTAAAAAATTTATTACCCCTGATATTCCCTTATTTTCAAAAAAATCAAAAAACATCTCACAAGATATCCTAAATAATAAATAAATTCAAAAAGTATTCTTTCAAAACATGAAAAACTCATAATAAAGTTTTCACAAAGATAAAATTTTCAACAACTAAAAATGATTTACTATAAACATAATATCATTATCTTACCTTGAGAAATAATAATATTCATGTAAAACCCAATATAAATCTTAGTTAAAACATTTAGGATTCTTGGGGCATCATTTGAATAAAACATTTTCAATTACTCATACAAATAGAAAAACAATTTAGTCAAATTCCATACAAAATGCATTGGTGGGCTATCAAAGACCCACACATCCTTGTTATATCATGAAATCACCTAAAATCAGTTAATTAAATAACCACCCATACATGGTTTATAATCGAACCACCCATATTCATAACAATTCTCATGAACTATAAGACATGAACACATGCATTTTCATCATTACACTCATAAAATATTCTCAAGGAAAACAACCTTTTTCAATTTTATATTTCTTAATTAAACAAATAAGGAACTAAAAAAGAAAAAATTATACTTGAAAACAAAACTTTAAAAAGTTAATGTAAGATTTGAATAGAATTTTGGATATTAGTGGAGGAAAATCTATTTATGACATATAAAAAACAATCCTTTCATTATATTATCATAAAAGTCACAAATTACGTTGATTGGAAAAATTAAAAAAAATATTCCTTCCAAACCATTTATAAATAGTAAAAAATTGTTATAAATAACATTAAAAAATAATTAGATAATATCAAAATATAATTATGATAAATTTTCAAAAATTTGGATGTGGAAGAAAATGTCTGTTTTAATAAAACATTAAAAAATGATTTCTTTTAAAAAAAATTCCCTTACCTTGAGTCTGACTCATCACATATGTTGTTTATATTACTTAATAGAAAAATAATGAAACTATAAAACTTCCTTAAGAAAAATTTTCAAGTTCATTATTCATTTATTACATTTAATACCATGTTATATATATTTATTAAAATAATTAAATTTATTGTGGGTGTCTAGATGATATTCAGATAATATGTCTGAAAATTACATTTTTAGGTTGGTGATGGTTGAAGTGGTAATTATTCCAAAATATGTAAAATAATTATCATGAAATTATTATTATTTTTATAAAATAACCATAATTTAAAAAATAATTATGAAATATCATTATGAAAAATAAACTATGTTACAATCATGGATACGGTACTTGGTAAATACCCATTGGTATTGTTTCTATTTTCAATGATCACTATAGAAAGAAGTTATGTATTATTTTATATTTTCATAATTATAAAAAAAATCATATTACTCCAGAAATATACTTTTATATATGATCAATTTTATTTGGTTATGAAAAATGAATTGTATCGCTTTGTGGAGGTGGTATTCCACACGTACACACAAACGATGTTAACATTTATAGTGAATGAAAATGTAAAAATGTAAATAATATATTATATTATCATGATTATAAAATTTTCATTAATATCATATATATATAATTAAATTTCATCATTATAATCTATCCATGTGATATAGTGATGGAAAAAAATTAAATCAGTTTGTGAGGTTGTAGTCCATTGTAAGCATGAATAGTTATTTTGTTTCCCATATGATAGAATAGGATATGAATATATGTTTTTATATTAGTTTAAAAATATAATTCTTTGAATTATACTTGTTTTATTACATAATAGTTATTGAAATTTTTATGTTGGATGTCGAATAAGAAATAACACTAAAACATGGGGTTAAAACTAAACCACTTCTTTGGAAATTTTCAACTGATTAACACATTTAGCCTTTTGGGATTGAATTATTCCTAAAAAGGTTCTCTATAATGAGGATGGTATTCTATAAATTTATTTGGGATGATATTGGTCGAAAAAAATGTTTTTTAGTAGTCAGTTAAAGGGAAGAAGAGGATCCCTTTTATAAGAGAAGGGAGGGGAACTGATGGAATTTCTCAAAATATTAAGTTAATAAAAAAAATTCAATTAAAAATGGCTCCAATTGATTGAATTTGAATATAGGATGTGTATTAAAAAAATAACCTAATAAAATAAAATATATACATGTTTTTTCTATGTTTCTAGCCATATATTTTTATATTTACCCCTTATTAATCCCATTCACACTTAATATGACAACACATATTTTTTACACTATGAGGGTGAGGATAGTTACTATAAATAAAAAAAGAACCATAAATTAACCAATATTGATATGAAATAAAAATATCATAATAACATGAAAAAATATAATATTTTTAGTATTTTTAAATCATTTAATAAAATATTATTTAATATAAAATAACATTACTGTATGATTTTAGAAATATTCATTACTTTGACTCAAATAACAGCATGAAAATAATTAAAATTAGAAAAAAAATATTATATTATATCAATAATATTTCATTAAAATTTATAATTTTTTTGGATCACATTAACTATCTAATATTATAATTATTTAATGATTATTAATATTAATTAATTAATTTTTCCATTAATTCATTAATTACTACATTCATGTTGTGTTAGAATTTAGTTGAAATTTTTCTTGACAAAACATGTAAAATAAACTAACATGGTGAAGATAAATATATCATATTTCAAATGAATATTTATAATACAAAATATAACCTGATTAACACTATTTTAAAAATATTATAATTAATAAAAACAAGAGTGTAACATTTTTTACTTTTCTTTAAATAAACTATTGTAAAGTTTATAATCACATCCAAATGGAAAAATGACATATAACCAAATATGGTATGATTATGGTTGAAATTGACCACCCAATAAAATTAACTAAACTATTATTTTTATTTTATAATTATTATCATTAAATTTTTAACTTCAATTACCTTGTTTACAATTTACCATGGTAAAACAAATTATTATGGTTATTATAGGTATTGACCATAAAATATAGGGAATCTTAGTAGAAATACTAGGAACTGCATCCCAAATGACCAAAATAGTTTAGTAACTAAGAAATGTATAAGTTCTATAGATATGACAATTCAATGGGACTAAATATAGCATCCTGATGGATAGAATAGTTTGCAAGTATTAGTAAACTAGATACATACATGAATGGGAGTAAAAATACATTTGTAGATAAGAAATTGATAACTTCAATAGAGAGGATATTTCCTCCTTTCTGATGTAATGAAAGGAAGAAGGTTTTCATAAAATTATATAATCCACCAGTTTGTATGGAAAATGGTGGTTATTGATTCAAAACACAAAAGATAATAAGGAAAAATCAAGGATGTAGTTGAATTATATTACGGTTCTATTCTTGGAAAAATATTTTCCTCAAGAATAATGAGAAGAATTGGAGAGAAAATTCTTGATTTTATGAAAAAAGGGAAAAGAAAATATTACCAAGTATTAATCTAACCTTACAAGGTTAGTGATTCATGTTGTGAGAAATGTATGTAGTCCAATGAAAAAGATTTACCATTTATTTTATGGGATTAATAAAATAATTAGAAGGGATCTGGTCTACCAAAACTTCTCATAATAAGAGGAAATTGTATCATGTGTTACAAATGTAGGAAAATAATTCCCCAAGTAATATGGACTCAAAATAATGAAAGATAAGGAGAGGGTGGAAGAGAAAAAAATAGATAATATGAATAAGGGACAGACAGATTTTACCTTATGTGATAATTATGGAAAGAAACATCAAAGTAATTGATTAAAGGGAATGACAGTTTTCATTATGTGTAAAGATAATAGTCGTCCAAAACTCGGATGAATGGGTAAGAAAAAAAAATCTAATATTTAGTGCTTCAACTTTAAGAAGATATGGAACTACAAAAAAAATCCCCCATGCATAAAGGGAATATACCTTTTTTCGAATCTATTAGATAAACCTCAAGATTATGTTATTTATACAGCCAAGGTGGAATAACTAATGTTATTATTTATTTGGATTCATGAATTTCATTGTAGTAGTATTTTATCAATATTATTTTCATTATATGATTCATGAAAAATCTATGTATTGTTTAAATTTTGGAAGAATATATGTCATCATGTAATATTAATATAAGTGTTATGGATACCCTCATGGGTTTGTGAGTTTAAGGTTGATCATATGTTCAATATCATAACCACAGCGTTTTTATAAATTATGTGATGGTAGTTTATCAAGATTAAGGATGATTTGGGAGACTTTTATGGTTATATAAGCCATTGGGTTAGTATATGTTTTATAAAAAAAATTAAAGAATAATTCATTTTCATTTTATTGTTTTAATATTTAAGATATTTATAATATTTATGGATAATAGGATTATTGATGTTAAGGTAATAATATTTAATTAAGATTATTCGATTTCATTGAAAAAATAAGTCATATTAGAAACCATTATTTTTAAAATTTTATTTGAATGGAAATTTTATTTTCTAAGATGATAACAATTTTTTTAGAATATTTTTAGGAATTATATTAATATGTTTTTAGAAAAATGGTATTCTATATTTTGGGTGACAACCCATTCATCTGAGAAGGTTATGAGGAATGAACCCACAACTGAAGGGTGGTAACGGTGCAATGCCTACAACTAGACTGTGTGATGTACTTTTTACTGTGAATATGTTTGTAGTTAAGATATATTATTGATATATATATATATATATGTAATTTTTTTAATTTAATTTTTGGCATAATTGTTGAGGTTTAGATACTAACAAATTTTTTCAGATAAATTGTGCTCACTACTTTTTTTGTACAGGTTTTGGGATAAAAGTAAAGATATGTAGCTATTTTATAAATCTTATGATCTATTAAAAGTTACATTTAGTTCTTTAAGAATACAAAATTCCTCTTGAATATTCATTTCCCAATGTAATAAATTATGATGAAGTTGATCGAAGAACAACCAAATTTTGAAATTATGCTTGGTAAATAAAATTTTTTATTTAAGTATATTCGATAGTTTTATCCATTATTATAGTAAAATAATATATCAATATATGTAAATTGTTCCTAAAATGAAAATTTAATACAACCACATTCATTTCCATCAATTGTTTACAATTTTTTTATCGATCATTCTCTGGTTTATGATAAATGATCTCTATTAGTCTCTATAATTATTTACACTTTTCCTCCATGTCCATATTTTCACATTCAATTACCACTTTTTAAATCGAAAACCTATTTATGTTTTATTATATATAACCATAAAAAAACAATTTCTTTCTTATTAATAGTAATTTTTTTATACCTTTTTATTATGTGGGTTTCCAATAAATTCTAGACCTATGATGACCAAAATTTAATTATGAGGATGTAATTTATTGAAGGGGGTAGAATACAGAACCAAGATATTTTAAAAAAAATTGTGTTAAATAGAGTTTATTACATGAAATAATGATCTTAAATGATTTGAAAATTTTATTTCATTAAATATAGTCTCCATAATATATTGTGATACATGAAACTAAAAGTATAGATGATTGGTAATATTGTATACAGTTACCAACTGACCATTAAATTGGAAGTTATGAATAAGAATAAATAAATTATGAAAGTTATATAGATTACACATGTATAAGTTAAATTTAATTTTTATCTAATGATTAGAGAAAAAATATAAATCATTCGAATGAAAGGGAATTTTTTTCTGAAAAACTGTATTTTTCCAAAACAAAGGTATTGCCTCATATTGTACACATAAATTAAAATTAATTTTTGCATCATATATAAAAATTACTTTAAAAAATTAAATTCATTTTTATGTAATCATGTTATTTATATCTTCAATATATTTTTTTATAAATTTCATAACAGATTATCTTTCTATTGGAATCTAAAAAATACTAGTTTTTATTAAAAACAATCTTTTCATAAAAACATTTAAAAGTTAAATTTTGATTAAAAATTGTGTTAATGGTAAATTTCATAAAATTTTATTACATTCAATAAAATTTATTTCATTTTAATGAAATAAATTTTTATCATTGTTGTTAAAACATTCTATACTTATGAGAATTTTTCCTTTTGAACAACATTATTTTTATCACATCTACGGGTTAAATTTAAAATTGTATTTTTAAAATAATAAGAATAGAATTTAAAAAATGGATTCCATATTTATAATCATACTATTTAATATTATATTATATGGGAATCTTAATTTTTGGTCACAGTGAATAATAAAAACAGTAAAAATCAGTTACAGCGGTTAAGAAAAAATAGGTTTAAGGTGGGTAAAATAAAAATATAAAGGTTAAAATAATCTAGAAAATTTTCTAATTTCTAATTTATGGAAATATATTGACTATATACAATACATGGTTCTATAATGATCCATTTTTTAGATTTTCTTTATGGTAAAAATATGGGTATCTTTTTTTGTTTAAATATTTTCCTATTATGCTTTCTCCCCACATATAAAAGGAAATACCCTATCCTCTCCTCCTAACACTCCAAGTGAATTTTTTCTACCAATACCTTCAAAAATATCTTAAGTAAATACCTTTCCATGTCATAGAGGTATTTTTATTAAATATAATATATGAATGATTTATATATAAATCCATAGAGGCATTTTAAAGAAGCGGTAATGTTCTTAACCATGTTTTTTCATTTCACTTCTTCTTCAACTCCCTAAAATCATTACCAAATATTATAAAATAATAGAAATATAGTATCCAATTCACTTATATGTTATTATTTTAATGTAATAAAAAATATATGTCGCTTATTTAATCAAATTGAAAACAAAACCCTTGATTGTGTGTATGACATATTATATCCCCATGAATAATGTAATTTGTTTTACATGACCACCCTTAATAGAAAGATATAATGACTGATTTGACATATTTATTTAATATTATTTAAATAAATAATATTATTCAATTATATTATCACATATATATTCTTACCTACCAATATTTTGGAAACAAAAAACATCACTCGTGCATACGTGTGGACTACCACCACCACGTAGCAATATGATATATTTTCCATATTTTTTTTAAATGAATGGTAATAATGATATATTTAATTAATATACATGAAATGTTTTATATAATAATGGTTATAAAATGTGAGACTTTATTTTTTACATTTTATATGTTGGAAAAATAGAAATATTTTTCATGTGTACATACGACATACCATCTACATGAATAGTGTATCTCATTCTCTCATCTAAATATTTTATGGACTAGTTTAAATAATTATATGGTTATTATGTATTATATTTTCATCATGGTTTAAATTTATGATATGATTTATCCATGATCAATTCAAAAGGAATAAAACTAGTGGACAAAAAGATATATGAAAAAATGAAATCATTATTACTAAAAATATAGATTTTCACAAAGAGTTTTTAATAAACAGGTCATAAAAAATAAAAAGAAAATATTATATGGAATTAAATTAATAATTATTTTTATTAAATATATTTATGATAAATATATATTTATAATATAGGATTTTTAAAAATTAACAATGTAAATCAGACCTAAGGTAAGGGTTTCCCATTTGAATTTTTCTTTCGTGAGATGTATGCCATATTCACCAATTATTTTTTACGCATGGTATATATAAATCCTAATATATATGTTATATCATTAATATGTTTATCTTAATATAATTTAAAGTTTTAATTTAATATATTTATTTCTTGATTCTTATAATTAAAATCTTAGAAATTTGTAAGATTTTATTTCACAATCCCATCACTATTCGGGATTATTTCTATTTATGTCTCCCTTTGGATATTTTTTCGTTATTTATATCATAAACCAAATTCATTTTATTCTCTTATAGTTATTCATGAACTCCACATGTAATAGTACCATTTATTTCTCTTTGGTAAATAAAATTATTAAGAAAATATTTTTAAAATAATCAGTTTTTATTTCCCTCTTTTTCTAAAAATACTTTTTATTACATATCAATGTATTATGGAAATATTTAAAAAATGTTTTTAACAATATCAAAATGATTTATTAAATATATTTTTACTCACGGTTAAAATTTTACAGAATGGTTTGAATGAAATTATCTTTATAAGGCCCCAGACTTAAAAGTTACTTAATCTTGAGTTAAGTCAGGAATTCGCGTTGAGGATCTTTTCAGGTTTAGAGAAATATAGAATTAGGTCATAACTATTACATAACAAAAACATAGAAATACAATGTGGAAAATTTCAATAGAATTAGTTTCTTCCAAAACATAAAAACTTATAAATAGAAAAATGGTTTCTTTTCATCTTTAATCATCATAACTTTTACTTGATTCCATCCATGACTCTATTCTCCCTTAAATCATGTTAAAACATTTAAAAACATAGAATAAGCACAAAAAGATTAGTAAGGGACATAAAAATAATGAAAACCATTAGTCTTGTAAAAACCTGATATCCCATTCAATTTTTTTGAGCAAGTGAAAGAGAACATTTTTACATGAATAAAACTCATACTTTTTTCTCAATGAAAAACACTAAAAACAATTGCAAGAAATTAAAACTCCTTTAGGTGACTTAGAGAATCATATACATAAAACCCTTTCAAAAATATTCCAATAGGAATAATAATATGGTTAAATTCCAAATTAGAGATCTATAATGGGGATCACCCTTCATACAAGCTTATCAGGATCACCTGTGAGCTATAATGGGGATCAACCCTTCATATAAACTATGTCATGCTCATTTGTGAGCTATAATGGGGCTAAACCCTTTTTATAAGTTTTTATATGATCACCTTTAAGTTATAATGTGGCTTAACCCTTCAAATAATCTATATCGGGCTCACCTATTTCATATAATGCTCATGTGCCATTTCATGAATAAAACGCGTTTATCACAAAACCCCCTTTTTGAAAAAAACTTCAAATCCCATATGAAAAATATATCTGTATAAAAATACCATTTTCATTTATGAAACCATTTTCATTTATGAAACCATTTTCAATACAAATATTCCCAAATAAATAAATAAGGGATTTATTTTAATTTTAAAAGTCACTAAGTCTATAAGAGGAAGCCAAATATCAAATAACAGTTACAGTAGCAGAGAAGTCATTGTCATATATGTTAAAAAACATTCTTTTTGTCATTTCATAATATAAGTAAAACACTTTTTATAAAAGGATTCATTTTTAAACCATTAAATGAAATTCAATATTGACCTAAAATTTTCTATATATTACTTTTATACACATATAAGTAAATATGTAATTTAATATCATGAAGAAAAAATATTTTTAATTAAATTGTTAAATTTTCAAGGTGTCCAATACCAATTTGAACATTTAACTATTAATGTACATGATTTAAAAAATAATATTAGTATAGACAAAATATGGTTATAAAATTCTATAGTGGTTTTATATACACCTTATAAAAGAATAAAGGTTCATATCGGACATTTTGTCGTTGTTGGGTATTTGAGTAAAAAATGGATATGTTTTGATGCAAATTATCCATGTGGTCATAAGTCCATTATCTCCAGAATAGTATTCATGATTTAAATATCATATATATCTATTATATGTGTATTTTATAATAGTCTGTTACATTTATAGATAAGAAATGAAATGCACCATTCATGGAGACGGTAGGCCATATGTACGCATGAATGCTACATTCATTTCTTTGTCATATTAAAGGAATAAAAACTAAATGATACATATGTATATTATAATTTTAGAATAATATCAATTTTATATATGATATATAATTTCATTAACGACATCCTTTATACATTCCATGTATGGCATGAACGAGTCATGTCACTTTAAGGGGCGGTAGTCTAGACATTCTCAAATGAAATTATTGTATTTAAACATTATGGAAAGCATAATGGTATATTGTAAATAAAATTACATAATCATAGAGACAATATAAATATAATATATATCATATATAAATAAATTTCCCTCATAATATCCACCATGATAGGTGGTAGGGGAAAATTGAACAATCATCGTTTCATGAGGTAGTAGTTCGACGTACACAGAAAAAATATGTTTGTTTACATTATATGGAGGTGTGTGTAAGTGTAGTTAAAATACTTCTCATAAAACATCCTATTATATTTAGGATATTGTTTTTGTTATGTAATCATAGAATAATAATAGCATAGGGAGTGGAGAAGGAAAATAAAGGAAATGAGCTTGAGAGAAGACACAACCTCTAAATTGGGTAACTCCTTTTGATTCAAGCCAAAAGGATTTATTGAATTAACTTATGACCAAGAAAATGATTATAGGATTAAGGGAGTGATTTTGGGTTCTTATTTGATCAAAATTTGGACGATCCAGGAGTATTTAGTGGTGTTTGTTAGTGGGTAGAGGAGGTGGCCTTTTATAAGACGGAGGAAAGGCACTTTATGAAAGTCATGAAATATTATTGATTTTAGAATTATAATAGTTAAAAAGTGATAAATTTAGAGGCCAAGATGAGTATGGGTATAAATCCTCTCAACCAATAGGTTTTAGATAGGTTTAGGTCACAAAAATAACCTTATCTTTTAGCTTTAACCCTCAGTTAAAAACATAACTCTTACCATATCTTCTTGTATTTTCATAATATATGGTTACTATAGTTGCTATAAAATTCCAATAGAAACAAAATTGAATCATTAATGATATTGGAAACATTATATAATTCATTTTTTTGAATCTAATATTTTTTTGGACTATTATATCATTTAATAAAATAGTATTTTTTTAATTCATTTGTGTCAATTTTGACACTATTTAGAAATTGATTTATTTAAAGTCATAAAAAATTGATTCCTTTGAAAAAATGAATTAAATCATCCCTTAAATTTCAATTTCATACAAAACATTCATGGATGGAATAAAAATGGTCAAATTACATTTATTTTCATATTAATAATATCAATTATTTTAATATTTCATTAATTAGGTAATCGTTGCATCATCATTATGTCATAAATATATTTATTTACTTAATGTCTAAAAATTATAAATAAAATAAAATGGTGTAGAAAATATTTTTATATTCAAAATTGATATTTATAGTTGAAGAGATCATGTATATAAATCAAATAAAAATTATCTTAGTTAGGAGATACATGATTATGTTATATTTCCCTTTTCTTTTAATTGAATACTATAAAATGTCATTATTACACCCAAGTGGCTCTATGGGGTCCTAAATTAGACCTAGGGATTATCATGGTTGTAAATATCTCATCTAATAGGATTATTACATGTGTTATGGTAGTTTTATATGTTTATAATATTATTTTTTACCCTTATTTATCGGATTTACCCTTTAACCCTGGTAAATAAAAATAATTATTAAAGTTACTATTTATAATGTCCCAAAATAAAAGGTACCTATTTACATAATTTTTAACTTTTGATTCTAAATATGGAATCCACTTTTCAAAATTCAAAACACATAATTTTCAGAAATTAATTTAAAATTAATTCCCATTGTCAACACTAGAAAACAGTTTTTTAAGAGGTAAAAACTATCAAGATATTTACATGTGTTTATATACAATTAAAATTTAAAATTACTTCCAAGCAGTATAATTATATTAAATGATAAAAACGTAATCTAATTACAGTTTAAAACCAATTAAAAGAAAAATATATTTATATAAATAAATTAGATGAAAAGGAAGTTTTGAATTAAAATGTATAATTTTTTCACTATTCATAAAAATATTGATTTTATTAAAAAAATACCAAAATTTCAAATAAAGTAAATTTTAATGTCCCTCATATAATGAAGAAGTTTATTTTATTAAATAGAACATTTAAAAGTGATAGAAACTATTTTTTAATAAGGTTTCTCCATCAAAAGGTGGTAAAATGACCTTTTAAAAATATTAGAGTATTTTATGCTTACAATTGGATTCATTATCATTTTTAGCCTATAAAATTCATTGGAGAGATGTAAAAATATTTCAAAATATTTAAAATCATATTATAGTCAATTCTTTTAATTTCCTTAAATACAATAGCTAAGCGTTAACTACCATTTATAATAATAATATTGTTATTGTATTATTTTTCGATATATAACTCAACGTTGTATGCAACGTAATATTTCAGAAAAACCTATTGTTTTATGTTGAGTAAGATATCGTACATAGTGTCCCCTTTAAACTAAAATTAATATTAAGTTCAAAAATATTGATAGATATGAAAATGTATTATTCTAAAAATATATGGGATGTTATATCCTTCCCCCTTTTGGAAATTGCGTCCTCACAATTTTAAAATTGGGGTCATAAACTTAATTGAAAATCCAACATCAGAAAAAGAGTCAATAAAACTAGCACTTTAAAAGAAAGAATAGTATGTACAATGATCACCTGAGATAACACATACTAGGATTCCATGTAGGAAAACATGATTATGGAAGCAAAAAACCCATCTTTTTATGATGGAGAGTGAAAGAAAACATGATCAGGAGAAAGTTAAAAATCCAAAAACCTCAAAAATGTGAATGGATAAATGGTCTTTGACTTCATAGTAGTAAAAGTAAAAATAATTTTTTTTAAGATCCTATTCATAATGTCGAGGAATTTATTTATGGACATGACTAAGAACATAAGGAAACCTAATTACTTGATGTATTTCTATTTTATAAGCACAATTACATCCTCATAATATGTTGTACATCCCTTATAATAACATTATGTATAAAAGATAATAGAAACCATAAATGATATCAATATCTTAAAACTAAGGTCTAAAAGTAAAGGCATACTTCCACATTAAAAAATCCATACATATACGTAGCCCCACAAAACATCTCCCAAAAAATCCCTTAATAACTTATCATCACATCACATAAAACCTCATAAGGTGTGTCTAAAACCTTGAAATTATGGTTATCCTTTGAAAAATACTAGGCTATCATGAGCTTTCATCACTTCACCAGATGTCTCAACATATTCTATAGTAGCAGTAAAATATTTTACAAAACTATTTTGTTTCTGATCATACTAATTTCCTCTATGTGTAATTAACTTCAGACACATATTTGCATAATGTCCCAAATCATTGCAACTAAAGAATATTACTATAGATTGGCTATGTATTATCTCATTATTGGATTGTTCAGGACCCTTTTAATTGCAGTCACGAACCATTTTTTCATACTTACCACACCGGTAACACTTTCCAGATCCTAACATAAATTCCCCAAAATGTATTTTACCACACATGGAGCATGTTTTGGGATTACATATGGAATTATCAGTTGGATGCTTCTCTATTTCCTAGCACCTTGACCATTTATTACTCTTATCATCTCGTGGAACATAAGTGTTAGAAAACTCCATTTCAAATTTCTCAGTATAAAAAATCACTTTTTCATAACTTTTAAATTCTTTGGTGGCCAAAGCTCTTCATATCCCTGGTTTCAAACCTGAGTAAAATCTATAATTTTTAATGTTAATGTATCGAATAAAATCTAAAACATACCATTATAATCTTGGGAATTTCACTTCATATGCGGAAACTGAATCATCATCATTTTTCATTAACTCCATGAATTGTTTCTGCATTCTAAGCCAGACAACCTTAGGGAAATATTTCTCAAAGAAAATATCCTTAAATTCTTCCCATTGTATGGCATCAGGATCATTTTGCTCTCTATTATTATTAACTAATGACCACCATTTGTCAGCTTCACCATTAAAACGATTGATGGAAAGAGTTACCTTTGGAAGTTATGAAAATCCCATGACTTCAAATATAATCTCTAGGGTATTAATATATCCATTAGATACCACTAGGTCAAATGATCTAGTGAATAATGGGGGATGTTGCCACATAAAATTTTCCACTACAGACATATTCTTCTATGATTTATTGGGATGAACTCATTCATGGATACCACTACCATTTATATCATGATTCAACTACTATATCACTAAAACAAAATGTTTAGTTCCAATTATCACCACCTCATGTTGTTGATTGGAATATATTTTTTCCTCTCGATGCCTTACAATTATAGATTTCCTATTTCATTTGTAGAAAACCATTCTGAACAGACATAGTTTAGATGAATCAACAAGGTAAACATAAAATGATACATAATTTCAACATAAACATAAAGTAAAATCCTCTTAAGGAAATGAATAAACACCATCCTAACCTCAAATGTTATCTAAACCGGCCTTTGATACGAACTATAAGGCCCCAGCCTTAAACATTACACAATCTTGAGTTAGTTTAGGAAATCACATTGATGGTCTTTTCAGGATTAGAGATTTAAAAAAATATTCTATAACTATTACATAAAAACCATAGAAATACAAAGTGGAAACTTCTAATAGTATCAGTTTCTTCCATAACATAAAAACTTCTAAAAATAAACATGGTTTCATTTCATGTTTCATGATCATAACTTTTCCAAAATTCCACCCCGGACTCTATTTTCCCTTAAATCCTATAAAAAAATTTAAAAACATGGGATGAGAACACAAATTTTAGTAAGTAAATACAAATAAATAAAAACCATTAGTCTTTTTAAAACCTAATATCCCATTCAATGTTCTTTGAGTGGATGAAAGATAACATTTTTACATGAATAACAGTCCTATTTTTTCTCAATGAAAAACACTAAATCCAATAGCAAGAAATTAAAACTCTTTTAGGTGACTTAGATAATCATATACATAAAACCCTTTAAAACATCTTCTAATTGGAATAACTATATGTTTGAATTATAATTTGGATATCTATAATGGGTATCACCCTTCTTATAAGTTATATCTGGCTCACCCGTGATCTATAAAGGGGCTCAACGCTTCGTATAAGTTGTGTCGGGATCACCAGTGAGCTATAATAGGGATCAAACCTTTATAAAAGTTATTTTAGGATCACCCATGATCTATAATGGGGGTCAAACCTTAGTATAATATATATAGGGATAACCTATTTCATATAATTTTCATTTACCATTTCATAAATAAAACACTTTCACCACAAAACCCATTCCTGAAAGCTTCTTCTAATCCCAGATGAAAAAAAATTTCTTATAAAAACACCATTTTAATTTAAGAACCAATTTTCAATACGAATATACCCAAATAAATGAAAAAGGGATTCATTTTCATTTTAAAATTCATGAATGTTTATATAGGAAGCTAAATATCAAATAACGGTTACGATGGTGGGGAAGACGTGGTCACCATTTACATTAAAAACATTCCTTTTTGTCATTTTTCAAAGTAATTAAAATGAATTGTATAAAAATATTCCTTTTGAAAACATTTAATGAAATTATATTTTGACATAAAATTTCATGTATATTCCTGTTATCTCCATATATATAAATATATAATTTAATATAATGAAGAAAAATATTTAATAAATAAATCTTTAAATGTTTAAGGTGTCCCATACCACATAGAACATTTAATTATTAATCTTTGTGATTTAATAAATAACATTAGTATAGATAAAATCTGGATCTGAAATTCCATAGTGGATTTATATATAACTTATAAATGAATAAAGGTTCATATTATCAAAAAATTCCTCAATGAATGGAGATTGAGATGAATTCCTTTACTTTGAGTCTGAATTGTCTCGTTCATTCTTTAATTTTCTGAATAATAATTTTTGGTTAATTTCTACTTTATTTAGAATATTTTTAAATTTTATTATTAATTTTATATCACTTATTACCATGTTATGTCAAATAGTTATTTATTTGAGTTCATATTAGACATTTTGTCGATGTTCGGTATTTGAGTAAAAAATGAACTTGTGTTTATGAAAATTATCCATGTGGTCATAAGTCCAGTATCTCGAAAATATTATTCATGATTTAAATATCATATATATACATTATATATGTATTTTATAATAGTCCATTACATTTTGAGATAAGAAATTAAATGCACCGTTCATAGAGATGGTAGGTTGTACGTACACATGAATGCTACATTCAATTATTTTCCATATTAAAGGAATGAAAACTAAATGATACATAGGTATATTATAAATAAAATAAAATATCATTGTTATATATGTTACATATGTCCATTAACTCCATCCTTTATATGTTCCATGTATGGAATTATTGAGTCATATCACTTTGAGGGGCGGTTGTCCACACTTCCTTGAATGTAATTATCGTATTTACACATTATAGAAAGCATAAAGGTATGTTGTAAATAAAATTAAAAAAAAATAGAGACAATATAAATATAATATATAAAAAATATAAATACATTTCCATAATAATTTCTACCATGAGAGGTGGTAGGGTAAAATTGAACAATCATCGTTTTGTGATGTAGTAGTTTGTTATACATAGAAACAGTATGTTCGTATCCATTAGATGGTGGTGTTTATAAGTTTAGTTCAAATACATATAATAAAAATATCCTGGTATATTTAGGATACTGGTGTTGTTATGTAATCATAGAATAAGAATAGTATAGGGTGTGGAGAAGGAAAATAAAGGAAAGGTGCTTGAGAGAAGACACTATATCTAAATCAGGTAACTCCTTTTTATTTGATCTAAAAAGATTTATTAAATTGGATTATGCCCAAGGTAAGGCTTCTAAGAGGATGTTAGGGATGTTGGGATCTTATTTGAGTATAATTTGTACAATACAAGTGGATTTAGAGGTGTGTGTAAGTGGGCAGAGGTGGTGGCCTCTTATAAGAGGGGGCACTATAGGAAAGTCTTCAAATATTATTGATTATTAAATTATAATACTTCCAAAGTGATAAAATTTGAGTATAAGATGAGGATGGGTCTAAATAATCTCAACCAATAGGTTTTAGACAAGTTTATATCACAAAATTAACCTTATCTTTTAGATTTAACCCTTAATTAAAAACATAAATCATACCATGTCTTCTTCTATTTTCATAATATATGGTTACTATATTAATGATAAAATTATCAGAGAACCACAAGTGGATAATTCATGACATTTTTAATATTATATATTTAATTTTTCTTAATATTATGTTTTTAAGACTATTATATCATTTAATAAAATAGTATTTGTTTTGAAAACTCATTTTTGTCAATTTTGACACTATTTAGAAATTAATTTTGGTTAAAGCCATAACCACTTGATTCCATTAAACCAAAGTCATTAAATCATCCCTAAAATGTAAATTTAATCCAAAAAAATTCATTTATGGCATCAAAATGTTCAAATTTCATTTATTTTTGTATTTATAATATCATTTATTTGAATATTTCATTAATAAGTTAATCATCTCATTAGCATTATTTCATTAATATATTTATTTATATAATGTCTAAAAATTATAAATAAAATACCATTTTGTAGGAAATATTTTTATATTCCTAATTTATTTTTATAGTTTAAGATATCATTTATTTAAACCAAATTAAAAAAAATTAGATAAGAGATACATGTTTATGCTATATTTCCTTTTTCATTAAATTAAATATTATAAAAGGACATTATCACACCCAAGTGGATCCATGGAGTCGTAAATTCGACCAGTGGATAATCATGGTAAGATATATCTCATAAAATAGTATTAGGACACTTTTTAGGGTGTTTTTACATTATTATAATATTATCTTTTCCCTTATTTACTTGATTTACCCCTAAACCATGGTAAATAAAAATAATTACTGAACTTAATATTCATAATTTACAAAAAGAAAAGGTACCTATTTACATAATTTGGACCTTATAATTATAAATATTGAATCCAATCTTCAAAATTCTAAATGTATAATTTGAATAAATTAATTGAAAATTAATTCCTATTGTCAAAACCATAAAATAGGTTTTTATGAAGTAAAAACTATCAAAATATTGAAGTGTTTTTATGTCCAATTAAAATGTGATATTACTTACAATAACCATAATTTGATTAAATTATAAAAACATAATTCAATTATAATTTAAAACCAATTTAAAGGACAATCTAAATATATAAATAAATTAGATGAAAAGGCAGTTTTGAATTAAAATGTAGTATTTTTCACTGTTCATATAAATATGGATTTTATGAGAAAAATAAAAAAATTTCAACCAAAGTAAATTTTGATGTACCAACTCTAAATAAAAAGTTTATTTTATCTAATAGTAATTTAAAATTGACAAAAAATATTTTTAAAAAGTGTTATTTATCAAAATATGGTAAAACAGCCTTTTAAAAATATTACAGTATTTTATGCTTAAATTTTGATTCATTCTCATTTTAAGCCTCTAAAATTCATTGGATAAATGCCAAAACATTTTAAAAATATGTAAAATCATATTATTGTAATTTATGATAATTATTTCTTATACAATGACTATGAATTAAATACCATTTAAATTAATAATATTATTTTTGTATTATTTTTCGGTAAAAATCAGTGTTGTATACAACATAAGATTTAAAAAAACCTATTGTTATGTGTTGGGTACTCTATTGTACGTAGTTTCCACATTAAACTATAATTAATAGTAAATTCAAAAATGCTAATAGATTTGAATATGTATTATTCTATAAATACTTGGGATGTTACAATCTTATAGATTTCCAAAAAAGGCACTTTTTACCCTATTTAAAATATTATGAAAGGAATATTTTTATCATAACAGTGTGCATGGAATTATCCATTATTATGAACACTTATTAAATTCAATCTTACATTATATTATTAAAATGATATATTTAATGAATTTTTTTTCATTATAATCCAAAAGTTTTTGGGTTTTGAATATGATTTTGAATGTGAAAATGATTTCTTACTCATGAATTTTTTTAATAAAATTTTTATGGTATTTATATTAATGAATTACAACAACACTTATTTCACATTTCCCCTTTGGAAATATGTTAAAAATGAAAAAAATCCTTATTATTTCTCAAATTTTTTTACAATCAATTTTACTAGGGTTGTAGTATTTTTATAATGTTCAACGTATTAAATGGGGTGGTTTAAAATTATGATTATTGATTGGGGTAATTATAAACAACTTGTATTCATTTTTTAAAAGATAAATTTTTATATTTTTTATATCTCACCTATTTCATATTAACAATGCATTGGACATAGTATGTGAATAGTGTAATCTGTTATATGCCCTTAATGCATTAGTAAGTATCATGAGAAAAACTATCTTGGCTATTTGGTTGAGGCCTTACACATTTATATTATATGTATTGTCATTAGGATTTGATGGTAATGTTATGTTATCTGATTTTATGAATTCCCAAATTTTGAGATCATTTATTTATATTCCATGAGATTAAATGATTATTATGAATATCCCCGGTTAAGTTTCATGATCATGTGATTATTCATATTGAATTGTTTGATCATTATTTATTCATATCATATTTTAGTCATTAATTGATTAATGGGAATGTGTTTTAAGTTATATACCATTCCATAATTATTATTACTTTTTATATAAGATAGATTCCACTATATGTATACCCTTACTAAGCATTAGATCTCACCTTATCCTTATGTTTCAATTCACAATTATGTTTGGATGTGTTTTATGATTGATATATAGGGATTTGGAACATGGAATAATGGTGTACTCAATGAAATTACTATGTTGTTTTTTATGTATTCAATTTTTATATGATCTTCAAGTATGTAACTAATTTATAAAGTCTACTAAACTATTCAGTCCTTCGATATAAGATTAATTGTATCTAGTAATAATGTAATAATGTAACCACAGACTCTAGATTATAAGGTTTAGAGTCGTTATAGTTATACACATAAACCATCTACTGACTTTCATCAAAACTCTTTTATTATTTCCATTTCATTCCAACCACTAACTGATTAACTTCATATATAAACAAATATCAGATAACTTCAACCAAAACCATTTTTCCAATGACTCAGAAACTTATGTCTAATAATTTAGTAACATATTTACATAAAAAAAATTATTTCCTCATTTTATAGAAATTATACATACGTAAACATCCTTCAATAATACAAATGGTTTATCCAACTTACTGAAACTATTTTCATTGTGAAATATTATCTGACTGTTCTTTGTCTGATTACATCACTACTGATTTCCCATAGAATCATTGAAAAAAAATTATAGATAGATTCAATAAATGTCCCACCAAAAAATAATTTTACCATTGTATCTATAAATCTTCAAAAACTTCAAATAGTAACATTATACAACTACACCATTATATCTTCCTACATATCAAACTAAAATTCATCCATTGTATATTGGAAATGATCATGAAAACATTCATTTGAAATAATTTTAGAAATATTAAGAACATCAAGGAATCACTATATTTACTCATCTAAAACTCTATATTATAGAACAAGTATTAATTATAGTATAATTATTAACAATAAAAATCATACCATTAACCTCAAACTGATAATGTAAATAACGTAAAATCAAGTTTTTTATCACTATCTGGTCACATTTATAGGAAATATCAATAATGAAAAGTGGATTTTTCCTAGACAAAAAAGGAAATTTTGTTGATAAAACCATCTTCTTTCAATACACTCCAAGCCAACATATTCTTATCCCAAAATCATCTCAAAACATATTATTCCCAAAAAGGAATTTTTCAAGTAAGGATGAATTAAGACTTTCAGAAACCTTAGATGGTTAATTAGTCTATGGTCAATCATAATTTTAATAAAATTAATACTCCTTTTATTTTCTATGTCATAGGATAAACTCAGAGATATTTATTTAGTTTTAATATATTTTTATGTATATATAATCCATATGTTTAACATGTTTTGTAGAAAAGGGGTTATTTTATGATAAAAGGCTTCTGTATTATAGATATTTGGTTAAAGTTATTAAATACCATTATGGTTATTATAATCATTGGTTTTATATAATTATGGTGAATTGAATGAAGGTCTATTACAAATTGAGAATATATATATATATATATTATCATATCCATTTCAATGGGATTAAAACGTGATTTGGTGACTATGTAATTAATTCTATTTGTTGATAAGTTCACTATTTAAGAAACATTATATAATTAATGTAAAGGGACATAATTTTCACTAAGATGGGATAATATTTAAACAATAATGGTTTTGTTATCTTTTGGAGGCACATATGATTTTATTTTGGATGAATGGTGATTTGGGTTATTTATAGGAAATATTAACATATTTCTGAGATTATATAATATAAAGTATACATTTTTTGTATGTTATTTTATGAGTGATTTCTTTTTATTTTAATTAATCTTTAAATTGATATCTGAATAACACATGGGTAAATGTGTCAGATTTTTTATTTTAATTTATTTAGGAGTATTTTTAAAAGTTTTATGGTCAGATGCATATGAAATTATTTAAGATGAACTTTTGGTGTTATTGTTGAGACACTGAATATTAATGTACTATATCCTTGTATGATGTTTTATAAATATTGGTTGTTATTTTATGATGTACTTAAAATTTTGGTTTTATAAAATTAGTTTTGATTTCCATTATTTATTAGAACTTATAGTCCATTAAAATTTGAATTTACTATAGTAGGAGTGACAACTTCATCTTGAATATTCATTGAATATAGTAAGTGATTAGCTAGAAGTAGATACTAATCAAACCATAAAAAAATTTATTAAAATACACTTATGTAGTAGAAATAAATCATGCCAATATATTTTATTAAAATCTCTATCTCTATGGTAAAATATTATCTCAAATTAATCTTGTCTTATTTGTAATTTTATAATCAATAATCAAGGTATGATTTTATCAATTAATTTGTAAGTTTGAGTATTATAGAGGAATGTTCTTATATAGAAAATTATGTTTTATTGTATTAAATTATGTAATTTATAGTTCCCAATTATGTTATGAATTTTTTTATTATATTAAATAAGTCTCATATTAATTTTAAATATTCTAAATAATTATAAAATAAATAATATGAAATTAAATTTTCATATAATATCATTTTTAAGTATAGAAAACCTTTTTCTCAAAACTATTTTTCATTCTGTTTTAAAAATTTATGCTGAAATTGATTCCTAAAACTTATAAAACACCAATCTTGAAAAAAATTATTTCAATATTTGGAATCATGATGTTCAAATTAGGTAAATAGGTCCCCATTTTTTTCTATAATTAATAGTATCCTTGTTAAAAATGTTTTCACAACTGTAAGGGTAAAATTAGTGTAACATGGTTGAAACTATAAGTAAAATCCTAAGAATATCCCTAACAATTTTTTATTTTATTATATAAGTTTTTCTTATACCATATTCATCCATGTTTTGAAATTGTGGAAATTTCTTGCCACTTTCCTTTTTATTATAACCATTATATCATTTTAATAAAAGGATAACTACAATTTATCACTATATTACACTTAATTTATATAATTTATTTTCTGTGGGATAAAAAGAAGTTATGAATGAGTTATAAGTACTATTTTTACCAAAAATATGTAAAATTTATGATGGTAATTTATTAATTTTCATATATGGTCTGATTGTAATTTCTGAAGAATTTTGGCCAATTATATTACATAAATATAGTGGTAAAGGTTTCTATGGGAGTATTGAGGATTTGGAGAGGGTGGATCTAGTATAAGAGTCCAACTAGGAAGGATCCCCAAGTTGTGGAGTCTAGGGATATATTTCAAAGAAGGTCATTGTGGCATAGGTTGTATAATTTTAGTGTCTGTGGTCCTCTGGGGGAAATAATTTTTTAAAATAAGTAATTAACTTTTTAAGAAACAATTTCATATAAAACGTACACACTATTTCAGTTATTTTAGATATTTATATGGTCTATCAAATTCAAAATACTTTTAAGAATCATAACTGTAGATAATATATCCATTATAAAATGACTATTATGATTAGTATATTATGGGTTATTATATATCTCATTTGACATAAAAAAATAAGACACAGTTTTGTAGTCTCATAGGGAATTACCCTATAAATCCAAATTATTTGATTTTATAAATGGAAATAGTTTAACACATCGAGATTTTAGAAAATAAAACTATATTTGATAGCATATTCGGGATAAAACATTGAGCTTAAATGTTCCGTCAAATATATAAATGTTATAACCTTCCTATTAAATTAGTGGATAGGAATAGTAATAACTAATTTATGAAATATCTATATATAAATGTACATCTCAATATAAATTATTTATAAATTGTTATAATGTAATCAATCAATTTTTAGTTAAGTAATTTTATTCTTCACAAATAGGTTTTCATCAAAAATGATTTTTATATATTTTCATGAAATATATTATATTTAATTTCTAAAACATTTAAAAAATTTATTTGATAAAATTAAATGACTTTTTGAAATCATTTTATCAACTTTTACTTTGTAAAAAAAAAAATTGGAAAATGTTGATTTCTCAGGGAATAGTGAAAAATACTGATTTTTGTATAAGTGTCATTTTCATCAATAAAATATGTAATTTAAAGGTACCATAATTTTTTTAATATGATTTCATGTAATTTCAATATAATTTGTTTATATTTAAACCTATTAATTATATTTTAATCATCTTTATTTTGGATTTTATTATATGATTATTTTTTGGGAATAAAATGATATTTTTTTTAAAAATGTTCTAAAGTAAATAATATTTCACATTTTTAAATAGCTGAAAACCCCCTAAATTAAGAGTGATTTGAAAAATATTTAGAGACTATATATAATTATATAATTATTTATATTCATACAATTATTATTAATATTAGTTATAGAGTTAATATAAAATCAACTTTCTCTTAAAAATACACATCTTGGAAATCCTCTTTTTCATCACATCTGTGAGTTTAATTTTAAATTAAAATGTTCCAATTATGTTAATTTAATATTGAAAAATGGATTCAATGTTTTTAATATTCATAATTTATATTATATAATTAATTGGACTTAATTTTTTTCCATAATTAATAGCGAAAAAATTAAAAATTAATTATCATAGTTAAGGTTAAAACGGGTTTACTAGGGGTTAAACTAAAACATTAAGGGTTAAAATGACATAAAAAATAAAATACATTTTATGGGAATATTTAGACTTTATAATTTATAATTAACTATAATTTTTCCTTTTTTGATCCTTTTGGAATGTGAAAAACATGGGTACTCCTTTTTCTATTAACAAATTAGAAGTGTGCCACTAACCTCGCATTTAAAAGGCCACCCCTATCCTATCTAATTAAAATGTTAAAAACCATTTCAATTTTAAAATAATTTACAAAATTAATTATTAATTTGTTGAAAACATACTATAATCCTTTTTTTATCATAAATCCATCATTATAAGGATTTGGTGTTAATCTAATGAGGTCTTTCGAAGAAGAAGCATTATTCTTAACCTAGCATTTTTATTTGATTTCTTCCTCTGTCTCCTTAAAATATTTTGAAATTTTTATTATATAGTATCTCTAATATATAACATATACTTATATATTATAATATATTTTAATAACCTAAATCTATATCCCATTTCATCAAAAGGGATATGAAATCGTCATTCTTATGTAAGATATAGTACTGCCTCACGAATCGATATCATTTATTTTCAATTATTGCATATCATAGATTGTTATAATATTGAATTTAATGAATATATATGATATTTGTAACTTATTTATACTTATTGAGTTATTATATTAAATATACCTTCTTACTATCCATTCTGTGGGGAATACGATAACATCGCTAATGTATACAGAGGACTACCGCCTCTCGAAGCGATGTGATTCATTTTTCACTAACACTTTACATGGAAGGTATTAAAGATAAATTAAATGAATATATGTGATATAGATGAAATATTTATAATATTAATTACATATTTATCATTATTAAACATAATATATCAATTTCTCTCTTACACAAAAAAAAATTTCAATGTTGTTTGTGCATACATGTGGACAACCACCACCACAAAGCGATGTGGTTTTTTTTCATCACTAAATCACATGGATAATATATATATATATATATATATTTAAATAATATATATGTAATTTATGATTTTATTATCATTATGTAAATATAAAATAATCCAAACTAAATATACATAATGGTTATTGAAAAATAGATATATTTCTCATGCGTACGTACGACCAACAATATCCATGATTGTAACGTAGTTTATATTTTATAATGATATTATATAATTAGTTTTAAAATTATTATTTATGTATAATTATGATAAATACATCATTTTAATTATTTCTGTATTTGTTCTAACAATTATTTTTTTGACCATCATTAACAAACGGAAGCAATTTTGAAATAATGATATGGACATCCCCAAAACACCGGATGTGGACATAACTAATTAAGTATTTTGATATTTAATTAGAAAAAAAATTAAATTAAATAATTTAAATATAAGGTATTAACAATGAAAGAATTTTTTATGAAATAAAATATTTTATATAATCTTATTATACGTGAGTTAAAGGACATACAAGGATGTCAGACCAGAGGTAGGGATTTCTTATCTCACTTTTTATTTCTATGAGACATATTTGATATTCAATACTTGTTTTTATTAAGAAGTTTATATGAATCCCCAATACATGTATGATCATGAATAATTAAAACATCATGATATTTTATGTTTCTATTTTATTTTTTCTATCAATGGGAACTAAATTGAAATTTATCTACTGGAAAAAAAATTCATAACACAATTTACATTCATTAGGTTATATTACATCTTCATTGAAATTATTATGTCAAGATTGTGTGTGAAATTATTTTTTATTTTCAAATGTTTTATTTAAACTTATTTAATTTAGTTTTAAATTTTATATAGATAATAAATTCCTTGATTAATTATCAAATTAAATGTTATGAGTGTTTTATGGTTTATTCATCTCAAAATATATTTATTTGATAAATTTTTTATGATATGCTTCTATATTTATTTATGCGGTGTATAAAATTCCTAATTACATGTTATATCATGAAACGCCTTATTTACATGATATTTAATGTATCATTAATAGTTATGAATTCATGGGTCTTACGATTAAATATTATCAAAGTGGAAAAGGGATTTATTCCACAATTTCCATTTTTTAGGGATTGTTAAATTTTAAGGTTTCATTGGAGGATTTCATATGAAATTATTTTCATGAAACACATATATTTATTATAAAATGGTAATTTATTTTTTAACATGTTGTAATTCCTTTTCCTCCCCTTATTTTTTAATGAAACATCAATAAAACCATTTTTCTGGCATACTGATCATGTATTTTCTTTTAGATTGACTATCTTTCTATACTATATCCTTGTTTTTTAAAATATTTTCAAAAATAATATTTTATAAAAATAAATTGTTTCCTAAAATATTTTTTCATTATCATTTACCTTCTTCTAAATGGATTAAAAAAATAAATTTCCTATCATTTTAGAAATAGTTCAGTTTTGAATCCCTTTTAAAAAATGTTTTTGAAATAATGTTTATTTTTAACATTTATGGAATGAACATATTTTCCTTCATATTTTACATTATTTTTCTTATTATTTCATCTATATTTTTCAATTTTTTATTTAAAATAAAATATTTTTGAAATATTTTTTTATTTTTCAGTTTTTAAATGTGTTTTTTCAAATGAAATGTTTAATTTCCTCAAAAATGACTTTCATTATCTTTTAATGGTATTTCCATTCATTAATGTATCCAATAACTGTTTTTACTTATCATCGAAGAGAGATATTTTATATTTATACCATCCCCATTCTTTTTTTGGATGGATTGAGATTGATTCAAATATATTGAAATGGAAGCCATTTATTTTTTATGGGTTTATCATGTTTCAAATAGATTATTATGAAAATAATTTCTCTTCTACTAGTTAAACATTTTTCAAAGTGATTATTATAGATTTCATTTATTTTCTATGGGTTAATCATGTTTCAAATAGATTTTTATAAAACCCATTTATTTTTTAAAGGTTAGTCATGTTTTATTGAGATTATTATAGAATCCATTTATTTTCTATGGGTTCAAAAAATTAAAAATATAATAATAGTTTTTTCATTGAGTTTATGATTAAATGAATTCTCTCTTCATGATTGATACTTTAACATTATTGAAGATCAATGGTGTTCCTAGACATCATCGATTGAGAACATTATAGCTTATATAATTGGTTATTTTTTATAGTTTTCCATTGAATTGTGTAATTTTTTTGAATTTAGGGGTATGAAGAGGATATTTAATCAATGATTTCTCCTATGGATTTGACTGGGCTCCAATAATTTATAACATGGGTTTAAAATGGTTTTATGATGATGATATTCCAAGAAATCAACATGTTTTATTTAGTGTTTTATGGTTATTAATACTTCTTTTGATCAATTTTTTTATTATATATATCATGTATATTGATTTTGATGACCTTTTCCTTTTTGAAAGCCTTATGTCATGTTTTCATGTTCGGTGATCTGGGTATTGATTGGAATGAATATTATTATGTTATTCCCATGCACTTTGATTATGTCATCATACTCTTCTTATTCTCATGCATGTAATTAAATTATTAATGCATATTTAAACGATTTCTGATAATTTTAGTTTACCCTTAGTAAGTTTAATTTTATATAGTCTATTAAGAATGATGCTAAATTAATAATGTTTAGAAATGTTTTTATGGATGATGATGATCACCTAATGTGGAATATCAAATGTCGGGTATTATGGGATATGGTGTTCATATTTATAAACTAGTTGTTTATGAATCAATGATGTTATTATTTTCCCCTAATTCTCTCAATCTATAAACCTTAATGGTCATTAATAATGTATTTGATCCAATATTTCCTTTCAATGTTTTATGTTTTAGATTATGAAAATTGGGTCAACTTCATTGGTATCAAATCCTGAAAAGTAATGTTAATAATTTTATTACTAGATCTTACTGTATATGTTCAGGGCTATTATAAATCGAATAAGTTATATTTTACCTTCACAAATCAAAATATGAGATTCCACAACTAAATCATGATTGGAACTATTTATGGGAAATGCTCAATCTCATTGAGACTATAACCCAAAAAAATTCCCATGAACCACTCGAAGAAAATATCACCATTGTACACCTTACCCTTAGAAAATTCACTATTATAACAAAGGGATATGTATTTAGAACCTACTAGTATGAATTTTGGTATTTTATTTTTTGTAAAATAAATATTATACTATTTCATTTTTAGTATTAATTTTTATATGGTAAAGTAATGAGATTTATATAAATTATATTTTGATACAATAAAACGTGAATTCTATTTTTGGGAAATGTGTAGTTTCAATCTAGAAAATATTATAGATGAATTTAAGAATTTTTGAAATCAATGATATTTAAATTAAATATTATTATTAAATAATATTGATTGAATATAAATGATCCTATAATTTTATTAAGTGTAATGTGACTTTTATAAGGGTCAGAAAATTGTTATTATCGAAAACCAGTATCATTAAATGAATGGGGAATTTTGATTTAAAATAATAAAATATCATATTTTTAGAATTATGGAAAGATGAATATTATTTTTTAAATAAGAATATATAAATTATCAAATGTTTATTTTTTTCAAAAATTTTATAAGAAATCGATTTTTTTGGTAAAAAATAAACATTGTTTAAGTATATGATGTGTTTTATTACATCATTTGATCCAAAATATTATGCAATGTATATTAAAAAATTTATATGTGACCAAAGATATGCTTCCCATTTATAATGATTTTTTTATGTTGTTAGATTACTTTATAAGTTTATAATTAACCCTCCATAAAGTATAATATATTTTAAGTTTTTAAAATCAATTATTTATAAACATGATACACTTCCATATAATAAAGGGAATTATTTTAAGGTGATTGATTCATTTAAATATAAAATAATGAAAACCACTCCTATTAAGTAGAAACCATTGGAAAAAACAATATTATTGTTAGTGATTTTAATTACATTATTTTATAGATTCAGAGACCTAAGATTGGAAATTAATAAATAATTATCCACTCTTTTGATATATAAACCCACCAAAATCTCATTTATCTTCATCTAAAACATGTAAAGGATGTAATTACTCTATCATTCCCTCTCAAGATCCCTCCCAAGGTCCCCTTATACTCTTAATAATCTCCTACTATATTTTTAGGAGTGACATCTCAAGGTAAGGGATCCTCTATTTTACCTCTTTATTCAACAACCTTATTTATTTCATTATTTTCTATTTCCAATTTCTCAAAATGGGATATGTTTTTTAGATAAAAACAATTGTCCTTACGATTCCTAAGTAATTAGTGACCCATTTATCTCTCATTCCCCCTTTATATAACCCTTTATGTTCACCCGTTATGTATCCCAAATTATTTTTCAATTTTACTAGCCAAATATTTGTGTTGTGGGTATCCATATTAATTTCCACTCAAGGGTATTTATCTAGTTTTACACATCCATCATTGATTTGAAATTTTCATGTATCTAACCTACACTCCATAATCATAGGGGTATAATTAATGAATCAAAATCGTATATTATATTATCTGTGTTGCATAATTATACATGTATATGATATTAAGGTGATGGGTGGGCCCATGATTATATATCCCATACAATGTATTAGGTAGGGGTTTTATCTAATGAGATTCTATATATAGTTCTTGTGAGGTTATCCTATGAAGATTGTATAATATTATCACGGTAGTTATCCTAAACTAATGTATATGATTTCATGTATTTTATTGATTCCACAATTATATGATTCCATTATGTTATCATTTTATATCATTCTCCATTGTTCAAGATTATGATTCTAACCCATTTAATGTTACCTTGATATGCCTCTTAGATTAGATTCAGTACTTAACCTTCTGCTATTTTTTTGTATTACATTACTATTCTTTATATTTCATCACTTTTTATGTACATCCTAATGTTATCCCATATAGTTATAAACAATCCAAGGAATACATGGTCATGTTTCTTAGTTTTAAAATATTGAGGATTCACCCATATTTCGTGTTAATGTTCTATGTACATTATTTTCCAAATCCACTAGGCCTCACAATATTGGGGTGTGGTATTAATTGAATCATTATGTAATAAATCTTGAATTAAGGTGTAATAAAATATGGTTTTTCCTAGTTGGTATTAGGGAAATGTCTACTTATTTTTGAGTATTATGAATAAAATACTCTATTGAAATCCATATGTATAGGAATAAGAATTATAAAATAACCATAATTTTTTTATTGAATTGAGTAAGTGATTTCTATGGAAATTCATCTATGTCTTGATACTATAAGTGGATATAGATCATGAAGAGTTGTACCTAGGTGTAATAACCCTAAATAGGGTGAGTTTAAATGGAAAAAATTATCCCCCAATGCACTACAATTGTCCCTGCTACAAACCTTCTCTAACATAGTCATGTGATATGCTTTTGTAAATTCAAAATATCCTCATGAACTATTATTAAGGGAAAAAATGTTGACAAAACATTATATTATAAAATAAATCTTGTATAATAGAGATTTAAACCTAATGATTACTGTGTTATAGAATATATTTCATTTGTGAGTTATCCCATTAAGGTTTATGGTTTCCCATTTATTGACTTAATAGTTAAAAAATTCTCATCCATAAATATTCCTTATTTTCTAGTCATTCTGCAGAAATATGACGAACCAAGGAAACAACCAATTTGAGGGGAAATGGTATGACTTCCCAAATGATATACCCAATATAATGGGAATGGAATTCAGGAACATCATGAAAATAATTTCTCAATTAACACATTTTTCAACCAAACTGTGAATAAGGATGAATACCTAAATTCACACAATAAAGAGATAGTTACAATTGATACATTTATGTGAAAAAGTCCTCTTAATTTAAATGGACATATTCATCCCTTAATCATGTAAAATTGGATTAAATCCATTGAAAATACCTTATATGTCCTTCAATTATAGGATAATGTGATATCATACTTGATATTTATAATATAGAAGTAGAATTTTATCAATGGTGGATGTTGGTCAAACATAAAAAGCTTAAGGAGAGTACTGAATCATTGGATTGAAGGGATATTTAGAAAGAAATTTTTGATAAATACTTTCCTTAAACTCTCCATCTTAAAAAGGAGTGGTATTTTCTTAACCTCATAAAAAATTATGATTAATACATTGGGAATATGAGGAGAATTTAAATTCAATACTCAATAACTTATAGAAGGAAATTTTATATGGAAATTATGGTAAATTTTAGTTTTTGGTTGGAAAAAGTATCATTATTAGAGAATTTTATAACCAGAGAAGCGGTATCTATGGATCATTCAAAAATAAAGGTAATCTAAGGATGGCCCATACAAACATATATTATAAAAAAAATAGTTTGCCTATATTATCTGGAAAATATCATCAATTTTTGAGAAACTTATCATGATTTTAAAACCCACTAACCATGATTAATCATAAGGAGGTCAAGTGTTTCAATATTGATGAATGTTATGATGTCTATAAATAGGTGAGGAATAAAATAATCAATACACTTATTCCCACACAACCCACCAGTTTGGGATGGATTTTTGAACTATAGTGATGTATCCAAGATTAGCTTGGGTAGTGTACTCATACAGGATATTAAATTAATTTCCTATTTATCCCAATAACTAATTATCAATGTGTAGAATTACCTAAATCATGATCTAGAATTATAATAATTGATCTTCACATTTCATATTTGGTGACACTACACCTATTGAGAAAATTATGAAATATATTTGGATTATAAAATACTCAATTATATATTTTAACACAATAATATTAACAAGTTTCAAAGAGGGTCGTTTTAGATGATCATGGATTATGATTTTTCAATCTATTTAAATCATAGGAAGGAAAACATAGTGGTATATTCTATGAGGATAAATAATTTATTATCCTGATCTAGGATTAGGATTGAAAGGGGTTTAATTTTCTTGGATATTCAATGGACGACTAATAGTATAATAAAATGATATTCATCATTCCTTACTCAGATAACATCTCAACCATATCTTCAAAAGAGGATCGGTGAGACCTATAAATATTGTGAGTTGTTACAAAATAACTTAGTTACTATTTTAAAGATTAACTTTTTTTGAAGCTATATAGGAGTAACATCAAAACCAAAAATGGAGGGGAAATGTCTACATGATGTGAATATATCACTCTTCTCTATTAAACCTAGAATAACTATAATGTATAGTGATTTGAATAAAAATTTCTGGTGAGATAACATTAAGTGTGAGATTGTGGTGTTTTTATCTCAATGATTGGTATGCCAACAAGTCATTGAGAGGAAAAAAGTATAAGGGAATTATGAAACCATTTCCCATACCAGTATAGAAATGGGAAAAAACCCCATATAATTTGTTGTAATACTCCCCTTGACACCTAAAGATAATAAATCTATCTTATTGTTAGTCAATTTCCTTATAAAGGTAGCATATTACATTGATATTGATGAATATTTATCTCTCCACTAAATCACCATGATATACATTTTTTAAGTGGTATGAGAACATGCAGTTCAACTCTTTATTATATCTGATTTAAAACTGAGGTTTATCCTAACGTTTTTTAGAATAGTTCATCTAGAGTTTGATAATTAACTAAGCGTCAAAACTATTTATCACCATAGGAAGGATGGACAATAGGAAAGGACAATTCAAACTCTAAATGGTATGTTGATACCATATTCAAAGGATTTACAAGGATATTGGGACCAATACCTTCCCCTAGTAAAGTTCTTGTATAATAATAGTTTTCGATTCTAAAATTAAAATAGGAACATATGAGGATTTTTATGGGAAGAGGTGTTATAATCTGACATGATTGTATAAAGGTAGGTAGTGGAAGATAATTAGACCTAATATTGTCAATGAAACAATTGGTAAGGTTAATACCATTTAGTATGATATGAAATTCACATAATTTTGATATAAAAACTATGAAGGGAGACATTGATGGATCCTAGAGTTTGACATTCAAGATAATGTGTTCCTTCAAATGTAATCATGAAAAATTTCATGAGTGTTAGGAAGAATAAAAATATTTATCTAGGATACATCAGCCAATTTTATATCCTTGATCATATTGAAGTGGTGCACTATAGACTATCACTCCCACTAAACCAATCTCCATTACATGATGTGTTCCATGTATCTTTCTTTAGGAAGTTTGTAACATACCCATCACATGTACTGAATCCACTGGTCATACAATCATAGAATGATCATTCATAAAATGAGTATCACATGAATATATTAGAGACAATGTTCTACAAAAAAAATACAACCCACCTAGTCAAAGTGTTTTGGTGGAATAGTAAGTTTAAGAAAGTGACATAGGAACTAGAAGAAAAGATGAAATATAAGTACCCTCATCTATTTTAGTGTATGAAATAAAATTTATAGGGAACAATTTTTGAAGGGGGGATAATGTGTCAAAATAAACATATATGTAGGGGATTCTTTTTTAAATGTTTAAATGTGTTATTATTAAACGAAGTTATAGAAAAACATGAACTATATTTGTTATTTTAAACCATTATATGGTCATTCAAATTTAAATGACTATTAAGTATCATAACCATTAATAATATATTACTTTTATGATGACATTTTTTATTTGAATATTAAGGGTTTTGATAAATCCCATTTAACATAGATGGAAGAAGTGATGGATTTGAACAGTAATATCATACCCTATGAAGTGATTTTTTAGATATTCAAAGGTAGATGGAATCACTAGAAATTACCATGACCAATACTAATCTAGTATTAAAAAACTAAATAATTGGTGAAACTATTTATAGGAGAAGTTCAAGATCATTAAGATCATATCCATAAACCTGTTTGTCGAACCACACCAAGAAATCTCAATATCAAAAACCTTAACATTATAGAATTCACAAGTATAATAAATTTTCATGTATATAAACCTTATCAATATAAATTTATATATTTTCTATTTAATAATACAATTATTATATTTATCCCTTTTAAATAATACTTTTTAAATTAATAAGTAATGTGTTTGGTGAAATTTTGATTTTTATATGATGAAAAGAATGTGTATTTTTAGGAAATATATAGTTTTAATCAAGAATTTATTTTGAGGAATTCATGATTTTTTGAAAGAAACTATATTTTCTGAATAAATTATTAATAAATAACATTTATTAGAAATAGATAATATAATTTAATAAATTCTATTCTAATCATTATAAGGGTCAATAAAAATAGTACTAAAAAAGAATCTACTATGTTTCAATAATTGGGGAATTTTTCTTTAAAAGTATATATTCTGCTATTTAGATAATTATTTTGATAAAATAAGATTATTTTTGTAATAAACCCATGGAAATTATCCAATGGTGAAATTTTTATAATTATTTAAGAGAGTCACTTTTTGTATTAAAATTTAAATATAATATAACAATACGATATGTATTACGACATTATGAAAGATAAAAAATGATATATTAAATACTATAAAGAGAATCCACAACCAAAATTATGTTTTATCTTTAAAAAATGTGTTTATTATGTTACTTTTTAAATTTTATGAACCCTTAATGAACCTAAAACCCCTATATTGTATTTTAATATTTCAAAATAAATTCATTATAATCATGACTCATTTATACATTAATATGGGAATTATTTTAATATGATTGGTTCATAGACTTATAAAATAATTAAATCCACTCCCCTTTTGAAGAAACGATTGAAGGTTTGTGGTTTTAATTACTTGATCATATATTGTCCAAAACCTGTGTTTGGAAATTAATAATGAATTCTCATCTCATTTTCTAATTAAACCCACCAAAACTGTAATTCATATTCAATCAAAACTATTATAGTAAGGTTCCAAAATATCTTATGAATCTTCTCCAAATAGTTTAGAACTTCCCAAACAATGTAAGGAATCCACTATTTCTCCCCTATATCCAAGAACAGTATTTATGTCATTCCTCTTAATTTCCAAATTTTTAGGTTGGGATACATTTTTATATATCCCTATAAAATTATGTATGATTCCTAAGTAATTATAGATCAATTTATCTCTCACTAATCTCTTATAAAACCCATTTTGTACACTTGTTATGTTGTAGAAATTATCCTTTGATTTTCCATACCAACCATTTGAGTAGTGAATACTTATCATCATTTCGACTCATGGGTATTTATATAGATGTTCATATCCTTCTTTTTCTATGGAAATACTTGAATGTAACTTAAACTACCAAATAATGTAAATAAAATTTATGAATTCCATGATTATTTTTAATGATAAATCTACCACACTTATGTGTGTGAAATATATTAAAGTGAAAAGTGGATCTGAAATTATGTATCCCTCCAATTCATTGGGTAAAGTTTTTATCACCTAAGATTTCATGTATTCTTCATGGGAGGTTATCCATGGAATACTATGTTAGGTTTTATTGGTGGTTACCCTTGACATATGTTTATGATCACATGTTTTATATTGTTTTCACATTCTAATGTTTCATTTATGTTATCAAGTTATATCATTCACCATTCTTCATTTTTATAATTCTTACCCCTCTTATAACCCTTGTTATTCATCTTGTATCACATTTAATTCTTTACCATATGATAAATTTTGTTTATTCACCTTTTGGTATTGATTTATTAAACGATTATTTTTTATATCCCCAATTTATACCAGGTATTTTAAAAAGGTAAATGGAAAATAAGTTCATGTTTAAAAGTATTAAATAATGATGTTGTACCCATGTTTCAAGTTAGCATTACATTTACCAAATTCCCCAAAGACAATAGGCTTAATTATATTTCAAGGTTATATTATTCTTATTTTTATGTAGTGAATAATTAATTAAGGATTAATAAATTATGGGATTCAATAATATTGATTTCGGTCATAGATGATGAATATTCTAGGAGGGAAACAACAAGGAATGAATTTTGTGGAATGTATTGGTCGTTGGGTACAATAAATTCATGTATAAAACAACAAAGATGATGGATGATGATGGGTTCAACATCCGGAAGAAATATAAGTGTTCTTTCATGGTGTTCTTCCATATAATTTCATGACATTTGGGGATTCTTAGTGATTGTGTAGATAAATTATGTGAATACATAATTCTCGGTGAAGAAAATCTTACCATATGACGTGAAGATTAGAAGAACACGTGTGGGGTTATAATATGGATGTGATGATAGAATATTAATTTTTAATATGTCATAAAATGTGTATTTATGTTTTAAATGTCAAGTTGGATGTTCAAGTACCCACCCATCCTCATGGATAATAGTTAGGATTCACACCATGTATAACCTATATGGTATAACTTGGGTGACAGTACATGCACCAAGTGTGATAGTGACTAATATGGTCTGTATCCCATGGGATAGGATGTATAATTTGGATCTACCATTATTAATTGGTTAGAACTAAATATTGGGTATTCTCATGAATCTGAAAAAAAAAATTAAATATTTATATTATATGTGCTCAGTGTCTAATATGGACTCCTTTTCTAATGTACACTTTTAGTAACCCTGAATCTTTACACACCACATACCATGATGGAAAATTCATGTAGTAAGTTTGAGGATGTTATTTTTTCATTTGGTTTTACATTTTATGTATCTCTTTGGTAAAAACATATAAAACTACTTGACATTCCATGTGGTCAGATAGTATAAGACCAACCCGTTGATAAAGTGTTACACACCATGTACTATAACTGGACATGTTGTGTAAATTGTAATTTTAAGTGAAACTTTATATATTCCTTCATGAAACACATGTTGATGAATATAATTAACATATATTTAGAATTTTTCATATTAGAATTTTAAGGTTTCCATTTTAATGGATATCAATGATATACGATAAGGAAATAGAAGGATGGTTTTCCTCTTCCGTTTCATATAATATGGTTCATCCATGATATTCAGAGTGGTAATGGTGTGGGTACTTCTCTAGTAATATATATTAAACCAATTCATAATACCCACTTTTATATTTACATATAGATTCATTATTCACCCATTGAAACACCTATGTTTTGGTCTTCTATTATCAGATTTTTTATTCAACCATCTTAGAGATTATATGGGAAATGAACCTCCAGTAGGGTTCAATACCCCATAAACATGATGTCAAACGATTATCAAAGAATGTATCACATACAATTGACATATCAATGTAATTTGGGTATTACAGTATGGTTAGTAAAATTTATATTTTATGGTGTGATGTGGATTTACATAATGGAGTGGTACCCTCTCAACTAGTGAGCATGATTCAGTTATGAGCATTCCCCACTTCCATGTTTCTAGTTGTGTTGTTTTGTCTTGAGATGTGTATGTGTCTATGATAATTGTGACTCAACATGATCCTTTTAAGTTTTCCATTTGATGTTACCTATAGATGGGTTATAAATTTTTAACACAATGTGATTTTTATTATTCCATGAACCTTTTTATTTTCATTAGATATGTATATAAAATATTTGGAATGAGATTTTAGATCTTTTATTATATTCTGGTGATACCTTTTGGTAGAGAATGTATGTATCAATTCTTATCATTTGTGGTTACCCACAAACACACAATGTTCCTTGATATTTCTACTTAGATTTTATTTCATTTCATAATTCAGAGTTTTCTATTGGGTATGTTTACACTCACCATTGTATAGTCCTTATACCAACATGTGTTATGTCTATGAAACTTATGCATCATTTGGAGGTGGTTTAGATTTATGTGTAGAAGTATTTTATTTTTTTGTTGATGATAAATGATTCTTGGTGATAAATAGAGTATTATAGTTTATCCTTCTTGTTAGTGATGATGGTGGTGTCTATGGTAGATGGAGAGTTATCTATGATATATTCTAGTGTTGGGGATCATCCCAGTGATTAGTGATTCTAAAAAAATTAATATATTTTCTATTTAATTTTAATCTCTTATGAGGTGTATTTGTATTTCCCTATCACATGAATTCATTTCATTTTTTTAATAAATTAATATCATTTTGGTACTAATTGTTATCTTATACACTAAAGATTTATTTATTTCAGGATATTGTAATTTAAATCCCACTGTATTATGTGATATGCCTAGTTAGGGTCAATCACTAGATACTATCCAATTGTATGTGGGCCTGGGATAGTATAGTCATCTTAATATAATCTCAAAAGGGTCCTAGTTGGTTGGATAATTTCACCATCACCCCACTCAACAAACTTTATAACATTATTCCCCTTTAATTTTATCAAAAAAGGGTGGGAAAATATTGTAATTTTATAAAGTAAATTATTATTTTTATACCACATTATTTAAGGTTTGGTATTATAATTTAATCTCAAGAAGGAAAACTTTTGTACATTTTCCATTCCCATGATATCCCACCTAAAAAATACCTTTATATGTCATGCACAATTAGCATTATCTATTTCATATCGATTTCGATTCAGTTTTTTTATTAAATTAAATCATTTTGGGTGTTTTATATTATGTTATAATGACATTCTATATATAAAAATGTATGCATGCATATCTTTTATCATATCTCAACTATTTCATGGTATAACTTATTTTTTGGACCAACTGATGAAAATTTAAATCATTTATAATACTTTATAATTTATTGAAATTATCATAGTAAATATTTTTTAATTTAAACCATCATTATGAAAGTCTTATAATTATCTCTATATAGATACTTTGTACTCATAATGACATAAGAATTTTAATGTTTATGCTCTATAGGACATCATGTTTTTATCTTTACACACATGTGGCTAAAATTTAACTTATTTAATTTATTATTAGTCAAGAAATATTATTCCCTTTATGATGATATATCTTATAGTTCACATATTTATTAATGAAATTTACCATTTTTTTGACAAGATAATCAAGCCTATAATCCATAGAGAGTTATTCTCTTTTATTTCATGGTAGTATAAAATCTACAATGTGATAAATTTTAAAAGAGTAGTGTTTTTTATTTTTACCTTCATTAATAACTATATATATCTCTACCAATTTATACTTCACCACAAATATTTGGATATAATGTCACTTATATTATACAAATGATTGTAACATGAATTAATTGATGTGTTAGATGAACAACACAATTTTTATAGATTTTAAGCTTCTTTTTCAAATGTTTTCTATTACCAATAACATAAATTTCCAATTATCCATTATTAATAAATTTTGTAGAATTTATTTGATATTTATTACAATAATTGATAATATTTTTACCACCCATAATGTTAGATAAGAAACTAGTATAAAATACTTACAATGTCCCCTCCGTAGAGACATTATAAACCATAAAAATCACTATGGATTTCTCCCTAACTTTTATTTGTCTATAATAATTTATTAAAAAAATTCAATTTTTATGTAATTAATTTAAGACATTCTATATCTATGTGTATCTATTTATCACATATTCCTCATTCATTTATAAGGGAATCAAATGTATTTTACACCTCAAGCATTCACTGCACTTTCTGTTATTAAACTATATATATATTTCAAGTTTTCCTCTCTAAAAATATTTAATCAACCCATTCCATAGAATAAGATATTTAGCACCAAACCACCATATCTTTGTATTCCAATACATATCCTAACTAATAATAAGCAAAAAATCTATATATTTTTAAGCATTCAAAAGTATCTATAAAGTATATATGTAGTTGATTTTTCATACTTTTAGGAGTTTGGGGTACCATTTATGATTAAATTAATTTTCATTGAATGTTCAAATCATATTTGGTATTTATTTACTTTATATTAAATTTTCTCCTTATATCTAAAATCATGTTTTTATTTTTCTCTAATTATTTTATAATTCATCATATTATATTTCTCTTATTTTTGAGAAAAAAAATTAAGCATTTATTATTTATACTAATTTCTTTCATTTCAAGGAGATCTTATCCATTATTTACAATATAATATGTAAATTTATAATTTAATAATTCAAAAAAAATTATTCTCAGTATTACTTAAAAATGATTTCAAATTCTTTCCAAAAACATTAAAATAGTTCTTATTATCAAACATGACTTCATTCATATAGTATTGAGTTTTTTAGGGAGTTTTGTTGAATATTCATAGAATACATTTTTATAAGAAAACATTAAGGTGAATTCATAAATGAATTTATTCTTATAAAAAATAAATACATATACAGTAGTTCATTTTATGAATATAAACATATAAATCCCTTTTTACCCAAATATATGAACATATATTTACTAATTCATTGATTTAGGTTAATTTTTAAATTTAATTATTAATTTATAATACCATTTATAATTGAAATTTACTATAGTTTTAAATAATATTTTTTTAGAATAAAAGTTTATTCATGTTATAATATACATACAAACTACTAATTATAGATTGAATATATAACACCCAAAACATGTACACCTGAATTCGAGGCTAAAAAACACAATACATATCTAATTTGATAATCTCTATAACACCTAAAAACAATACACCCAAATATAGTGCTAAAAAAATATTATTCGCATACTAGATTCTTAGACATCTATGTCCCACCCATAGGATTACTTTTCAGTATTTCTCATTTAATTTTTGTTATATCATTATTCTATATCAATTCTCTGCAATTTTGAAAAAATTGAGATTTTTTGAGTTATATAGGGTGGACATTATTAGTGTAGATTTATTATAAACCATTAACCAACCATTATCAAACTTTACAGCCTAAATAGAAAAAATGGGAATCCTAAAATGTTAGGAACATGGTTATGAAAACTCCCCTAGTAGGTCATGTGGACTAGGGTAAAGGCACCAAGGTACCTCTTGGTTAGATGCATGGTTTTGGAGAACACTCATCCCAAACTAGGAGGACTTCATCTTTTGTGTAAGAGGTTCATGCACGATTGGTGCACAGTCTGTAAGAGTATACTTCCAAAATGTTCAACCATAAAATATTTGAAATATTTTGGTTTTCCAAAAACACACCTCCATTATTTTAACCCTTTTTTGCACTTAATTTACCCTATCAGATTCGCTGGAACAAGGGGACCCTCTTTTCTCCTCTACCTCTTTATTAGACTCAAATCATGGGTGACTTCTTCTTGGTTTGTTAAAAAATATTCTGGTAAGTCCCTATACTTTCTTATTCTTTATCTCTTATCATTTATTATTGGGTTTTATTCTCTATAGTGATAACAGTGATGTAGAATTGTTTTAATCAATTTTTATTGGTCTTTATATTGATGTTGGTGGTTGTTCTTGCTTTCATTGGGTCTTCACACTACTTGTATTATGGTTTTCAATCAGATTTTGGTGATTTCATATGGAAAGGTATGTGGTTTCATATTGTAATATTATTTGATGATTTTAATATGCATGGATCTATTTTTAATTGTGTTATAAAATTGTTTGTGTGTGTCTATGAAAATGTTTTATTTTTATGGTTTTTGTATGTTTAAGGATATTAAATGTTTTTTAGAAAGGGAAATATGGTGAAATTGTATTCTTTGAATTGTGATGGTTGGGTTTGTGGAAAAGACGATTTTTATGATCTGATAAATGGGGTGAAGTGTATGGTATTACTAGGTACCTATGTGGGAAGAATAGGACATGTAATCCTGGTGTGACCCACCCTACCTAGTATGATTCTGTTAAAACACAAAATAAACTATGATGATGTGGATTGGTTGTCTTGAGTAGTGGAATGGTCTATCATGTCTGGGATTGATCACTGATTATAAAAGGATCCATGTTCCCCACTAACCCTAGATACTGAGATATTTTTCATTGTTTTTATGTTTTGTTTTTACATGTCTCTGTTTATTCATGTATATCTTGTAATTATTTTAAATTTAACGCTTGTTTTAATGTTTACCATATTTATTACCATCAATACTAGAATTATTATTAGAATTATTATATATATGCATAGAACACATGGTTGGATCCTAATGTGAATGTAATATCAATCCCAATATTGACCACCTTGGTGTATATAGACCTTGTTCTATCTAACTCTAGTAAATTATGATCTTCCATAGAGGTGGTAGTCAGTATCTTTGTTAGTTGTGTTTACTTTTGATAGATGGTGAGGGTGGTGACATGTTGGGTGTCATCCATTATTCCACAACTAGAATTATATTTATCTTTCCCTACCTTTTTATCTTTTTTTAAATTTGGTTTTTAGTTTAAAATGTTGTTTTGACTTGAAAAATCTATATGCATCATTTATATAGATATTATACGAGGTGATAGTGATAATTATTTTTATTAATGTTTGTTTTTGTCTAATATGAATGTTTATTTTTTTTATGTTCAAATCACTCCCAAAGGAGTTCCTTGATTTCTATAAACTAGTTTACAACCTATGGAAAACTGGAACACCCTTCAAGCCATACTATGTGTTGGGTTAGGTGTCAGGTAAGATGGAAACTCATACAAGATCATAAAAAGGTGGTATTAGATCATACTTTTCCCTTTATATTGAGCTTTTTATTTAGGAAATTATATCTTAACAATAGATTGAAATTTCATGGATTCATGTTCTAGTAACAAGGGGGTGTTTGGAAAACACACCTCATGATAGCCCATAGTTCTCTATGGGATATTGTTTATTTAGTTGAATGCTCCTTCAAGTGTAATGCAATGGCTACAGAATGGGCATGGAAATTATGGTTGGGTGGAGTGGATCATATTTTTTATTGAGTTTTTATCATTTGGTTTTAATTTTTTTGAGTTATTTTTCTCATTAATTTTATTTTCCCATGGGTGAATTTGTTGATGATTTTATTGTTTATTTTTTATATGTATATAATCATTCCTCCATTGATACCTCTTATATAGACACAAGAGGAGGAAAATATAGTTCCCTGTCACCTGTTGATTACATATTTGTAGCGGTTTTTGGGTCTCCAAGATCTAGATATGTGGGTGTTCTATGGTCCTGCTCGGGTCAAGGAATTTGAACTATGATCATAAAAGGTTTAGGATCATCAGTTTTATATGTAAAAACCCCCTTCAATCTAGGGATGCATTGATCTCTAGGAAGAAGAAGACTAGGTGGAGTGTCTTGATAGGATCATTGATTTCCTTAAATCCCCTAATACTGGTATGGTAAAATGTGAAACATTAATAGTGTAAGGTCCTAGTTTCTAGTGGTGGGAGTTAGTGGTTTTCGTAGGGAAACACAAGAATATGGGATTAACAAACCTCAAGGTCATAATTAATGAGTAGTTATTTCCTCAAAAATTGTCTCTCACCAATTCTTGGGAGTTTCTAGACCTCCATTGAGGAGAGAGTTCAATATTGTAATATGCCAACTGCTTCATGGATCTAGTCCTATTTTCTCTCTAGGATGTTTCTAATGAAAATATGAAACCCCAATGGTTTAAAATTATATTTAATCAATACATTTGATATATGTTATTTTTGTAAAACTTTTATACTAATGATGAGATGGTTGAACAAGCTCTGATGGTGGAGACTGTCTACGTGTGTAACTCCATCTACTATAGGATGGTCCTAGTGTAGAGCCCATGTTTTATAGACCCTTTAAATAGAAAATTATGTTTTAGGAGATGTGGATGAAGGGTAATAGTACCTCCAGATACCCACCCCAAATACATTCATCAGCAGATGCAGTTGGTGTATTGGTTTTATTCCACCAGTCTGGTATGTTCAAACATATGTGATCTATGTGATTAGTTCCACCTAGGTCATGCAACTTTTTTGGATGAATGGACCACCTAAAAGGTTCTATAAATATTCCCATACATTATAGAGTGTCATGGTCTCTACAACTTCAATGGGAACAATAGATTAGTATGATGTTTAATATCTATAGGGTCTCATTATGGATTATTTAGTGATAAAGATGAATCTTCTCATGAGAAAAGTCATCATAAGGTGAGACATGATACAATAATCGACCAGATGTATAGTCTAATGTGAACAACCTTCATCCTACGGATCAAGTGGTCATGAAATTAGATTCATACCCTATGATAGTTCAAGGTACCAGTCTTGTTATATAATACATGGTAGATTCTTTTTCTTGATACCATTTATTCTAATTTATTTATCAAATTGTGAATTACTAAAACCCCCAACTAAGCTTATGTTATATAATGTAGAATTGGTTATGATTCTCAAAAAATAGAAAGAGAGAGATTTCTAATAATCATCATATGGTATATCCTTAGAATATATTGAGTGGAAATGGGATTTACATGTTCTGGAGATGGGCCTATTTGATGTAATCCTATATATGGACTGGATAACATAATTTATGTCCCATATCAATTTCTATAATTTTTGAGTGACTTTTACTACCCCTGATGGATGAAATCAATTTTTTTAGGAGAATGGGATTTGTGTTCAGTATGATATGGACCTACACTTCCAAAAATAGGCAGTATTTCTTTTCACATATGTACTCTCTTAATATAGGAAAATGAAATAGGCTTGCACAGTGGGTTGCCTCTCATGGTGAATGATATCTATGAGATGATAAAAAGAATTTATCATGATTACATCCTAATGTATATTTAGATTCTCTAATGATTTGACATTAGAGACACATTCAGTGTCTCTTCTCTCATATTTTATGATCCCCACTAAGTTAAGGGAATTAAAATATAGCTATATGATTTAGAATCAAAACGATCATTTTCTAGAGTCTTTCTCTATAGTCTTATCTAGTGCTATTTTATAAGAAATAAAATGGATCTATAATTTTTGTGTATTTAATATCAATAAACTAATTTTATCATGATAAAAAAATCTTCCCAATTTTGATGATCTATTTGACAAGATCAAAGGAGAAAGGGGTTTCCAAATTTTAACCATCATTCCAGGTATCCATAGGTTAGGGTGATATAAGTAAGCACTCTCAAGACTACATTTCTTTGAATGTGACACCATTTTAAGTATTTGGTAATATCTTTTGGTTTGAAAAATCCACCCATAGGTTTCCTATCAATAATGAACTATGTGTTCCCTAAATACTTCGACTCTTTTTCATGGTTTTTTTGGATGACATCAGGGTTGACACATGATTAAAATAATAGCATGGGTATCATTTGAGTATTATTTTTTTCATGTGGTAGGTTCCCCATTTTTATGATTAACTTATAAAGTACTCCTTTTGGAACTAGGAAGTTACTTTTTTGGGACATTCTACCTTAGAACTTGGGGTCTCATTTGATCTGGAAAATACCAATATAGTTTTTTCATGGGAGGATCTGAGGAATGTATTTTAGATTAGAAGTTTTTTTGGGATCCTAGGGTATTATAGACAGTTTTTTATATATTTTTCTTGGTCTGACTCACTTATGACAGCCCACATATAGAAAAGCATGATGTTCTCGTGTATTCTTGGATGAAATAGATATTTTGTAGAAATTAAATTAAATTTTACCACCACCACCTTATTTATTTTTCCTATGCAAGGATAAGGTTATATGGTAAATTATGATGATTTAGGTATATTTTTTGGTTTCATGCTTATAGAGGTTCACTATGTGGTGTCATATGAATCTTACTATCTCTGGAAAAAAGGGAAAATTTTCCCAAACCAAGACCTCAAGATAGCAGTGTTGATGCTTACCCTTAATTTATTATACCACTATATTTTTATGGGCATGTTTATAGTGTACACATATCAATAAATATTGAGTCATATCATCTCTTAAAATAATTTGAACATAGTGAAGTGATAATAGACCAAATATCTTCAAGGGTTCAACATTTATAAAGTAAATACCCTAGGTAAGGGAAATGTGGTTAAGGATTTCTTAATCAGTACCTTCCATACCCATAAACTAAAGGAGTCTATTGATGGATGGGTTTTGATGGGTATTTTTGCTCAGATGCACTAGGAGTGCAAAGAAGTTAAGAGTGGTATGTTTCTGACAAGTTTTCTACTAAAACCATTCTTTCTAGAACATTTTTCTAATGAGTAATTGAATAATGATTTATGTTAATGATCTACTCAATTTTTAAATATTAAGGAGGATCACATTGTATTTTCTTCCTATCATGATGGAATTATCTAATTTAGTAGTTGTATAATTATCTCTTTAGAGTGTGTTAATATAGGAATAACACCACTTTCAGTGGGATTTCCATCTTATATAAACAAAGATATCTTATGTTGTGTGATTCCATTTTTGGTGGTAGGGTATAAACAATATATTCCTAAATTTTTATCACTATGTTACACTTGTTTGGAGATCAAATATAAGCACCATAAATCCTAAGGTTTTCTCTTAAAGGATTCCATTCAAACCCATAAGTTGGATGAGGTTCCCATATATTTCATTATTGGGTTTCCCTTTACACCCTTGGGAAAGAATGTGATTTGATTGGTTGTCAACCATATATCCAAGTCCACCCATTTCTTCTTGATCAAGGACACCAATAAAGTAGTAGGGATAGTAATGTCTTATATTCAAAATATTGTATAGTTTCATGTTGTTCCATCTTCTATTATCATTTCAATGGACCCAAATTTCAACTCTCACTTCTATGAAGGACTCCGAATAAAAATAAAACCATAGGTCAAGCATGAAAAAACATAACATCCTCAAATGGATGCTGAGAAAAAATAAGTGAACTAGTTCTTGGGAGATATGTTTCATGCTTACGAGATATAATTTTCTAGATTATGGGATAGTCATATTATCTTGGAGGAATTTTATTACAATAATAAATTCTAATCCTCAATTAACATGAATCGTTTTGATATTTTTTATGGTTGACCATGTTAGTCTCCTCTATGATAGATAAGAGTATTTCATGAAATAGATGCCTCATAAGGTTGAGATAATCATGGAACAATTTGTGGTGCCTTATAGTTGTTATATGTTTTCTTCTATCCATCGGCATCGAGATTTAGAATTATCAGTTAGTGACCTAGTTTTTTTTTAATGTTACATCATTATTGGGTCATTAACATATTGGAAAGTATGGGACTCTTACAACATGTAATGTTAGGCCAGTCGATAATTGTGAGATAATCAGTAATGTTTCATACCAGTTGTAAATTCATACATAGTTAAAATTGATTCTTGATGTTTTCCACATCTCACAATTGAATAAGTATAATTAAGAACCTTTTCATGTACTGAGTTGGGTGGATCCTAAGTTGAAACATGATCTTTCAAAGAATATGTATCCAGTGTAGATTTTGGTTTCTCAGTTTTATGTACTTCATGGAAAATCTATTTCATTAGGTTAGTTCCTATGGAAGCATTGTAAGGATGAGCATGAGACATGATGCCTTAGATTGGGGCATAATGCCCTTTTTTATTTTATGATCAATGTATCGAATGAATTTTTGTGGGTGAAAAGTTTCATAGTAGGGAGTTTTGTCACACCCACAATTTTTTTTATGTTTTTACATTTATTTATTTATTTTTATTCCATATCTTTTCCCTATGTTTTTTTCATAAAAATGGAGATTTTTTAAGGGGCAGAGTGTGGAACATGGTAAGTGAATTTTTAATAGAAACTATGCGGAAAACATCATCAAAATTTTTAGCCCATAAAGAGTCACTAGTAATCCCACATGGCTAGGCGTAGAGCGACACAACATACCCCATGAAGTCATGTAACCTATGGAAGAGGTACCAGGACACCTCATGTTTAGGAACATTATTTTGAAAACTATGTAGCCTAAACCGTGTAGCTTATATCTATTGGGATAATGGAACCCACATAGTTGTAATATGGTGTGGTAGACCATGTATCCAAACCATATACCCTACCCAATTATAAAAATTTTGGTTTTCCAAAAATATCCCTCCCTAATTTTTACCCCCATTCAATCATATCACCCATTTGGATCCTCCATCCTTAGAAATTCCTCCCCTCTCCTTCACATTTTTCTTGACTTCAAATCTTGGGTTATTTTATCTTGATTATTTAATAAATCATTAAGTAAGTCCCTCATATTTTTCTACTAATTCTATTCCCCTTTATTCTTGGGGTTTTTTCTTCATTATTTGTACTCGATGATAATGTGTTCAATATAATTTTCTCAGTTTTGATTTTGATTTTTTTTCTTCTGTAATGTCACCACAATTATTGTTTTGTGGTTTTATACTGTGTTTAGGAAATTTAAAATCTAATGATAGGTGGTTATATGTTGTTATATTATTTTATTATTTAAATATACTTCATTCTATTTCTAAATTATTTCTAAAATTATTTATATTTGTGTGTATAAAAAAGATTATTTTCTTTGTGTTGGTGTGTGTAATGATTTTAAATGGTTTTCCCCTAAGTAAAGTAAATATAAATGGTATATAGGTGGGAAAACTAGGGAATGTAAACTTGGAATTAACCACCCCACCCAGAAATATTTTGTAACAACACTAACTAAAATGTGTTGCTATAGATTAGTCAGCTCGAGCAGGAGAATATAAATTTTTGACTTATGTCAATAACTAAGAGTATGAGATCTGATACCCCCACAAACCCTATCTACTTAGGGATTTTACATGGTTGTTATTATTTGTTTTCATCTGTCACTAATTATTACTAAATCTCTTATCTTTCTTTTAATGTTTAATCATTTTTAATGTTAAACTGATTCCATAGATTCAAAACTAGAATGTTTATTTGTCTTATAATTATTATTCATGGAATAGTTCATGGTATCCTACTAGGAAAGTGATCTCACGCCCTACATAAAAAACCTAGGTTTATTTAGACCTTGTTATTTATGAGTAATGTAAAGGAATGGGCTTCAATAGTGGTTTTAGTAGGGATTGTTGTTTGTTTAATTTTCCATTAACATGTGTTAATGGTGGGTATATGTTGGGTGTTAGCTCGTATTCAATGAGGAGGTCTATATTTCATTATTTAGACCAATCGCATTTTGTACATCTGGGAATTGGTATTTAGTATGAATTGTAACCTTTATATGAAAATTTTAAAGACCTCTTTTATATATATCATATACTAATGGATGGTGATAATGCATTGTATTTATGTTATGTTTTTTCTCATATGGATATTCATTATTATTATTATTAAAAAATATATTGAAATGATTTTTTATATTTCTAGGCACCAGATTTAAGCTTATAGGGATCAAAAATGCTATTTGGGTCATTTAAGGGTTGTATCATATAACACCTCATATTTTTAATCTTTTCCTCTTTTTCTAAATACTTTTAATCTCATTTATTTCTTACCTTTCAAAAAACATTGATCTTAAATGAACTACAAAATATTTTTATTTTAACAAATTTATGACATATCCATTATAATAGTGGGAATGAATAAGATTAACTATGTCATTAAAATATAGTTTACCCATGTTTATAAAATTAATTCATTTTTACCAATTAATTAGAAATTAAAATAAATCCAATTGAACATAATGGAGGTGTTTTTATAAAAAAAAAATCGATTTTTATGCCCAAAATAGAATTTTATCATAATAAATTAAATTAATGACTATTTTTGAAATATTTTACTGAAATTTATATTTTTTATATCCAATAAAATGTTTTTAAATTCATTCATTATGTTTGATAGGATTCTGATAAGAATAAAACCAATTTTAAGTATAAAAGCTGTATTTTTCTAAAAGGTAATTTTTTCTCCTTTTAATTGAACATCATATTTAAAAAAGGAAAAATACATATATATTTTTTTTTTAAAAAAAATTCATATTTGAAATATGTATATAAAAATTATCTGAGGATGAATTTTTGTTATTTTTATGATAAGTTTTATTTTTTGTGAATAGTGAAACATAATGCATTTTAATTGAAAACTGGTTTTCATCTAAATAATACATTATATTTTAAACATATTTTAATTCATAATTAGTCCAGTTATAAATAAATAAATCAAATTTAGTTCATTGGACTAAAATTAACATTAAAATTGGAAATAAAAAAATCCAAACTTTTGAATCTTTTCACATTAATAGCCTTCTTTCCCATTACATCTGCGGGATTAATTTTAAATATTAATATGCATGTTCTGTGAATTGAATTTTGTAAAATTGATTCCATTTTTTAATAATAACGAAAAAATTAGTAAGTATTTTCATTTTCATTTTTAGGTATAAGAAAATAAACATGAAAAAATAATGATTTACTATGGTATATATAAAATAATGTAACGGGTTAATGCTAAAAATTAAATGATTAAAATACATAAAAAATACAAAATTACATGGTTTTTTATGTTATTTCATGACACTAACTATAATTTAAAACATTAATCATATTCCAAATTCATGTAAATTAATTCGACATCAATGTCGTTGTATTTAATTATAAAATAATCATTATTTAATCAATTAAAACCACCCCACCTCATGTATAAATACCACCCCATTTTTTCTAAAAAACTCTAAAGATCCTAAAATAGTTGATATAGAAACTCCTAATCAATCTACCTTTTTATTAGTGATATGGGTATCACTAAAAAACTAAGTCTATGGTTACCATGGGGTCCTTCAATTAGGTGATATTCAAGAGTTAATTTTCATAAATCACCCCTCCTATTTTCTTTTCTTCATCTAATTTATTCTCACCTACATCATACATCAAAAAATTTGAACTCTATAATCATGTATATAATTTATTTTTATGTTACTAATTGAGTATATAATAACCATTTCTTTTATCACCTCCTTTTATTCAAATAAACAAAACCTTTTTAAAAATTATATTGGATAATCTCATCACTGAATAATGATTTACTTCATTTTTTATTACCTATCTCATGGATGTTAATAATACTATTATTATAGTTCAATAATACTCTATTAATTTTTTATAACCTACTTTATGTTATGTAACTAATATATAGATATAATATTAATTTATATAAAACTATTTCATGATGGTTGGTAAACTTTCCAAGTTAAACAAAATATTTATCATTTACATTTTTTCAAATGAATCATCACCAAGTAAGAAATAAAAATTATATATGGAACCATTAAAATAAATGGAAGTTCATTAATACCATTTCATTTCATTTATATATTTTTATTTCCTATTTATAATAAAATCTATAATTATGCACAGATGAAATGATCATGAAACCATTAAATGAACACCTCGAAAATAATGAAAATAATGAAATATTTTAGATTAATGGGTTCTAAAAGTTTATAGAGTATAAAATAATGTATTATAAATATTTATATTATATTGGGATGAATTAAACAAATTATTTAAATCATTATAAAGAAGTTTAAAGTATGAAAAATTAAAGGGAAGTGTGTGGTAAGGGTTTCTCGTCTCACTTTTTCTTCTATGAGATATGTGACTTATTCACCACTTACTCCTTGTGTATGGTTTATATACTGAACATTGATATATAATATCATAAATATCATTATCTTAATGATAATTTAGTGTTTAATTTTATAGTTATTACTTTTATGTGGAATATGATTCGACTAATTACAATGTTGTAATAGAATTCCTAAGTAAATTTCCATTCATTGGGTTAAACTATTATTTCCTTGATTGTGTCATTATATGATTTAGTGTGAAACTAATTTTAATTTTCTTATATTATATTTAAAAATATTTTATGTGGGTTTATAGGTAATTAACATAATCAATTCATTAAATTAATTCCCATTTTAGTGATATGATATTTGTAAGGGGGTTTCTAGTCTCACATATATTTCTGTAAGAATTTTACCATATTCACCAATAATTTATTTTTTTTGATGTATATTAAATAATTGAATGTAATATATTATCCTATTACATAAATTTATTTGCATTAACATCCCTTTTTTTATCTTTATTTCATGGGGTTTATATTTCAAAAGATTCCAAATCAGTAAGGTAATGTTGTCGTAGTTTTCCTTCTTTGAGACACATGTTGTGTATTGCACCTGTATTCTTTAATGAGGTGTATATATATCCACTTGAAATTTTTTATCATTAATATAATTATTTTTATAATATCATGTGTTTTAGGTAATTTCATTCTCTCTTTTATTTGATATTTTTTTATTCTAAAACATGAATTTTAAAAAATGATTTAAAAATGATTATAAATGATATTTTATGAATTTTCAAGGAAAATGATTTAAAAGATGTTTAAAATGGTTTTTTAGTGATTACATTGTAATTTTTAGGGTTATTATCAAGGATAATTTTTTTCTAAAAGTTTAATTATTTAAAAATATTTTTTTGAAATACAAAATATATTTTTCTCAAGAATTAATTCAAGTGATCTCTTAAAATTCATTTCCCTCAAAGATGAAATTATTTTAAGTTACTTATGATTTTATGGGGAAATTATTAAAGGAAAATATAATTATAATTTTATGGTTGATTTATTTTTATATTAATGAAACTTATTTCTTTCCCATGGGTTATTCTATGATGAAATTTTTATAAAACCTATTTTTTATAGGTTCTGATATGATTTATGTTCTTGTGGAACACATATGTATGGTTTTATTTATTTGATGTATGGACTTATATCTCTCTCCAAAGAATTGTGTAATAGTATTATATCTCATGAGATATAAAGTACTGGAAGTTGGATTTAAATCATCTTATATAGGACTAGAATGGGAAAATAAACTAGTATAATAAAGGAATTTTATCACCATGATTGTCTTGGGAGTGAACCTTGACTACTTATATGGTTTGTGGAGTGAACCCAATTCACTATGATTGTTTTGGAAATGACCCTTGACTACTAAGGAAGTGATTTTCTATGCTTTTTTGTTTTCAAAATTTTATTTTTTTATAACATGATATTATTTAATGATTCATGTCTTCATAATTTTTATGATTTATTTTTTGATTCAATATTATAATCTTTGATATGCAGGGTATTCTTTTAAAATGTTAAGATAATGTTCTCCTACCATTTTTCGCATATTATTCTTATGTATATCCCATTTTTTACCTTAATATGCATCTAATATCACCCTTATTCTATTTTTGTTTCCCTATTTTATAAGGAAAGATGTTAAATGAGCTGTTTCTAGAAGGATTTCACATGGATGATGTTGATAAACTATTGTGAATTTTGGGTATAGTGGGAGATAATGTCAATATTTATTATCAGTTTTTTATGATCCCATGTTGTGAAGATTTTTTCCTAAATCTTTAAAACTCTAAACCTAGAAAGAAATTGGTTATATAAGTGATCTAATATTTCATTTTGATTTTGAAATTTTTTTTAGAAAAAAATTGGGTCTCATTTATCAGTATCAAATCCATAAATGTATTTTTTTTTACATCAGATCTAGAAGTGTGGATTTTGGGTTGTTGTAGTTGGTATCAGAGTAGGATTTGGAAAACATTGTAGATTTGGATGTTATCTGTCGTGCTACTCTTAAGAGTTATGGTTATCATCAAAGGTTTAATTTTTTTTTTTGATCACTAGTTCAATGTATTAGAAACCCATTTGAGTATTTATGATATGAAATTTTATGGTGACTAATTGTATTTTTAGATATATTCGTTTATAGGTAATTATGGGTTATTAAAATTTAGGATAAAAATTAAATGTATGAGATAACCATTGAGGTTAAAACATAATATGGTTATTTTATAGAATGATTCTCACATTTATGTAATTTTATTAGGATTATAGTAATATAATTTTAGGAAAAGGACAACCCACTTGATAGGTGAGAAACTATCATGTCTCTAAAGGTTGTAGGTGTCGAACCCAAAACCTAAGGGAGACAAGTGTACAATGCCTTCCAATAGAATATTTTATTTACAATTTAATGTTAAATTATTTTCTAATTTTTAAATTATCTGATGAATAAAAATTATTTTCATTTTAGGAAAATATGTTTTATAAATAGCCAAGGATTTAAAAATGATTTGGTGATTTAGTGATTAATGTTATTTTTGAAGATGTTCACAAATTTGGGAACCTAGTATGATATAGGTAAGAGAATACTATGGGATTTTATTTTACTAAAAAAGGTTTATTTACATTTTTGAAGCATATATGATTTTATTTTATGTAGAGTCGGGTTATTTATGGAAATGGTTATCATACCATAGAGATTTTGTGAAATTAGAAATTACATTTTTTTAAGTGATATTAAATTTTATTAATGTTATTTAGAGATAAATGTTGAAATTTATCTCAGAAGACTTAGTGATCAGACCCTTATTATTTTTTGGGTTTGAATATTAGTCTTCAATCGTTTTAAGGAATTTTAAGGAATGTTATTTAACAAAATATCAAGGTTTAACTTTGTGTATTACTTATAAATTTTGGATATTTATTTTTTTCATCATATAATATTTTATTGTTTTTGGAAAATTATATCTAGTACTAAATATTATGTTTTTGGTTAATGCCTAAAGACGTTAGGATTATATAGTTCATCTTTTATGTATGTTGTGACATGTAGAATTTGATTCTGAATCTTTAGTTATAAAAAAATTATATCAAATACTAACCATTTAGAGAATATATTAGGATAAAATTTTACTTTTAATGTAAGTATGTTTCCATAAGTTCTTAGTATAAGCTGTAAAATAATTTAAAAATTTTAGGAAAGGTATTTTGAATCAAAAAAATTGTCTTCTTACTTTTATAAATGGAATTTTAACCCATCTCATATTTATTGTTTTGTGATGGTTGACTTTCCCATGATCATGTTACCTATCACTTTCTATTATCCCTTTAGAGTTAGTTTAATCATCCATTTCAATGAACTCTTATATATAAATACTATATGTGTTATCACATGTGACCATCGTAATTCTCGTTCTTACATCAAACCTCCCTCAAATCCATGATGCGTTCTATGTATCTCTTATGAGGAAGTACATACATAATCCTTCACATGTATTTAACTCAAATTTCATACCTCTAGATAAATATAATTATTATAATGAATGAATTGTATAGATTTTGGATCAAATAGATAAAGAAACATGAAACAAGGCCACTCAATTGGTAAATATTTTATAGAGAAATCTCTTTCTTGATGATGCTATGTGGAAACCTGAGGATTTGATGATAGGGAGGATTCATCAACTGTTTATATCTGAGTGAAGAATTTTGAGGTATAAATTAATTTAATGGGGGTATAATGTAAAACCCCAATATTTTAGGCTATATCGATTTTTTATATAAATTTATTCACTTTTATAGCTTACCTTGCACAAAATATCGAGCATAAATAAACTCTAAAATATCATTACCTAAAAACCCAATGTCACCATGTTATTAGATTGTCTAGAATGAATGAAATTAAATAAATTATAAAAATATACGTTATTATTGTATATAAAATTAATTCATTGTTTACCAACTAATTATAAATAAAAATATAAACCAATTGAACAAAAAGGACGTGTTATTCAAAAAAATTATTTCTATTACCACAATAGAATTTTATCTTAGTATATTAAATTAAACAATATTTTTGAAATATATTAATAAAATTTATATGTTCTATTTCCAATAAAAGGTTTTTAAATTCATCCAATAAGTATTATAGTCTTAAAATAATAATAAATCCAATTTTAAGAATAAAAGGATACATTTTTCTAAAATATTATTTCACACCTTTTAAGGGAACAACTATTTTAAAACTAAGTTATAAATCTTTTATATATATTATTTGAAAAAATGTGATTATTTTTTGATATAGGGATATAAAAATTATCTTAGGTTGATTTCTTAGTATTTTTATGATAAGTTTCATTTTTAAAAAATAGTGAAAGAATACTGCATTTTAATTGAAAACAGGTTTTCCATCTAAATAATTTATAATGTTGAAATATATTTGAAATTTAGTTTAAAGAATATTTTTTAAAATTATTAAAAATTAAATCCAATTTAGGGTATTGGAATCAATATTAAAATTAAATTTGATATAAAAACATTTCAATCTTTTGAAATTTTATACTTTAGAACCATGCTTTCTCATTGCATCTACGAGATTAATTTTAAATCTAATTTTGATAATGTTGTCAATTTAATTCATAAAATTGATTAAATGTTTGAAATAAAATGGTAAAAATTAGTTACTAAGCTATTTTTTATTCTTAGGAATAAGAAATTTTACATAGTATAAATAAATATTTAGTGCGGTATAGGTAAAATAATGTAACGAGTTAAAGATAAAAAGTAAAATCTAAAAATACCTAAAAAATAAAACATGAAAAGGTTGGTTAATGTATTCATAGACCCTAAAAATCCATTAAAAATTTAATTACCATAAAAATTCATGAATATTAATTCCACCTCAAAGTGGTTGGCATTAATTATAAAATAATCATTATTTAATCACTTAAACAGCCCCTCCTAGAGTATAAATAAAACCACTCACAACCCCATTTCTCCTAAAAAATAATGAAGATACTTAAATAAATAAAAAACATATCACCTTTATATACCCATGTTCTTGTTATTATTTTCTCACTTAAAGAAAATATCCAAATTTTTCAAGGGGTTCTTCAATGATGTGTTATTTAAGAGGTAATTTTCTTAAAACACCTTTCATGATTTATTTTCTTCTTCTGCTTTCATCTAAAATACTTTATCTATCGAGGAATGATAACCCTATAATAAAGTATATAATATATTTTTATATTACTAATTTAGTATCTTGTAACCATTTCATTTCTCATCTCTTTTTATTCAATGAAATGAAATTATTTTCCAAATTATGTCGGTTAATCACCTCTGTGAATAATGATTTTGTTCATTTTCTATTACCACCATCATGGATATTCATATTAAAATTATTCTAGTTAAATAATATTATAATAATATTATTATAACTTAATTTTTTGGAACTAATATATAGAAATAATATTTAACAAAACAAAACTAGTTCTTGATGGTCGGAAAAACGGCCAAATTAAACTAAACATATATAATAAACATTCTATCAAATGAGTCGTCCTTATGTGATAAAAAAATTATATTTTGAACCATTTTAACTTATAATAGATCATTAGTAGAATTTCATTTCACTTTTGATGTTTTATTATCCTTTTACAAGAAAATATACAATTATACACAAGTGAACCGATCATGAAACCATGAAACAACCACACCAAAAACAAAACAAATGATGAAAAATTGTTGATGAGTGGGTGGTAATATATTAAAAATGTAACATATAAGGTACAATAATTATGAATATGTTTCTTTAATGAATTAACATTATTATTTAAACCTTTATAATGTAGGTTAATGTATTGAAAACTAAAGGAATGAATTTGGTAAGGGTTTCTCATCTCACTTTTTATTCTATGAGATATGTTCCTTATTCCCCACATAATTATTGTCTGTGATGTAAATACTGAAAATTTGTATATAATATCATAAATATCATTATCTTAATTATTATCCAATGTTTAATTTTAAAATTATTACTTTAATTAGGTATATAATTCAACTAATTACAAAGTGGTAAGGGAATTTGTAACTCAATTTCTAATCATTGTGGTAAACTACAATTTCCTTGATTATTTAATTATATGATTATGTGTGTATAAATATTGATTAAATTATTTGTTTTTTAAACATATTTTATTTTTATTTTTATAGAATAAACATAATTTATTCATTTTGTTAATGCTCACTTCAATGATTTGATATTTTGAAGGGGATTTCTAGTCTCGGGTATATTTCTGCGAGACTCTTTACATTTTCACCACTCATTTATTTTTTTGGTATATATGATTCAAAATAATTTAATATATGATCCTTATCATTAATGTTATGGGTATTTATATATCTATTTCATGATCTCTCTTTTATGGGTTATACGTTTGAAATGTTTTCAAATCGGTATGGGAATTTTTTCTCATTTTTCCTTCTTTGAGACACATGTTGTTTTATGAGCCTATACTACTTAATGATGTGTTTATATTGAACATTGAAATTTTTTATCTTAAATCTAATTATTTTCATGATATTCTATTTTTCATCTAATTTTATTATATCTTCAATTGTATATTGGCTTTATTCCAAATCTGTGTTTTCTAAAAATGTTTTCAAAAATGTTTTTAAATGATATTTTCTAAATTTTCCTAGAAAATGATCTGAAAGATGTTTAAAATGGTTTTTAAAGATTAATTTATATGTTTTCATGGTTATTTTCCAATAAAAATGTTAGATAAATATTTTATTACTTAAAAATATTTTTACAAAATAGAAAAGATATTATCCATCTAGGATAACATTATTGATTTTAATTATTACTTACTTGATATATAATCTATGGATATTATCTTTATTATTTTATGGTTGGTTTATTTTTATATTTATGAATCCTATTTATTTTTCATGGGTTATTATATGATGAAATTTTTATGAAACATATTTTGTTTATTTAATCTGGTATGATTTATATTCTTATGGTGCACATATGTATGGTTTTAATTATGTTACTGGTGGGACCTATATCTCTCGAAAATTCATTGTGTAATGATATTATATCTCATGAGATACATAGAAATAGAACTGGTATTGAACTCAGTCAAGGAATGAATAGAATAAGAAGTGAAACCTGTTAAGTAACATTCTTTATCCACCAATATAGTCTTGGGAGTGAACCATAACTATTATGATGGCTTGGTGAGTGAAACCAATACAATATTACTGTCTTGGAAAAGAGACTTGACTACTATGGAAATTATTTTATATTCTTATGGGTTTTCCATAATCCCATGCCTTGTGTCAGGTTATTATTTGTGATTCATATCTTATGAATTTTTAGGATTTATTTAATTATTCATGATTATTATCATTGATATATAGTTTATGATTTTAAAATGTTGTTATAATGTTCTCATACCCTTATTCTCATGTTATACTTATGTATCTCCCATATTTAACCTTATTGATCATCTGATATCACCATTATTATGATTTATTTTCCCCATGTTATGAAGAAAGATGTTATATGAAGTATGTATATAAGTATTTTACATGGATGATTTTGATTAAATATTGTGAATGTTGGGTTTAGTGGGAGATAATGTTAACCATTATGATCCAATTGTGTATCTACAGAAATAATTTATAGTTTTTCCTAATTATATAAAACTCTAAAATTTAAAGGCCCTTTGGTGTGTATGTGATCCAATATTTCCATTAGAAATGTTATGTTTTGTTGGAATAAAATTGGGTCACATTGATCCATATAAATGTATAAAATGTAATGCTTATGTTTTCATCAACAGATCTAGAAGTGAATATTCTAGGCTATTGTAGTTCAGATGTCATTTTGGATGGCAGTTTGGAACGGTTCATTGAAATCTATGATAACCTATACATAATCAATACTTTTATATGTGTTAAAAAATAAGGTTTAAACATTAATTAATTGAAAATATATATTTTTTTTAGATTTTTATAGAATTAAGAAAAAAATTTACATAAAAACCCATGTCTTTATTAAAATTGACATATTTTCCACTATATGAAAACATCTTATAAATGATCTTGTTTATTTATTCAAGGAAAAAACTCCCATATTTAGAGATAAACATCATATGTGTCTCTACTCATTAATATATTTGTGATAATTATTTAAAAAAATAAAATAAACAAACCTTGGCTTGGTGAGTAATATAGACTGGAATGAAACCTATCGGTTCAGCGAAAAAACATTAAAATACATAAACTTTTTAAATTTCTTCACACAAAAAAACCTATTATAAAATAAATAAAACTTATCCACATGGTGAAACCAACCATTTATCATAGATAAAAATTAAATCCAATTAAAAAGAATATGAAAACCATGAAAGTTTCATAAGGAACATTGGAACTTCTAAAAATAGTTATTATCTAAGAAATCCTTTCACCTTTAAAATGATCATAAATGTTTCTAACTCTATGATATCAAAATATTTCTCTAAAACCCTATTTAAGAATAAAATATGTATCCTCGATCATCATATTCATATACCATGCTCAATCATGTTTAACCCATGTTAGAATAAGATGTTATTATTTAATTATATGGTAATAACCTACCCTTTCATCTCACATATGTTTTCATTTGAAGACTAAATCATTACCCAAATAATTGAAGAGATATATTAGGCTCAGCCATCATTATGAGCAATATAAGTCCCACCCATCGTTATGAGTTATATCATGATCACTCATCATTATTTATGATTTTGAAGAACCATGTTATTATGGAAACATTTATAATCCTTCAATTTTTATTATAAATCCCATAAAATGATTTGATCCCATAAGAAAAATAACATTACATTTATAGATAAAAACATAGAAACGTCCATTTCTTTTGAAAAATCATAAATTAAAAAATTAAAATAGGAATGGTAATAGGTTATTCTTTTAAAACCCATTAAACCATGTATATTAATCAGAATAATGATTAATTGTTCAACTATAAGAAATGTCAGTCAGACAATATATATTAAAAATAATTTTTTCACTTTAAAAAATCAAAATAACATTTACGTTAAATGATAAATATATTCAATTTTAAGAAACTATTACTCACATGTGAATTCGCATCGCACTATAAAATAATGCTTATATTAAATAATAAAATACTATTTTTCAAAGTTATTAACAAAGAATAATGTTGAATATATATTTTCCCCCACCTATAAAGATTTCTTATATGCACCAAAATGTGTCCTGTTAAATCTAGAGGAAAAATACCATTTGAGACACCCAAATCCATCACCCATTCAGTATTTTCCATTATATTAAGAAGTTGAAATTCCCCTTTTGATTCCAACAAAGAAAATAGTCAACCATAGGATACTCAACACCCATTTTAAGCTCACTATTTCTAATTGGTAAATATTAAATTCAAAACTAATGGACTAAAATAGTGAAAAAAAATAAAGAGTCGGTTTTCCAACCCATAACCTGGGAAATAATTGATGTTTAAAGATACTATTAAAACATTATCTGCAATGAGAATGCACCATCAGGTAACTGAAAGAGGAAAGAAACATGGATTATAACAAAATATAATATAAAATAAGAAAAGAAGTCATTGTATGAGAAAGAAATCATTGCAATACTCTATACAAGAAACTCTGTTGTAGAATCAACTTTTTCTAATATTCCATCATTAGTAGTGCATCACTTAATCGACAAAAAATCCTCTATATTCCTCTCAGAACAACCTGAAAATCGGGTAAATAAGCATTATCCAACCCTTTATCCAGGTTAATCAAATGTAGATTCAACTGAGCATGATTATATGAAATAAAAATTTAAATCATTGTATCAGATAAGAATTAATAGATAGTCTTATATGCAAATTTACTTAATCAAAAGAATAATGGTTCTAAAAGGATGATCAGAGTGGATGATGAAAAAATCAGTAGAGGTTTCTAATTCAATAGGTAGATTTGATTAAGACCTCAAAACATCATCCCCACAAATTTTACACTCCTATATGGAAATGTAATACAATATAAAATTAAAAATACTAAATCTTATGGTGAAAAGAGATAGGGAACAATTGATACAAATCAATAGTGACACGAGAATGATATAATTTAGATGGAATATAAATAAAAAAAATTGTGAATCGATCAAAACATAAGGTAACTGGGAAAACTAGGGTCTTCAATCCACCATGATCCTCCTATTTTTCATATTATTCACTTTTATAGATATATTCAATATGATACTATAAACATATATCCATTTAATTAATAAAAACACAACTATACAGAACAAAAACACGCAATAATGTGTAAAACTTAGTTGACTAATTTCTTAATGTAAAATAGCATCCATCAAAGCATTATTAATGCTAGACCAATTTAAGATTTAAAATGTATTAAAATATCAAAATGTAAATAACTTATAACATTTATCATGTTAACAACATTGGACTTTTTACAACCATACAATAGAAGAACAATTGGATGCTATGGTCAGAAAAGTTAAAGAAGCATGATATGTTTAAGTAGATAAATTGGTAATCTTAACATTCACATGATAATAATCTAACAATATTTGAAAAAAAAAAGTAATTTTGTCTTGTTTTCTTTTCCCTAAAAGGATATAAAATAGCAATGCATCCATTTAACTTTTTATTTACAGATATATGTTGATGTGGGGTTCAATGCACATCAGATGTATTTTTTAAGGACACAATGACACAGAAAATTTATATTTGCATTATTGAAATGAATATTAAAACAAAAAAGTCTTCTAAAGTAGAATTACCAAAAATTAGAAGGCAACAATTTAAGGTCCCAGGAATTTCTCCTAATGTAAAAAAAATAAATTTATTTTCATTTTCCTTATTTTTCTTTGTAAGATAATCTATAACATAGAAAATCCAATTCAATTTGAAATGTGAGACATAATTCATAGTTTCTTAAACTAGAAAAAAAATAGTAATTATAGGATATGAAACGTTATTAAATGTATCTAATTAACTAAGACTAACCATCCCAAATCCATTGTCATCCCAAGTTTCATATATATGGGGACTTTTAGTCATTAATGAACACGAATGACAAATCTTTCATATGAAACATTTCAAAACTATTAATTCAAAAAGAAGTGGTAAAGAGGTAGTTAATAGTTAACATAAGAAAATAATGAAACAAGAAAGATATAATTTGGATTGAAATTTAAATAACATAAATTGTGAATCGATCAAAACAAAAGGTAACCTGTAAAACTGGGATGTAAGATCCACAATACTCTTCCTCTTTGTTATCTTCATAACTATCATAGAGATATTCAAAGTGATATTTGAAACATATTTATAATAAATCAATGAAAATTACACAATAAAGAACAAAAACATTTGATTCGTGAGTGTATATGAATGAAAAATACTTCATGTGAAACCATGGAAAATTGTTCGTGAACATAGAAGTGGTAAAGAAATAGTTAAAAGTTTACACAAGGAAACAGTGACACAAGAAAGATATGATTTTTATTGAAATGTAAATTGTTTTTTTTGGAGTAGATCAAAATAAAATGTAACCTGCAAAACTAGGGTATTAGATCTACACTTCTCTTCCTCTTCATCATCTTTATAAATTCCATAGAGACATCTAAAGTGATATTAGAAACATATTTCCATTGAATCAATGAAAAGAAAACTATACAAAACAAAAACACTCAATATTTTGTAAAAAATGGTTTCCTAATCTCCTAATGGGAAACATATTCCATGAAATAATTTTTTATGTTAGACTAGTTTAATAATATACACGTATTAAAATCCCAAAATGTAAATAACTTATGACATGTCCCACGTTAACAAAATTGGACTTTGTAAAACTAGACTTCTAAAGAACAACTAGATTGTCTTATCACAAATGTGAAAGAAGCGTGGTATGTTTGAGAAGATAAATATGTGATCCTAATATTTACATAGATACTAATCTACCAATATTTAAAAAGGGACATCAATTTTTCTTGTTTTATATCGCTAAAATGACAAAAAAATAGCATCACATCCATTTTTCAATTTATTTATAGATATCTATTGAATTGGGGTGCAAGGAAATTTGTCTGCATTTTCCAAGGAAATAATTTCACTGATAATATATATTTTCATTTTTTAAATGAATATTAAAACATACAATTCTCATATAGTTTAATAGATAGTAATTTGAATGCAACAATTTATCTCTCTTCATATTATCTCACATCTCTCAAATGTTTTTATTTGATCTATTCAGGGATGAAAAGTCTTTAGCAGGATAGAATGGCACAACCCATCCTCATTTAGTATACCTTTCAGTAATAGGAAAAATTGGATTGGGATCATGGGATGAGATATAAAGGAAACAAACTAAAGAAAAATATTTATATGAATATTTTCTCAACTCAGGAACTTGCAAGATTATGAACGTACCTTACACAAAAGTATTAAATCGGGTGATTAGGGATGTAACCATTTTTTGGAAAATTTATCATAGTAGAAACCATTATAGGTGTTAATATACAGTCCCATAAATGAAAAAATATAGGGAAAAGGCTAATAGGAAACACATTTTTCATTGAAATTAAAAGCACTGAAACACTAAAAATTGGATTGGGGGCTTAGTCTTTATTTCACATAACCTAGAGGACTCTAGTTTTTAGACCCACAACCATCTACACTACTCAGTTGATGTAATCTTTTTAATGATCAGCAATTTCATATATCATTGATCCAAATTCACTTTGTATCTATGACTGCTTAGGGAAGGACACTATTCAGATTTTGTGACATGCCTTTTCTAATGTTGTTGAAAAAATATACACAAGTATAAATCACATGAATTAACTCATATAATTAATGATATATTAAAATAGAATCAACATATATTGGTAAAAGTGTATCAAATCATTGTACATTTCATAGAGAAAGAGAAATCATGAAACACCTCGTATGAAAACACATCAAGGTTGAATAGAAAATACTTTATAAGAACTATTTTGAATTTAAAAATTTCAAATAATAGAATCACCATGAAATTCTAGTCAATAACCCATGTAAAATAAAAATGAATACAAATAATTATGAAGAAATACATATAACACAAAACTAACCTTATACTGGTGGTATACTTTACCAAGTTTCATGGATTATTTTTATAATGAAGTTCCCAGGGAAGAATCTATACTGTTTTCTAAAATATATCATATAAAAAATTAATTAGTAAGTGGACAGCAATAATAACATTTTGAAAATTGGATAATATTATTCCTTAAAAATTATCTAAACCCTCCCTCTACTAAGATGTTTTCTTGGGAAAAACCACCTGCATTAAGTTCCAGCTAAGCATAGTTAATCCATCTTAGTAATTTCTAGAAAACTGATGCCTTGGGTTGGCCGAGTAGTATAAGTACAGGTCGTGACTGGTGAATCAGAATATGATATGTATACAATATTTTTTAAAATTTAATATTAAATTGGAATTACTAAATCCTTGATAAAAAAATTCCATAAAATGAAGATAATATAACTTTTGTGGAGCTCTAGATCTATTGGGATAGTTATGACACACAGTTGTACAGTAATGGTGGATGAACAAATTAATTGGATCCTTATTTTTTTAATTTGTGAATGTAGATGTATTTTATTAAATTATTGATATGTTGTATGAATAGACTAAAATGAAAAAAAAATAGATTGGTGAAAATAGTTAGTCCACAATTCATGTAGTCTAAGACATTTAAAAAAACATTAATCAATAGAATAGGGAACCTGCATGAATAAAACTAAAAAAATCATCTATGGAATGATATAATTTAGGCATACCTATACTGGGGGATGCTTTCATGTGTTGGATGAAATCAATATCAACCATTTAAGAAATTAAAGATGTTATAAGATTGGACTAGAAGATGAAGCAGAAGCGTAAATGGTTAATTAGAATAAGAGTTTTATAGTAATATTATTTGAAATGTAATATTAAACCCGGATAACTAAATCATAGAATGAAGGGAAAAATTTATAGAAATTGAGAAGAAAAAACCTCTTTTTTATCTCTAGATTTGTAGGGTCTCTAAAGACATGCAATACAAAAATGGTAGTAGACAGAATGTCAGGGATACCCATTTCCTGAATCATGAATAAATATTTATCATATTTCAATATGTAAATTTTGTATAAAAACAGTTAAATTTGGATCAATAATGTAGAGGAAAATGTTACAGTAATATTATTAAAGAAATATTACTATAATAAGGATACATATTTAACAGGTTGAATCTACGATAAGGGAAATTGACGACATGTCTGCAAGATCTGTGAAGCAAAAGGATGATTGATTATTTCAAGGATATTAGGAGAATATACCTATTGAATAGATTTTAGGATCTCTAAAGAAGGTATCTCTGATGGTAAAGGGGTTCGTGGACATGTTTATGGGAATCCTCCATGGAGACAGATGGTGAAGAAAAAACTGGAACAGATTACTGGAGGGAAACCAAAGGTAGAGTTGGTGGAGGCCGATCAGATGAATTTAGAGGATCTAGAGGTAGAGTAACTAGAGTTGAAGGTGGTCGAAGAAGAAGGAGTAGTTAGAGGTGACCATATAAGATTTGAGACCCTAGACAGGGGAGACTGAATGGAGAATCTTGACTGGATATATTTAATGGAGAAGTTGAGGAAACCCTAGATTGGGTAGACCAAAGTAGGTGACTCAGGATAATAGAGAATAAGTGGAAACCCTAGATTGGTGAAACAGAAGAAGGTGAACATGGTAGACTGTGAGAAAGGAAAAATAGGAGTAGTAGAAACCTGATATTTTTAAGAGAGAAATCATGACGCGGAGATGGTTTGAGTGGATAGAAAACATATGGAATGATATTTTATATCGTATGGGGTCCTGAAGAGGTGACACATGCCAAGAATAATTCCAACTTTAGTATATATATATTCCAAAAAAACAAAATTTTATAAAATTTACTTTAAAATATATTTTATTTAAAAACAATAAAATTTTTGAAGCACTAAAAATAACATATATAGAGTGGAATGGGAATTTAATATATTTAAATTAAATTTTCAATGAAAAAATACATAATTAAATATGTAATTTTTGTATAAAATAACATTAAATGATATAACATTAAAAAAAAGTAAACCACTTTCATTTCAACAAATTAATGATAAATTAAATCCATATAGAATTTTATACAACACAAAACTATATCATCTAGTGAAAATGGAATAAGTATCAATGAAAAGAAATTGATATGAGAAATCCATTATCTCAAGTCCTGAATAATTTTTGTACATCCATTAATCCATTAATAATAATATTTTATTTTTAATTTTCTTTATGAATAATAGTTTTCATGTTTATATAATTAAAATTAATCTTTTTTTATCATGTTCAATTTAGTCACTAAAATATTAAAGTTTACATTGGACATTTTGGGGTTGTTCGGTTTATAACGTCCAAATAACATCAGTGGATAAACCTCATTCAAAGGGTTCATGGATCCAATATCACATGAATATAAAGCATTTAATAATTTAATTCTTATAAAATCAAATTAATTTATAACCATCCATGTAATGTGTCCATGAAAAATTATTTTCATCATTTCGTGGAGAAGGAGGATTATACGTACGTATAAATGACATCTTCATTTTTCTAATTAATGAAAATGATTTTATTGGGTAATTTTTTACCTATAAATAATCATAAAAATACTATAAATATTATTTTTTTATTATATTAATCCCAATGACTATCCATGTAAGGCAGAAATTAAAATGGAATCACACTGCTTTGTGAAGCTGGTACTCTAGACATATACACCAGGGACATTATCATTTCCCAATGAATGGATGGGTAAGAATTTAGATAAAAAATTATCTTTATATAATAATTATGTTGTTTTAAATATCATATATATTCCTTAATTTTATCTTTTTAACCATCTATGATAGGCATTAATGAAAAAAATACACCCCTTTGTGGAGGTGGAAGTCCACATGTTTGTAGGAGAAGTGTTTTAATTTTTTAATTTAGGTTTAAGAGGAAAATAGTTTTCCTATCATTATAATAAAATTAATATATAGTAAATATATATATTTTATTATTTTATTACAGTTATAATATAATTTATGTAGGTATAAGAACAAATAATCCTGAAATAATTTGATCAAGACTTATACCTCCCCATTGGATATCTTCATTTGGCTTACACATTAAGCCTTGTAGGATTGGTCTTTTAGTGAGACCAAGAAATATATAATGTGGGTAGGGAATATGGGAAGATATTTTAGTAGATCATGGTCAAATTAATGTGATATGGTTGTATGGATAGGTGAGGATAATAGGTTCCCATTTATAAGTGAGGGGAGCAAAACTCTTATAAAAATTAAGTACATTAAAAAAATATAATGTTATTTTAATGGAAAAATATAACCATGGAAAACCATTTTAAAAAATAAGATTATTTAATTTAAAAATAATCTCAAAAAAATAAATTTAGTAAATTTTATGGTATATTTTAAACCTTATCTTATTTTTTACCCCCTCATTTACCAATTTTACTATTACTATAGTGACAAACTTTTACCATGGTAACTATTCATGATGACTAAAAATAAAACTGAAAACATTTTCAAATTTTCAAACTATAATTTCAAATAATTAATCTATTTTATATGATTAAATTTATATAATTAGATGAAATTATTATTAATATATGTTCTTATAATGCAATGAAAAAACTATTTAACGAATAACATTTGTTTTACACAAAAATCAATTATAAAATTGACTCCAATGAATTTTTAATATTATAAATAGAGTTTATTTAAAACAATTATCAATTGAAAACCTAATAGAACCTTCCTAGAACTGAATTAAATTTATTTTATTGAGAATAGTTTCTAATTAGAATAAAATATAGCTTTAGTTTCGAAAGATTCAACCATGGGTTTAAAAATTAAAAATAATGTTATTAAAATAATTATTTTACTCACTAATCACATCAATGATATATTAAATTATTTTATTAATTTTTAAATCAATCTATAATCATGATTATGTCATAAAATTTATGGTATTTTTCTAAATTTTATTTTTTACTATTCTCACAAAAATCAACCATTTCAAAAAATATCCAAAAATTTCACTACAATCCAAATTATATGTTTTGAATAATAGATAATGTTATTTATAGAAAATAAAATTTCAAAAAGTGTTTTCCAATAAATTTCATTTCCACGCATAAAGTGTGGAAACTATTTTTAGAATACGTGTATTTTCTATGCATAAAATGAATTTATTCTCACTTTTTGGATAGAAACAATAATGAGATGATTTATATTTTATTTGACTGAATATATGATCAATATATATTATATATACCATAAATAATGATTTTTTAATTTAATAAATTATTATAAATCTACATTCCAAAATTAAATATATTTTTTTTGAAAATTATCTATTTTTATTATCAACTAATTTTATCATCATTTATAAAAAATTGATAATTAATTTATCAATGATTTGAAACTAGTTTTCACATATGAAAAATAGTTTTCCAAAATAATTAATACTAAAAATAATATTTTTTTTAATTAAATATATAGATATAAAGAATATTCTCTTTTATATAAAAATAACTCTTTTAAACATTAACAGATATTAATGGTATGTGATATAATTATTATCATTCAAAATTGAGTACTTATTTAATATTAATTAATTATTAAATATTAATTAATAAAACATTTATAACTATATTTCATAATTTTATTAGTAATAATCATACACAATAATCCAAAGTAAGGTTATAAAAAACATATTTAAACAATAATTTTTTTATTTTTTTATTGTAGGTGTTACATATGGTAAATTATATCAAGAATAGTTCTCATTTAAAGGAATATAAACCAAAATATCTTGTTGTTTATGTCCTTCCCACTCCCCCCCCCCCCACAAATTTAAATTTCATCCTTACAAGTTTATCTTATTGTAGATGAACAAAGTATTTAAAACAATTTCTAAAATAGTAGAGGATAAATATACATATGTGGAAGGAAATATTGATTACAATACCTTTTGAGAATAACATTAATGTATAGTTATAGTCTAGAATACATATTGTTTATGGAATATTTCATAAACCACACATTTTTCATATCTATACTCATATTATTGGAAAAAAATTCAATAGAATGTTGTAAAAACCTAGACTTTTTGAATGATAATTTTTTTTTGAAAATATATGTTATATTATATTATACACAACAAAATTTTATCACTTTAATAATGAAGTGAATAAAAATGGAAATGTGACCATCTGGATTCAACCATCATATGTTTGTTGGCCAATTATGACTATTGGTCAATATGGTGATTGGGAACAATACTATTGTTAATAATTTTAATGTTAAAATTATTCTTTATAATTAGAAATGAAATAGTATAATTAATGCATGGAGGATATGTGATAGACTCAACTAGTATATTCTTACATATGAAGCCCATTTGACAGCACTTGTGAGTGAGGTATCATACCTAGGGATTTCCCTCAACCAATCAAAAGTCAATCTCCAAACATTGAATCATGAATGAAGTCTCCTATCGAAGAAGGTCATGTTAATGGAAATTACCACTTAGTTGATGTTAGCTGAGCCACCCCACAAATATATCACTATCTCACACCTTACCCTTAGGGAATACATGGGTGTTATAAGGGGTTACATGTCCAGGCCTAAGTTACTTAAAGTTTCTTTCATTCCTATAATTAAATTTTTTATTTTATAAATTATATTCTAGGAATATTTTTTCTTAATAAAATATAGGATTAATTGAGATGGAATTTGATAAATTGAAATCTTAATCCAAATTTTTACTTTTTAAAATAGATATTAATTTTTATAATAATCAATAGTATTATGTATAAAAATTTTATTAATTAAATATTATGATTACAAAACTTTTATTTAAATATAAATAAATAAATATCTCTATTATGTCCTTTAAAATTTTTAAATGTCATAAATTTTAATATTCATATTCAGGCCGTTTTTTAATAAATAAGGATTTTTATAATTAAAAGTTAATGTTATCAAATTTTGATTATTATTATGATAAAATAAACATAATTTTTGAAATCATCACATCATATTTAGTTTAGAGTGAATTTATGAGAATTTTCTCAAAGATTTTGTTTTTCCATGAATAGTAAAAATACATTTTTGGGTTTTCAATATGTTTAATGAATTCATAATTATTTATTAACGATGTAATAATTATATAACCACATTGTAGGACTCAAAATATTTTAATCTATTAATATCAATTATTCTAATATATTATAATCAATTTCAAAACCTATATGTTACTTTCCAATGTTTAAAATGGAGCTTTGTCTTTAAAAACATTATTTCATAAAAAAATTATTTTTCCTTTCCAAAAGAAGTAAAAAAAATTTATGTTTTGTTATTTTCAGTTAAAATAAAATAAAATATTCCCCAAGTATCCAAAACCATGGGTAGAAATCATGGTAAATCCCATGGTTTTAAATTTTCCACAACCAAGATTTCCTAATACTATATTTGAAAATGATTAAACAAATCATCAACTTGTGCCTTAAATATCCACCAATTTGTCCATTTATATTCACTAAAAATACATCCTATGTGATTATTTTCATGTTTTACCACCCAAGTATCCTCCCCAAAGTGTACAAAGGTGAAATTGTTTTATTCCTTGAGATATATGATTAGCTATTCAAGGAAATGGAATCATCCTTCTTTTCTTTTCAATTCAAGAACCTGTTCTCATATATTCCTTCTAGATGTTATGATTACTATACTATATTACCCATTTTATCATACCCTTAATTCAAAATTATGTTTCATCAATGGTATTCCCTTTTCCCCACTCATTTTACCCTTTTCAAAATAGTATTTTATACCCATTATCCTTCTGAAATTACTTCTCAAAATTTCCCACTTCTCCTAAAAAAATCTCTTTTACATTCTCAATCTAAATACCCAAGACTTTTACTTTCCCAAGGTTTTCCACCTATATGTAAAAATTATTTATTTGATCTTCGTATTAAAAAACATGGAACCCTTATTTCTTTTTTTTGGATAAAAATTACGTAATGATCATGTAGTTAATCACTTCTGAAACTCCATGATTTTGACATTAAACTCATTTTTTTATTATACATGGATTATTTATAAATTTTTTTATTATAATATATTTGTCTCACATTAAATAAAACATATAAAGGGTGTTTCTTAATATAAATCCAACACGTTGGGTAAATGATTTAATCTCTAAAGATGTCATGTTTTATGATACTTCAGTGAATAACCTTGGTAATTTTTCATTTATGACACCTTCATGATTAACCTTGATTATATGCAAGTGAATGTATAAAATAAATGTGGTATCAACATTTCAATTTTATGAATCATGTTATTTTTAATATTATATATATATTTTTTTATTTCTCTTTCTATAATGATATTCCTCATCTTCTTATTGATATTCCTCATGGATATATATAAATTGTTTCCCTTACTAGGCCTTATGCTCACCTATTTTCTTTGATGTATGTCCTTAGGTTATGGTATCCTATAAATGTACATAGTATGAACCTATAATGATCATTTCAAGTGGTTTAGAATAATTTTTTATATTTTCATTTTTTACGTTCCTTATTTCCATGAAACGAAATATTAAAATATCTTCTCTTTTATACCATTTAATGAAAACTTCATGTAATAAGAACTAGGATTCCATAGTTTGTATTAAGGGACGATTTAACTATTTAAGGATGTTGGGATTTGAAACATTAAGAAGAATTATAGGGGCAATATTAAATATAGTAAATCATCCTAGTTTTTGGTGAAGTATTAATTAAGTGGGTTTTTTGAAAAGAAATCAATGTCTGGATACAAACAAGTAGATATGGATTTGGAACATATGTTTCTATGGTAACACACACAAAAACAGCGATTTGAGCGAGACACAAATGGGAACCAGTGCATGTCAGTGGGAATAACTATACACCTAATTTGACACTCCCATGATATATGTTTGGTTATTCACATGATTATTATGAACCATTATGAAGAATTTATAAAAGATTTATTTGTTCTTGAGAATAACATATTTATGCATGATGTTTTAAGTCATAAAATTCTATTACAATTATAAGACTCTTAAAATAGACATGATTCTCATTAAGGATTTCTTATTTTAGAAAATGGTGGGAAATAGGAGGAACTACATAAATGATGTATGTAGTGGACCACCAGGTGATATCCCTCCAATGGAATCCATAATGGAAAACATCATGAGAATGATGAATCAACTAACTCAAGTTATGAAAAGTAACATGAATCAATCTAAGAGACCAAATTCACCTTAAAGGGAATAATTTTTTGTTGATTATTTTATGAATCAATGATCACTATCTTTCAATGTATCTACTAATGCAATGAATTATGAATAATGGACATGCTCTATATAAATGACCTTTTGTACTCTATTATTCATAATAAGAGAAAGTCACCATATCTTTATATAGCATATAGGTGGAATCTAATTTGTGATGAACACTTATAATGAAACATGAATCCAAGAAGGTAGATTTATGTTATATAGTGGAAAGTGTTTATGAGTTTCGTTTTTAATAAATATTTCCCTCATTTCATGCAAACTAAAATGAAGAATGAATTACTAGAATTGAAGCAAAAGGAAAAAAATATGTGGTAAGCAATGAGATGAACTTTACAATATATTCTCATTATTCCTATATAATTTTCATTAATCCTAATCGAATAGTTGATATATTATTTAGTGGACGAATACTTCATCTACATAGGAATTCACCCAATCACTTCTATGATAGAAATGAGGAGAGAGTGTGTAGTGCTATAAAGGTTGAACTAGATTTCAGATATATGCAGCAATCTCACAAATCTATTGAAAAGAGTAGATCATTGGAGCTAATCTTTATGAGTAAATTTTATCATGTAATAGGAGGAATGTAATTGAAATATCACATATTAAAAAAAATGGGAAAATTTATTCAGGGAACTACATACTTGGTAGTGTAAAATGTGACAACTTTGGAACATATGGATATATAGCTCATAACTATCATAGTCTGGTGAAGCCTCAACTTCTCAACTGTAATGAAAATTGGTAGATAGTATAGGCCCATACTAATGTCCAATGTAATAAGTGTGGAAAGCTTTGGAAATTTTCCAATAACTATCTATATCAAAAGGTAACTGTTTGGAATCACCATCAACCTCATCACAGGCTAAATGAGAAAGGTCAGGCATTTTCTATCAAAATGGTTGATGTAAAGGCTCCAAATGTTGTGGTGGTAGGTACTCTCATAGTTCTCACAAAGCCATCAAGTACTTTTTTTTATTCTTATTCTATAAAATCCCTTATTTCCTCCATGTTTTCAAATAATATAGAATCAACATTTGATATTCTATAAATTGAGTTCTTATTAAATAATCTTGGAGTGATTATCTAATAATAAACAGTGTATAGAAACTATAGATTTGACTTTCGAAATCATAACATGATTGAGAATCTTGAAGTAATTCCAATGATTGAATTCTAAATTTTACTATGGATGGACTATATCTCATTGTATAATGCTAATAAAAACTATATAATAAAGTAAATATTATTATTATTGAATGTAAAACCTATTTTTATTTTAAATGGAGAGATATTGAGACCTGATATTTGTATATAAGCACCTCTCGTAGCCTATATTTTGGAGATGATCAGTGAAGGGATAGATAAAAGTGAAACTATAAAAATATTAAATGTTCCCATCATTCTCAAATACACTAATGTATTTCTTGAAGATTTTTCTATACCTCCCCTAGAAATATAGGTAGAGTTATCAAATGAACTAATACCAAGATCTGTGCTAATATCAAAGAACCCATATATAAAGGAAAATGTGGAGCCATAAAAATTAAATAAAAAACATCAAGATCTTTTGTATAATGGATTTATTTGACCAAGTGTGTATCCTTGAGGATAAAATTTTCTATTTGTGAATAATAAGGGTGGATAATTTCACATATGAATTGATTATATAGAACTTAATGGGATCATAGTGAATAATATGTACCCTCTCCCAAGGATTGATGATTTTTTTTACCAGCTTTATGTGGATAAATTCTTCTCCATGATTTATCTTCAATTTTGTTATCATCAATTAGGGGTAAATAAAGAATATATTCCACAATTTTTCTTCCGATAAATATATGGGGATTGGGATATTTTTTCTTCTCTTTAGAGTGCCTAATTCTCTTGTTGTATTATGGATTTGATGAATGGAGTCTTTAAGGACTAACATTATAAATGTGAGGTAGTCTTTATTGATTATATTTTAATATTTTCCAAAATTCGTTAGTATCATGAGGATCATGTAAGGGTTGTATTGAAAACACTAAGGGTTTGTAGGTTCTTTGTAATATTTGGAAAATATATATTTTGTTACAATTTGTTGCTTTCATGGGGAACATTATAACAAATGAAGGAATCTATGTTGACCCTTCTAAGACCGAGGTTGTGAAGGGGTGGCCTCATCTTAAAATAGTAATTGATAGTCGTAGTTTCCTTGGTTTGTCAGGATATTATAAAAGGTTTGTAAAAATCATTTCACAACATTATAATCCACCAACTAAGTTAACCCAAACGGGGATATGTTTATCTGAAAAAAGGAGCATGAAAAAAGTTTCTGGTAGTTGTAGTTATTTTTTCTCTAAATATTTGGAGATAGTATCATTATGGTATGAAATGTTATATATAAAAATTCCAAAAAAATCATATCTATATTTTTATTCAAAATTATTTGAACCTTTGATATAGAAATTTTTTTATGTTCCTAAAGTCTATGATTATTTAATTCATTAAAAACTTGGAAGGGAAAACAAATTCACAGATTCATTAATTAGGAAAGAACTTTTTGTGTTTGAAATGATGAGGATTCAATGAGATCCTTTCATTAAAGACCTAGTAAAACTATACATGGTACTAATAAGTAAAGGGACATCATCATCCCTATCTGAAATTATTTCTCCTCAATAATTACTAGATAATTTCAACAAATATCAAATAAAATATCCCTTGTTACAAAATAAAATAGATTTTTCAAAGTGTGGGATGTTTCCTAATTTCAATATTTATCAGGAAGGTGTATTGAAATTTCATACTAGGATATGCATCTCATCTATTCTACAAATAATAAAGGAGTCGATGGATGAAGCTTGTAGGTCTAAATTATCGTTAAACCCTTGAATCACTAAAATGTATAGGGATTTTAAAGGTCATTATTGGTGGGATAATATAAAAAGGGAGATTTCTGACTATAGTAAAAGGTTCTTGGTATGTCAACAGGTGAAGGAATACTGAAAACTTATTAAAAGGTATTGTAACCACCACTAAGACAAACATGGATGTGGTAAAATATCACTATGGAATTTGTCACTGGTCTCCCGAGAACATAAAAATAAAATGATGTGATATGGTTTATGGTGGATCGAATTAGCAGGCTTCCCATTTTATCACTATTCATGAAGATTTATCTCTTGACCAACTTTCCGTGATTTTACATAACAGAATTGGTGAGGTTTCATGGAGTACCAATTTCTATAATTTTGTATCAAGATCCAAGGTTCACATCACAATTATAGATAAGTATTTAACTAGGTATATGTACTTAATTGAATTTTAGTATGGTCTATCCCCCCCCAAATGATGGAAATTCTAAAAGGACTATTTATACACTCAATGACATACTTAGAACTTGATCAATGGAATTTAATGTTGGATGGGATCAACACATCCCATTAGATTAGATCACATACAAAAATAACTTCCACTTGAGTATTTAAATAACACCCTAAGATGCTCTATATTGGAATCAATTTAGAACTCTTAAATGTTGGGATCATATTGGAGGGATAAATCTTCGTCAGCATGACTTCTCAAATATATGATATAAAAATTTCATTCCATATAGAATCACAAAAAGGATTCTCATATCCGACAGAAGAGTTATGTTGAAAACCATTTAAGGGACTTTGAGTTTGATGTTGGTGATAATGTTTTCCTTCGAGTATCACCATCAAATATAGTCATGTGGTTTGTCAATAAATGGAATCTTAGCCTCGGGTACATTGTCCCCTATGAAATAATTGTTCTCATAGGAGTAGTGGACTACTATCATTCACATCCACCAAATATATATCATGTTCATTATGTATTCTATGTATCTCGCTTGAGGAAGTACATTCATGACCCTTCATATGTACTGAACCTGGAGGTGGTAAAAATAGAACATGAACTCTCTTTTGAGGAGAAACTAGTATAGATATTTCTCCATAGAGACAAGGTTATATGAAACAAGACTATCCACCATGTTAAGGTGTTTTGGAGGAACCATAAATATGAATAACTGACATGGGAACTAGAATATACAATGAGATAGAAGTGCCCACAAAAAATATCAATTGAGAGAATGAGTTGAACTTTTAGGGATGAAACTTATTAAGAGGGAAATAATGTAACAATTGAGACTTTTTTAATGATAATTTCATTCTAAAAATGTGTTTTATATTATATTATACAAAAAAACTATATCTCTTAAATAATGAAATGAATATAAATGAAAATGTGACCATCTAGATCTGATAGTTATATGACTGCTGGTAAATTTGACTATTGTTCAATAATGAACATTAGTCAATATAACCGTCGGGAACTATACTATTGGTAATAATTTAAACATTTTAATTATATTTTATAAGTACAAATGGAAACAGATAATTAATGCCAAAAGAAGAAGTGATGCCCTCAAATAGTACAATCTTGACGTATGAAGCCCATTTGACAGAACATAGGAGGGAGGTAGAATCACTAGGGTCTAACCTCAACCAATCCTAATCTAGAATTTACCAAGTGAAACTTGAATGAAATGTCTTGCATGAAAAGTTTATGTTATTGGGAATTACCATTTCAGCGATGTTGGGTGAGTCACCCCATTAATCTATCACCATCGCAAACCATACCCACAGGTCGTATGTGGGTGTTATAATGGGTTATTTGTCCAGTGCATAGTTACATAAAATGTAATTCAGTTCTAAAAATAAACTTTTTATTCCATCAATTCTATATTGAGACGACTTATTCTTAATAAAATATACTTTTAATTTAGTAGGACTTTGATAAAATTACTTTTTAGACCCAAAATTCACTTTTCAGAAAAGATATACTTTTTTGTAATAACATAGTTTATTATAAATAATACTAATTTTAATGAAATATTTTTGGTAAAAACACAGTTATTTAAATATAAATGATAAAATAAATTAATTAGGCCCTTATAAAATTCATTATTTAAATTTCACAATGCATATTCAACAAACTAATTTTTCAAAAATTTAAGGATTTTTTTAGTTAAAGTTTAATTTTATCATATATATAGTATTATTAGGATAAAATAAACATAATTTTTTAAATCATCACATTGACTTTAGTTTAGGGTGAATTTGTGAAAATTTTCTAAAATATTTTGTTTTCCTGTGAAAAGTAAAAACACAAGTATGGGTTTTTGGTATATTTAAAAAATTCATTATTATGTCGTATTGATGTAATAATTACATAACCATAATCCATGGCTCAAAATATTTTAATTTATTAATATAAAAAACTTTAATATATTTTAATCAATTTCTAAACCTATAAGTTACTTTCCAAAGTCTAAAATGAAAACATTTTCATTAAGAACATTATTTTGTGAAAACATTAATTTTATTTAAAAAAAAGAAGTAGTATAGTTTTATGTTGGGTTATTTTGGGATACAGTAACATAAAATATGTCCCAAATGTCCAAAACCTTGGGTAAAAACTATTGTCAAGCCTGTGGTTTTTAATTATCAAAAACAATGATTTCTAAGGCGTATATTTCGAAAATATTAAACAAATCCCCAAACTTTTCTATAAATACCCACTAATTTCTCTATTTCAATTCACTCATAATGCATCCCCCTTGAATCTCTATTAGTTTTACCTACTAAGGGGTCCTGAATCCCCCATGGTTTCATTCCTCAAGATCAAGGGGTAACTCTTCATGGTAATGGACTTACCCTTCTTTTCTTTTCGATTCAAGAACAACTTTTCGTATATGCATTCTAAATGTTATTATTACTCTTTTAAATTACCATTTTAATCATAACATTACTTCCAAGTTATATTTATCAATTTAAGACTATAATATACTATCATTTTAACCATTTATAAAACCATGTTTTATACACATTATGTTGTAGTATTTACTTCATAAAATTTACCTCTTATACTCGTGAAATTATCTTTTATTTTATCATTTTGATTACCAAAAAAATTATTTTCCAAGTATATTCACCTATTTGTAAAAATTATTTATTTTATTCTGTGATTAACATATATGAAAACCACATTCCATTTCTATGGGCTGAAAATGACATAATTATCGTGATTTTAATCACTTTTAAAACACTATGATTTTGACATGAAACTTTTTTTTTATTATCCATAGGATATTTATGAAAATTTTATCATGATATATATTTCTCAAATTATTTAATACATATGAAGGTTATTCCCTGATATCAATCCAATTAACTATGAAAAAAATTTAATCTTTAAAGATGACATGTTTTACGATACCTTGGTGAATAACCCTAGTAATTAATTATTTTTAACCCCATAGTGATTAACCATGGTGGTATTCTTATGAATGTATAAAATAAATTTTTCAGACCCATTTATATGTTATGAATCATGTTATTTTCATTATTATATTCCTATTTTTTTCATTTCTTATTCCATAATGATATTCCTCATGTTCTTATTGATATTCTCCACAAATATATTTAAATTGTTTCCCTTATTGGGCCTTATTATCTCCCATTTTCGTTAATGTATGTCCCTATGTTATGAGATGTAATAAATTTAAATAGGATTAACATATAAATATTCCTTTCATGTTATTTAGAATAATGTTTTATATTTTCATTTTTTATGTTCATGATTTCCAAGATACTGAACTATAAAAGATTCTCTATTTTGTCCCATGTAAAGAAAGGTTTATGTAATAAAAATGGGGGATTCTATACATACCATAATATCAAATATGTATTCTTCACATGAGACTCAATAGATTTATCATCATTTTCATTGGTTAATTATTTTACGAATAATAAAAGGAATGTGAGAAAATAAAAATACATGATTTATTTCCACAATTTCATCCATTAATTATGTTTTTGAGTCTTTACTTCCTCTACTTAATCTCATATTCTGTAATATTATTGATGTATTTTTTATACCTGAATCACGAAAATTATCATTTTAAGTTCATAAGATCCAAAAATTGAATCAAAATTTATTAATATTATTCCTGTTCGTTTACCAAGACAAATTTTATTTAAAAAGTATGAATAGAAAACTATATGAAGAAAAAATAATTGTATCTCCAAAACCAGATCAATAATGAAAAAAAATTAGCTTGAATCATTCCAAAAATAAATATCCCAAAAACTATTCAGAATAATATATCCCAAAATTAAAACCCAATGATATAAAATATTTGATAACATATTATACAATAACAACATATAAATCATCTCAAATATAATATCAATATTCCCAAATATCCATCATAGTAAATCAAATGATTAACCTATCAGTTATATATACTTCAATCATGTATTATTCCTAAATCCCAAAAAAATATCTACAAAAAATATTTAATCATCTTAAACTCCCATCACATACAACATAGAATGACATCTATGACTTTAAACTTATGACCAATCATTTTATTATTTACCCATGATGGTATCTAAAACTCATAAAATATCCTAATATAAATAATACAAACCCATAAAGTTTTATAAATAATTTTTTATATAGATTATAATACCCTAAACACATACACTTAGATTTGGTGATAAAAACATATGCTTTAAATATTTTCTTTGATACCTAATTAAATGCTCATAGACCATGCACTTATACCCAGTTATAAAACCATAATCTTTACATATCTTCTTTGATACAATTAATGAAAACAAAGATATAAGGAAACCTAAATTATAATTTTATAAATAATAGTTACACATAATTATATTTTAAAGGTATTTTAGGTTTATATTTTTAGTGAATTGATAAAACCCTTCACATAATAAAACCCATGTCCACATCAAAATAAACATTTTTTCCACTATATAAAAAACTTCTTGTGAAATATATGTTTAATTTTTCAAGTCTAAAATTCCATATTTAGATTTAAAAATCATATATTTTTCTACTAATCCATATCAAATTGATAAAATCTGAAGTCATGGGATGGGAAAAATTATCAATGATGGATATAGAAAGTACTGAGAACTGTTTGTTTAGTAAAAACACCAAAACCCATAAAAATGTTTAGCTTTTCAACAATATAACTTCTACTACATAAGTAAGACATAACACCATGATAAAATAAACCATTTATCAAAAAAATCATTAAAACCCACTATAAGTTATAGGAATACTATTAAAGCATCATGAGGAACATGAGAACTCATGAAATATTTTTTTAAAACAATATATTAATATTTTGAAAGTAAATAAATGTTCCTTACCTCATGAATTCAAAATATTTCTAAACAATATTAGTAGTAATATAATAAGAATCATATAGAATCGTAATTATAACATTTTTTCACTTATTCCTATCCCATTTTGAAAAAATTAATTCTCTACTAATTCTATGGGAGTAACTTATCTTGATATCTACCTATATTTCTCTTTTGAAGAATAAATCATTACCCAATGCATTGTAGAGATATATCAAGCTTAATAATAATCATGATCCAAATTGGGAGGACTCTTATTGATTTATAATTCAAAGGTACCTTATTATCAATGAAACATTTTTAATCCTCCAATTTTAATCACAATTCCTAGAAAAATAGTTTTATCCAATTAGTGAAAGCACTTTCCTTTTTCAAAAAAAACTGAGAACTATCCATTTTATTTGAAAATTGTTAAAGTAAAAATACCTAGAAGAATAATAATAATATGATATTATTTGAAAAAATATAAAATTATGTAGATGGATCTTTATAAAAAATAATGGGTTTGATGGTAGGAAATGGTGGTCAATATTTATACATTAAGAAAATATTTGGTTGGTTCTTTTATTAAAATGGTCAAAATAGCCCATATGATAAACATAAAATGATTCCCTTTTAGTATATTTAATGAAATATAATAAAGATAAAAATGACCCTTAAAAATCAATTATGTGTATATAAAAAAATATTGAAACATTTAAAATAACATGGATATAGAGGCAAAAGATATTTAATCATGTAAAACAAGGTTTTGATGAAAAATATCATTTGACATTAATAAAAATTTAATAAAAAACGTTGAAGGAGAGAGTGTGAAAAGGATTATTTAAAAAAATTGAGTTAAATTAAATTAATTATAAAAATAATCCTTTTGTAAATTTATTCACCATACAAAATAGATCATGTGGTGAATATAACATAAGACTTAACAAAAGGAAATTGAGACGAGGCATCCCATGCCTCAAGTCCTGAATCATTTCATACATTATTTAACCCCTGAATAATAATAATATATTTATCATTTAATTTCTTAAGAATATTTTAAAATTTAATTCCATTTTCATTTTTTATTTTAGTTCATTTATTATCATTCTCTATTTATTTTCTAAAATGGTTAAGTTCGCATTGGATGTTTTGGGGTCATTGTGTTTATAACCTAAAAATAAAAATGATCTATTGACCTCGGTTAAAGGGTTAATAGTTATATTATATCTAAAATCTTAAAAAAATTATATATTACAATTTCTATACACTAAATTATCTTTTATAAATATCCATGTATAGTGGTTATGTAAAATCAAGATCATGATTTCATAAACATGTTGGTATGTATGTACGTAAGAATAAAACTTATGTTTTCCTAATGGATGAATTGAAAATAAACTAGGAACATGTTTTAACATAAAATATTCATAATAATAATAATATAAGTAACATATTTATTCATTAAATCCATCCCTATTACCAGTCATGTATTTTATAAATAAAAAAATCACATTACTTTTTGAAGGTGGTAGACTACGCGTACGCAAGAGCAACATTATAATTTTCAAAAAAGATTTTGGTTTTGAAGGTATATATTATATTAACATTACATAATCAATTTTTTTTTGAAAATATCATATATATTCATTAATTTAGTCATTATAATAGTCCTTGTAATGTAGTGATAAAAAATGAAATACATCACTTCATAGAGTTTGTTGTCAATACATATGAACAAGCATTGTTTCATTTCCCATATGATGTAAATTATGTAAAGAAGAGTTCATGCATCATTGTAATAATATTTTTGGTTATTATAGATACACATTTAATAACATTATAATTCTTATAATATATTTCAAGGTGATATAAAAATAAATAATCATGAAAAAATGTTATTGATGCTTTTACTTCCACAAATATCATTCTTTGGTCTACACATTATTCCTTATAGGATTGGTATTTTGGTTATACCAAAACCTATATAAAATGGACATGAAATATGGGAAGGTATTTTTTTATATCCTGATCGATAAAAAGATATCATGTGATTTGATGGAGTGAGGAGAGGAGGATCTCATTTATATTTGAGGGGAGTGACACTCTTATAATAATTAAGAACAATAAGATAATATAAAGTTTTTTTCATGGAAACATGGAAACAAGGTAGCCCAATTTAAAATATAGTATATTTTATGGTATAAATACACACAACCATTAAAATTTATACAATTTTAATATATTTTTTTTTGAGACCCTATCACTTAGTTTATCTACCTTGATAATATTTTTGTAGCATTAAAATGGTGATAAACTTTTACCATGATAACTATTAATTACGACTTAAAAAAATGTCCTTATTACCAAAGTTTAATGATTTGATTCTGAATATTGATCTATTTTAGATTATTAAAATTCTATAAGATTCAAAAATTAATTTTAATATAATTTCATAAAACACAATAAAAATCATTTTCAGATAATTTTTTTATCATAAAAATGACTTTACACGAAAATAGATTATTGAATTGATTATCTTTAATTTATTTTCTTGTTATTATGAAAATTTGATTAATTTAAAATTTATATAAATTTATAAATTAATATAAACATTCCAATAAATTAAATATAATGAAGCAATAATAGTTTTAAATTAGTCTAAAATAGTACTTATGTTCCAAAAATTCAGGCTTGGGTTTCCAAATTTGAAATAATGTTTTTAATAGTATAATTTTATTAATTAAAAATTTATTTGGATGATAAAATGGTTTAATGTTTTTTTAAATCAATATTATATCAATATTATATCTTAAAGCATAAATCATTTGATAAATGACATTTTTTACAATTAACTCAAAATTCAACAATTTTATAAAAATCTCAAAAATTCACCAAAATAAAAATTAGAAATTTTGAATAAAAAGTAAATATAATTTTATCAAAAAATATTGTAAAATTTTATAAAATAATTTTAATGTTCAAAATAAAAAAATGTAGAAATAAGTTTTTTGAAAAAAAATTATGTTTGACTCATAAAATGAATTTATTCTCATTCAATTCATACTGAAAACCATTATATGATTTTAAATTGATTTTATTGATTATATTTTAAACAAAATTACAAAATAATTATTAAATAGTTATTTAATGTTTGTATTAAGATAAAAATAAAACATACACCTAAAAAAATACTAAAAAATCCTTAATCATCGTATGATTTAGTCTTTATATATAAAGAATTGGAAATAAATGTATTAATTATTAATAATTATATTTTATATAAAAAATAATTTCTCAATAAATGAAATAATATAAATTAGATAAATTTATCTTTTATATGAAATATATAAAATATAAATATTATTTTATTTTATATAAATACAGTCCTTTTAAAATTAAATTGTACTTAACATTATATTATTTATTTATCACGAGTAAAAAATGAGTAATTAATTCCTAGTAATTAATAGTTAAATATGCTTCAAAAAATCATAAAAAATAATTTATAATTTTTTAATCATATTCATACCCTCTAATACAACGGCTAGGTTATAAAAATCATATTTAAATAATATTGTTATGTTATGTTTATTCTCGGTGTTTTGTGTGGTACATGATATCAAACAATGTATTAATTTAATGGAATATTAATTAAATTTTTATGGGGTTATTGAAAACATATTGAAAGTTATCTAATATGTTTTGAAAATATTAAATGATTTAATAAAATTTATTATTATATGTTTTACTCAGTTTATGCAATCACATATAACTATTTTAATATGAATAGGGAAACCTATAATCAGAAACTATTATTTAATAAGATAAATAATTAATATTGAATAAATCATGTCGATTCATTCATAAAAACATCGGTATTAGCTATTCTCTCATTATTGGAAAAGATTATATATTTTCAAATAAAAATCATCAAATTTTATAGTTTAATAAATTGAAGAGTTTGTGTTAAAATGAAATTCAAGAAACACTCTACTTTTTTTCATATCATGAAACATATATAACCAACTATTATAATAAAAATTTAAAAAAAATTATGTTAGTAACTCAAAAAATAGTCTATAGAATATATAAACTCATACAGATAAATTGGGGTCATTATTAGTGAACCATCAAAGCATCAAATTTTTAATTGGGGAGTTAGACTCCCAAGTAAGTGAAAGTAAAATTGAAATCTTAAATATTTTTTTAATTCATGGATAAATAGAAACTATATATGAAAATATGGTGGAAAATTTTATATAAGTCCTTTCAATAGAATAGTAATCAAAATTTAGTTTTTTTTAAGATAAAAAAATATCATCGAGATTCATATTTATGTGTTTATTTTCGTATTTCAAAAATATGATCTATAAAGATTAATTTTTATTGAGAACAACTAAAAAAAGAATAATTATCTTTTAAATTTACAATTATCATCAATCATATCAAAGATATAAATATAAAACTCTGTTATAGTAACTTAACTAAACAACTAAGAAAAATGGGTCTATTTTTCTAGTGTGGTGGATCAATAAATCCTATGGTTGATTAAATGGATTGATATAGAATATCTAGAATGAAATCATAATTAAAAAAATCAAATAATTTAATTTTATGAATTTGTAAATACAAACCATACAAAAAGGATATTCCTATAAATATAAGGAAGGTTCTAGTGAAATTTAAAAATAGTAAAGGAATGAATGTAATGAAGCCATAAAATATCTAATGTGTCATTGAAGAATTGTACATTAAACATGACTCGTTAAATAATAATTCCAATAAAGCATCATAATAATATAATGTATCCTAAAATGTATAATATTTATGGAAAAGGGTTGAAAATTTTCACTATTGAATAACTAGTATCACAAACACATACCAAGTACTCTATGGACCCACCTTATCTATAAGAACTAAATTAATATGTTCATGGAAATAAATATTACTTTTAAAATTTTAGAAATATTTTAATGTAATTATCAATGAAATATTACCCTAAAAACTAAAAAATACACCCTTACTTTCCATTATACATCATGATCCATAAATTTAAGGCCTAAAATTGATCCCATATATGTTACATAACTTCTCTTTAAAAATTATAGACCTAAGAATATGGTCAAAAAAATTATAAAAGGAAAAAAATCTTTAATTAGATGGTATGTATGTAGTTCCATTCAACCCAAATATAATAATATACTATAATGCACATACTGTTAAAATATTTATAAAATAAAAAAAATAGAAAAAAAAACTTCCCATATGACAAATTGTTTAAAAAAATAAAGAATATAGAACATTATGATACCCAATACTTTATTAATAGATAGAAATAATTTCAAATTAAATATTATATTATATGAAAATACTATATTATATTCAAAATAAAATGGCAATTTGAGTCTACTATTGAAATTTTCTTGATAAAAATCAATCCAAACAAAAGAAAATTTTCAAAAAAACTAATTAGTTATATTTTTTAGGGAAACCTATAGATTACTAGTAGAATGGACAGTGATTACTCCTAGCATATTTTGATAGAAAATAAACCATTTAGAACATCAAAAATATTGAATTGTGATATTTTACATTTGGAGACAACATTTAATAATGATAGTGGGATTATGTGATTTCACCATTTGAGTTAAAGCATTAATTTTAAATAAAATTTACATTTTTCGATATCATCGAAAAAAATTATCATTATTTTTCTATTGTATAGGGAATAATCCATGATATTAACATATAAAAATGAACTATATCCAATTTAAAAGGTGGTATAATATAATATACCAACTAATGAGAATATTTTTAAATCATAAATGATGAAAAGTCTACTCAACAGCATCCCCCTTGATTCTAAAATTAAGGACACTGTCTTCGGTCTAAATCCAGACAGTGCCCTGGGTCCTGATGGTTTTAACAATGGTTTTTATCAAAAACATTGGGATGTCCTTTAAAATGACATCTATAATTTAGTTAAATCTTTTTTTGAAAAAGGGGTTCTCCCCCATGCTCTCAACTCTCAATTCCTCACGTTAATTTCTAAAGTTGATAATGCTGATGAAATTCACCTTTTCTGTCCCATCTCCCTTTTAAATTCCCTCTTTAAAATTATCACTAAGATCCTTGCAAATAGGCTTTCTAATATCAGCAACAAAATTGTCTCCTGGAACCAGTTTGGCTTCATTAAAGGAAGATCTATACAAGATTGCATTTGCCTCACCTCAGAATCCACTAATTTATTGAATAGAAACACTAGAGGTGGAAATATTGCTCTTAAGCTGGACATCACTAAAACCTTTGATACGATTGACTAGACCTTCATTTTTAATGTCCTCTCTAGTTTTGGATTTAATGATTCCTTTGTCAGTAAAATGAAAAATCATCTTCAACTCAGCCAATATATGTATTCTCATTAATGGTTCGCCTAAGGGATACTTCAAATTCTCTAAAGGTGTCAAACAAGGAGACCCTCTCTCTGCTATAATTTTTTCTATTGCTGAAAACTACCTTAGTAGATTGCTCTCCCTCAATGTTGTGTGAGGCAAAATCAAACCTATTATTACTGCCAAAAATCTTCATGATCCCTCTCACCTACTCTATGCCGATGATATTATTTTCTTCCTTCAGTGAGACAAAAGAAATATCAATAATCTTAAATCCATTATTTCACACTATAAAGAGGTTTCTGGCTAGTGTATTAACTGGAAAAATCTTTCATTTATTTTTGTAAAAACTTCCCCTCTAATAGGAAAACTCATATCACCAATGTCTTAGGGGTTAAGGAAGGCACCCTCCCTTTTACTTATCTTGGTGTCCCCGTCTTTTGGGGTCACCCCAAAGCTTGTTATTTTCACCACATTGCTGATCAAATCCAAAAGAAATTTTCTTCCTGGAAAGGTAAATCCCTTTCTATGGCTGGAAGAATTTGCCTTGATAAATCCACTATTGTCTCTAAGCTGGTTTACTCCATGATGGTCTACAAATGGCCTTTGTGCCTGATAAAACGGTTAAATACGGCTATAAGAAACTTCATCTGGAGTGGAAGCACTCTGGAAAGAAAACTGGTCATGGTCTCTTAGGACACTTGTTGTAAACCCATTGAAAATGGAGGCATTTGTATTAAGAATCTTAAAATATTTAATGAGGCCCTCCAATCCAAACTCACGTGGTCCCTCATTCATAATAACTCTCATTCCATGAGATTCTTCAAAAATCGTTTCCTTGATAAGCTTAAATATGGTTCTTCTCATTACATGACTTCTTCTATCTGGCCATTGATCAAAGCTTCTTTTCACTCTATCTTGGAAAATTCTAGATGGATTTTTAGTAAGAATTCTTCATTAAAATTATGGTTTGATAGCTGGACTGGCTCCCCCCTCATTTCTAAGATGCCTAATACTTTTTCCCCTAATCCCGTGAACTGCTCTATCAGGGACATGATCAATTCCCCTGATTCTCAACTTCTGAATCCTATCAAGGGGATTGTAGACAATTATCATTTCACTTCCAATGAGTATTTTCTTGTTTGGGAACCTGCTCATAATGGCTTGTTAGATTCTAAAAAATTTTATCACCATCACTTCCCTAATGAGGATGAAAATTTTAATTGGATGGCCAAATTCAATAAAGCCTGGATCAAGCCTTCTCGTCTTACTCTTATGTGGCGTATTGCTCATCAAAAAATTCCAACTGATGTTTTCCTGCAATCTTATGGATTTTATCTTTGTTATAAATGTAGATTATGCAATCAGCATCGCGAGGTCATTAATCATCTTTTTTTATCTAGTGATAATGCTATGGCTCTTTGGCATTACATCTTTGACCTTTTTATTGTAGATGGCTTTTAGACACATTTATTTTCTCACAATTGAAAAGAACTTTGGAGTTTCCAAGGTCTTCCAAAATCAAGAATCTATTTCTTACTACTGTTGCGAAGCTTCTGCATATACTATGGTATGGTAGAAATGATTATTTTTTCAACAATAACTCTTTTAATATTAATACAGGTAAAATGAGGATTCTTCTTGCTATAAAGGAAGCGGCTACGATCCAAAAAGACTGTTGTGACAATTCTGTCATCGATTTTGAAACCCTCCACCGAATTGGTGTCAAAGGTATCTTCCCGAAGCCATGATACACTATTGAAGTCTTCTGGAAGTCTCCTCCTCCTGGATGGATTAAGATAAATGTGGACGGAGACTCAAAGGGAAACCCTGGACTCTCGGGATGCGGAGGAATTTTCAGAGACCATCAGGACCAGATCCTCGGATGTTTCTTTGGAAGCTGCGGCATTGCTTCTATGCTGGAGGCAGAAATTCTTTCTACCATTCATGCCATTTCCTATGCAAAGTATTTCAACTGGAATAATATTTGGATCGAGAGAGACTCCACTACTATTGTGCAAGCCATCTAGAAGGGTGATGTTCATCTTGCATGGTCTCTCACCCCCCGATGGATGGACTGCCTCGCCGCGCTCAATGGCCTCAACTTTATTTCCACTCATACCTATCATGAGGCTAATATGATTGCTGATGGACTTTCCAACATGGGGGTCTCACACGAGATCACTTGGAGGAATGAACTCCCTCTGCATTTGACTCCTTGTTTTATTAAAGACACTAGAAAATTTCCCTCTTTTTGTTTGTTGAAACTTGTTTGTTTCTCTTTCTTTTTGAATAAATCTCTAATTTATGGTCTTTTGACCAGAACTCACCCCATAAAAAAATAAATGATAAAAAAAATTCATCCCAAATATTCCTTGTCTATACCTAATGAAAAATAATTCACATATTATCCATATATGAATGGTACCCTTCCACACCAATACAATAATTTAATACTCCTTTAAGGGTCTAATTAGAGGGATGCTAAAGTTAATTTTTTAAATATTTAAAATTTGTGATAAATATTAATATTAAAGTGTTATAAATTCAAATTAACTCTTTTAAAGAGTCTCTCAGCTGCCAAAACACTATAAAAACAAATATGAGTGTTATTAGAACAACATTTAATGAATGTTTCATTTGGAATAACAATGTTATTTTCCAAGTTAATTTCTACACCTATTACACATGAAAAATATTTTCATTCCAAATTTAATAAGACCAGGAAATTTTGATAAAAATTATCTTATTATAAAAAAACAACTACTAATATTGATGATTTGGATTGATGATGGTAGTGAAAATAAAAATATAATTTTCTTTACATTTTAGTAAAAAATATTTTCACCACTAATAACTTCCCAGAATAATTATTTAGTTTAATGAGGGATAAAAAAAACTTTATATGATTTCTTAAACTATATTAAGTGAATAATATTTTCTATATTAGTTTTGGTATAGTGACATAAATACAATATTACTATACATAACATTTTTCACTAAATTTTTTTATATCAAATTCATAAAGAACTATTTAAAGATAGAAAAAATAATACTGGGTATTTTTTTAATATTGATTATATATCTTTAATACCATGTAAAATATTATAAAAATAAATAAAATTTCTAACAAAAGAATATTTTTTTGTGACTCAAACATAATTATGTTTTAAAAGGCCCCCAATAATATGGTCTAAACCATTTAAAAAATAATACATGTGAAATATGATGTGACAAACCCTTTTGTAATGTTATTTTCATAAAATATACATAATGAATCCTAGAAAGTGTTTTCAATGCCACCCTTTAATTTTAAAACATCTATGAATGATCCTATGAAATCCTATAGTTAGGATTTAGAAAGTGACATACCAAAATATTAAAGGCAAACAATTATTTTACATAAAAAATAATAATATTGAAGTATCAGCCTGTTTATAATCATATTTTTATTTTTTATTAATTTAAAACTAGTTGATGTTTCATTCAAAATGAATGATATATTTTAATATTACAATCATAATTCAAACCTATGATGATTAATGAATACATACAATTATTAAAGAAATTTAATGAAAATGATTAATGACCAAAATCAATTCAAAAAGAAAAAATGGTCAATGGTTAATAAATCCTAAGAAACACTAGTTATGTAAAAAAAATTGGAGTCAAATTTTATGATAATGGTGTTATTATACGAAATTAGACTTGATATATTTTTTAGGGAAATATATGAGAAGATTTCATACACCATGAGTAAACCATAACTCTGATAGAAACTTTTGAAACTATCCAAATAAAACTATATTTTTTCACTCATTTTAATTTATTTATTATTCAAATGAATATTAACAAGGCATTATTAAAATTTATGTTTTAAGGATTTTTCTATTGATAAAAATTTGTGTTTTGAAAATTATGACCTTAAAAATCATATTTTAATGAATACTATGTATTTATATTGGAATATGAAACATCTAAGAAGAATAAACAATGATTTTTTCAACCTTAATTTTTAAAAAATATTTTTTAAAATTAATAGATCCAAATTTTTTTCCTGAAAAGTATTTTCAAGATTAATTTGATTGGTTAGTTCATATTGATATTATCATATTTTGAACCACTAAAACTTCAAATTTTAAAAGTTTCACCCGAAATATATAGGTTCACTAGATTTAAACACGATGGGTGAGGTAAATATCATCCTTTTTTTTCAAATTATCCCACTTTAGAAGAACAATTTTTTAATCACCACAAGTATATCACTGATTTACTGAATTTTTTATTAGTCAACAACTCGAGTATTAACACTTCAATTTGTATCTCTTGTAAATACACCAACCCTAGTATCCTAGATTCAATGGTAATATTATTACATTGGAATAATATGTATGAAATCACATCCATAAATACCGAAAAATTTAATATTTTTTGAATTCTATCGATATTCTTAAACATTATATTAAAAATGAAAATATAAAATAAAACATAGAGAATACTTTTATAGAATCATTATTCTCTTATCTTAACTTTTCATACCAACCATAATAAACATCATATAATGATATTAAAAAAGAGGGGAATATCTAATATACTCAATAAGGGTATTTATATAGAAGAAGATATCATAAATAAGAATTAAAAATTATGGAAATTTAAATAACTGAAACTCATTCCACATAATCAATAACTTGAGCATAATATAGCCGAAATAAAATATTATCAAATAATACCATATAAATAATCACATTATCTTGAAAACAATTCCATTGATATTTTAATTATTGAATGAACACATGTAAAAAAATAACTAATCTTCTAATGATGGAATGGATAAGTCTGGAAATCTAAAATGAACTATAGAGGATTCATTCTAAGAATATAATACCATCAAGTCTTCTATCCAAGAATCTAATAAATGGGTAAGACCTTGGCCACAACCAAATCTAGGTTGTCTAATGATTCTTATCAATGCATCAAGGAGCTATAGATATTCCCACCCATCACTTAATAAGGACAATTAATTCCAAATATGAAATGGGTAAATCATAGAAAACATAATAATTCATTGTGAAACCAGCATATTAAATGTTAATAATTTTCCAACTTAACAAATATAATCATAAATGACCTTGAATGATATGGTGAATGTTGTCAAAACATTATATCCTCAGTCAAATTGATCATAATGCATTTGAAAAAATATGGATGATTAAATCATAAGAGTTCAAAATCAATGAATAATAAGATTAAACAAAGTATATTGACATATATGTAAATACTTTAAGTGATATCATTGAAATTTTTTTAAGAAAATAACCCTTTTCACTTTGAAAATCCATTTTTTAAACACTGCACAATTTTAAAAGGAAAATTTTTCTTTGAAAATAAACTTTTATAAATTTAAAAGGATTCTTTGAATCATTATGGCTTCATGACCATGGGAATATCCAATCACTCTGTATAAGTTAAGAAATCATTCCTTTTGTATGTTTTTCATAAAATTATCAAATGGAATTGTTAAAAAAACAAAATATATCATTCAAATTATTTTCTAAAAAGTAAAAAATGAGTAAAAATTAATAAAAAAATATAATAATCATAAAAATATTTATCTAGTAAAATTTAGAAAACATGGACAGGGAATAAAAAAGATATTGTTAAGTGAGACATTAAAAATATAATATTCATTTAAAAGAAAGCATCTTTAAACTATCATATCATTAAGGGGAGTGATTATTAAGTGATTTGATTATGTCTTTCAGCTTTATATTCAAATAAATCAAGTAAAAATTAAACATAATATAATCAAAAATCATTTCACAAATAATTCTAACATGGTCTAATAAATAAAATAGATGTTTAACCTAATAAAGGGAAATTGAGTTATGAAATCCTTTATCTCGTGATTTTCTTTAATTTTTCAAACTATAACCTATAGTATAATGGTATAAATATGGTTATTAAATTATTCCATAAATATATACATAATTATAGTACCTTATATTATCATTTTATAGCATATTTTCAACTATTCATTAATAATATTTCATTTTTTTTCATTGTTTAAGGTGCCTTCATTTCATGTTTTAGGGATGGTTTTCTGTGAATAATTATAGATGTTCTCATAAAATGTAAATAAAACTATATGAGTGAAATTATATGGTATTAATTCAAATAAATAAGTTTAAATAGTCCCAAATATAATTTATTTTCAAATAAATTGATGATTCATTTGATAAAACTTCTATGGTAAACGTTTAGTTTATTTTGGTGGATTTTCTAACCCTCAAGAACTATATTTATTTTATTTAATATTGTGTATATATATTTGTTCAAAAACATGAAATATGTTTTAATATTAATATTAAAATCTTATTCAAACAAAATAAAACATTTATGACTATCCTTGATGGAATTAATGGAAATCATTATCCATATGTATGGTTTATCGCCATAATTTAGCCAATGAATTTGTTTCGTTGAATAATAGGCGATTTAGAAAAGGGGTGGATAAAACATATTCCATTATAAATATTTCATTCTGGTATATACATGATATTTTAGTTATTATTATTTGATGGATTAATGAGGTGTATAGATGTTATAATAAGAAATGAAATTAATAGAGGTGGTTTGAGTAAGTTACCACTTGAATATCACCACCTTGAAGGAACCCTTTAAGAATATGGAATTTTTATTTTGATGAGTAAATTGGCACTTATATTTGAGGAGAGTTTGGAGGATTCTTTTTAGCATATATGTAAATATAATCAGGTATTTTAAGGAGAAAGGGGTGGTGATTAGTGGTATTTATACTTGAGGATATGAGGTTTCAAGAAATTAAATAATTATAATTGTATATTTAAAGAAAAACCCAATTGGTTGAAATTAATTAAAAAAGTACTGATCAATAATTAATATTTTAAATTATTTTTAAGGTTAACAATACACATAAAAAACCAATTAATGTTGTAATTTTCTAGGAATTGTATTGTTTTACAATTTTACTTTAACCGGTTGCATTATTTTTCTTAGACGACAGAAAATCATTTTTTACTATGGTAAATTTTTTATGACTATAAATGAAAATGACCATAGAATCTAATTTGTAACTATTGATTCCAAATATTTAATCCAATTTTTTTTCAATTTAATAATGTTCTGGAAATAAATTCTAAATATGTTACGCTTATAACCCTCAAAACCTGTTTTTATGGTAAAAATCATGGTTTTCATAATTTCTAAGAATGTGTTTCTAAATGTAACAACTTATGTGTTATGTCATTCCCTAGATAAATTTTTATCAATAATAAGGGAAAAAATTTAAAACATGATCATATAAAAATTATTTAAAAAGAGTTATAATATTTTATAATTAGAGTATTTTCAATTTTGACCTAATAAATACATTTTTTATTTTATTACCAAAAACATTAAACTAATATATATTTTAACTAAATGAGTCTAAAAATGATGTTTATTATTTCAAATTAGTTTTATAATATTTTTAAAAAATTAATTATATTTATTTCTTAAAAAATCAATAAAAATTAATTTTGTATGAAAACATATATTTGAAGAATAAAATGACTTTACTAAAAATGATGTGTTCATTTCCTAAGAATAATTAAATTTTTATTGAATGTGAAATTTATATTTATTTTATAATGTAGTTAAAATTATTCAAATGAGCCAATTTAATGGCTAGTTTATGAAATTCATGTAAAGATAGTAATTTTTTTGATTTTTTTTAAGATCAATGTTCATTTAAATATATGCTATCAGGCATAGTGTTCTTTTAAAATCCTAAGTAATATTTTCCACTCCTTAAATATATTTCATCATCAAAATTTAACCTTTTGATTGGTAATCATGGGGTTAACATTTTAAAATACCCTTATAGAAATACTACATCATAAATAGGGATAAAAAATACTCTTAAAATAGGGAAAGGAAAATGTGAATATTGCAAAAAAAATTGGGTTTTTGTATAAGATAAAAATTTTGGTAGTAGAACACATGGACATATAAAATAAATTTAACTATAATGTTCTAATAGATAGAGATATAGAATATATTCATTAGAATTTTTACCATCACCAAACAATAAATCTGTGATTGGTTAAAAGACCATTGATTTCTCAATAAGAAAATTTAACGATTAACAATTTTGTTCCAAAATACTATTCCTATAGTTCAAGAATACTTTTACTTACTTGATTAATAAAATATAGAAGTATCCTTACCTGATAGGTATAGTATCATCCTTTAAATAGTTTCCATCAAAAACACATCTGTTTTGTCCAAAATAATTTTCAACCTTTATTCATTAAATAAAATTACAAAATATTATATTTATTAAATTCATATAGGGTTACTAAAATGAAACTATAATATATCTATTATATCATTTAAATAAATAAATCAATGTTATACTAGACATGAAATGATGTAGGCCACAATTAGGAGATGCACCCTTATCACCCTTAAGGTGTGGGTTCATGCATCGCAACTATGCCAGTGGTGATGGTTTGTTTCCCAACCTTCTAGTTGTACATTATATAAAAATATATTACTATAATCCTTATAACATTTCCAAAATAATAATAATATATTCAAAATTAATTAAATTTTTTAACCCAAAATTTTATCTCACATATATCATTTTTCATTCAAAAATATATAATAACCCATTTTGCATCATTCTTTTGAGTCTTTAGTAATCCAATGACAATGTCAATAATAATATAATCCCTTACTCAAATAAATGAAATTCCAAAAAATACTTTTTATGAAAAAATCAGTAAAATTTACTATTATCATACCGTAATATCCTTAAAGAGTGAAAGTTCGTTTCATATATCTCAAACTATTTTCTAAAACCAATATAGCTGGCATAATTTATCCAATATGCTTAAACATGTTAATATTTCAAACAATGTCCAAATATTATCTTAAAACATTTCATAAATGTTTAATCTTATAACCCTTCTAAAATATCATGATCCAAAACATTATATATAGGGTTATAAAATTCTAAAATTAACTTATCAGTAATCTATCATAAAATATAAAGTAGATCAAAATAACTACATACCACACATGTGAATAAATTCATCATGTATTATCTTGATACATAGTAATAATCTAAATTTCCATAAAACCATATTGAAAACATTCATGCTACCTTATTTATTATTTAAAATATATATAATTGGATATTTTCCTAAAATCCAAAAAAATATCTATTAATGGTATTATAAACCACTTTGTCAATAAATAATTAATCATCTACATGGTTGTCAGTAAATTCCAATTTACTTGATAGATATCATTCATATATTCATCCCAACATCATTATGTTAATATTAGGAACATATTAAAGGTTATGATTCATTCAATCATGTGTTTTCCAAGAAGTTCAACATTCCACTGAATCAATTTTATTGGTAATTGGTACGATTCAAAAAATTCTCTCAAATTCATAAATAAAAAGTATTACCATATAGTCCTTATACATTACATTATTCTTATAACAACAATTTCATGAAAAATATTTCATGGATCCAAATACACAATCACAATAATCATTACATTTTTCCTATATCAATATCATAAAATTCACCTTGATCCCTTAGATTCTTATAATGTATATTCCATTGACACTTTGGGAATTATTTTACATGATCCCACATCTCATTATTATTAAAATATTTCACAATTTATTTCTTTCTCTCTGAATCATGATCCTGGTGTCCTTTCACTACAAACTTATAAAAAACTCTAATTCCCTTTAGGAATGTACTATGGTTTTTCATTCCAAAATAATAAAATGTGGGAAAATATTTATTCCCCTACATCCTTTTATCCATATTTTTATCTGTCATCTTTTTTTTTACTTTCTTTCTTTTGTAGGGATAAGACGTGGAAGATTACTTTTATGTCTTGATGAAACATGATACTATATCCCCATGTGGTGAGAGAATGTTTAGAATACTTGTGACTTTTAAGAATATAATTAATTCCATCAAATAGGAAATCAATCATAATCTTTGGATTACATATGTTTCCCATGGAATGTTCTTCTATACTTATAAAATTGGATTCATACGTAAAACATTTCTCATACTCCTTTTGACTCAAACTCAATAATTTTCTATTCATATCTTCTCATTGTTCGCATGGGATATATTTTTACAAAAAAAGTTTCTTAAAATCTATCATGACTCCTCCCCTAGGGCATGTTCCATGAATCCCCCAAGACTGCCTCCCAGAGGCCAGGGGTTGGACACTAGCATCAAAGGAATCAACCTGCAAGTGGGAGGAATTTTCCTGAGTAACTATACACTCACAAAAACAACCATGTCCCAAAAAATGAAAGGTAAACATGAATTACACTAAACAATAACAGAGAAGAGGTACAAGCTAAAGGTCAAATGGGCCAGAATACAAAAAAAATAAAAGGAAACTGAAAATATGAATGTACAAAAAATATCTTGAAGTCTTATATTGAAAACCCCACCTGATGGTAAGTACATAGTAGCTGCTGGAAGCTATAGAAGTATGCCCTGCCTTGTCCTAGGACACCATACCCTCCTTCTTGGTGTTTGTTTTCTACACAAGACACGACATGTGTGGGTGAAGCCTGTGTAAGGGTGAGTAAAACAATACTCCTTAGGAACCCTGAAACTTAAAGGAAATACCACAAAGCAATCTACAAATAAAACCACAAAGCATGATTATTAAGTAATAGATCTCACACCATGTTTAATCTGGTGAATATAAATCATGAACATCAGTCACAATATTGGACACCTTGTTCTTCTGTGGTGCTCATCCCTAATTAGTACAGTGGATACACTTGGTCACATAGAGCCTCACCCAACCATGGGCCTGCTGGGTCACATAGAACTGCTTCCCACTAGTCGATGAATATTGTGGTACTAATAAATGATTAGTACCATGGGAATGATGGGTCACAGAGATCAAATCTCCACCTTGGGCATTCCACGTCACACAGAGTCGCTTCCCACCATTGGTCATCGTACTGAAGTACTCATTCCTGATGATTATCATGGGTCTGCCTGGTCACACAGAGATTCTCTCCTCCATGGGCCTATTGAGTCACACAGATCCACTTCTCACAGGGCCATCGTATCCAATCTACATAGGGTCTCTTGTCATGATTCTTCGGGTCTTAGTTTTCTGTAGGATCTCCGAATTTAGTGTGCTTGATTTTGAGAGAAACCACTCCTCAAGACATTCTTCAGATTCTAACATCCATGTAAACCTCTTTATAGTATTCAAAAAGATCCTCCTCATCGAAATGGTTCCAACGATATAAACATATCGTCAATTAAACGCTCGGTTTTAGATATATCAAAGTTTTAGTAAATAGGGGAAGGTTGCGTCCGGGCCTGGTCTGAGCTGGTCGGACCGACCTGACCAACCCAACACATGGGTTCCGCATGACTCAGCCCGATTCAGCTGATTCGACTCAACCCAGTTCGGGTATAGGCTAGGCCCATTGAGCCTTGTTGGGCCCTGCCCGGTTCCGTTGTGGGTCCAACCCACCGGGTCTCCCAACTGCACGAATTTATCTAGCTTGGCCCGCACTGGCGGACTAGTTATCTTTCCCCGTTGTCCAAGACAGTGATAATAGGTCATCTTAATCCATCCTAGGATGCACTATATCCCGGTTTTCATGCCCCAGTCTGACCCACCTTTCGGACTGGTCTTCTCTTCCTGGCCCACGAGTGTGGGCCGATTCTCCTCTAACCAAATGCATGGGCGTCCAGTATGCAGCGCACCATGGCCAGATATGCTGGCCCCACTTTGAGTTTTTCATGCTGTCACTGTACCGCATTCTAGCAAGGTACCACGGCCCACAGGCGTGGGCTGCTTCGTCGATGCGGTCGGGTGGCCGCCTCTGCCACTGCCAGTCATTGGCCATTGTCGGCGGCTCCTGCCTCCTCTCCGCATCATGAGCCAACGGTGTCTGGCGCCCCTCTGGCATTCCATCGTAGCACACTGATGGGTTCATCTTTAGGCCACCGGGTCTACTTTGGTGGTATGTTTTTCATATCGTCTACACCTCTGGTCTCAATGGGGTTTTGCTTTCCCGTCTAAGGCCTTAAAATCACTTCGCTGTCAACTTGTAGATTTGGCCATGAAAAATGTACAAGGAGGAGGGGCTCAGGACTTATTAATGTCAGCTCATGCCCTCCATATTAGAGTCTAAATATAGGGATGATTAGTATTGGAGTTCAATCAAACAATTAACTAATCCTGATCAAAAAATCCCAAGAAAAAGGAACCCTCCTGCAAGAACAAGAAATCCATGAATAAACCTATTTGTGGGTTGATCCTTGTTCATCATTTTAGAACATAGAACAAAAAAAAGAAATTAAAAAAAAAACAACCCCTACCTAGAGGAGTTTCATCATTGGGGTGATCTATTCGCAGGTATTCTATTGACATTCGTTGATCTCCAACCCCGTTCCCAGGGTGTGTCAATGTCGTTGGCAATTCTCTGGTGTTCATTGTTCTTCATTGGAGAGGATTTTCTCTATAGGTTCATCAGAGTAATTTAACATTTAATTCCCCAGCATTTTATATCATTAATAGAGAAATGTGTCGCTACATTTCTATTTTTTTATGTTTCTAATTTTCTGTGTTTCCACGCAGTTATGTTGATTCATTAACAAAACAACATGTATATTTTACTTCTGTTAAGGTGTCTCATTAAAGGGGATCATCGCTGCACCGTAGTTTTGGCATGCCACCTCTCAATGGTGAGAAAAGGAAAATAAAATAACTTTTTAAGTTATTTTATTTTATTCAGAAATGTCTTAAACTATATTTTTGGGTCGACCCTCGTCGGTCGATGTTAATTAATTTCTCGGCAAATCCCGACATTATGAGTTCAATGGTGCCCTCTAATTTTCTATTCGAGTACTGGTTTAAAATCTAGAAAAACTTGATCACAAATTTACATAAATAAACTAAAAAAAGTTCAAAATTCAATTTTGGGCTCACCATTCCTTGAAATCAGGTGTCATCAATGCTTTTAGTCTTGAAATAATCCCATATAATTTTTTCTTAAATTATATTGAATTTCAAGGTTATTACATTACCCCCAATTTTAGGGATTCATGTCCTCATAAGCCACAAGAAATATAAACAAAAAATGGGTGTACTAAGCACAAATCATAGTATCCCGCTCCAATATGGCCTTCTAGAGGTTCCCACACTACCGCCAAACACGCACCAGAGTAATCAACTGTATGCAAAGAACTTATTCTTGTCAATCCTCTATCTCTTTTGGGAACTCCGCAAATGTTTCCCCATTATCTATGTCCTTCCTTTCCATGTCGATGATGTGTGATGTATCATGAACATACCTCCTCAGCTATGACATGTGGAAAACATCATGCACCCGATGCATTTGTGGGGGGAGAGCTAGGTGGTACACCACCTTGCCAACTCTGCTCAGAATGTGGAAAGGTCCAATAAACCTCAAAGTTAACTTGTCACCTTGGCCAAATCTCTGCAATCCCCATAAAGGTGAGACCCAAAGGAAAACATGGTCTCCCTCCTTGAACTCTAAGGGTCTCCATCTCCTGTCATTGTAAGATTTTATGTCTCCTATGTGTATTCCTCATCCACTCCTGGATGATCTACACCTTCTCAGTGATAGGCAGTACCAACTCTATACCCCTGAGTGCTCACTCACCTCAGTCTATCCAGCAAAAAGATTATCTACAAGTCTACTCGTACAAATCCTTGAATGATGACATGATAATGGTGGATTGTTAGCTATTTTTTTATGCAAACTCCACCGGTCGTAGGTGGTTCTCCCATCTATGACCAAAATGGAGGATATAGTCCCAAAGCATGTTCTCCAAGGTTTATATGGTCTGCTCTGTATAACCATTAGTATGAGGGTGAAAAGCTATGCTTAAGCACAGCTGAGTCCCGAACACCTCTTATAATCCCTTCCACAACCAGGATGTGAAGAGAGCATCACGGTTTGAGACGATTGTCGAGGGAACCCTGTGAAGCCGCATTGTCTCCTAGACGTAGAGGAATTCCAAGACCTATACAGATCACTACTATCGAATGGGTAGGAAGTGATAAGACATGGTGAGTCAGTCAACGATCACCCAGATAGAATTTTGGACATTGGACTTGTGTGGTAAGACCATCACAAATTCCATCTATATACCATCTCACTTCCACTCTGGTACCTCAAGTGGTTATGGCAAGCCAATTGAAACCTGATTCTCATCCTTTACTTACTAACAAGTGCGGCACCTTGAAATAAACTCAACCACCTATTTCTTCATTCATGGCCACATGTAATGATGTAAGAGATCATGGTACATCTTCACAACTCCAGGATATACCACCAAGGGGGGGTATAAAACTCCCTCAAAATCTCTTCCCACAATTCCACTAGTACTACAGTGCCCTTTGAAAATGATGATGTGCACTCCACCTATCAAAAATCAATCAAGTGCCTGTCTTGAGGATAACTAAGCATGTTGGGACTTAAAATCAATATCCAAAAGTTCTACCTCCCTAACTCACTATAAGAGTGGGGGATTGATAGTCATTGGCTTAAGGTAAGCTACTCCATCATCATCCACAAATGATATCTGCATCACTGCTAGATGCCTTGTCACCTCACTCAGTAGCTGCAAACCAGACCTCCTGCTGAGTGCGTCTGCCACCATATTCCCCTTCCCAGAAGTATAGACTATCTCAAAGTCATAGTACTAGAGGAACTCTAGAAATCATCGCTACCTCATGTTCTGGTCCTTCTAGGAGATGATATACCTAAGAATCTTGTGATCGGAGTAGATGTTAAACTATTCACCCATTAAGTAGTGACTCCCATGTCTTCAGAGAAAAGACCACTACTAGAAACTCCAGGTCATGGGTCATGTATTTTTTCTCATGTTGCCTCAACTTTCATGAATCATATGTGATCATAGTTTGATCTAACATTAGAACACAACTTATTCTAGTCCCTAATGGGTCGTATAAACCCACATACCCAACACCCTCCTCTGGTAGTCTCAAGATGGGTCGCTCATCAGTCTCTGCCTCTACTCCTGGAAACTCTACTGGCACTTCTTCATCCATATAATGGCTTTTCCCTTATTTTTCAAAGATAATAAGGGTGATACTACTCTATAAAATTTGTGAATAAACCTTCATTATTAACCAGGCAACCCCAAGAAACTCCTCACCTTAGTCACCTTTTTGGGTGGCTTCTAAGTAAGAACTGCCTCTATCTTCACTGGATCTACTATGAATCTAGCCTTTGAGATGGCGTATCACAAAAAGTAGGCCTCCTGAATACATAACTAGAACTTCAATATCTTACCATAAAGATGGTTATCTCATATTATATCCAAAACTATTTGTAGGTGTGTAGCGTGATCCTCTTCTAATGACAAATACACCAAGATGTCATCAATGAAGACCACCATGAAGCTATAGAGGAAAGGTTTTAAGATCATTTTCATGAGTCTCATGAACACTTATAAGGAATTATTCATGCCCAAGGGCATCACTAAGAACTTGAAGTGTCCATACCAGCATCTAAAGGCTTCCTTCGGTACATCCTCATCCCATACACGAAGCTAGTGATAGCCAGATATGAGGTCTATCTTTGAGAACCACCTCGATCCCTTAAGATGGTCAAAGAGGTCATCAATTCTTGGTACAGGATATTTTTTATTCATGGTCACCTGGTTTAGGTATCAGAAGTCCACGCATATCCTTAAGCTTTCATCTTCCTTCTTGAAAAACAACACTGGGGATGCCCATGCCGAAACATTGGGCCTTACGAATACATTCTTCTACAAGTACTTCAGTTGTACCCTTATCTCATGAATCTTCACATAAGCTATCTGATATGCTGGTGTGGATATCTATGCCATTATAGGGTACATGTCGATGCATAATCTTACCTCACTGTGAGGTGGTAGTCCTGGAACATCATCGGGAAAGACGACTTCATGTTTTTCCACCACTACAGGAAATATTGGACTCCTCTTGTCCACTGCACTGAGGGTGGGGCAAGCCAATTGGTGAGTGATCAGCTGCACTCTCCTCCAAGAATGTCTATCACACACTTCAAGAGTTCCCTTATTATCGGTGAAGGAAAACCTGGTTCCATATTTATGGAAACACCACACTTTATTCCTAATACAGTTGATATGAGCATGAACTATGGATAACTAGTCCATACCCAAGATGAAGTCGTAAGGCCTTGATGCTGCCACTATGAGATATCAGCCGAATATCTTGCTAAAAAGAGTAATTTGACACTACAAGAACCACTTTTTAATCGTCGAATACCCTCTTGTAAGAGTCTCTAATCATAAGGATCGGGCCAACGGATCCACCAGAATCTTCGAGACTCGAATGAGGTTTGTGGAATGGAAAGAGTTACTAGCACCAGTGTCTATAAGAACTGCAACTAAGGTAGAGTAGACACAGATCATACATCTAATCATTTTCGTAGCACCATGATCATTAGCCTCCACTGCTTGAAGTTGAGCTCACCCATGTCCATTTAGTCCCTGAGGTCAGGGTGGACCACCTAGGGTGGTGGTGGTAGTACCTCGAACCATCGCTCACCGCCCACTACTCAAACTGCTCCCCTACCTTTGTGGTCTCTTGGCTATCTACTGATCATCTGTGCAGTGGTTCGAGCAGTCACAAGCCATGTGTCCCTACCCACATCCTGAGTAGCATGCCCTATTCCGCTGTTGACCCCCACTACCATGGTAGCCTCTCACCACTGATCATGTGTCCTGGGGTCACCCTCCAGAAGATCTGGACCTCTTGGACCTCTGTGTCATCTATCGGCTACCCGCATGGATGAATTATCCACCTTTCAGTCAGTGGTAGCTCCCACCGTTAGTTCCCACTATGTGAGGAAGCTCTCTACTAGAAGAGCGTGCTCTATCACTCTAGCCTTAATAGGGGTGATGAGGGAAATCATAGATTCCCTGATCTCACGTTAGAGTCCCTAATCAAAGTTTTGGTCCCTAAGGAAAAGGTCTCACACCATGTTCATAAAGTAGAGGGAAAGGTCTGTAAACCTGATAGAGTACTCATCCACTAACATGCTTCCCTTCTCTAGGTGAATAAAATCCTATATGCGCACTGAGTGAAAGGTCACAGGAAAGAAATACTCCCAGAAAATACGCTCAAAGTCATCCCAAAAGAGGGTCATCTCATCATGATTTTGAATGTTAAAACTCCAATATCTCCCTACCAATTCTTAAAGAAGGCTCGTGGCTAATATCACCATCTGGTCAAGTGTAATCCTCACTAAGTAGAAGACCTACGTCACTGCCTCCAGCCAGTCCTTAGTGACCTAAGGATCTATCTCTCCCCTGAACCTAGGAGGTCTCTGTATTTGAATCTCATGTAAGGCACTAAGTCTGCGTACGTCCTCCACTAGTAACACGGGCAGTAACGGTTAATAAACTAGTAGTGGCAATGTTGGTGCACAACCCGGTGGGGAAATCTCAAGCACTAGTCTCGAAACCAACACCTCATCGCTAGGTGGGTTGTCCCCACAACCATGTATTAGAAACATAGCGGGTCATCCACATTGAGGCATATTGAAATGGACCAAGATGGACCACGTTCAATAGATTATACCTAGTGAGATGACTCTTATTCAAGAAGAACATAAGGAAACAGTCAATTCCTCTATGATTCATGCAATGAGTTTTTTTATGTATAGAGCTAAAAAGCAGAATTCAAGGTCTTGGTGTATGGATACGTCATCCACTACACCAACACTGGACTCCCTAAATCGGAAAGTCAAACTCTAAACATTTAACATTGTTTCCCAAAAGAAAAAAAAACTCTCAGTCTTTTAAGTAGAACCATCCTCCCTTTGATACCACTTTTTCACGAAATGTCCCACAGGGCTCATGTCGTGACTCCCCCAATCCCGCAACATGAAGGCCAGGGGTTGGAGACTAGTGCCGAAGGCATCAACCTACATGTGGGAGGAATTTTCCTGATTACTTATATGCACACACACACAACCACGTCCCAAAAACTGGAAAGGTAAATATTCATGCCACTAAACAACCAATGAGAAAAGGAACAAGTTATAGGTAAAATGGGATAGAATACAAACCCAATAAAAGACAACTAGAAACCAGAAACTAAAAAAGATCTCTTGAATATGTCTACTGAAAATACCACCTGATGGTAAGTGCAGAGTAGCTACTGGATGCTGTAGAAGTATGCCCCGCCTACCTGATCTCATTGGTCCCTACCTGGTACTAGGCCACCAATCCCTCCATATAGGCATTGGTCGTCTGCATAATACATGACACGTGCGGGTAGGTGAATCCTATGCAGGGGTGAGTAACACAATACTCAGTAGGTACCCCAAAACAAAAAAAAATGACCACAATGTAATCCACAAAGAAAACCCTGAACCATGATCATGAAGCATGATAGCTCACATGAGGTATAATCTAGATAATAGAAAGAAATATTTTTAGTCGCAATACTGGACACCTTGGGCTTCTTTAGTTCTCCTCCCTCATGAGTACCATGGGTATTCTAGGTCACATAGAGCCACTCCCCACCATGGGCATGCCGAGTTACATAGAGTCACTTCCCACTAGTCTTGGACTGTTGTGGTACCCATCCCTAATGAGTATTATGGGTATGTTGGGTCACCCAAAGCTGCTCCCTACCATGGGTCGGTCATTTCACTTACAGTTGCTTCCCACCTTTGTCCATCATGTTGAGGTATGCATCCCTGATGAATACAGTGGGTCTGTCGGGTCACACAGAGTCACTCCCCACCATGGTCCCACTAGGTCACATAGAGCCACTTCCCACTAGGCCATCGTAGCTGGTCCACATAGGGTTTCTTATTAGTAGTATTTGAGTCTTAGTTAGCCGTCAGATCTCTGCCCGTAATACGCTTAATTCAAATAGAAATTACTCCTCAAGAAATTTTTTGTATTATAACATTCATTTAAGCCTCGTTAGAGTAAGCCAAAATATTTACCTCATCGTGAGGATTCCAATGCTGAAAATTGATTGTTAATAGGATGTTCGGCTTGAGAGATATTGGTGTTTTAGTAAACAGGGGTCGGTTGTGTCTGGGCCTGGTTCGACCCGGTCCTATCGACTAGACCAATCCATCCTGTGGGTCCCACATGACCCAACCTGCTTTGACTGACCCGACCGGAACCGGTTTGGGTTTGGCCCAGCCTGGTCCAGCCTGGATTGTGGGTTAGGCCCATTGGGCATTGTTGGACCCTACCCGATTTGGTCGTGGGTCAATCCCATCAGGTCGCCCAGCAACATGGATTTATCCAGCCTGGCCAGCACTGGTGGGACATTTTAAACCAACCTAGTCCGCATTGCGCCCTGATTTTCACTCCTCGTTCTGGCCCACCTGAAGGACCGGTCTCCTCTTCCCGTCACAGGAGTGTGGGGAGTTTCTCCTCTAGTCAGACGTGTGGGCGTTCGGATTGTAGAACACCACGGATGGCTAATCTGAGTTCACTTTGAGTCCTGCACATAGTTTCTGGACCACGTGTTGGTGAGGTACCACAAGTCGCTTCATCGACATTGTCGGGTGGTCGTGTCCGCCATTGCTAGCCTTTGACCAATGACAGTAGCTCCTACCACCTCGCAATGGCCCAAGATGTACACAACTACTGCCCCCCCCCCCAGCTCGCCATCATCCGCCCACTTCTAGCACTGAAAATTTTCTTCCTCATGCCATTGGGTCTGCTCTGGTGAACCATTCTTCGCGCCATCTACGCCTTCGGTCTTCATTGGTTGTCACATTCCCGGCTAGAGCCTTGAAATCTCCTCACCATCAACTAGGAGATTTTTTCATGAAAAACACACAAGGAGGAGGGGCTCGGGAATTGTTTGTATCAGCCCATGCCCTCTATATTAGATTTTATATGTGGGGAGATTTAGGATTGAAGTTCTATCAATCAATTAATCAACCCCGATACAAGAATCCCAAGAAAAAGGAATCCTCTCGCAAGAACGAACAATCCAAAGATCAATCTATTTATTGGTTAATCTGCATTCATCATTTTAGAATGAATAATAGGAAAAAGGAAATTAAAAAAACACACAACCCCTACCTAGAGGAGGTTCATCATTGGAGCGATCCATTTTTGGGGATTCTATTGGTGTTATTCGCTCTCCTATCCTATTCTTGGGGTCTGTCGATGTCGTTGTCGATTTATTGGAAATTTGCATTCGTCATTGAAGATGATTTTCACCATAGGTTCGTCAAAGGAATTTCATGTTTGATTCCCCAACATGTTATCTCATTAATAGAGAAACACATCACAACATTTATGTTATGCTGGTTTTCCACGTCGTTATGTTGTTTCATTAATGAAATAGTGTGTCTATTTCACTTCTGTTAAGGAGTCTCATTAAAGGTGCTTGTTGTTGCCTTGTCACCTCACCGCAATGATGGAATGCCACCGCTCAACGGTGATAAAAGGAAAATAAAATAACCTTTTATGTTACTTTATTTTTTTCCTAATTGTCTAAACACTATATTTTATAGTCAACCCTCGATAGTCGAATTTAATTCATTTCTAAGAGAATACTGACGTCATGAGTTCTATGGTGCCCTCATATTTTTTATCTGAGCACCTATTTAAAGGTTAGAAAAACTCACTCGCACATTTATATAAATGAACTAAAAATTTTCAAGATTATATTCTAGGCTCATCAGGCCACGGAATCAGGTGTCTTAAAAGTTTCTAGTCTCAAAATAATCCCATATAACTTAAAAAATATATACATGGAATTTTCAGGACATTAAAAAACCCTTCCATTCCAGGTTTTCTATTCCATCCTCCTCTTAGTGTTTTCATTAAATGACCAATATTTATGTTCATCTCCAAATAGATGATGAACTTACATGAAAACCTTCTACCTTTCATTACATTATATGGTTAAAAATATATTCTCAAAATAAATTATCCATTTCTCAGCTATAATTGGATTCTTAGTTCTAGTAAATGATGGAGGTCATGGTCACCTGAAGTTGTCTAAAATCAGTACACCATGTTGTGGATCAGTAGGATTCTTTATATGGGAAATGTTATTTCTCATAAACAAAGTCGGTTGTTCAAATATAATTATAATTTGTCTAGAACCAGATGTATCTCCAGCTCCAACTTCAACATCATTATATTTCTGAGGAGTCCAATCTATATATTGATTATGTTAATTGATATAGTTTATAATCCTTCTACAAGGATCCATTTCTAAATAGAATAATACATTATATTAGATTAGTCATTATGAAACATAATGCATAATTACCAAACTACTTAATGTATATTTAAAATTTAAGTATAATTAATCTCAAAATCATAAGTTCGATTTCATTGGGAGTATCTCTGAATTCTTCCATGATATTTTTATCTCTAATATATTTTTTCCAAAATATAGTTCCCACTGTTTCTACCAAACTAACTTTGATAGAAACTATAAATACCTCAAACCTAGTAGCCTAGAGTCAGTGGTTACTTTATTACATTGGTATAATATGAAAGGAATCACATCTTCATGGACAGAATAGTTTAGTAGTTTTGAAAAACTAGTTACACACATCAAAAATACATTATAAATTAAAATATAGAATAAAATATAGTGAATACTTTGATAAAATAGTTATTCTTTGATCATAACCCTGCATATCGACCATAATAAACATTTAGTAATCCTGGGAAAAAATAAAACACAAGACATTGGTGAGCTCAGATGCTCAGTAAGTGTATGTATACAGTAGAAGATATCATAAATAAGAAATAAAAATTATAAAAATTTAAATAACTAAAACACATTCCATTTAATCAATAACATGATCATAATATGTCCTTAATAATAGATGATCATATAATTCCACATAAATAATCACATGTTATAGAAAACATAACCATCGATATTCAAATAACAAAATAATCACATGAAAATAAATAATTAATATCATAGTGATGGAATGGATAATTTCGGATATCTAAAACTTACCATAGAGTCATTGTGACATGAATATAATAATATTAGGTATTCATTCCAAGATTCATATTAATGTGTATAACTTTGACCAATCACAATCTAGTTTTTCTAATGAGACCTACCAATACATCGAGGATATATAGAAGGACCCACCGACAACTTACAAAGTCCAATGCATTCCTCATCTTAAAGGGGTGAAACACAGTCAACATAAACATTAGTATTCAAACTAGCATAAAAAATGTTAATAATTTTCCCAATCAATACACATAATCATAAACCATCCAGAGTGATATGGTGAACGGTATAAAAATTGAATATCCCCAATCAAAATGATCATAAAACATTTACAAAAATATGGAAAATGGTATCATAAGATACCAACCTCAAGTAATCATAATATTCAACAATGGATGCTGACAAAGATGAAAATACTTTAAAATAGATCATTGAACATTTTATGAGGAAAATACCCTTTTAACTATGAAAATCACTTATTTTTAAAAGGTTGTAAAATTATAAAAGTTTAATTTTTAAAAAAAAATTATAATGTAAACACGTAAATTACCATCAAATAATTATGGTAATAGGATAATAGGAAAACAAACTCATTCTATATAAGCTTAAAAACATTCCTTTCAAATTTTTTCTGGAAAATTATCAAGGATCATTTTTTAGAAAATGACAAAATAGAAATCTAAACATGTTTTGTAAAAATTAAAAAATGAGTAAAAATGAAACTAAAAAATCATAAAGGAATAGTAAAAACATTTTTGGAACTAGTTTTATAAAACATGGAAGGGGAATAAAAAGTGAGTTTTAAGGGAAACATTAAATGGATGATTTTCTTTTTAAAGAAAGCCTCTTAAAAATAAAATATCATTGAGGGGAGTGTTAATAAATTAATTAGATTATGTATGTAAGAAATATATCCACATAAAACAAGTGTAAAATAAAAATATGATAATAAAAAATCATTTTAAACATAATCTTAACATAAAATAATAAATAAAGTATGTGTTTAACCCAATGAATGGAAATTGAGTTATGAAATAAGTTACCTAATGGTTCCCTTTAGTTTATGTTTTATAAACTCATATAAAACAATTTAAATAATGTTAATAAATTATTAAATAACTATATTCATATTTATAATACCACATATGATCATTTCATAACATCTTGCTACCCTTTAATTAATAATATTTCATTATTTTTATTGTTTTAGGTGTGTTTGTTTCACGGTTTCATGGAAGATTAACTGGTGTATAATCGTGGATGTTCTTATCAAATTTAAATAAAACTCAACAACTGAAATGAAATTGTGTTAATTAACATAAAAAGGTTTAAATTTTCTAATATATCATTTTTATTTCATACATTAGTATGTTTCATTTTATAAAACATTAATGTTAAATGTTTAGTTTATTTACAAGGTTTTTTCAACAATCATGAACTAGTTTTGTTTTATTTAATATTATATAAATATATTAGTTAAAATATGAAATATGTTATAATATACTTATTAATATGTTATTTAACCATAATAATACTTTTATGATCATCCTTCATAGCATTAATAGAAAATGAAAAATTATTATCCACGGAGATAGTTAACCGCCATAATTTGAAAAATGGTTTTGTTTCATGGAATAAGATGATATTGAGAAAATGGGTGGATATAAGATATTAAATTATAAATATAAAATAATATTATATAAAAGATAATTTATTTATTATGATTTTTTGGATGAAAGAGGTCAAGATAAGTTAGAAGATGAAACGAACTTAAGAGATGTGGGTTGAGAGAGTTGCCTCATAAATATCACCTCCTTGAAGGACCCCTTTCGAAACATTAAATTGGAATTTTGGGGAGACTAGAGGCACATATAACTAGGAATAGTGGGTAAGATAGTGTTTGGAAGCTATTTTAAGAGATTAATTTATTTTGAGGAGAAATGGGGTGGTGAGGAGTGGTATATATACTTGATGAGAGGTGGTTTTATGTGATTAAATAATGATTATTTTATATTTAATGGCAACCAAATATGGGTGGAATTAATTAAAATAATTGTGATTGATAATTATTTTTTAAATGTCTATTTAAGGTTGATAAACACACTATATACCAATTTAATGTTGTATTTTTTATTTATTTAAATATTTTACCTTTTAACTTTTACCCGCTACAATATTTTACCATTACTATGGTAAATCTTTTTTACAACGATATATTTTTATGAATAAAAATTAAAATGACCATATAAAATAATTTGGAAATAAAAATTCCAAATATGGAATCCATTTTATCTTATTAAATTTATTTAATTGATTAAAATAAATTTAAAATATGTTTTCTGTATAACTCATAAAAACGTTTTTTATAGATAAATTCATGGTTTTCATAATTTCTAAGAATAGTTTTATATATGTAGAACCTTATGTATTATTTAATTAAATAAAAATTTTTGATAAATAATAATGGATAATAAATTTAAAAACATTTATCATATAATAATTATTTCAAAAGAGTTATGGTATTTCAGAAAAATATTATTATCACATTTTAACCAAAAATGATATTTTTTTATAAATTCTATGAAAATTTTCCTTTGTTAATTTTGATGTAATGAATCAAAAAATAATGTCTATTTTTTCAAATAAATTATATAAGTGTAAAAAAATTATTTTTATTTGTTTTTTCCTAAAAATCAATAAAAATCATTTTTTGATGAAAACATATATTTAAAGAATAAATTGAATTTACTAAAATTATGTGTTCATTTCCTATGAATAATTAAATTTGTAGGAATATGAACATCATATTTATTTGGTAATTTATTTATTATTTTTCACACCCATTAATTTAATATATTTTTAATAATGGTCAAGTAAAAAATAATAATATTTTTGAGTTCGTTTAAGCTTGGTGTTCTGTTTAACATAAGCTATCGAAAATAGTTTTATTTTAGAATCATAGGGTGTTATATCTCTTGTAATATTATATAATATATGATTTTTGAATAGGATGAACATAAAATATACACATATATTATTGATTAGGTCCAATAAATAAAATAATATTTATCTATAAATCAATTTCTATTATGCCTCTAAACTCATTTTTATGGAAATCCAAAAAAAAGTTACATATAAATAATAAAAAATTGATATTATATTTTTTAAAAGTAAAATATGATGATTATTTAGTTTATCTATTTGGTTGTGATTTTAATTACAAAATATATTTAAATATTTATTTATAAAAATATAAACAAAATAAAAAAGAGTACACATAAAATAATTCATTTCTTAAAATAACCACTAGTTACATTATCCTTTATAAAGTAGCAATCCAAAAAAATATCTAATATTAATTTTGGGAATATAACATTGAAAAAATAATGTGGGATATTTTTGTAGATGAGATACACACTACCTAATTTTGTTTACAAATATACACATATACCAATCATATTGGATAAATATTTTTTGGATGGATAAGATGGATGTGCCTAATTTTTAGTAGGAGGGAAAGAGTTCATGAATTATTCCACACACATAATGGAATAATTTTTTCATATTATATTAGTTTCCTACCATTTTCTTTAATACCTGTAAATATAATTCATTTAAATTTATATAATGATGTTTCTTTTACTCTAACATATTGTATATTATCTCTCTATGATCATTGGGTCAAAAACACATGAAATAATAAGTTGTGTGAGTTTAGTACAAGATAAATTTTTGAAATATTTTTACTTAGGGGATTAATAATTGTATAAAACATATTAAATTTAATATATATTCATTATTTATCTAGAATTATTTATGAGATTCCTTCATAAATGATTAATTTTTTATTTTTAAAATAATTTGTATATGTATCTTTCAAGTTTATTATGAATTGTAAGTGATTAAAAATTATATGGGATAGTTTGTAAGAATTTATTGAAGTGTTTACAAATAGTATGTGTATTAATATTTAAATACACCTAAATTATTTATCTATAAAACTTTTTATCCTTTAATTTTCACATAAATAATTATAATGTTTTTTAAGCATTGTTGATATGTTTTGTTAATAGAGAAAACTATAAATTTATGAATTAATTTTCATAATATATAAAATTTTTAATCTCAAATTATACATATAGATACATGACACAAATAAGAGTAAATTATGAATCATGGGTAGATAATTTTAGTAATGTATAATGTACATCATAGGGATTACCAGACTTGAACTGTGAGATCTAGAGAACATATAGGGGTGTTAGTATGGTTATCAAACATTGAGGATAAGAAGTAATTTCATATATGGTATAAAAAAAGAAAAATACTAAAAACTACAAATATATGAATTGTTTAAATTGATTTAATGATTATAGGACCCATTTTCTTAAAATATAATTAGATTTTTGGTGAACTATAGGATTTTTTTGAGTTTGATTAGGGATAAACTACCTATATAAAAAACATAATGATGGTGTAATTCAGTATCAATACTAATATTGGAAATACATGTCACATGGGAACCTATTTTTGAAACACTTAATTAGTGATTCTACCCTCTAAAAAAATTATGTGAAAAATAAAATGATATAATGAGGTTTCTATTGTTTGATATATTAGTAACTGAATAAGACGAAAATTTGTTTCACCAAATAATTTTTTAATAAAAAAAATTATATATGAATATGTGGGTGCTCAAAATTTACTGTCAGTGGTAAAGATAGTGGTAAAAGATAACATCATATTTTATACATCACAAAATTTATTATGATGTCAAAGAGGATATTTTATTATTAAAATTAATGGACGAATGTAATGATGGAATGTGGAACACTAGAGGTAACATTAAATAACTATATTTTATAATTGAAGATCCCATGAATGGAGACCCAATATTTCAAAGGGAAAAATCCTTGAGATCATATGGTAAAAAATGGTGTAATTACTATTTTGACATATATATTTTAATTATGTATAACCTAGACACCTCATGGGAGAAATCAGATGGAGTTTCAAAGGATGTTATATCTATATAGAGGTGGTTCAATGTATGTAAAATTTTCTATATGAATTGAGAGTAAATTGGGATAGATTTTTTTACTATGGGAATATGGGTTATATAATGATTTTTCTAGAATGGAAATAAATGCTAATAATATGGTCCAATAGATATAAATTGGTAGGGATAGTGTTTAATACTCATAAAAATATTTATTTTATATTATTAACTATCATAGTAGACATTTTCAGTATAGTGGTGAAGAAGTTGTTATGGGGGATTTTTATTCCAATGGAGATATATATAGAAACATGTGAAATTTTTTTGAATGATTCACAGTGATAGTGAATGAAAGTGGGGATGTAAATTTTTAACACATAAATTCCAATCCTTTATAAGATATGTAAAGTGGTCATAAGTTGAATAGTAATGGATGTTCACCTTTTTATGAATGAAGTAATATTATAATATTTGATTGAAGATAGTATTTAGAAGACATTTTATGTAAAATTGAGAGAAAAAAACTTGGATGTTTAAACAAATTTATTTTAGTGTGTGTCATTGGAAACTTAACTTTTAATAATTATAAAAATTGAATATATTAGTGATAATTATTTTTAGTGATCATTATAGAAATACCTGAATAATATGAGGAAGTAAATTGTGCCCTGATTTAATGCATTTTTTTATTGATTGTAGAAGTAAAGATCTTTCTTAAAGGAAAAAACTATTTGTGTTCCATGTTTATGTGAAATGTGCAGTAACCATGGTTCCTTAGTGGAGATAGAAAAATTATGATATTAGAATGTCATATTAATAACATCAAATATTTAGTTGTTTTTGTAAGTGTAAAAGACTTGGACCTTCACTCTTAGATCCATTTCTAAATCATAATCATTATATTTTAATATTCGATACCAATAAACTCAACCCAATTTTAACTATACCAAATATTAAACTACAAAGAGAAATATTGTATCACCTACATATCCAAGGACCATTTAGGTTTAATGTTTTAGATAACTAGGATAAACTCTTACATAACAAATACAAATTTTGTAATGAGAGAATTATTTCCACTACACCCATATTTTCTTATACAACATTATGTGGGAAAAATTTCCCATAATATTATTCCAACATGAAACTTTTTATACATAATTTATTTAACATAGTTCTTCTTAACCAAGGAAATGGAATGTATATTAAATATGGTCTTAAATGCTCTATAAGGGTAAACATAATAATTAATGATTGAATTTCATCGGTGATAATCAGAAAATAATAAGTGTAGGATTAGATAATTAATGTAAATTATAATGAATTGGTAGAATTAATACACATATAAATTGGATTATAAATCATCAATCATGGAATAAATTGTTAACATAAGATTAGAGTAATAAATTCAACAATCAAGTCAAAAAATCATTTATATTGGATTTAGTAAAACTCATTGAAAACATTGATAAAACATTCTAGTATCTTGGAACATCATTTTCATATAACTATTAAAATATCTCTTATAAATGTGGTTACCTACCTAGTAAATTAAGATAATCTATTACCAAAAACCTATAACTGATTAACTCCATCTCTTTAACATATTCCTTATAGTTCTATAAAAAAACCAAACATATGTGTTATATAATTTAACCACAAATCCTTATTTTATAAAAAATCCACTCATAAATCACCCATACATTTGTCCGAGTACATTATAATGATGAAAACAATTAGAAACTATAACATTATAAAAACCCGTTTTTCATTAATAGATTTATTTTCCTATAGAAGTGAAATTAATTCCATTAAAATAAAATTGGAACAATCATAATACATCAAAACAAATATTTAGAATAATATAAAATTATCATATTCCCATTCGATCATAATAAAATAGAAAAGGATATATCCACTAACAAAAAATTATTTTAAAAGAACATTTAAACCATTTCTCAGAAAATGTGGAAAAATATCATTTAATATTTAAATTTTATAAAAAAATCAAACTATTGTGAAATAATTGAAAATAAAAAAGAAAATTAATAATATAAGATACAAATCAAATATCATTCATGGTGGTGGGAAAATATATTCATGTCAAGAAATATAAAAATTAATAAGCTCTTCAATCTTTTGTAAAGAGAGTCAAAAGTGACCCATCTGGAAAATATTATGAAATTTAAATTTTAAAAACATTTAGAAGAAGGTAAAAAACATGTAAAATTACATTATGAAATCATTTAATTTAAAAAAGAGCATTCTTAAATTAAGATAGATATAATGGATGAAGAGTTTGATTAAAATTCATTAAAAAAATTTAAACGGTGTTTTTAATGAAAACCCCATTTAATTGATTTTGAACCCAAAAACCATTATGAAATTAAAAACATAACAAGGAATATAAAATAACATGATTATAATGTGATTAATTATATTATATGATATGATTTAGTGTATACACGAAATTATTGAATATCTATGTATTAATCAAATCATTTCTTAAATAACATATTTTGAGAAAAGAAACCCTTGAAACATTGGTAATACATTAAACATAAATACATTGAATGGTGGATTATAAAATGATTCTATAAAACCCATAATTTACATTAAATAATATTTTAAAACTCATTCCTACTGAATCAAGTATATCATATAAAATAAATCTTAGGCCATAACTTGAATTATGTCTCAAAGAATTTAAATTTAGACCATGAAAACATATGAAATAGTTATAACATTTAAATAAATATATCATTAAAGTCAGAAATTCTACAGAAATTTTAATATCATGATCAAAGATTCATTCATGGTTTAATGTATAATTATGAATCATATACATATTATAAAACAAAGTTATTGAGAAATACAAGACTTGCCTCAATGAAACAATATTGAGAAAAATAATAATTATAAATAGCATATAATTGAAGTTGGAATTTAATAAATGAAGTGATTATTTATAATAATTTTAAAACAAAAAAACCAATTTAAAATTCAAAATAATAAAACTAGATCTCATTTAACACATAATATTTTCATAACATATTCAATGAATTAGATATATAAACCAATGAATGGATATTGAGTAAAAAACCCCTTACCTCATGTCTATAATTTTTATGTAGATCCATTACAATTATATATAATAAAGTTAAGTTAATTATTTACTTTTTGAAGAAAATTTTATATCTCTATTAACTTATAATTAATTAAATTATTTCAATTATTTCAAGGAAATACTAATTACTGAACTAGTTAAGTCCATATCGTTTTTATGAGGATGTTCTGTTTATAATTTCAAAAAGGCTTTAGTATGTTTTCCATGGTGAAAATTTTGTTATAAAATTATCTCTAGAATATTAATAATGAAATAATTATCATATTTATATACTAATTAATCTTTTATAATAATATATGTATGCATTTTAAGAAAATTAATTATGTAGTAACATGGAGATGGAAATTCGTATGTACACATGAGTGGCGTCTCTATTTATCAGAGTAAATGAGTAAAGGAAATTCAATATCAATTTATATTTTGATAATTATTATAATACCATCAATATCATATCTTATCTTTTAATACACATATATATACTATCCATGTGATCTGGTGAGGAAAACTAAATCACATTACATTGTGGAGGTGGTAATCCACATGTATGCATTAATAGCATTATCAATATTCAATGAATTGAATAGAAAGAAAATAGATTATATTTTAAATTTTTAGAGTGATAATTATTTCATGAATATCACACACACACACACACATATATATATATATATATTCATATTAAATCCATCATTATAACCTCACATAAGATGATGTGATCCAAAAAAAGTTTCATCTATTCATGAGGCGGTATTTTATCCTACACATGAATGATAGTTTCATTTCTCATTTGATAGAATAAGAAGATGTATTAAGGGTGTTAAATTATCATAATAACATGTAATTTTATGTTATATATTTATATTTTTTATCATAATTGTTAATTTTTTAGGATGGAATTATAAGAATAAATAAAACTAAAACATTTGGTTAAAAGTTACAACTCATCTATGGAAACCCCAATTTATTTACACCTTATTCCCTCTAAGGATGGTACTCTAACCAATGTAAAACCCAAAATTATGTGTATAGATATATTATAAACTAATTTTGGTAGATGATTTTATTAATATTTTCATCACTTATTATATACTCCCTTTACTTATTTTATATGAAATGTGCATAATTTGTGTGAAATATTAATGTTTTAATACTAAGTATAATTTTTGAGCATTTTTAGAAGTAGTCCAATTGAGTCAATTTAATATTTTATTTATAACTATCTCCCTAATTATCACAATTGTGTGTTTCTTGTTTTTTAGGATTACTAATTCAATATCCAACATTTCATTAGTAAGGATCATGGGACAATTATGCCATTTGAAGGCTCATATAGATCACACAAGAAGGCCCACAGAATCTGTGAGGAAACTGGACCATCCATGAAGATTGAATTACAGGGATCAATCTGGAAGTGAATATTCATTAATTCTCTTCAAAAATTCTTATAACAATTCAAGTAGTAATGGATTAAAATTTCAGGGCCCAAATCCAAGAACAAGGGGCCCAACTAATGCTTTAAAGTCCAACCCACCATTCTGACCAGGAATTAAAATCCGGACACTATTCATAACATATCTCATGATGTAATCATCAAATAAATCTGATATTTTTCATTGTGAAAGATAATATATAGTTGGTGGACTTTTTTATAAGAAATAATTTGGATTTGAAGGCATATTTTTATTCAAAAACCCATTCACATTTTGGACTTCAAAAAGTTTGGATTGAAATGGACAGATTAACTTTGTTTAATCAACCAGAAATAACTTTGGCTCCTTAAGTCCAATAGCCTCCAAATTTTCAAATTATACATTGGAGATATTTATCTACAACTTTTAAGAATATCATGTCTTGATATTTGGCTGTCTAATTTTTCAAATTGGCGATGCAAGTGGAGGGGAAGTTTTGGGATGCAAACAGCCCACAACATTGGGCTATAAATACATCCCCCTCTTCTCCTTGAAAATATTTGGCATTTCAGAAGATAAGAGAACATATTGTCACAACCAAATCCTTTCCAAAGTCTTTTGAGGACCTTCTATACTCAAGTTTTCACTTGATATACCTTTCCTCCTTTCTTTGTTTCCTTTTACTTTTGTGTTGTTCTTCGTTTGTAATATTGTAAGTCTTGGTTTTTGTAATTATATTTTAATGCATGTTTCTTGTTCTTCATCTATTATTCTCATCCACCTTATGTTAAATAATATTATTTGTCTTAAAATATTTTAAATACAGTTGAATCTTATTCCCTTATTATGCTTTCTCATTCAATTTAAAGTTAGTATTTAATTCCCTTCACTGCTTATGTGTGTGTGTTCGACGCACAAATATTTTCTTATCCCTTTATTTTTTTTCTATTTATAATTCATAATCATAAAAATTACCACCATATTATTAACCAAAACAATTTATGAGTAAATCTACCATTGGGGTGAGTTATAATTTGGGGATGTAATTTGATTGGGAGCCTTTGCTTGATGAGTATTCTTTGAGTTAATATTGTGTATGTAGAACTTTATATGTCATGGATTAATGACATGTTTTGTTTAATATGTGGATTCCGTGGATTATTGGAACCAAAAATACACTACCATAAACAAGTAATGGTAATTATTAGAACCCTAAGTTAAGTTAAGGATTGGATTAAAGCTTTAACACTTGGGAATTTCTATCAAGATCATCTTGTGAAGTGGGTATTAATTTAATGAAATATAAAACAAAGATCAAGGATATCATATGCTTAAATCCCAAATAATGAAATCACACCAATCTTTATAAATTTGTTAAATCAAACAACATCCATAAATTATTTCATAAGATCTACAAACAAACCCCCCAATCAGAATACAATTAACTAAAAACAACTGACTATAAAAAAGTATCATCGTCGAGGATTCGACCCAAGTGTTGCTATACACATTAGCAGAGCACCAGAATCTTGATCAGTCTATAGGTGAAAATCGGCCGTGCTTTTCAAATGGATTCATTGATGGGTATGGTTATTTATGTAGTCATTAGTTTCTGGTTATTTTAAAAAAACAAATAAAAACACAAAATTTAAAAAAAATTGAAAAAAAACACAAAGAAAAACCTACCTTTCTCTTTCTTCCAAAAGCTATCTGAATGCCTCATAGCCTCCAAAACAATCCCTTGGATTTTTTGACCCTAAAATTGAGCGAACACTTCACCAACTTAGGAGGAACATAAGATATAATCAAATAATTCAAGAACGAGTCCTTGTCCAACCAGTTGAATTAGAAATGGCGAATCCTAGGGACCAAACACTTAAAGAACTTGTTGCCCCTGATGTGAATTACCAAACTCTTGGTATTAAATATCCAAATATAGAGGATGGATTCAAACCAAAATCAGGTTTGATTTATCTTCTTTTTCATTTCCAGGGGCTAGCCGGTGAGGATCTACATCTCCACCTTAAAGAGTTCCAAGTAGTGTGCTCTACCATAAAGCCTCAAGGGGTTTCTGAGGAACAAATCAAACTCCGAGAATTACCTTTATCCCTAGATGACACTGCCAAGTCATGGCTTTACTACCTCCCTCTTGGTTCCATAACCACATGGAATGACATGAAGTGACTATTTTTAGAGAAATTCTTTTCTGTTTCTCGTACTGCTTCTATCCGAAAGGAAATAATTTTTATTCGTCAATTCCCAAATGAATCACTCCATGAGTACTGGGAGAGGTTCAAAAATCTTGTTGCAACCTTCCCACACCACCAAATCCCTAACCAACTCTTGATCCAATACTTCTATGAGGGGTTATTGGATATGGAGAGAACCCTCATTGATGCCACAAGTGGCGGTGCTCTTATTGATAAAAGTCCTGCAGCTGCAAGAGATCTCATAAGAAACATGGATGCGAACACACAACAATTCTATACTTGAGCACATCCTCAAGTCAAACAAGTCTAAGACAATCAATCCATAGAGACGAACAATATGACCGAGTGGATGAGTGAACTTATAGGTCTTTTGCGATAACTAGTTGTGGCTACGAAAGCCCCAACTTCATCTTCTCCACAATCAATGTTTCCTAGACCTATCAAAAACTATGGAATATGAAATTCTCCATCTCATCCAACTGACACATGTCCACAAATTCAAGAGGATCAATCTGATCCATCTAGACCAATGGAGATCAATGCAACATATTCTCAGAGGAACACTAACCCTCAAAAATCAGGTCAGTTCATTAGAAACTTCAACCAACCTCACTTTGTGCCCTTCTCTTCTTCATATAACCAAGGCCTGAGGTACGGTAATTCTGTCTCTCATCACCCTCAATTACCTCATCAAAACCCAAACCAGTTCCAATATGGTCAAGATGTTGGTAACTTCCAACAACCTTATCCTTTTATTCCTCAACCTCGAAGGAACAATCCTCCACCTGGATTCCAATATCCTAGTGAGCCTTCCAAATTCCAAAACTAATACAATCACTTTCCCAAGAACCAAAATATAGGTAATCCCAATTTAGGACAAGCCTCTTCTTCCAAGAAACCATGGGAAAGTGCAGTGGAAGATCTTTCCTCCTTCACCTGTTCCAGTATCAAGAACATTGAATCCCAAATTGGTCAACTTGCATCCCACCTTAGTCAGCAGCAACCATCCAATTCTTATCAACTCCCAGCTCAACCATTACCCAACCCCAAGGGTGATGTAAGTTCAATTTCACTTAGATCAGGAAAGAAAATTGCTATGCCTCAAGATAAGTCCTCCAACCCCCCTTTAAATGTTAACCTAGAAAATGAAAATAAAAAGAAACTTGATAAGGAATCTGAAACCATTCCCTCACCTCCTTCTATTCCACTTAGGAACCCAATTCCTTTTTCTTAATCCATTTCTAATCCAAATAAGTCCTTTGAACCCAATCCTAAAATGCTCGGCATGTTTAGATGTGTTGAAGTCAACATTCCCCTCTTATATGCCATAAAACAAATTCCTAAGTATGCCAAGTTTCTTAAGGAATTGTGTACCCATAAGAGGCAAATTAGGACCTTCGAAAATGTTTCCACCCAGCAGTCTATTCCCATAAAGTGAAAAGATTCATGGAACTTTACTGTTCCATGCCAAATAAGAAGTTCCAACTTTGATGATGCACTCATATACCTAGGAGCCTCAATTAATGTCATGCCCAAATCTATCTTCTCCAACCTTGGTCTAGGTCCCTTATATCCAATGGGTGTTGTCATTCAGTTATCCAATCGAAGCACAACCAGTCCTGAGAGAATAATCGAGTATGTCCTTGTTCGTGTCAATGATCTTTTCTTCCCAGCCAATTTCTATGTCCTTGACATGGAAGGTGAGACGAAATCTTCTCGATCTCCCCTAATTCTAGGAAGACCATTCCTCATGACTTCTAGAACTAAGATTGATGTCCATTCAGGCATCTTATCTATGGAATTTGGTGACCAACTGGTCAAATTCAACATTTTCCAAGCCATGAAATACCCATCTGAGGATCACTCTGCATTCTTAATCCATGCTTCTGAGGACACTTCTAAGAGTCAATTGAACCACATTCCATCATGTTCATCCTGTTCTGATGATAAAGGATCTTATGAAATTTGCACCATGATTAACCAAGTCATAAATAGTGAAGTTGATGTGGACCTCTCATTCATAGACTCCATCAATCTAGAGGAACTTGAAAACTCTCTTGAATCCCACATAAAATCCAATCTCTACTACTCCACATTGGACAGTATTAAGGAGAATGAATCTGAAGCAACTGAAGTCCCTTCCTCTATTCCTGAGTTTTCTAACCCACAAATGAAAGATGTGACTGATCTGAAACCTCTTCCTAAACACCTGAAATATGAATTCCTTTTCCACGATCACTCTTATCTTGTCATTATCTCTTCTTCACTTATCAAAACTGAGGAGTCCAAACTTGTTCAAGTGTTAAAGGAAAACAAAAATGCCTTAGGGTGGACCCTAGATGACATACCAGGAATCAACCCTTCTCTTTGAATGCATCACATCCATCTTGAGGAATCATCCAAACCAATTAGACAACCACAAAGAAGACTCAATCCACTCATCCTTGAGGTAGTTAGAGAATAGTTTACCAAACTTCTTCAAGCTGGTATTATCTACCCAATTTATGATAGTGAATGGGTTCGTCCAATTCAAGTTGTACCTAAGAACGGTGGGATAACTATTGTTACAAATGAACATGGGGAGGTAGTCACAACTTGAGTGAAGAACAAATGGTGTGTGTGCATCGACTATAGGAAATTGAATGTTGAAACAAGAAAATATCACTACCCTCTTCCATTCCTTGATAAAATGCTAGAACGATTAGCTATAAAGTCACACTATTGCTTTCTTGATGGATACACTGGCTACTTCCAAATCCCAATCGCACCTCAGGACCAAGAAAAGACTACTTTCACTTTCCCCTTTGGAACATATGCATATAGGAGAATGCCTTTTGGCCTTTGCAATTGTCTTTTAACATTCTAGAGGTGTATAATGGGTATCTTTTCTGAATTCATTGAACATTGCATGGATGTATTCATGGATGACTTTACAATTTATGGTGAGTCATTTGAATCTTGCTTGAATTCACTCTATTTAGTCCTCCAAAAGTGTGTCAAGTGTAACCTTGTGTTAAATTTTGGAAAATGTCACTTCATGGTTTCAAATGGGATTGTTCTAGGGTACATAGTTTCAAAAGATGGTATTGAAGTTGATCCTGCCAAAATTGAAGTGATTCAATCACTTCCTGAACCCACCACTATTTGAGACATTTTTTCATTCCTCGGTCATGCTGGTTTCTATAGGCGATTCATCCACAACTTCAGTAAAATTTCCCTCCCACTCAATTGGTTTCTCCAAAATGATGTCACTTTCCATTTTGATGAGGTTTTCAAGAGAGCCTTCATTGAACTCAAAAATTATCTTACATCTAACCCGATAATCCAACCCCCAGATTGGTCTTTACCCTTTGAGTTGATGTGTGATGCTTCTGATAGAGCCATTGGGGCTGTTCTTGGTCAAATAAGAGAGAAAATTCCTCATTTCATCTATTATTCCTCAAAAACATTGGATGAAACTCAATCTCACCACATTGTCACTGAAAAGGAAATTTTAGCAGTTGTTTTTGCCTTAGATAAATTCTAGCCCTATCTCTTAGGTGCTAAAATCATTATCTTCACAGACCATTCTTCTATAAAGTTCTTACTCAAGAAAAGTGATTCTAAACCAAGGCTAATAAAGTGGATCCTAATCCTCCAAGAGTTTGACCTTGAAATCAAAGATAGACTAGGAAAAGAAAACCTTATGGCTGATCACTTGAGTAGAATTTCTAATTCTTCTCATTCTGAAATCATCGATCCTAAATTCCCCACTGAGCACCTTTCATCTCTCACTACAAAAATACCATAGTATTCCCCAATTGTAAATTACTTGGTTTCTGGTGTTTTTCCTGAAAATTTTTCAAAAGAACAAAAAATGAAGTTGAAAAGTGATTCAAAATACTATTTTTGGGAAGAAAATAAACTTTGGAAAACTAGGGATGACATGGTAATAAATAGATGTGTTGATGAAAATGAACATTCTTCCATCTTAGAATTCTGTCACTCAATGGTTGGTGGTGGCCACTTTAGACCACAAAGGACCCCCCAAAAAGTCCTAGATTCTGGATTATTCTGGACTTCACTCTTCAAGGACTCACATGAGTTCTGTCAATCATGTCCCACTTTCCAAACTTTTGGCACAATTTCAAATAAAAATGAAATGCCCTAAAAGCCTTTAATTTTCTGTGAGATCTTTGATGTTTGGGGTATCGATTTCATGGGACTATTTCCCCCTTCCAATGGATTCTCATAAATTCTTATTGCAGTTTATTATGTTTCTAGGTGGGTTGAGGCCAAACCCACTAGAAAGGATGATTCACATACTGTTAGTAAGTTCTTAAAGACACACATCTTCCACCGATTTGGCACACCACATGCCTTGATAAGTGACTTAGGAACCCATTTTTGTAATAAAACCATGGAATCCCTTTTGAAAAAGAATGGTGTTTTACATAAAACTTCAACTGAATATCACCCCCAAAAAATGCATGGCTGAAATTTCAAATACAGAATTGAAAAGAGTGATTGAGAGAATTGTAAAACCCACCCGAAAAGACTGTCCTGAAAGACTTGGTGAAGCACTTTGGGCTTATCGAACTGCCTATAAAACACCGATTGGAATGTATCCTTTTAGGATAGTTTTTTGTAAAGCATGTCATCTACCGGTTGAAATCCAACATAAGTCTTTTTGGGCTGTGAAAACCTGTAATTTTGATTGTGAAAATATAGTGAATAAAGAATGTTGCAATTGGATGAACTGGAGGAGCTTCGACTTTATTCTTACGAGAATTCTAATCTCTACAAAGAAAAATCCAAGAAACTCCATAACAAACACATCCTGATAAAGGTATTCCATAAAGTTGAAAAGGTAATCCTCTTTAATTCTCGATTTCGGCTTCACCCAAGTAAGATTAATTCTTATTGGGAAGGTCCTTTTGTTATTAGTAATGTTTACCCATTTGGTGTAGTGAAAGTACAAGACCCCTCTTCTAGAAGGACATTCACAGTTAATGGAAATCAGTTAAATCATCACCATGAGAGGATGCACAATCATGGATCAACAAAGACTTCTACTGGATCCCCAACTTTTGCAGTCGACCCACCACTAAATGAAGATGGCACGCTCCAAATCCAAACCAGGGGCACCTCTTTCCCTTTAACTCTCTCTGTCTCTCTTCCTCCCTCTAGCTCTTTCTTCTTCTTCCTATGTCTTTCATTTTTTTACCACTTTCTTTATCAAACCCTTTCTTTTTCTCTTTCTCTTTTTTGTGGGTGTTTCTTTATTAAAAACTAAAAAAAACCTAAAAAAACAAAAAAAAAGCATCATAACAAAAAAAATACAAAAAAATAAAGAGTCATGCTTACTCACCATCGAGTTTTGAAACTTTTTCCAACCTTTTTGGGGAGTCAACAGACATGTTTTCATCTCAAAATTTTTTTATTTTCATCATGAATTTGGATAAAGAATTTTGTTTCAAAACCAAGAAATTTTGAATACTCAATTTTTGATTTGGAAAATAATTTTTCCCAACCGTGAGAACCAACATTGTCTTTCATGCCAAGGCTACCTATGGAAATCTTTTCAAAATGATTGCTTTTCACCCCCATTTGTGAATCTTGAGTTTGTGGACCTTCAATCTGAATTTTCAACTTTAGTGTGCATTAATATGATAGAGGCATTATATGAATCACATGAGAATCACAATAGAAAAATAGCCTCCCATTAACCATACATTAATCCTCCTTTTGAAAGCCCCTTCGAGCCTATGAAAAACTTTTCTTTGATATCCACATTATAAGACCAATACCTTTTCCCAGCCAATATCAACATGGATTTTCATTGCATATTTTGTTTTTTGAAATTTAAGTGTGGGGGGATGGATTTCATTTTAGGTACCCTTTGTTGATTTCAACATATCATCATATGCTTGAGGGAAAGCATCCATTTTAGTGTGGGGTAGATTTTTTCCTTCAGTGGGGTTTGGGAATGTATATATGCTTATGACATATTGTTCAAATTTTACTGACAAGTGTTCAAGAAAAAAAATTTAAAAAAATAAAAAAAAAATCAAAAAAAAAATTGGGTTATGTCTTGGGTAGGTCTAAAATCACTATTTCTTAGACTTTGATATTGTTATAACTATTACAATTAGTGTATTGAGTAGATCAATCATGGGTTGGGATATGAGTGTGAGATCTTTTTCAAGTTCAACTTTCGAAAAAAAAGAAAAAAAAGAAAAAAAACACTTGCATTATATTCTTATGTCATTGGGAGAAGTTTTGTGTTTTGTAAATATTACATATTCTCATTCCCTTCATATTTCCTTCCAATTTTGTGTCTTATTTCACATTTTCATTCCCTCGTAAATATTTGTTTCCATTTCCTTTCATGTCTCATTTCAAAAAAAAATGTGCATTTCTTTTTCCATGTTGGTGTTTTACCCCTCTTCTTCTCTCTCTTGGACATTATATTCCTACCATCCCATAGCCACATAAAAACCCCTTTAAAATACCTCTTTATTTTTGTGCACTTTGGATAGGTATTTTAACCTTAGAGATTTTTTCAAACTCTAATATTTTTACTTTTGGTTGGTGAAAGAGTGAACCTCCACAAATGAATTTTATCATCTTGAGAGGTGTGAGTTTTGAGTGTCCACATTTTCCATTTCAAAATTTGAACATGAAAAAAAGAGTTGTTTTTGGAACATTTTTTTGGTAAAAATTTGAAGTGTAATTCAATATTGATGATTGAAATAGTCTAAACCTCCCCTAATTGGAGAAAACAAAATTTTAATATTTGTTGGTGAGTAAAAATGATTTTGTCATGTTTTTATATTTTTTGCACATGAGGACATGCACAAGACTAAGTGTAGGGGAGTTGATGTTATTAATATTTTCATGACTTATTATATACTCCCTTTACTTATTTTATATGAAATGTGCATAATTTGTGTGAAATATTAATATTTTAATACTAAGTATAATTTTTGAGCATTTTTAGAAGTAGTCAAATTGATTCGGTTTACTATTTTATTTATAAGTATCACCATACTAATCCCAATTGTGTGGTTCTTGTTTCTTAGGATTCTTAATTCAATTTCCAACATTTAATTATAAGGGATCATGGTCCCATTCTACCATTTTAAGGCTCATATGGATCACACAAGAAGGCCCATAGAATCTGTGAGGAAACTAGACCATCCATAAAGATTGAATTATTGGGATCAATATAGAAGTGAAAATTCATTAATTTCCCTCAAACATTCTTATAACAATTGAATTAGTAATGGATAAATATTTTAGGGCCCAACTCCAAGAACAACGGGACCAACTAATGCTTTCAAGTCCAGCCCACCATTCTGGTCGGGAATTAAAATTTGGACATTATTCATGACATATCTCATGATGTAATCATCAAATAAAGATTAGACTTTTTAGTGTGAAATAGGAGATATAGGTGGCCAACTTTTTTGAAGAAATAATTCGGATTTGAGGGAATATTACTATTCAAAAACCCATTTACATTTGTTACTTCAAAAAGTTTGGATTGAAATGGAAAGAATAACTTTGTTTAATCAACCGGGCATAACTTTGGGTACTTAAGTCCAATGGACTCCAAATTTTCAGAATAGACAGAGGATTTATTTATCTACAACTTGTAATAATATCATATCTCAATATTTGGCTATCTAATTTTTTAAATTGGAAATGCAAGTGGAGGGGTAGTTTTGGAATGCAAACAGCCCACAACATTGGGCTATAAATACATCCCCCTCCTCTCCTTGAAAATAGTTGTAATTTCAGAAAAGAGGAGCACATATTAGCATGACCAAAGCCTTGCCAAAGACTTGGGAGGACCTAACATACTCAGGTTTTCACTTGAGATACCTTTCCTCCTCTCTTTGTTTCCTTTTACTTTTGTGTTGTTCTTTGTTTGTAATCTTGTAAGTCTTGGTTTTTGTAATTCTATTTTAATACATGTTTCTTCTTATTAATCAATTATTCTTATAAAATTCTATTAAATAATATTATTGATCTTAAAATAGTTTAAATATAGTTGAATCCCCTTCCTTTATTATGATTTCTCATTCAATTTAAAGTTGGTATTTAATTCCATTCATTGTTTGTGTGTGTGTGTTCGACGCACGACTCTTTTCTTATCCCTTTCTTTTTCTTTTATTTATAATTAATAATCATAAACATTACAACCATATTATTAACCAAAACAATGTATGAGTAAATTTACCATTGGGGTGAGTTATAATTGTTGAGTCAATAAGGTTTTCCTTATGACTTTTCCATTCCTTCATACATGGGAGAGATTTTTAAGTCATTAAGGCTTTCCTTATGACTTCACGATTCCTTCTTGTTTTGAAAATCAAAAACACCTTATCTCAAGGCAAACTTCTTTTTACCCTTATTTTACTTCTTTAAGGAAAATTTCCTTCCCCAAGGAAATTTATCCTTACCTTTTTTTCATTGTTCATATAATAATTTTTCTAAGTGTAAAATTCGATTTGAAACAAAAACCTCGGAATCCTATAATTACCTAGATATGAAGCATTCTGTTTTAGGATCCGAATTCTCAGAATTATGATTACGAACTTCTATGAGTTCTAACTCAAAATTCTAATTACAAATTCTAGATACGAACTCTTCTGAGTTCTGACTCTGAATTTTGATTACGAATTCTAGTTACAAACTTTTATGAGTATCAACTCCGAATTCTGATTATGAATTCTGGATACGAACTCTTATAAGTTCTGACTCCGAATTCTGATTACAAATTCTGGATAAGAACTCTTCTGATTTCTAACTCCTAGTTCTCTGAATTCAGACTCCGAACTCTTCTGAGTTCTGTCTCATAATTCTCATGAACTCTAACTCCAAACTTTGTGAGTTCAAGTTCCGAATTCTTGTGAATCTAGACTCCGAATTTCCTCAGAAATTAAAACTCAGGAATTCTATAGAATTCAGGTTCCGAATTCCTAGAAAACAAAATCCAAATATCCTTGTATTATAGACTCCGAATTCAATTTTGGTTAGACTCTGAAATTTCATTTACTTACACTCTGAATATTGGATTTTGATTATGTAACCATATTTTTCTTACACTTGTTTTGTTATAAAACGATGTCGTGCATTCAGTTACTAACTAACCTTTGTTTGAGTGACACGTGTACGGGTCCCTCGGAAATTCAAGGAAAAATATAACCATTGGAGGAGGGAGCCGACCATTGAAGTTGTGCCTATAAATAGGGGCTCATTTAAAGGATCTCAATACTGTTCGATGACTCTAGAGATTAAATGTTGTTGAAGTGATTTCTAAAGAGAGACTTTCATTGCTTTATGCGTAATGAAATTCTCATTTAGTTTTGTTTCATACGACTCTGATTGTTGCTGTGTACAATCAAGGGCTTCTGGGGATAGGAAGACAGAGGTGACGACTACCTTGAAGTTGAGGGCTTCCTTGCTGAGGAAGACAGAGGTATCAACTACCTTGAAGTTGAGGGCTTGTGGGAATAGCAAGACATACTCTGATCTTTGAATTGAGGGCTTACCTCGGTGTGGGTAAGACAGAATTTCTTAAAAGTATAAATCAAGGGACCTTTATCTAAGGTTTTTGTATACCCTTCTCTTTGGGTTAAAAGATTTACTACTATTAATTGTTTTGTTACAAGTTTTCTACTGTAGTTGTATTATTGAGGAAAGTATAACTATCTGATTTAGTTAGATTCTATAAGCTTTAAGGTGGAATCTTCATCTTTGTAAACTTTCATTAAGTTTCATTTCCAGATTCACTTTTCCAGAATTACTTTCTTGGAATCATATTTCATGAATCAAGAAAGTGTGTAGAACTAGAGGTTTTGTGAATTACCTTGTTTAACCTTGTTAAACATAACCATCTTTAAAAGTTCCAAAGGAATTTTTTAAAAGTATTCTATTCACCCCCCCCCCCCCCTCTTGTATTTGAGCATCTAATTTTACATATTCAATCCTACATTTGGTATTATAGAGTATATCATACTCACATACCATCTCAACAATAATTTGGGGATGTTATGTGATTGAGAGCATTTGCTCGATGAGTATTCTTTGAGTTAATATTGTGTATGTTGAACTTTATATGTCATGGATTAATGACATGTTTTGTTTAATATGTGGATTCCATGGATTACTGTAACCACAAATACACTACCATAAACAAGTAATGGTAATGATTAGAACCCTAAGTTAAGTTATGGCTTGGATTAAATCTTTAACACTTGGGAATTCCGATCAAGATCATCTTGTGAAGTGGGTATTAATTTAATGCAATATAAAGAAAATCTCAAGGATATCATAAGCTTAAATCCCCAATAATGAACTCACCCCAATATTTATCAATTTTTTAAATCAAACATCATCCATAAATTATTTCATAATCTCTACAAACAAACCCCCCAATCAGAATACAATTAACTAAAAACAACCGACTATAAAAAAGTATCATTGCCGAGGATTCAACCTGAGTACTGCTATACACATTAGCAGAGCACCGAAACCTTGACCGGTCGATAGACGACAATCATCCGTTATTTTCAGTAGGTATTGGATAAGACACATAGTTCTTGATGTGCATATATTAGAGATGGGGTGTGTCCTTTTATATTTGAGGGAGAGGAAAGACATGGTATTTGTTTACCTTAATTGAATATTATTTTTTCATTTTTGTTGAAATGTTTCCACTATACAATTAAAATTATAGAATAAGTTTATAAAGGTCTAAATTAATCCATCCAATAGGGTTTAGACAAGTTTTTAGTTCATTTTTACCCATATCACTTTAGTTAAACCCCCCTGTAAACTAGTTTTGACCTTAATTATGATAATGACTTCTTCAATATTAAAAGGTATAATTTTAGTTATAAGGTAACAAATGGGTCATAAATTTCCAATGAATAATGTTTTATATAATTTCTAATCCTATTTTTTATCCTTCATGAATTTTATTACTTTTAATTAATTTGATAAAATATTATTTAAAAAAAATACTGTTATTCTTATTTCAATAACTATTCATATAATTTGACTTTAAAACAACAAGAAAGAAATTAAATTGTAATCTCATCCATTTAAACATAAATAATTTATTTTTAATAATAAAAATCATTTGGAACCATAATTCATCCAAAATACATTTCTTTTGATTTTAAAAATTATTTAATTTGATTTTTAACTCCTTGTACAAGAACTATGAAATTGTTGTATAAGCGTTTAAGGTAATTATATAATAAAAAAATGGAAATGAAATATCATCATTAAACAAATTTAATTATTCAAAATATATAATATAATATTCATTCACTATTTATTTTTATCCCTGTGTGAGAATATATAATAAATTTAAAAGAATGACAGAGACATTATGTATTATTCCTTATGTAAACTAATATATTAGTCATTATCAAAGAAAAAAAGATCCATCTAGCAAAAAAATGAATTTTAGATGATGATGGATGAATTCAAATAATAAAATGTGATAAATTAAATTTTTAGGTATATTTTAATTCCTTTCCACAATAATTTTAACATTAATTTAAATGATTTATGTTTTACTGTGGTTATAACTATTTACCATAGTAAAAATTCATATTGAAAATAAAATAAAATGATATTACTTAATATTAAATATTATGATTCAAAATATAGAATATACTTTTTTAAATTTTATTCACATATATATTAGAATGAAATTTTAAATTAAAATGGTAAAATTTGATGAAAATTTGTTTTCCAAAAAAAATGTATTCTTATCTATAAGAAGATTTATCATTGATATCAAGAATAAAATTCATTCCAAAGACCTTAATTTGATTAATAATAATATAACTGAAGTAATTTTACTTTTAATACATTCCAAAGTAAAATGTAACTTTGTAAATTCTTGAATAAAAAAGATATTTGTCAAAAAAATTAGTGTTTCACTATTCATTTAAAATTTATTTTTTCCCAAAAAGTCCAAAAAATTTACATTACAATAAATTTAATATGATTATTTTAGAAATTAAATCCTTTTATAAAATAAAATTTCGTATATTTTTGTAAATTAATAATATTATTTGCATAGAAAATGAAATAAAACCCATTTTTGATGAAATAATTTTTATAGCATAAAATGACATTATCCTCATTTCTTTTCTAATAAACACAATTAAATTAATGCTAATTCATTTAATTAAATATTAAATTTAATTACTTTATTATAATAATATATCAATAGTGATAAATTTAATCTATTAATATGGAAATATTTTTCACCCATAAAAAAAGTTTTATGAAAAATATTCATTTTACCTTAAAATGATTTTATGTTCATTTATATCTTACTAATAATCAATTCATAAATGATTGTTAATTTTATTTTAGGAAAAACATTGTATAAATATATTTCGTAATACATTTTTTCTTATTCATACACGCCAATTCAAAAGCTTGGTTATAACAATCATATTAAAATTATAATATTTTGGGTTTCGTTTATGATTGGTATCATGTGTCAGGTATGCTATCTAGAATGGAATTAATATTTTAAAATTTTAGGTTGTTACACTCTTTTTATTTAATAAATTGTATCCTTCTAATTTTATCATGATCTTGGTAATCAAGTGTTCACCATTTGAAGATACCTTTGTTGAAAACCCATATAGTAAAAATCATTAATAAAAAAATTAAAAGAGGGAAATTGAAATATGAAGGTCTTACAGAATAATCCATAACTATGTTTCCAAATAGTATAATACTTGTTTTATGATTAAAAAATGACATTGAGGAAAAATTAGTGTTTGGATAATTATAGAAGGTAATAGAGTACATTAATTCCAAGAATGTGAATAGTCATGAGATAATTAATGACTACAAAACCATAAAACAATAATCAATGAAAATGTACATAAATTCATGACAAAATAAGGTAATAGAATAACATTTTTATTTCAACATCCCTTTCCTAGTGTTAAAGAATTATTTAATCATTTAAACTAAGAACTTAAGTAAATATACTAAATTAAAAAAAAGTAAAATTTCAACCTTGAATCAATTTCCAACACAATCACATATTTTTCTTCCAATATTGAGTATTAATGATAAATTTTTCATGTATGAAGCACTAAAATCAACTTCTAATATATCATATAATCTATAAATATATAACATGATATTACTACTATGTTTAGATATTAACTGAAACTAAAATGGTTTTCATAAGGTATGATAATATCCTAAATTTATAATCCATAATTTGAAGAAAAAAATATATTTACCTCTAAAATTTACAAATTAACACAAAAAGACTAACATGGTCATTTTATAAATACATAACCCTACATAATAAATTACATAAATAACATCAACATTAAAGAATGTTTTAACTTCAAATGTTATATCATACAGTTTATCTTGCATCCCCATAAATATAATTGAATTCTTCCTATATAATCCTTCATGTAAAATGAAATAATACAATATATAGGGATTCTATGTACCATAAAACACTGAAAAATCTCCTAAAATATCATAAATCACATTAAAATCTATTCGCACAAAATGTCAATAGGGGTTTTTATGCCTTTGAACTTATGATCAACATTAAACTTATAAACTCACGATGGTCTTCATAACTCTTAATTTGACATCATGTGAAAACATCATAATATCCAATGTTATATATACCTTTCTACAATACAAAAAAAATAAAAAAATTTGAATACAAACATACCCAATGAATTTTTAGTATTGAAGATTGAGAATATTATGTCGAACACATACATAAAAATACATATTTCTTTAAGAGATAAATTTTCCCACTATACCCATATTATCTTATTCCACATTAAGTCCTTAACATATCCCATAAAATTATTCACAAATGAAACCTTTATATAAATAAATATTTTTTCATTATTCTTCATATCCTAGGGAAAAGGAAAAAATAATAAGGATGACCTCAAATGATCAGTAAGGGTAAAAAAAATAATTAATAATTAAATATCATCAGTGATAATAATATGAGCATATTTTTTTGATTTAATAATAAAATTAAATGGTCATGAAATAAGATAATTCATTACTATCTAACATAGATCATAAAAAATGAGAGTTGTTATAATGAATTAATATAAGACAAGATTCACAAAAGTCAACAATCATGATCCATGTGAAAACAGTCATTGATCATATACTCTTTAGAACTCATTGAAAATATAGATAAAATATTTTCATATCTTGGAACATAATTATCATATCAATTTTATAATAAATTATAAAAATAAAATAACCTACCCTGTAAATTTCAACAATCACTTAGGAGAAACCTATAACTAGTTAACTTCGTCTCTTTACCCAATTCATTGGAGGGATACAAAGGATGAACCCACTCTTGGTTTATAATGTAAACACATTTCCATGGTTTACACTATAATAACTCTTAAATAATCCATATATATGAATAAGTTCCAAAGAAGGTAGAAAATAATTAGAAGGTTTCACCTTATTAAAATAACCTTCATTCATTCATTACTTGATTTACCCACGGAAAAGAAAATTGTTCCATGAAAATCACACTAAAATAATCATAATCTATATAAAGAATGAATAAGGATGTTCTAATTGTAAAATATAAATATTAGATCATAATAAAACAATAAATTATGTTATCATTGATGAAAAATATATTTAAAATAACATTAAAGAAATTTATGTGAAAATAGGTAAATATTTCATTTTTCTTTTGAAACGATTTTGTAGAAATTTCTATAATATTGCTAACAGTTTTTTTGAAAATAAAAATCAAAAAATATTATTTTATCTCTAAATAATTGAGAAATAATTATAGTGGGAAAATCCATTCTTGATGTAAATGTTTAAAATATACATGATTTTTAAACAGTTTAAAGATATTGAAAAGTTATCCTTATAGAAAACATTATAAAATGTACATTTTAAAACCTTTTAAAAGAAAATAAAATATCATGGTAAATAAATTTAAGAAATAATTTATTTTTAGAAAAGAATATTCTTTAAATATAATAAAAATAATTGAATAAGAGATTTTTCAATATTCATTAAAAAAAGAAAAAAATTTAAAGTAAAACATTTTGTGGGATTTTAAAACCAAAAAATGTTTTGAAATAAATAAAAAAATAATGAACATAAAATAACATTGGGATGAAAATATTCTTGATATAATTATTTAAGATTCTTTATATACAGTATATAAATGATTAGAAGTTCATCAATCAAAACATGTCTCAAATAATGATGTTTGAGATGAGAATCCCTTACAAGATTTGCAATACGTGATTCAAATGTCCATTGAATGAAACAACATAACGTGATACTATAAAACCCATAATTTAAATGAATTATATATGGATTAAATTAAACCATGTAAAATAGTTCAAGGGGCATAACTAGAATAATCTCTCAAATAATTGAAATTGATACCATGAAAACCCTTATAACTCTTATAAAATTTAAATACATATCTCATGAAAGGGATAGCTTAAAATGATCATTTAATATAATTATAAAATATTTATTAGTGATATAATATATAAATATGATTCATATACACATTACAAAACAAATTACATGAAAATATAGGACATGTCTCAGTGAAATAATATGGAGATGAATAATCCTTACAAAAATCATATTTTTGAATATAGCATTTAATAAATGAATTGATTATGTATAACAATTGTAAAACAATAAAAAAGGTCAAATCATATATAATAAAATCATATGTATTTTCACAATTAACCAGGGTATAACAGTTTAAATGAAGTATAATTATAACCTAATGAATAGAAATTGTGTGAATAAACACCTTATCTTGTGTCCAGAATTGTTATGTACATCCATTAAATTCATGTATAATTAAGTTATGTTATTTATGTACATATTTAATAAAAAAATCTATGTCTATTAACATATGTATCCATTTATTTCAATTATTTTAATGGCATATTTATTTATATAATCAATTAAGTCAATTTTATGTGTTTTGAGGATGTTTATTTTATAATTTCAAAATATATTTGGTATATTGACTATGAACAAATATTTCATTATTCTATAATTTCAAAAATATTAATCATGAAATAATTATAATTTATATAAATTAATTATAATTTTATAACCACCTATTTATGGTAGTTATAAAAATTGGATTATGTTGCAGCAGAGAGACGATAGTCCATATATACACATGAGTAACATTCCAATTTTTCAATGAAAATTAGGGAAAGAATGTAAGTGTCATTTTATCATTCAAAAATTATGATAATATCAAAAAAAAAATTGTTTCAATACACTTATCTATACCATACATGTTGTGGAGAATGGAAGCACAAGTCACATCTCTTTGTGGATGTGGTAATACACACGTATACATGAGAGATGTTATCATTTTTTAATGGATTATAAAGTAAGAAAATATATAATATATTATATTTATAGAATTATAATTATGTCATAAATATAAAATATATATATATATTCATTTCATCATTATTACCATCCATAACAGGTTGGGATGGAATGAAATTGCATCGGTTCACAAGGCAATAGTCTATTGTACACATGAATGAATGTTTTATTTACCATTTTATTGAATAAGGATATAGATTACAATTTATCTAGAAACATAATAACATATAATTATATGTTTTATAATAAATTTATTAAATCAAAATGTTTATAAGGATTTTTAAGGATGTATAATATGAAAAAAAACTAAAACAACCAGCTAGAAGATGGACATCTTCTTTAGACAACCTTTATTACTTTTTAAATTAATCCCAATAAGTTTGTATTTTTTACAAAATAATACCTATAGTATGTGTTTATGGATTCTAGAAATGGATTTTGTTAGGTACTAGCTGAACCAAATGCCTCTTTAATATTATAGAGGAAGGAGAGGGGGTGTCATTTTGTGTGTGGGGGAGAGGCTATACGTAATCATTCAAAAAGTATTTAAATATTATTATGTAATTTTCATGAAAAAGTGTTGCATAAAAAATAATATTTATAGAATAAGTTTATATTTTTTAAAATTAATCTACCCAATAAGATTTAGATTTTTTGGGCATTTGTATCTTTATAATTATAGTTTAATCCCCTAATAAACATGTTTTAACCTTAATAGTGGTAATAACATTTTCAAAAAGAAAGGGTTATAATTTTATTTATAAGGTAAAAATTGGATCATAAATGAAAAAGAGATGAAATTTTAGATCATTTAGAAAACCTAATTTTTATCTTTCAAAATTTTTATTATTATCAATTAATTTAATACAATAATATTTACCAAAAAATACTATTAAAGTCATTTTAAGAACTTTTATAACAATTTAACTTCAATGGAATCAATACATCAATAGAATTTGAATATAATATATTTAAACAAAAAATATGTTTTTAAATATAAATATTGGTGTAGAACCATAATTTATCCAAAATAGATTATTTTTTTTTTTAAATATTTAGTTTGATTTCTCTACTTCTTGTAAAACCACTGGGTCAGGATTGTGTAAGAATTTAAGGTAATTATAGTTTCAAAAAACATTATAAATAATTTACCATAATAAAAATAATTTCCCTATTCAAATAATTACATTAAATATTCAATCAAAACTTATTTTTATACAAATCTAAATATATAAGGAAAATTTAAAAGCAAGAGAGTGACATTTTCTATTGTACACTACAAAAAATATTATATATTTCATTATAAAAAAGGATCAAAATATTAAATATATAGTTTATTATGGATGAAATATATTCATAAAATAGGGTAAATTCGTGTTTTTGGTATATTTTATAGCCTTTTTACATTGGATTTAACCATTATTAATCTAGTATACTCTTTAATCTATTTATAAGTATTTACCATTGTCACTAATAATATTCACCAAAAATTAAGATAAAATTTTTACCTATTACTAATTAGGATGATTCTCAACATTTATACTATATTATCAAATTAAATTAATATAAAATTACAAAATTTATTGAAATATTATTCCCATAAAATGTAATGAAAAGCGGTTTTCAAGGAAAAAAATTACATCTTAAGTATAAAACGTTTTAATACCCAAATATATCCTAAAATTTATCCAAATAAAATTAATTGGATTTTTAATAATATAAATGAACTAATTCTACATTTAAACAACTTAAAAAAATAAAATATTAAATTATTGAAATGAAAATATAGTTTTCAATAAAATTGGTATCTTTTCTCTATTTGATGAAAATTTAAACTTTTCAAAAAAATAAAAAAAAAACAGCATAAATTATTTTTGATACGATTATTTATAAAATTATATCCTTTTAATAAAATATAATTACTAAATGTGGGAGAAATGAATTAAATTTTTCACTCACAAAATCGATTAAAAATGATTTTTAAAGAAAAAAAGTATTTCTAAAGCATTGAATGGACTTATTCTCATTCCATTCTTAATAAGCAAAATCTAATGAGTGATAATTCATATAATTAAATTCATAATATACTTATCTAATTATAAAAATTTATCAATAATCATAAATTTATTCTATTAAGATCAATACAATTTTGTTCTCAAAAAATAGTCTATCAAAAATATTTCTTTTACCTGAAATGATTTTATATTCATTTATAAACAATTCATAATCAATGAATAAATGATTATCCATTTTATTAAAATAGTAATATTATATATATATATATATATCATAATATTTTTATTTATATTTACATCTCATATTCGATGGGTAGGTTAAAATAGAAATTTTTAAATAATAATATTTCATGCTTGGTTTAAGAATAATGATTTATGTCATATAGTCTATTGAATATAGTGTTACTATTTTAAAATATTATGGTGTTACACTCTCCGAATTTTAATAAATTTTATCATTGAAAATTTATCTTGATCATGGAAATTATGGGTTTAACATTTGAAAATAACATTACTGAAAATTCACATCGTAAGAAGGATTACTAAAATATCATTTTGAAAAGATAGAAATAGAAATATGAAGGACATCTGAAATAAAACATAACTAGATTTATAAATAGTATAATTGTACTGGTAAGTAAAAAATATTGACATGGAGGAAAAATTAATTTCCAAATCCTATGAAGTTTGAAAGAGAACATTCATCATAATAAATTGAATGGGCATGAGAAAAGTATTAACCACAAAACCATAAACATATAAGGTGTAAAAAACACCATAAATGCTACATAAATGGAGGTAATAGGATAAAAAAATGTAATGAACCTTTTTCCTAGAGTTTAGAAATTCATTTACCATCTAGACTAAAAACATAAGGAAATATACTTATGTGAAAAGTGAAATTTTATCCCTTAATTAATTTCAACTATAATGTCATCTTTTTCTCCAAAATATGACTATTCAAAAAGAATTTTTCATGCTTAGAGAACTCAAATCAACTTATATTTGATTATATAATCCATAATAGGATTAATATTTATTCCAAATATTATATATATTAACCAAAAATGAAAGTTTATAAAAAGGTACGATATCATGAAAAATGTGTTAACCTTTATATGAAGAAATAAACCATTTTACTACACAATTTCTATAATAACACCATAGGTTCAACTTGGATCAGTATATAAATAAAATATCCTTCATAAAAAATTTCCTCAATTATCTCAACATTAATGAATGTTTTAACTATATATTTTATACCTTACACTACATATTACATTCCCAAAAATATAATAGTATTCTTCACAGATAATCCTTTTTTAACCCATATAATACACCTTAAGGGTTACTTATACCTTAACCCAATAAATCATCTCCCAAAATAACATTAACTACATTGAAATACCATCCCATTAAACCTAAAAGGGATTTTATTTTACTTTTAACTTATGATCAACATTAATTTTATAAACCCATGATGGTATTTATAAATTTCAAAATATTATCAAATAAAAAATTCATAATCTCTAAACATATCAAACCCCTACTATGATACCAACTGTGATGTCCATGAACCCAGACTATAAAATCCCATGATAAAAAATTAATATATTCATTTTTTACATTGAAATAAATAAATTTTTCCCAATATTAGATGTCCAAAACATTCAATAACAAAATTAAATTTTGGATCACTTATATACCCAAGGAAATTTTTGGTTTAGTGATCTAGGGAACTCAGATAAACTCATGAATAAAAATAGTCATGTATTCATGTGAACATTTTTTCAATATTCCTAGATTTTATTATTCAACATTAACTCTTTAACATCTCCAAAAACAATATTCTCACATAAATCATTTCTATAAATAATTAATTTAATATCATTCGTCATAGCCTAAGGAAAAGGAAAAAACAATAAAGATTATCTTGAACTCTCATTAATGGTAAACATAAGAGTTTCTAATTAAATGTCATTACTAACCATAAGGTGAGCATAATTTTAGAATCACATAATGAAATTAAATTATCATGACATAATAGAATTTATACCTAGAAAATTTGGTTCATAAATCGTGATACATGGTATAAATCATTGAAATAAGATAAGAGTAATAAAATTAAACAATTATTGGCCAGGTGAAAACAATCCATGATTGAGGAATCATTAAAACTTGTCTAAAACCTAGAGAAAACATGTTGGTATATTATAATATAATTATGATCCCATTCCTATAAATTGAATAACAATACTAGTAAAATTAAACAATATCTTTGGATAAACCAATAATCATTTAACACTATCTCTTTAACCAATGCATAAGAGGGATATAATGGAACCACCAATAATGAGTTTATAATATCACCACACATAATTGGTTTATACGAAAACCACCCATAAATCAACCTTATATATGTCCAAGTACTTTTTAATGAGGGAAATAATAAATAAAAATTAACTTCATAACTACAACCATTGTTCATCATATCTTTATTTACCCATGAAGTGAAGAGGTTTCCATGAATGTGTCTTTGTAAAATCCTAATCCACTAGATAAATAGTAATTATCATATCATTGGAACCAATAAATGATATTTCAAATTATGAAAAGAAATTTTAAAATCACCTTTAATAAATTTTTTATAAAACTATGAAAAAATATCATTTTCTTTTGATACTATTTTATAAAAATTTCCATAATATTAGTAGGAAGATTTTATTATAAAATAACCATAGAAACTTATAAATTAATCATAAAATAAATGAACCATCATGATGGAATGAATTTATATTCATCTTGTAAACATTAAAAATAAACATTCATTTCATGATTTTGTAGGGAGATTCAAAATCAATCTTTGGAAAAAATGATAATAAATTTTCTTTTCAAGAAAAATTAGAAAAAAGTTCAATGATCATGTAAAATAATTGTAGAAAGTTATTTATTTTAAAAAAAGAAAATTATGGAGAAAATATAAATATCATGAATGAATATTTTCGTTAAACTTTGTGAAAATATTTGAAACATTTTTTTAAAGAAAAACACTTTATGGGATTTCAAAAATAATTGAAAATAAGAACATAGTAAGGATCAAAAAATAGAATGAGTATAGAAATATTCATGATATTATTCATAAATAGTCAATATATATGTCATAATAATTTATTTAGGTGGACTAATCAAAACTTGTCCCAAAGAAGGATTTTTTGAGACAAGAAACCAATGCAACCTAGGTAATAGTTGAATAAAAAATCGACTAAATGAAGGAATATATTGTGATTATTTAAAACCCATAATTTATATTAGAAAAATTAAAAAAAATCATGCAGAATTAATTACACCATACAAAATAAATCATGGTGTATTACATGATTTGTGACTCAATGATTTGAAATTGTGATCATGAAATCAAATACATATTTTATAATATTTGAATCAGTATCTCATGAAAGTGAGAACTTATAAATAACTTTAAATATCATTATAAAATTTTAATTCATAATATGATTAATAAATATTAATCATATAAAACTTATAAATTAAATTTTGTTCAAAATACAAGCCAAGACACAAAAAAATTAATTGAATAATCCTTAAAAAATCATATCAGTATAGTTATAATTGAACCAAAGATGTTATTATGTGTAAAAATTTTAAAACCAAAAAATTAATGTTGAAATACAGTATAATAAAATTATAGGTATTTTTACAAAAAAAATAGTGGAATAATATAGTAAATGAAGTACATGTATAACCCAATAAATAGAAATTGAGTTAAGAACCTCCTTACCTTGAGTCCATACATGCTAATTATAACCATTAAATTCCTAAAAAATAAAGATATATTAATTATTTACATTATTAATAAAAAATTTAATGTTTATTTATTTATAATTAATCGTTTTGGTTTGTTTATTTCAATGGAATATTTAATTACTTAATTTATAAAATCGGCATTGTGTGTTTTGAGGATGTTCGTTTTGTAATTTCAAAACATCATTGGTATGTTTAATGTGGTCAAAGTCGTTATTATTCCATTATCTCAAAAATAAATATCATGAAATAATTATAATTTTCATACGTTAATTATAATTTTAGAACCACCTATGCAATGGTGTTATGAAAAATGAATTTAGATACAATATGGAGTGGGTAGTCTGTACGATCAAATGAGTAATGATTCCATTTTTCAACGAACATTAGAGAATGAAAGTATGTATCATTTAAACTTACGATAATGATAATTATATCATAATTATAATTTTATCCTTTTTATTATGATTATACATACCATCCATGTGATGTAGGGATGAAAAATAAATCACATCTCTTTATGAAATTGATAATCTATATGTATGCATGAACGATATTATAATTTATCAATAGAAGAAAAGGTATAAAAATAGATTATATATTATTATCCTATAATGATATTTATGTTTTCTAATATTAAATATATATATATATATTAATTCTATAATTATAACCATCCATAAAATGTTGTGATGGAAAATGAATGAAATCATTAGTGAGGAGGTAGTATGTAGTACACACGAATGATGGTTTCATTTCACATTTAATAAAAGAAGGAAATATATAATGTTTCATAAATTACAATAATAAATATCTATATATGATATATACTTTTTTTGTAATAAAATTATTATAATATTTTATAAGGATTTAAAATAAGAAATAAAACTAAAAAAAATGTTTAAAAGATAACACTCTTATTTGAACAAACACCTTTTATTTGCAACTTAATCCATCAATGGTTGGCATCATTACCAAACTAAAATATCTTGGACATGTTTAGGTATTTAGGATGTATTTCTTCATGTCATTGTGGAACTAAATCACTCTTTAAGTTTTTATTTGAGAGGTGTGGGTGTCCTTTTATAAGTGGAGGAGAGGCCACACTTGGTATTTTTGAAAATATTTAAAAATTATTCTATCATTTTTTTTGGAAATTCATTCCTCCAAAAATTAAATTTCAACAGTAAGGTTATATGTTTTGAAATGAATCCATTTAATAGGATTTGGACTAGTTTTTAGTTTAGTTTTACCCATATCACTTTAGCTTAATCCCATAGAAAACATGTTTTAACCATATTCACAGTAACGACTTCTTCAGTCATAAGGGGTTATAATTGCAATTATGAGCTAAAACAAGCTCCTAAATGGACAATGGATTTCGTTTTTATAATTTATCATCCTACTTGTTCAATTTTAGGATTTTTAACATTATTAACAATTTAAGAATGTTATATTTATCAAAAAATACTATTAATGTCATTTTAAGAACTATTTACAAAAATTGGATGTTAAAGACATCAACATAGTAATGGAATTACAATATCATCCATTTAACAATAAAAAATAAATTATTTTATAATATAAAATTATTTTTGAACCATAATTCATCTAATATACATTAATTTTATGTTTTTAAAATTAATTACTATGATTTTTACACTACATTCATAAGCATAGTGTCACCTTATATAATAGTTTAAGGTAATTATATAATCACTAAAAATTATAAATAAAGTTCAATCCTAAAAAAACTAATTTTCAAAATATTATCTTAAATATTTTTTCACAATATTTTTTCCTCATGTGAACGTATTATAGAAATTTAAAAATTGAGAGTAATATTTTATATTTTTCTTTTCATAAAATATTATATTGGCCATTATCATAAAAAAATAAATCAATTGTTAAAAAAATATTAAAAATGGTGATTATTGATAAAATTCACTCATACAATAGGGTAATATAAAATGTTAGGTATATTTTAAATACTTTTCATATTCGTTTCAACCGTATTTACTTTGATTAACCCTTTACTACAGTTATTACTATTTAGTATAGATTCTATTCATATTGACCAAAAATAATGTTAAACATATCACCTAATATTAATTATTCTAACTCCAAATATGGAATCCATTTTATCAAATTAAATTCACATATGTATAAGAATTTAATTAAAAATTAACCTTTCAAAATGTGATAAAAAACTGTTTTCCAGAAAAAATAGTCTTAAGTATAAAATTTTTTTATACCAAAATAAATAATAATATTTTTTTTCAATGACCTTAATTAAATTATTTATAATATAAATGAACTAATTTTAATTTTTTGCCTTTTTACAAAATTATGGTTGTCAATTCATGAAATGAATGTTAATTTTCAATAAAAATATTATTTTCCCCTATTCACATAATAATTAATCTTGTCATAAAAATACCAAAAGTTCACATAAGGTAATTTTTTATAGTTTATTTTAAAAATTATATCGTTTTTATGAAAAACAATTTCAATAATTGGAAGAAATTAATTATATTATTCACGCAAAAAATGCAATAAACCCATTTTTTTCATTGAAGAAAATGTATTTTTAAATGATAAGATGAACTAATTCTCATTACATTCCAAATAATAATAATTAATATTAATATTAATTAATTCAATTGAAATTTTAATCTACTTATTTTATTATAAAAATTTATCTGTAATGATAAATTTAATCTATTAATATTAAAATACATTGCACCAATAAAAATAGTTTTATGAAAAAATATATCTTTTACCTTAAAAATATTTTATCTTCAATTCTATACAATTTATAACAAATAAATATTTGATTATTAATTTTAGTCATGGAAATATATATATATATATATATATATATATATCATGGTTTTTATTATTCATACTCGATAATTTGGCTTCTAGGATAAAATAGTCATACATAAATAATGAGGTGTGTTGGTTTGTTTAAGCTCATATTTTTGTGTAATATACACTAACAAACATAGTTTTCTTATTTTAAAATATTTATTTTTTACAATAGGGTTCATATGTTTTCAATACAAGTGATAATTAATTTCTTGGTCAATTTTGAGAAAAACTTACAAATAAGTTGATGGGATTATTTAAAAGAAGCTATGGATTTAGAAATGAAAGGTCTATATTTACACATGTTGTAATGTTTGAAGAGAAACACACTTTGTTTTACCTCACCACACCATTGTTTTCTTGGTTACTAGATTAGATTGTTTTTATGGTGTATATTTGTTTATTCTAGATGCAATACTCAAATAAAAACCAGAATATATATTTAACATATATATGTTTATTTGAGAGTAAAGAATAAAATGAATGTTTAATATTAAGGTTGGAGATGATAGAGGTTGAAAATAGAATTGTGATGTGGAATTTAAATTTCAAGAAAAAAAATTGACATTAATTATGTGAGTATAATACTGTTCAATATGGATTTTAGAGAGGAATGGAATAAGAATATAGTTTTATGAATGGTAAATACAAAAAATGTAAAGGATGATGTGTTTATTTATTATTAACAATGTTTCTCAAGGTGGGGTGCTTCTAATATTAATATTATAATATATCTTTTATGATTATGATGGTTGTATTTGGTTTTGAAATTCCCTATTGAGGTATTAATTTTTTATTGATAATCTAATACTCATATATAGATGAATATATCTCAATAAATATGAATGAAGATTTGGGTTGATCAGGAAGGGGATTTTTCACCATATTTTGATTTTGAATGACTAAAGTGGAGAAAAATAAGTGCCACTTTATTGAAAACATTTTTGGGATTTATGTTAATGTTTATACGCTATATTTTCTATACACTAGGAATAATTTTCTTGTATTTTTTTGACACTATACTTATCATGTCATGATAAATTTACATTAACAAGAGTTAAAGGATAAAACCTTATTTTTATTACTATTGGATAACATTATTAGATTCCTTGAGAATGGATGATACCGTTTATATTATATGGATTCATCCATTCATTTTTATTGGTAAAACATATAAATCTAGGTTTTCACTATGGTTATATGAATCTTCAAATAATTTCACTAAATTGGGTTGGTCAAATTAACCAAAAATAAATGTTTATGAATAAATAGTGGGTGAAACTTTTGTTTTTATTCTTCTCAACCAGTGAGAAATTTTAATTTATTAGGAAATCATTACAGGAACTATTGATGGAATCACCCCTTGTTATTTAATATATGTGTGAACTCTCTAGAATTGGTATCATGTCTATTTTATGGTTTCTATTTAAATATGTTTAATATGTTTTAATTTTAGGGTATTGTGTTCGCCATATATCCAAGATGATGTTCTGGTCATAATTTTAATATCTATCCTATATCATATTAATTTATTGAATATAAATTATTTTCACACATTTCATTATAAAAACTAAAAAATTTGGAACAAAAAATATATATTACTATAGATTAAGAATATATAGTTATAAATCCATTTTATTTTTAGATTATTGATATTTATTTTCATGAATGTAATTTTTTCATAACCAGACAATCCAAAAATTAATTTATCAATATTATAGTGGTAAAAATCATGAAAGTAACTTCTAACTTCTTGCATAATTGATTGAAGATAATTTCAGTTTAAAAGAAAAAAATATTTAAGTTTGGTATACCTAATTTAAATACATTTTTACTTGATATAGAAATAGTTATTTAATCGCATACTAGGTTAAATAACATTATAATCTGAAAAATACTTTCTTTAAAACTCTAAATAAAAATTTTTATTTCAAATAAGATGTTTTATATTCTTCTCAATTAGTTTCATGAAAATATTTCATCTCATGAATATAAAAATTTGAATTCATTTATGAAATAAGATTTAAAAATTATATTATGTTCATATTAGATGATGAATGCATCTTATTCCAAGAATATTAGTAAATCCAAGAAGGAAATCACTATTAAAGCATTCAAGAATGATAAAACATAAAAGGATCTCAAGTTTGATGAAGAAAATTCAGATTAAAATATAGAATTCTAGATAATGTTACAATAATGTGTCACATATCTCATGTTTTAAGAAAAATATAAAACTTCTATTTCATGTAAAACTACTAAAAGATTTATTTTTAAATAATGTATTTACTGTAATTTTTATTTCAAATTATCCAAAATTAAAGGCAGTGGAAAGCGAAGAAGAACAGTCATAAAATAAATCTATAAAAAAGATTTTATAATTTACTAATAAAAAGTCTCCATGAAAGGGAGAAGGGTAGAACATTTCAAGATTTAAAAATAAGGGTTAATTTTTATTGGTATATATAAAAAAAATTACAATAATGGTGAAGAAGAATCATCACTTAGTGGACAAGTGAGAAATTAAAAACTACCACGGTGAATGAAGTAGAATTATATAGTGGAAGTGATAAAAATAATATAAACATAAAATTAATGCATATGTGGTAATTAAAAAATTTATTTTTATGAAATATCTAAACTATATATATAGAATAATATGTTTATAAAGGTGGTTAATTTATAAAATGAGGTTTATAATGTTCCTCTTAAAATAATGTTATAGTTTGTAAAAGAAGTGAATATTTTTAATGTCTCGCTTCTCAAAGTAAAAAATTGTACTGAATCTATAATATAAAAAACAAATATAAATAAAATTAATATAATTATTTTAAAAAATATATTATGATAGAAATATAAGATATAGATATTCAATTACAGGATGGGGTTGAATTGTATGTTTAAAAACATTAATTTTTAACTATAAGGAAACATCATTTAACAAAGTTAAACAAACAAGATTCACAAAACCCTATACTATCTTTAACCAAGAGATTGGAAGGGACCATGGTCCTAATATAAAGAAAATATAATTAAACAAACTCACAAGTATACTTAAGTAATATTCTACTATATAGCATATAGAATCTTATATCAGAGTTATTACAATAGAGAAAGTGTAGGAAAGTTACACTTTCTATTTACAAAAAAATATGCAACAGAATAAAAGAACATGTAATTAAATAAGTAGTTAAGGTGTAATCAAATATTTTAAACCCAAATAAAATGGTATCCAAGAACCATGGATAATAATCCTTTGATTTATACTTTAAATAGATTCTTTCTTACCCCCACCAGGATAATCCCTCGATATGTAGATTAGTATCTGTCTTTCTATCTCTGTAATCCCTCAATCTATAAGTTTATTGGCACCTCTGTCTTCCATAAACTGGGAAGTCCTCGATTAAATAGGTAATATACACCTCTATCTTCCTTCATCTTCAATGCCCTCAATTGTATATAACAATAATCAGAATCACAGAAGGCAAAAAAATCTTGTTAAAGATTTATGTTTGTGGAACAAGTTATTGACAACATAAACTCTTCAAGGATTTTGCACGAAGAAAATATAGAAGAGCTCTCACAGAGTAAAAAATATCCTAAAATTTCACTAAACTAAAAATGTTCAAATGATTGGGTATTTATAGGTGAGATCACCAACGATCACATTTTCCTCAAATGGTCGTATTTTCCCTGAAATCATGGAGGAACTTTGACAAGTGGCATTTTTAATGGTCATATTATAACTAAAACAATGAAACAATTTAGATAAAATAAACTATCACAAGAAACAATATATTCTCAATAATATTTAATAATCTTAATGTAAGAAATATTACATTAAGAAAATATAGTAACTTTAAGAAGGTTATGAAATCATAACATTAAGGAAATATAACATCTTTAAGAAAGATATAATATCATTACATTAAGGAAATGTGGTATCTTTAAGAAAGATATAAATTCACTATATTAAGAAAATATATTATATTTCAGAATTATTTATAACCATATCCTTAAGGAAAAAAATATAGTAACATTAAGAAAGTTGAAAATAGGCTTCTTAAGAAACGTGGAAAAAAGCACTTGATATTTTGAGGAAATCAGAATTCAAGAAACATAGCAAATCGGAATTGAGAACATAAATCAGATAAAAAAATTTGAGCGATTCAATATCTAAAAAATGATGTGATTTAGAGTCAGTTTTTCTAGGTTATTCAAAATCTAAGAAACAAGGTGATTCGAATTCAGTTTTCCTAACCGATTGGGAATTTAAAAAATAGGGTGATTCGAAATCAGTTTTTTTGAGCAATTTAGAATCTAAGAAATAAGGTGATTCAAAATCAGTTTTTCTAAGTGATTTAGAATCTAAGAAAGATGTTGATTTTTATTAATGATATGATTTATTTTATTAACTATTCTAACTTTAAGAAACATAATGTTAGACCTTTCTATAAAACTATCTTGTATATAAATTTTCGTATAGAAATATGTTTTATATAAATTTCATTATAGATAGAAATAATTAATAAAGAAATGTGTTTGTGATTTCCAAAACATAAACGAATAGAAAAGTTCATCAGGTAACTTTTGACTTTAGAATCTCCCCCTTTTTGTAAAGCAAAAACAACTATTTATGAAAATAATAATAATATCAAAATATTTAATATTTGAATCTTAAATGAAATACTTATCTCTCCCTTTGTTTGTGACTTAGAGTGAATACTAATAACTCCCCCTTAGGTTATAAAACCCCCTAAGGATCGTATTTAAGACATTATGAAATTTTCATCTTTTCTTAAGGAAACAACTCCCCCTTTTCTTAAGTAAGTCTTCTTAAGTAATCTCCCACTTAATTGGACATTATTTTCCTTATACTTATATTCTTTTTATAACATATTCTTACTTCCCCACATTTTTTATTATCAAAAATGAATTTAGAGAAGTATAAGGTACCAGATAAAGTTAGGAAACATAAAATATGTAACAATGGATAACAAAATTTTAATATTGAAAAGGTTTTTGTACAACAAAAGATCAGAATGTAAAGAAATTCGCCATCATTCTTTGGAATTAATTTTTTGATCATAGCCTTCAACCTTTTTAGTTCCTTGTGATCATCTTGGAACATTGCGATAAGATCTTTTGGATCCTTACTTTTTATTTTAAAAAACACAATATTTTATTACTGACATTGAATCTTCTCATCTAGAGACTTAAGCTTTTCAACCACTTTATCTCTATAAGAATTTATTCATTTAACTTATAGAGAGACAGAGTTGAGTTTCCCATTCAGATCTCTAACTTCGTGAAACCTAATGTCTTCCTCTTTCATCATCTTATCTGAGAACCCATTAGAAAGATATTTAATATTTTCCTCTGATTATTTGAAAGATCATTTGATAGTCACAAACCAATCATCAAAAACATTAATATCATGGTTCAATTTCATCACCCACTTTTTGATTTATTTGCATGACTTCTTATGAGAATAATAGTTGAGAACAATGGTTTTGAATTCCCCATAAAACATTACCAGTTTCCCTATGGGAATATTTATTGAGTCTGACTTCTAGTTTACTGATTCTTGAATAAGTTGGAATCTAGAGTCATGGTTTGGAAATTAAGGAATGGAGTTCACCAGCTTCTTCAATGATTGAAAAACATAGTCTTCTCCTTAGGAGGAGAAAGACTATTCTGATCCCGAAGCAACATCCTTAGATGTCCCAATATCTACTTTCTTCCCTTTATCATTTGTAGGGATTCGCCTCTCTATTTTCTTAACTACTTTCCTTTTGTTAGAAACCTGAACGATATTGTCACCATCATCTTTATATTCATCTTATTTAACATTATCATCACCATCCTTTCCATTATCACCATCATTCCCATAATCACCATCATCATCATCATCACCACCATCACTATCGGCTAGAATATAAGGTACATCATTGTCAACAAAATTATCTATCTAAATTGAAGGAGATGCTTGAACTAAATTTCCTTTTGATTGAATCTTAAAAGAGGAGGCTTGGGTTGTTCTTATCAATAACTTGTCTGAATGAATTTTCCTTTGAGTTTCATCAATTTTTCTAATCTCTTCATCACTTTCCTTCCCTTCATTATTTACTTATCCTTCTTGAACATGAAAATTCAGTACTGATTCTGAGACAACAACTTTTCCTTTATTTACTGAAGGAGTTACTATAACCATTTCTTTTGACTGTTGTGGAGGTTTGATTTCATGGAGAAAGGATTTCAAAACATGAATCTATTATGAGGCCCTTTTTGTATCTCTCAGAAAATCTTAAATTTTCTCTTCTTCTAAAAGCTTCTTATTAATATTATTTTATTTATCCTTCCTCTCAAGCTCTTCAGTAGATTGACTTTTAAATGCCTTCACTTTAGTTGGGTTTATCCCAAACACTATACCTTATTCCATTATTTTAAATGTATCTTCTCTCTACTTATCTAAGACTTCATCATGGTAAGATGTTTGTTTCTTAGACTTTAGGGGTTTAAATACTTGATTTGTCTGTGGTTTCAGCACTTGATATTTTCTATTCTTCAGTTCCAATTTAGAACTTTCTCCAAGTTGGATAGTTTTTCTCGTAAGATCAACAAACTCATTTATATTTTCATTGAAGGAGTATTTCATTCTTTTCAAAGTTTCATCACTTAACAGTGTGATCTTAAAATTCTTTGGCTTTGAGATGTAAGGAACATGGAAAAAATCTAAATAACTCCTAGTGATATTTGACAAATATGCCGAGAACAAAATAAATTGTGACTTGATTGTTTCGTCTTTTATCTTACTAATCATAAGAAAGATAAAATTTCCCAAGTTAATCTTCCTTATATTAATATTAAAATATATTTTGAATATATTTGTGATTTTAAATGTGTCATTTTCTCCATTCCTTGGTATTAATAAGACATGTCACCATAAGGTGACAATCCATAAGTTAGCTAAAACATTTAAAAGTTTGGGGTTCTCTACTCCCTTAAGGTCTAAGGATTCAATAGCTTTAACTATGTTAAATGTACCTTCTAAATCTGGAATCATATGATAAGGACATTATTCTACTCCATTATAAGGTATCTGAATAATGTTATATTATTTATTATAAGGCATCGAATAAGTCATTCCATAACTCTTAAAATGAAGTTTCTCTTTCCACCTTCAAGGAAAATTATATTGACTGATAGAATTCGATAACCAAATCTGTATACACTGGATCTTGTTCTTTCTTATTCTTTAATATTCAAACATTCCCACATCCTTCAAACTTGATGATTTTTTAAATCAAAAAATCATATTTGAGAAATAAATATTGCTCGACTAACATTAGTCTGAATATCTCCCAATCATTATGTTCCTTATGAGAAGGCATAGAAACATGGGAAGATATCTCCATATACATTCAGAACATTAAGTAATATGATAAGAAAAACAAAATGGATGCTTTTAAATGAGGAATATCTTCAGCAATAAAAATTTGGAAACTGATGTGGGACATGGAAAAAGGGTCCCCTTTATATAGACCTCACAGTGTCGATTCATATTCCAGACAGGATAAAATGGTTGACATTGATCTCATATGATCTAATGGTTGAAATTGTGCAGAATAAGATTTATTGGTTATGATCCTTTGAGGTTTCATGGAAATAAAATGAATTTATGGAAAGATGAATCTGTTTAGTTTTTTCTTAAAATATATTTGTAATACCAACAATCAGATGTGTAATATAAAAAATAATAAGTAAGAAAATGTACCTTTAAGAGTTTTCTAAAGATTTGTTAGTATTAGATAATATTCTTCTTAGAAATGATAGATTCAGAAAATTATTGTTAGATTTTGAAAAAATTTATTAGGTTTTGGAAATTATTATTAGGTTTCAAAAAAAAAATTGAAGAAAAAATTGCACTCCCCTATGAAAGATAGTATCTTAATGTTAAGAGATAGTTTTTACAAAAAGTATACTTGAATGATTACCTTACAGTTATCTTTCCTGAATTTTGTTTTATGTATTTAAATCTATTAGATGGTAATGATTTTGTAAAAATATCTGAAAGTTGTACTTTAATTATAATGAATTGTAAAATAACATCTCCTTTAGGTGTGTGGTCCCTAAGAAAGTGATGCATAAAATCTATGTGCTTTGGATAAGAGTAATATACATGATTTTTTCTTAAGGCTATGGAACTAGTGTTATCACATGGTATCTAATTTTTAGTAAAACTCATTCTATAATCTATGAGTGTTTGTTTCATCCATAACACATGAGAACAAGAACATCCAGCTTCCATATATTCAGCTTCAGCAGTGGAAAGTGCTACCAAGTGTTGTTTCTTTCATGACCAAGAATCTAATGAATCGCCTAAGAAATGGCATGTTTTGGATGTACTTTTCATATCCATTCAACAACCACAAAATTCAACATTTGAAAATCTTTTTAAAACAAATTCAATTCCAAAATAATATAAATTTCCTAAGTAAATATAACCCTTTTATGTAGAGAATTTTTTTCACTACTTTTAAATGTGATTCTTTTATATTAGATTGATATAATTCACATAAGCATACTAAAAACATTATGTCCGGACAACTGGCTATTATGTATAATAAACTTCCTATCATACCTCTAAAATATGTTTGATATACTATTTTCCTAGATTCATCAAGATCAACGGTGTTTTAGGTACCGATTAGAGTACTTATAATTTTAGTGTTTTCATATCCATACTTTTTAAGAAGATCATTATTATTCTTATGTTGAGATATATAAGTTCCTTCTGGTTTTTAAAAAATTTAAATACCAAGGGAAAAATTTATTTCACCAATGATACTAATTTCAAACTCATATTTCATAAGATTCGCAAATGAATCAGTTATAGATTGCTGGGTTGATCTAAATATGATGTCATCTATATAAATTTGGCTAATTAAAACATTCTTCTTTTCATCCTTTATAAAAAGGGTTAGATCCGTAGTTCCCTTAACATAATTTTTTTGTAGTAAAAATCTTTTAAGTCTATTATACCATGCTCTAGGGGATTGTTTAAGACAATATAAAGCTTTGGTAAGTTTAAAAACATATTCAAGTTATTTTGTGTCTTTAAAACTAAGATTTTTTCAACCTAAACTTCCTTTGAACATATCCATTAAGGAAAGCACACTTCACATCCATTTGAAAAAGTTTAAAGTTAGTGAATGCTGCAAAGGCTATGATAATTCAAATAGATTCAAGTCTAGATACTGAAGTATATGTTTATTCATAGTCGATTCATTATTATTGATTATAGCCTTTATCAACCAATCATGATTTATTTCTTACTATGATTTAATTTTCATCCCATTTATTTATGAATTCCCACTTTACTCTAATTATATAAGTTTCATTAGGTCTTTCAACCATTGTCTAGACATTGTTCCTTTGAAATTCATTTAGTTTATCTTGCATAGATTTAACCCAATCATTATCACCTAAAGCTTCTTCAGAACTTTTAGGATCTAATATAGAAAGAAATTATATATGGTCTACTTAATTTATGAATAACTTCTTGTCCTTACAGGTTGATGTACATCACCAATTATACTACCATTAGGATGATTCTTTAGAAAAAAACTGACTTGGGTTTTGTAAAACCTGTTCATCAATATACGATAAACATATATTCTGAAGTGAATACCTCAGAAACATTTTCATGAGTATTCTCCTGAATATAAGAGTCTTCTGTCAAAGGTTGATAATCAGTTTTTTAAAACATATCTAAATATATAGGTTGATATTTTTAAATTAAAAAGGATCAATTTAATCAAATTTTACATGTAATGTTTCCTCAATAGTAAAATAATTTTTATTAAATACTTTATTTTCCTTAAAAGTAATGGAATTTCCTAATAAGATTCCATCATCTGATTTTGGTGTGAATTTATATAAGTTATATTTTGTATTCAAAATGAATTATTTTCATCCAAATACTCTGATGTATAAATGTTTTGGTTTTTGTTTGGTCTATAATTCATAAAGTGTTTTATTAAGAAATGTCCTTATTAAAACTCGATTTATAATATAATAAGGAGTACTTACATCTTCATCCCAAAATTGTTTAGCAATTGAGTATTCACCCAAAATGATTTTTTTTATCTCTTGAAAATTTTGGTTTCTTCTTTCAACAACACTATTTTTCTAAGGAGTTCTAGGAGTTGAGAAGTTATGAGTAATGCCTTTTATACTACAAAAAGGTTCAAATCTGAATTTTCAAATTCTATTCCATGATAACTATAAATAGTTATCAATGGAAGGTCTTTCTCAATTTTTACATTTGATTAAAATTATTTAAAATAAGAAAAGTCTTCTTATTTCATTGCTAGAAAATAGACCCATGTGAAACTAGTGTAATGATCAAATAAAAAATACATAGTATTTTCCTCCAATACTTCCAGTTTTTGTTGGAACAGAAAGATAGTTATGTACAAGATATAATGCATTAGATTTTAAGACTTAACCTATTTATTTAAATATAGACTTATATTTCTTACCATATTGATAAGGATCAAAAAAATTAAGAATCAAATCTATGATCTGGTAGATCCTTAAAAAGTCTTTTCTTAGAAATTTTATACAAGTTCCTATGATTATAATGTCTTAACCATCTATTCCATAACCAAGATTGGTCTTCCATTACACTAAGGTAAGGTAAGTCTTGGATCCTAAGGTCTTGTATGTTAAGTGTATAAACATTCTCATTATAATAGACATATAGAATGAACTCATCCTTGGAATTGTGTACTAAGAATTTATCATTCCTAAAAGTCACAAGGTAACCTTCATCACATAATTGGATTATTATTATAAGGTCGTTATTAATACATTTAATAAATAAAAAAATTGAAATTAATATATTTCCAAGAAGAACAATGTTACATATACAAACAATTTCTCCTTGATCATTATCTCTAAAAGTGACTCTTCAACATTTCATTTTAATAATCATTTTAAAGAAGTTTTTGTTACCAGTCATGTTCTAAGAACATCTTCTATCCATGTACCATTTTTTTGTTACTTCATTTGTTTTCTTGAAAATGAAACAATTGGACTTTCAGAATCCAAACTTTCTTAGATGAATAAATGTAAGAAAATAAAACCTTAAGAATCCATATTTTCTTAGAAAAGTGGGATTTATGAAAACCTAATGATTGAGTTTTATTTAAAGAACATATTTTATCCCAATGTCCACTACTTTGACACTTAGTTTAAAAAGGGGCACATTGAGGTAAAAAATAGTTGTGACTAAAAACTAGTTTTGAATGATAATTACCAAATACAAAACTATTACTTAGAAAAAAAGTTGTGAATAAAGTTTATAAAGACATTCCTTAGCATAATTAATGTTTAAAAAAATCTTTAAATAAAATATATCATATATTAGTCTAATGAAAAAATTCTTATCCTCGTAGCCATTAGACTTAAGATTTGAGTTTTTCTCTAAAATATTTTTCTTAGAAATAAAATTTTCAAGATATTTAAAAAGATTATCATTCTAAAAATTAACTTCCTCAATGATTTTTGAAATGGAAACAATATAAATATATTTTCTATCAAGATTTTTAGAATGATCTGATACTTTTTTTGTTAAAATATTGATTCTAGAATTTTCTTTGTCAAGTTTCTTATGGATCTTACTATTTTCATTCTCATATAACTTGGAAAACCTTGAGAATTCTTGAAAATGATGTCAATAATTATCTTCTACTGAAGAAGATTCTTCATATGAAGATTCGTAATTTTCTTCATTAGGATAATTAGATCATAATGAAATATTGGTTAAATATTCAGTATTGTGTACCTTAACCATAATATATTTACTCTCTGTTGGCATTTTGGAAATAAGACTGATATTATTTTTGTCCAAAAGATTCATCATATAAATATTCATTAGATGAGTCTCCACCACTTTCACTCTATGAATCATTTTCCTTCAAGAGCTTTTTCCCTTATCGTTATAATATCTTCTCTGATTCCTTTTAGAGTGTATGCCTTTCTTGTTATTTTCAACTTAGGCTAATCACATCTGATTGTTTCATATTTTTGCATTTATAACAAGTTACTTCTGAATTTTTCTTATCTTTCCTATCTTTTTTCCTATATCTATACTGAAATTCCTTATTTCCAATAATATTATTCATCATTTGAGCATGATTGGATAGATCATTCTCTGACAGTTTAGATTCAGATGATTATGACTGAATAACAACATTATTAGACCTTGTTTTCTTAGAAACATTCTTAGGAGTTTTGGTTTTCATATGATTCAAAGTAGTGGTAAAAGAAACTCTTTCATTCTTATTTTTAATATTAGCAGTATCTCTCTTAAATCTATTTTCATGTTTCAAGAGAGTTCCAAATAGGTTATCATGAGTAACTATTATACCATTCCTAGACTCAACAATAGAGGTTCTCTTTGATTCCCACTAATTCGACATGATATCAATAATCTTTTCAAAAATCATTTCATAATTTAAGAATTTATCTCCAATTGATTGTAAACTATTAAAAATAGTCATGAATCTCTACTGAACATTAACTATTGTTTCTCCATAAGGAAAAAAACCATGATAATCAGCTCTAATAATAGCTCTTATGGTTTCTATAACTTTGGATGTTCTAAAATGTGTAACTTCAAGTTTATTCCAAATATAATTTGTTGTTTCAGACTAAGATATTTGGATTTATATTATCTATATATTAGAACAAAATAATTTATTTCATACCTTATAATTCAATTGATATTCTTGTTTCTCTTGGTTTTAGAATAATCTGACTTCTTTTTTTGGTATCTTGTAATCTCCAATGAGAATCACAAAATTGTATACTCAAGTGTTAATAATAAATATATTCATTCGATCTCTCTAATATTCATTATTATTACAATAAAAAATAGGTGGTCTTGTTTGATTCATATTATCAATAGATCCCATATTGATTCCTTCCATATTTCAAAAACAAAGCATTTCCATAGTGTAGTATTTATTTATAAACAAAGAGTTTCTATAAAAAACATTATAAAAAACTTGTAGAAGTGTACAAATATGTGATTAAAATAAGAAAATTATTAGGTAAAATAAGCAGTGAAAATATTCCTTATGATACTAAGTATAAGTTTATGTATCTCAGAGACCTCCTCTAATACCAATTTTAGGATCAAAATACAAGATTTGGATAATCAATTACAAGAGGGGTGAATTTTATGTTTAAAAACATTTGTTTTTAACCTTAATGAAACATTGTTTAACAATGTTAAACAATCAAGATCTACAAAACCCTCAACTATCTTTAAAAAAGAGATTGGATGTTCCCAAGGTCCAAATATAAAGATAATATAAATAAATAAGTATATAGGTATAATTAATTAATATTCTACCATAAGGAGTATAAAATCTTAATTTAGAGTTATTACAATAGAGAAAGTGTAAGAAAGTTACACTTTCTATTTATAAAAAAATATGCAGTTGAAGAAAAAACATCTAATTAAAAAAGTAGTACAAGTGTAATTAAATAATTTAACCCAAATAGAAGGTATCCAATAACCTTCGATAAATGTACCTTGATTTATACCTTCATGAAATTTTGTCTTACCCACACAAGGATAAGCTCTCGATACGAAGATCGGTATCTATCTTGCTATCCCTGTAATCCCTCGATCTGTAAGTTGATCGAATCCTCTGTCTTTGTTAAATGTGGAATCCCTTGATTTAGAAGGTAATTGATATCTATGTCATCCTTTATCTTGTAAGACTTTGATTATATACAAAAAGAATCAGAATCACCCAAGGCAGAAAAACCTATTAAAGATTTAAGTTTGTGGAACAAGATGTTTACAAATAAAACGCTTCATGGCTTTCACATGAAGAAAATCTGGCAGAGCTCTCACGAAGTAAAAAATTATACCAAAAGTTCACAGCACTGAAATGTTCAAATAATTGGGTATTTATAGGAGATATCTGGAACCGTCACATTTCCCTACAACAGTCATATTTTCCCCAAAATATCAGAGGGTATTATAAGGTGGAATTTGTAATGGTCATATTGTAAATAAAACAACGACGCCATTTAGATAACAAAAATTTTCACAAGTAACATTAGATTTTCAATAATATGTAAGAATTTGAATCTAAGAAAAAATACATTAAAGAAATAAATTAACTTTAAGAAGGTTGTTAAATTACAACATTAAATAAATTTAGAATATTTAAGAAAGATATAAAATCATTACATTAATGAGATGTGGTATCTTTAAGAATGATATAAAATCATTATATTAAGAAAATGTGGTATGTTTAAGAAATATATAAAAACATATCCTTAAGGAAAAATACAGTAACTTTAATAAAGATGAAGATAGGTTTCATAAGTAACATGGGAAAAATCACTTGATATTTTGAGGAATTTAGAATTCAAGAAACATTGAAAATAGGAATTGAGAATGTGAATCAGATACAAAATTTTGAGTGATTCAGTATCTATGAATTGACATGATTCAGAATTGGTTTTTCTAAGCAATTTGGAATCTAAGAAATAGGGTGATTCAGAATTGGTTTTTCTGAGCAATTTAGAATATAAGAATCATGGTGATTCAAAATCAGTTTTTTCTGAGTGATTCAAAATCTAAGAAAGATTGTGATTCAGAATCGGTTTTTATGATAGATTCGGAATCTAATAAATATTCTGAGTTTTATTAAGGATTTGATTTATTCTAGTAACTATTCTGACATTAAGAAACATAATGTTATACTTAGCTATAAAACTAACATGCATATAATTTTTCTCCTAGAAATATGTTGTATATAAATTTTCTTTATAGATAGATAGAATTAATAAGGAAATGTGTTTTTGATTTCTAAAAAATAAAGGAATAGAAAATCTCATAAGGAATCTTTTGTCACAAAAAAAAATTATAGGAATATGAGTAGTTTATGATGATCTTGATAAGTTTTAAAGAATCTCTATAAGAATATGGTGAAAGAAAAAAGGTATTTTAGTTAACTTGTGGAGAATCCAGAAATGATAGAGACCGATATAATCATTAATAACCTCATTCTATGTAATCATAAATTTATGAATTCATATAGTTGAAATTAATTGTTATTATAATGTAAAGTGAAATAAAAAAGGATAATCTTTACATAAAAGGATAATTTAATAATAATAAAAAACCTCAAATTAGTGACTTAAAGGAGAAATAATATTGAAATAAAAAAGAAAAAATTGAAGTAATATGTCCAACATATATGAAAAACGTTTAAAAATAAAACAACAATTTGGTTCACAAAAAGGATCTAAGACCTTTGGTTGAAATGTTAAAGTCTTGTTGGTGTTAAATTCTTGATAAAAATAATTTATAAAATAAAATTTTCAATTTTTTCTATTATTGTGGTTGTGATTTAAAAAAACATGTGAACAACCTTTTTGTTTCAAAAAAATAAATAAAATTATAAAGTTAAATGGTATGTTTTATAGGGGATATTAATATCCAAATAAAGAAAGTTTAGAGAGAGACTAAAAATTCATGATTTTAATTGAAGAATTAGGTTCATGTTCTAAATTATTTTTACGAAAGATGTGGTGATATGAGTCACTATTCTAAGTATTAACTTAAATTTTTTCTATTTTAATTGAGTATAATTAATAATCAAATAATTTTTGATGAAAAATGAAGGAGGATAATAGAAATATATTATGGAATATGTTTCTTTGAACACATCACAAATAGACCATCCATAGACTCTCAATATGTGGTTTTAATTACATATTATTATTGATATAAGTCTTCTCAATGGTTTTCAGAAGTGTAATGATGGATATATTAAATTTGGAAATAATGGATCACTCAAAATCAAAGGGTTTGGATTGTCATAAGTTACAAATGTAATGTAAAAGTCAAAGAGTACTCAATTTATGAGTGGTTTATATCATTAAATATTGATTGTTTGAAAACTGTATAATATATTAAATGAAGTTATATTTAGAAAAAATATATTTTTAGTGAAATATTAAAAAAAAATATGTGTTTTAACTAAAGTATTGTCCACTATAGGGAACTATTTTCAAGAAAATAAAGCTTAAAATTTGTATTATTTGAGTAGTGGAGTTGAAGTAATTTTCATTGGATATACACCAATTATAATGGGATATAAATTATAAAATAATATATATAAAAAAGTTATTTATTTTTTTAATATGATAGTGTTTGAACACTCATTTTCATGTATGAATAATCAAGAATACTTTATGATGTTGATAGACAAATCGATGAATATTTTTAGCATAATTAAAAAAATTATAGAAATGGGGAATGTTAGATTAATTTTAAGTAATAATATGTTGATTAAATAATATATAGTGATTAATAATAAAAAAATTTCTTTATCTCAGGATGGGGAAGAAGGTGAAAATTAAATTTAAATGGGTATAAATTTTTGGAAAAAAAAACAAAAACAACTTTTATTTATTAGGTTGAACGAAAAATTTTCAATGATGTATTGATGTATCGATAGTAGAGTCATGTTATATATGAGTAATTATATCAAGTATTTAAGAATTACACTTCAGAGTTATTTTCTAAAGTAACAATTAATAATATTATTGCAATAAAGTGGGTGTTTTATAATTTGTTAAATGTTGATAGAGAAGTGATGAGGAAAAAAGAAACTATTTTTTATAAATGATATTATTAGAATGAAGGAATTCATTTCCATGGTACATTTTCTCTAGTTCCTATGATTGGAACCATATGAATATTTCATTCTATTGATACTCATTATTTATATATGATTTCCCAAATGTATATCAAGGTTTTATTCTTCATTAGAGAATATGAGGATCAAATTTACATTGAGAAACCCAAAGGATTGTTTCTTAGAGACGATGATAAGATAGTTTCTATTATAATTTTAAGTATCGATTAATATATAATAATTATTTGAAAAAAGAAGTTAAAATATGAAATTATAATAAAACAATGAACTGAGGTTGAAACATTATAAATATAAAGGAAGAAGATATAAACAATTCACTAAATATGTTAATTGATATGGTCTTCAATCTAATCATAATGAATATCACTTGAAAAAAATAACAACCATTTACCTCTAAGGAGTAACCATAGTATAATTAGAATCACCTGAAGTGCAGTCATGACCCTCCTTATAACCAAAGTATGCTAGTACCTCGAATGGAAAAGGTACGATAAGGATGGATCATTAAAAGGGAAAATCAATAAGATGCATACACTCAATAAAACAAAATCTTCATGCCATTCAAATCCATTTTCTTTTACTTAGGTTATTTATATTCGTTTCACGTCATTTGGGTTAAAAAATAATAACATTCATATAGTTTCATCTATTTAGAAATAATTCTTAAAAATTTGGATCGATTATTATGCATTTTTTTAATAAATTTATATGGTTATTCATTGGTTTCATCAAATGAAATATTCACAATAAATGAATTATTTATGCTGATGAATACCATAATGTTAATAATTTTCAATCGTCTTCCACATCAATTGGAAAATAAAACTAATGAAATTCACAAACATTTTGATATATATATATCGTATAATATGACATTGTTAAAGGTAGTGGATATAGTAATATGAAATCATTATATCATACTATATGATATTTCGCATCCATGAAAAACATTATTCTTTAGATTCAAAATTGTATACCATACTACTTATCATTATCATATACTACAATATTAGAATATACATACATGTATTTACAGCATAACTCCCTCAATTTCTAATTTTCATTACCTCCTTGTGTACTTTGTTCCATTTCACCACAAATTATATCATGTATAATAAATTGTAAAAGAATATCCATAAATCCTTTGTATATTTACAAACTACTTTTGGAAATCTATCACAAAATTTATCATGTGTCACTACGAATGTAATACCCCATGAATATTTATCCATAACACCTTTTAGATAAACTCTACAATACTTTTAGTGAAACTCATTAAGTTTTTGTAAAACTCAATTCCCAATCTATAAACAAAAAATTATGATCCTACAATCCTTTGTAGCATAAAAACAAATATTAATTACTGAATTGATAAATTTATTGAAACATTGGACTTTATAAAACCATCATTATTACTCAAGTTTCAAATGAATTTGGCATGATCTCTATCAAACACATGTATCTATTTAACTATATCAATTGGTTGTGTCATATACAAGAAATATTTTTCATATGATCTCTTTGTCGAATAAATTGACTAACCATAAGACATTGGGTAATTAAATTGTTCATAGATTCCCATATTTTCTCAATTTCCCCTATATAGACTGACTAAGTTAATTAATACATCACATGTAATTCACTTTTATGGATGATAAGATCATATTTCTCTCACCAAATAAAAAATAACATCTCATGTACTATCAATATATATCCATACACTTCCTCATTATAACTCAATCATGGGCCTATATGTCATACTCATCATACAAGAGGAAAAATCTCATCTTAATTATGAAATAACCAATTACATGATCAGCAATAAACCTAACAACCAATGGATTATATAAGCTTCAATAATTTCATAATAATGATATTATAATATGATGAATATCATTCTAGTTATCATTCCATCCTTAGTTAGAAGTAAATCTATATATGAAAAATTCACCCTTTGTAGGCTAATGAAAAAATTTATGTCACTTAAAATAGTATACTTGTGGGGTCATCCAGACCAAAAAAACTCTTTTTTGTCTCATGAGTATATTTCTTATCTCTATATGAAATCCTACTCACACTAGCCTTATTATTTATTGACAAACAATAATACTCCAATACGAACATAAATTAAAATAAATCAATGTTTTACTTTGAGAGGATATCTCATGAAATATATATAGAAACCTAAAATAGAAGAGACTTTATAATTTATTAACATGATTAATTTTATGTCCTTGAACTAATTTATTATAAATACCTATAAATTTCAAGGAAAACTTTTTATTAAATACTTAAAAATTTTACGAGTCTGTGGCTTCTGACGGCACTTGATTCCGAGGTCCGGTGTGCCCGGAATCAATTTTTGAAGTTTTATTCGGGTACGTTCAGTAAATGAACGTGCGGGTTTTTCTATCTTTTGAACCGGTGCTTGGAATTGAAATTCGGGGACACCAATGAACTCATAGCGCCGGTATTCACTTAAGGGGGCCTTTACCGCAGTTGCATTTCATGCGGGTTGAAAGTTAATTTTTGGGGTTTAATCTTAAATTAAATAAAATTGTGTGGTACACAATTTTATTTTGAGAGTTGGTTATTTCCTCCCATGGGGAAGTTATTGGTGGGTCCCACACCCAAATAACTTCCCATGTGTGGATATTTGTGAGGTGGGTCCCACACGATCCCCAACCTTTCATCTCCCCATAACTCTCTTCAACTCCCTTAAACCCCTTGTTTAATTCTTGACAACCCCCCTTTAATTGCTAAACTCTCCACCTTCCACATGGTCATTAATATGAAAACTTAGTGGATTAATTATTTTGTACACCACAAATTAATTAATTATTTTGGGTGGATTTGAATCTTTTTGAAATGGCATGGAAAGTTGATTAAAATAGGGGAAAGCCTCATTTTAATATTGGCTTGGAAAATATTTTGGGGGAACCTTTGGAATTAGAAGAGAGCTTCACCCTTCCATGAAGAATGACGCCCTCTTCGACGAAGAACGACGACGTACCTTCCTTCCTCTTCTCCGCAACAAGTGAGGATACACCGCTTCCTCATCGAATGCACCCCGACGTCCATGGAATCGACGTCCGTTCTCTGCGATGTCGTTCTCCGCGACGCCATCTACCGCAACACTCATCTTCCGCGGCTCGATGACGTGTGACGTCAATTATCGAGGTAGGGATTTTGTATATTATTTGAGTGAATAAATTGTACCTCATTCTTTGTCAATTTTTGGAATTAAAATTGTCCGATTGTTACCGCCTAACGCGGAGGGTGCGGGCCGAACAAACACGGTCCGACGACCCTCCGTCGTTTCTTGTTTTATTTGCAATCAGGAAGCGGTGACGATTGAAGGTGGCGGCCTCGCGCCGGCCGCGTGAGGAGGAACCGCAGCCTGCAACCGCGGGCCGCTCGGCCGATGAAGAACCGACCAGCTAAATCTGGCCGGGCCGAAGGAGGACCGCGGTGCCACAAGGGGCGCCACGCTGCGGAAGACTGCGGCCCGCGTTCCGCGGGCCTCTCGGCGGGCGAACCGGTCGGTCGGGCTGAGAAGAACCGCGACGCCAGGAGGGCGCCGCGCTGGAGGAAACGCGGCCCGCCCAAGCGGGCCGCTTGCACCGGGAAGGCCGGCTGGCTTCGTTTGGGAGGGCGGCACTGCCGGTTTGGGCAGTCCCCCCCCCCGGACCGCTCGGCCCCTTCCAGCCGAGCCGTGGCCGGCCGCACCGGGCCGCACCCCTCGGACTGGGCCACGCGATTCACCGGCCGATCCGACCCTCTGCCGGGTTGAACCCGCCAAAACCGGGTCGACCCGACCCGCCATCCCACTGGGCTTAACGGGTCGGGCCCATTTTCACTTAAAGGTGAATAACTCAAAGACCACGCATCTGATCGACACGTTGTCTGCGGCACTGGGACCCTCGCGACGAAACGGTCCTTTTGCGATACTCTAAGTGAGTTTTGTACAATATTGTAAAATGGCCAGGTTTTGGAACGAGCGTATTTCCAACCGGGCCCTCGGAGCAAAAATGCTAATAACTCTCAGACCGGGCGTCTGGTTGACGCGCCGTCTGTTGCGTTGGGTTCCTTTTGACGAGACGGAACTTCAGGATACATCAACTCTGGACTTCGTGACAGTTGATGTATCGCCCCCTTTGCTCGAGGAGAGAACCCTCCCGGAATCGAGCGTGTTGTGTACGGGAACCCTAGAGCTAGTTGCGACTGCAATGACTACCGTACTGGAATCCTCCGTGGGTTCGGCGACGACGACTACCATACTGGAATCCTCCGTGGGTTCAGCGACGACGACTACTGTATTGGAATCCTCTGTGGGTTCGACGGCGATGATTACTGTTCTTGTATCCTACGTGGGTCTGAAAGTTTGACTTCTATTCTAGTTTCCTATGTGGGTCTGACAGAGTAGCTGGTCTAGAATTCTACGTGGGTCTGATAGCTTAGCTGGTCTAGTATCCTACGTGGGTCCGACAGCTTAGATGAATCAGTGACTGCATCTGATCATCTTTATCACTTTACGAAAGATGTATACCTGTGTGAGTTGAGTCTTGACTTTCAATCATTACCATCAGTGTGATTGACTTCTTTCCTATGTGGACTGGGTTGTGTTTGGGCTCGAGAGTTGGAGCTAAACTGGGATTGATGACTTAGGTATATGTATGGTCATATACCTAAGTAGAGATGGTTGATACTTCTTGATTGTATCTTTCCTTTGTGGTTTATCCTTCGTGGATTCTGAGAGACCTTCGGGGGTCTCGGGGTCCCTACTGAGTATCGTTATACTCACCCATGCACGGGCAATGCCCGCACTACGTTGTGTTGGATGTAGACGACGTACAGTGCTGATCATGGTAGAGGCTTGTAGAGCTGGACAGTACCCAGCGGTGGACCACTTGGTGAGACGTACACGGAGCACACAGACGGACCCGTGGTGCTGGGGAGACTATCTATACCCACCCTTCATGTGGGATTCCCGGAGGACAACTCAGTGATTGTTGTTTTACTTTACTGCAGTTGTACTTGTTTTTCAGTTGTACTATACTTTCAGTTGGGTTTGTATTCTGGATCATTTACCTTTCAGCACTTACTTTTGTATTCAGTATCACTTTGTGCTTACATCTGTTGCGTACTCTGTTGTGTTGTTTACTATTATAAAGTCAATGCCTTCCCTTTTTATCGGGATTTACACATTTGGTGCTAGTCGCCAACCCCTGGCCTATGGAAGGCGGGCTTGGGGTAGTCACGGCACGGGCCCTAAGGACGGGTCGTAACATTTAGTAACATTAACAAAACTGTAAATAAGCAATGGTATAATCAAATCCTAAATAATATACCCCTTGAACAATATTATGTATCCTCAAATTTTATGTTTTTTACTCATTACACCAAAATATAATTAATGTGATGTCCTTGTGTGACCATATGATAAAACCCTTACACTGAACTCATATAGTAAGTAACATATATATATTAGTCAAATTAGAAAAATTATGTGACTTTGAAATTATATTCCCAATTCTCAAATATTTGAACATGTATTCAAATGTTTTTACTTTAATTCATTAAATTTTACAATGTTAATAACTTTTGTTTTCTACATTAAAATCATTCTACGTCTAGCATCATCATTATTCATAGAATTGTAACCATTAAACCATTTCCTTTAATTCATTTTGGTAATAAATATTACTTTTATATTTATCCTCTACCGATATACCCAAAACTATTTTTCAATTTTAGTTGATAATAACTTCATATTATGATTGTATTAATCATTTATTTATTCATTATTAAACTTTTCTATGTTCAACCATACTACCACATGCCTCCTAGAAAATATATTTCATCAGAATATGGTTCTACGATACAAAAAAAACATTGTGTTGGGAAATAAAATTTATTTTCTTTTACTATGAATATTTAAAATATAAAATATTATATACATATCTTATATTGTATTCAATATGTTTGAAGAAATATTTTGAAAAGAATATTTTCTAATTTATAACATTCCCCGGATGGGTGGTTGAATATCAATTGCCCATATTTTACTAAATATATAAGATAACGAATTTTACCTATATAAAACTCCTTATACGTATATATTTATTTTCCAAAATGTAATTTTTTTTTATTAATTAAAAAATATCTATATCAAAATTGATTATCTCATTTATTAAATAAGTAAATATTGATTACAAGTATACATTCTCGTATATGAGAAAACAAAAGGACATCTAAAATAAAAATCCTTGATTAAAAATTCATCCCTGAATTAATGTAATCCATACATCCAAGTCATCAATGAAAAAAATCTTTACATCATTACATGAAAACATAATTCAACCTAACTTCATTAAGTCTATCAATTTTTAACTCATTTATATTTAAAAAATATTTTAAAAATTGTAGTTAGTATCATATACCAAAATGTAAATTTAAAAATAGATTTTTATAACTTCATTACTGACATGGACTCCCAACTAGATTTATTTTTTACCATTAAGTGTAATGTGTAATTCATCCTTCCATGATCGGTCTTTTGAAAATGTAAATATTTATATATCATATTTTATATTCACTTTTTATTCAACCCTTCTACTTGATATCAAAGGACCCACTATTATACTTTCCAACATATATTTTCTTTTCCATGTTTAAAATTTTACCCTTTGTGCTATTAGTATAGTACTTGAGACTTAACCTCCAATGATTTATTCATCTATTATCAATATTGTACAAATATTAAGTAAATTATTCATAAGTTCACTAAAATTATAATTCACAATGAACTACTAATTTTTTTGATAAAACTCTATAATGAAATCAGTAGTTGATCGTGATCAATATGTGATGCTTATCTCTCGAAGTCATTAAAATACATAATCACACTGAATACATGATAAAGGATTGAAGTACCTTTAATAATCTTATAATAAAAGAGTTATTTACAAAAAATTATATCATATGTGTATTTATTTCTCCTAATATAACCTTTTTAGGTTGTCGATCACCCAATAATCATCCATGATTTCATGTTGATTTTAGAGTTTAGTATCCATTGATATATGAATAAATGTTTATACATCTAGATAAAATATTTAATTTTTACTATTAAAACAATTATCCACTTCACTATATTCTTAAAAATGTGTTTACATTAGAATTAGCTTGTATAAGACATTGGATTTTTCTTCCTACTTCATAAATATTTTCAATTTTCTATAATAGTATAAGAAGATTCTACCATTCAGTGTCTTCATAAATATGAGAATATTCAGTGTCTTCATAAATATTTTCTATAATAGTATGAGAATATTCAGTGTCTTCATAAATATTTTCTTCTTTTCAGTGTCTTCTTTTTAGGTTGTCGATCAAAATGTGTTTACATATAAAATGATTGTAATCATATATCTCATCCATTAGTGGGACAAGATCCATATTAGATATATATCTCATCCATTAGTGGGACAAGATCCATATTTCACTTAGCAATGAGTATTCTTTGGTGTTACTCTTAGTAAATATTTATTTAGGTATGGAATCATTCCAATCATTTATATATGACTCTTTGATTGTTGTGGGGAAAACACTTTTCACAACCCATCATATGGCTAATCTCAACATTATTGCCAAGGTATACATCTAAATGGTTTACGAGATAAGTGTATCCTAAATCTCATAGTATGATTTGTTTATGTAACTCTTAATGATATTTATATCAACCACTAATTACACATGATAATACACGGTCCCCCTACTTCATTAGAACCTCCCCAGTCAAAAAAATAGAGGTCTTAATGTGTGTTTACTGTCGAAGGAATCTTAATCTTAGTATTTTTATGGGCATGTAATCACTCTATCTTATCTCATGTATTCCATTTACGTGTATTCATTATTAAAAATATTTAGTTCATAATATTATTTGATCCAATAAATATATTTCTCCAAACGATTTTAATGTGTAGCTCTTTACATATCTCATTGCTAATCATACTAACCAAAATTGAAATAAGATTATATACATGCATATCCATATTCATCCCATGGATAAATTGAATGAAAATAATTTATGATAAGGATTAGAATCAAAATAAATCAATAATCCTCTCAATATTATTCTTGAAGCATTAGATAGTTGACAACCACTTCTCTATGTAAGGCATAAATCTTATGTCTAGCGAGATATCTGACCATGCATTCCTCTACCTAAGGATTATTTATGCAAGTGATAACTCAAACCCATCAAAACTATCATACCTAATATGTATAAACTATAATAAACCTTAAAATTCAAGATCGTAATGTAATTAAAACCAAGGTCAATGTAGAAGAAAAAAAATCAATTATTATAAATGGCATGCAACTCCTTAATAACACTTATGGGGACTAGTATAAGTAGTTAAATAAATTAATCTACAGAATAAATACATTCATAATATAACAATTATATTCATTAATAATGTATGGAATAATGAGAATAAATTAAAAATAAAAATATTTAAACATGAGAAAAACTATTTTTGAACAATTTATATATATAATAAATTATAAACAGTTTATAAATTAGCTATGAATTAATGATATTTAATAAATAAATATTAATAAATTATTTTGATTATTTATATGAACCTTTTCAAATTATCTTCTTATATTCCATTTACTTTAAATACATGATATTAAATAAAATATAGTCATTTTCTATTCCACTCCAATTATGTAAAAATTCAATATAACCCAAAAAATACATATCTATGATTTTATAAAACTTATTTATATAAAATATTAAAACTCTTCTTCATATCGAATATATATTTTTAAAATATTGATTTTTAATTTAAAAAATCAAATAAATTAATTATGAACAATTCATAATTTATTATATAAACACTTTTATATTTATTCCATTTTTTTAATTTCCAAAAAATCTGTAAATTATATTTATAAATTGCATACATAAATTTTGTATCCAAATTATATTTAATTACATATATGTTGAGAAATATACTTATCACATTGTTAAATATGTCAAAATAGTTTATAAATTTTGACTAGAAGAAACTATTGTAAAGCAATCACCCCAGGTCATCTCCCTATAAATCCTTAGATAATGAAATGGTAAGATAATAAAAATTAAAAATAAGAATTGATATTTTTGAAAATGGGGTTGGTAATTGGAAGACAATAATTTAAAAAATTATTTTAAAATAAAATATGTTTTATAGATAAATCGTGACCAACCCAGTTAAATATCCTAATATACTCAACATTCTTCTCTCTTAAAGGATGTGTTATGTGTCATATATTACATGAAATATTCAAATCTAAAAAACATTAATGTGATTTACTTCAAATATAAATCATATTATTCAATTGTAAACATGATGTTATCCACCAAAAAGTGTCAAGAATTGATCGATTTGGGTCTAGATTCATAATATGAACTTTATAAGGTAACACATGATGAAATAAATGTATTGTAAGGATTTTTGTATTTATTTAAAATGGTCTCACACTAAAACATGAACTCTTATGATTGGTGTAGTACTGAGTAAATAAACCAATGAACCTCAAAAGAATACTCAAGTGATGGAAAGGGTGAAAAAAGAATCCAATTAGATCAATAAATTACACAATAATGTTTTCGTAAAAAAATTGAGGAGTTCCATTATCATGATTATTATTTGAGAAAACCATAAAAATAATGAAAAAAAAAGAAAAAAATGATAAAAAAAAGAAAAAAACATGAAACTTGTATTAATATATCAATGGTAATAAACACGGATCTTAAGATTGCATTATGAGACACTCGCAAGAACAATCACAATGGTGTTTAGAATTACTTGGTGATAAGGGAAATAAAATGGGAAAAAATACATGAAGAACTCGTCTACTAATTCTATTTGGTGTGCCTGGATTCCTATTTTTCTTCTTGAATGATTATAACCCACTAATGGACATAAAGGAACCTATATATAAGAATGTGGCATAACATATTTTCCCTCTAATTTTGTCCTTCCTATTGGAATTAATTTTTTACCCACTAGATGGAATAAAATATAAAATATATCAACGATGAAGTTTCATGGGTATTTTATTTCTGTTTGGTAAAAAATGTACTAGTCCATTAGAAAAATGTAAAAGATAAATTAGTTTTAAATTACCAATGTAAACATTTCTAGTTATGAAATACTATTCAATTCCCTCCATTCTCATGCATCAACCAATAGTAGTAGTGGAATTATATAACTGTTATAGGATATATTGATATAGTACATTGACTTATCATTCATTTACAATTAGAATCATCCCATTTGGAGTCATGTATCCCGAGTTATGACATCATTATTTACAGTTGTTCAATTCTGTTTACCCATAGAGTTTTCGATATTCATGATTCATTTGGGCCTCATGTGGTTGGATTCATCACTTGGTCTAGTCAAATGAAATAAATTCCAATAAAAATGTAATTAAAATTTATTTTTTTCATGCATATATGATAATAGATTGTTTTTTAAAAAATAAATAATTACCTTAATTCCCTTAAAATACCTAAAATATTGAAATTTCGCACTTTTTATGTATTTTTATAATTGATTAAAAAAAGTGTCATGAATGAAAATGGATTAATATATAATATATAAGTCCAAAAAAATCATATGTTTAAGGCTGAAAATATTGGATATTTCACACTTTGATCATTGATTTTAATATTATTAATTATTATTTAAGAATACGTAATTAATAAATATTTCATTAACATTTAATATTTAATTATTTTCAATTTATAATTATTTAATAGTTAAATAATTTATAAATTAACACTATATCCCAAAAATTCATTTTTTTTATAATTTTAATGAAATCTATAAATGATATGAATCAATTAATAATTGACTTTTTGAAGAAATAAAACAATATATATATCACGATTAATAATATACCTACATCATACGTCAGGATTTGTTGTCTATGGTATAAGAATAGAGAAAAATCCAGCATACATTATGGCATATAATTTTTCATCTTCAATAGGAAATGGTTCATGTATAAAAATAACTCCACAACACTTTGCAATTCAGGATTCTGATATGTATATTTTTTAAGAGTAACTCATCACTTGACAACCTGTATAGGATTAACTTGGTGATAATTTATCTATCATAAGAAGCAATATCACACTCAACGCCTAAGATGTCATTTTTTATGATATATGTTATACCATAAACCTCATATGACACACTTTTACACAAATCCATAATATTTCTATCACCATTTTTGATATCCCATATCATATTCTATGATACACTAAAAACTGATGGACTAATTTTTATCGCATATTAAGATATCACCTATTATGTGAAATGAATATATTAATATTTATGACATCATATATTAAAAAAACGACATAGTGATTTTTTTGTTATTTTTAATGATAAATGATATTGTATTAGTACGATATACATAATTCCCAACTCTTATTTATGATTTCATGAATCAAAACTCAGGACATTGATATTATGCCACTATTAGTAAGCATAATCCCTATGAACAACATCCAATGAGGCAGAAACCATGTAAATATAAATAAATATATACCATTCACTAAGTGTTTAATATATGCTTAATGAAGATCACCAGGAACAAATAATAGACACTTTCCTTCGAGGGGTGTTTAGGGATTGATTAGAGTCACATGATGCTTAGGAATAACCCTCCTAAAAACCATAATATTCTAGTACCTTGAATGGAAAAGGTAAGTGATGTAGAGAGTGTGAACAAGGAAAACCATGTAAAAAGGTTCACTCAATCAAAAACTACGTTCATGGACATTTTCCCTATTATATAGTTCTTTTGGTATTCTAATTCCAAGAATGAAAATTAATAAAAAAAATTATAGCATTTGACCAATGCCATGAATTATACACACATTGTAATTGTTTGTATGAGCAGGGCCGTTTTGGGGCAAGCCCCACGAGCCCCCGAGCTAGGACAACAGGCAAAGAAGGGAAAAAAAATATAGAGGGGCTAGGACAACGGGCAAAGAAGGGAAAAAAATATAGAGGTGAGAGTAAAAATTTCACAATTTCACCGTACATATTAAGGCATTTTAAGGCAAAATTTATTATAAGGTCTTCGGCAACGGAATTTACCCGGCCGCTCCTGTGCATGAGTATTTACACCTTTATCCCATAAATGATTATAAGTAATTTGAATGAAAAGCTTCGTTTTTGGATGGCGCGGGTGGAGTGGCTTGAGCGTAACGATCTTCGAATATGGCGTTCTTTGATAACCTGGGATCTGGTGGTTTTCTGAGCTACTATTGCCTCCTTCGATCCGGCATGGGAGATTGTTGCGACCTCTGCGAGGTCTGTCTCCTCAATTGCAGAGATGGATCGTTCTCCAAGGGTTAAAGTTGTATCTTTTGTGGATGCGTTAAGAGGTCCTGCTCGCAGCTCAGATTCGAATCCGGTGAATTCGATTGCTCCGGTTAGGGTTGCAGATGGCATCTTCGCTGTTGTGGCTAATCTGGATGCTATTACGCAGAGAAAGTCTACAAATATTCAGTGCTGGGTTGTATTTCATTATTTATGGGAGACACGACATGGATCAATGCCAATATTAAGGTTATGTTATGTCAATACTGGAATTTGAAAGGGTTCAGGTTGATCCCAATTGGAAGGGGGGTTTCCATATAGTTTTTGAGACCAAGGAGGATCTCGTGTCAGCTTGGAATAAGGGGTCTCTAATACTCAAACTAGGAGTTTTTAAACTGTCTGAATGGGATCGAAATTTTAATCCCTTCACACAAAGTCAAACTACATCCCATGTTTGGATCAGATTGCATGGTCTAAATTGGTTTTATTTGAATCCAATGATTCTGAGTGATCTTGCTTCTTGTGTGGGGACTTCGCTGAAGATGGACCAACACACAATTGATGGGGAGCTTGGATATTATGCCATAATTCTAGTTGAGGTTGACATAGAATCCAAACTGGCTGAACTGTTGCATTTTATTGAGAATGACAGAAAATTTGATATTAAGGTTGAGTACGAGCAGAAACCGCCCTTCTGCGATTTCTGCAAAATTGTTAGAATCATTGGTTCAAACTGCATGAATAATCAAAAGCAGGTTTCCTATCCTTCTAATGACAAATACAAAACCTAGGGAGAGGTTGGTAGGAGAAGGAAAGAGGTTTCTTCTGTGAGAGAAAAGGGTGAGAAATCGGATAAAGATGTCAATATTCCAATGGAGTTGTGACCCTTGATGATACTGATCAGATGAGAGCTTCGAATGAAGGGACTGGACCACTCTCCCCTAGTGGGGAGGCACTTCTGCAAATTGGTGGAGGAACCTCTGATGCAAAAAATTCTGAAATCAATACAATTGAGCCTATTGATTCTGGTGACACACAGGATAGGGAAGATCATATTCAGTGTCTTCATGCTGTAACCCTGAACATACAGGAGGGATGCAACGATGGACCTGTGGGTTCTAAGGATGGTGTTACTTCGGGATCTGAGGTAGTGGGGGTTGTGCCTGCCCGTACTTATCCTGTTGTTACTCCCTGTAGGCATGCCTCTCCCTTTGATGTTTCATTAACAGTCCATATGGACAGCAGGAAAGATCCTGAAGAAGTAGAATCCCATATTCCCTATGTTGTGGCACAATTAACATTGGAGGCAAGAGCTGATTTCTCACCAGTTGGTGCAGTTAATAAGGTTATTCATCCAAAGATAAAATGGTGTGACATGGTGGTGGAAGAGGAAGAATTGGAGGATGAGAAATCTCCAGTTTCATAGAGTGATCCTCCTTGTCCAATAGAGGTCAGGGTTATTCCTTCATCTCATACTCCTTTGGAAATTCTAGGAAATGTTGCAGGACATCGAATGCAGACTAGAAGTCTGTCCAAATTGGGTACTGACACCCAAAAATCTTTTGGTAAGAAGAAAGCAAAAAAGAAGAAGAAGAAGTGCAAATTCAACTCTAAATCCTGTTTTAAATGATTATTCGTTTCTGGAACTGTCAGGGAATTGCTAATTCCCCAACTATTAACGCTCTGTGCAGGCATATTCATGTTCATAAATGTAGGTTGATTGGTATTTTTGAACCAACATATCATTACTTTATGTTTTTATGGTCTTAATAACCTTTGTTATAAAATTATTGCTTCTAGTTCAGTCACTGGACAAGTGGACTCTTTATGGGTTTTTGCTCGTGCTTCTTTGGGGCAGGTCGACATCATTCATATTGATGGGTAGATGATCTCTTGTGCATTTCAGATTGATTTTGTGCATGTTTTCAGTTCTTTTGTCTATTCCAAGTGCAGGTATCAAGATAGAAGATGTTTATGGTCTAAAATTTTGAGGCTATGGGGTCAATTTACCTCTTCCTGGTTTCTTGTTGGCGATTTCAACACGATCCTCTCTTCCAATGAGAAACTGGGTGCCCTTCACTCTGAGATATCTCTAAGATAATTTAAAGCCTGTATTGCTGAAAATTAGTTGATTGAGGTCAACATGGTTGGCTCGAAATACACCTAGTACAGGAGATGTCTTAACCGTATGGTTGCAAGAAAAGATGATCGTGCCTTTGTTAATGAAGTTCTGCTTGATTAGTAGGACTCAATCTCTAGCGTATCTCTTCTGAAATTCTCCTCGGATCATCACCCCATTATTGTCTCCTTCAAGGGTAATGAACATAGAATGCCTATTCCTTTTCGTTTTAACAATTCTTGGTCTCTTCAACCTGGTTGTGATAGCCTTATTACCAATTTATGGAATAACATGTATTGTGCTAGTGAGGTGTCTGCATGTCTTAATTTGTTAAAACTGCTAAAATATAAGTTGAAAATCTGGAGCAATGAAACCTATAGTGGGCTGGACAAGGAGATTTCTATTCTGGAAACCTCAATTCAGCAACTTCAAAGTGAGGAATCTAAGGTTGATTTCAATATTGATATCTCAGAGGAGGCGATAATGGTCTCCAAGTTGAATAATCTTTTAAATATAAAGGAGAGGATTCTTAATGAAACCTTCAGAATTAAGTGGTTGTATGAGGGAGATAGAAACCCTAAATTTTTCAACTTGCTTCAAAGAATTCAGAAGGCTAGTAGACCTCCATCCTTCCTCAAAGTTGTTGACCAGATTATTGATTACAAGGATCATATTGCTGGACAGATTTTTGATTATTACACTAGCCTCTTTAATGGTCCTAGACTATAGGGAGATTTGATGGAGGGAATTATTCCAGCACTGGTCAATCATGATGATAACAACTCTCTCACCAATATGCCTCGTGATTTTTGAGATTAAAGATGTTGTTTTCAACCTTATTTTTGGTAGGTCCCCCGGTCCAGATGGCTTCAACAATTTTTTTTCATAAATATTGTGAAATTATAAAAGTGGACATTTGCAAGATGGTCATTTCTTTCTTCACTAAAGGGGAGCTTCCTCAAGGGATCAATTCCCAATTCCTCACATTGATCCCAAAGGTTGAAAATTCCTGTGAAATTAAACTCTTCAGGCCCATTTCCCTTTTCAACACTACATACAAGATAATAAGAAAAAATATTGCTAATAGACTTTCTAGCATTGTCTCAAAAATTGTTTCTTGGAATTAGTTTGGGTTTAGCAGCACTTTCATCAATTGGATTGCTTCCCTTCTTGGTTCTGCTCATATCTCGGTTCTCATTAATGGTTCTCCCAAAGGGTATTTCAAATGCTCAAGAGGTGTTCTCCAAGGGGATCCCATCTCAGACCTACTCTTCACTATTGCTGAGGACTACCTCAGTAGGATCGTCTTTCATTCGGTTTCACATGACAGGCTCAAGCCAATACAAGCATCCAGGACTCTCTCTGCCCCTCTCACCTTTTTAATGCTAATGATATTATTCATTTTCTATAGGGGAGTAAATATAATGTTAGGGTTCTTAAAAACATTGTCCTTCATTATGAATGCATCTATATGAGAAATTCTTAATTTGGGACAAATATATCATCTATTTTGGGAAAGGGATTACCACTGCTTGAAAGAATTGCATCCTCTCGAAAATGGGAATCAGGGAGGGTAGTTCCCCCTTGAACTATCTCGGGGTTCCCCTTTTTTGGGGCAGGCCGCGAGATATCTATTTTTCTAGAATTGTTGACATGGTTAATGTCCAACTCTAAACTTGGAAGGGAAAGAGTTTATCCATGGCGGGCCGGATCAGTCTGATGAAGTTCGTTATTGTCTCCAAATTGGTTTGCACTTTTATGAATTACAGATGGCCGCGAGGACTTATTAAGCATTTAAATGTGGGAATTAAGAATTTTATTTGGAGTGGGAATTTTCATGAAAGGAAATTGGTTTCCATCCTTTAGAAGACATGTTGTAAGTCTATTTCTAATAGAGGTATGTGCATTAAAAATATCAGGCCCTTTAATGAATCCCTTCAAGATAGGCTTGCTTGGAATTGCATTCACAGTAGCACAGACTCCGTGGGATTTCTCAAAGCTCAATTTGCTTACAAAATGAGGCAAGGTAATGATACGTACCTTGAATCATCAATTTGTCCAGCAATTAAGTCTCCCTTTCAATGTATTATGGCATGTTCAAGATGGATGGTCAATAAGAATTCCAATCTCAAATTTTTGTATGATAATTGGACTGGCTCTCCTTTAATTGATGCTTTCCAGTCACTTTATTTGAATCATGATGACCAGATCTCTATCAAAGAATTCGTTGAGGATCCTCAGTAGCCATTGCAGGATGAGCTTCAGGGGATTGTAGATAGTTCTAATTTTGTATCTTGCTCTGAATTTCTAGCTTGGGAGCCTTCTAGGTATTCTTACTAGAAAAGGATACTATCAATTTAACTCCCAGGACTCAAATCTGGATCCAATGTGGCTCAATGCTTTCAAGGACTGGATTAGACCATCTCGACTTACTCTCATCTGGAGAGTTTCGCATAATCAGCTTCCCACTGACAATGTCTTGAAGATTTTTTGTATCACCCTGTGCTCTCGCTGCATCATGTGCAATCAGCACAGGGAGGATGTTGAACACCTTTTTATCAGTTGTGTTACTTCTGCGGCCTGCTGGAATGCAATCCTGGATCTCTTCGGTATGCAGGGGCTTCGGTTCTCGAGTCTGCTGGAAATCAACCATTTCTGTCCTCACTTGCAGCGTTCTGTACAGGTAGGTGCTCTTTTCACAGTTTCTGTTGTGGAGTGCATATACTCTATTTGGTGGTCCCGAAATAGGCTTCTTCATGCTGGGGCACCGGTCTGTGGGAGGATGATCTTGCAGCGGATCCTTGGGGCTATCAAGGACTCCAGTCTGGATCATATGGGCCTTTTGTGACAATAGTGTACAGGACTTCTGCACTTTGAGAAATCTGGGGGTCTCCGCCAATTACAGGCCGGTTAAGGGTACCATTGAAGTTTTTTGGTTTCCTATGTTTCCTAGCTGGATCAAGATTAAAACAGATGGTGCCTCCAATGGGAACCTTCGTCCCTCGGGGTGTGGTTCCATTTTTTGAGATCATGAGGAAAATGATAAAGGCTGTTTGTATGGCTCATGTGGAGTCACTCATTTCTTGGAGTTGGAGATGCTTGGCTTCATTTATGTTGTTTCTTTTTCAAAGAAGAAGGGTTGGGGCAACCATTGGGTCGAGAGTGATTCCACCACCCTTGTGCAGGTTATCAGGAATGGAGACACTCATCTTTCATGGAGACTTATATCTAAGTGGATAGAGTGCATGAACTCTCTTATGAGTCTTAACTTCATCATCTCTCATGTATTTAGGGAAGAGAATATTGTTGCAGATAGCCTTGTGAATAAGGGTGTTGACGTGACTCTCACTTGGTCTGATTTGTTCCCCAATGACTTGATTTTTCTGTATGAAAATGATTGTAAAAAGCTTCCACGCTTTCGACTTTTGTAATTTTTTATATATATTATCTTCACTACCTTTTGGTTTCTGAACTCTTTCTAAAAAAATTTATCCCATAAATGCATATTCTTATAAATATGTTATATATATGAAATGTTCCAAATCAATGAATGATTTACATGGAATAATATCAAAATGTTAATAATTAACACTTTTTCCTCATCAGTCATACAATTAAATTGATTCATATCACAACACTTGTGATATATCCAAATACATATATATCATACTATAGTATTGTTAAAGGTTGTGACTATGATAATAAGGTATCATTACATCATACTATACAACATTCCCAAACGTGGAAATTCTATATTCTTTAGATATTTATGTCATACCATACGACTTTTCAATATCTCATACTATGATATAGGAATATATATGAATGTATTTATGGTATAACTCAATTCAATTTCATGTTTAATAAAGTACTATATGGGTTCAAATAGGGTATAAGAGCATGATATTCCATTTTGGCTTCATGTTTGATATTTTAGAAACTTAGAAAAGGGAGAGTCGAAAAAAACCTCAAAGTCCTGAAAGCGAGGAGGTATATTTCATTTTTATCATCTATGATGATTATATTATCATTTCTATAATTGAATATAATGTTTTAAGGAAAATTTCCCTCAGATGAAGGATTATTTTAAAATTTCAATGTTAGGAGAGTTGAATTACTTATTGAAAATTAAAATTTCATAAGAATGTAACCGAATTTTGATTTTTTAAGAGAATGACTCAAGGAATTGATAAATGAATTTGGAATAGAGGATGTGAATATGATTACTACTCTAATTTATGTGGGAAAAATATGAAAAGATGAATAAGTAAAATATGTTGATTAAATGGATTTTTGAAAATTGATTAGGTCGTTTATCTATATAGTGGCTTCATGACAAGATGCCGTCTATACTTCTACATTATGTGCAACATATTGATGTTCACAAAATTAGTCTCAATTCATAAAATTGATGACAATTCTTCTTTATATCAAATAAATTTTATAATACACACAATATGATGAGACCTTTTTTTATGATGAACTAATAGCAACAGATGTCATGTTAATCACAAAAGATGTCTTTGGAGATAATTTATTTTTATAGAACCAATCTCCATCATAAGTATTAATAATAATGATGTGGTATTCAGGTGAAATGATTATTCATCATAAATAGTTTTGGAATAAATGAGCACACTATGGAATGATAATTTTATTTTAAATGGAATTGAGTATTTCTATTTCTATAAGTTTGCAATTTTTGTGGATTGAGTAACCATCATATTTACTAACAATATTGTTTTTAAAAAATAGGAGTTGTTTATTTTCGATGGACTTCTTTGAACAGAAATATTTTTCAAAAACAATATGATAACAATGACAACTGGTATTTTCAAGGGAAAACAAATACATAACAAATATGCTCCTTAAAAACCTATTCCATCAAAAAATTCAGTCACAAATAATCTCATTAATATTTACATAATATATGATGAAAATTAGCGATGTAAATCCTTTCATTGCTAATATTTATTGTAAAGAAGAAAACAATAAATATGCACACACCTAGATATCTTCTTTCAATAATAATATTTTGAATCTCTCTCTTTGTCACTAAAAAACTAGCATAGGATCCAGATCTAACATTTCAGATTCAACTATAATTTTTTTCAATCTAGAGGTATTTTTCTAAACTATAATTTATAGAAATAATTCATTATATTTTATTATATGTTTAATTATTAGATAATTTAATATTTTCATTTATTTAGTTTACTTTTCATTATTTAATTGATTTTTCTTCTTTTAATTTTTAAATTTTGGGGTCATTATCTGTTAAATTAGTTTGTTTTAGTACCAAAATTCAAAATAAAATAGTAAAAGGAAAAGTAAATATAGTAAGAAAATATTAGAAAATTATAATTAAGAATAAATAAATAATATATAATTAAACAACGATTTAACAAAAATTTAATTTAACAATATACAAAATATTCTGTAAACTAATAATAAAATTTGAAATATCAATCAATTATTTATTTTCGAATAAAACCCACTTTTTGGGTTAAAATGGGAACCCTCGTATGCATTTAACTGGAACTACACTAATCAACATTGAAATTTAAGCAAACCAAAAATTCAAAAAAAACCCACAAAAAATTGAAATTTTATTTTTCTATAATTATAAAAATTAATAAAATTGAAATTGATGATGATTAAGAAAAAATACTGAAAAAATGAAAAACTTTCTTGGGTTGTAATAAAAATAATATTTAATAAGTAATAAATTATATTATAAATTAATAAAAATTAATAATATTTTGTTAAATAAATAATAGTAGCTAATAAAAATTATGTTCAAATAATAAAAAATAATTATATATAAAAACTGCTAAATTAAAGTTTTATAAATTACTAAATTAATTTTAAAAATAGATTATATATTTATAAAAAATAAGCCAATTTTTAAAAGACATTAAATATGAATATAAAAACAACATTAATTATAACTATATGAATTAATAAAATAAATGGTAATTAAATAATTAATTTAATATAAAATAAAATATTCATTAAAAGTATTCATTTAGTGAAAAAATTATATTATGCTTGTTTAAAATTAACTATTTGAAAGATTATTCATTTTCAAAACTAATTTATATATTTTTATAGAAATAAAAAATAATTATAGAACAATAAAGAATGAAAACAAATTTAATATAATGATAAACATAAATAATGACTAAATTTTATGATAATTTAATAAAAATTAGTTATGTAAAAAATTATTATAATATAATAATAAAAATTAGTAAAAAATAAAATTATTTTAGATTTTTATAAAAAATAAATATTTATAATAAAATATTAAATAGAAAACTAAAAACACAAAAAAAAAATATTTATATAAATTTATAAAAATATATTTTAATTATTTATTTATTTAAATTTTAAAAAAATAATCATTTATTTAAAATAAAATATATTGTACTTATTTCAAATTAATATTGTAATAAAATGTAAAATATTTTAATCATTCATATATAACATTTATATTAAATTAAAAAATTGTTTTATAAAATATGAAATATAAATTCTAATTAAATATAATTTTAATGAATAATAAATATATAATATATAATAAATTATTTGTAAAAAGTCAAATTATTTAAGATTGTTATACTTATTTTATTAATATGATTTTTAAAAATTAGTAAAATAGTGAATGTTTTTCAGACTTAATTTAGTTTAATATATAATTATTTTCAATTTGACATTTAATTGCAAAAATACTATTTTTTTTATAACCGAGTTATTGTTATTTTTTAAGAATTTTATGGACATAGGAAATAGATAAAATATTTTATTATGAGACTGTAATTGGTTAAGTCATTGAAAAAATCCACACGGTTCTATTAAAAATGATGTTTAAATTGAATGTGTCGAAGTCTTTATATCAGTCCCAAAATAAAATATAGAATATGTTTCTAAAGGGGTAATTAATATTCCTTCTATGAAATTTTATCTTAAGAGATTTGAAATTTTTTATAGCATTAGAGTTTATCTTTTATGTTTTGTTTTCATGTAGATTATGTTTTCGTTTATTAACATGAGAATATAAATTATAAGAAAATGATATTTTTTGGTTGAAAACATTTAAAATTTAAAAATATATTGTGTGAGACTACTAACTAATATTTTCAAGTAATATAAATTAAAATTTATGATCCAATTTCTTAATTGTACCTATCTCAATTTTATGAATAATTGAAATCTCTTGAGGGGGCATTATATCATGGATGAAAGATAAGTAAATTAGAAGTAATTATGAAATTTATAGGTATTAAATCAGATATCAAAATACATAATAGTTGTTTTGATCAGATATTTTGTTTGGTTATATATTTTTTTCATGGGGGAAAAACACTAACTATATATATTTTTAAAAGAAAATAGTTGTTTTGTTATTTGATTAATTTTTATCATAAGATTCATGCATTTTAAAATGATTTGACTTTATATTAGAATGATTATAATTCATTATATAATCATATAACATGATACATATATAGGAATAAAGTCATTCATTACAAAATATACATCCATATTAGAAAAAAAACTGTTGAGGTATTTTTTTCACCTTGATTGTAGTCTCTATTTTTTAACATTGAACAAATTCATTCATTACATGGAATCAATCCAATATTTCAATAAATGGATTCATGAATAGAAAAATGATGGTTGTTTATGGATATACATTGACATGTTTCATATTTATTTTGTGTTAGAAACTCATAACATATGGTTATAACTATCTGTAGATGATTTTTATCCTTTTGGAACTTATAGTAGTTAATATTTTTGTTCACTAATATTTATAACTCCATGTAAAATACTACCTTGAATGTTAATTAATGAACCAAATATTTATTTTTTATTATTTATTCATATTAATCTAAACAAGAATAAAAAAAATTATTGATACCATTGATTGATTAGTATAATTTTAAATGGAGTGCTGCAATATCTAAATATGCAACACTTGTAAAAAATAATTTATAACACAAAGATAATTATTATGGATAACCAATGAGATTATAGTGTTTTGGTATGTTATCTTGATGGAGTATTCATGGTTATTAGTATTGTTTATAATATATTGTTTAATGTCAAGTTATTATGATTTTGAATCGATGATTTTTTTTTATAAATTCATAAATGATTTCATCTTGCGGATCAACCTTTTCAATGGTATATAAATATTTTTACAAAATAAATATTTGAATGATATATAAATCCAACTATTCTTCCATGTATTTAGAAGATTAATATCATCTATTGAATATATCCAATTAATTTAAAAAATATATAAACTGATATAGATAGGTTTTTGAGGTCAAATTTTTTTTTTGATGAAGAAATGTATATTTTGCTTTATACTAAACTGGTTTGATTTGTGGGTTTCTTATAAGTTAAATGAAAAGAGTATTGATAATAATTCCATAGATAACATATTTTATTCTAGTTTAAAAATAAAAATTGATACTAAAGATACCATAAAGGGATGGATAGATGTTACCCCCATTTATAGACATCTTATACTTAATTTATTTTAAAATTATAGATCATAAAATTTAAGGTATCTAAATGCATCATATAAACCTTTTAAAGAAATTTATTTATTATTCTATCATTGCATTGTATATTTGATGTTATAAGATGGATATTCATTTAATCTATCTCATTGTGTAACAAATGATCATGTTAATGGTTTAAAATGTCATTATTTTCATTTCATAATAGAAATACTACATCACGATGGTCATAGAAGGTATTTGAATACATAAAATAAGGATGTGTCAAATAAAAATATAATTTTTTTATTATAAATTAATGACAAAGTATCTTTTATGGTAATTGTTTTAAGTATCTACATGTTATCAATATTGTAATATTTTGTTACGACCATGGAATTTCATCCATAGTTCAAAAAAAAGTGGCAAGATGTGTCTATTTCCATAGTTTTCACCATAGTTTATTTCATCCCATGTTGAGAAAGATAGTCTAGGTCTAAAAAATAATTATTGGTTGGGGGAAATCTATTTGAGAAAATATATATTTGAGTAAAAACACATATTCAAGGATTTATCATGGCGTGCTGATGACTGTGACTAATTCATTAAGGTTTCAAGATTGGATTCTTATCACGAGTAATGAATTGGAGCAAGTAGATAAGAATAAAACCTAAGAGTTATTTACTAAGCTGACATATAATAATATAAATGAAACAAAGATGGTGTATCATAAAAAATTGAATTATGAGATATATGTTATGAAGATAAAAGAAAGTTGTGTCTATAAATGATCTTCTCTTGATGAAGTCATAAACTTCAATGAGTCATTTTCTTTATTTTCTAGGATTGAAACCATAAGTATATTTACATCAATTTATACTCAATAAAGGTACATGATTTTTCAAATGAAATTCAATTTATCACTTTTTAATGGTGACCATGAGGATGATGTTTACATTAAGAATGCTGAAGGATTTTATCTTAGATACGACGATAAGTTTCTTAATAGGTTAATGAAAGAACTGTCTGGGTCAAAGTATGCTCTCAGAGCATAATATTAAAATCCCAAATCATGATTGAAATTTCTAAAATTTGGAATATGTAGAGTGTAAAAATACCTATACATTAATGAAATCAAGGTAGTCTCTCTAATTATTATCATTTATGTTGTTGATATTATGTTATCTAGAAATCAAGATGTTTTTTCTAAGAACAATTAACTCAACAAATGTGTTATTTGGAATGTCGATGCTTGAAGAAATAAATTAATATTTGGGAATTAAAATTTCTCAAGAAATTCATTCATAATAGAAATATGCTTGAGAATTGATGAATATGTTTTTAATATAAATCATAAGTATCATTTATAATCCAATTTTAGTGGGAAAACCATTAAAAGTGAAATATAGAGTATTAGATAATCAAAAGGTGTTCAAATATATGATTGGGGGTTTTATCTACTTGATGGTTTCAAGACTAGATATTATCTATAATATTTCATAACATACAACATATTGAAGTAAATGTATGAAATCTCATTTCGTAGAAGTGAAGAGAATACTCATGTACATCATAGGCATTTCAAAATAAACATTTTAGGAATCTAAATTCCTTCCCAATAATTATGAATGATATCACATCCACAAAAAATGATAGCTTTGGAAATAATTTTTTTGTGATGGAACAAAATTCCATCACTATTTATAATCATAACGACAGGTTATTATGATACAATGAGAATATCTCATAAATATTTTTGGCATGCATGTACGCTCTATGGAATGTAAATATTATATTTCATGGAATTGAATATATATGTTTCTATAATTTTCTATCTACCATGGATTGAGAAATCCAGTGTAATTACTTATTAAATAATTTTTAAAAATAACGGTGGTTTATTTTGGATGGTCTCTCTTCATTATAAATAGTTTTTAGAAAGATTGGGTAAGTTATAAATGATGGATAATATTTATGTTGGATAAAAAAGCGATCACAAATACCATTCATTAATTAATATCTTCATGGAAGAAACCCCCCTAATATTTATTCAATAAATGTATGACTATTATTGAATAAAATACTTCTATGATTAATGGATATCCCAAAAAAATTAAACAAAGAATATATATCTCCCTCTTGATCTATTCTTATATAATAAAATTTATATCCATTTAATTCCTAATAGAAAATGTCTCTGGGATCCAAATCTAGTATTTAAGTTCTAAATTAAGTTGTTTCTTGTTCAACAAAGTGATATTTTTCTGTACTTCTTTTCAAAAGTAATTAGTAATTGGTTTTTATTTGTTTTATTAACAGATACTTTTTTTGTTGTTATATTTAAATACCCATAAAAGTAAAAAAAATATTAGACTTTACTTAATTTACATTAATAACTAATAAATAGTAATTTTATACAAAATTATTAGAAATATATTAAAATTTATAATATAAAAGATATTCTATCAAATAAAGAAAATTTATTAAATTATAAATAACAACAACAAATATATTTATAATTTTTTATATATTTATAATAAATTAAAACATATTTAATAGAAAATATAAAAATGAGTAAAAAATAATTTTAAAAGTAATTTCCAGGTTTATAAAAATACTGAAACTTCATTTAACTATAATTCTAAAAATTAATAAAAAATTAATAATAATAAAATAAATAAAAATTTATTATTTTAGGATTCTAATAAAAATAATATTTTATTATTAATAAATTAAATTATAAAATATATAATGGTAATAAAATTTATTATAATAAAAAATAATTCATTATAACAAAATATAATAAATTAATTAAAATTATAAATGTATAAAAATAAGAACATAAAATAGTGAAAATTAGTAAAATAATATTAAGAACAATTTATATATTAAAAAAAATATAACACGTTAATTAGAAAATAAGAAAAAAATTAACTATAAATATAATTTTTTTAAAATAAATTAATTTATATACCTTTTTAAAAACAAAATTTCAAAAAAATATTTATTTATAGATTTCATTTAGTTATAGAATTTGAATTTTACATATTTTAAATTAGCTATAACATAAAATAAAAAATATTTTAAAAATTAGGTTATGTAGTTTCTATATAATAAAAATTACAATAAACTAATAAAACCTAAAAACTAATGATATATATTTATATACTCGGAATAGTGTGAACTAAGGGTTAAATCCCATGGTCTTGTAAAATTATTATTAAAATAGAAAATTCACAAGAAAAGAGAAAGAGAGAGAAAAGGGAAAATGGAATAATTAATTCCCCCAAAAACTAAAGATCATTAAGCAATTACCTTCTTTTTTGTCTACTGCCCCTTTCTCAAGAACTTCCCCAACCTCTCTGGTTTCTTCCTCTCTTCCACTACTTAAGATCCATCCATGAGAAATCTTGATCATATGTAACTAATTATTCAACTTCCACATGCTAATGATCAACGTGTCTAATGAAATAATTTTTTTTAAATTGAATTGGAGTTTTCATGATTGATATTCTCAATTCCTAAAGATCCATCAAATTGATTTTTATTTTGGATGTTACCAAATTTATCATGAAAGAGTTACATACTTTTAGATATATTTGAAATATCAAGAAATTTTATTTTAGTGTGACTAGCTTCTTAGGGGAAAGTTGTATCCTCCTCACATATCGCCTACTCTTCATGTGGACCTAGACCAACAACATCGTCCTTATCAACTACTTTTCCCACTGATGAATCCTACTAGACATATTAATCAATGAAAATAATCTTCCCATATTTATCATCCATCTCATCCCTTTCCTTTAATGGTAGATTTGATGATGCCCCACCCTGGAGAGGCAGTGTATGATAGGAGTGTAGCAACCCTAGCCTTTTACATATATCATTACATGATTTTAAGAATAATTAAAAATCACATTACAAGCCAAGTATCGTAATGTCTAGTGTCTTGAAAGACTAGGTACATAATCAATCATCATAATTTTTTTTTAATTTAATCTCCATAATGAGATCCTAACTTCCATTTTTCTCATACATCTGCATAGGATAACCTAGGGATACCATGAACCAAGGGATGAGGTAAAATATCAGTAAGGAATTAAGAATAAGAATAAAGATTTAGCACATTTGTTTGGAAGCATGACATGATGATATTAAAAGGAATAATATGTAATTGAACATATGGAACCATAACATGTAAAACTTGGGATCATATAAACATCGAATAATAGTAATATGGTAGTAGCAAAAAACATGAATTTAGTAGGATTCAAGTATAGTTTCATTTTGAGGATCACAAGTCAAGGTTAACCACCAAGACCATTTCACATGGTAGCACAAGTTAGGGCTAACCACCAAGACCGCTGCACATGGTAGCACAAGTCAAGGCGAACCACCAAGACAGTTGCACATAACATCTCACAAGACTCAACCTTACACAATGCATTGGATAACTATCTAGGTGAACCCATATTAATGTGTTCATGAATATTATTTCCACATAAATAATAATTCAAAATCAATCATACATAATCATAAGGGTACCCATGGAAAGAAATGAGTATCATAATCATGTCATAATTCATAATGAAGGGGCATATCATACCAGTGTCCATGAATGAAAGGAATAAAAACATACATGGACAGTAATAAGAGAAAATAAAAATATATCATGGTAATTTATTTCAAACAAAATTGACAAAATGTAATAAGAGTATTTAAGAAATTTTAGCATTAAAACCTTTTGGCATGGTATTAAGGAAATTACTAAAGGGAATTTAAAATAAAAAAGGAAATAATATTATATATAAAACAATAAGTGAACCAATAAGGTTTTGATTAAAAATACTGGTTTTATAAAAATAATATGGCATATTAAAACATATTATAGAGTTCTCTTGAAATTGAGTAAGAATTTTGGAAGTTCCCTTAAAACGAGTTTGTTTATCGGGAAATATTGAGAAGGGAATCACATAAAAGCATGTATATCCCTGAAAGAGAATTATTAATGGGACATGATACATGTGTTTGGACATATAAAAAAAATTAGAATATGCACATAAAGATAATATAGAATTTCATTTGGGTAAAAAGAGAGTAAGAATAACCCGAATGAATAATGGAGGTTTAGGTAGAATCCCTTACATTAAGTCTGATGGTGTTCTCCAAATGATATTAATGACCTGAATAATAAAATTAGGTTCATTAATTAATAATTACAGAACCTATTTTACATGTAACTGATTTATTATATCATGTTTGAGTTCATTCATAACATTTTTTATTGGTTATGAGGTTCAATTTCATTGTTCGGGTCCGTTTGTTTCAAGATAGGTTTACTTATATACATGAACGGATAATCATGTAAAATGATTATGGTTTTCTATAATTGGAGTTATATATTATTATTGAACACCATAAGCTTACATGGTTTTAAATTTCATTTGGTTACTTGGAGTAAAGATGAATCATTATACAAAACTTTAGTGATAACCATTTGGGTTAATTAGTAGTTTTTGATCACCATGAATGCGTTTTAATTTATAAATCAAAACCATGGGTAAAAAAAGATTCCAAAACCATATATGAGAAATAATACATATCTAATATTCTGGTTCAACCATAATAATGGTTTCATGACTATAATTGAATATGTTAATGGAAATTGAAAACCCATCATCCTTGAATGTGGTAAATTAACACATCGCTTAAGGTATTATACTACTAGTATAAAATAAGGGTAAAAGAGAGAAGATAATAATATATTCCATTATCATAAAGAAATCCACTAACTATAAGGTAATGTAGTTTTCATAGAATTTGGATGAGGAGAGGTAAGGATATAATAGAAAACAAAAGAACTTGGAAAGAATGTAAAAGAATTGAAAAGATGAATTTACCTCTTGAATTAATCATCCTTGAGACCCTTTTAAGGGTAGAGGATTTGGGATTTTGAGGATACCAAGTGATTTTGGATGTGGGGGAGGATCTTGGGGAGATATTTGTACATACTTTATCCAAGGAACAATCCTGGAGAGGAGATAAGGGAAGAGGGGTTTGTGGGTGGTTTTTGTGTGGAGGACAGGAGGGTTTTCTTAATATTTTAATAATAGTTTATTATTTTTCCATAAGACAAGAAATATTGATGATTATTGTGACTAATAAAAGTAATATGTGCATTTTAGTTCTAACCAAATTACATTTACATCATTCATGGCTAAATAATGATGTACAAATTTAGGTTTTATCGTTTATCATAAATTGTCGTATTTTACTATTCATCGAAAATTCAAGTATTTTAGAAAAAATCCAAAAAATTCACCCTAACAAATTTTTGATGTGTAGAAACCAAAAATTAAATCCATTTTTTCAAAAATAATTTTATAAATATGATTAATTTAATTTTTAATTAAAATCACATTTTAATTGAAAAATATAGATTTTAAAACTATAACTGATTTTATAATATTTTCAAAAATTACATAAGGTCTTGAAAAATTATCATAAAACTATAATAAATAATTTATTTAATTTATGAATAAATTTTAGGAAAACTAATTTTATTATAAATTAATTAATTAATTGTAATTAATTGTTTATGACTTACAAAAATACCAATACTTTTACTATGGACATATTATCACTTATAAGATGCCAAAAATTTATTTATAAACTCATGGGTGAGGTTACTATTCTTTTTTAAGATATAATATTCATAAGGGTCATATTAATATTTATAAGGGTAGGTTACTATTCATAAGGGTAGGTTACTATTCACCAAAAAATAAGTTTGTTCCATCAGACCCCAAAAACCACCCCAAACGGAACCGTGTATGTCATATTTTTGAAATTCAAGACACAGAAGTGGAAAATTATGTTTAAATGTCACATAGTACTTATTAGTTCATTGTGTTGTGAATTCATGTGACTGTTTGACATAATTATAATAAGGGAATTTCCATTGATTAAACATTGGGTCTTTATATTCATCCCCCCTTATGAAATTTCTCCCTCAAAATTTCATTTTAAATTCTAAGTCATAAACAGGTGCAATTAATTTTCCTTAATTTTCTCCTCTATTTATAATGTTTCATATTTATACATATGGTTCCTCCATAGTACTTTGACCTGGTGATTAGTCTTGTTACATAGAACTTTATCTCTACAATCCAAGATCTTTAATGGCTTCTCCTTGTAAGAAAGATCATTTTAAAACTGTACCAACTCTAAAATAATTACAAGTGAAGGTTCTGGTATGTACTTTATTATGAGGGATACATGGGAAACATCGTGTACATTAGACATGGTTGGTGTAATTTCTAGTTGATAGGCCACAACTCCAACATGATCAAGAATCTCGATGTGGCTGATGTACTTGGGACATAGCTTTCCTTTCTTCCCAAATCTCATGACCTTCTTCCATGGATATATGTGGAGGAATACCATATCTCCAAATTTGAACTCAAGGTCTCATTGACGATTGTCTCCATAACTCTTTTGTCAACATTGGCGTTCCTTTATGTGTTGCTGAATGGTTTTCACCATCTCCACCATTTCTTCGACCATTTAAAGTCCTATCAGGTTACGCTCACCAACTTCATCCCAACATGCCGGTGTTCTTAACCTTTTCCCATAAAGGGATTCATATGGTGACATTTGGATGTTGGAGTGGAAACTATTGTTGTAAGATAATTAAATTAGTGGAATATTTTGGTCCTACTCTCCATTGATGTCCATAGAAAACGCTCTCAATAAATCTTCTAGTGTTTTAGTAGTTCACTCAGATTGGCCCACATTTTTGAGGATGATAGGTCTTACTGAAGTTTTGTTTAGTGCTTAGAGCATACTGGTGGCTTTTCCAAAACATTATGGCGAATCTCATATCTCTATAAAATACAATATATAGTGGTAATCCATGTATCCTTACCACCTATTTCATATATATCCATGAAATTTGATCCAATTAGAAGCCCTCTCAAATTGAGATAAAGTGAGTTGTCATTGTAAGACGATCCAAAATGACCCATATAACATTGTTTCCTCTGGATGTCATTTGATTTCTAGTGACAAAGTCCATGGTGATGTTATCCCACTTCCATGTTGGTCTGGGTAGTGTTTGTATCAACCCCTTAGGAATTTGACTTTCATCCTTCACTTGCTAACATACCAGACACTTTTATGTACACTCAACAATCTTCTTCTTCATATTTTCTCACCAAAATTTCTCTCATAGATCTCGATACATCGTTTTCCTCCCTGGGTAAATAGAGAAGGTTGATCTATGTGCATAATTCAAAATATAATTTTTTATATATGGATTGGATGGTACAAAAAATCATGACCCACATCTTACAACTCCTTCCTCATCAATATTGAACTAATAGGATTTCACATTTCTAATGGCTTCCACCCTTTTTTGAATTTACACATTTTTCTTTGATAATCCTTTATTTAACCATGAGGGATGATTGAGAAATCATTTGAGAATGGATTTATGGTGTTCCTACCTTAATGATTCCCATTTCCACCCTCTGTAAATCTAAGAAAATTGTATCCTTTTTAATTCTCATCATTGATAAAGATACAAGATCTTTTCTACTTAGAGCATCTGCCACCTTATTTTCCTTACCAGGATGGTAGTGGATTGAGTAGTCATAATTCTTGATGAGATATAAACATATTCACTAGTGAACATTAAGCTATTTCTATGGTAATATATATTTGTGACTCTTGTGATCAGTATATATGTCACCCTTATACCCATAGAAATAATGCCACTAGATTTTCAATGCAAGGATCATAGCTGCCAACTCAAGATCATGCATAGAATAGTTTTGCTCATGGATTTTCATCTTCATTGAGGTATAGGCTATGCATTTTCATTTTTCCTTAGATTCCACTAATGGGCGACTTATAATATTTTCATGAATAAAATTCCGAAAAACTTTAACATTCGATACAATATTCATAGATGTCTTCCCTAATGATTTAATATCATCTCAGGTGGGGATTCAATGTTCAATGAAAACATAAAAGATATACTAATATGGAATTAATTGAAATAAATTATGGAATACACTACCTTGAAGTAGTGGTTACATGTAATTTATTCATCATTATCCACCATAGAATAGGAATTTCAATGCTCCCTTGATCATGGAGATTATTAATGCTCATCATGATTCTCAGAACTTGCAATAGAGAACCATCTTGGATAATGTATAGCTTATCCACATTAATTAAATAGAACTGAGTATGATTCCTTATATGGAACTTGGTTTCCATTCATCACATCATTCATTTTTTCATGGAAATTGGATACTTTGTGCAATATCTTTCCACACATAAAACATCTCTCAGTCCCTTTGTGACATTTTCCTTGGTGCCTCTTTCAAAACTTGTTGCATGAAAGAAATTGGGACTTCATTCCCTTATCACCTTTATCAGATGGAATTTCATGATATTTTATCTTCCAATTTGTTTAATCCTTTTTGAATTCAACTAATTACCAATTGTTAATCATGATTTTTGATAGCTGGTTTGGAATAATCCTGATATGTTCTTCTTGAGCTTCTATCTGATCAGGGATCTCATTTTGGCAGTCATCGCATTGCCCTTCTCATCGGTTGTTAACCTGATTCATCCTATTACCAGCCATTAGATATAATAAAAATAAAATTTAGTGATAAATATCACATAATGGGGAAACCAATGACATTAAAGGGATGACTTACAAATTACACTTATCTTCTCAACTGATGTGATTCTAGGCCTCAGTTTATATTATTCATGATCTTTCTCCTATCATATATTCTTAAATGATCTATTTTTTTTACCTTAATAATGTTTTCTACTATGCTTATGAATTTACCAAAGCATATCCTCCAGGAGTGTCAATCCAAGTGTGAACCAAGGCCAACTATCATGCCCTAGTTCCCATTCAAGTCCAGCGCAAAGAGTTGTTTTCAAGTTTTACCCCTAGATACATCTGTTCCGGATTCACCTCTACCTATTTGTATCTAGATAGAGATTTATTTTCCTTGTAAACCACTTAATCTATACTAACCAAAATTTAAGGATGCTTCCTTATACATATTATTTTTTAAAAGGTTATTACTAATGTGATCTATTCCTGATATCCAAAAAAACTAAACCATCCTCTAATAAAAAATGTAGATACCCTAGCCTTTTACATATATCATTTCATGATTTTAACCATAATTAAACATCAAATTACAAACCAAGGATTATAAATTCTATTGTCTTGGAAGACTATGCACACAATCAAACATCATAAAAACAAAATTTCATTTAATCTCCATAATGAGATCTTACCTTCCATTGCGCTCGTACATCTTCATAGGATAACCTAGGGATAATATTAATAAATGGATGATCTAAAACCCATACAAGGGATTAATAATATGAATAAATATTTAGAAAATTGGTTAGTAAGGATGATATAATGATATAAAAAAGGCACAAAACGTAATTGAACATATGGAACCATAACATGTATAAATTTGGATCATATAAACATAGAATCATAGTAATTTGGAAGAAAAATATAACATGAATTTAGCACGAGACAAGGCTTATTGAACATAGAGGATATAAATTCAAGGTTAACCACCAAGACCGCTGTACATGGTAGCACAAGTCAAGGCTAACCCCCAAGACCATTTCATATGGTAGCACAAGTCAAGACTAATTGCCAAAACCATTGGACCTAACATCTCATGAGACTCAACATTACCCAATAAATTTTATATCCATCTAGGTGCACCCATATTAAAATGGTAATTAATATTCTTGGAACATAAATAACTATACATAATCAATCATACATATACATAATGGTACCCATAGAAAGAAATGGGTATCATAATCATGTCGTAATGCCTAATGAAGGGGAATATCGTACAAGTTTCCATGAGAGAAAGGAATTAATAAATACATGAAAATTATTAAGGGAAAATAATCATATATCATGGTAAGTTATTTAAAACAAAAGTGATAACATTTAATAAGATTATTTGAGAAATTTTAGCATTAAAAATTTTTAGCACGATTTTTAGGAAAATAATAAAGTGCATTTAAAACAGAAAAGGGAATAATATTTTTTATAAAACCACAAGTTAACCATTATGGTTTTGATTATAAAAATAGTGTTTTTATAAAAAAAATAAGGATTCTTAAAATAGATTATATAATTCTATTTAAATTGAGTAAGAATTCAGGAAGTTCCTTTAAAATGAGTTTTCTTATTGGGGAATATTGAGGAGGGAATCACTGAAAAGCATGTATATCCCTAAAATAGAATGATTAATGGATATTTATACATGATTTTGGACATATAAACATAAATTATAATATTTAAATAAACATAGTATAGTATTTCATTTTGGTAAAATGAGAGTAAGAATAACCCGAAGGAATAACAGAGGTTCGGGTAGAATCCCTTACCTTATGCACGATGGTGTTCTCCACTTGATATTAATGACCTGAATAATCAAATTAGGGTCATTAATTATTAAGTACATAAACTCTTTTACATGTAATTTATTTAGTATAACCTTTTTGTGTTCATTCATAACCTTTTGGATTTTTTTATGAGGATCAATTTCATTGTTTGGGTCCGTTTGTTTCATGATCGATTTACTTATATATATGAATGTATTATCATGTAAAATGAGAATTTTTGTCTAGAATTGGAGTTATATTTTATTATTGAACATATATATGGTTACATGGTTGTAAATTTAATTTTTTTACATGGAGTGAAGATGAATCATTATATAAAACTTAGTGATAACCTTTTGGGTTAATTGACAGTTTTTGATCACCACGAACACATTTTGTTTTATAAATAAATACCATGTGTAAAAAAAGATTCCAAAACCATATATGAGACATAATACATATATAATAGACTGGTTCAACCATAATAATTGTTTCATCACCATAATTGAATAAGGTGATGGAAATTGAAAACCCATCATCCTTGCATGTGGTAAATTAATATATCTCTGATGGTGATTTTACTACCAGTATAAAATAAGTGTAAATGAGAGATGATAATAACTTATTCCATTATCATAAAAAAATAAAGTATATATATTATACTAGATTTTTTATTTCATTTTAATGAGGATATGTAAGTATATAAAAGAAAACAAATGAACTTGAAAAGAAAGTAACAACATTGAAAAGAGTAATTTACCTCTTGAAATAATCTTCCTTGAGAGCCTCTTAAGGGGAGAGGATTTGGTATTTTGAAGATACCAAGGGCTACTATACGTGTGTTAGAAGATTAGGGATATATTTGAGCTGAATTTAGGTTTGTCACAAGGCTTGATAAGAGAGAAGAAAATAAGGGAGTGTGGGTGTTTTTTAAAATGGAGGGGTGGAGGGTCTTCATAATATTTTAACCATGAGTTTATTATTTTTCTTTAAGTCAAGAAATCATGATGATTATTGTGAATAAAAATAGTAATATGTGAATTTGAGTTCTAACTAGAGTCTATTTAAATCATCTATGATAAACGAATAATTCAAAAATTTAGCTTTTAGCATTTATCGTAAATTATCGCATTTTACTATTCATAACAAATTCATGTATTTTTGAAAAACCCCAAACCCCCCTAACTATTTCTCAATGTGTACAATCTAAAAATAAAATAAATTTTCTGAAAATAATTTTCTAAATATGATTAATTTCATTTTTTATTAAAATCATAATTTACTTGAAAAATACATATTTTAAAACCATAACTCATTTTATAATGTCTTCAAAAATTACATAAGGTCTTATAAAACTATCATAAAACCAGAAGACAAAAAATTGTTAATTTATGAACAAATTTTAGGAAAATTAATTTTCTTTTAAATTAATTAATTAATTTTAATTAATAATTTTTGACTTACAAAAATTCCAATACTTTTACTACGGTCATATTATCACCTATAAAATGCTTAAATTTTATTTATACATTCAAGGGTGAGGTTACTATTATTTTGTATGATTTTATATTCATAAGGGTCATATTAATATTCCTAATGGTAGGTTACTATTCATAATATTAGGTTACTATTCACCAAAAATTATGTTTATTCAATCAGACCCCAAATATCACCCTGAACGCAACGATGTATGTCAGATTTTTGAAATTCAAGACACAGAAGTGGAAACATTATGTTTAAAGGTAACCTAGTACATAGTTGTTCATTATGTTGTGATTTCATGTGATTATTCAAAAAAATTATAATAAAAGGATTTCCATTGATTAATATTTGGTCCGTTACAAGGTTGGTAGCCTTCCTATAGGTAACAAGATGATAATACAAATCATCTACAACAACATATTTTCATTTAAAACAATACAATTGATTACATTTATCTTCAACCAGAGGATGCTCTAGCATATCAATCACATTACCCTTGTCCATAGAGTGATCTTTTCACATATCACTATCCACATAATCATGTATATTAATCTCGCATTTATAAGTATCCTCAATTTTAGTCATAGTGATAGGGTTATTGTCATGTTTCTCTACATTATATTTATTAACAATATCATCCCACTTAATGGAGGTCATCCCATCACCCTCTCACATAGTGGTATACCAAGTATTTCCAAGACCATTCCCTTTATTGGACACCCTAGCTCTACATAGATTTCCTGGGAATAATCCCCCTACAACATTAGCAACAAAAGAGATGGGTTCCTTCGGCTCCGAAGAAGGGGTACTCTCACCTTTCACACCAAAACAACTTCTAGTAGTCCTACCTCCCTATTTTATGTGGTTTTTCTTGTTGAAAGAATATTCTTCATGCCCATGCAAAGAGTAGAAGGACTAGTCTATAGACCTCTTAAAATTGTGTTGATTTTTCCTAATGGATTTATATTCCAAACATAATGTCGGTATTTTTTCATGAAAAAATTCCAATTCATACTCATCAAGATGAGAAGACAACATAACATTGTTAAAAAACATGTAACATAAAGATAACTTTATTAGTAGGTGAGTGTAGTGACCAAACCATGTAATTTTTTTTCTTGATCCATCTTTATGGAAACTCATAAAGAAAGAGAATCATCATAGAAAATTTAAGGATGCCAAATAATCCAGTTGAGCCTGAAAACACAAACCCATACCTTTACAGAAATGTTCCTCACCTGTAGAGGGTTAAATCACATCATTATTGAGTTTGTGTAATCTTTTAGTTCACTTTTATAATCAAATGTTTATTTTTTATGAACTGGAAATTAGGTATCCTTGTAATAAAAATTTCTCAAAATATTTGAAACATTTGATACTACTAGAGTTTATCTATTATGTAAATATTTTTTGGAAAATATTATTTTTTGGGATCAACATAGTAAAATTAATTCATACAAAAATGTAAATTTTCACTTCATATTCCATCAATATTTAAAAATACATTTCATAAGTCTATTGTATTCTATTTTAAAGCAATGCATATTTTGAATAATCTATTGAATTCTAAAAAAGAACCACCTCAATTTTATAGATTAATGAAATATATCGAAAAGTTCATATATCATGGATACAAGATTAAAATAAAATAATCTATTAAAAAAATTAGCAATATTAAATAAAATTTTGGAATGTCTAATATATATTTTGATCAAATATTTATTTTGTTTAATTTTTTTACCTAAGGTAAGTAAAAATTCTATAAATGTTTTTTAAATTAACAAGTTAGACCATAATTTTTATCTTAGTAATCTAAAGATTCATTATTATTAAAGTGATGTAATCAAATATTATGTTTATTTTAATCCTTTAGTTTATTGTTCATAATTTGTGAAATATGTTGTGTTGAGAACCCCAAATTTTTTATCCCCTATAGAAACCTTACATGCAGAAATATTTCAAAAAATCTAGAATTGGATACACTCAAGTTTAATGTTTGGAAGAGAGAAATAATCTCTAATTTCTCATGGTAAATAACCTTGATCACCTAAGCATAACTTTGGGAATAAATATAAGAAGAGGAAACAAATAACTCAAACTCAACACAAAACCACATAAGGGATTAGTGTTGTTAAAAAATAATCTTATTCAATAAAATAGTCACTATATATCTTTGGTACTAATTATTGAGGATGATTACAAGAACGATATACATAAAAATGCATCTCAATAGTCATATTTATAGACTACACCATCTAATTGACTCTAATGCCTGCAAATTCATATCTATTTAGATATCACTTTGTCTGATTAAATCTACTAGAAGATAAACCACCTCATGATATAATTACCAATGAATAGTGAAAGACATATAATTTATTCTCACATAGGTCTCTTGAATAATCCTAAATATATCCCTTAAAAAAAACTAGGTTATTCCTATATATCATCAATGTTATTCCTACATTAGTTCATATCTTCTTCCAAAGTTCCTTATCTCAGTGCAATAGTCATTTTTTCTACTATGTGTCTATCATCCACATCCACTTCAACTTCCACTTTTCTAAAAAATAGGTTTTTCTACTAAGGAATTAATGTTATTTTGGTCTTGGGACACCTAAAATCACTCAAAATATAATTTCAAATTATTTTACAAAAAACACATTTATGATAGCTCGAACATAAAAATCATAATCTTGATAATCGTTTTCTTAGTTTTTCACCATGTGCTTGGATCACTTTATAATTTCATCCTCTATTTCTTATTCCTTTCTCAAAAATAGTTAGTGAGTCTCCATCCTTTTCTTCCCAATTACCCAAGTCCCATTATAGTGAAACACTACCTTCAAATTCCCCAGATTACTACCTTGATTTTCATATTTTTTGAATTTTGACATCCACATATGTCATTTAGATCAATAACATAATACTGTATGTGTTTCAAGATAAAGAGATATTTTAATAGAAGTTTTGTAACATGATTGAAACAATATATTCTTTATAGGTTATTTTTTACTCCAACTATCATAGAATAACACTTCATTATCTTATTTACTTATGAGACTTTCAAAATAACCGTTCACCCCTATCACCTCCTTCTGTGCTTCCATTGCTGCAACAGACTCCACATTTGTGGAAGAGAGTAAAACCACTAGTGATAGTCGTGATATCCCACAATATATGATTCCACTATAGGTAAATAAAAAATCCCATTATACATATCTAATAATTGTTATCTCCTCTATAGTCCACATTAATATATGTTTATAACATACCATCCATAGAAAATCATATGTCTAGTACTTATATAGATTTTAGATATCATTGTATCCACTTCACCACATACAAATTATCCTTCTCTATATTTTCTATCAACCTATAAACTACACCCATTACTTGAGAAATTTTCTCCCTTGTAAATTTAATTGAATAAAACAAGATTCCAACTGTTGATCCATATAGAACATTTTTCATGTGCATATCTTTGGTTTTGATCATGATATATTGTCTTTGGATATTGTTAAATGTCCAGATAATAAATTAGATGCAGACATATAACTGGACATTAACAACATTTCAACTACATTTTTAATGTGTTATAACAATGATAAAATCAATTTTTCATGATTCTAGTACCTCGTAATCTTTATCCACAATGTCCATTTATTTTCATTGTGAGCCTTCATCTCAAAACATCTAGATAACTAGGCTTTTTTAACTTCAATCCATTTCATTTCTAGGCCATGAATGACCATATCATCCATTCATAAGAGAAGTATTATTATGATACCCTCATCATAAAACGTTTTTTTGTTATTAGTGATAGAAATTTCACTAGATAAAATATTATTCTTCTATAAAGGTATGATAATTTTAGTTTCACTCCAAGGGTGCTTAATCCACCCCAAAAAACTCTATTAGACCTTGAACACTTGGTTTCTTCTATATTCAATGAAATATTATGATTTAACCATGTAGGTTTCTCCATATTGGTCATTATATTGAAATTATGTTTTCACATATAACTATTTTGGATACAATCCTTCTCGCGAAACCATTACAAGAACTATCCATATCATTATGTTTTAAAAACTAGTGATAGAATTTAACTAGAGTTTGGTTCGTAATTTTATTTTAATTACATAACAACGAACATTTTCTTTTATGTATATATACCATTTTCTTTATCCTCCATCAAATAAGCCAATTTATTCAACATTACCTACTTTCTTGATAGATTTTTTGAATGCTTGAATGTTTTAGAAGCATAAAATGAGTCAATATCCTCTTTCATCACTAATTACAACTTTTTTCATCTATGATACATGAATACTCTTGAAGTATTAAAAGTTCTATATCATTAAATATAAGTAGATGATGTAAATAAGATTTATACTTTTCATAGGTCTCCTGACTTGGTAGGCCCCCTCAACTCCCGAGGTTTCTCTCCTTCCAGTACTGATTTTTTTAAAAACCCCATACCCCATTCTTTTACAACCCCTGAGAAATAAAATCTGATGTTCATTGAAATAACCTATATTCAATCTAAAATATCTACTTTTGGATTGTTAGATTCTCAGGAAAATTGAGTTATTCCAAAACTATTCAAATATTTTTTACTTTTATTCATTTAAACCATGGTATTCTCTAATTAATTTTTATTATATTTATATTACACTATTTTTTAATCCTTCTATCAGATCTACTCATTTAAGAAAAAATTGTACTTTTGATGTCCTTCTGGAGTTCCCAATACAATAGCCATAATCCAGTGACATAACAACCATATTACATAAAGAAACATTCTTAGGTATTTGTAATTAATTTATCACTCTTGATTGAATCAACATGGACATTAAAAATAACACTGAATGCATTGAGGTAGGATATAATAATAATTTTTATATTCCACATTATATTCAGATTTTTTTTCTATAGGGGTTTAGAAGACCTTCAATTGGTGAGGTATGCTTCACAATTTAGTGGTACTTCCCAAAAATTCTTATAAAAATTGAAATTATCTCTCTTGATTTTTACTCTCTCAAATAAAAATAAAGTAATTATTTCTCCCTTTTTATTTTATTCCACTATTTCTAACACTATATTCACAAAAATATTTTATTTATTCCATTAAAACCACCAAAACACTTTGTTACCAATGTAACAACCATTTTCAGACCTCAAGCACTTGATACGTTCATTAGACTCTATTTCTACCATTGATCTCAATGAAATTAAGGTTCTAATCACTTGTGACTTGTGACTGACAATGGAAAACTAAAAAATTTTATGTCACATCATCATTAAATGTAATATAACATAATAAAACCCTATGATAAAGAATTAAATATGGCCTCATAATTCCCTATGTTCTAGATATAATTTCTAATTTTTATGAATTATTCCATTTATATTAAATGAAACCATCCAGATATTTTCATGGTAATAAATAATTTAATGTTATTTATTCCACATTAATGAGTTTCAACATTCCATTTTAAGGAAATAAATTAATCCATAACTCACATATGTGTCCTAGGTGATGATTTTATAAATTCACCATTTAATAATTTGTTGTTCTGAAAAGTGATGTATCTTTTAAATTGTAGGTGATGTGAAATATTATTTCCTTCTCTAAATTCACCACTAACACATATCCACTTGGTATCATCTATGATCCATTCTCAATACTTTTATAAAAAACCAACATCATTTAATTATTAAACATATATTAATTTCATCCTCAAACCTAGCATGTGTTACACCCCTTATAACTCAAAAAAACACCAACTTTTTGTCTGAGAATTAAAATAATTTTTTTCAACTATATCAATGATTTCATCATATACAAGATATATGTTTTTGACACATCTAATGATTTAATTCTGAGTTCACCCCATGTTTTATGTTTTGTTAAATGGCTCTTTGGAATCAATGATCTATGACTTTAATAGACATGTGGTACAAAAAAATATATTTCCTTCTTCTTCAGCCACAATATTTTATTAACTGTATCCATGATTTAATATTCCAAAATTTCCCTCTAATTATTAAAATCATTATTTAAGTCACCATTCCTCCAATAATTTGATTATATTGGTTTGAGCCTAACAAATTTTCATCAACACTTCTCTATTTTCTCATTCCCATTTTTGTTACATTGGGTTTCCCTTTAGAAAAATGTTCTGACTTACACACTGAACAATAGTCTAGTAACTCCATTTAAATCCCTTTCAAGATAACTTAATTAAAAGTAATATCACGTATTTCTTCAAACAAAATATATTTTTTCTTTAATAGTTACTTATATCAATTACCATCACATCACACAATTATAGAAGAAATGATAGAAGAATTAAGTTCCAAAAATATTCTGTGAATTTTACCTTTAATTATTCTAGATATCTTTATGTCATGTGGAATTAATTGAAATGATATAATATATAATAATTATCCAAATATATTCAAACTTAATAGTTAATATAGAAAAAAAGTTTGTTCATAGTAAAAGGATTTTCAATCATATTTTCAATCATAACCATAAATTTAAAATTTACCTTCACGTCACAGATGTTAAAGAATATGTTTTGGGAAAATTTCATCTGATATATCCCTAGTGATTTCTAGTTTATGTTTTCATATTCCAATTTATCCATTTTTTTGGGTTTCATCGAATTTAACAAATGCTTATTCTCTTTGTGATATAGAAAAATTTCAATCTATATTCTCTAATATCTAAGGTCTGAACCATTTAACTTGTTAATATAGTCCTTTCATTTTTCTAATTTTATTCCTTATAAAACATATAAATCCTATAGAAATGAAAAAATTTGAAGGTTAGTGCCACACATTATGTCCATAACAAAGATCTAACCCCAATTATTTTCTAAAAAACCCAAAATTATAAATTCATTTTAATACCTCACCAAAAAATAATAAAATAAGATCTAGAATAGGTAGAACCCAAGATTAATTTCTAGATAAGGGTAATAAGTTTCAAGAAATAACAATTAATTACCTTGATCACCTTAGAAACAATTCTAGAACCCACATAAGTGGAAGAAAAAAAAAACTCACACTCAATGCAAAGTAAAATAAGGATTAAAATGATTCAAAACACAATAATATTTCATGATTTGAAAAATAATTCTATTTATATATAACATAGGAGAACTAATATAATATTTTTAAACAAGAAAATATTATCCCACTAATCCTATTTATAAAAAATTTCAGTATAATGACTTTTTTCATGACCTCACCCACTGGGGATTGAAATGATACTACCCAAATCCCACCACTACGAGTTAGGGGTATGAAGGCTAGTGCAGAAAGCATATCTAACTTGGGAGGCCATTGGATAATGTAAATATTTTCAAACACATGACCATCTCAATTCATAAGTGTAAAGGAATAATAATTAATAGATGAAATATCTATAATACAAGCATGAATATGTAGAAACTCTATGGTGTATAAGAGTACAAAAATGAAAAATGAAAGTAAAGTGGAAAAATAAATTGCCAACTAGATTGATGTTTCAACCTAAAAAAACTAGAATGAAAATGTGATGAGGGATCCTAGCTCCTAGTCTCCAAGCTCTGACCACCGTAGATGGTAAAATGAACTATGTATCTCTATGCTCCTCTTTATTCGCTACCAAACTATCTGCCATCTATATAAGACACCAAATGTGTTGGAAAATCCTATATAGATATGAGTATATACATAACCAATAGGAAACCATGAGTGATGAAGGGGGAATAGTAAGAGACATTATTGGAATAGGTATATATTATATAGCTCAACCCAAATCCAGATAGAAAAAAACACTTTTATGTGGATACAAATATATATAATCTCATACCAAATAAACCAAAATGAGAGAGAGTAGGATCTCCATCTCACAACCTAGTACAATAAATAGTTATATCAGTTTTAAAAGTCCATCAATGATGCCCAACATATCGCATGCCTGCCAAGTAGAAATAGACAAGTAAAGCCCCACCTTTCCACTATCCCACATAGTCGAGGGGAACAATATCTAAGTTGAGTTTCCATACCATAATAAAATAGGATGGTGACACTCAAGTAAATAGTAGAGTACCCATTCCTAGTCCAAATGGAGGGTTCCACACTAATAATTGGTAGATACCATCCTGGATGGAGGGTGCCACTATAGTTCTCGGTATAAGAACCATTCTTAGCCCAACTAGAGGGTTCCACTCTAGTAGTTAAGGACACATACCCTGATACCATAGGAGGATTCCACTCGGATAGAAGATATAGGTCCCATGAACATCCCAACTTGAGGGTGACACTCACGTAATCAAGGATCCATTCCCTAACTTTTTAGGATGGTGCCACTCATATAGCAGATAGAGGACCCATGCCCATCCCATCTATAGTGTTCCACTATATACATAAAGTACCAATTCCTTGAATCCATGGGAGGGTTCCACTCAGTGCATAGTTAGAGGACCCATTCATTATCCTAGTATTAGGGTTCCAGTCTAAATGTATATATATAAACCATTCCATGTCATGCAGGAGTGTCCATTATAAGATAGGTAGAGGTCTCATGACCATCCCAGGTGGAGGGTGATACCCTAAATGTACCTAGTGATCCTTCTTAATACCCACCATTGAGTGTCACATAAATAGGATTCAATCATGTAATGTCTTGAAACATATCTCAAATTCCACTATGGAGTCCACTATCATGTTCTACGTGAAAAAATACTCAAGATACTCAACTCTTAGGCCATAATTCAAGTCCAAACAAAGGATATATGAGAGGATGAAGTTTAAACATAAGGAAATAAATGGTATATGGAATGTAGGGGGCCACACGACATGTGGCCCCCCACCCAATCACCTGGTTGTGTCTCTTCAGATACACAGATCACTACCCATGTAGGGATACAAGGCGTGAGAGTGTCTACAAGGTGTGTCTGAACAACTTAGGGTCATACCCGTGCTCCCTAGTCACATTTGTTTCTCTATCCCATGTATGTGTACTTCATAATTCTTTTTGTGCCTATTTGTTCCCATGTATATTTAATCACATAGTAAATGTCAAGTCCCCAACTCATGTTCACACAATGTGTGGGTGTCCCACACAGGGTGTAATGCTTATAATCTCGTGTATTCTTAGCCCCCACAACCAAGGACCTACACGCCGTGTGTTATTCGGAATACACGATTTGTATTCACGGTTTTTTAGAAACTGTGATATATGAATACACATCCAAATCATGAATTTTGACTTTGAATCAGGTCTCCTCTTAACTAGAAATTAGTGGATCTTACCTCCGTTCCTCATTTATGGCCATCCGAGTGTCGAAAATTGAATTTTCATCTATCCGTACAGGTTTATCGCATGCCTCATATGAACCACACATATAACTTGTGAAAATCATCCTCCAAATTGGATTCTTGAATAACCAAACAATAAATTGTAACATGAAAATCATCCGATTTCATCCCCATTTATACATCTCATTCATCGCATGCGATTCCTCCATGAATCAGGGGGGTCCGATTGGGCTTGGTACCGCCTGGAAATGTCAAGACATGGCCTCATATCCCAATGGATAATAACTCATAGAATCAAATGGATACAATCACAAAAAAATGGATAATAGTTATTAGGAAATAATTCTTGGCCAATAAACAAAACTAGGGATATCTAGGGTGAGAAACAATTGAATAAACGAATTTAATATTTACCATGGTGCACAAAAAGTATGTAAATTAGCACATATGAAGAGATATAATGATTCTCTTTATTAAATTTAATCAATATGGTAATAAAATAGTACATTATGATTCTTAACTAGAGATTGGATTTCTATTTATTGAATAATTCATTTACTGACAATTGATATGGGTTGTTGTGTTCACTGCATCTTAATCTACCTCGATCTAGAGTCTCACCATCATCATACATCGATTTTTCAATAGTGTATGAATAATAAATCTTGATCCTCCCATGGTTTATGTAGATAAACACTGTTGATTTTACATAATGAGAGTTTTATAGATAAAACAATATTTGGTTAATTAATTAAAATAAAAAAAATATTTATTAATTTTAACACATCACACCTGTCAATGGTTGGGGTATCTGAACGACCCACACTGACATATTTTAGGTCTAACCTAGGGTAAAAATCACATTCTGGACTCAACCGTGACTTAGATTTTAGATATGATGTTCCATTTAAGACTTATCATCCCGATTTCATTAACAAACTACACTTGAATAATTTAAAAAACATTTAATATTTTTATAAAGTTAATTTCTGGAACATTGTTCCTTGTATGTGCTTTTCGTCTCAGCTCCAACCTCTAAAAATCTATTTAGAAATATTTCAATGTATTATAAGGAAAAATCAATATTTATACATTATTTCCTCCATTGATATTTATATCCATAAAAAGAAAAAACTAATCCAGAATCTTGAGATACTAATCTTGCATATGGTTATCCTTCTCCCAGGAAATATCTTGCAGGCTTCTATGCTACCACAACACATGGACCATGGGGATGGTCCGTCTATGAATAGTCCTATAGTATAGATTCTTAATTATTACTAGTTATCTATAAAAGAAGATCTATCCTCGATGTTTAGCTCACCATAGTCAATAAAGTGTGTTAGGTCATGCACGTATCTCCTCATCTACGACACATAGAAGATAGTGTGAACCCACTCCATATTTTGGGTTAGGGAAATGTTGTAAGAAACCTCTACAACCCTATACATGATCATGAATGTCCTAATGAACCATGAGGATAGTATTCATCCCTAGATGAATCTCCACAATCCTCATCATGGGGAGACTCTTAAGAAAACATGGTCTCTCTTCTTGAACTCCAAGGCCCTAAAACAGTGATCTTCTTATGATTTCTGCCTACTATGAGCTGTCTGCATCTGCTCATGGATGACATGGACCTTCCCTTTTATTTCTTGAACCAAATTTGTACCGAAAAAAGATGTATCAGTGATATCTATCAAGCACAAGGGTGGCATGTAGGGTCTCTTTTACAGGGCCCCAAAAGATACCATGATGGTAATAGAGTGGAATATATTTTTTACAAAAAATATTCCAAGGGAATATGATCTTTAAAACTTAGGACAAAGTCAATCATGAAATTCCTCAACATGTACTCCAACACCTGGATAGTGTGCTCAATTTACACATCTATTCGGGGGTGAAAGCCTATACTCATCCCCATATAGGTCCCAATTGACTCTTGCAGGAATCCAATCAACTCTAATGTGAACCACATGTCATAGAGAGAGACAATAATTTAGGGTACCCCATTAAGGAGAATAATCACTCATACATACTTCTTCCTCAAAGTCTAAACCAAAACTCTTCTCCCTATTAGAAAGTAAGTGTACCAACTTTGTGATTATTTCAACTATAAACCATACAGATTCATGTCCCTTTGTTTTCTATAGAAGACATTTCATGAAGTCCATGGATATTCAATACCATTTCCACTTTGGGATCATAATGGGTTATAAAAAACCTATTGGAACCTAGTTCTCAGCCTTTACCAGATGACATGTGAGGCTCCATAAGGTGAAATCAACCACTCTTAATCTCATGTTGGCTCACAAAAACAACCAATAATGGTATTTATACATCTTCCCCATGCTGTAATGTATATCCCAAGTAGATGTGTGGAACTATCACATCACCATCTCTCATATCATGAATGGGTATGCCGTCCATCCCTGAAAAAGTATGATGTGGTTCCCTCCTTCATAATATTCATTTGGTGAATCCCATGAGGATATATGGTCATGAAAGAAATAAAAATAAGTGTCCCCCAACTGAGACTCTTTCAATGATCGAATAATGGATGAGTCAACACCATCGATTGAAGAAAAGTTTCACCCTCCGTCTCAACCTAGGTTTGTTGTAAGGAAGACAACTACTAAGATGCCTCCTGCACCAAACGAGCCTAAGAAATCATGTTCTGGGAATATGATACCATCTTTACCTTCTAGGGATTATAGAATCTCTTGATTTTATAGTCATATATTAACTTTAACCAACCATGCAGTCTCAGGTTCAGGTCTCTCTATGTGGATATATACCAATGACTCTGATGGTCTATGTAAAACATTAAGTGATTATATAAAAGATAGTGAATCCATTTCCTCTAGTCCAAGACTATTTTTTACATCAATAGGTTTGGATTCACATAGTTCTATGTGTGTAGTTTCAAATGTCTCATCCTATATGTGATAACTCTTTTTCTATTCATCAACACATAGTTGATCCCAACTATTTATGCATCACAATACACTACATACTCTATGCCCTCTTTTGGAATTTTTAAAACAAAAGAACTCATCATACTTAGTATAAAATCCTTGATGGAACTATATCACTACTCAGTCCAAGTAAATAGCTTCCATTTTTTCATTTGGGTGGTAAAAGGGGATATAATCCTGGAGAATTTTTCTACAAACCTCATGTAGTACCCTTTTAAGACATGAAAACTTTGCACCTCTAACACTCTATTGGGTGGATGTCAAGAAATAATTTCATCGATATTTGTCTTTTATATAGATAAACTATGATAAAAAATTAAATTCCATAGAATTGATCCTCATAAATATAGAACTAGAACTCTGATAGCATATCATAAAGCTGGTTCTCAGGAAGAAAATATAGGACCATCCTCAAGTACTTTCCATTCTACTCATATATCATAGACTATATGAGTATGTCGTCAATTAAGACAATCACAAACCAATCCATATGCATCTAGAAAACTTGGTTCATAAAATCCATGAATATGGTAGGGTAATTCATCACACCAAAGGGAATCACTAGAAACTTATTATGTTAATAATGACATTATAATACTAGCTTCATAATATTAGCCTTGTGAACCCTCAACATATTGGTAGTCAGACTGGAGATTGATCTTCATGAACGATTTCATTCCTCTCAATAGGTAAAATAGGCCATCAATCCTTAGAAAGGGGTAATTTTATTTACCATTTTGTGGTTTAGGTGATGATAATCTAGAAAAATCTATAATCATCCATCCTCCTTTTTCATGAACAAAACTAGAGCATCATAGGGGGACACACTTGGCCTAATGAAACCCTTCTCTCAAAGGACCTCCAACTGACACTCTGGATCCTGGATCTCAATAGGGGACATATTATATGTAGAAAAAATATTGGAGTATTCCAGGAATGAAAGTTGATAAAAATATCTATCTCCCACCTTAGAGGTAGTCCTAGAACATCCTCAGGGAAGACTTTCATAAAACCCTCCATAACTGAAGAAATCTCAATTCCTGTAGATCCTATAGCACCAAGGGTAACAATCTCTAACTAATTGGTCATGAGATATAGACTCATACTAAAAAACCCACTCTTCCCACAATGATATCTCTTTCACACACATAGGATAATCATGTCACATTAGTGTGAATGAATTTGACTCATCTGTATAGATAGTCAATATGGTCTCAGACCATGGATAACTAATCCATACCCAATATGATGTCATAAGGTTCTATCATGATGACCAAAAGTTCCCACATGAAATTTTTTTCACCAATACATTTCTTTCAATTCTGGATTATATAATATATAAAATAACCATTCCATGTTTGAACCTAGAAACAAATCTATTGGTATAGTACCTTAACTGGGAGCTCTGGATATCGCACCGGGAGTAATGAGATAATGGAATGAGTCAAACCTATTTATAATCACAGTGAGGAAAAAGTATAATAAAATTGATCATATCACTAATAATATTCTGTTTCACTTTGTCATAATCCTCCATTGCCTGTAGTAGTACGTGAAACTAATGGCCAACTCCCTGATCCTGACATGGGACTCATGGTGGTGGTGGTGGTGGATGGATCTCATAGTGTCGTACACCACACATTACAACTCCAACTAAAGATCCACCTACTCATCTACCAGCTTAACCTCCTAGAGTCCACCCTCCCATTTCTTATAGGATCCCTAATCATGGAGTTGTCTCTACCATGGCGGTCTATGAGCTATCTTCCTTCACTCCTCAGCACATATAGTTATTAAGTACCATTCCACGTGACCTAGCCCATCACAAGAATAGAAACTACACTCTATAGGATACTTTGGTCCTCTATAATGTCCCTAACCATGTGTTAATTCCCGATCATGTGAAGGTATCATGCTCTGAGATCCTCTAAACTAGAATCTGCTAGATCCTATAGATGAATCAGCCATATGATGGCCACTACCAGCTACCGCTTCCTGGTGTCTCTCTGAAAGGAAACTTTGTATGACCAGTGCATTCTCCAACAACCCAACATAGGTGGGAATTCATAAGAGAACTACACTAGAAGTTGTATCTCTATAAAGTCCCTTATCAAGGTTTTGTGCTTAGAAGTATCCATCCCAGATCATGTTTAGGTAGTACCATGTATGATTTATAAACCTTTACGTATACTCATCCATTATCCTCCCTCCATGTCATTGTTCTAGATTATTCTCAATCAAAATGATTTGAATGTAGTAGGGGTAGTACTTTCCACTGAATAGATTATATAATTCATTCCACGAGAGTTTCGAATCATCATGAATCATCGTAACAAGAATCCACTAGTGCCTATGTTCACCATGGAAAATGATAGCTACCATCATGACCACCAGATATGTCAGTTTCTGTATGATACAAATTACATGATCCAAAGACTCTAGATTATCCTTTTCTTCATAGGGATCTGGATCTACACAGAACCTTAGTGTCCTTTAGTGATTGGACTTTTGGAGTGCCCTAAGCTTACACATATCCTCAACCTACATTGCTGGAATGGTGTACTACTCAATAAGCGGGGGTTCAGAAACATATTCACCTATAAGAATAAATACATTGGATGGACCCTGAACAGAGGCCTCATCACTCATCGGATCTTCTTCATGATCCAGAACTAGTTGTATGGATGTCTCTCATTATGGAGGAATCCTAAAAATTTTACCAACATGTACCATGTCTATATGAGAATATATATATACACAATGGTGAGATGACTCAAGAATGATATTCAATGAATACATCCTATATAATGAATGTACTATTTGATCCCTACAACCAAATTCTTAGTATTTTGAGTTTATAAGAATGTTTTTAATGTCCTCGTGAATGGATACATTGGTCGTCGCACCAACACTGGGTTCATTGGCCTAAGAGCCATACTAGAAACACATTGACTTTGTTTCCCAAAATCCCAACTAAATCCTTGAAAGGGGGAATCTCTATACACTTTACCAAGGTTTGAACCACCCATGATACCAATCTTCCATGACTTGACCTAATGGGACACCATCCACAACTACCCCAAGACCGCCTCTATTTTCCATGGGTTGGTGACCAGTGACAAAAGGAATATCTACCATGAGAGGCCATTTCCTAATGTACCTATCTGCTTAGACATGACCATATTAGTGTAGAAGTGTAGAGGGGAAAAAAATAAAATGTTTTAATATCAATATTATAACCATGAACATATAAAACTTCTAGGGGTATAATAGCATGACAGTGAAAACTGAATGTAAAGGGAAAAAATACACACCAAACCAGAAATATGTCCCAAACTAGAAAAAATGGATTTAAAAAGTGTTGTGATATCCAAAATCTTGATCTCCACACTTAAACCACCATATTCATTCCAATTCAACAAGTATCCCTAAGCTCCTATATAGTATCCACTAACATGCATGTCATCTTCATAAGACATGACATATGTGGGAAAAACCCATGCAGGGATGAGTATATACATACCCAATAGGACTCCTTGAAAGTTGAAGGGTAGGGGCTAGTAAGAGAAATTATAGGAATATATACACACTAGATAGATCATCCCAAAGTAAGAGAGTAATTAAATCCAAATACATAGATACACACAAATATATATATATATATATATATATATATATATATATATATATATATTCTCAAACAAAAGAAACATACAAAAGAGATAAGGTGATCTTTTTCACACAACCAAACCTAGGGAAATGTTCCATCAGTTACAAAAGTCCATTGATTATGTCCATCATCTCCGCATCTACAAAATATAAATATCAATGTTAATTCACACCAATCCACATTGTTTCAAAGTTGAGTGGTGCAATATCTAGGTAAAGGATTCATGACATGATTCAACATGATGGTTCCAATCTAGTAAATGGTAGAGGACCCATTCCCTACATAGATATATGGGGCCACTCTAATAATTGGTAGAGGACCAATGCATATCCCTACAGGTGAGTTACACTATAATAGTTAGTGTAGGACCCTATCCATTCCTTGATGGAGGGTTCCACTCTAGTAGTCTAGGACCCAGCCCTTGATTCCAAGAGAGGGTGCCACTCAGATAGTAGATAGAGGACCCATTACCAACCCAGATGGAGGGTCACACTCTAGTAATTGAGGACCCATGACTTAACTCCATGGGAGGGTTCCACATAGATAATAGATATATGAACCATTACCATCCCAACTGGAGGGTTCCACTATAGTAATCAAGGAATTATTCTTTAACTCTGTAGGAGGGTGCTACTCAGTAGATTGGTAGAGGAACCATTCCCTATCCTAATATTAAATTCCACTCTAAAAGTAGATATATTACCCATTTCCTACCCAATAGGTAGGTTCCATTATATAGATAGTTATAGGACTCATACCCAGCTCAGTTGGAGGGTGCCACTCTAAGAGTTTTTGGTGATCCTTCATGATCACTACCATTAAACATCGCTTAAATAAGTTTCATTCCAGGAACATATCACACCATATATCAAATTCCACTATAGAATCCAACATCTCATTATACATTAAAAAAAACTTGGGATTTGATACTCGTAGGAAAATATCTGATTACAAATGAATGAGATATGAGAGTTTTATGTTTCCTTGGAAAGAAAAAAGGGTATACCATGTGTAGGGGGGACCACATAAAATGCAGTCCCACCCCATTTTGTGGTCATGTCCCTTCTAGTATAAGAATCTCTACCTATGTAGGGAAACATGGCATGAATAGTGTCTACATGGTGTGTCTAAGCCACTCAGGGTCATGCCTGGGCTCCCTAGATGCATCGGTGAATCCATCCTATGTCCATGTACAAGCTAACAAGGTGTGTGCCCTTCTATTCACATGTTCATGTACTAATATAATACACATTGGGTTACCAACACAAGGACACTTAGAGTGTGGGGTCCTACACTGCATGTGGTACCTATAATATCATATAACCCTAGCCTTCAAAACCAAGGCCCTACACACTATGTGTTATTCTGACTACATGGCGTGTAGTTTCAATTTTTCCAGAAAAATGGAACTACTCTTGAACATTAATTTCTAGATTTTCCAATTTGAATCACGCCTCATATTCACCCAAAAGTAAGGGATATCAACTCTTTTTGTTGATTTCATCCATCCAGTGGCTAGAAATCAGATTTTAGTCAACCCCTGAGGGTTTGTCGGACACCCTATACAAACCTCACACATAATCCATGTTGCGCCTCTTCTGGTTTGAATTATATAACAAAAAAAAATTACCCACAACCCACACATCATCTAATTTCATCCCTAGTTTGACATTCCATTCATCACACATGATTTTTCTTTAAATAATAGGGGTTTGATTAGGCTTGGTACCACCTGAAAGTTTTGATACATTACTTCATATCCAAATTGAGAAGTAAGAAATGAATAAAAGGGACAAAAGTAGGAAAAATAAGGTGAATGGTCATTCCCACAACTCTCTTGTCCAATGAACATGATCATGAATATCCAGGGTGACAAACAATTGAATAAAAAAGTTTAATATGTACATGGGTGAATGAAAAGTCTAGAAATTAGTGTAGATCAAGAGATATAATTATTATACTCAATAAATTTAGTGAATAAGGTCATAAAAACATTTATGAGTCCTACCTGGATATTTTATTGTTCTTTTTTGAAGAACACTCACCAAAAATTGAGATAGGTCATTGAATTCTCCATTTCTCAGTCTACCTCAGTCTGGAGTCTCATCATCTTCAAAGGTTGATTCTTCAAAGAAGGATGAATTTCAACTCTTGATCCTCCAAGAGTTAATGTGGATAAACATGTAGAATATTATATAATTGGGGATTATAGATGAACAAGGACTAGTTTAGTTTATTAAAATTAATAAATTTAATTATTTATTTTAACTCATTGCACCCATCAGTGGTCACAATATACAAAAAACCCCACACTAACCTATTTTAGTTTGCGCCTTGGGTAAAAATTGTGTTATGAACTCAAATGTGGTCTTAGATTTCTAGTATGATAGTTCTTTTATGATTTAACCTATTTTCTTTAAGAAAGTGCACATGTATAATGTAAAAATATATTTTATATTATAAAAAAATTAATCCTGTGCATACTGGGCCTCAAAATCGCATGTCATCTCAGCAATTAGATCTAAAAATATGTTTAGAAACATTTAGTAGATTTATAGAAATAAAATAGGTCTCTAAAAATTTTGTGGCATCACCTTTCTATCATCGTATATTTCCCTTCATTCGGCTAATGCAATCGAAATATATATCACCTAAACATCTAAATGTCAATGTAAAATTCACATAATCTATATTTATCATATAAAACCCTCTAAATAATCCCATGTATATATTTTTTAATTTTTTTAATATTATAGAGATAAAATATATTCCAATATTTATTTTACATAATTACCACAAGTTAAACATTAAATCTCGCAATAAAGAAGAAAGAAAAAACATGTACCATTGAATAATAGTTTAAAATAATAACGGAAAGATGTCCAAATGAAATGATATAATAGAATCATAAGAATATATGAAAATATTACCAGGGATTTATTTCATATTTATAAGAACTTGAAATAGTTCGAGTTTTCCATAAGACATGATAATGGAACATGAAATTTGGAGAGAGAAAACATGTATTATTGAATAAGAGTGTCTGATAGTCATGGAAAGATTTCCAAATTAAATGATATAATATAATCATAAAATCATAAGTATATGGGAATAATATAAAACATTACATTATAATAAAATGTTTAAGATCACCACCAGGTTTATCATAGTTGACAATGTCCCATAGTTGAATAGGTCCAAAACCCATTCCCATAAACAAAATAGATATAGTACCATTGTAGATTGGGTTCATTCATCATTCCATTTCATATTATCTAATTATATTTAATTCTTTACACATTCTATTTGAGGACTATATAGTTTTGATCACAACCATCACATAATATAGCATGCCAAGGCTATCATTCTATAAACTATACATGGTATCTCATGACATGAAAAAATACCCAATACATTATATGGATATATAATTTGTATCCTAGAAATCACATAATTAAAATAATAATATATACATGCATATGTGTTCCACAAGTGGAAAATTAACCATAAATAATGCATGAATATGATAAACCCTGTTTAAAAAATTATGCTTCGTAATATAATCTCAAAGAATAACTACAGGTTATATCATAATGATTCCTAAGAGAAAAATAAATTGAATCATTTTTAATTTTATACATTATTAATTAAACACATTTTTTGAATATTGACTTCTGATGTAGTAAAATTCATGACAACAATCGAGGATAAATAAGTATTGAAATGAACTATATATGGGTATTGTTTTTGAGATGAGAAATGGATCCTTTAAAGAAGTAAATGAATTGGTAATTTCCATTAAAAATGAATAATTTTGGTTATATATAAAATAATGTGTTTTTTGGCTATTTATGGTTTAAAACATTTTATAGAGATGGAAAATTTCATGAAATTAAAAATCATAATGTTCTATTATGTTGTGTTTACTAAAAATAATATTTTAAGGAAAAGTTTATATTTAAATATAGACAAGATAAATGAAATCCTAGGATTAAATTAACCAATCAATGAAGTAGGATGTTTGAGATTAACCATTATTCCTCCAAGGAAGGGAGTTTAAGTTAAACAAAACCCTTATCAAAATGAAATCACTCAAATTCAATACCCATGGAAGGTAGAACATGATATGGAATTGTAAATACATTTTATTTCATGAAATTTATGAAAAAAATAAATCCGTTTCCATTATTTAAATCATAAAGATATAGAAGCGGTGAATACGATTCATATCTCAATGAAACTAAATTAATATCCAAAACCCCCTTATAGTTGGTCCTGATTTATTCATTTTGTACATCTGATCTCATGGATAATAAAATTAATATTATTAATAAATTTTTCAATACCATTATTCATATATATTTAATATTATATTTTCTATTTATTATTATATTTTATTGACTTTTAATATAGTTTCTTCTTATATCGGTTCCATGTGGTTTATTGGTTAATTTCCCTATACCCCTTTTGGTTTGTTGCTCGTGGTCAAAGATTTTATAAAATAATTTCATTTTAACTATAATTTTGGAGGTTTATTTCCATTTTTATTACATTATAATAATATTTATTTAGTTTCATATGTTATCCTGTAATGGAATAATTTTAAGAATGACACCTTGATCAATTATTTTATGGTGTTTAAAGTTACTATATTCATTTAATATTAATATTAATTATATATTGTAAAATATTATTATTAAAAAATATTAATAGATCATATATTTATTTTTTATATCTTTTATTATTTTTTTAAATCCTCTTTATTAGGAAGTTTTGAAAAAATAAACTACATCATTTTGTGTAGGTGGTAATCTACACATACATGGATGATACTATAATTTTTTATAAAACAGAAGGGTCTATAAAAATAAAGAAATTTACATTTCAAAATCTTAATCATTTTATAGTAATTTCATTTCATCATTAAATGGTTCTTGTGGACTATAAATTTAAAGAGTTTTTGAAAAATAGAACTCATTATTCATGAATGTTGTAGTCCACATGAAATCATGATGATGTTTTCATTTTTATCAATGATGTTAGAGGAAAGTATAAAATGTATTTTCCATTAGAATAATAAAATTCAACCATATTAAATATTATGATTTTAATATACATTCATGGATAGAAGGTACATTATTGGGTAGAAGAATAAAATAACTAGGATTGTTGGGTTGGGAGCATTACATCTCCCATGGGAAGTTCTCAATTCAGTGACTCCTTCAGGATCTATTGCATGGTCACTTGTGAAGAAAAATGATTATATGATATGGGGAGAGGTTTTTGGAGATAATAGGTAAGGTTTTTTTGTAGAGATAAACTTATTTAGTGCTTGGATAAATGTTTTGGAAGTGATACCCTTTTATAAGTGGGGTAAGTTTTATTTTTGTATATAATCTTTACATTTCAATGATATTGTTACACTATTACATGGAAAATTTACTCGAATGTGTAAAATAATTCAGAGGGTAGTATCCTTGGTTTATAAATTGTCATACACGTATTTTTTTTATCTTTTTTAAGATGTTTTGGTTCTTCAACCACTTGATAATTACTTTTTACTTTTAGTTTTTTATAGATGTAATTAAATTTTATCCCAGGTAATTTATTTTTTTCCTAGAAATTACATGAATATTTTGAAAATAATTAATATCTAATGATTCAAAAAATAAAATAAATTTAACATGATTGAATTTATAATAGTGATAAATGTATTTATGAATATAACTGTACTATACATTGATTTTTTTTTAATGTATATCTTAATGATTAAATATATGCTTTGGATAAAAATTATGATTTTTTTTATTTCTATGAAATTAATTAGATTATTATTTACTAAATAACGTTTATAAATCATTGAAATAATTTTAATAAAATATTTTTCCATTGAATACTTACTTATAAGGAAATACTGAAAATAGTCTTTATCTAAATAAATGATTTTAAAGATTTAAAACTTTAAACATGGTTTTTTAAAATTAAGAATATTTTTTAAAATATTTTATAATTTACCCTTAAATATATATTTTTTCTAATATTTTTTTATATATTTTTATGTATTGATTACATCAAGATATTGTTTTAAACAATGTGGTATTAGTAAAACCCTATATTTTTACAATTCAACTAGAAATATATTATAATAAAAAATTCCCAAAAATTAGTCACAATATAATTTTGATATTTTGAATTCAAGAATGAATCCAATTTTAGCAAATTAAAATCTTGAAATTTGTTAATTTTTTCTTTAACATTTTTTTAAAAAAAATAAAGAAAACTAATTTAAAAAAAAATATTATAGACATTATGTGTTCATTGTCACATTTCATATAAATTCATAATTAAATTAGTGTAATTTATATTAATAATATAATTTATGATCATGTAACCATAAAATATTTAGTTTAGTAGAAAATTCTATAGCACTTGAAAATACAATTTTTAAAAAAATGTTTTTAAGCATAAAATGATCATTAGCTAAATAAAATTATAATTAATTGTTTATATCTTAATCATATAATTTTATCAATATGTTTATATTATAATATTTCTTTAAATTTTATCAAATAATTTGTTAATAATAACATTATAGCATATAAAAATAATATATTTTTATTATTTATTATATTTTTGTTTCTTTATTATTATTTCTAAAATATAATATTTGTACTCATTACTAAAAATACGTAACTCTTGTATACCTATTTGAAAAATGTATATCTAATGATTGTTTTTTTCAATGACCATATTTTTAATGTCAAGATCTGAAACAACCATATTTATAATAGTCATATTGCATTTCTATATGAAGGTATACAAAAATCATTTATTTTATCTCACATAATAATTCCAACTTCTAATTTTAACAATTTTAATTATAGGTATCACAACATGATTTCTCCTTTCATGGTGTTCATTATTATCGTTATGTTGTTATAGTAATAGTGATTATTAAAAGAGATTACGTTCAATGGGATTTTCTACTTCTAATGATATTATTATTTTCAATTTGTGGTCCCCATTTATTTTTTTAGTTTCAATAGATGTAATCATCCATGATCTGTAATAATCTATAGAATGTGATACATGTTTTCATGTACCTTTATTTTAATGTTACATTATAATTGAATAATTGTATTTTATCATGGTTCATATATTTTATGGACCAATATATAATCATGTATTATTTCATTTTAATGAATAGTAAAATAGTCTTATAATCATAAAAATAAAATTAATGGCTCATAAAACCTAGATAATTAAAATTACTTCATTAGTTTATAATCAATGGACTTCCAGAATCACTTCTTATGGACTTTACAAGACTTTAATAAAAAATATTTATCACAACATTAACCCAATACAATCGGGGTGTAACGACATTCAAAATTAAAAATATAGTATTTTCCTATAAAACAAATTATGTATATTCTTATTACACCTAGATAGTGGCATATGTTTCTTTCTAACAGTATAGATTCATTCATGACATGCCATCAATCCTTGATTTTTTAACTATGTGCTAAAATCATCTCTCTTGGGTGGTTCAAAGAAATACTTTTCTCATTTTCATCCATATTTTTATTTAAAACATCATAATGTATTGATATGTCTTGTTATATATTATTTTTTTTCAATTTCTTATAATGATTAGTCAATATTCCTATTGAAATATTTTTATAAGTTTTCTCCTTGTATGTTAATGATGGAACTATATATTGGTATGGAATTTTTTAATATTGACTCATCTAATCTAGAATATTATTGTTTCTTATAAAATTTTTGATTGATGAGTTTAATTTATTGTTCACTAATTAAATAAGTATATATGATGAGGTTTTATAATGTCATTTTAACCTTTTAGGAAATTTATTATTGAAAATCAGTAAATATTCATACATTTTGTAAGTTATCCAGATATAGTACTCCTAGTTCTTAATCATTTTCATACTACATTGGTGAAAGTAAAGCATTTATGCTCATGAGTTGGAGAAAAACTTTTTTTTGACTTTCATTAGAGTCTTATTCCTTCCAATAATCCATTTTGAAGGAACTAAAATAATTTTACAAAAGGTAGAATAGAATAAGATGGAACTCAAGCGGTGCTCTTGTATATTTAAATAAAAAAATATTATCTCTTAATTACCTCTAATTACTTTTGAAAAAACTATATACCCAAAAAAATATTTGGTTTAAGGAGATATCAAAATTTATTAAGAAAAAATATTTTTTGGAATCAACTAAACATGTATTTTTTACTAGTTCATCACAAGAAATATTTAATTCAACTTAAGAAGAACAGTTTTCATAAAATATTTTATACCATGTTATATATACCATGAAATACTATTGATATCATGAAGGTAATTTTTTTTCCAAAAATGTACTAGTGTTATGAACATAAGTTAAATGAAAATGATAGATAAACATATTTAACAAATAAAGAGCTACCTTATGGACTTTTTGGAGAAATTAGACAATTATTATTCTAGTGGATTACATATTTGAGGTTTCCAAAAATATATTATTTTAATTTATCACATTTTTTTACAAATTATCTTATTACTAGGTTATAAAAGTCATCAATTTAATTTCATAAGGGAATTACCCCTTCTTATTCCTTTAGAGTGTTTCTAAATTCATATTTTGTGGATGTGTTTATCGAAATAACATATTTTTTCATAGAAATATTTTATAAAACATATTACTATGATATATTGAGTATGATGTAAGATGATATTAGAATTATATATTTTACAACAACCATGGCTTTGAAACACTTTGTTGAAAGTGACAATTTCTATGGTATTGGCAATGATTTAGTTCATCTGAAATTATGAAAGGAAATCGAGGTCTAAAAAATCATTATTTATCATGGAAAATTAGTTTAATCAAGGATAAATTTTGGGAAGAAATAACTTATGTAATTGATATATCATGTTAATCCAAGAAGTTTTAATGAATAATTTAAGTATCAAGAGTATATTAACATCATGAATTATTAATTGGATCAGATAGATAATGAAAATAGTTTAGAATTAGTTTGTAAGATAAAAAACATGAATTTCATTAAAACCAAATGGGTATTTTATAAAAAATAGAATGAGGAGATAAATGTTATGTGGAATAAATCATGTATCATTTGTAAAGGATATTATTATAATGAAGGCATTGGAATTGATGATATATTTTTATAGTTTCAACAATTGAAATAATAAGTGTCACGACCCCCTCCCCACAAAGTGTACCCCTCCAGGGCCGGCAATGTGAGAAGGGAGATAATGACCCCCGAGTCTTGCCTCCAGTAGGCCCCGGGTTGGCGACTAGCACCGAGGGTATAATACACACACTAATGGGAGACATTACCCTCTAAGAGAACACATGCAAAAGAGAGAGATAGAATAGAATCCAACCAACTCCAACTCATAACTGAAAATATAAAAGAAACCCAAGTACATATATGAAATGTCATGCAAAAGTACTACAACTGAAAGGGAAAACTAAAAGTACCCAAAAGAAAGTAAAACGGCAGCGACCACAAGCCCGAACAGCTCCTCCTCCAACCCCAAGCTAGTAGTAACCAGCTTGATCTCCAACCTGCTCCAAGTGACCTGAAAACAGTTTGTATATACATAGGGTGAGTATAACAGTATACTCAGTAGGATCCTCCCCAAGCCTCTCGTGCAAAAGTAAATAAAGCATGCTAAATCCCAGTGAACAACAAGTGAAACTAACTCATTACCTAAACAGGTATACTAAGTTCCCAAACTCACCATGGCTACTCTCACCAAGTAACACATACAAGAAAATAACATATAGTAAAGAATATCAAGGGTACCCCGCTACTACTTCCCCACTGGTTTGCCGCTTTGCCCCAACGACATACGTCATGTGCATCTCTCTCCAAAGGCTTGCCTGCAGACACCTGGGCTAAGCTCCACAATCTGCACCTCATGCACCACATAGGCTTGCCCGTAGACACCTGGGCGAAGCACCACACCGTCCTCACAACCAAAGGTAACCAGGTAGTTTCTGGGAGCCACCACAGCTCGCATAACGTGTATCATACATCGGGTATAATACCTCAAGCCATTACAGCCCATACTTCGAGTAAGGATCCTCAAGCCATCACAACCTATACACGTTACACCTATAGTAGTCCATAGGATACTATATCCAGAATATATGTGTGTGAATAACCACAAGCCATTATATCCCTCTACACACATATATGGGGTAACTAACCGCTTGCCTCATGGCACAAGTATCTACCAAGAGAAGAGAGCGGGGCCAAAGGGGGTAGTCATCCATTCAACCTCCCATCAGAATGTTGGGGAAAACACCCCCCAGGGCTCAGAATCCCAGGGGTGTCAGTTGCCCTTACCAACAGGGTGGAGTAGCGTATAGAAAAACAAAAAGTACAGAATATAAATAACTCACAACCACACTATGGGCATTACCTAGTCATAGGCACAACTGCAGCTAACGTCTCTCAGACTCCAGGCTGCTACTTCTAAGACTAGGTATCCTATAAGCACACAACCATTTGAAGAGATTTATTAGATTACTCCATTTTCATTTTATCAGTTCCACTGTACGTTAATTAATTCTTTAAACATTAATTAACCATGAACAATTTACCACATTAAACTAAATTGGCATCACATTCAAAAACTGCTCCTTTTTAGGATTCACATCACTATTAAATTCCAGTTTCTCCATCCCCGTGGATTATCACCATTTAAACAAACTTTCATTATGGAATTACCTTCCCCATATTCCCAGGTATTCTAGAAAAGCATCCTATGCTACTAAACACAAAGGGCTCAACACGGTGAGTAGATATACTACCCATCGAGTCTTTGCTGCCTATAGCAAGAGCATAGACCCATCCTCCATCGAGAGGCTAAACACGGAAAGCACGTGGCATACCCCGCGTGTCTTCGCCTCCTTTGGAAAGAGGGTAAGCAAAACCAGATGCCTTGAGAAGTGGGGAAAAGTAAAGCAGATAAACAATCAAACCACCAACATCAAACCATAACATTCATCTCATACCATCATCCTTGGTGTCCTCCCCGACACCCACATGCATAAACCGATGCATCTCGCCACACTAGGCGTCATCCGCTGCCACAACCACAAGTCCCCATGCCTCCACATATCACAACAGCCATCCAGGATTACATCAAATCACAAGCAGCAGGAAATCAAAGATCACAAAATGGGCTCCCGGCCCTTTAACAAGGCATTCAGCCTTCATAAATGATGAGCACTCAGAGCTCCAAGCCACAAGGCATTCAGCCTTACAAGCAAGCGGGTAACTCAGAACCCTTTTGAAATTATCGAACTAATAGTTCTTTAATCCATCTTGAATTAACAGATTCATTAACATGCCTCTTTATCTTTAGCCAATTATTTAACATATAATTCCAACTTTACGTTCTTTATCAATTTCCATCATGAACGAGCAACAAATTAAAGAAAATCATAGATATCACTCTATCTAGGAAAAAAAAATATGAGGCAAACCGTTATCACGGTACAAAGTAACAACATACGATCAACCAATTCTTTTAATCCGGTTCAAGTATTTAATTAGGTCAATTTCATTGTGATCCAAAGGACTAAATCATGCTAATTCTACGATTGCACATACACAATTAGAGAAGCCATGAATCCCCTACCTCGAAGAGTTCTTGACGTCCTTTATCCACACAACGGGTCACAGTCCTCTTCTCCTCACGACAGCTGCATCCACCAGAGGATGCCACGGTACGAAAGTACCAACCAACCCCAAGAAAACCCATTAGAACCATGGAGATTACATGCTAATATGGAAGGAAGAACAAGAGAAGGTGATCCCCGAAGGAACGATGATAAAACATACCTTATATCGAAGAACGATCGACACAACTTGGTTGCATCAACAGAGGGGAACTGATCTGAGTAACGTTTGATTGTGAAACTCCTACGAGAATGATTGCAAGGTTCTAGCGTCTCGTAGATGAGAACCAGGAGGAAGAACAACGAAGAATGATATCTCGTTCCTTTTAAAAAAAAAATTAGAGTGGCGACAGTTTAAGATTCGGTTTATTCTCCATTAAAAACGGATCGCATTAACCCACGCGGTTTGACCAAGTAAAAACATCCCGGCCTTAGGAATAATTAATATAGGATTTATGGCCTTTGAATCGGCCTTAAAGTCCTTAAAATAAGGTTTTAAAAGTATTTTACGTCAAAGAAAATGTCAAATTTGCGAAGCTGGAAACACTGTTCACATACTCAAAATTTGGCAAAGTATGGAATCGGTAGCTCTTATGAAGTCTGGAAACACTGTTCATTCGTGAAATTTGGCAAAGTATGGAATCGGTAGCTCTTATGAAGTCTGGAAACACTGTTCACAGAACTAAAAAAATTGGCAAAGGAAAGAAAAGCTCACCGATAGAGCCTTACCGATAGAAACACAAGTCTACTGATAGATCCTCACTGATAGAAGTTCACCGATAGGACCTCACCGATAGAAACACTGTTCACTGAACCTCACCGATAGAAGTCCACCGATAGGACCTCACCGATAGAAACACTGTTCACTGAACCTCACCGATAGAAGTCCACCGATAGAACCTCACCGATAGAAACACTGTTCACAGAACTAGAAATTTGGCAAAGTGTTAGCCGAGCTACTGCTGGACTGCGGCTACCAGTATACCGAGCTATCAGTATGCCGTGGCTACCGGTAAACCCAGCTACCGGTAGGATGCGGCTACCGGTAGACCGAGATACCGGTAATGAGAAGCTACCGGTAGACCAAGCTACCGGTAATCAGCAGCTACCGGTAGACCGAGATACCGGTAATCAGCAGCTACCGGTAGACCGAGCTACCGGTAGGCAGCAGCTACCGGTAGACCGAGCTACCGATAATCAGCAGCTACCGGTAGACCGAGCTACCGGTAATCAGCAGCTACCGGTAGACCGAGCTATCGGTAATCAGCAGCTACCGGTAGACCGAGCTACCGGTAGGCAGCAGCTGGGGGATAAGTCACCTTGTCCTCCCGGAACACCTCCAACACCACATTTTCACAAAGTAATGGACCAGGGAGGTCCGGGCCATTACAATAAGGATATTTCTTTCTATTTCTACTAAAAAAATAAAATATTTTCCAAAAGGATTATGTGTCAGTGATCCCCATAGTTAACTTAATGTTGAATTTTAAATGGAGATAATGAAATAGTTTTTTTATAATATGATATAAGTGTGTATTATGGATTTATAAAATTCAATATGGTTTAAAATAATCTCTTAGATCTTCATATTAAATTTCTAACTCATGTTTAATGTTTCAAAATTAAAATAAGGGATAGTGGAGAGAAACATATAAATTAAAGAGAGAAAAGAGTTATCTCACATTATTATCATCAATGTTGATGGTATTATATGTGTTTTTGAAATGAAGAAGATGTTTTCCAAGAACATTCCTCTAAAATTAAGGAGTTATTTGAAATGTAGACGTTGTAAGTGCTAAATTACATCTTATAAATTAAAAATTATCAATAAAGATACCATATCATTCATTCTTTATAGGAAATTATTTGACATTTTTGGTGTTTTTTAGAATAATGGATGAAAATATAAATTTTAATCTAATTTCCATGGGAAAGTCTCTTAAAATAAGAACATGGAAAATAAATTGATCAAAAGGAGTTTATAAAATTAATTATGAGTTTTCTATAATTGACGTATTTAACAATTGATATTATCTAGGATATTATTTTATTCGAAACATATGTAATTACATTTAAAAAGAATATTTTAATAGAGGTTGAGTGAATTATATAGTATATAAATGGAATTCTAGATTAAAGACTAGAAGAAAATTCAATTTTAGATGGAATAATTGTTAAAACTATAAAATCCATCACATAAGATGTATTTGGAGACACTTTATTATAATGAAAGAACATTTCATGAATAATAACAATAATAATTGTGAATTATTTTGATGGATTAAGAATGCATAGAAATTAGTTTTGGATCACAAGTGCATGGTATAGCAGGCCAAACGTATTTTCCATGGAATTGAATATTTCTATATCTATAAGTTTGAAATTGAGATAGAATTAAAAAAGCCATAAAAATTATTTATTTGATAATTTACAAAAAATGGTAGTAGTTTATTTATGAGTAAATCATTCTTTTAAAAATAATTTTTAATAAAAGTGTGATAAGTTAAAAATAATATATACTTTATGTGATAGATTAAAAATCCATCACAAATACCCTCATTAAATAACTAATTTCATCAATTTTTTTTATAAAAAAAAAATATTGTCGATATTTTAAAAATAAATTTATTACTTTTTTTGATAGAAATCATTTCTCTACTAATATATGTAATGTATATGTAAACTATAAAAATGAAACTTCCCAGATATCTTCATTAATAATTAAAATTTGATTCTCTCTCTTCTGTACAAATGATTCATGGAATCAAGATCTAACATTTGGGGTCCAAATTCAATTTCTTTCAATCAAGATGTATTTTTATAATCTATTACTTTCAAATGATATTGGAATTTTGTTTTTATCTATTTTATTATTTGATAATTTGTGTAGGTGGATTAAATCAATTAATTTTTTTTATAATAGTTCAATTAATTTTATTTCTTTAATTTTTAATTTTTTTTCATATTTACTTACCATACCAAATTTTATATATGAAATTAAAAATAAATTACTAAAATTATTCAAAATGGGATAGAATATGATCTTAAAGAACCCTTGTTCCCATTATTAATTAAAAAAATAATAGGTTGATTAGAAAAAAGGTGAAACATGCTATAATAGAAAAAACTTATGCTCTGTTCATTTAAAAAATATGTCATAATAAGTAAATTCATTTAAAAAAATCCTCAAATCCAAGATCTTCCTCACATTATTAATTATTGATGGGCCCCTATGATCTTTTCATTATTTTGATATCCACCATCATTAACCAAATAGTCACTACCATTAATCAAAATTAATTTGTAAAATTTACAAGACTCATATTAATACATACTAAATAGTAATATTATAATAAATTATTAATAATCTTTTTAAATTAGAAGAACCAAAATTTATTTTGTTAAATAACAAAAAATAGTAATTAATTAATAAAAATAGGTAAATTAAATATAATAATAAAACTTATATTTATAAAAAAACTAATTTATATATTTCCCTAAAATCTAAAAACCTATAGAACTATAAATATAAAATTAGTTAAAAATAAATTTAAAACTAATTGAAATATTTATAAGTGAACATAAAAGGAAGATATTTTTAATTATAATAAAATTAATAAATTAATTTTTTTTTAAAATGATAAAAGTTTTAAATTAATAAAACATGTTAATGTTTTCCTAAAACTCTAATAAAAATAATATTTAATAAATAATAATTTATATTATAAATTAATAAAAATTATTTTAATTTATTAAAATAAAAATAAATTCAACAGAAAATATATTTAATTAATAAATGTTGGTTAAATAGAAATTATATTAAAATATAATAGTAAAAATTCGAAAAATAATTATACAAATAGTTGATATATGAATAGAAATGAAAAATTATATTATAATACATTAAATAAGAATCATAAAAAAATTAACTATAATTACATAAATTTGTAAATAAATAATATTAAATAAATAAATAATATATTAATATTAATAAAAAAATAAATATTTTTTGAAAAAAAATTATTGATCTAATTAAAAATTTACACATTATGTATGATAAAATACTTTAAAATTTATTTTATATAGTTTTTAGATAATAAATATTTTTAAAAAATAATATATAATAAAAATAGTTATATAAAATTATTAAAATTAATGAATAGTAATAATTATGATTAATTAATAAAAATTTGTTTCGAAAAAAAGAATAAAATAAATAGTTACAAATCATAATATAATTTAAAAAAAATTTATACAGTTATAACAAATAAAATTTACGAAAAGTGATTAAATAAGAAACTAGAAAACACAATTAGATGAAATTAAAAAATTATAAAAATAAATATTAAAAAATAACTACTATAATAAATTAAAATTAATTAAGAAATATATAATAATTTGATGAAAAAAGAGTTTTAATTAATTGAAAATTAATATATATTAATTCATAAAAATATTTTAGAAATTAAATTATGTTTTTCCATATAATAAAAAAATTATACAATGTAATTAATACGATACATAATAATTATTTAACTACAAAAATAATGAATAAATTTTTCTATATAATAAAATAAATTATTTGAAATAATGAATAAAATAAATTAAATAAGAATGATATACTAATTTTAATGATAAAAAATTTAAAAATTTGTAAAATAAATAATTATTTTAGAGTCCTAAATTACTTAATAATATAATTATTTTAAATTTAATATTTATTTAAATATTTTTATGAATTTTCTATTACAAACTAGTTATTATTATTTTCACTAAAAATTATGGATAATAGAAATATGCTATAGTTTTTTGATATTTTAATTTGATTATTCATCGAAGAAATCCTCACATTTCATTTATAAATCACGAGCCATTAGTGCATATTGTTGGGTCGGAAGAACACCCCAAGGAGGGAATGATGGCAAGAGGGGGGTGAATTGCCTTTTAAAAAAAAGATAAACAAATTAAAATCAAAGTGAAAGATGCAGCGGAAATAAAGAAGGCAAGACACACAAAATTGATAACGGAGTTCGGCCAAAACCCGGCCTACGTCTCCGCTCCCAACTCAACCGTTGAGAGATTCTACCGCTTGCTTTTCAATGGTTGTAGCAAGAAACCCACTAGGCTTTGAGGTAGCACTAGGACCTATTACAGCTTGCTTTTGATGGTTGAGCAAGAACCCAATGCTTTTAATGGTTAAGCAATAACCCACTAGCCTTTTTACGGGTGAAGGCTAGCTCACCTAACTCAAGCTATTTAAAGGAAAGCTTGACAACCTCTTCACACCTTAGTGGTGGTGTGAGAACCCAAAAGAAAGAGGGATGAGAAAAGAGTTTGGGGTTTGTAGGCACAAACCCAATTTTAAGCTCAAAAAGGATAAAACAATAAAAACCGTATTTGGAGAAGTCTTGGGCGCCTTTGATTGATTGAAGAGGTTGAAGGCCGCTTCCAAGCTTCTTTGATGGAGCTCCTTGGATGTGGAAGTTGTTGGAGCAAGGTGGGTTCCCTTGGAGGAAGTCCGCCGGAGGTACGCCAAGGATGGAAAATGTGTACGGTGGCTTCACAATTGTTCCGGGTAGTGTCCGGGGCTTCCTTGGCCTTTATTTATAGGCTAGGAACCTTCAAGTATCCGTTGGAGGGCTTTGGAGCCGTTGGAAAAGGCCTCGGAGCCGTTGGGAGGCTTTTGGAGTTGACTGGTCAAAGCCAACGGCTAGTTTGACCAGTGCTACCGGCTGGCCGGTGCAGGGCCACCGGCTGGCCGGTGCCTTGACAGTGGCTGAGTCTTCTTTTCCAGGCACCACCGGCTGACCGGTACAGCTCCACCGGCTGGCCGGTGCCTTGGAAGTTGAGGAGAAGAGTCTTGATCCAGGCTCTACCGGTCGACCGGTGGAGGAGCCACCGGCTGGCCGGTGGCAAGACAGTAGAGAACACAATTTGGGCTGGGTGCCACAGGTCGACCGGTGGGAAGCCACCGGTCGACCGGTGGGAAGGCAGTAGCTTCCACTGTTTGGTCTGGATGCCACCGGCTGGCCGGTGGTGAAGCCACCGGTCGGCCGGTGGACTGACTTTCAGTCCATTTCTGCCTCTTCCTTGGTCAACTTCTTGGCAATCAAATGCCTATCAACACAAACACTTAAAACACAATGTTAGAAACATAAGAGGGTGATTGTGATCATGAAAATCAAACCTCGAGGGGTTCGAGAGGTACAACAATCTCCCCCTATTTTGATGATCACAATCACCAAAACAATTAAAGTAAAAATGAAATTAAAAGGAAATGCAAAGCATGATGAAAAAGGATTCTCCCCCAATCAATCAAGAAAATTCTCCCCCTTTGTGATTATCAAAATAGAATGGGGCATAAAACTTGATTGAGGGAAATTTTGAAAAACAAGGGATGAGATTTGAAAATCAATTGAGATTTTTGAAATTGAAATGAAAATTTGAATAACAGTTTGAATTGAAAGTTTTGAATCAAGAATCAATTGAATTTTGAAATTTGAAACTAAATGAAATTTTGGAATCAAAAAATGAATAACAGTTTGAATTGAAAGTTTTGAATAGAAAACAAATTCGATACCAACTGTTGGAAATTTAGAAATGAAAATTTAAAAGAAAATTTTGAATTGAAAAAAGAATTGAAACAAAGAGTTGAAAAAGAAAAATTTGAATACACAACAAGGCTAAAAGATCCTAACTCCCCCTAAATAAAAATAAAAGATCACCGGGGAGAGGTTTTTGAAACCGAAACAAATTTAGGCCCGGAGAGACTTGCCAAAAGGGATTTTTCAATCCAAATTTGTTTCATGGCGGGTCTTCTCCTATAAAATTCATCGGAATAGAAAATCGATTTGGGTTGGCCGTACCGGGCGTTTTTACAATTGCACTCATAAATGAGATGCCCGGTTTTCTTGCAATAATTACAAAATTTAAAGCTAGAGCTCCCCCTTACAAAAACAGTGGGTGCATGGGAGGAGGAGGCTTGGTTGGTATAGCCAAGTCCATTGGTGGTTCGGGAAACCCTTTGGGAACCAAGTATATTGTTCAAATTTTGTTCCCCTTTGGTGAATTTAGCAAGAGATTCCCTAAGGTCTTTAATGGTTGATTCCAAGGAATCAACATCGGGGAGGTTTTGGACTTTAAGGGTCAACTCCTCCTTCTCTTTGAGAAGTTGTTCTTTTTCGGAGGAGAGTTTTTTGAAAGACTTTTTTAAAGAAACAAATTTTGAAGATAATTCATGAAAACCATTTTCTAATTGGTCTCTAGCAAATGAGAGTTCTTCATAAGATAAGTGATTTAAAGAATTTGAATTTGAAGAACATGAGGAAGAGGAATCGGAAGATGTTACCTCGTGAAATGCCATTAGGCATTTTGTACCTTGATCGCTCGAGGAGGAGGAGGAGAATGAAGAGGTGGAGCTATCACTCCATGTTGCCTTTGAAGCCTTCTTCTTCTCCTTTTTCTTGGCCCTTTTCTTGTGGAGTGGGCAATTGGGCACGGATTTTGCATCGGGTTCTTGCTTGTTGTCGGGTTCTAGCTTTTGAGCGGGTTCTTGCTTTGGAGCCTCGCTAGTACCTTCATAGGTAAGTTCTAAAAACTTCCAAAGATCGTAAGAAGTAGTGCAAGAAGAAATACAATTAAAAACATTTCTATCTAACCCGCAATGAAGAGCATTCATGGCTTTGCCATCAAGCTCGAAATTTGCAATGTCGGCGGGGGTCCATTTGGATTCATCGGGAGAAGAAAATGAATAACCATGCATGACAATTTTAAAAATAGGATAGCCAATACTTTTTAAAAAAGTGGTCATGCGGGTTTTCCAAAAAGAATAATCGGCTCCATCAAAAAATGGAGCACGATCCAAAGAATGACCTTCGGGGGATTGGGAGGAAGAAGCGGTAGAAGCCATCAAAAAAAAATAGGATCTTTAATTTGAAACCGGTTTAGGGAATTATTCAAATACGCCCTTTGATACCAATGTTGGGTCGGAAGAACACCCCAAGGAGGGAATGATGGCAAGAGGGGGGTGAATTGCCTTTTAAAAAAAAGATAAACAAATTAAAATCAAAGTGAAAGATGCAGCGGAAATAAAGAAGGCAAGACACACAAAATTGATAACGGAGTTCGGCCAAAACCCGGCCTACGTCTCCGCTCCCAACTCAACCGTTGAGAGATTCTACCGCTTGCTTTTCAATGGTTGTAGCAAGAAACCCACTAGGCTTTGAGGTAGCACTAGGACCTATTACAGCTTGCTTTTGATGGTTGAGCAAGAACCCAATGCTTTTAATGGTTAAGCAATAACCCACTAGCCTTTTTACGGGTGAAGGCTAGCTCACCTAACTCAAGCTATTTAAAGGAAAGCTTGACAACCTCTTCACACCTTAGTGGTGGTGTGAGAACCCAAAAGAAAGAGGGATGAGAAAAGAGTTTGGGGTTTGTAGGCACAAACCCAATTTTAAGCTCAAAAAGGATAAAACAATAAAAACCGTATTTGGAGAAGTCTTGGGCGCCTTTGATTGATTGAAGAGGTTGAAGGCCGCTTCCAAGCTTCTTTGATGGAGCTCCTTGGATGTGGAAGTTGTTGGAGCAAGGTGGGTTCCCTTGGAGGAAGTCCGCCGGAGGTACGCCAAGGATGGAAAATGTGTACGGTGGCTTCACAATTGTTCCGGGTAGTGTCCGGGGCTTCCTTGGCCTTTATTTATAGGCTAGGAACCTTCAAGTATCCGTTGGAGGGCTTTGGAGCCGTTGGAAAAGGCCTCGGAGCCGTTGGGAGGCTTTTGGAGTTGACTGGTCAAAGCCAACGGCTAGTTTGACCAGTGCTACCGGCTGGCCGGTGCAGGGCCACCGGCTGGCCGGTGCCTTGACAGTGGCTGAGTCTTCTTTTCCAGGCACCACCGGCTGACCGGTACAGCTCCACCGGCTGGCCGGTGCCTTGGAAGTTGAGGAGAAGAGTCTTGATCCAGGCTCTACCGGTCGACCGGTGGAGGAGCCACCGGCTGGCCGGTGGCAAGACAGTAGAGAACACAATTTGGGCTGGGTGCCACAGGTCGACCGGTGGGAAGCCACCGGTCGACCGGTGGGAAGGCAGTAGCTTCCACTGTTTGGTCTGGATGCCACCGGCTGGCCGGTGGTGAAGCCACCGGTCGGCCGGTGGACTGACTTTCAGTCCATTTCTGCCTCTTCCTTGGTCAACTTCTTGGCAATCAAATGCCTATCAACACAAACACTTAAAACACAATGTTAGAAACATAAGAGGGTGATTGTGATCATGAAAATCAAACCTCGAGGGGTTCGAGAGGTACAACACATATCATATGCATAAGAACATTTCATAAGAATTTTGGAAAAATCATAAGAATATAAAATCATTTCACTATTCAACATTCACTTCTAAGACTATAATAATGGACTGTGTCCCGTGGTAGATTCATTTCACTCCCCATTCCATCATTTCATTAGTCAATGTTCACTCCCTAGATTATCATAGTGGAAAAAGACCTCTACATAACTAGGATTACTCCCCATTCTTGTCCATATTATCTCATGAAATATTAGTCATTACCTAATACATTGTATGGATTTTATTGACTAATCTATCACATATTTAAAACCATATATATGTGTACCATAAAACCATAAACACATTAATCAATTCATCATATCATAACACATTAAAAATAAATGATTTTCATAAAAAACTCATCATCATGTAATCACAAGGAATTTAGATAATGAATTTGGATGGTAAAATTAGATTATATCCCCATTGAAGCATAAGTAATATCAAATGATGTTGGAATATATGAAATATTCCTTTAAAATAGAACTTTTACATTTCTTTGAAAACATGAGAAAATATCATTTTACATCTGTATATTTAATACTACAATTTTCTACAAAATTTAGAAAATGATTTTCAAAAGAAATAAAGATGGAAACACATCATTGAATCATTAATAAAAATAATTATTATGATAGTGGGGAAATCTATTGATGTGGTAAACATTAAAAAAATACCCCTTTCAATATTCGGGTAAAAACTCGAAAATTACCTTAATTGAAAAATGATAAAAAAATATTCCATTTAAAACATTAAAAATAAATCAAAAAATGGTTTGAAATGAATTTAAATAATAATTTGATCATAAAAATCAACATTCTTGAATTCTTTTTAAAAACATGGATATGTAAAGAATGATTATTGACCAAAGAGGAAATAATGTTTCTTTTAATAAATAATTTTTGCTCTAATTTTATGTATCCAAGAGATTAAAATGGTTCCAATACATAAAAATTATCAAAATAACCATAGGATAAAAAATATGGGTTTAAATTATATGGTTTATATAATTTCCCTAAATTGAAAATTTATAAAAGAAAATCCGGAAAAAATTTGATTATAACCAAAACTCTTATCAAACCATGTATTCTTCAAATGTGATCTTTAGTTCTTATATAATAAATTTAGATTTATTGGCAATCTACAACATAAAAATATTCACACTCTTATTAGAATATAACATTCAATTATAATTTTAAATTATGGGTCATTAATAATTCTTTATTAAAATCATCATTCTGGTTAAAACTTGTCTGTTTTCCATGCAAGATTCAATTTGAGGGATTTGATCTGAGAACCTTTATCATGGTTTCATAATATACATAGTATTAATATGTTATAATTATCATATTTATTCATTATTATTAGTTTTATAACCATCCATATAATGTGGTGATGAGAATTTAATTGCATCACTTCATGGAGATGGTCGATCATACAAACACACGAGTAATGAGTTCATTTTAAAATTGGTGGAAATAATGAATGATAAATAATTATATTTCTTTCTAGAATCATATTAATATTTTAAATATCATAAATATTCCTTAAATAATTCCATATGACCATCCTTGTATGGAGGACATGGAAAATTAATCACATCGCTTAGTGGAGGTGGCTGTCTACATGTACGCAAGAAAGACATTATAATTTCTAAAAGGTTAAAAAGGAGGTTTAAAAAGGTTGTTCTATTGACATAAAAACATTTTACTATATTAATTATACTAATTTCATCATTTTAATATGGTTATATATGTAACACCATTATATGTTATAATACATTTCTCATCAAATAAATTTAATTTCATTGATAGCTTTCAATACACGCAGCCCCGACTCTAAATGAACTGTAATATGATATTCTGTTAAAACATAGACATTATTCTGTAAGTATGAAAAAATAATCACATTGTGAAAATTAATTTTAATAACGTCATTATATGATTTAAAATATAATTTCTTCCTAAATGATTATTATTGCCTGTTGTGATAAAATATTATAAGAAATTTCTCCATGTTTTCGAAATTTTATTTGATAAAAAATAAATCATTTTTGAAATAATAAATTCAAAATTATCTTGAAGTTACTTTTTGATATTTTTTTGAAATGTTTTATTTTTTTATTAATATTGAAAAATAAAAAATGTTATCAAAATTCATTTTTTATTTTGAAGTACATACAATGTTACCTTCTATTTTAGATTATTTTTATAATATTGTTAGTTTATTTTGATTAAAAAATTCAATATATGTTATTTTAATAATATATAAAAATTAATTTGTTATAAAAATCATTTCTAAACATAAAAATAAATTTTCTATAAAATTTCATTTCATTACAATTCATGTATTTAATTTTAGATTAAAATTTTCCACTTCTGTAATTTAAATTGATAAAATTGATTCCGTATTATGAATTAGGATGATCAGATTTAGTAAATATGTATATTCTAGTTTTTCTCTTTAAGAATTGTATCCTTGTTATATAATTTTTCTTTAGTAAGAGTAAAACATGAAAAAAATTGTTAAAACATTGGGCTGTGGCTTTAAAATTTCCATAACACTTAAATGTGTCATATTCTATGATTTTATTTTGAGAATTATCATCCAATTATAAAATTTAGCTACGTGGTTCCATTTTTCTTTTATATTTATGTTTATATTATTTTAAATAAAAAAATACCAAATGTCACTCTTTTGACTTTAATACCTTTAATATTATGTCATACGCATGAAAAATTTAAAGTTTAGTTTTATATATTTATTTGAAATAATAATTAGTTTTTTTCATGGTAATTTATTATTAATTTTTACTTATTGAATAATAATCATAAATTCTTATGCAAAACCAACATATTATTTATTAAATTAATATAAAAATATAATTTTTTACAATAATAAAATTAATAAAAATTGGGTGAATTATTGTGTTCTATGAATATATTATATATATATATAACATAATAGTGATGTTTTTAATGGTTATATTTTAATTAAATTATTTTATTTAAGAAATAAAAATTAAATTAAATGGATTTTTCCAAAAATTACATTAATGATATTTTATAATAAAAAATATTTTAACGAATTATTTAAAATTACTAAAAAAATTAACTTTGGAAACGTGAATGGGATTTTGTTGAAATAAAAAAACATTGTTTATTTTGGGGTCATCTTTATTTTATGGTAACAATCTTTCCCCTTAAAGAGTAAAAAATATTAATATTATGGTAATTGTTTAAAGGGTTAAAATGGGTTAAAACATCAAATAAACATATATATATATATATATATATATATTATTTTATGAGATTATTTTGACATATATTCATTCTATCTTCTAAATATTAAAAATCTAGATCTACTTTATTAAGAAAATTAATTTAATACCTATAGTAATTCCATGAGTTCCCCTCCCCAAACTTATAAATGGGAAACCCTTTTCCCATATTCCTAGAAACTTTTGAACTATCTAAATCAAAAAACACCTAACATAATAACATTCATGATTACTTTCCCATGTCTTACACAATATTTCTCAATTAAAAGGAACAACTATTAACTAAGTACTTTTAATTTTACTTATTATTATACCAAATCTAAATATATTATTTACATTTCAAAATATTTACTAGAATATCATTAATATATTTATTTTTTATTACTATATTTGGATAACTATTTTTTATATCTTTTCCATCTTATAGAAAGTCAAAACATCACTCATGTGTATGTATAACTTATTATCTCCACTTAGTATTGTAATTCGTTTTCACCACCATTTTACATGGATGGTTATAAATATGGAAATAATGTTTATATATGATATTTTTGAAATATTTCTTATTATTTAACTATAATTTCATATTTAACTTTTTACCTTCCAATCCGTTGGTAAATGATAACATCGTTCGTGAGTACGTGTGGACTACCACCTCCATGATTGAAATTGATTTATTTTCATTTCTGATTTACATGAATTTTAATGATGATATATTTAATGAATATATATAATATATATCATAAAATAATTATTCTATAATGGTGAAATTATTATTTAAATTTATTTCATTTGATTTTTCAAAATGTGAAAATAGTATTCATGCGTACGTATAACCTACATTATCCATGATCAATGTAATTCAGTTTTTGTATCTATACCTCTTATAGAAGACTATTAATATATATATATATATATAAATATATATAAATAATATATATGAAAATTATATCATTATTAACATTATATTCCTGATGGTATCATGATCAAATTATAAGCACCATAACTTCTAAATCGAAACTTACATGAAAAACAACAAAGTTAACACCCAAAAATGATGATTGTAATAATGATTTATTAATAAATGGGTATCAAAATGTTATTATCTGATCATATATGATATTAAAATATGTAAATATTTCAATTATTGAAGTGTAATAAATCTTTTTTTATTATACAAGAGGTCAAAAGAACATATAAGGAAATTCAAAATTGCGGTGAGGTTTTATTTCCCAATCTCAACATTATTAATTGTTTTTATGTTTAAGTCTCTAGTTGAGGAATTATTATATATTTATATCAAAAAATTAATACATTTTATTAAAAAAATTATTTTTGATTTTTTTTGTAATAATATTATTTTCCACTCATTGGTAGTTAATATTATTTAGAAAATGTTTTTATGAAAGGATGACTTTATTTCTATCTTCAATAGAAAATCCTTTTTATTTCATGTACATGTTTTCTAAAAAATGGTTTCAATAATGTTTTTAATATTCTATTATTATTTTTTAAATCCATTTTTACCCATGATTTACTTTTTACAAAGTGGTATAAATGTAATTTTTTTCTTTTTTCCAAATGAGGTACTTTTGACTTTTAAACAAAAATGTTAAGGGATTGTTTATTTTATTTTAAATGGAATAAATGATATTTACTACCATCATGACCACTAAATACATTTATTCTATATTTAAATGTATCAATGGTTATTTTAAAATAATTTTTTTCCAAATATTATGAAAATTTTCATTTTTTGAAGTGTTTTTTAAAGAGAAAAGGGTAATTTTCCTAAAGAATGTGTATAATAATAATTTTTTGGTATTTTTATTCATCAATGAAAAAAATAATAATTATAAATATTCTAACATTTGGATAGTTTATAGTGATACCATGCATATTATTTCTATAGATGGTTTATGATCAGATTGACTGGGGAATGTATCAAAATTTTTGTTTACTAGTTCTTCTTTTACGATCAGTTTAGGATTATTAAGGCGTGTTGAAGAATTTATATTTTTTATAGATATGATAAATTAATTATTAATAATATGTGATGGGTGGGGACATAAATTATATATCCCCTTGATGATTTTTCAGGTATCTTGAGACAAACATGGTTGGGTATTTGGCTAAGGCCTTACCCATTTACGCTAGTTGTCATGGAATAATGATTTGACGGTATGTTTTAGATGTACTGTATTATGAATTATATCATTATAAAATCATCTATGGATATATATATAATTATTTGATTTTCTATGTCATCCATGGATATATTTCTATCTCATCTTATTATTTATATGGCATTACATGATCATAATTTTTTCATTCCATAATATTCATGACTTAGTTATTCTATGATAAATTCAGTTTTATGCATTCACTTACTGAGCATTAATGATCACCATATCCTTATGTTTATTTTTCTAAGGATACCAGGAGGTGTAATTTGAATGATATAAAGGATATTATAGAGATAATAATAATGTTATCAAAGAAAATATTATGTTTTATTTTACATTTTGAAATTTAATATGAAATTTAAGCATGTATCTACTTTACCAAGAATACTAAGCTCTTCAACCCATAAGGATATGGTCATGCGTATTCATTTCCAATGTAATAAAGTAACTACAAGACCAAGGATACTATGTTCGGGTTCATTAATATTTTTATCGTATAGAGTTCATTAGAGGCATTGGGCATAAGAAAAAGTAAAACATATATTAATGAACATAACCCATTGAAGGAATTTTGGAATATTCCTAAAGAAACAAAATTTTTAATTTGGAGAAGAGTTACACCTAAATATTTAATATATTTTAATTGATTCCCTATTTTTTAAATTACACATTATGATTCATAATTTTATGATCTAATACACTATGTTCCATTATTTATAAAAAGAACCTAGAGTAAGGGATGAATACTACATGAAAACAGATAATATATTTTGGTATTTCCCTCCTTAGAATGATAATTAAGTGTGAGAAATATTTGGAGCTATAAATAAGAAAATTATATCTATATTATGGTAGATTACTTAGATTATGACTAATATCCTTGCACATATAAAGAAAATCATTGGTCTATAATGTAGTATTATAATGTTTGACTATTTTATGAGACAACAACCAATGCTAATCAATGGTACCATAAATCAATTTGTATCTAGGAAATAGATAAATTCCTTAAAAATTATATTTCTCACTTTGGGATGTAAGAAAAGGGAGAAGGTTTGTCGGTGCACTTTTATTTATGTTACTCAGTAGTGGAGAAGGGTTTTTTAATTTAGAGTGATGCATTAAAAATGTTATTTTGATATATCCACATGAAGGATGACATGGTGATAGAATATGCTTCTCTCTAATTAAAAATTCATGAGAAATATTAAAAAAATAATGATTTGGATTTGGTAGTGTTAATTTCTACATTGAATATACGAAGGTATTATATATATGGTGAATGTTGTGATATATGTAATATTCATAAAATCATGAAGTGTATATTTATATATTATAATATCAATATGTTCCAGAAAATATGGATGGATTTGATCAAATATTATGAATACTCAATACATTACCACCCTTGGAAGGAAAAAAAGGTGCCTGATGGATTGAGTAGAAAATACCATGTTCGTCTTTATATGATGTGGATTGAAATAGATCCAATATTTATAGATTCATAGAATACAGATATTGAAATTATTAGAAAGTATGACATATATTATATTTCTTAGATGAATGTTCAACCACACATTCATAAAAGGAGTTAGAAGGATCATAATTAAGTTTTTTAATTATTGAAGAAGGGGATTATTTTTCTTACGTTAAACCTTGAATGTGTTAGAATGATGAGGTTCAAGAACCAAGTATGTGTCCCACAAATACTATAAATGATGAAGGAGCTAAGCGAAGAATCTCATAGTTTATAATTATCTCTTCATCTTGCAAGACTAAGGATGCATATAGTTCTATATCATTCTTTCTAGTTATATATAATAAAAATTGATTTTGTAGAGTATATATCTTTGTTCTTGGTATGTGAGAATGGTTTGTCTATGATAAAAAAGTGTAAGGTGATACTACAATTATTACCCATGCTAGAATGGATATGAGAAAACATCACCATGGTTTTTTCATTAGACTCCCTAAAATTTGTAAAGGACATAACATTATTTTTTGTAGTATTTGATCTCCTTAATAATTTGACACACTTCATTAATATCAGTGAAGATTTATTTATTTATTATCTTTCCATAATATACATTAACAAAGTGGTTTTATTATGGATTACCAAATTCAGTTGTATCTGATTGGGATTCATGGTTTACCTTGAATTTATCATTACATCTTTATAAATCTCAATATTCAAAGTTAAATTTCTATACTACATAATATCCTTATATTAGAAGTCACTTAGATACCACCATTCAAATACTAGGATACGATGAGGCCTTGTTATGTGGACTTAATAGAATTTTGGGATCAACATGTTCCACTTGTCTAATTATCTTATAATTATAGATTTTATTTAAAAATTCATATGTCTCTTTATCAATCCATTTATGGAAATTATAGTAGAACTTAAACATGATAGGATGATGTTTGAGAAATAAAGTTATAGGGACCTACATTTGTTGGGGAAATGTAAGATAATGTTAGATCCATTCAGTAGCACGTCATCGATGCTAAGAGTTGATAAAAAAAGTTATTTTAACATTATTTGGTGAAATATAGAATTTGAATTTTATGAGAAGGTATTATTTAGAATTTCTCTATGGAGGAAGGATATGATATTCAGAAAGAAGGTAAAATTAGCCCCCAATATTTCTTCCCCATCAAGGTTCTTGATCGAGTAAGAACGATAGTTTATCACTTGGAACTTCCATAGAACCTCTCTCAAGATCATGATTTGTGGCATGTATTTTTACTGTTGAAGTAAATACACGATCCTTCACATGTGATGAAGTCTAAGGTTATACCCTTCGATCATGATCACTCATATAAAAAATATTTTGTATATTTCTTGGATCATATAGATTCTCACGAACCAAACCGGGTCGCCATCCGACCCGACACCTTACCTGGTCTGTGGTAAGGTCTGAAGGGTGTTCCTGATCCCCATGAGCTTGAATATGTGCTCGGGTATTAAATAAACATTTGGGAGTGTTTTAACTGAGTATGTAGTCATGAAACACCTAACAGTAAAAATAAACCAAAACTGAAATTACATAACCAAACAAGACCTTAACAATTTTTATATTTAATGGTTTACATGTTTTAGAAAAAATCCAAAAAGTACCAAGATATAAAGGAATCAAAACTCTATAATAAGACTCTATGAAATGAGAAGAACCACATCCTCAATCCACTACCACCAAGACCTGCATGAGTTCCACTAGAAACTCAAACTTCTAACACTAAACATCTTTCTTTTACTTGGAATAAACATGTAACAATATCTACAAACACCCAAGGGTACTTTTAGGTTGTGAGATAAATCCTATTAGGATTCCACCTAGATAAAATGGTTCCATGAAAAACATTTTAATGATAATCTAACATGCTCATTTAAATTAATGTTTTTCAAAAATTTCAAGGAAATCATTTGTGAGAAAACATTTTAAAGAACAGAAAAGAAACCAACTATAAAGAAAATCAGTACATACCCCTCTTCTTAAAACAAAAAGGGATTTATAAAATTTTACACACACACACACACACAGAAGAGGTCCACTATATGCAAGCTATTATAACCCCTTTATAAAAGGTAGAGCATTGTGGGTAAATCCCAAGGATCAAACTAGCACAAGTGGGATTCTAGAAACCTCATAGCTCAGTGAAAATGTGGTATAGAAACCACAACCATCATCATTATCATGCATGAGCCACTAGGGGGAATCACATACCATGTCCTAGTGCTTTCCAATCATATCACATGTTTAGTTAATGATGAAGTGTGAATCCTACTAGACGAAACTGGGATGAACCACATCTGAATCATCTAGCGTTCTAGCCATAGTCCATCCACCTACATACCAAGGATTCCCTTTTTTGTGATCAATCAAGTTTCAAATTAACATATCACAAAACCCCCCAACTTTCATAAACCAATGCCAAGCATTTCTAGGAAATCTCCAATTTTCATAAAACAGACAATTTTCAATTTTACTCACAACAAAACCTCTTTTAAATGCATTTATCATCACTTTCACAGTTCATAGATTCCACTTTTTTATAAAACATAAGAAAAAAACTGTTCAACCAATGCCACGGGCCAAGCCTCTTAGTAAAATCATAATCAAACCATGAAAATTTTTAAAATAGAATTTTATTTATGCAAACTATTTACAATTTAAATTCAAAGGTGAAGAACTTGTTCAATAATCCAAAATAATACATTTTTCCTTCAAATCACATTTTCCACAAATTTGCACCTTAAGTGTCATAGAAAACATGACTCGAACTGCTTGAACAACTTAATAAATATGTTTCAAAATTTAAAAAAACACTCCCAACATTCACAACAAATATGTACATTTAGAAAACACCAAATTCTTTTAGAAACCCCATTTTTATACCATATATACATCAAATTCATTCAAAAAATTCACATCTTCTATACATTTTATCAAACACTTTTAAGGAATGAAACAAAATGGACCATGTGCAGTACACATGGGACATAGACTGTTTTCCTTAGAAAATCAATTTTCAATACCAAAGTACATTGAATCTATTCAAAAACTCAATTTTTACCTTCCATAAAAGGTATAAAACTCTTTTTAAAAACTAAGAAAATAGAAAAAACACAAAAATAAAACCATTTTCCATTCAAAAGTCCATTTTCACAACACATATATACCAAATCATAAAAATTCAAATTTCGTATGACAAAGTAAATTTATTGAACCAGAATAAATGAATAGACAAGTATACTAAAAACATCTTAAAATGTTAAATCATGGAACCACCTACCTTGGGTGAAGAACTTGACTGAAAAATGGTGTAGAGTCAATCTAAACCCCAACCATTCCACAAGAGACCATAGAAAGGAAAAAACTGACCCAAAACAAAAATATTAAACCCTAACCCTAACTAAACCCTATAAAATTGAATAAAAACCTCATAGAACAAGGGAGGGGATTACCCGGAGAAAAGCCACGCACACGGAAGGATAGATTGGTGTTGGTGGGGGTCAGGGACAGTACAAGAAGATATGGCGGGGTTGCGGTCTCTAGAGTGGCACTAACCAGTAGGGGCTCGTGCGCTGGGGAGGCTCTAGTAGGGAGGAAGTAGGCCGACTAGTAGAGGTTGTGCCGGAGATGGGCTGCGCTAGAGGATAGCCTACTAAGGGGATGGGGGTCGGTGCACCACGCAGGGAGGGAGAGCCATGGGTGTGGGAGGGGATTGCGTAGTGGGTAAATAGTAGGGGGAAGGAACACAAAACCCTAATAAAAAAATAACGATATCCTAATAATGTTCATAAAAATAATAATTATGATATCAATAATTTAATAATAATAATAATAATAACAATAATAATATTAATATTAAAAATAATTATAATAATATTCTAAAAAATATTATCAATATTATTATTATTAAAATTATTAATTTAATTTTATTATTCTTATTTTATTTGGTTTGAATTTTATTACTCATCTTATTATTTAATTTCTTTTAGCACCGGGTAGGATGCACGGTGACTTTGGAAAAGATGCCTGGTTTGGACTATGTTGTACCCATGTATTAGATGCTGTCAAGCCAAAAACATTTCATTTATCAGCAAAAACATAAAATCCAATCGGGACTCTGGCCGAACCATGATGAAAAGATCCAAATCTAGCAAATAATAAAATAAAATAATTTTAAAAAGTTTGGGTGTGATAATTCTCCCCACCATATAACTTTTTGGCCCTAGAAAGCCACAATGAGGTTGTTTAGAAAACTAGAACTAGTACTCCTTAGCTCAAGGATATTCCTAGAGAACAAAAAATGAGAGTGAGTTAAGAACAAAACCAACAAAGAAAAGGACAAACCAATTGAACTGAGTCACCCAAAATGAAATCCCCGCTAAGTGTCACCTACCACTAAAAGCGAAAACACCTCCTATTGACTGATTAAATAAAAGGATCCTCTCACTGTACCAAGTCTAACACCCTGATACAAACACCTTAAAAATTACCAATAAGATCATGCAGTCCACCTAAAATGAACAAAGAATCCAAATTAATAACACAGGTAGGCCCGAACGGACTCCCCACCATAAGAAACAACCTACAACAAAATTGGAACTAGAACACTAACATGGGGAGGCCTGAACAGACTCACCACTATAAGGAATAGGCTGAAACCATTTAATTTTAGTTAAAATTTCAGTCATACCCATGGTTGGTCTTCCCACCATTATAAATAATAAGTGCAACCGACTAACACACATTGATATGAAATACCCCACAAAGACCCAATCCCCACTATAATGGGGGAGATGAAAGAAACTCTAAAACAAATGGAAAACATTACACGGTCCACTACTATTATAGGTCTTGACCATTCTCAAATGATCCAAAATCAAAATTGAAATTGAAACAGACTTACAAGGTTGTTCCTACATGGACAACCACAAGGAGATTCACACTGAAAAGGGTATAAGCACTAAGGTTCAAGGAAATAAGACAACTGCACTTTATTTTAACCAAGAAGGAACTCTTCCACCCACATGGATCATAATGTGGAAAATAGGTCATCATGCCTCTTTCCACTAAATGGGACCACTTGAAATGAAAGCTCTATATAGAATGCTTAAACTATCTCCATTTCCAACACTAAAGACAGAAATTAGATCAAGATCTCCTTACAACCCTAGGGTTCCTGAGTATATACCATCTTGAGTTCATGACCAATGGATGGAGCTCTGTTGATTAAATCATCTCTAGCCTCATAGTCAGGCATTAAGAAACCCTGAACAAAACATTCCCTACTAGTGCTATAAGCAACCATACTGCGACATCAACAACACCAACCGATACAACATAACCTGAAATCTGCTTACCCTGACATAGACCTTTCACCAAGACAGGTGTATGGAAGATACATATGCATCACACCATTATAAATAAAATAAGAAACATCGAGAGGAAATACACATATAATGAACCTTCCTCTTAAATGGATGAATTCCGAATTTCCTGATGGAAAAAACACTTCTTTCAAAACAGAGGTTCTAATAAGGTTGCAAAATTTTCACCCTTTCAGTTGAGTGAGAACACGACACCTCAAAACATCACCGAACATGGCCATTATGACTGATACAAATAGTACTTGAAGAGGGACCTTAAACCAAGAACCAAATAGAACATGATTTCTTTATATAGCCATCACAGCCTTGTGTGACTAGATTCTCCACATAGGTGTCCTAGCACAATATCTTTCATAGAAGGAAACAAACTAAAGATACAAATATCTTTTTAAGATAACGTCCATCACCAATAACCTAGACTACTTTCCATGTTCCCACTGGAATTTCCATTCACCACTTCTAGGAAGGTCATTGAGGATAACGGGTGTCAAACATCACCTTTGACAACCCAAATGACTCAAGGAATCTATTATTTCATTCAACTCCTTATACATCATCCCTTTTGATGCGAGAGGATTAACTTAACCAAAAATAAGTTAAAAGGACTTAACCCTAAAACCCTAGAAGGAAGATCTTACATTGATCAACTGGAGGATCTTCTAATGGTAAATCACCTGTGGCCACACTTCAATCATGCATTAACTATTTATGGGGGTGAACACTAGCCAAGTAAAAACCCAAGGACCTAATAAAAAATTCCCACTAGCCAAAACATGCCACAAACCAAAACCAAACACACAAGGAGTTCCAACGCAACAACTTCTAAAAACACATATCAAAAGAGACCACAATCCATTGCTTCAACCCGATTTACCAAAAAAACACAACCCTGAAACATCATTCAAAAATATGGGTTTTCAAACTCAAAACACCCCAACAATAACATTCCAAAAATTACAAAATATACACCACAGAATCAATGGTAATCAAAACACCTACTTTTCCATCAAAATCATTTTTGAGTATAAGGTATGGTTGGTTGGTTGCACTCTCACCTATGACATCTCATGGAATTCCACACATGCATGTTCTCATGCTAACCAGGCACTCATCCAATTCCCATATATATCTTAAGAATTCATTCACTCATGAGAGTACCAAAGTTCAAGAAAAATCATTTTTCACTTCCCAAAATAAGCATTCAACCCACATCCTTAAATTTCTGAAAAATTTCCAGTCACAAAATCAAAACCAATTTTGAATCTCACAAAAAATTTCTGAAAAAACACTAATATTTCAAATAATAATTCACTTCCAACATTACACATCAATTTTAAAACACTCCACCCACTTCAAACCCACCCACTTTCACAACAAACCCATTTTATCAATACAAAATCATTTTAAAAACTCATTTATCCTCATTGAAAACATGTTTTTAGAAATTCAAAATGCTTTTAAAAAGCCCTGTAATTACCAATTCAAAAGAAATTTTTGATCTCCATGAATTTATTTCAAAACAATTTATTCAATTCAAATCAATTTTAAATAATTCATCAAATATAATTTCATCAAAAAAAATTTAATTAGAATATAATATTTTCCCATATGAAAAAAGTTTCTAAAACTCCTTCGAGAATAACTTCCCCTCTTTCTGGAAAATATATTTTTCTATAAACAACAAGTTTTGGTTACAAAAAAATCCAATACAGATAAACTCATCCACATTTACTCAAATATTTATATGAAAATCCACATCTTCAAGGATTTATTCAAAAAGATTTTTGAAAACCCATTTTACACTTTAGAAAATAAAACATATTTAATTTAAAATAACATTTTTAAAAATTATGTAATAAGGTATCATAAAACATCCATTAGAACCCAAGAAGACACCATACAATGCAGGAGGAAACTAGTGTCGATGGGAAACTTAGACATATGGTTGGCAACCTTATGATCAGTGCACCACCTTCACGGAGAGTGTTCTTGGAAAATGAATTTGGATCCACATGGCATGCTAGGCCCTACAATTTCACTGAGACCATTAACCTAACTCCCATTTCATTTCTCTCAATAACAAGAAACCACTAAGTCCAAATAACTCAGATGGAACATGACTTCCCATGGTAACTCAAGTCCTGCCACAAGGTGTACTGGCCAGTATCCTTACTCATAACTAAATCATAGAGTTTTGAAAATCCTATATCCATTATAACTAGACTATACCAGAAGGAACGATACCTAAAAGAGAAAAACCTTACTATGATACTATTATTTCACAAACCATGTTGTGTCGCCATCCGAACTGGTGCCCAACCTGAACCACGACAAGGCCCAAAGGGTATTCCCAATCCCCATGGGCTGGTACAAGTGCCCAGGTATTAAATAAACATTAGGGAATTATTTACCTAAGTAATCAATCATGAAAAAACTAACAATAAAAATAATCCTAAACTGAAATTATATTACCAAACAATACCTTAATAATTATCTTATTTAAAGTTTTACAACTTTAAAAAAAACCCCAAAACGTATAACGACAGAAAGGATTCAAAACTTATAAGAATACTCTATGAAATGAGAGGAATTACATCCTCAGGCCTCCACCACTAATATCCACTCGAATTCCACTATAAAATCAAACTTCTGACACTAAACGTCTTGCCTTTACATAGAACAAACATGAAATAAGATCTACATACACCGAAGGGTGTATGCAGGGTGTGAGATAAATCCCAATAGGATTCCACCAAGATAAAAAAATACCATGTAATTTTTTTAAAGATAATATAACATGGAATTTTAAATTAATTCTTTTTTAAACATTTGTGGGAAAGAATTTGTGAGAAAATATTTTTGAAAAAGAAAAGAAACCACTTATAATGAAAACTAGTACATAACCATTTTCTTGAAAGAAAAATGGATTTCTAAAAGTTCACACACACAAATACATCCACACACAAGAGGTCTATTGTATTCTGATGGTTGGAACCACATTATATAAGCTTGAGCATCATGGCTATATCCCTTGGTTCAAACTAGCTCAAGTTGGATTCTAGGAACCACGCAACTCGGTGAAAATGGGATATAGAAAACACAACCATTAGTGTTTTCATGCATAAGACACTAGTGGGGAATCAAATTTCAAGTCCTAGTGGTCTCCATTCATATCACATGTTTAGTTAGTGTTGTAGTTCCAATACTACTAGAAAATAATAGGACAAATCATCTAGCATGCTAGTCCTTTTCCATCCACCAATTTAACCAGGATTCTCTTTTTGAGCTCAATCAAGTTTCTTATTCCCATATCACACACACCACCACATTAATAAAAAAATTCAAAGAATTTAATTGAAATAAAAAATTTTCATAAAAAAACCATTTTCAAATTTACACACACCCAAACCTCTTTTCAATGCATTTATCATCACTTGCATAGTTCGTAGATTCCCCTTTTTATAAAACATAAGAAAAAACACCATTGTTCAACCAATGACATGTTCCAATCCCCTTAGTAAAATAATACTCAAACCAATACTATTTCTAAAACATTATTTTCATTACTTAAACTATTTATGATTTAAATTCAAAGGCTGGAAACAAGTTCCAGAAGTAAAAATCATACATTTTTCCATGAAATCACATTTTTAGCACACTCACACCATATGTGTCTTAGAAAACATGACTCAAACTGCTTCCAAAACATATAAAATATGTTTCACATTTTTTAAAAACACTCATAGCATTAACAAAAAGGAATTTACACTTAGAAAAAACAAATTATTTTAGAAAAAAACCATTTTTATACCATATGTACATCAAATTCATTTCAAAAAGGGTTTATCATCTTCTACACATTTTTTCTAACACTTTTAAGGAAATAAAAAAATGGAACATGTGAAACACACTTGGTACATAGCCAATTTTCCTTAGAAATTAACTTTTTAATACCAAATCACTTTGAATATTTTAAAAAACTTAATTCTCACATTCCAAAAAAGGTATAAAACTATTTTCAAAATGCAACACAATAGAAAAAACATAAAAATATAACCATTTTCTCTTTAGTAATCTATTTTCACCACATATATGGGAAAAAGAATAATAAATCACATTTCGAACCACACAATTAATTTATCAAAAAATAATAAAATAATAATCAGGTATACTAAAAACATATTTAAATATTAAAGCATGAAACCACTTACCTTGAGTGAAGAAAATTCTAAAAAAATGGTGAGAAGTCAATCAACACCCCAACCGCACCACAAGAAACCCTAGAAAGCCAAAGATTTACCCAAAATAACAAAATTATACCCTAACCCTAACATAAACACATAAAATTGAATGAAAACCCCCTATAATAAGGGTGGGGTTTACCCATAGAAGATATTTGCGTGCCGAAGGGGAGAAGGATACCGACGGGGGTCGCGATCACCAGAGGAGAAGTTGGAGGGGTCGTAGTCGCCACATAGGTGCTGGCCAAAAGGGGTTCATGCACTGGGGAGGCACCATTAGGGAATAATAACGTGTCAGAGAGGCACCAATAGGGTGGAAAAAGGCTAACCAATAGAGGTTGGGCTGGAAATAGCCTGCATCGGAGGACATCTGGTCAAGGGGAGGTGGGTTGGTACACTGTGTAAGGAAAGAGAGTCATGGCTGGAGAAGGGTCGCATAGGTGGGAGAGAGGAGGGTAGAAGGAACACAAAATCCTAACTGAAAAATAATAAAAATATACTCATAATGTTAATTAAAATTATAATAATGATATCAACAACTTAAGAATAATAATAATAATACTTAATAATAATAATAATAATATTATTATTATTATTCATCAACAATATTATTATTATTATTATTAGTAAAATTATTAATTTAATTTTATTATTCTTATTTTGTTTTGTTTTTGTTTTATTACACATCCCATTAATTAATTTTTTTGAGCACCGCGTAGGTCTCATGGTGACCTAGGTGAAGCCACCCAGTTTGTATGATGTTATTCTTGTGCGTTGAACGTTTTCAAGTCCAAAACATTAATTTATCATCATAAACAGAAAAATAAAAATAGGACTCGACCCAAATCCTGACGAAAATATAGAAATCTAGCAAATAATAAAATAAAATAAATTTCAATAGTCAGGGTGTAATAGAGATAGTGTTCTACGAAATAAGACTACTCACTTGGTTGAAGTTTTCTACAGGAATAAATTTTTTTAAGAAGCTACTTGGGAACCTGAGGATGTCATGAAATAGAGATATCATTATTTTTTTATTTAAGATAATTTCAAGGGTGAAATTCATTTTAAGGGGGGAAGTACGTAACACCCTAATATTTTATTATATATTTCCCTTCCAATAAATTTAATTTCTCCAATATTTTATGATACATGTAACCGTGGGTCTAAATGAACTGTAATATGTTATAAAATTATAATATATCTATTATTATTTATGTAATAATAATAATAACCACATTTTTAGAAATATTTTTAGTAAATTCATTATAGGTTTTAAAAATAAATTTTCATCAAAAATGGTTTTTATTACTTACTATGAGAAAATATTATAATTAATTTTCACTAATTTTATAAATTTTATTTGACCAAAATTAATATAATTTTTAAATAAACATTTAAAAATAATCATAGATTTTTTTTTTCAAATTTTATAAAATGTTTGATTTTTTTATGAATGAAGAAAAATAATGATTTTTATTCAAAATTATCTTCTCTTTTCTGGGAGATACATATTCACATTATATTTGGGATAAGTTTTAAAACACAATATTTAATTTTTTTAATAAAAATAAATAAATAAACTATATTTTTATCATTTTTATACTTCAATTTGGTATAAAAACTTTTTTATACTTAAAAGGCATTTTTTATGAAAATTGTTTTTTCATAAAATTTTGCAGGATTAATTTTATATTAATTTGTTAAACATCATCCAATTGAAAATGATAAAATAGATACAATATTTTTAATTAGGAGGGTCATATTTTTTAAATTAGCCACTTTTACTTTTCTTCATTATGAATAGTATCCTTAGTAAACAATTGTAACCTAAGTACAGGTAAAATAGGGTTAAAAATTTAGGATAAGTAATTAAATATTTTCTAACACTTGAATTAATCCTATATTATGGGTGTATTTTGACCATTATCATCCATTAATAAAAAATATTTCCACATGGAACCATTTTTATTTTATATTTACCTATATATTATTTTTAAAAAAGATTAAAAGATGTCACTCTCTTAACTATAAAATCATTCATGTTTTTTCCTAAGAATAAAAAGAGGTTATGTTCAATTTTATATTATAATTTTTTTCATTAGTTAATTTTTTAATTATGATAATTTATTTTAAATTTTTAGTCATTTTATAATTCCCCTAAATTATTTCGCAACACCAATATGGTATTTATTCAATTAATAGAAAACTATTATAAATAATTTTAAAAATATTTAATGTAATACAATTTTGGTGAATTATCTTTTTCCTTGAATATTATAGATAAATATAATATAATATTTAAAAAAAAATTATATTCAAAATCTATTAATAATTTGATAAAATAAAAGTGAAATTAATTGAATTATTTTAAAAATGAAATTAAAGATATTTTATAATAAACACTATTTTATTATATTATTTAAAATAAAAAAAACTATATTTTAAAATTTTAATGGTATATGGTTCAAAATATCAACCATTTCCCATTTATTTGTATCATTTACTTTTATTGTATCATTTTTTACACTTAGTGAGTAAAAATCATTGATACTATGGTAATTGTAAAAAGAAATAATATGGGGTTAAAACAAAGATATAAGTGTTAAAACATTACCTAAACTTGTATAAATATTATTATACGACATGATTTTAATTTATAATCTTTTTATTTTCTAAATATATCAATTTTGAGCCACTTTATTATGAATATTAATTTATATTAATTTAATCTTTTATGTAATTCCAAGATTAACCCTCCCCACACTTACAAAAGGGAACATCTTCTCCCCTCATGCTCACACCATTTGAGCCTTCTATATCAAAAAATACTTTCCATAATACCTTTATGTTGGTCTGAGTAGATGACTCAATAGGGGGGTGAATTGAGTATCTATAAAAATTTCTGTTAAAATTGGTTCTTTAAAATATCACCCCCTTATTAAAATAAAATCAAAGTCAATTTGTAGTGAATTTATATAAGTCCTGAATGTTTAATTAGTTTATCATAAGGTTGATTAGTTCTCAGTTTTACCAATCAAAAGATTAGTCAAACTTTTGAAACTAATCTACTGATTCAAAACAGATATAAATAATTTCTAAACTAACTATCAATGTTCAGTTTATCTTAATGTGAAAAATACAAATCAGATTAAAACACAAGACAAACAACATAACGGGTAAAAAAAGAGGTTCAGTCTCAAGATGAGACTTAGTTCTCTTCCCTTGGTGATCACCTACCACCAAGAAATTTATATTAATAAACTTTTGATCCACACCCTGGATCGGGGTTCACAACAGCACACAAGGCTGTACAGGTTACACTTGACCTCTACTATAGTTATTCTTGGGAAAACTATCAAATAGATCACATAAGATATCTTCCACAGTTCTACATGGGAAACAATAGTAGAAAGGGATTGAGTGTGATGATATTTTAGTATCCTTCAATTAAGCTCAGGAGATAGTGTGTGTGAAACAAATAGATGCACACACTGATCAAAAAGTAAACACAAGAACACAACGGAGTTATAAAAGGGAAAAAAAGTTTAGAAATATCTATGTGTTGTGTAGTAAAGATATGGACTCATTGGATGTAGATAAAATTATATTTGAGCCTTATTCTAGAAGTTGGCTTCAAAACAGAGTATCATAGTCTCTATAATCTTGTTTTTAGGTGTGTAAAGGTTCAACTCTTCTTTTTGAGAAGGTTCAGCAAGCTTAAGTAGGTTTTTTCTTGTAAAGATTCTTGTGAGATCAAGCTTCGAGTTCCTCTCTTTTCCAAATCTTGCATATTCTCACAGTCTATCCTTTTTGTTTTAGCACTGTTTTTTCTGAGTGAGAGAGAGCGACAACTTTAAGGTTGATCTTGTAATACTTTTATACCTCATGGTCCACTAGGAAAGAAGTTCTCCCCACATGCATGTACCTCGTATTGTCTACAGATAGTCCTACAGACAACATTAAATAATGTCAGAAACATTAATTTGTCTAAATATGAATGTTAGAAATAAATTTAAATTAATAAATTCTAAACAGTTATTTATGACTATCGGTGAGTCATTTGCATCGGTCTGTCATCTTCAGTTTGTTAATATCGGTCTGTCATCTTTGGTCTGTCATCTTCAGTCTTTCATCTTCGATTTGTCATCTTCAGTCTGTCATCTTCGGTCTGTCATCTTCGGTTTGTCAACTTTGGTTTGTCAACTTTGGTTTGTCATCTTAGGTTTGTCATCTTCGGTCTGTCATCTTCGGTCTTTCATCTTTGGTTTGTCAACTTCGGTTTTTCAACTTTGGTCTATCATCTTTGGTCTGTCATCTTAGATCTGTCAACTTTGGTTTGTCAATTGTAACGTCCCAGACCTGGGTGCCACGCAACGGGTGCCCTGAGCCTGGTTCGCCACATAACCTCAAGCGCATTTCCCCAAACACCAGAGGCTGCCGACTAGCAGCGAGGGCTCAGGTCTGATAGTGGGGAAACTATGCCCTCATTTTTCAAAGTGTAGCACAACGGAATTTAAAGAAAACGTACAACGACAGCGGAAGCAGTAAACCATACACAACTGAAATAAACTACAGTAGTGAATATAACCAACAGTATATAAATGATGATGCTACATGTTTCAAGTTCTAAGAAAATATCCAGAACATGTTATACATAAATATAGTACAACAAGGAGCAGAGTAAAAGGAAACAAAGCAAAATAGCTGGCAGCGACATCACGAGCCTAGGCTCGGTCCCATGCCCTCCTACTCCACAGAAACAGTCAAGTACCTGTATAAGGACTCTTTCCCCTTTCTACCCCTATAGAAACGTAATCTTTTTGGGCCGAAAAACATGACCCAAATAGGGTGTGAGAAATATATCTCAGTAGGCACCCACCAAAGGACCATGCCCAACTGCGTGTAAACATGCAATGATAGTGTGCAGTAGTAAAATGCAATAAAGTAAGCAGTACTCAAAAGTAACTCATTACCAGTTATATTTCCATTTTATTATCCATTTAATCCATTTAATATAAGAAATCACCGCAGTGCATTTCTAGTAAACAACCAGTGTCCTCAGACACGTAAACTCCTACCCTTGGGTAACGAGTATTCAAAACAAGAATCTGCCCTCAAGCATAATAGAGTTTTTCCCTCAGGCGTAGGTAGTGTCGCCCTCAGGCACAAAATCAGCTGCCCACAGGCATGGAAGAAGTTTCCCTCAGGCCGAAATAACTACTGCCCACGGGCTAAATAGTGCAGTGCCCACAGGCTAATCACAACAACACCCTCAGGCTAAACAGGTAACCGGGCCATGCCCAACATGTCAAAATGCAGTAAACAAGCAATTCCTCTCAAGGAAATTCTACAATTACTACATTAAAGTCATACCCTTAGGTATCCTGGCCAAACGGCTAAATAGTGGAAGACACCCTCGGGGTGGTTCCGGATCCAAGAAACGACCCCAACCAGCAATTTATTATCACAATTTAATCACCTATGCAATTCTATGCATTTAATATAGCAACGACCTTAGCCACACGACACCCCAACATGGGTTCGTGGCATGAAAACGCACAAAAACACACAATAGTTGAAAAAAAAACACAAATCCACCTAACTTGTATGCCAATGAACATTATACCCGAACGCCGACTCCATAAACGCCCAAGAATGGCATAGATCTGACGAAAAACAAAACCAATTTAAACATAAATAACTTCTGTTGGGTGAAGAATTGGTAAGAATGGCTTAAGGAGGAGGAAGGGCTTACCCGTGCGGTTCCAATGAGATCATCCGAAGCCGAATCGGATGACAGACGAACACCCGGCGGATCTTCAAAGGTCCGACCATCCTACTTGGCTCCAAAATGGCTCAAACGCCTCCTCTGCCAAATGAGGAGGCTACTGCCTGTTTTAATCTGAAAAAAAAGTACACGACGTGTACTTCTGAGTACACGGCGTGTACTTATTTCATTTAACTATTCATTTGGCGGCACCGCCACACTGTTCATCCGTCGACATGAGTACATGACATGTACTCCTGAGTACACGGCGTGTACTGTCACCCAGCTGGCGGCAACTTCACCGCCTTACTATTTAAGCCTGTCGACTGACTACACGGCGTGTAAGGTACCACTACACGGTGTGTAGTCGGTTCCTACACCCCTCGTCACTGACATGGCTATATGCCCCGTGTACTCATCCCAACACAGCCAAAAGTACACGACGTGTGGACAAAGTACACGGCGTGTAGTTCCAAAATTTAGGATTTTCCCCATTTTCCATATTATCTCAAAAACACTTAAGGAAAATGAAAAAGAAGAAGCCCGTACCTCAAAAATAAGAACTGGGTTTCTTACAAACTTCCCCCCTTATAGCAATTAGTCCTCGAATTTCCCTTTCAAGGGTGGCGAAGATAAATCTCAGAATAGCTCTGGCCACTGAGCACGTACGCCGGCCTCCCACTCCCAGGTCTCGTCCTGCATTCAGCCATACTGCCATAACAACCGTACGAGAGGAACTGACCGGCCTCGGAGAACCTTTGTGCTCCTATCAACGATATGGATCAGATGCTCCTCAAAGGACGCATCCTGCTGAAGCTCAACCTCCTCAGGCTGAAAGGTGTGAGACTGGTCTGAATGGTAGCGACGCAACTGAGACACGTGGAAGACGTCGTGCATGGCTCGGTACCGCTGCGGTAACTGCAACCGATAGGAAACCAACCCGACTCTCTCTAGAATCTAAAATGGTCACACATACCTCGGTGATAGCTTACCCTGTCTCCTGATCCATTTGTGTCCCAGCCTCGGCGAAACACGCAAGAAAACCTGATCCCCGACCACGAACTCCAAAGGTCATCTGCGGCGATCAGCATAAGACGTCTGACGAGACTGCGTGGTAGCCATCCACTTCAGAATCAACTGGACCTGCTCAGATGTCTCCTGTATGAGCTGTGGCCCCAGTAAAGCTATCTCACCTGCATCTAACCCGCACAAAGGTGATCGGCATGGCCTACCATATAATGCCTCGTAAGGTGCCATCTCAATAGTTACCTAAAAACTATTGTTATAGGCAAACTCGACTAAGGGTATATTCTTATCCCAAGAGCCCCCAAAGTCTAGGACGCATGCGTGCAACATGTCCTCTAGCACCTTTATCGTCCACTCTGACTGGCCATCTGTCTGAGGGTGGTATGTTGTGCTCAGAAGCACCTGTGTACCCAGCGCCCTCTGAAAATTCTTCCATAAACGAGATGTAAAGAGGGCGTCCCTATCTGAAACGATAGAATGAGGGACCCCATGAAGACGTATGATCTCTCGGATATACATCCTTCCGAGCTCATCCACACCAAAGGTCTCCTTGATCGGCAAGATGTGAGATACCTTCGTGAGTCTGTCCACAACAACCCACACGGCGTCATTGCCTCGAGGTGACCTCGGCAATCCCGTCACTAAATCCATCGTGACATCATCCCATTTCCACTCTGGAATGGGAAACTGCTGTAATAGCCCAGATGGCTTCTGGTTCTCTGCCTTCACCTGCTGACAGGTGGAACACCTCGTAACAAAACCAGCTATCTCTCTCTTCATACCCGGACATTAGTACTAACGTCTCAAGTCTCGGTACATCTTGGTAACCCCGGGATGAACTGCCCAAGATGAAGCATGAAACTCCCACATTAGCTCCTCACGTATATCCCCTGGAACCCATACTCGTCCATGGAAACGCAAAACCTCATCATCGCCTATCGTTCAACCAGGAGGAGGGTCCTCACTAGCCACCGACTCCCGTAGAACTAGGCCTTCTAAATCAGATAGCTGCCTCATCCTCACTCTGTACAAGAGGGTAGATGTCACATCTAAAGATGAAAGATAAATCTTCCCCTGACTGCCATGCACCTCCAGATGCATCTCAGAGAACAAGGCCATAAGCTTCCACTCACTATTGGCCTCTTGCACTGCCTATATCTAATTCTTCCTGCTCAGTGCATCAGCTACTGCATTACCTTTACCAGGTGTGTAGTCAAGCTCAAAATCGAAGGACTGTAGGTACTCGACCCACCTTCTCTACCTCAGATTCAGGTCACACTGAGTAAAGATATACTTGAGGCTTTTGTGGTTGGTGAAAACCACAAAATTCTCTCCCAATAGATAATGTCTCCAATAGCGCAACACATGTACAACTACAGCTAACTCGAGATCATGCATCGGGTAATTCCTCTCATGTGGCCTCAACTGCCGAGACCCGTACGTAACAACTCAGTCACCCTGCATCAAAACGTCTCCCAGCCTAATCCCTGATGCATCACAGTAAACTGTATAGCTCTTTCCTTGCTCTGGGAGTATCAGGATCGGTGCTGATGTCAACCTTCCCTTCAGGTCCTGAAAAGCTGTCTCGCAAACTTCTAACCAAACGAACTTCACAACCTTCTTAGTCAGACCCGTCAACAGTGCTGATAAGCGGGAGAAGTCCTGTATGAAGCGTCTGTAGTAACCAGCCAGCCCTAAGAAACTTTTTATCTCAAACACGTTCTTAGGATACTCCCAGAAAACTACTGCTCTCACCTTCTCTGGGTTTACTTAAACTCCTGCCACTGAGATAATGTGACCCATGAAGTGAATCTAGTCCATCCAAAAGTGGCACTTTGAGAGTTTAGCATAGCCGATTATCTCTCAGTGTACTCAATACGATCTCAAGATGGGTGGCATGGTCGTGTCGAGTGTGAGAGTACACCAATATGTTGTCCACGAATATTACCACAAAATAATCAAGGTACGGATGGAACACACGATTCATCAGAGCCATAAAAACTCCTGGCGCGTTCGTCAGTCCGAACGGCATAACCGTATACTCATATAGACCATACCTACTCCTGAAAGCTGTGAGAGGTATATCAGATGGTCTAACACGCAGCTGATGATATCCGGATCTCAAGTCAATCTTCGATGACACTAGTGCTCCTTGAAGCTGATCAAACAGATCATCTATCCTCAACAAGGGATATTGGTTCTTAACCATCAACTGGTTCAGCTTCCAATAATCCATGCAAAGTCTGAGGGTACCATACGTCTTTTTCGCAAAAAGGACTGGAGAACCCCAAGGAGAATTACTGGGTCGGATAAAGCCCTTTGCCTGTAACTCCTCTAACTGCCACTTGAGCTCCTGCAGCTCAGGTGTAGCCATCCTATAAGGAGGAATGGACACCGGTGCTGGTCCTAGCACAAGCTCGATAGAGAAATCCACCTCATGCACCGGAGGTAGACCTAAAAAGTCGTCCGGGAAGACATCCTTGAAATGATAAACTACTGGAGGGAAATCCGTCTAACAAGTCCCCTGATCATCCAGATATAAACTCGCTATCTGGGCTATGACTCCACCTCACCCATGATGCTCTGGTCCAGCTCGACTCGCCTGAACATCCCATTTACCTTTGTATAGAAACTCTCCACCCTATGGTGACGTGAAACTCACCCTGCGACGATAGCAGTCTACAAAGGCTCGAAAGTGAACCAACCAGTCCATCCCGAGAATGAAATCATAGCTCGTCATCTCTAAGACATAGAGGTCCCAAAGGAAGTGACACCCACCGACCTCAAGGGGGAACTCCTTTCACTGATGCACACCTTCCGTCCTAGTACCCAACGGAGTATCTAGTGTCATGATATCAAAAGAAGAAGAAACACCGAGCCCAAGGCTCTCCACAATGGGTACAGATATGAAACTATGTGTAGCACCCGTATCGAAAAGTATTGAAGACAAAACAGAAGCTACTAGAATAATACCTTTGACTGTAGAAGGTTCGGGATCCTACTCCTACTGGGTCCGTTGCACTACATATGCCTGCCCAGTGCTGCGGCCCTGCGACATAGCCTGGCTACCCTGAGCTGTCCCGCCCTGTTGCCTCTGAGATCCTGGTGTCTGGATACCACGACCACGACCACAATCTCTGCCTGTACACCCTGACATATTCCAGTTCCCAGACTGGTAAGAAGCCACTGGTCCTGCTCCCGCATGCAGAGTCTACACAGAACCCCTCTCACTAGCCACTGATGGAAACACCCTATAAAAGAACTGAAGATGACCCAAATTTCCGCAAGCTCGACACTCCACTGGATCACGTGGACACTGTGGCCTCTTGTGCCCCTCTCTACCACACTGGTAGCACATAACCTGGCCACCTGAAGCATTCTTATGACTGGTACTGTCACCCTGAGATAAGTCCATCTATCACTTCCTCTTGCCAGTAGAAATAATACCAGTAACTGGTGCTGAACCGCCCTGGCCCACACCACTAGATTCCTGAAGGTTACTCTCTGTAATTAACGCCTGGTTCACAATCGCGTGTATAGTAGGTAACCTAAAAACATTTACCAGTGCTCGGATGTCATACCGAAGACCATCCTCAAAACTTCTGGCTCTCAACGTCTCATCACCCACCAGCACGGGTGAAAAACACTGAAGCTCTGTAAAATGAGAAGAATAGTCCATCACCGACATAACACCCTATTGCAGATTCATGAACTCTTGAGATCTATCTGCCCTCAGCGTCTCTGGAAAGAAGAATTCATATAAGACTTCCTGAAAATCTTCCCATGCCATGTCTCTGTGATGCTCTGAATGGGTGGTAACATCCCACCACCTCTTGGCGGAATCACGCATCATGTATATTGCGATCTTGACCCTCCGCCTTAGAGGCGTATCCAAGTTCTCGAAAATAGTCTGTATCGATCCTAGCCAAGACTCCGCAGCCTATGGTCCACCATCCCCTGAAAACGTAGGCGGATGCTACTACTGAAAGATACGCGTCAGCTCGGCCATAGATGTAGCAGCCTGTAGTGCTCCCTGAAAGGTCTTCATGAACCGCATAAAGCCCTCACGAAACTGCGCCTCTGCGCCTGTGTTCGGTATAGCAGCTGGTGCCGCATCTGGCTCTGCTGGAGGATCAACTGGTAGCCCATGGCCCACCATCTCTGGAGTATAATTGTCGCCGCTCTCCTGGCGAACAACTCGCGGTCGTCTAGGCGGCATGACACTACAAGGTCAAAAGCACGCCTCAGATTCAAGATTATTATGACTGAAAGCAAAGGAACCACAAAGAAACAAGAGGAAGAAGGCATGAAAAATTGGCAAAACAAGACTACACGGCGTGTACAATGACTACACGACGTGTAATTGACTTCCCTTCCCCTGACCGGGTTCTTCTACACGGCTAAGCCACACGACTTCCGTCGAACAAAACTACACGGCGTGTATAATATCTACATGGTGTGTATGGTGTTATTTTCCAACTGCCCGTGTCGTCTATGACATGTCCGACTACTCGTCTTAACACTACACGGCGTGTACACCACCTCGTTTCCTAGTCACACGGCTAACTCCACACAGTCTGTCCTCGAACAAGACTACACGGCGTGTTCCATAGGTACACGGCTTGTTCAGGGAGAGGTGAAACCGGCCCGTGCTGTTAGTTACACGGCCGAGTCCCCAGGTCACACTACACAGCGTGTCTATAATTGACACGGTGTGTTCTGTACACGAGTTCCCTGACCCGTGTTGTTAGTTACACGGCCAGACTCCGGGTCACACTACACGGAGTATCCATTCGGTACACGGTGTGTTTTACCCAAGCCTTTCCCTACCCCGTGTCACCACCCACACGGTTTGTGACACGGGAAGAGACTACACGGCGTGTACTCAGGGTACACGACGTGTACTCAACAAGTTCATTTTTCTTCCCGAACAGAAGAACATACACGGTGTGTATAAAAATACTACATGGCGTGTATACTGGGTTTCTAGATAGTATGCCTCAGAAACTTCTCCAAAACCCAGAAAATACCGTAAAACAACACCTAAGTGTCAAATTTTGACCCGTGGGGGCCCATACTCCCCACGAATAAAAGTTTGACATCTTATATGTGTGATAACCAATAAACAGTCAATGATCCACCAAATTTCGGTCAATGGGGGCCCATACTCCCCAAAAACCAAAGGTTGGAATCCATTCTATAAATAGGTTCAAACAAAAACACCATATCATAAGGCAGGTATTTATCAAGCAGCTATCACAACAACATGCTTTTCTAGCACAACAACTATCACAACAACATGAAAATTCTAATTCACCTACATGGCATGGAAACTATGCATGACATGTGATACCTAGCATGTGCCTATATGATGCATGAGACGACATACCCTCATCTCATCGGGTTGCAACTAAAGAGAACCCACAAATAAAATATAAACAACAAAATCTTAAGTGAGTCAGCCAACGGTGAAAACAAATCAACTGTAAATTGAAAAATCAACCAAAATTGCAATCACCAGGTAAATTGGATTTTCCCTGTACGTGGGTTAGCTACACCCGGGCACATCTTATTACCAACTACCATTTCATCCTATCCCTGACTACGACTCCAAATAGTAAGTCAAAGAAAAGAACTCCTCTAATACCACTTTGTAACGTCCCGGACCCGGGTGCCACGCAACGGGTGCCCCGAGCACGGTTTGCCATGTGACCTCAAGCGCATTTCCCCAAACGCCAGAGGATGCCGACTAGCAGTGAGGGCCCAGGTCTGATAGTGGGGAAACTATGCCCTCATTTTTCAAAGTCTAGCGTAGCAGAATTTAAAGAAAACGTACAACGACAGTAGAAGCAGTAAACCATACACAACTGAAATAAACTACAGTAGTGAATATAACCAACAGTATATAAATGATGATGCTACATGTTTCAAGTTCTAAGAAAATGGCCAGAACATGTTATACATCAATAAAGTACAACAAGGAGAAGAGTAAAACAAAACAAAGAAAAATAGCTGGCAGCGGCATCGCGAGCCTAGGCTCGGTCCCATGCCCTCCTACTCCACAGCAACAGTCAAGTACCTGTATAGGGACTCTTGCCCCTGTCTACTCCTGTAGAAACGTAATCTGTTTGGGCTAAAAAACATGACCCAAACAGGGTGTGAGAAACATATCTCAGTAGGCACCCACAAAAGGCTCGTGCCCAACTGCGTGTAAACATGCAACGATAGTGTGAAGTAGTAAAATGCAATAAAGTAAGCAGTACTCAAAAGTAACTCATTACCAGTTATATTTCCATTTTATTATCCATTTAATCCATTTAATATAAGAAATCACCACAATGCATTTCTAGTAAACAACTAGTGTCCTCAGACACGTAAACTCCTACCATCGGGTAATGAGTATTCAAAACAAGAATCTGCCCTCAGGCATAACAGAGTTTTGCCCTCAGGCATAGGTAGTGTCTCCCTCAGGCACAAAATCAGCTGCCCACAGGCACGGAAGAAGTTGCCCTCAGGCCGAAATAACTACTGTCCACAGGCTAAATAGTGCAGTGCCCACAGGCTAATCACAACAACGCCCACAGGCTAAACAGGTAACCAGGCCATGCCCAACATGTCAAAATGCAGTAAACAAGCAATTCCTCTCAAGGAAATTCTATAATTACTACATTAAAGGCATACCCTCAGGTATCCTGGCCAAACGACTAAACATTGGAATACACCCCCAGGGTGGTTCCGAATCTAAGAAATGACCCCAACCAGCAATTTATTATCACAATTTAATCACCTATGCAATTCTATGCATTTAATATAGCAACGACCTCAGCCACACGACACCCCAACATGGGTTCATGGCACAAAAACGCACAAAAACGCATGACAGATGGAAAATAAGCACAAAGCCACCTACCTTGTACGCCAATGAACGTTATACCCAAACACCGACTCCAGAAATGCCCAAGAATGATGTAGATCTGATGAAGAACAAAACCCATTCAAACTTAAATAACTTTTGTTGGGCGAAGAATTGGTAAGAATGACTTAAGGAGGAGGAAGGGCTTACCCGTGCGGTTCCAACGAGATTGTCTGAATCCGAATCGGATTCCAGACGAACACCCGACGGATCTTCAAAGGTTCAGCCGTCCTCCTTGGCTCCAAAATGGCTCAAATGCCTCCTCTTCCAAATGAGGAGGCTACTGCCTGTTTTAAGCCAAAAAAAAGTACACAGCGTGTACTTCTGAGTACACGACATGTACTTCTTTCATTTAACTATTCATTTGGCGGCACTGCCACACTGTTCATCCGTCGACATGAGTACACGACATGTACTCCTGAGTACACGGCGTGTACTATCGCCCAGCTGGCAGTGACTTCACTGCCTTACTATTTAAGCCTGCCGACTGACTACACGGCATGTAAGGTACCACTACATGGCATGTAGTCGGTTCCTACACCCCTCGTCGCTGGCATGGCTGCACGACCCATGTACTCATTCCAACACGGCCAAAAGTACACGGCGTGTGGACAAAGTACACGGTGTGTAGTTCCAAAATTTATGATTTTCCCCATTTTCCATATTATCTCAAAAACACTTAAGGAAAAGGAAAAAGAAGAAGCCCGTACCTCAAAAATAAGAACCGGGTTCTTACATCAACTTTGGTTTGTCATCTTTGGTCTGTCATCTTTGGTTTGTCATCTTTGGTTTGTCAACTTCGGTCTGTCATCTTTGGTCTTTCATATTCGGTTTGTCATCTTCGGTTTTTCAACTTCGGTTTGTCATCTTCAGTCTGTCATCTTCAGTCTGTCATCTTCGGTCTGTCATCTTCGGTTTCTCAACTTTGGTTTTTCAACTTCGGTGTGTTGAACATCAATGTGTCGAACATCGGTTTGTCGAATATACTATCGGTGCCAGGGACTCTAAAAATCTTATGAAGAGTCTGTCTTATACGTAACATTACTATACTAAGAGACATCCAAAAATACATGTAAAAAATACACTTTTAAACATATTGATTCATAAATATAGGTAATTGACTTAAGTATATTGTTCTATATGAAATAATTGATTTACTTGGAGAAATTAAATGTCATGAAAAAGTAGAATATGTAGATTGAAATTATTTGTGATTATGAAAACTACTATATCATAGAGGGTTCAACAATCTCCCCCTTTTTGATAATCACAAATTATGGCATACATGTAAATATAAGAAAGCTTCTCTACAAAGCTCCCCCACAATAAATGGAGTATGATGAGTATATTCCATGAGTCCTATACAATAAATTCTCCCCCTTATATTAATAATGTATGCCTCTTATTTATCCCCCTTTTGGGATTAGAAAAAAAAAGAAAATCATAAAGTAAGAGGGGAAATATTATAAAAAAGAATGACACCATAACAATTTCCATTAAAAAGAATAAGAGTACAAGCAAAACAAAAGAACAAATCCCTATCAAAGATACAATCCATCCTTAAGGGTTTGGATTCTGAGGAGCTTTGCCTTTATCTAAAGGATCTGGAGTAGGATGATAAGGTTTGGGAGTGGTAGAGGGAAGAGGTGGTCTGAAGACAACACCAGACAAGGCAACACCTATTGAAACATTGGCTACAAGACTAGGCCTTATCTTTGATAACACGCGATTGGAAGATTGCTCTGTAATGATTGGTCGAATCTAGTAAAGAGCCCTAGAGACAGACATTGGAGAAGGAGGCTGAGAGGGAGTACCAATGGAAGCAGCAGGAGGAACCACAATTGCTTCATCTTGAACATGCAGATATGGATTAAGAAGATTGATGAAATAATTAATTATTTCACCACCATATTTCATATCTTTCTTGAAGTTATCCTTATTCTCCATGAATTTATTTCGCAAAGGTGTAAACTCCTTAAATTGAGTAACTTGTTTCTTGAATTCTTCTATGACTGGAGGTATTATGATATTTTCTATTAGAAACTTGAAGCTATTTATCAGATCATGCTTGGTATAAATCTTAGAAAAGTACTTATCCACTTTCTCTCGAATCTCTTTCTGAGAAGTAGTGGCTTCATTTGTGCACTGCCTTACCATATTGTACACAAGGTCTGTATTCCAATGAACCTTTTCAAGAGTTTCTTTATCTGAAACACTCTAAAGAGTTTGGAGTTCCTCTCTCATCACAGCCTTGAGAGACTCCCAATCAGCAACAACACCTTTCCCACTCCTAGAACTGGAAGGGCCAGTAATCATTTTTCCAAGCTCCTCTTTCAATTTCTTCAGATCTACACTTAGTAGATGAGTCAAAAAGTTCCTAATAACTTCCAGTACACCACTAAAGTAGGTCTTGAAATCAGAGTTTAGAGAATTTAACTCATTGATCATCTTCCTTACTTCTTCTCTCAGCAAGGTATTATGCCTAATAATGGTTTCTTCTGTGGTAATGATATTTGGTTGAATCTCCTGGATCACCATCCTTGCAATCTTTGCTGCATCTGCATCTAAAGTACCGATTTAAGTGGAGGCTTCACTTCTGGATCCAAATGAGTCTTTAATTTACTCACATATATCATTTTTTAATTTCTCCAAATCATCCTTAGTGATATAGTCACTAGGAACTCTCTGTGCTACTGGATATACTGTTGGAGATGCAACTGGTGGAACAGGTTCTACTCCAGCTTGAGATTGTGGAGCAGGAGGAGGAGGCACCCTCTCTTCATCTGAGTCATATTACAACCCAAAAAGAATGTATCCTAGATCATTATTTCAATCTATAGTACAGGTCCAGTCTCTTGTCTCAACAGTATCAATCCTGATTCTTCTTCCTTGAGGCCCAGGAACAACTTCAACTTCATCAGCTTCTTTATACTATCCTTTAGCCATAATAACATTTCTAGGAACTGGGAACAACTGAACTTCAAGTTCGACAAGTGCTCCATCCACTTCAACTTCACCAGGAACTTACTGAATTTGAGGCACTTGATCCTCAGCTTCTTCCTCATGGTCACTAGATATAAGTTCATTCAATTCCTGAATGATGTCTTGATTTTCAGTATTAGGATGGGGTGATCTGTCCTCATGACCAACATCTATATGATCAAAATATTCCTGTTCAACAGGCTCAACACCATTACCAGTTCCATGTACAGACTCCTCACTGGATCTGTCAACTACTTGTTGTCCCACTTTCAAAGAATCACTTACATGATCATCATTTCCTCCTCCTTCATCATCATCATGATCATCATCAGACTCCTCATCTGATTTACTTACATAACCTTCAACTACAATAATCTCGGTCTCTTTCTCATCCTCATCACCTAACAAAGATTCTATTGAGGGTAAGTCCAAAGATGGACTAGCAGGTCCATAAGACATATCTTTGGGTCTTTCAGCAATATCAGGATCACTCCTATAATCAAAAGGATATCCTTATTCCCTTGGCACTTCAATCTTAGCTTCATCATTAGAATAAATAGGTTATTCTCCTGGTTTGAGACCTGGATCAACATGATCCTTTGGTCTGGTAGGATGGTCAATTGGATTGAAATCCTCATATATCATTTCCTCATCACCTACCCAGAATTTCTTCCATGGGTTCCTGAAGATATTTATCCTTTTAAAAATATCTTTTTGAAGATAGAAACCACTACATGCACTTATCACTTCATCTCCATCTTCCACACAACCTAATTTTTTTAACATGGCAGAGATCATCCTTGTATAGTATAAACATGTTGCCTTCTTGGACGGCTTTATCAAATCAGAGGCATTCACCATTTGAATCGGTTTTACATGATCGGTTTCAAGGATCAGTTTCACAAAATCAGTTTCACAAGATCAGTTTCAAAGATCAGTTTCAAAGATCAGTTTTAGAAGATCTGTTTCAAAGATAGATTTCAAAGATCGGTTTCAAAGATCAATTTCAGAAGATCGGTTTCAAAGATCGATTTCAGAAGATTGGTTTCAAAGATCGGTTTCAAAGACTAGTTTCAAAGATTAGTTTTAGAAGATAAGTTTCAATGATCGGTTTCAAAGATCAGTTTCAAAAACTGGTTTCAAAGATCAGTTTTAGAAGATCAGTTTCAATGATCGGTTTTAGAAGATCAGTTTCAAAGATCGGTTTGACAAGAATTTAGAGATTTATCATTCCTAGTTCATGTATGATGTAGTTCATTCTCTCAGAGTTTAAGGGTTTAGTGAATATATCAGCAAGCTGATGCTCAGTCCCAATAAACTCAAGAGTTATATCACCTTTTTGATAATGATCTCTCAAAATGTGGTGTCTTACATCAATATGCTTTGTTCTAGAACGAGAAATTAGATTCTTAGAAATTTTAACAGCACTTTTTTTGTCACAGTTTATGGGTATATGTCAAAATTAAAATCCATAGTCTAATAAGGTGTGTTTCATCCACAAAATTTGTGCACAACAACTTTCCACAACAATGTATTCTGCTTTAGTAGTTGATAATGCAACTGAGTTTTTCTTTTTACTAAACCATGATATTAGATAATTTTCCAAATAGTGACATGTTCCCGAGGTACTCTTTAATACTTACATCCACCAAAGTCTACATCTGAATAGCTAACTAAATCAAAATGTTGTCCTTTAGGATAGAACAATCCTAAATTAGTTGTATACTTGAGGTATTTTAAAATTCTTTTAACACCATTTAAATATGACTCTTTTGGGTTTGCTTGAAATATTTCACACATACACACACTAAACATAATATCTGGCCTACTAGCAGTTAAGTACATAAAACTCCCAATCATTCCTCTGTAAATAGTTCGATCAACTGATTTTCCATTATCATCAAGATCCAACTTACATGTAGAACTCATATGGGTTTCAATACTCTTAATGATATCAAATCCATATCTTTTCAAAATATCTTTTTTGTACTTACTTTGATTTAAAATAATACCTTCTTTATTTTGAAATATTTGATATCCAAGAAAATATTTAAGTTCACCCATTAAACTTATTTCAAACTCACTTTTCATTATTTTTGAAAACTCATTACATAAAGAATTTTTAGAAGATCCAAAGATAATATCATCTACCTATATTTGGGCTATTAAAACTTCTTTTGAAATTATTTTTATAAATAAAGTACGATATGAATGTTATTTTGTAAAATATTTAGAAATAAGAAAGTTACTCAACCTTTCATACCAAGCTCTTGGAGCTTGTTTCAAACCATATAAAGCTTTCGATAATTTGAACACATGATTTGGAAAATGTGGATTTGTAAAACCTGGGGGTTTTTCAACACAAAAATCCTCAACTATATAACCATTTAAGAATGCAATTTTGACATCTATTTGATAAAGTTTAAAATCCAAGTGTGCTGCATAGTCAAGTAAGATCCTAATTGCCTCAGGTCTAGCTACTGGTGCAAAGGTCTCTTCATAATAAATTCCCTATTATTGATTATATCATTGTGCAACTAGTCTATCTTTATTTCTAACTATATTTCTAGATTTATCTACTTTATTTCTAAATACCCATTTTGTTCTTATGGTCAAAGTATCCTTCGGTTTATCTACAAGTTTCCAAACATTATTTCTTTCAAACTGATTAATTTCTTATTGTATAGACATTACCCAAAATTCATCTATGATCACATCATTGATATTTTTAGGTTCAAGTTGTGACAAGAAAGCTTGATGTTCAACCTGGTTTCTCAAGGAAGCTCTTGTTTGTGTTCCTCTATCTAAATATCCAACAAAAATATCTAGGGGATGATTCTTAAGGGTTCTAGTTGGTCTAGAGAAGGTTGGACTTGATATTTCAGGTTGGTCAGGTTGATCTGGTTCACTACGGTTAGGATCTAGAGAATTTCCAGAACTAGAAGTTTTCACAAATTCCTTCACATGATGATTTGAGGTTTTATCACTAATGTCCAGATTGGACATATCCTCTTCAATATTTTCTAGTGAGGTCTTGGGCTTATGTGGATTTGCTTCATCAAACTTGATATGTACAAATTCCTCCACACATTTGGTTTTCTTATTAAAGACTCTATAATATTTTCTTGATTTATAATATCCAAGAAATATTCCTTCATCACTTTTAGAGGAAAATTTATCTAAATTATCTTTAGCGTTTAGAATATAAACTTTACATCCAAACATTTTAAAATAACCTACTTTGGGTTTCCTATTATTCCAAAACTCATAAGGAGTTTTTTTAAGGATGGGTCTAATTAAGACTATGTTTATTATGTAACAAGCTGTATTAATAGCTTCAGCCTAGAATTAAATAGGTAGGTCATATTCATTGAGCATAGTTCGGGAAATTTCCTTTAAGGTTCTATTTATTCTTTCTACCACACCATTATGTTGAGGTGTCCTAGGAGTAGAGAAATTATGATTATAGCCATTTAGTGAGAAAAAAGCTTCAAAATATTGATTCTCAAACTCATGACCATGATTACTTCTTAAGGATTTAATCTTAAGTCCACTAAGATTTTCTACAGTCCTAGAATACTTGGTAAAGTGTGAACAAGTTTCACTTTTGTGAGCTAGGACAAAGGTCCAGGTGTACCTAGAGAAATCATCTACAAGAAAATAAACATAATGATTCCCATTGAGACTAAAAACTCTAGATGGTCCAAACAAGTCCATGTGAACCAACTCAAGAGGTTGATAAGTAGTTACTTCTTTCTTTGGATTGAAAGAGATTTTATGTTGCTTTACTTTTTGACAAGGATTACATACTTTATTGTATGGAAACTCTAATTTGGGTAAGTCTTTAACTAAGACTTTTCTAGTTAACTTACTAAGAGGGTGTATGTTGTAATTTCCTAGTCTTTTATGCCATAACCAATACTCTTTGTGAAAGTAATTTAGACAAGAGACATTCTGTGAGACTAGTGTGTCTAGATTTATAGCATACACATTATCATTTCTAAAAGCAGTAAATACTAAGTTATTCTTGGCATAAAAAACGTGGCTTGAATTATTTTTGAATTTAACATTAAATCCATAATCACACAATTGAGATATGCTGAGCAGGTTATACGTTAATCCATCAATATATAGTACTTTAGAAGTTGAAATAGAGTTAGGGTTACCAATCTGGCCTAGACCGATGATTTTTTCCTTTACCATTGTCACCAAATGTGACATTTCCTCCATCAATATTGATAATAATTTTAAAGCTTGAATAGTCCCCTATCATATTTCCTGAATAACTACTGTTCAAGTACCACAACTTTATACAGGATCACTTTAGGCAGTTTAACTACAAAGCAGTTCATCCAAGAAATAACTTTGGTACCCATATTTTTCTGGGTCCACATACATTAGTGATATAAAATTCAGGAACCCACAATTGTCTTATGGGTTTACTATATAAATAATATAAAGTGTTTGAAAAGTAAACTCTATTTGGTACTAAAGAATTATATGCAGTAAAATAAATCTTGGAACTGGAACTTACTATAAAATTCTGGTTTTTGAAAAAGGTAGCATATTTTCCAGATCTGGAAACAAAATGCAATTTGGATAAATTCCTTTGACCTGGTTGATATCCTATTCCAGAAGTATACTTAGGAGATATTTGTTTACCACGAATTTGGGTAAGATTATTTTTTCCATTATTGAACTTTTCTATATATTTCTTCAATTTCTCATTATACATTTTAACTCATTGTTTTCCTTGAGCAGTTGAGAATTTTTCTCTTTTTTAGTTGTAAGTTCAGAGTTAATAGTCACAGTAAGAGCATGTCGTTTCTTCAAAGATTTATAAAAATATTTCAACTCATTACATGTTTCTTATAGCATGTTGCAATATTCGAACAATTCATCATTTTTTATATTCTTATATTTACTTTCAGAATAATAAGAATTATGTATAGGAGAGTCTAAGGTTACCTCAGTTTTTTTGTCATAAAACACATATTAGCCATATCATCTTTCTCATTTTGAGAAGAGACAGATTCACTTGAGTTGTCCTAAAAGGCACTACAGGTGGCCTTCATTTCTTTCTTATAACTTATATCCTTATTTTCATGTTTTTTCTTATATTTCATCTTTGGAAAACCAACCTTCACATGGACTTTCCTTTTACATTTGTAGAAAATTATCTCCTCTGATTTATCATTTCTCTTCCAATCCTTTTTCCAATTTCCCTTATTATCATATTTTCCTTTGTAATTGGGATTTCTGAAAAACTTATTTTTCCTATAAAATTTCTTGAATCTTCTAGCCAACTGGGCCATTTCTTCATCACTATCCTTAGCTACTTCATCAGTGCTTGAGAATTCAACAGAAGATTGAACTTTCTCCTTGTCTTTACTTTTAGAAGTAGTAATCTTGAAAGCTGAAAAATTTCTTTTTGGTTGAACCTCTTCTTGATTTACCTTAAATTCCTCTTCATACATCATTAATTTTCCAATCAATTCCTTCCCAGGCATCTTATCAATATCGCACGATTCTCTAATAGACACAGACGTTTCACACCATCTTTCTAGTAAGCATCACATAATCCACAGAATCTGCTCTTTGGATATTACTTATCTTCCTAAAGAAATCATGGTATTCAAAATTTCATTTAACCTGAGATACATATCAGAAATAGACTCATTAGACTGCATTCTAAAGTTTTCATATTTAATAGTATAAGTATTTAATCTCATTTCTTTAACATTAGATGTTCCCTCATGAGAAATAGACAGAGTGTACCAAATCTCATGTGTAGTTTTATAGTCAGAGATATGGTTAAACTCTTCATCTCTTAGTGAACAGTACATAGAATTCATTGATTTACAATTATTGTTATAGGAAGTCTTGGTAGGTTCATCCCAAGTGTTTCTTGGAGTTTCAGGAATTGTATATTTACTTTCAATAGCAGTCTAGATTTCAAATCCCATACTTTCTAGATTTATTTTCATCTTAATATTCCACTGAGCATAATTATTTACATTAAAGAAAGGTGGTCTATTGGTAGCAGCCCCTTCTATTCTATTTTCCATGATACATATTGTAAAAGAATTTCAAAGAGATAAAAATTTAGAAATAAAAAAAATTTTGAGATCTTTGAAAAAACAACTATAATCATAGTTGACAAGAGTTGAAAACTGACAATAAATTTTAAATCTTCTGATACCAAATATTGGTTAGAGTAGATGACTCAAGAGGGGGGTGAATTGAGTATCTATAAAAATTTCTGTTAAAATTGGTTCTTTAAAATAACACCCCCTTATTAAAATAAAACCAAAGTCAGTTTGTAGTGAATTTATATAAGTCCTCAATGTTTAATTAGTTTCTTAGAAGATTGATTAGTTCTCAGTTTTACCAATCGAAAGATTAGTCAAAATTTTGAAACTAATCTACTTATTAAAAACAGTTATAAACACTTTCTAAACTAACTATCAAAGTTCAGTTTATCTTATTATGAAAAAAAATCAGATTAAAATGCATGACAAACAGCATAGCGGGTAAAAAAAGAGGTTTAGTCTCAAGCTGAGACTTAGTCCTCTCCACTTGGTGATCACCTACCACCATGAAATTTATATTAATAAACTTTTGATCCACACCCTATATTGGGGTTCACAACAGCACACAGGGATGTCCAGGTTACACTTGACCTCTACCACAATTATTTGTGGGAAAACTATCAAATAGATCACACATGATCTCTTCCACAGTTCTACATGGGAAACAATAGTAGAAAGGGATTGAGTGTGAGGATATTTTAGTATCCTTCAGTTAAGATCAGGAGACAGTGTGTGTGAAATAAGAAGATGCACACACTTCTTGAAAAGCAAACACAATAACATAACAGAGTTATAAAAAGAAAAACAGAGTTTAGAAATCTCTGTGTGTTGTGCAGTAAAGCTCTGGACTCATTGGATGTAGAGAAAATGATATTTGGGTATTATTCTAAAAGTTGTCTTCAGAACAGAGCATCGTGGTCTCTGTAATCTAATTTCCAGGTGTGTAAAGGTTCAAATCTTCTTTTTGAGAAGGTTTAACAAGATTCAGCAGGTTGCTTCTTGTAAAGCTTCTTGTGAGCTAAAGCTTTAAGTTACTCTCTTTTCAAAATCTTGCATATTCACACAGTCTGTACTTTTTGTTTTAGCACTATGTTTTTTGAGCGAGAGAAAGTGAAAAATTTAAGGTTGAGTTTATAATCCTTTTATACTTCATGGTCCACTAGGAAAGAAGATATCCCCACATGCATGTACCTTGTACTGTCTATAGATAGTCCTACAAACAACATTAAATAATGTCAGAAACATTAATTTTTCTAAATATGACCGTTATAAATAAATTTGAATCAATAAATTTGAAATAGTTATTTATAGCTATCGGTGAGTAATTTGTATCGGTCTGTCATCTTTGGTTTGTTAATATCAGTCTGTTATCTTTGGTCTATCATCTTCGGTCTGTCATCTTTTGCCTGTCATCTTCAGTATGTGATATTCAGTCTATCATCTTCGGTCTGTCAACTTTGGTTTGTCAACTTCAGTCTGTCATCTTCAGTATGTCATCTTTGGTCTGTTATCTTCAGTCTATCATATTTGGTCTATCAACTTTAGTTTGTCAACTTCAGTCTGTCATCTTCAGTCTGTCATCTTCGTTCTGTTAACTTCGATTTGTCAACTTCAATTTTTCATCTTCTGTCTGTCATCTTCAATCTATCATCTTCAGTTTTTCAACTTCGGTTTGTTATCTTTGGTCTGTCAATTTTGGTCTGTCATCTTTAGTTTGCCAACTTTGATTTTTCATCTTTGGTCTGTCATCTTTGGTTTGTCAACATTGGTTTGTCAACTTCAGTGTGTCGAACATCAGTGTGTTGAACATCAGTGTGTCTAACAATGGTGTGTCGAATATACTATCAGTTCCAGGGACTCTAAAAATCTTATGAAGAGTCTATCTTATACATAACATTACTAGACTAAGAGACATCCAAAAATACATGTAAAAAATACACTTTTAAACATATTTATTCATAAATATAGGTAATTGACTTATTTAAGTATATTTTTCTATATGAAATAATTGATTTACTTAGAGAAATTAAATGGCATGAAAGAGTAGAATCTGTAGATTGAAATTATTTGTGATTATGAAAACTACTATATCATAGAGGGTACATCACTTTATATATTCCTTCCAAAAATGAATGGTCTTATATTATTCCCAAAATAACCTCCTTTCAATTATAAACATATTAGCCAATGGTGGTTTCTCAACAAATTGGTACAAATCTTAACCATATACTTTTAATATCATTTCTTCTTATACCTCATCTAGATATATGGTATCTATTATAAAATAATCTATCCAAAATTATGAATATATTAATATGTTTTTATTATAATGTTACAACCATTTTATACCTCTTACCAATCATATAGAAATAGAAAACATTGCTCGTACATATGTACGACATACAGTCTCCTCGTAGTGGTGTAATTTGTTTTTTATCACCATTTTACTTGTATGGTAATAAATTTGAATCTATTTTTATGTATTATATTTATGATATAACTATTATTATATAATTATAATATCATATTTAACTCATTTCTTTAAAGTCTATTTTAAAATGATAACGTCGATCGTGTTAATTTGTGGACTACCACCTCCACAAAGTGATATGATATTTTTTCCATTCACAGATAGTAGTAAGGGTGTATTTAATAATATATATGGAATATATGATATAATAATTATTTTCTAACAACTATTGTATTATTTACAATTTTATCATTTCATCCATTGAAAAATGAATATTGCGCTCATGCGTACGTACGACTTACCATATTAATAAATATTGCAATTCATTTTTCTATATCTAACTCTAATGGATGAATATAAATATATATATAATATATATGATAATTATATCATGATTAAAATTATAGTGATTATGGTAATGTGATCAAACTATAAAGACCTGAACTACTGAACATAAACTTTCATGAAAAATGAGAAAGTTATCACTCAAAAATGATATTTTTGATAAAGAATTATGAATAAAATGTTATTAAAATATAATAAATGGATCATATAATATATAACAATTTTTTATATTTTTATATTATAAAAGTATAAAAAGTTTCAATTTATTATGCATATTGTTAAAAGAACATATAAAGTAAGTCATACTTTAGGTAAGAGTTTATTTAAATATCAAATCATTATTCGAGATTGTTTATGTCCAAGTCTATACTCAAGAAATTATTTTATATTTAAATAGTAAACCAAATAAATATTATCCTACTATAATTATTCAAGTAATTATCAAGTAATAATATAATTTTACTCTCTTTGTTACTTAAAATTACAATGAAAATATTTTTAATAAAATATGGATTTATTTCTCTCTTCAGTCAAAAATCATTTTTCTTCCAAATACAATATCTCAAAAATTGTTTTCAATTTTTTTTAATATTATAAAATTATTTTTTAAATAAAATTTTTCTAATGATTTATTTTTTTGAGAAAAATTAAAAAAATAATATTCTTTTAATTTTCCAAATGTTGGACATTTTAATTTTTTTGAAAAATGTGAAAGGAATTTTTGTTTTATCATAAAAATAATGAATATGATTTTATGATTTCATGAACACTCAATTACTTAAATATTCCTTTTAAAATCTCCATGTATATTTTTAAATAAAATAATTTCCTTATTATTTTTGAAAATTTTTGGTTTTCAAATTTTATTTTCAAAGTGAAAATTACATTTTACTCAAGAATGTTTTTAATGATATTTTTATGGAAATTATATTAACCAATTAAAACATTACTTTATTATACTAAATTTACACTGAGGATATATTTTAATTATGCAATCATTATTATTTCTATGTGTGGTTTATGATAATTTCGAATGGGGAAAGTATTGATATTTTGTATGCTAGTTCTTCAAATCAAGATAGTTTTTTATTATTTGGGTATATAGAATAAGTTATATAGATTATTAATATGATGAATAAATTGGACATATTATGTAAAGGGTGGGGCCCATAATTATATATCCCCTTGATTTATTAGTGTTCCTCATGAGACAAAACTGTTTGGGTATATTTATGAGGCCATAACAATTTTGGTTAGATTCCATGGATATAGTAATTGAAAACATGTTTTAGATATTTAGAATTATTCATTCAATCATTATGAAATTATATTTTATATCAATGTGCCTATTTCAATATTTATGTCATACATGCATAAGTTTCAGGATCATATTATTATTTTTTCATTATTTGATCATCACTTGTTCCTACCATAATATTAATGCCTTATTTATTATATGATAGCTTCTATTGTACAAAATCCCTTTCTAAAAATATAAGGTCACCACATTCACATTTTAATTTTAACTATGATTATAAAAATTATACTATGAATGAAATAACATGATATTATATAGGGAATAATTATGATCCCAATGAAAATATTATGATGTATTTTATGTTTTCTATTATAATTTGAAATTAAAAATATATCTATATTACTAATACCACTAAAAATATTTAGTCCTTTGGGATGTGATAATTTTAATATAGTGTCAATGTAATAAATTAACCACTGGTTCTAGGATACTAGGGTTTAGTATTTATAAAAGAATATTTGGAGGATATAGAAGAAGAAATAAATGTAAAAGTATTCAGTGAAGATGATTACCTCTTCTTTTAGAAACCATATTAGAATCCCTTCTTAAGGACCAATAGGTTTATATTTAAAGTATACCATAAACTCTTAAACATGTATATGAAATTTGAGAAGATATTTGGGTAGTGTTTTGTAAAGATAAATTTCTCAAAAAGTTTTTAATAAGAGGGAGTAAGAGGTCACTTTTTATAAGTTAGCTTTGTGGGAAAATAACAAATATTTAAAAAATTAATATATAATGAAGTCATATTCAATTGAATGTTGAAACCAGAAAACCAAAATTTTAATCTAAGATTAGTTATGGTCTACATCCATAAAAAATAATAACATTTAAATTATATTTAGTTATATATTAACCCTTATCATTTAGTTTAACCCCCTTTAACCATTTTCAACCCTAAAAGGTAATAATTTTTTACCAGTTACTATTCTTTATGAAAAAATAAAATTAGCCACATTAAGAAATTTTAAATTACATATTTCATTAAAATCATTCATTAGTAGTGATTAATTAATTTATTTATGATAAAAATACATTTCAATCATGAAAGTTGTTTTTTAAGAAAAACTTCTATTTTTACCTTCTAATTATTTTATTTTAATTTATAAATAATTAATAACCAATTAATTAATTTTATTCATATATAAGAAATTAATTTCATTAATACTATTTATTATTAAAACATATATGTCAAGAAAAATCCCCAAAATCAAAATACTTCAAAAAAAAAATTTAGGATCAATAATATTTTAAAAATGAAATAAAACATATTTTTTGACATTTATATTTCATTTAAATATCATATAATGTGATTCATTTTATAATGAATAATAATTATACACATGTGTTCAAGGATTCATGATTTACAAGCTATAAAACTCATTTTATTATTAAATTGTAATATATTCTAAAATCATAGTGTGTTAAATTGGACCCACTTAATAGGATTTCTGCCTAATTTTTTTTCAATCCAATAAAAAAAATATAAGGATACATTTTCCCAATAACATCCTCAGGTTCCCTTGCATGTTTCTAAAATTTTTCATCCCTCCAGAGAACCATAACAATTTAAATAGTCTTCTTCTGTAGCACTTTATATATATGATCCATAATTTCTACTAGTTGTTCTTCATATGAATTATCATGATCCAGTTGTATAACCTTTTTTTCAGTAAATGTGCAATATATAATATGAAATTTCTCAAAATAGATACATTTAACACATCATGAACTTGGGAGAGGATTGGAGGAAGTTCTATGTTACAATCTTTTTTCCTGATGTGATTAATAATATCATGGGTACTTATATATTTGGGGTTTATCATCCCTTTCTTTAAAAATCTTATAAAATTATCTCAAAGTGAAATTTGAAGGAATACCTTATCACCAAAATTGAACTTTATATCTCAATAATGATTGTATTCATAACTTTTTAGTCAACTTTTAGTTTCACTGGTATGATTATGAATTTCTCTCACATTCACTATCATTTCCTCAGCTAGCTCAGGTACCAATGGATTTCATTATCATATTCTATACCATTATATTAGAGTACTAAAATTTAAAAGATATATGGAATCATAAATATCTATCATAATTATATAATTAATGCTATTATTTAATGAAAATTTGACCACATCAAGTTGTTGTTCCCAAAATCATTTTAAATACCAAAAGAAAGATCTCATCATATCTTTTAGGGTTTGAATGGTCCTCTTAGATTGATTTTATATATGAGGATGATGTGGATTTATAAATATCTAATATATATTCAAATATTACTAAAAAATTATCAAGTCCATTTAGGTGAACCTCAGATCTCACTAAGATATGATTGGGAGTGTTACTCTAGGAAACTTTACAAATTTCTAAAAATATAACCAGGTGAGCTAATAAAGGGAGAATTTTTATTTAATAGAAATTAAATGTGTTAAATTATTAAGGTGATTGACTATAATTAGAATGTAATTTTTCCCTTTATATATATTGAGGAGTTCCATTACAAAATTAATTGGGGTTTTTTTCTATTTCCACTCAATTTTGGGTAATATTTTTTGCATCCCCTTAGACTTTTATCTCATAGAAATAAATTTATGTAATATCAAGCACTAACATACATACTCTTTCATATATCTCATTATGTTATCCCATTAGAAATAATTATTATGATTTCTATAAATCTATATACTTCAAGGATGAATATATAATGTAGAAATATAAGCATTATTAAATATCGACATCCTTAATTTCGGTATTGACAGGATGTAGAATTTTTTCCTAGACCTCATCATTCCATCATGTTCAATATTGAATTTTGGAACAATATGTACCTTATTCTATATATATACATCTTCATTATATTCAATTTTATTTTTTCACATTAATGTATGGTTAAATATTCATATAACAAAGATAGGATATTTATCCTTTATTTATTATTTAAAGGTCATTCCTCTACAAATACTTAAGTACTATATCCCTTTCAGTCCTAATTATGGATAAATTATCATGATTCTTCCAACTAAAAGAACCAACTACCTTATTCTCCTTCCCATGGTGGTAATGTTTTGAACATTCATTATCATTAATAAGTTACAAACATCATCATTAGTTCATATTCAACTCTTTTTATATGAATATATAACTCAACCACTTATGATCCATATATATGTCACCCCATTCACCATAATGATAATACATTAATATATTCAAATGAAAACTAATACCTCCATTTCTGAATCATGAGTCAATTATTTTCTCTCATGAAATAGAAATTTGTGTGAGGTATAAGGTACTACCATATATTTTTGTATGAGTACACATCGCACACCCCTCTTTAATGAATCATTTTATATCCCAAACAATTCTCCATTGTAGGGTAGTTTGATAATAGGTTCACTGAGTGAACTTATCATCTATTAGGAAAACTTTTCTTAATATTTATCTTCCCAATAGAACATGGATCCTTTCTAAATCAACTTCATTATTGGATTTAAAATCCATGTTAAATTTATCATAATGCATCAAAATTATCCAAAAATTCCATGTAATCTATATATTTCAATCATCATCATTGGTCTTGGCCATTATTCAATAAATTCCATCATTGAGAAATCCACTGATATACCCTCACCTATAGTTATGTGACATGATAATGATACTTTATATATCCAAAATTCAATTTTTCTAAATATTTTGATGATAACGTGTTCATTCTCATGTTCATCATCATGATATATAAATGATATTCATACAATTCCTTTATCTTGGAATATGTATGAATATTATCTAAATATAGTACCACAAACTAATAAAGGTATCCACTATTGACATAATTCATTATATCCATAGAAGTATAAGGGGAATTGGTATGTTTAGAGGGAATCAATATAAATTCATACTCTTCATACCTTGTATTGAAATATGTCTTTGATATGTCCTCATTTTTTACACATAACTAATGATATCTTGATTAATGGGGAATAATTGAAAAATATTGAGCTCAATACTTTTGACCAAAAAATAATCGATACAAGGTAAATGTTAATTGTTATTGATATTAATCCTATTAATATATTGATAATAAATTCAAAGACCCATTGAAACACATTTATTATTAAAAAAATACTATGTTCACTCTATTATGGCACACATGTCAAAATGAATCCCTTACCAATATTATCTTGGAGTTTCTTCTTTAATTCCTTTAAATTAATCTAGGTCATTCTATTTTGAGTCATTTAAAATAATATAGCACTGAGAGTGAGTACAATTGAAAACTAAACATCATAATTTAGGGAAATAATAGGGAAATAATTATAAAATACCCTATTATAATCCTAAAAAATATGAATATATTTTATGTTGTGTTTCTCCTAAACTATTTTTACATAGATACCCATCATGACTAGGTAATTAGACTCATAAAATAGAAGTATTTTCTGTTGGATATCAATTTTTTTCCTCACATCGATATCCAATCATGGGTTGATTTTAAATATAAAAAGTGGCTTCCCTTCATCAATATTATATATATAATATATATATAGGGTGATCCAATACATGCCCAAAATCACATCAAATCCAAATAGAGGGAAGATCAAAATATTCACATAGATAAGTTTCCCAAAAACTTTTATCATAGAGGATCAATTGATTTTATATGTTACAAATACACTATTATGAGTTTTCATTCATAATTGTACATCTAATAATTGAGGTGGTGACATAATACCATTATAAAATTATTTACGTATAAAAGAGTGGGTAGAACGAGAATTAAACATTAAATTTGTAGTTACATATTGGATGATAGGTGAAACATTCACCAATTCTCACTCCTAGCCCACAAAATTGGTTGTGATAACATGATATTTTTGTTTATCTTAAGAGGTTTTTGACATTGATTTTATTTATTAATGTGTTGATTCAGTCACTAGTTGTCATAATTCCATTACTAATTTTAGTTGTTTCATTGGATTGTGGATAGTGGATTTAGCTGAAATATATACACATTATTTTCATTGGATTTCTTCTTTACACCACATTGTCATTAACTTGCTTATGAACTCTATTTCACCTCTTAAAAAATTTAAAAGTCCATTTGATAAAATATATCCATGATCCATCCAATATAGTTGGCATAAAAGAATATTAATTTTCATTACTCTATGAGTTTTAATATTATAATTTCCTCAAAAATTCTTCTTTATATACTTATCAAAACCATAATACTGATGGGAATATCCAATATCCATATCTACCTTGATATTACATTGAATGATTTTAGCATAGTTACTAATTTACTATATGGATAGAACCATTCAGATACTGGATTTTAGGACAATGAAGAACCGATCCATTTTTCATATTAGGGTAAAAACAAATGATTTCTGAAGAAGTATTGTCAAATTTTCCTCAGGTTACTAATATATTCATCATCACTCCTATTAAGATCATATAATTTTATTTCCATTTCCATGCAATGAGTTTGAGGAATGTTGTTACTTAAATTTACCCTATTAAACTCTACAAATTATATGGATTAATTTTCATCCTCTTTCCTCATATTCTAAATAATATCATACTGTTGTTCTTCTTTGACTTCCAAATGACACACTTTAAGTATAAATTTTTCACCTTCCAGGAATTAGATGATAATAAATACAATTTCAATAGTGCATATCCACCGCTCAAAAACTTTTGAATTATAGGGCCCACTAAATGAATATAATTTTTTCATCAAGAAATACTCAATGGTATGTTGGTATCTTATAATCCCATTTGGAAACATAGAAATATTGAAATCTTGAGAGTGTTTAAAAATAATAACAATAATATTTTACATTCTATATCTCATTCAATTTGGTTTCTCATGTGGATAATCAATACATTTTTTGTTACATTAATTTTTAATAATTTTTCTCCCTATTACACACATCAACTATAATAAAAATTTATAATGTAAGAATAAAGAAATAATAATCTGAGTGAGAAATCACACAATTAGAAAAATAATTCTAATGAGGTCCAAAATTATGACACCTTCTTATCAACCTATGACAGTTTAGGTTCACCCTATATCACATTAAATTAATCATATGTTTTATTAGGTTTTATAATCATAATAATCATAATCAAATCTCAAAAAATAACTAAACCCTCATTTGATTCTAAATAAGGTGATACAAACATAACATATATAAATATTACATCATTTTAGATGAATTTTAAATAAATTTAACCATAATACATGCCTGAGGACCATAATAGATCAGAGTATTTAAACACTAGATACATAATCAACTTATTTTATGAATTATCATCAAAATAACCCATAAATTTTCTTCACTCATAGTAACATTCGTGGTTATTTCCAACATAAATCCATTATTCATAACTTGGGAAAAATGGAAACATAAGTAACATTGATCTCAAATTCTCAGTAGGGGTAATCATGAAAAATATCAATCAATGAACATATTCTAGAATAAAATAATCATAAGGGTGTGATATCATGATCACGTGTTTTTAAATTCATATTGTAACAATGCATAATTTTATCAATGGAATTTATCTTCTAATTTAAATTTTTCATATTTAGTAATGTAATATTACAAAAATAACATGAAAAAAATAATGAAATAATGAAATATTTTATTATATTGAAATTGAATTTTATAGAATAAATATATCCATATGAGTTTAAAATATTAAAATAGGATAAAATTAGAAATAAGATAACTATGACATTAAAATTTGGATTTACTTGATCCGCCAGAATAACTCCACTCCTACACACACTGTAGAATTGATAAAAAATATTATTAATATAATATTAATATTATGAATGAAAATATATAAAAATGTGTGATAAAAATAAATGTGGATGAAAAATTAATGAAATATTATGAATTTATAGAAATTAGTGAACTCATAGGAATATTAGAAATCAGATTGTTTAAAAAGTAATATGAACATTGGAATAGTAATCGAACTATTGAAATAGTAGTCAAAATATTAAGAATATTAATATTACCAATATAATAGTATATGTAACATAATTCCCCTCCTCGTTGTCTTGAGAATGAGGGATAATGTTACTTTTCCTTATGATACATCCTCAAAATAAAAAGTCTGTCAATAAATGTCATCAACTTCATGAATAGGTGAGGAGAAAATTTTCACATTTGGAATAAAAAATCTAACCAAAAAACCATAACCAAATAAACCACTACGTGATGCATGATATAAATTAAAGAAAACTAAAAGAATATCATTTATATCAAAATAAAACTATATAAGAGTACTAGAACAAAAGAATACAATACAACCAAGTGCACAATAGAAGACTACAACCCCAACAAAACCCAAAGACTCTAGATAAAACTCCCATGTGCCAACAATTCCATGCTCTAACTCCATAAAATACCCATTTATCAATAATAAATTCTAGAGAAATGTGATTCTTTACCTTTTATCATGTCTTGGTAAATGGTATCTTTAAAAGCCAAAGTTCCAAAGTAGGGGTGAGTAATTAAACTCAGTAATCTTTTCCCAAAAGAATTCCATACTAAATTCACAAGGATAGAACATGTTACCAAATTTATATAAAATATTTTATATAAAACATTTTCTAAAAATAGTTCATATTAGAATATAAACATGTTCCCTAGTAATACAGTTTTCTCAAAACAATAAGAATTTCTATATAAAGCAACCAAAAAATGTTCTAAAACCATTTCTTAAATTCCATTTTGGCATAACACATTCTAATACACAAACCCATGAATCTAGTGATACATTCATTATTATGATAGTTCCATACTCATGAGTTGTTTCTTTTATATCTAATAATTCATCATATGGTAATTAAATATCGTGTTCCAGTACATGCCTGGCATGAAGAACCAAGTCATATTTCAACTAGGCCTTGTAAAAATTAAATATGAACATTGACCCCCCAAGTATTCCCAAAACCCATTTGAATAAAATCATTACAAAACCATTTCAATGCCAAAAAATTTCAATAAAACATTCTTTTTATTGAGATTTTTTTTTCCAAAACTTGATCCAAGAAACTATTTTAAAATAAAAATTTAAAAGTCATTTACCAAAGAACTATTACCAATAATTCCACAATTTTATAAAAATACAAAAACCATCACTAAAGAAGGTTTATACCATGTTTTTCACTCCAATTTCACAATCAATTTCAATCAATTTATTCAATTTGAAGCTAATAATTCAATTATATAAATATAATTGTTGAGAGTGAAGCACCTACTCTGAAAAAATTAGAGAAAATGAAAAATTACATTAAAACATCCATATAAACATGTCAAAACTTCAAAAACCTTCCTTTGATCTTTTCCACTAGAAGAAATTTCAATATATTTATATTTGGAATCAACTACCTTATATCTGACCATATAGAATGTATATATATGAATCCGATAGAGAGAGAGAGTGGGAGAAGTAGATTTAAATAAAACTAAGGAAAACCACTAATAATGATGACCTATAATGAGAATATGTATTCAATGCACCAATAGATGAATTTAGATCACCTCTGAATTGGTTGGAGAATCCTCCTTTTTCTTTTAGAGGAATAATTCTTGAGTTAGGGTTGTTTAGGGAAAAATGAGTGGTCAAATATTAATCTAGACCTCCATCAACTTTATGGAGATCTAGTTTTTAAATAGTGCATGGTTAGTCTCGTGGTTAGGAAAACTGTACACTAAATGTATGCTAGCTTCTATCCCAAGTAGGAACCTCCCACAGTTGGATTGCATGGATCCCAAATCGTTCTCCAACTATGATGAATCCCACTATCAATCTTTTCATAGTTTTTACTATTTGGCCACATGGTTTGTCCTAACTATTCCATTAATAGTGAACCTACCCAGAGCACTTTGTCTTTGGGTGCACGATTTACTGGTGAAGTGGAATGGTTTCCACTAACTTTGAACCAATATAACAACATTATAAAAGCCCAAAAACATTACAAAAGGTCTCCAAAACCACATAAAAATCATCAAAACACTTTATATACATGAAGATCATAAAATAAGGGTCACTTACTTGAAAATAGAGGCTTTAAATTCTCCACACCATTGACCCTTAAATTCACAGAAAATAAAAAACCATCATAACCATTAAAGAGTTATAATAATTTTCTGTTCATTTCCTTCTCTAACTCCCAGTTCTCTTCTGGAGTCTCACCATGTTTCAACAAAATCTGTAATAGACTGATTCTTTTTTCATGCAAGACATTATCCTACCTATCCACAATCCAAACATGCATGTGAACCAATTAAGAACCTAGCTCTTGGTTAATGTGATCCTATAGAATCACACAATCATTATTAGGATGATTATTTTTCTACTGATATACATGAAACACATTATGCACATCACTGAACCATGGTGAAAATTCCAGCTGATATGCCACCTCAACAACCTGTTCAATTATATCAAATGGGCATATATATCGAGGATATAATTTTCACTGCTTCCCAAAACATACATGTATAATCCTTGGAGATATCCTCAAGAACACATGAACTATGTCCTTGAATGAGAAAAACCATCAACAATGATCCAAATATGGTTTCTAATAACTCTAATACATCTCCAAACATTTTCTGATCAACTAAATATTCTCTGTTGTTTCATGGACAAGGCTCGACCCAGATAGTGATTTCTCATCTCTTTCCACCCAAAAAGTGGATAATGACAAGGAATCTGATACAGTGCTTCAAAATTATCCATATATATTAAGTATTTATTAATTTTGTTATATGATAACTCCACTAACATCCCATGATCTTTCCAAAAGCCACCAAAATCCATTATAGAAGCCCAAAACACGACTTCCAACATTTTTATCATCCTTTTGGATTTCCCATCCATCTGAGGATGATCAAACATGATCACAGTCAACCAAGTACCAAGGGATTTATGTATGGATTTCAAGAAATGATATGTAAACTTATGATCTCTTTCTGACACTATTGAAACTAGTATATTGTGCCTCTTTACCAATTCTAAGATATAGATTTTTGTCAACTATTCCACAATATATAATTCAAAAATAGGAATGAAATGAGATGAATTTGTGAACTGATCCACTATCACCCATATGGTATAGTGTTTCCAAACCATTGTTGTGAGACATGTTACAAAATACATACCTATCTACTCCCATTTCCAAAATGGAATAGATAAAGACTACAACATACCCGCTGGTCACTGATGACCTGCCTTAAAAAACTAACAAGTTAAGTATCTCTAAATGAACGCATCCACCTTAATTTTCACATAGACCCACCAAAAAAATGGTTTAAAATACTTATACATCATCTGTACTCTAGGGTGAATAGATTGTCTTGAAAGGTGATAAACATGAATATGTTATTCCATACATGAAATAGGTATGACTATACATTTTATAAACCACAACACAAAACATTTATCTAGCATCCAACCCTTAATGTGCTCCTCACCATTGAGTCTTGACCTCATTGCCTCACATTCTACATCAGATTTCAGTGCATATTTAACAATATTCAATAAATCAAGAATAAAAGAATCTAGAAATAAAACCGCATCATCACCTCGGTCCTCACATAACAAGTGCATGTCGACTATGACCAAAATCAACTATTACTCATCTAAATATTTTTTCCAACTAAGAATATAATTATCTCCTTAATGAAAATTCCACTGAATTGTTATTTCTTGGTGTAGGCATCAAGTCAAATAAAAACATTTGGAGGTACTCTATCCATATTCATTGTCTCATATTCAAATCCATTTGTGATAAAATAGGTTTCAAGGTCTTAAGACCCATAGACATAGAAAATTTCTCAATAAATAGGTATTTATGTAATATCTTCAAAGCATGGAAAATGGAATCTAGCTCCAAATCATGTTTTGGGAAATTATTTTAATGCACTCAAAAAATCCTTGATCCATAAGAAACAAAATGATCTCCCTAAAAGAGAACACATCCCAACCCAGATCTTGATTAATAAAAAAACACCACATATCTATATCCTACTTCTGGATAAATTACAAATTAATGATGATGTATGGTGAAAATTTAGCTCATAAAAAAACTTCTATCATTCCTCATTAAATTGGAATGGACCACTCTTCCTTGTCGAAGTTGTAATAGTTGAGGCCAATCATGAATAAATCATCGGTAATAGCCAGCAAGATCAAGTAAAATGCATATCTCGAAGTCATTCTTTGGTGGTGGACAAGATATAATGGCCCCTATCTTTTCTGGATCTATAGATGCACCTTTTTTAGAGATTACATCACCCCTAAAGCTTACCTCTTATATCCAGAAATCAGAATTTCATTATTTGGCATATAGAAGATGATACCTCAAGATTCCCAACACTATTTCTAAGTGTTTTTCATGCTCATCCCTTGTCCTTGAATACACCAATATGTCATCCACATATACCACAATAAAAGAATCCAGATATCATTGAAATACCTAGTTCATCAATTACAAAAATACCACTGGTGAATTCCAAAGACTAGAAGGCATTACCACATATTCATAATTTCCATATCAACTCATGAAAGTTATCTTTGTAATATCCTACTTATGTACCCACAATTGGTGATATCCTAACCACAAGTCAATTATAGAGAACAACTACGATCCCATCAATTGATTGAAAAAATAATTAATGCATGGAAGTGGATACCTTTTCATTATCAAAAGTTGTTAAGATCCTGATAGTTCATACATAAGAGTTTCATCTTCCTTTTTAACAAACAAGACCAGTGTTTCCAATGGAGACATTCTAGGAAAAATGAACCTTTTTCCTTCCAAACCCACTAACTACACTTTCTGTTCACCTAATTCAATTACTTACATTTTATAACATAGAATTGAAATATGACTAGTCCCTAGAAGGAGATCAATCATAAATTCTTCTTCTCTCATTGGAAAAAACACTAATTTTTTTGGGAAATGCATCTAGAAACTGATCAACCATTACTGGAAAACTACTACTCTAGATCTCTTCCATCGATGAAAATGATAACCCTTCCAACTAGTATGAGATCATTCTAACCACTAGTGAAAACACACTTGTTGCATCAACCTTTACATTCTAGTCTCCTCAAAAGAGATTCTCAATTTTGTCTTCCATTGTAAAACTGGACTTTTTAGTATAATAGTTGATGAGATCCTTGAATGTTGTCAGCCAATATATGTATAGAATTATATTATAGACATCCATATCAAGAATAGATAAATAAAGTTTTAGTTCACCTCCATCAATAGCTATTGAACATTCTATAGAAAAAAAGTCTCGACATTCTCTTTGACCAAGTGGAGTTTGAATTTTTATCACAGAATTCATTATCTAAAATTTTAAACATAGAAAATAAATTGCATGATATGAAATAATGAAATGGTATTCACCATTATCAAAAAAATTCTTAAGTGTGGTGTTAAAATTAATCATACCACACATCGTATATGATACAGATTGATCCTCCATAAAAACCTATTCAACTCCATATAATTTTTCCCTCGTTTACTTTATTTTCTATTTGTATTTTGAGATTTCACTACATTATAAGTCATAGGATTTTTGGAGTCACCATGGATAAGTCTATTTTATTAGTGATATTGATTATATTATCCTCACCCCATGAGGTCATAAGATGCATGTGACACATGAGAAGTGTCATGAACACCCGAATTCAAAACACTGTGACAATAATGCTGAAGATTCCACATTTTATTTCAATTGTGCAATGATCATAGTGGTGTTGTATAATCTCTCTTCATGGAGTCTAAGAAACCAAATTCGGAACATACATCTCTTGTCATGGTACTCAGAAGATGATTCACTAATCCATCTGTTTGATTTTGATTTATACACTAAACTTGAAAATATGTGTCCCTCTTCCACTTCCTACCAGAATTAGAGTTCCCACCATTTCATGTGGGTATCAACATGATTCCTCCTCCAATATCTCTAGAGATGTCCCTTTCATATACCATCACTCTACTGACCATCACTATATAATCTGTAATATAGAGAACACAAATATTCTAGAGAATCTCATGTCTCATCCCCAATTAAAAAATGTGTTCCATCAAGGATTCACTAGTATCAACCTCGGGTGAAAATAACACTAATTTTATGAATTTAGCTGCATACTCCATGAGAAAAAGATTTTACTTCATCATGCTAAATAATTTTGTCATTGTTTTAATTATGAATGTATGAGGTTAGAATGTTTTTTTAAAGAACTTGTTAAAATATTCCCATAAAAGGCTATGATCTAATTTATTATGAATATATAAATCCCACCACCAGTGTGAAAGATTACCCATCATATATGTAGCCAACATTAATTTTAGCTCTGTTATTATACTGATTAAATTAAAGATACGATTTAATATATTGGCCACACCTATGCTTTTTATGGTCCAGAATAACACTGAATTATAGGTGGATTCTTCTTCTAGAATTTTATGGAATGATCCAATTTCCATGGATCATCCCCCCATGTCCCCCCAATCCACAACCTAACACACTTGGTAAATACTTTGAACCGGTTGTTGGTTCACCCGTGGCTCAAGTGCAACCACATTCTCAACATTTTTTCCAGGTGGTTCCTACGATTCCTATCAAGTTCCATTTTCTAGAAACACAAAAAAAACCATAATTCACACTATCTATCAACTGAAGTCTTAACATTACAAATTATACCACATCACACTATCACAAAAATGATTTCAAAAATCAACCTTTTCTATATTCAAACATTTTTGAAATGTATCTACTTGTTTTTAAAATAAAAAAACACAATACCACAATGATGCTCTTTTTGAAACTAATGCATTTGAAAACAACTTTAAATTTTTTCAAAAATCAAAAAATTTACACCAAATAATAAATCATTACTCAAAATGAAATACAAAATTTTAGTGGGAATCTATTTCTATAATGCATGTCATGCTCTTCTTATTATCTAAACCCATTATAATTAGATTCAACAACCTATAAGTGTCTCTAAAACACTTCTATACGCAACTCATTGGTATCCGGAAGATCAACATAAAAATGTTACCTAGGTTTTTTATTCTCTTCATTTCTATCCTAACAATCCTAATCTTCTCTACCAACCTGGAACATGGAATATACAAGAATGAATTTTAACTTCAAGACTGATAGAACTGATGAACACCTATTAGTTAAGGACAAAACAAGCTAATGCCACTCATTCAACAAACATAATTCAAAGGATGAAGAATGATACCACTTATAACATCCCACCCCTCCTCATTTTCTTGAGAATGTGGGAGGATATTACTTGGCCTTAAGCGACATCCCAAAGATTCCAAAGGATGGAAATAAATTCCAAGGGATTCATGAATATGTCGGGAAACATTTTTAGATTTTTGAATAACACAACAAACCAAACAAGTCAAAAAAAAACCACTACATGATTCATGATACAAATGAAAGAAAACTCAAAGCATACAATTTACATAAAAATAAAACAACACAAGAGTACCATAAAGTAAGGCTACAAAACAACTAAGTACATAGTGTAAGAATACAAAACCAAAAAAACTTAAAGACTCTAGATAAAACTACCAAGTTCCAACAAATCCATGATCCAAATCCATAGATAGACTAAGTATCACTAAGCACTACCAGAGAAATGTTATTCATTATCTTTTCCTATGTATCAATAACCAATATCTGCAAAAGAACAAAAGTGTCAAATAATGTGTGAGTAATGAAACTCATTAGAATTTCCCTAAATGAATTCCCTACTCATTATAATATGATAGAATATGTATGAACGTATATATAAAATATTTTAAATGAATTTTTTTTAAAAAAAATATATCAAATTAATAAAAAGTGAAATAGTAAAACAGTTATCTCAAAAAAATAAAAATTTCCAAGGAAAGAACCAACCAATGTTCTATTTTTTTTTAAATTATATTATGGAATAACCCATTCTAATCCACAAACCCATTTATCCACTCATTAATTCATCATTATGGCAGTTACATACCCCTTAAAAGTTTCTCATCTATATACTAACTCATCGCAATTTGATTAAACACCATTTCACATTACACATTTATTATGGAGAAACAAATCATATTTCAACCAGGACTTTTAAAAATGAATTATGAACACACACCACCATGTATTCCAAAAAATCATTCCAATAAAATCATGCCAAAACCAATTCACTACCAAACCCATTTCAATAAAACAACCTTTTTATTGAAAATTGTATCCCATAATTCTATCCAAGACACTATTTTAAAATAAACATTTTAAAAACATTTATCAAATCACATTACATAAAAATTACACAATTTCACACAAGTCCACAAACCATCACTAAATAAAATTTCTACTTTGATTTGTACACCAATTTCACAATCAATTCCAATGAAATTTTTCAATTTGAAACTAATCCTTCACATTATAAATATAGAAGTTTAGAGTGAAGCCACCTACCTCATAAAATATAGTGAAAATTAAAAAGACTCATAAACATCCACAGAAACAGGTTGAAACACCAAAAACCCATATTAGATCTCTTCCCATAGAAACAAAAAAATCCAAATATAATCATATTTGGCATCAAATACCTTAGATATATCTACATCAGAAGTAGATCTAAGAAACCGAGAGAGGGGAGAAGTATTTATATGGAAAACCAAGGAATAACCCTAAGAACAATGACTTACCATGAGAATCTAGCCTCAATACACCAAAAGAATCCTTCAGATCATATTTAGATTGATGGGAGAAACCTTTGTACCCTTTGAGAGGAAGAATTCATATGTTAGGGTTTGGGGGAAAAATGAGGGGTCAAATCTTAATCCTATCCTAGATCCACTGTTGGTAAATCAAGTTTTTAAACCATGTACAGTTAGACATGGGGTTAGAAATACCGTGTGCTAACCGTGATCCAGCTTTTGTCCAAAGAAGGAACCTCACACAGTTGGATCACATAGTTTCCAAACCATGCACCAACCATTATAAAGCTTGTTGTACAACTTTTCATGGTTTCTATGAGGTGGATTTATGGTTTTGAAAAACTATGCCCTTAACCGTGCTCTACCCAGAGTGCACTGCCTCATTTTTCTCATTTTCTTGGGAAAGTTTCATGGTTTCCACTAACCTTATAACAACCATGTAACTTTAAAAAAACCAAAAACATTCCAAAAGGTCTCGAAACCATCCCAAAATTCCCTCAACCACTTTATATACTCATAAATCATAAATAAAGGGTTACATACGTGAACCGAATGTACTATAATTTCCATACCTAAGGAAGTATAAAATAATATATTTGTTATTTTATAAAATGAAAATATGATAAATGTATACCATGATACAAGTAAACAAATGTTTCAAAGAAGATAAAATAATTGTTTGAATTTTTGAAAATTTATTTGATTGTTTATAACAAATATAATTACTTAAATGATTTTTTCATTATAAAATGGGTTTAAAGATTAATATTATGTTTTATTATAATTATAATATTATCTTATTCTTCCATAATTTATTTTTCAAAGAGTCAGAAAATTGATCATAAGATTAAATTTTTTATTTTTCAAAAAAATAAAATAAAGAAGTTTATTAAAAATTAAAGTTTACATTATTTTTTTAATAAAATAGATCTCATTTTTATAATATAAAAATATAAAATGGTAAGGGTGATGTGTTTGAATTTTTATAAAATATTTTATTTTTTGAAAAAAAGTAAAATACCATAAAATATAGTATCTACCATTATATGATAAATACATGATTGATTAAAAATGGGATAATGTAAGAAATCATTCATTCAAAATCACATGAACCATTTAGATTATATATTCATTAGAATAAACATGATTGGTATTCTTATGGAAGAAAATGAAACTAATGAATATAGTATTCAAAAAAACCCCACTCTTCCCTATATAAATACCTCACCGCACCACCCCTTATCCTCGCACCTTCCAAGCCATTGGGATTACCCAAAAATTTCCCAACACTCTTATCATCTCTCTCCCCACATCCATTAAAGCCTTGTGTTCACTAAATACCATTATAAATATCCTTAATGGGTAGTATAATAAGAGACACCCAAAGGAAGGGGTAAATTCAAAACTAATCCCCTTTCAATATTCTTCTTCTTATACCACCCCATATGAATTCCATACACCAGGACATAATAACATATATATCATAAATATAATTTTATATTATTATTATAGTGAAATATCAATCTTATTCCTTCACTTATATTGATTCTAAAACAAAAATATTGTTTAGAATATGGTTGGTTCACCTCTTCAATGAACAACATACATTGTTTTTCACACCACCTTAAAATAGGGTTATAAGAATATTTTTTTAAATATGATGAAAATAAGTATATAATTACATTTTTCATGATTATAAAATGTATGAATAAACTTTAAATTAAATAAAACAAATATAGTTCATGATGGTTGGTAAAACTGACTAAATGAACTAATGGTATAATGATGAAGTTTATACAAAATGAATCTTAACCATACCACAACACATATGAATATTTTGGACCATTTTAATTTCTATAAAGAAAAACTTATTATTTTACTTCAATTATAGGGTTGTAGTTTCTTTTTGAATGATCATCAATAATTATCCACAAGTGATATGACATTTGAACCATGAAACAAACTCCACCATAACAACAAATTAATGATTATATCTCATTGAAATGGTTGTAATGAATATAATATAATTATATTAAGTCAAATATAGATGGGGATGGTTATTAATAATGTAATTAATTAATATAATTAAAATATTAATAATTATAAGTTCAAGTAGAGATTTATTCTAGAACCTAATGTAAAGTATCTCTATGAACCACTATATTTTTTTTGGGTTATTAATTATCACTATTTTCCTTTCATTAACACTATTTTATTAAAAATAAATTATTATATATTCCTTATATATGTTTCAATTATACGTACATAGTTTAACTAACATTTAATTAATTATAAACACATGTTTGAAATATTCTCTTCTTAATTTAATTCATCAAGAAACCCAATTAAAAGGAACCTCTCTATTTATTACCCCTATTTCAAGTACCACTCCATAACGTGCTTTAAACCATACATGATTTTTATAATTTCCAATTTTATTATGGAAACCCAATTTTAGTTTATTTATGGTTTTATGTAATTTTTTATCCCCCTCCCCTCATTACTGATTCTCTACCCATTTTCCTAAAACACTTTGTAAAAGGAATATCTAGTAAATTGTTTCTCCACTCAATTTCAAATATTTAATTAACATGGAAATCCTATTATTTTTTATTTATATATGAATTTCCAAGTATTATTTAAACTTTATTTAATATAATTAATTATGATATGGCCTTTTTTAGGCTCTAATCTATGATTATGAAACCCATTTCATTCCATCCGTAATCCTTATGTTTATGTAATATGATTGATTTTCTTATGTAACACACATATGCATGTACATGTTATGATGGTTTATCCCAAATATTTATCCAATCAATTGGTTAATTTTTAAATCACTATAGATTATATGTATGGGATTATGGATTAAAATTAATCCATTGTGGGACTATGTCTACAATGTGTTGTTGTCTTGAAAGTTAAACTTGACTTGTGATTATGTCATGTTTTACGTTGTTTCCATGATCTAATGATTTCATGGTCTTATTTTTACATGTTCTTTATTTCATTACCACATATGATGATTTATGATATTTTACTTTTATGATATCATGTTACACATTTTCCCTCAAAATTTATCTTTATTTGTCCATATTAGACATTATAGATCATCGATTTTGATTATATATTCCCAAAATTATCCTATTATTTTTTAAAATGATAAATGGATTTAACAGAATAATATAGTGGTTAAAATAATTAAATTTTAATTTATATTCAACTTTCTGTTTTACATACCTAGTCTTGAAAATATACTTGTTATATCATTCTTTGGGTTGTTCTTGTTGGATATTTGAGTTAAAAAATGTTAAAAAATGTGTAAAATTAAATGGTCTCTATAGTTAGAATTAAGGAAAGGTATATTTATTTTTTGGGATTATGACTAGGATACATTAGTGGGAACCCTGGGGTTGAGTCTATTTATAAGAGAGTATCATAAAATTTTGGTGAAGTATGGAGTGAGTAGTTTCATAGAAGTTACATCCATGTATGGATATTGCAAGAGGATGTGGATATGGAATATATTTACATAGAGAAACTATCCTAAAAAAGGCTCATTGGGAATTAAATTAACCTATACCTAGTGTTAACCAATGTGGTCTTGCTACATAACTAATTTTGAACTCCCTAGGGATATGGTTTTGAAAATTAACAATATTTTTATTAACCATTATGATGGACTTGAATCGATTGTTATGTTATGAAAAAAATTTCCATGTAAAAATGATATTGAAATTTAGAGAAATTTGAATTACTATATAAATTTAATTTATATTTTATTAGATATAAGATTATAGTTTACCTTTTATATTATTTTTAGTTTAGGTATTATCATCCCTAGATTTTTTCATTTTTATTTAATAGAGTGAAATATGATGAATTGTTATGATATCCAATGTGATAGGAAATATGATAATTCCTCTAATGAGATTCTTAAATTGAGGGGAATATGAGCTAAGAAATTCCTTACAGTACCAGATCATCAGGATCATGTTATGAATAATAACATAAATCATGTAGAACACCATCCTTCTCCTAAGAAAGATAAAATTGTGGGTGAGTTGTTTATGTGACTAAGACCACCGAGATTTAGTGGATATTATAATCCCCTCATTATAGAACAATTGAATTACTCCATTTATATGTTATTCTATGTCCTATAATACTTAGAATAATCAAAATTTGTACTAGTTTTTTTTCACATGGAGGGGGAAACTGGTCAATGGTATAAACATATCAATAACATTAATCACATAGAGGGTTCCATGTCAACCCATTTAAAAAGTGAATTATCTAGAAATAAATAAAAAACCAAGGCCTTTAGTCTATTCTGGTTAATCCCTTAGTGGAAATTGATTTCATATAATTAGAAGGATTTGGGAAAATATTTTATAATTAAAAATTTATCTAAAATCTCTATCATAAAATGTTGAGAGTTTTACTTAAAATTAATTAAAAGGATGATTAGTCTATTAGGTTGTATGATGAAGAAATACTAAGGATTTCATGGCATTACATCAACTTTTCCATCAACATTGAAAGTAATGTGGATCACTTCTTTAGTTGATTAAATTCAAGACAGTGAAAACAATTGGTGATTCAAGATTTTGATAGCTATAAAGATATTATTTATTGTTCCCTTAAGGTTGAGATAGATATAAGTGATTCTCAGTGGTCTCATATTTATAGAGATAAATTTTTTAAAATGTAGTTTAATTTATAACGATCAATGGATAAATCCCAGGGAGGAAAGAAAACTCATATATCCATGTGTAAAATGAATGGGAAGAATCATCCTAGAAACTATCTCAATGGAACTAAGATTTGCTTCTATTTTGTAAAAGAGGAACATATGGATCATAAATGTATAAGAGATATATATAATCCCACTAAATAAATGAAATAAAATAAGGACTCAATCAACACTTAGTATGTATTACAGTGTTTAAAATGCAAGGAACAAATTCATTTTTCAATTAATTACCCTGATCCAAGGGTTATTAGAGATAATCAAGGGCAATAAACTATATGGACTAGTGAGAAATGAAGGACTACGATATAGATTCTAAATAGGTGGAACCCAAAGATGACATGGTGAAATATACTCTAGTTATTCATTAAATAATAAAAAATTTACTATTAAGTTTTAGTTCAACAAATTCCTTCATATCATGACAGTTTAGTAAAATTATTCAAACACCACCTGAAAACATTGGGGTTAAGCTATCTATGATAAAAATGGATCAATTATTATAAAAAAATATGAAAATAATCACCAATTAGTGCTTACAGATTAAACCTCCAAGAAATTATTTTCAGGTATCTATTACTAGAATTTTATTCTATATTTGGAATGGATTAGTTATCCTTGTCTAAATACAACATCATATGTTGGAAAAGGGAGATCACTCTTTACATCCTAAGTCATCTTCTGATTCCTTACACATGTAAAGAGGAAGATGAATCCCTTATGGAATCTCATTATTAGGCATTGATATTATTTCAGTATGAATGATCATACCTTTCTCAAATGATTGATAAAAAAGAGATAATCAATCATGAAGATATCCCCATTGCGAGGGACTATAATGATGTATCTTAGGAAGAGTTTCTTGGTCTCCCTTCTGATTGAGAGGATATCTTCATAATTGACATTATACATATATCTCTATCTAAATCTAAGAAGTATTATAGAATAACCACCATTTATTTATAATAAATGCATAAGCAATTTCAATAGAATCTGGAAAAGGGTTTTATGTGCCTAAGTGTGTCACATTGGGGTGCACCAATTATGTTCATCGAAAAGAATGATAGTTCAATGTCCCTATTCATTGATTATTAAGAAATCAAAAAAATCATGATAAATAATAAGTATCCCCTGAAATGGATTTATAAGTTGTCTCATCACCTATGCGGGGACCACTATTTATCCTAGGTGGAACTTTGGTCGATGTATCACCAATTAAAGGTGAGGAAGTATACTATTCTTAAGACTACCTTAAGAACATGGTATAAACACTATTAATTCATATTGATTCCCCTTAGACTCACCGATTCCCTAAAAATACTCAAAAAATTAATGAATATATTCTTTATATATTACCTTTAAAAAATTTCCATATTCTTTATAGATGATATTTTTTAATACTGCAAAAGAGAGGGAAGCATGAAGGGAATTTGAATACTATGTGAATTTTTGATATGAGAAGATATATGTATACAAATTATGAGTTTTGGATGGAGGATTTATCAGTGTTAGATAAATTTATATTCAATAAAGAGATATTCATATGTTATTTTAAGATTAAGGAAATTGAGAAGTCTCACACACAAACATTTGTAATGGATATCAGTAGTTTCCTTGGATTGGCTGGGTATCGCTGATGATTTTTAAAGAACTTATAATTATTCTCAAACCCTCTAACCAAGATGAATTGAAAATGATTTATGTTTATTTGGAATTATGATAGTGAATATAGTATCAAAGAATTGAAAAAGAGGCTTATTAGAACAAAAATACTCACACTTCCCTCAAGTGGGTAAATATTAACGGTATACAGTGATTCTTAAAAGAAAGGCCTGGGTTGTGTACATATGAAAAATGATGAAGTTATCACCTATGAACCATAGAAGTTGAAATTCATGATTATTACTATCAAATTAATGAATTATAATTGTATAATATAATGTTTACAATGTTTTTTTGGCATTATTATCTCTAGGATTAGATTAATTAAATATAAATGAATCATAAAATCCTAAAATAAATATTAATATAGAATGATATTAATAAGAACCAATATATATGGTTAAAGCTAATCAAGGACTATGACTACATAATCAAATAATATCTGTAGAAAAAAATAAACTAGACGATTCTCTAAGTAGAAATAATTTGAAAACATTATCAATGACGAGGAATGAGAAGTATCAAATCATTGTAAACATTAAAAGTATAGACATGTGAATCATAAAAGAAGGAACATTATTATTCCTTTATAAAATAATTTCTCATCCATCCCATCTGGATATGATAAAATATATTCAATAGGATGACGTCGAAATAAAAATTAATGTTGAATCTATAAGAAATAGGGGATACATGGATTTAAAAATTGATGAAAAATGAGTTGTAAGATTTGGGTCATGAATATGTGTACCATAAAATATGGAAATAAATAAGGTGTTATTGAATGATTCACATAGATCAACCTTCCCCATCAACCCAGTAGGAATAAATATGTATTGATATCTATTAGTGCACTATTTTTTTTGGATAATATAAAGAAGGAGATCATGGAATAAACATCCAATTAATTTTCATTTTATCAAGTGTAACAAGAGAGGTAAAATTCCACATAAAAATAGAAGAGAAATCATGATAGATTTTCACTTGAATTCTAAATAAATACCGATTAGTTAATTATCTATGGACTCAAAAATATTTTGTTAACTTCATTACTATTAGATGAGACTTCACACACGGTCAACATCTAAGGATATACATCATTGAAGTGGTGAGGCTGTATGTGACACCACTATCAACTATATCCAATTTAGATCCAAGGTTTATCACTATGTTATAGAAAATTATCTAAAATTATCTAAACACTAATTTCAACATCAATTACTCATGTTATACCAAAATTGATGGCCAATCTATGGGGACTATCCAAACACTTGAGGAAATTTGAAAGCATTATCCAAGGACTTGAAAAGTTGATGGGATAAACATTATCCTATGGTTAAGTTCTGATAAAATAATAGTTTCTACTAAAAAATATAAACGTAACTATATAATTCTATTTAGGGAATATTTATAGAAAAATAACATGATTTTATATAGTTGGTTAATGCAAAATGCTAGGACTAGAAATCGTTTATGTAATATACAAAAAGTTCAAGACTCTTTTGCATCACATCAATCGTACTTAAAGTCGATAGCAGAGATATGATGACAATTTTGATAAGATATAGAGTTTGAGGATGGATATAAATAGTTCCTATAAATATATCCATATAATATAGTCTTGATATTTTGGAACAAGGGAAATCTAAGTCCTAAGTACATATGCGACTTTGATATTCTTGATCGCATCTGAGTTGTGGCCTATATATTAACACTACCACCACTCATGTCTCCATTAGATGAAATGTTCTATATATGCCTATTGAAAATGTACATACTATACCCCTAATATGTACTATATTTAGAGGTGGTAAAATTAGAAAATTATATATTATATGAGGAGAATTTCTTGAAAATATTAAATCATAGAGACAAATTTTACGCAATAATACAACTCACATAGTCAAAGTACTATGGTGTAACCATAAGTATGAGAAGGTGAAATTGGAACTAGAGAATGAAGTTAAGAAAAAATTCCCTCACATTTTTCACCATATTAAGTAAAAAATTCAATCATGAAATTTCTTAAGGGTGGAAGAATGTAACAACCAATAATTTTAACAATGTTATTTCCCATCATATAAAATGTGTTATATTTAGTAATTTAGTATTATATAAAGAACATAAAAAGAATAATTCAAACAAGAAATTTTTTATTATATTCAATTAGAAAATATATTTAGATAATAAATATTTAAACGTGAATTAAAAATATTACAATCAGATAAAAAATAGAAAATAGGATTACTATAATACAAAAATTTAGATATGCTCGATCCACCAAATTAACTAAAATCAAGAACAACACCTTAGAAATGAAACAAAATATTTTTAACACAATATTATTCCTAAAAATAAAAAAATATATATCCTTGATAGAAAATAAATGTGATTGACTAATAAATAAAATATGTTGTATTTATAGAAAGTATGTAACCTATATACCCATTTCAAATATAAACATATTAATATTAATCTTAATTTTGTTATATTAATTAGACTATTGAAATAGTAATATAACTATTAAGAATAGTAGCATAGCCATTATAATAGTATTCTAACCTCTGGAAGTGAAAAATAATATTTTTATCTTAAAAAATGAAAATACGACATATTTATTTCATGGTAAAAGTAAATAAAAGTTTCAAAAATGATAAAATAAGACTTTGTGATTTTATAATAAATTAATATTTTATTTATATATTTATAATTAATATATTGAATTTTATGAAATATTATTTTCATGAAATCGGTTTACAAAATAATTTTTTTTATTATTATGATAATATAATTTTATGAGACCATATGTATTTTTTAAAAGGGTTGGAAAATCAATAATAATATTAAACATGGTATTTTTCAAATAAATAATGATTTTAATTAGAAATTAAATTTATCATATTTTTAAATATATTTTAATAAAATTTATTTCATATTTTTAATCTAAATGATGAAAATGGTTATGTTAAATTTGTGATATTTTTATAGAATAATTGAATTTTTAGTGAATAGGGAGATACACTAAAATATGGTATTTAACATTATAAGTTAAAAACATGATTTATATAACATGGGATGATGTATTTCTATAATAGTCTGAAATTAAACTCACCATTTAATTTATATAGTTCCAAGAATCAATGTTATTGGTAGTCTTGTTAAAAAATAGTAAACTAATGAATATAATATTTAAAAATAACTCTCTCCTACACTTATAAGCTCCACTCCTTCTCCTATAAACATATAAGAATTGTATCTTAACCAAAATACATAAAAAACTCTCATAATATATTTTCTAATTTGCTTAAAATACATTCTCACACCCAATACCATTTCAATGAGCCTTGAGTGGTAGCCTAAGAGGAGAAACCCAAAGGAATAGGTAAATCCTCAACTAAAAGTCATTCAATATTATTTTTTTCTAACACCCCAATATGGTATACATACACCTAGAAATAGACAAATTAGTATGTTAAATACACTGTTATGGTATTATTATGGTGGAATATCAATCTTTAACTATCCCTTATACTGAGTCTAACATGAAAACATTGTTCAAAATATGGTTGGTTCACCACCTCCCGGAACAACATACTTTGTTTTCTCACCTCCTTTATGATTGGTTAAAGAAATATTATTATAGTAAAATATGATGATAATAATTATATAATAACATATTTCATGATTCCTTTATGTATTGATAAAATTTGAATTAAATAAAAAAATATAGTTCATATGGTCGACAAAACTGCCTAAATTAATTAACAATATAATAATAACATTTATATTAAATGATTCATCAAAATTTTTGAAAACATATGTATATTTTGGAAAATTTTAATCTATTTAAGAAAATTAATATTTTTTTATTTTACTTCTATGTTTGTAGTTCTATATTATAAGAACATACGTAATTATAAACAAATTATCCGACCTTAGAACCATGAAATGAATGCCCCCAAAATAATGAAATTTAAATTTATATCTCCCTAAAACTGTTCAATATGAAAATAATATAATTATGTTATATAAAATATTGACATTAAATTTTCTTTAATTAAGAAATTAATGAATATAATTTTATTATTTATGATGTTCTATTCAATGGTAGAATGATTCTAGATCCTACGGTAAGGGATCTTTCTAAACCACCATATTTTATTTAGGTTATCATTTCACACTCATTACCATACTTTTTATATAACCCCTAGTTTAAAGTAAGTAACCATTTATTTATTTATTTTAAGTATTTAATGAATTTGGGATATGTTTTGGTAGGATTGGAGGAGTTTTTGCGTGTTTTTAGGATTTTCTGGAGGTAATGGTTTATGTGTGGTTAGTAAAAACTAAGTACTATAGGATAGTGGGAGTTAGATAGGTGCATAGTTTGGTGCATGGTTTGAAAAACCCTTGCTTTCACATAAGAAAAACAATTATTTTTTAATAGATAAATTTTTCTAGGTTGGCACATAGTTTTTCTAGATTTTTGATACAACCGCATGAGGTTCTCCTTGAGGTAGTGACTGGCACACATTTTTTGCATGGTTTTCCGAATTGTGCACATAAACCTTGATTGACTATAATTTAGATCCATTTTTTTAAATATAAATAATTTTAAAAATATCACCCCAACCATTTTTTACACAATCCACCCTTACTAAAATTACTATCCTCCCAATGGTTTTAGAGACCCTTGACTTCGATCTAGAAGAAATCTTTTGGAAAATCATGGTGTGTTGGAGGATGGATTCTATGGTAAGTCTTCATTCAGGATTATTTTTCATTAGTTTCTTATTAATTCCTCTCTTTGATTCATATATATAGTCCTTTTGGGTATATCTATGCTGGTTGATGCCAATCATGTTGATATAAGGTTGTGTTGATGTTAAGGAACAAGATCTAATGTAGTTATTTTGGATTTCAACCCATTTTGTTGAATATTTCTTGTCATTCTTCATTTTCACCTATGTTTTCAGGGTAGGTGGATTCACAATCGACTCCACTAATTAGAAAATTATATCTTGTAATCATATTTTTTCAATTGATTAATATTGATTGTGATATTTATGTTCCTTGAATATTTAAAACCCTCTTTTGTGATGATTTATGGAATGATGGAAATTGATTGTTGTGAAAAGTACTTTGTTTAAAATTTTAAAATGCTGATTTTAAATTACAATTTTTTATTCATGAACTTTTTTGATTGAAATTTTTTCAATAAAAAATATCTTTTATAGAAATTGATTGAAATGGTTGGTCTGGAATGGTTTTGGAATACACAGGTTGGTGTGAGTTCATTCTTTCGACATGACTCTGAATAAGGGGTGTGTACCATTAGGGTACAAGGGACATGACCCCAAATAAGAGGAATGTTCTATTGGGGAATAAGAACAATTACCATATAGTAATGACTTTGTGGATGGATGGAAAAATGTTCATTAGAATGAAACTGTCACTAGAGCATGTTTATATGTGTGTATACATATGAATCAGTGAATGGGTATAACAAAAAGAGACGTCAGATGGTTTAAAAAGTTGTTTTTTATTTTTATTCCTTAAAAAATGTTTTATATTGAAAATAAGTTTTGTTTTTTGAATTATTTTTCATTAACATAAACTATTTAAATTATTTTAAATGTTTTTATTTAAATTTTTTATATAAATGTGCTAACTTTTTCAATCCTATTGGAAAAAGTAAGGATGTAATTTTCGGAAAACCTAATGAGTTTCATTAATCACCCCATCCTTTGGAACATTGGTGTATTTTTAGAAATTTTTTATCGAGACACAAGTAAATGAAATTTATCATATTTTATTAGTGATTCATCGTGATACCTTGTTAATGGGTTGTGGAGTTGGAGGTTAGAGAATTTTGGGAGCTGTGGAGTTACTTATTTTGTGCCTTTGAGTTTTGATTGCTATCATCGTCCGCTTGTACTCTGATATGGTTCTTATTTATTGTCGGTATAGTTTTTTGTTTAGTATCACATGAGATGTATTAAATTTTTATCTTTCATCATATAGTAGTTGTCGATTAAGGATATCATGTTTAGTTTATTTATGTTAAAAAGGAAAAATCACCCCTACTATAAATGAATCCCTTTGCATTTATGGCCAATCTTTGGTGTCTTGGGTATTTCACCAATTTTCTTGTAATATCCTACCACCTTCTCAAGATAATGTGGATAGGAAGGATTCTAAAAATGTTATTAGGTCTGGTCATTCCATTTTTCATTTTGGTGAAAATGGGATTGGTTTTGGGTCTTGTATTTGTCAAATCATTCTAGTTTATTCATTGAGTTGGGATAATGTCCTGGAGTAGGATTTTCAGAACTAGAAATTTAGAGAATAAAAAAATAACAGTTAATATATTTCTTTTTAACCTCATGTTACCCAGGAGTTAGATACATGAGTGTTTTGAGACACTTATAGGAGTTATAATCTCATTGTCACGAGTTTATCCAATGAGAATATCATGACATGACTTGCTATGAATGACTTCCACTAAGAGTGAATATTTAATTTTGAATAATGATTTATGATTTGGTGAAAAATAATTGATTTTTTAAAATTACTAAAAAAATTTCTAATGTTATATTTTGAAAAGTAATGGAAGATATATTTTGAATACAGTTTGATTTTCAAAAGCATTGTGGAATTTTATAAAATGGTCGAAATTGGAAATTGATGGATTCTAGAAAGAAATGTAGTGGAATATTTGATGTGGTAGAATTTTTAATTTTTAAGACTTTGGTTTCTAGAGAGTGAGATATACAAAATTTTGTTTTATTATAGAAAATGGTACTTAATAGTCATAGAAGAAACTATCCGGAAGAAGCTGATGAAAATGTAGTCTCACCTAAACCACAGGTGAACCAAAACCTGTATCAGAATATTATCTAGGCTTTTCAAAGATATGTATAAAGAGAAAAATAGGATGAAATAGCACAATATTATTGTGTTTCTCAGTTCCAAATGCAGAGTCCACCCATCATTCAGAGTGATTCTGAACCAGAGAATGCATAGGTGTAGCAGAATATGACAAATCAAATATTTGATTTCCTCAGCACACCAAGAGAGATGAAAGTCAATTTCCCAAAATATACGCTGGAGGATCTTGTAGGGCAGTGATGGGATTTATCGGTTCAACAAAAATTAGACCAAGGCATAACATGAGATTATTTCAAAGAATTATTCAATACACAATTAAATCCTCACATGTTTAGGATTTCTAGAATGATGGACATTTTCATCTTGAACTACTTGAATCAATCAATGATAGAGTATAAGGATAAATTTATTAATACATTCATCTATATTCTTAAATTTGCTTCTAGGGAATCCTTAAAGGAATGTATTTTTTTAATTGGGGATGAGGAAATATATTTTCTTGAATATTTTTATTCTTTCTATAATGGATTGAACATAGATGGTCAATAGAGAAATGGTGGTAGAAAGATACATCTGAAAAAAATAAGGGTAGATGGATAATATTGATACCTAAGGTAAATATTGGTAACTATAATGATAGGAATAAGAAGAAGAGAGAGACACATATCCATGGTAGTGGTATGACTCAAAATTATATGGCTGGATTAGTGATTCTTCCCCCATGACCCCAGAGAAATCCTGGATGTTTTAAATGTGGTTCATTTGACCACATGTAGTGTGATCATACAGAACCACATAGAGAATTCTATAATTTCAACTAGATGGGAAGTCATTAGTTCTATTGTCATATATATCCATGTTCAATTTCTCAGGACACATATCATTTTTATAGACATCGATTGATTTAACGACAAGAGGGAATAAGAATACCTCTCACCAGTAGAATGGAGCTTACCATGGTGAATCTAGTAATACCATGACTCTACAATAAGGGAGACCTAAACATGGTAATAATGAATAATTTTAGTGATTTAGAAATTTTATGAAGCTAACCAAGTGACTGTGGATGATAAATCTGGACCATCGAGGGTGAGAGGTATGATTCTTTTTAGTTCTACCATTATGAAAGATCTCTTTTCTATGGGTTCATCCCCATTGTTTATTCCTTCATGTGTTGTTGAAATTCTGGGATTTTGTATTGAAATTATTCTTTCATATATGAAACAATAAACTCCTCTTGGATAAAGAAATTGTGAAGAATTTATATGAAAAGCATGTTCTACAAAAATTGATGGAGCCGAGTTGATGTGGGATTTCATTATTCTTGAGATGGATTTTTATGAAACAATCCTGGGTATAGATTGTCTATAAAATTTCAAAGATCACATTGAATGTTATGCATGATTATTTAGTTTTATAAATATGGATGGTATCGAGAACCTCTTTAGAGGAGACCAGAATGTATAGTAAGGTAAAACCAGATTTTTGGAAGTCGGAACTATCTAATACCATTTGGAACCATTGACCATGGCATCGATGTATGAGATTGATAATTTCAATTTTCTATATGTTTTTGATCAATTTATATATGTTTTTCTTGATAATTTATTAGGGTTTCTTTCCACAAGATAAGTGGAGTTTAATATTGATCTATTATATAGAACTAGTCTTTTCTAACTTTTTTCGTAATGAATTTAACAAAAAATATAAGGGAATGTAATTTCCAATTGGAAGAGTTGGAATGAAAAGGATTCATGCATCCTAGTATATCTCTATTTGAATTACCAGTCTTGTTTATGTATGGATTATCATAATCTTAACCAAGTTATGTATGGATTATCATAAGCTTAACCAAGTTCGATTTTGTACCTTTTCAACTTTTTTGGAGATAACATGGCCAATGAAATGTACATCTTAAAGATACTGTCTCTTGGAAAACCCCAAAGAATGTATTTGAGATATGTAGTTTCATTTTCTCAACTAGTTTTTACCAATGATTTTTTGTACCTTTTCATGACTATATTCATAATGGAAAACTATGATAAGGAATGGTTTTCCATTCCAATGGGATGAGGAATGTTAGATTTATTTTCAAGATCTTAATGTTCACCTTACATTATCACTAATATTTATTTTTCCAGAATCTGGATAAGGGTAAAAGGTGTATTTTGATACCTCAAGATATGGGTTTTGATTTTTTATCAAACATGGGGATCATGTTGTTACTAATGGCTCATGTTAGTTATTGTTTCATGAGAAAAACTACCCCAAAAATGATATTGATTTAGCTGTTATAATCCACGATTTTAAGACATGGCATCACTACCACTTTACCAATAATTTTATTGTGTTTATGGATCATAATATCTTGAAACATATTTTCTCAAAAATCAATTTTAATCCAAGACATTGAAGATGGATTAAATATCTCCAAATGTTTTTCATTGACCTTAGCTATACATAGGGTAAAGGAAATTCGGTGCCATAAACATTAAGCATAAAGTCAAATAGTTAATTGGAAAAAGAGGCTTTAGATCAGTGGTAGTTTATTTCAGTTATAGCTAACATGAATTTAGATAGTTAGGATTGAGATAGTGCTGAGGTTTTATTTCTAGTTTCATCAGTTCCGGATTTGGTGGATATGGTTAAAAAGGCACATACATTGGATTCAGAATACATTTGTATTTTGTCAAAAATCAGTGGTTGGGATACCATTGGGGGTTGGAACCTAGATGAGAGATTGGTTTTGTTATTTCTAGTTCATATGATCATAAATTTATCTTGATAGGAATAAATTCTTTAAGCCTTCCACTATTCAAGATGGTTTGTTCATCTTGTAATATAGAAGATGAATAAGTCAATGAAAGAAATATTTTAGTGGGTTGGAATGAAAGAAAAAATGGTTGTGTTTGTTAGGAGATGCCTCACATGTCATCAGGTTAAGGCTTAGTATCACCTCAAGGATGTTTCACTACTAGATGAGTAACTGCAAGATGATTCACTACTAGGAGGAGTAACAGTCAGATGGGTGGCCACCAGACAAGTCACTAACATACGAGTCACTCCAAGGAGGGGTCCCCTCCAAATGAGTCATTTCTAGATGAGTCCCTTCCAGATGAGTCACCACCAGACCAGTCCCGGCCAAATGATTCCTCACCAGATGAGTCCTCACCAGATGAGTCATTACCAGACGAGTCACCACTAGAAGGAGTGCCCCCCCAAACAAGTCACTTCCAGATGATTCATCTCCACACTATTCACCAATAGAAGACCCCCACCTAACAAGTCAACATTGGGATGAGACATCGTTGAAAAAATGTAAATTTGAAAAAATATTGAAATGAATCAATATTGGAATGAATTTTATTTCTCCAAAACACCTTGTACTACCCCCATAGACCTCATACATCATATTTTTTAAAATGTAATGGGCTGGAAGGTATGGGCCGTTACAAGACATGTTTGATATTTTATACCAAAACCTATCTTATATGGAGTATTCACATCTCTATTGACTTATAATTTAGTGAATAACTCTCATTTAAATATATTTGAATATCCAATTTATGGTAATCTTCTAATGTTCTTTTGATTTTAGTGTTATTATTTCCATAATGATTTTTTATCTTAGTTTTTCTTTACAATGATATGATTTATATTCACCAATTTATTCCTCTTATTGGTATCAATATTGACCATGAAATTATTTTTTATAATAAATTTCATGAAATATAATGGATTAATGAATCCATAACATGTTTTATCTTTTATTTATTTTCAATTCAAAATATTAACGTTGTAATAGATTTTGGAAACTCAATTATTTTTCATTTAATTTTGATTGTTCTTCTTGAAATTATTTCATATAATTTAAAAACATTATGAAATTTGATTTTTTATGTAATATTTTATCATTTTACCTTACGAATTTACATTTCTAACACTTAAAACCATTTATAATTTTTATTAATTCATGAATTATGATACCTATACCGAATTTGTTTAATTCATATTTCCATTCACTGTATTAAAATTTTATTCCTTGAGAATCATTATTTTATGATTTATAATTTATTCTATTTTCTATTTAATAATGTTTTCCCCTTTAATCTCTGAGAAACATTATTTCTTGAAGTCTAAGATTATTTCTTAATATAATTCTTATAACACACACACACACACAAAAACACACACACATATATATATATTTGTTTGGATTAGAAATTCTCACCCAGAAACTCATGACTAGGGAAAAAAACACAAGAATTACATGGGACTATAGTAATGAAGCACAAGATAATCAATTATTAAAATGTTATATCCTTCTTGAAAAAGAGATCTAAAAGTGGAGAAGAATGTAAATAGTTCATCCTATATAGGATGGTATTCTAGGAGTTTTTTTCTCTATATTCCACTCATGAAATGTGTGAATAAATTAAATGCCCTCTTTGATAAATTTAGTTCACCTCCAAATGTGACATGAGATTATCTAGGGAGTAGGGTCATGCCCATAGAGGGAGTTTTGGATAAAAAAGACTCTCTTTCCAATGTAACAAGCCTGATATTTTTCACTCTATAAATCCATTAGTACTTTTTAAAGATCTATTATTGATTATTATTCAAAAATTAAATATTTTCAAAATGTTTTACATAACATTTTGTAAACTTCATGTCTATTTCATGTATTTTTATTGATATTTATTTCCAAATATGGATTCTAAAAATTCCATATTTTTAATTTCTCAAAAATGGACATTTTGAATGTGATTAATAGACAATATATTTTCAATACTTTTTATATATTTTTATGTTAATATATCCCCTCCAATTTCCTTTTATTATTTGAAAATGCTTCAATTTTTGGAATGTTTATGATTTTTGAGATTAATTCTAAAAAATCTTTAATTATTGAATTTTAAAAGTAATTTTTCACTTTTTTATTTTGGTAATTAAATTTTCAATACTGCTCCAATTAAAGAAATTATTTTTAAAAGAATTCATTGGATCCTGGGATTAATTTCTTCTGACTAGTCTATATGCGGAATTGTCTATTTGGAAGCTCAAAGAAATCATCCAAAATAGAAGATGAATAGTAAGATAAAATCGACCTACCTTAAGTAAATAAGGCATAACCAGATCTATAGAATTAAAAATGTAGTGATTCTATCTCAGGAATAAATAGTACTCTAAATATGTGTTATCATTAAATATCATGGAGAAATAAAATCATTAAATTGGTTTATGAATGTGTAAAAATAGAGGATGTTGAAGAGACACATGAGATAAGAAAATATATCCTATGTAATTTGAATATAACATTTTCACCAAGTGTTTAATAGATATAAAATATTGTGGGTGAATATATATTGCACGTGTGAAAAAATTCTATGTTGTAAAAAATTCCATATTTAGCCTCCTATATGGAAACATTTTCGAAAACATTTAGCAGATAGAAATAAGAGTGTCAACATTCCACCCCTCTTCATTATATATTTTAATCTCCATTTATTTTCAAGGAATAGTTAAAAAATGGAGTTTATCTAGAAGGATTGGGTATTCTAAAGAATTTGTTTTCTAATTGAGAGAGTCCATCTATGTTTGGATGAACTCCAACTCACAGTGGATAACGAAGTTCTAAAGGCATGTCCATTTTGAGATCCATTTTTTTCAAAACTATTTTCATTTGAATTGATATAGAAAATTTATTCTTGATTGAAGGATATATATATAAATATATTTATTAATTTTTTCACTTTATACTATTTTATTCTATATTTTATATGAACTTATAACAATAAAATAATTATCTTGTCATATAAATTTTTTGGCCGAGGTCTCCCCATTGAACATAACCAATTCAATTAGTTTCATTTTCTTGGAGGGTTTTTGGAAATCAAATCACTTTTACAAGAGCATAAAAACCCATATTTGATGTACCTATATTGTTTTGAGGTAATTTACATGTATGTTTTTTTATTTATGTATACATTTTGAAATAATATCAAAAAATATTTTTATACAATGATTATTGGAGTGTATAAGGATCTAATCTTCTCCACTACTGATATCTTTAGTCTACACTTTTTAATTCATATTTATTTTAATTTATAATATTTGACATCAATTTATAATCATAATATTATTATTTTATTTAACATCATAATTTTTAACACAATATTTAACAAAAAGAATCTTATAACTGGACAATTTGATAACTTTGTCTGTATCCTCCTTCATATATAACCTCATGGTCACCACTGTGCTAAATTTTAAAGATGGAATTATTTAATGGGATATCATTAAAAAACCCCTTTCATCAATTTTCACTATATTCATAGATTTTTTATATGTTTTCTTTTAATTTGTTTTTTGAATTTATAGATTTTTATACACTAATTAAGAGCCATTAAAAAGGGATTTCCACAATGTCTACTGTTATCCTAGTTCTGATTTCAAATAATATGAGGTTTTTTGTAATGAAAAAATTTTAAGATATCAATTACAAAAAATAATTTAAAGACTCAGTGAAATTATTTCATGATATAAAAATTATCTCATACTTTAATGAAATGTTTTCATGATTCAAGAATCAAGAAAAAATTGAAACCTACCAATACATTAAAATAATTAAAATAATTAAAATAAAAAACAGAATCCCAATAAAATGAAAACCTTACCCCCCACTTCTAATATTTAAGGACCTTTTCTTAATGAGTTGAGAGCTGAATTTTTCCTTTTGTTTGAAATTTTATATTTAAAGGGGAACTATAATATAGAAATTCATGTATAGGCACATGCTTCTCTTAAAAAAATATTACATTTTTAGATGACTATTCAATAAATTACAAAAAAATATTCATACGGATTATAATGTTATAGTTCCTTTGGAATCATGGAAACATAAAAAATTGATTATAAGATTTATATATTATCTCCCACTTAATTCCTTATTAATTAAACCCTTCTTAGAAATATCAAACATAATACCTATCATCATAAGTTGTGGAAAATAATCCTAAGAAAATGTGATCCTCGATTCTTAGTAAGGGTAAATTTGGTAAACATATGAACAAAACATGAGCATAAGGGTATGCGAACATGAGCCTAATATATGAAAACCATGCCATGAATATTAAGGATCAAAATCTATAGTCAAAGAAAAAATATCGGATGTTCATAAGACATGAGTCATAAGGAAATAAAAGAACATGAGAAATGAGATCATAACATTGACATAAGACATGGAATTGTTGTATACACATAATCATATAAAATAATTTTCCTACTATTAATGTATAATTTAAAAAAATATAATAGTGGAATGGGTTATATCCATAAAAATAGTCATAGTAGTGAAGGTTAAGTCCTTAGACTATCATAGTGGAAAAATTCCCTTACTAAATTGGTTTTACTCCCCATTCCAATCATTTTTAACTCATAAGATATCAATATTTACCCAATTCATTTGTGGGAGATATAGGTCCCACCCTTCATCTAATGAAAGTCATATATATGTGTGCCACAAGATAATAAAAAAATTCAACCTATCATACAACATGAATAGAAATAGTTTTCATAAACATTTCATCATAACATAATCTGTATAAATGAATTAGGTTTCATAATCATTTAATCATTTCATCAAAGAATATCCCATGTAAAAAGAAGGGGTTTTGATATGAATTTTATCATGGTGCAACTCATGGAAGATAAATTTGTTTCATAATCATATTTTCATCATAAACACAAACCATATAGAGAAATAAAAAGAATGGTGACCTTGGATCATATACCCAGTAAATAATATGTTAAATAAAAGGATTACATATGAAATGAAAGTTAATTTGAAAGATCACTTGTTACATTTATTGAAGATAACATATCTTCAAAAATCTGTTTATAAAACAAAAAATTAAAAAAACATATTTTTGGATTTATTTTCATTGAAAATATCCTTAAAAATAAAATGTAATATTCAAAGAAAATAATTTTCATAATTTATGAAATTTTTTTCATTACTTTTAAATTAAAACAAATATTACATTCACATTTTCCATAAAATCTAAACTGACCTTGATTAGAAAACTACATGAATATTCCTTTCAAAAAATGTTATAAAAAGTATAAAATGGGTAAACATGTATTTAAAATATATTTTTGATAATTCAAAAACATATTAGAATGCATTATTTTGGAAGAAAAAGTTTTTTTTACTAAAAAGGGAAACAAAGAGGATTTTTATTAAAATCATTATTCTGAAATCTAGAGTACATAAAAGAAGGAAAATTAAGGGAAAATTTTTATTCTCATGATATAATAAGAGGATCAGTAAATTAATTATTTTTTTATGATATGGATTATAATATTTCATCATTGTAAACATAATCATAAAAAACATAATAAATGATGATATTTTATCATAAACCATTACCACTTTGGTATATTGAATCATATACCACAATGAAAGAATAAAATTAAATGAAATAGAAAATGGAATGATAATAAATAAATTTATCATATTATATTTTAATGTGTATTTATAAATACCTCTTAAAACAATATAGGTACATAACATAACATATGTCTCAAATAAGTAAAATTGAGATAAAACCCCTTACCGCATTGGTAAATTTTGAATAGTAAACCCTATTAAAGAGATATTATCAAATGGATATGTAAATACCAATAATATTTAAGATAATAATAATAATTTACATTCTTTTGAATTTTATACACCACATAAAAGATATAGGTGGTGAATATGGCATGAGTCTCAGAGTAGTAAAATGTGAGACAAAAATCTCTTACCTTAAGTCATGACTTCCTTCAAATGAATAAAACCCTTATGTACAGTAAAAATAAGTTTATTATATATATATATGTATTAGAGAACCATAATTATATATACAATACAATATATTATTTAATTATGACCTTTTATTACCTGTTTATTTACAGTTACATGTTAAAGTAACGTTTTAGGAAATAATTGTTTTGTTTGGATTTATTATTTTTATGGTCCTATTACATTAACCATGGTTCCATAATCTTAGGAATTTTAACCATGATATATATATATCATATATATTTAGTATATATTTATTTATAATACTCCTTAAATTTTAGAGATAGAAAATGATATGCACTATTTATAGAGACGGTAGGTCGTATGTACATAAAAACACTGTTTCTAGTTTCATGAAGGATTAATAGAAATAATGTTAAATAATAAATTAAAATTAAATAATTATTTTAATATATAAAAAATATTTTCATTAAACCCATCCTTATTTCTTCCATGAAAATCCTAAATGAATCACAATGCTTCGTGAGGTAGTCTGATGTACATACGAGCAACGCTATTGTATTCCCATAAACTGAAAAGTTAGAAGGTATATGTTATATAATAATTTTAGATGTATAATAATACCATAAATTGTAAATACAAACATTAAATCTATAATTATATTTCAAATTTAGAGGTGGTAATGGAAAATTAATATCATTATTCTATGAGGTGGTAGTCCATTGTATAGACCAATGATGATTTAATATCACATTTGATCGAAGTGGATTTGGTTGTAGGTTAGGACTATAATGTAAAAAATACTGATTATATGTATGATACCATAGATATTATATCATAATGGTTTAATAATAAGTTAATTAGGTGAATGAATAAATACAATAAAATGATCGGTTGGGGGTGTTACCTCTTTTTCGGAAAATAATTTTGGATTACACCAAAAGACATCTTAGGATGTATTTATAACCAAAAAAGGATTATATAATGAGAGGATATAATAAAGGACATTTTTTTAATTTATTTTCCAAACCAATGGTTTTTAACAGGCATGGGGAGGTGTGAGTGGGTGGCCTTTTATAAGTGAGGTGAGTGACATAGTTGTATTTTTTTTAAAAAATGGTGTTCTCATGTTTTTCACATGCCAACATGCTCAAAACATAGTCCAATATTGATCTTTATAGGTGTAAAGGTTTATATATGGCTCAAAAAGTTGTTTTTAACAAGTTTTTAGGTCATTTTACCCCTTATATGTTTACTCTAACCCATAGTTAAACCCATTTTCACTTTAACTAAGGTAATTAATTTTTTTTACCGATTTTATTATTACTAAGGGTAAAAAATTATGTTTAAATTATTTGAAAATATAAATTACTATGATTAAAAATATAATAGATATTTTTTCAAATTATACTAACTTAAGTGGAAATTTTCAATTTAACAATAATCCCATATATGCGAAGAAAATGGGGTTTTCCAAATAGTAATGTTTCAAAATTTCAAAAAGTTTTTATATCAAAATTCAATATGTAATTGATTCAAATGAACTAAATTCGAGGAATAGATATATAATATAACTATTTTTACTTTAAATTTTTTTTAAAAAATATCTCATAAATGATTTGAATTAAAAGGTAGTTTTTTCATTAAAACAATTATTTTTCAATATTCAGAAAAAATTCTAACTTTTTAGAAAATTTTCAAAAAATAACTCCATGATAATTTTACTTTATTACTTAAAAATTTAAGTAAAAATATTCAAATATATTTTATAAAAGGGTCCAAAATTAATTTTAATTTAACGATGTAAAATGAAAAATAAATTTGAAAAATTATAGTTTTCAAGCATAAAATTGGATATATTCCTATCTATTTTATAGAAAACACATAGGATGAAAGATAAATATTTTATTGAAAATATAATATATAAATTTTAATTATAATAACTCATTGAAAGTAATTATTTTTATTTAGTTAGGTAAAAATTGTTTTTCCACAAAAATTTGTTTATTTCCATTTTTTTGTTTTCAAATGGTTTTTATTTTTATTTATTACTAATTAGTCACAAAAATAATTCATTATATATAAATTTTCAAACCATATACTTACATAATTTAGTTAATTATATTCATACCCTCCATTCCAACAGCATGTTGATAACTATGATTCTAAATAATAATATTTTTATAGTATTTCACGTATCATTTAAACTCGATGGTGCGTGAAATGCAAGATACACATAGTGTTGTGTGTAACGCAATATGAACTAATTTTTTTCAAATGAAACAAGCTAAATTCAATGTTATGTGCAATGAAAAATATCCAAAAGAAAAAAATCACAAAATATTAGGTTGTTACAATGAATGTCTATCTGAATGTTAAAAATCAAAAATATTTCGAAAATTATTGGGTTGAATTTGATAAAAATAAAATGTCTTGTAAAATACCTTGTTTTAAATAAGAAATATAAAATAATTTGTATAAAAATTTGGAAAAATAACAATAAACACTCAAGATGTTTATTTTTTAAAACATTTAGACAAACCCAATTTTCTGCCTAATATCAAAAGAACTATTATCTACTCCCAAATAGAGATAGAACTGAAGAAAATGGAAGTATTAGTCGCAAATTATGATAAATTTTTGTTTTATTCTCTTGATAATAAAATTTTAACTGCATATTCATATGCATATTTTATGACTGCTTCTTTTGAACGAATTAATTTTTCAAATGGAGAGAAAGTAAAGGTTGAAATTAAAGAAATAATGGGGTACTTTATTGAAGAGTAAACTTGTATTCATGAGGGTAGTGTTAAAGAGATATTTCTAATAGAATAAAATAAAATTTATGTTGAAATTGAAAATGAACCATACCCTTGAATTATGTTTCAAAAATCTATTGAGGTCATTTGTAAGGATAAATTATTTAGAAGTTTATTTTTTATTTTTTCTTTCATGGACTACATCATTAGAATAATAAATCTACAGAAGAGAACTTAATGAAATATTCCATTTGGAGATTCTATAGGTTTTTTGATATTAATAATACTAAATAAATTTCATTTTTTGGATTCTTGATAATGAAATCACACCCACCAGTTGATTGGGGATGAGTAGTTGGAATATCCTGTTAGGTGAAATGAAATACTAGAACCCACATGGTGGTCTTACCAAGTATTTTTCCATTATCATTATTTTTTCTCATTATTTTATTTTAATAAAATTCATATTATTTTTTTATTTTTTAATTAGGTTTCCAAGAAATATGGTTTATGAGGATAGTTCAAGGCGGGTACTACATAATAATATCCAGGTTGTGTCATTCCTTCCCACTTTTTTTTATCATGTCATATCTTCTTGATTATCATTTCTCATATAAAATATAAATAATGAGTACACTATAAAATATTTTTTTGGGTGAGTAACATCCTTGTTAGATTTTTATTTTAATGGTTTTCATTTCAGATTTATATTATCAAATTTTCTTTGTAATTTTTGTGTTATTTATTTCAAATTTTTCTTTTTTTGAAACTTGTGAGATTCAAAGTAATTACCATGGTAAAATAAAAAAATCATTTAAAGGAACCAACTTCATTCATAGAACTAATTTCTTTTCTAAAATGTGTTATTTTATTGATTAAAATAGTATAAATCCATGAAAATACCATCAAAAAATGAGTTTCATGCTATAAATTCTATCCAATGATAAAAATAACATTCTTGTGAGGAATCTAAAAACTTTTTTCATCTTCTCTAGGACAACCCTACTTCGTGATCAAAACAAATAATGTTTTTAACTACAACATTCTAAATTTTTATAAAAACATATGAGATTTAAATAAGTTATTTTTCAAATGATTAAAGAATTACATTTTTCATTGAAATATCCTTTTAAAAAATTTAACTCACTTTATTTGACCTAACATTTATATTTTATCTTTATGATCCATTAATATACATGAAAGACTTATATAGTTTTCCTCCTTATAACCAATTTTCCATATTTAACCCACTCTTCATGTATATTGCATGATTTTTTAAATGCCTACATGTGGGTAGCTAAATTTTGACTTTCTATACCTTTTGGTTTACATTAGGATTGAAAAAAAAATAAAATGATGGAGAGAAAATTGTAAATATTTAATTTTTTTCTTTCTAGAGGTTTCAAGAAATAGAAAGGTGTTCCTTTCTGGAGTAGTTTTAGAAAATATGCTGTGCCTATTAAGAGATTTGAACAAAGCATACTTTTCAGAAGAAATATTTTTGTTAAATATGTTGAATTGGATAATGTGTGGCTTGTTCATAAAATATATTTTAATGTAATTTTGGAGCTTATTTTATTCAAAGAAGAAGGTAGATAATACCATTCTTGAGTGGAAACTAGAATCATGCAATATTTCTTCAATAAAGAGCTATTCAATCTCTTTATGCATCATAAATTTTGACATTTTAAGCCCATAAAACATTAAACATATGAAAACACTCTTCCAATTAATCATTATTGACAAAATTATTTATCATAATTGGGGGGATATTTAGAAAATTTCCACACTTATGCATACCCTTAAATTTTTTTTGATGAGGAAAAAATTGTTTAAAATAAAAATATTATAATGATAGAAACATTGGTGAGGTGGGGATCCTTCAACATGGATTAATGAAATAAATGGGAATGTAATGGATGGAAATAATGTAATATTTAAAATTTATGATATTTTAGAGCCATGATATGTCAAGTACATTGATTTTAAATTTTTTAATTTCAATGACATGTGTTTTTAATTTCTCACTATAAATTTATTTTAAATGATTATTTTTTCAGGATTCTAAGTGTTATGTATAAGAAAACTGATGGAGATAATATTTTTAAAACATTACCTATTCATTTAAATGAATATATACCCACCAAATTTTATTTTTATATAAAATTACATTTTTTTGAAATTTTGTTGTGTTTTCAAATAAGTTTTAAAAACAATATAAATTCAGGAATTTAAATTATTTTTTATCACTTTTTTATATTGGGAATAATGTTTTCAATATTGGTCTAATTTTTGAAATTATGTTTTTGTGGGATCTCTTTGCTAGTTTGATTCATTTTTTTGACTAGAATAAGGGTTGAGTCATCCATTATGGGCCCAAAAAAATCATTCAAAAGTATAAGATGAATTGCCAGAGATAATTTAAATGCCATTAGAAAATAAATAATAACCCATATTACGAAACTCTTGGTGATTTTATTCTAGATAGAGAAGAAATAATACTAAAAAACATGCATGATTATTAAATATAATGAAGAAATTATCTCAATAAGGTAATTTATTAATGCAAAAAATTGGAGAATAAGGGAGATACATTTCATCTAGAAAGACTTCAATTATGTAATTCAATTATAAATGTTTCAAAATTTGTCTATGTTTATTAAAATTTTCATGTGATGTTTTAAGATGATTTTGAAAAATATTAAAGATTGAGATTATTCTATATTCAGCCTCCTACATTTCACAAATCGAGATAAATATTGGAGAAAAGAAATAAGACTACATATTTTCAATCATTCTTCGTTATATATTTTAATCTCCACTTATTTTTATGGGATGGTTATATGGAGGAATTTGGATTAAAGGGGAGGATATATTGAATAATGTTATTTATGGTAGCATTAATGTACTCATGTTGGTCTAAACTACAAGTGTCACTTGGCAATGAAGATATGAAGGCATGTCCCTTTTTAGGTTTTCTTTTAATTGTTAATTATTTTATATTGAATTATTCTATAATATTTTTTCTTGATTGAAAGAGGTACATTTCTTTATTTTTTCACATTATTCTATTTTATTTTTTTATCAACTTATGACTTTAAAATAATTTATTTGTTTTAATTTTTTTGGAAAATGTCTCCCCATTGAGTATAAAAAGTTAAATATTTTTGGTTTCTTTAATGTTTTTGGATAATCAAATCACTTTTATAAGAGGTTAAAAACCAATATTTCTTGTCTTTATATGGTTTATATGAAATTTTGGTGTATAATTTGAGGTCTTTAAGTATAAATGTACTAAATTAATTGGAAAACATTTATAAACAATGATGAAGGGATTTTCTGAGCATCGAATCCTATCCACTACTGTTATATTTATTTTTTCTTTTTTAATCCATCTTGATCCTAATTTACAATTTAAAACTTCAATTAATAATCATAATATAATATTTTTTTTAAAATTTGTTTAAATTATTTGAAATCCCCACATTGAACATTATATCTAACAAAAAAAATTAAAAAATGGTATATTTGATAACTTAATCTACAACCTCCTCATGAGACAACCCAGGGTCACCACTACACTATATTTTAATGTTTAACTTATTAATTGGTGTTTCATGACAAAATATCTTACATAAACTATTTTAATTTCTAGGTAGGATTCCTATGTTTTATTTTATTTTTCTAATAAATAATTTTTTAGCCAATAATTTGGATTATTTAAAAAATAAAAGAAATGAATTTCAAATTGACTACTTCTATGCTTGGTATGATAATTACTAATCGTAAGATTCTATAATTGGATAATTTTTAAAATCTAATAACAAAAAAAAAATTAATGATAAAAAAATTTTCTACCATAGTCCAACACAATTATTTGACACTTCAACATAATTCATACATGATTTAAGAAGAATAAAATCAATTTAAAATTCTTTCTAATACTTTAAAATAATTAAAATAATTAAAATCTCATAATGATCCCAAGAAATGGGAAATCTTTTCCCACTAAGATTTGGTATTGAAGAGAATTTTTTGGATGAGATGAGATGTAACATCCTGACTCCAGTTACCCAGAGTTTGTTCATTATTACATAACATTGGCATGATCACAAAAGATCAAGTCTCGAAAGACCGATTAGTTTAGTATCCTTGGAATCACTCGATACATTCATAAAGTTTACATTACATCATAAAGTGAAAAACTACAACAACATCTTGTCTCCATAGACCACACTCATATCCCCTCATACTATCCCTATAGGTCATTCATAAAATACTTCTTCACATCCTGGAAAAAATAAAACATAGAAAGGGGTGAGCTCAGATGCCCAGTAAGGATAACAATATAGCGAAAACTTTCATAAATAAGCACAAACATTTAAGGCAATGTATAACTAAAACAAAAGCCTTTTAAACTTTAACTTTAGCATAATATTACAGAAATAAAATGAAATAATGCCATTTACTAATTCACGTGGATATTCTAATAATCATATAATCACATGCAATATCAATAACCACTTTCATAATGATGGAATGCATAATGCCAAACTATCATAACCACATAGTCAAGGCCTTGGGCCAAGACTACAAATAATATTTTGTCAAGGCCTTGTTCCAAGACACTAGTTTGTCTCATGATACCTACCGATGCATCGAGGAGCTATAGCGGGCTCCACCCGTCACTTATTAAGTCCAATGCATTCCTTATATTAATAGGTTTAAACATAACATAAACATTCGTATTAAAACTACCATACGAAATGTAAATACTTTCTCCATAAACCATTAATGGTATAAAAATAACACATCCATAGTAAAACATATCACAAAACCTTCAATACTATATAGAAGTTTTGTATCATAATAAATCAACTTCAAATAAGCTTTAAATCTATCAAAGGATGTTGACATAGATGAAATCAAAACTATTTGAGAGAAATATATCTTTTTTTAAAATCATTTAAAAGACACATAATTAAAACATTTACTATGGAAATATTCTTATAAGCTTTTAAGGGAATATTAGATGATTTTATAATGGTGGAAAATAGCCGCACCCACCGTATAAGTTAAAAAAAGACAATCTTACCTTAATTTTGTCGAAAAGGTTAAAAAGGACCTTGTTTGTAAAAAGACGAAAAGATTCCTTTATAAACATCTTATAAAAAGTCAAAAGAGGGTATAAATGAATTTAACCCATAGTCTTTAAAATATTAAGAATGATTTTAAATAAATTTTTAAGAAACATGGATGTTGATGATAAAGAGGTCCCAGTAGATAATTACGTATAAACAACCTCAGATAATGAAGTGATTATAAAATAAACCCTTACCTTGTACTTTTCATTAGTCGAGGGAAGGTTAACCTCATGTATAATATTTAAATCATTTTTATTAAAATATACAATAATCATATACATAAATATGATATCATATATGATCTTTTGATATTTCTTTGTTAATAATATTTTAGAATTATCGTCGTTTCGGGTGTTTAACAGATTTGTTTTCCTTTATATTATTTGTTATGTGAATCATATTTGTTATGGATGGGATGTATCTTTTTCATATCAAGAATGATATCAAGACTTTAAACATTATTTTTAATCATCAAATGAAAATTATACTTGAATGGATACGATGGGGAATGAATCTCATCACGTTCGTGGAGACGGTAATCCGTACATACGCACGAGCGACAATATCATTCTTTTGATATTAAAATAATATATAATTGGATAGTATATCATATATACAGAATCATTATCATGTTATATTTATTATTTAGATCAATTACACATCATTATTAAACCCATCCAAATAATAATAACAATTACACCACGACGTTGAGACAGTAGGCCGTATGTACGCACGTGTGGTGACATGTCATTAAAAGGATGGATAAAATACTGAATATGTTTGTAACATATTTTTAATAACATCAAAGTATATATAAGATACTGTATTTATTATTTTATAATGGAAATAAAAAATAAAGAAGAAGTGGAAGAAGAAAGGAACTTGAAAGAGGGTGGTGAAAACATTACCTCTTCTTTGGGTTCTTCCTTTTGATTTGATCAAAAGGGATCCTTAGGTTGAATTTCTGATCAAACGAATTCCTCTAGGTTGAAGTGAGGGAATCTTAGAGGATATTTGGGCAGAGTTTGGCCGATCCAAAAGGCTTTGAAGGTGTTAAATTTAGAGAAGGGGGAGTGCCCTTTTATAAGAGGGGTGAGGGGCACCTTAGGAAAAGCTAGAAATATTATTTTATAATAAATTCATATTCGGTTTCTAATGGCTCCAAAGTGGATTATTTAAAGGTTAAGGTGAGGATAGGTCTAAAACCACTCAACCAATAGGTTTTATACAGGTTTGGGTTACTTTATTAACCTTATATTTTAGTTTTAACTCTTAGTTAATTCGTTTGACATTTACCATGTCTCTTTGTATTTTTATATTATATGGTTAATAAACTTAGTATAAACTTTCAAGAGAACCCCAAGTTGTTTATTAATGATAAAAATATCATTATATAAGTATTTTGGATGAACCTTATATTTTTAGGAATATAATATCAATTTATAATATAATTTTTTTTTTAAAAACTCCTTTATGTCAATTTTGACACTATTTAATAATTGATTTTTGTTAAAGTATTAAAAACTTTATTAATTAGAAAAAAAATAATCTAAGTAATACTAACATGTAATATTAACCAAAAAAATTTGTGGATGTCATCAAAACTTTTAAATTATATTTATTTTAACATTTATAATACCAATTATTTGATTCTTTCATTAATAAGAAAAATACTACATCATTATTGTGTCATAAATAAATTTAATTATTAAATTTTGAAAAATTATAAATAAACTCCCATTATGTAGGAAGTATTTTCATATTTATAATTAATATTTTTAGTCTAAAATATAACATATATAACCCTATGTAAAAATTGTTTTTCTAAAAGATATATGCTTATGTCATTTTTGTATTTACTTTAACTTATTTAATATAAAGTGTCATTATCACTTACAAGTGGCTCCATGGGGTTCCAAAATCGACCCAAATATGCTCATGGTCAGAAATTTATCAACTAATAGGTTTAGGATATGTTTTAGGGTAATTTAATATTAATATAATATTAATGTTTACCCAAATTTACCGGATTTACCCTTTGACCATGGTAAATAAAATATTTACTGAAGTAATTATTCAAAATGTCTAAAAATAAAAGTTACCTATTTACACAATTTGGACATCCTAATTCTAAATATGGAATCCATTTTTCTAAATTCAAAACACCGAAGTGGCAGAAATTAATTTAAAATTAATTCCCGTTGTCAAAACAAAAAGCGTGTTTTTAAGAAAAAATAACTATCAAAAGATTAGCACTTGCTTATGTCCAGTTTAAATGTGAAATTATGTTCAATGACCAAAATTGGATTAAAAGGTAAAAATATAATCTAATTATACTTTAAAATCACTCAAATTAATAATTTATCACTATTAATTATTTCGATTAAAAGAGTTGTTTTTAATTAAAATTTAGTAATTTTCACTATTCACCCAAATATGAAATTTATCAGAAAAGCACCAAAAATTTATTGAAACTAAATTCTTATGTCCCAATTATAAATAAAAACTTTATTTTTGTAAAATTGAATATATAAAAGTTTCAAATATTGGATTTAAAAAGGGTTCACCATTAAAAGTCAATAAAAGTGTATTTTTTGAAAAATACTTCTTTTATCTAAAAAAAATGAATTTGTTCTTAAATTATGTCTAAGAAACTCATAATATGGATTCTAAAATTATAAAGATTATATAAAGTTCATAATTTAGTTAATACTATTCATAACCGCTTTTGAACGGCTAGTTTGGTAAGTCGTGGTGCGCTTGAACTCGGTGTTGCATGTAGTGCAAGTTATTGAATTACTTTGAAGAAATAATGAACTATGAAATCTTGGGGTGTTATATTATTCCCTCCTTAAATAAATTGATTCCTCACAATTTGAAATTGTTCTTCGAAAATAAAAGGTTGAAAATAGAAAATATCTTTGTGGGAAAACCCACATCAGAAATTGTGTTAATAAAATTTAGTCTTAATAAGAGGAAAAGATAAATGAAAGGGTCACCACCAAATTATGATCTCGATTAGGAGAACATTGGTGGAAATTAGAGAAACATAATTGGAGGAAAAACGTAAATATTTATAGGTAGTGATTGAGGTCATCAATCACAAACAATTATTGAATTGAGGGCCTCAAAGCCATCAATATATGATGATTTAAAATATCATCGGTTCAACAAAACATAAGGTATTAGGATAACACATTTTTAGTTTTAAGATCCCTTACCTAATATTTAAGAATTAATTTCTTCATAGAATAAGAGAATAAAAAAAATATATACTTGACAAGTATAGTTCATCCTTTTACTAATTTATACCACATACTCATCTTTCACTCTAAAAGATAATAGAACTTAAAAAAATTCCATTTATCCTATTAGTATATGGTTAAAAAAATTAATTTCTAATTCATCTACCAGTCCTTTTAAAAAAACTACATTATTCAATCCAGGACATCACGTGGGCTAGTGGTAGGTGATACACCCTTGTCGCCCTTCGGTTGCGAGTTCAAGTCTCGCAGCCTTGCTGGAAACGACGGGTTGCCGCCCGACCTCTGGGTTGTCCTTTTATGGAAATCCAAAAATAATCTCAAACTAGGATTATCCAAAATACTTTTGTCCAAACTCATAGTAGAAAATTTATAAGGAAGGTAAAAACAATGAAGATAATTTTTTCCACGTAATAACATGTGAGCACCTTCATCATGTATTCTTTTAAAACACTGCAACATCCTGAATTACCATAAAAACTTATTGATTACATTCATGATCCCTTATTCCTTATAGAATACTTGATATACTACTTCAATCCAAAAATGTTGTAAACTCCAACAATGATGGAATATACAAATCATTAATCAGTTTCAAGGTAGTCAAGAATATCCAATATAATTTATCCAAATCAATGATATATTATTCCAAAATCACTACCTCAGTATCTGAACCATATTATGGTTTATCTTTATCTCATCATATATTTTCCAAAAAATTAACCTGCTATTGAGTCACTTTTCTTGGTCCCACATGATCTCAAGTCCTTAATGAAATAGTACCACAATACAATCCTTATAAACTCCATAATTACTATAACCAGTACAATGTTGATACAACACTCAAATGACATAATTCTTTAATAACAACATAAGAACTCTAATCATTCCTCCTCATCTGTGTTAGTATCATAACCTGATTATTATCCAATAGAATCATTTGGGAAATACTCTGATGATTTGAACACTAGTTTGTGTAGTGTACCAACTCCTTGCAAATGAAGCATTGTACATTTGAAGCCTTTTTCTTACCCTTGTAGTCACGTACTTGGTGTCCTTTTTCTCCACAATTATAACAAAATCCCATTCCCTTCAGGAAAGTTCTAGGGTGTTTCTTTCCATAGTTATCACATATGAGAAAATTATTCTTTTCCCTCTTCCCTTTATCCATATTTCTCTCTTCCATCATTTTCTTCTCTTGCTTCCCTTTAAAGACATAGGACTCAGATAATTCTTTACTTATATTATTAACACATGATACTATTTCTTCATATGTTTAGAATATATGGGAGACTATTTACCTTCTAAATTTTGGCTTTATATCGTGAAAGATATGATCCTTCTTACTCCTTGGATCATACGTATTTATGGAGTTCACATTATTTCTACTGGGTGCCATTTCTATACAATGGAATACACTAGATTAGTTTATGAATCAAAATACATAATTATAAACTTCTAAAACACTTAACATAAATTGAACAGTTTATGGATATAATCCATAATAATAAAAATTCTTTCTTTGAGGAATTATATACTCATAAACCCTTCATAATGGTTTGTAAAGAAAATGAGAATTATCCTAAGCATATCCCCTATGAGTGTCGTAACCAAGAGTGAAGAAAGGCCCATTGTCGTGCACCAGTTCCCGTTTGAGTCTAGCTTAAAGTGGTGTTTTTGTGTTTTACCCCTAGGTACATCTGTGCTAGAGCCACCTCTACCTGCTCATATCCAGACAGGGATGTATTGCTCGAAAAACTCAGAAAATCTCTACAATACCAAAATTCTAGGAAGTTCTTCTATACTAATCCTCAAATTTTATCTTAGGGCTATGTGATCTAATTAGAGTTTAGCTAAATCTAGCTTCCAAGGTTTGTTCTAAACTTCCTATGATACCAACTATAACACCCCGACTCCAGTTACCCAGAGTCGGTGCATTACTACATAACATTGGCATGATCACAAAAGATCATGTATCGAAAGACTGATTAGTTTAGTAGCCTTGGAATCACTAGATACATTCATAAAGTTTATATTACATCATAAAGTGAAAAACTACAACAATATCTTGTCTCCATAGACCACACTCATATCCCCTCATACTATCCCTTTAGGTTATTCATAAAATACTTCTTTACATCCTGGGAAAAATAAAACATAGAAAGGGGTGAGCTCAGATGCCCAGTAAGGATAACAATATAGAGGAAACTTTCATAAATAAGTAGAAACATTTAAAGCAATGTATAACTAAAACAAAAACCTTTTAAACTTTAAATTCAGCATAATATGGAATAAATAAAATAAAATAATTCCATTTACTTATTCACCTGGATATTCTTCTAATCGAAAAATCACATGCAATATCAATAACCAATTTCATAATGATGGAATGCATAATTCCAGACTATCATAACCACATAGTCAAGGACTTGTGCCAAGACTACAAATAATATTTTGTCAAGGCCTTATTCCAAGACACTAGTTTGTCTCATGAGACCTACCGATGCATCGAGGAGCTATAGCGGGCTCCACCCGTCACTTATTAAGTCCAATGCATTCCTCATATGAATAGGTTTAAATATAACATAAAAATTCGTATTAAAAATAGCATACGAAATGTCAATACTTTATCCATAAACCAAGAATGGTATAAGAATAACACATACATAGTTAAACATATAACAAAACCTTCAATACTATATGGAAGTTTTGTATCATAATAAATCAACTTCAAATAAGCTTAAAATCCATCAAAGGATGTTGACATAGATGAAATCAAAACTATTTTAGAGAAATATATCTTTTTTTAAAATCATTTAAAAGCCACATAATTAAAACATTTAATTTGAAAATATTATTATAAGCTTTTAAGGGAATTTTTGACGATTTTATAATGGCGGAAAATAGCTGCACCCTCCGTATAAGTTAAAAAAAGACATTCTTACCTTAATTCTGTTGAAAAGGTTAAAAAAGACCTTGATTGGAAAACGACAGAAAGATTCCTTTATAAACATCTTATAAAATGTCAAAAGAGGGTATAAATGACTTTAACCCATAGTCTGTAAAATAGTAAGAATTATTTGAAATACATTTTTAAGAAACATGGATGTGGATGATAAAGAGGTCCCAGTAGATAATTACGTATAAACAACCTCAGATAATGAAGAGATTGTGAAATAAACCCTTACCTTGTACTTTTCATTAGTCAAGGGTAGTTTAACCTCCTTTATAATAGTTAAATCATTGTTATTAAATTATACAAGAATCATGTACATAAATATGATATCAGATATGATCTTTTAATATTGCTTTGTTAATAATATTTTAGTATTATCGTCGTTTCAGGTGTTTAACGGATTCGTTTTCCTTTATATTTTTTTGTTGTGTGAGTCATATTTGTTATGTATAGGATGCATATTTTTCATATCCAGAATTATATCATGAATTTTAAACATTATTTTTAATCATCAAATAAAAATTAGTCTTGAATGGATACGATGGGGAATGAATCTCATCGCGTTCGTGGAGATGATAATCCGTACGTACGCACGAGTGACAATATAATTCTTTTGATATTAAAATAATATATAATTGGATAGTATATCATATATAAAGAATCATTATCATGTTATATTTATTATTTACACCAATTACACATCATTATTATACCCATCCAAATAATAATAACAATTACACCACGACGTGGAGACGGTAGGCCGTACGTACGCATGTATGGTGACATGCCATTAAAAGGATGGATAGAATAATGAATATGGTTGTACCATATTTTTAATAAAATAAAAGTATATATAATATACTGTATTTATTATTTTATAATGGAAATAACAAATAAAGAATAAGTGGAAGAAGAAAGGAACTTGAAAGAGGGTGGTGAAAACATTACCTCTTCTTTGGGTTCTTCCTTTTGATTTGATCAAAAGGGCTCCTTAGGTTGGCTTTCTGATCAAACTAAGGCCTCTAGGTTGAAGTGAGGGAAGATGAGAGGATATTTTGGTAGGGGTTGGCCAATCCAAAAGGCTTTTAAGGTGTGAAATTTAGAGAAGTGGGAGTGCCCTTTTATAAGAGGGGTGAGGGGCACCTTAGGAAAAGCTAGAAATATTATTTTATAATAAATTAATATTCAGTTTATAATGGATAAAAAGTGGATTATTTAAAGTTTAAGGTGAGGATAGGTCAAAAAACACTCAAACAATATGTTTTATACAGGTTTGGGTTACTTTATTAACCTTATCTTTTAGTTTTAACTCTTAGTTAATTTGTTTGACATTTACCATGTCTCTTTGTATTTTTATATTATATGGTTAATAAACTTAGTATAAACTTCCAAGAGAACCCCAAGTGGTTCATTAATTATACACATATAATTATATAAGTACCTTGGACGATCCTTAGATTTTTAGGAATACAATATAAATTTATAATATAATATTTGTTTTAAAAACTCCTTTATGTCAATTTTGACACTATTTAATAATTTATTTTTCTTAAAGTATTAAAAACTTTATTAATTCAAAAAAAAATCATCTAAGTAATACTAAAATTTCATATTAACCAATAAAATTTTTTTATGTCATCAAAAGTTTCAAATTATATTTATTTTAACATTTATAATACCAATTATTTGATTCTTTCATTAATTAAGAAAAAACTACATCATTATTGTGTCATAAATAAATATAATTATTAAATTTATAAAAATTATAAATAAAATCCAATTATGTATGAAATATTTTTATCTTTATAATTAATATTTATAGTCGAAAATATAACATATATAACCCTATGTAATTTTTTTTTGCTAAAAGATATATGCTTATGTCATTTTTGTATTTACTTTAACTTAATTAATATAAAGTGTCATTATCACTTTCAAGTGGCTCCATGGGGTCCCAAAATCAACCCAAAGATTCCCATGGTCAGACATGTTTCAACCAATAGGGTTAGGACATGTTTTATAGTAATTCAATATTATTATAATATTATTTTTTACCCTTATTTACCGGATTACCCTTTAACCATGGTAAATAAAATATTTACCGAAGTAATTATTCAAAATGTATAAAAATAAAAGTTACCTATTTACACAATTTGGAACTCCTAATTATAAATATGGAATCCATTTTTCTAAATTTAAAACACATAAGTGGCAGAAATTAATTTAAAATTAATTCCCGTTGTCAAAACAAAAAGCGTGTTTTTAAGAAATAATAACTATCAAAAGATTGACACTTGCTTATGTCCAGTTTAAACGTGAAATTATGTCCAATGACCAAAATTGGACTAAATGGTAAAAATATAATCTAATTATATTTTAAAATCATACAAATTTATAATTTATCACTATTAATTATTTCGATTAAAAAAGTTGTTTTTAATTAAAATTTAGAACTTTTCACTATTCACCCAAATATGAAAGTTATCATAAAAGTACCAAAAATTTATTGAAACTAAATTATTATGTCCCAATTCTAAAGAATAAGTTTATTTTGTCTAATTTAATATATAAAAGTTTCAAATATTGTATTTAAAAAGGGTTCGCCATTAAAAGTCGGTAAAAGTGCATTTTTTGAAAAATACTTCTTTTATCTGAAAAAAATGAATTTGTTCTTACATTATGTCTAAGAAAATAATAATATGGATTATAAAATTATAAGGATTATATAAATTTATAATTCAGTTAATACTATTCATAATCGCTTTTTATCGGCTAGTTTGGTAAGTCGTGGTGCGCTTGAACTTGATGTTGCGTGTAGTGCAAGTTATTGAATTACTTTGAAGAAATAACGCACTATGAAATCTTGGGGTGTTACATGAGAGATGAGTTTGAATGTTATTTTTGAATTTTATATTGTAATGATACTACTAACCTTGACATTCATATTGATTGGAATGTTTCAAAATAGATATATTTTCAATATTATTGGGATGACATTGTTAAAAATTAAATTCCATTTGAGATCCATTATTTTCAAGATGAAAAATCAATTCATTTGTATCAATATTTTGTAAAAGGGGAATAAATTCTCATGAAATTAATTTTTTAAGAATATTATTAGGAACCTGATTTGATGATCCCATTCAATAATACTGTTTTCCATTCCATAAAATAGAGCCAGAACATAAGAATACATGAGTAAAATTCTAAAATTTTGATCCATTTTTTTTAAAATTATCTTTATAAAATAATTTTAAATTATTATTCATGTGTAGATTTTATTTATATTTGTTTTAAGTGGAGTAATTTTATAGATGAAGAGGATGTGAAGGAAAAAATTGAAGAAAGAATTATGTTCCTTATCTAAGAGCACACTAGTACATATGAGGATAGATGTAATAAGCTATATTTCATAGAAAAAATTATTTATAAAGATTAATTTGCAGATGAACCATAAACTAGTATTTTATTTAAATTATCAGTGGAGGAAATTTGTGAGGATAAGTTACTAGGAATTTTTTTCTTTGATTCCCCCCCACTTATACAACATCATTGGATACAAAATATTGTATAAGGTAACCTAAATAAATATTTATTTCGGATATTATATAAGTTTTTTGAGTTTAAGAATACAAAAACATTTCATTTTGGTGGTTAATGAGAAATAAAAAACACCCAACATCATATTGGGGATGACAGTATGGAACATCATAACTAGGGTTAGTTAAATCATAGCACCCAATTTTGGGGTTCTAACCAATTATTTTTTCCCTTACATATTTTTTCATTTTTATATGTATTATTTAAATAAAATAATGATAATTTATTAATGTAGGTTTCCATGTTTCATATTTTAAGAGGATAACTCAAGGCCTTTTTTTCATAATAAAAACCTAGTTGTGTATTTCCATCTAACTTCTATTTATAATTTATTATATTTATGATTTTTTACTTCTCATATAAAATATGAAAAAAACATATTAAAAATTTTGTGTGGGGGGGGGGGGGATTTCCATGTCACATTATTATTGTTAGTATTTTATTTTTTAATTTCCATTTTCAGTTATTCTTTTAAATTTTGAGTGATACATTAATATTTTATCTTCTTTTGAAACATATAAACTTATATGTAATTAGAATTGTTAAATAAAAAAATCAATGAAATAAACCAAATTGATTCATGGAACTAAATTAAAATATTTTTTGAAATGTGTTGTTTTCTAGATTAAAATTAAAGGAATTCATCAAAGTATAATCATATTTTTCATTCCATGTCATGAATGTAATAAAAAGTATAAAATTACTTACATGTGATTTCTCTAAACCATTTTTATGTATTCCTCACAAAAACACCATTACATGAGAGAACTAAATATTTATTTTTTGGCTATAACTTTCCTAGATTCGTTTAAAACCAATGAAATTTAAAGAATTCATGTTTAAACTAATTGAGGTAATTAGTTTGTGATTGAATGACCCTTTTAAAAAAATAATTCTATTCATTCATCCTAACTTTAACATCTAATAATTTTGAATACTTCATATCCAATAACAGTATGTTTAGTTAGAATTATTACAAGCCATTTTCCATCTCTAATATTCTCTTTAAATATATTTCATTATTTTAGTAATGATTATGTATGGGGGAGATACATTGAAACATTTTATACTATATTTCACTACTTTGGAGTGTATAAAAAATCAATATCTATAGATAAAATTGTTGCTATTGATTTTTTTTACCTTTCTAGATATTCGAGGGAAAATAGTTTTTTGTTTTTATATAGAATTCATAGAATAAAATTTGTTCCTTTATGTAGCTTTGAAAATAAAAATAATGGAATTTTGGGGAGAAATTATTTTTCTATAACTACTTAATTCAAAAATGTGTGGGATATACATGAAATAAATATTGATGTTATTTTGGATGTTATTTTATTCCCATAATAAATTATAGAAAAATATGCTTTAGTGGAAACTAGAATCATGAAATCTTGCTTCAAAAAAGTGAAAATACATCTTCTACTTCCTCAAAAGTTTTTATATTTAAAACTCACAAACCCTCAGACCTCAGAAGAACCCTTTCCAAGTACACATGATAAATTTTACTCTTAATTAAATTGGGTGAAGTTTTAGAACATTTCTAGTCTTATGGCAACCCTTTAATATATTTGGATTAGGAAAAACATGTTTAAAATAAAAATCACATGATTAGGGGAAAATAGGTGAGGTAGGAAACCTTGTGTATCGAATAATTAATGAAATGAGAATAGAATGGATGTATATAATGTAAATTTTTTAATTTAAGATATTGAAGAGGCATGATACGTTGGGTACATTTATTTTATGAGTTATAAACTTCATTCACATGTGCTTTTACTTTCTCAGAGGATATTTATTTTTAGTGAACATTTGTCTAGGAGTCCATATTTTATGTGTGGGGTAATTGATAGAGATGATATTTTAAATACATTTTAAATTTTTTTTAATAAACATATCCCTAAAATTTTGCATATTTATTTTAAATTGATTCTTTTTTGTAATTTTGATGATTTTTGAGATAAATTTTAAAAAAATTATTAATTATAGAATTTTCATTATTTTTTTATCACGTTGATATTTTTGGCATAAATTTTTTAATAATGATCAAAATTTTTAAATTTCCTTTTATTTGTATCACTTTTATCATGGCTTCATTTCTTCTAACATGAAATGTACTGAATTGGCCATTTCGAGACCTAAAAAATTCACTCAAAATTAGTAGATGAATGGTTGGATAAAATTAAACTACCTTTAGGAAATAATGAATATTTCAATATGAAGACCTCCAAATTATGTGAACCTAGTTTTATAATAGATAATAAATCTTTCCATGCTTGATGATTAAATATCATGAAGATGTTTTCTCAATAATATTGTTTTTCAATGTGACAAAATGAGGGAAGATGAAGAGAAACTTTCTCCATAAAGAGATCACTTATGTAATTCGAGTAAAATATTTTCAAAATGTTTCCAATGAGTATCTATATTTGGGTGAATATATATTATTAATAAAAAATATTTTTGGAATAAAAATTGTTGAAATTAATCCTCCTACAATGAAGAAATCTAGCAATCCTTCAACGTACAGAAAAAGACAACATATTTTCCACCCCTCTTTAATATATATTTTCAACTCCACTTTTTTAAAGGGATGTTTAGAAGAAGGAAGTTGACTATAAGGACATGATATTATGTATAATAGGATTAATAATATATACAATCTATCTATGTTGGCCTAAACTACATTTAGTGGGGGAAATGAAGATCTGAAGGAAAGTCCCTTTTGACTTTTTCTTTTAATTATAATCTCATTTCATTGGAATTATTCTGGAAACAGTTCTCTTGATTAATGGAGGTATATTTATTTTTTATTTTTTATTTTTTCTATTTTATTCTATATATTTTTCAGAATATTAATTTAAAATAATTTTCTTGTAGTTTAAATTTTTTTTGTCTGAGTTATCCCCATTTATCCCAAAATGTTTAATTAGTTTCGGTTTATCAGAGGTTTTTTGAAATCAAAAAACTTTTATAATGGGATAAAACCCATACATGAGGTATCAACATAATTTATAAGAAAAATATGTGTATAGCTTGAGGTTTTGAATTATACATTGGGTAATTATGTTAGAATAATTTTGTAGATAATGATGAAAGGAGTTTCCATGAATCAAATATTTTCCATTGCTGCTATCTTTAGTTTGAATCTTTCATTCCATATTTATTCTAATTTCTAATATATAACATAAATTTATAATATTAATATAATTTTGTTTTATTTAAATTTTTTAACTCCTTGAAACCCCAATTTTAATAATAACATTAACAAAAAAAATAGAAAATTTAAACATCAACAATTTAGTCTAAAACCTCCTCATGATACAACTTCATGGTCACAATATTGATATATTTTAAAGAGGAAATTATTAATTGGGGTTTCATGAAAAAAACCATTCCATCAGTGATTCATAAATTATTCTTTTTATGAAAATATTAAAAAATTTCTAAATACATTTTAAAGTTTTTCTTTATTTTTACTAATTAAATCTAAAATATTTATATCCTATAGAGTTATTTTTTATGAATAAATATTTTAATACTTTTTTGAAATAATGTTTTTATAATATTGAATTTTTTGTATCAACCATTTTCATTCCCAAGGTCATTTTTTGTGATAAAATCTTGAAATTTTACAATGTTATTTTTATTTTCAAAGGTCATTTATGGTGGGATGAATGTAACTCATTTTATTCTAATGGATTTTCATGATAGATTGAATGATTGATATTTTATGGAATATATAAATTTATTATTGATTTTTGAGGTCCTATGTCACCACTAATGCATTGGTAAAGGTTGAATATGTCATTATATAATGATGTGTATACATTCTTGTATTTTTTCACAAATTCACTTGTTTACATTGTTAGATTTTTTCACAACATAAAAGCTGTAGATACCTAGTTTTTTTCACAATATTATGTTTTATTCTTCTTATGGTTTTACATAATTAATTTTTATTCAATGATTCAAAAAAATTCATCTTTCAATGTCAAATGCCTTTGATTATGCTCCATGGATCATGTCTATTATCTCAAACTTTTATTCCATGGTACATGTTTATTCATTTGTGATCTCATGTCCTTTTATCATTCCTTATAGGGAACTCTTATTGTTCTATGTTAATTCTAATAATATATTTTTCGTATCTTCATGTTGTCTCATATATTAATTATCTTACCAATGATGAAATGTTGATGAGATTTTCCACTGAATGAGTGTTTATGCTCAGCCCTTTCTTATGTTTCCATTCCCCAAGTTATGAAGATAATATATTATAAAATAATTCTAGAAGAGAGTCTAGTGTGACTCAATTATAGGGAAATGTTTAAAAGTATAATAAAATAATTTTCTTATGTATTTCCTCCTCAAAGATACTAAATCATTAATTCATGGTATTGTCAGACTCATTTTTTTATTTTATGCTTAATATATGGTAATAAATATATGTTCATATCACATTGTATGAAATCTAGTGCTAAAGAAAGGGTTTTAGAACTGATCCCAAGAGTGAATTTATGGGGTTCTATACTTGGTATGAGGGTAGGTTTTAACTATTTTTTAGGATTAGTTTAGTTATTTTTTGGATTTTAATGAGTTTATATAAGTGATAACCCAAGGCACATTATTAAAGGGTAAGTCTAAGAATATGATAATGTTAAATAATTTTGGTAATGTTTTGATTTTATTATTTTACTAGAATTTGAATCCCATTTGGATAGTGATTAGTGGATGCAGTTGGGGAATAGATTTTCCAAGGGGTAATTAACCTAAAAAGGCTAGTTTAGAATCTACTAATCTACACTAGGTGCATGATGAGTGAGAATAATACATCATACCTCAAAAGAAACTCTCAGAAGATATTCTTTGGTTAATCAAATTATATTTAAAAACTATTATGAAGGGTTTTGATTGAATTTTAGGATTTAATATGCAACTACCTATGTTAGTGAACATAATAGGAATATTACCATTGAAAACCAAGGTTTAACTAAATGAGTGACCATTTGATCAGATTATATCATAGTTGAACTGAAAGTATCATGGGATGTAATAATGATGTTATTGGAGAAGACATATATTGATTGATTTTTCATTTTCTGTGATTTTATAGGATATTGTAAGAATCATTCCGGTTTTAATATTCTATATTAAAAAAATCATGAATATGAAGTTGTAGAAGGAATGTATCTAAAAAACTAAGACTTATCTATAGATAAATATTTGGAATAAATTGATGAAAATATTAATATATTATTATTATGAGGGAAATGATATGATACCTAGTCTCCCTAAGAGAGAATGGTTGGTATATATATTACAACTATATCATGATACATGATTATCTTATAAATACCATTATGTATTGTAATTAGTAAATGATAACTAAAATTGTGAGGTTGAACTTTAAATATGGGGAGAATGTAATTCCCTATAGTTTTATTATATAATATTTCTTTAAATAAACATTGTGATGAAATCATATTTCACATGCTATAACAAACTAAAAATTCACGCAAAAATTAGATTAATATTAGCGATAAAATTTGAAAATTATAAATCCAATAGTAAATAAAAATATTATAATCAATTATAAATTCACAAATAATATGATTGATAATAATTAAAGTTTCAATGTGTATTTAAAAAAAATAGTTTATATTTAAATATAGTGTTTTTTTCATTTAAAAGGCAATTTTATAAATTTTAGAATTTTAATTTTTTAATATAAGATTACATATTTAATTCATAATGTCAAAATTATCATAGGGTAAATTTCTATGATTTTTATAAAAAAATATTTTTAGGTGAATAGTGAAAAATATAGATTTTTAAAATACTGTCACATTCATGAAATTATAAAAATAAAATAATGAGATAAAAAATTTTAAAAATACAATTATAATATATATATATATATACAATTTAAGATACATCAGTTCAAATTAAAATGTTTAATTTCTAAAATCTACGATAAACATTTTTGAAAATTATGTAATATTTTACCATAAAAACAGTTTTCTCTATTAAATTAAAAACTAGTGTTCATAAATTGTAAAAATTAAATAGAAAAAATGGATTTAATATGTTATATAATCATGTTTATATTATTTAAGAAGGTAAATTTCAATTTTTATTCATAAAAGTATTATTACTATGATTAAATCTAATGACCAAGAGAATGGTAAAAGGGTTATTTTCAAGGAATTGTTTTATAAATGTTTCATATATTTTTTATAATAAGTTTAAATTATAAATTTTCTATAAAGTATCTAATAAGATATTTAATATATATATATATATATACATATATTAACACTCATTCAATTGGTATCTAATACTAAATATGATTAATAACAATTAATGTTGAAAACAATGTTTTTCTACTAAGAATATTTTTCTATATATCAAATGTTTAAATTTAAAATTTAATTTTATCCTAAATATAAATTTGATTAAATTATATGAAGATTAAATTTAGGTTTAGAAAATAAAAATTTGGTTTTAAGGGAAGTCTTATATTATTAGTAAAATATAAAATACTTTGTAAAAATTTAATAATTAATGTAAGAGTGAATATGAAAATAATGTAAAAATATAATATCAAATGATTAAAAAAATGTTTAAAACATGTGTAAAAATTAATAATTGAGGATTTTCAACCAAATATCACCCATATATACATTATTTTAAAACATTGTATCCTTTTACCCTTAAATAATGACATACCATTATTGAAATGTATTTTTTACTTCCAAAATTACCCTTCTCTTCACTTATAAAAGGTGGTCATTTAAACCACCACTTAAGGATAAAACAATTCCTTTATATTTCATATTAAAACTATACCATTTTTATAATCCTAAAATTTACTCCCATTTTGAGATGCCTCTGGTATCAATAAGTTTTCCTAATGCCTCCATTTCAAAAATATATTACCAAGGAAAATCTTAAGTTATAAATGTGAGTATTTATTATTCCTTAAGGTTTTCTTTTGGTTCATCCTCTACTCGGTGAAATATATTCTAATAAATTAAAATATAAAAACACTAATATAATTAATATTATTAATTTTTATTACACTAATGTAAAATCAATTTCAAACTTTCTCCAAAACCATTTGAAAAACAAATATGTCATCTTGTGTACATAGAGACTACTACATCCATGAAGAGTGTGTTATATTTTTTCAATTTCTACATAACATACATGAATTAAAAAAAATATTTATTTTATGGAAATTATATTTATCAAATTATTAATATTTTATAAAAATTATATTAGACATTCAACAATTTATATTTTTTTATCAATGGTTATAGTAATCTTAACCACCTTACAATAACATATTTAAGAACCCTTCCTAATATGCATAATTTTTGGGATAAGATGATAAATATTATAAATTTAGGGATAATGGAATAATAAAATTCATAAAAATATAAAATTATGGACATTATGAATATATTTTTCTATAATTTTGGCCATGTTCAACATATCGAGGATGTTTCAGAGAAGTCGGCCAAACAACCTCAAGTTATAACCCCAATAAAAAAACTATTTAATATGTAAATAGCATACAATAGTAAATAGGAGATAGAAAATTAAATATAAGTGTAATATTTTCTTAAAACATTTTTTATTAAAATTAATTTTATTATTAAAGAATTTAAGCACACATAAAAAATGAATTAGACCTGAGGTAGGGGTTATTTATCTCTATTTTCAATTCTATTTGACATTTTTTAAATTGTAAACCATCACTATTTTTATATGGTTTTTTAACTACCTAGTTTTTTTAACTTATATTTAATATATTTTATTTAATGATATTTGAACTTCTATTTCATGGTAACACTCTTATATTCTTTTGATTCTTACATTACCGTTACCATAAGTGTTCTTACTTATCAAATCTGCTTCATAGAGATACGATTCGTATTCACCGCTTCATTTTTTATTATGGTATATACATTTTTCCTGGATTTATTATTTTTCAAAATTTTTATACTATCCAATGTATTTAAAAATACACCTTGTATTTTCAATTAAAAACATTATGTGGTTCTATGGGATTTTGGAAGCTCATTTCACATTCAATGACTTATAATTGTTCTTCTTGACCTTATTTCATATAATTTGGGTAATTTTGATCATTTATTTTATTAAATAATTTTTTTCTTTATTTTTATGGATTTACATTCCTAACACATAAAACACTTTGTAAATGTATCTTAGTTCCCAAATTATGATATCCATAAGGGATTTGGTTTAATCAAATTTATTTTCTTTGAGTTAAAATGTTATTCCTCAATAATAATGATTATATATTTCATAGATAACTATATATACTAATTCATAATATATTTAATCTTTTCTCTTTAGTGAAAATTATGTTTTAACTCAATTTTTATTCATAATTTATTTCATTCTCATAAAATTATTTTTTTGGAAAAAAAAATCAAATCTCCAATAAAGATAGTTTTTCTTCTTTTTACATGTTATTTATATCTTAAATTTGTATTAAATTAATATTTTGATACCCATATATGTTTTTACACATGTGAACTTACTACATAATCTTATATCATTTCAAAGAGAAATTTTACAACCACTATTTATGATATGGGTTTTCAGAATAGGTATATCAAAATATTAAAAATGTTTTTCATCCATTAGAAATAGAAAATTTTATCTTACACTCCACATTCTCTTTATAAATTATTAATGTGATTTTAATGCTCTATTATTGAAAATTATTTTATAATAAAATGTATTTAAATATTTTTTAGCTTACCTTTTTGAAACATTTATATCTATTTGAAGGATATATTATGGATATCTCTTTCCAAATATTGATTTTTAAAAATCCCTTATTTCAAATTTCTCAAAAGTGATCTTTTATAATGTGCATGATAACATTATATTTTTATGAAAATATTATGAAATGTTTTCTAAGGGCCCTTTTATGTTTTCCTTCCATTTTCCTCTTTAACATTGAAATATTTGGCTCATAGGGAGTTGAATTTTGTGAATAAAATTGTAAATTCATGTTTTATATGCTATTTTTTTATCTAAGTTTAGGTATCAACAGTTTATATTCTTCAGCTCAATTTTTTTGATACTATATGGAAATGTTACAAAAAACATTTTTCATTCCATAGTTAATTTAGGATGTAATGAATGAAACCCATTTTTATCCCATGGGATTTCATGATATATTTAATTGTATATATTTTTTTTCCACATATATGTATGGATGATTGATAGGTGGGGTCCTATATCTCCCTCCAATCAATTAATCAGTTTTTTATTTTTCAAAAAATAATAGATCATGGAAATTCATAGTTTTTTAAAAAAACTATAGGGTGTACATTATTTGATTTTTTCACAAAAAAATGGGTGTATATGCATGGATTTTTTTGATTTTTTTATGTTTTTATATTTTTTACATAATTCCATGTTATGTTATGATTTAATGACATGTGATGTTTATATAATGTAGATGATCATGATCTTCTCTATAGATCATGTTTATTATCTAATACTCTTATGAAATGGTATATGATTGTTAATTAGGGATTAAATATCCATCTATCATGACTTTTAGGGAACACTAATTGTTCAATTTTATTTTTAATAATAAATTTATCTCATTCTCATGTTTTCTCATAAGATTATAATATAACCCATAATGACATATTGATTATTTTTTCCACTTATTGAGCCTTTGAGATAACCCATTTATATATTTCCATTTTATAGTTTAGGAAGATGATTATATAATAGGAGAAGTGTAGAAGATAGTCTAGTTTTCCTAAATTACGACGATATATTAACAATTATCCTAAAATAATTTGTTTCTACATAAAGTCCTCAAATAAAATAAACCTTATGTTTTTGAAATTATGTTACATTTTTTTAAATTTTATTTTAAATTTATGGAAATGATGTGTAATAATGATATTTTTATCTTTGGCCACATTATTAATGGATGAATAAATACACCATAGTTATAGATCAAGGTGGGGAAATTGATAAATGGAATGGATGAATGGGTGGATTTCACATGGATAGAGATAAAAAATAAAATACAAAAAATAGAGTTTAAAAATAAAAAAAATTAAATAAATATTTTCCCCGTGTTAGAAAACATTTATGTTTGACATCAGGTTCTTGGTACAACGCACCAGAAACTCAGTGAACTGATGTATGGAGAAATTCCCTTTAGGATATCCATTAAGTACCCAATGCACTTTGAATACATTCCTTGTGTCCCTTTGTGACCCCATCCTAAAATTAAACTCCCTGAATTCCTAAAATATTTTATATGAGAATATATCACCATAAAAGAAACCTAGATAAATTCACAGTTATTTATAAAATGAATTTATAAAAAAACTTTTCGGATTTAAATTAAAGAACTCAAACTAGACCCTAGTTTTTTTAGTCATGGGAACTAGGATTCCTCTGGAAATTCCAACCCAATTTTGTGTAAGGTATAGAAATGTTTCCACTAAAATATTTCTTATCCCTAATAACTCTCCATGTCAATATTTAATGAACTACATTGATCACTAAAACCCCATGCATAACCTAAATCTATATCTCATTATTTCAATAACTATGTCGATACTGCACCTAAACAATTAAAACCACACAAATTCCTAAGTGCCTCATGATTTAGACTATACTTATAATTGTTCATATCCTAAAATATTCATTTAGATAGTATTCTGAGACATTTAAATAAATTTATTCTAAGTTGTGATAGTTTGAACCTCACTACACCTACCCATCCTAAAAACCCAGATGTCTTAATAACCACAACACTTCCCAATTCCTCATAATCCAAATTGATGTCACTCTCCAAATAGATAAATCCCTATTATCATAGTCCTCTCAATAAAAACATAGTTTTAAACTCTAATAATTCATATTGGGAATCTAAATAATCCCTTTTCTAAAAGATACAAGCTAATACACTCACTATTTTGTTACACTTGTTAATATTTTTTTTATAGTTTTTAATATTTAAAATAAAAATAGAAACAAATGGGGTAGAAATTTGTGATAAATTTGTGGTGGAAAAAAATACATTTAGATGAAAAAATAGAAAAAAATTATGAAAAAATGTTTTAATCATAACATTTTTTTCTTATGAGTACCTTCACCATCACCTTTTTCATCACAGAAAATGACTATTCTTGTATACAAGGTCATATTCCATTGAACATGGTTAGTGTGAATGGATTTACCACTCAAGAACATATCGATTGAATTTCATATCCACCTCCTTCTTAAAAAACCAACTGAATAGTCCTCAACTATGATATCACCTGCACTAGCCTCTTTATGTATCAATCATATCCATTCATTACCCAACCCTCATTGATATAGTGTAGGAAAATATTTTATAGTGTTTGTACTATAAATATATTTTTTACATTATATAAATTATATATCTAGACATGTGAATAATAAAACACTTCATAACAATTATTGATTGTTGTTTTGTGTAACTATTATTTGGTAATGTTCATAAATATTTGTCACATTAAAAAATTCATAATAAGTTCCCCACTATAATGAGAACCTTGAAATGTTATAATGATATTAATAAAATCAATCCTATTATCATATTATGTAATTTTATAGTACATAGATGATTCATATTCTCAGGTGTGAGTACATATATGTGGTTGATACTTTATCTCATGATGTTATCACTTGGTAATATCTATGAATTGAGATTATTAATTCAATACCACTAGTAGAAATTGACCATATTTAAGTATCATGTAATATTCCTATTTTGAAACATGTGTAATTATCCATAGAGATTAATATTATAATTCATACATAAAAAGACTTTCATACTTAGATGTGTTATTATAATCAATTATGACATTGTTCATATAATTTTTTGGGTTTTCTAATGTGTTAATCCTTTTTTAAAATATCTACTATTATTTTTTGGGTTCATCCATGCTTGGGTTGAACCTTGTGTGGTTTTGAGTTGCTTTGATTTTTTCTTGCATAATTCATGGTTCAAAATGGTGAACACCATACCCATGGTTCCATCCATCATCATCCCTAGTGAGACCATGTTTAAATAGAGAAAGAAAAATAGTCAAGTGAGGATCCATTATTGGTGAGAAGTTTTGGGGAAGATCATTTGGGACATAGATAGAGAACCATCACCACTCTCATGTTGGGGTCCATAGTGGGAGAAATGGAAAAAAAATTGAAAACTAGTCATAGGGGGTAGTTGTGTTTGATTACCTAGGATCGATGTATTTAAAGAACCAGGATCATGGGGGAAGCATTTGTGGAAACGTTTTGGGTCTTTGAAATAGATGAAACATCCATCGAACATTGTGGATCATGTATTTTCAAAGGGGAAAATGCATGCGATGTTTTTAGGGGTCTTGAATGTGATATAAATTTTATTATTCTCTTAATTAATTAATTAATTATCATATATTGATCATTACTTTGATCCAAATTATTTTCATACACTCAATATGATGCTAGGGTTGGTTTGGGTCTTTTTTTCTTTTAGTGAGGTTCCTTCCTTGGATAACCTCAGTCCTCTTAACCCTATTTAATCATCCCTACTAAAAAATCATGCCTCATATGATTGGTACATGTTCATTCTAAACTATAATCATGAGACCAAATAATTATCTTACCTTCAAGTGGAATAAAATTCTTCTATTGATGATTTTGAACATTAGTTAAGTGTTTTTATTACCCTTTGACTTATTCTCCCTTTTCAACCTTACTCAATATCCAATTATTATTATATGTTTGATTTTTTTTGAAGAATCTATTAGAATTACGACTTGTTCTATTTAGTGCTCAAACATGGCTTATGTGAATACACCCGTGATAAACAAAGATGTTGATATTTAAAATATTATGGTATAATGTCTTTACCATATAGTTCCTTAATCATGAGTTGGTATCCATATTCTGATGTATGTGTGTGCATAACCAAATGTACCTTGGGTGATATCACATGTTGGAATATCTATTGGAACAACAAAAAAACATTTCATGATATTTTATAAGATGATTTTTTATATCCCATGAGACCCATGCTTAATATTTTATACCTATAGAAGTATGTGACCAATATGATGACACTTTTTCCATCTAATTATTTGGTATATGATTTCTATTTTGTCACTCTATGTTGGGTTCCAAAGTTAATGGTGGACCCATCATGGCTCGATGGCCCAAATGGGGGAGAGTGTTCAAACACTGCATTTGAAATGATGACAATACCATGTTTGATTATGTAGAATGAATTCATTATGTGGCCTAAACTGGGGGCATGATAGTCTTGTGTAATCTACCCAAAGAGTAAATAGTGAAGTTTGATGACCTTATGAAATATATCCCAAGATAATACAATGGGGAATGCTTTGATTATGTTATCTTACATAGTGTCATTAAGAATGTATTTATATAGATTATTATTTTTAATAGCACCTCTAATTATGATTTCCCCTTAACTATTTAGATATTATTGTTTTATGGAGATGACGCGGGTATGATAGGGGTCCACGGTGGCTTGTCTATCGCAAAAATGATTGGTTTTGTACTTATTTCTTGTGTGTTACATTATTTTATTATCATGGAGTACTTAAATATATACATGGGATCCTATATTAAGGATTCATTGGTGGTATAATAATTTGTTATTCTCACAATCTATATGGGTATCTTGATGCATATGTAGATTTCAGAACTAGGAATCTAATAAAGGGAAAAGGGAACTCTGATAGGGAGATTAGGAGATAAATGCTTGGGATTAGAGGTTATTTTGACACATTATCAAAACTATTAATGTGACATCAATTTTTATTTCCATTTTATAATACATGGTTTGACCTACACATTACAGATCTATGGTACATAACATTTTATGTTTTGGTGATATTGTGTTTTGGAATATTATTTATCTTACATTACATTAATTTGGGGTTTTTCTTTTATTATATAGTTTTTTGGATTTTTTACTGAGGGTATAGTCACCCCTGCACCCATAAATCCTCACTGCTAGACGGTAGAAAATTATGTATGGGGATGGAGAAATAATGTTATTTTTTACTTAACCATGGCCCTAGTGATTTAGGTTGGGGTGTTAGAAAATGGTAACAGAGCCTTGGTTCATTTATTTATTTTCTTTTGTGATTTTTGTTGAAAGGAGATAGATTTTTAGAACTCATGTTATGGAGTTTCTATGTGACTCAATAGCTCATATGTAATGTGTTGTAATCCTCTAGTTTTAATGGTCACAAATCATGTTTAATATTTAGTAATTTTTATTAATTAGGTTCATGTATAATCATAATCTATTCTATCAAGAATTATTTCATAAGATAGGTTGAAATTGTTTGACTAAGTACAAGTCACTAGTCAGTGGACTCACATTCACTGGTCTCACCATTCAGTTGAAAAATTAGAAAAGTATGAGTCACCATTGCAGTGACACTACTCAATTCGAAATTCAGTAAAGTGTGAGACATCGTTGTCTTGATCTACCGATATAGAATTTTTAAAAAGGACTAGACAACATTGGAATAGAAGAGGCATCATTCCTACCGGTTTAGAATTCTCTCATAGTACCAGACACCACTGATATGGACCCGCCACTATTCTTATGACATCAGTCCAAAATTTTCACAAAGGAAAAGACACCGTTCTTACAACATGAGTCCATAATTTTCACAAAGGACAAGACATTGTTCTCATGACACTGGTCTATGGTTTTCAAAAATTCCGAGACACTGTTCTTAAGACAACATTAAGAGACAAAGGTTGAGTCACTGATCCCGTGTCACCACTCCTATGACAAAATTTTAGACTTAGTCATTTATTTATTTGTCATTTAAAATCAAAATTATTACTAATGGTCATATTTATGTTATTTAATGATACTAAAATTATTAATGAACTTTTTACCCTTATCAGTAGGAATTACTAGTTATGAGGTACTTGCACGTGATGGAGATCATTCTCCCTATTGGCCAAAATAAAAACACCCAAGATTAAATTAAATGGTGACGTGCGAGTAGATTTATAGAGGATGTGTGACACATAAGAACAAAAAGATAGAACATATACATGCCAATACTGATGGTTTTGAACAAGAAAGAGTTTGATGTTAACTAAAGAGTGTGAAATCCTTACAGTAGACACATAAAATATGTGAATCCACAAAAAGAATCTATCAGGAAACTAGAACAAAAAACACCAATGACACTCATTTTTTAGTGTCTGTTTTCTAGAAGTGGACTCGAGCTTCACCTATTCTTACTCATGAAGTCCAGACACATTAAGAAAATCAATCAGATCATTCTAAATCCTCTCTCTTTACTTTTTATCCTTTGTGTATGATTTTACTATTGTCTGAGAAGTATGTGTGTATATAGTATAACCACACACTATATCCTAATCTAAGCTATAGGATACAAGAAATCCTCACTCACTCATCTTTCTAAATAATTTTTTTCAGCCACTTATAACTATGGATGAGGTATCTGTATAACCTGGTTATATTTTGTTTCCCATGAAGAACTGTGGTAGAGGTCTAGTAAACCTGAATAGATTGTATACTATTGTAAACCCTGATCCAAGGTATGGATCAACTATGTTTATATAAACTGGTTGGTGGAAGATGATCATTAAGTAGAGAGGAATAAGTCTCTTCTTGAGACAAAAACTATTATTTTTATCCACTTTTTAAAGTTCTATTTTCTTAGTGGCCTTTTGTTATTCAAACTGGAAAACATTACTTTTAATTGATAGTTAATCATAAAATGTGCTTATATAAATTTTTGATTTAGTAAATTAATTTCAAAAGTTATATCAATATTTCAAATTGTTGTAACTGAGAATTAATCAATCTTTTGAGAAATTAATTAAACATTCAAAACTATTATAAATCTACTACTTTGATTTAATATCCTATTTAGATTATAAATTTGGGACTCGTAATAAATATTTTTAAAAACATAAATTTTTATATGAACTCAATTCACCCCCTCTTGAGTGTACAACTCCGAAAAACATTTGGTATCAGAGGTATTTTAATCTTCCATTTTCAATGTTTTCATAGTTTGTTTTTAATATTTTCAACTATGATTTTATTTATTTTTTAAAGATCTCTAAATTTCCATTAGTTCTAAATTTTATCTCTTTATAAATCTATTATTTATTTTTATTATGGATAATATATTGTAAGGTGATAATACAAACATAACTCAATTTTAAAAGGAACTAATTGTGCCCGGTGAAAGATTAAGATGAAAATGAATTTAGAAAGTATGCATTTTGAAAATTCATCTTCCATTGTTGATGAATATAAGATTCCTAATACTACCAGAAATACTTGGGATGAGCCAACCAAGAGTGATTATAATAATAAATAAAAATCTATTAATTCTTTATATTATTGTTTAGGATATATAGAATTCAGTAGGATTTCTACTTGTGAAAAAACACATGAAATTTGGGAATCTCTAATTGTTTCACATGAAGGAACCACTAATGTTAAGAAAATGAGACTTAACATATATATTATTCAGTATGATAACATCAAAATGAATCATGATCAACCTATATCTAACATGTTTCTCATGTTCAATGAAATTGTAAATACCATGATCTTTTTAGGAATGGAAGTTGTAGCAAAGGAACAAGTCATCTAAATTCTCAGATGTCTACCAGATAGATAGAGAGGAACCTTAGTATCAATTAGATAATCAAGTGATATCAGTAAGTTTCCAATAAATATCTGATAGGTAAGTTAAATATATATAAGGAATAATTTAAGGTCAACAAAGAATAGGATGATGAACCAAATAGAAAATAATTGGCTTTCAAACACACTGCTTCTAAATATAATGAAAAGTAAATGGAACAAAATCAATATTACAGTTCAAGAAATGAAGAACCATTATATGGCAGTGATGATGAAATGGATCAGATAGCCATAAGATTCAAAAAATTTATATAATAAGAAGAATTTTTTTAGAAATACCAACTACAAAGGAAAGTATAACAATAAGGAAAATTTGAAAACAATTGGAAGAGAGGTGATAACTCAAATAAGATAGTTTGTTATGAGTGTAATAGAAAAGGACATGTAAAGGGTGATAACCCAAAATTAATATAAAAACTAAATAAGAGTTTAAGGACATAAGATACAAAAAAGAAATGAAGGAAACCTGAAGTGCTTCTGGAGATAGCTACAGTGAGTCAGAATCTTCACATAATGAGTAGGAAAATAAAGCCAATATGTTTTTTATGAAAAAAACATATGAGGAATCATGATTGAAGATCATCTATAAAATAATATGGTATGTGGATAGTGTATATTAAAGACACATGATTGGGGCCTGCATGATCTTAAATAATCTTGTTAAATTATATAGTGGGCATGTCACCTTTGGTGATAATGGAAAAGGAAAAATCATTAGACTTGGAAAAATTGGTAACTCTAATTCAGTTTTAATTTCAAAATTTCTTTTTTTTGATGGTTTAAAATAATTTTTTAGCATATTCTATTTATGTGATGATGGATTTCATGTAAAATTTGAAAATTATTCTTGTCATGTTTTTAATTATAAAAATGATTTAGTTTTTAATCTTTTTATAAATGAAAATGTTTAATCTATTAAATTAGATTCCTTATTTTCTAAAAATGTTTCATTCTTAAGTTACTTTAACAAGGAGTATTGGATCTAGCACAGGAGACTAGGACATTGTAACATACAATCCCTAAGAAATATCACTAGAAAAGGTTTCACCAAAGATCTCACCAAACTAGAATTTCCAAACAATAAATTATGCAATCCTTGTCAAAAGGTAAAATAGTAAAAAATATATTTCACACCAAAGAAATAAGTTTCAACTTCTCATCCACTGAGTAGTTTCACATGGACTTGTTTAGACCTTCTAGAGTTTCAAGTATCAATGCAAAGTACTATGTCTATGTTCTTGTAGATGACTTCTCTAGGTATACATGGACATTATTTTTAGACCACAAGAGTGAAGCTTGTTCTTAAAATACTAAGTATTATAGATATATAGGAGAACTACATGGTCATAGGATTAAATACTTAAGAAGTGACCATGGCCATGAATTTGAGAATTAATATTTTAAATATTTTTTTCTGAAAAAATGGCTATAGTCATAACTTCTATTCTCCTAGGAAACCTTAGCATAATGGAGTTGTAGAAAGAAGAAATAGTCTTATACAAGTGATAGCCCAGAATTTACTTAATGAATACAACTTACCTGTTTATTTTGGGGATAAAGCTATCAATACAGATTATTACCTAATTAACAAAGTTTTAATTAGACCAATTCATAATAAAACTCCCATTGAGTTGTGGAATAATAAGAAACCCAAAACTAGATACTTAAAAGTCATCAGTTGAAAAGTCTATATTCTTAACACTAAGTAAAAACTTGAAAAATTTTCATCCAAAAGTGATGAATGTATTTTATTAAGTTAACAAACCTCTAGTAAATCCTATAGAGTTTTAAATAAAAAAATCATGCGTGTGAAAGAATTTTAACGCATTAAATTTGATGAAATATGTCCATATAAACCTAAAACCCTCCCCCCTCAAGACATTTAGGATTATTTTCAATTATGGACATAAATTATAGACCCCCTGATGATGTTGTTAGGAAATATATTAAATCCTCCAGTTTTGTAAAAAATTCATACTATACTCATATTGAACCTGAACCTACTGATGAACTTGAACTGACCAGTACTTCCTTTTTTAGATTAGTTAAACTCTTAAGAACCATCCACAAGATACTATAGTTGGAGACTTTGATAATGGGATATAGACTAGAGATTATTCTAGAAATTAGGTTGAACATCAATGCTTCTTTTCATATTTTGAACCTAAAAACATTAATGATGAAATAAATGATGAATTTTAGGTGATAACAATGCAAGAATACTTGAATTAGTTTGAAAGAATTATTATTTGGAAACTAGTGGATACACCAAAATACACCTTAACTATATGCACTAAATGGGTTTTAGAAATAAGTTAGATGAATCAGGCACTATAGTAAGAAATTAGGGAAGACTAGTTGCATAAGAATATAGTCAATAATAAGGAATTGTCTATGAAGGAAACTTTTCACCAGTTTCTATACTGGAATCCATTAGAATCATACTAGAATATGCATCTCATCTAAATTTAAAACTATATTAAATGTATTTTTAAAGTACATTCTTAAATGGGTATATAGTTGAGGATGGTATTATTGAAAACCCCCCTGGTTTCACAAACCCAAATTTTCCAAATCTCAACTTTAAGTTAACAAAAAGATTGTATGGTTTATAAAAGGCTCCAAACTCTTGGTATGATAGCCTCAATAATTTTCTTATTTCTAAGGGTTTATCAAAGCTATAGTTTATCCCACTATTTTTATAAAAATAATTTCTAATGATTTTTTGGTAGTACAAATCAATGTTAATGATATTATTTTTGGATCTTCAAAAAACTCTTCATGTGTTTATTTTCCAAAAATGAGGCAAAATGAGTTTAAAATGAGTTTAATGGGTGAAGTTAAATTATTTCATGGATTTCAAATAATTCAAAATAAAGAAGGTATTATGTTGAATCTAAGTAAATACACTAATTATCTTCAGATTTTTTTAATTTGGATAGCAATAAAAGTATTGATACTCTAATGTTTACCACCTATAAATTTGATCTTGATGAAAATGGAAAATCTGCTGATCAAACAAATTATAGAGGCATGATTAAAAGCATTCTCTACTTGACGGTGAGCTTTCTTGATATTATGTTTAGTGTATATATGTGTTCTCATTTTCAAGAAAATCCTAAAGAGTCATATATTATTTTTGTAAAAATAATTTTCAAATAACTCAAACATGCTTCCAAATTTTGACTGTTCAATCCTAGAGGGAAATCATTTGACTTAGTTAGTTATTTTAGTTCTAAATTTGGTGGGTGTAAGTTATATAGAAGAAGCACCTATAAAACATGTCACTTTTTGGGAAAGTATCTAGTATTATGGTGAAAAAAAGAAAAATTAAGTTTCATTATCTACTGCTGAATCCGAATACATAGATATTGGTAGTTATTGTGGTTATATTTTGTGGATAAAACACACTTTTCTAGATTATGGATACAAATTTAGACATATAACTATAAATTGTGATAATACAAGTGCAATTAACATCTCTAAAAATCTATTTTTTCATTCTTGAACAAATTATATTGATGTAAGACATAAATTTTTAAGAGATCATTATCTAAAAGGCGATATCACTTTGGAATTCATTGGCACAGAGCATGATCTTGCCGACATATTTATTAATATTTTAAATTATGAGATAATGAGTTACATCATTCATGAAATAGGGATGAAAAATTTTGAGTAACTATTTGATGTCTCACTGGTTTATGTCTCATGATTTGTGGTCAAACTGGTTGTTGTCTCACTGTTTGTTGTCTCGCCATTTTCGGTCCCATCGGTTGATGTATCACCATTCGATGTGACACCATTGTGATGACTCCACTAAAAACATGCTGTATGGACTCACCATTTTATACATTAAAATTTTTCTTACATAGTTGTTTTAAATATTTGATTTCATTTTATTTTATACCACATTTTAAATTTAGGACATTAAAATCCCTAAATGATAAAAATCGGTCACACTATATTACTTCCCACTTCACTCTTACTCTCGGACTCTCGAAACAAAAACTCATATCTCTCTATTGAACACTTAATTTTTCTTTGAACACTATCTTCATTATGGGAATGGAAAGGTTTAATCTTCCATCTTCTTCAACCCCAAAGAAACACCAATCATCGATGAAATTGAAAAAGGCTCCGATCAAAATGACTGAGGAACCTCTGAACCATGGTCTCGTAAATAAGATTGTCGTGCAAAAAAAGGATGTTTGTGGAAAATGGTTTCCTTCAAGTAACATGCTTGTTCTTAGGGTTATGGAAGAGAAAGGATTCCTATAATGGTTTACCAATGACAAAAGACCCTTATACCTAAAACTAGTTTTCAAATTTTATCAGTACGTTGAGTTTTCGTTCAATACGAAAGATGATTTCTTAATTAGAAGATGGGTAAATGGACAAAGATTTTATTTTTATTTGAGGATGTTCCCTTCTTGATTAAAATTACTATATGAATGTATCTTTGAGGATAATCAAAGAGGACCCCCACCTCCAAGTGATATTTTTATCCTAGAATAGTCCTTGCAAGATTTAACTATATATGGAAAGATAATTATACCTATTTCTATTGAGTTGGATAGAGAAACAATATTGATTTTAAACTTCATTCAAAATCTTATCTGTACAAGGAAATGTGATTTTTCTACCTTGAAATATCAAGATCTATTCTTGTTACATATCTTAGAAAATGGTTATAAGATAAACATGAGAAAATATCTTTTCATTCATATATGTGATATGATAAAAACCTCTTCCAAATTCAATTCCCTATTATATTCAAGGTTCATCTCTAGAATGATTCAAGAGAAAGGATTGTTAAGGAAAAATGAGGAAACCATTGAGGATTATGTGTTTTTTTGTCTAAGGGGATATGAAAGAGAATTAAAATTAGTTGGAATCCATGGAAAATTACTTAGGTTAAAGAAAGTGAAAATCGTTATGAGGATTTAAATCATGTTGAACATCCCTCAAGACCAAAGGATATCGCTAACCCTAGTTTGGAACTAGATAAGGTAGTAGAATACTCAAATGAAGAAATTGAAGTCGTTTTTAGGAAGTGAATGTTTCTAATAAATAAGGTAATGAATGTATTCATGATTAAAGTTGAGAAAAATTAGACAAGGGAGAAGTTTATAATGAGGAAGAAGATGTTGTGGAAGAAGTTGTTGATAAATAGAAACATGTAGAAGAAGAGATTATAGATGGAGAATCCATTTTAGGTGAAGCTATGGAATCTAGTAGAATAGAAAAGTATAAGTAATATAGCCCAATGATAGTAATGACTCTAACCTTAATAAAGAAACTAAATGAGAAGTCTCTTTACCTTCTGGAAAAAGTGTAGAAAATATTGTTCAATTAGAAGAAAATATAGGTGAGACTGAAATGTATCATAAAATAGTGGAATATGTAGAAAGAGTTCAGATGATGGAATAATTTAATTCCCCATGGTAAACATCTTTTGGGGGGAGAAAAACCCTGGTCTGGAGAGGATTGAAGTTAAAAATACTATTTTTCCAACTTTAGTCGATTCCTAGTATAAGTTTACAATATTTTTTATGTTGATGTCTCTTATAGATCCTTAGTTAAGTAAATATATCTTTAAATAGTGTTTTAACTAAAACCCATCACATCTAAGGAAGTGATTTTTATTGAAGATACAGTACCAGTTCCTATACCTACTCAAACAACCCCAAACTATGCGAGTCATGAAGATTTAATGGCCTTTGAGGAAAATATATTATATGGTCTTGGAAATATTTTGAACTCACAACCTGCTCTTATAACCAATTTTAGTGAAAGGGGTGCTGGAATGGTTCAACAATAGTTAATATATAAAATTCAACCCATGATTCTTCCTGAAATACAAGATATAATCCTTGAAAAAACATCTGAATGATGATTTTTAGTCTCTAAATCATTGGTTGAGGAGATGAAGATGGACCTGAATGTTGCTCCTTCTCCAGATCTATTTACTTGTCTAAGAGAGGTTGATGCTGACATGTTTTGAGGAAAGGTTGTATCTAAAATTCTACCTAATTTGATTTCAATGGTTTAATAAGTTGTCAATCACAACAAAAATTAGCTAATAAAATCTATGGGCTTGTGGTTGCAATCAATCGACTGACAGAAGAGTATAAAAGAACTTAGAGATAGCTCTTAAAAGGATTAATAACTTTACCATAGTTTCTCCAACTGAATCATCTTCTACACATCCCTCTTAGCCTTTGGATAGTGATTTTATTTGACATGTTATTAGATAATAACTTCAAACTTTGATTGGTGGTTCTTATTAGGAAAATCATGGTAAGATTCAAAAGCATAATTAGCATGTGTATGATATGGTAAGATCTTACTCAAAAAATACCACTGATTCTCAAGCATAAATATCTCAAAATGTGGATTATTATTTTGAAAGGATATATAACAAGAACCAGCTGAAAAATAATTTCAAGTATTTCATAGAGAATTTGAAGATACCACAAGTGGTTTCTAATCAAGGAATTAATAAATCTACTCATGCCACCTTCCTGCTAGTTCATAATTCTCATAAAGTATTGAACACTGATGATATGGACTAGAAACCATTATTTTGACACTGGTCCAGAATTTTTGCAAAGGAAAAGACACCATTATTATGTCACTGGTCCATAATTCTTGAAAAGTACAAGACACCATTATCATGACACCAGTCCAATATTTTCACAATGTCTGAGACACCATTCATGGACAAAGGCTGAGTCACCGCTCTGGTGTCACCACTTTTATGACACCATTCTAGACACAGTCATTTATTCATTAATAATTTAAATTAAAAATTATTACTAATGATCATATTTATGTTATTTAATGATACTGATATTATTAGTTATATTTTGTACCGTTTTCAGTAAGATTTTCTAGGTATGAGGTACCAGCGCATGATGGAGTTTATTATCCATGTCGGCCAAAATGAAAACATCCGATATTAAATTAAAAGGTGGTGTGCAAGCAGATTGATAGAGTAGGTGTGACACACAAGACCAAGAAGAGAGAATAGATACACCCCAATCCTTCTAGCATTGAATAAGAAAGAATTTGTTGTGAACCAAAGATTGAAAACATCCTTGCAGAAAACACATCAAATCCGAGAATCCAAAAGAAGCATCTCACTGAAAACCAGAACATATAACATCAACAAAACTATGATTTTGGTTTCTACTTTCTAGAAGTGGACTCAAGATTCACATATTCTTACTCAGGAAGTCCAGAAGAATCAAACAGATCACTCAGATCATTCTAAACCCCCTATCATTATTTTTGCTCTGTTGTGTATAATTTTACTACTTTTCGAGTAGTGTGTGTGTTAGTAGTATAACCACACACAATATCCTGAGCTAATCTAGAGGATACAAGATATCCTCACTCACTCATCATTCAAAAATATTTTTTTAACCCACATATAACTATAGAAGATGTCTTTGTGTGACCTGGTTGTATTTTTTCCCACATAAAACTATGGTAGAGGTCTAGTTGACCTGGATAGCTTGTATGCTATTGTAAACCTACATATAGGGTGTGGATCAATCCTTTTTATATAAACTACTTGGTGGTAGGTAGTCACTATGTTGAGAGGACAAGGTCTATACTTGATACTGAACTCTTGTTTTTATCCGCTGTGTTAAAGTTATATTTTATTATCTGTCATTGGTTTTTCAAACTAGACAACTTTACTTTTCTTTGATATTTAATCTTAGATATTGTTTATAACTATATTTGATTTATTAAATTACATTGAAAAGTTATATAAATATTTCATATTTCTATAAATATGAATTAATTAATATTCTGGTAAATTAATTGAATGTTAAAAACTTTTATAAATATGCTACTTTAGTTAGCTGGACATCTTAGATTTTAAATTGGGAACTCTTAATAAAAATTTTTAAAAACAGAAATTTTTAGAAGAAATCAATTCACCCCCCTCTTGAGTGTCCCACTCCGACCAACATAATGGACCTTCAAGATACCAGTGATGGGATTTCGGGTGCATCCATGCATCATGTGTAGGCATGTAGGATCACATTCCATAGATATACTAGTTATGTGAAACAAAGTAGTTATTTAATAAAATTCCTTGATTAGTGATATTTTTGAGTAATATATCAGTATTATCTATTACTGTGGTATATATATTGTCATTAGTTGATTGAAATTAACTATAATATTATGTTTTGATACATGTGACTGTCACTAAAATGTAGGTATGGAGGACTAGGCTTGAAATTTGGGTAGAACTAGTAGGGTAGCACCTTGGTTGTGTGTACCTCCAAGGGTAGGACTTCCAATAGAAATCCATTAAATTTCCCATATAGATACATAATATATTCTCTTAATAAACCAATAATAGTAATCCTAAAGGTTCATTTGAAATTTCAAAAAATTCCACCACAAAGATGTATAAGGGGACCACTTGTAGTATTGTACTAAAATGATCCCACACTGGATAAAGAACATGGGCCCCACCAAATGTATATGAAGGTGTATTTGAGAATTCCCTTTGACCTTCTCTAGTGATTTTGGCAGTATATCCAATCAATCTAGGAGTTTTTATGATTTTTCTCATTCAATATGGGGGAATATAAATGAATATTATTGATTATGACCAGTATTTACATCTTGAACATCCCCCATATTTCAAGAGAATTGAAGGTCCTATATATACCGAAGACTGGAGTTTGATCATTAAGGGAATCTAATACTTAATATAGAATATTATGTTATGATGATTGCATTTATCTTTCTGAGACCCACTAGGTGATGTTGGAGTATTAAAAACTATACAGGTAGTTGTGAGGGTAGGTCATGGGCCATCATTAAGGGTTTATTCTTTGATGAGTTATTTCAAGACTCAATGAAGTTGGACTAAGAACAAGAGTTCATAGATCCTCATCAGAGGAAGTTGTGTGTGTCTTATTATTCATGTTTTCTATGTAGTTACTCTATTTCACTCCTCTATTGGCAAGGAATGGATCATAAAAGGTGAGTGTGTTCAAGTTAAGTATTGATTTGAATCTTATACACTAGTTCTAGAACATTAAACTCACAAGTTACCCTAAACTGTTTAATAGAGACCTCACCATTGATAACAGGTTGGTGGAGGACTCTAAAGTGGTTATTCTTCCAATTCTCAGTGGATCAATGGGTGGAATACCCAGTGCTACTTTGAATACTTCATCTAATGGTAAAAAAAGGATAATTGAGGTTCATATTATGATCGTTATAGGGTAAAATAACAAGGTAATTCCTATTACATTACCTCTTAGGGAGGTTTTATTCCCTAGTGTTATAATGGATGTAAGATTGGACATTAATGAAATGAGTTCATGGATACCTAGAGTAAGTTCCATTGATGTGGACTGATATGGAATCAACAACATTTCTAGTCAAAGGCTTCATGGATGAGGTATCATAAGGGTATGATTTAGACACTGGAATCAAGCCATGGGAATACCTGGGGTTCTCTATAGTAGGTTCAAACCCCTCATATGATAGTGAATCGGGTGATTCATACCTTTTTGGGAAATGTTTTTAAAGCTAGGGAAGGTTACTTTCCTTCTTTAGGCCTTATTCTGATAGACATTGGAGAGGTAATATCGACCATTCGAGGTATAATGCTGATTATGTATACTATTTTTACTAAAATTTTTGATTTGGGGCTTCCCATTCATTTATATCTCATCAAATTATTATTGGTTTTAATTTATTGGTCAAGTTATCTTCGAAATTATTGTCTCTTGATACACCATTGAGGAAGAAACTAGCTCAAATTCAATGATTTTCATGATATCCTATAGTAGTTTCTAGCTATAAAAATCTATGATATTTCATGAAACTTAATATAACTAGATTTTATTTCATTTTTGGTACAAATTGGATGAAAAGATATCAAAATCACATTGACTACTACCAGAGTCATGTATCTTTTTCTATGCTTAAGAGGGAGAATTATTTGATGAATGGTGAATGAGATGTTTGAGAATAATTAATGGTACTAAACATGATTCATATTGGAGAAATTATGGTGCAATTATTAGGCTTGGATCTTATGATAGATCAAGTAGTTTCATCTGGTTATCTTCATATAGTTGTATACCTTCATTCAGATGTCTTTCCAGATTACTTTTTAGGTCTTTCACATAATAAGGAAATTGAATTTATGATTGATCTCATGTTATGAACACAATCAATATTGATTCCACCATATTTTAATGCACCAGATGATATGATTTTAATCAATATATAGCTTGAGGATATGGAGGTGAATGGTTTTATCATACCAAGAACATATCCAAGGGGTTCTATAGTGTTGTTTAAAAAGAAGGTAGATGGTATTATTCATTTGTGAATGTACTATATGAAGCTAAACCAAGTGACTGTGATGAATGGATAATTGATTTTAGGGATTGAGATCTATTTTTCTAGTTATTGAGATCTTATTGGTTCTCCATGATTGGTCTTCATTTTGGCTACCATTAGTGGTGATTCAGAGATGATTATATTCCTAATACGGGGTTCATGAGTAGAGTTGTAATATATTAGTACCTTATCATGGATTTAAATTTACTAAATTCCCCATCATTGTCCATATATCCCATTAATAAAATATTCCACTCATATCTTAAATCCTAAATCATGTTTTTTATGATATACTTAAATAATCATGGACTTGTGATTTATATGATATAAACCTTGAGACTATATTGAGAACACTCCATGTGCATAAATATTTTTCCAATATTTCAATATGTAACTAATATATATGAGAGGTATGTTTCCATGGTCATGTGATCTCTGATTTTGGGATTTTAGTATTCCTTGAGAAGGTATATGTGTCATAGGGTGTCCTAATTTTTTTTGTGATAAGGAGTTTCCTTGGATTGGTGGGACACAATAGATGGTTCATATTGGAATTACCGTTTTTTAAGGAACCAATAATTGGATTACCAAGAATCGATGATGCTTGTGTAGAAATATCAGTGTGAAGAGTATTTTTAAACATGGTGAGGATATTGATGAAAGCTCTTATTTTTACATTTCTAGAGTGTGGGGTTGTGTATATTGTTTATTGTGATCCCTTGTGAGTTGGTTTTTGATTTTTTCTAATGTAGATGAACCAAGTAGTAGCATATGGGTCACTTTATCTATGAACCCATGATAGAAACTACTTTATGCATGACCTATAGTTGAAGGATGTGGTATATGAACTAATGTGTTTGTGGAATTTTCTATTTTATGATCGAGTTTTCACTTACATGGACAAATAGAGCCCAAGATACATCTTCTCCTAGTGGGATAAAAAAATGAGGTAGAGAAAATGGGTAGATAATATTCTAACGATTGACTTTGAGTTGGTCTAAACTCTAGTTAATGGGATTATAGTTACAGATTATCTAAGTAGGAAAACAATAGAGGTATTGGATCTTGGTGACTCGCCGTCATTGATGGAATGGAATATGATTAATTTTATGGAATAATTTCTTATGGACACATCTAAGGATCATGGAGTCTTGACTTGTGTGACTTTGGTTATCATGTATTCCATAGTGTATTTTTTGTAAATAATCCAAGAGTCTAATATAGAGTGTGTGGTGATACAAGAATGATTAGTTGGAGATAATTCACTTCTAGAGTGATACTTAGATAATTATTACTTGATATAAATCCATGGTATGGTTGTTATGACATCTTCCTTGAGGTATCATCTATATAGAGACTCTCATACTTTGATATAGGCCATCCATATTGGGTTGATTAAGATGTGTGGTTTCATCTAAAGTTATTTCTAGTGGCATGGTATAAATTAGGACATCACTAGCTCTTTTGAATTATTCCTTACCTTCTATAGGGAAAGGTCCAAGAATCAATTTTTGGGTGGTTTTATTCAACCACATATGGTGAAAATGGTTATGTGGTAAAATGTGATTATGGACATTTTAATGAGGCTACCCCAAAACCTGATAAGTCCCCATGTGGTTTGGGTGATAGTTGTTTGGCTGATAAAAGATACACATTTATTGATAATTTGAGAGAACCAATTTTTAAATGACTTAGGAAATTAATATATATGAGAGATTGTATTTCATTATAGAGTTCCCTTATGAAATATATCTTAAAAAGAATAATGTTTCACATTTTAGGTTTGGTAGGGTATACAGAAGGCTTTGAGTATTCAACTGAAACTGAGTACTCTGTATTATCCACGGAATGCTGGTCAATCAAACAGGATATTCCATATATTAAAGGAGAATTTATGGGAATGAATTAACAATGTTGGTGGATATTTGGATTATTATATTCCCCTAGTTGAATTATTATAAAAAATAGCTTCCAAGTATTTATTATGATGGATCCCTTTGAGGAAATATATGATCAATTGTATCATTCATAATTATGTTATAATGATGTAGGTGAGGACACTGATGTGGGGTTGATCATGGAACATGACAAATTTGTGGGAGAACAACTAATATGGATGTGTATTGTTACTCCTTAGAGTAGGAAATGATCATATTCCTACCCAATGAGATAACATTTGAGTCCATTGTTGATTACTAGGTTCTCATTCTATTTTCACCTTGTTTAGAGCATCGATTTTTGTAGAAGTTGTAGGAGACGACTCCATAGTTTTTCGGACTTCATGAAATCACAAAAAATATTGATGTAGTGTCTTATAGACAACATATCTCTCCATATTAATAAGTAATTCATGACATGTTCCATATTTCTCAGATTCATAGTTATGTTCCCAATCCTTTGAATTTGGTTGACTATGAGGTAATTGAGTTTTTACTAGAAACATCATTTTTGGAGTGTTTGATGAATATTATATATTTAAGTGACCAGGTTTTGAGGGGGTATGATAATGAGACTTATTCAAGTCTTCTAGAAGCATGGATGGATCTATAAGGAAATGCAGGGGTGTGAATCTAATGTTCTAGAATAATGGTATGAGTTGTTCTAGAATGATAGTCATAGATACTTCTCAATGATGAAAGTACCTTAAGGGGAAAATTGTAAATCCTTTTAAAATTTTCCAAATATGTTTAGCCTTATTTCCACCTTCTTATTTAATATTTTGGGTTGATCCATCCTTTAGTGGAACCTTGTGATCTATTCAGCTGCATTGAATTTGTTTTATAGAATTTTATGTTCAAATTGGAAAACACCATCCATACGGTGAAATATATACTGGTCCATAGTGATACCCTATATAAAAAAGGCATGGAAAATGGTTGGTCATGGTCATAGTCTTGTTGAGGAGCACTTGGGAGGATCCTATGTTCCATAAGAAAAGTGACCTAACCTACCATGTGCTAGTGGCTATGGTGTGGGGAAAAAATCCAAAAATATGGAAACATGTTATTGGGTGTGGTCATGTTGAGATACATAGGATATGTGTGTTTGAGGACACAACATCCATGGTGGGGGCCATAGTGGAGATCACATGGGCCTTTGAAATGGATGAAATGGTCTCCAGACATTGTGGATCTCAAGCATTCAAAGGGGAAAATGTTTATAAATGGTATAAAATAAATTTTTAATTTTATTTCACCCTAGATTAAAAAATTCATGCTCCTCACATGATAAATCCTACAATTAATATGATTTACAGATGCTATGAATAAACCTAGGGTGAAGTTGGATTAGTTTTCTCTATTGACATTCCTACCTTAGAAAACCTCAAACCTCTAAAATCTATTTTCTCTCCCATATAGTAAATCATTACTTTGAATATTGAGAACTATTCTTACTAAACCATATTCATCGTAGAGATGAATTTACCGGTCCTTCATCCTTACTCAAATTATATCATTAACGATGTTAATTATTGGTTAAGTGTAATTTCTACCCTTTCTCTTCATCTTCTTTCTCTACCATTCCCAACAACCCTTGATTACACTATGTAGGAATCACTTCTTGGAAGATCTTAGTATGTAGGATTTTTTTGTTTCTTGTGTAAACATGGATCATGATAAAACTCATGGAAAACCATGATTTTGATTCAGACAAGATTGATGTATTAATTTCTTATCATGTATGGCCTTTATCTTAAGTTTGTTTCTTTTTCATATTATCTTTTCATCCATAGAAATGGATTCCTTCTGTGACATAAAATTTTGAATCATGTGTTCTCATAGTATATAGATATATTTTTTGATATCTTATACATGTGTGTGAATGTGTATCCCTAGATACCCATTCTTGTTGAGATATGCCTCAATATATATGTGATTGATATGATGAAACTATTTCTATGTAATGTATTTGATATATTCTATATTATTATGTTTCTATGCAAGGTACCAAATTGATCAGCAGACCTAATATAGATCGTTTTACCTAGAGTGGGATCATGTTCATTTTTTGAATATGATATGATGAGATAAAAAATAAAATATAGGTAATTATGGATTTTTATGGCATAAACTTGGAATCTGATGGTATTTTATGATCTGAATCAAGAGGAAAATGTAGAGAATAATTGTCTTCTCTGATATGAATGAATATATAGATATAAGTAATGTTTGAATTATGTTGTCTAACCAAGAGACCTAGGTTTGGGGCTACTATTGAATAACCTTATTGATATATCCTTCATTAATCTTGTTCTCAAAACCATTCAAATATTCTTTTGACATTGATTCAAATAGGATACAGTCAGCATTCATGGAAGCTTGGATAGTGAAAAAACAATCGGTGTGGTATTTTTTCTATGTGTGTGTCAATTCTATTACCATGGAATACACCTCAATATACATGCACATTTCTGTTAAGGATTCATTAGTGTGGTCTTACTAGGTTATACACACACCCATCAAGAAATCTCGATGCGCAAGTATATTTCATGATCATGGATCTAGTGATGGGAAATGGACATGTGGCATTGAACTAAGGATATAGAGAGTGTGATTCAGAGGATATGTTGGGACATACTATGTACTATTGATTCTGAAGTTATGTATTTTTCATTTCTTGTGTAAAGACCCATAAATTTCAAGGAAATTTTTTTTCTCATTTTTTTTGGGATTTTACGAGTATGCAGTTTCTGACGGAACCTGATTCCGAGGCCTGGTGTTCCCGGAATCAATTTCCGAATTTTAGCTCGGGTACGTTCAGTGAACGAACGAGCGAGTTTTTCTAACTTTTGAACCGGTGCTTGAAATCGAAATCTGAGGGAACCGATGAAACCGCAGCGCCGGTAATTGCTTAAGGTGACCTTTACTAGAGTTGCGTTTGCTCAAGAAGAGTTGTTAAAAATTGTGGATTAAGTATAAAGAGAAATAAAATTGTGCTACAAATTTTATTTCATTTAAGTGGTTAAACCCATGTATGGGAGTCGGGGTGGGACCCACTAAAATTCTAACTCCTCTTGATAGGATTTAGTGAGGTGGGGCCCACATGAGCCCCACACCTTCAAATTATCTAACCCCCTCCACATGAGTTATGTAACTCTTCCACATTTATGATGACAACTTAAATCTTCTTTTATTTTTGACAACTCTAGTTTTAATTAATGAAATGAATTCAACTTTTGAATTTTAAAATGCTTGTCTTGAGAAATAAAATAAGGGGAGTCTTATTTTATTTTGTTGGAAGCTTGTTGCATTAAGTTTCTGGAGATAATACTCTAAGCCTTGGAGATCTTCATCTTCTTCGTGAAGAACGCCAAGACTTCGACGAAGAACACCGTCACCGCAAGGAGAGATCGAAATGCCGTCTCTTCTCCTCTCCACAGCCGGTGTGTGACGCCTTTTCGAAAGAATGACGACGTGCCCTCTTTCGAACTTCTTTCCGCTTCAAAGTAAGGGAGACGCCGCTCCTCCTCAGACGTTCTCCGTCAACATATACGGAGCTTCACCTCGCGACGCCGTTTTCATCGATGATATTTGTTCAACCTTTGTGAATCGAGGTAGGGGATTGTTTTACGTTCATGATTATATTGGTGTTCATCGTTAAATAATTAGCCGCTTGTTATCGAATTAACGGGAGGAGGCTGGACTGCACGAACACGGCCGACCCTCCTCCCCTTTGTTGTTGAATTTTTCTTCGTGGTTTGGAATGGAGGCGGCGCGGTGAAATGACACCGTGCGAGGATGAGGGAACCGTGGCCGGAGCAGGCCGCAATGGAGGAGTACGGCGCCGTCGCGCGGCGTTGGAGCGTCAAAGGGGCCGCAGCCGGGGCATGCTGCGGCGGAGGGCCGCGGCTGAGGGCCGCGGCTCCGTCACGCCGCGCCAGATGGGAAAGAGCCACGGCCCGTGGCCACGACGGTTTAGCAGGGAGGTGGCTAGACTCAGCCGGCCGCTGACGGATAGGGAGGCGAGACCGATTGGTCCTACAGCAGCAACATAGGCCGGCCTTAATGGCCGGCCGTTACCCGAGAAACTGGGGGTTTGAACCCCCGACCAGCGCAGCAAGGGCAGACCCCCGCAGATTTGCTATTTCAAAAGCAAGGTGGAAGTGCCCCCCCCCTTCCGTGTCCGCTTGGTGAGCAGAGGCTTGCACGAGATCGGACCGACCGCGCCGGGCCGGACCGCTCGCACCGGGCCGGACCGCCCGCGCCCTCTGGGCTGCCCGTGCCGGGCCGGATCCCCATGCCGGGCTGGGCCGCAGAGGCTGGGCCGGGCCACGCCATCCGGGCCGGGCCGCGCCTAACCGGGCCAGAACCGGACTCGGGTCGGTTCGACCCGGTTTGGTCTGACCTAGGGGGTATTGGGTCGGGTCGGACCGGGCCCAAACCCCCTGTTTTCAAACAGATCCGTTCAAATGCCCATAACTTGGGCTAAAGACCTCCGATCGACACACCGTCAGTTTCATAGCGATACTTGGATCGAGACGTTAGTTTCAGTATATTACACTCAAGGTTTCGGAGAACTTTGTGTACGTCCAGGTTGGTTCGAACACAAAACCAACCGGGCCCTCGGAGCGAAAACACTTATAACGTGAGCTCCGGACGTCCGATTGACGTGCCGTCGACTTTGTTGGATTCCTCTCAGTGAGACAGTTATATTTTCTTACTCCGATCAAGGTTTAGAGACATTTGGTGTATGGTCAGGTTGGTTTTGACTTAAAAACCAACTGGGCCCCTGGGACAAAAAAGCCAATAACTCTCAGACCGAGCGTCTGATTGATGCGCCGTCTGTCACGTTGAGTTTCTTTTGACGAGACAGAACTTTGGGATACATCAACTTCGGACTCCGTGTTAGTTGATGTATCGACCCACCTTGGCTCGTGGAGAAGACCTCCCAGAATCAAGCATTCTATGTGCGGGAACCCTAGAGCTGGCTGCGACTGTGATGACGATGGCGACTGTACTGGGATTCTCCGCGGGTTCGGTAGTGACGACGACCATACTGGAATCCTCCGTGGGTTTGACGACGATGAATAATATTCTTGTATCCTATGTGGGTCCGACAGTACTTGACTACTATTCTTGTATCCTACGTGGGTCCGACAGTATTTGAATTTGTACTTGTATCCTACGTGGGTCCTGCAGAGTAGCTGGTCTTGTATCCTTTGTGGGTCCGACAACTTAGCTGGTCTTGTATCCTATGTGGGTCTGACAGCTTAGATGAATCAGTGGCTACATCTGATCATCTATATCGCCTTACGAAGAAGTATACCTATGTGAGATGAGTCTTGACTTTCAATCACTATCTTCGATATGATTGTTTAGCTATCCTGTGTGGATTGGGTTGTGTTATCCTGTGTGGATTGGATTGTGCTTTCCTGTGTGGACTAGATCAAACTTGGCTCAGATGTTGGAGCCGAACTGGAATTGTTGACTTAGGTATATGTATGTGCATATACCTAAGTAGAGTTGGTTGTTACTTCGTGATTGCATCTTTCCTTTGTGGATTATCCTTCGTGGATTCTGGGAGACCTTCGGGGATTCTCGGGGTCCCTACTGAGTAGCGTATACTCAACCCTACACGAGCTATGCCCGCACTACGTTGTGTTGGATGCAGATGACGGACAATGCGGATTGAGGTGGGAGCACGTGGAGCTGGACGATACCTGGAGGTAGATCACTGGACGAGACGTGATCAGAGCGGACGGTTGGAGTCGAGGAGTAGAGGAGACTATTTATACCCACAATTCAGGTAGGATTTCCAGATGATGGCTCGGACTCACTGCTTTACATTCTAGTTGCTGTACTTCCATTTTAGTTGTACTTTAATTTCTGTTGGGTTTGTATTCTAACCCATTTACTTTCCAGCACTTACTTTTGTACTCAGTTTACTTAGTGTTTACTCAGCTTGCATACTCTGTGGTGTTTGTTTACTTTATAAAGGCAATGCTTTCCCTTTTATTGGGATTTACGCCTTTGGTGCTAGTCGCCAGCCCCTGGACTATGGAAGGAGGGCTTGGGGTAGTCATGGCATGGGCCCCGAGGATGGGTCGTGACAAATTGGTATCAGAGGAGTTCGGTTCTACCACAGAACTCAGGACTCTGATCTTTCTTCTATGTGAAGTAATAATGTTAAGGGTATTGAGTGTGGTTATCAGTCCAGGGAGTCCAGTGTTGGTGCGGCAGATGACGTATCCATACACCAGGACCCTGACTTCTGATTTCTGACTTAGTGCACAAAAACATTGATTGCATGTGTGTTTAAAAAGTTTTATTTTTGATTACTTTTGTGTCAGCTCACCAGGTATACTGTATTGACCATGGCGCACCTGTTTCTTTTCAGGATGTCCCCACGACGGCAGCTAGCTAGGGTTCCGAGCTTTGTGCGAGACGAAAGCCCACCGAGCGACGAGGCCTCGGTGTAGGGCCCTATTACAGTGGAGGCACTGGCAGTACCTCTACCCGCTGAGCCACTGATGCCACCAACCCCAGAAGCTGGGAGTGCATGTCGCCTAAGTGCACTACATGAGTTTCAGCATTAGAGACCACCCAGGTTCTGCGGGGAGACGAACCCTCAGGCAGCTAAGGATTGGATGGAGGCTGTTGTATGAGTTTTCAAGTTAGTGGGGACACTAGCTGACCTCATAGTGATCCTTGAAGGGAGTCTCCTGCACGCAGCAGTAGGTAGATAGTGGAGCCTGATGCTCCAGGTGCACGACGGGGAATCTCTTCTTTGGTCGGAATTTGAGAACCCTTTCCACTCAGAGTTTGTACCAGCCACCCTCCATGCGGTGTGCATTCAGGAGCTACTACAGCTGCAGCAGGGCAGCATGACGGTAGCCTAGTACTCAGTGAGATTTACCAATCTCTCACGCTATTCCACGAACATGGTACGGGACCCATTCTTTTGGGCCCAGACCTTCGATCAGGGACTGAGGCATGAGATCAGGGCATCGATGATCTCGCTCAGCATTCCAACACAGGCAGGAGTACTGGAGCGAGCCCTTCTTGTGGAGAGATTTCTTGCTGAGCCTACACCAGCAGCGAGACCTACCACAGGGCGGCATGTAGCTGAGTCTTCTGTAGCTGGCAGTCGATGGATGTCACAGGGGTCCAAGCGGACCAGACCATCAGGAAGATGACCTCAGGACACTGGCTCAGAGGTACGGGGCACACGGCGCAGAGCCAGTCTTACGAGGAGCAGACAATGCTATGCAAGCGGCGGGCATGGCCACATGGATCGTGACTGCCCGACCCGCCATGCAGAGGACCAGCAGACGGTTGAGGGACCACCCATGCAGAGGCAGTGGTTCGACCGTGGTGGTCCACAGGGAGCAGGCGGACAAGGAAGAGGAGCTGGCCGAGCAGCAGGTGGTGGGCGACGCTTCGAGGCTCTTCCACCACCACCACCAGAAGGTCCACCCCGACCACAGGGAGCTGGCGGATAGAGGCAAGATCAGCTTCAGGCAGCGGAGGCCTATGACCACGGCTCACTTGAGATGATTCTAGGTACTATCTATGTCTCCTCCACCCTTTCTGCAGTACTTATAGACACATGAGTGAGTCATTATTTCATTGCCGCTGCCCTTGTTCGGTGCTCAGAGATTCTGATGGAGCCATTGGCTCGATCCTTACAGCTAGAGACTCTTACGAGAGCAGACTCTACGATTACACACTGGTGTCGACAGTGTGATCTTACTCTAGGAGGAAAGAGCTTCAGATGGGATCTTCTTGTAGTGGTGTTGAGGCCTTATGATGTCATCTTGGGCATGGATTGGTTATCTACAGTTCATGCTCAGATTGATTGTATTAGGCGAAAGGTGTGGTGTGTCCACATAGATGGGAGTAGGTTCACCTTCACCAGCGAGAAGGGAGCCTTTGTAGCACAGGATCGACTCACACAGAGGAGAGGACAGCCGATCACTCATCAGTTGGCTAGCCTCATCCTAGAAGCAGTGGAAGTGCGAATTCCAAGTTTTCCTGTAGTGGTGGATCAGTACGCGGACGTTTTTCCTGATGACGTTCCAGGACTACCTCCTAACAGAGAGGTAGATTTCTATATTGACCTGTACCCTAGGACAACCCCAATATCTACTCCAATATATCGGATGGCTCCCACTGAGCTTTGAGAGCTACGGGTACAGTTGGAGGACTTGCAGGGCAAGGGATTCATTTGACCCAGTGTTTCACCCTGGGCTTCCCCAATTTTGTTCACCAAAAAGGCGGACATGAGCTTGCAACCGTGTGTTGATTACCGTCGCTTTAACCAGGTGACCGTAAAGAACAAGTATCCACTTCCGAGGATTTATGACCTCTTTAATCATCTCAAGGGAGCACGGTGGTTCCCGAAGACAGACCTCAGGTCAGGCTATCATCAGCTCAGAGTTCGAGATGAGGATGTGCAGAAGACAGATTTCAGATGTCGGTATGACCACTATGAGTTCTTGATTATGCCTTTCGGTGTAACCAATGCTCCAGAAGTGTTCATGAGTCTCATGAACATGATCTTCCAGCCTTACCTAGATCGATTTGTCATAGTCTTCATCGATGACATTTTGATATACTCGACCACTGAGGAGGATCACACCTACCACTTGCGGGTTGTACTGGACACACTCTAAGAGCACCAGATTTATGGTAAGATCTCGAATTGTCAGTTCTAGATACATGAGGTCCACTTATTGTGACACGTCATCTCTGAGGTGGGAGTTGCGGTGGATCCTGTGAAGATTGAGGAAGTGCTAGCTTGGGAGCCACCCAGGAGCGTGACAGAGGTGCAAAGTTTCTTAGGTCTGGCTGGGTACTACCGAAGATTTGTGCCAGAATTCTCTAGAGTTACGGCACCACTTTCATCTTTGAAAAAGAAGGGGAAACCCTTCATGTGGTCAGATAGATGTCAGTAGAGCTTCCAGGAGCTGAGACAGAGATTGACCAGTGCACCTATCTTGAGGATACCAGAGGAGGGAGTAGGGTACGTAGTCTACTGCGATGCATCAGGGACCGGACTCAGGTGTGTCCTGATGCAGGAGCAGGAAGTGATCTCCTATGGATCACGACAGTTGAGTCAGTATGAGAAGAACTACGCTACCCATGACCTGGAGTTAGTAGCAGTGGTATTCACTCTGATGATGTGGCGACACTATCTGGTGGGCGAGCGCTTTACAGTCTACTCTGACCACCAGAGTCTCAGGTACATCTTCTTGCAGAAGGAACTGAACCTGAGACAGCAGCGATGGATCGAGTTCCTCCAGTACTATGACTTTGAGATAGTCTATACTCTTGGAAAGGGGAACGTAGTAGCCGATGATCTCAGCAGGAGGATGGGAATTCAGCTTCTTGGAGAGGCGATAGAGCAGTTAGCCGCTTTGTATATATCCTTCATGGATAGAGATGGGGTAGCCTTCCTACAATCGCTCACAGTCACACCTCCACTTCTTCAGTGGGTCAGAGAGGCACAACATGGAGACGTCGACTGTGAGATGCGGCATGCACAGATTTTCACAGGACAGGCACCTGATGGATTCTCTATTGGAGGAGAGAACATTATCCTTTTTAGAGGACATACCATGGTACCAACTGTTTTACTGGAGGAGTTGCTGAGAGAGTTTCACACTTCCCCTTTGGCGGTACATCTAGCTGTAGCGAAGATATACCAGGATCTCAGACAACAACACTTGTGGCCAGGGATGAAGAAGGCTATGGCAGAGTTCGTTTCTCAATGCCTCACCTGCCAGCAGGTGAAGGTGGAGTACCAGGTACCAACAGGCTTGGTACAACCCTTTTAGGTCCCAGAGTGTAAGTGGGATGGTATATCTATGGATTTTGTGTCTGGACTTCCATGTACTTCCAGAGCTCATGACTCCATTTGGGTGATTGTAGACCGACTCACCAAGTCGGCCCACTTTTTACCCATCAGAGAGTAGGGATAAGTGGAGATCATGGGATGCCTCTACATCCAGGAGATTGTACGGCTTCATGGTGTGCCATCATCTATCATCTCCAATCGAGATGCTCACTTTACTTCCTGGATTTGGAAGGGGTTGCAGGAGACATTCAGGATACAGCTTCATCTGAGAACTGCCTTTCACCCTCAGATAGATGGTCAGACGGAGAGGATCATTCATACTCTCGAGGACATGCTTCGTGCATGTGTCCTCTACTTTGGTCACAGTTGGGAGGATTACCTACCTTTGGTGGAGTTTGCGTACAACAACAACTACCACTCCACCATCGGGATGGCACCTAATGAGGCATTGTACGACCGACCTTGCAGATCACCTCTATGCTGGACAGACCCTGAGGAGTCAGCACTTATGGGACCAGAGATGGTCCAGGCCACGATAGATAAGGTCCAGGTCATACAGGAGTGGATGGGGACATCTCAGAGATGACAGAAGTCTTATGCTGACAGGAGGTGGAGACCACTAGAGTTCGAGGATGGCGACCACGTTTTCTTATGGGTCTCACCTCGATGTGGATTACGGAGATTTGGATGGGGCAAAAAGTTATCTCCATGCTTCATCGGACCATTCTAGGTTCTCAGCAGGATAGGCGATGTGGCATATTGCCTGGCTCTACCACCTAAGTTGCACCGGGTGCACGACGTCTTCCACGTATCTCAACTGAGGAGATACATGAATGACCCGACACATATCATTGACCATGGGGAGCTGGACATCGATGAAGGGGAGACATTTGCAGAGGTTCTGGTGAAGATCGAGGATCGACAAGAGTGGGTACTACGTGGGAGGTCGATTCCTCTTGTGCGCATCAGGTGGAAGAATGGGAACCTCCAGGAGAGCACATGAGAGCGGGAGGCTCAGATGCGTGCTCAGTACCCTCATTTGTTTCCCTAGTTTGTGATGTATCTTTACGGGGACGTAAAGATCTGAGGTGGGAGTAATGTAAAGACCCATAAATTTCAAGGAAATTGTTTTTCTTAATTTCTTTGGGATTTTAAGAGTATGCAATTTCTGACGGATCCTAATTCTGAGGCCCGGTGTGCCCAGAATAAATTTCAAAAGTTTAGCTCGGGTATGTTCAGTGAACAAACAAGCGAGTTTTTCTAAATTTTGAACTGGTGCTCGGAATCAAAATCTGAGGGCACCGATGAAACCACAACACCGGTAATTGCTTAAGGTGACCTTTACTGGAGTTGCGTTTTCTCGAGAAGAGTTGTTAAAAATTGTGGATTAAGTATAAAGAGAAATAAAATTGTGCTACAAATTTTATTTCACTTAAGTGATTAAACCCATGTATGGGAGTTGGGGTGGGAACCACTAAAATTACAACTCCTCTTGATAGGATTTAGTGAGGTGGGTCCCACACAAGCCCCACCCCTTCAAATTATCTAACCCCCTCCACATGAGTTATGTAACTCTTCCACATTTATGATGACAACTTAACTCTTCTTTTATTCTTGAAAACTCTAGTTTTAATTAATGAAATGAATTCAACTTTTGAATTTTAAAATGCTTGTCTTGAGAAATAAAATAAGGGGAGTCTTATTTTATTTTCTTGGAAGCTTGTTGTGTTAAGTTTCCAGAGATAATACTCTAAGCCTTGGAGATCTTCATCTTCTTCGTGAAGAACGCCAAGACTTCGACGAAGAACGCCGTCACCGCAAGGAGAGATCGACATGTCGTCTCTTCTCCTCTCCACAATCGGTGTGTGACGCCTTTTCAGAAGAACCACGATGCACCCTCTTTTTAACTTCTTTCCATGTCAAAGGAAGGGAGATGCCGCTCCTCCTTGGATGTTCTCCGTCAACATATATGGAGCTTCACCTCGCGACGCTGTTTCCCGCGATGATCTTCATTCAACCTTCATGAATCGAGATAGGGGATTGTTTTACATTCAGGATTATTTTGGCATTCATAATTAAATAATTAGCTTCTTGTTATCGAATTAATGGGAGGAGGCCAGACCGCACGAACACGGCTGACCCTCCTCCCCTTTGTTGTTGAATTTTTCTTTGTGGTTTGGAACGGAGGTGGCGCGGTGCAACAGAACCGCGCGGGGATGAGGGAACCGCGGACATAGAGGGCCGTGGCGGAGGAGCGCGGTGCCGTCGCGTCATGCCAGAGCATCAAAGGGGCTGTGGATAGGGCGGTCCATGATGGAGGGGCGCGGCGCCGTCACGCCGCGCCAGACGGGCAAGAGCCGCGACCCTTGGCCGTGGCGGTTCAGCAGGGAGGCGGCCGGGATCAGCCGGTCGCCCGCATATAGGGAGGCGGGACCAGCTGGTCCCGTAGCAGCAACACCGGCCAGCCTTAATGGCTGGCTGTTACCCGAAGAAACCGGGGGTTTGAACCCCTGGCCAACGCAGCAAGGGTGGACCCCCACGGGTCAGCCGTTTCAAAAGCAAGAGGGCCGGACCCCCGTGCCGGGCCGGGCCGGAGCCAGACTCGGGTCGGGTCGACCCGTTTCGGGCCGACCCAGGGGGTATTGGGCCTGGTCGGACCGGGCCCAAACCCCCTGTTTTCGGACAGATCCGTTCAAACACGCATAACTTGGGCTACGGACCTCCGATCGATGCACCGTCAGTTGCGTAGAGATCCTTGGATCGATACGGTCATTTTGGAATATTACACTCAAGATTTCAAAGAACTTTGGGTATGGTCTGGTTGGTTCGAACACAAAACGAACCGGGCCCTCGGAGCGAAAACACTTATAACTTGAGCTCGAGACGTCCGATTGACGTGCCATTGACTTTGTTGGATTCCTATTAGTGATATGGTTCTTTTGGCTTACTATGATCGAGGTTTGGACATATTTGGAGTATGGTCGGGTTGGTTTTGACTTAAAAAGCAACTGGGCCCCTAGGACAAAAAAACTAATAACTCTCAGACCGGGCATCCGATTGACGCGCCGTCTGTCACGTTGAGTTCCTTTTGACGAGACAGAACTTTGGGATACATCAACTTTGGACTCCGTTTCAGTTGATGTATCGACCCGCCTTGGCTCATGGAGTGGACCCTCCCAGAATCGAGCATGTTGTGTGTGGGAACCTTAGAGCTGGCTGCGACTGCGACGACGATGACGACTGTACTGGGATCCTCCGTGGGTTCGGTAGCGATGATGACCGTACTGGAATACTCCGTGGGTTCGATGACGATGACTAATGTTATTGTACCCTATGTGGGTCCGGCAGTACTTGACTACTGTTCTTGTATCCTATGTGGGTCCGACAGTATTTGACTTTGTACTTGTATCCTACGTGGGTCCGGCAGAGTAGCTGGTCTTGTATCCTTTGTGGGCCCGACAGCTTAGCTGGTCTTGTATCCTATGTGGGTATGACATCTTCGATGAATCAGTGGCTACATAAGATCATCTCTATCACCTTACAAAGAATTATACCTATGTGAGTTGAGTCTTGACTTTCAATCACTATCTTCAATATGATTGTTTTGCTATCCTGTGTGGATTGGGTTGTGTTATCCTGTGTGGATTGGATTGTGCTTTCTTGTGTGGACTAGATCGAACTTGGGCTCAGATGTTGGAGCCAAATTGGAATTTATTACTTAGGTATATGTATGGGCATATACCTAAGTAGAGTTGGTTGTTACTTCGTGATTGTATCTTTCCTTTGTGGATTATCCTTCGTGGATTCTGGGAGACCTTAGGGGGTCTCGGGGTCCCTACTGAGTAGCGTATACTCACCACTACACGGCCAATGCCCGCACTACGTTGTGTTCGATGTAGACGACGGACACCGCTGATTGAGGTGGGAGCACGTGGAGCTGGATGATACCTGGAGTTATATCACTAGACGGGACGTGCTCAGAGAAGACGGCTGGAGCCGAGGAGCAGAGGAGACTATCTATACCCACCCTTCAGGTGGGATTTCCAGAGGACGGCTCGGACTCACTGCTTTACTTTCTAGTTGATGTACTTCCATTTCAGTTGTACTTTACTTTCAGTTGGGTTTGTATTCTGTCCCATTTACTTTCCAGTACTTACTTTTGTACTCAGGTTACTTAGTGTTTACTCAGCTTGCATACTCTATGGTGTTTGTTTACTTTATAAAGGTAATTCTTTCCCTTTTATCAAGATTTATGCATTTGGTGCTAGTTGCGAGCCCCTGACCTATGGAAGGCAGGCTTGGGGTAGTCACGGCACGGGCCCCAAGGACGGTTCGTGACATCTTGATACATAGTTTGAATGATACATTGGGGGACTATGGTACTTGACATATTATGTTTGGGTGACATGGTGTTTTAGAATAGTATTTATTATACCATTTATTTATTTGGGTTATTGTAACTCCCCAACCCTAGTTACCTAGAGTCGGTGCATTATTACATAACATTGGTGTGATCACAAGAAAGATCAAATCTCGAAAGACCGATTGGTCTAGTAGCCTTGGAAACACTAGATATATTCATAAGTCTTACATTACATCATAAAGTGAAAAACTACTACAAAAACATATTGTCTCCATATTCCACACTCATATCCCCACATAATATCCCTTCAGTTCATTCATAATTTACTTCTTCACTTCCTGGGAAAAATAAAACATAGAAAAGGGGTGAGCTCAAATGCCCAGTAAGGATAACAATATAGCGGCAACTTTCATAAATAAGAATAAAAATTTAATGCAATGTATAACTAAAACAAAAGCCTTTTAAACTTGAACTTCAACATAGTATGGAAAAAGTAAAATGAAATAATTCCATTTACTTATTTACATGGATATTCTACTAATCGAATAATCACATGCAATATCAATAACCACTTTCATAATGATAGAATGCATAATGCCAGACTATCATAACCACATAGCCAAGGCCTCGTGCCAAGACTACAAATAAGATTTTGCCAAGGCCTTGTTCCAAGACACTAGTTTATCTCATGAGACCTACCGATGCATCGAGGAGCTATAGCGGGATCCACCCGTCACATATTAAGTCCAATGCATTCCCATATGAAAAGGTTTAAACATAACATAAACATTTGTATTAAAACTAGCATACGAAATATCAATAATTTCACCATAAATTATGAATGGTATAAAAATAGCACATACACAGTCAAACATATTACAAAACCTTCAATATAATATAGAAGTTTTGTATCATAATAAATCAACTTCAAATAAGCATAAAATCCATCAAAGGATGTTGACATAGATGAAATCAAAACTCTTTTTAGAGAAATATCTCTTTCTATTTTTGAAATAATTTAAGAGTCATATATTTATAAAATAAAACATTTTCTTTGAAAATATTCTTATAATATTGTAAGGGAAGCTTCGACGATTTTATAATGGCGGAAAATAACCGCACCCGCCATATAGGTTAAAAAAACATTCTTACCTTAATTCTGTCGAAAAGGTTAAAAGCACCTTGTTTGGAAAACAACAGAAAGATTACTTTATAAAAATCTTATAAAAAGTCAAACAAGGGTATAAATGACTTTAACCCATATTATTTTAAATAGTAAAAATGTTTTGAAATACATTTTTAAGAAACATAGATGTGGATGATAATGAGATCCCAGTAAATTATTACGTATAAACAACCTCGGATAATGAAGAGATTGTGAAATAACCCTTACCTTGTACTTTTCCTTGGTTGGGGTAGGTTAAACTCCTGTATAATGGTGAAATAATTGTTATTAAATTATACAAGAATCATATACATTAATATTATATCATATATTATCTTTTAACATTGATTTGTTAATAATATCTTAGTATTATCGTTGTTTCGGGTGTTAACTTACTCATTTTCTTTTATATGTTTTGTTACGTAAGCCATGTTTGTAATTGATAGGTTGTATCTTAATCATATACAAAATGATATCAATTCCTTATATACTATTATTAATCATCAAATGAGAATTATACTTGAATGGATACAATGGAGAATGAATCTCATCGCATTCGTGGAGACGGTAGTCCGTATGTACGCACGAGCGACAATATCATTCTTTTGATATTAAAATAATATATAATTGGATGGTATATCATATAAAGAGAATAATTATCATGTTATATTTATTATTTACATGAATTACACATCATTATTATACCCATCCAAATAATAATTTATTGAATAACAATTACACCACGACGTGAAGACGGTAAGCCGTACGTACGCATGTATGGTGACATGTTATTAAAAGGATGGATAGAATACTGAATATGGTTGTACCATATTTATAATAACATCACAGTACATATAAGATACTGGAGTTATTATTTTAGAATGGTAATAACAAAGAAAAAAGAAGTGGAAGAAGAAAGGAACTTGGAAAATGGTGGTGAAATCATTACCTCTTCTTCGGGTTCTTCCTTTTGATTTGATCAAAAGGGCTCCTTAGGTTGGATTTATGATCAAAAAGGCCTCTAGGTTGTAGTGAGGGAAGTTGGGAGAGTATTTGGGCAGAGTTTGGCTGAACCAAAAGGCTTTTAAGGTGTGAAGAAATGAGAAGGAGGAGTGATCTTTTATAAGAGGGGTGAGGGGCACCTTTGGAAAAGCTAGAAATATTAATTTATAATAAATTCTTATTTGGTTTATAATGGCCTAAAAGTTGATTATTTAAATTTTAAGGTGGTTATGGGTCGAAAACCACTCAACTAATAGAATTTAGACAGGTTTGGGTCATTATATTAACCTTATCTTTAAGTATTAACTCTTAGTTAATTAGTTTCACTTTTACAATGTCTCTTTGTATTTTTATATTACATGGTTAATAAACTTACCATATACATCCAAGAGATCCCCAAGTGGTCCATTAATGATGAACCTATCATGATATAAGTCTCTTGGCCGAGCCTTATATTTTTAGGAATTTAATATCAATTAATAATATAATATTTGTTTTAAAAACTCTTTTATGTAAATTTTGACACTATTCAATAATTGATTTTTGTAAAAATCATAACAGAATTATTACTTCAAAAAAAGTTAATTAAATCAATTGTAATATTTCATATTATCTTAGAAAATTATTTTAATTCATTAAAAGTCTCAAATTTTATTTATTTGGGTATTTATAATATCAATTATTTTAAATTTTCACTATTATGTTAATTACTGCATCATCATTGTGTCATAAATATATTAAATTATGAAATCTCTAAAAATTATAAATAAAATATAATTATGTAGGAAATATTTTTATCTTTCTAATGAATATTTATAGTCGAAACTCAAACATATATAACCCTATGTAAAAATTTTTTTTCTAAAAGATATATGCTTGTGTCATTTTTGTATTAATTTTAACTTAATTAAAATAAAGTGTCCCTATCACCTACAAGTGGCTCCATGGGGTCCCAAAATCGACCCAAAGATGCCTATGGTCGAACATGTATCAACCAATAAGTCTAGGACACGTTTTAGGGTAATTTAATATTATTAAAATATTATTTTTTAACCCTTATTTACCGAATTTACCCTTAACCATGGTAAATAAAATATTTACTGAAGTAATTATTCAAAATGTCTAAAAATAAAAGTTACCTATTTACACAATTTGAAAATCCTAATTCCAAATATGGAATCCATTTTTCCAAATTCAAAACACAGAAGTGACATAAATTAATTTAAAATTAATTCTCGTTGTTAAAACAAAAAGCGTGTTTTTAAGGGATAATAACTATCAAAAGATTGACACTTGTTTATGTCCGGTTTAATTGTAAAATTATGTCAAATGACCAAAATTATATTAAATAGTAAAAATATATTCTAAATATACTTTAAAACCACTCAAATTCATAATTTATCACTATTAATTATTTTGATTAAAAAAGTTGTTTTTAATTAAAATTTAGTAATTTTCACTATTCATCAAAATATTAAAGTTATCCGAAAAGTACCAAAATTTCACCTTAGGCTAAATTCGAAGAACTCGATGTTGCGTAGAACAGACGCTATCACATTATTCAAAGCGAAGCATACCATAGAAGCTTGGGTTGTTACATTCTCCCCTCCTTCAAATAATTTCATCCTCGAAATTTCTAGGATATTATCGCATGAAAATACTCGGGTGGTTCTTCATCATAAGTTCCTCGGGTTCCCACGTTGCCTCTTCCATGTTATGGTTTCTCCACAAAACTTTTACCAGACATGTCATTCGGTTTCTCAGTACTTGTTCTCTCATATCAAGAATCCTGACGGGCTCTTCGTAATAAGATAGATCAGGTTCCAGTTCTAATTCCTTGTAAGTGAGTACATGCGTTGGGTCAGGCATGTATTTCCTCAATAGAGATACGTGGAACACATCGTGAACTTTGGAGAGACTTTGCAGCATTGCCAATCGGTAAGCTACAGCTCCAATTCATTCTATAATTTCGAAAGGTCCGATGTACCTGGGACTCAATTTACCTTTCTTACCAAAACGTATGACTCCCTTCCATAGAGATACCTTCAGGAAAACAAGATCACCGACTTGAAATTACAAATCCTTCCTTCGATTATAAGCATAGCTATTCTACCTACTTTGAGCTGTTTTGATGTGATTTTGGATTACCTTCACATTTTCCATCGTTTCCTCCACCAGTTCTGGACCTACAAGTTTTCTTTCACCAACGTCATCCCAACAGGTTGGTGTACGACATCTCTTTTAGTATAACGCTTCATATGGTGCCATATAAATACTCGAATGGAAGCTATTGTTATAGGAAAATTCTACCAGAGGTAAATACTGATCCCACATACCCTGAAAGTCAAGTGATCAAGATCTCAACATGTCTTCTAAGGTTTGAATAGTCCGTTCTGATTGTCTGTCTGTCTGAGGGTGGTAGGCAGTGCTCAAATGAAGTTCAGTATCCAGGTATTTTTGAAGATTCTTCTAGAATATTGAAGTAAAACAGGGATCACGATCAGAAACAATCGATAAGGGTACTCCATGAAGTCTCACAACTTCATTAATATATAGTATTGCTAGACGTTCCAGTGGTAGATCTTCTCTTATAGCAAGAAAATATGCTGACTTGGTAAGACGATCAACAATAACCCATATTGCATCATTCCTTCTAGGAGTCTTTGGTATCCCCATGACAAAGTCCATCGTAATATTGTCCCATTTCCACTCCGGTATGGGAAGAGGTTTCATGACTCCTCCTGGGTGTTGCCTTCCAGCTTTCACTTGTTGACAAACCATACATCTTGACACAAAATCAGCAATCTCTCTCTTCATATTGTCCCACAAAAAATGTTCCTTCAAATCTCTATACATTTTGGTGCTCCCAGGGTGTATAGAGAAATTAGAACTATGAGAATCATCCAACAATTCCCTTTTTATATCAGGTATATCGTGAACACAAATCCTCTTCCTGAATTTCAAAATTCCATCTTCATACACAAAGTCTCTCAGTCTCCCATCATTCACAGCTTTAATATTCTTTTGAAATTCTTCATCATCGGTCTGAGAACTCTTAATCCTTTCTAGTAAAGATGGTTTGGAGACCATTTGAAAAAGCATTGATGTTTCTCCTTCCCTGGTTATTACCATGTCCATCTTCACTAGATCCATGAAAATTGGATCCCTTTCAATTCTCATATTGTTCAAAACTCCATGATCTTTTCTTCTCAAAGCACCCGCCACCTTGTTTTCCTTCCCCGGGTGGTAGTGTATCGTGCAATCATAATCCTTGATTAATAAAAGCCATCTCCTTTTCCTCATGTTGAGTTCTTTTTGTGAGAAAATATACTTCAAACTCTTGTGATCAGTATAAATCTCACATTTTTCACCATAGAGGTAGTGCCTCCATATCTTCAAAGCAAAGATCACAACTGCTAACTCGAGATCATGAGTAGGATAGTTTTTTTCATGAATTTTCAACTGTCATGATGCATAGGCAATAACCCTATCATTCTTCATAAGGACACAACCAAGTCCTTTCTTCGATGCATCACTATAAATAACGAACCCATCATTCCCCGATGGTAGAGTCAATATAGGAGCATTGACTAATCTTCTCTTCAGTTCTTCGAAAAATTCTTCACACTCTTTTGTCCAAACAAATTTAACCCCTTTACGTGTGAGCTTCATTAATGTGTTAGCCAATTGGGCAAAATTCTGGACGAAACGTCGATAATAACCCGCTAAACCAATAAAACTACGTACCTCAGTTATAATCGTCGGTGCTGGCCATTCTTGGATTGCCTTGGTCTTATAAGGATCAATAGATATTCCATCTTTAGAGACAATATGGCCAAGAAAAGAAATCTCCTAAAGCTAGAATTCACACTTGCTAAACTTCCCATATAATTCATGTCTTCTCAGAGTCTTCAAGATAATGCGCAAGTGATTTTCATGATCTTCGTAGCTTTTTGAGCATACCAAGATATCATCAATAAATAACACCACAAATTCATCAAGATATTCCTTGAAAACTCTATTCATCAGATCCATGAATACAGAGGGTTCACTAGTCAATCCAAAAGGCATTACTGTAAACTCATAATTCCCATACCTGGTTCAAAATGCTGTCTTCAGAATGTCTTCCTCCTTCACACACAACTGATGGTATCCAGATCGAATGTCAATCTTTGAAAATTATTGAGCTCCATGTAGTTGGTCAAATAAATCATCAATCCGAGGTAGGGGATACTTGTTCTTTATCGTTATATCATTGATCTCCCTGTAGTCAATACATAACCTCATAGATCCATCTTTCTTTTTAACAAAACGAACAGGGGCTTTCCATGGAGAAACACTAGGGAAAATAAATCCTTTATTACTCAATTCCTCTAGTTGTTTCTTTAGTTCGAATAATTCTACAGTGTCCATTCTATAAGGGGTCTTCGATATAGGCTTTGATCCAGGAATTAAATCAATGGAAAACTCAACTTATCATTCTGGAGGATGTCCAGGTAAATCTTCTGGAAATAAATCTACAAATTCTTTCAAAAAAGGTACATACTCTATTTGAACATTCCTTTCCTCACCCACAGTTATTTCATTCTCTTCCTCCCCAATAATTGAATTTAGTTGAGCTACTGGGGGTGGATCTAGATAAGAATTAGGTGGTGACGATTCTGCTCTAAATATAAGGTGTTCCTTATCATCATCATCAAGAATTGTAAACTCTTTCTTCTTACAATAAATCTTCGCATCATAGTCCAAAATCCAGTCCATACCGAGGATTATATCAAACTCAATCATAGGTATGACGATGAGATTAGGAGATAAAGAACATTTATGTGCTCTAATGGAGACTGATTCACAAAACATTGTTGCAATGATACTTACCTTAGTAGTTTTAACTGACAACTCCCTTGTTAAATCAAATTGGAAATATCTAATTTTCTTAGAAAACTGGGAAGATATGAAACAATGTGATGATCCAGAATCAAATAATGCATTTGCTAAACTTGAGGAAACCATTAAATTACTTGCCACCACGTCTTTCGGAGCTTCTACCTCAGCAGTAGTGATAGCATAAGCTTGGCCTTGATCCCTTGGCCTTTTCTGAGGTAAGTTCTCCTGACGCTTAGGACATTCATTTGCATAATGCCCCATCTCCTGACAATTGTAGCACTGAAAATTGGTAGCTTCCTTCTTCCCCTTACAATCACGAGCTTGGTGGCCTTTTTCACCACACTTGTAACAGACTCCTGTTCCCTTCAAGCAAGTACCGGAGTGTTTCTTACCACATTTACCACAGGATGGATATTCAACCTTTCCCTTCTTCCTCTTATTTCCATTCCCAAATTGATCATTAGGTCTCTTCTTCTCTTTCTTTGATTTAAAGTCATAAGACTTAGAGAATTCCTTTTCGGTCTTGATAGCACATGAGACAATGTCTTCGTACGATGAAAAGGATTGTGAGACCAATGCTCGACGGAGAAATGGTTTTAATCCATAAAAGAAACAATCAATCTTACTTCTTGGGTTACGTATATAATCTCCAGCATACCTTGCTAACCTTGTAAAGTTAACCTCATACTTTGGGACATTCTCATCATCCTTTTGTCTCAGACTCAGAAATTGCATTTCCATATCTGATCGATGGTCGCGAGAAAAGTATTTTTCTAAAAACAGATCATTGAACTCCCTCCATTCCATATTTGATACTTCATCATCTTCCTTCGTGTTTTGAATCAATGACCACCATTGATCAACATCTCCAGTGAGGCGGTAAACTGCCATGATAACTTTTTCCCTTTCACTACTCCCCAAAGCCTGAAATATTTTCTCTAGGGAATTTATCAATTGCTCAGCTACTAAGGGATTTGTACTCCCATTGAACATTGGTGGTTTTTGCCTCATGAATCAATCTAACATTGATCCTACATGTTGCGAATCAGGGTGCTCCATACGGGTAAGGTTATTATTCATAACCTAAGTGAGTTGTCCCAGTATGGTGATTAGCTGATCGACACTAGTTGCATCACCAACTCCACTATAATTATATTGAGCAGGAGGGAAATCCCTACATGGAGTGCGTTCATTGATACAGTTTCCATTTCTTCCACTAGGTGCCATTTATAAACAATGTCACAAACTAGATCAATTTATGAATCAAAATACATAATCCCATACTTATAAAACACTTAACATAAATTGAACTATTTATGGATATAATCCACAATCATAAAAATGTTTTCTTTGAGGAAGTATATACTCATAAACCCTTCATAATTATTTGTAAAGAAAATTAGAGTTATCCTAAGCATATCCCTCGGGAGTTTTGTAAACAAGAGTGCAACAAGGCCTGTTGTCATGCACCAGTTCCTGTTCGAGTCTAGCTCAAAGCGGTGTTTTCGGGTTTTACCCCTAGGTACATCTGTGCCAGAGCCGCCTCTACCTGCTTGTATCCAGACATGGATGTATTGCTCCGAAAACTCACAAAATCTCTAAAATACCAAAATTCCAAGAAGTTCATCTATACTAATCCTCAAAGTTCATCTTAGGTATTCGTGCTCTAATCAGAGTTTATCTAAATCTAGCTTCCAAGGTTTGTACTAAACTTCCTCTGATACCAACTGTAATGCCCCGACCCCAGTTACCTAGAGTCAGTGCATTATTACATAACATTGGCATGATCACAAGAAAGATCAAATCTCGAAAGACCGATTGGTTTAGTATCCTTGGAAACACTATATATATTCATAAGTCTTACATTACATCATAAAGTGAAAAACTACTACTACAACATATTGTATCCATATTCCACACTCATATCCCCACATAATATCCCTGCAGGTCATTCATAATTTACTTCTTCACTTCCGGGAAAAAATAAAACATAGAAAAGGGGTGAGCTCAAATGCCCAGTAAGGATAACAACATAGCAGAAACTTTCATAAATAAGAATAAACATTTAAGGAAATGTATAACTAAAACAAAAGCCTTTTAAACTTGAACTTCAACATAGTATGGCAAAAGTAAAATGAAATAATGCCATTTAATTATTCACATGGATATTCTACTAATCTAATAATCACATGCAATATCAATAACCACTTTCATAATGATGGAATGCATAATGCCATACTATCATAACCACATAGCCAAGGCCTCGTGCCAATACTACAAATAAGATTTTTCCAAGGCCTTGTGCCAAGACACTAGTTTGTCTCATGAGACCTACCGATGCATCGAGGAGCTATATCGGGCTCCACCCGTGACATATTAAGTCCAATTTATTCCCATATGAAAAGGTTTAAACATAATATAAACATTCGTATTAAAACTAGCATACGAAATATCAATACTTTCACCATAAACTATGAATGGTATAAAAATAGCACATCCACAGTCAAACATATCACAAAACCTTCAATACAATATATAATTTTGGTATCATAATAAATCAACTTCAAATAAGCGTAAAATCCATCAAAGGATGTTGACATAGATTAAATCAAAACTCTTTTTAGAGAAATATCTATTTCTATTTTTGAAATCATTTAAGAGTCATATATTTATAAAATAAAACATTTTCTTTGAAAATATTCTTATAATCTTGTAAGGTAAGATTCGATGATTTTATAACGGTAGAAAATAACCGCACCCACCGTATAGGTTAAAAAAACATTCTTACCTTAATTCTATCGAAAAGGTTAAAAGCACCTTGTTTGGAAAACGACAGAAAGATTCCTTTATAAAAATCTTATAAAAAGTCAAAAAATGGTATAAATGACTTTAACCCATATTATTTTAAATAGTAAAAATGTTTTGAAATACATTTTTAAGAAACATGGATGTGGATGATAATGAGATCCCAGTAGATTATTACGTATAAACAACCTCAGATAATGAAGAGATTGTGAAATAACCCTTACCTTGTACTTTTCCTTGGTTGGGGTAGGTTAACCTCCTGTATAATGGTGAAATAATTGTTATTAAATTATACAAGAATAATATACGTTAATATGATATCATATATGATCTTTTAACATTGATTTGTTAATAATATCTTAGTATTATCGTTGTTTCGGGTGTTAACTTACTCGTTTTCTTTTATATGTTTTGTTACGTAATCCATGTTTGTAATGGATATGTTTTATCTTAATCATATACAGAATGATATAAAGTCCTTAGATACTATTATTAATCATCAAATGAGAATTATACTTGAATGGATACGATGGAGAATGAATCTCATCGCGTTCGTGGAGACGGTAGTCCGTACGTACGCACGAGCGATAATATCATTCTTTTGATATTAAAATAATATATAATTGGATGGTATATCATATAAAGAGAATCATTATCATGTTATATATATTATTTACATGAATTACACATCATTATTATACCCATCCAAATAATAATTTATTGAATAACAATTACACCACGACGTGGAGACGGTAAGCCGTACATACACACGTATGGTGAAATGTTATTAAAAGGATGGATAGAATACTGAATATGGTTGTACCATATTTATAATAACATCACATTATATATAAGATACTGTAGTTATTATTTTATAATGGTAATAACAAATAAAGAAGAAGTGGAAGAAGAAAGGAACTTGGAAAAGGGTGGTGAAATCATTACCTCTTCTTCGGGTTCTTCCTTTTGATTTGATCAAAAGGGATCCTTAGGCTGGATTTCTGATAAAAAAGGCCTCTAGGTTGTAGTTAGGGAAGTTGGGATAGTATTTGGGAAGATTTTGGCTGAACCAAAAGGCTTTGAAGGTGTTAAGAAATGAGAAGGAAGAGTGCTCTTTTATAAGAGGGGTGAGGGGCACCTTTGGAAAAGATAGAAATATTAATTTATAATAAATTATTATTCGGTTTCTAATGGCTCAAAAGTTGATTATTTAAATTTTAAGGTGGATATGGGTATAAAACCACTCAAACAATAGAATTTAGACAGGTTTGGGTCATTATATTAATCTTATCTTTAAGTATTAACTCTTAGTTAATTAGTTTCACTTTTACAATGTCTCTTTGTATTTTTATATTATATGGTTAATACACTTACCATATACATCCAAGAGACCACCAAGTGGTCCATTAATGATGAACCTATAATGATATAAGTCTCTTGTCCGAAACTTAGATTTTTAGGAATTTAATATCAATTAATAATATAATATTTGTTTTAAAAACTCTTTTATGTCAATTTTGACACTATTCAATAATTGATTTTTGTAAAAATCATAAAATAATTATTACTTCAAAAAAAGTTAATTAAATAAATCCTAATATGTCATATTATCCTAGAAAATTATTGTAATTCATTAAAAGTCTCAAATTATATTTATTTGGGTATTTATAATATCAATTATTTTAAATTTTCACTATTATGTTAATTACTGCATCATCATTGTGTCATAAATAAATATAATTATGTAGTCTCTAAAAATTATAAATAAAATATCATTATGTTTTAAATCTGTTTATCTTTCTAATGAATATTTATAGTCGAAACTCCAACTTATATAACCCTATGTAAAAATTGTTTTGCTAAAAGATATATGCTTGTGTCATTTTTGTATTCATTTTAACTTAATTAAAATAAAGTGTCCCTATCACCTACAAGTGTCTCCATGGGGTCCCAAAATCGACCCAAAGATGACTATGGTCGAAAATGTATCAACAAATAAGGCTAGGACACGTTTTAGGGTAATTTAGTATTATTATAATATTATTTTTTAACCCTTATTTACCGAATTTACCCTTAACCATGGTAAATAAAATATTTACCGAAGTAATTATTCAAAATGTATAAAAATAAAAGTTACCTATATACACAATTTGAACATCCTGATTCCAAATATGGAATCTATTTTTCCAAATTCAAAACAATGAAGTGGCATAAATTAATTTAAAATTAATTCCCGTTGTTAAAACAAAAAGCGTGTTTTTAAGAGATAATAACTATCAAAAGATTGACACTTGTTTATGTCCGGTTTAATTGTAAAATTATGTCCAATGACCAAAATTATATTAAATGGTAAAAATATATTATAAATATACTTTAAAACCACTCAGATTCATAATTTATCACTATTAATTATTTTGATTAAAAAATTTGTTTTTAATTAAAATTTAGTAATTTTCACTATTCATCAAAATATTAATGTTATCCGAAAAGTACCAAAATTTCACCTTAGGATAAATTCGAAGAACTCGATGTTGTGTAAAACACACGCTATCACATTATTCAAAGAGAAGCGTACCGTAGAAGCTTGGGGTGTTACAGTTATTTACTTTTGTTATGTAGTTCTTAGTTTTTTTTACTGAGATTATAGGCTCCCCACTACAGCTAGAGAACCTTTTCACTAGTCAGAAGCCTCTTGCATACAGGGAGGTCTGTATATGGTTATGTGTCACTTCAGGTCAAACCTAGTGATTCAGGTTATGGGGTTAAATTGTTAATTAATAAGTAAAATAATTATTTATCCATTCTTTCAATATATAAGTTTATTTCTTCTCCCTTTGGTTGAAATATAATCAATAATGAAATTCGATGGTCATTTTGTATTTATGACTTTATTTCCAGAATTTAATGAAGGGAATATGATGTATATTGGTTTATGAAATAATAATGAATCCTTCTTGATGAGATACTAAGATATAATTATTATATTACACAGAATCCATTGGAATATGATTTTTAATATTAAGAAATTAACTTCTTCCTCTTAGGAAGCTTTACATTTTTATAGACATTAATACTGGACTTTAGGTAAACGAGCTTAATTATATTGAGAAGTAATCCTACAAGTTCACACACATAGTAATTATATTAATCTAAATTACATTCAATTTGAATTTAATAATTAGAATAAATATTATTCTTCAGATAAAGGAATAATTTTTACTAATAATATATTAATTCAAAAAAAATATTCAATAGATTATGAATAATTTAAATGTTTTTTTATATATTGAATGAATAAAAATAAATTAAAATATTTATTTCAGAACTAAATATTTATTTTTTAGGATAATTAGAATTATTTTTTGGGTCTAGTGAAAAATATTTATTCACTAGAATATAAAATAACATTTTTGATATTTGTGTAAGCACATGCCATGAAAAAAATTTATAATATTTTTATTTTAAATATATTTTTGTATATAATAGAATTAATATATGGTTAAAGTAATTTAAATAATTAATTAATATAAATTCATTAAATTTTTTATTTATATTCCTTGTTATGTCATTTGTGATATTGTTGGAAAATTATTGAGCATAAGACCTCTCCCATCCTCCGTATATATTTCTCTCTTCTAAGAACATCTCGAGGGTTTTTTCTCTTAATAATGAGAGAAGTGAAATTCTTCCTCCTTCTTGTGAATTTCAAGAGACCTAGATAATATCCTTACAATTCAATAGGTTCATTTTAGAAACAAAATTAAATGACACATTATCACAAGTACTACCATGATAGAACTAAAAATACCATCAGTTATGCTTTGAGATCAATGGAGCATATTTGGATCACTATTAAAGTGATTCTATCTTTGGATCCTTATAGTGTACTGACAATGAATCCTAACAGTATTTGGATAGTTAACCTTTTTAATAAATTAATAATTTCCAATAATAAGGTCATTGTTTATTTAAATTAATTATAAATTTTAATTGAAAAAGATCACCTCTTCCATTTTTAGATGTCTATGTAAGTTAATCTTCAAATTAATTCATTATCCATGATAATTATATTTCATGTTCATACCAGATTATTCATTTATTAAGATAAAAAAGTTGATATGGTTACTACACAATCAATACTTCTACTAAGTTTATAACTATAAATTGGTATCATAGAGGTTATATTTATAATTATAATTATTTACTAATTTTTTTATTTTTTATATATTTATATTTAGACTTCCATTTCATAAAATCTCATTATTTAAATTTTAACATCGATATATATTATTCTTATTCTCCACTCTTTCTCTCATATAATAAAGAATAGGTTAAATTTATATGAAGAATATCCAAATAACTCCTCCACATGTTTTGTGTAATTTGGTCAGATTACATGGGACTACATGGTTTGTAACCCAAATGATGTACCCATATTTATTGCACTAGGAAGAAACTAAAATTCAATTCGAAGAGTTATGTATTGAATCATATGTGAGGTCATTTAAACACCACATGTATGTCTAGACCTTGGTGGAAAATGGTGTTTTTATACTACATGTCATGTAACTCTCTTACACATGTTTATTCCTGGAAATTTTACAAGAAAAAAATGTAGAGTCAAATGCATGTAAGGTATTAATACATGACTTGTATGACTGGAATCCATGAAACTCGGATTTTACACAACATATAGCTAGACATAAATTCCATACACCTTATAAATTTTATGGGTAAATATACATGTATAGTCTTTAGGTGTGTGTCATTGAAATATGGAAATGAAACATAAATGGTATGTAGTTTTCTTTTGCACACTATATATCCTATCTATTTATGACAAAAATTTAAAAAAATTATTTAATCCATTAAAAAAATCCCCACAAGTCTATGTATCATTTATTTATCTTATATGTAATGTGATATGTTACATATATATATATATAATTATTAATTAATTATTTGTAAAATTCAAAATTACACATTGAGTATAGAGCTTATACATTGTATACTTTAAAATCATTAAATGTATTACTTTAAATGAAATTTACATTTTTTGTATTTTTTATTAACCATACATGTAATGTAATTATAGAACATATTGTATATGCATCAATCCATGTGTATACACAATATATGATAAGGAGCATGTGAGGTAATTCAAATAGATATGCATCATGTTCCCTCCAGTATATTCTTATGAACATGCGTGATTTTAAATAAATAAATTAATTTAAATTTATTAAAAATTATGCTTGATGAGAGTCTCAAGGATTATTTAGATGGAAATTAAATAAATAAATAAATAAATTAATGATTATAATTATTTAATATGAGTGTGTTTTATATTAATTAATAATGATTGAATTTAATTTCAATTAATTAATTGAATATTTTTTATAAACTGGATGATCAGTAGCATGACTGATCTATGTATTGATTAGATTTCTGTTAATTTATTTATTTCTTGGGGTTTTCCAATTCTTCTTATTAAATTAAAAATATTATATGTGATTCATCTCCACATATTATTATGTAAGGACTTTCATATTTGTAGTTTTGTTTATGTTAACCCTCTTTATATCATTATAAATGTTCTTCCCAACTTTGTGTGAGAAAAGAATAAGTAAGGATCGAGATCTTACTTGATTTGAGGTGGTCAAATATGGGGCTAAGGTGAAATAAACCTAAGTGATACATAATATAGAGGTGGAATACTGTAACCCAAGGAAATTCCAACACATATTGTATTTTATCTAGGGTAAATGGTTTTTTATTGTCTACTCAATAAATAAAACTATAGATAAATCTGATGATTATTCAATATATTTATTCTTTTATTTACATGGTTATTTATATTATTTTATGGATGGTGTGTCATGAGGATATAGAGAAATGAATTAAATTAAAAACATACTAAGACAGAATAAATAATAAAAATATTATACATAGATACTTTCTCTATACAGGGTTAATAACTTATGTAAAATAAACTTAATATTTACAATACCTTTTAAAAATAGAAAATAAGAAAAAAAATTCACTACAAATTAAATTCCTCAAATAAAAATTAAATCATACCAATCTTTTCTTGATATAAGTGAAGATAATATATAGTAAATGTACAAGTTGATGATATAGTCATGGGAACATTTAATTATCAGGGAGTCATGATAAAGATAATTGATGATCTTACCCAAAATTTAATTTAATTTAATAGTCACTGTATGTGAAATATTAATTTGGTGGTATGTGTTGAAGAAATCCAAGTCAATAATTATTGATTTGGGAGTCTACTCTGTAGATCAAGGTTTGTTAATCCTTTTGTTGGTTGGACTGCCTACCTAAATACATTTTTATGGGTTTTTTCAAGACTTCCTCACTCCAAAGGCACCCCTCCTGGACCGATAATAAAGGGAGAGACAAAATGATGCCAAAGTCCCATCACCAGTAGGCCCCAGGTTACTGACATGCACTGAGTGTATAAAAATATCACATATGGAACGAATTATTCCAATTAGTAACATTTAATCAGGGGATAGGATAAGTAACCACTGAGTAACTCCATAACCTACTATAAAAGAAAACTCATACCATCAAACATTGTATGAGGAAAATTAATGAGTAAAAATAAAGGACTCAAAGTAAAAAAAAAGTGTTATAGAAGCAACTCAACAACAATATTAAAACCCAAGATTGTAAAATCTAGATCAGTCCCAAATGACCTCTTAGAAAACATTAAAAAAAATTATATACATAGGGTGAGTATAACATGTATACTTAGTTGGATCATACCTATGGTCTCAAGTGAAGAGTGACAAGAACATACTAATGTGCAGGTGAACGAAAAATAGAACCAACTCAAACATAAACATGCAAAAATTCCAATCCCAGACTCACTATGGAATTCTCACCAAATCCTGCATCCAATATAGTATCATAGTATCAAAAGAACACAATAAAAAGGAACACCTCAAATACTTCACCATTTATTTCCCTATATCATGTTAAAAAATATCAACCATCATGTACTCCCATAAATTATATATATATATATATATATATATATATATATATATATCGCATCACATATCCATCCATCATTATTATTGGATGGGATGAATACCTAACTATCCCAACCACCTATAAGGTATAACATCCGATTCTAGAATCATTATTTCTTAAATCACGACCTCATAACATAACCCTGCATTAGGGTATCATAAACATTAAGGAAATCAACCCCCTTCCCTCCTTCCACCACACATGAACCCACCACACATTATTCCCTCAACATCACTAGGTCATCTCCAACACTAACACATATCATCACTAGTAAATCTCCAAAACCCAAATGTGTCATCACTACTACTCAATGGAGAATAAGAAATATGAGTAGTCAACCATCTGAATCACTACTGACTTGGATAATAGAAAAAACACCAAGAACCCAATACATTTGGGTTTTGGTAATTTTATCCAACTTGGGAGGGGATGTTATATAAGTAACATGAAAATACATGATATATATATAGGAAAAAAATACACAACCAATGGGTTCAAAATAACCACACTAGAATATTCCATAACGCCAACACATCCCACACAACATTCTTTAAAAGTTTTTCCACCACTAAATAAAACACACCACACCACCACCACTCATAACCACACAATTCAACATCCAATTAAAGGTTCCAACATTTAAATATTTATTGAGTGTCCAATAACTCTTATTTACTAATCTATTTCATTTACATAGACATCGACCATTAATTTATCATTTAATTTATTTAATCCAATTACCACACATCAATATCAGCCCATAGTTTTTTCTTTAATAGCCCATGACATTTCAATTTTAGAATAAAAATTGTTTACATAGATAACCATAAAACTAAAGAAAACACACCACATAATAGTTGATACAACCACATCAAACACAACCAAAAAACAATGTATTACATTCCATTATGCCACATCCCAACCATCTTACTACAGAAACCACAAATATTGAATACTACACACCATCTTATGTCACATTCATAATAGAAAACTATAAAATCATTTCCCAAATTATTCCAATTTTTTTTGTCGAAACCATAAAAAAAATACACAATAGGTTTCAGACAACCATTATCTATTCACATAAACCACATAAATTTATTTCAACACATCTTGGAATCCACAAATTACCACAATTCAGATTAAACAAGGGGTTTCATTAATTTAATTAATTAAATATAATGGGTATTATCACCCTAATTCTATATTTACATGGAAAAAAAATTCATTATCCATATATATTTTCATATCCTTTTATTCAGGGTGAGATCAAACAATCAACACAATTGGGTTTCCACAAGAATATCAACTACAACACAAACAAGGATCCTAACAACCATGATATTATTCAATTGAAACATGCATAAATCATCAAAAATATATCCAAAATTAGTATAACATGAAATTTCTCCTTACACACATCAAATTTATATTTATCCAATTAAGTATCATATTTAGACAACCCTTTCATCCATCCAATGGAAGGTAGAATCGTGAAATCCCTATAGATTCATGTAAATAGGAATAGAATAACTATCCCTTATGTGAAAGATGCATTTGAAATCATCGTACACAATACGGATAATGAGAAACAACTGGGAGATAATAGATGCAAAAGGAAACCTTGATTATACGTGAATAATGTAAAGGATTATAAAAATTGTATCCTTAAAAGAATTACAAACAAAGAATCATCACCACTATGAATTATGAAAATAAAAATGAAAGGAAATAAGAGAGTTAAGAGGATAACCCAAAAAATATTATCAAAAATAACCTTCTGGAAGCCAAGGGTATGATCCAAGATGGGTGGGATATAAATTCTCTAAAAACCACAAAGGTTCATTCAACAAATTACCATGGAAAAAAGAATATGGGAGAGATCTAGAATTGATAATAATGTTGGACCTCAATGTTGATATGGTATGTGAGTATGATATACTCTATAATACCAAATGTAGGATCCAAATAATAGATATACTGAGTAAAGTATCTAAATATACTCAAAATACAAGAGGGGGGGGGGGGGGGGGTGGATTGTATACTTTTAAAAATTCCTTTGGAAGTTTTTAAAGATGGTTATGTTTAACAAGGTTAAACAAGGTAATTCATAAAACCACTAGTTCTACACACTTGATTGATTCTGGAAATATGATTCTGAGAATGTGGATCCGAAAAGATGGAACCAGAAAGTGAAAATTAATGAAAGTTCACAAAGATAAAGATTCTACCTTAAAGCATATCGAATCTAACTAAATTAGAGTACAAGTATAAGGAAGTATAAGATAGTTATACTTTCCTCAACAATAAAAATGAAGCAGAAAACTTGAAACAAACAAGTAACAAGTAGTAAGTCTTTTAACCCAAAGAGAAGGGTATCCAACAACGTTGGATAAAGGTCCCTTGACTTATAAATTCAGGAAAGTATGTCTTACCCACACTAGGGTAAGCCCTCAATACAAAGATCGGAGTCTGTAATACTATCCCCACAAGACCTCAAATTTCAGGTAGTTGTCACCTCTGTCTTCCTCAACAAGGAAGCCCTCAACTTCAAGGTAATCAGCACCTCTGTCTTCTTATCCCCAGAATCCCTCGAATGTAATCAGCAACATTCAAAGTCACAAAAAGAAAATATGAACAAGAAGTTCATTACGCACTAAGCATGAGAGTCTCTCTCTAGAAATCAATTCAACAACATATAATCTCTAGAGTCATAGAACAATTGTTCAAAAGTTTTAAGCTCATTCAAATGAGATTATATTTATAGGAACATAAACAATGGTTGGCTCCATCCTCCAATGGTCATATTTTTCCATGAATCTTGGAGGGACCTGTACACATGTCACTCAAACAACAGTTTGTTAGTAATTGAATGCATGACATCGTTTTATAATAAAACAAGTGTAAGCAAAAATATGGTTATAAAACTAAAATCCAATATTTGAAATGTAATAAAATAAAAGTTTGGAGTCTAACCAAAATTGAATTTGGAGTCTATAATACAAGGATATTAAGATTTTGTTTTCCAGGAATTACGAACTTGAATTCTATAGAATTCTGGAGTCTAAATTTCAAGGAAATTTGGAATCTGGATTCACAAGAATTCGGTACTTGAACTCACAAAGTTTAGAGTCAGAGTTCATGAGAATTTGGAGTTAGAACTCAGAAGAGTTCATAACCAGAATTCGTATTTAGAATTCAGAGTCAGAACTCAGAAGAGTTTGGAACCAGAATTTGTATTCAGAATTTAGAGTTAGAACCCAGAAGAGTTCGTAACTAGAATTCGTATTCATAATTTGGATTCAGAACCCAGAAGAGTTCATAACCAGAATTCTGATTCAGAATTCGGAGTCAGAACTCATAGGAGTTCATATCTAGAATTCGTAATCAGAATTCGGAGTCATAAATCAGAAGAGTTCGTATCCATAATTCGTAATCATAATTCGGAGTCAGAACTCATAGGAATTCATATCCAAAATTCGTAATTAGAATTTAGAGTCATAACTCATAAGAGTTCATAACCAGAATTCTGATTCATAATTCGGAGTCAGAACTTAGAGGAGTTTGTATCCAGAATTCATAATCATAATTTGGAGTTAGAACTTAGAAGAGTTTGTATCCAGGATTCGTAATCATAATTCCGAGTCAAAACTTAGAGGAGTTCATATCTAGAATTCGTAATCAGAATTCGGAGTCAGAACTCAGAGGAGTTCGTATCCAGAATTTGTAATCAGAATTCAAAGTCATAACTCAGAAGAGTTCGTAATCAGAATTCTGAGAATTCAGATCCTAAACAGAATTCTTCATATCTAGGTAATTATAGGATTCCAAGGTTTTGGTTTCAAACTGAATTTTACACTTAGAAAAATTATGATATGATAAAAAAAACATGATAAGGATAAATTTCCTTGGGGAAGGAAATTTTTCCTTATAGAAGTAAAACAAATGGTAAAAAGAGATTTTCCTTGAGATAAGGTGTTTGTGATTTTCAAAACAAGAAGGAATGGTAATGTCATAAGGAAACCTTGATGACTTAACAATCTCCCCCATGTATGAAGGAATGGAAAAGTCATAAGGAAAATCTTATTTACTCAACAATCTCCCCCTTTTTGGAAAGCACAAACATCCTTATGAAAAAGAATAAAAGGACTTAGAAAATATTTTTCTAGACTTTGAAAATAAAACTTATATCCCTTTTAACATTGGTAAAGATGAATATGACTAACTCACCCTTAGTCTTTGGAACACTGAGGATCCTATTCTAGATTTCCGGAATGCGATTTGTTATTTTCTTGAGTACGGAAATCTCTGTAATGGAAAACTCCCCTTGGATAAACTCCCCCTTACTTAGGGATATTTCCTCTTTACTTAGAATTATTTTTCCTTCTCCCCCTTTGTGATTTTCAAAAAGGATTTTAGGGAATGGGAAAAAATATGGTACCAGAAATATTAGTACAAACATCCAAACAAAAACAAGAAACCACAATTTCATTTAGATTGAAATAATTTGTACAAGTGAAAAAAATACAACAAAATATCAGATTGATATATTTTCCTTCCTTCTCCTTGGGTATTAACTTCTTTACTATGGTTTTCAGCTTCTTTATCTCCTTGTGATATTCCTCTACTTGATTCTCTAAGGATTTGATCCTATCATCCTGAGCTTTCAAAGTCTCTTCCTGAACCTTCAATAGGTCATCTTACTTCACTAACTTCTCTTTAAACTTGATCTGAAGATCCCTGTCTATTTTCCAATTTCAGACAACATAATTCAACTTCCCATTCAAATATTTTACATCCTAAATCCGAATGTTCTACTCAAGAGTTAGTTTTTCTTCAAATCTATTTGTGAGATCCTTGATTTTGCTGTCTTGATTATCAAAATTTTCCTTAACATCATTTTGAAAGTCATCGATCTCTATCAAATCTTCAACAATATTCTTTGACTAGCTGACCATTTTCTTGAAAGATTTTATGTGGGCTTCATAGTTGATAAGGAAGTTCTTGTAATAAGTCTCAATCTTTATACACCTATCCATCATCATGGATATAGAATCAGATTTCTAATTCATGCTATGTTGGAGCATCTGACATCTGGAGTCAATGGTTGGAAAGATCATAATTGTTTCAACAAGCTTCTTCAGAGATTGAATGACAAAATCATGTCCCAGATCTTATGATTCCGAATCTGACACTTTGGTTGGTGATGGTTCTTCCTCTATCTCGAGCAGCATTTTCTTAGAAGATCCCCCTGCTTCCTTCTTCCTTAGAATTGGTTTGGTTGGGGTATCAACAACCACTTGTTTCCCCTTATTGGTTTTCGGAACACCTTATTCATCTGAAGACTCATGCTCACTTTTAGACAACTGAAAAATCTTATCTTCATCAATTTTTTTATTTCTCGGCTCCTGCCTCAATATCATCTGGGTGAATAAAGTGATGATTATAGCATTCTTCCTCAGAAATTTTTTTCACTTCCTCTTCAGCCTTCTCATCTATTCCTGGAGTAGCAAGTTTCGAAGATCCATCGTGAGAAGTCCGGATTGATAATTTTTCGGATGCACTTTCCTTCTCATGAAAGTCATCAACTTTCTTTATTAGATCAGCTGTATAATCAATTCTTTCATCTTCTTTTACTTCATCCAAAACTTCCTTTTCAACAAACTTCTCTTTGACTTTTTCTGGAGTCATGAACTTCTTCCCCAGACTCTCAGGTAATTGTTCCACCAAGAAGTATTTCGGCACTGGGATATTCTCAGATGCTATATCAGTATCCCTTTGAAGGGATTGAACAATTTCAGCCTCTGACATCTTCTTCTTCTGCTTCTTTTTTTGGCTTGATTCTAAAGATCTTCATTAGTATTTTCTTTTAGAGCCTTGGCCTCAGCAGATCTAGACCAAACTGTGGTTCTCCTTCCTTTCGATTCTTTTTATCCTCCCTCAATTTTTCTACAACCTCATCCAGATAGGCTTTATGTTTCTTGGGTTTTGGAGGTGCAATTTTAACTTTCTTATCTTTAAGGGTTTCACCTTCCGCTTCTACTTCCTTCAATTTTCTTTTCTTTCCAGCGTTCTTTGATGGTTCAACCTCTTCTGCATTTTTCGGAACGACTTATGCCTCTTCCACTGGTAGATCATAAAACTCTCTGGAATCTTTATAAAAACTGACATTCATTCTTTTCAAAGTGTCATCACTAACTAACATAACTTTTCAATTCCTAGGCTTGGAACTACAAGGAATCTTGAAGGAATCAAGACACCGAACAATCAACATGGAGAGTAGGGCAGGATACATGATTATCCGTGCTTTCAAATTCCCATTCTTGATATTCTCTATCGTAATGAGAATATGCTTCATTAGATTGATCTTCCATAGATTTACCAAAAAATCCAATATATACATATCAATTTTCTTCAATGTGTCCTTGTCACCCTTTCTCAGTACGATAAAACCCTGAACCCATAACTCAAGGATCCAATTATTGGTAGACAAGTGATAAATTTTTGTAGTCTTGACATCTGTAAGTCCAAGACACTTCATAGCCTTTACCTTTACAAAAATTCCTTGAACATCTGGTATCTTGTGGGAACAAAACTCGGCTTCCCCTTCATAAGACAGCCCCACCAAGCTAGCAGCCTTGGTGTATGAAAGGGCATATGTTTTTCCATAACTCTTGAAGGAAAGTTTTTCTCTACCATCTTCCTTGAAAAAGAAAACTGATTCATAAAATTCTATCAACAGATCCAGATATACTACATCCTGAGCTCCCAACTTTGATATTGAAATGCTTTCCCATACATTTAGTTTGATGTTTTTGGATATAATGGAATCATAATTATTGAAGAAGTTTGGATGCAGCAACCAATTCCTTTATATCTGCCACTCCTCAATCGGCTTGATAGTAGACATATCTTGAGAAGGAACTTCACTAGAAATTTGGACTTGAGCACTTCTAAAAAGTTCAGAATGGGATTTTGATGTCGGGTAGAGATTCGACACACAAAGTCTTGAAATCTGATGTGGGAAAACCATCGAGGGTCCCCTTTTATATGTGTTGAAGTGATGGTACAACTTCCCATCTCAATCCAATGGATGAGAATTCTTCTAATCAGACCTGACGATTAAAATGATAGCCGCAAGGAAAATTTGGTAGGATCCAATCCTTTGAGGTTTTTAAAAGAAAACACTCGGATTTGATAAAACTAGAATCTGAGAAATTTTAAAAATAAAAAAGAAACTACCATCAAGTAAAAGGTGATTACGAAAAACTCAAGAAAGAATCATACCTTTTGGATTGTCAGGAGAATTATTCGTATTGAGGAAAATTCTTCTTAAAGAACTTTAGATTTCGAAAAAAAACTTGACTACCCAAAAAAACTTAGCAAAACTTTATTATGAAAATTATAAAAAACTTCATTATGAATATTTTTGAAAACTTCATTACGAAATTTTTTGAAAACATCATTACGAAAGTTTTGGAAAACTTCATTACAAAAAATTTGAAAACTTTATTAAGAAATTTTTTGAAAACTTCATTACAAAAAATTTTGAAAACTTCATTACAATTTTTTTTGAAAACTTCATTATGAAAAATTTTGAAAACTTCATTATGAAATTTTTTGAAAACTTCATTACGAAAAATTTTGAAAACTTCATTACGAAAATTTTTGAAAACTTCATTACGAAATTTTTTGAAAACTTCATTATGAAATTTTTTGAAAACTTCATTACGAATTTTTTTTAAAACTTTATTATGAAAAATTTTGAAAACTTCATTACGATTTTTTTTGAAAACTTAATTACGAAAAATTTGAAATCTTTATTAGGATTTTTTTTTGAAAACTTCATTATGAAATTTTTTGAAAAATTCATTACTAAAAATTTTGAAAACTTCATTACGAATTTTTTTGAAAAATTCATTACGAAAATTTTTGAAAACTTCATTACAAAAAATTTTAAAAACATCATTACGAAAAATTTTGAAAACTTCCTTACAATTTTTTTTGAAAAATTCATTACAAAAAATTTTGAAAACTTCATTATGAATTTTTTTGAAAACTTCATTACGAAATTTTTTGAAAACTTCATTATGAAATTTTTTGAAAACATCATTATGAAAAATTTGAGAAACTGCATTATGAAATTTTTTGAAAACTTCATTATGAAAAGTTTGAAAACTTCCTTATGAAAATTTTTGAAAACTTCATTATGAAATTTTTTGAAAACTTCATTATGAAAAATTTTGAAAACTTCATTACGAATTTTTTTGAAAACTTCATTATGATTTTTTTTGAAAACATCATTACAAAATTTTTTGAAAACATCATTACGAATTTTTTTGAAAACATCATTACGAATTTTTTTGAAAACTTCAAGAAAATGTACCCCTATGAAAAGGAGTTTATTACTGTAATGAGATTGATTTCAATAGAAAGTTAACAAGGAGGATTACCTTACAGTTATCATTCCAAACTTCTTTTTAATGTATTTAAATCTATCGGAGGGTAAATATTTTGTGAAAATATCAGCAAGTTGATCTTGCATTCCGGTAAATTGAAGAATGATATCTCATTTTTGTGTCGGATCCCTAAGAAAGTGATTCCTAATATCTATGTGTTTTGCATGAGAGTGATGTGCCTGATTTTTACTAAGGGCAATGACACTTTTATTATCACACAAAATTTGTGTTTTGGTAAAACTCATACCATAGTCTGTGAGTGTGTGTTGCATCCACAACACTTGAGCACAACAACTTCCAACTGCTACATATTCAACTTCAGCAATGGAAAGTGATACTGAGTGTTGCTTCTTGCATGACCAAGAAACTAATGAATCTCCTAAGAAATGACAAGTTCTATATGTACTCTTTCTATCCATTCTACATCCACCAAAGTCAGAATCTAGAATTTTTTTTAAAACAAAATCATTTCCATAAGTATAAAATAGTCCTAAATCTATTGTTCCCTTTAAGTAGTGAAAAATTATTTTCAATTCCTTTAAATGAGATTCCTTAGGGCTAGATTTCTATCTTGAATATAAGCATACTGAAAACATTAAGTATGGACGACTATCTATCAAGTAAAGTAAACTTCCTATCATACCTCTAAAAGATGTTTGATCTACTGGTTTCCCAGATTCATCAAGATCAAGTGTGTTTGAGGTACCAATGGGAGTACTTATACTCTTAGTGGTGTAATATCCATACTTTATGAGAAGATATTTAATATACTTATGTTGGGATACATAGATTAATTCTAGTTTTTGAGAAATTTGAAAACCAAGGAAAAATGTTAGCTCACCCATCATACTCATTTCAAACTCATATTTCATTAGATCCACAAAGGAATCAGTTAAAGATTTCCGAGTTGAACCAAATATAATTTTATCAACATAAATTTGAACAATCAAAACATTTTTCTTATCTTTCTTTATAAAAAGGGTTGGGTCTACATTTCCCTTAGCATAATTATTTTGAAGAAAAATCATGTAAGTCTATCATACAAAGACCCAGGTGCTTGTTTAAGGCCATATAAAGCTTTAGTAAGTCTAAAAACTTGATCAGGATGTTTTGTATCTTCAAAACCAGGAGGTTGATCAACAAAGACTTCCTCTTGAACATAACCATTAAGGAAAGAACATTTCATATCCATTTGAAAAAGTTTGAAATTGAAGAATGCTACAAAAGAAAGTAGAATACGAATAGATTCAAGTCTAGATACTAGAGCATATGTTTCTTCAGAGTCTATTCCTTTTTGTTGATTATTGCCTTTAACAACCGATCTATATTTATTTCTAACTATGATTCCATTTTCATCACACTTATTTCTGAAGACCCACTTTACTCCAATAATAGATGTTTCCTTAAGTCTTTCAACCAAGGTCCAGACTTTGTTCCTTTTGAACTCATTTAGTTCATTTTGCATAGCTTTTATCCAATCATCATCACCTAAAGCTTCATAAGTGATTTTTGGTTCTAATTGGGAAAGGAATGCTAGATGTTCTACTTCATTTGTTAAGGAAATTCTAGTCCTTATAGGTTGATTCACATCAACAATGATACTATCACTAGGATGATTCTTTATAAACAACTGATTTGGGTTTTGTAAAACCTGTTCATCAACATAGGGTAGGAAATCTTCTGGGGTAAATGCTTCAGAAACATTTTCTTGGGAATTTTTCTTATCATAAGGATCTTCTAACAAAGGTTTATAATCAGTTTTTGAAAACACATCTGAGGATGTAGGTAGGGATTGTTTAAAAACAAAAGGATTATTTTCATCAAAGTTCACATGTACTTTCTCTTTAGCAGTGCAAGTGTTTTTATTGAAAACTATATAAGCCTTAGAAGTTGTGGAGTAGACTAAGAAAATTCCATCATCATATTTTGGTGAGAATTTATGTAGATTATCTTTAGTATTCAGGATGAATACCTTGCAACCAAAAACCTTGAAGTATTAAAGTCTTGGTTTTATAAAATTCCATAACTCATAAGGAGTTTTATTAAGAAAAGGCCTAATTAAAACATGATTTATAGTATAACAAGCAGTACTTAAAACTTCAGACCAAATTTTTTTTGGCTATTGAATACTCACTCAACATGGTTCTTGTTATCTCTTGAAGTATTCTATTTCTTCTTTCAATAACACCATTTTGTTGAGGTGTTCTAGATGCTGAGAAGTTGTGAGTAATGCATTTTCTCCTATAAAAAGTTTCAAAATCAGAATTTTGAAATTCTCCACCATGATCACTATGAATAGTTTTCAAAGGAAGGTTTTTATCATTTTTAACTTGGGCTCTAAAACTTTTTAAATAAGAAAAAACTTCAGACTTCTTTGGTATAAAATATACCCACATAAATCAAGTGTAATCATCAACCAAGACAAATATATAATACTTGCCTCCAATGCTTCCAGTTTGTGTTGGACCAAAGAGATCCATACGCACTAACTGTAATGCATCAGTAGTTGTGACTTGAACGACTGATTTAAGGCTTGATTTATGTTACTTTCCATATTGACAAGGTTCAAAAACTTTTAAAGAATCAAATCTAAGCTCCAGTAGATCCTTAAATAATCTTTTCTTAAAAAGATTGCATAAGTTCCTAAGGTTACAGTATCCTAACCTTATATGCCACAACCAAGAATGATCCTCCATTACACTGAGGAAAGGTAGATATTGGCTCTTAATATCTTCTAATTTTAGTGTGTAAACATTCTCTTTCCTATGGGTAGAAAGAATAAAATCTTCCTTGGAATTGTGTACTAAACACTTTTCATTCCTAAAATTCACAAGGTACCCTTCATCACATAATTGGCTTATGCTAATGAGGTTGTGCTTAAGACCTTTAAAAAACAAAACATTTGAAATCAAAGTTTTTCCAAGAATAATGATATTACCTATACCAATAATTTCTCCCTGAGAATTATCTCCGAAAGTTACTTTTACTCCTTTCGTCTTGATAATCTTTTCAAAATAGTTTTTGTTACCAGTCATATGCCAGGAACATCCAATATCCATGTACCATGTATTGTTGTTGGTACTTCCTCTATTTTCCTAAAAACAAGAGTTAGGTTTTAGGAATCCAAACTTTCTTGGATCTGGAAATTTCAGAAAGCAAAATTTTTGGCACCCACATCTTTTTAGAAAAATAGGCTTTATGAAATCCTAGAGACTGAGTTTTGTTTAAGGAACAATTTTTTTCCTAGTGTACACCACACTGACACTTAGTGTAGAATGGATCACTTTGAGGAACAAAATAATTGTAACTAAATTTTTTTTTAGTACTAGTATAACCAAAACCAGAACTATTCCTTAGAGGTCGGATTTGAGAATACATTTTATCAAAATTTTACTTACCTAAGTTAATGTTTTACAAACACTTACTCAAGGAAAAGATTTTGGATTTCAGTTTGATAACTAAATTATTGTCTTATAAAACATTTGATTTTGATTTGATTTCTTAGAAATTACGTTTGATTTGATTTATTAGAAATTACGTTTTCTAGATCTTTAGAAAGTTTATTCTTTTCAGAATTTACTTCCTCAAGATTTTTTGAAATACTTTCAAAATAAACATCTTTCTTATCAATATCTTTAGAAAGATCTGATGTTTCCTTAGTAAGAATATATTTCCTAAAATTTTCCTTATCAATCTTTTTCATGAGTTTTTAATTCTCAATCTCAAGGAGTTTGGAAAACCTAGAAACTTCTTCATAGGTAGGTAAAGAATTATCTTCATCAGAAGAGTTATAATATTTATCATTACTATAATTTTAATTTAAAGAAACATTGGTCATTGATTCATCATTGTGTACCTTAGCCATCAAATAATGATTTTCAATAAGTTTTCTGGCTATTAGACCAAGATTCTTCTATCTAGAAGATTCATAATCTGAAGATTCATCTAAAGAGTCACCACCATTGGCACTCCAGGTGTCATTATCTTTCAAGACATTCTTAGGTTTAGTCTTGTTATATTTCTTTCTGTTTCTCTCAGAATTCTTTTCCTTTCTTTCTTTTCTCTTAAGCATAGGACAATCAGGTCTTATATGTACAACTCTCTTGAATTCATAACATGTGACTTCTAAATCTTTCTTATCTTTCCTTTCCTTATTCTTGTATTTGGATTGAAAGTTCCTCTATCCAGCTATCTTGTTCATCATTCGAGCAATATTTTCTAACTCATTCTCTAAGGATTAACTTCCATTATATTCGGATTGAATAACAATCTTCCTAGACTTAGATCTAGTAATTCTATCAGGATTCTTAGCTTTCGTATGATTTGAAGTTGTAGTAAAAGAAACACTGCCATTCCCATTATTCTTCTTTACATTATCAAAATATCTCTTCATTTTAGTCTCATGATGAAGAAGAGTTCCAAACAGCTCATCTAAGAAAATATGAGTAACCTTTATGTTCTCATCTATAGTAGTCCTGTTGGATTCCCACTCATTGGGCATGATGTCTATGATCTTATCAACAAGAGCTTCATCATCTAATCCTTTCTCACCCATTTATTGTAAACTATTCACAATAGTCATGAATCTTTGTTGCAACTTATATATGGGTTCTCTATAAGAAAAGCAGAAACCATGATATTCAGCTCTGAGCATGGATCTTCTTATTTCATTGACTTTGGAAGTTCCAAAGTGAGTAACTTCATGTTTCTTCAATATAGAATTTGCTGCTTCACAAGATGAAATTTAGATATATATATATTTCTTATCATGGAGAAAAGAAAAGTATTGTGTACCTTATAATATAGTTGATATTCACGATTTTATTGATTGGTGAAGGTACTAACTTCTTTGTCAGGGATTTTATATCCTTTAGTAAGAATAACAAAGTTATCAACACCAGTATTGATAATTAACGTCTTCATGCGATCTCTCTAGTAATCAAATTCATTTCTATCAAAGATAGGTGGTCTAGTTGGATTGAGATTGTCTATAGAACCAACATTGATTTATAACGACCCAAAGTTTCATTAATGGAAATACCTCTTGATCTAATTAAATGTCTCTTTATGTTTATAAAAAATGTCAACTTATTTGGTTTTATGTTAAGAATTTTGACCGTTGATAATATAGCCGTTGAACAGTGATCACATGATTAGTATAAATATAGGGCTTTAACAAATCTAATTTACTCAGAAAAAAGAAGCGATGGACTCATCTAGTAGAATTGCTCCATACGAAGCCCATTTGTCAGATCTTAGAAAATAGGTGGTGTCTCTAGGCTTCACTCTTGACCAAGCCCAAGTTGAGCTTCATCATGTCAAGCTCTAACGGGACCGTCTACGTGAAAAGTGGAAGTTGATAGAGATTACCACTTGAGTGATGTTATCCGAGCCACCCCAAGAGTCTGTTACCATCACACACATTACCCTTAGGTCTTATGAGGCTGTTTTAAGGGGTTATGTAACAAATCTATAGTACTATGTTCATGTATATTTTTTTATAATAATGAATATACCTCCTTGTGATTTTTGATACATTATAAATAGTCTTTAAAGTACAAATAGTATATTTAGTTAATATTTAATTAAGAATTATATTTTATTAAATTAATTGATTTTTTAATTAAATAATATTTTAATAAAATATTACTATTATTATTAAATTAATTTTTATTAAATATAAATGATCTTATAATTTTATGAATGCAATTATAATTTCTTTTAAGGTTTGAAAGCCATTTCTGTCAAAACCAGTGAATTTTCGATAAATGTCGGTTTTTATTTTAAAAGTGAAAATTAACATATTTAGAAAATTATTTAGATAAAATAAATGTTATTTCTGGAATTAGGACGTCAAAATTATCCAATGGTGAATTTTTCATAATTTTTTGAGATAGTCAAATTTTTGGGTAAAAATTAAATACCGTTTAAATATATAATGTGTTTTATGACATCATAATGACCCAATAAGGATGTAATAAAATACTATAATCTTTATGTTCGTCCAATATATGTTTTACCATTAAAATAATGTGATTTTTTGTTTGTTTAACTTACTTTTCAAAGCATTAATGGACCCCTCAAGACTTAATAAACACCTTGTATTTTTAAATCAATTTCCATTGGATTGTGACTCACCTCCACATAAGAAACCTTATTATTTTAAGAAGTTATGACTTTTGCCTTATAAAATATTGTTTTCCTCTCCCCTTTTCCAAAAACCATGGGAAAAAACCGTTGGCTGGTTTGTGGTTTGGATTAATTTAATATAAGAGGTCCCAAACCTAAATAATAAAGAATTCCATCACCTTTCCTATATAAACCCACCCAAGATCCCACTTCCTCCTCACTCAAAGCCTTTGGAGTTCTTCCAACCTCTTCCCTAATCTCTCTAGAATCCTCCCAATGTGCCCCAATCTCCCAAGAAGCCTCTCACAAGCCTTTCTCTATCCTTTGGAAGCACACTTCCAAGTAAGGGTTTTTTTCTTCCTTTCTCATTTTTGTCAATTTTCTTTAAGTTATTTTTCCCTTTTAATTTCAATTATGAATGTTGGGGTATGGTTTCACACCTCCCTAATACTTTACTATTTATGTTTTAATGATGGGAGTCCCATTTCTCTCTCATTAAATTCCTCCCATGTACACCCGTTACTATGCCAAAATTCCGAAAGGAACTTCTCTCTCTTCTTTTACATTCAAGCAATACTTTTTTATCATGAATATAAATTCCATTACAATTGTTTGGACATGTATATATATGACCCCCTTACTATAAATTTCATGTAAATATGATGAGGAACCCCTTTCTCTCTCATCAACCACTTTTTATGAATTCTTATGTCACGCCGTTACGCTGCCGAAATCACACTGATTTTCTAATCCAATGCCATTGTGTAGTGAATACCATTCCCATTTCTCCATCAATGGTATTCACCTTTGTACACATTTACTTATTGATTATAATGTTTCATGTATTAATTCCACATTCCTTTATCGTGGAATAAATGATTATGTTTAATGAATCCATGTTTTATGATCCATGTGGAACACTTATGCATGAAATGAAATGTTTAAGAAGGGTGTGCCCTTATAGCACTCCAATGCATTGGGTAAAGTATAGTATCATGATACATCATGTGAAATGAGTGTTGAATCATGGTAATTCAAGTGCAATTAGGGTTTACTCGTGCTTTATGTGCAATGAGGATTTACTCATGCTCCATGTGCAATGAGCCTCGGCCCATGCTAATTCTATGTTAAGTGTTGTTGCCACATTTCCATGTTATGATTATCATGCTTTATCATGACTTTATGTTCATGTTTCTCTTGTTCTATATTGATATGCCTAATGTCTAACATGTATTTTACTCCTCATGTTATTCCATGCGTATTACTTTATTGGGCTTTATAGCTCACCCTTTTCTTATGCATGTCCTCAGGTTATCCCATGCAATGCTAAGTACGAGGGAATGTAGTGGTCATGAAAAGGAAGTTTTCAATAAAGATGTTGTATTTTTATGTTTTATGCTTTTATGTAATGATCCTAATCCCAAAGACACTAAACCTCTCAATCTTCTTATTGTATCAAGTGAAGTTTTATGTAATAAATCATGTTTAAGTTTGTAATAAAAGAAAGGTTTTCATATGATTCCTGCCATATTAAAGAAAATTCTTCACACAAAAACTTGTTAATAAAGAAAGTTTGTAAACAGAGAAAATATTCCTCAGAAAGAAAAAAAATAACAAGAGTATCTCTAAGAAAAAAATGAATCCAAAATTTGTGAGTCCGAAAAACTGATTTCGATAAAAGAATGAGACAAATTATCTTCTGAATCTAATCATGAGATTAATTTAGATTGAATCAAGCCTCTGAAACAATTGTTTAATTGATTTAGGGTACAAGGTAACCTGCTCTGATACCAATTGTTGAGATGGTATGTGAGTATGATATACTCTATAATACCAAATGTAGGATCGAAATAATAGAGATATTGAGTAAAATATCTAAAGATGCTCAAAATACAAGAGGGGGGGGGGGGTGAATTGTATACTTTTAAAAATTCATTTGGAACTTTTAAATATAGTTATTTTTAACAAGGTTAAACGGGTTAATTCACAAAACCTCTAGTTCTACACACTTGCTTGATTTTGGAAATGTGATTCTGAGAATGTGGATTTGAAAAGATGGAACTGGAAAGTGAAACTTAATGAAAGTTCACAAAGATAAATATTCTACCTTAAAGAGTATATAATCTAAATAAATTAGAGTACAAGTATAATGACGTATAAGATAGTTATACTTTCCTCAACAATAAAAATGCAGCGGAAAACTTGAAAAAAACAAGTAACAAGTAGTAAGTCTTTTAACCCAAAAAGATGGGTATCCAACAACCTTGGATAAAGGTCCCTTGATTTATACTTTCAAGAAAGTCTATCTTACCCACACCAGGGTAAGACCTCGATACAAAGATCAGAGTCTGTCTTGATATCCCCACAAGACCTCAACTTTTAGGTAGTCGACACCTCTGTATTCCTCAGCAAGGAAGCCCTCAACTTCAATGTAGTCAGCACCTCTGTCTTCTTATCCCTGGAAGCCCTCGAATGTAATCAGCAACATTTGGAGTCGCATAAAGAAAATATGAACAAGAAGTTCAGTATGCACTAAGAATGAGAGTCTATCTCTATAAATTACTTCAATAGCATATAATCTCTAGAGTCATAGAACAGTTGTTCAAAAGTTGTAAGCTCATTCAAATGAGCTTTTATTTATAGGCACATCACCAACGGTCAGCTCCCTCCTCCGACGATAATATTTTTCCATGAATCTCGGAGGGACCTGTATACATGTCACTCAAACAATGGTTAGTTAGTAACTGAATTCAAAAAATTATTTTATAATAAAACAAGTGTCAGAAAAAATATGGTTATAAAACTAAAATCCAATATTCGTAATGTAAGCAAATGAAAGTTTAGAGTCTAAAAAAATTGAATTCGGAGTATATAATACAAGGATATTTGGATTTTGTTTTCTAGAAATTCGGAACCTGAATTCTATAGAATTATGGAGTCTAAATTTCAGGGAAATTCAGAATCTGGATTCACAAGATTTTAGTACCTGAACTCACAAAGTTCAGAGTTACATTTCATGAGAATTCAGAGTTAGAACTCAGAAGAGTTCGTAACTAGAATTCGTATTCAGAATTCAGAGTCAGAACTCAGAAGAGTTCAGAACCAGAATTTTTATTCAGAATTTGGAGTTAGAACTTAGAAGATTTCGTAACAAGAATTCGTATTCATAATTCGGAGTCAGAACTCAGAAGAGTTCATAACCATAATTCTGATTCATAATTCGGAGTTAGAGCTCAGTGGAGTTCGTATCCAGAATTCGTAATCAGAATTTAGAGTCAAAACTCAGAAGAGTTCATATCCAGAATTCGTAATCAAAATTTGGAGTCAGAACTCAGAGGAGTTCGTATCCAGAATTCATAATCAGAATTCAGAGTCAGAACTTAGAAGAGTTCGTAACTAGAATTCTGATTTAGAATTCAGAATCAAAAATCAAAGGAGTTCGTATCTAGAATTCATAATCAGAATTTAGACTCAGAACGTAGAAGAGTTCATATCCAGAATTCAGAATCAGAATTTGGAGTTAGAACTCAGAGGAGTTCGTATCCAGAATTCGTAATTAGAATTAGGAGTCAGAACTTAGAGGAGTTCGTATCTAGAATTCATAATCAGAATTCAGAGTCAAAACTCAGAAGAGTTCGTAATTAGTTTTCTGAGAATTCAGATCCTAAACAGAATGCTTCATATCTAGGTAATTATAGGATTCTGAGGTTTTGGTTTCAAACCAAATTTTATACTTAAAAAAATTATGATTTGATCAACGAAAAACATGATAAGGATAGATTTCCGTGGGGAAGTAAATTTTTCCTTATAGAAGTAAAACACAGGGTAAAAAGAGATTTTCCTTGAGATAAGGTGTTTTTGATTTTCAAAACAAGAAGGAATGGTAAATTCATAAGGAAACGTTGATGACTTAACAATCTCCCCCATGTATGAAACAAAGGAAAAGTCATAAGGAAAACCTTATTGACTCAACACTCAACACATTGATTATTTTAAAGATATATTTATGACATGAGTTTTTATGAGGCCCTCAGGTTTAGTGCATGAAGTAGATTCTCATCATTAATTCCACAGACATAAAATACAATGACCATATTTTGATTTTTATGACATATTAGCATCAAATTAATTCATTTCATGAATTATTATTTCACATTCTGGGTCACACAAACTCCAAACTCCATCCTAAATTTTCTAGTCATGAATCTCTAGCTTCCAAGCTGTGAATATATTCTCTCTTAAAAAATTCATGTTTATACCATGAACAACCTTATACCACAAAATTATAGCACTAAACCCCATTTAACCCTCCCCGATCCTCTTTTGAATACCTCAAAATCCTAAACCAGTAAAGTAATGATTTAATAAGGTACATGCCATTTTATTATAAACCTCTCAAATAATTCTCATCCTTCATAATAAAACCTAAAATAAGGAAAGTTAAGTTCTCAAAAACATTCCTGTGAGATATCTTTCATGGATCTCATTATACCCCTAAAACTATAATAAACCAATCATACTAAGACAAGCCAAAATTTCTATATAACACCTCACACAACCACATCACTAACCTCTATCTGCCAAAACACAACACCATCTCACTCTAGATGTAAGTAATATCTCATCCATGTGTCCATTTGAAAAAATATTTTGACCTCTACATAGAACATGATAACATCCACTACAACCATCTCAAAACACTACCCTAAGAACAAAAATCAAGGAAACTCAACCTATATATCTGATATTTTCTATTTCAGGTAGCACTGACTCACTTATATTGTACTGTAAAAAAATTAAAATTTAATGTGTCTTAATTAGGAAGGGGTTTCCCCACTTCATACACTTGAATTAGTAACACAGCCCACCATATAGTGAAAAATTTCTAATAACATAAATAAAAAATATTCAAATTCAACATAATATAACATAAAAAATACAAGGAAAAATTAAAAACAACCCCGACTAATGGGAATGCATCTGTTCCAAATGATTATTAATTATATGTTCTAAGCCCCCATGTTGTCAAAACACAAAAAATAAGGGAATGGTTCATAGATGAAACACTTTTTCTCAATGATCCTAGTTATCTTCTAGTCCCTCCATGAACATTGTGTAATCCTTGATATCTAATACTCCCCAATAAATGATGTGAGAGAACATGTGAAGATAACGATGAATATGAGACACACTAGAGACATAGTGGATCCTATGAAATCATGATAGAGGTGACAATAGATATAACACCATTAAAACATTCCCTTACACCTCTAAATACACAAAAAACCTAAGGGAAATCTTACTCTCTACCAAACCTTTAATTCCCCTACTGAGGGGAAACAATAAAGAATTCATGGTTTTTAACCTAAAACTATAGGGTCTTAAAAATATGCTCATAATAGGAATTTTTATGGCCCTACACTACACTCATATACTCTCAAACCATTTGGATCATATCATTCATGCTCTACACTACAATGAGGACCAAAAACTTCCTACTCCCCAACCTCATTACAGTACAATAGAGAATGAAACTAGCATCCATAAAACACATAAACTGTATTTGTCCCAATGAACTATTGACATCTATATTTTGATAAAAATTCAACAAGATATAGTTACCCAAGACCCTCCAAATTCCAAGATTCAAGATTGCAACATGTCCTCCAGTGTCTGGATGGTCTTATCCGTAGGTCTATCTATCAATAGTTGGAGAGAATTTTTAAGTATCCACCAGGATCCAAAAGAATGATTCAATCCCCTCTTGACATATTATGTAAAGAAATAATTTTTGATAATGATATTGGTCCCCACCACCATATAAATCTAACCACACCCTTCACACACATCCATTCTAAAACATCCATGACACTCGATGTAAGGTTCTCTAGAAATGTACATCCTAGTAATGTATAATTCTTCAATAAAGTTATTAGGGAAACACTATATAAGTTGATTTTGAAACATTAAAAATTATATTTTATAACATAGTCAATGTTTTCTACCTCATGTAAGAACAGGAATCTCTGGAGAATACTACATGCCAAATATATTGCGTGAACTCATGCCTCCTACCAATATAAACCAATAGAAAAACTAATAAATTAATAATTTGAAAACATCAAACATGGAATAATTAAAATAACTCAAATATAATAAAAAATCAAAAAATTAAAAATTCAACACTTTTGTAAACATGGTTTTTGACTCATGCATTTGTGGGCCAAACATAAACATATAATTCATTCCATGTTTTGACCGATCCCAACTATAATTGTAACTATGAATTTTTATTTGGTGATAAGGTTCCTACTTAGGGTGGGTGTATAACTTAGTAGGACAACATAAACGATTTCCCAAACTTATCTAGAATAAAAATTTGCATTTATAGTGTTATATACTAATAAATAAAAGTAATTAGGTAAGAAAAAAATATTTCACACATATGTGTGCTTCTTAGGCCTCTATATAAAAAAATATATTCATTGGATAGTGTTAGGGTTTCTCTAAATATATCACAAAATCATGGAATATGTAACCCATCATAATTCATAGTCAAGGGGAATGCCATCATTTAAAAATGTAAAGCCTTCACATGGGAAAAAAATTTCAATAGCATATTGAAAGCCAATGGAATAAAATATCTATGAAAACACAAACATTAATACATACGATACATGGGTTAAAAATATAGTCTCATACATGGTAATATGATACCTGATTCAACATGTATAAGAGGAAATCACAACATGACTATATAGTTGGGAGATGGCATAATATCATTATGCATGGGTGAAACCATAAGTGTAAAAAGTGTCCATAGTCCATGGAAACATCATATGATAGGGAATAAAATCCCATGTACACTAATATCAAATGATCATACCATATCCTTCTATGGAATGATATTTCCGTGGTGAATCCATCCCAATCCCAATGGAAATGAAAAATATTTGGTCATTTCAGCTCTAGTATCTATTTTACTTTCTTGAAATAATCACAACATGGGTAGTGAATCCCACTCCAAATGGTATTACTAGATATAATGGAATTTCATCTAACCAATTTAATCATAAAATACTTGTTGTAATTACATTACATGGCCTGATTGGTGTCACATCCCACTATAAAAGGCACAAACTCCCAAAATATAAGTTCTTCATATAATGGAAATAACATTCATGGCCTTGATAACTCATACGTGGAAAATACATCCTTGGTACTCGACTATAACATGATTTTAATGGAATTATATGTAATAATCATCCACCCTTATATGTATCCCATCCCCTTCCATGGAATCATCTCAACAAGGTTAGTATATCCTCTCCCATGGTTAACAACACATCTAAGGAAAAACATCCCATCATAAGTTACATGTGGTTAATGGTAATTCCATTAAATACCATTTTAATAACACATTAATATGAAAAACATTCCATCTTAAATTTAATTAGGTGAATGAGAAGTATATCCCACACATGTTTAGCACTAACATATTGTGGAAGACATCCCATTCCATATGTGTCATTGACAAAAGAGGAATCTTAATCCAATCCATTAGAAATATCATATGTTTGTAATTTTTTCCCTAATAAAATAATATTTAAAAATATGGAATTTAATCCCAATAGTAATCAATAATTAAAAAAGAGAATATAATCCCACTTGATTAATGAAAACAAAATTTACAAATAACATTAAACTAGAATATAATAAATTCAACTTTTGTTTAACATCCCACGCAACTCACATTGAGAAATAAATTGGTCTGTTCTCACATATTCAATGTACATATAAGTCTCAATATAAGGAATAATGTACCCCTAGGATGTTTATGTTACGTTTTATGAATGGTCACCCCTTTCAACTCAATAAGGTATCCAAAGATGAATGAAGGAAACTTATGAAATCGACATGGGTTAAGATTCAAGCCACCCATAAACCATCCATATGTCTCCAATTCAAGGGAGGCTATGGGAACATATTATAGGACCTCTACATTATATTATATCTCAAGAGAACCCAAATTTGGGGTCTCAAAAAATTAGTTTTGAATGTGTTAATTTAAATATATGGTCATCATTGGTCAATCCATCAAGGAATAATAATAAGAGGGTATTCCATGACCCTAGAAGTCCTCACTCAAGTCATAGATGTAAAAATATAATAATTTAACTTAATCTAAAGTTAATATGACATGGTGGAGAGACTAAATAACAAAATTTTCTTGAATATTAAAAAACCATTGGAATATGTTAGAATCCACCTACTTAAAAATAGATGTAAGACTTTAATAAAAGCTTAGCATCCATCACCTTTTCTCAAAAAAGATAATACTAACCATCAAACACATCTATAAGTAATAAAGTCCATTAAAAACCATTACAATTAATTAAGAAATTAATTTATTTAGACAATTAGTTTATTCTAAATTCATTTAGGCATAATTGAAGAATCAATATACTAGTAGAGAAACAATTGAAAAATCCTAATATGTGGGAAGGTATCACATATGACACACCCCTAAAGACTAATTATAAAAAAATCCTTGATGTTAAACATAAATACCTCAATTAACATTATCCCAAATCAATTAATAATTAAAAAAAATTAATCTAATGACATAACACAAAAAAATCGCTTAAAACCTAGTGCATTCATCCACCCCAGGACTCCCTCTAGCCATCCTATGTAAATTAACTTTCATCCTAGTATAATTTCACCATAATTTGGTTGAATTGGAATAAAAAACCTAATTTTGTCTTCTAAAATTATAATAGGGGAATGAAAACCAAGATTTGAGAATGAAAGAGGAAGAACATTACCTTAATATATGAAGAAGTTTACCTTTGGTTTCCATAGATCAAGGGGGAATGATGATTAAATATGGTCAGAGTAAGGGAAGTATCTCCCTTACAACACCCCAAGTTTTTTTAAATAATAACATTATATTTAATAGGGTATAAAAAACACAACATCAATCTTAAACAAACCATGAAATATTATATATTACAATTATAACATTTCTATTGAATTCATGGATATATATAGGAATAACCACATTATGAAATATATATATATATTTAATGGTCCAACTCAATATAAATGTATTGATTAATTCTTAGGAAATAATCATTCAATTTTTAGATAAAGTTATATTATTCTAAAAAATTGTATTTTAGTCAAAAGAAATTATGTGAAAATATTATATTTCTTTTTTGGAAATATTTAAAAAATAAATTTTGTAAAATAAAATAAATTTTTAAATCATCATATCAAAATTATCTTATAGTGGAATTCAGGGATTTTTCTAAAAATATTTATTTTCCATGAAATACTGAAAAATAAATTTTTTTATTAAAAATTGTATTTTTTTCAAGGATGTACAATGTTATATATTTTTTTTTTAAAAAAATAATCATAAAATTAGTTTTATTTTATATAAAATTATCCACTTAATTTTATTTGAATCAATTTTTTTTGAATTCATTATAAAAAAAATTTACGTAATAATGGTTTTTTTTCTAAAAAACATTTATTATATATAAAATATAATTTATTCATAAGAAATTAAATTAATCATTATTTTTTTATTATTTTAATGAAAATTATATCTTATATATTAAATAAAATTTAGTATGATTCATCTAATATTTTTACTTTTTATAAGATAATAATAAATCCATTTTTATGCTAAAAATTGTATTTTTCTAAAAAACAGGTCTCTCCGTGTTAATTGTACTTATTTTACAATTAAATTTTAAAACTCATTAGTATTTAATTTCATAAACTAGATTCCATATTTTTGATCATTACTATAAAATTTGGTAAATATGACCTTTTAATTTTAGGCATTATGATTAATAAACGTAGTAAAATTTATTTTTTCAATAATGAACAAATCAGGTTAATCGAGGTTAAAACTATGTTCCAAGGTCAAAATATTTTATATAAATTCCATTTATACGAATTTAATGATACCCATATCACCTTAGGCTTGAATTTTTTTTTTATTGGACATGTTTCCATGAAAATGACCAATATAATATTTAAATTATGAAAGATACAAAATGTTACTCTCTTAGTTTTAAATATATTTTACGTGTCCATGTTAGGAAAAAATAAAGACATGTTTTAAAATAAAATTATAAATTTGGATTAATGAAATTATATTTTTTATGATAATTTATTTCTAATTTTTATAATTAAATAATTACCTTAAATTCTTATATAAGGTAAATACAATATTTATTCAATTAAATAAAAATTATATAAATGATTAAAAAATATTAAGAGTAATATAATTTGAGTGGTTTATAAAGTAAAAAAATAATTATATAAATATAAAATATTATTAAGGTGTAGAATTATAATATTCTAATTTCATATTTTTCTTACTGACAGTAAGGTCAAATTAAATGAATAATTACAAAATTAAGATTAATTATATTTTATAGTAAATAATATTTTATTAAATGATTTAAAATTCACAAAAATTATATCTTCATCCATGTGAATTTAATATGGTTGAAAAAAATCATCCATAGTCAATTTATGATTCACTTTTTAGTTTGTGGTTGCATTCTTAGCTCGTTATGGATAAAATAGTAGTTATCACAGCTAAGGTAATTTTTTTTAATAAATTGATTATTAAAAAAGATAAGGAAATCACAACAAAACAAGTAAAAAATTTATTTTCCTTCTTGGATTTAAAACTCATACTATTTATATTTTAATACCTATCCATTTGGAATCATTTTTCTAGTGGATTACTTTATTATATTTTAATCTTTTAAGAAATCTCAATAGTGACCCTCCCCTAAATTATTAAACGAAGGCCCTAATTTCTCTTCATCAATACACTTTGTGCCTTATTGATCAAACATACACTAAGAAATTAATTCTAAACTTCCATATAATTATTCTAGAGGTGTTTTCCCCAAAAATACCAACCCTAGTATCCTTAAGAGGAGCTCTAAAAGAGTTCTTTCAAATAAATGATAATCTCCTAAACTGGTCTCCACATTTTTTACTTATTCTTTACCTCCTATAAATCTATGGTATCAATCATAAATTAAAAAATTAAGTATCATTAATATATATAAATTTTATTATTATTATCAAATCACCATTATCCACCCTGTTTCTCATAAAATGGGAAGTGAAAGTACCACTCATGCCTATGTACGGCTTATCGTCTTCATTTAGTGATAAAATTCACTTTCGACCACCATATTTCATGAATGGTTATTATGATGGGTTTAATGTTTATATATAATACATGTAAAATAATTATAATTCCATACTTATTATATCACATTTACATTATTTCCATCCTATCTATTGAAAAATAATAATGGTGCTCGTGCATATGTGTAGACTACCACCTTTATAAAGCTATGTGATTTTTTTCTTTTATGTTTTACTTGGATAGTGATATGATGGATTTAATGGATATATAAGATATATATGATATAATAATGATTCTTAAAATATTATTTATTATTTACATTTCTTTCATTCCATCCATCGATAAATTAAAACAGTTTTATTGCCTATGTACGTCATATTGTCTTTGTGAATGGTGTAATTACTTTTTCTATATCTATATTTTATGAATGAATATTAATATGTATAAAACGAATATATATTAATATTATATCATTATTAACATTATGGATATAATTTAACCGTGATCAATGTACACGAATAAGAAACCAAACCAAAATTTTCATGAAAGACGAAAGAATTATGCCTAGAAATGATGACTTTAATATTGATTTATCAATAAATGGGTGTTGAAATTTTACAAAGGGATAATATGTATTAGTTTTAGTATGTAAATTATTATTTTATATGATTATAAAAAAAATAAATTTATTATACATGAGGTTAGGGTGCTTTCGATGCTAGTGGAACTCGGGGTAAGGGATTTTTGTCTCATTTTTATTTTTGTGAGACACATGCCATATTCAACACTTTTTTTAATATTGTTTATATAAATACCATTAATTAATTTTATTATTATTAATATGAAATTTAAGGGTATTTAAATATATATATATATACGGTCTTTTCTTTCTTGGGGTCTTTCATTGAAAAGTTAACAAAGTGTTAAGGGGTTTATGTTACAATCTCATTGTTTATTAAGAATATTTATTATTTAGATAAAAAGATAGAAATATTATGATATACCCCTTAGGAAACTAATGAATTTTATTATACTCTATTTATTTCCTAATAATACATGTATTCCATTCATTTTTATCACTTTAATTACTCAAGAGGATGAAATAATGTTTTTATAGAAAACCAACTTCTTTTCTCTCTTCCATCAAAAATCCTATTTGTTCTATATCAATGTTTTTAAAATATGTTTTAATTACAGATTAATATTTTATCATATAAATTTTTAAAGTCATTTTTATTCACCATTAAATTTTTTATAAATGGTTTAAAAGTAATGTTCTAGTTTTTTTCAAACAAGTTACTTTTTTTACTTTTTTCAAAATTGTGAAAGGAATTTTTTCTTTTAAATTACATTGTATAAATAGAATTCATATCAGTCATGAAAACTCAATAATATAAAGAATATTTTATATTTTTACAAATATAATTTCAAAGAAATGTATTTTGACAGTATTTTGTGACATTTCTTTTTAATAGTGATTTTCAAAGAGGAAAGGGTATTTTCCTCGACAAATTTTTAATGATATTATAACAGTATTTTTATTCATCAAAGACAACAAACCATTATTTGAAATATGATTTAACAGATATTTGATAAAATTATACCATTATTATTCTTATAATAGATGGTTTATGTTTATTATGACTTAATTTTTATGAAACATGTTTCTTTTCCATGGGTTATGCTATGATGATTTTTTTGAATGTTAGTTCTCTTTACGGGTTATGATATGATGAGATGTTTAGGAAAACCACTTATTTTCATGGGTTCTAATATAATTAATGTTTTATGTTATTTTGGAATAAATATTTCTTATTTTCATTATGTGATGGGTGGTACCATAATTTTATAGCACTCCAATTCATTGGGTAAATATAGATATATCATGAGTTTTTACAAGAATGGAATGAGGAGTGAATCAAGTTCAGTGTGAAATTTTTTCCATTATGATAGTATAAGGAATGAAACTTGAATACTATGAAGGTTTTGTGATTGAACCCAATCTATGAAGATATTATTGGTAGTGAGACTTGAATATTAATGAAATGATTTTCTATTCTCATGTACATTCAATAAACTTATGTCTTCTACCTATGTTATGTTATCATGTCTCCTGTTTTTTGGTACTTTTATGATTAATATATTATGAAATACCATTATTTATTCAATGAATAAAAATTGTGATCTTTTACATGAAGGGTATAATTTTCAAATGTTATACAAAATTTTATATAACCTTATGCTCATGTTAGGTTTAAGTTATCATTGATATCATCCATGTTTAACCTTAATAAGAATATGAGATCACTCTTTCATATATTTAGATTTCCCCAAGTTATGAAGAAATTAATTATGTACGATATATATATATATATGATGGGTGATAGTTATTAATAACTTAGTGGGAGATGATGTAGATCTTTTTATGAACCATATTTTTATGACACTTTATTTCCAAATATACTAGGCCTATGAAATTCAAGTGTGGATCATTATGATATGTAATGAGTATTAATCTAACAAGATTTATTATCTATATTTGAACATTATGGGGAATTATAACCCTTGGCTTCGACTGAATCAAATCATAGAACGTCGAATGTGATTTTAAAATAAGAACCCTATAAATGAAATTATTGTGGATGTTGTAAAAAAATAAATTGGGAACCATTGTATATTTAGTGCACCTAAACCAGCCAACCAGTGGCCCCAGGAAGTGAAAAGATCCCCATGTGGCATCCATTGGGGTACCTGATGCACCCAGACCGACTAACCGATAACCCTCAGTAGCAATTTACATTTAATTGTTTCTCCCTGGGTGCTATGAAACATTATATAATCCTCTATCACTCAAGATACCACCCTTGAAACATTTACCTTAAAATTTAAAATATTCCTACCAAAAAATAATTATTAATTAAAATTTAATTGTTCAAGATAGCCCTTTGTTTCACAATCGTTAGAACCCATTTTCCTTGGGTTCCACCAATAGACATAGATGTATGGTGTTACATTCAGAATGGTGATTTATTTCTTGGGAACTAAAATTTATCAATAGATCACATTTTTTAAGAGAAATATTCTAATGTATTATTGAATAAGTTGGGAATTAATGATTCAAATAAGATTTATACACCAATTTTCATGGAATAAAAATTTAAAAATATGTCATGAAATATGTGTTAAAAAATTTATTGGAAGCTTTATCTAATTTATGGATTCAATATAAGATATTATCTATATGATGAATTTATGTGAAAAATATTTCATTATATGTAACTGGTCTCATTTCATTAAAGAGAATATATTTCAAAGGTATATAAATGGAATTATAGAATATACATATCAGAAAAATATAGTTTTTGAGATAGATGATTTATGACAAATATTTAATCATTTATGAAAGACATCTTTCACATAAATTTATTTAGACATAACATAAGTCTATAACTTCTTGTAAGTATAGAGATGAGTTAATATGATTGAATGTGAATCCATCATAAATATTCTTGGTCTGCATAAGTATGTTATGTCATGCCAAACCTAATTTCAAAGGAATTGTGTATTTATGTAGCTATATGTTCACAATTTTGATGGATTGACAAATAATTCAAAATTAATTATTGTATAATTTAATAAAAATCAGTGGTTTATTTGTGACAAACTCATTCCATTAAAAATTCTTTTTAAAAAAGAGAGAGATATGTTACGAATAATGACTATTATTTGTGTTGAATAACAAATCTATATCCAATATCCTTTATAAAAATCTAATTCCATCACAAATGTCTGTCACAAATAATCATGATGATATTTAAATAGTAAATTCAAAACAAAAAAAGATAGAAATCCATGCACTGTAAAAATGTAAATAATAAACATGCAAGTGACCAAATATCTTCACAATTTTTTTGATTCCATCTCTTCTACTAGAAAAGGCCTTATGATCCAGATCATGCTTTTGGGATCCATATTCTGTTGTTTTTTATTCAATGAGGTGTAATTTTCTGAAAATTTTATTTTTAAAACAAGCTAATTATTGGATTTTATATATTTAATTATTAGCTAATTTATTTAATTTTTTTGACATATTCTTCTTTTAAAAGTTTTATTAATTATGTTAAATTAATTTTTAATTTAAATGGTGTTTATTTACTAAATATATTTTGTTAATATAAAAATAACTTAAATTAGTAATATTTTTAAATAAACATAATTAGTAAAATTAATAAATTATTATTTGTACCTAATAAATATGAATTTTATAATAAATTACAAAAAAATTATAGATGTTTATAAAAATATTATTTTTTTCATAAATAATAAAAAATATGAAATAAATTATAATTTTTTTCTATTTTTCATAAAAAAATCAATTTTTTTATAAAAACTAAATTATATATTTATAAAATAATAAAAAAAATATTTTACTAGAAATTATAAAATTAGTTAAAAAAGAATTTTAAAACTAATCGATATAGTTAAAAAAACAGAAAATATTTTACCTTTATTTATAAAAATTTATAAATAATAAAAATTAAAAATTTAAAAAATATTGTACAATCTAAAAAAATAATATTTAATAAATAATAAAATATAATAAAAATTAATAAAAATTTAAAAATAAAATAAAATAAGAAAATAATAACAATTATAAAAATTTAATAAAATTTTATTATTTATAAAATATATAAAAATATATTGTTAAAAAAATATAATTAATTTTAAAAATAATTTAATTAATTATAAAAACTTAAAAATAATAATATATAACAATAAATTATAAGATAAAAACAAATTATTTTTTTTTAACATTGAAGATCAAAGGACCCATTATTGAAAATAAAATTAGAACTTTGGAAAATTAGAGGAACTTGCAAGACTAATAAAATCCATAGGAAACAGAAACAAAAAAATCATGAAACCATTCTAGAATGAGTGATCATATTAACGTGAGAGATTATTCCACCCCTTCCACGAGGGTATCTTCCTCTCCTCCAAGTCTTGACCTGCATCCATGGCCCACCACCGTCTTTCGAGAGCTCAACAACCATGTCAACCTTCATGACATCAGTTCTAGACCCACCATCACTTGTTTCTCCATCATCATCACTTATGGAATAAAAATGTATTTCCAAATAATTATGAGTTTCTACTTTTATATTTACCTTATAAATCTGAGTGTGAGAAGGAAAATGACTTTTTGGGAAAACAGACGGTCCGGTCACTCTGACTTCATTTATCGTCACCGGAAAAGAAGAAAAAAAAGTTGTACTACCATTCCTTGAGCATGTTTTAAAACCAAAACTGGTCCAACATGATCTTTAGTACCATTGATATCTAAAATAGAGCCACAAATATCATGTCCATATCCCAACTGAGAATTAATGGGATCCAATTTGGCCTATATATCATCTACATTAACCATAGGTGATGAATTAGTTATTTTATGAAAAAATAGAGTTTATAGGGTTCCCCATACACTAGAAGTATGACCAGAAGATCCAGCCTCCTTAGCATCCAAGATACCTGAAGAAGAGGTCAATACCTATAGTAGGGGGATTCTCCTTATTAGGAGTAGACTTGAATGACATTCCATGAATCAAGGTTTTTTATTTCCACAAGAAGAAAATTCATCAAGTGAAAAATATAAACATTTCATTGAGATAGACTCTCTATTAGGGGAGGAAGAAGAAACTAATTCAGAAGCAAAAGTCCTGCCAATTTAACCCAAATAAAAATTAGTATGCTCTAAGGAAATAGTGTTCTAGAAGAGTCTCCTTATCATTTCCTTTCACAGGTGCTAGTTTTTAAGAATCGTGTACATCCCTTTTGGATTTAGTCTTATTTGACATTACAACATCTATGCTATTATTTCCTTTATTACATTTAGAATTTACCATTATATTATCCAGCCAGAAGATGAAATCTACATCCTCCTCAGTAGAGTGTTTCTTGAAAGCATAACTATCAACTGATTCATCATCTTGTTCACCTAATATACCCCTGGAAAACACATATTTATTGGATTCCCCATTTAATACATCATTATAAGTATAACCATCAATAGGAAATTGATTATATTATTCAATATAAACCCATGATAAAGAGGCCTTAACATTTTTTTGAGTTGAAGAAATAGTCTTAGAGACATCATAGATAATGCCTCCATCCATTGGTGATGGAATTTCATCATCATGTTTTGTATTTCCTCAGTAGACTCAACATCATTAACATGGGTCTTTCATAAAGATGAGTTTACAATCCTAGGTGTGGGGGTAAGACTACCAATGTTTTCAACAGGGTTCTTGTACTGATCAATAGTGCTATGATCAATCTCCTTATTTTTATCCTTCGACAATACTACAGATCATCACCATTATTCCAAATGTTCTAACAAGATAATTCTCTACTAAATTAATATTTTTAGTGTCCAATAGTTTGAAAATAACCAAAAATGGTTCTATTTTTTAAACTTAATCCTAAGATAAATTTCATCATGTTGTGGGGGATAAAACCACCCTATCAATCAGTGTACAAATTAAATCAATTTCCACCTAAACCCATGCATAATGAAAATAACTAACTATTTAAGTACCATGACCCATCCTAATTGGAATTCCAACCATAGAGGTGATTTCAAAAAATTCTAACCATGCCATAAGACCTAATTAAGACCATTTATTTTAATCTATACCTCACCTCATGTATAATTAAAATTGTTCAGACTGAATTTTAATTTTCAATCATGAATATGAAGCTTATATGGGCTAAGATTTATGGAGCCTAATAAATTAATTATAAATTTATAATTTTGTAAAGTTAATAAAATAATAAATAAAATTAAAAATTAATAAAAAATAAAGAATTATTTTTATGTAAATAATTTACATTGTACATATTTAAATTTAACAATATAATAAAAGATACAAAATTTTAAAAACAATTTTAATAGTTTATATGTAACAAAATAATTATTAGAAAAGAATAAAACAGAAAATATAATTATAAAAAAATATTAATCTTTATTATAAATTAATATAAAAAAATATGTATATAAAGTGAAAAAATATAATAGTGAACATCATTAAAGAAATTAAAAATAACTCATTTATTTATAAAAAATAAGAATTTATCATAAAATAAAAAATTGGAAACTAAAATAAAAATTAAGTATAATTTAAAAAAAATTATTAAAAAAGAATCATAAATAATATTATTATTAAATTAAAAATACTTTTTTAAATAATCAATATATAATACTAATTTAAAAGTTAAAATCTAATAAAAGATAAATTATTTCAAAAAAAATTAATTATTAGATAGAAAACAAAAAATAATATAAAAAATATATGAAAGCTAAAAACTATTAATATCATTTATTTAAACTAATAAATATTATCTTATAGAATAGGATTTAAAAAATAAAAATTAAAATATATCATTAAATACTAATAAATGTATTTTAGTAAAAATTATTAATAAAATATAAAATATTTATTTTTTATGCATAATTTAGTTAAAAAAATATTTATTTTAAATTAATCCTTTACATATAAAAATTAATCAATTTTTTAATTTTTTTTGGAAATTATGGACAATGAGAACGGGCAACTTTTTTTTATTATGAGATCGAAGTTAGATAAGTCATAAAATAAATATGTCTTGTTTTATTATAAATAATGTGTTAATTGTGTTAGTTCAAGAATTGATTAAATTTAAATCTCCAAATGAAAATTTTGTTTCCATGGACAAAATTATGTTTCCTTTTAGAAAATTTGATCCCATGTGGCTTGAAATTCTTGATATTGTTGGGTTTTAGATTATATGTTTTGGTTTTCGAGGGTGATTTGTTTTTTTGGAATCAACATGGTGAACATAATTCATATGAAAATGAAAAGTATTTGGTTCCTAATCCACTAAAATTTCAAAAATTATTATGTGAGGTGGCTGGTTCATAATTTCATGAAATGAAAATTCATAATGATTAGTTGAATTCATGATTGTAATAGTGTAAATGTTATGATTTGTTAAAATATTTAGATAAGGCCTTTTATCCAGGATAATCGATTAGTAAAATAAAATATGTTATCAAATTTTTAATAATTAAATATAATTTTCAAATGTATAAGAGTATTTTGATCAAATATTATTTTTGGTTAAATCATTTTTTCTAAAGGTAAATACAATACCTATAATTTTTTTTTGAAATAAAAAAAAGATGGTCAATAATTTGAGACTTACTTTTTAAATGGTTCATTCAGGTTTAAATGATTCAATCATATATTATAGTGACTATAATTCTCTATTTAATAATAAAACATTTGTACAATTTAGTAAAAAATACATTAAACATAGAGAACCCAAAAATATTTTGGTAATTTAGTTGATTTATTTTCAGTTTAAACATTTATTTCAGTGTCTATTACTATCTCCCAACAAAAAAAACATTTATGATGTGGAATTAATGTAGTATTCTATAAATGGAATCATAAATCATCTTATGATGTTTTATATGATAATACTTTGATTAGTTCCTTTTTTTTATATCAATTTAATGTATGATTACGTATTTTTATATATGGGTATTGTCCTATTTGTTTTTAAAATAGTCCATATTGTCATTAACTTTTTTTCATAATTGCATACAACTTAACTCCATGGATTTTAATAAAGGAACCATATATTTATTTTTTGTTATTAATTCGAGGTCATATAATGATGAATATAGATGTTTATTTGAAACCATTGATTTATGAGTTGTTATTATTATGAACTGATCGTATAATTACATATGATATAGTTTTATGATGAAATTTTGAAATAAGAGTTTAATTATTATTAGTAATCGACGACTATAAAGTGTTTGGCGATGATATTTTTTAGGAAAACCATAGAACCGTTTTTTTGTGATTTTAGGGTATTTTTAATCTACTTAATTTGGATAAAATTTCCTTTCATAGTGGTATTTTGATTTGAGGAAAAAGGAATATTAACATATTGGATGTGTAATCTCACTCTACTTTTATTATCAGATTTTACATTGGACCAACCAAATAGTTTTCCATGATATTTATTTGAAAACGATTATCTCTTTATTTCATTATATTATTTTTTAACCAACAATAATCCAAATATGTATTAAATAAAGTGATCATTATTTGGTAAATTGTATTATTTTTTGGCAAAAAATAATTTGGTTTGATTTTTTAGTTTTTCACAGGAAAATTATAATGTATATTGAGAAGATATTTTTTGATAACATATTTAATATAATGTTAAACATGTTGTGTGAGACGAAATTTACAATAAATCCATAGTTTGATCCTACCCTAATTGATAGGAATCATAAACATAAGCTATTAAAATATGATATATAATAAAATCCATCAAATCTAAAACAATGCTACAGAAATTCTAATGAAAATAATTTATTATTCTCTCATTAGATTTAATATTTGAGTTACCAAATGTTTATTCTCTAAATTTTATATTAATATTCATATTACTATGTCAAAAAAATCATGAATATTTTCATAATCGAAAGACATGTTCACATTTATCTTAGTGGATTTTTTAGTACATAATATATTCACATGTTGACTGAAATATTTTATTTTTTCTAATATATTTTTTATACTAAATCTGAATAAATTACATTTTGTAAGAATAAGGGTGATATCATTACTGAATTTTTTAGATATGACCACATAAATTTTACATGGTTTGGAAAACCATGGATGAAAGTGGCTATTTTCAACTTTTATTTCATCCATCCATCGTATAAAAAGAAATAGGAGGTCTAAAAATTTAATCAGGATCATGGAAAATTAGTAAAAATAAAGAGATATTGAGGAAACAAAGACATAATTACTTAATTTCTAAAGTTGAACTGATGATATTGAATGAATCATTGAACTATAAAGACTTGTTTCATGTCATGAGTGAGTAATTGGATAAGATATAGAAGAGTAACACTTGATATTTGGCTTTTAAGATGTAATTTTTTTTAGAAAAACCAATTTTTTGTTTTATAAAAAGTTGAATGAAAAGAGATAATTAATAAGGAACAAAGAAAGTCTTTTTTGTAAAGGTTATTCTGATGATAAAGTCACTGAATTTGATGAGAAATTTTCACTAATTTCACATATTGAAACCATAAGGATAATTATTTATATTACTACTCAATAATGATGCATGATTTTCTAAATGGATTTCTATCTAGTATTCCACAATATTGAACATATGGATGAAAATTAAATTAATAAGTCCAGAGTATGTTTTCTCATAAATGATAACAAATGTGTTTTTAGGTTGAAAAATTCCATGTATGGGTTAAAATAGGCACTAAGAGAATGATATGAAAATATTGACTAATGTTTGGCATTACTCTAATTTAGAAAATGGAGGGTAGAAAACAAACACTATATCAAATAAAAAAAGTTATCTCTAATTTTTATCATCAATGTTGATGATATTATAATTTATTTAGATGAATAAGGTTTTTCATAAAAGATTCCATTTAGATTAAGGAGTTATTTTAATTATCAATTTTCAGAGTAATGTTTTTCTTTTGTGGAAAAAAATATCTAGAAATATATCACCTTTTTATTTTTTATGATATGTATGATCCAAAATTATTGATGTGGTTTGGAATAATATATGTGAATATGATTTCTACCTAATTTCTAATGCGAAGATATTATCAAAATATGAATTTAGAAAAGAATATGATTAAATAGATTTTAAAAAAGTTATTTTTAATTTTATCTATAATATATATTTGAGATTATATATTGTCTATGATTTTACTTTATGTTTAATATGTTGATGTTTGTATATAGAGTCTCATTTAATAGAAGTGGAGATAATTATAATCCTTATCAAAGGAATTATAGAATTAGAATCAGAGGAAAATTCATTTTTTATAATGGACTAATTATATGAAAACTATTATCTCTTGATTGAAAACTATACTTTTTATCCAACAATAATCAAAGGAAATATGGATTAAATAAAGTGATCATTATTTTGTGAATTGTAGTATTTTTTTGGCATAAACTAATTTGGATTGAATTTATAGTTTGTTACATGATATATATAATGTATATTGAGAATAATTTTTTTGAAACTATATTTAATATTATGTTAAACATACCATTAGAGACTAATTTACCCTAAATTCATAGTTATATCCTACCCAAATTTATTTTAATCATAAAATTAATCTATCTAAATATGATATATCATAAAATTTATTAAAGATAAAATAATATTATAGAAATTCTAGTGAAAATCATTTATTATTTTGTAATTGGATTTCATATTTGAGTTACCAAATGGTTATTCTATTTCTTTCTATAAATATTCATATTACCATGAATAAAAATTAGGTATTTCATATCATAGTTCAAAGACATGTTCTCATTTCTCTTAGAGGATTTTTGAATGCATAACTTTTTCACATGTTGAATGAAAGACAAGTTATCATTTAAAGTTAGTATTCTATAATGTTGAACATTTTTATGACATTTAAATTAAGTAAACAAAAGTATTTTTTATCATAGATGATGAAAAATTTATTTTCAGGGGGAAAAATTCCATGTACGGATTAAAATAATAATTAATAGAATTATATTCAAAGATCGAATAAAGTCTGAAATTGCTAAAATTTGGAAAATGGAGGGTAGAAAACAACCACTCTATAAAATAAATAAAAACATATCTCTTATCATTATCATATAAATTGATGCTATTATATTTTGTTGAGATTAATAATGTTTTTCATAGAACATTCCACTCAGAGGAAGGAGTTGTTTTAAACAAAAAAATTTAGACTGATGAATTACTTTTGTGAAAAAAAATCTCTACTAGGATATCACTTTTTTATTTTTTATGAAATGTAAGAACCAAAAATTTTGAACTAGTTTGGAATAAAATATTTAAGTATGATTTCTACCTAATTTCTAATGATAAGATATTATCAAAAGATTAATTTAGAAAATAAGATTATTAATAGAGTTTTGTAAATTTATTTTTAATTTTATTGTGATGACCCAAACTCTCTTGGTCCTTCCCTTTTCCAAAATCTGGGTCCTAAAGGAGTGGCATCTCGGTGGGACAGATCGGTGAGACCGATCAGCGTCACCCGACCTTGTCGAGTTGTTTCCATTAGCGCTCATTTTACACAAATAAGGTTTCAAACCCTATTCAGAATCGTTTAAGCATGTTTTAAAGACCCGTAACGCGCATAAGAGTTTTAATTAAATACTTAATCAATTCATGAGTCAGTTTAAACCACCTGACCCTCTTTAATGACGAGTGGAGGTGCGTGGTCAACCCACGACCCCCGCACCTTACACGGTTTCGCGTTTTGGACCCAACCGTCCCCGGCTCTTATAAACTAAGGGTTATCCGTGGTTTCTCCTTTCCTCGATCGCGGATTTTCACAAACAGCTTCTGGTGCATCGGGCACGCCGCATCGTTGTCTGTAAAGTTCTGCGCCCAGCCTAAGCGTCGATCGTCAATCAAACAAGTAGGAAATTTCTCCTTTGCCTCTCTCTTTTGTGTATCATACGGGGTGGGCGTGCTTTTGATTCTATAGAATTGGATAAACCAGACCTAATTAAAGATAATGAATGAATCCTATAAAGAATAAAGAGGGGGCTGTGATCGTCGATGCTGTCTTATATTTTGATGTTGTTTCTTCTATGACCATCTTGTTGAGTTGTGCTGGCTTATGCCATATGAAAATCGAGGCCATTGGTGGTCGTTGTTTGTGCACTAATGAACCCCTGCTGATGTTTTAAATGGCTTTTTGTGGTTGTAAACTCCTGCTGTGAAAAGTAAATTGGTTAATCACGTATATCCGGACAAATAAATTGAGGCACCAGGATCTTTCCTTCTGTGATAACCCCCGGTTAAAGCACACAAAAGTTGAAATCATGGAGTGTGTTAAGTCATTTAAATCTGAAAATACCAGCATGACCCTGTCTTGTGTTGATGGTGGTAGTTGGTAGTTTTCCTTTCGGGCTAATTGCTGGAGACATGGGAGGGGATGGGGTCCCCTGTCTTTTTACTCTTGGTGGTTGTGTCAATTTGGGGTGGGATCCTCTGTTTTTGAGAACCGGGTGTGGGCGTTATAGTCGATGCTTGATTGTTTACTTTTTTGGACTTGTGCCAATGCTTTCTAGTTGCCCAGTAGTGGTTGAACTCAATTGAACATTATCAATGAACTTGAAATAAGAATGAGACAAATGAGTTTTGTTGGCGAGAGTTGTGACTTGTGACTTGGATGTAGTGGTGTTGTGCTCTGTAGGCTGGTTAGAAAATCCTAGACTTTGGGTGAGTTCTTGTTACCTATATTTATACTTTTATTTTTGTGTTTCTTATTCTCACCCCACCCAAGTTGAGCACTTAGTGCCGAACACCCCCATTTCATGGGGGAGGGTGTTTTTACCAACACCATTCTTGGTGGCTGGTTATTATGTCCTTTTCTGCTCCCTTTCCCAGATAACCCAAGTATATTCGGGTAGGCTGTGATGGCCTAAGGTCCATTATTATCCCAAGAACCTTCGAGCGGGGTGGTGTGGTGGTTGGCCAGGTGTGTGAAGCAGGTGGTTTCCCAAGTGCCTTCGGGATGAGTCCCAGGTGTCTTCGGGCGTGGCAGTGGATTTTCTAGCCCAGGTGTCTTCGGACGTGGTGGTGGTTGTTCTAGCCTAGGTGTTTGTAGGCATGGTTACATGTGACAGTTGTGGCCCAGGTGTGTGCGGACGAGATTCAGCAGTGGGACTGCGTGCGGTTGAGGCACTGGTGTGTGCGGGCGGGATTTCGGCAGTGGGACTGCGTGTGGTTGTGGCCCAGGTGTGTGCGGGCGGGTGTGGAAGTGGGATTGCGGTGAGAATGGCGGGATTGGTCCGATGCGTAGGATGTCTCAATAACCAGTGGGAAAGTGGCGCGGGGTACCCAAACATCGATGTGCTCTGATTATATATATTACTTGACTTGCGTTATTTGGGGAGTGTGCCTTGGTGAGGCCAGGGGTGGATAGTTTACCTTGATAGGTGTTTGGTTTACTCTTTTATCACGAGACTTTAGTACGTTCCCCCACTTGTGCACAAGAGTCTTTGGTTTTCCCTACTGAGCGCACTTTTGTGCTCACCCTACGTATATAAAACTGCTTTCAGGTTTCTAGGAGGACTTCGGGGATCACGCAGGACCATACTAGCTCGGTCCTTTGGGGCGTTGTAGTTGTTTCTTTCCTTCTTTGGTACTTACCTTTGTAGTCACCTTTTGTACTTTGTGGCTTTACTTTTGAAACATGCATGTGGGAATGGTTTACTTTCGGTTTTACTTTTCTTTTACCTTGGTGTTGTTGGGTTTCATCATATTATCTCCCGATCCTATAAAACAAAAAGGGGCAATTCCTTCCATTGTGGTAAATTTCTATACCCTTGGTGCTAGTCTCCACTCAGGGACCTATTGAAGGTGGGTATTAGGGGTCATTATCTCTCCTTTAACTTAAGGAAGGAAGGGCCTGGCAATCTGCTGACTCTTCCCTTCTTCTGGTGAAGGCGGGTCATGACAGAATGGTATCAGAGGTGATGGTTGAGAGATAGGATGGGGTCTCGAGTTAAACACAATGAGGATTGCATGGGATGGTAAGGAAATAGTGTTGGGTGACCTTGGCACGTGAATTAGGCCAGGGAAGACCGGCTAGGACACGGGATTTTAGGGCCCCCCGAGATCCGATGCAAGGACTCTGGACCTACCGAACGACCAAGTGAGACCACACTGATTGCAGGGTAGAGACCCTAGGAAAGGTACATGCATCATAAATGACTCGTGTTCTTATGTTTCTGGGATGTCTTGGGAATTAAGAATAAACTAAAATCTTAAGAAGTTTTAAGAACGATATTATTCAGTACTTTGGCTTAGGCATTCCTTGTTTACCATGCAGCTATGGCACTTGGAAGGCAACCACGTGTGGTACAGGCGATCGAGGCCCCGGAGACTACTTTGGCCGATTGGAAGAGAGATGATCGAGAGGAAGAGGGCGACCAGTGGCAGAAGACTCTTCGGGCCTTCCAGCGACAGGCCCTCGAGAAGTATGAGGGCAGCACCTCCGATATGAAGATGGAAGGCTGGCTAGAGGAGCTAGTTATAGCCTTCGGCCTGATTCGGGCCCCGACCGAGTACTGGGTTCCTCTGGCCATTAGCCAGATGTGGGGAGCAGCACGTCAGTGGTGGATGCTTTACCTGGGGGAGAGGAGAGATTCTGAGGTGGCTTGGGCGGATTTCGAGAGGGAGTTTCGGGCAGAATTCCTCTCCTCGACGATGAAGGTAGAAAAGAGGCAGGAACTACTCTCCCTCTAGAAGGGGAGTATGTCCATGAGGGAGCTAGGGATCAAGTTCAAGGACCACCTACATTTTTCTCCGGACCTATTTCCCAACGAGGAGTCTCAGGTAAGACGTTTGGAGGAGGCGCTCCGACCCTCCCTCCAGTATGATGTTACCCCCTTTACCCTGCCGACGTACTTGGAGGTCCAGAAGAAGGTCGAAGTGGTGGAGAAGATGCATGATCTAGGAGGAGTGTCACGAGAGGGGATCCAGCTGGGACCATCGAAGGGAAGGGCCGTCAGCACCAGGCCTCCAGTGTCAGGACCCTCCAGGTTCCGACCCACAGGGAGCAGACCACAACAGTTTCAGTTCCAATCCCCCAGCCCTCGCCCTTTTCCTTCGGGCCCGGGACTGCGGTGCTTAATCGCTGGGAGCCCTGGACATCTCCAGAGTCAGTATCCCGACCGGGTGCAGTACAGCAGTGGCATTCATCCCCAGCACCTACCCCAGCAGCAGCTTCCAGCCAGACCTTTCCAGCAGCAGCAGTAGGGACAGCGAGCTCCCGCTCCTCCTTGGGCAGACGTAGGAGGAGGAGGCTGACCTCAGGGCGCTCCATAGGGACCTCGACCAGGGTGTGGTCGGGGAGGTGGCCGACAGGCAAGGGGCAGGGGAGCTGGGCATGGACAGTTACACGCCGCAGAGGCAGCAGTTCCAGCAGGGCCAGAGGTTGTTCGAGGAACGATAAGTCTGTTTAGCACTCTTGCTTATGCCTTGTTTGATACCGGAGCTTTTCACTCCTTTGTTGCACCCATTCTAGCCCGTGCCATGGGTCTAGATGCCGAGAGACTTCCAGTGACCCTAGTGTTGATCACACCATTCGGAGTTCAGACCGACTTGCTGTTTGTTTGTCGGGGATGTAGACTGATGATAGGGCCACATCAGTCGGTTAGGGATCTCCTTCTGCTACAGATTCAACCATACGATTTCATCCTAGGCATCTACTGGATATTTTCTGTGTGTGCCGTCATCGACTGTTTCCGAAGAAGGGTGGTGTTCTCAGACTTGGACGGCCAGCGTGTTACCTTCACCGGTGAGTGGAGCAGTCTGAAGGGAAATAGGAGAGAGGAACCTCTCCTCTCCTTGTTGACCGAGATGACAGTGGAATCAGTAGATGCTGAGATGGTGGAAGTACAAGAGATCATCCATGAGTTAATGGACATCTTTCTTGGGGAGGTGACGACTCTACCCCCTCGAAGTGATATCGAGTTCGGGATAGACCTGCATCCCGGCGCTCGTCTGATCTCGATGGCTCCTTACCGGATGGCTCCTTCGGAGCTACGGGAGTTGCAGATACAGATTGACAATATGATGAAGAGGGGTTATGTTCATCAAAGTGCGTCACCATGGGGTGCTCCAGTCTTGTTTGCAAAGAAAGCAGATGGTGGCCTCAGATTGTGCATAGACTACAGGAGGCTAAATCAGGTAAAGATCAAGAATTGCTACCCTCTTCCAAGGATAGATGATCTTTTCAACTAGCTGAAAGGGGTAGGATGGTTCTTGAAGATCGACCTATGGTCTGGGTACCACCAGCTGAGGGTGAAAGAGAGCGACATCCTGAAGATAGCATTCAGGTGCAGGTATGGACACTTCAAGTTTGTAGTCATGCCCTTCGTTGTTACGAACGCCCTGGCTGTGTTCATAGGGCTTATGAAATCCATCTTCCGAGAGTACTTGGATCGGTTCGTGGTTATGTTCATCGATGATATCCTGATCTATTCGAGGTCAGAAGAGGACCATGCGAGCACCTGAGGATAGTTTTGGAGGTCCTTTGGCAGCACCAGCTCTATGGGCAGTTGTCAAAATGCAAGTTTTGGACACGAGAAGTGCACTTCCTCGGGCACGTAGTGTCTGAGCAGGGGGTAGCGGTCGACCCATCAAGGGTTGAGGAAGTTGTTTCTTGGGAATCACCCAAGAATGTGGCAGAAGTCCGAAGTTTCCTCGGGCTGGAAGGTTACTACCAGAGATTCGTACCCAACTTCTCCCGAGTAGCAGCCCCTTTGACGACTCTGACCAAGAAGGACCGGGCTTTCATATGGAGTGAGCAGTTCCAGTCAGCCTTCATCTATCTGAAGGAGAAGTTGGTCAGTGCCCCAGTGCTGAGATTACCAGAAGAAGGGGCAGCTTATGAGGTGTTCTGTGATGCTTCAGGACAGGGCCTGGGATGCATGTTGATGCAGCGACAAGGGGTGATCTCTTATGGGTCTAGGCAGATATGCCCCCATGAGCGTAATTACGCTACCCACGACCTGGAGCTTGCAGCGGTCATTTTTGCGCTAAGGTTGTGGCGGCACTACCTCATTTTGGAACGCATTATGGTCTTCACGGATCACTAAAGCTTGAGGTATATCTTCTCCCAGCGGGACTTAAACTTGTGACAGTGAAGATGGGTGGAGTTCCTCCAGGATTACGACTTTGATATCTCTTATACTGAGGGCAAGGGCAATGTCGTGGCCGATGCCTTGAGCAGGAGGACGCAGAAGGATGAGGTCCGAGAGTCGGCGGATACCTGGAAGGCGATGGAGGAGTTAGATGCCTTACACCTGGATGCGAAGATGTATAGCGGCAGAGGCTGCCTATATCAGATGACGGTGCAGTCATCCCTATTTCAGCAAGTGGAGGAGTCTCAGTGGGGAGACCTAGAGTGCGAAGTGATGCGTGACCAAGTTGACCAGGGCAATGCTCCGGAAGGATGGACATAGGATGGTCAGAATCAGATGTTTTTCCAGAAGAGGTTGTTTGTCCCGGAGGTGATGCGCGGAAAGGTTCTCAGTGAGTTCCAAAACTCACCCCTGGCGGTACACCCAGGAGTTTCCAAGATGTACTAGGGTTTGAAGAGGCAGTTTTGGTGGCCCGGAGTTAAGCGAGCAGTGGCAGAGTTTGTGGCCAAGTGCTTAGTGTGTCAGCAAGTGAAGGCTTAACACCGAGTTCCAGGTGGCCTACTTCGGCATCTAGATGTCCCCGAGTGGAAGTGGGATGACATCTCGATGGATTTCGCCATGAGACTACCCAAGGTCCAAGGAGGGTACGACACCATCTGAGTGGTAGTGGACAGGTTGATGAAATCAGCTCACTTTCTGGCAATCAGGGAGTCGAGTACTATGGATGCTTTGTCACGAAAGTACGTGGATGAGGTGGTGCAGTTGCATGGAGTACCGAGGTCTATAGTCTCGGATAGGGATGCACGGTTTACCTCGCGAGTCTAGAGAGGATTGCAGCATGCTTTTGGCACCCAACTGCATCTTAGCACTGCTTTCAATCCCTAGACAGATGGACAAACAGAGCGCACCATCCAGACCTTGGAGGATATGCTACGGGCATGTGTTCTGGACTCGGGAGGATCATGGGTGCGATACTTTCCTCTGGTAGAGTTTTCCTACAATAATAGCTACCAATCTACCATCAGTATGGCCCTGTTTGAAGCTTTGTACGGGAGGACATGCCGTTCACTTGTGTGTTGGGCCGAAGTAGGAGAGGCAGGCATCCCTGGACCAGAGGTGGTGCAGAGCACGAAAGAGAAGTTTCATCTCATACGGGAAAGGATGAAAGCGGCCCAGGACCGAAAAAAGTCGTATGCTGATACCAGGAGGAGGCCCTTGGAGTTTGAGGTTGGGGACCACGTGTTCTTAAAGGTCTCCGCTCGGCGTGGGCAGCGGAGGTTCGGCAAGGGGAGTAAGTTTATCCCAGATTCATCGGACCCTTCGAAGTGTTGTGGCGGGTCGGTGAAGTGGCTTATCAGCTAGCGTTACCACCACCACTACTAAGGATACATGATGTCTTTCATGTGTCCCAGCTTCGTCAGTATCTGCACGACGATTCACACGTCCTTGATTGGGGAGAGCTGGAAATCGAGGACGACGTGACCTTTGTGGAGAGACCAGTGATGATCGAGGATCGCAATGAGAAGGTGCTTCATGGACGAACCATTTCCTAGGTTCGTGTGTTGTGGAGATATGGTGGGCTTGAGGAGAGTACGTGGGAGAGGGAAGCACAGATGTGTGCCCAGTACCCGGAGTTGTTTTAAGTTTCGTTCCTTGTTGTACCTATTGTGGTAGAACGTTTTGTCTTTTGGCTATGAAATGTACTGGTTTTCCTTCCTCTGCTTGTGTGTGAAAAGCCCTGGCTATGGGGAAGGAGAGAACCCAACCCCTAATTAAGACGCATTAAGGTGGATGCGATTAAACCTGTGCGGGCGAGTCAGTTCCGCCCAAAGCGGATAATATCTTGACATGGGGGAGGAGACTCCCCAACCCACATGCCCGGGCAGTTTGGCATGGTATGTTGCTTGGTTCGTGACAGGAAGGTGTTCTTAGTTAACGACGAGGTTCACTCTTGAGAGGTATCTTTCGGGGTGGTTGTTCGGACCCGACCTTCCCTTCTGGGTTGTTTGAATTCTTGAGGATGAGAATAGTTTGAGAGGTATCTGATGTGATGACCCAGACTCTCTTGGTCCTTCCCTTTTCCAAAATCTGGGTCCTAAAGGAGTGGCATCTCGATGGGACCGATCGGTGGGACTGATCGATGCGACCGATCGGTGCGACCGATCGGTGAGACTGATTGGCGTGACCGATCGGTGAGAACGATCAGTGAGACCGATCGGTGTTGCCCGACCTTGTCGAGTTGTTTCCAGTAGCGCTCCTTTTGCACAAATAGGGTTTCAAACCCTACTCTGACACGTTTAAGCGTGTTTTAAAGACCTGTAATGCGCATAAGAGTTTTAATTAAATACTTAATCAATTCATGAGTCGGTTTAAACCACCCGACCCCTTTAATAACGAGTGGAGCCGCGTGGTCAACCCACAACCCCCGCGCCTTACGCGGTTTCGCGTTTTCGCCCCAACCATCCCCAGATCTTATATACTAAGGGTTAGCCGTGGTTTCTCCTTTCCTCGATCGCGGATTTTCACAAACAGCTTCTGGTGCATCGGGTGCGCCGCATCGTTATCCGTAAAGTTCCGCGCCCGGCCTAAGCATCGATCGTCGACCAAACAATTAGGGAATTTCTCCTTTGCCTCTCTCTTTTGTGTATCATGCGGAGTGGGAATGCTTTTGATTCTGTAGAATTGGATAAACCAGACCTAATTAAAGATAATGAACGAATCCTGTAAAGAATGAATAGGGGGATGTGATCGTTGATGTTGTCTTATATTTTGATGTTGTTTCTTCTATGACCATCTTGTTGAGTTGTGATGGATTATGCCTTCTGAAAATAGAGGCAGTTGGTGGTCGTTGTTTGTGCACTAATGAACCCCTGCTGATGTTTTAAATGGCTTGTTGTGGTTGTAAACTCTTGCTGTGAAAAGTAAATTGGTTAATCACGTATATCCGGCTAAAGGAATTGAGGCACCAAGATCTTTCCTTCTGTGATAACCCCCGGTTAAAATACACAAAAGTTGAAATCAAGGAGTGTGTTAAGTCATTTAAATCTAAAAATACCAGCATGACCCTGGCTTGTGTTGATGGTGGTAGTTGGTTGTTTTCCTTTCGGGCCGATTGCTGGAGACATGGGAGGGGATGGGATCCCCTGTCTTTATACTCTTGGTGGTTGTGTGAATTTGGGGTGGGATCCTCTGTTGTTGAGAACCGGGTGTGGGCGTTATGGTCGATGCTTGACTGTTTACTTTTCTGGACTTGCGCCTATGCTTTCTAGTTTCCCAGTAGTGCTTGAACTCAATTGAACATTATCAATGAACTTCAAACAAGAATGAGACAAATGGGTTTTGTTGGCGAGAGTCGTGACTTGTGACTTGGATGTAGTGGTGTTGTGCTCTATAGGCTGGTTAGAAAATCCTAGACTTTGGGTGAGTGCTTGTTATCTATATTTATACTTGTAGTTTTGTGTTTTTTATTCGCGCCCCACCCAAGTTGAGCACTTAGTGCCGAACACCCCCATTTCATGGGGGGGGGGGGTGTTTTTCCCAACACCATTCTTGGTGGCTGGTTATTAGCTCTTTTTCTACTCCCTTTCCCGGATAGCCCAAGTATCTTTGGGCAGGCTGTGATGGCATGAGGTCCATTATTAGCCCAAGAACCTTCGGGCGGGGTGGTGTGGTGGTTGGCCAGGCGTGTGCAGCAGGTGGTTTACCAAGTGCCTTTGGGATGAGGCCCAGGTGTCTTCGAGCATGGCAGTGGATTTTCTATCCCAGGTGTCTTCGGGCGTGGTGGTGGTTGTTCTGGCCTAGGTGTTTGTAGGCATGGTTACGTGTGACAGTTGTGGCCTAGGTGTGTGCGGGCAGGATTCAGTAGTGGGACTGCATGCGGTTGAGGCCCAGGTGTGTGCGGGCGGGATTTCGGCACTTGGACTGCGTGTGGTTGTGGCCCAGGTGTGTGCGGGCGGGTGTGGCAGTGGGACTGCGATGAGAATGGCGGGATTGGTCCGATGCGTAGGATGTCTCAATAACCAGTGGGAAAGTGGTGTGAGGTACCCAAACATCGATGTGCTCTGATTATATATATTACTTGACTTGCGTTATTTGGGGAGTGTGCCTTGGTGAGTCCCGGGGTGGATAGTTTACCTTGATAGGTGTTTGGTTTACTCTTTTCTCACTGGACTTTAGTACGTTCCCCCACTTGTGCACGAGAGTCTTTGGTTTTCCCTACTGAGCGTACTTGTGTGCTCACCCTACGTATATAAAACAGCTTTCAGGTTTCCAGGAGGACTTCAGGGATCACGCAGGACCATACTAGCTCGGACCTTTGGGGCAGTTGCAGTTGTTGCTTTCCTTCTTTGGTACTTACCTTTGTAGTCACCTTTTGTACTTTGTGGCTTTACTTTTGGAACATGCATGTGGGAATGGTTTACTTTCGGTTTTACTTTTCTTTTACCTTGGTGTTGTTGGGTTTCATCATCTTATCTCCCGATCCTATAAACCAAAAAGGGGTAATGCCTTCCATTGTGAGAAATTTCTATACCCTTGGTGCTAGTCGCCACTCCGAGACCTATTGAAGGCGGGTCTCGGGGGTCATTATCTCTCCTTCAACTTAAGGAAGGAAGGGCCTGGCAATTTGCTGACTCTTCCCTCCTTTTGGTGAAGGCAGGTCGTGAAATTTATCTATACTATAGTTTTAAGATAAGATATTATATATGATTTACGTTATTTATAATATGTTTAAATACTCATGTAGATACCGATTTAATAGATATGAGGATAATTATAATCCATATCAATGCTATTATAGAATAAGGATTAGAGGAAAATTCATTTTTTTACAATGGACTAATGATATGAAAACTGTCATCCCTTGATTACATCCTATTCTTTTTTATCGAATAATTATCCAAAAAAATATTGATTAAAGAAAGTGATCCTTACTCAGTGAATTGGATAATTTTTTGGCATATACTAATTTGGTTTGATTTTATAGTTTTTCACATGAAAGATATAATTTATATTAAGAAGAACTATTTTGATAATATATATAATACTATGTTAAACATACCATGTGAAACAAAATTAAATATTAATTCATAGATAGATCTTATCAAAATTTACAGGAATCATAAACATAAGCTATTTTAATATGATATGTCATAAAATTCATCAAATCTAAATGAATTTTAGATAAATTCTAATGAAAATCATTTATTATTTTCTCATTGAATTGCATATTGGAGTCAAAAATGGTTATTCTCTTGATTTTCTAGAAATATTCATAATACAATGTCAACAAAATCATGAATTTAATGTCATAATTGATAGGCAAGTTCTCATTTATCTTATCAACTTTTTGAATTCAGAATTTTTTCATATGTTGATTGAAATATCATAATTGTTATAAGATATTTTTTATAATACATCTAAATAAGGTAAATTTTGTAAGAATAAGGTATATGTCACTACTAAAATTAATAGATATGTCCACAGACATTTTTCATGGCCTGGAAAACCATGAATTACAGTGGCTATTTTTAGTATTTATTTTATTCATCCATCGAAGAAAATGAAATTGGAGGTCTAAAAAATGAATCATGATCATAGAAAATTAGTTCAAATGAGTAGATATTGTGGAACTAAACACATACTTACATAATTTATAAAGATGTACTGATGATATTGAATGAATTATTGAACTATCAGGACTAGATTCATGCCATGAATGAGTAATTGGATTAGATATGGAAGAATAAAACTTGATATTTGGATCCTAAGATGTAAAAAAATATTATAAGAAATTTTGTCGTGTTTCATGCTAAGTTGAAGGAGAAGACATATGTGACAAGGAATAATGAATGTATTGTTTTTAAAACTTATTCTTAGGATACATTCACCAAATTTGATGATAAAATTTCTCTAATTTCATAGATTGAAACCCTATAGATAATAATTTATATTACTACTCAATAATGACGCATGATTTTACAAATAGATTTCAAGATTTTATTCCTCAATGTTGAACTTATAGATGAAATTTAAATTAATAAACCAATGTATTTTTTCTTATAGATGATGAAAAATGTGTTTTATGGTCGAAAATGTCTATAGATGGGTAAAAATAAGCACTAAGGGAATGATATTTAAAGATTGACTAATGTTTGGAATTGCTAAAATTAGTAAAATAGAGGGTAGATTACAACACTATATAAAATAAAGAAAAAGGTATCTATAATTATTATCATATGTATTCATGCTATTATATTTTATTGAAATTAATATGGATTTTAATAAAATAATCCACTAATAGGAATTAGTTCTTTTAAATATCATTTTCAGAGTGATGAATTACTTTTGTGGAAAAAAACACTAGACAGATATCACCTTTTTCTTTTTCAAGATAAGTATGATCCAAAATTATTGAAGTGGTTTGAAATAATATATGTGAATATGATATCTACCTTATTTCTAATGGGAAAATATTATCAAAAGATGAATTTATAAATAAAGTTGATTAAATAGTGTTTAGAAAAGTTATAATGAATTATATATATAAGATATCTTCAAGACCAGATATTGTTTATGATGTTAAATTTTGTTTAATATATTGAAGTACACATATAGAGTCTCATTTAATAGAAGTGAGGACAATTATAATCTATATCAATATAATTATAGAATAAGAATAAGAGAAAAATTCTTATTTTACAATGGGCTAATTATGATGAATTTTAAGTCTCTTGTAAAAGGTTTATTTAGTGATAATTTATTTTGATGGATGAAAATTACATCAGAAATAATAATAATAATAATATTAATAAATTGTTGATATGATATAAGAATTTGTTATAAATTATTTTAGAAAGCATGAATTCTCTATATAAATCCAAATTTATTTGCAATGGAATTGTGTATTTCTGTTGTTATAAGTTCTTAATAGCGATTGATTGAGAAATTTTTACAAGTACTTATTGTATAATTTTAAAAAATAGTAGTTGTTTATTTTTAGAAGACACTAACTATTATATATAGTTTTCAAATAAGTGAGATGCACTAAAGAGATGGCTACAATTTTCGATTTAAAATGTATCCATCACAAATAAACACTATAAATAACTGATTCCATTTCCAATTTCATTCATAAATAATCTCTCTAATATTTAAATAATAAATTCATGACTACTAATGACAAAAATACTTTTGTTATTAATATTTTTCACAAAAAAGTAAAGTGAAAATATGAAAATTCACTTATCTCTACTGTCATAATAAAATTTGAATTCCTTCTCTTCCTCACAATAAAAGGGTTATCAGATCTAGAACCAGAGTTTTGGATCCAAATTCAATATTTTTCATTAATCTAAAAGAATTTTTCTAAATTGTTACATTCAAAAGAAATTTATTATTTATTTTTATCTCTTTTCTTATAAAATAATTTTTCATAATTTTTCATCAATTATTTGTTTTTTTCACGTAATTAAATAGGTTCTTTTATTATTTTACTTTTTTGTCACTTATTTAATAAATTAGTTCAGTTTAACATAAAAAAAATAGATCATTAAAATCTAAAAAATAGAATCAGTAATATTTACAAATTTATATTAGTACTTAATAAAAATTAAAATTATATTCAATTATTATTGTTTTTTTGAATTTAATATAAAAATATATATTAGGTGAATAGACAAGGACTTATAATTAATTATTAAAAATTATTTAATTAATAAAAATAAAGCACATATTTTAAAAAATAATTTATATATTAATAAGAAATATAATACTTATTTAATTATAAATATTTAAATTAGAGAATAATAACTTTAAAACCAATTTAAAATTTTTCTAAAAAAACCTAAAACGTATTTATCTATAATTATAAAAATTTATAAAATAAAAAATAATTAAAAAATTAAATAATTAAAGGATTTAAAAAATTATTTATTATGTAATAAAATATTCAAAAAATAATAAAATACAAAGTGAAAGTTATCAAAACATCACACCAAAAATAATACAAATTATTGTATTCTAATAAAAATTAGATAAGCATAAATAATAGTAAAATATAATAGTAAAAATTATGAAAGCATGTTTAAAAATATTCCCAATATTTATGAAAAATAAGAAATTATTTACAAAAGTAAATACAAATAAAAAATATATATAATGATACATATTAGTAAAATAAATATTAATAAAACTAAAAGAATTAAGTAGAATTAATTAAAACAATCAATATTTAAAGTATGTATTTACTAAAATAGATTTATATTATACTTACTTAAAATTAAATATATAATAAAAGGTAAAATAATTCAAAAATTAATTTATATAGCTTATATATAATAAAACTTATTAGAAAATAATAAAACATAAAAAGCTGTTTAATATATTTAGAAACATTAATAAATATTAAATAGTTTGATAAATTAATAAATTATGTACAAAAAATGACAAAATATTATAATAATATTTTTGAAATATCATTAAAGATAATTTATAAATTTTTAGAAAATAAATAATTATTCTAATATATTAAATATGAAAATAAAAATATTACTAAATATAATTTTAAAAAATTAATGAAAAGGATAATAATAAATAAATAAAAATAATAAAATATAATGTATTTAATTTTTTAAATAATTTACATAGAAAATATTTAAAAAATAATATTATTGAATGTAAAATATTTTCAAAAATAGTTTTTATATTTTATTTTCAATAAAATAATTCTTATAAAATTTTAATTATGAAATTTTATATCTAATTTCCTTTAATTATAAAAAAATTAAATATAAAATATTATAATTTATTATTAGAAATATAAATTAAAATATATTAGTAAGGTTTTTTATTATTAGTTTTATGATAATAATTTTATAAATTTGTAAAACATTGAGTTTTAGAGTCTTAATACAATTAAAAATATAAATTATTTAAATTAATATTTTATTAAGAGATATTTATTGATATAGTTTTATTAGAAAATAAATATTGTTATTTATTTACAAAATTATTGATATATGAAATATGAATTTTTTTCTATTATCTGATTATAATTATATAACTCGTCAAAAATATCGATATGGTTCTACTATAAATCATGCCTTTATTGATTATGTTTAGAAATTTATGTCATTTATATTATCAAATATAGAAATTTTTTAAGGGGAGATTTATTTTCCTCAAAAAAAAATTTATCTAAGGAGATATATAATTTTTGATATTACAAGAGTTCATTTATCATTATTTTGTTTTTTTAAATAGATTTTGTTTTTTTGCATAAAAATAGGGATTATAATTTTTGGTAAAAATAAAAAAAATTGTCCACAATTCATCAAAATTTTATCATTTAGTACATAAAGATATTATGTCCTATTTTGAAGAAATGGAAATTTAGAATTATCTATTGAATTCTCTGTTGGAACCATTTTAATTTTATTAATTGATGAAATATTTTATGGAAGCCTTATACCAGAGAAACAAAATACACAAATTATATGATATTATTAAATTTATGAATATTAAATCAAATTTTGGAGTGTAAAATAGTTTTTTCAATCAAATATCATGTTTTGTAGAATTTTCATTACTTATAGAAAATATGACAAATATAACATTTTTTTAATGAATTTAGTCTATAATTTGAGTCTTAAATTTTAGATTATTAATTCATTTTTAAATAGTTTCGTCTTATATTATGGTGATTTTATATCATTAGTTAATTATCCATTATATGGAAAATTTAGGCATAAAAAAATTCAACATGAAAAATATAAACGCGTTCCTTTAAAACAGTTGAGGTATATTACAATTACACAAAGATTGTATCTTCTATTTCTATCTCGTAATAAGAATTTATTTCTGACTTGGAATCAATCCCATATTTCTATAAATGGAATCTTAAATTATATTATGTTGTTGGTTCATGGAAATAAATTGATCAATTTATTTTTGTTCTTCATATCCTTGTAATGTATGGATATTCATTTCTATATTTTTTTGTATCCTTTTAGTGCATACAATAATCAATATTATTATTGAAAATTTTTTATATCCTCATAAAGAATTAATCCTTTGTTATTAAAGAAGAAACCATATATTGTTTTGGTGTTATTAATTACTGGTCATCAAAAGAGTAATATAGATGTTTTTTTGAAAAAATTTAATTATGAGTTAAATTTATTATATACTGATGGTATAACTACCAATAATTTATTTTCATAACATAATTTTTCTCAGCACTCTATTGGTCCTATAATGGGGTGTTTTCCATATGATGGGAGTTTAGTGGATTTCTGAGTCCTTATATTTTTCATTAATATTTAATATTTAATTAATTATATCTTAATTATTATCATGTGTTTGAATAGTTATATCTTTAATTCGAGGAAATAGATTGGTTTTTGATTATTTTGTTGAGATAAAAACCAGGGGTTTTCTTAGTTACTCTATAAACCCATCACAAATGGTTGGGCCCATTTCTATTTTCATTTTTCTTTTTCATTTCACCTTTTTTTCTCCTTTTATTTCAATATTTTCCATTTGGATTCTTTAACACACCCAAGATTTCCTCTACCTTATTCAATAAATCTATAAGATAATATGGATATGGAAAGGGAAGAAGCATCATTGGGTGTTTAATCAAACCAAGAGTTGGATTTGGTGGCTAAAGGTGACATATCTAGACTGAAGCTTTGACATTTTATGCCCAGAGGTAGGCACGATTTTGATTTTTTTCAATAACCCTATAGAATTATTTATTTATGTATTTATATACATTTTTTGGTTGTTGTATACCCCTTGAGGGTTGAAATAAAGCTATTTTATGGGGAATAGGGGTTTCAGGTTGATTGTAGGGATTTCTGTTGGAGAAAAACTATCTATTGAGTGTATAGTTAATAGAATGGATGTTCTGTTTTCCTTATTTTTAATGAAGGGTAGAATATGAGGGTTATAAGGGATGGGTTTATGGTACATACATGTAGATGAAACTCAGTGTGTGGATATGTACTCATAGAAGTACCATGTGTTATGGAAATTGGTTATGTAAAGTACAGGACTAGACCCTTTTTGAAGTACATGATTATTGTCTATATAAGGTTTTTTCTAGAACCCATATTGGGTATATGACCATGAACATGGCCAAGAACCGCATGTGGGTGAAACACCATGTAGTATTATTACACACAATGTGTTTGGGTTTTACATACCAACTATATCTAGAGTACACAACTATGGAAGACTATGGGGGCTACTGGACATGTACATGGGGTAAACACCATGTACATTCCATTTTGAGTTGTTTTTTCATGTTTTATAACCCTAGAATTAGAATTTAACATGTGAGTAGTCTATTCTTATTGGTTTTTATTAGATCACTACATTACAATATTGTTTAAATGGATATTCTTTCTACATGGTGTTTTAGATTTTGAATATTTTTCTAGGAGGATTTATATTATGTTTGGATTCAGAATCCTCATGAGGGTTAGGTTGTGAGATGTGATTCCTATATCAGGGGTTTTAGTTTGGTGTTTTTTCTGGATTAATCATTAGAAAGTATTTTTAAAGATATTTTGTACATTCCAAGAAGATATGGCCCAAATATGTCTTGAATAAGGATTTTTATTTTGGTTTTTTTAACGTTTGAGTGGACGAGGTTACAGACCCTCTATTTCATGTTTTAGATCTATCATTTGAATATTAGATCTATTTGGATCCTTTAGGTTGATTTAATATTGTTGGGTGTCTATTAAAGAAGGTATTCATTTACTGGAAGTGGATATGGGCCTATGGAAACCGTTATGGATTACCATCGAAGAAAAATAATACCCAAGGGTGTGTTATATGCTGGGGAGGATAACTGATTATTTCTTACAATGGGATATAACCAAAGATTAACATGTGATGAAGGATACCCTTATATGGTTTCATGTTCTTAATATATTCTTTAGAACTATTTAGAATGTCTTTTACAATGTCCTGATACTTTGAGATTCCCATGCATACATTCTGTTGATCATGAATTAGTGGTACGACATAGAGGGATTCATAGAGATCACATCCATATTAGGATTTTCACATTATTTTTATGTGAAAAGGGAACCCCTAAAAGGGTTCCCTGACCTATCTCTATAGATTCCCTTGTGGGTGAGTTAATGGTCATGGCTGAGTTGGGTTTCGAGTCTCTGTTTCAGCTTTCATGTATCTGACATGGAATGTGGTTTGAGATGCATGTGACCTAGGGTAACGAAGAAGTCCCACATTTTGTTTATGCAAGTAAAGGGTTACTACATTCTTAGTGTTGGTGATTTTAGATGTTCCATTCTAATTTATAGACCTGTAGTGAGATCCAATAGTGGTTATGTTTTTGTTCAGAATACTGTGGAATCTCTAAGAATTTTTACCCATGAAATGGTTAGTGTTGAGTTTTTATCATTTGGATAATCGGTTTAACTGTTAATTAACATTTTTTGTGTCCTATGGTCCATGATGCTTGATGTATTTTTTCCCAATATATTTAATTAGGAGGATATATTTGGGATATCTTTAGGAAGGGTGTTGACCTTAAGTGTTATCTAAGTCTCTCCTCTATTTTCTAGATTTGGATATAAGAGAATATGGATCTAATGGATGATCTAGAGGAGTGAAACCTTCCCTTAGTCAGTGTATATTTATCCATATAGGTTTTTAGTGTTAATGGTCACAAAAAATTTTGATGGACCTAGGTTGTCGGTTATTATTTTCCCCAAAAATACATTTAATAGAGTTAATTGGTTCTATTTGACTATCATGTTCTTTAAAGGTTCTCTTTATGTTAGTATGGTTCCTATCATGCATTCATATCAATATATTGGATTCCTAGATCCAAGTAGAGTTTTGTGTGGTGGTCTTGTGTACCTATAGTTACACCATATAGTTATTTATTCATGCCACTCTTATTGTTTTATTTATTAGGGATCTAATGTAGATATTTTATATGCTCATTATGTCATGTGGCTGGTTGGTCCCTATTCTATAAGTCCTCTATCGTTGGCTAGAGTGGGGTTTGATTGAAATCAAGTGTCTAAATGGATCTTGGTTTTCTTGTCTAATGGTTTTTATTTTTTTTACCCACCTATTTATATATTTTATGTCTGTAATTATAAATTTTAAACTTTTATGGGCATATAACAAGTGCATGAACTTGTTATGATAGTATATTATTAGTTCTCTATTGGGTGTCTCCAATGTAAATTTATTTTTCACTCTCTTTAATTTTTATTTATCATGCTAGAATACCTCATATATCCTTCTAGGTTGATCACATGATGCATTGTTGATCAAATAAAGACCTAGTATTGTATGATCGATCACTATCTCTCACGTGGAGTCTTAAGATTGGTCTTGTGCATCTCAAAAGTTTTTTATAGAAGTTATATGGTTTGTCTTGTTTTTGGAATTAGAGAATTGCTTATATATTTTCAGTTTTATTTTATTCTTTATATGTGATTAGACCATTCAGTGATTAGTTTTTATATTATCTTCCTTTTGAATATATATGATTTTATGTTTCATTAAATTTAATTATATAATGATTCACTTTGAGTTATTTATATTGATAACTTTGATGTTTATGGATTTATACGTGTTTGTCTATTTTCCTCTTTTATTTCACTATCACTAAGGGTATTGTCTCACCACATTATCATAAATACCATCTCCACTATTTTGTAGCCTCTATAATATGTGGAGGCACGTTTGAGGCATTTTTGTGAGATAGATTTAGTGACATGTTAGGTCAACCAAGTACGGTTCATTACCAAATGAATTCAAAGCAACCTTCTTGCAGGAATTGGGGAGCTGGTAGATAGGTAGTCTAGATATTATCTGAGTCTTTTGATAAATACTATACTGGAGTTTCATAAACACTTTTTATTATAGGAAGTCCAAGTTTCTAGTGAATGGTTTTCCTACTTTTGGATTATAATTTCGTAATGTTTTAATTTCACTTAGTGTGATGCACATGGATTTTTTTATTTATGGTTTAATGTGTTTTTTGTATCCTTGTTTAATGGAATGATTCTAGTGGTCATGCATAATTCTAGGAATTTTGGATTCACATGAAATATACTTGTTTGTGTGTTATTTTATTTTTGATGGAGGTTCATATTTTTTAAGTGTTCGCAATAGCCTCTAGTGTGTTATTAGACATAGATCCTTGGTGGTATTCTAATAAACTAAATCATAGTTATTTTATTTTGATTATCATCCTTGTGGATATAATGGTGAGGCATTTATATGATGGAAATAAATTTCTGTTTCAAGAGATTTATGGTGAAATGTATGTGTCGGTGTAGGAATTGGGTTCTCTGCTGTTACTTTTAGTGGCTCTATGAGGGAATTGATGCCTGAAATAGGTTTTGGATTGGGCTAAAGTTGCTATGAATTTTATAGTTTCCCAAAAGATCATGGTATGAGTTTCTTGGGTGGGAGAAGTTATTTCCAATTGTTTTCTTCTATGTATTTCAGTAGGGCCCTTCTTCCTTTTATCAATGGGGATTATAGTGGTTTTGGATGTTCATTTCTTTGGTGGGGCCCACCAGTCTCTTTTACCACTAGGAGATAATTAAATAGTATAACACTACGAGTACTATTGGTTTAGTGATTGACTGGGAAGGGAAGGTTTAGGAGGTTCTTTGGCCCTGTTAAAATTTTATTGTGATTTAGTGGCATAGTGATAGTGAGAGTAGATAGTCATGAATTTGGACAGATGCATGAGTAAAAGGGGGTCGTTTGGTTTATCTTTAAAAGATAGATATGTCTTATTTTTTAAGATAAGTGAGGAGGGTGCACTAGTTTTTTGGAAAAAAAATTGTGTAGTATGGTGAGAGGTTTTCATGCATTATCTAGGGTTCTTTGGTTTGTGTCTTCTATGAGTATGATATCCTGAGTAAAGTTATTAGAGAATCACTCATTCTTGAGGATGAGAATGGTGGTTTCCATGGATTTTGGGATAATGAATTATTATTTACTAGAATGTGTGTGTGTGGATTCTCTGAAGGTTCTATCGGTTCATGGTATTCTTGAATGCGAAATTATTGGCCATGTTCTATTTTTTTACGTCTTTAGAAAAATAGAGTGGATTTAATCTGGTTGACCTTTTGAGTTTAGTGTTCTAGAGGAGATATATTGAAATCTTTTGGTGAGGAGCGCACCATAGGATCCTAGAGGATGTGGTCCTTTTTATATTTGTTTGAGAATGGTCGATACCATTCATGGCGGGATGGGAATGCATGGTGGTTATGGCATTCATGAGGCACTCTAGTGTGAGTGAGTTGGCTATGTCCAGTTATTGTGTTTAGTCAAAGTTATAAGATGGTCCATTGAGGGTATAATTTTTCTCATATGGGGATAATAAGTATACTCATATTGTTGGAATCGTTAGATCAGGCATTGTTTAGTATCTCTCATGTTAGGAGATTTGTGGGTGTTGTGAGATTGGTTAGTGGATAGTTGAGATAACACAAATTGTGCCAATTCGTGGAGTGAAACATGGAATACTACTAACTATAGAGGATTCTAATGGGTAGGAAGTGTTTATAGTGGGAGTTTTCAATGAATTTTGTAATTATATGTTAATAAAATATAGTTAAATTTTAATTTTAATTATAGATGTGTTTAAGGGAAAAATTTTAATTTATCTAATCGAATGATCTCAAATAAGCTGTCTAACAAATCCATTGGTCCCAAATATTATTTCTGAAACTTTGATAAGTATTTGGTAAAATTCTAAGCCATTTAACATATGTTAGAATATTTTAAATTTAATTAATTTAATATAAATTATTCACATGTGTTAAAATGGTAATATCCTCTATATATGGTTTTTGATTAAGATTATGACTTTGTGGTTGATTCTTGAATGGTGGGATTTTCCTAGAAGGTGTATAAACCATTCATGGGAAGAGTGGTTAGGTTCGGTCTCCATTTTAATTTCATATTTCTTTTAGAATATTAAATGTATTTTATATATTTTTCTTTTCATCATTTTATTTTGGATTCTCATGCAATCCCATGGGGTTTTCTCCTTTATTGAATATGATTGAGACATAAGAGTTAGAGGGATAGAGAGGAGTCATGTGGTTTGGATTAGACCTCGAGTTGGATGTGGTTATAAGGACTAGAAGAACTAGACGAATATTTTGTTTTTATGACTGGATGAGGCTGGTTTTTGTTTACATATCACATATCTAAGTAGAATATTATTTTGAGCTCCATAATAACTTTTTAGTTGTTGGGGACCCCTTTAGGGTTGATCTATGTCTATTTTGTTAGAAACAAGGTTTTTAGGCCAATTTTTGGGGTTTCCATTCATTAAAACCCATTGATATGGTGTGTAGTTAAAACAACACACACTAGGTTTTGTTTCCATTTGGGTGATTTGTATAAGATTAGGATTACATGATATGTATGTTCAGGATAAAATAGGTAGAGGTGGATCAAGGTGTGTACAGGTACTCAACAAAACACCCCCTATCGGGGAACTTTTCCACATAGAGTACATGATCAGACCCTATGAAAAGAACATGAAAAACATCAATATGTGGTTTCTGGAGAGACCTCATGTGGCTTAATATAGATAGGTATATTTCCAAGCACCCCATGTGGTAGAAATTAGATACAGTTTTTCTATACATAGTGTACATGGGTTTACCATTCCATGTCAGCTAGAGTGTATGAACATGAATATCTATCAGGGGTATATGCCATGTTGTATGGGGTTCATATCGTGTACTTTCCCTTATGAGCTATTTTGACTGTTTTCATTCCTTGGAGTCAGAATTGGACCCATGATTAGTCGATTTTATGTGTTTTTCCCAAATAGATAATGTTTGTGGAATCATTTTTTTTATTGAGGGTACTTATGGCTGGTGTTTTGGAATGGGAATGTTTTAGGGGGAGTATTTATTTTAAGATTGAATTAGAAATCCTCCTTTAGTTTGGGTTATCATATGCATAGCCTATGTGAGGGATCCTATCTTAGCATTCAAGAAGGGGTGAGTATGATAAGGTAATCATTTGGATTTTATTTTGGATGGTACTCAAACTTTGGACCCATAGATTCATTTGATGAGTCTTTTTATACTAGTTTCTTGGTCATTGAGAGTTCATGGTTCAATACCACACACTTGAGGTTTTATAACCTATTTTTTTGGGTCAATTTTGTTAGATATTTAATGCTGGGTTGACACTATGGGTTGTTTGGTATGGTTAGAACTTGTTGATTAGATGCTTATATAAGCCTAGTGAACATGTATTGGATTCCATTAGCAATAAAATAATACCCATTGATGGCTAGTATTCTAGGGAGGCTGACTAAATCATTTTTACAATGATATTTCCATGATATTTAAATTATTCTAGAAGAACCACTATAGGGTGTCCTATTCTTTGTAAGGATGGGAAGAATTTTATGAATTTATTATTTTTATGTAGTAATTATTTCGGATTCACTCATGGGTATTCTATTTATCAAGTATCATTGGTTGGAAATTGAGAGTGTCATGGATTTGTTTTTCATGTTGTGCATATAATGTGATCTATATAAGATAAGGGATACTATCATAGTTTTTAATTTCCTATATTTCTATATGGCCTTGTGGATGATTTAATTTTCATGGTTAGGTTCAATTCCATGTTATCATTTTATCTTTCATGTATCGAGCATGGCCCATGGTATGAGAGGGATGCAATCTTGGGGATTAAGAGAGCCCCATTCTTTGGTTGACCCAGTGAGGGTTTGATACTTTCTAAGAGTTATCAATGTTGGGTTCCCCTTAATGACCTAGATAATGATGATGATAGCTCGTAGTGGCTATCATATTATTTCAAGGGACCATGGAAGCTCTGATTATTATCGATAATGAAATGGTTGGTTCTGATGTTGTAGCAGTTGGATAATGGATTCAAGAGTTGATTGAACCTTGCATTTTGGCCAATGTCTAATGATTTTCTTGTTAGTTTCTACTATATAACATGAAGTGGGGGATATATTTAGTATTTATTTGGAATAGTAATTGGCCCTTGGATTTATTTGGTTCTCTCCTCTATTTCTAAGATATGGTTATATGGGAATAGGTAACTAGTTGATTATATGGAAGAGTTTATCCCTCCATTAGGAAAATTGATACTTTCCTAGACATGGTTCTAGTGTCCATGGTCTTTCAATTTTTGATGGACTTAGGTTCCATGCTATGCCTTTTCTAGAATTTATATTTTAGGGAGACTATTAATTATGTTAGACTATAATATTTTGGATAGGTTCTCTCTATGTTATTTGAGTTCCTATTACTAGTTTGTATTGATATATTATAGTCCCAAAACCTGGTAGATTTGTGTGTTTTCAATACGGAGGACTAATTCCCTATTTTCCAAAATTCATGATTGTTCAATTTTTTGACATAATAGAGCTATAGTGTAGATCTGTAAAATGAACTTGATATCATGTGGCATGGTGAACCACATGTTATATGTCCTCTATTGTGCATCATAATGGGAATAAATTTACCTCGAGCTTCATGCTAGATCTTGGGGTTGGATGTTTTATGTTTTTATATCTATTTATCTCCCAGCTTATTTATTTCATGCCAACTATAATTATTTTTCCTCTATGTAGGGAATATCTTGTCTGTGTGAACATATTTTGACATAATATTATTGGATCACTTCTGGTTGTATCCTATTGAAATTTATTTCTCACCGCATATACATTCACCATAATGTTAATGTAGATAGTATTCCTACTTTTAGGTTAAGAATAGGAAAAAGTATGAACTAAGAAGATGCCTAGTGTTCTATGATGAAGTGGAGTCTCTCAAGTGGATGATTAGGATCATGATGACGAAACTATAAATTTTTAAATACTATCTAGGTGGATCAAAATAGTGTTGCGAAAGAGTCTTTTTTATTTATTTTAAATTTTATTTTATTTTGTATATGTGTTTGGTTGATAGCGAGATTAGTTGATCTACTAACATACTTGTTAGTCTATATAAAAATATACCACATTTTATTTTATTGTATAATAATTCTATTTTAGTTATTTATACTTGATTTTCATTTCATAATAGAAAGAATAATTCCTAAGGGACTTAACAGTTATTGAGGTCACAAATTTGGTATGTTTTGGTCAAACTATCATATCCTATCTAATACATTTCTTATATTGAATCTGAATATGGTATATTGAGTATGAACATGATAAACTATTGTAATAATATTATGTAAACTATAAAAAATATTTTCATTAACCTTCCATGATTCAATAAAACATTTAATATTATATTTTCTATATGAATAAAATTATTGAGGACTATTATTGTTTGGATGGATATATGTATTTGAGATATGTATAAAAAACATGATGAAAATGGCATGAAATAATTTATATGTTTAATGGTTACTAATGTAATCACACTTGAAGGATAAATTTTAAATTTCAATTTAAATTATTTTAAATATTATTATTATTATTCAAAACAAAATCAGAAGGTTTTTATGGATGTAAATGATGATTAAGACATGGAAAATAAATTTTAAGTATTTAATCAATAAGGAAATAATTTTGGTGGTAAAAAAGGATGATGATTTTTTATTGAAAAAAATATCTCATCGATCACAGTTTTAATTAAATGAAAAAAATTATAATGTAATTGATATTATTCTCTTTTTTTCTTGATTTTTTAAAAAAGTAAATATTATTAACTTGTTTAGTAGATTATATAACGTTCTTATCAGAAAATTCTAACAAATTACCCTAGATTCTATTGAATAACATCAATAATGTTTTTTCCTTTCTTTAATAACTTGTAGGTTAAATTTGGTCAAAATAGTACATATGAAATCAAAATTCTATTCATTATAACATAAAATAATTTCCATTTTTAAGACATTTAAACATAGAGAAATAATTGATCATCATTTATGTTCACTAAGTACACCGCTATCAAAATTATAAAATATTATAAAACATATTTGTTTAGTAGATTTAAATTTCATACATGAATATATGGAGAGTAAAAAAAATCAATTCAAAAAGGTGTTTATATAAAAGGAGCATATCATAGAGTAAGTGAAATTAATTTTTATGACATAAATGATGAAATAAATGAAATATATTATCTTGGAAAAAATTATATGATAATATTTAAATGCTATTAGTCTGATATTGATCAAGGGATTTACATTCATCTATTTTAGGGGGTTATCATAATTATGTATAAATGATAAATTATAGATAATTATCTAGTTATATTTTCATATCAATAATATCATGTTTATTATAAAAATTATGGTAATTCTATGAGAAATTTAAATGTTCATTCTAGTACAACAAAAATATAATATCAGAAAAATAATCTTATTAGATATAAAAAATGGTTCTATGGATTTGAAAAATATTGAAATTGAAAAAGAGGCATCACCAAATGAATCTCTTAAACAAACAAATACATGTGTCAATAATGATAATTTACAATTAAGGGTTGATGGTATTGATAATATAGATGATGTATCTACAAATGAATTATAAATATATGAGAGATGATTAAATTTATGATCTTAGGTAAATTAATGATGTTGATGAATAATATGAAGATAATGATGGTAAAAAATATGAAGACGAAGATGAATAATTAGGGGTAAAATTATACCTAAAATCATTATGATTTTATATTAAAATTTCTATATAAAATATTTTAGATTTTCAATGCATGATTCGTGTATTACTAATTAATAGAGATTAATATTATTTTAATGTTGCATGTGCTTGGAGATGAAATCTCTAATTTTTCTATTAACTTTGACGATGATGTGCTACTGAGTGATGATCCCAATTTAATATCATCTGACCCACATAGTATGGTTTTTTTTCACTACATCATCAATTAGGAGGAGTCTAGTCTTTTATATATTGATTATTTTAGACCAAACATGTAATAATTTCCCATCTTTTGATTTTTATCCTCATATGTGAAAGTATGTCAAAATATAAATTTTACTTTAAATTCATTAATTTATTTCATCAATTTATTTCTTGGTTATTTTCCATTATTTCATTAATTTTTTACATCAATCTATATATTAATTTAGTGACAATATAAGGAAATTTTTTTATTCTCTCTAAGATTTATGAGATTAGGTTCCCATTAATGTATGTCATTATGTTTTGATTACTAAATCAAACATAAATAAAATAAATTATTTAGTTTCAAATTTATTTAATTTATGAAATTTTATATGATAAAATATTTGCAGGGATTTTAATCCTTTATTGATTATATCAGGATACCCTCTATTTGGGTGGCATGGGAGGCTTTCATGCATGTATATTTCCACAATTTTTATACAGCCTTCTAAAGAGATCCACAGAGAGATATTATTTATCTTTATTTAATGGATTTTTTGAGCATCATTGATTGAACTATATGACCATCTAGTATTAGTATGGATTTTTCTAATACTATATAAGAAATACTATCGAGATGATAAAATTTTATGGTTGATAGAATTTTGGGAGATAGGATGTCTCACACAAAGCTACAATTCATTCTTTTCCTCTATATGAAAAAGAGACAAAAAGTAACATGGAATATTAATATATATATATATATATACATTTAATAATAATTGTATGTTTCATCTTTATGTAGTCAATGGTTCATCAAATTTTCATAGTGTTTTATTTTTCTAATAGGACATACACTAATCGTACTACAAGGTAGATTGCTAATGAGAGATAATGACATGTCATGTATAATATTTCTTTTAAGGAATTTAAATTAACATATTAAAATTTTATCAATTTTTAAATTTTAAATTTCATATTTTTTTAAAATATATTATGTAGTGAATTTTCACATATATAAGAGATAGAAGAACATGATGTGGTTTACAAGGGGTTAGTTTAGTTTTTCTTTAGAGAGGGTGACATCAAACCAGAGACTACAAGTGGTATAGAGAATGTATAGGTGAATTTTATTGGCTTAGTTTTGATGTTATCCCACTTTCATAGTACCATAGAGACATCATAAAATATCATAAATTGAGATTATTTGAGTAATAATTCTTGGATGATACTGAGTATATGGAGTTTCTTAGAGCTAATGACCAGACTATACTTATATTGTCCATAGATTAGAAGGAGGAATGTTAATAGTAGTAGAAATAGAATGAAAATATTTTGGAGTACATGAGATGACTTACATGTGTCTAAGTGATGGAGTTCATTCTACTTTATGGTCATCCTCTATTGAACCCTCCTCCCCCAAAATAACTTATTTATCATTTTAATATTATTAAACATATTATTTATTATTATTTTATAAATTAGTATGAGTGATTTTTTACATTTTTAAATTTTTAGTGTATCATTTTTTATTTTTATTTGTAACCCATTAAAAAAAATAATTTATTAAATCTATTTTTCTCATAGATAAATAATTTCCATGAATATAAGATAAATTAGAAAAAATTGGGATTATATTTAATTCCCTGAAAAAAATTATTTGTGATGTAATTTCAATTCCCTTTGGAATAATATATCACATTACATTATTAGAAATGATTTTTCAAGTATAATACTAATTATGATAAAGTTTTCTATGATGGGTTTTTTTATGCATTTCTATTGAAAATGTCAATTTTTTATGGAAAAGGGATGTCGTGATAGACTAAGTCCATCAGAAATTCCATTAAATTTGGTTTCAAATGTTTGATATATATTAGAAATGGATAGGTTTATATTTTTTGATAATAAGATACTATTTGGTATGTAAGTGTTGAAGATGTGATGTCCATTTCTAGTGGATTGTTTTTATTAAGTAACATGTGTTTAACTTAGAGCAAAAAAGAAAAAATGTTCTATCATGTTGACTACAATGGATGTAACAAAATACATTTTTTCCCTCAAATAGTGTTGAATAACTTATTTCACATGTAACATAGAACTAAAATGAAAAGTATTTATTTATTAGAAAATACTACAAAATGTAATTAAATTAAAATTAACCTGATAAAAATTCTAAATGTACCATAATTATGAAAATTACAAGAGGAATATAACTACAAGTAAATATAAAATACTAATAGGTTGTAATGTCCATCCTCATAGTCTCTTATAAAGATCATATCCCTAATTATAACTATGAATAGAAGGGAATACATTAAAAATATGATATAAATTTTGTTAAATAAATGAATGAACATGATAACTAATTATTTAATGTTTTATAAAGGAACTAAAATGATAATCTTACTGATATATATTGATTGAATATATATCAATTAGACATATGGCCATTATATATATTTAATATGTATATTGAATTTGTGATAAAATAAATATAAAACATTTATATAAATGAATAATGTATTAGAAAAATATGTTCAATCATTATTTAAAATAGTTAGATCCAATAAAAAACTAATCAAACATTAGATGTAAAATATATTCATTCATCACATAAGAAATTATTTTGATTGAAGAATTTTTTTGTCTAAAGATTTACTGTAACGTCCCGGTTCTGGGTGCCACCCAAGGGTGCATTAGACCTGGTTGGTAACATGACCTCAAGAACATTCCTCCAAAAGCCTGAGGCTGTCAACTAGCAGCGAGGTCCAAGGTCTGATAATGGAGAAACTATTCCCTCATTGGTAGAGTATTCATAGTGGAATTACAAAAGGTAAACAATAGCGGAAGCAGTAATACCATACAACAGGTGTAAACAGCAGAAGATTGACATCTAATAAGAAATTGGTGCATATATATAAATGATACATGTCAAATGTGTATAGGAAAGCAGAAATACAAGTCCCAATTCTGAAAGTACAATATTAAAACCAAAGTACTGAAAAACAATAACTCCAACATCATCGCAATCCTCTTCTTGTTCCCATGATCTCCAGATCCAATAGCAATCAAGTACCTGATGAAGAAGGGTGATTTAAATTATCTATACCTGCAACCATATAATCGTTTGGGTCTAAAAGCATGACCCAAATGGTGCATGAGAGGAATCCTCGTAGGAAACCACCAAAATATCTTTTCCTAACTGTCAGTGAATATATATAGAAGGTAAAATGAAAAATGGAGCAATAAACTATGAAGTAATAAAAATTAAAATATCTTATAATTTTCAATTACATTCATTTACATTCATTAATTATTCAATACATTGAATAATTAAATCTCAGAATCTAACCTATACTTTTTATCCCATGTGTAATAGAAAAAAAGATGTCTCAAAGACTATCTAACAAACAAGTAAGACCGATTCCATGCCTGTTCTTTGGCTTCGCTAGTTCGTCACATTCATCAAACATTCAAAAGCAACCCTCTATGAATGTTCTCATGGTCTAACCCCTCTTGTTTAACATATCATCAATTCAGTAAATAATGAACCTTTGGGAAATCTCACATAGCTATACACATTGGGTCCCACATAGCACTAATCATTTACAAACGACCACCGGGGTAGATCTCACGCTCAATACCCCTTGGTCTGATTAGCAATAATAAATTATAATGACCACATGGATCTTCTCAAATTCAAGTCCCTAAGGTCCAATGTTCATTTAATAATGACCCTACGAGTAGCTCTCACAGTCTAAACCCTCTATTCTATGACCACCCGGAAGCTATCACAGTCAATACATTTATCCAACCATAACAATAATTCATAATTAAATGACCATACCTTGAGAAGATATCACAATTAAATTCTCCTTGGTCATAATTTCACAATGTGAAACACATGCATCAAAAAATAAATAGTAACTCCGTCTTAAAAACAAGAGGCATGGAAAACAAACAAGCCTAACAGGAATACTAGAACAAATGGAAAATGATCAATCAAACATGGGAAGTGCACCCATAATTAAGATAATAATCCTTATGCATAATCAATAACCCTTTATCAATCAATCACACCATAACATGTCTTAAAAATGGTTAAATTACATAGCATGAAATACCCTAAACATGGGTATTCGGCACTTTTAGCATATATAATCCAAAGACAACCAAAAAAAGGCACAAACCACCTACCTTGATGTTTTATTACAAACAATATTGAATGTAGGCCCTTGAATTGGCATAGAAATATGTAGATCTACAAAAAGGTTAAAAATAAACATCTATTAATAACCCATGAGAGAAGAGGAATCAGTAAGGGATGATCTAAGGAAAGAGAGGACTCACCGATGGGAATCCAGCACACTTGGCAACATCTGAATTGGAGCTCGAATAGAGGAACAGGAGGAGCTCGAATATCTTTGGTGTTATGTCGCTCTCCTGTATAAACCGAGGGGAGAATAAGGGTGTTCTGGATGTGAGATGCATCCCTCCACCAATTTATCAAATAAAAAGTACATAACGTTTTCATTTAATGTGCACATTGTGTACTAGCCTCAGTTGTACCCCACTTTAGGCGGTCTGTTAGGTCACCCACATAGCCATGTACTTGGTCGTTACACGTCTAGTACATGGCTACATGTGGAAACTGAGTACACGGCGTGTACTCAAAAGTACACAGCGTGTACTTAGAAAATATCCACTTCTTCATTTTTCCAAAAAAAAAACCAAAATAAATATCCATACATGAAATGAAGATCCTGGTTCTTACATACTTCCCCCTTAAAGCAATTCATCCCCGATTTTCCCTTCTGAGGGTGGTGAAGATGAAACTTCAAAAAAAAAACCTAGCCATTATGATCGTATATTGGCCTCCCTCTCACAAGTCTCATCCTTTACTCATACATGCTGACATTGCACTTGTACCATAGGCATAGACCAGCCACAAAGAACCTTCGTGCTATGTTCCACAATCCGAATAGGGTTCTCCTAGAGGGATACATACACCTCCAACTCAACCTCTTCATGTTGGAAAACATGATATGAGTTTGAAAAGTAACATCATAGCTGAGAAACATGAACAGCGTCGTGCATAGCCCGATACCTCTGAGTTAACTAAAACTGATAGGAAATAATCCCGACTCTCTCCAAAACCTCAAATGGTCCAATGTATCTCTATGAAAGCTTACACTGTTTCTTAATCCTCCTGTGTCCCAATATCGATGTGACACATAAGAAAACATGATATCGGACCTTGATCTCTAGAGGTCGTCTCTGTCAATCAACATAATATTTCTGCTGAGACTGTCTAGTAGCCATCCTCTTCTGAATAAACTACACCTGCTCAGTGGTATCCTAGACAAGATGAGGTCATAGCATAGATGCCTCTCCACCCCCATCCAACATAGGGGTGATCGACATGGCATACTATACAAATCCTCATAATGTTCCATATGAATCGTCACCTAAAAACTGTTATTATAGGGAAACTCCACTAGGGGTATGTGTCTCTCCCAAGATCCCCCAAAATCTAGGATTCACACTCAAAGCATGTACTCCAACACCTGAATCATTCACTAAGACTGGCCATCTGTCTGGGGATGGTAAGCTGTACTCAGAAGTACATGTGTAACCAAAGCCCTCTGTAGTCCCTTCCAGATACAATAAATACACCAGGAATACCTATATGAAACAATAGAGTGTGGAACCCCATGAAAACATACAATCTCCTAGATGTACAACTTTCCAATATCTTCAAAACTGAAGGTTTCCTTGATCTACATGAAATGTATAACCTTCATGATTCTGTCAACAATAACCCAAACTACATCATTTCCTCGAGGCAAACTAGATAAACCCATCACAAAATCCATTGCGACATCATTCCACATCCACTAGGGAATGGTTAAATACTGTATAAATCCTACAGGTTTCTAATTCATTGCCTTCACCTACTGACATGAGGAACATCTCATAAAAAACCCAACTACATCCCTCTTCATACCAAGCCACCAATACTGATGGTTTAGATCTCAATACATCTTGGTGACACCAGGATGAACTTCCCAAACTAAGGAATGAAAATCTCACATCAACTCCTCATGTATGTCTTCTAACACCCATGCACTCCCCTAAAAATGAAATATATCATCATCGCATACGGTCCACCCAGGAGTAGGGTCCTTGCCTGAGACACTCTCTTGTAGGACTAGGCCTTCAGAATCTGATAGTTGCTTTATTTTCACTCAATCTATTAAAGTAGAGGTAACAACTATAGAAGAAATGAACATATTACCCTATCTATCATTCACCTTAAAATGAATCTCATAAAACAAATCCATAAGATTCCACTTACTACTGGAATCAAGAAATTCCTATATCTGAGTCCTCATGCTCAATGAATCATCCACTATGTTGCCTTTCCCAGGAGTGTATACATGCTAAAAGTCAAAATAATGAAGGTACTCAACCCACATCCACTGTCTCAAATTCAGATCACACTAAGTAAAGATATACTTTATACTTCTATGTTCAGTATAAACCACAAAATTATCTCCCAAGAGATAATTTCTCCAATAACATAAATCATGTAAAACTGCAACCAAATCGAGATCATGTGTCAAGTAGTTACTCTCATGTGGCCTCAACTACCAAGACTAGTATACAACGAATCCTTCCCCTTGTATAAGCACTTCTCCCAGCCCGATACCTGACGCATCATAGTAAATGGTGTAACTCTTTCCCGACACTAGAAAAATTAGTATCGGTGCTGAAGTCAATCTTTCTTTCATCTCCTAAAAGGCTGAATCATAGGAATCTATCCATAAGTATATTGGACCCTTTTTAGTCTGGCCCATCAGTAGCACTTCTATGCATGAAAAGTCTTCAATAAAGCATAGGTAGTAACCAGCCAGCTCTAAAAAAACTCTGTACCTCAATGATTTTCTTTAGATACTCCCAAGAAACTACTTCTCTCACTTTTTCTAGGTATATTGATACTCAAATATTTGAGATAAGTGACCCAATAAGTAATTATGGTCCATCCAAAAGTGGAATTTTGAGAGCTTAGCATATAAGCGATGCTCTCTTAGTGTACTCAAAATGATCTCAAGATGGATATCATGTTCATATCAAGTGTGAGAGTATAACAAGATATTTTCCATGAATACTACCCCAAAAGAATCCAAGTAAGGATGTAACACTTAGTTAATCAGTGCAATAAAAACTATCGGCGAATTTGTGAGACCGAACGACATAACCAAATACTCATATAGAGCATACCTACTCTAAAAGGCTGTAAGAGGTATATCTTATGGTCTAACATGAAATTGATGATGACCAAATCTCAAATAAATATTCGAGAACACCTAGGCTCCTTGAAGATGATCAAAGAGATCATCAATCCTTGTCAAGAGATATCCGTTCTTGACCATCAACAAGTTCAACTTCCTATAATCCACACAAAGTCTGAGGGTACCATTCGACTTTATTGAAAAAAGGACAGAAAAACCCCAAATATAAGTAATGGTTCATATGAAACCCTTTTCCTATTATTCCTCTAACTACTTCTTGAGCTCCTATAACTCTGGTGTAGCCATCCTATATAGAGGAATGGACACCCGTGCCACTCCTAGAACAAGTTCAATAAAGCAATATACCTCTCACTCTCGAGGTAAACCTGAAATGTCATCTAGAAATAATTAATTGAAATGATCAACCACTAGAGGAAAGTTCATTTGTGAAGTCCCCTGGTCATCTAGATATAAACTAGAAATCAGGGCCGTAACTCCTCCCAACCTATGATGCTCAGGTCCAGCTCTGCTTTCCTGGACATCCCATTCACACTTTTGTAGAAAATACCTACCCTCTGGTGGTGTGAAACTCACCCTATGATGATAGTAGTCAACAAAGTCTTGAAAGAAGACCAACCGGTCTATTCCAAGAAGGATATTGAAGCCTGTAATTTCTAAGACATAGAGGTCCCATATGAAGTGACACCCACAAACCTCAAGAGGGAACTCCTTGAACTGAAGTACACTATCCATCCTAATCCCCAAAAGAGTGTCTAGAATCATAATATACCCAAAAGTAAAGATACAAATTTCAAGGCTCTCCACAATAATAATAGTTATAAATGTACGGTAATCCCATACATCAAAAAGATAAGAAGCTAAGATGAAGGAAACTAAAATCGTACCTCTAACTATAGAGGGTATGGGATCCTTCTCTTATTATGTTTTCTCCACTACTAAAATATGACCTATACCATGGCCCTTCAACCCTCCCTAACTACCATGAGAAATCCACCCTACTATCACTGAAAACATGTAGCCTAATTACCATGGACAAGACCTCCTCCTTGGCATGAATGGAATGTCAAACTCCAGTTAACTAACTGATGACAAATTGGTAGTCCTGATCCTAAATATAGAGTCATAACAGAACCCATGTCACCTACTTCTGGTGAGAAAAACTGGCTGAAACTCTGAATATTACCCATCTTACCACAAGATCGGCCCTCAACTGGGTCCTTCGGGCAATGTGGTCTCGTATTCCCACTCTTCCCACACTAGTATCATACCACCTGGATACCAAAAGAAACATCATGTGAAATCCCTACGGTGCATCCTTCTATCTATTTAAGGAGTACCATCCCTATATGATGAACTTCCCTTGCTCGTAGCTCCCAAAACCCATCGATTATGCTTAGTAATCAGATCTTCGTTCACTATAGGAGTCACTAAAGTCATCCTGAAGACATTCACCTATGATTAGATGTCATACCTAAGACCATCCTCAAACCACCTAGCCAAAGATAACTTGTTGCCTCCATGAACCAGTATGAAGCGCCGAATCTCTATAAAACAAGATGAGTACTCCATCACTAAAAGAGTGCCTTGCTCGAAGTGCATGAACTCTCAAGATCGATCAGGGCTCAATGTCTTGGGGTAGAAGTGTTCATATAAGTTCCTCTAAAAGTATTTTCAAGTCTCATCCCGATGATGTCATACCTGTGAGATAACATCCCACCATATCTCAGAGTTATCACATAGCATGTACATTAAGAGCTTCACCCTCATCTCTGAAGGTGTCTCCAGATGCTCAAAGATAGCAAGAATGTCCTCGAACCATGACTCTATAGCCTATGGTCCCCCATCCCATGAAATAGTGGGATGTTGCTGCTGTTGGAACACCCGTGTCAACTATTCCATATATGGGGTAGGATGTGATGCTATCTAAAAGGTCTGTAACATCCTAAAAAAGACTTCCTCAAACTTTCCATTCACACCTGCATCCGATCTAACAGCAGGTGTGAAAATGGGCATGATGGGAGGGTCTACCGATAGTCCTTGATATACCATTTTTATTGTCTGATAATTTCCCTGTATCTGGTGTACAACTTGAGGACGTATTCATGGAATGACTCTACAAGGTGAATCACACATCTTAGTTTAGGATTATTAAGGAAAAAAACCTAGAAGTTCAAGAAAATAATAGGATAAGAAACATTCATGTTTTGAAAAACAAGGTTACATGGCGTGTATAACCCCTACACGACATATTCCCTTAAGATTTTAACATGGCATGTACATCTTCCAAACCTGGTCCTACAATACCCATACACACAGTGTGTTACTCTTTAGACACATTGTGTACTTGAATTTTACCTCCTTCCTAGGTTCCTCTACATGGATAGAACTACACGGTTCTCTCCCAGGTAACTCTACATGGCATGTTCACCCTAGACACAACATGTACTGCAAATGTTCTAGCTTCCCGTGTCATTAGTCACACGGTCAGATACACGATCAACTATACACGACATTCAGAAATGATACATGACGTGTATAACCTAAATATCATCCACCTATGTCATTGGTCACATGACCAGATACATAGTTCATTACAACACAACATGTACAATCCGGACATGTCATGTTCTAACAAATATTTTCCATCCCCATGTCTCTGCTCACATAGTAAGTTACATGGTCAATTAATACACATCAAGTACTCTAATAACACGATGTGTACTTAGAAAAGTTTTTTCTTCCAGAATAGAAGAACACATAGTGTTTTTTCATAACATCACACGCCCTGTTGTCTTGGTTCTTGGAAAGTAGGCCTATAAAACTTCTCCAAAACCCTTAAAAACATAGAATTTTTTCCAAGTCATGAAAAATTACCACCTATGAGAGCCCACACTCCCAAAAATCAATGTTTAGAATCCTTATTCATATCATCTCTTGAAAAAATTCAATTAAAGTTCAAACATGATCACCCAAATTTCAATCAAAGAGGGTCCATAACACCTTAGGGGAAAAAGTTTGGTGTCTATCCAAATGAAACATTAAAATTTTCAATACCCTATCAAATATTAGGTATTCTATCATGTATTCTATCACAACATCATGCATATCTAGCACAAAATCTATCACAACAACAGGCAATCAACAATGCACCCTAAATGAAATGAAAAAATGAATGAAATGTGATCTCTATCAAGTGCCTATCTGATGTATGAGATGGAATACCCTCATATCACCGGTATGCAACATAAATAAAACCACAATGACATAAATCATAATAGCAAAAAACAAGTGCATCACCCAATAGTGAAATCAAATCAACTGTAACAATTGAAAAACCAGAATAATTGAAATATTTGAGGTAACATGGATTTTCCCTTTACACGGGTTAGATACTCCTAGGAACAGATTATTTACAACTACCTATTCCTTCCTATCCATGTCTATATGATCCAAACAGTAAGTCCAAGAAGAACATAAACTCCTTTGATACTACTTTGTAATGTCCTGGCTCCGAGTTCCACCCTGAGGTGCCCCAGACCCGGTTGGTCACATGACCTCAAGCACATTTCCCAAAATGATAAAGGCTACTGACTAGTAGTGAGGTATAAGGTCTGATAATGTGGAAAATATTCACTCATTGGTATAGTATACATAGTAGAATAATAAAAATTAAATAATAGCCGAAGCAGTATTAACATACAATATAAGTAAACAACAGATGAATGGTAGAAAATAACCAACTGGAGAATATATATAAATGATGCATGTCATATGTGTTCAGGAAAGTAGAAAAAAAAGACACAATTTTGGAAATATAGTACTAAAACCAAAGTACATAATAACAATAACACAAATAGCATCACAATCCACATCTTGGTCCCATACTCTATAGCTCCAACAGAAATCAAGTACCTGATGTAAGAGGGCACTTTCCCTTATCTATACCTGCAACCATATAATATGTTTTGTTTCAAAAGAATCAACCAAATAGTGTGTGAGAAGAATCCTAGAATGTAACCACCAAAATATATATTCCTACCTATCAGTGAATATCTATAGCATGTAATATACAAAATGAAGTAATAAACTAGGAAGTAGTCAAAAGTAAACAATCATACAGTTTTCAATTACATTCATTTACATTCGTTAATTACTCAATCCATTGAATAATGAAATATTGGAATATATCCTAAGCTATGTACCCCTTGTGTAATAGAAAAATAGATGTCTCAATGACCATCTAACAAACATGCAATATGAGGTCCAATATTGTTCTTTTGCTTGGCAGGCTTGTCACATTCATGAAACTTTAAAATGAAACCCTCTGGGAATGTTCTCATAGCCTAACCCCTTTGGTTTAACATATCATAAATTCAATAAATAACATCCCTCTAGGAAATATCACACAATCTAACCCCTTTGGCCCCACATAGCACTAATCATTTACAAATGACCACCTGGGTAGCTCTCACAATCAATACCCCTTGGTCTTCTAAGCAACAATAAATTATAATGACCACCTGGTAGCACTCACCACCAATTCCCTGAGGTCCAACATTTATTTAATAATGACCCTCTGGGTAGCTCTAATAGTCTAACCCCTCTGCTCTATGACCACCTGGAAGCTCTCATAGTCAATACCTCTGGTAAAAAATAACAATAATTCATAATTAAATGACCCTACCTTGAGAGTCTCTCACAATAAAATTATCCTTGTTCATACTTTCACAATGAGAAACACATGTATCTCAAATAAATTGTAACTCCATCCTAATAACATGATGCATGGAAAATAATTTAATCTTTACAAGCATTCTAGACCAAACAGCCAATAATCAATCAAACACGGGAAGCACACCCATAATCAAGTTAATAAACCTTATTCATAATCAATAAATCTTTCTCAATCAAACACACAATATAAGGTCTTAAACAGGGTTAAATTCCATAACATGTAATACCCTAAACATGATTATTTGGCACTTTTAGCATATATAATCCAAAGACAACCAAAGAAAGGCACATACCACCTACCTTGATGTTGTATGAAGAAAACTCTTGAACGTTGGCCCTTGAATCTGCCTATAATGACATAGATCTATAAAAATGATAAAAACAATCATCCTTGAATAACCCATAAGAGAATAATAATCAGAAAGATAGGATCTAGGGAAAGATATAACTCACCGGTGGGAATCCATCTCACCTGGTAGCGTCTCAATCAGAGCTCATATGGTGGAACGGGATGAGCTCGAAGATCTTCGGCATTACATCGCTCTTCTGTACAAACTGAGGGGAGAAGAAGAGTGTTATGGATGTGAGATGTAGCCCCACACAAATTTATCAAATTAAAATAAAATTACATGGCATGTTCATTTAATACACATGCCATGTACTAGCCTCAACCCTCACCCACTTTAGATGGTCTTCCATATCAACCACATGGCCTTGTACTCAGTTGTTACATGACCAGTACACGACATGTACTTATAAAATCTTCCCTTTCTTCTATTTTCCTAAAAAAAACCTGAAATAAAGATCCATAACTGAAATTAATATCTAGGTTCTTACATTTGCATATATTATTTTAATGTTTAACCTAAAAATTAGGAATTTAGTTTTATAAAATTATTTAATTATTTGAAGTTATTATGTAAAAATTAATTATTATGACCAATTATAATTTTTATGAAGAAAATAAATTTCCGGATTGAATACTAATTTTTTTCAAGAATTATGAAAATGGTAACATATTATATATAGTAAAATGATTTATAAACTCATAAGAAAAACATATTTATAATGAAGGTATTCTTGAATATTATTTTTTCTAATTAAGAACCTCTTCCCCACTCAAAATTACCATCCTTAACCATTAAGGAATGAGAAATTGAAAATATGCACACACAAACTCATCTATAAAATGACCCCTCTTCTACCCATTCCCCAAAACGTTTTTAGTATAATATTGAATATCATCCAATATTTCTTCATGTAAATTATACTCTCACATTTTTTATATTCTTGTCATGATATGGAGGGCTAAAATCTCCATTATGATGGAATTTTTATGAGATCGAGTGACTCTATCAACTTACATAACTAGTTTTCCTCTATATTTCCCATTTATTATATCATTTAAACTCTCCTTAATTATAATTAATAACTATAATTATTTATGATTAAAGTTACTATTATTATTGTTTCCCTATGAAATTGGGGATAACCTCCTTGATTAAAGGTTCAAACATTCCAATCGGTTTCTAACGGGTTTGTTCGTAAAACTGGAAACTTCCAATGATTCCACATCCATTTGGACCTACTTTCCAAAGGTAGGCACTCATTAGTTTGTGGACTGATGAGGCTTAGAAATTTGCATCGGTCGAGAGGATGGGAGGTCAGACTCATCACACCTTTTTGAGGGGAATTATTGTCTACTCAGGGAATCTCTTTATAGATTTAAGTTATGTTCGTGAATCCTTATTACATTACCAAGTATAAAATGATATTTCCTTCAGATCTGACAATCAATGATTAAATTTATAGGAAATTTAGAGAATCCTTTATATGTATTCGAGGTTCTTCATCGATAGAGAATCATCTGTATTTATTAGAGATTCTTTTTCAATGGTATCCTTCGACACAATTATATAGAAGTCTCTTGGTCATTATGATGAGCATGCTAGTTTTAAAGCCACTCAGTGGGGCACTTGAAGTTTATTGTCATTCAGAAGGACATGGATTATTTCAGAGTTGGGATCGAACCCGTAGATGGGATACCTACATATCCTTTGTTTAGAAAAGGAATTAGAACCCACATAGTTCGAGTAAGGGAGTATGATGTTTATGATTGATGGCTCAAAGAAATATGTCATAATTACTTTTACAATCTAAGCTCACGTGAGGCATGCTTGGTGTGAGAAAAAAGAGGTATTGGTAAAAACCAGACAATTGTGCCACGAAAGATGCAATCATAAGAAATAATTTGGGGCTTATGTATGTATGATTTCCCATATAAATGAAGATTAGGATTTACTTCAGGGAAGAAATCCAGGAACAAGGTCCATAAAGGTATATGTGCTTCATGGAGATTTGAATACTCTAACTTGGGGATTACTCCTGAAAAGGAGGCCAAAATTAGGATAGGACTTATGATTGGGTTTTACACCTGAGAAGGAATCCCATATCAAAGGTAAATTAGGACTGGTTAAGAGAAATTAAGACTGTGGCTTACTCCTGAGAAGGAGGTCCAGGTTAAGGGACTTGAAAAATTAAGGGACTTGGGGCTTACTTCTGAAGAGGATGCTCATATTTGAGACTAAGGATTACTCCTAAAAAGGAGGCCCAGGTAAAGAGAATTATGGTTGGGGCTTAATCCTGAGGAGGATTCCCAAATTAGGGGACTTGGGGCTTACTCCTAATAAGGAGGCCCAATTAAGAGAACTTGGACTGGGGCTTACTCCTGAAAAGGAGGCCCATATTTGAGAATTATTACTGGGGATTACTCCTGAAAAGGAGGCCCAGGTTAATGAGGACTTGAGACTTATTCCTTAGGAGGATGCCCAGTATTGAGAATTATTACTGGGTCTTACTCCGGAAAAGGAGGCCCGGGTTAAGAGAATTATGGTTGGGGATTACTCTTAAGGAGGATGCCAATATTTGGGAATTTTAAGATTGGGGCTTACTCCTAAAAAGGAGGCCCATATTTGAGAATTATTACTGGGGCTTACTCCTAAAAAGGAGGCCCAGGTTAATGAGGACTTTGGACTTATTCCTGAGGAGGATGCCCAGTCTTGAGAATTATTACTGGGGCTTACTCCTAAAAAGGAGGACCAGGTTAAGAGAATTATGGTTGGGGCTTACTCCTAAGGAGGATGTCCATATTTAGGAATTGTAAGATTGGGGGTTACTCCTGAGGATTCCCAGATTGGGGGACTGGGGGCTTACACCTAAAGAGGATGCCCAAAATTAATGGAAATTATGACTAGGACTTGCTCCTAAAAAGGAAGCCCATGTTTAGTGGTTCTCTCATCTTAAAGGATGAGGTTGAATGAATGAAATCTCAATCTTTAGTGACATAAAGATGTGTAAATCACTAGGTTTTGAGAGATATTCCATGGAGTTCCTTTCAGATAAGGAAGTAAAATCAATAAATCATGCCATAAATGGTTTTGAATAGTGTCTTGAAGACTGAATCTTGAATATGAGAGGTGGAATGGCATAAGAAGGATTAAATGGGCAAGAAAGGCACCCAAAAAGGTAGGGGCACGCAAGTCCTGGCAGTCGAGCAAGTACTGCGTGTGTGTTCAAGTCCTGGTCGCGCATGTTTACCTATGTGACACATGGGTACTTGCGCATTTGTAAACCAGCATGGTAATACTTGGGCGATCCTTGACCAATGCCTTTAGAATTATCCTGAGGTACTTCCAGAAGAGAGGCACACAAGTTTTGGTGAGGAAGTAGGGTGGCACTCAAGTATGTTCATTTCCCTTAAGGGTAAAACACCTTAGGCACGCAAGTGTTAGTTAATTCTAACACTCAGACCTTACTCCTCTTGTTTAGACCTTCCATTCTAGGTAAAGAATTACCTTAGAAGTGTTCGGAAGACCTGAAAAAGAGACTTGGGTGTTCAGATCTCTAAATCTGAATTCTGGAAAAATTCCTCTCAAAATGGGGGCCCCACAATGTCTATTTATATGCTGGAGAAGACCCCGGGCAGTTATCACTTAGGGCGCACAAGTCACTTGCGTGACCATTAGGCGTCGCGCAAGTGGACTTGCGCGATAGTGATGGAACTTGCGCGGCACATTTGCATTTGAAGCCTTGTTCATGCCTTTGTCTATTTTTGAGGTTTTCTTCAGAGGATGAATCAATCTGTGCTAAGTAATTTCCCTTTCCATTCTTTTTAGACAATGTGACGAAAAGGAGTGTCAACAATAGTCCCCCCCTCAGAGTTGGATCTGAAAGAAATGAGGAAGTGACTCTGAGGAAAAGAAGAAAACTCAAGGAAAGGCGGCGCACAAGTGTTCAGTGCGCCACACTTAGCGCGCAGGTTCGAGTCGCACAGCGCTGGAGCGTGCCGGCTGTAGGCGCGCAGGTGGGTAGCTTGGCCTATAAATACGCGGTCATTTGCCGCACATAGCATTTGATTTCTGGATTCTCAAGATCTCGCCGCGTAGGTCACCTTTGCCGCACAAGTCTCCCGTTTTCCGCTGTTTCTTCGCGGTCACGCCGCTGTCAAGGTAATAGGACTTGCGCGGTGATACTTGCACGACAGAAACTTGCGCGACACATTAACACTTGCGCGACACATCCATACTTGCGCACCATGTTTAAACTTGCGCGCCTTAATTCCTTTGACATTTTTTCTGAAATTCCTTCACAAATTTTATGAAAAATAAACTTACTTAAAAGTTAATTTAATCAACTTTTGTGCAGAATCAATGGCTCTTAGAATCGGAATAGCTGATGAACTGGCTAGAAAGTGGATTGATGATATGATGAACATCATTGGCCATGATTATTATATCGTCAAAATTAGAACTCTTTCGGATTTGGCTAAGTATCTGAAGAAATATCATCGCGACTTCCCCCAAATAATTTATTTTCCTTTGTATGGCTATGGTCATCTGTGAGAAGTTACTATTCCAGAAGCAAAGAAATATCTCCCATTTTCATGGTTTCAGAATTATACCAACTTTGCTTCAGCAAATATCTCAGGTGGAGGAGTATTTCTAAGTGCTGGAACAGTGGAGAAGGCCCACATGATGAATCATAGCCCTTGTACGTCAGATCTGAAACCTCATACACCTAAGCTGCAACCACATTGTCATCCTTCAATCTTATGAAATGCTCAAATGTATCAATCCAAAGGATGGATGAAAAGTCGGGACTTCTGTCCTGGGGGAGGTGTGGAGCCAACTTGGATGTGGGCATACTGGGTGCGACAATCCTATGCAGAGTTTGTTGAGAATCTGAAAGGAGTGGCGATATACGAAGCTGTCTGGGGTGGGCAAACATATGTTTACAGACATGATAACTTTGTGCCAGAGATACTCAGCCACTGGAGCCCAAAAACTAATTCTTTCCATCTGACTCATGGGGAAGTAGTCATCAGTCTGTGGGATGTCCATAAGATCTCATGGGCTCCAATTTTGGGTGACATGTATGATGAATTCATTCCTCCCAAGGTGACTTGGAATGATTCATAGAAGACTCCTGCTTTAGCTTGGGAATTATTTAAAATCTTCCACAGGCTCAAGAGTTCAGAGACCTCATTAACTCATTCTAGAAAGGATATTCATCCAGAGGAGTGGATGAATATATTTATTATTGAGAAGAAATAGAAGGAGCCAAAGGAGAAAGAGCCGAAGGAGAAAGGAACCAAGAAAAAGAAATCCAAGGATAAGAGGCCCAAACATCCTACCACCTGCCCAAAACCTGAGAAGAGGGGTGCTCTTGGAACATTCTGGCCAACTCTAAAAGCATGAGAGTTCGAGAAGTGGGGATATGAGGTGAATCAAAGGATCCCAAAGAAGACTTGTCTGGAGGGATTCTTGGAAATGTTTCTCAGCATTTATCTCTTTCCAGTTAGGGATTCGAAGGGAGGTGTCAGGCCAGGGACCTTCGTCATTGCGGCAAAGTTGGCTGAGGGAAAAATGGTTGGGTTGGCTACCCCCATTTTAGAAAAGATTCACAGGAGTTTACTTCATGTATTCATGGGTAAATATACTTTAAGAATAGTGGGACCATTCCATGTTTTATGGGGATGGATCGCCACTCACTTCAAGACTTACAATGTATAGAATGGATTACAAATTCCTGGAAGTTCTTTCAGGCCGTTAGTGAAATCATTCTCTGGATTTTCTCCATTAGATGTTAATGCCTATGACATGAAAGTGAGGTTGAGCATGTTTAAAGAATTCAACTTCTTTCCTTATGGATATCCACCAACCGGGCAGTTTGTTGATGATGGAACAACCCATTTGGATTTGAGGGCATACATGCTAGCTTGTAGATACGGTGTGCTAGTTTCTAGGATTGACAGAGAAATTATATGCGAGGCCTATTCTACATATAGATTTGCACGTCAATTTAAGTGTATGCAACAGATTGCTATATCTCCCCCAGTACATGTCAGGTTAGAGAAACATCTGATGGTTGCTCAACAACTGTGGCTACTGACATCAAGGGAGAAGACCGGGGTGGTATTTGATCTACCAGTCGAAAAAGAGGCACATAACCTGAATACATATTATGCTGAGCACTGGATAACATCATGACCAAAAGGGGTACTTAATCCCCTAGTTTATTAGGTGGGTAAAAGGAAGAGGACTGTAAATAAAGAAACCCTCCCTCATGAAGGTGATGCTTCACCACCTGAAGCTAATTCACTGGATTCCCATGATGGGGATGATGAGGCACAACCAGTGGAAAAGCGGTTTTGTGCCAGATATAATCCTCCGTTTAGAATTAAAAGACCCACTCCATCAACTCCTGGTGAGTTACTTCATTGTGGAAATTTTATCACTACTACTTTATAAAGGAATAAGTCTTATTTTCTTATTCTCTATCTATAGTTGCAGGAGATGAGAAGAAACTGAAATCAAATATTGTAGGGCCTTCCTCGCAGCCTTCATATCTAAGACCAGAGGCTATCCAAACATGGAAGGCTTTATATTGTGGTATTGAGACCGCCTATCTGGATTTGTGTGAGGGCCTATAACTTCCTAGAATAGGAAATATTCTGGCTTCTATAGATATCCAATATGAGGATAACCCCAATGAAGTATGTGCTTACATTAGAGAGCTGGAGATGCTCATATATGCCACTGATGAGTCCGTTCCTATCACCAGGAGGGTGAAGGAAATGATTGATCATGGAACTACTGAAGGGGCTGGTGGTTCTGGAGATGAGGAGTGGCATGACTATGTGTCTCCTAAAGATGTAAGTTTTCTTTCCTTATTTTCTTTGAAACTTGATTCGAGTCGAAGCTTTGTTACTTAAGGAAGTTATTTTCTTCATCTTGTAGCTTGCAAAGAAAGGAACTGAGGTTCCTTCGCCACAATATAGCCTTGGTGGTACTGCCTCGGGGCTGCTGCCGATTCTCCTCACGAACTGGGCGAGATATCTCCAGGACAACAAGCCATGAATGAGGATCTAGAAACAACTTTTCATTCTCCAATCTAGGTTCCAATAAGGGAGACTTCCAATACTCCCAAAAAACCAAAGAATCAAAGGCAATTAAAGAGGAAGTCCACAGGTAAATGCTTCATTAGCAGTGCTAAGTCCTTCGGGTAATCATGAGTCTATACCCATGAAAAGGTTACTCAAATTTCTAGGGATTGTAGGGGCTTCTTAAATTTCTCCCTGAGGGAAAGGACTGATCCTCCTTCAAGGACCACATAGGGTGCTGTGGAACAATCACAAATTCAAGATGACTTGGATGCTCCTAGAGAAGAGCTAGCATCTGTTCCCACTATCCCTCCTGCTGCTGTTGCAAGAAGAGAAGAACCTGTTTATGATAAGTTAACAATGCTTCGTAAAAATGTTTAATGAACCACCGACTGACTTCCATTCTGTGATACTTCAGGTTCAACTCCTGCATTAGAGCTTCTAGCGGCTGTTGCAACTAATGTCATTATTTTATCTGAAGATGTTGTCCAGGGTCAGGGGTTGTAGGACGTAAGTCATCAAGAAGACACATCAAACGCTCCCACTGGTGAGACTAACCACGATTCTGAAATATCATTGGATGAAATGATGAATCGTGGCATGTCTTTCGAAGAATTTTATGATCATTCTAAGTTATCATGTGACTTAAAATACCTTGGGCGTGAGTGTTATCCTTCACCTAGTAAATTTTCTTATAATTTACACTTCTAATCATGACTGAAAATAATATACAGTTCCATCCATAGAAGCTGTTGAACTACCAATGCCTGAAGAGGGTGTGAACATTGATGTTAACCCTACTATTGCAGAAACATTAGATCAAGTAGATCTAAACCCAGTAAACCCTCTTGAGACCCATCTTGAAGATCCTGTTGAGACTGGGAAATATGGGGAGGAGTCTTCTCAGGTTTCTGATCTACCTTTGGGTAAGGGATAACAATATCTGTGATTGTACTTAATTTCCAAGACAATCGATTCTTTTGTTATCCTTTGAAACTAACCAAAGCTTTCAATTAATGATACGGGGCCATCAACTGCAGTGACTAGATCTAGAGGTGAGGCCCCAACCTCTTACCCAATGGGAATTGAAAGAAAAGAAGCACAGGTTAGGGGGGAAGGAGCAGAACAGGGCACTTCCTTAAGTGCATTAATCCCAACTTACATGCCCCCCCTGTGATGATGATATTGAATCAGACCCAGAGGTGCTTAAGGCTCTCATATTCTCGCGACATAAGTCATGGAACAAAATATGGAAAATCATATCTGAGGTGCCTTTAGAAGAGCTATCATCTAAGATCCCTCGATTTTCGTCCCAGTTTATCATGATAGGACTTGGCAGTTTTGGATACCAAGAGATCCATACTGCGGTGAAACAAGTCATATTTTGGAGGGAGCAGGAGCAAAGGTTTCATGAATATCTTACCAGGGTGAAACTGTCAGTCAACATCGGTGAATTTGAGGCTACAGTATCCCGAGATGAGGCTGACTATGCTGCCAGGATGAAGGAGCTGAAGCATAAGATCAAAGAAAAAGTCATCCAGAAGATGCACCTTCAGCAACAGTTAGATGCTGTTACTGGGGAACTTGACCAACTCAATAATTCACTGGTGGGAGTTCAAACGAATGGTATGGAGACCATTGTGGATGCCAAGAAAGCACTCCATCAGGATGAAAATAGTGAAGTTGGTCGAGTGAATGAGCTTCAAGTAGCTGCTAATGAAGCTCGGGATGCAGTTCATCAATTGAAGACTTATGTTGACAGTATTTTGTAATTTCTTGAAAAAGAGAAGAGGCTCCAATATGTGGATGTCCCTATAATTCTTTTGCATCAAATGGAAAGAATTCTTTCATCTTAAATCACTTGTTCATGTATTTTCCTGCTACCTGCTTTAAATTTTACCTAAGCCAATGGGCCTAGTAAGCATAGTTTGATTTTTAATAGGATTAATGTAAATAACCCTACAAACTTTGAACCTTTTAATTGCTCAATATTACCTAAATCATACAAAATGTATGTTTAGTGAGCTGGAACTTGACTTTTATACAGAGTTCCTTTGTCTTTTGTGGGCAGTTTAAAGTCATTCACGTCGGACATAAAAAAGGATAATGTTTAAGGTCGAAATATCTTTGACCAAAATGGATTAAAATTGACTCAATTCCTTGACAATTTATCTAAAAACATATTACCATACTCAAGTATGAGGGAAAATATGTAAACTATGACTTAAGAATATTTGAATACGAGGAATGATATGAAAAAGGGCTAAAAGGCATTAGAAGAAGCAGTTCCCAAGAATGAAGTTACCATTATTTAACAAACCCGTTAGGGGGTTGAATTATGCAGGGCCACCTAAGGGCATTGGCTGCATAGTCAAATAAATAGCATCTTTTGGCTGACAGGTCCGTTATATAGACTACTTATGCAAGGCCACCTAAGGGCACGTGCTGCATAGTCAGGAAAAAGAACTCTCAGAAATTTACTTTTCTAGTGCTAAAAAGCCAGTGAAAGTTTATGGAGATTCGAATTTTCCAAAGTATAGAGTTTTCTGTATGGAAAGTGGTACTTGAATATGGATAAGATATTTCCAAACAAGATTATCAAAGAACTGGATGAATATCACTCTTACGAAGGTCTGACCCAAATGTAGGGAAGGAGAATATAAACCATAGAATTGAATACTTTCAGATCATGAAAAAGGATATGGGACAAATATTTTAAGGATGTATATTTTTTCGGATCCCTACATACTGTCATTTAAGACCAATAAGGACAAAAGAGGCTTTCTTCCCAAGAATGAAGTTAAAATTATTCAAAAAAACCGTTAAGGGGTTGAATTATGCAGGTCCACCTAAGGGCATTGGCTGCATAGTCAAATAAATAGTATCTTTTGGCTAACAAATCTGTTATGTAGACTGTTTATACAAGGCCGCCTAAGGGCACATACTGCATAGTCAGGAAAAAGAACTCTCAAAAGTTTGACATTTTTGTGACTAGAAGTCAAGAAAAGATTTATAAAGATCTGAAAATATTTAAGGTTAGGATTATGAAACATAAAGATGGGTATTGTCCAATGTATACAGAGGTACACAGATCAATGCTAACCACAATCATGTTGTGGCTGGGTCCTGAATGGAAATTTTGGACTTCACTATGTATCCTATAAGGATGGGAATCAAGCCATACATAGTTCTTGAACTACAGTTTAACGTCGTGTGGGACAAAATGATTAGAGATCTTAGTTTAGGGTCATAGAGCTTGGACCATTATAATAAATACATAGTGTGTGTTTTCATGGGGAATTTTCAGCCAAGGGAATACAAGTGTAATTTGGGGTTAGGTTTATAGACTTGGGGCTAGATTCGAGGGACACTCGAATGTTCTTACATATCCCATAAGGATGGGAATCAAGCCCACATAGTTCTAGAAATACCCTCTATACAGATTTGGTTCGTACATGTGAAGGGTGAAAGAGGACTTTAGTGCAACGATGGTTTAACCCAAGATAAAAGGTTCGGGCATTGCCTTGTATGCACTTAGTCTTTGGAATAAAACATTATTGAAAATCAATGTAAATAATGATTCCCTATAAGGTGAGGGTGTCAAAGAATATTGTAGTTTATTGTCATACAGGACAAAAGTGTTGTATAGTTTAACGTCGTCTAGTAAGGAAGAAAGTGAACCAATGTAAATATATTGATTCTAGAGGTGGTTTCACGAATCAACATCATATGAGATGGAGGTTAACCGATATGAAGAGATTGGTTTTGGTCTTGAACCTTGGGAGGTTGCTTACGTACCCAGCCTAGAAGGCATGGATCCAAGTCCACGTAGTTCAATTAAAGAATGAATTAGTGATCAAGTTGTTCTTGGGGACAACGACCTAAAATATGGTGTTGGGATTTACACATGGTTAATAGCCCAAAGTGAGTGTTATGGTTGAAGTTTTCTCTAAGCTCACGTGAGTCATAATTGATGTGAGAAAGAAGAGGTAGCAACAACCCTAACGATAAACTGTTTAATGTCATGTAGGACATATAAAGGTACTATGCAGTTTAAAGTCTTGCAGTTAGGAATATTGGTGCTGCACAGTTTAGTGTCATGTAGCAGGGACAAAGCACAGTTTAATGTCATTTAGGACGTATTAAAGGACTTTCTGTATAGTTTACCGTCATGTAGTTAGGACGATGGGGACAATATAGTTTAATGTCATGTTGGAAAAAAGGGGAACTTTGCAGTTTAATGTCATGCAGTGAGGACAAAAGAGTCATCATTTAACATCATGTTGGACGTATTAGGGACTTTTTCACAGTTTAACGTCATGTTGGACAAAAAAGGGATGATACAGTTTAACTTCATGTTGGACGAAAGTGCAAATAGTTTACGGTCATATGCATGGACCGTGGATGATGTAGTTTAATGTCTTGATGGACGTAAGGGACTTGCAAATAGTTTAGGGTCATATGCATGGACCGTTGGTTATGCAGTTTAACGTCTTGCTGGAGGGTGGTGCAGTTTAAGGTATACTGGACCAAGGTGCAGTTTAAGGTCATACAGGACCGTGGTGTAGTTTAAGGTCATACTGGACCAAGGTGCAGTTTAAGGTCATACAGGACCATGGTGCAGTTTAAGGTCATACCGGACCAAGGTGCAGTTTAAGGTCGTAGAGGACCATGGTCCAGTTTAAGGTCATACAGGACCTTGGTGCAGTTTAAGGTCATACAGGACCATTGAGCAGTTTAAGGTCATACAGGACCATGGTGCAGTTTAAGGTCATACAGGACCATGGTGCAGTTTAAGGTCATACAGGACCATGGTGCAGTTTAAGGTCATACAGGACCATGGTGCAGTTTAAGGTCATACAGGACCATGGTGCAGTTTAAGGTCATACAGGACCATGGTGTAGTTTAAGGTCATACAGGACCATGGTGCAGTTTAAGGTCATAGAGGACCATGGTGCAGTTTAAGGTCATACAGGAGCATGGTGCAGTTTAAGGTCATACAGGACCATGGGGCAGTTTAAGGTCATACAGGACCATGGGGTAGTTTAAGGTCATACAGGACCATGGTGTAGTTTAAGGTCATACAGGACCATGGTGCAGTTTAAGGTCATACAGGACCATGGTGCAGTTTAAGGTCATACATGACCATGGTGCAGTTTAAGGTCATACAGGACCATGGTGCAGTTTAAGGTCATACAGGACCATGGTGCAGTTTAAGGTCATACATGACCATGGTGTAGTTTAAGGTCATACAGGACCATGGTGATTCATCTTGTGTTTATATAAAATACTTCTTCAAAAATCTGGCATTGGTTGGAGTATTGATTAGTTCTCCATCCATCGAGATTAATGAATAATCTCCATTGGAGTAGACCCTATGTATTGAGTAAAGTCCTTACCATTTTGGCTCAAGCTTGGGAGGTTTCTTTCCTGGTATCATTGGAGTTCTGAGAACTAATACCAATTCTCCCTGAGTGAATGAACAAAGATGAACTTTTTTGTTGAAAGCCCATGCTATTCGATTCTGATAGACTTCCAAGTGGTGAAAAGTGCACAATCTTTTCTCATCTAACTGTTCCAATTCATTCAATTGATTTTGAGATTGTTCATCTATAGATGACTGATCACAAATGGCTACTCTGAGAGAGGGTAGTTGAACTTAAATGGACAAGACTTCTTCCGTTCCATATACCAGTGAATATGGAGTTGACCGTGTTGCAGTGCGGGTGGCAGTCCGATAAGCCCATAAAGCATGAAAGAGTTTATCAAGCCACAACTTATTATCTTTATCCACCATCTTTTGCAGTATATTTGACAGAGTCTTATTGAAGGATTCTATCTGTCCATTGGACACTGCATGATACCGAGATGAATGATTGGATTTGATGTTGTATTCTTGATACAACTTCTTCACCTCGGATGAACAGAAGTTGGTGCCATTGTCCGTCAATATGGTATGAGGGCACCAAATATGGTAATGATGTTAGACTTGATAAAGCTAACAATGCATTTATAACTAACTTCTTTGAGAGGTATTGCCTCTGCCCATTTGGAAAAGAAATTAGTAGCAGTAAGAATATACTCAAACTGCTTGGCCGTAGCTGAAGGGTAAGGTCCCACCACATCCATTCCACATGTGGAAAATGTCCATGAGTATTTAGGTATATGAAGAAACTATGGAGGTCGATGAATGAAGTTGGCATGTACTTGGCATGAATGAAACTTCTTTGTGAAATCAACAAAATCTTGTATCATTGAAGGACAAAAGTATCCAAGCCTTTGATTCTGATCAGACCGTCTATGTCCAGACTGGTGGGCACCACAGATTCCTGCATGCACTTCTTTCATGATAGCTATTGTCTCTTCCCCATCAATGAATCTGAAGAGAACTCAATCAGAACCATGTTCATAGAGAATTTTATATAAGTGATCTGGGCTATCATAAAGAGTAAAATTGACCACACGTCGCTGGATTTATTCTTTCTTGGCTCTATCAGGTGGAAGTGTTCCATTTTGAAGGTATTCTCTGATAGGTGACATCCATCCTGTAGTATGACCATACAGTTCAGTAATGGGACTAATTTCATTAATTTCCTCTGTTCTAATTTAAACATAAGGTGAAATTTCACGATAGTGGGCAATAATAATAGTTGTCTCATCCTGATTTGGATCTGCCAGAGTTGCGTCTATATTATCTAGTGCATCAGCTTGAGAATTTTTTGATCGCGGGACATAAGAAAATGTCAGTTTTGAAGGGAATTACGCCATTAACTCTCTAACATAATCACACAAAGGGATTAGTTCTTCTTTTCTGATGGCATAATCCCCATTGACTTGTTTGATTACTGGGTCTGAATCACCTTTCACCTTTAAATGATTCACTTGTGCTTGAAGCGCCAATTCCAAACCTGTGATGAGAGCTTGGTATTCTTCTTCATTATTGGTACCAACTTCCCATAATAAGAAGGAATAAGGTAACACTACCTTTTCTAGAGAAATGAGCACAATTCCTAAGCCAACATTGTTGAATTTGGGATTTTCCATTTTCCTCCTTGTTGGACTTCTGGAAGCATCATCAAAGTATATTTCCCATGTCTGAGGACTATCCAGAATAGAGAAGACTTCCTCATCAGGGAGTTCAATATCTGAAGATGTATCTTCCACTGAAGGGTGTTTAGCTAGGAAATCGGCCAGAGCTTGGCCCTTTATTGCCTTTTGAGACACATATTGAATGTCGAATTGCCGCAAAATAACTTCCCACCTTGCTAGACGTCCTGTAATCATTGGACAACTAAGGATGAATTTGAGCGGGTTATTTCAAGATACCAATTGGACCTCGTGATGTTGCAGGTAGTGTCTCAAATTCTGAAATGCAAAGATTAATGCCAGGAAACACTTCTCAATACTTGAATACCAGGTTTTTGCTTCAAGCATAGTCCGACTGAGGTAGTAGAGGCTTTTTTCATTCCCAGCATCATTCTTCTGAGCAAGAAAGGCACCTAATGATCACTCTAAGGCTGTCACGTAAAGGATAAGAGGCCTTCCTTCAACAGGTGGCATAAGTACCAGTGTACTCAAGAGATACTTATTGAGAATATCGAATGCTTCTTGACATTCTTCATTCCACTGGTAAGTGACTCGCTTTTTCATCAATTTGGTGAAGGGTTAACTTTTTCCTGCTAAATTGGAGATGAAACACCGAATATAGGCTAAGTGTCATTGAAGTCCTCTTAATTCTTTAAAATTTCTAGGAGGTGACATACCAAGGATTGAATTTGCCTTCTCAGGATCGACTTCAATACCACGATGGCGTACAACAAAGTCGAGAAATTTTCCTGAGGTTACCCCAAAAGCACATTTTAAGGGGTTCATCTTCAAATTATGTTGTCGAAGCTTGTAGAATATGACTTCCAAATCAGCCAAGTGATTAGAATGTTGTTTGGATTTAACCACCAAATCATCTACATAGCATTCAAAAAACTTCCCTAAGAAGGGTTTGAAGATACGATGCATGGAATGCTGATATGTTGTGCCTGCATTCTTTAAGCCAAAGGGAATTACCTAGTAGCAAAACACACACTGAGGGGATCTGAAGGCTGTGGATTCCTCGTCTTCTAGGGCCATATGGATCTGATTATATCCAGAATATCCATCCATAAAGTAAAGTGCTTCATAACCAGCTGTTGCATCAATTAAAAGTCCTGTAATCGGAACTGGGAAATCATCCTTATGACAATGCCGATTAAGATCTTTGAAATCGATGAAAACTCTAATTTTTACATTCTTCTTCTTTACAGGGACAATATTAGCCAACCAGTTGGGATAATAAACTTCTCTGATGAAGTTAGCTTTGATAAGCTTATCCACTTTAGCTACAATTTTGAATCATAAGTTGGGTGTGTTTTTCTCGCGGCTTGCTTGAATCCTCGATGTTCTTCTGGTAAACCCAAATGATGAGTAGCCACATCAGGATCAAGCCTATGAATTTCTGTATAGTTCCAAGCAAATATATCTCTATTTTTCTTTAAAAAGGAAATATACATATATTGTTCTTCAAGAGTCATGGCCGTACTGATTAAAGTGGTGCGTGAATCTTCTTTTGTACCTAGATTTATTTCTCTGAGTTCATCCACGGTGGTAGAGATACCCTCTTCAAATGCTGGGGGAGAATCTCTAAGATCTTCCTCTTCTTCTTCATCAGGTGTTATTTCTTCCATTTATACTTTCATAGTAGATGATGAAGAAAAATTTCCATGATCAGAAGAGATGTTAAAATTTGAAAATCTTGAATAAGAGGCTTCCATTTCTGACCCAATTGATGTTGAAGGGTCTTCCTTGGGAAATAAAGAGGAGATGATGGATTGAGAATATACATCATTGTTCACCTCTGATGTTGCTATAACTTCTTCTGGACTGGTTGGTGAAGTATAGGCTTGCTGGATTTCAGCAAATGAAATGAAGACATCTCTATTTGAACTTTCATCATTGCCTGGTGGGTTACCAGTTTCTCCCATGTTGTCTAGATCGATTGTCGTAATTAACATTATGGATCATTCCATAAGAGTATTTTGATTTGGGTCTACCCAGTCAATTTGACTGATAGGAAACACATAATCTGTACTCACATGCGCAAATGGATTTACTGGAATCTTTTCCAAACCATATGGAGCATTAAATTTGGTAATCCCCCTGGTTGTGGATTTATCCTTTCCCTTCATGTGATAGAATTCTGCCTCAATGCATTGAGAATCACATGTATTGAACAAGGCCTTATCACCATAAAATGTCCCAACTTGACCATCAAAACAATATTTGAGACATTGATGGTATGATGAAGGGATAACCGCATGTTGATGTAACCAGGGACTTCCAAGAAAAATGATGAAAGATGAGTCTTGATCAAAAACCATGAAATCTGAATTGGATACAAGATCTCCAAACTGAGTTCTGAGTGTAACTTCGCCCAGTGGTTCTTGTTCATTTTTATCATATCCCTGTAACATCATGGTAGAAGGAGATAAATCAGATTCTGTGAGGCCCAATTGACAAAGTGTACGAATGGGCATCAGGTTGACTCCTGAACCATTGTCAATGAACGCTCTTCGGATGTATATGCCATTGACCTTTCCAGATAAGTACAAAGGTCTAATATTCCCATGCACAACATCATCTTCATCTTCATCAGTAAAAGGTATTATTGCATGGCATTCTGCAAGATTATTCTCTACGTGATAGACTTCAGCTGCAGCAATTTCAGTTTCAAACTTCTGAGGACTTGACAAAGCCTCGATGAGTGCCTCCCGAAAATCCTTTGACAGATTCAAAGCATCTAGAATTGATAACATGGATGGTACTTGGGCCAGGTGTTTCAATACATCATACTTTTGATCTAGAGGTCTGCGTTTCCCAATAGGAACATGTGGTTTAGTAGGTGCCTTGGAAGCATATTCTTTAAAAGTTGATGCATCTTGTATCAGGATAGGAGTTGGAAATATTCTTGGTTTTGGAAGATTAGACTGATTAGATCCATTTACTTGATGAGAGGAAGAAGATGGAACCTTCAACCGGTCTTCTAGAATAACTGTGCCAGGACTGAATTTGCTATTGGTGGATGAACTTGCTTGTTCTTGTTGAGCTCGCTGAAAGGCTCTGCCACGAGTTTCTGCTGTGTACACAGTTCTAGAAGGGGTAGAATTGGAATATTGGCTTCTGAAAGATCCACATCTTCCCCTGTATTTTGAGCCTCTGGAACTTCCTTTAATTCCTCTATTTGATATAGGGAACTTAGACACATTATAATGGAAACTGCAACTGGCATACGAATCTGTTAATTGAATCATATTAACAGAACCGAAAATCAATTCTTTATCCGATGAAGACTCTTCCTGAATAGCCAATTTAGGCTGTGCCGTTTGATGGGGCGGTGCCCGTTTCTTTGACGTATATGGCATGAAATCTTCTAGGGTCAAAGAAAACTTAGGCTTTGACACGTACTCATCTTCTTTTGATTCTTTATCTTTCTTTGAATCATGCCGTTTGTTTGAGGATTTTCCCTCTGATGAAGAGGGTTTTTCTGCGGTATTCGTAGCAAAAGGTACAATTGGTTTCTTAAATTGCATTCAAAAAATAGCATGAGTTCAGTTTATCGTCTTTCTGACCATCCAATCATCATATTTTTGTGCATTTTTGCTTTTGACTTCTTGCCACTCTCCTTCCTCCTCTGGTACTGTTGCAGTAACACATGCTACCTGGGCTGAAGAGCCTTTCAGTTTGACTTGTCCTGAGTCAAACATCTTTTTCAGGAGGTCTTTGAAGACAAAACACTCCTGGATGGGATGCCCCAACATGTGATGAAATGGAAAATAATTGGGATGGTCTTCATCTCCTTCATTTTTTGGCCTCTTGGGCCTTGGAAGCTGAACCAAATTATTCTCCAGATCCGAAATGAAGTAACCAGGAACTTGTTCATTTTGGAAAGAGTATGTTTTTCTCTTCAGATCCTCAAAATGTTTTTGTCTTTTATTTCTTTGATCGTCTTGACGAAATGGCCTTTGTTGTTGGCGCTCAGGAGGTGGATCCCTTCGGGAAGATTAAGGTTTTGAAGTAGAAGCAGGTATAGGTGCTTGTTTAAGCATAACTGTAGCAGTCTATGCTTTACCCATTCTTTTTCCTGGAGCTGATGGAATTACACGAGATTTATCCTTAGTCTGTATAAGAGAATCTTCAATATGTTGAGAGATTTAAGTAAGGTCTCGAAACCCTCCTGTGTATTTCATAGGGATCAATTTCATGCGTAATTCGTCACGCAGATTTGCCACACAGATTGGAAACAGTTCCTCTTGAGGGAGTGCTAAGCTCAGGGAATATGTTAACCCCTTCCAGCGAGCAATGAAATCAGAGACACTTTCATTCTCCATTTTCTTAGAGTTTGTAAGATCGAAAAATATTGTCTTTGGAAAATTTGAGCTGAATTGAAGAAGAAATCGTTGACGGAGATCTTCCCATCCGGTAATTGACCGTGATTTCAAGCTTGTATACCAGACAAAAGCTGGTCCTTACAAGGTTCGCACGAAGCATCTGAGTTTCATTGCTTCTTGCTACTCCAAAGTTCCCATCATAGGATCGCAACAAGACATGTAATGCGTCAAATGCTATTCAGGATCACCTGATGCATTGAAAATAGGGAATACAGGGTTCCCAAAATTTGATGGGGGAGAGATTGAATCTACCCATTCAGGGTAAGATTTATTTTCTGGTTTAACCTGCGCACACTTCCCTTCCATAGTCTCTAACCGAGCTATTAATGACTCAATGGTATTTATTAACTTTTGAGAAACATCCGGTTGAACTTGGACTTGGGCAGGTGCAATGACTGGAGCTTGGACAGATGTGGTGGCTGGTACTGCAACCGATGGCAGCACTTCCAATTTTTGTTGCACTTGACCCGTAGGATTAGACCCGTGAGGGTGTACTGATAAAGGAGGATATTATTGATCCATACTAGTAGATGCAACAAACTCCCTTTGATAACTGACTCCAGCATGTTTAGGAAGAAGACTACTCAAAAGTAGATCTGCATTCAACCTCCTCAATTCCTTCATCTCTTCTTCCTATTGCACAAATCTTTTCTCTAGTGCGAGTGATTGGCCTTCTCCTGAGGAAGGATATGTAACCTGATTCTTTCCCTTCCCCTTGTTTGATCCCTTTCGGAGAGGGGGAAGTGGGTTATTTGAAGGAACACCAAGATTTTGGGTAAACCTTTGATTTCGTGTACGCACACCTTCTTAATTTGTGTCTGTGCGTACAACTTCTTGAGTAGGAACATCTTCATACGAGTCCCCTGAGTGAGACTCAACTGGTGGATCAGAAACAACGACATTGATGAAATTGATTGATGCATAATGCATCGCATCCCTTCTATCAACATTTCTATGATATTGTCTCCTTCCATGTCTTTAATAAGACATTTCCTTTTGTTGATTCGATCCATCATGAACTTCTTGACGAACCGTAATTTGGAGAGAATCTCCTAATAATTTGGATCTTCGTTCTCTTGTGGCTTCTTCACCAATAGAGAAAAGACCGACTTTCTCTGAGGAGGGGGTTGATGATTTGAAAAAGTCCCCAGTCCGGTGGACTGGGGCTGTTTCTGCTGTCTTTTCTCAACTCCTCGAATCCTTTTTATTGATTCCGAGGGTTGGTTTAAAAGAGTCCCCAGTATGGCGAGATGGGGTGGCTCTTGACATGGTATGTCTGATACTTTCTTAAAATCTCTCCTGATCTTACGGACCTTGGTCCAGAAATTAGCTGGATGCATCAATCGACATCCACTTTTATCACCCGGTTCAAAAGACCGTTGGATGATTTCTGACACTTCTGTCACTTGGTGATGTGCTTGCTCCAAACGAGAGGCCTATTTAATATTCTCGTTTACTTGATGCAGGAGTAATTCAACAACTTGTTCTCTGTATTCTTGATTTTGAGAGGAACTAGTTGAAGCCTGTTCTTGGGAAAGCTTTTGATTACAAACAAAGCCAGGTATCCGTGGCTGGACATGGGCAATAACATTGCATGAGACCATTTTCTACGGGCTTTGCTAACTAGAGAGCACCGTGAAATGCAGTGCTCCATGAACACCCCATCCTTTGACATGAATACCAGATGGGGAATTTGAAATTAACTGGCGCAACATTCTTAGTGCGCCAAGGAATGAATTCTAAAGGGCTCTCTGCTGCTTTTCAGCCTTCGGATATCGAGAGACTGATAGAGATGCCAAGTCAATTTGGAATTGTAACACTTCTTTTATCTTAACATGATTTTCATATTTATCATAAGATAATACTTTCTTTTTCAACTGACAAATAGTTTTCCTTATGTTCAGACGAATATCATGAATTCCATCTTCCATCAAAATTTCTAGAATGTCATACTGAGAGTTAGCCAGAGGCCAAAACATGACTGGCACTTCACCTTTCACCAGTTGTTTTCTCATGTTCAACATTTCTTCTTTATCATTTGATGAAGATTCTTCTACCTGTTTTGACCAGAGTTGGTGCTTCCTTGTTGCTTCATTGGATTCAACAGGATTAGTAGAGAAATAACTGATTAAACTAGAAGATTCATGACTTAGGGGTGGTTTGTAGACTGAACTACACCCAAGTATATCTTATGATTGAGAAAGTATTTCACTTACCAGTGATGAAACATCAGACATGACTGGTTTCGCATTTGCAAGTGCCTCAAGACAAGAGGGCATTCTCTGTACTACATTGTCCACTGGAGCATTTTCCGGGCAATGTGCATCACTACTGTGGAGAGGACTTTCACAGCGAAATTCATCATCATGGGGAGGACCACCATGGTGGGTTACAGCAAAAGATGATATCTCTTTCTCTTTAGTCTTCTGGCCACACAAAGGGTTATTGTAGCTCTTATCTGAAGATGAAACTTCGAGATCGACCAAATTGTCATGAAGCAAGACTTCATGAGGAAGTGTCTGTTGAAGACCTTTAGAATTAATGTTCCCACTATTGGGAAATGAGGGAGTATAATCTTGGATTCCAACAGATAATTGTCTGATTCAAGAACTCCAGCATCGAGCAAGGCCTTGTTACAGATTGGATCTTGATATTTTGACTGTGCTGGGTGGGTCTTCTTCTTAGATGCCTTATTACTCGCCTTGGAAACCACTTGTTGATGAAAGTGGATGCTCTGAGCAGGTGTATGTTCCTGATCAGGAGAGATGGTCAGGTTAGGCTGAAGATCTCCACTCAAATTAGGTGTATGTGCCTGACTTGGTTGTCCGTATGATATGGGGGAGTATGCCCCACAACCCTCTTGGACTGGAACAGATGTGTGTGTCTATTCCGGAGTGAACTGTTGATGTGTCACTACACTGGTAGGATAGATTTATGTGTCTTTCCCTGAGATTCCGCTGAAGCTGTTATAATATCCTAACAGACATCCAGGATATGAGCAGGAATTTGCTTCTGCTCTTTCACCATTGATAGAATATGTTTGGTGACTTTAGCTTCCAGAACGGGGATATACATCCACTCCATGCTTGGAGTAGGTGTGTGTGCCTACTCCTTTCCTCCTTTTCCTGCTAGTGAATCCTGACAGTACTCAAGTGTAGGGGCAGAGAGTTGAGTATGCCTCATGTTTGTCACCGGAGCTTTCCGACTGACTTCTCCGAATGCTACCAAGCAAGAATGTTGGTAGGCTTGATCAATACTAGCAGGTGTATGTGCCTGCTGATTTCACTTTGCCGAACCTGGTTGACGAGATCCATCATATGTAGTCAAACGATCCTGCTGACTAGCTGGTGATATATAAAAAGGTGTATGTTCCTGCCTATAGTACTCCACTGGAAATGCCTGGAGGGATTGGCGTGACACTTCTAGATGAGTCTGCTGGATAGAAGAATTAAAAAGGGCAGGTGTGTGTGCCTGCTCATTGCTTTCCACCAAGTTAGGTTGGTGGAGTTCTCTAGAGATGGAAAAGATGAGAACCTGATCACTGTTAACCGGATTTCGCCTCTATAGATTCATCTTGCCTGCTCGGGTTCAAGGAACCTGAGCCGAACACCTGGAGTCGGTACCGTCATCATGTTGAGGGCGCAATGCCGCACGAGTCTGGCGGTGATTGTTGATGGGAGCCCTCGGGAAAGACTCATGTTTTCTTGAATTAAGTCCCTAAGGGACCTACTCATTCAACTCCCCAGAATAAGGGAGCGAATGGTGATTGCGTTCCGGGGATAACGACCCGAAATGGTTGGAGATGGTGGTTAGAACCGCCTGCTTCTTGATCACTGTTCTTCTTTGTCCGGACGACCGCTGTGATTTGTTCACTTGGAGGGATTGTAGGGAAGCCTCCAGAGTTGGGATGGTACCGTGTTGACGGTACTCCTTAACCATATCATTTGATACCCAGCATTGAAGATGCTGAGTAGGTGATATTGTCCTCAGAGCGGACGAAGATCCAGCAGGAGTATCAGCAGTGGCATTTGCAGCAGCGATATTTACAGGTGTGAACTTGAGAGCATCCATTTCTTCAAATACAGAAAATCTTGGAAAAGAGTTCCTATTTGATATAACATATGTAATCAAGATAAATTCAGACACTACATGTTTTGGATGAGCACATATGTCAATGATTGTTTTTGTTGGCCCTCTCATTGAGTTTTAAATAGGGGCCTAACAAATAAGAAAAATATCATTTTAACTTGGTTAAGGTTTCACGTCGGGTTCACCATTTTTTGTTTTCCTCTGGAATTGGGGATGACCTCCTTGATTGAAGGTTCAAACATTAAAATTGGTTTCTAACAGGTTTGTTCGTAGAACCAGAAACATCCAATGATTCCACATCCATTTGGACCTACTTTCCAAAGGTAGGCGCTCATTAGTTTGTAGACTGATGAGGCTTAGGAATTTCCATTGGTCGAGAGGATGGGAGGTCAGACTCATCACACCTTTTTGAGGGGAATTATTTTCTACTCCAGTACTCTCTTTATAAACTTAAGTTATGTTCGTGAATCCTTATTACATTACAAAGTATAAAATGATCTTTCCTTCAGATCTGAAAATCAATGATTAAATATGTAGGAAATTTAGGTAATCTTTTATATGTATTCAAGGTTATTCATCGATAGAGAATTATCTGTATTTTCTAGAGATTCTTGGTCAATGGTATCCTTCGACACATTTATATAGAATACTCTTGGTCATTATGATGAACATGCTGGTTTTAGAGCCACTCAATGGGTGCACTTGAAGCTTATTGTCATTCCTAAGGACATGGATTATTTCAGAGTTGGGATCGAACCCACAGATGGGCTACCTATGTATCCTTTGATTAGAAAAGGAATCAGAATCCACATAGTTTGAGTAAGGGAGTATTATGTTTATTATTGATGGCTCAGAGAAAGATTTCATAATTACTTTTACACTCTAAGCTCACGTGAGGCATGCTCGGTGTGAGAAACAAGGGGTATTGGTAAAAACCAGACAATTGTGCCATGAAAGATGCAATCATAAGAAATAATGTGGGGCTTATGTATGTATGACTGCCCAGATAAATTAAGATTATGATTTACTTCAGGGAAGAAATCTAGGAACAGGGTCCATAAAGGTATATGTGATTCATGGAGATTTGAATACTCTAACATGGGGCTTACTCCTAAAAAGGAGGCCCAAATTAGGAGAGGACTTATGATTGGGTTTTACTCCTGAGAAGGAATCCCAGATCAAAGGTAAATTAGGACTGGTTAAGAGAAATTAAGACTGGGGATTACTCCTGAGAAGGAGGCCCAGGTTAAGGGACTTGAAAAATTAAGGGACTTGGGGCTTACTCCTGAAGAGGATGCCCATATTTGAGACTGAGGCTTACTCTTGAAAAAGAGGCCCAAGTTAAGAGAATTATGGTTGGGGCTTAATCCTGAGGAGGATGCCCAAATTAGGGGACTTGTGGCTTACTCCTGAGAAGGAGGCCCAATTAAGAGAACTTGGACTGGGGCTTACTCCTGAAAAGGAGGCCCATATTTGAGAATTATTACTAGGGATTACTCCTGAAAAGGAGGCCCAGGTTAATGAGGACTTGGGACTTATTCCTGAGGAGGATGGACAGTATTGAGAATTATTACTAGGGATTACTCCTGAAAAGGAGGCCCATGTTAATAGAATTATGGTTGGGGCTTACTATTAAGGAGGATTCCCATATTTGGGAATTTTAAGATTGGGGATTACTCCTAAAAAGGAGGCCCATATTTGAGAATTATTACTGGGGATTAATCCTGAAAAGGAGGTCCATGTTAATGAGGAGTTGAGACTTATTCGTGAGGAGGATGCCCGGTCTTGAGAATTATGGTTGGGGCTTACTCCTGAGGAGGATGCCCATATTTGGGAATTTTAAGATTGGGGATTACTCCTAAGGAGGATGCCCAGATTGGAGGACTGGGGGCTTACTACTAAGGAGGATACCCAAAATTAATAGGAATTATGACTGGGACTTACTCCTAAAAAGGAAGCCCAGGTTAAGGGGTTCTCTAATCTTAAAGGATGAGGTTGAATGAATGAAATCTCAATCTTTAGTGACATAAAGATGTTTAAATCACTAGGTCTTGAGAGATATTCCAAGGAGTTCCTTTCAAATAAGGAAGTCAAATCAAGAAATCATGACATAAATGGATTTGAAGAGTGTCTTGAAGACTGAATCTTGAATAGGAGAGGTGGAATGGCATAAGAAGGGTTAAATGGGCAAGAAATAAACCCAAAAAGGCAGGGGCATGCAAGTCCTGGCAGGCGCGCAAGTACTGCGTGGGCGCACAAGTCCTGGTTGCGCAGGTATACCTGCACGACCCATAGGTACTTGCGTGTTTGTAAACCAGCATGGTAATACTTGGGAGATCCTTGACCAATGCCTTTAGAATTATCCTGAGGTACTTATAGAAGAGAGGCGCGCATGTTTTGGTGAGGAAGTAGGGCGGCGCTCAAGTATGTTCATTTCCCTTAAGGGTAAGACACCTTAGGCGCGCAAGTGTTAGTGAATTATAACACTCAGACCTTACTCCTCTTGTTTAGACGTTCCATTCTAGGTAAATAATTACCTTAGAATTGTCCGGAAGACCTGAAAAAGAGACTTGGGTGTTCAGAGCTCTAAATCTGAATTTTGGAAAAATTCCTCTCGAAATGGGGGCCCCACTGGGTCTATTTATAGGGTGGAGAAGACCCCGGGAATTTATCACTTAGGGTGTGCAAGTCACTTGCACGACCATTAGGCGTCGCGCAAGTGGACTTGCACGACAATGATGGAACTTGCACGGCGCATGTGCATTTGAAGCCTTGTTCATGCCTTTGTCGATTTTCGAGGTTTTCTTCAAAGGATGAATCAATCTGTGCTAAGTCATTTCCCTTTCCATTCTTTTTAGAAAATGTGACGAAAAGGAGAATCAAAAATTATTTAGTAATTATATTATTATAAAATTACTTAATTCCTTCACTGATTTATATAATATATTCGTGGTTGGGTTAGTTCAACCACCAACACAAACAATCCATTACATCATCAATGTTTTTATCCTAAATAGGTAGAAAATAAATAAATAATTGTAACGTAAGATACTAATAAATTTTTCATTTTATAATTACGGTTCATAAATATTAACGTTCAAATTATTTATCACTATAATACTACACATTATTATTGTTAATGTTATTCAAAACATGAATGTTTCCAATGTCATTCTTATGAACTATTCACATACCTTCTATTAAATTATCTGAGGAATTTTTAAATATTTTTAATGTTATGTTTCCACTACATATAATATTATATAAATTAATGACTTATGAAAATTAATGATAATTGATACCCCCTTACCAAAACAAGCATCATAAAATTGCAACAACTAGCTTCCAAAGATCATGTAAACTCTGATTAGCTAATATATATGGAATAAATAAATATTATTTTTTTCAATAAAATATGATCTAAATAAATTTGGTTCTAAAATATATTATTATGAATTTTATATTGATTATACTTGGGTTTAGAGTGCATTCATATAATTTGAGAATATTATTAATGGGATTCTCTCTTAATCTTTATTAATTGAGTTTATCAATGTCAAAATTTCCCATTAATAAATTTGTATTGAAATTAAATATAAATCAACATTTTTATTCTCTTCTCTTTATTTTATAGATTTAAATGTATTTTAATATTTTTATCTCATTGATTCATACATAACTGATAATGACTCATACTTTATGAAATTAGTTTTTATCACTTCTTTTTTTGTAACATTATCTTCCATTTTATTTTTATTAATGATTTTTTAATAATGAATTATATTTATTAATCTTTATTTTAATGATTTATTATGGTCATTACCTATTTATATATTATTTTTTAATATGGTGGGAAGAGAATCTTGTTATACATTGTTTTATGATTTTTGGTCGGTCACTTTCACATGTCACTTTCTCTTGTTCTTTTATATAAATTTTACATTTAACATTTTCTTATTCCATGATTCTAAAACAATTTTTCCATTCCAATTTAATTTTTAAAACTATTTATTTATAATCTATTTTTTTGAAAGAATAAGGATAAAATTCAAAGTATATTTCAACATGATTTTACATAATTTTTTTATTATTCTAATGATTTTTTTCAAAATTGTTGTATTATATACTCCTTTAAACCTTATTATGTTTTCTATAGGGATATTAATTCATATAATGATTCAATTTATTCCTCAAGATGAATTATCTTCATGTCTTTGAGGAAAATGGTAACCCATTTTATTTTAAAGGGTTAATTAATCTATGTTTGGATGAATTTATTTAATTTTAATTTGATACACATATATATGGTTATATAATTTTGTGAATGGTGGGCCTAAAATTATACACCTTTATAATTCATTGGATAATGCTTAATATCTTATGAGATAACTATGTCATGTTACACGAGTGGATAACCTAGTCAATTATATTATTTAATATATTTGGTTACCCTAATCTATAATTATATGAATATCATGGTAGTTTACCTTGACATATGCTTATGAAATACTATGATTATTTATATTCCACATTCATATGTTATAAAATGATATTTTTTTTGATTGATGTTATGTTACATTGTTTATATTCCATCTGATATGATTTTATTATTACATTCCAACACCTACATATTTGTTTTATTCTTACTCCTTTGAGATCTTATTATTGATCACCTATTTTTATTTGACTGATATCTCGTATGTTAAACCCTTTACTGATCATCTGATCTTATAAATATTTTCTAATCTCAATTACATTATAAAAGAGGAATGATATTACTTATGATATGAATATAATGGAGTAGGTTATGATGTGTTTGTTTAAAATAGTGACACTACATTATAATATAATATGTATTTATAAATAGAATATAATTACACTACAATTTTGGATTCAAGGTGTGTGAAGTTTTTATTTTTAATTGAAAATAAATTATAATGATATCATATAAATTAATTTTATGGTTGGGTCATCTATGTTTAAATGTAATAAGAGTTAATTTAATTTTAGAGATAATGTTATATATAATTAGATTATAAAACTGAAAGAAAAAATGGTTAAACTTGGAGGTTCATTAAAATGTATTATTGATCATGGAATCCTTCTATTTAGTGTCATATTTATAGAATGTACATTTTGGATTTAGTTAATGGGTGAAACTATAACGAATCAAATGATAAATTAATGTGATAAATTAGGATTTTAATAACCAAATAATGAATAAATAATATTGGATATGTTGTATAAGATTTCATGGATATTATTATATAGATATGTAACTATTTGAACAATAAAATGAACCATGCAGAACTAAAAAATATACATAAAAAATAACTCACTATTGATCATTCTTGTGATAATGACCACACTCCTTTAGTGGATGTTTCCATTAATTAATTCCTAATAAATGTATCAACATAATAGAAAATATATTATTTGGTATTCACTATTTGAAACATGATATGTTTGTTTAAAAGTTTTATATTTTTAAAGCTAATTTAGTCCAGCTATAGAATCTCATTATGAAAAATAGGTAAAATAACAAAATTGACACCAATAAGTGGATAAAGTTTGGGATGAATTTTTCAAAAAACATTTTCCATGAAGTCTTAACATCAAATTTATTCTCAAATTTCTAGATCATAAAAAGATGAAGTTTGATTCACTTTATTCTTGTGATGAAAACATGAGGAGACTTTCAATTTACACTACCAGTTTTATCATAGAACTGTAAATTAAAATCAATAAATTATTTAGTGTCTTAAAACCAAGTCTCTAAAAACAATTTGATACAAGGGACATTGGTGGATATGATGAATATTTTTTATGAAATCTCATGGATTAAATGAAAATTAGATACTCTAATTATAATTTTTTATGTGAAGATAAGAAGAATAAAATCAATTTTCATGTAAATAAAAATGAAAAATATCATGTTGGAAATAAGATTTAACTTCTAATTAGATATATATGTTAGAAAAATCATGTGATAAATTTCAAAAAAAATATATGATAAAATGATTCATTTGTGGGAGAATATGAAAAAAATGATTGATATTAAGAGGATTATTAATATAATATAATATAACAAGTATCCAATTAATGTAACTCTAATGGTTTAATTTTTAAAATGTAAAAAAGGAATTAGAAAGATAAATGTGGACACACATGGGTTTATAAGCATAATAAACATTGTTATCCTCTATAAAAAAGAGATAAAGGGAGATATTATTCAATCAATAATGCTAATGTGGTCCATGAAAATGAAGTAGTTAAAGGTAGACATGTTAACTATTAAAGATCTAAAAATTTTATATTTGATTTTGGTTTTACATCCACTTTCATATTTATAAATTTTTCTTAATCTAATATCCCACTAAGTCAGTGATTGGATATTTAATTTTTATTCAAAGAAAATAACAGTGTAATTATTTAATCCCATGTTAATAACTCTTCTATAATTGACGTTTATGGGAATATACTTCTATAAAAAATTTTATTATACATTTGGTATAACTTGATGTTGTATTAAGAATGAATTGCATCTCATAACATAAATCCCATGTAAATTACTTGGATAATGAAATCACATTTCATATTCCATATCACCACGTGATAATTTTTTAATGAAAGGATAAATATGAAATCTATATAGATACTGAAGAACCCACTGACTAGAATTATTAATGGTTCCTCTCTTTTTTTAAACATTATTATTAAGAATGATTTTGAGTGGAGATATTAATTTTTAGATATCTAACCAGTGTTATATGATTATGTTTATAAAAGTTATCTTTTCTGGATGTTTTAGGAGTCTAATTATTAAAACACATAGAGATAACTAAAATTTATTGATATGTAGATACTTATTTATCTTAGTTATGTTGAGATAAAATGTGTCTAAATGTTCATAAGCTCTTGAGTATTGATAATCAGAAATCATGGAGTCATGAAACTAGTGAAGCTAAGGTGTGTATATTTAATAGTGAAAAGGAAGGAGATACATATTTTATTTATAATTTTTATAATTTTTTTGAAGAACTCATTGGAATTAAATAAATAAAATCACATTACAAGATATGTACATTTTATATAGTTTATGGAAGTTATTGTGGGTGTATATGTAATTATGAAGCTAAAAACACTACATAATGCTCAAAATGTTTGAAGTCTGTTAAGTTATATGTAAACAAGTTTAATTTCATACATTTTACTTGTCCAGTAGATATGTTTAAAGAGATAGAGGATATCCATAATATAAATTTTATATTATTTCTAACAATGTTGAAAATATTTTTTATTGAATAAAATGTCACCATTATAGATGAGATTGCCTACGATTCAAGGTAAACTAAATTAATATATCTAAACGGAGTTTTACCAGGATAATGTCAAAGTAGATGGATGATATAGTTAAGAGACTAAATAATATAAGTTTAGTATATTGATTCTAAGTACGATAAGTTATGAAGATCTTATGAGAAGATGTTACATAATATAATCCATGACTATATGAAGTTAATTCAATTAGATTCTAGGAAGATTAGGAGATAATTCCATTTTGAGGTGAAGATGATCAATGTATATGGTGTTAAAATGTTACGAGGATAGTTTATATAGAATCCCAATCACTGGAAGCTAGGTTTTGAATATTTTTTTGATGTAATGTAAGATATATCGCAATAACCTAAGGATTTATGTTAATGTTTTTTTGAATAATTCAATGTAATTGGATGTGAACCAAAGGGAAAGGTGGAAATGATTGCTAATGAATAGTGAAGTCAATAGATGTTAGAAAACCAGATGGTACGATGAAATTTTTCATAACATTTATGCGACATCAGATACAATGTGATGATTAAGAGTTGGATGTTAGAGATACCAAACTCATGAAGTTCATTTTGTGATTCTATCCATTATTTTAAGAAGACTGAAATACTATTGACATTATACTTTTTAGGGGATATTTCCAAATTCAAGTTTTTTATTATAAAAGGATTTTAATTTAGTTTAATTAGACATGAAGAAGGAATAATATAATGATATTTAAGAACATATTTATCAAGTAATGGGTTGTTACAAAAAAATTGATATTTTTAGAACTCATTTTTGATAATCATGAGAGTTGGAATTATAATGATCCAAACCTAAAAATTATTAAATACCTATGAGGTCAATGAAGGGAGAATATATTCTAGTTAATTTTAGAGTAGTGATATAAATGTATATTTTTATTATATTTTATATGTTGGGTTGTCCTAAAAAAATTTCTCCAATAATTCATTATCTATTCCATAACCTTTTAAAATATTAATTGCGAGAAGAATCTGATTTTAAAGAATTTATAAGGCTTAGAAGAAGATCAAATTTGTTACACAAGTCGTTGAAAAATTGATATTACTAATTTTGGTTAGAGTAAACATATTTACTAATAGGAAAAAGAATATTTTTTATGGAGAGATATATGATATCCTATTTTATTTAGTTTTGATATATCTTGGATATTTATGTATTCAGATAATAACTAAATATTGGAAAGAGTAGGTAACCAAATTTAGACTGAACCTTATAAAAAAACTTTTGTCCTTAATTTATTCTTCTAACTACTGAATATGAGTAATGGTGAGATATGATATTTGGTATATATAAAATCAAAAAATTCACAGAGTATATTTTGAGGTTAGATGTAATTTTATAAGATCTCCATTGAATTCACCCTATTATCAATGTGACATACATTAATGGGAATTCCAGTTGGTATAAGAGAAACTAAATTTGCATCAGTTAAATCCATACATTTACAAAAATAAAAAATCACAGTTAACTCAACAATAGATGTATATATATGTTTGATGGAAGAATATATAATTGATTGATGAATAAGATTATACACAATATCATTTCACTTAGATTAGATTTAGTTGATTCTTAAAATGTGTGACTTCCACTATTGATGAAATATTCTCAATGAATTTTATTATAAGAGAAACATTAAGGATATGTTAAGGCAAGGACTTACATAATTATATCCTTATCTAATAAAATTACACAAACATTATGGGTCTCAAAATTGTAATTTATTATTAGAATAAATATAAAAGCATTATTGAAGGAATAATGAATGTAATGGCAGAAAAGAAACATATTTGGAGATGTAAAATTGAAAATGTGTGGATAACTAATTAAGATAAAATTGATGAGTACTTCAAAAGAGTATATGATACTTTTGGAGTCATTATAGATTTTAGAGACACTTTAGAAGATTATACTATTATCAAGAAGTTTATGAGAAATTTACATAGATATTTTGATATTAATGTCTATGCATTAGCATATGGAGATGATTTATCACTAGATGAAATAAATAATATACATATTTATTTTGAGATGAGGAATTACTTGGAATATAAAATTAATTTCAAGGGTGGGATTTTATTTGAATCTATATGGAATCATAAAATTTGAGAAACACAATGTGAGTACCCTAATGTATCTAAACATGAAGAATATAAATATTATGAGTATAATAGGATTATGTCTCTCATGTTATGGAAATTATAAAAAGGAAATGTTAAGTACAAATAAAAATTTATGCTTAAATTTTTAAAGTGTGAGAGAGTTTAGAATATTGTTATAAACTATCGAAATAAAAAGGGTGTTGAATATAAGTATGATGAGAAAGGTTAAAATCTTAGGAAAAAAAGTAGTCTAAAAATTCAATGAAAGTTAAAAACGTAGTTGATATAAAAATATTCACTATAAATTAATTGATTATATTGAGTAAAGAAGTGTAAAAAAACTCAATAAAATTTAGACATTTAGAAGAAAATGTTCTAGAAAAATATTATAATTTCATGGACCATGTTAACAAATTGAAAGATACCATAAGTGATGAGGAAGAAGAATGTGAAGAAACATACATGGAACACATGTTGAAATCAAAGATTGATGCTTGTCTTTAGAAAAATACTAAACTCAAGAAGGAATTTGAGCTATAGAAAAAGGAAATAGAAAATAAGAGTGATGGAAAATTAGAGATTCTCATTATGGAAAATTTTTACATTGAGGAAACTAAATTCCAAAATCTAGATGTTGTGGAACATGGTCAAATTGTGAAATAAATTATTTAAATCCCATCTAGTAAGTATGAATAGTATACTAATACACAATAATGTTGTCTTGATGAATAAAATAAATTGATTATAATGAATGGAGATAAAAATAAAGCATAAAATGTTAAATTTTAATCATCTTAGATTATTGATAATTCTCACTAAAAAAGTGACATAAAATTTTCTCCTAATAAAAAATGAAACTAAATATGGATTTTCTAAACATACATGTTTAAAAAAATTAATATAGGTGATTTTGGGTTTAAAATGAATTTGAGAAACCATCCACATCAATGGAAAGTAAGATTAAATTCTATTAAATTAGTTCGCTACATTAGAGGAAATCGAATATTATAATTACCGGTAAACCTCAATAATATTATCCAGAACATAATTAATATCAATATTGAAAATCAAAGTTTAGTGGATATTTTTCGTGCCATATAATATTATATAAAAAATTCGGTAGTTTATTCCCCAACTAATTAGTACCAAGGAATATTCACGAATCATGGTTTATAAACTCCAAATGAAACAAATAAACTATCAAAAATGAATAAATTTCTTGGGAAAAGGAATGTTCTAATAAAATATTCTTTTAGAAAAAATAGTTTTTATTGTTAGGAGGTGATTTATCAAATCTTTTACTCATATTATCACTATGAAATAGAGGTTGTAAATACTAATATTAGATAGGTTCATAGTGTAGGAAATGAAATAGATGTTGAGAAATAGAGGGTTGAAGAAAAATATCTTTTACTATAAGTTACCCTAAAATATAGAAAAAATGGGTTGTCATGGGGACCTGATAGTAGTTCTTCCTCACATAGAACAAGTGATAAAAAATAAAATAAAAAAGAGAATGATGGGGAGAAATTACATTTGTTAATGATTGTTCATTACAAAATGAAGGGAGTCAATAAAACTAATATTTAATCCTAAATATTAAATTACAAGGATGTCTATTTTTTTATAGACATAAACTCAGCTTATTGAGATTTATCTCACATTGTGATGATTTGAATGAATCTATCTTCTGGAAATATTAATGTATCATTTGATATAGATGATATGGAAGTATTATAATATAATGATATCGAAATTGTGGTAACTTATTAATAATTGGACACCTAATTAACATAGTTATTTGAGTGTTGAGGATGAAAATAAGTTGCATCACCAATGACTTAATATTGATAGAATACCAAAGGAATATGTGGTTATAGATTCAAAAAATAAAATAGGAAAGAAATTATTATTTTTTACAATAAAAAATTTAATAATGGTTAGTTAAAGTCATAAAATAATAGATATTAATTCAACTAGACAACTTAAACTTATACATTTTTATTTATGTGGACCGATGATACCTCAATAAATTAAATTTGGATCATTAATTTTTAAATATAATTTTTGAATTCAAATTGATGAACAATATAATATTTATGAAAAATAAACCTGATATAGTGTAAATGTATAAAATATGGCATATGGATGTTGAGATAGTGATAAATGTATATATTTAAATGATCATAATGTTTAATAAAATGGAGTTCATGAATTTTTTTTCGAGTTCATATAATGAAACAAGGGATTATACTCTTGTATTGTTATATATACACTTCAAAGAAAAAATGGAATTTTTGAAAGGTAAAAAAAATATTTCTTTATTTGTTAATAACTTTTCTCACAGGATATATACATTTATAGCTGTTTTTGAGAGAATTTAAAATTTTATTTTTCCATGTTCATAAAATATTTTAATTATTACAATAATAAAAAAATAATAATTATGAGTTTTTCTACATGAAGAAACCAATAATGAAATAATTTAAGGTTTTTAGAGACTATGCTTAATGAAGATCAAAAATAAATATTCTTGTAAGTTTAACAAAAAGATGTTTTTTTGTATTCAAGATATATTCATCCAACGAAAGGAGATATAGGTTCTAGAATAAGATACTACACTAGTAGGATGATTCATATATTTTTAATATAAAATAAAATTAGTCAAACATAATACAGACAAGTTAATATAAGTTTAAAAAATACTATATTTTAAAAATTTCAATTATGAAAATCAAAATGAAAAAGTGGATAGTCCCAAAAATACCCAGGTAGATAATAATTTAGTTTGTTTTAGTGAATAGAAATACAACGGTGAAAGGAAAATGTTAATGTTTTGGAAGTTGTGGAGTTAAATTAATATTCTAAATTTTCATTATAACCCAGATTGATCAAGCACAAATTAAAATAATTGGGAGGCATATAAAAAAGATGAAACATATCTCATAGATTGAATGTTAATCAATTTTAGAATTTTTTAAGAATATGGAGTTGTTATATGTGATTATTTATGAGTTGGATTAAATTGAAAAAAGTTACAATGGGGGTCTTGTTACTAGGAAAAAATGATTAAATGTAATAGTAACTAATTTGGTGTTCATAAATATACTCAATGAAAAGGCTGGGATATCAAAGAACAAATCCATATTAGTACTCAAAGGCTCTTCATAGGTTGATAGTTTCTCTCTTTAAGAAAAATTTTCACCCATTTTAATACATGAGACTATTGGGATGTTTTTCCATTGTAATATGAATGGTTTATAAAGCTTATTAGATGAATGTCCAATATTATTAAAAAAAAGATCTCAAGGAAGACGTTCTCATTGAGAAATCCAAAGGGTTTATTTTTAATAATGGTGAAACTATGGAGGGTATATTTATTAAATACTTGTATAGATTAAAACAACCTCCCACATCCCTGTTCACCGAATATTATAGTTCCATAAAATAATTGTATTATTATAAAGGAAAAGTTGATATAATCTTATATGTGATGAATATAATCATTGGTACCCTGATTTTCATAATTTATGTTGTTGAAATAATTTTTATCTGTGAAAATATAAATTATATTTTAGAATTTTGTAGAAAAAATGATTATCCACATTGAGATTTCATTTCAAAAATATATAAATTTATATTTAAGACTATGAGTTCATTGAAAAAGTTAAATCTTCATATCATTAGAGAAATATAAAAAGAAATATTGAAGAGATTCAACATGAAATATTAAAAATTTGTTACAACACACATAATAATTTGTTTGAAAATAAGATAATATGAATAGTGAAGAAGTGTGAATCAAAAGGATATCTATAAGTTAGTTTCAATATTATATTATTTTATGAAATCATGGCTGGATATTGTGTATTTTGTAACTTATGGTGAGATATTAGAGTGATATGAAGGAATAAGGAATGATGACTGATAAAATATATATTTTTAATTTCAATGTGTCGTCAAATTATGGTTTTATTTGTAAAATAAGTTTAATAATAAAATTATATTATTGAATTAATAATTATTTGGTTGTATATTACAATGATAGAGAATAAAAATATGTAGGAAATAACTTTTTTAGAGAATGTTTTCTGAGTAATAATGGTATGAAACAATGTTTTGTGACCTTAATTATAATTGAAGTTAAATATATTTCATCCACAAATGCATGTACTCAGATGATGAGGAAAATTTTTTAGTTATAGTAATTGAAGGTGAATTTTTAAAATCATTAATGATTCCTTAAGATAGTTAAAATTCAATTTATCAATCTTAAAATTTTATAAAACACTCCAAATCCATGAATATTGATATCAAATATCATTTCTTTAGGGAGAGTGATGGTAATGGAGATGTGAAGTAAGAGAATATTTTAAAATATATATCAAAATATTGATTTCTTCACGAAATTTATTATAAGTAAAAGATTTTATGAAATTAGGATAAAACGTTAGGATCATCCATCCCCACAAAAATAAGGATGTTAATGGGTTACTTTACATTAATTTTTATTATTATTTCAAAAGGATAGAAGTAAAAAACCTATATACTTTCTCTTTTCTGAATACTAGTTTCTTTCTATCATAAAAATAATAATATAATGTTTTGAAATCTAAATTTATAGAAGTTGATTGTGATGAATAACATAAAAATCATTCCCAAAAAAATTTACTATCAATGGAGGGTAAAATTATATAAAAAAATTCTCAATCAATTATTGTGGTGTCAAAACATCTACTTTATAAAGGCTTTGGCTTTTTTTTTATAAGTTGAAAGACATTGGATTGAGATTTTTTGGTGTTGAAAATAAATCTAAGTGGAGAGATTTAAGAACCCTTGTATGGGAATTATTAAAAATTTTATATAGTTTGACCTTAGTATTAATAAATTTATTAAGATGAGATACTAATTTAAATATGTATCAATATAAGTTATAAATATTGGAGTTATCTAATTAGGTTCCCATAAGTTATATTTCATTGTATGTATGAACATGTTACTCATAAAAGCCTATAGGGAGATCTAGAAGTTACTAAAAATTAGCTACTTATTGATGATACTAATATTGGGATCAAATTTAAATAGATTTCTAAAATTTGATGAGTACTGATGATAAAAAAGTTTGGAGTCTAAAAATTAGTTAGTCTCTAATATTTATTCTAGAATGTGATAATGGAATGAGATAAATATCATATTTTCAATACATAAGAATTTTTTAAATAAGAAACTGAAAATTTATAAGGGAATCTATCTTATGAAATATAAAATATTCTCACAATATACATAAGATATTTTTCAAATAATTTTAATATGATTTTAGAACCCATATGATAATCATAATATGTTTGGATAGAATGTAAGTGATATTTATGAGGTTTTATTTCTTTTGTATGATGTGTTAGTTAGATGAAATCAAATAGGCATAGGATGTCTGAATGATTTTCTAGAAATTATTTTTCATGATAATGCACTAATATATCATTTAATCAAATATAATAGTGGTTGATGATATCAAATATTTTTCAACATGAGCTAAATTTGAAAATCCAAAGGGTGAGCGAGGAGGATTATATTCAAGTACCTATAAAAGAGAAAATGAAATGAATTTCTAGTAAGATGATACTATGAATTTGAACTTAAATTATAGATATGGGTTTATAATAGATGATAATCTAATGAATTTAGAATTTGAGTTGATTAGAAGATAAATACAGTGGGAGATGAATATAATATATAGATAACATAATCACATGATATAATGATTATATGCTATGAAAATGGTTCGTATAAAAGTAGAGATACAAGAATATAGAGTCTGAACATATGTTAGTGCAATAAAAATTAACATACTAGAAGATGAGGATATATTCTAACTATAGTTATATTAATTAAAAGACTATAGATGGTTGAATTAAGAAAATTAATAAGACGAACCAGCAGTTGAACCAAAGTGAAGTCTATGAAATATGGATAACAAGAAGATGTCCTGATATTTTACATAAAATTCATGTGAAGTCAGGCATGTTGTGATGACGATGATCTAGATACCAACGATAAAAAAATCATGACGTTGAATTCATTAATCTCATATATATTTTTATAATAAAAACAATAATTCTAATGTTTAGTATTATGGAGGAATATAGTAAAATAATGTTTAGATATTTTTAGATACATTAAAGGTAGATTATTGAAACATTAATAAGGATGAATATACATAGTTTTGAGACCAAATATAACATATCAAGGTTAGTTTTAGGAATTCTATGTTCATTTATAACTTAGTGCTGAAAATATTTTGAATATAAATTATAGGGATTCAAACATTAATATTGTAGAATAATTGTTTTGTTGAAGATGTAGAGGATAGATTCTATAGAACTTCATAGCACTAGACGAAACATATAAATTAAAAATAATTACAGAATTAAATATACCAGAGAATGGAGTTTCTGTAATTAATGTTTCAAATGATATGTTTTGGAAATATCATTTGTGAGAGGAACTTGATTCTTAATAATTCAGAAGGATCATAGTAAGATCAAATGTTTTGTAGAAGACACTGGAGGAAAAAAGAAATCATACTAATTTTGGTTGAATAAACATTTTAACTGGTCTCATGCAGTATAATTCATAATTGGTATATAAATGACGATTTTTAGTTGATATATGTTTTTATTCACATGAGTTATATTGAGTATATCTATATCTTGGGATAATAACTGATCATAATAATGAGTGGGCACAAACATTTGGACTGAACTTTGTAGAAAAATGTGTTCCTTGAATTTAAATTTATTGCCCCTATGTTTAGGTTAGTGTGCTATATAATGTTGAGAGGATCAAAAATCTAATAATTTCTATAGGATAAATTTAGTTTTTTAGAATTAACATAAATAAATTAACCCCCCTTATTAGTGGGACATATATTATTAGAAACTATAGATGTCACTTCCCCAGTATGGGTTTTAAAATAAAATAGTGATGGTTACTTGAATCATGTTTCATGAGAGAAACTAAAAATTGCATATATTCCAACATTATATGAATATATCAATGTATTTTTCATTTTTTTACTAGGTCTTATACTAGATTATAAGGATTATTTTTTAATTTATCTCAAAGATTGTGTTATAACAATATTCACGAGTCTATATAGAATGGGACCTATTAAATTTGATGAATTATAAATAATCAATTATAATGGAATTTGGAAAAGTGTTTTATATACCCAATTTCATCACCATGGGGTTCCCTAATATGAATTATTATGAAGAAATACATGTTAGTGTTCCTTTTTATTGATTATAATGAACTTAATAAGATCATGGTGAAGAAAAGTTATCTTGTCCCTCATACTAGTGACTTGTTTGATCAACATTATGGGGATCAGTATTTCAAAAATGGTAAGCATCAATCAATATTTCATAATCTAATGGTGAATAATAAAGATTTATAAAATAAAAAATTATATAAAAGAGTTGGTCAATATAAATTCCTAGTGATGACTTTTAGTCTTACAAATTACCCAAAAATGAATTGAAAATTAATCAATTGTGTCTTTAGAGATTACCTTTGAAAATTTTTAGTAGTCTTTATAGTTGATATTTTTATCTATTAAATGTTTATGGATCAATATAATGAGTATTTTAAGATGGTGTGTATGGCTGTAATACTGAAGAAACAATATTTGAAATTCCAAAACTATGAATTTTTCAACAAAAGTATCCCTCTTGGATAATGTATTCACAATTAGGGTTATATCTATAGATCCTTAAGTGAATTGGGTTGTTGTATAATGATTTAAACCAAGTAATATTATAGATATCCATAGTTTTTTAGATTAAATGGATATTATCTATGTTGTATGATAAATGTATCATAACAGTCAAACCCATTAACTAAGATAACATGGAAATGAGTGATTTTTCAATGGTCCAAATAATGTGGAGATAGTTTCTTAGAGCTTAATAGAAGGTTAGTATATTTAAAAATACTTATATTCCATATATATAGGAAGGGTTTTCGATATATTTTGATGCATCAAATAAGGTCTTGGTGTGTTTACATATAAAAAATGATAAGTTGGTAGCTTATACTTCATGAGAAATAATGGTCCATGAAAACAATTACCTCAGATATGATCTGGAGCTAACAATGGTAATATTTTAAATATTAATTTAGATTCATTATATCTATGGAGAAAAGTTTTATATATATAATGGTCATAAAATATTAAATTCTATATTACCACATAATGAGATAAAAATATGCTAAAGGAAATAGTTGGAGTAAATTAACGATTATGATAACTCAATACATTATTAGTATGAGAAGGTGGATATCATGGATGATTCTTAAAGATAAAATCATTTTGTTACCATTTCTATAATGAGGATTAAAATAGAACAGATATTCACATATATTCATTATACATACATATAAGTCAAAATGGAATGGAAAATTAACAACTATTACAATATTATTGTCTAACTATCCATCCATGTGAATATGAAGTATGTGTAGAAGGATGATAAAATCTAAAAAAATAGTAAATTATATTTCAATGTTTATCCATGAAAATCATGGAGTTATTATATAGTTAAAATTAATATTTGTCCTATAAATATGAAAATTGAATAATGATATATTAAAAGATTATCAGTGCTCATCATTCTACATTAACCTTGAAAATGAATACATGTTTATAGATCTCAATGAAAAAATTTGGCGGGAAAGTATGAATGGGGATTTATAGAGTATTCATCATTATAATTGGTCTTTCAGTATGCTGTGGATAAATATGATATTTTGAAGGAATTGATTCCACCAACATACATACCCATATCTAAATGTAATAACTTTATCACAAATTTTGTAATAGGTGTTACTAATTCCTCTAAATAAAATAATCCCATTTGGGGTGTTGTTTATTGAAATACAAATTCAAGTCATTTCATTTCTATTTGAGAGGATTTATTCTTAGATCAATTACCATGATATTAATAAATTAAGTGAAAAGGTCACATATTATAGCACTTTCATTTGTTCCTATTCATTATCTAAGGATCACCTTAATTTTTTGGAAGACTCAGCCTAAAGAATTAGATATATATTTAAGATTTAACACTACTTATCATCTTTAAACTAATGGTAAATTTCAAAGGAACATTAAAAATATGGAATTTTTTTAGAGATCATGTTCAATGGATTTCATAGGATGTTGGGATTCAGATATTCCTCGCGTAGAGTTACAGTACAATAATATTTTCAACTCCAACATTCAAATGAAACCATATGAGGCTCTGTTTGGAAATAGATACAAAACTCAAATATTTATAGATAAAATTGAAGATAAAATTATATTTTTACTCGATTATTTTTATTAAATGATATATAATATTATAATCACTCATAACCATATTAATATATCAAAAAGTTGGTATAAGAGATATGCTAATAATTATAAACAAAATTTGGAGTTTGAAGTTGGAGAAAAAGTAAGTTTTTAAAATATCACAATGGGAAAGGGTTATGATATTCATGAATAATGGAAAGTTGATCCCTATATACATTAACCCATTGAGATTTATAATCACATGGTAATGGTATCTTATCACTTAATACTTATACTAAACCTATGTAAAGTTTATGATGTGGTCCACATATGATTTTTGCAGTAGTACATACCCAATATATTACACTCCATGATTTTTCTATGTATTTTTTACTGTAAATAAAAACAATATTTAATATATTTTTTCACATGAAACACTAAAATAAAACAAACCAGTATATATTTTATTGAAGGTTATTATTACAATAAAAGATAAAAATTAGTAAAATATGAAAATATATTTATAAAATTTCAAGAGTTATAAAACTACAAGTAAATAAAAAGGCCATGACAATGTAGTACTTGTCCTAAAGGGTTGTATTGAAGTTAAAATCCTAAATTTAAGAGATATAAATAAATAAAATAACTATTAATATACTAAACTTCTTAGGGGATAGTTATATGAATAATATGAATGATTCTAAAGAATTTATATAAGGTTATATATCGGAATGAAATATAGTAGTTATATATATATACTATGAAAATATTTCCATTTGATTTATGGAAATTTGAAAAAAAATTATTTAAATAAAATGGGTACATTGTGAAATGGAAAATAATCTTATTTTGGAACGAAATAAAAAGATAATATTTGTTAAAAATTACTTATTTTAAAAATCTATTTTATATGTTACACATTATTATTACTATTAAAAATGATTTTTTTATAAAATTAAAAGAAATATTTTAATATGACGAATTTATTAAATTATATGTTTAAAATATGGTTAATTAATTTTAATAAGATGTTGTTATAATTAAATAATTGATATCAAAAATAATATTTTTCAAAAAACATTATTTTGGAATTGTGTTATTTTATTTTAATAAATTAGATTGGATACATAATAATGATGAATATAATATAATACTGTAATGAATAGAAAAATATATTAAAACATATAGTTGTAAATTGATGTGAAATATTATTGATAGCACATAACATTTAAAATATCATTTATCTATAATGATAGTTTTTTTATAAATTTTTGTTTTCATTTAAAAGATAAATTTCAAGAAAAATGATACTAAACTAAATTTATGGGTTCCAAACATTTAATTAGAATGTAAAAATTCACTAATGGTATCAGTTTTAATTTTATGCATACAAATAAGTTACAGAGTTTAAAAAATGAGTTACCACAGAAAAGGAAAAATGAGTTTAAAAGGGGTCAATCTATTAGTAAAGAAATAAAATATCATAAAATAATTTCATTAAACATATATATGATTTAATTTTAAACTAATAATTTTCTCATATCCTTTACTTTCTTCTTTTAATCTACTTTACCTTTAAAATGTCAACTTTACAGCTTATGAAATGAGAATTTACGGAAATTCCACTCAAAACACACTTATAAAAGGTCCCCTCCTCTACGCCCTCCAAAAAACTCAAACAAATCAGTAATATATTTAATATCTATCCATATGAAATGTCTAAAATCCTTTTATGACATAAATTAGTTTCTTTTTCTCCAAAAGGGATCCCAAATCCTTCAATATAAAGGAACCTGTGTTAAGAAGGAACAAATTATTCCAGTATCTCTATTCTTCTCATAATTTTCAAATTACCCTATTATCTCCACTATTTCTAAATATAATCCTCTATTATAATTATGTTACATTAAAATAAATATGATTTTGATACAATAATAATACTTTTATATAATTCTGTAGTCTAACTCATTAATTATTATAACTTTTTGTATTTAAGGTCGGTTTAACAACCTAATTGAATGATGTTATACCAATATCACCATTTTAACTAGGAAAAATTTTCATGAATTCAACCCTAGTATTAAATGACATAAATTAGAAATATAATTCATGAAAATGGTTATATAATGATGGAATAAAAATAAATGATCTTTATAATGTAACTTATGGTTCGATAAATTAACATAATAATGTTCATAATGGATTCAATTCTCCATAACAATACCCAACATTTCTATAAAATGAACATGTAGAAACATAAATAATTAAAAAAATGTTTTCAATTCGATGAATAATCTTGGAATGATATAATATGAATCAAATAACATGTACCACAATCACCATTGCGAAAGTTGTATGTATATATCCAAATTACAAGCAACTGACTATAAAAATAAGAATTATTTTGCTAATAGATGTGTATGGAATGGTTAATATTTTTATGTTTATTATATAATAGTTTAATGTATCTTAATTTAACATGGGAGTAAAGGTAATGATTTTCATTCCAATCTCATTTAGAATTCATGATTTTTATATCTAAGTTTCCATATAGGTAAATTATAGAAAATATATCTCTAACACCCCCTAAATATTATTATCCTTTAGTTTATAATTATATTTACTTGTTCTTAAACTATTTATCTTCCCATTTGGTTCATTATTCACATAAAGTAGTGCTTGTTAGAGAAATTGACCTTACCTATTTTTCGGTTGTGATTCCTTCTCTTCAGTGCCCATATTTTTTATTTTTTTATAAAGGATTTCCTTATCTATTATTTTATGATTTATTATGTTATGTTTCAATGTAATTTACTTTATTTATAAATAAAATATTCTTTTAACATTTTCAATATTGTTTTTTCCCACCAACATTGAATCTCTTTACAAAATAATTAAAATAATTATCCTTTTTAACACTTTTCATGCGAAGAAAATATCCTTCTTATTTTACCTTTTTATTTATTTAAGATTACTATCCTTGTTTTCATATTTTTTCAATGAAATATCTATTTCCATTATTTGTTATTTTTATGTTTTGAACAAAATTATGTCAATAGAAATGGATATTTCAACTTTTAATCAATTTTTTAATGCTCTTATAAATAGATTTTCCATCTATATAAAAAAAATTTAGTGCATCATATGATTCAATAGGGAAGACATATAATTATAATATCCTCCTTAATTCTCTATATATCTTTTGATCAAATTAAAATAATGTTTTCATGATACTAATGTCTTTTTTTTAGGAGTTAATTAAGTTGTTACATAATAATTAATGTTTCTATGATCATTTCACACATATTTGTATGGTTTATAATTTTGATATGGGTGGATTCATTATAGTCGTATAATGTAGTGGGAAATTTTTTATAACTAATGATCTCTATAAAATCTGGGTGTATTAATTATAGTTGAGTCTCAGTAAAAATGTTGAGCTTTGAGTTTGGTGGGTGGGCTATTTTCTAAATTGAGTGTTAGATAAAGAATCTAATATTTTTAACATAATAAATTTATGTTTTTATATGTAGATATAGTCTCTATGGATACCTTGAATTATATGTTATGTTTGATGATATTTGGAGTTTCAAAATCTCTTTTTTAAGAGAATAACATTGTTAGGACGAAGCTGATATAGATGGTTATCATATCCAGATGTTGTATGTTGTTGTAAATAATGTTTCAGATAGAATAAATGAATTTTGAGAAGAAAGAAAAATAACCTTAATTTTTATTTTAACAGTATTGACCATCATATTTAGGGAACCAGACTCACCATTCTTAAAAAGGTCAATCATATTGAGGAAGAATCTTGCTAAAAGTTAATAGTCATCATATTCACTCTGAATTTAGTATGACCAGTTTGATTTAAATGTGGAGAATTATAGTATGTATGAATATAATGAAATGTGATAATTATTATCTAGTTATTGACTTCTCATAATTCAAAAGTAGTTGTAAACCTCATGATGAAAGCTCTATGAAATAAAGGGGGAGTGAAAGATATTCTTTCAATCATATTCAGATTGATTGGATCTAAATGGAAAGAGAAAATGTACTGGAGATTTCATTCATATTAATTATAATCATGTCTATCATATTCATATCAGTTTTTTTCTAGACAATCTAGTTCAGGATAAGAAGTATAGAAATATGTTTTTGTAGTTTTGGGAAGTTGCAATATATTCTATTGAATTTCATAAGATTCTAAAGTTTTTACTTAATGTATTAATAAGTAATGAAAAAATTCATGATACACGCACAATTTTTTGATTGAAGGATTTTTTTGAAGTTGAATCTGCTAAAACATTTCCCTTGTATTCATTATTTCATTGTATTCACTAGAGGTATATTTTTTTTCTTGGGAGAAGTTTGATGTATCATATTCAAAATACAATGAAGAACTATTATCTATTTTAAAAAAACAATTCAATTGGTTCAAGATCTATCATATAAAAATTGATGTTGATTCATCCTACCGAAGAGAAGAAAAAGTAGATGTGATTGAACTACTTCATTCAAGTGGATCAAGAGAAGATATGAATGAAATATCTAGATGTGTTATTGAGGGGGAGCTTGAATTTTGGAGAATATTTTTTGATTCTTAAATAGGTATAGAGATTCATAATAAATATTAAAAATGGAGGTTGAGAAAAATTTAAAATATTTCTTTTTCTTGACACATTTACATTAAATTTGTATAGAGTATCATATAAAAGAAATAATCTTGAGTTAATCGAAATGGGAAATCAGAACCGAACTGGTGTTTGAATTTTTTTTTTTGAATACAAGTTAATTACATGGATAAGATTCAATAAGGATTGAGAAAAAATGATAATAGTTGAGAAACCTGGATGTAGTTAAAATGAAAATTTAATTCAAGGAATGATGAAAATTCAAGGAATTTGGTTGACAAGGATACCATTTCTGATTCCCACCAAAACCACTTCTGGGTCACCTATAAATGGAAAAAGTATTGTGTACTTTTTCAGACTAAATTACTCTATATAGTGAAAATGAAAAAAGGTAGAACCCTGGTGAATTTTTGAGAGATAAAGGAGTTTTCATATTGTGATTTCTTGAAGATGTTTAAATGGAGAGAAGTGAAAATAGAGAAGACAAGATCACAACATATTAAGTTGATCATCAAATTTAGTGATCATCATATTCAACAGTTTATCATATTATTCTTCTCATCGTATTCCATTAGTAATTATATCAGAATGGATAATTAGAATGCGATTTCTATATTGGGATTTATGTATAGAGGGACAAGGTATTCTAAATTATGTCAATCGTATTCTAGAAAAGTCATATCTATCATATTGGCAAATCTTATTGGAAGAATCAGATTCAGATAATCTTATTGGGTAATCAGACTAAGTCCAATATAAAATTATTTATTTCTCTTACCAGCTTATGGGTACGATATTCAATAATTTTTTTGAAAATAATACTTTTTTTGGAAATTGAAACTGAATAATAGGTATCAAATATTGGTACAAAAACATTGTTTTACCCCATTTATGCTAAAGGGTTCACTTTCACTATTATATTATTTACATAGTGCTACATGATTGTAAGGTCATATCATAATCATTGTATTTATGATAAAAGGGTTGTTTTCTAGTGTATTTTTTGGTATTGGATCATTTCCAAACCATACCAAGGACATAATTATTCTAATTCATTAATAAACCTTCTATATACTCATGTTCCAGTGGAGCTGTGTTTGAATTTTTTTCAGGAGGAAATGAAATCTTTAACAAGACACAAAATTTATTTCATTTTTAAGGAAAAATAAAAGAAAAAATATAATAGATTCACCCCCTACACCTCTCAGTGATATAATAATCCTGACCAGGGACTTTCAACAAGTATCGGAGCATAGGTTCCCTTCACTTATTCTTTTCTAGTAGAGATTTTTAATTGTGTGAATAACAAAGTTATTCTAGTTTTCTATAGAAATAAGTATCATATCTAAAAGATATATTCTTTCCTTATCATATGTATATTGGATATAATATTCATGAAACTACAATATATTGGTTTCTTCATACTAATTAACAAGTTCCTCTTACATCTATTGATTAGAAGAATCTGGAGAATGATGGAAGGTACAAGAATTATTTACTGTCATCACTTTCTAAAAGTGAATTCCTAAGGGTGAAAGGTGTTTCCACATCTAAAGTTATATTGGATAAATTAAAAACTATATACAAAGGCTATAAAAAAGTGAAAAATAAAAAATAAAAAAAATATATATTTAAAAATGAAGATTTGGAATATGGGTTAATTTGACTCTGTTGGGGAGATCTTTACCAGGGTGAATGGGATAGTAAGCACTACCAGATATCCTGGTTAAAAGTTAGATAATTCTATATTTGTTGAAAATATTTTGAGAATCCTTCCTGACAAGTTTGATGAAAAAATATCTGCACTGGAAGATAAAGACCCTGAAAAATTATCTCTCAATGATTTTCATATCACCCTCATTACATATGAAATTAGTAAGGAGAAATATATGAGAAGAAAAAAAGTTGATAGTTATATTTCTTTCAAGGATGATAATAAAGAAAACTCAATGAATAGTGTTTTTGAAGATGAAGATGGTGAATTTGATTATAAAAATGAGGTATGTAAAAATTTTGATGATATTTTATCTTTATTTTATAAAAATTTGAAAAGAGGTGCAAGGAAATAAAAAAGAGAAACATACCTTGAAATATTTTGAATGTGGAGCCACTGGGAATTTTTCAGAAAATCTTCCTCAATAAAAGAATGAATAGTTTAATGATAAATAATAAATAAGTCAATGAAGATCTTGGAAGAAATAGGGAAATAAAGGAAAATTTTATACCACAGGGAAGGAGATAAAATTCATTAAATATAAGAGAAAACATTTCTAATCTAATGATGAATAAGAAGAATAAATTGATGGTGAATCCAAAAGATCAATTGAACATGGTATTGAAAAAATGTTTATTATAATAGTAAATGGTGAAGAGTTTGGAAGTATTAGTTTTGGAGAATAATAAACTCAACTTGAATATAATTTGAATGAGGATTTGAATGAATTTCTGAGGAAGTTTACATTGAACAACCTTGTAGATTTATTTTTGGGAAAGGTGAATGTTATGTATGTATATTAAAGAAGGAATTATATGGGATAAAATAGGATCTAAGATCATGGCATTTGAATTTGGATTCTTTCATTAGGAATATTAGTTTTAAGAAATGATGTGTTGATAGTAATATTTATATATTATAAATTCAAGAGTATTCCATCATTATATTTTTTTATGTTGATGATATTATCTTTGATGGGAATAATGAAAATAGTAATGGAATATTTTCTAAAGAAATGAAAAATTTATTTGAGTTGTCTATGGTGGGAGAAATAAATTACTTTATTGGGTTAAATAATTTCAAAAGAGAGAAATACATTTTTCATTATCAAGAAAATTTTTTCAATGGAACTTATTAAGAGGTTCATCATAGAAAACTCAAAACCTGTTACCACACCAATTTCTATGGGAACAAATTTGAAAAAATGTGAAGGAAAATATGTTTATCATAAATAATTTTAGAACTATATTATAATTTTTTTGTATTTGATTTCCTCATGACCCAAAATTTCTTATTCTATTACTTTATGTGATGTATTGGAGAGTTCTACAAAATAATCTCATATAATTTTCTGGAAAAATAATTCACAGATACGTCAAAGGAATAATAAATTTTAAGAATTAGGTATGACCACTCAGAAAGTACTAATTTTTTGGGAATTAAAATACTGATTGGGCAGGAAATATTGATGATTGATGATCAACATTTAATAGAGTATTATTTTTAAGAAATAATTGTGTTAGTTGAAATTCATGGGAATGAAATTCAGTAACTCTTAGTACAGATGAATCTAAGTGTGTTTCTCTCACCTAAGCCAATACTCAACATATGTGCATGAAAACTCAATTATAATACATACATATTTAAGTGAAGTTACCCTTTATCTTTAGTTGTGATAATACAATTTCAATAAATCTCACTAGAAATATAGTTCAACATTCCTGTTCAAAACATGTTTATATAAATTATCATTTTATCAAATATTACATGGAGAAGAATGAATTGAAGTTGGAGTATGTTCCTACATCAAAATAAGTCACTAAAAATTTCACAGAACTGTTACCGAAGGAATATATTTTTAAATTGAGGATGACTGTGGGAATCCAACCTCTTTCTCATCAAGGTTTTGTTATGTGTTTGTGTCCCCTATGTCATCATACATTTGGATAGTTTTTTCAAGGGGTAAAATTCAATTGTTTCATAAATCTATCCTCTATTGTAGCATGTAAAATTGGTAAGCTATGAATTCATAAATATAAGTATTAGAACTATTAAAAATTTTAGTTGGAGTGGTTTTAAGGAATAGTTTTTGGTATTCCAGGAAAGGTGAATAAGTTTATAAAGAAAGGCTGAAGAAAATAAAGGCTGAGGAAGTATTCATAATCACTTATTTTGGACAACATGGTTTTTCCTGTTCAAAAATCTTGTTTCCTATAATGAGTTTTCAAATGTATTATTAAAATTGTTGTTATGTAATACATTACATGAGGATATAAATATTTTTTATTTAGGAAACAATCCTAAAAAAATCCAAAGGAGGGATTTTTAGGAAAAATATAATATGGAAGGTGATCATATTTTGATGTTTTCTTTTTATTTTATATAATGATCAATAATAAATAATGAATGTTTAATAAGAAACTAAAATCACCACACTTTTTATTTGATTCGAACTGAAAAATTTATTTAGGAAACCAGACTCAAAATTCTTAAAAATGTCAACCGTGTTGAGAAATAATCTTGCTAGATGTTAATATTCATTAGAAAAACATTGAATCTAGTATGAATGGGTTGATCTCATGACTATGATTAAATTTTATGATGATTTTCTAATATTGGAGTTTACGTAAATCACAAGTAGTTTCAAAACTTATAATGCAATCATGACGAAAGAATGTGTGAGTGAAATAGATGTTTTTAATCATATTCATATTGACCGAATCTGGATGTAAAGACAAAATCTGTTGGAGATCACATTTAGCCAGGTCATATTCAACTTTTAGGAAACAACTCATTGTATTCCAATAAATGAGAAGAAGTTGGGATTGAAATAATAAATAAAATAAAGGCTGAGGAAGTTTTTATATTCATTTATTTTGGATAGAATGGTTTTTATTTCAATAATTATTGTATCGTACAATGAGTTATCTTATATAGGTTTATATATTTTTATATGTAATTAATTTCTTAAGGATAAAAATACCAGTGATGTATTAAACTTGGTTGATAATAAAATCCAAATGTGGAGATTGTTAGGACCAAGACGATATGGAAGGTGAGCGTATTTAGATTTTGTTTTTTCTTTTCAAGAATGTTTAAGAAATACAAAATTATATTTGAGAAGAAAGGAAAATCACCTCACTTTGTATTTGAATCATTCTGACCATAATATTCAAGTAATCAGACTCACAATTCTTGAAAAGGTCAATCATATTTAGAAAGTGTCTTGCTAGAAGTTAATGGTCGTCAGATTCACTCTGAATCTGGTATGAATGTTTTGATCACAATGGGGAGAATTAGAGTCTGCATGAATATGATTAAATGTTATGATGATTTGATGATCTTGGATTTCTCATAAATCAAAAGTAGTTGAAAAATATATTATGCATGCTTGATTAAGGAAAGGGGGAATGAAAGAGATATTGGGAATCATATTCAGATTGATCAGAACTGGATAGAAAGAGAAATGTTTTTAGAAATCATATTCAACATGATCATAATTGTGTGGATCATAATCATTTCTATCATATTTTATTCATTTGTTTTATGGAAAATCATATTCATGATGAAAATTAAAGAAATATATTGGTGGAGTTTTGGGAAGTTTCAATTCCTTACACTGAATGATAGATGATTTTGAAGTCAACCGTCAATATATTCCAAATCATGGAGAAAGTCATGATACAAGCACAAGTTTGTGATTGAATGATGTTGATGAAGTAGAATCTACTGATACTAGTCCATCATATTCAATATTTCAACGTATTCACTAGAGGAATATTTTTTGTTAAATATAAGTATGAGGTATCATATTCAGAAGAGAAAGATGAAATCTAATTTTTTTCAAATGTTATGTTTCTCAATAGGGTCATGATCCATTGTATCATAATTGATATTGATTCATCTTTATAAAGAGAAGAAAAAGTCGATATGATTGAATTAGTTCGTTTAATTTACAACTAAAGAAAATATATTGATGTATTGTTGAGGTGGAGCATGAATTTTGAAGAAGATGTTTTGATTCATCAATTAGTACAGAACATTATAATGAATCATCATAATGGAGTTTGATAAAAATATGAAAGATATCGATTTTTTCATAGAATAAACTTAATTGGTATAAAGCATCGTATCAAAGAAATTATATTGATTTAATCGTAATGGTAAACCAGATCTTGGATGGTGTTTGAAAAGAATTTATAAATATGATTTAATGTACTTTTAAAGATTTGAGAAGGATAAAGAAGAAACCAAAATAGTTGAAAAGTGTGGATGAAGTCAAAATGCACCTAAAATTCAAGGAATCATTCAAATTAATGGAATTTGGTTATGTGGGATAACATATTTTATTACCACCAATACCAATTCTGGGTCACCTATAAATGGAAAAATTACTATATACATTTTCTGGATGGAGTATTGTTCACATTGATGGGGAGAGAAGGCAGAGCACTTGTGGATTTAAAATAGAGATCAAAGATTCTGTATTGATCTTTGAAGAAGTTGTTTCGATAGAGAGAATTGAAAAGAGAAGAGACTAGATCCCAATGTATAAAATGATCATGATATTCAGTTTTTTATCATATTCTTCTTGCCATCATATTCAGCTAGTCATCATATTTGGATAGATAATCAGATCGAGATTTATATATTAGGATTCCAGACTGAGGAAGGATGTATTATTAATTAACTCAATTACATTATGATAGATTCATAACTATCATATTAGGCTATCAGATTGGAATAATTGGATTTTGAGAATCATACTAGGAAATTTGATTGACTTCAATATAAAAGTCCTTTTTATTATTACCATCTTATGTGTATGAAATTGAAGATTTTTTTTTGAAAATAATACATTTTTTAAAATTTAAAAGGAATTAAATGTAAAATTTGTTGTTACACAAACATTATTTTACCCAATTTGTGCTAAAGGCTTCTCACGCAATATTGGATAATTTAAATAGTTCTACATGAGTGTAATGGCATCTCTTACTCATTTTATTTCACATAAAATGATTATATTCTAGTGGATTGTGTGGTATTATATCATTTCCAAAACAACCTAAGGACGTAGCTATTCTTTTTGAATAATGACCCTTTTAAATATATGTGTTCCGGTGGACATGTGTTTCAATTTTTTCCAATAAGGAATGAAATTTTTAACAGGATGAGAAGTTGGTTTCATTTTTAATGAAACATAAAAGAAAAGGTATCACTATTTCCATCCCTCTCCCTCTTAGTGATAAAATAAACCTAACTGAGCACTTTCAAAATGGAGTGCATGGTTGGAACATGGTTAGTACTAATTGTTCCCTAAAAAACATTTGAAATGGTTTGTTATGAAACATTATTTGATTAAACTATATGAAGGGATAAAAAAAGTTATGAAACATTTATAATAAATTATAGATTCATGCAATATAGTTTGTGTCTAGTATAGGAAACCATTGCATGAACCTTGGGAGGTGTTATATCTCAGGTAGTGAGGTTCACGTGATTATCATATGGTTCAAAAGAATGTAAATCCAAACCATGATACACTTTAAAAGTGGAAAAATTAAATTCTCCCCTCCAACATTTTTAATTTTATAACCCTTATTCATAGTCTCTTATAGCAAGACCGACTTCTCTACCGGCCTATACTCCCTCCCCTCTTACCATGTGTGTTCTCTATAATTTCATGTATGAATTAGCTTTTATCACTTGTGTTGGTGAGAATTTGGTGAGTCTATATTTCCACTTCCATATATTTTGGATTTATTTCACTATCAAGTAGTGTTCAACTTAGTTTAGCTAATATTCCCTTTTTTCAAGTCATTTTTTGAATTTTTGGTTTTCTTCCAATTTTAGTGGAACTATAAGTCAATACTCATAATGTGATCTTAGATATGAATGATGTAAGTGGCCCCTATTATTTAACACAACGTCTTGCATTATTTTTTTATTTTGTAATTAGATCATTCATTCTGACTATGTTGTTCCTTGAACTCATTTTAATTAGATGTTTTAAAAAAAGTAATTAAATGATCCTCATAGAATGCATTGAGATTTTGGAATCGAATCACAAGTGGATAGCCTTGTAATTTTTTAAATGTATAATTATAAAGGTAAATAGTATGATTGTTTACGGAAAATTAAATTGAATGTAGTGTAGAGAAACTTATGATCAAATTTGTTAAAAATGAGCTATTAATTAATTTAATGGTTTTGAAATGGGATTTCAAAAATAGTGATGTGATAAATGGTAGTTGCATCTTTAAATGGATCTGTGGTTTAGTAAATGTTTAGGCCATTTTTATGTAATGTGATATGGGTTTCCAAATGACCTAGGTTTTTATGGTTGTAAATTATGTATTGTTTTTTATCAGGTTTTAAAATTGAGAAAACAGTGATCATAGATAATAGTTATCTTGATTAATTTAAATTGTTTATCTTTTATTCTTGATATAAATCGATTCCTTGTAAGCTGAATTAATGAGTTAAATTATTTAATTAATAGGGGAACCATGATAGTGATGTGAAATTATCAGGAATATTAGGACGAGTGCTTCAATTCCATATGTTTGAATATATTTAAGAATTATAGGTTGAGATCCTGGAATCTCTTTGTTGATTGATGAGTTGGAATGATAGGGTGATCGCCTTAGATTTTATTAGTACATTATTAGGACTTCCCAAATTATCTATATGTATTCCACATGATATTAGATGACTGATATTTTTGGGATGTGTATAAGGACATAACATGATATTTGGTTTTTGGGGGAATGTCAGCATTGGAATCAGATTTCCAATGGATTGGTTGGATTACAACTCATGATCTATGTGATGGTTCATAATTTTTGGTAATACTATGATGATTTTATAGATTTTTTGTGGTTACTCAAGGAGGAATGTTCATTTTAATATGCTCAAAGACACCAAAGAACTGTCTAAAGTAGGTAGGACCGACCTCAGGTGTCACATAAAATCATGATACATCATAGTTATGTTTATTTATTTATTTAGTTTCCCATTATTTATTTAAATAATTTATATAAATATATTTATAAGAGATAAAATATTTATCTTCAGAACCTTTGGATGCACTCTAATATTATAAACGTTTTTTAGAGACATGGTTGGTGGTGGCCTATTGAGCATTACTCACACCCTACTCAGGGAAACGTGGCACTTGGGTACCTGATTAGATATGAATACTTAGTGAAAACACATATCTATGGGGAAATGTCCAAGGTTGATGATGGATGGTTTAGTAGGACAACATGGGTTATGATTATGTGAATAAGAGGACTCATGACCAGTTCAGGTGGAGCTTTTTTTTTTTACTTTTATTTTGGTTATTTATTCCTATATATAATCATCTAATTGGGAATTGTTGGCATTACTATCATACACATTATTATGGAATTTGATAATGTAATTATTTCTATCACTTACCCTCATTTTTCTATGGTGTCTCTTGATTTATATGTGTTTTTTATTTCTTACACTAGTATAGAAACCATGAAATGAGGAAACAGTATCCCTATAGTAAACTCATGGTCCCTCCCTACTAGTTTGAATCCTATAACATATGAGGAGGAACACATGAGGCCTTCCGGTACCCTAGACCATGGAACTGGTTTAGTGGCTCCTTAGGGGAGCATCAGAAATTGGTATTAGAGCCTGTTTTTTATTTTGTCTAACTATTTGGGCCTAATAGAATAGAGACTAAGAAATTCTCGAGGCTTGGTAAGAGGTTATTATTGGGATTGATTTATCCATGCATTGGGGAATCCCAAGTTTCCAAAATCATACTTATTCTTCATTTGATATTTCTTTTTATAGTTGTATTTATATTTTTCATTGAGTGAGACACATTTTTTTGATGTTTTAATTAATGATATTTTTCTTATTTTCTTAATTGGAAAGAGTTTTTGAGCCTATTTATGATTCATTTCCATCATATAGGGAATCACATGACATGCATCATAGGGGATGGGTTGCATATGTTTATTTCATGATACTTGTGGTTTTTTTGGATTTAGAATATATTTTTCTACTGACATTAGTCTATCTACATGTCATTAAATAGTATAATTTTTTCTTTTTTCTAGGTGTATTTTTATATAATTTGTCCACATAATTTTATATGGTTATTTCCATATATTTTAATGGTGTCATCTAAATTGAAAAATTCTCATGATGACTTCTTGTTGTATAAGAAGTCATTAATGGTTTGATGATGGAATTTGTTATATAATGTTCTAGAAAGAAACCTATAAAGTGATTTACCCTATTTCTTGTTAATGTTGTTTTATTTAACCAATGCATAGATATTTATATATATTATTATCTAGTAAAATGTTTTAAAAATGTGAATCCTTTGAGACTTGAAAATTTTAATGGTTGAAGTGTGAGTTTTATAGGTGATGGGATATTTTAAAGAACATTTTAAAGTTTAAATGTTTTGAAATATGGGTTTTGAAAGAAAATAAATGAAAATATGGTTTAATATTTGATTAAATGGTTTTGTAGTAAGTATAAACACCTTGAAAATGAGAGTATGTCAACCCATGAATATAGTGTTATAACTATTTTATATATAGCTTAACTTTGAGAATGGGTTATTGTGGTTGCTGAAAGTACACAATTTGCGAGTTTTCTAAGTTATTCATTGATATATACCATTTTAGGGTATATCTCATTGGTATCAAAGGTTTTAACCCTGGTAAAGACGATTTGGGTTTGGCATGAGAGCATATTTTGTGAAATCTTGATTTATGTGTGGCATATTTCATGGTAAATGCTATGCATATTGTGTTTTGGATTTATTTATAACCTTCCCATATATTTTTTGACCTAGTATTAGGTAGGATCATTGGACTTGGGATTGTGTGGGGACTCTAGAGTGGTTTCTAGAGTGATGAATTCTAAATTTCCATGATACATGAGTAAATATCATCACATGAGTTTTGGCATAGAGAGACATTGGGTGATGGGCTAGGTAGAAGGAACTAGTAAACCCTAATTTTGACTCAGATCTAGTAATTCTATTCCTATAGGTAACTATTGGAAAACTTTGAGATCCTTAGATAGTTATTCTAAATTCCTTTTGAGACCTAAGGTATGGGTGGTGGATTCATCTTATATGATCGAGTATATTTAGTGATTTCATGTTTTGATGTAGTCATACTAATAGCCTTGAGTGCTAGTTCCTTTTGTCAAGGTTGTTCTCAAAGGGTAGTATAATTTAGATACATTGGGCCAAAAGTGGTGGATGTGGTTCTGGTATGTGATACCCATGTGTGAAATGAAACCTTGAAATTATAGAAACAATGAACATGTTAACTGGTGTTTGTGTTCATTGACATGGTAAGTGTAAGGTGTATGGAATAATGTGCGAGTGAATCTAGGATGCCTATGGTTGGTTGCTATGTAATGATAGGAACACTGTGGGATTCATGGTTAGGAGTGTCTGCCTTGGGTCATTGATGATAAACTTGTGGGATAAGGAGCCAGGTTCTATAGACTAGTTGTATAGGATATGTAAACCATGGGTCTTGGTGAGGTTGGATGTTGTGACGGGGATCACCTATCACCTAATTGGAATTGATGTAATGATCAACATTTGGATTGGTGCACATGTGATGTTTCAGGAATCCAAAAATTAGTGAAGTAATTCTTAGGTGATTTGATATGAATGAACTTAGGGTTAAAGTGGTTGTTATAAATTTTTGGTTATAGGGAAGGGTTGGTTGACAATTTGGCCCCATCAAGATCAGGATATGATTTCATTAGCTTGGTGTAAGCAAGAATGAATTCTTGTATTCCAGGAACTCTTCCAGTTTAGAATAATTAATATGATGAACCTCGGAACAAGTGTGATTTCAAAGTTCTAAATGGTGTACTGAGGGTAATTTGGGTTAATTAAGGCTAACCTACACATGATAATGAAAACTAGATTAGTTATATGATCTTATTTGAAATATTCCATTTGAAACTAATGCATTGAGTTAGTAAACATTGGTAAGTATGATTCTTCTAATGTTTTTGGTTGGAATGAAGTCGTATATGAGCTAATTTATGGTGACATTGAGAAATTGTTTCGGGCATAGTCATCTGAGGTTTTGGTCAAAACATGGTGATATGGTTGATTAAAGGAATCGGTCCTTTTCAAGTGATGATTGGTTAGTGATCATAGATAATAGGAATCTACACATATGCATTAATGTTTAGATCTGGTGGGGACAATTCTCAGTGATTAGTGTATGGGTAGAAATGTGTTGGGAATCCCACCATACTCTATGGAGGGAATTACCCTCATTATAATGAGTCTCAACAAGGATGGGGTATGGTTTTGTATGTGTTTTGAATGGATAATGTTTATGTTTGGAGTAGTGATCAGGTGTAACTGAGTTTGTCCATAGTCGACCATTTTGTTTTGTGGTGGATGCGATATGGGAAAAGAAATCAGGGTATTGTCCTAATGTAATGATTATAAAGATACTTTAATGGTGTAGATCATTTTTTCTATCATAGAAGATAGACATTTTATTAAAATGTGTTTTTGTTTTATGACATTAGGTGGTCATCACTGCACTAAATTTTAGTGTGCAAGTATGCTTCAAAAGAAATATGAATTCCTTGGGGGAATTCCATAGGTTATTTATTATGGTGTGATTAGAGATTGAGTGGATGGTTTGGGCTAGATATGAGTTTTTGTGACCCATGTTCAGTTCGGTGCGATGAAACATTAGTGATCATGTTATGGTATGGTAAAAAATATAATTGTTTGGGTTTTTTCCAAGTTAACATACTAAAAGGTTACAGTTGGACCTCTATAATTGATTTGTATTGCCTTGGGGTATATTAAGATATTATTGTATTATTTAAAAGAGTTTTAATGGTGTGTAAATAGTGAATGGTGAGCATTTTTGTGGGGGGGGGGGGTTTGCCGGAGGAAGTCTGGACTTCTATTTTGTGTGGGATTCGATGTAGTGGGTTTGAAACCACATTAGCAACATCCATAGAGATATTGTGAAAAAATTTCATGATTTCCTCGATACATTTTAATAAGATTCATCATGTTTATTTTGTTATATGATAGTATTGGAACATCTATTTTAGTTTCATCAGTGGATATGGGAGTGGGCATCATCACTGATCGACACTCTCAATCTTGTTGAGGTATGGTGTGGAAGGAACCATACCGAGTGGATCCGTGGGTAACTGAAAATGTTCTTTGAGAGGAAAATTCTAGTAGTGGGAGACACATAGGTTCAAAATTATCCTCATGATATGTTCTCTATGGTTGGAGAACCATATGAAGGTAATCAACTAGGCAGTGACACAAATGTGGTCCAACATAGATGGAATCCATCAAACAACATCTCTACATTTGGTGATAATATGAGTGTTGACATAGAATTAAGCATCCTTGTTTCTTCTATTTAGAGGAATTCTTTATAATCTTGTTGGGTGTTCAAAAAAGGCATGTGTACATTCAATATCAATTGAAAACCGACATAGGTTGGGTGATATGGTTCTATGGACACTTATACTTCTTAAGGATGAGATGTGTTATGGTGGGGGTTTGTTAGGATCATTTGTTTGGATGATACTTGAGTCTTGGTGAAAATTTTGAGTTTTGAGTTTGGTGGATGATTTTATTTAAAAATCAAGCATCAGATTGGGAGTTCAAGAGTTGTAATTTATTAATGTTTTTTTATAGATGTGGATTGAGGCATGAAGGGTACCTCAGGTTCCAAGTTACGTTTTAGATTATTTAGAGTTTTAAATTCTAGTTTCAGCGATAAAAACTTGGGAAACATGGTTGTCTCATGGTTAGTTCTAATTGTGCACCCCAATCATGTTACATGGTTTATAAAGGTACATGGTTTGATTAAACCATCAATGGAGCTCTAAAAAACCATGAAAATGTTTGAATAAATTTTAAAGGAAAGTCTCATAGCTTACACAATAGTTTTCAAATCATTGGAAACAAACGTTTGAGGTATTGTGCCTCATGAAGTGAGGTGCACACAGTTAGAAAATTTTTTAGAACACTGTGCTTCCCAAAATTCACAATTTAAAAGTAATATAATTAAATCTCCCCCTCAATTTTAAGGTGTTGACCCATATTCCTCATCCCTTGTGTAAATGCCCTTTTCTTCCCATGTAACCGCACCCTCCCCTCTTCCCATGGGTGATTCAACCTCATTTTTTGAATAATCACATTCTATCACATACACTGTAGAGCCTTGGGTAAGTATACCACTCATATTATTTCTCATTTTATTTTCATTAATTTTTTTGTATATTTGTTATTAGTTTAACAACCATTCCCTATTTTAAAGGTGTTTTTTGGTTTTCAATTTTCATCCATTTTGTAAAAAACTAACTTCCAAAACTCATTGAGTGAGAATTACTAATAATAAGGTAGGTGGTACCTTGATTTTAACTCCATGTATTACTTTATTTTTCTGAGTGAATGCTTAGGGCAGTCTAGAAAAGTATAAAACTCATTAACTTCTATTATATTTTTTTTTAAAATTGTGTTTAAATTAATTAAATTCCCCAGTTATCATGCCTTGATATTTAGGAAGAGAATCCCTATTGGCGGCCCTTATAATTATGTTGACCTTGAAATTGGAAGATAGATTGTATATTTGATTATGGAAAAGTAAATGGAACATGATAAAGAGATTATTATGTTTGAATTAGTTAATAAGGCACTATTAAATAATTTGTTGGTTGTGAAATGAGTTTCACAACTATTGATGTGTTAAATTGAATTGCGAGGTTTAAACAGATAATTTTTTTAAATGGTAACACCATTTTTTTAATGTGATATGGGATTCAAAATGGCTTGGTTTTAAAATGTGGTAAATTATGTATTTATTATTTTTTCTTTATTCAATTGGTAAATGATGATTATTTATCATAATTGGATTGAAAAATTTAAATTAATGGATTTTTACTCTCAAGATAATGTGATTCCTTGTAAAGTTAATTGATGAGAATTTTTTTATGAAAATAGGGAATCATGAGAGAGATTTTTAATGATCAGGAATGTTGAGATGAGCACTTAGATCCCATATAATGGATTATATTTATAAATATTTTTATTAGTTTTCAGATTCTATATGTTTCTTAATTAGTGTTAATGTTAGGATAATCACCTTGGATTATCTTGGATAATTCTTAGGAATTCAATGATGAGGTCTATGTATTCCATATGATATCAGGAGCTTGTGTTTTTTGTTATGGTACATGAGAATCATGTAATATTATATATTTAGGCAATGTTGTAATGTTTTTAATATTATAGGGTAATACTAAGATGAGTATTCATATTCCTTTTGATACTTTATGATGTTTGGGACTTCTTGGATGGGAAACTAGATTTTTCATGGAAACTTATAGAAGTGTTGTCATCATGATAGGTTCAAAGACACCTTGCCACTTACTAGAGCTGGTAGGATTAACCTAGGATGTCATTGTACTTCTAGTGACATCAAAGTTTTTTTGTTTATTTATTATATATTTCCATATTTAGTTAATGATTTTTAATAAATTTTTTATAAACGATTTTCTATTTACCTTGAGCACTTATACATGCACTCTTATATTAGACTGGTTACTTTTGGGAAAAATTGATGGTGGCCTACTATGTTTTACTCAAACCCTACTCAGGACACCATGGCACATAGGTACTCGATCATATATCACTACTTAGTCACATGAAACCAAAATGGCGAATGGTTCAAGGTTGATATTGGTTGGCTGATAGGCCAGTGTGGGTATAGATGATGAGACCGAGAAGGTCTTTAGACCAGGTTGGGAGGATCTTCTAGTTTATTTTTATTTTTGGTATTTCTTTTCATGTATATGATCCACCCATATGGGGTTCTTGGCATATCTTCAATACCCATTATTGTGTAATTTTATAGTATAGTTATTTTGTCACTTTCACTACTTTATCACCAATGTATCTTGATTGATATATGTTTATCATTACTTCTTCAGTTATAGAAACTCTAACATTAGGTCATATTCTCCCCTCATTAACCTCATAGTACCTCACCACTAGTTAGAAGCCTCTAGAAAATGGGGAGCCACACTTAAATCCCTATTTTCCACAGGATGAGGGCACAAGAATAGTGGATTCCAGGGCAAGGCATCATATGATCAGGGTGGGATATGGTGGTTACACCATGTACATTATGTTAGGGTAATAATAGTGTTATGAAACCCAATTTTTATATAATCACATTGGTGGTTTTATAGGATAATTTCCAGATTTCAATTATTGTGTTTATTCCACATTCATATATTATGATATATACCTATATTATTTTCTCATGAAATATGATTATTGTATCATTTTTTCACTCTCTTATGACTCGTGATTTTTATAATATAAAAATTCCAAATTCCATGAATCATATTTTATGATCTTTGTTTTATTGGATATGATCATATTATGTTATGAACGTGTATCTTGATTATATTCTCATAAAAAAATGTTTATCTTATTATAATTTTTGAACTTAAATTTGTATATCTTATTTTTACCCATTCTACGTATCTAATATCAACTATTATTATGTTTTTATTTCCTAGGTTATGAAGAAGAGTATTATATATTATGTGTCGAAATTGATATCATGTGAGAACTCTATTTACTAGAGATACATAAAAGTTTGTTAAATTAGTTATATATATATATATATATATATATTCTAAAAATACATTAAACCTTTAGGTTCTCAAGGGTGATTTATTGTAATATATAAATAATATTTTTGTAAAAAAAATTAGTTTGAATGTTTTTTATTCTCGTATCACCTCTGTTTGTGTTAATGTAGGGTTAATTTTTTTAAAAGGGTTGGAAAAATTTTATAGTTCCGTAAATAGCTTATGATAAACCAAAATTGATATGGGAAGAACCTAAATTATCATGGGTTGAAATGATGGAGTGATAAGTTAGGATATCTTAAGATTTATCTGCATTTTCATATGAATTGTTACTCACATTATTTCTGTTTGATACTCATAACAACCTTTTTTGGTTTTATTTAATGCATATAACTAAGAGTAATTTAGTTTACAATGAGGGTGATGGATAATGAAATGATTTTCCAAATTGAGAAAAATGTGGAACATGAAGCATAACATATCATTGAAATGATTACCCAAATTTCTCATTATATGAATAATTACATGAATCATGGTGAATTTCCCAATGCAATAATATAAGAACAACTCTCTACTGATTCCTTCATGCAGTAATGAATGCAATATTTTAATAGGTCATTCAACCCAGTTATTGTTGATAAATGTATTGATAAAACCAAAATATATTCTCCATATTCATGTTTTCAAAGTATGAAAATGTTTTTTTTATCTTTTTATCATTTTAAATGTGAGGAAGATAAATGGTGGACTCTCATTTAGAATAAAACACAAAAAGGATGATGTTTAGTTCATGGAATGGATAACGTTTAATAAAATATTCTTCATTAAATATTTTCCAATATCTATTAAAAAAAATAGAGATAGAATTAATATAACTGAAACACAATGAGGATTAATAATTTTTTATTTATAAATAAAACTTCACAAGATATGAAAGGTACACATCTAGTTTTTATGATGACTCTGAAAGAATAGTAGATCATTTCATATGTATCTTAAAATCCTATAACAAAAAGGAATTTTCTATAAGGTAATATGGTATATATAAATAAATTTGTGGATTATGTCTAAAAGAATAAATAGAGAATGGAATCTCCCATTATTCTTGAAATTTTGGAGGAAATAAGTGATTAAATAGTTTTTTTAGGAAAATAAAATTATAAAAGTTATAAATGAATGAAAATCTATTTTTATACATGATAATAATGTGGGAAGAGTCAAAGAGAGAATTTTCTCAAAGGAATAGGTAAATGCTTCAAGTGATAAAGAGGATTCCATCAAGAAAATTAATGTCAAATATATTTCAAGAGGCCAACTAATGTATTGGATAAAGATAGGGATCATATGAAAACATAACACACACTCTAATTCTTCAATTGTATAGAGTATTGTAATTACACCAGCAAGTACAAAAAACCCCATCTTAATGATAAAAAATAATGACAACTATCCTAAAATCCCAGGGAGAAAGGAAAATACTATTCAATCAAAATTACCTAATTCAATCATGAAAACAAAATGGTGAAAGATATATTCATTTTAAACTCTAGAAAAAAAATCTATTCTAGATTTACCTACCACTTTATATTAGATAATTTTCTTATATTTTCAATTCAACACCTGAGTAGATTGATATTTAAATATTGGTGAAGACTATTAGTGCTATTATAGTTTCATATGATTCCAATAACTCCTCTTTAATATATTTTTGTGTGAATATAGTTCATTAAAATATTTTTATTTTTAATTTGAAAAAATTTGAAGTGATTTTGGGAATGGATTGACACTCTCAAAATAATTCCCCTTTCAACTACGAGGATAGTGAACTTTTATTTCATAACTCAAATCAACCTATGATCATATATCATTGAAAATATGACCATGAACTCCCTATATAAAATACTTCCATTATATGGGTACCTATAAGAAATCATGGTTGGTATTTTTCTCAAATGGTTGAGGAAAACATAAAATTATAAATATTCTTATTATATGGATCCCAAAAACCATGTGGTTTATTTTCAATATAATGCATACATGTTGTTATGCCTATATCAAAGGTTCATTATTTAATAAAACTATTTTAATTTAATTAACGAATGAAAAAGTTCAAGAGAATATGGAAAGGGTTTTATATTCCTAATCATATCCCCTTGGAGTGCAACATTTCTATTTTTTAAGAAGAAGGATAGATCAATGTGTCTCTACATCAATTATCACAAACTATCCAAAATCAAAATCATGAATAAGTATCAACTACCATATATGTATGAATTTTTCAATCAGTTGTGAGGGGATCAAAAATTATCAAATATTGATCTTCAATCTAGATATCACCAATTATGTTTGAATTAATGCCCTGTTGGAGTGGGATATATATTTTTGGGAACTTCAAATTTCACTTCCTAATATAGTACATAATTTTAAATAGTTAGGGTTGATTGGTTTAAATGGCATGAGAGAAATTTAAAATTTTATATATTCCATTTGTATATGAATATGTCAATGCATTTCTCAATGATTATAAAGACCTTCCACTAGATGAGGTGGTTGTTTTTTCAATTGAACTCAAACTTGGTGTTATGACTATATTCATGAGTCTATATAGAATTGACACTATTGAATTTGATGGATTAAAGAATCAATTGTAATGTAATTTGGACATTTTTTTATATACCTGATCACTTCACCATGGTGTTTACTAATAATATTTATTAAGAAGAAAAAAATTCCAATGATCCTTTTTATTGATTATAATGAACTTAATAATATCATGAACAAGAAATTCTATCCTCTGCCTCATAATGATGACTTGTTCAGTCAACTTTATAGGGGTTAATATTTCATAAAGGTTAAACATCAATCAATATTTTTTCAACTTTTGGAGAATAGGAAATATATACCTATGAAAACATTATAAGAAATACATGGTAAGTATATTTCTTATTTATGCCTTTTAGTCTTACAAATTACACAAAAATCAAGAGAAAAATGATGAATAATTTCTTTAGTGATTACCTTGGAAATTTTATAGTAGTATTTAAAGATTATATTTTAATATATTTAAAAATAATGGATAAAAATAAATCGTTTTTTAGATTATGTTGAATGAGTCATGATTGTATGAACTATATATCAAATTAAAAAACTAAAAACTTTTCTAAAAAAATAATCCCTCTTGGATCATGTATTGAAAATAAGGGTTATATTTATAAATCCTTCCAAAACATAGGTGATGCAGAATGAATTAAACCATGAACTATTATAGATATCCATTGTTTTTTTACATTAAATAGATAATATTAGTATTGGATGATAGTTTTCTCATAATATTTGAATCCACTAATGAGGATATCATTGAAATAAATTATTTTTCTATGGTAAAAGGAATGTGGATATAGTTTCTAGGAAATTAAGATAAGGTTAGTCAATGCGACTGTACATATAGTTATATATAAAGGGAATAGGTTTCATATATATTTTGATGTATTAAAGAAGATCTTGGAGTGTTTCCTTATAAAAGATGATAATTTTGTTGCTTATGAATCATGAAAATAAAAGGTCCATGTGATAAATTACTTGAGATATGATCTGGAGATAGTAGTGATAAAATTTTCATTAATAATTTAGATTAATTATCTCTATGGAGAAATGTTGTATATATATATATAATGATCATAAATGAAGAAATTATATATTTAAAAATAATGAGGTAAACATATGATAAATTATATGGTTAGAGTAAATTACTGATTATGATCAATCAATACATTACCATTATAAGAAGGAAGGTATCATAGATAATTTTCAAAGAAATCGAATTAAGTGACCATTTATATAGTGAGGATTGAAAGAGAACAAATCTTCAAGGATATTTATTATACATACATAGAAATAATAATGAAAGTGATGATTTCCTTCTATTATAAAATTATTTTCCAACTATCCAACCATGTGACAATGACGGAGTTATATTTGGATGATAAAAAGAAAAAAATGGTAAAAGATATTTCAATGTTTAACCTTGAAAATGATGGAGTTATAATTTAGGTAAACTTAATATGTGTCCAATAAATATGAAAAATTAAGAAGGATTTATTAAATTATTATCATAAATCATCATTCTATATTAACTTATAAAATTAAATGATGTATAGAGGTCTTGAAGAGAACATTGGTGGCGAACACATGAAGAGGGTTATTTTAGAGAATACCTCACGATTATTGTACTTTCAACATGATATAGATAAATATGATATGTTTATGAAATTGATTCTACTATTACCCATTTAAATATATAAATATAAGAACATAACAATGTATTTTTTTCATAGGAAATCCTAACATCTCTATAGAAAATAATTCCATTACATGTATTGTTTATTAACATACAAAGTCAGATCAATTCATTCATATTAGAGAGTATTTCCTATTTGATCAAATTACTAGGATATAAATAAATTAAGTGAAAAGGTTTCATAGTATAAAAAATAACTTGTTTTTAATCATTATTTAAGGTTCACCTCAATGTTTGGGAAGAGTCATCACCAAGAGTTAGATATAGATTTTAGATTTTACACTACTTATCATCATGAAAATATTGGTCATTTTAAAAGTACAATTAAAAATATGGAATGTATATAGAGATCATGATCCATGGAATTAATAGGATGATGGTATTTAAATATTCCATAGGTAGAGTAATCATACATTAATCTCTTCCACTCTAACATTCAAAGAACACCATATGAGGCTGTGTATAGAAAGAGATTCAAAACTCTAATATGTTGAGATAACATTGAAGAGAAAATGATATTTGTACTAGATTAGTCCCACAAAATGATATAGAATATTATAATAACTCATCATCATATAAATAAATCAAAATTTTGGTATAAGAGATATGAGGATAATTATAAACAAAATTTGGAGTTAGAGGTTGGAGAAAAAGGAAGTCTTTCAAATATCATAGTAGAGGAGGGTTATGATATTCAGGAAGAACGGAAAGTTGATCACTATATATATCAAAACCATTGAGTTTCGTAATCACATGGGGATGTTATATTATCACTTTACACTTCTACTGAACTTATGATACATTTTCGACGTGTTCCACATATTATTTTTGTGACTGTACATACCCGATCTATAACTCTTTGTGATTTTTATACGCATTTTTCCAATTAAATAAAAACTATATTAAATATAAATTTTCACATGAAACACAAAAAAAAACTATAATATATTTTTTTTAAATAAACTATTAAAAATAAAAAACATAGAATATGAAAATTAAATATGAAAACACATTAATAAAACTATAAGGGGAATAAAACTACAAGTAAATAAAATGACCATGATAACATAATACTTGTCCAAAAGAGTTTAATTAGAGATTAAATACACAATTTTGGAAATTTAAATAAATAAAATAATTATAAATATACTATACATGTTGGGAGAGAAGTATATGAATAGTATGAATGATTCTAAAGAATTTATATAGGGTTGTATATCAGAATAAAATCTCAAAGTTATATATATGGTCTTTGAAAATATGGCTATTTAATTTATAAAAATTTGAAAAATGGTGGTTATATATATAAAATGTGTATATTGTGAAATTTAAAATAATATTATTTTGGAATGAAATAAAATGAATTTCTCTATCAAAAATAATTCTTTTTTATAATATATTTTTATACATCACATATTATTATTATTATCAAAGAGTTATTTTTTAAAAAAATTCAATGAAATATTTTAATATGATGAATTGATAAAATTTTATGTTTAAAATATGATTAATTAATTTTAATATGATGTGGTAATAACTAATTAGTTAATTTAAAAATTATATTTTCCAAAAACAATTTTTTTGTATTATGTAATTTTACATTAATAAATTAGATTGAACACTTTATAGAGATAAACTAAAGGTAATAATATAATTAAAAAATAGATTACAAAAATTTAATTTGAAATCAATATGGAATAGTATTGAAAGCACATAATATTTAAAATTAAATTTTCAATTAAAATAGTTGTTTTTATATATATAAATTATGTTTTTATTTAGAAGTTAAATTTAATTTTTTTTGAAACTGAACTAAATGAAATGGATTCAAAATAATATTAATTAGAATGTTAAAATTCAGTATGGATATAAATTTAATATTTAACCATAACAATAAGTTACATAGTAAAAACATGAGTTTCCATGGTAAATGAAAAATGAGGTAAAGAAGGGGGTTAAACTAAGAAGCTACATCATAAAATATAATAAAATCCAATATCTAAATGTAGATATGATTGAATTTTCAACCAAACCATATCTCATATCCTTATTTTTTAACTTTTCATGCATTTTACTTTTAAAATAACCACATTACACCATAAGAAATGATAATTTACATACATTCCACTAACAAATCACCTATAAAATGTCCCCACCTCAATTAATTCCAAACCACTCAAGAAAATACATAATATCATTAATATATAACCATTTCCCCTACCCAGAATCCTTTTATGACATAAATTTTCATCATATTCCAAGAAGAGATAACAAATCCTTTAATCCAAAGGAACCTATGTCGAGGAAGAGTGAATTCTTCAAGTTCTTATATTCTTCCCATAATTTTCCAATTACCCTATTATCTCCCCTAATTATAAATCTCATCCTCCATGATCATGATATTATACTAACATTAATATTATTTTGATAAAATAATAATACATTTATATAATTATATAGTCTTACTCATTCATTATTATAACATGTTGCAGTCGAGGTCGGTTCGACAACCTACTTGAATGATATTATACCAACATCACCATTTTCACCAATAAAATGCACTATAAGTAAATTATTATAAATATATTATATTAATTAGAAATATATTTCAGGAAAATGGTTTTGGACAGATGGAATAAAAATTAATGATCTTGATAATGTAACATATGGTTCGATAAATTACATGAGAAATGTATATAATGGAGTCCATTATCAATAACCATGACCATTTTGTTTGTAAAAAATGAACATGTGGATGCATAAATAATAAATATATATTTCAATAACATAACTAATTTTGGAATTATAAATTTGGAATCAATGAATAAGGGCCTCAATCACTACTAGAAAAGTTGTATCTAAATATCAAAATTACAAGAATCTGACGATAAAAATAAGTATTAACCATCTAATTAATGTTTAGTGAATGTTTATAACCACATAATATGAAATAAAATTTATATTAAAAATGTTATAAAAGAATTGATTAATATTTCTATATTCATTATATAAGAGGATAAGATGTTTTCATTGAACATAGGAGTAATGGTAAGTGTTTTCATTTAAGTCTTACTATGAATTCAATATTTTTATTTCTATGTTTAAATATGGGGAAATTGTTATATATTTTTCTATAATTCCTCCTAAATTTATACTCCTCTAGTTTTTCACGATATTTTATTATTTTTAAATCATTTAAATTCCCCTTTGGTTAATTATTAACCATTGTAATGATTGTAAGAGAAATCATACTTAACACTTTTTTGGGTTTGAATATCTCTCTTCTATGACCATATTAGTTATTTTTATAATGTATTTACTTATTTTTTATTATATGATATATTAATGTAATTTTATTTCTTTATAAAAAAATCTTATTTATCATTTTTAGTGTGGTTTATTTCCACCAATATTGACTCTCTTTTCAAAAGTTTCAGAAGAATCTTTATTTTTAACGCTTTCCACATGAAAACCTTTTTATACTTCTATAATAAATTTTTTATAACTAATCATCCTATATTTGTTTTCATAGTTTCCAAATAAAATATCAATTTCTTTTTTTTTTGAATTTTACATTTTGAAATTATTTATTTCAATACATAATTATTTTTTCACATTTTAAGAAACTATAATTCTCTAATAAATGGGGTTCTCATATATATCAACATCTTTTAGTGTTTCATAGGATTCACAAGGAAAATATTCAAATGATAATACCCACCTTCATTGTATTTATTTCTTATGGTCATGTTATGATATTGTTTTCATGGTACCCATTTCTTTTTTAGGAGTTAATTAAGCTATGATAGAATAAATAATGTTTCTATGATCATGTGATACCTGTCTGTATAGATTATAATTTTGAGTTTGGTGGATTCATTATAGTCTTATAATGTTGTTGTAATGTTTTATATGTAATTAGGTTTGTAATTCCTGGTTGTATGGATGAGCCTTATGTGTTAGTTAAATTTTTTAGTTTCAAATTTGGTGAGTGAGTTGTTTTTAAACTGAGGGCCTCATAAAGAATTTGGGAGTTGGAACACATTAAATTTTTGTTTTTATATGTGGTATGAGGCTATATGGGTGACTCATGTACTTATTTATGTTTTAAGATTTTGGTATATTTAAATTCTATTTTTTGGGATAATAGAATATGGTGCATGGTTGGAACATGGTTAGTTACTACCTTTACCCCCCCAAACACGTGACATGGTTTTTTATGGAACACTATTTGAATAAACTATGTGAGTAGATCTAAAAATTTGTTAAAAATCTATAATAAGTTATATATGAAAGTCATATATTTTGTTTATACTTTGTCAAACCATGGACACAAACATTGTGGGTGTAGTACCTTGGGTATTTGGGTTCACATGGTTGGAACACTGTTTGGAAGACGGTATATCCAAACCATGAGACTCAATAAAAGTTGAAAATTTATTTTTCCCCTATAACATTTTAATTTTATAAACCTTATTCATCATTACTTATATCCATAACCACATCTATTAATTTATTTTATCCATCCCATCTTAGCATGGGTGTTCGACCAAATTTTTTGGCCGAATTAAAATTCATCACTTCTGTTGGTGAGCCTCGAGTGAGTCTACATCTCCTATTACTCACATTTTCTATTTATTTCACAAGAAATTATATATCCACCTAGTTTAGATAATATTCCTTTAATCCATGGAATTTTTCCTGTTTTTTTCTTTTATTTTTGGAAGAACTAGAACTTAATACTCATCAAGTGAGATTCTGTTAGAATGTGGTAGGTGGTCCCTTTTATTTTACCCAATTTATTGCCTTATTATTTTTGAGTGTGCTCTTGGTTCAGATGAGTTGACTATGTTTTTTCTTAACCTCAGTTAAATAAGCTATTTTAAAATTCTTTTTTTCCTTTAATTAAATTCCCCTATTATTATGAATTGAGATTTAGGAAGAGAATACCATGTGGTGACCATTAGTTTTTTTAACCTCATAATTAGCTAAATAAATATTATGTTTGTTTATGGAAAATTTAATGGAATGTAACACGAACATTATTAATTTTTAATTAATTAAATAAGAGTTTTTATTTAATTTTATTATTGTAAAATGGGATTTCACAACTAATTATCTAGTAAATGAAATTTGTATATTTAAATGGCTGTGTGTTTCATCAAATGGTTAAGAAATTTTTATGGAATGTGATATTGGCTCCAAAATGACATGGTTTTGTAAGGTTATAAATTATGTATTGCTTTGGTTTTGGTTTTAAAGATTGAAAAAATAGTGATTAAGGATCATAGAAGGATTGAATAATTTAAATTAATGAATTTTTATTCTTGATATTATGTGATTACTTGTAAAGTGAATTGGTTATTTAAATTATTTAATAAAAAGGGGAACCAAGAGAGTGATGTGAAATGATCAGGAATACCAAGATGAGCACCCAAATTCTATATGATTGATGATATTTAATAATTCTAGGATGAGATACTTTATTATATATGCTAATTGATGAGTAATAATTCTAGAAGGATCACCTTGTATTATTTTTGTACATGATTAGGAATTTACGAATTATATTTTTTGATTCCACATGATACTAGATTCTTGAGATTTTTTGGATGTGTATAAGGACATCACATGATATTTTATATTTGTGGAATTTTGTCATGGGAATCATATTCCAATGGAATGTTAGGATTTTTACTCAGATTTCATGTGATACAACATAATGTTTCATAATTCCAGTATGAGTGTCACCATTTTTTGTGGTTACTCATGAAGGAAATATCATCATCATGTTCTCCAAGATACCACTGCACTATTTAAAGAATTTTGGGATGACCCCAGGTGTCTTAGTAAATCGCGAGACATCATAGTTTTATTTATTTTATTTATTTTGTATCATATTAATAATTTAATTATTTTATATAAATATATTTATTACCGATAAACTATTTACCTTGAGAACCATTTAATTCACTCAAATATCTGACCTGTTATTTTAGAGACACTATTGTTGGTGGCCTACTAAGTTTTACTCACACCCTAATCAGTCCTCCATGGAAATTGGGTACCTAAGAATATATCACTATGCGGTCATAGGATACATATATAAGTAAATACCCATGTTTTATGATGGTTAGTTTAACAGGCTAGCATGGGTATGGATGAAGGGATTGGGAAGACTCACGACCAGGTCGGGGGGAATCTGGCTTAATTTTATATTTGTTATTTTTTTCATTTATATGATCTGTCCGTGGGGGATTTTTGGAATTTCTATCATTGTCATTGTTTTTCAGTTTTACAACATAGTTATTTCTTTCACCTTCCCTAATATATCTATAGCGTCTCTTGATTTATATATCTTTATCATTTCATTTATTGGTATAAAAACATGGACATGAGGGCATAGTCTCCCCAAGTAACCTCATGGTCCCTCACTACTAGTTGGAATCCTATAACATATGAGGATTCACACATGAGGCCTTGTGGAACATTAGCTAGGGGAACCAGTTTAGTGGATCCATGGTAGAGGCATCATAATGCTGCATTAGATCTTTTTTTTCATTTTTTGATACTATTTGGTAATGGTATAAAGGATACTAGAAAAGTGTCGAGGTTTGGTAATGAGGTCATTATTTAGAGTGATCTATCTGTGCATGTGGGAAACCCATGTTTCCAAGTATGGTACTTTTTTTCCTTTGTACATTTCTTATTGTTGTTGTATTCAAATTTCACATTGATTGGGAGACATAGTTTTTAATGTCATGATTTGTGGGATATTTACTCATGTCCTGATATAGAAAGAGGGTGAGGGTTTATTCAAAAATAATTTTAGGAATATAGGGATTCACATGACATGCATCCTAATAGTGTATGAGTTTCATATGTCTATTTCACACCGCTTGTGGTTATTTTGAATTAAGAATATATTTTATTGTTGAAATCAGTCTATTTTTATATCTTTTTATAGAAATTTTTTTTTCTTGGTACTAAGTGGATTGGTATTTAATTTTTCCACATCATTTTATGTGATGTTTTATATATACATTTATAGTTTCTTCTTACATGTAATATTCTCATGACAATATCTTAATGGAAAATAAGATATAAATTAATTGATGATGGTATTGGTTAAATTAATTTCTAATAAGAAAAAATTAATTTTTTCCTCTATTTATTTTTAATTTTATTTTATTTAACCAATGAATTGATATTTATGTATCTCAGTATCTAGTAAAAATTTTAAAAACTTTTAATCCTTTGGTCCTGATAGCTTTAATGTTTAATGTGTGTGTTATATAAGTGATGGGATATTTTAAATAACCTTTTAAAATTGTAATGATTTGAAATGTGGGTTTTGAAAGAAAAGAAATGAAAATATTTATTAAAATTGGCATCAATGGTTTTGAAATATATATAAAACCCATAAAAATGGGAGTATGTGAACCTGTGATTATGGTGTTGGAACTCTTGTATATATAACTTAAACTTGTGAATGGGTTGTTGAGGTAGATGAGAGTTCATGAGTTTTGAGTTTTCCTTATTATGTGTCAAGATATATCCTTTTAGGGTAGATACCATAGGTATGTTTCATGTTAACCCTGGTAAAGATGATTTGGGGCTATAGTGACCACCCAATTTGTAGAACCTTTATTGATTTTTTGAATTTTTCATGGTAAATGATATGCCTATTATGTTCTATCATGAGTTGTGACCTTGTGGTTTATTTTTTACCTAGTATTGGGTAGGATCATTTGATACAGGATAGTCTATGGACTCTATAGTTTCTTATTTGATTGTTTAATTCTATTTGTCTATGATAAAAGAGTGAATATAATCCCATGAGTTTTGGATTACAGAGACATTGGGGTATTGTCTAGGTGGTAGGAACTAGAAGCCCATAATTATGACTTGAATCTAGTATTTCTTTTAATATAGGTAACTGGGTGTAACCCTTGAGAGGGTTAGCGAGTTCTTCTAAATACATTTTTATATGTAAAGAATGGTTGGAGTATTCATATTATACAATTTAGAATGTTTAGTGATGTTGAGTATTGATGTATTTATACTAATAACCTTGAGTTCTAGTTCCTTGTGTCTATGTTGGTCATAATGGGAAGTATCATTTAGGTACATGACCCCAAACGTTTTCTATGTGGTTCAGGTATGTGGTTTCTATGTGGGTAATGCATGCTTGGAATTCTTGAAATAATGAATGGGATAAAAAATGGTTGTGTTCCTATATTTGATACGTGTAACGTTTTAGGAATAATGTGAGAAGGAATCTAGGCTGACTCTAGTTAGTGGATGTGTCATTCTAGAAACGTGGTTGGTTTCATAGATAGCTTTGTAAGACTTGGGTCAGTGATGATCGACTCATGTCATAATGATTTAGGTTCTATAGACTAGTTGTAGAGGAGATGTAACCCATGGGTCTTGGTGAGGTTGGATGGTGTGATGTGGTTCACCTATCATCTAAATGGAATTGAAGTGATGCTGAATTCATTGATCGGTGCACATGTGATATACCAAGAAATAAAAAATTAGTAAATAAATGATTGGGTTATGTGACATGAAATAATATGGGGTGTCAGTGGTTGCTATAAATAGGTGGGTATAGGGTAGGATTTGATATGTTTATATCTATATTGATATCACAATATGCTTCTAGTAGCTTGGTGCAACCGGCTTTGAATTCTTGTAGTCTTATAACTCTACTAGTTTACAAGTCATCATGTGATAAACCATAGAGAAAGTGGGTTTTACTAGATCGAAATGGATTACCGAGGGTATTATGGGTTAATTAAGGATAACCTACACATGATCATGTTATGTGGATTTGGTGTAAGATCATATTTTAATGTGTCCATTTGAAACTAATGCATTGAGGTAGTATGCATTGGTGAACATGAATACTATCTTGTTTTGGGTTATAAGGAAATCATACAAAATATAAAGGATAGTGATCATGAGGACATTTTGGGGGCATAGTCACCTTAGGTTTATGTAAAAACATGTTTATATGGTTGATTAAAGGAATTGGTCCTAGAACACTGATGGTGGGGTAGTGTGCATGGATCAGATGAATCCACACATGTGTGTTAAAGGTTGGGCCTATTGGGGACAGTTATTGGGGAGTAGTGTAAGGGGTAAATTTGGTATGGAGTCCAACATACTCCACTGGAGTAATGACCCTCATTTTAATGATTCTCAATCGGGACTGGGTAGGATGTTCTATGATTTTGGAATGAATAATGCTTATATTTGGAGTAGTTCTTCAGTGTGAGTGAGTTTGTCCATAATAGACCATTATGTTTGGTGGTGGATGAAAAATGGGTAGTGAAATCATGGTCTTGGACCAACATAATGATGATAAGGGAACATTAATGGTGTGGATCATTTTTTCCAATCATGGAACACACCCATTGTGTTAAAAAGTTTTTTTTGTGGGGATGGTCATTAAATTATCATGAATACACTGAATGTCGTTGAGCATGAATGCTTCAAACGAAATATGGATTCCATGGGGAATGCCATAGGTTGTTAATCATGGTGATATCAAAGTTTGAGTGGATTTTTTGGGATTGAGATGAGTTATTGTGACCCATGTTTGGTTTAGTGTGAAAACACATAAGTCATCAGGTAATGACATGTTGAACTGTGTGATTGGTTGGTGTATGAACAAGTAAACACACTAGAAGGTCATGGTTGAACCTAGATACCTTCATTGGATGACCATGGGTGTAACACCCCAAGCTTCTACGGTACACTTCTCTTTGAATAATGTGATAGCGTGTGTTGTACGCAACACCGAGTTCTAACACACCATAACCAATCAAACTAGCTGTTATGAATAGTAATACCTAATTTTTGAAATTATATATATTTTATATTTCAAAATGGACTTCATTTTTGGATTCAGAATATCGAATTTAGCCTAAGGTAAAATTTTGGTACTTTTTGGATAACTTTCATATTTTGATGAATAGTGAAAATTACTAAATTTTAATTAAAAACAACTTTTTTAATCAAAATAATTAATAGTGATAAATTATGAATTTGAGTGGTTTTAAAGTATATTTAGAATATATTTTTACCATTTAATATAATGTTGGTCATTGGACATAATTTTACAATTAAACCGAACATAAACAAGTGTCAATCTTTTGATAGTTATTATCTCTTAAAAACACGCTTTTTGTTTTGACAGCGGGAATTAATTTCTGCCACTTCTGTGTTTTGAACTTAGAAAAATGGATTCCATATTTGGAATCAGGATGTCCAAATTGTGTAAATAGGTAACTTTTATTTTTAGACATTTTGAATAATTACTGTGGTAAATATTTTATTTACCATGGTTAAGGGTAAATCTGGTAAATAAGGGTTAAAAAATAATATTATAATAATACTAAATTACCCTAAAACGTGTCCTAGACTTATTGGTTGATACATGTTCGACCATAGGAATCTTTGGGTGGATTTTGGGACCCCATGGTGCCACTTGTAGGTGATAGGGACACTTTTGTTTAATTAAGTTAAAATGAATACAAAAATGACACAAGCATATAGCTTTTAGAAAAACAATTTTTACATAGGGTTACATATGTTGGATTTTCGACTATAAATATTCATTAGAAAGATAAAAATATTTAATACATGATGATATTTTATTTTTAATTTTTAGAGATTAAATAATGTAATTTATTTATGACACAATGATGATGCAGTAATTATCATAATAGTGAAAAATTAAAATAATTGATATTATAAATACCCAAATAAATATAATATGAAACTTTTAATGAATTAAACTAATTTTCTAGGATAATATGATATATTAGTATTGATTTAATTGACTTTTTTCGAAGTAATCAATCTGTTGTGAGTTTCACAAAAATCAACTATTTAATAGTGTCAAAATTGACATAAAAGAGTTCTTAAAACAAATATTATATTATTAATTGATATTAAATTCCTAAAAATCTAAGGTTCGGCCAAGAGACTTATATCATGATATTTTAATCATTAATGGACCACTTGAGAGTCTATTGGTTGTATATAGTATGTTTATTAACCATATTATATAAAAATACAAAGATACATTGTAAAAGTGAAACTAACTAACTTAGAGTTAATAATTAAAGATAAGGTTAATATAAGTACCCAAACCTGTCTAAATTCTATTGGTTGAGTTTTTTTCGACCTATACCCACCTTAAAATTTAAATAATAAACTTTGGAGCCATTAGAAACCGAATATGAATTTATTATAAATTAATATTTCTAGCTTTTCCAAAGGTGCCCCTCACCCCTCTTATAAAAAGGGCACTCCTCCTTCTCATTTATTAACACCTTAAAAGCCTTTTGGTTCGGCCAAAATCTGCCCAAATACTCTCCCAACTTCCCTCAATACAACATAGAGGCCTTAGTTTGATCATAAATCCAACCTAAGGAGCCCTTTTGATCAAATAAAAAGGAAGAACCCGAAGAAGAGGTAATGATTTCACCACCCTTTTCCAAGTTCATTTCTTCTTCCACTTCTTCTCCCTTTGTTGTTACCATTCTAAAATAATAACTCCAGTATCATATATATACTATGATGTTATTATAAATATGGTACAACCATATTCATTATTCTATCCACCCTTTGAATAACATGTCACCATACGTGCGTACGTACGGCTTACCGTCTCCACGTCGTGGTGTAATTGTTATTCAATATATTATTATTTGGATGGGTATAATAATGATATGTAACTCATGTAAATAATAAATATAACATTTTAATGATTCTGTATATATTATATACCATCCATTTATATATTATTTTAATATCAAAAGAATGATATTGTCGCTCGTGCGTACGTACGGACTACCGTCTCCACGAACGCGATGAGATTCATTCTCCATCGTATCCATTCAAGTATAATTATCATTTGATGATTTAAAAAATGACGTTTAAGGACTTGATATCATTCTGGATATGAATAATATACAACCTATCCTTTACAAACATGTCTTACGTAACAAAACATATAAAAAACAAGTAAGTTAACACCCGAAACAACGATAATACTAAGATATTATTATCAAATCAATATTAAAATATCATATATGATATCATATTAATGTATATGATTCTTGTATAATTTAATAACAATTATTTCCCCATTATACATGAGGTTAACCTACCCCAACCAAGGAAAAGTACAAGGTAAGGTTTATTTAACAATCTCTTCATTATCCGAGGTTGTTTATATGTAATAATCTACTGGGATCTCTTTATCATCCACATCCAAGTTTTCCTAAAAATGCATTTCAAAACATTTTTATTATTTACAAGAATATGGGTTAAAGTCATTTATACCCTTTTTTGACTTTTTATAAGGGGAATCTTTCCGTCGTTTTCAAAACAATTTCCTTTTAACCTTTTCGACAGAATTAAGGTAAGAATGTTTTTTTAAACTTATTCGGAGGGTGCGGTTATTTTCCGCCATTATAAAATCATCAAATCTTTCCTTACAAGCTTATAAGAATATTTTCAAATAAAATGTTTTATTTTATATTTCTCTTAAATGATTTTCAAAAATAGAAAGTGATATTTCTCTAAAAAGTGTTTTGATTTCATCTATGTCAACATCCTTTGATGGATTTTACGCTTATTTGAAGTTGATTTATTATGATACAAAACTTCTATATTGTATTGAAGGTTTTGTGATATGTTTGACTGTGGATGTGCTATTTTTATACCATTCATAGTTTATGGTGAAATTATTGACATTTCATATGCTAGTTTTAATACGAATGTTTATGTTATGTTTAAACCTTTTCATATGGGAATGCATTGGACTTAATATGTGACGGGTGGAGCCCGCTATAGCTCCTCGATGCATCGGTAGGTCTCATGGGACAAACTAGTGTCTTGGCACAAGGCCTTGACAAAATCTTATTTGTAGTCTTGGCACAAGGTCTTTGCTATGTGGTTATGATAGTCTGGCATTATGCATTCCAACATTATGAAAGTGGTTATTGATATTGCATGTGATTATTCAATTAGTAGAATATCCATGTGAACAAGTAAATGGAATTATTTCATTTTACTTTTGCCATACTATGTTGAAGTTCAAGTTTAAACGGATTTTGTTTTAGTAATTCATTGCCTTAAATGTTTATGCTTATTTTGAATGTTCCGCTATATTTTTATCCTTACTAGGCATTTGAGCTCACCCCTTTTCTATGTTTTATTTTTCCCAGGATGTGAAGAAGTAAGTTATGAATGACCTGTAGGGATATTATGAGGGGATAATAGTGTGAACTGTGGAGACATTATGTTGTTGTATTAGTTTTTCATTTTATGATGTAATGTAAAACTTATGAATATATCTAGTGTTTCCAAGGCTACTAAACCAATCGGTCTTTCGAGATTTGATCTTTCTTGTGATCATGCCAATGTTATGTAATAATGCACCGACTCTGGGTAACTAGGGTCGGAGAGTTACAGTTGGTATCAGAGGAAGTTTAGTACAAACCGTGGAAGCTAGATTTAGATAAACTCTGATTAGAGCACGTAGACCTAAGATGAACTTTGATGATTAGTATAGAAGAACTTCCTAGAATTTTGGTATTGTAGAGATTTTGTGAGTTTTCTGAGCAATATATCCCAGTTTGGATACGATCAGGTAGAGGCGGCTCTGACATAGATGTACCCAGGGGTAAAACCCGAAAACACCGCTTTGAGCTAGACTCGAACGGGAACTGGTGCACGACAACGGGCCTTGCTTCACTCTTGGTTACGAAACTCCCGGGGGATATGCTTAGGATAACTCTCATTTTATTTACAAATCATTATGAAGGGTTTATGAGTATATAATTCCTCAAAGAAAACATTTTTATGATTATGGATTATATCCATAAATAGTTCAATTTATGTTAAGTGTTTTATAAGTATAGGATTATGTATTTTGATTCTTAAACTTATCTAGTTTATGCCATTGTTTAGAAATGGCGCCTAGTGGAAGAAATGGAAACCATATCATTGCACGCACTCCATGTAGGGATTTCCCTCCTGCTCAAGATAATTATAGTGGGGCTGGTGATGCAACTGGTGTCGATCAGCTAATCACCATACTGGGACAACATACTCAGGTTATGAATAATAACCTTACCCGTATGGAGCACCCTGATCCACAGCGTGGAGGATCAATGTTAGATCGATTCATGAGGAAACAACCACCAATGTTCAATGGGAGTACAAATCCCTTAGTAGCTGAGCAATGGATAAATTCACTAGAGAAAATATTTCAGGCTTTGGGGAGCAGTGAAAGGGAAAAAGTTATCATGGCAGTTTACCGCCTCACTGGAGATGCTGATCAATGGTGGTCATTGATTAAAAACATGAAGGAAGATGATGAAGTATCAAATATGGAATGGAGGGAGTTCAAAGATCTGTTTTTAGAAAAATACTTTCCTCGCGACCATCGAGCAGATATGGAAAGGCAATTTCTGAGTCTGAGACAAAAGGAGGATGAGAATGTCACAAAGTATGAGGCTAACTTTACAAGGTTAGCAAGGTATGCTGGAGATTATATACGTAACCCAAGAAGTAAGATTGATCGTTTCTTTGATGGGTTAAAACAATTTCTTCACCGAGTATTAGTCTCACAATCCTTTTCGTCGTACGAAGACATTGTCTCATGTGCTATCAAGACCAAAAAGGAATTCTCTAAGTCTTATGACTTTAAAGCAAAGCAAGAGAAGAAGAGACCTGCTGATCAATCTAGGAATGGAAATAAGGGGAATAAGGGAAAGGTTGAATATCTATCCTGTGGTAAATGCGGGAAGAAACACCCTGGTACTTACTTGAAGGGAATGGGAGTCTGTTACAAGTGTGGTGAAAAAGGCCACCAAGCTCGTGATTGCAAGGGGAAGAAAGAATCTACCAACGTTCAGTGCTATAATTGCAGGGAGATGGGTCATTATGAAAATGCATGTCCTAAGCGTCAGGAGAACTTACCTCAGAAAAAGAACAAGGGATCAAGTCCAGGCTTATGCTATCACTACTGCTGAGGTAGAAGCTCCAAAAGACGTGGTGGCAGGTAATTTAATGGTTTCCTCAAGTTTAGAAAATGCATTATTCGATTCTGGATCATCGCATTGTTTCATATCTTCCCAGTTTGCTAAGAAAATTAGATATTTCCAATTTTCTTTAATAAGGGAGTTATCAGTTAAAACTCCTAAGGGAAGTATCATTACAACAAAGTTTTGTGAATCAGTCCCCATTAGAGCACATAAATGTTCTTTATCTGCTGATCTCATCGTCATACCTATGATTGAGTTTGATATAATCCTCGGTATGGACTGGCTTTCGGACTATGATATGAAGATTTATTGTAAGAAGAAAGAGGTTACGATTCTTGATGATAATGATAAGGAACACCTTATCTTTAGAGCAGAATCTTCACCACCTAATTCTTATTTAGATCCACCCCCAGTAGCTCAACTTAATTCAATTATTGGGGAGGAAGAGAATGAAATAACTATGGGTGAGGAAATGAATGTTCAAATAGAGGATGTACCTATTGTGAAAGAATTTGTAGATGTATTTCCGGAAGATTTACCTGGACATCCTCTAGAACGAGAAGTTGAGTTTTCCATTAATTTGATTCCTGGATCAAGGCCTATATCGAAGACCCCTTATAGAATGGCCACTGTAGAATTAGTTGAACTAAAGAAACAACTATAGAAATTGAGTAATAAGGGATTTATTCTCCCTAGTGTTTCTCCATGGGGAGCCCCTGTTCTTTTTGTTAAAAAGAAAGATGGATCTATGAGGTTATGCATCGACTACAGGGAGATCAATGCTATAACAATAAAGAACAAGTATCCCCTACCTCACATTGATGATTTATTTGACCAACTGCATGGAGCTCAATACTTTTCAAAGATTGACCTTCGATCTGGGTACCATCAGTTGTGTGTGAAGAAGGAAGACATTCCGAAGACAGCATTTCGAACCAGATACAGGCATTATGAGTTTACTGTAATGCCGTTTAGATTGACTAATGCACCCTCTGTATTCATGGATCTGATGAATAGAGTTTTCAAGGAGTATCTCGATGAATTTGTGGTGGTATTTATTGATGATATCTTGGTATACTCCAAAACCTACGAAGATCATGAAAATCACTTGCGCATTTTCTTGAAGACTCTGAGGAGGCATGAATTATATGGGAAGTTTAGAAAGTGTGAATTCTGGCTTCATGAGATTTCTTTTCTTGGCCATATTGTCTCTAAAGATGGAATCTCTGTTGATCCTTCTAAGACCAAAGCAATCCAAGAATGGCCAGCACCTACGAGTATAACTGAGGTACGCAGTTTTATTGGTTTGGCAGGTTATTATAGACGTTTCGTCCAGAATTTTGCCCGATTGGCTAACCCATTAACGAAGCTCACACGTAAAGGGGTTAAATTTGTTTGGACAAAAGAGTGTGAAGAATGTTTCGAAGAACTGAAGAGAAGATTAGTCAATGCTCCTATATTGACTCTACCATCGGGGAATGATGGGTTCGTTATTTATAGTGATGCATCAAAGAAAGGACTTGGTTGTGTCCTTATGCAGAATGATAGAGTTATTGCCTATGCATCACGACAGTTGAAAATTCATGAACAAAACTATCCTACTCATGATCTCGAGTTATCAGCTTTGATCTTTGCTTTGAAGATATGGAGGCACTACCTCTATGGTGAAAAATGTGAGATTTATACTGATCACAAGAGTTTGAAGTATATTTTCTCACAAAAAGAACTCAACATGAGGCAAAGGAGATGGCTTGAATTACTCAAGGATTATTATTGTACGATACACTACCACCCGGGGAAAGCAAACAAGGTGGAAGATGATTTGAGTAGAAAATACCATGGAGTTTTGAACAATATGAGAATTGAAAGGGATCCAATTTTCATGGATCTAGTGAAGATGGACATGGGAATAACCAGGGAAGGTGAAACATCAATGCTTTTTCAAATGGTTGCCAAACCATCTTTACTAGAAAGGATTAAGAGTTCTCAGACTGATGATGAAGAATTTCAAAAGAAGATTAAAGCTGTGAATGATGGGAGATTGAGAGACTTTGTGTATGAAGATGGAATTTTGTAATTAGGGAAGAGACTTTGTGTTCCCAATATACCTGATCTAAAAAGGGAATTGTTGGATGATGCTCATAGTTCCAATTTCTCTATACACACTAGGAGCACCAAAATGTATAGAGATTTGAAGAAACATTTTTTGTGGGACAACATGAAGAGGGAGATTGCTGATTTTGTGTCAAGATGCATGGTTTTTCAACAAGTGAAAGCTGGAAGGTAACAGCCGGGAGGAGTCATGCAACCTCTTCCCATACCGGAGTGGAAATGGGACAATATTACGATGGACTTTGTAATGGGGCTACCAAAGACTCCTAGAAGGAACGATGCAATATGGGTTATTGTTGATCGTCTTACCAAGTCAACACATTTTCTTGCTATAAGAGAAGATCTACCCCTGGAACGTCTAGCAAGACTATATAGTAATGAATTTGTGACACTTCATAGAGTACCCCTATCGATTGTTTCTGATCGTGATCCCCGTTTTACTTCAAGATTTTGGAAAAGTATTCAGAAATCCCTGGATAATGAACTTCATTTGAGCACTGCTTACCACCCTCAGACAGACGGACAATCAGAACGGACCATTCAGACCTTAGAAGACATGTTCAGATCTCGCTCACTTGACTTTCAGGGTATGTGGGATCAATATTTACCACTGGTAGAATTTTCCTATAATAATAGCTTTGATTCGAGTATTCAGATGGCACCATATGAAGCATTATACGGAAATAGATGTCGTACACCAACCTTTTGGGATGACGTTGGTGAAAGAAAACTTGTAGGCCTAGAACTGGTGGATGAAACGGTGGAAAAGGTGAAGGTAATCCAAAATCACATCAAAGCAGCTCAAAGTAGGCAGAAGAGCTATGCCGATAATCGAAGGAAGGATTGGAACTTCAAGTCGGTGATCATGTTTTCCTGAAGGTATCTCTATGGAAGGGATTCATACGTTTTGGTAAGAAAGGTAAATTGAGTCCCAGGTACATCGGACCTTTCGAAATTCTAGAATGAATTGGGGCTGTAGCATACCGATTGGCAATGCTGCCAAGTCTCTCCAAAGTTCACGATGTGTTCCACGTATCTCTGTTGAGGAAATACATGCCTGACCCAACGCATGTACTCACCTATGAGGAATTAGAACTAGAACCCGATCTTTCCTATTGTGAAGAGCCCGTCAGGATTCTTGATACGAGAGAACAAGTACTGAGAAACTGGACGACGCGTCTGGTAAAAGTTTTGTGGAGAAACCATAAGATGGAAGAGGCAACGTGGGAACCCGAGGAACTTATGATGAAGAACCACCCGAGTATTTTCATGCAGTAGTATTCTAGAAATTTCGAGGACGAAATTATTTGAAGGAGGGGAGAATGTAACACCCCAAGCTTCTACGATACGCTTCTCTTTGAATAATGTGATAGCGTGTGTTGTACGCAACACTGAGTTCTAACACACCATAACCAATCAAACTAGCCGTTATGAATAGTAATACCTAATTTTTGAAATTATATATATTTTATATTTCAAAATGGGCTTCATTTTTGGATTCAGAATATCGAATTTATCCTAAGGTACAATTTTGGTACTTTTCGGATAGCTTTCATATTTTGATGAATAGTGAAAATTACAAAATTTTAATTAAAAACAACTTTTTTAATCAAAATAATTAAGAGTGATAAATTATGAATTTGAGTGGTTTTAAAGTATATTTAGAATATATTTTTATCATTTAATATAATGTTGGTCATTGGACATAATTTTACAATTAAACCGAACATAAACAAGTGTCAATCTTCTGATAGTTATTATCTCTTAAAAACACGCTTTTTGTTTTGACAGCGGGAATTAATTTCTACCACTTCTGTGTTTTGAATTTAGAAAAATGGATTCCATATTTGGAATCAGGATGTCCAAATTGTGTAAATAGGTAACTTTTATTTTTAGACATTTTGAATAATTACTGTGGTAAATATTTTATTTACCATGGTTAAGGGTAAATCTGGTAAATAAGGGTTAAAAAATAATATTATAATAATACTAAATTACCCTAAAACATGTCCTAGCCTTATTGGTTGATACATGTTAGACCATAGGCATATTTGGGGCGATTTGGGGACCCCATGGTGCCACTTGTAGGTGATAGGGACACTTTTTTTTAATTAAGTTAAAATGAATACAAAAATGACACAAGCATATATCTTTTAGCAAAAAAATTTTTACATAGGGTTATATATGTTGGATTTTCTACTATAAATATTAATTATAAAGATAAAAAGATTTCCTACATGATGATATTTTATTTTTAATTTTTAGAGATTAAATAATTTAATTTATTTATGATACAATGATGATGCAGTAATTATCATAATAGTGAAAAATTAAAATAATTGATATTATAAATACCCAAATAAATATAATATGAAACTTTTAATGAATTAAAATAACTTTATAGGATAATATGATATATTAGGATTGATTTAATTTACTTTTTTTGAAGTAATTAATCTGTTATGAGTTTCACAAAAATAAACTATTTAATAGTTCCAAAATTGACATAAAAGAGTTCTTAAAACAAATATTATATTATTAATTGATATTAAATTTCTAAAAATCTAAGGTTCGGCCAAGAGACTTATATAATGATAGGTTAATCATTAATGGACAACTTGGGAGTCTCTTGGTTGTATATAGTAAGTTTATTAACCATATTATATAAAAATACAAAGAGACATTGTAAAAGTGAAACTAACTAACTTAGAGTTAATACTTAAAGATAAGGTTAATATAAGTACCCAAACCTGTCTAAATTCTATTGGTTGAGTTGTTTTCGACCTATCCCCACCTTAAAATTTAAATAGTCAACTTTGGAGCCATTAGAAACCGAATATTAATTTATTATAAATTAATATTTCTAGCTTTTCCAAAGGTGCCCCTCACCCCTCTTATAAAAAGGGCACTCCTCCTTGTCATTTATTCACACCTTAAAAGCCTTTTGGTTCGGCCAAACTCTCCCCAAATACTCCACCAACTTCCCTCAATACAACATAGAGGCCTTAGTTAGATCAGAAAGCCAACCTATGGATCCCTTTTGATCAAATCAAAAGGAAGAACCCGAAGAAGAGGTAATGATTTCACCACCCTTTTCCATGTTCATTTCTTCTTCCACTTCTTCTTCCTTTGTTGTTACCATTATAAAATAATAACTCCAGTATCATATATATACTGTGATGTTATTATAAATATGGTACAACCATATTCATTATTCTATCCACCCTTTGAATAACATGTCACCATACGTGCGTACGTACGGCTTACCGTCTCCACGTCGTGGTGTAATTGTTATTCAATATATTACTATTTGGATGGGTATAATAATGATATGTAACTCATGTAAATAATAAATATAACATGTTAATTATTCTTTATATATGATATACCATCCATTTATATATTATTTTAATGTCAAAAAATGATATTGTCGCTCGTGCGTACGTACGGACTACCGTCTCCACGAACGCGATGAGATTCATTCTCCATCGTATCCATTCAAGTATAATTATCATTTGATGATTTAAAAAATGATGTTTAAGGACTTGATATCATTCTGGATATGAATAATATACAACCTATATTTTACAAACATGTCTTACGTAAAAAAACATATAAAAGAAAACAAGTAAGTTAACACTCGAAACAACGAAAATACTAAGATATTATTATCAAATCAATATTAAAAGATCATATATGATATCATATTAATGTATATGATTCTTGTATAATTTAATAACAATTATTTCACCATTATACAGGAGTTTAACCTACCCCAGCCAAGTAAAAGTACAAGGTAAGAGTTATTTAACAATCTCTTCATTATCCGAGGTTGTTTATATGTAATAATCTACTGGGATCTCTTTATCATCCACATCCATGTTTTCCTAAAAATGTATTTCAAATTTTTTTATTATTTACAATAATATGGGTTAAAGTCATTTATACCCTTGTTTGACTTTTTATAAGAGGAATCTTTCCGTCGTTTTCAAAACAAGGTCCTTTTAACCTTTTCGACAGAATTAAGGTAAGAATGTTTTTTTAACTTATTCGGCGGGTGCGGTTATTTTCCACCGTTATAAAATCATCAAAGCTTTCCTTACAAGATTATAAGAATATTTTCAAATAAAATGTTTTATTTTATATTTCTCTTAAATTATTTTCAAAAATAGAAAGCGATATTTCTCTAAAAAGTGTTTTGATTTCATCTATGTCAACATCCTTTGATGGATTTTACGCTTATTTGAAGTTGATTTATAATGATACAAAACTTCTATATTGTATTTAAGGTTTTGTGATATGTTTGAATGTGGATGTGCTATTTTTATACCATTCGTAGTTTATGGTGAAATTATTTACATTTCATATGCTAGTTTTAATATGAATGTTTATGTTATGTTTAAACCTTTTCATATGGGAATGCATTGGACTTAATATGTGACGGGTGGAGCCCACTATAGCTCCTCGATGCATCGGTAGGTCTCATGGGACAAACTAGTGTCTTGGCACAAGCCCTTGACAAAATCTTATTTGTAGTCTTAGAATGAGGCCTTGGCTATGTGGTTATGATAGTCTGGCATTATGCATTCCAACATTATGAAAGTGGTTATTGATATTTCATGTGATTATTCGATTAGTAGAATATCCATGTGAACAAGTAAATGGCATTATTTCATTTTACTTTTTCCATACTATGTTTAAGTTCAAGTTTAAAAGGCTTTTGTTTTAGTAATTCATTGCCTTAAATGTTTATGCTTATTTTTAATGTTCCGCTATATTGTTATCCTTACTAGGAATTTGAGCTCACCCCTTTTCTATGTTTTATTTTTCCCAGGATGTGAAGAAGTAAGTTATGAATGACCTATAGGGATATTATGAGGGGATAATAGTGTGGACTATGGAGACATTATGTTGTTGTAGTAGTTTTTCATTTGATGATGTAATGTAAAACTTATGAATATATCTAGTGTTTCCAAGGCTACTAAACCAATCGGTCTTTCGAGATTTGATCTTTCTTTTGATCATGCCAATGTTATGTAATAATGCACCGACTCTGGGTAACTAGGGTCGGGGCGTTACAATGGGGTATATTATGAGATTAGGGTATGATGTTCAATTTTTTTAATGTCGTGTTAGTGGTTAAAGGAGATAATTCTTCTGAGGGTTGTCCTAAGGAATTATGACCAGTTGATGTGAGGGGGGGGGTCAAAACCACATTATAAATATCTATGGAGATATAGTAAAAAATGTTAGGGAGTAGGTCCTTAAATTTTTTAAAAATTCAGAATATTTATGATGTTCTAGTATAGTAGAGGAACTTCTATTTTGGTTTCATAGGTGGCATGGGAGTGGGAATTGGTATTGGATGACACTCTCTATCTTTTTGGGGTATGGTGTTGCATGAACCATACCGAGCTGGTCAATGGGTCACTGAGAATTTTCATTGAGAGGAAAATTATAAGTGGGATCCACCAAAGATCATAATTATCCTCATTATTCAAGACCTATTGTGGGGACCACCATATGAAATTTAATCAACTAGATAGTGACACAAATGTGTCTTAGGATAGAATGAATCTATAGACCAACATCTCTATTTCCTATGATAATATGAGTGTCAGTATAGAATCGGAAATCCTCATGTCTTTTTTTGGGGGAATTTTTTGGAAGAATGTGGGTTTTAAAAAATGGAACTCATTCATTTGGTAGTAATTAAAAACTAACATTCATTAGGTGATGTGATTGGATGGAAATAAAGAATCATTAATGATGACAATTGTTATGGTGGGGGGAATGTATGGATCTGGTGTGTGGTGAAGCCTTGATTCTTGGTGAAACTTTTCAAGTTTGAGTTTGGTGGGCGATTCATTTTTAAAATCAAGCATCAAATTAGTAAATTGATAGTTTTAATATCATAAATTTATTTTTTAGTGGTTTGAGGCCTGATGGGTGCCTCGGGTTCTTAGTTAAGATATTTGTAATTTAGAGTTTGAAATTTTGGTTTCATGGATAACATCTTGGGGAACATGGTTGTATAATTGGTAGTGCTAACTATGAACCCCAATCATGTTTCATGATTAATAAGGGTACAATGTTTAATTAAACCACGTGTGGGGATCCAACAAACTATAAAACCATTTTAGTAAATTTTAAAGTCATTTCATAGGGTTTACAATTTTTTTTCAAATCATGGGAAATAACCATGAAAGATGGTGTGCCTCATGCAGTGAGGTCTGCACAGTTTTTACAGGGTTTAGAACACCATGAATCCCAACCATTCACTATTTAAAATCAGCATAATTACTTTTTCCTCTCCTCCCTTTTAATATTTAACCAATATTCCCCCTCCATATTGGAAAGAACCCCTTTTTCCTAGGTCTCTCATGCCTCCCCACTACCCAAGGGTGGTTCTTCCTCATTTATTGAACAATCAAATTCTTTCAAAATCATTAGAGAGATTTGGATGATTATACATATCATATTCCATATCTTTCATAGTTTATCTAATATTTCCTATTTTCAGGGTGTTTATAGTTTTTAATTTTTTCCTTTTTAGGTCTCAACTAATGGACAATACTCATCGAGTGAGCTTTACTAATAATAATTAATGTGGTACCTTGAATTTAACTTAATGTATTACCTTATTTTTTGGATTAAATTATTGGTGTTGTCAAGAAAACTATAACACTCTTTAATATCTATTAAAATAAATTTTTTAAAATTGTGTTTCATTTAATTAAATTACCCTATTATCATTCATTGTTGTTTATGAATTGAATCACTAGTAGATAACATGAGAATTGTGTTGAACTTGTAATGTGATGATAAAATGTATATTTGTTTATGAAAAAGTATATAGACTATGATATAAAGACTCTTATGTTTGAATTAGTTAATATGGAAGTATTAAATTATTTGATGGTTGCGAAATGATATTTCTCAACCATTGATATTGTAAATGGAATGGGGAGGTTTAAATATAAAAATACTTTTGAAAATAGTAACACCATTTTTATAATGTGATATGGGTTTCAAAATGACTTGGTTTTACAATTTGGTAAAATACATATTATTTTAAAATATGATTACAGATCATAATTGGTTTGATTAACTTAAATTAATAAATTTTTATTCTAAAGATAAAGTGATTCTTTGTAATTTGAATTGATATATAAAATTATTTAATGAAAACGGGGAATCAGGAGAGTGATCTATAATGATTGGGAATACCAATATGAGTGCTTGGATTCCATATTATTCATGATATTTGAGAAAATTAGAATGAGTGACAATATTTTTTGTGTTTCTTGATGAGTAGGAATCTCAAAATGATCTCCTTGGTTTCACTTGGTTCATTATTAGGAATCCCATGATGAGGTCTATGAATTCCATGTGATTCTAGATTCCTGAGTTTTATAGGATTGGTATATAGACTTCACATAATAATTTATATTCATGTAATGTTGGAATGGGTATCTGATTACTAGGGAATACTGGGATGAGTACCCATATTCCTTGTGATACTTTTTTATTTTTAACAATTCCAAGGTGAGAAACTATATTTTGTGTGGTTACTTATGGAAGTGTGGTCATCATGACATGTTCAAATACACCATGGATCTGGATGAAGCTGGAAGGATCATCCTAGGACGTCAATACAGTGCTAGGAACATGAGAGTTTTGTTTATTTATTTATTCTATATTGATTTTTAAATTTAATGATTATATATAAATGGTTTTATAACTGATATAATATTTACCTTTACCACTTACACATGAACTCTTATATTAGACTGGTTATTTTAGAGAAAAGGTTGGTGGTGTCCTACTAAGTGTTACTCACACCCAACTTAAGAAACCATAGAACATGGATACCCAATTAGATATCACTACTTCATCACAGTACACAGATATAGGGAATGTCTCGTGGTTGATATTGGATGGATTCATAGGGCCATATGGGTATGGATGACTAGATGGGGAAGGTCTTGGGACCAGGTTAGGAGGATCTTATGTCTTAGTTTTATTTTGGGTATTTTTCCTATATATAATCCACCCACAGAAAATTCATGGAATTTATTGCATACCCATTGTTATGGAATTTGATACTATAGTTATTTTCTACCCATTACCTAATTTATCTAGAATTTATATTCATTTATATATGTTTATAATTACTTATTGTGTTATAGATACTCTATCACGAGGGAATATCCTCCCATAATTATCCTTGTAGGACCTCACTGCTAAATAAAATCCTCTAGAATACGATGAGTCGTGCTTGACGCCTTGTTGTCCACCAGCTCAGGGCACTAATTTAGTGAATTTTGGGGGTGAGGCATTATATTTTTGGGGTAGGATATGGCTGGTAGTCAAAGTCCACTATGTAAAGGGATGTACATTTCTATCCAAAACTACTTTGATATGAATATCTTGGTGGTTATCATCTATAATAGTTATGATTTAAATTATTAATTTTATTACATATTTAATATATTATGAAATTTACCTATTTTATTTTCAAATGGATTATCATTATTGGCTCATATTTCCAATATTATACTTCTGTTTTTTGAAATGAAAAAAACCCAAATTCAATGAATCATATTTTATGATATTTTATTATTTTGTATGATCATTTTATGTTGCATCTATGTACCTTGATTATATTATCATACCCACATGTTTATCTTAGGATCATTTAAGATCAAAAATTATATTTCTTATGTTTACCCATACTGAGCATCTGAGACCACCCTTTATTATGTTTCTATTTCATAGGTTATGATGAATATTTTTATATAGGATGTATCAAAAATGTTATAATGCGAAGTGGCTATTTATAAAATTTATAAAAATTTTAGTAAAATTAGTTTTAGATATAAATAATATTCGAATACATTGAACCTTTACTTTCTCAAGGGTAATTTATTGTGATATATAAATAATAATTTTTCAAAATAATGTAATATGAATGCATGTTATTCTCCAATCATGTCAACTTGTGTTAGTGAATTGTTTAGTTATTTTCATGGATTTGAAAATATCGATAAATCAAAAAAACCTATAATGAACAAAAAATGAAATGGGGATGAGATAAATTTTAATGGGTTGAAATGATGGAGTCATAGGTTAGGATATCATAGGATTTATTTTCATTTTCATATGATTTATTACTCTATGTATTATTTTTTGATACTCACAATAGCCTTTTTTGGTTTTAGTAAATGGTTGTAACTTGGATTAGTTGTGTTAAAAATTAGTGTGATGTATAATGAAATTATATTCCCAATTGGAAACAAAACACTTTGAAGATAGAGTGTCACATATCATGGAAATGATAATCCAATTTTCTCATGATATGAATAATGAAATGAATCATATGAGCTTTATTAATTTACCAAGGTAAGAACAACTCTCTATTGAGCCCTTCATACAGTAATGAACACCCTCTTTTAATAGGTCTTACAACCCACTTATTATTGAGAAATTTATTAAAACAACCAAAAATATATTGTCCGTATTCAAGTTCTCAAAGCATGAAAATCTTGCATTATTGTTTTCTCATTTGTATGGTGAGGTAGATAATTGGTAGACTCTCATTAATAATAAAACAAAAAGGGAGGTTGTTTAATCCCTGGAATGGAAGGAGTTTAATAAAATATTCTTCATCAAATATTTTCCAAGATATATTTTAAAAAATAGAGTTATAATTATTATATTTGAAACTAAATGAGGACAAATACATTTATATGTATAAATAAAACTTTATAAGATGTGAGAGGTACACATAAAGATTAATTGATGACTCTAATAGAAATACGAAACATTATATTGGTTGCTTAAATCTTAGAACCCAAAAATAATTATATATAATGGACTTTGGTAGATATGAAGAAATACATTAATGATATCTAAAAGTATAAATAGATAATGGAATATCCCATTATTCATGAAATTGTTGGAATAATAAGTGAATAATAAATTTTTTAGGAAACTCTAATTATAAAATCCACAAAGGAAAGTAAAATAATCTGTATACATGCTAATAACATTTGAGTAATGATGGGGGGAATTTTCTTAAAGTAATTGGAAAATGATTTAAATATTGATGAGGAGTCCATCAATAAAATTAATTTAAAAGACATATAAAGTGTCCAAATAATTTAATGGATAGAGGGAGGGATTAGTTGAATACACCACCCAAACTCAAATCCTTTAATTTTATTGAGTATGGTAATAAAAAAATAAATTACACAAAACCTAGTGTTAATAATGAAACTGATGATATTTATCCCCAAATACAATGGATAAAGTAATCCTATGAAATAAAAAATACTGAAGTAGATCATAAAAAATAAATATTGGGAGATACATTCATTATCCACTCTATAATAAACAATTTCTTATCTGGTTATAGATTTACCTACTATTTTATATTTGATAATATTTTGAAGATTTTAAAATCTTCTCCCAAATAGATTGAAATTTAATTATTGGTGAAAAATATAAGTCAGAAGATAGTTTTAAGTGATGTATATAAATTCTCTATGATAGAAGATTTTGTGAATATGCTTAATGAAAATAACATTATTCTAACTTTGGTCAAATTTGATTTGATTTCCGGCATTGATTGGCTCTCTCAAAATAAATCCCCTAAAAATTTCTAAAATTGTGAATTTTATTTCATATATCAAGTAAACTTATGATCATATATCATTGAAAATTTCACCATGAACTCCATATATAAATTATATCCATTAAATGGTTCCCTATACCAAATCATGGTGGTTATTTTTCTCAAATGGTTATGTAAAAACATAAAACTATACATATTCTTATTTTATGTATCCCACAAATCATGAGGTTAATTTTTTAATATAACACAAAAAAGCCTTTATTCCTATATCAAAGGATCATTATTGAATGAACCTGATTGAATTGAAGGAATTAATGAAGGAACTCGACGAGAATATAGATATGCATTTTATATCCCCAATAAATTTACCATAGAGTTCTACATTTCTATTTTTCAAGAGGAAGGATGGATCAATGGGTCTCTTAATTAATTATCATGAACTATCAAAAATCCTGACCAAGAGAAAGTGTCATCCACCCCATATGGATGACTTGTCCGATTAGCTATGAAGGGATCAATATTTATCCATGATTTATCTTCAATCTGGATATCACTAATGAAGTGAAAAAATTGAGGATGTATCCATGAAAACTTTTCATACAAGATATGGGAATTGTGAATTTTTATTTATTTCATTCAGACAAAAAAATTCCCTTTTTATACTAATAGATATTTTTAATATAGTCTATAAAGATTAACATGAACAATTTTTGGTTGAATATTATCATTTATTCAATGATAAAGGAATATAATGATTATCATTTAAGGATTTTTCATCATTCCTTGAGGAAAAAGATATTATATGCTAAATTTTATAATTGTAAATTATGGTTGAATGATGTAAAATTTATGGGTTTTTTAATCATAAGTGATGATATATCTATATATCCTTCAAATATAAATGAAATAGAAAAATGTCGTATAAAATCACATTTATAGAGATATGTACATTTATTATATCATTTTGATATTATCAATGATTTGTAAGAGATTTCATATGATTAAAAAATATAATGACCATATTATCTCGAAAGGGCATCAAGTATGTATGAATAGATTAATGTTAAGCAAATTTAAAAGGAAGTGAATAGAAGGTTGGTAATTGTAACATTACTAACACTACCATATAGTAGATAATGGGTATTTATATAAATTGATGTATCAAAGAAGGGATCGGGATTTTTCCTAATGTATAATGATATAGTGGTATTAAATTCATCATTTCAATTAAATATTAATGATAAAAATTACCTAATGCATGATTGGGATCTATAAATGGTAATATTATTATTGAATAAATGAATGAATTATAACTATAGTTAAAATTGTGAAATATATACTAATCAGAAGATCTTAATGTTTATTTAAAATAAAAGCAGTTAAACATATTCTAAAGAAGAAAATTAGATTTTATTATGGACTATTATTACATGATACACTTCCACCTAGGAAAGGAAAACTAGGTTGTTTATTCTCATAGGGGAAAATACGATGAAAACATATCCATGATGATTGAAGAAAGAGTCCTAAAACAACTATATTTGAAATGGATGGACTGTCAAATCATGAGGGAATTTGATAAATTATATGATTACTAATTGACCAGAAAACCATTAATTTAAGTAAAGATAAAGGAGTTTTAGTAGGAGTATATAGGGGTACAAAATAAGGTTAGGATAAATTTTGGGTTAAAATTCAACAATTATGGAATTATAACATTTAAAAAATATATATGTTCTCCATATCTACAAAAACTAAAGAAATAAGTATTCAATGATGCACATAGCTCATCATTCACTATTTATCTGATAAATTAAAAGATGTTTAGAAAAATCTAGAATCATTTATGCTGGGGAATCATGAACATTGATATTCAAAATATATTATGTTGATTACAAGTTTTCTAAAGATTTGAGGATTTAAAATAGATGTCCATGGGGATAATGAAATGATAACCTATATCTGTATGGAAATTAGAGAACATTAGCAAGGATTTCATTATAGTTCTCCCTTATAATACTAAGGGACCATTAAAACTATATAATAAATATTGATATCATGTTCAATAGATTTTAAATAATTACGGGATCAACATAATCCCTTGTTAGAGTTATCATACAAAAATAGTTCATATTCAATAATTTGAATGGAACGTTCTGAGGTTCTGTATGGGATGTGGTGTAGAATTAAAAAATGATGGGATGATGTTCTAGATCATAAACTAATGAGACCATATCTGGTTTAAGAAATTAAACATAAGATTAAAATCATTTAGTATCATAACAACATAACAAAATTCGAGTAGAAGATAATTTTTGATAATCTCTTATTAAATTTGGATATTTTTTTCAAATTTAAGGTATTACTTTGAATATATCAAAAAAAAAATTCATGAGATTGTGTTAAAGGGACATTTTATCCTAAGATACATTGTCCCTTTTGAATACTTCATGTGTGGGGGGATGTTAGCTTACCATAATGAACTCCCTCCAAACCTCTCTAAAATGAATGAGGTGTTCCATGTATCACTTTTGAGGAAGTACATACCTAAACCATCACATTTATTGAACTCATAGATGGTCCAAATAAAAATTTGATCACTCATATGAGGTGTAATAAATTTAAATCTTAGATATTACAAATATTGAAAAATGAACTATGAAAATAAACTTATAAGAAGTTTTATAGATTAATCATAAACTTGACGAATCAATATGGAATCTCAATGATATAATAGGGGTATAAGAACCCTAGTTTTTTCATTGAAGTAAAAAAATATCAGTGGTGAAATTTATTAAGGTGGTAGAACATAACACCCCAATATTTTACTATGTATTATTCCTTTAAATAAAAAAATATATTTCATAACTTGTTTCAAATGTAACAATGAACTTAAATATGTTTTATTGAGGGAAAATATTATAATTTATGATAAAAATTAATAAATTCTCAAAATTAAATACAAAACAACAATAAAAATATTAAAATGGTAATAAAACCATAAGTAAATAAAAATACTAAAAAGAAGTATTCATTATAATCTTGGTTTTCATTGATGTTGATAACCCCAATTTCATCTAAATAAAAAAATGAATTATAAATATCATATACATGTTGGGAGATAAGTGATTGAATAGAATGAATGATTCTAAAAAACTAAACCAACATCTAAATATAGGAATAAAATCATACCATAAAATGTATAGTTATTAGAGAAATTGGGGTTGTTTATATCCAATGGGTTGGTTGTGTAATTAAAAATTATAAAAATTTTAAATTAAATAAAAAAGTAATATTTTTTAAAATATTTTATTATTTAAACATATTTTTATATGTTATATATTTTTATTATTAAAAAATTATTTGATAAATTTTTGAAATTAAAATAAATATTTTAATACCCATAAAATGGTAAAAATAAATGTTTAGAAGATGATTAATCAATTTTAGCTATAATTTTTTAGAATTATAAATTGTAAAAATCATATTTTTCAAAAAATAATTCAATATTTTTTATTTTTACCTTAATAATTTAAATTTGTCACTATTAAATGATTATTCTAATATAATGATTCAATGAATAATTTTTTTAACATTTATTTAAAATTTAATTTATATAAAATATTATTAACAACATATAAGGTTTAAAAAATCATTTCTCAATAAAATTATTTTCTTTATATTTATCTTATCATTTAATTGTTAAATTTTCCATATTTTTAAATTTAAGTATTTTGTATGGATTAAAAAATTAATCATAATTTTGGAAATAGTTTATGATTTCAATTCCAATTTAATTATAAAAATTAATTTACCGCGGTAAAAACTGAGGTAACATGTTAAAGGTATAATGAGGTAAAAAGGGGTTAAACTAGGAGGTAAAGGAATAAAGTATCATAAAACTCTATGTATAAACACATGGATGAGTTATATATTGACCATATCATATCCTATCAACGTTATTTTCCAATTTCCATCTTCATTCCTTTTAAAATTATGAACTTATACCTTATGAAATGAGTCATTTTAGAAATGCCACTCAAAACACACATATTAAAGGACCCCTCCTATACCCCATCTAAACGAGTATACCTATTTATAGTTCTATTTACTATATACCGATTTCCCCTCTATTAAATCATTCTCATACTTTGGGTAGCTTATTATTCTACAAAGGAGGCCTAAATAATTCATTCCAAATGAACCCTAGTTGAGAAGTAGTGAATACATCATGTAAGTATCTATCTTCTACCATAAGATTTTCAATTATATTCTAATATCATCTAGTTCAAAATTTCATACAATAATGTAATGATTTCATATTAATATCATTATTCTTAAAATAAAATGGTATTATTATTATATAATTATGTACTCTTAATCATTAAATATGATAACATGTTCTTGGTTGGATTAGTTCAACCATAAACATGAAAGATGTTATAACAATATGATAATATTAACCAAGAATAAGTATCAAGACATTAATACATGTAATAAATGATATTAAAAGTTAATATATTTCATTAATATGGGTTTTTAAGGATTCTATAAAAATAAATTATGATTATAATATAACACATATTTAATGGTAAATTAAACCAAAAAATGTTCTTCATGGATCCCATTCTAATAGACCATAACAATAATATATATAAATGGATATAAAGAAACATATATCATTTAATTTTTTAATACCATTATTAATATTTTAATTATGAACTTTCATCAATGAATGGGGAGATACATCGCTATTATGAACCATCTGTAGAATAATGAAAATTACTAATATCTGATGATGAAAATAATTAATATATAACAAATATATTTATTGTAAATGATATTAATATTATAATATTAAATATAATAGATATGAATAAGTTTATAAAATAATTGATTAATATTTTTATGATAATTATATATGAGGATAAATTTCATATGTGAAACCTAAGAGTAAAGGTTTGGGTTTTCACTCAAATATCATATTGAATTCAAGATTGTTATGACTAGGTTTCTATATAAGGAAATGTAATGAAATTTATCTCTAAAACCACCTTTATTTTCTTCTCAACTGATTTTTATTAAGTTTTGTATGTCCTCCTACCATTTCAAATCCCCTTTGGTACATAATTCACCCAAAGTGATTCTTGTAAGAGAAATTTTTACCTATTTTTTTAGTTATGACTCTTTCTCATTCATGTCCATATTCATTATATTTTTAGAAAATGTATTTATATGTACTTATATTTTTGATATTCTTCTTTCACGAACGGTCCCAGACTGGCCTATGTTGTGACTACCCCACTCCCAAATCCAATAGGCCCGGGGCTGGTAACTAGCACTAAGTAGGAATATCCTAAAAATGGGTGGAATTATCCTAAGTACTTGTATACAAGCACACATATCCAATCCAAAAAATTTATATATATAAAAAAACCTAGTAAGTAAACAATGCATTCATACCACTAATATCCCACAATAGAGTAAAATAGGTAATTTACTAGAAAGTAAATGTGGAAATAAATAATCCCACAACAAAGAGTCTATAACACAAGTCCAACCTAAAGTAAAGGTATTGAAACTGCTGTTTGAAAATGCAGGAATACACCTATGTTTTTCTGGTCTCACTAAGAACCATCTAGTCCAAGTATGGCCAAGGCTCCATCAAAAGGTTGATCATCAACATAATACATGACACAGGTGGTAAAATCCTGTGTAGGGGTGAGTATAACAATACTCAGTAAGAAACCTCAAAACCATAAAGCAATATAAAAAAATGAATACCACAAAGAAAATTATAATCATCTCTACATAGGTATATTTATAAAGAATATATAATAAGAATGTCTTGATACAATAAAAAAGAGACACCACACCATCAGGAAGTCATCTCTAACTACCAACCACATGATTATGCTCAAAGTAATCTCGTGCCTAGAATACTCACTCCTCGAGTCCTGATATCATTGGAGACACTAAAAAAAGGTATAACACATATGGGATCATCCCAAATATGGGATATTGGTCAATGAAGATTGTGATACACAGAGAGGGGTCATGCCCAAAATAGACTGGGGGCCACCACAGATCGCGTAAAGACTCACTAGGGGATACCATGTACCTAATCTGGTTCAACCCGCTATTTAGGGGATCACACCCAGACACACTGGGGGATACCATTGAACCTACTTATGTGGACCTCTAGACGGAGGATTAGAAAAATTCTCAATGAGTTTACATAATTATTCAGACTCCACTAGCAGTGATAGAGTATTACACTATTGTCTCAGGAAGGGATACCATACTCAATATGAGCGTCATCCTTTAGAGAGGATTACAATTCAATGATGTGGACTTAATATTGTACTTAATAGTAGAATAAATTAGCAAGGAAACACTATCTAACTATATTGGTCCAAACAAAAAACTCCCCACTTTCCTGAAATGAACTTCTCATAGTTCAGGTGTTAGTGTCATAGAAAACGTGTTTATTGGATGCTCCATTAAAGAGATATGATCATTTGAGTGAAACTACCTATAGACCAACTGAGGCCTGCGGACCTAAAATCGCAGTAGGTCCAACCTACCACCGCGATCGACTGTTGGGGTTGGTCTACTGGCTATGTGTATCATCCATCCAGTCACTACATCCATGGCCAACCATCACATTCAATCATGTGGTCACTACGCATCGTGGTAGCTATATATGTCATATCTTACAGTTGACTGCGGTGGTTAATAGTGACCACCTTCATCTCAGTGACCCCGGGTCCAACCCAGGTCCAACCCAGTTCTTGGCCTAAGCCACCTATCCCAACCTCACCCACATCACTCACCCCACCTTGGCCCATCTCTCTCCTTTTGGGGTAACTCTACTTGGCATGTGTCCCACACGTCTATCCACGACATCCTACTCCACCAGTTCAACTTCTGATCCTGCATCACTATGGCCTCTATGTCCCCATCATAAATCCCATCTCATGTGTCCACCATTGGCCACAGCTGACGCATGTGTCTCAACCATCACGCGCTACTATCGGCCTATGGTCATCAATGTCATGCCACTGGTCCCTTTCAAGGACCATCTAGCCTCCTCTAATTCCCCAAAAAATCAAACAACCATAGATCTAAGCTCCTTAGGTACCCATCTACACAGATCCATCTTCGGTTGTTAATTTTCCTTGAATTTGGTGGTCTAATCATGTTCTTAACCACCCAGTAATATAGAAAAGGGAACCGTAGTGTTCCAACAATGAATACCATAAAGAAATTAGAGAGGAAACCACAATAAAAAAGGTTTTAATGTCCTTGGACATGTGTTCATGTCCAACGATAAAGATCAAGGAGTTTGGGTTAGAAAACCATGACAAATAATTCCCAATAATCCTGCATATATCCCCATTCCACATATACAATTGAACCATGGATCAATAAATTCTTTGATTGGTACTTTTCATCATGGAATTAAATAATGGGCAATAAGATCAAAAATTACACACCCTACCTCAATTTTGATCAGTCACTGAAGAAAAATGATCTTTGTGTCATCATCATTGGTGGCATTCCTTTATATTGGTTGTGCGTTGATTGTTTATCCATAATCTATCACCGTTTGTGCAAGGAAGTTCTTTAAAGGTTCTCTACAAAGGCTATCCAAGGTTTATAGGGTTATGTGTCTAACCCGGTAAATTCTCCATAACAATTTTTTTAAAGATATTCAGCTGCTACATTACCAAGTTAATTTTTATTAAATTATTTTATTCTCATTATGTTGTGTGAGAACTTTTTCAAAAATGGCCTTTTATGAATAAATTTAAGTCATCCATAGGGTAAGTCTACCATTCTAAGCTCAATTTTTCCCTCGTATTTTTGATCTAGGAACCTATTTAAGAGTTACTCCATTTTTATAGTAAAACAGTGTAGGTGTGATATTAAATTTTTTAATATTTTTAAAACATTTATTTTGGGAACATTGGGCCTCAGAATCACTTATCATCTCAAATCCTAGTCTCAAAATCTTTCCATATAATATTTAAAAATAATACATGAAAAAATATGAGATGTTACATTTTCCCCACCTTGGGTCCTTACATCCTATAATTTCTAAAATAAGGGATACTCAAAGAGATGAGGGTATTGACCATGAATCTGAGCCTCTTGCTCCCATGTCCTCTCCTAGAGATTCTTGTGTAACAACCAAACGCACACCAATGTAATTGATCTCTATAAAAGTATCATCTCCTAATAATCCTCAATCTCAACTAGGTAATCCGCAAAAGTCTTTCCCTACTCGATGTCCATCTCGCCCTAGTAGATGACGTGTGATGTCTCTTTCATGTACCTTCTCATCTACCACACTTGGAAGACATTGAGTTTCAACTCTAAATATGGTGGTAGAGCTAAGTGGTACCCCACCATTCAACTCTATGCAATATCTAAAAACAGCCAATGAACCTCGGAGATAGCTTTTCACCCCATCTAAATATCCTCAATCCACATCGAGGTGAATCCTGAAAGAACATATGGTCTCCATCCTAAAACTCTAAAGGCATTCACTTCCTATCAAAATAATACTTATGATGGCTTTGTGTTGTCTTCATCTAATCCTAAATTATATTCAACTTCTATATAGTATCTTCCCCCAACTCTAGGCCCATGAGTGCTGACTCTCCTTGGCCAGTCTAGAGAAGTAGTGAATTGTAGGGTTGCCTATAAAAATCCTCAGATTGTGCCATACCAATGGTCAATTGGTATATATTTTTTTTACAAAAACTCCACCAGTGGTAGGTGATCCTCCCAACTATGGTCAAAATAAAATATGCATTCCTTCTATATATCCTCTAGAACCTGAATGGTCCACTCATTCTTGTCATCCACCTGTGGGTGAAACACTATTCTCAAGAATAACCAAATCCCAAAAACCTCTTATAATCCCTTCCAAAATCGGAATGTAAAGTGAGAATCACGATTTGAAACTATCATTGATGGAAATCTGTGGATTAGAACTACCTCCTACACATAAAGGTGTCCCAATATCACTACTGAACACTTCTCCCAAATAGCTAGGATGTTGAATGACTTGGTGAGTTGGTCAACAATCACCCATATTGAATCATATCCCCTAGATGTATGTTTTAATCCTATCACATATTCCCTCAATATCCCATCACACATCAATTTTTTCACCTTAATGGGTTGAGCTAAACTCACTAAAACCTAGTTCTCGGCCTTTGCTTTCATTCAAGTAAGGAAATAAGAGAAAAAATCTACAAATAATTTCATCATCCCTAGAAACCAAAACTGACGTCAAAGGTCCCAGTATATATTCACCTCACCTCAATGTACCGACAAAGGGGATGTGTGAAAATCCCTAAAAACATCCTCCTATAATGAAACTAGTAATACTATGCATCCTCTAAAAATAACAACATGAACCCCTATTTTTTATTATACATCAAGAGAAATACCTATTTATATTTGCGCATTTAAGGTCTAATAGTTAGTTTCCCCAATCTATTCCTCCCCGACTCATTGCAAGAGTGGAGGGGTGAAAACCACCGATTAGAGGTAAGCTGCTCTATCTCCACCCACTAAGGATATCTAAAACGACGCCAACTTCTCTAATGCCCTGTTCTTCAAATGTTATTTGGATATCCTACTAAGAGAATCTTCTCCCATGTTCCCCTTACCTAGAGTGTAGAAAATATCAAATTCATAGTCTTGGAGGGACTCTATCCACCACCTTTTTCTCATGTTCAAGTACTTTTAAGAGAAGATATAATTGAGACATTTTGTTCAGAGTAGATGATAAATCACACATCCATCAGGTTGTGTCGCCACATCTTCAATGAAAGGACTATTTCTACTAACTCAAGGTCATTTACTACATAATTATTCTCATTTAGTCTAAAATAATGTGAACCATAGGAAATCATAGCTTTCCCATGCATCAGGAAAAAAGTGAACTTGGTCCCTAATGCATCACAGAAGACCACGTACATAACGCCTTCCTCTAGTATCTTTAGTATTAGAGTTCTAGTCAACCTCTACCTTGTCACCTTCAATCAATAATGACACTTCTATATCCAAATGAATGGTTTACCAATTCATTTAAAATAATTAATGGGTTCTAATACTCTAGATAAGTTGGGTAAAAACCTTTTATATTACCCTTACAATCCAAGGTAACTCTTCACCTTGGTAACACTCTTGGGTGTCTCCCAAGAATAAACTACCATAACCTTCACTAGATCCACTGAAACTATAGCATTTGAGATGACATGTACACAAAATGGACCTCTTGAATATAGAACTGAAACTTTGAGAGCTTCCGTTAAAGTTGGTTCTCTTGGAATGTGTCTAGGACCACCCTTAAGTGTCTCACGTGATCCTCCTTGGATGTTGAGTACATTAGGATTTCATCAAGGAAGACTTCCATGAAACGATCTGTGTAAGACTGAAAGATATGATTCATAATTCCCATGAACACTGTAACACCCCATGCTTCCACGATACGCTTCTCTTTGAATAATACAGTAGCGTGTGTTGTACGCAACATCGAGTTCTAACACACCACAACCAATCAAACTGGCCGTTATAAATAGTAATACCCAATTTTTGAAATTTTATGAATTTTTTATTTCAAAATAGACTTAATTTTTGGATTTGGAATATCAAAATTATCTTAGGGAGAAATTTTGGTACTTTTCGGATAACTTTCATATTTTGATGAATAGTGAAAATTACTAAATTTTAATTGAAAAATAATTTTTTAATAGAATTAATTAATAGGGATAAATTATGAATTTGAGTGGTTTTAAAGTATATTTAGAATATATTTTTACCATTTAATACAATTTTGGTCATTGGACGTAATTTCACTTTTAAACCGGACATAAACAAGTGTCAATCTTTTGATAGTTATTATTTCTTAAAAACACGTTTTTTGTTTTGACAGCGGGAATTAATTTTAAATTAGTTTCTGCCACTTCTGTATTTTGAATTTAGAAAAATGGATTCCATATTTATAATTAGGAGGCACAAATTGTGTAAATAGGTAACTCTTATTTTTAGACATTTTGAATAATTACTTCGGTAAATATTTTATTTACCATGGTTAAAGGGTAAATCCGGTAAATAAGGGTAAAACAATAATATTATAATAATATTAATTTACCCTAAAACATGTCCTAACCCTATTTTTTGATACATTTCCGACCATGGGAATCTTTATGTTGATTTTGGGACCCCATGGATCCACTTGTAAGTGATAGGGACACTTTATATTAATTAAGTTAAAGTAAATACAAAAATGACATAAGCATATATCTTTTAGGAAAACAATTTTTACATAAGGTTATATATGTTATATATTCGACTATAAATATTCATTAGAAAACTAAAAATATTTCCAACATAATGGTATTTTATTTATAATTTTTAGACATTGACTAATTAAATTTATTTATGACACAATAATGATGTAATATTTTCATTATTAATGAAATAATCAAATAATTAGTATTATAAATGTTAACATAAATATAATTTGAAACTTTTGATGACGTAAAAGAATTTAATTAGTTAATATTACATATTGGGATTAATTAAATGAATTTTATTCGAATTAATAATGTTTTTATGACTTTAAAAAAAATCAACTATTAAATAGTGTCAAAATTGACATAAATGAGATTTTAAAACAAATATTATATTATTAATTCATATTATATTCCTAAAAATATAAGGTTCAGAAAAAGGACTTATATAATGATATTTTTATCATTAATGGACCACTTGGGGGTTTCTTAGAAGTATATAGTATGTTTATTAACTATATAATATAAAAATACAGAGAGACATGGTAAGTGTCAAACTAATTAACTAAGAGTTAAATATAAATGATAAGGTTGATATAGTGACCCAAACCTGTATAAAATATATTGGATGAAAGGAGTTCTACCCATACACACCTTATAACTTTAATAATTTAGTTTGGATCCATTAGAAAACGAATATGAATTTATTATAAATTAATACTTTAAGTTTTTTCCTAAAGAGCCCCTTCTCCCCCTTATAAAAGGACACCACACTTAACCAATTATTCATAAATTAAAAGACTTTTGGTCATCCAAACTCTGACAAAATACCCTTTCAACTATACTCCCTTAATCCTAGAGGCCTTCCTTTAGTAAAAAATCTAACCTAAGGATCCCTTTTGATCAAATAAAAAGGAAGAATCCGAAGAAGAGGTAATGTTTTCACCACCCATTTTCAAGTTTCTTTATTCTTCAACTTCTTATTTCTTTGTTGTTAAATTTTAAAATAATAAATCTAGTATCTTATATATACTGTGATGTTATTATAAATATGGTACAACCATATTCAGTATTCTATCCATCCTTTGAATGACATGTCATCATACATGCGTACGTATGGCCTACCATCTCCACGTCATGGTGTAATTGTTATTCAATACATTATTATTTGGATGGGTATAATAATGATGTGTAATTCATTTAAATAATAAATATAACATGATAATTATTCTGTATATATGATATAACATCCAATTATATATTATTTTAATATCAAAAGAATGATATTGTCGCTTGTGCGTACATACGGACTACCGTCTCCACGAATGCGATGAGATTCATTCCCCATCGTATCCATTCAAGTATAATTCTCAATTTATGATTAATTTTTTTAAGGACTTTATATCATTCTGTATATAAATAATATACAACCTACCCATAAAAAACATGACTTATGTAACAAAACATATAAAAGAAAACAAGTAAGTTAACACCCAAAACGACGATAATACTAAGATATTATTAACAAAACAATGTTAAAAGATCATATATGATATCATATTAATGTATATGATCCTTTTATAATTAAATAAAAATTATTTCACCATTATACAGGATGATAACCTACCCTCTACCAAGGAAAAAGTACAAAGTAAGGGTTTTCTTATCTCACTTTTAATTTCGTGAGATTTCCATTGTTCACCACTTGTTTATTGCATGTGGTGTTTGTACTGACCATGATTGTATTCATTATGTAATATAATTTAATTTATGGATATTTACATCATAATTTTATTATCCTTATTTCAAGGGTGTATGTTTTGTATGTTACCAAATCGATAAGGGAATTTGAAATTTCAATTTTCATTCATTCGGCTTTACACATACATCATTGATTATTTTACTCCAAGATTATGTGTGGAATCACTATTCATTTGCTTATGTCATAATTTCCACTCCCCTTTATATGGATATAATTTTTATACACATAATCACTCCATTGATAATTACTCAATTCATCGATATGAATTTGATAAGAGTAATTTTTAACTCATTCTCCATTTATTGAGTTAAATATCCAATTCATTGGTGTTGTCTTTACAAGAATATGTGTGAATGTCCTCTGATTGATTTACACTAAAAATCCAATCATATTGAGTGTATTTATATATGTCACACATAATTATGTCGTTGATTTATCCTTAACCTAAGGATACAGTCTTTATAAGAGACTTAATCTCAATTTACATCCCATTGAGACTTCATTGTTGTCATACACCAATTCTCTTTTATATGGTGTATATAATATACTTTGAAATAGTATATCATGAATCCCTTTATTCTCATGATATTAAAAAGTTTTTATTACTTCAATTATTTGTATTCAAGTGTCTCTATTTTGGTTAGAAACTCTAACTAAAATATCTTTTTTAAATGTTTTGAAGATTTATTATTCTAAATATTTCTCATTAATGTCCATGTTTTAAAAATGGTTTTAAGTATTTATTTATATAGACATTAACGTTTTAAAATTAAAATTACTTTTAAAAGTTTCAAAGTGGTATGGGAAACTTTGATTCAAAAATATATTTTTAAATGGCTTCTTGACAAATAGTGTGTCTTTTAAATGATTTCAAGAAATAGGGGGATATTTATCTCTAATTGTTTTAATGATTATTTTCATCTATGTCCATATCCTTCATCATTATTGATTGAGGTTAATCTGATACAATACAATGTTCCATATTCTATCTAATGAGTTATGTTTGACTGCGGATGTGCTATTTTTATACCATTCATGGTTTGTGGATAAAGTATTGACATTTTGTATGATAGTTTTAATATGAATGTTTATGTTATGTTTCAAACTTTTCATATGATGAATGCATTAGACTTAGTAAGTGACGGGTGGAGCCTTCTATATCTTTTCGATGCATTGGTAGGTCTCATGAGACAAACTAGTGTCTTGGCACAGGGCCTTGAAAAAATCTTATTTGTAGTCTTGGAACAAGGCCTTGACTATGTGGTTATGATAGTCTGACATTATGCATTCCATCATTATGAAAGTGGTTATTGAAATTTCATGTGGTTATTAGACTAGTAGAATATCCATGTGAATAAGTAAATGGAATTATTTCATTTTATCTTTTCCATATTATGTTGAAGTTAAAGTTTAAAAGGATTTTGTTTTAGTTATAAATTGCCTTAACTGTTTATGCTTATCAATGAAAGTTTCTGCTATATTGTTATCCTTAATGAGCATATGAGCTCAAGCCTTTCAATGTTTTATTTTTCCCAGGATGTGAAGAAGTAATTTATGAATAACCTACAGGGATATTACGAGGGGATATGAAGACAAGATGTTGTTGTAGTTTTTTTACTTTATGATGTAATGCAAGAATAATGAATATATCTAGTATTTCTAAGACTACTAAACTAATCGGTCTTTTAAGACTTGATATTTTGTGATCATGACAATGTTATGTAATAATGCAATGACTATGGGTAACTAGGGTTGGGGCGTTACAGTTGGTATCAGAGGAAGTTTAGTACAAACCTTGGAAACTAGATTTAGATAATCTCTGATTAGAGCACATAGCCCTAAGATAGACTTTAAGGATAAGTATAGAAGAACTTCCTAGAATTTTGGTATTGTATAGATTTTGTGAGTTTTCCAAGAAATACATCCATGTATGGATACGAGCAGGTAGAGGCGGCTTTGGAATAGATGTACCTAGGGGTAAATCCGAAAACACCGCTTTGAGCTAGACTCGAACGGGAACTGGTGCACGACAATGGACCTTACTGCACTATTGGTTACGACACTCCCAGGGGGATATTCTTAGGATAATTTACATTTTATTTAAAAACCAATTTGAAGTATTTTAATATAAGAAAAGAATAAATGACCTTGGTTAATCCTAAGGTGTTTCAAATTGATAATATGGTGTCATGATATTCTCTAAATGATTTTATGACTACTGTTACTCAACAATGCTTTCTAGTTTTAGACAATGGTTGGAGTCCAAGGAAGTCATAGTGACTTTGAGAGTGATGTAAAAGGTGGGAACTATGGTGAAAATGAGCAAAAAAATGTAATGTTGATAGGTGTAAAAGATATCGTGTACATGCCAAATCAGTTTTCCAAAAATATGATCAACAACATATATAATAACCAACTCCCGAACTCAACAAAGAAGACAAATGTGATGAATGATAAGAGCTCCAGTAGTAGAGACCATAGAAAAAAGAATCCTAAATTTCAATCATGCAGGAAATGTGGAGTGAGAAACCCAAGAAAGTGTCTCAACGGAACAAAGAAATGCTTTACGTGCGGGAAAGGACATAAAGTGAAGAATTACTGAGAAAAAATGAAGAGTATTATGGAAGAAAATAAAAATGGGCCAAAAAATCCATTTACAGTCATTTGCTATAAATGTAGGGCACCTGGCCATTACCCGAGTGAATTCCCTATTCTATAGGATATTTTATTGGTCAAAGAAGAAGCTATGTAGAAATAAATGGTTGGAAAAATGTTTAAAAGTATTAGTGCTCTTTGTTGATGGGATTACGTTGGAATAATTTTCTCCTGTATTTGTAACCCTATAGTTTTCCATGTGAGAATGATATTTGAGGAAGTCTTATCTTTTCCCTTGTGGATATAGTTATAAATAACCATTTGGTTTTATATGATCATTGGGTTTGAGGAAATTACAAGTTATTATTTTTTGGGATAAAAATGAAAGGTATGAGATAACATTTCTAGTTAAAATTATGTTATGGTTATTTTGAGGAATTTGTCTCATTTTGGTAATGTTATAAAATATAGTTTTTGAAAATGGACAACATACAGACCGTGTGACAACCCGTCACGTCGGACAAAGCTGTGGGAATCGAACCCACAACCAAAGTGTGATTGGGATTTATCACCTACCACTGGACTACGTGAATTCCCTGGTTAGTTTTACTAATTATTTTTAGTTAAATGATTTTATTGATCAATAATAAGTTGATTTGGATTCTTATGTCTTATCAAATGAATACCCTCAGTATAGGAAAATGATTTGGTGATTAAGTGATAAATGTTATTTTGGAAGATGTTCACTTTGTTGGGAACACTATATGCCCAAGGAAAATAGAATACTATAGGGTTTCATTTGAGGAGTAATGGTGGATTTTTATCTACGTTTTTATTGTGGATTTATAGTGATTTGGGTTATTTACGGAAATGATTAACCTATAATAGAGAAATGTGATTAGGTTAATTACTTTTAAGTATGTGAATTTAAGAGTATTTGATGTCATTTAAAGATACAATTTAACATGGAAGACTACATAACCAAATTATTCTAAGTTTTTGGTTTCAATATTAGTTTGGATTATATTGAAGGATTTTAAGGACAATTTTTTATTGAATGATATTTATTTAACTTTGGGGTATTGTTGGTTTAATTTTAAAAATTAAGAACAATGTTTCTTTCTCTAAAGGAATATCCTTTTGGGGATCATCATATCTTGTACTAACCATTTTGGTTTTGATTAATCTTTAAAGACAAGGTAAATATATAGTTTATCCTTCGTAGATCATGTGATTCTATAGAAGTTTATTCTAGCTCTTCCAGTGTGACCAAGTCTTCTTGAATACTCATCGTTTAAAGAAATGAGTTAGTAGTAGAAATTTATTAAAGAATGAAACTCTACTTAAAAAGTAAGTATATATATTTATGTTCTTAGTCAATCATAGAAATGAATTCCTCATCTTTATGTAATGTAACTTAAAACAAAAAAAATGTTGTCCGTTTACTTTTCCTACTGGGAAACTAATGACAGTTTGTCCCATCACAAGTTCATGGTTTTCTTGTTGTTAACTTTCTCCTGATCATGTTTTCTATCCCTCCCCATCAGAACTTGACACTTATATTATCATCCATATCCATGTTTTTCTACATGGAATCCTAGTATAGGTTATCTCGGGTGACCTTTGTACTTCTGTTTCTTTCTTTTAAAGTGATAGTTTTATTAACTCTTTTTCTGAGGTGGGACTTTCCATTATATTCCCAAGCCCAATTTTAAAAATTGAGAGGATGAAATTTATTAAAGGAGGGGATAATGAAACACCACAAGCTTCCACGGTATGCTACTTTTTGAATAATATAGCAGCGTGTGTTGTACGCAACTTCGAGTTTTAACACACCACAACCAATCAAACTAGCCGTTATGAATAGTAATACCCAGTTTTTAAAATTTTATAAATTTTTTCTTTCAAAATGGACTTAATTTTTGGATTTGTAATATCAAAATTAGTCTTATGGATAAATTTTGGTACTTTTCAGATAACTTTCATATTTTGATGAATAGTGAAAATTACTAAATTTTAATTAAAAAAAACCTTTTTAATAGAAATAATTAATAGTGATAAATTATGAACTTGAGTGGTTTTAAAGTATATTTAGAATATATTTTTACCATTTAATACAATTATGGTCCTTGGATGTAATTTCAAATTTAAACCGGACATAAACAAGTGTCAATCTTTTGATAGTTATTATTTCTTAAAAACACGCTTTTTGTTTTGACACCGGGAATTAATTTTAAATTAATTTCTGCCACTTCTGTGTTTTGAATTTAGAAAAATGGATTCCATATTTATAATCAGGTGGTCTAAATTGTGTAAATAGGTAACTCTTATTTTTAGACATTTTGAATAATTACTTTGGTAAATATTTTATTTAACATGGTTAAAGGGTAAATCCGGTAAATAAGGGTAAACAAAATAATATTATAATAATATTAATTTACCCTAAAACGTGTCCTAACCATATTGGTTGATACATGTCCTACTATGGTCATCTTTCGGTTGATTTAGGGACCCCATGAAGCCACTTGTAAGTGATAGGGACACTTTATATTAATTAAGTTAAAGTAAATACAAAAATGACAAAAGCATACATCTTTTAGAAATTTTTTTTTACATAGGGTTATATATGTTATATGTTCGAATATAAATATTAACTATAAAGATAAAAATATTTCAAACATAATGGTATTTTATTTATAAATTTTAGACATTTAATAATTAAATTTATTTATGACACAATAATGATGCAATATTTTCCTTATTAATGAAAGAATCAAATAATTAGTATTATAAATGTTAAAATAAATATAATTTGAAACTTTTGATGCAATAAATTAATTTTATTGGTTAATATTGCATATTGGGATTACTTAAATAAATTTTATTATGATTAATAATTTTTTATGACTTTAACAAAAATCAATTATTAAATAGTGTTAAAATTGACATAAATGAGTTTTTAAAACAAATATTATATTATTAATTCATATTCTATTCCTAAAAATCTAAGGTTCATCCAAAGGACTTATATAATGATAGTTGTGTCATTAATTGGACACTTAGGGGTCTCTTGGAAGTATATAGTAATTTTATTAACTATATAGTATAAAAATACAAAGAGACATGGTAAGTGTCAAACTAATTAACTAAGAGGTAACTATAAATGATAAGGTTAATATTGTGAACCAAAACTGTCTAAAATCTATTGGATGAAAGGATTTATACCCATACACACCTTATACTTTTAATGATCCACTTTGGAGCCATTATAAAACGAATATTAATTTATTATAAATTAATACTTTAAGTTTTTCCAAAAGAGCCCCTCCCCCACCTTATAAAAGGAAACCACTTCTAACCAATTTTCATACCTTCAAAGCCTTTTTGTTCAGACAAAATCTGACCAAATACCCTCTCAACTATACTCCCTTAATCCAAGAGGCCTTCCTTTAGTCATAAAGCAAACCTATGGATCCCTTTTGATCAAATCAAAAGGAAGAACCTGAATAAGAGGTAATGTTTTCACCACCATTTTTGAAGTTCCTTTCTTCTTCAACTTCTTCTTTCTTTGTTGTTACATTATAAAATAATTACTCCAGTATCTTCTATATACTGTAATATTATTATAAATATGTTACAAACATATTCAGTATTCTATCCATCCTTTGAATGACATGTCACCATACGTGCGTACGTACGACCTACTGTCTCCACGTCATGGTGTCATTGTTATTCAATACATTACTATTTGGATGGGTATAATAATGATGTGTAATTCATGTAAATAATAAATATAAAATGATAATGATTCTTTATATATGATATACCATCCAATTATATATTATTTTAATATCAAAAGAATGATATTGTCGCTCATGCATACGTACAGACTACCGTCTCCACGAACGCGATGAGATTCATTCCCCATCGTATCCATTCAAGTATAATAATAATTTTATGATTAAAAATAATGTTTAATGACTTGATATCATTATGTATATGAATAATATACAACCTACCCATAATAACACGACTTATGTAACAAAACATATAAAAGAAAACGAGTAAGATAACAACTGAAACGACAATAATACTAAGATATTATTAACAAAACAATGTTAAAAGATCATATATGATATAATATTAATTTATATGATCCTTTTATAATTCAATAATAATTATTTCACCATTATACATGAGGATAACCTACCCTTGACTGAGAAAAAAGTACAAAGTAAGGGGTTTCTTATCTCACTTTTAATTTCGTGAGATTCACATTGTTCACCACTTATTTATTACATGTGGTGTGTGTACATACCATGATTGTATTAATTGTGTAATATAATTTAATTTATGGATATTTACATCGTAATTGTATAATACTTCTTTCATGGGTGTATGTTTCGTATGTTACCAAATCGATAAGGGAATTTGAAATTTCAATTTCCATTCATTCGACTTTACGCATACTTCATTGATTATTTTACTCCACGATTATGTGTGGAATCACTATTCATTTTATTATGTCAAAATTTACACTCCCCTTTCTGTGTATATACTTTTGATACACATAATCACTCCATTGATAATTTCTCAAGTCATCGATATGAATTTGATAAGAGTAATTTTTAATTCATTCTCCATTTGTTGAGTTAAATATCCAATTCATTGGTGTTGTCTTTACAAGAATACGTGTGAATGTCCTATGATTGATTTACACTGAACATCCAATCATATTGAGTGTATTTATATATGTCACACATAATTATGTCATTGATTTATCCTTAACCTAAGGATACAGTCTTTATAAGAGACTTAATCTCAATTTACATCCCATTGAGACTTCATTGTTGTCATACACCAATTCACTTTTATAAGGTGTATATAATGTAATATTAAATAGTAAATCATGAATCTGTTTATTATCATGAAATTATAATGTTTTGATTACCTCATTTATTTTTATTCAAGTGTCTCTCTTTTGGTTAGAAACTTTAAATAAAATATCATTTTAAATGTTTTGAAGATTTATTCTTCTAAATCATTCTCATTAATGTCCAGGTTTTAAAAATGGTTTTAAGGATTTATTTATATGGAAATTAAGGTTTTAAAATTAAAATTACTTTTAATGGTTTAAAAGTGCTATGGGACACTTTGATTAAAAAATATATTTTTAAATGGCTTCTTGACAACTAGTGTGATTTTTAAATTATTTCAAGAAAAAGGGGGATATTTCTCTCTAATTTTTTTGATGATTATTTTCATCTATGTCAATATCCTTCATCATTATCGATTGAGGTTAATCTGATAAAATACAATATTCCATATTGTATCAAATGAGTTATGTTTGACTGTGGATGTGCTATTTTTATACCATTCATGGTTTGTGGATAAATTATTGACCTTTCGTACGCTAGTTTTAATACGAATGTTTATGTTATGTTTCAAACTTTTCATATGAGGAATGCATTGGAATTAGTAAGTGATGGGTGGAGACCACTATAGCTCCTCGATGCATCGGTAGGTCTCATGAGACAAACTAGTGTCTTGGCACAAGGCCTTGACAAAATCTGATTTGTAGTCTTGGCATGAGTCCTTAACTATGTGGTTATGATAGTCTGGAATTATGCATTCCATCATTATGAAAGTGGTTATTGATATTGTATGTGGTCATTCGACTAGTAGAATATGCATGTGAATAAGTAAATGGAATTATTTCATTTTATCTTTTCCATATTATGCTGAAGTTCAAGTTTAAAAGGCTTTTGTTTTAGTTATAAATTGCCTTAAATGTTAATGCTTATCTATGAAAGTCTCCGCTATTTTTTTATCCTTACTGAGAATCTGAGCTCACCCCTTTCAATGTTTTTTTACCAGGATGTGAAGAAGTAATTTATGAATGGCCTGCAGGGATAGTATGTGGGGATATGAAGACAAGATGTTGTTATATTTTTTTTACTTTATGATGTAATGTAAGACTTATGAATATATCTAGTATTTCCAAGACTACTAAACTAATCAGTCTTTCGAGACTTGATATTTTGTGATCATGCTAATTTTATGTAATAATGCACCAACTCTGGGTAACTGGGGTCGGGGTGTTACAAACACTATTGGAGAATTCATCGTGCCAAATGGCATCACTAATTACTCATAGTGATTGTAATTACATATAAAGGACATATTTGGTATATCCTTCTCTCATACTCGTATGTGGTGATAGTCTGATCTGATGTTAATATTTGAGAACCATCACACCCCTTTCATCTGATCAAAGAGTTCTTAGTTCCTCAATAGTGGATTCTTTTTCTTTACATTCACCTGGTTTAAGAACTAGAAATACACATGTATCCTCAGGATCCCATATGCCTTCTTGGAAAACAAAACTGGGGCTGGCCAGGGTGAAACATTGGGTCTCACAAAGACCTTCCACTACAAGCCCCCCAACTATTTCATCATCTCATGAAGCTCCGTAAGAGCCATATGACATGTAGGTGTAGATATAGGGGTTGTTATGAGGTGTATATAAATGCATAAATCAATCTCCTTATAGTTACATAATCCTAGAACATCTTCAGGGAATATGTCCTCATGCTCATCAACCACTACAAGAAACTGAGGACTCATATCATCTACAACACTGAGGGTGACACTAACTAATTAATGAGTAATTAGTTACACCCTCCAATGTGTAAGTCCATCCAGCACTACATGTGTTTTCTTTTCACCAACAAAAGAAAACTATGTTCCATCACTAAGGACACACTACACTATGGGCCTAAAACATTCAATCTCAGCATGAACTAAGAATAACTAGTTGATACCATGTATGATGTCGTAAGGACATGACACAAATACTAATAGGTCCCAACTGAAACTTTTGGCTCTAATGGTCAAGTCACACTATCAGCATCAGTGTGTGATCATCAAGTATCCTCCTGTAAAAGTCTTTATGAATAAGGGTTGAGTCAACGGTTCAACCAAAATATCCATGTTGTGAACAAGGTTCATGGCAAGAATGGAATAAATAGATACTATATCTTTAAAAACTACAACTATGGTGTAAAAGACATATATCATACCTTATACCATCCATTTATCCCTAGGGTTATAATCCTCCATCACTAGTAGCTGGCCTCATCCCTGTCCACCAGCTTCCTGTGCCTGGCGTGGACCACCTAGGGGTGGTAGTGGAAATATTTTAAACTTAAAACCACCTCTTGCTGCCCTACCTACCCCTATTCTATGTCTTCCACCCTGAGGACCACCCTACTCTTATCTCCGCCTCTGCCTTGGTGGTCCATTGACTATCCCTTGATCAATTGTTTTATGGGTCAGGCAATCTCATTCTAGATTTCCTTGACCACCAAAAGAGTCACACCATCTATCCATGGGCTTACTCAATCCTCCTTGGGATCCCTGCACTACAGAACCTATGTCACATGATTTTCCCCTAAAAAACATGACCATCTTGTATCCCTATAACTTCCATTGGGTTCCATCTGTCGATGTCTCAGCTTACTTGTGCACACTTATGGATCCCACTACCGGTGTCTGATCTGCTAGAAAAATATCCACTAGAAGGGCTCGGTCAAGTACCCAAACATAGGTAAGAATGGTAAGGGATACCATTTATGCCCAGATGTCCTAGCATAATCCTTTCTAGAAGGTTTTATCAATGAAAAACTAGTCTCATACCATGTCCATGGAGTAGCATGGAAGTTTTTTAAACATTGCAGAATACTCTGCCACAATCATATGGACATGCTGTAGATGTAGGTGCTCCTTTATGTGTACCGATCCCAATGTGGCTAAATATGACTCATATCTGAAGATACACCCAAATTCTACCCTTGAGTGAAATGTCTCATCTTTTGACTATGTCACCAACCTCCAACATCACCACACATATCCCTGAAGGAGAATCACAGAAAGGACTTCCATCTAATAGGAAGGCATCCTCATAAGGTGGAGAAAATAGGTGACTGCCTCTATCCAATCGTCAAACAATTGGGGGTGTTTCTCACCCCAAAACATGGTTGGTTTCTACCTCTGAAACTCATGAAATGAACTCAACCTACTCACATCCTTAGTTGGTAGTTATGGTAGTAGGTGCTTCTTGATGGGTGGTGGTATAACTGGTAAACTACCCAGAGGTTCTATCTCGGGTATAGACCCCTGTATCAATGCCTCATCACTATACGAATCATCCTCATGATATCATACTTGAATCATGAATTGCTATATATGTGGATTTATCCTGAAATAAAAAAAGATATACCATTATCACTAGAGTATATCTAGAGAGACGAGAAAATATGAACATGGAAAACACAACCATTACTATATGATGAATGTACCATTGTCTTTATCTGAGACCAATGTTTCCATATATCGAGTCAAAAATAAAAAAAAGTACAGTCTCTATGTATGGATATGGCAGTCACCACACCAACATTGGAGTCCCTGGCCTGAAATCCAATCTCGACACATTTAAAACTATTTCCCCAAAACAACCTCATAGACTCCCAATCATAATGTATAACTGACCACCTCTGATACCACTCTATCATGACCCATCCTAGAGGGACCCACGTTTTGACTACCCCAAGAACACCTCTAATAATCCATGGGATGGTTACTAGAACTGAGTAGGCATATCCCAAAAATGGTTGGAATTGTCTAATGTACCGGTATAGATGAAAAAATCTCAAATCTACAAAATGTTGAAATGTAAAAAAAACCACTATGTAAACAATTAATGCATACCGCCATGATCCAATAAAGGGTGCGATAGTGAAAATAATAGAAAGTAAATAGGTAAAAAAATTAACCCCACCCAAAAGAGTCTATAACATAAGTCTAAATTGAGGTAAAGGTACTGGGACTATTGTCTAAAAACAGCAAGAAAACACCTCTATTTGTCTGGTCTCACAAATCATTGTCTATTCCTATTCCTCCCAAGGCTCCATCAAAAGGTCGATCTTTTTCAACATTTATGACATGTGTGGGAAAATCCCATATAGTGGTGAGAATAATAATACTTTGTAAGACATGTCGAAACTAGAAACCAATACCACAAAGGAATTACAAAAAGTAAAGTATAATCATCTCTATATAGGTATATGTCTACAACACATACAAAAATAATATCCAGATATGCTTAAGAGAGACACCACCCCATCAGGCGGTCATCACCAGCTACCCACCATAGGATTCTGCTCGAAGCATGCTCATTTTGGGAGAACTCACTCCTAAGATCATGATATCATTTGAGACACTCACAAAGATGTATAAATCATTTGGACACTACCTAAAGAGAAAATGTTGGTTGATGAAGACTGTGATACATAGAGAGGGGGGTATACCCAGAACTAAATGGGGAAACCATGGATCACACCCAGACTCACTGGGGGATACCACGTACCCAGTCTGGATCAGCATACTACGTAGAATATCACACCCAAACACACTGAGGGATACCACTAACGCTACTGATCTAGCCTTCTAGATGGAGTATCAGCACCCTACTCAATGAGGTTATGTGATTCCACAAAATACACTATGGTTGGTAGAGGATCTCACTCCAGTCTCGGTGAGGGATACCATACTCTATCTATAAATCCTCTAGAGAGGATTAAAATCAAGTGATATGGACCTAATGTCGTACTGAACCCTCCAAGAAGGGACCAGGGGAATGCTCTAAACCTATAATATTCTAAACTAAAAGCTCACCACTTTTCCCAAAATGACCATATGAATTTCATGGTTGCAACGATGTAGATGGCTTGTTAATTGGACGGTCCATTTAGAAGATATTATCATTTGAGAGAAACAGCCCACAGGCATACCGGGGCCACCAGACCTACCATATGGGTCGACTGCCACAGTCGGTCAAAAAACCATGAGGATTGGCCACAGAGTCCCTTTACCCACATTCGACCTTCACATTTGACCCTTGTGGTCAAGTACACACTTACTATGACTCATGGAAGATCAAGATGCCACAACTCATGGTCAATTATCGTGGTAGACCGTGGTCGCCTTCATCTTGGTGACCCCATGTCTGACCTGGGTCTGACCCTATTCTTGACCCGCCCAATCTTGGCCTGGCCCAATCTATCTTGTCCCTATCTTCTTTCTTCTCATCTTAGGTGGCTCACCACTTCATCTACCTCTACCGGCGTTTCTTATCCTACAATCGTCTCCACCTCCACGCCCCCATTGCCTCTGCTGTCTCACACGACCACCAACACTAGTCACACCCACCATAGGAAGATCCACCGCCATGCACCACCACCAACCATCAGGCCTCTTCTGATGCCATAAAAATCTAATGGTCATAGATCTATGCTCCTTGGGTCCCAATCTACCCAAATCAAGCCTCAATTTTTGATTCACCTTGAAACTGGTGGTCCGATCATGTTCAAAACCACATGAAAATGTCGATATGAGAACCATGGTATTCAAAAAATGAATAATGTGAATAATAGAAGGGGAAAAGAACAATGATGAAGGTTTTAACATTGTTGTCTAATCATTCTTGGACAATGATCACGATCAGGGAGTTTGGTTTAGAAAACCAAAACAAATACCTCCTGATAATCCCGCATGTAATCTCATCATGAAAATGTGAATGAAATGTGTATCAATATATTAATTTATTGGTCATCATTCATCATTGAATTCAAGAACGGGAAATAAGAACAAAAATAAAACACCCTACCTTGATTCAAATCAGTCACTGACGGGGAACTGTCATTGTGTTGTCGCCGTTGGAGAGGTTTCATCAAATCAGTTGCACATTGATCGTCAATCCACGATTTGTTGTTGTTTGATAAAGGGAGTTATTAAAAGGTTCTCTCCAATGGTTCTCCAAGGTCTCCAAGGTTATGAGGAAAACATTTTAAATTCTCCATAATAAATTTTTTAATTATTTTCAGCTTCTGTATTAATAGAATAATTTTTATTAAATTATTTTATTCCTGTTACGTCCCACAACATCTTTTTCACAAACGACATGAAAATACTAAAGTTAATCCGCACCTAGGGTAAAAACACCATTATGAGAACAATGGATCACTCTAATTTTTTATCTGAGCACCTATTTATGAATTACTCCACTTTTTCAGGATAACCATGTGTGTGTTCTTTTAAAATGATTAATATTTTTCCAAAAATTATTTTGGGCACACTAGGCCACAAAATCGCACACCATCAGAGAACGTGGTCTCGAAATAATTTCATATAATATTTTAGAATAATACATTGAAAAATACAATATATTACATACTTTTTAATTTAAATTTCTTTATTTTAAAAAATTAATATTCTTTTAGCATTTTATATGGGGTGGTTTTCTTCCAAATGTAATTATCATTATAAATGTGTGAATGTAATAATCCATTTCTAAATATTTTCACATAATTTTTTCCCTCTTTTATAATAATTTTTTTATAACGAGGATTCGTCTCCATGTATTCATTATTTTTCTATGAAATATCTATTCACAAGTTTTAATGCTCTGAAATAAAAAAAATCAAAAGAAAAGAATATTTCTTCATTTGTTAAATAATTTTCAATCACTCCCATAAAATATTTTTTAATATATATGGACATCCTTTAATTTTTGTTATGATTTAATAGGGATATTCTATAGTGATTCCATCCATATTATGTTTATGGATGGATTATTATAATTCTATGATAATGTTTTTATATACCCATTTATTTTTATGGGTCAATAAAGATATGATGAAATTAAGAATGTTTTTATGATCTTATGAGATATATATGTATGGTTTGACATTATGTTAGGTGTGTATCCATTATATAATTTAAATGAATTTGTTAAAGATTTATATCTCATGAGATTAGTATGGGATAATGGTGGATATCCCATGATCACTTTGTTTGGGATACTGGTGGTTAGCCCTAGTCAACTATGTTATGGGATTGTGGTTAGCATCCATTATGATGTGATCATATTAGGGTTAGATTTAAAATATGTTACGATTTAAATGTTTATATTTATTACACAATCATAAATTATCCAATATACTTTAGTTATATTATTGTGGTTCATGATTATTGATTTATGCCACCACTCACTTCGGACTCATGTATTTTTTTTATTTTAAAATCCTTATTCGATGGATCATGATTCATGATATATATTTTATTGGGTATAATTCATTAATTTTATGATAGTGTAAATTTATTATGATATCATTCCTACATACTTATCTTAGGAACACATATGATCTTCAATTTATATCCATTATGTTTAACCATTTGAAGCATCTCAGATTACCATTTCCTATGTTACCATTCCCTATGTTATAAAGAATAATATTTTGTATGATGTGTAAAATAGGTTTTCATGTGAGGAAATTATTTGTGTAAGACGTTAAAAATGTTTTAAATTAACTTGGTTATGTATCAATAATTTAAATACCCTAAAACTTTTGGTTTTATGGTGTGATTTATTGTGTTATGTAGTGAATATTAATGTAAAATAATGTCATATGCATATATATTGTTCTTGGGCCACATTAGTTGGTATTAGAGCACGCTTTACTTATTTTTTTCATTATTGAATAAGGTGAGAGAGTAAAAAATAACATATTATAAAACCAAAGTGATATAGTATTAATAAAAAAAGTTTCATATGTGTAAATTATGGTGTCATAATTTAAGTCATCATAAGATTATTTTTATTTATTAGATAATTTGTTACTATGATTATTTTGGTTTGATACTCACACAATAATTTTGTGGGTTGTATTAAATGGATATAACATATATTAATTTAGTTAACAATGAGTGATATGGAAAATACAATGATTTTTCAAATGGGTAACCAAACAGGATGAGATTTAGAGTAAAAAATATCAAAGAAGTTCTCTTCAAAATTTCTCATGCTATGAATGATAACATGAATCACATTAAACTCCCTAATGATCCAATGATGGAATAACTACCCATTTATCCCTTCATGTAGAAATTAACACCCTCTTTTATTAGTCCTTTTAAATTACTAATTTCCAATAAATGTATAAATATATTATAAAATGTGTTATCTATTCTTGAGTTCACAGAGCTTGAAAAGGTTGTTTTGGTAATTTATCTTTCATAAGGTGAGGTAAATGAATAGTGTAATCTCATTAAGAATATTATATAAATTAATGAATTTGGATCTATTTAATAGCAGGATCTTAAGAAAATATTCTTCCACAAATATTTTCCCATTAGTATTTTCATTAAAATGTTGATAGAATTATTGGAGTTTCATCAAATGTAGGTTGAATCCATTCATACATATGAATCAAACATAAAAATATGTTAACAGTACACCTCTAGTTTATCATTGAACCTAAATTAAAAATCAAAAATTTCTTTATTGGCTTAAAACCAAGTATCTAAAAGGCATTAGATACATGTGAATTTTGATGCAATGAATAAACTATATGATTTGATATAAATTTAAAAATAGTGATTGGAGACTCCAATTATTCTTATAGTTTTGGGGATAAGAAGATAAAAATAGTGTTTTCAAGAAACTCAAATGATAAAACCCATGAATTAAATAAAATTATTCTTCCTATATTCGAAAAATGTGGGAAATAATATGTATTAAATTTTCTCAAGTAATCAATAAATTATTCAAGTGTGTAAGAGGGGTCCATAAAGAATATTACTATTAAAGAGACACAAATTTTCCAACAAATTAAGAGGTTGAATTGATGGATCACTTGAATAAACCACTCACACTCCAATTCTTTAGTTATATGTAGTACAAGAATTAAGCCAGAAAGTGCACCAATCCTAGGGTTACTGATGAAAACTAATGTCAGCAACCCCCAAATCCAGAGGAGGATATGAATTCATATGAAATTAAATTTGATGATTTCCATCATGAAAATAATTTTTTAAATGTAAATTAAATATCCTCTCTATAACTAAATATTTATAACTTGATTCTGGATGTACTCACTATTCCACATCAGGGAATTTTTCTTAAAGTATCAAATCAACTCCCCAAAAACTCGATATTTAATTATTAGTGAAAAATTTATGATTTATAGTATTTACATCCCAATAATATTACTTTAATATACTATATTATTATAGAAATGTTCTTCTAAAAAATCATGGTATTCTCTATTTGGTAAATGTTTATGGAATTTAGGGTATTAATTGGACCTCTCTGTATATTGACCATATAAATTTTTGGGTTAATTAAACCATACATAATATTTTGAATCAACCTATGATCATATATCAATGAAAAGATAACCATTAACTCTCTACTAATATTACTAGAACTATATGGGTATTATTACCCAATAATGAAGTGTATTTTGATTAAATATTTCATGAAAAACATGATATTTGTTATATGAATATTTTGTAGGAATATGTTATTGTGTTTTTGGAATGAGTTTCATAGTCATCTCTTGGATCATGAGTTTGAGTATTCAATTTAACACATACAAAGTTTTATACATATCTTAATGAATCCTTGATCAATTATCCTTATTGAATTAGAGTAATTAAATAAGAAACTCCAATATATTCAAGAAAATATTTTTATACACCAAAATTATACAAAAATTGGTAAACAGAATTTATTTTTAAAGATAAGGGATATATTACTATATCTAAAAATTAATTATTTTGATCTTAACAAAATCATGATCAAGAAAAAGTGTCCACTATCTTGTATTAATGAGTTCTTAGATAAGTTACAAGGGGGTCAATTATTCTCAAATATTAACATTCAATCCAAATATCCCCAATTTGTGGTGAAAATAGAAAATTTACATGAGGTAACCTTTCATATAAGATATGGGAACTTTTAATTTATATTAATTATATAAATAATAAAAAAAATTACATATTATCCTCATGGATATAATAAATAGATTCCTTAGAGTTTACCTCAATTATTATGTGGAAGTTTATATAGATTATATTTTCTTATATTTTATTTTTAAGGAATACAGATAATATTTTTAGGACTATGATACAGAACTTGAGAATAAATAAATTGAATTACAATGTTATGAAGGGTGAATTTATGATACAAAAAATATCATTAATTGGTCATGTAATCACATGTAAGGTTGTATCATTAGATCCTTTATAAAATTTAGTGATTTAATAATTAACCAAAACAACCATCATAATATATATAAATATTTTGTATATATTGAATGTATACTAAAAATTATTTTTGAGAAAATTATCATGGTATTCAAATCCACTAACAATGTTAACTTATAAGGGAGTAAAATTCTTATAGATAAAAAAGATAATAATAAAAGTTTCAAGTTCTCAAGAGAGGGTTAGACTCTGAACCTTTACTCATATTACCCTGTTGTGTAAAATGGTTTGTTACATATAGTTATTAATAAACTATGTTATTTGTATGTGTCCTTATTTATAATGACATGTTGGTTTCTTATGAAAACCTTAATTATTGATTCATGAGAAAAATTACCAACCGTATGATTTGGAGCTAAAAGAAGTAATATTTTCCTTGATTATATAGAGAAATTATCACTATTATGAAAAGTGTGGAATATATACTAATCATAATATATTAATGTATATATTCACATAGAAAGAGTTAAAAATGTATAGAATTTTGTGGTTGGAGTTTAGTAAGGACTTTAACTTCTCGATACTTTACTACCCTAGGAAGGAGAATTTTTTTCTAATTTTTGTAGGAGGAAGGCCCTTTATACCTTATCCATGATGGGGATTAAAGTAGAACCAATACACATGAAATTTAAATTTATGAACCATAGAATCATGGAAGAAGGTTATATATCAAATAATTCTCAAATAAATGGTCAACCATATATCCATGTAGATATTTAAGAGGCATGGAAGGAGGATATGGATCTACATAATAAGGTTGATCATATTATATATTTCAACAATGATAATTATAAAATTATAATATCCAGGAATTATAATTTTTTACATGAATACTAGAATTGAATAATGTGTTGATTTGTAATGAAAATATATCTTCATTCTCTATCCATCATTGAAGCACAAGGATATGTATATAAATACAAAGAATGAATTTTGTTTAGATATAATGAAGAGGGGGATTATAGATAATGTATCATGATACATGGTATGATAGAAAGTTAAGGTGGAATAACATGAGTCTAAGAGGATGATTTATCTATTCCTTATACCTCTATAGAAATAAGAGAACATAAAAATGGATTTTTTATTGTCCTATCTTATATTCATAATGGTTATAATGCCATTTTGGTTAATTTTTATCATCATATGATGTTTTTGCATATCCTTAAAAATTGTAAAGATTTATCACTATAAAATTACTAGGATATAAATAAATTAATTGGTAAGGATTCATGGAGTACTACTCTCAATTATATTTGATCGATATATAGGGTTTAACTTAATGTAATAGATAATTGTTAAATAAGATTTAGTTATAGAGAATAGATTCAATACTACATATCATCCTTAACTGACGTTCAATATAAAACTTCTATTAATACATTATAATTTACACTGATATCCCATTTAATGGATATAAAAGGATTTTTTGATCAACATCTTCCCCTGGTAGAGTTCTCATATAAGAATAATTTCCATTCATGGAATAAAATGGTGCCATACGAGGCTCTTTATGGGAATAATGTAAGAAATCAATCTTGTTGGTATGTTTTTAAAGGGAATAAGAAAAGTTCATACATAATATATGATAGTAAAGATTCCAAACATTCAAAACCCTTTAAAACTATAATATTTTTATATAAGAACTATATTTATAATTTTCAGTGATATTTGGAAATTATTATCCTTTTTAATGTCAATATAGATGAGGGTTATGATATTTTAGAAAAGGAAAATGTTGAGCCCAAAATAACTTATCCTATTCTAAATTTGTGATCATGTGTAAAGAGTTTTTCATCGTCTTAAACTCCCCCCAATAATCTCCCATGTTCATAAAGTTTTCTATGTTTCACATTTATGGAAGTCTATACCTGACCCTTCACATAAACATATGTTAGTGATAGTACCAATTGACCATGATCTCTCTTTTAGGGAGAAACCATTAGAAATATCGGACCACATTGATAATTTATAGGGAAAAAAGACAACCAACTAGGATAAAGTTCCCTATAGAAATCATAAGTTTGAGGAATCAACGTTGGAACTTGAATATGTAATGATGAATAAGAATGCAAATTTTTCCCATTATTGTAATGAAATTTTGAGAGTAGAATTATTGTAAGGGGGTAGGATGTAACAACCCATGATTTAATTATTTATTTTTTATATTAAATTAAAAACAATGCTAAATATATTTCATTAATGAAACACAAAACTAAAATTTATGATGTAACATTTTATTGAGATTAAATATTATAAAGCATTATGAACATTAATAAATTATGAAAATGAAATATGATTCAAAATTAAAGAAAAAACAAGGGGAATAATATTTTAAGTAAATAAAAATACCAGGAATATGTAATCCTAGTTCTCATGGTTTTTTTATTGAAGATCATAACCACAATATAATCTACGGAAATAATTTAGAGAATAATAAATATAATAGATATATTGATAGAAAAGTGAATGAGTAGGATAAATGATTCTAATGAATATATGTAAGGCTACATATAGGAATGAAATATAACCATTATATATATAGTTATTGGAAAACTTTTTATTGGGTATAACCTAAGGGTAATATTTTTAATTAAAAATTATATAATTTTTTAATGCAAAAAATACTGAGTATTTAATGAGAATTTTATATAACAAAAACACATTTTTATAAGTAACTTATTATTGTTATTTATAAAAGATGATTTTATGATTTTATAAAATTAAATGAATTATTTCAATACCAATGTATTAATTAGATCACATTTTTTAAAGAGGATTAATTAATTTTAATGGGATGTTGTTAAAATTATTTAATATAAAAACAATATTATTAAAAGAACTGTTTTTAAAGTATTATAATTTTTTCCTTAATATATTAACATGATTAATTTTTAATAGTTAATATAATGAAATTATTAAATGAATAAACAAATATATTATCAATAATTTAATTTTTCAATGATATAAAATTGGATTAAGAACACATAATTATTAAAAAATCAATTTTCTATTACAAATATTTTTATATATTTTATATTTAATTTAAAATTTATATTTCCGACATTTTGAAAATTAATTGTGTTAAATAGTGTCAAGATTTTTAATCCACATATCTTAATTATGTAAAGTGTCCAATTTCATTTTTAAGAATGAAAAATAATTTATCAAGGTAAAAATTGAGTTATTAGGGTAAAGGTAAAATGAGGTTAAAGGGGTTAAAATATGTTATAAAGGATTAAAATATCATAAAACAAAATATATAAATGTTTAAATGATGATATTAACAACCATTAAATTTCCCAAGTCCATTTTTTTCCACATTATATACACATTCCTTTTAAATTGAAAACCTTACTCCTTAGGAATTGAGTATTTGTGGAAATTCCACTCAAAACTCACTTATGAAAGTAAACCTTCGTAATACCTTCAAAACCACTCCAAGAATTTTGTTATAAATTAAATATATTCCCATCACCCCTAAATTAAATCCTTTTAATACTTTGGGTAGCCTCTAGATCCATAAATGATACCTAAATCGTTTGTTTCAATGGAACCAGACTCAAGAATGAGTGAATTCTTTGGGTAAATATTTAATTCATTCCCTAACCTTTTAAATTACATTATATTAGTCAAGATTTATAAATATAATATAATATTTTAAGGATTTTTTAATGAAATTAATTCTCTAAAAAAGTGATAAAACTGTTATATTCTTCTATACTCTGCCTCCTTTATTAGTAAAACACATTCTTGTTTAGTCTGTTCAATGAACTAACATAAAGATGCTATAACAACATAAAAAATTACAATAATAATAAGTATAAAGAAATTAATATTATATATTAATGAGTAATTGATGTCATAAATATTCTTCTGTATTCTTGACATAAAAATAAATTACCATTATAATGTAACTCATGCTTACCGATAAATTACACAAAATTTTGTTTATCATGGATTCAATTCTCACAAACCATTCACAAAATCCCCGTCCAACAAAAATGGTCCAAAAGAAATCATTGAATTATAATTATTTGAATAACCATAATAGTCTAGGAATTAAATTTTTATCATTCAATTGTTACCAATATTTCCATTTAGAATCATGTACCAAACAACCAAATTACAATCATTTGATAATGAAAATAAACATTAACTAACTAATATATGTGTAGTGATTTATTTTAATTGAAGAATATTAACTTTAATATATATGAACATAATTATGAAATATATTTTTATGATGGTTATGATTATTATACAACATTTTAAAGTGATTTTTGGAAGACATGAATATTGTTAAGGATCTTAATTCGAATCCAATTTTAAATTCAATATTTTTGTGACAAAGTTCCCAAATGAAGAAATTATTAGATATTTATCTTAGTAAACACGATAATTTTATTATAAGATGATTTTTTTTCATGATTTTTACAAGTCTTAAATCCATTTTAATTTAACTTTGGTTTATAATTCACCAACATTGATCCTTATAAAAGAAACCAACTATAATTGTTATTTTTAGATAGAAATATCTCACTTCCATGTAAATATTATTTATTCTATTTGATTTATTTTATTTTCACTATTTCTATGATTTATTAAGTTATTTCTCAATTTACTTGGATATCTTTAAGAAATTAATCATTATTTAACATTTTTAGTGTGGCTTTCTTCTACTAACTTTGACTTTTATAAAAAAATGTTTCAAAAGACTCTCTGTTATTTAACACTTTATGCATGAATGTATTCCCTACTATTATAAACATTTTTTACTTTGAATCATCATCTACATTTTTTTGATGTTTTCCTAATCAAAGATATATTTTCGTTTATCTTGTAATTATTTATTTTAAAATAAATTTTATTGAAATAAAATCATATTTCTTATAGATTTTAATGAAATTTTAAAATGCTTTTATTAAATGGGTTTTTATCTATGTTGACATACATTAATGTTTCATATTCATAATTGGGGATATTATCTAAGGATATCATCAAAATTAATTCTCTATATGTCTTATGATAATGTTATTATAAACTTTTCATGATACTCATAACATTTTTATGGGTTAGTTAAATTGTGATGGAATTATGAATGTTTTCATGATCATGGGGAGTATATATATATATATATTAAAATTAAATGATGGATAATTATATTAAATACAACAAATGAATTAGGTAAATTTTTATATCTCATGAGATGATGATATTATAAGGGTGGTTTTCCTATGTCAATTATGTTATGTGGATGTTTTTAGTATAAACCATTCTCATGTGAGCATATTTTTAGTTTTCTAGGGAATATAATATGATTTATAGGATTATGTTTTTGCCAAATTATTATGTTATGAAGCATACTTATATTTTCATGTTCCAGCCCAGGTACCCTGGTAACCTGATAACTGAGTCGACACTAACATATCCCAAACGAAATTCTTGATCTCTACAGTTTGGTGACTAGAACCTAGCATCATACAAAATTAAAGTGGGATTAATTTTGCAACAACCACTTCAGAATAGAGATAACAAGACAATATTCATACAAAAGAAATTTCACAAGGAGAACTATACCAGAAGTTAAATAGGTATAAACCACCCAATGTAATATAAAAAAGTACAAGAAAACTAAATGAACAATCCAAGTACCAAAGTACGCAACACTCTAAGTACATGGATAAACTACTAGAACCACCTCCAAGTAATTCTTTTCCCCTACTCAAACCTGTAAAGAGGTAATATATAAACACCCAAAGGTATAGGTAGGGTGTGAGATAAAATCCTAGTAGGGTCTGAATAAGGATTATATAATTAGATTCCAACATTTAATTAACCAAATAAAGAGTTTTCAATTTTATATAAATAGTTTGGCATTTATAAATAATATTTAAACAAATCATGATTTACATTTCAAATGATGAAAATAATTTTAGAAAAATGTGTTAACTCAACACATTATATAATATTGTTTACTTAAATATGATGGCATGTAAAACTATTGACAAACATTATCATACATTTATCTCTCTTATATAAACAAGCTATCAACATGGTCATCTGCCATGTGGTATGGTTGTTCCAGGTTATGGGATCCTCACACACTCATGTAATAATAATAGAAAAGTGTACGCAAATCAGTTGAAACATGAAAGAGAGGACTCATTTTTTTATATTAAGGAATATTATGTGCTAATTTTTTTTCAATTGTTATAAAATATCAATCCAGTGATAGGGAATTCCAAACCTAGAATGTATGTCCCAAACAACTCACTAACTACCAAGGCATTCATACGATCTACTAAATATCAGTAATGGTAAAATTATTTTAATAAAACTCAAAATAAAATTAAATCCCATTCTACCATTTCAAAGAAAAATCCAATTTTCTATTTAAAAACTAAAATGGGGTTTTAAATAAAAAAATCATTCTTCCAAGGTAAACCCACTAGGTGACTATCAAAACCATTTTCAATCAATTTTCTCAAATACCAATTTGAAATAAATTTTATCAAATCAATTTAACAATTCAAATTCCACAATTAAATTCCTTCATTTAATTTAGCAATATTTTCATCAGATTTCAGAACACACCCCAATTCAATAGAATTGGGGGTTTTCTCAATTTCATGCCAATCAAACAAAAATCCCCATTTCACTGGAATAAGGTTTTTCAATAAACCAATTCAAAGAAATGTATTTTTTATAAATATATTGAATTTAAATCAAAATATTTAATTTAAATCAATAAATTTAGGGTTAATCAAATTGGCCATCATAAACAAAACCACATACCTTTAATGAAAACACAACTCCCATAATGGAACCCGCCAATAAGAATGTAGGTATATAAGATCTAGGACCTCAACCAAGAAACATGATTCAACAACATGGAGATTATATCCATCAATCCCAATATGATCTATCAAATGCTATGAAGGGAAAGAGAAAGAGATAAAGATAGAGGGAGAATGCTTACCCAGTGAGTCACACTACAATAGAATCAATGATAAAACCTTGATCAAAATAGCCCATAAGGGTTTGAGGGAAGAAAAATTTCCTTGAAAAATATTTTAGGATGATAGAAAATAAATCTATAGAAGAGTAAAAGAAAACTCTACCAAGATTCCTATTAAAAAACAACCATTGGGACTTTACATGACTTTTAACCCAATTACACGTCATGAAATTGAAAAATAAAAAATCATCGAAAAACACATATCCATTTTAAAAAATTGATATATTATTAATTTATAACATACACTTCACGTATCCACATTACACAACATTTAAATACCCAGAAAGCTTTAGAACAAATAGGTTTTATGGTGAAAATCCAACAAATATCTGACATCACCATTATAGGTATCCTACAAATTCCATTTTGGCCCCAACCATATAAATTAAATGAAAATAAATGATAAGTAATAAAATGTACTAGTAAAAAAGGTAATGGGATGTTAAAAAATCCCCACCATAAAAACTGTGTGTCCTGAGAAATCTTTTTAAGAAGCTTCCATATCAAAAAGGCGAGGCCACTACTCTCTCATCAGTGCCTCATGCTCCCATGACTCAAGAAAATCATAACCATGAGTCCATATCACGCAAAAAAAGTATCACCCTCCCATGAAGTACCTTGGTTTCAGAATGAACAAAACTTACTGGACATTTAGTCACAGATAAATTAGGTTCAATATCAAGATCACTCCAGCTCTGAACATGGGATAGATCAGATATATTCTTTTATAGTGGAGAAACATGGAACACATTATTCATCAATGTTAGTTTTTGGAAAAGTTCTAAATGATAAGAAAATTTCCCCACATTATCAAAAACCTATAATGGTCCCACGATATGGGGAGTAAGTTTCCCTTTCCTCCCAATCCATCTATGACTCAAACTGGGTAAAACATTCAAGAACACGTGATCACCCACACAAAACTACAGTAGTCTATGACGATGATCAACATAATACTTATATTAGTTATGTACTATCAAAGATATCTGAAAAATAAACTAAATAATTTTAGTTATCTCTTGGAAAAATCTCCTTCCATCCAAGGACCTTTCACTGATATCTGAACAACATAATGAAGATCTATAAGTGCAGCTATACAAGGCCTCAAAAAGATCTATTGTATTCAGAGACTATAAACTATTGTCATTATAAAACTCAACAAGCCCTAAATGATCATCCCAATCCCCTCGAAAGTTGAGAACACAATAGTGGATCATAAATTCAATAATTTTTACCTCCCTTTATATCTATCCATCTGATTATGAATGGGATATCGTTATCAAATAGTCCTAACATCTGAGGTCCTCTAAAATTACACTTCAAAAAAGTGAATCGTGGATCCATATTATAGACCATTTCTGATGGAACTCTCTGAAAAAAAAAATCTTTCACATAGATATTTTCCAACCCCTCAACATTGGTTATATCATGAATGGGTGTAATATTAGCCAGTATTTTTAGTCGATAGATCACAAAGCATATCACATTCTTCTTTATCATAGAATGTAAAAACCCAACCACATCGTCCATAGAGACCTCACCCCACATTCAAGTTGGAATTGTATGTGTCTAAAGAAAACCGAAAGGCTTCTAGTGCTCATCCTTTCCCAGTTTTCATGTATAAAAATGAGAGAAAAATTCTAAGATTTCCCATATCATACCTTGAAAATATAATTTGCACCACATTTCATAGAACATCTTATTGGTTTATAGGTTCACAAAACACTAAGAATTATGGAAATCCCCCACCATTGATTACCTCACTACTATTGACACAACAAATTGATTAAAAAAGCATAGACTCTCCTCTTTTGAGAAAAAACACTCAACAAATATCTCCCCACCATATAGAGAGTCTCTTATTCTATGAAACTAATCATCAATATATTGTTCCTAAGGAATGAAATCAGGAAGAGTGGAGGTCAACTGAAAAATGGCCAATGAAACCTCATTCCTTGATTCTTAGACTCCAATATTCAACTATGAAAATGGGATCCATCATGTTCCACGCTTCTAAGGATTCCTTCATATCATAGGTGGTAAGTTTCCTACTCAAATAATCTGGAATTAAATTCCTTTTTCCCAGGGTATAGGTGATGTCAAAGTTGAAAGATTATAGGTATTTCGGGAAACACCTATGATAGAGACTGAAATATTTTTGTTTGAAGATATATCTAAATATCTTGTAATATAAATCCATGGTAAACATGTCTCTATAATGTTAATTACCCTAAATCTTAAGTGCATGAATCATAGATATAAGTTCAAGGTTATGGGTAAGATAATTATTCTCATGTGGCCTAAGCTGATGAAATACATAAGAAACAATATGATCACCTTTCATTAGAACATAGATCAAACCTAAACTCAATGCATTACAAAAGACAACGTAGACCCAACTGGCCTCTGAGAGATTCAACACTAGCGTTGTAGTATAAAGATGTTTGAGCTCAATAAAATAACTCTCACATTTTTTATCCCTTGAAAACAGTACTCACTTATGAGTTATAGAAATAATTAGAGAAACAAAGTTTGAGAAGTTCTTAACGAATTGGTAATAATTCCAAGCTAGACCCAAGAATAACTAAATCTCAAAAACATTTCTTGGTTGCTCCCATAACATAATAACCTTCAAATTATTAGGAAGAACTCATATTCTATGATCCGACAAAACATTTACCAATAAATACACTTCTTGAATCCCATAATCAAATTTTTAAATCTTCGAATAAATCCAGTGATTTCTCAACAATTCCAAAATAGATCTTAGATGAAACACATGATCCTCATCAGACATAGAGTAAACCATTATATCATCCACAAAAATACCAATATATTCATGGAAAATAATTTTTAGTAAACCCATGAAATCTACAATAGAATTGGTTAGACCAAATGGATTTAAAAGGCATTAATAATTGTTATAGCTGCTATGAAAGTCAATTTTATGAATGTCATTTTATTTTACCATACAGTAAAAATAAGTAGATTTTTTTTTGGTATTTAATAACCACTTTTACCCATTCAAATAATAAATCAATTCATTAATTTAGGAAAATAGATATTTTTTTGTTACCTTAACTCAATTGATTCTTAAATAATCAACACAAAGGAATAGTGAATCATCAACCTTCATAGAAAAGAGAAAAGATGCCTCCCAAGGTGACACAATTCGGCGTATAAATTCTTTCCCTAGAATATCATCAAAGTGGGTCTTCAACAATTTCATCCCTACTATTTCCATGAATAAAGAAGGAATTGACACTAGTTGAGTACCGAGAAATAAATTGATAGAAAAATCTACTTCCCTAACTAGAAGAAGATCAGAGAAGTCAAAAGGGAACACATCAGGAAACTAGACGATTACTAGAAGGAGATATCCACACAATGGTTCCCACTAAAGATCAAAATAAAACAAAGATATCACTTTCCCCAACACTAGATAAAAAGGTCTAGATCTACTTCACCTTGGGTCCCATTCCCCTTGGAATAAATGACACACACCATCAGGTGTAGTGAAGGATACCCATCGAAGATAAAAATCAATAGGAGATTTATTGTAAATGAAAAAATCCATCTAGAATATGACTTCAAGTGGTTTCATGGAATGAATTAGAAATATATAAGAAATATCAACATCTGATGGAGATAAAACACAAGATGGGCTATGGAGACTATGCTCTCTTTTTGTACCAAGGTGTGTAGTAATATATAATACATAAGACAAAAGCTCCATAATAATATTTAAAAGATTAAAAATACAGTTGAAATGAACTAATGAGACACACCATTATTGAATAGATAAATCCCTAATGATTAAGCTATAGTGATGGTACCTCTCACAATCACTAGACCCAAATCTGCATCCTCTGGAGACTTATCCACTAGGTAAAGAATCTAAATTCTGGATGCCTATGGTTGGAACACTTTTACCTCTGAATCATGTGATTTCCCCATAGTTTTACAAGGAGATGATAATTCTATTCCACTATGAGGAGTGGAATAGATATCAGAGATCTTATGTAGGAGGCTGGAGCATCCCTAGGATCCACATATCTTGGTTTCCTTAGTCCAAACCCTCTACAAATTCCCCAATTTTCCACACTAGTAAAAAATAAATAGACCTCTTCTAAGAACTATAGGAGCTCAAGAATAAACCTTCTATCTAGAACCAAAATTAGAATCATTAGGATTTTTCTTTCTTTTTAAGGAAGATGAACTGATATTGGGGGAGAATGAATCTCCCAACAACTATGACTTTCCAGCTAGGTACATTTAAACCATCAGAACTCTATCTAGAACATCCACATAAGAGGGTAGATTCTCCCCAGAAACCTAAGAATGGATATGTTGTCGAAGTCAAAACTCAAACCTTCCGGCCTTTATCATCTCATTTGATATTATATTAGGAGAAAACTACACTTTCTTAGCAAAATGGTTTTCATACTCTCTCATGGTCATGTGAAATTTCCAAATCATGAAAAACTACATAGCCATGGACAACAACATTGACTATGAATAAACTAGTAAGTGATAAAAAATTAATTTATTATACTCTAATAACTCATTCTTATTCATCATCACCATTGTGTCCCACCATCTCCCTGCCGGTCCCTCAAGCATAGAGGAGGAACATTTCACCTTGATTTTGTCTTATGTCTCTGAGAACCAAAAAAAATATTCCATCCTGATAAACCATTCCTCAACTTCTTAACAATCATCTGATCCCATGAATGTTGTTGTCTTATAGAGAAGGAATTCTTGAGAATGATTCCAAAGGTCATCCCTTTTAGGGTCCACAACTGGAGCCTAAATGTAACACCCCAACCCCTCAAGGCTGGAGCCGGTGCATTAATTGTGATATTGTCATGGTTAGAAGGAATGAAAATCCCGAAGGAATGATCAGTTTTTTATTATTGAAGAAACTAGATAAATAAATTTAACACAAATTACATTGAAAAATGTTACAAGATACAATACATAACAAAACTTAAAACTGTAACCACACGAACTCAATAAATAACCTTCTATTCATCACCTTTTGAAGGTAAAAAATGAAAGGGGTGATCTCAAATGGTCAGTAAGGGTTACAAATAGAGGAATCATGAATATAATAATAATCTAATAACAATAAATTAAACATAATCAATATGGCATAATGAATAAATGAATAACTAATGCCATTAATAAATTGAGAATGAAACTGCATCCATAGATTTTGTCATAGTGAAAACATCATGGATTATAATAATAACTGATAATGAATAAAAAGAATTATTATTAATTTTACATCATGTATCTGGAACATTAAGTCATAATACCATAAAAACATTTTAGTTCTATGGGTAGAAACCCGTCTGATTTTTGGAAACAAAATCGAAGTGTTTGTCGCCTACTGATTTGTCTCATGAGAACTACCGATGCATCGAGTGGATATAGATGGACCTACCCACCACTTCATTTCCAAAGAATTATTTAGAAATTGATTCAATACAAGAGAAATATTCCTTTTCAATATCCTTATATATTAGATTATACGGATTCATCAATATTTCTATAGCTAAAATAACTTTCCAAGTAAACACCGTATGTAAAATGTTATACAGTTTAGACAACAAACATATCCATGACATGAGATTATGGATATTTAATATAAATATAATTACAAATGAAAATTGATCTCAAATGGGAATTAAGTACACCACATAAGGATTATTAGGTGCAAAATAAAAGTTAATCACAATGAAAAGGTAGTTGAGACAAAGTGCCTTACCACAATATAATCAGACGAATCATATGACCAGAACATAATGAACATCAAATGAATCATTTAATAACATGAATATAAAAATAATCATGTTATTATATATCAAATGGAAGTAAACATATACCACATACAAGAAATATGTGGCAAACAATGAAAATATCACAGAAATGAAAGTGAGATGAGAAACCCCTTACAAACATTTCAGTATGGTAATGAGTGTTCTTCCGAGGGATTAATGAGAGTTAAAAGGTTATACCATTATTTATATATCATAAGGGAAGTATGGGGTAGGTGATAAAACATTCCCCATCATTAGGTATCAAAAATAAAAGAGCACAACATAGGGGAGATTCTTGAACAAAAGTGAGAGAGAGGATCCCTTACAAATATTGTGTCATTAGTGTGATGATAAATCAATGAAATATTTATGTGTGACAAATAAAAATACACAAAATATAATTGTATATATATTATAAAACAATCATAGGACATTCACACATATTCTTGGAAAGAAAAAACCAATGACATAGATGTGTAACTCAATAAATGGAAATTGAGTTAAGATATCCCTTACCTTATGCTCGAAGGTGTTCTTGATTGTTCTTAACGACAGGAATAATCAAATTTATATTCATTAGTTAATAATTCCAGAATCTAATAAAAATTTAATTTATATGCTATATCCCTATTAAGTTCATTAATGGCCTTTTTTATGGGTTTAATAGATTCAATTTTATTGTTTTGGAAGCATTTTCTTACATGGTTTCATGATTTGTTTACTTATATTCATGAATGGAAGTTGGTTTGAAATATGGTTAAACATCCAGAATTGTTAATATAAACTATTAGTTACATTAAATATATATAAATTACTTTATAATGATTCTGGTTATATACCATGAGGATGACTCATTCGATGAGTTAAAAATAAACGCTTGAATTTTGATTGGCAGTTTTGCGCTCAATAAACTTGTTTTGTATTATTATTCCATATTATGTACGTTTAAAGATTATAGAAGAGTAATCAAACTAAAATACATATATATTGACCTGGTTGAACCATAAATATGGTTTCAATACTAGTAATGAAGGAACTATTTAAGAACGAAACTTTGTCGTCCACGGAGGTTATAAATTTGAACATTGTGGACGTCAATTTCATTTATAAAAATAAAAGGGAAGGAGTAAGAATATTGATGATGGTTCTTCCATTCACATGATATAAATCCAGTATATATATTATAATAGAGTTATCATGATCATTTGGACAAAGAAGGTGAGGATAGGATAACAAATGAAGATAAATTCAAATGAAACTAAAAGAAAAAGAAAGGTGTTTTACCTCTTGAAATAACTTCCTCGAGAACCTCCTTAAGGGAAGCTATTTTGGTATTTTGGAAAGATCAAGAGATTCCTAGTCGTGGGGAGTGACTATGGAAGGGTATTTGGGTATAACTTCGGGGAGATTCAAGGCTTAGATGTGTGAAGAGAAGAGGGAGTGGTGAGTGATTTTTATAGTGGAGGAGAGGGGTAAATTTTGAATATTTAATTCATTATTTTATTATTTCCCTCAATACAATAAATATTGTAGTCTCATGTGACCCCTAATAGTAATAAGATCATGTGATATTGAACCAAATGGCCTTAAATCACTTATTATGTCATTAATTGTGTATTTAACTGATAATTTGTATATACGGTATTTTATCGTATTTCACTATTCATCAAAAATTCTAGAATTTCAGAAAAATCCAAAAAATTTACCCTAACCATTTTTCAATGTGTATAATTCAAAAATGAACTCCATTTTTAAAAATTAATTTTCTAAATATTATTAATTTAAGTTTTAAATAAGGTCATAATTAATTCGAAAAATAACAATCTTAAAGGTGCAATTATTTTTATTTCTCATAGAAAAACTAATTAAGATTTCATTATCTTATTTCCTTAAGAAAATAAAATAATATTATTATTTACTATTCATAAGTTCCATATTACTATTCATATTAATATTCATAAGGGTATGTTACTATTCAACAAAAATCATGTTTGTTTTATTGGACTCCAAATGACTTACTGATCACAACTCTAGATGACCATTTTTCGAAATTCAAAACATAGAAGTGGAAAATTTATATTTAATGTCTAGGTTATGAATATCTCCTAAATAACAGTGTTGTTTCAAAGAAACAAAGTGATGAATAGAATGTATTTAAGAGAAACATACCATAAAATGGTTGGGGGTGTTACACTAAATTTGTGTCAGTGGGGGTTCTTATCCTATGGTATGGATTGAACACATAATAACATCCACCAGATTTCAGTCCACATGAGGCTTTTATCATGAAGGTTTTGAAGTAGGTTCTTCCTAGTTATGATTGTCACATCTTCTTTGATCTATGATTCTACACAAAATCAGCATACAACAATGAATAAAACATTTTTTCACTAAAACAGAGCATCAAGAAAAATTAATCCGAACAGATAGACAATAAATATTATGGATTTCAACATATCCAAATCAAAGATGATAAAATAATAGAAATAATTCTCAAAAAATCTTTCCCTAACCACACCTTGAGACTTAAGATTCATTATGGTGAGAATTGTCTACTCACTCAATCACATGTTCCTCCTATGTCCCGACAATAATCCACAAATGTATATTGACATCAAAATAAGTCCAACCTCATTATGATACCATTTCATCAAGAACCAGTCTAGGTACCTTGGTAACCTGATAATTGAGCCATCACTGAAATAACCTAAAAGGAATTCTTGATCCCCATGGTATGGAGACTAGCACAATCCATTATACAAAATGAACATGGGAATGATTTTTCCACAACCCTTGTGGAAGAAAGTGAACAAAACATTATGCATACAAAAGAGAGTCCACAATGAGAAGGTTACTATAATCCAAAGAGAAATAAACAACCTGAATTACCAAAGCAAAGTACTATAAAAATGAAATAATATCCCACATCCCAAAATACACAACTCACTAAGTCCATGGATCAAAATCTAGAACCACCGTCAAGTGGTGATTTACTCTTGGTCAAACCTGGAAAAAGGTAATATAAAAACTCCTAATGGAATAGGTAAGGTGTGAGATAAAATCCTAGTAGGTTCTCACCAAGGATTCCATAATGATATGAAAAAATATAATTAACCAATAATGATATTTAAATTTTAGATAGAGTGGTTTATAATTTAAAAAATATTTAAATAAATCGTGATTTACATTTCAAATGGTGTAAATACTTTTAAACAAATAAATTAATTGAACACTTTTTCTAAAATAGTTGATATAAATCAAGATTAATTTAAAATAGTTCACAAACATTGGCTTACATTTATATCTCATATATAAACAAGTGAGAAACATCGTCATTTGCCAAGAGGTGTGATAGTTTCCTGTCCTGGGATTCTCAAACACTCATCTGATAATAACTTCAATTTTTATACACATCCCTTAACACTAGAAAGACATGACGCATCTATGTCCTACTAATGAATAAGATGTGTTAAAAAAAAATTTCGTGTTGCAAAATGTCAATTTAGTGCTAGGGAATTCTCATCCTTGCATGTTTGTCCCAAACAACTCACTAATTACCTAGGCTTGCATGCTACCTAGTATGAATCAATGATTGGAAATTAATTTTAAGAATCATTAAAATAAAATTAATTCTCATTATATAATTTTAAAAAATTCCATTTTTTCATTTAAAAACCAAAATGGGTTTTACTCAAAACATTCATTTTTCCAAGATAAAACCATTGGGTTTCTATCAAAACAATTTTTAATCCATTTTCTCAAAAATAAAATTTAAATTAATTTCATACAATCAATATTAAAATTAAAATCCCAAAATATAATTCCATTTTTTAATTTCGACAAATTTTTATAAAATTTTACAACCCACCACAATTCAATGAAATTAGGTGGTTTTCCCAATTTGTGCCAAATAGAACACAAATCCACAATTTACTTGAAATTGGTTTTTCAATAAACCATTATAATGTATTTTAATTGTATACAATCAATTGAATTTAAATAAAAAAATATTTAATCTAGAAATTTATGGTTATTCAAATTGGCCATCATAAACAGAACCACCAACCTTTCACAGAAGCACAATACCTGTAACAGAACACACTAAAAAGAACATTGGTGCAAGAGATCTATGATAACAACATAGAAATAATATTTAAAAACATGTAGCTTAGATACATCAATCCCAAGATGACCTAAAAAGATCCAATGAGGAAAAAAGAAAGATATGAAGAGATAGGGAGAACTCTCACCTAATGAGTCACAACGAAATTTCAATAACAATCATCACTGATCAAAGTGACCTAGAAGGGTTTTAGGGCTCTAAAATAATCTATAAAAGGCTCTTGTGTCAAGATAAAAGAAATTTCAAGAGAAATAAAACAAAAGTAATCCAATATGACTATTAAAAAAATGGGACATTACATGACATGTAACCCAATTCCACATTTTGAAATTGAAAAATACAAAAATCACAAAAAAACCCTAATTGTTTTTTTTAAAAACATATTTAATTTTTTTTATAATGTACACATAATGTATCCACATTAGAAAGAGGGTATATACCTCATAGGATGTATAACCAGTAGGTTTTATGTTGAAAATCAAAAAAATCTCTGACTTCACCATTATAAATATCTTCTTAATTTCTTTTCGGCCGTACCTAAAAGATTATATAATAAAACCACAAAAATACTTAAAACTTACATGTTAGATAGGTAATGTGATGTTACATATGTTATTTTCTCATGGGTAATGATTATTTACACATGTATCCACTCTCCTATGAATCATGTATTATATTATGCTAAAATCCTTATACCGTGATTCATGTTTTAGGAATTATATTTTCTAGGTTCGATTATATTATTTTATAACCATTTATTTTTATTATTATATCATACCCAAATGCTTATGTTTTTCTCATTTGTGATATTTTATTTACAGATCTTATGTTTACCCTTTCTAAATATTTTTTCTCAACATTTTTAATGTTTATATCCCCTTAGTTATTAAGAAGATTATGTCTTATGTTGTGCTAAAAAGGTTATAATGTGTGAATAAAATTAATGTGATATATTGAAAATGTTGTAAAATAAGATGAATATGTATCCAAATAACAAAGACCCAAAACTATCAGGTTTATGAGTGTAATTTATTTTAACATGGAATGAATATTCATGTAAAATAATGTAATATGAATTTATGTTTCTTTAAGGTCATCAAAAAAATCCACAAGATCTACTAAGAATAGACATTGTATAATATGATCATGATCACTATTAGAAGGAAAAATAAGTGGAGATATTGGATCATACATGTAATGACCCAAAATTTTATTAATGAAAATTCCTCATGATCTAATTAAATAACTTATTATATAAAATTGTTATATAAAATATGAACTTTATTAGTTTTTATGTTTTTTGGATTTTAAAATACCATTCAGAATTTTTACCATTTCTAATATAGCTTTTGAATAGTAGCAACATGATTAGTATTAATATAGGGGTTTAACAAATATAATTTACTCAGAAAAAGGAAGATATGGTCTCATCCAGTAGAATTTCTCCATACGAAGCCCATTTTTCAAAGCTCGGAAAGGAGGTAGCTTCACTGGACTTCACTCTCGACCAATCCCAAGATGATCATAAACACATTAATCTTGAACAGAACCACCTACGGGAGAAGTGTAAGTTAATAGAGATTACCACCTGAGCGATGTTATCTGAGCCTCGCCAAGAGTCTTTCACTATCGCACACCTTACCCTTTGGTCACATGAAGTTGTTTTTAGGGGTTATGTAACAAGGCCCTAGCACTATGATTATGTGAATTATTCTTTTATAAATAATATACATTCATTATATTACTGTTACTTTGTAAACAGACTTTAAATAAAAAAATTGTATTTTTAGTTTATATTTAATTAAAAAATATATTTTGATAAATTAATGGATTTTTGAATTAAAAAATATTTTAAAATTATTACAAAATTACTTTTTATTAAATATAAATGATCGTATAATTTTTTATGAATTCAATTGTAATTTTTATTATGGTTTGAAAGTTGTTTTTTTCAAAACCCATGAATTTTCAATAATTGTAAATTTTAATTTTAAAAGTAAAAATTCACCTATTTTAAAAACTATTTATAATTAATGAATATTTTTTTTTCATTAGGATTTTGAGTTTATCCAATAGTGAATTTTTCATAATTTTTTGAGAGAGTCAAATTTTTGCTAAAAAATAAATACTATTTTAATATATAATCTATTTTATGACATCATAATGACCCAATAGCGATGTAATAAAAAACTATAAAATGTTTGTTTGGAAAATATATGTTTTTCCATTAAAATAATGTGATTTTAGATTTGTTTGACTAATTTTAGGGTGCCTTAGTGGACTCTCTAAGACATATAAAATATTTTAACTTTTAAAATGATTTCCTTGAGAATGTGACTCACCTCCACATAAGAAAGCCTAATATTTTAAGAAGTTCTGCCATTGGCATTATAAAAAAAAATTTTCACTCCCCTTTGGAAAAAACTATGGGAAAAAATCATGGGTTAGTATGTGGTTTTGATTAGTTTAATGTGTGCTATCCAAACCTAAATAATAAAGACTTTCCTCTCTTTTCATATATAAACACACCCATGCTCCCAATCATCTTCACTCAAAACCCTTGGAGCACGTCCCTACTCTGACCTTCTCTCTATATAATCCTCCAAAGGTGCCCCAAGCTCCCATTAGCCTCTCTAAAGCCTCTCCCAAGCCTTTGGGATCACACTTCCAAGTAAGCGATTTCTTTCTTTCTCATTTTTGTCCAAATTTTATTATGTTGTTATACCATTTTTTTCAATTAAAAATATTGGGGTATGATTTATCCCCTCCCCAATACTTCTCTCCTTATGTTTTAATGATTAGATACCTCTTTCTCTATGGCATCCAACCTTTTTATTACATAACTTTTCATTACATTTTCCAAACAGAGGACCTTTAATTCTAGTGTCTTGGAAATCAGGAACAATATAAATGATAACAACATACAAAATTATATTAATAAATTTTTAAGGCTTCATAATAATTTCTTCTTAATTAAAATTACTAAATCTCATAACCTGGAGACATACATCAAAGGAAAGGGTGAGCATAAGGTCCAGAAAGGAAAGCAAGGGAATTAGTTTACTTGTGATATCAATAAGAACTTGATGAAAAACATAATGAAATGAGAAATGGAAGAAGAGTAATATCATAAAAAAATAACCTTAATAATTACTTGAATATGTGGATAAAACAATTAATCTAGAAATTAATGAATATATCACCAAGGTTCATCCCCAAGGTCTCATAAAAATTACCAGGGTTATTCCCCAAGGTATTGTGAAACTTGTCATCTCAAGAGATTATATTCTACAACCAATGAATTGGAGAGCTATTAAGGAAAACCATTAATATTTCTTCATTTTAATGTGATACAAATAGATAAAAAACAAAAATTTCATAAATAACCCAAAAATAATAAAAGAAATGGGTTTCATTTCAAAATCATGACATTTTAAAAGTGCTTAAAAACTTGATCATTATATCATTTTTAACCCATGGAAAAAGAATGAGGGTTTCATGTATGTCAATTCCATAATTAAATATATAATTTTAATGTCTTTATCAATACCCATAGAAATGAAATAGGTTTGGGTATTCATATAGATAAAAAAATATTGAGAAAAAGAGAGAGAGATTTTGAGATGAAAATCCTATAGCATAACGGCTATACCACCTAGTTTTAGAAAACATTGAAAAAAGGGGACAATGATAACCCACTCAGAAATAACTCATAATACAGTATATGGAATGAATAAAATAGAAATAAGGTCATTGTATGGATATTTTAATGACATACCACATGAAAAGGAAACATGATAGAAAAGAGAAGATGTGATTTCTTTTATGAAAATTCAGCAGCGTAACGACATCCGTTAAAAATTCAAAAAATTAATTTATGTGAGCGTAAAGGGTCTATCGTAATTTGGGTATAAAATGGAATGTAATAATGATATAAAAGAACATAAAACCACATAAAAAAAATGGAAACTAGAGGACATAACCTAAAGGAAGTCATGACTAAAAGAGGATGCTGAAATTTTCCCTTACCTTGAAGAGTAACTTCAAAAATCAAAGGTGGTGACTTTGGTGGGCTTGAGGGAACCTTTAGAGGACTCATTGGGAGGTAAAAAGACTAGATCTTTGTTGGGAATGAATTTTTAATTAATTGAATGATGGAATGGGTTGGTATTTATAGCAAAGGTTGGGGAATATTTTATTAATTTCCAAGGGACACCTCATTAGTGGTATTTGAAAAACCATGGGCATGACCATGGTATTAGCCACTTAGGATGCCTAATAAAATATCTTAATATTAAAAAGTCAACTAGAATTATTATATCATTGTTACATTATTAATGGTATAAGTAAATACTATGAAACTCAAAACTGTATTTTCACTATTTACTGAAAAACAAAACATGTTAAAAACATATCATAAATTCACCCTAACCTAATATTGATGCTCTAAATTCAAAAATGAACACTATTTTATGAAAATAATTTTTTAATTTTGAGATATTTAATTTTTATGTAAAAAAACTATTTACCTTAAAAAATACTAATACCTAACTAATAATTTCTAAAACAATTATTTACTTCTGCTATTATATTACATTACCATTCAAGCTGCCTAAATTATATTTATACTTTTTTAATTAAGTTTACTATTCCATTGGTCACATTACTATTCATAAGGGTAATATTACTATTCATACTTTACTATTTACTAATAATTATGTTGATCTTATTATAATCTAAATTTCTTACTGATCACAACAATAGAAGACTATTTTTGGAAAATAATTTCACATTAATATATATTTAAAGTATACAAAAATATTTTAAAATACCATTTTTCCAAAAAAATCTCAAATAATATGGAACATCTGTAAATTCATCTTATATTTATTTTAACATTTGTAATTAAATTTTTTTTACCATAATAATAAATAAAAATTTTATATATACAAAAGGATTACAAAAAGTAACTAAGGCCTCATTACATATCCCCTTATAACACCTGTATAGGACTAAAGAGTAAGGTGTGCAATGGTGATCGAATCTTGGGGCGGCTCGGAAAACTTTGCCGGAGTGGTGATTTCTCTTATCTTCAACTTCTCCCATAGAAGATTCTATTAAAGTTTCATATGTTGAAGCTCATCTTGGGCTTGGTCCAGAGAAAATATTAGAGACAAAACCTCCTTCCCAAGCTCCAACAGATGGGATTCATATGGCCCGAGTCTACTAGATGAGGCCATCAACTCCTATTTTCGTATTAATTAACCATGATAATTTGTATTTAAAACAATAATCATAATATTAAGAGTGTATTTTACAATGTTCATATTGGCCAACAGTCTTATAATTGTCAAAAACCAATTGTCACATTTTAATTATATTCACTTAAATAATTTAAGGATATAGTTTTTCCAAGTATAAAATAAAATAAGAAAAAAAATTCAAGAAACAAATATTATTCAAAAGTTCAGGTCGTTACATTATTAACCCCTTAAGAAATTTCATTCTCGAAATTTTAAATTGTACCCTCAAAAGAGTAAAGGTGTGGGTACTTCTGCCTCATAGACTCCTCTGGTTCCCACATGGCTTCTTCACATTTTCTGTTCCTCCACAACACCTTAACAAGGCTGGTAGTCTTGTTGCATAGAATCTTGTCTCTATGATCCAAGATCGCCATCGGCTACTCCTCCTAAGAGAGGTCATGTTCTAGTTATACCATATCTAGATTTATTAAATGTGAAGGGTCAAGTATATACTTCTTAAAGAGGGATATGCAGAATACATCATCAACTTGTGTTAGATTTATAAGAAGTGCGAGTTGATGGCCCACTGCTCCTATATGATCAAGGATTTCATTGGGTCCAATGTACCTAGGGATGATATTCCCTTTCTTCTCAAACCTCATGAATCTCTTCCAAGGTGAAATTATAAGAAAGGCTTTGTCACCAACATGAAACTCCAAGTACCTTCAATGGTTATTGACATAGCTCTTTTTCAGACTCTGAGAATCCTTAATGTTCTTCTGGATGGCATGAACCTTTTCTATCATATATTTCACAAGATCAGGACCAAGAAGATTTCTCTCACAAGAATCATCCCAAAAATTATGAGTTCTACATCGCTTCCCATACAGAGCTTCATAGGGTTCCATTTGAGTGCTCGAGTAGAAGCTGTTGTTGTAAGAGAACTCAACTAAAGAGATATGTTGATCTCGTCCACCTATAAATTCCATTGATCATGTTCACAGCATGTCCTTGAGTGTTTGAATAGTTCTTTATGATTGTCCATAAATTTAGGGGTGATATTTTATACTTAAATTCAATTCGATACTTAGATCATGTTGAAGACTTCTCCATAATTTTGATATGAACCTTGGATCACGATCAAATACAATAGAAAGTGGAACTTAATGCAGCCTTACCACTTCTTTCACATAAATCCTAGAAAGTTGATAGAGAGATAAATAATCCTGAATTGAGATAAAATGGGTAGTCTTGGTGATACAGTCCACAATAACCCATATCACATTGTTTCATTTGAAAGTTCGCAGGAGACTAGTAACCAAGTCCATAGTGATACTGTCCCACTTCCATGCTAGTATGGGAAGTGGTTGTAATACCCCTTTAGTAATTTTTCACTCTTCCTTCACATGTTGACATACCAGGAACCTCGAAGTGTAGTCAGTAATATCCCTTTTCATATTATCCCACCAATAATGATTAAGAATGTCCCTATACATTTTCGTGCTTACTGGATGTATAGAGAAATTAGAGCTATGAGCTTCAATAATCATATCCTTCTTTATTTCTAGAATAGATGAAACACGTAGTCTTATACAAAATATCAGTACACCTTCATGATCAATATTGAACTTAGGAAACTTCCCATCCTTCATAGCCTCAAACTTCTTCTGTAACAAATGATCTTCTTTCTGAGCCTTCTTGATCTTCTCTAGTAATGACAATTGATAAATAATTTGAGATAGAGTTGATGATGTCACTTCACTTATAATTCCCATTTCTAGATTTAATAGGTCATTGATCAGAGGATATCTTTTAATCCTCATCATGTAAAGAAAAATTGGTTGTTCCCTACTTAATGCATCAGTGGCGTTGTTTTCTCTTCCGGGATGATAATGAATTGAACAATAATAATATTTAAGAAGTTCCAACCATATCCTCTGTCTCATGTTCAATTCCATTTGTGTGAAAATATAATTCAAACATTTATGGTCATTGTATATATCACATTTATCCCCATAAATATAGTTCCTCCATATCTTCAGAGCAAAAATGACCGCTGCCAGCACCAAATCATGTGTAGGATTGTTTTTCCCATGATTCTTCAACTGTTGAGATACATAAGCAATGACTTTGTCATTTTTCATGAGGAATAACCCAAGCCCTTTCAGAGATGCATTGCTAAAAATAAATAATCCTTCTTCACATGAGGGTAGAGTTAACATGGGTTTAGTAACCTCTCTCTTCTTTATCTCTAGGAAACCTTCCCCACACTTCTTTTTCTAGATGAACTTGACATATTTTTGAGTTAACTTGGTTAATGGATTAGAATGTCATGAAACTTTTTTAACAAACCTCCTATAATATCCCATTAATATAAGGAAACATCGAATATCAGATATTTTTGTAGGTTGAGGCCACTTCTCTATAACCTTTTTCATTATAGGGTCAACTATGATTCCTTCATTGGTTACAATGTTCCCAAAGAAAGAAACTTGTTGTAACCAAAATTCACATTTTCTGAACTTTCCAAAAGCCTCCCATTTAATATAGTTTTCAAAATAACCCTTATATGATCCTCATTCTCCTTAAAAAATTTTGAATATATAAAAATATCATTAATAAAAACTGCCACAAAGTTATCAAGGTAGTATTTAAAGACTCTATTCATCAAATCCATAAAAATATATGGTGAATTGGTTAATCTGAAGGGAATAAAAAAAATCATAATTCCCATATCTTGATCAGAAGGTAGTTTTTGAAATATCTTCTTTCTTCAACCTTAATTGATTATAACCATATCGAAGAACAATCTTGGAGAAGAATTGATCCCCACAAAGTTAGTCAAATAAGTCATCAATTCTTGGAAGAGGGTATTTTTTTCATTGTGATGATGTTCTGTTATCTATAATCAATGCATAGCCACATTGATCCATCATTATTCTTCACAAAGAGAACATGTTCTCCCCAAGGAGACACACTCGATCAGATAAACTCCTTCTCCAAAAGTTCCTGGAGTTGTTTCTTTAATTCCTCCAACTCCACATTTTCCATCCTATATGGGGTCTCTGAAATCATATGAGATCCAGGTATGAGTTCAATGTATAAATCTACCTCTCTTTTTGGGGGTGGTCTGAGTAACTCCTCAGGAAATACGTCAATGTATTACTTGGTGATGGGGACATTTTATATCCTTATACTCTCATTTCCTTGTTCTTATTCTCTGATAAACTCCATAAATAATCATATAAGAGGTTATTAAAGAAACATATATGGTTGAGATATCTCTCCTTGGAAGATAATTTTAGGTTTTCCATTCATGACTACTGATATTTCCTTATTTCTGCATTTGATCTTAGAATTATGCTTTGAGAGCCAGTCCATCCCTGGTTTAATGTCAAATTCTAGGATGCGAATGACTACTAGATTTGAGATAAGATTGTTTTCACTAAAGTAAATACTAGAGTTTCTAAATATTGATGATTCTTGGATAATCTTACCAGGAGTCTTGACTGATAGCTCTACTTTTAGAAATTTTGGGGTTGATTCTAAATTCTTTTCAAACTTGGAGGAAACAAAGGAATGCGTAGAACAAGAATCAAACAAAATACTTGCTAGATTTTAGAGAACAACTAGAGTACCTACCATCGCATCATTCAGAGCTTAAAAATTAGCTATGGTGATAGAAAAAGCATGAACCTGTTCCCATGACCTTTGATGTGGCTGATGGAGATTCCCCTCCACTACCCTAGGATTTGGATAGTGATTGGAAAAGTGACTAAGTTGTCCAAACTTATATAATTGGACATTAGGTTGGTCCTTCACCATATTCCCCCTATCGTTAGTGTTGTGAAGTTTATGCTTCACCTCACTATGACAATTCTGTGTGATATGGACATCTCTTCCACACTGGTATCACTTTCCACTCCTTACCACACAGTTCCTCGAATGCTTCTTCCCACATTTATTACTCATGGGACGTTTTACTTGCTTGCCTCCTCTTACCTGATTGAAGTTCCTCCCTAAGCTGGGTTTCATTGATCTATTCTTTTCATTGGATTTATGAGACCAATGCATCTCACCAAACTCCAGTTCGACTTTCATCAAACTCTCCACAACTCCTCATAGATATCATAGTCTCGATTGGATAGATTCTTTCGTAGATGATGTCTCAGTCCACCAAATAATCTATCAACCTTCCCATTTGGATCGATGCCAAATATATATGTGTAACTTGAAAGCCTTGTGAAGTTCATCTCATATCTTCCCATAAATTCATTCTCCCTATGATTCAGCTCGAGAAACTCCTTATCTATTTTTGATCTCATAGAATGAGAGAAATTCTTATTGAAGAAGATCCCTCGGAACTCTCCCTGCTCCAAATCTTTAAACTCCTATCTTTTCCTCATGTTTTTAATCAGCTCCCACCACTGATCAGCTTCTCCCTCTAAGCAGTAAACAACTAGGGTGACCTTCTCTTGCTCTGAATACTAGAGCACAGAAAAGATCTTCTCTATAGAGCTTATCAATTTCTCATCAATCAATGGGTCGGTAGATCAACTAAAGGTTTGTGGTCATTAATACATAAGGGACTCAACATAATGTTTTTCCCTTTGCGGTGAAATCAGTCTCTTAGCTTGATTCAAGTTATTTCCCATAACTTGAGTAAGTTGGTTCATCATTCTAATTAATGTTTCCATTCCAGTTTCCATCGGATGACCGTCAGCACATAGTCTATTGCGGTAAACATTTGCACGGTTCCTTCTACTTCACTAAATTTTCTAAAATAATAAAACCTATATTAGAAGATTATTTAATTTACGAATATTTTAACTATCAAGGATTTTATGTCTTAAAAATTCATGATTAAACAATTAAATTTCTCAGTAAATCCTTCATAAAGATTCATAAAAAGCCTGTGATTAACCAAAAAAATCACCCGAGAGTGTCAAATCAAGAGTACAAAAAGGCCTGTTGTTGTGTACCAGGATACCCAGGGTCAAGCCCGAAACTCCTTTTGTAGTTTTCACTCCTAGTTACATCTTTTCGAAATCCACATCCACTTGTTCTTATCCTAAAATGGATTTATTTGTCAAGAAACCACTTACATAAGACTTCACCGAAATACCAAGAAGTTTTTCTATATTTAAACATTTATATAGGGTTCTTATTAAATTTTTCATAGCCTAATTTCCAAAAATAACTAAACTATCCTTTGATACTAACTATGGAATCCCGCCTTTTTATTACATAACATTTCACGACATTTTACAAACAAAAGATCTTTAAATTATAGTCTCATGGAAATCAGGAACAATATACATGATAAAAACATAAAAATTTATTTAATCCACTTGTAAGAAATCATAATAAGTTCTTCATAATTACAATTACTACATCTCATAAACTGGATACATACATCGAAGGATAGGGTGAGAATAAGGTCCAGTAAGGATAGAAAGGGAATCCGTTTACTCGTGATATCAATAAGAACTTCATGAAAACATAAAGACATGAGAAATGGAAGAAGAGGCATATCATAATAAAAATAAAACGAATAATAACTTGAATATGTGACTACAACATTTAATTTAGACATTAATGAACATATCACCAAGGTTCATCCCCAAGGTGTCATAAAAATAACCAGGGTTATTCACCAAGTTAACGTGAAACTTGTCATCTCGAGAGATTAATTTTTTTACCCAATGAATTCGAGATATATCAAGTTTAACCCATAATATTTATTTATTTTCATGTAAGACACATATATCATAAACAAAAATTTCATAAATAACCAAAAAATAATAAAATAAATGGATTTCATTTCAAAATCGTGATGTTTTAAGAGTGCTTAGAAACATGATTGTTATGTCATTTATAACCCATGGAAAAGGAATAAGGGTTTCATGTATGTCATTTACATAATAAAATATATTATTTTTATGTATTTATAAATACCCCTAGAAAGGAAATATTTTTGGGTATTCATATAAATAAAATAAGATAGTTTCTTGAGAAAAAGAGAGAGCGATTTTGAGACGAAAATCATGGAGCACAACAGCTATACAACATGGTTTTAGAAAACATTGAAAAGAGAGGGAAAAAAGATCAACCACTAAGAAATAACTCACAATAAAGTATAGGTACAGAATAAAAGATAAATAAGATTATGATATCGATATTTGAATGACATACCACATGACAAGGAAACTTGAAAGAACAGAGAGGATGTGATTTATTTTATGAAAATTCGGCAGCCTAACAACATCACTTAAAAATTCAGAAAATTAATTTATGAGAGAGAAAAGGTTCTCTACCAAATTTTAAATAAAATTTAAATTAATAAGGATATATAATAACATACCCCTACATAATAAAATTTAAACTAGAATACATAACATAAAGGAAGTCATGACTAAAAGAGGAGGGTGAAAGGTTCCCTGACCTTGAAGAGTAACTTAAAATCATGAAGGTTATGACATTGGGGAGCTTGAGGTCACCTTGGGAGGACTCCTTGGGAGGTAAAAATACCATAAATTCGTTGATGTTGAATTTTTAATTAAATTAATGAAGGAATGGGTTGGTATATTTATAAAAAGTGGAGGAATATTTTATTAATTTCCATAGGACAACTCATTAGTGGTATTTGAAAAAAATGGGCTTTCCCAATGTATTTTCCCATGTATTTGGCCACTTGAGACACCTAATAACATATATTACTATTCAAAAGTCTAAAATAATTATTACATCATTGTTACAGTATTTATAATGTCATTAAATACATTGAAACTCAAAACAGTATTTTCACTATTCACTGAAAAATAAAACATTTTATAAAAATATCATAACATCACCCTATCCTAATATAAATGCTCTGAATTGAAAAAATATCTCCATTTTATGAAAATAATTTTTTAATTGTGATAAATTTAATTTTTAATTAAAAACACTATTTACCCGAAAAAATACAAATATATAACTACTAATTTATGAAACAATTATTTACTTATTTTATTATATCACATTACCATTCAAGATACCTAAATTATATTTATACTTTCTTAAGTGAGGTTGCTATTCCATTGGTCATATTACTATTAATAATGGTAATATTACTATTCATAATTTACTATTTACTAAAAATTAAGTTGATCTTATTATACTCTAAATTTCTTACAGATCAGAACAATAAAAGACCATTTTTTGAAAATAATTTCACATTATTAATTATTTAAAGTATACAAAAATATTTTAGAATACCCTTTTTCAAAAAAATCACCAAAAATATAGAACTTCTATAAATTCATCCCATATTTATTTTGGCATATGATATTTATAAATTTTACCATAATAATAAATAAAAAAATTATTTATACAAAAGGACTACATAAAGTAACTAAGGCCTCATTACATATCCACTTATAACTCCTGCATAGGACCCAAGAGTAAGGTATGAAATGATGATACAATCTTGGGGCAGCTCAGACAACATTACTCGAGTGGTTACTACTATCAGATTGAACTTCTCCCATATGTGATTCCGTTCAAGATTCGCATGTTGAACCTCAGCTTGGGCTTAGTACAGAGAAAATCCTAGTGACACAACCTTCTTCCCAAGCTCTGACATATGGGCTACGTATGGACCAAGTCTACTGGATGAGGCCATTAACCCCTCTATTTTTAATAATTAACCATGACCATTTGTATTTAAAAACAATAATCACAACGTTACGAGTATAGTTTCCTATGGTCCTATTGACCAACAATCATATAACCATCGATACCCAACAGTATCATTTTAATTATACCCACTTAATTAATTAAATCACATAGTTTTGTTGAGTATAAGAAAATACAAATAATCAGGAAATAAATATTATTCAAAAGTTTGGGTCATTACATTCCCTCTCATTAATGCCTCCCATTTACACCTGTTACCATGCTGAGATTTCATAAGGAATTTCTCTCTTCTCATTTACATTAAAGCAATTATTTTGTATGATGAATCTAAATTCCATTACATATGTTGCGACATGTAACTATATAACCACCTTAATATAAATTTCATGTACCTATGAGGAGACACCCCTTTCTCTATCATCAACCATTTTTATGAATTTTTATGTCATGTTGTTATTCTTTCGAAATTTCACCGTGATTTTACAAGCCAAAGTCATTATGTAGTGAATACCATTCCCATTTCTCTATAAATGGTATTCACATTTATGCACATTTACTTATTGATTATAGAGTTTCATGTATGAATTCCACATTTCTTTATCAAGGAATAAATGATGATTTTTAATGAATCCATGTTATATGATCCATGTGGAACACTTATTAATGAAATTAAATGATTATGAAAGGTGCGCCCTAATAACGCTCTAATACTTTGGGTAAAGATTAGTATCATGATATTTAAAGTGCAATGTGGGTTTACTCATGCTAATTCAAGTGAAATGAGGTTTTACTTGTTATTCATGTGTAATGATCCTTGGATCATACTAATATCATGTTAAAATGTTAATGCCACATTTTCATGTTATGATAATCATGATATATCATGCTGTTAGGTTCATGTTTCTCTTATTCTCCATTGATATTTATATTGCCTAAAATGTACTATATTCTTCATCTTATGCCTTGTTTACTCCCTTACTGGGCTATATAGCTCACCCTTTTCTTATGCATGTCTTCTGGTTATCCCATGCAATGCTAAGTACGAAGGAATGTGTGTGGTCATGTAAAAGAAGTATTCAATAAAGATGTGTATTTCATGTTTTAAGTAGTTATGTAATGTTTCTAAGCCCCAAAGACATTAGAAATCTAGATCTTTTATATTGTATCAAGTGAATATTTTAATTAATAAATTATTTTTATGTGTGAAATAAAGAGAAGGGTTGTTATAGTTAGTAGTAGAGGGAGGATTGGTTATTTTTGGGTTTAGGATTACAAAACCCTAGTTAATGCCTTAGGGATAAGACTAAGTATAATAAAAACATTCCCATATTTTTTTGAGTACTGATTAACTATTTTATCAATAAAATACATCCCTATCTGGATATGAGAAGGTAGAGGTGGCTATAGCATAGTTGTATCTATGGGTAAAACCCTAAAACACCTCTTTGAGATAGACTTGAATGGGAACTAGTGCACGACAACAGGCCCTGCTACACTCTTGGTTACAAGACTCACTGAGGATATGCCTCGGTAAATTCATAAACTTGGTATGAACCATTATTAAGGTAATTAAAAAAATACCCCTAAGAATATATATTGGGAAGTAGATCAGGGATAACATAGATAAGTTAATTAAAAGAATATAATTTATATGTTATCCCTTTTTTTCATTAGATTCCCCTTTATGTGTTAACCCTAAATTTCGTTTTATTCCAGCCAATGGCCGATAATATGATGACTCGGGCTAACAAACGATGCGAAGATCAATGTGATGATTGTTCTAATGAGATGACTAATCTGATGGGAGTGGGAATAAAAAATTTGTCATGATACTCTCTCAGTTAAATAATGTTTTGAATAGAAACATGGGTCAAGAGGAACATTAACCCCCCCAAGAAAGAACAATCCACAATAGAGAGCTCCATGAGACAAATGTCTCTTACTTTTAATGGATCATCTGATTCCTCAATTGCCGAATAATGGATCAAATCCATTGAGAAGATCTTATCCATCCTTCAATGTTCTAAATAAGAGAAGGTACTTCGGGCTACTTATCGTATAGAGGTTGATGCTGATTGATGGGGGACATTGATAAAAAATATGAAGCCTAAAGAGGAGATCGAGGCATTGTAATGGAAGGATTTCTAGAAAATGTTTTTCGATAAATATTTTCCTCACACCCTCTGACTTAAGATGGAAAATGAATTCCTTTCCCTCTTGCAAAAAAGACGAAGAATCCATTGGAGCCTTTGAGGAAAACTTCACAAGGCTTGAAATATATGACTATGGCTTTGTCATTACCCCTGAATGTAAGGTTGAACGCTTCTTTGGTGGTCTAAAACCAAGCCTACAGAAATCCCTAGTGATCCGTGACTTTGATATCTGTGAGAAAATTGTCTGATGTTCCCTCAATGTCGAAATAGTGATTGGAAAATCTCAGGGGTATAATGGAGATTATAAGCATAAGTGGGAATTTAATTTTAGTAGTTTGGGGGAGAAATCCAATGGTTATAAGAAAATAAATCACCCCATTTTCTAATGGTGTGGAAAGAATCACCCCAGAAATTGCCTGTAGGGGATGATAAAATTCTTTAGGTGTGGAAGAGAAGGGAACCTAGCCATTAAATATCGATAATAAAAATACACAACTGCGAAAGAGGATAGGAACACTTCATTCAACCCTCAATGTATTTTTCATTTCTTAAACTACAATGAACAAGGGAACTTTTCAAACCAGTTAACTAAGACAATGGTTTTTTTAGGCAACCAATAACCTCTAAGGCAGCAAGGGAGAGAATTTTCTATCACTACTATTGAAGTGAACCCCGACAATGTAGTGGTGACAGGTATGATAGTTATTAATTCATGAATAGCGAATGTAATTTTTTATTTGGGTTCGATGCATTATTTTATATCCCAAAAGTTTATTAGAACAATCCCAACACCACCACAAATCATGGAAGTAAAGATGTCGGTGAGAATGAAAAATGGGGTAATCAATACATCCCTTGAATATAACTCCCCATATCAAAATTTGTGGATTTAACTTCTCAACAAACCTAATATTACTCCCTATAGTGTAATTTGATTCAATTCTTGGCATGTATTTTCTTTCCTTATATAGATCCTACATAAATTACTATGAGAGGGAAATCAACTTCTATATGGAGAATCGACCCCCGATTCTGTTCATGTGTAAGGAGGATGATGAATCTTCTATAGAAACATCATCTCAAGGATGAAGATTACTAACCTATGAGCATTTGTATCATGCTCATAAGATTGAGTCAAAAGTAAGAAACAATCCTTGAAGACATGCCTATCATGAGGTAATTTGCTGAAGTGTTTACCGAGGAATTGGACGGTCTTCCTCCTAGAATAGATGTTGTATTCTAAATTGATATTATACCTTATGTGTTGGAAATATCCAAGACTCCATATAGAATTATTTTTGTGGAGCTTGAGGAGCTGAAGAAACAACTACATGATAATCTAGATAAATGGTTTATACATCCAAGTGTTTCACCATGGGGTGCACCAGTCCACTTCGTCAAGAAGAAGGATGGGTCAATACACCTTTTCATTGATTATTTTGAGCCCAACAAAATCATGATAAAGAACATGTATCCTATTCCAAAAATTGATGACCTGTTCAATCCACTACGTGGATAATAATACTTCTCCATGGTGGATTTTCGGTCATGATATTTCCAAGTAAGGGTGAAGAAAGAGGATACCCCCAAGAATACTTTTCGTACAAGATAAAGGCACTTTGAATTTATAGTAATGACTTTTAGACTCACTAATTATCCAAAAATATTCATGGACTTGATGAATAGAGTGCTTAGAGATTACATCGACAAATTTGTGGTAGTATTTATATAAGATATTCTAATATACTCCAAAACCAATGAATAGATTGAAGATTATCTAAGAACTATACTAGAGACCTTGGAAAAGTAGAATCTCTATGAAAAGTACAGAAAGTATGATTTCATGTTGAAGAAAGTCTCATTCTTGGGTCTTATCATCATAAGAAATGGGATATATGTGGATCCCTCCAAGATAGATGCAATTGAGGGATGGACAAGGCCATCATTCATAATGTATATCCGTAGCTTCCTCGGGTTAGTTCGATATTATTGCCGATTTGTGAGAAATTTATCATGATTTTCCAACCCTCTTACCAAGCTAACTTAGAATGGAGTAAAGTTTTCTTGGAGTGATGAATGAAAATAGAGCTTCAAGGTGTTAAAAAAGAGGCTTATCACTGTGCCCTTTCTCATACTACCCACAAGTGGAGAACTTTTTGTGGTATCTAGAGATTCATGGAAGAAGGTCTTGGGTTGTGTGTCGATGAAAAATGGAAAAGTCATTGCCTATGCTTCAAGGTAATTGAATGTTAATGAGAAAAAATATCCAACACATGATTTAGAGTTGACTATAGTAATATTCATTTTAAAAAATTGGTGACATTACCTCTTTGGGGAGAAGTTTGAAATATACATGGATCACAAAAGCCTCAGGTAAATATTCACATAGAAAGAGTTGAATATGAACCAACAAAGATGGATAGAGGTGATCAAAGACTATGACTGCTCAATCCATTACCATCATGGGAAAGAGAACAAGGTGGAGGATGATGTATGTAGAAGGGACCCAAAAATTATATCATTTATGAGAATTGAAGTGGATCCAATATTTTTAGATTTTATGAAGATAGACATGGGAATCATAAAGAAGGAAACATAATCAATCCTCTGAAAAATGATTTCTCATCTGCCTCTTTTAGAACGGTTAAAGGATGCTCAAAAGGATGATGTGGGAATTTATAAGAAAGTGGAAACTATTAGAAAACAGAAATCCACGGAGTTCAGTATTAATTAAGAAGGAATTGTGAGATTTGGGACACGACTATGTGTTCAATAAAATTTGGAGTTAATTAATGATCTTTTTAATGATGCGCATAGTTCAAATATCGCCATTCAACCAGGAAACACAAAGATGTATTGAGATCTCTGAGATCATTATTGCTAGGATAACATGAAGAAGTAGATCACTGAGTATAAAAAAAATTGCCTGGAATATCAGTAAGTGAAGGATGAGAGGAATAAGTATATGGTGATGATGAAACCATTACACATACTGTCACGAACCAGGCTGGGTCGCCATCCGACCCGGCGCCCGACCCAGCCTGCGGCAAGGCCCGAAGGGTGTTCCTGATCCCCACGGGCTGGCATAAGTGCCCGGGTATCGTAAGTAACAAGTGGGAACGATTTTACCCAAGATAAAAGAAAGAAAAACAACTATCCAGATAAATAAATTGAAACTGAAAAAAAGACGACCAAACACGTCTTTAAACTATGAACATTTTTAAAGTCTACAACTCGAACCAAAAACTAAAAATAAATGATGACAGTGGAAACTAGAACTCTTAATCAAACCACCCGACAGAAGAGAGGCCAAATCGACATCACTCTGCATGAAAAGACCAACTGCAACCTGAACCACCATCACTGAGCACGAAGTCACAACATGGAAAGAAGAAGAAACAAAATCTACATACACCCAAGGGTGTATGTAGGGTGTGAGCTGAAAGCCCAGCAGAATGCCACTGAGAAAAGGTTCCACACATAATTATTAAAAGACAAATACATTTTCAATTTAACAGAATAAAAATAAACAAGTGTTTAAATAATTTTAATAAAAACAGATTTTAAGGGGAAACTTCTCTAAAAGGAAAACACCTTAAATTATCTTACACACATGTACGCATGCCCACACACAGACGCACACACACAGACGCACCCACACACACAAACACACGCACACACGTACACACGCACACACACAAACACACGTACACACGTACACATGCACACACATAGACGCACGCACACACGTACAGACGCACACACACTTTTCTTGGTAACCCCTAACGTCACACCGTGTGCCGACGGTGAGAAAAAAGAAGAGGAAGAGCACAATACATGGGAGACCCTAAAGATACTAGCAAGAAGTGGGACCCTAGAACCTCACGTCTCAGTGAACCGTATCACACATTCCCATGCACGAGCCACTGGTAGGGAAACACCTCCTACCATAGTGGTCTCCAGTCATCATCCAATGTTTAGTTAGTGTTGTAAGCATCAATATCGCTAAGTGAAATTGGGCCGAGGCCACTCCCGTATCACTAGCACGCTAGTCTAGTTCGCCCACCTAGTACCCAAACATCCCGTTTGTGCTCAAGTAATACAGAGTTCATGCCACATTTCATAATCATACACTCAAACCAAGCATGACATCACACACACCAAAACCACCATTCGCACACATAGAAGCCATTTTAAATAATACACACACTAAAATGTCCCAAAACACAATGTGCATTTCCTACACGACCAATTAAAACAACTTGCATCCTTGATAGATATTTAATAAAACATTTAAGCTTTTTAACAACCAAATTTTGAAGAGGAGAGCATGAATTTACACACAAATCCAACCAAACCTTCTTTCATAACCAAACACACACGACGCCACATCAAGAGTTCAATCCACACCACTTACACCAATTAAAAAAAGAAACCGTTTGAGTGGTTTAACACAAGTGCTAAAAAACGATGCAATAATGTTTTCACTAACAATAAATTTGGTTTTATTTAAAATTCCACTTTAAAATCAAACACATGACGTAATATTATCGAAACATGACTTGCATAGAAATATCATTTAATTAAAAATTTAACAATTTATAAACCACTAAACCAGCTTAACATGGGTTTCCAGAAAATCACACTAAAGCACAACATAATAAGCTAATCACATAATTTGAATAAAATCGCTAACAATTTGATAGGAATTCTCAGCAGAAAACATACACATAAAATATAAAAATGCAACCAAACAATTAAGATGAAATCAAACCTCAAAGAAGAACAATTTTGCAAAATGTAGATTAAATAAATAACATTCTCATTTAATTAATTGCAAATTAATTTAATCAGATAATAATTAAGAGTGGAACCACCTACCTCGGCGGCGAACTCTGAAAATTGATTTGAAAACTTCAAATTGGAGCGTCTAACTTCAATCGCGTGTCATTCGCACCACAATGAGCCTAACGCGAACCCAAAAACAAGGTATCAGACCAAAACATAGACAAACAATTCCTAAGGAACTTCACACCTGCTAAAAAAAATAAAACTCAAGGAAGGTAAAAGAGGGACCTATTCGGGGGGGGGGGGGATGCGCACGCGGCAGGAGGGAGAGAGGCCGATGGGGGAAGTCGGAGTAGTGCCGACCAGCGAGGGAGGTCGTGCGAATTCGCATGCCGGCCTGGTCGGGGTTGGATAGAATAGAGGGCGTCGAGGTTCGCCGGACAGAGGGAGGAGGTATTGGGGTACGCCGGACCAATCAAGGGGGGTCGGCTGTTGGGGTTCGTCGGACCAGTTTAGGGGAAGGGGGTGATGCTGGCTCAGAAGAGGGTGTGCTGGCATGGTGGTGTGGTGCTGGACAGAGCAGGGGCAGCGGGGTGGCGGTCACCTGGATGAAGCAAGGGCTAGTAGAAGGAAGTGGTTGAGGAAGCAGGAAGCGCGACTACAAGATGGGGGGGGGGGGGGGTTGCACGCATACAGCGGAGGCGCACTGGCCTTGAGAGGCTGTCAGATGAGTTGCGGATGGGATCCGCCGGTGAGGAGAGTCCAAGGGAGAATAAGGGGATATGCGCGACATGCCTGAAAAAAACGGCGCTAGGGTCAATTGAGGTGTGTGACGGGAGAGAAAGGAATAGAGGAAGAGGAAAAAAAAGAAAAGGAAATAAATAATAATAATAATAATAATAATAATAAATAAAAGGGGAAGGATAAAAACCAATTATAATAAAACAAAAAAAGAACCTAAAACCTTAAAGTATTTATAATTATAAATTTTTTGTAATGAAATAAAATAAAACTCAAAACAACTATAATAGTAATTATAATAATAATAATGTTATTATTATTATTAACATCCTCAAATAGTATTATAATTATTATCATTAAAATAATTTATTTAAATTTTTATCACACATTTAATTTTTTTTTTTCATTATTTCTAATTCATTTAATTTGGTTAGTTGCACAACGGGTAGTCACACGGCACCCCTAGCGAAGTCCCACGGCTTCAGAAATAATAATAATAATAATCTCAAATATTATTATTATTTTCATTAAGGCGATTTCTTATATTTTATTAAAACTTCATATTTTTTATTTCTTTTTCATTATTAATTACATCTTATATGCCTACCTTGAACACCGAGCAGACTATGCGATTAACATGGTGAGGTCATGCAGTGAGTCGAGCGGGGCCCTGAGGCTTCGATCCTTGAGCAGGGCATGCAGTGAACCGGGTGAGGTCTCACAGCTTCGACCATGGTGCGTTGGATGCAATCAAGGCCAAAACACACGTTTTTTAAAAAATAATTCAAAAATTTAAGTCGGGTTTTGACCCGAACTATCTGATGTCCAATAACGCAATAGAATAAATAATATAAAAAGGGACAGGTGTGACAATTCTCCCCACCATAAAGCTTTTCGTCCCCAGAAAGCCACAACCAGAACCAAACCCCAAAGCTGAAAACCACACTCCCTTAAGGTTCAAAGGGGATCCCTACGAAAACAATCAAAAAGAGGACAATGCATCGTGATCAGAGAACGTGACTCAAATGACAACCTCAAGAAACGTGAAAAGGACTTTCTGATATGTGTCACCCACCCCAATGAGGTAGAACGCCTCCAGTTAACTGATCAAAGAAAGGAACACTCGCACCCATAGAAACCAACTTCACAAGCCGAAACATCTCATAGACTATTAAACTAAAACCACAACATTTGGATAAAATAACAAACAATGTCAAACCACATCCAAGGAACACTCTTATCACTTATCATTAAGCCATATTTTAAACATAATCAAAAGGTAAACATGGGGGGCCCAAGGGGCTCCCCCCCATTAGGAACTCACTGACGCTCAAGAAAAGACTGGAAAACCGACACGGGGAGGTTCGAGTGGACTCCCCGCCATTAAAGAAAATCCCAGCACTGATTCATTCTAGAGACATTCGTGAGAGACCCAATGTGGGTCTCCCCACCATTAAGAACCTATCAACACTCAAGACGAGACTAAAAAACCAAAATGGGGAGGTCCGGGCGGACCCCCCACCATTAAGGAAAGGCCAACACTGATTTACTCCAGAGACCTTTGTGCGAGACCCATCGTGGTCTTGCCTCCATTTGAACGAACATAGGATACAAGAACCTTGAAAAATTCTCGATGGTAACCAAACACCCCACCACAAGGGGCAGGGAGGGGGGCCCGACTTCCAGGGCGTCAAAAGCTTGACCCGAGACAAACCAACATTTCCACATTCCTGGATGAGCATTATTCAAATTTGAGACAGATTTACCGAACATGCCTCTGAATAGTCATTGAAACCTTTCGTAGCTAGACGGTTCGTTCGAAACTAAACAACCATAGAGAACAATTAAAGCTTCTTTCACTTTCAACACTGATGACCAAAATGAAGTCGGGGTTTCAGACAATCCCGGGGTTCCTGACCATGCTCCAGATTCACTCCGAGGCCTATGGCTGGAGCCATGATGTATGAAGCATCTTCTGCCTCGTAGTCGGGCATGGAAGAATCCCGAACAGAGCTTATCTTTTTGGTGTCACATGCAACCGCACTACAACCGAGGCAACACCAACGAACACAACCCACTATGACATCCAACTGATCATACATTGAACATTCACCAACACAAGAGCTGAAATGGTGCATGCGCATCACCCTTTGTCACACTGTATGAGAACACGACATCACAAATAGTCACCTGAACATGATCATTATTGTTGAGAGGAACATTATATGGAGGGGGACTTCAAACTGAGTCTTAAACAACACGTGATTTCTGCAATTGATCGTAGCATCCCCATGTGACTAGGTCTTCCACACTAGTGGCCTAACGTAGACCCTTTCTTAAATGAAACCAACAAAGGACCAAAGGTCATTTAGAATAGTGGCCCGCGCCGAACACTCTAGGTTGCTTCCACCTTCTCCCCACTGGAATCACCTTTACCGTTTCCAAACAGAACTTTCAAATTAATGAGTTCAAACTTCACCTTTGACAATCAAAGAGAACTTACACTGCATGACGTCACCGAACATGACCCTTGCAGCCGATGAAAATACTACAAATCCCTTCAAGAAACTGGTCAACACTGGAAAGTATGAACCGCCTTCACCCTTCACTATTGGATTTCCTTTCTCCGTTTCAAGGGGGAACCTTCAGACGCAACGACGTCAAACTTCATACCCGATGACTCAGACAACTCAAAGAGACCGAAACTCCCTTCAACTCCCATCACATTTGTCATCCCACTACGAGAGGATCCACTTAGTTGTAAAAGGGGAGGTGGGTTCAATTCTAGAATGCATGAATAGATTCCTCTAATCAACTGGAGGACCGACCAATGACGAATTACCTGTGGCCACACTTCAATCACATGTCAACGCTTTATGGAGGGCATACACTAGCCATGAAAGAAAACCATGGACCCAACCAGACTTGTCCAATGGCTAAGACATATTGTAAAAGAACATTAAACGTGCCGAGGAAAACCACTGCAAGGATTCCCAAATCACTCTTCAAAAGGGACCAATAACCACACGCTTTCACACCAACTGACCAACAAGAATTCAAACTCAAGACACACATCAGTCAAAAAGGATTATCGGGTCGAAACGCCTAACATCCAGCATTTCAAAAATATAAGGACATACCCCACAATCACCGGTTATTTAAAAACACCAAATTTTCTTGTAACAAAACATTTTGAAAATAAGCAAAGCCAGTGGGTTTCACAAACACCAATGGCATCCCATGAGCCTTGCACATGCATGTTCTCGTGCCGCACTGGCACTCAACTACTGTCCATCCAGGAACTCATCCGCTCATGCCATTAACCCTTTTTCTTTCCATATACACTCATGCATGTAGTTTCCCACGAGAACACCAAGGATAAAAACCGAAGCTTTCTATTTTTTTCAAAACCAAAACATCCAACCCACACTTTCCAAACCTTTCACATCATTTTATTTTTAGAGAGCTTTATTTTAAAACATTTTCAAAGACCAAATCATTTTTACTTAAAAACCAAATTCTCACAATTCCAAAACAATGAGATGAGAAGCAAAGCAGGAGGAAACTAGGGTCAGAGGGTGATTGGAGCATATGGTTGGCGGCCATACGCCAATCACGCCATTGGCCACATAGAGTATTTTAGGATAGTGTCCCCGACTCCACAAGGCTTTCTAGACCCTGTGAGCTCACTAAGACCACTGACCATACTCACTTTTCATTTCCCTAGACAAGATTAACTACAATGACCAAAACTCAGACAAACCTCAACATACTTTGGTAACTTGAGTCCCGCCATGAGTTGTGCTGGCTAGGCACCTTACTCGTAGCCAGGACATCGAGTCCCGTCAACTTTAACTCAAGTCTACCGTGACTCTATCCCAAAAGAAAATGACCCAAGAGAGAAAACCTTGCCCTTTGATACCATTTTGTCACGAACCTGGCCGGGTCGCCATCCGACTCGGCGCCCGAACCAGCCCGCAGCAAGGCTCGAAGGGCGTTCCCGATCCCCATGGGCTGACACAAGTGCCTGGGTATCGTAAGTAACAAGTGGGAACAATTTTACCTGAGATAAAAGAAAGAAAAACAACTTTCCAGATAAATAAATTGAAACTGAAAAAAGGTGACCAAACACGTCTTTAAACTATGAGAATTTTTAAAGTCTACAACTCGAACCAAAAACTAAAAATAAAAGACGACATTGGAAACTAAAACTCTTACTCAAACCACCTGGCAGAAGAGAGGCCACATCGACACCACTCTTCATGAAAAGACCAACTGCAACCTAAACCACCATCACTGAGCACGAAGTCACAACCTCGAAAGAAGAAGAAATAGAATCTACATACAACCAAGGGTGTATGTAGGGTGCGAGCTGAAAGCCCAGTAGGATGCCACCGAGAAAAGGTTCCACGCATAATTATTAAAAGACAAAAACATTTTCAATTTAATAGAATAAAAATAAACAAGTGTTTAAATAATTTTAATGAAAACAGTTTTTAAGGGGAAACTTCTCTAAAAAGAAAACACCTTAAATTATCTTACACACACGTACGCACGCCCACACACAAATCCACCCACACACATGGACGCACGTACACACGTACACAATCACACACACAGACACATGCACACACGTACACACACACACACACACACAGACACACACACACACACACGTACACATCTACACACACTTTTCTTGGTAACCCCCAACGTCACACCGTGTGCCGACAGTGAGCAGCAAGAAGTGAAAGAGCACAATACAAGGGAGACCCTAAAGATACTAGCGAGAAGTGGAACCCTAGAACCTCACGTCTTGGTGAACAGTATCACACATTCCCGTGCATGAGACACTGGTAGGGAAACACCTCCTACCATAGTGGTCTCCAGTCATCATCCAATGTTTAGTTAGTGTTGTAAGCATCAATATCACTAATTGAAACTGGGCCAAGGCCACTCCCGTATCACTAGCACGCTAGTCTAGTCCACCCACATAGTACCGAGGCTTCCCGTTTGTGCTCAAGTAATAAAGAGTTCACACCACATTTCATAATCATACACTCAAACCAAGCATGACATCACGCACACCAAAAACCACCATTCGCAAACACAGAAGCCATTTGAAATAATACTCACACTAAAATGTCCCAAAAATCAATATGCATTTCCTACACGACCAATTAAAACAAATTTCATCCTTGATAGCTATTTAATAAAACATTTAAGCTTTTTAACAACCAAATTTTGAAGAGTAGAGCATGAATTTACACACAAATCCAACCAAACCTTCTTTCATAACCAAACACACAGGACGCCACATCAAGAGTTCAATCCACACCACTTACACCAATTAAAAAAAGAATCCATTTGAGTGGTTTAACACAAGTGCTAACATACGATGCAATAATGTTTTCACTAACAATAAATTTGGTTTTATTTAAAATGCCACTTTAAAACCAAACACACGACGTAATATTATCGAAACATGATTTGTACAGAAATATCATTTAATTAAAAATTTAACAATTTATAAATCACTAAACCAGCTTAACATAGGTTTCCAGAAAATCACACTAAAGCACAACATAATAAGCTAATCGCCGAATTTAAAAAAAAAATCGCTAACAATTTGATAGGAATTCTCAGCAGAAAACACACACATAAAATATAAAAATGCTACCAAACAATTAAGAAAAATCAAACCTCAAAGAAGAACAATTTCGCAAAATGAAAATTAAATAAATAACATTCTCATTTAATTAATTGAAAATTAATTTAATCAGATAATAATTAAGAGTGGAACCACCTACCTCAGCGGAGAACTCCGAAAATTGATTTGAAAACTTCAAATTGGAGCGCGTAACTTCAATCGCGTGTCATTCGCACCACAATGAGCCTAAGACGAACCCAAAAACAAGGTATCAGACCAAAACATAGACAAAAAAACAATTCCTAAGGAACTTCACACCTGCTAAAAAAAATAAAACTAAAGGAAGGTAAAAGAGAGACCTATTAGAGGGGGGGGGGGTTTGCGCACGCGACAGGAGGGCGAGACGCCGATAGGGGAAGTCGGAGCAACGCCGACCAGTGAGGGAGGCCGTGCGACATCAAGAGCTAGCCTGGTCGGGGTTGGATAGAACAGAGGGCGTCGAGGTTCACCGGATAGAGGGAGAAGGTGCTGGGGTACGCCGAACCAAGCAAGGGGGGTCGACGGTTGGGTTTTGCAGGACCAGGATAGAGGAAGGGGGCAATTCCGGCTTGGAAGAGGGTGCGCCAAGATGGTGGTGTGGCGCTGGATGGAGCAGGGGAAGTGGGGTGGCGGTCACCTGGATGAAGCAAGGGCTGGCGGAAGGTTGTGGTTGAGGAAACAGGAAGCGCGACTACAAGCCGGGGGGGGGGGGGTTCGCACACATACAACGGAGGCACACCGGCCTTGAGAGGCTGTCAGATGAGTTGAGGGGTGGGATCTGCTGGTGAGGAGAGTCTGAGGGAGAATAAGGGGATAGGCGCGGCATGCCTGAAAAAAACGGCGCTAGGGTTAATGGAGGTGTGCGGCGGGAGAGAAAGGAATGGAAGAAGAGGAAAAAAAGAAAAGGAAAGAAAAAATAATAATAATAATAATAAATAAAAGGAGAAGGATAAAAAACAATAATAATAAAACCAAAAAAGATCCTAAAACCTTAAATTATTTATAATTATAAATTGGTTGTAATGAAATAAAATAAAACTCAAAACAACTATAATAGTAATAATAATAATAATAATGTTATTATTATTATTAACATACTCAAATAGTATTATTATTATTATCATTAAAATAATTTATTTAAATTTTAATCACACGTTTAATTTTTTTTCATTATTACTAATTCATTTAATTTGGTTAGTTGCACAACGGGTAGTCACACGGCACCCCTGGCGAAGTCCCACAACTTCACAAATAATAATATTAATAATCTCAAATATTATTATTATTTTCATTAAGGAAATTTCTTATATTTTATTAAAACTTCATATTTTTTATTTCTTTTTCATTATTAGTTACATCTTATATGCCTACCTTGAACACTGAGAAGACTGTGCGATTAATAGGGCGAGGTCACACAGTGACTCGAGCGATGCCCCACGGCTTCAATCCTTGACCAGGGCGTGCAGTGAACTAGGTGAGGTTGCATAGCTTCGACCATGGTGCGTTGGATGCAATCAAGGCCAAAACACACATTTTTTAAAAAAGAATTAAAAAATTTAAGTCGGGTTTCGACCCGAACTATCTGATGTCCAATAACGCAATAGAATAAATAATATAAAAAGGGACGGGTGTGACACATACTAGCATGGAAACAGGAGAAAATCATCATTGACTTTTTAACCAGGCATTTGAAGACATCCAAAGGAATCAATACTATCTAGGTTTTTGTGGATCATCTTACAAAGATTGCACACTTCATCTCAATTCGAGAGGATTTATCATTGGATCAACTAGAAAAAATATATATTAGTGAAGTGGTAAGGCTGTATTGAGTACCACTGTCTATTTTATTTGATCAAGATCCAAGATTCACCTTTATGTTTTGAAAGAGTCTTCAACATGCTATGAATACTGAGATGAAATTCAGTACGACTTATCATCCTCAAAATGACAGCCAATATGAGAGAACTATCCAAACACTTGAGGACATGTTGTGAGAATTCTCAATGGAAATCAAAGGAGGATGGGATCAACATCTTCCTCTGGTTGAGTTCTCTTACAATAAATGATTCCAATAAAGCATTCAAGATTTTCATTATGAAGCCCTATATGGAATGTGGTGTAGAAAACTGGCATGTTGGGATGAATTTGGGGACTGAAAATCTCTTAGGTCCAAAAATGGTGGAGAAGGGTAGGACCGTACAACAACACATTATAGTTTCTTAGAGTTGACAAAAGGTCTATGTTAATAATCATAAAAAAGACCTACAGTTAGATGTTGGGGACATGGTATTCCTACAAATATTGTTGTGGAAGAGAATTATGAGATTTTTGAATAATAGAAAGTGTAGTCCAAGGTACATCGACCCCTTTGAGATCCTTGATAGCATATCGAGGAGTGTCCTATCGACTAGAACTCCCACCAGACCTATCTCAATTACATGATGTATTCCATGAATCACTCTTGAGTAAGTACATACCTGACCCATCACATGTAGTCAATCAATATGTGGTACCATTGGATAATGAACTCTCCTATGAATAAAAGCCAGTTAAGATCTTAGATTCTAGAGAAATAGTTCTACGAAATAATTCAATTCCCCTCATTAAACTGTTGTGGAGAAACCACAAGTTTGATGAAGAAATGTAGGAACTAGATGGAGTGATGAGGCAGAGTTACCCACATCTGTTTTAGTGTGGGAATATAAAATTTAGAGAGAGAATTTTTTAAGGGTGGAATATTGTAATGACCGAAACTATTATTAATGAAAATTTCTCTTGATATAATTAAATGTATTATTATGTAAAATGGTTATATAAAAAATTCACTTACATAGTTTTATATTTTTAGATTTTAAAATATCTTTATGGATTTTTCCCATTTATAATATATCTGTTGAACATTAACCACACGATTAGTATAAATACAGGGCTTTAACATAACCAATTTACTCAGACAAAGGAAGCGATGACCTCATCCTGTAGAATTTCTCCATATAAATCCCATTTGTCGGAACTTGAAATGGAGGTAGCATCACTAGGATTCTCCCTGGACCAAGCCCATGCTGAGCTTTAATATGTTAAGCATGAATGAAATCACCTATAGGGGAAGTGTAAGTTAATAGAGATTACCACATGAGTGAGGCTATCCGAGCCTCCCCAAGAGTCTATCACCATCACACAGCTTACCCTTAGGTATTATGTAGGTGTTTTAAGGGGTTATGTTACAAGACCGTAACACTATTATTTTGTTTATTATTTTTCTATAGAGAATATACATTCATTTTATTACTGTTACTTTGTAAATAGATTTAAAGCACTAATATTATTTTTAGTAAATATTAAATTATGAAATATATTTTGATGAATTAATGGATTTTTGAATTAAATAATATTTTAATATTATTACTAAATTAATTTTTAATGAATATAAATGATCGTATAAACTTTTATGAATAATATTGTAATTTTTAGTAAGGTTTGAAAACTATTTTTGTTAAAACCCATGATTTTTTTGATAAATGTATGTTTTTATTTTAAAAGTAAAAAATCACATATTTAGAAAATTATTTAGATAAAATTAATATTTTTTTTAATCATGATGTCGAAATTATACAATGCTGAATGTTTCATAATTTTTTGAGATAGCCGAATTTTTGGGTAAAAATTAAATATCATTTAAATATATAATTTTTTTTATGACATCATAATGACCCAATAGTGATGTAATATAATATTATAAAAATCATTTTCACAAAATATATGTTTTACCTTTAAAATAATGTGATTTTATATTTTTTGAATAATTTTATGGCGACTTAGTGGACCCTCCAAGACTTATAAATAATTTTAACTTTTAAAATGATTTCGTGGAGAATGTGACTCACCTCCACATAATTAGGCCTAATATTTTAATTAGTTCGGTCATTGGTCTTTTAAAATTATTCTTTCCACTCCCCTTTGTAAAAATCAATGGGAAAAACCCATTGTTTGGTTTGTGGTTTTGATTAGTTTAATATGTGGTGTCCAAAACCTAAATAATAAGGAATTCCCTCTCCTTTCCTATATAAACTCAGCCAAGATCCCATTTCTCTTCACTCAAAACCCTTGTATCACATCCTTAATCTGATATCCTCTCTCTACTATCCTCCCAATGTGGCCCAATCTCCCATGAAGCTTCTCTCGAGCCTCTCCCAAGCCTTTGGGACCACACTTTGAAGAAAAGGATTTATTCCTTTCTCATTCTTACCCAAATTTCATTATATTTTTATACCATTTTGTTCAATTAAAAATGTTGGGGTATGATTTAGAACCTCCCCCATACATCCATAGTTATGTTTGAATTATTATATTTCTTTTTCTATGTCATTAATACCACCCATGTACACTCATTACCATGCCGAAATTCCGTAAGTAATTTCTCTCTTCTCATTTAAATTCAAGCTATTATTTTGAACTATGAATCTAAGTTCCATTAAATATGTTGGGAAATGTATCTATATAACCCCCATACCCATTTCTCTATCAAGGGTATTAAACCTTATGCACATTTACATATTTATTATAAAGTTTCATGTATTTTATTTTACATTCCTTTAACATGGAATAAATTATTATGTTTAATTAATCCATGTTATATGATCCATGTGGCACAATTATGCATGAAACGAAATGATTAATAAGGGTGCGCCCTGATAGCGCTCCAATGCATTGAGTAAATATTATTATCATGATATGTCAAGTGCAATGAGGGTTTACTCCTGATAATCCAAGTTCAATTAATGATTACTAATTCTTCATTTGCAATGATCCTTGGCTCATTCTAAAATCATGTTAAAATGTTGATGCCACATTTTCATGTTATGATAATCATGATATATCAAACCTTTATGTTCATGTTTCTATTATTCTCCATTGATATGCCTATTTCCTAACATTTACTGTATTTTTCATGTTATTCATTGTTTACTCCCTTATAGGGCTTTATATCTCACCCTTTTCTTATGAATTTCCTTAGGTTATCCCATGCATTGCTAAGTACAAAGGAATGTGTGTGGTCATGTAAAATTTGTTTTCAATAAAGATGTGTATTTAATGTTTCAAGTTGTTATGTAGAGTTTCTAATCTTCAAATACACTAGACCTATTGATCTTCTTTTCTGTATCAAGTGAATATTTTATATAATAAATTATGTTTATGTGTGAAATAAAAAGTAGGGTCGGTATAATAGTGAAACAGTTCTACAACATAATTCTAGTCACCCTATCAATGTTATTTGGAAAAAATATAGGTTTGATGAAGTGAATTGAGAGAAATAATATGTAATAATTAAAATTTACCCTCTTATTTTTTTAAAAGTGTAATGAAATATCAATATTCATATTTCTTAATGGGGTTGAATTTAAAAACCTATATTTTTAATCATTGATTATGTTGAATAAAATGGTTCATACTGTTGGGACCAAGTTGGATGGATAAGGAAGTTTGAATAGATAGCATTTGCAAAGTGTTGTATTTTGTTGTCAAAAAGGATAAATCAATTCACTTTGTAAAAGGACCATAAATAAGACGATGCTTTGCTGATTTGTATTTTACAATCATCTCAAGTTTTGAGAACTTGTGGTGTAAGTCGTATGAAGGATAAAGAGAGTAAATAAGTGTTTTTGGAAAAACAGATTTCAAATATCATACCATCCAAAAATGACAAAGGCAAGAAGAAGGCGCGCAAGTGGCAGCGCACAAGTGGTGGTGCGCAAGTGGCGGCACACAAGTGTCGGCGCACAAGTGTTGTATAGGTGCGCAAGTCATATTTTAAATAGCATCATTTTAGAAATATGGAAAAGGAAAGAAAGTGGTGTACAAGTAGTGGCGCGCAGGTGGTGGCGTGCAAGTGGTGGCGCGCAAGTATGGCGCGCAAGTGGTGGCGCGCAAGTGTTGGTGCGCAATTAGTGGCGCACAAGTGGTGGCACGCAAGTATTTCCATGCAAGTGTAAGTGGCGCACAAGTCCTATTTCAAAGATCATCCAATAAAAATATGAAAAAGGAAATAAAGTGGTGCACAAGTTTGAAAGTGTCGTGCAAGTCAAGAGTGTCGTGCAAGTATTGGCGTGCAAGTATTGGCGTGCAAGTCTTAGAGCACAAGTCTTGGCACGCAAGTGTATGGGCGCGCAAGTCACCAAAATTCCTATAAATAGATGACTCGCCTCCTCATTCTTTAATGCTCAACACTTAAAAAAAAATTTGAGGTCTGAATGCGCAAGAGTAGAAAGTGGCGTGAAAACTGAGGATTATTTATAAAGGCACGCAAGTAGGGTGGTGCGCAAGTCTGTCGCAAAAGTGTTTCCACACAAGTGTTTCCGTACAAGTCTACCACGCAAATATTTCCGCGCAAGTCTGCCACTCAAGTGTTGCCGCACAAGTGTTGCCACGAAAGTCTACTGCACAAGTCTTCCACGCAAGTCTTGTCACGCGAGTATAGGGCGCGCAAGTGTAAGTGGGCGCGCAAGCTGTTTTGCTCCAGGGGTTCCTGCCAGCTTCTGGGTAGGAAAGTAAAGAATTTCTTTGAAAGATTTGATTTGTGTGAGCTCATTAAGAAGAAATGATCCATTGTATTACCCTATTTATGCTAAGAGGGAGAATACACAGTGTTGGATTGTTTTCAATGTTCTACACGAGTGTAAGGGTATATCCTACTCATTGTATTCCAAATAAAAGGATTGTTTTCTAGTGGATTGTGTGGTTCTGGATTGTTTCTGTACTATACCAAGGACGTAGCTACTCTTGTTGAGTAGTGAACCTTTTAAATCTTGTGTTCCTATGGTTGTGTGTGTTCAGTAGGGAAGAAACTCTTTAAAAGGATGCGAAGGTTGTTTCAAAATGGGTAAACTTAAAAAGAAAAAGATATCACTGATTCACCCCCTCCCCCTCTCAGTGATACTTGGATCCTGACTAGGAACTTTAATTGGTATCATAGGGACGGGTTCCCTTCGTTTATTCTTTGCTGAAGTGGTTGAAGAGAAGTTGTGATGGAGAATCTAAATTGCTTGAACAGTAAGGGGATACCGATTTTTTATGGAAAGAACTATCACATATGGAAGGATAGAATGATGCCTTATCTTATGTCTCTTGGATATAAAGTTCTTGAAACTACAAAGGATGAATTTCCTGCTATTGATGACAAGGTTCCTTTGACTCCTGTTGATAAGAAGAAACTTGAGAATGATGGAAGAGCTAAAAATGAGTTACTCTCATCTCATTCTGAGAGTGAATTTATAAGAGTGAAAGGTGTTGATAAAACTAAAGGCATCTGGGATAAGTTGAAGAACATCTATTAAGGAAATACAAAAGTGATGAAGGAAAAACTACAAATCTGGAGGTTGAAGTATGAAGAATTGAAAATGGGAGAATTCAAATCTGTTGGGGACTTCTTTACCATGATTAATGACATTGTCGGTACAATCAGATGTCTTGGTGAAATGTTGGAGGATTCTACAGTTTTCAAAAAGATCTTGAGAATTCTGCCAGAAAAATTGGATGCTAAAGTTTCTTCATTGGAAGATAAGGACCCTGAGACATTATCTCTGGATGACTTTCATAACACTCTCATTACTTATGAAATGAGAAGGGAGAAGGCTATGAAGACCAAAACAAAAGAAGATAGAGAAATTTCATTCAAGGGTTTACAGAGAGAGAAGTCAAAGAATACTCTTATTGAAGATGATGCTGGTGAATCTGATTCTGAAGATGAGATATGTAAAAATTTTGATAAAATTTTATCCTTATTTTCGAAAAATGTGAAAAGAAGTACAGGGAAATACAGAGGTAAACTTCCCTTGAAATGTTTTGAATGTGGAGCTGTTGGTCACTTTGCAGCTAACTATCCTCAAAACAATAAAGAAGAAGACAATGATGATGATGAGAGACGTCCAAGAAGGCCTTGTAGGAAAAAAATGACAAATATAAATATTTTTCAAAGGGTAAGGATAAAAAATTCCTCAAATAAAAAAGAAGAAACTTTTTATCTAGAGATGAAGAAGAAGATAGCGAAGCTGAATTTGAGAAATCATCTACTGAGAAAGATAGAGAGAATACCTTTATTGCAGCAGTGAATAATTAAGATAACGGGAACAATAGTTCTGATGAAGAAGAAACTCAACTTGAATATCATCTGAAAGAAGAGTTGAGAGAATGTTTGAGGAAGATCAGAAGGCTTGAGAAGGAAAACAAAATGTTGACAAATGAAATTTCCAGTTTTCCTGAGGTGAAAATCAAGATGGAAAAAGAGATTAATGATATGAAGAATTCTCTTGAGAATTCAAAGAATCATAATGATCATCTTAAAATAAAGTTGAAAGCAAAATAAGAAGAGTTTGAACTGTTCCAGTAGAAACTATCCAAAGATAAAGAAATGAATGTTAGTTTCAAACATTCTATCTCAGAAGTTGGTGAATGTTCCAGTAAGAATGAACCAATGAAGGGTCCACAGAATTTACCTTAAAAATTTGAGAGGAATGATGGAACTGGTTCTAATGAGAACAAAATTGGAAAGGCTATGTATGTGTCCAAAGTCAGTAATGCTGAAAAATATGAAGAACATAAAAATCCTATGTCCAGAAAGATTTATACTACTTTTGGTACTGATAAGTTTGAACAGAAATCTGAGCTGAAAAAGAATGTTACGATTGAAAACAGAAAGGTTAATGGTCAGCAGAGTTCTATTATGAAGGCTATTGAGAAGCATGTTCACAACTCTGGCCAGTATAGAAGTTTCAATGGAAAATATTCATTTTATGGTTACTGCTGGTATTGTGGTGGATTCAAACACACTACAAACATGTGTTGGTTTAATCAACAACATTACATATATTCCACAAGTTTTGAAAGGCAAGGATTGAGGGGGAGTCAATCTGTTCAAAATAGAAAGTCTCCAAATAAACTTCAGAAGATATCTGAGAAGGCTGGTGTGAATGTTGAGAATAGGTTCCAATCACTGGAAACTATTTGTGAAAGATGTGATCGACCTGGACATCTTGCCAAGGGTTTCCTTAGTGTGTTACTAGAGAAACAAAATATTCTTAATAATTCACAAAATCCAGAGTTTTTAAAAGTTAAAAGGGACTAGTCTGATAAGTCTGAAAAGAAAGAGTGCATGGTTTTCTGGCCAGAACACATTGACTTGGCAAGGAAATTAGAGGAATCACAACAGAACGTGAAGGAAAAGGAAGAACAAAAATCTCTTGTTTTCGAAACTGCTTTGAAAGCTACAAAAGGAGAATGTCCATGGATTCTTGATAGTGGATGTTCCTCTCATATGATATTAGACTTAAATCCACTGAAGAATGTGAAATAATTCAAAGAAGGAACAGTGACATTTGTAAATGATGAATCTATAAGGATCAAAGGTGTTGGATCGGCCATTATTGGAAAAGAAAAGATGAAATCCAGGAAAACCCTATATGTTGATGGGCTGAAACATAACCTGTTAAGTGTGTCACAACTCTATAATGAGGGAAACAAAGTAATATTCAGAAAAGATGGATTTTTTGTGAAAAGTGAAAATGATGGAAATATAGTTACAAGAGGCCAATGTACAAGAGGGAATCTATTCCAAGTTGGTGATGTGCAGAACTCTTGTTACATGAGTGTGGTAGATGAAAATAAAATATGGAATAAAAGGTTTGGTCACATGTGTCAGAGAAATATGTGCAAGTTATCAAAGTGAGACAGTGTTCGGGATATGCCTGATTTATCAAGAGAAAGAGATTGGTGCTGCACTATTTCTGAGAAAGGGAAGATTACTAATTCTATGCACAAGAGAGTTGAAATTCACTCAAAAAGACCCTTGGAACTCATACACTCAGATATATGTGGACCAATGAGCATGAAATCTTCAAATTGAGATAGGTACTTCATTACTTTCATTGATGACTTTACTCACATTACTTGTGTTAGGTACATGAGACATAAGTCATATGCTCTAACAATGTTTAAGAGTTTCAGAAGGAAATCAGAGAAGGAATGTGAGTATTCAGTGAAGTAGTTGAGAACTGATAATGGTGGTGAGTATAAGAATGAATAGTTTTAAAGTTATCTTGGGAAACATGGAATTAGGCATGAGTTCAGTTCACTATACACACCTCAACAAAATGGGGTGGCTGAAAGAAAGAATCTAAGTCTGGTGGAAAGGGGGAGAACAATTTTACTTGAACATAATCTTTCTCATTATTGTTAGAGGAAATCCATCAACACTGCTGTGTATATTCATAACTGGTGTTTCTATAGTCCAAACTCAGATATGACTCCATATGAAATGTTTTATGGAAAAAATCCAAGTCTGAAATACTTGAGAGTCTTTGGGAGTCCATGTATTATAAATAAGAAAGGTGGAAATCTGGGAAAGTTTGAGAAAAGAGGAGATGACAGAATTTTTCTTGGCTATGCTCTAGAAGGAAGAGGATATAGATTCATTAATAAAGAAACATGAATAATTACAGATTCTACAGATGTAAAAGTTTTTTAAAATGCTTAGAAAGAAAATCAGTTATATGTTGATGTTGAAGTCGACCAGGATAGAGAAGATTTTGCTAACAATTCTGATAATACTTCAGACTGTGTTAATCCTACTCAAGAAGATGAATCCGACACAGAGATCTCAAGTGATTAGGATGGAGTTAAAAAAACTCATCCTGAGTTGAGGAAGCAAGTGGAGGCTCAAAACATTATTGGAGATAAAAATCAAAGGGTTAAAATAAGAAGAACGAAAAATGCAATATCACATACTTCTCTTTATTCAAAAGTTGAACCGAATGATGTGAATGAAGCATTTTAGCATCCAAAATGAGTTCATGCTATGAATTAAGAGTTTGATCAGATAGAGAAGAATGATACTTGGGAACTTGTACCCAAGCCGGACAACAAGAACATTATTGGTACAATGTGGGTTTTCCGTAACAAACTGAATGAAGAAGGTAATGTAATAAGAAACAAAGAAAGATTGGTTTGAAAAGGGTATTCAAAGATTGAAGGCATTGATTTTGATGAAACCTTTTCTCCAGTGGCAGGATTAGAAACAATCAGAATCTTTCTTGCTATTTCTGCAAAATGAGGTTACAAAATCTTTCAAATGGATGTAAAATCCACATTCTTGAATGGTGACCTTGACGAGGAAGTTTACATTGATCAACCTTGTTGATTTGTCATTGGAAAGGATGAAAGTTATGTGTTTAGGTTGAAGAATGATTTATATGGGCTAAAATAGGCTCTGAGATCATGGTATTCTAAATTAGATACTTGCTTAAAGAAGGTGAAATTTAAGAAAGGGAGAGTTGATAGCAATCTCTACATCAAAGAATGTTAGGTGTTTTCACTGATCATTATTGTTTATGTCGATGATATTATATTTGCTGAAAATGATGAAAGATCATGTGAAAAATTTGATGAGGATATGAAGAAGTTATTTGAGATGTCCATGCTAGGAGAAATGAAGTACTTTCTTGGGCTACGAATTTCACAGAAGAAGAATCACGTTTTTATGTCTCAAGAAAAGTATGATAAGGAAATTCGGAAGAAGTTTGGCATGGAAAATTTGAAACTAGTTTCCACACTGATTTCAATGGGAACCAAGTTGTCTAAAGATGGAGAAGGCAATGAAGTTGATCATAAAGAGTTTCGAAAGCTGATTGGATGTTTGTTATATTTGACTGCCTCAAGACCCGACATCGTCTATGCTGTCACTTTATGTGCAATATTTTAGAGTGCTCCTAAAGAATCACATTTGATTGCTGGAAAAAGAATTCTCAGATTTATCAAAGGCACACCTAATTTTGGAATCAGGTATGATGGATCTGGAAATATTGATCTATTCAGCTATTCTGATGCCGATTGGGCAGGAAATGTTGATGATCGAAGATCCACATCTTGTGGAGATTTCTTTCTAGGGAAAAGTTGTGTTAGTTGGCATACCGTTAAACAAAATTTAGTAACTCTTAGCACAACTGAAGCTAAGTATGTTTCTGCTACTCAAGCTGCAACTCAACTAATTTGGATGAAGACTCAGTTATAAGATCTACTTGTTGAAGTAAAGATACCATTGCTCTTGGGTGGTGATAATCAGAGTGCAATCAATCTTACAAGAAATCCAGTACAACATTCTCATTCAAAACACATTGATATAAAGTATCACTTCATGAAAGAGTAGTTGGAGAAGAATGAATTGAGGCTGGAGTATGTTCCTACGTCTGAACAAGTTGCTGATATATTCAAAAAACCATTACCGAAGGAACCATTTGCAAAATTGAGGTTGAACATGGGTGTCCAACCTCCTTATCATCAAGGTTAAGGTACGTGTTTCTGTCCGCACTCTCATCTTTCCTTTGGATAGTGTTGTCAAGGGGGATAATTGTTTCATAAATCTATCCTTATAGATGCATGCATAAAGGGGGAGTTATGGGTAAGCTGTGAATCCAGCATGTATGTGTGTGAACTATTCTAACTATTTGTTGGAGTGGTTGTAGGAAACAATGTTGTTTGTTTTCCAGGAAGCTTGAAGAAGTAAATAATTCTGAAGTAGAAGCTTGAATGATGTTAAACAATGCTGAAGTAGAAGCTTGAAATATGTTCTGAAGAAGGCTGAGGAGGTACGCTCATGATATTTCATAGTCACTGTTTTTGGACTGCATGGTTTTGGCTGTCAATAATTCATGTTTCCTATAAAGTGTTATCTCACGTAAGCTTATAATTGTTGATAAGTAATCCATTGCATAAGGTTACAAAGTTCAGTGATTTATGAATCTTGGTTGACAACAAAATCCAAAGGAGGATATTGTTGGGACCAAGTTGGATAGATAAAGAAGTTTGAAGAGTTAGCCTTTACAAAGTGTTGTATTTTGTTGTCAAAAAGGATAAATCAATTCACTTTGTAAAAAGACCATAAATAAGATGATGCTTTTCTGATTTTTATTTTATAATCGTCTCAAGTTTGGAGAACTTTTGGTGCAAGCCGTATGAATGATAAAGAGAGTAATGAAGTGTTTTTGGATATACAGATTTCAAATATCATACCATCTAAAAATGAGAAAGGCAAGAAGAAGGCGCGCAAGTGTCAGCACTCAAGTGCCGGCGTGCAAGTGGCAGCGTGCAAGTGGCAGCGTGCAAGTGGTAGTGCGCAAGTGGCGACATGAAAGTGTCGGCACACAAGTGTTGTATAGGCGTGCAAGTCATATTTCAAATAACATCATTTCATAAATATGGAAAAGGAAATAAAGTGGCACTCAAGTCATGGCGTGCAAGTGGTGACGTGCAAGTGGTTGTGCGTAAGTGTTGGCGTGCAAGTAGTGGTGTGCAAGTGGTGGTGAGAAAGTATTGCCGCACAAGTGTAAGTGGCGTGCAAGTCCTATTTCAAAGATCATCCAATCAAAATATGACAAAGGAAATAAAGTGGCGTGCAAGTTTGAAAGTGTCGCGCAAGTCAAGAGTGTCGCGCATGTATTGGCATGCAAGTATTGGCGCGCAAGTCTTGGCATGAAAGTCCTGGCGTGAAAGTGTATGGGAACGCAAGTCACCAAAATTCCTATAAATAGACGACTCGCCTCCTCATTTTTTAATGCTCAACACTAAAGAGAAAAAGTTAAGATCTGAACGTGCAAGTGTATAAAGTGACGCACAAGCTGAAGTGGTGCGCAAGCTGAGGATTATTTATAAAGGCACGCAAGTAGGGTGATGCGCAAGTCTGCCACGCAATTTTTGCCGTGAAATTAGAGTGGCACGCAAGTCTTCCACACAAATGTTTCCACGCAAGTGTTGCCATGCAAGTCTTCCACGCAAGTGTTTCCGCGCAAGTGTTTCCATGCAAGTCTGCTGCGCAAGTCTTGTCACGCAATTACAGGGCACACAAGTGGAAGTGGGCACGCAAGCTGTTTTTCTCCAGGGGTTCCTGCCAACTTCTGGGTAGGAAAGTGAATAATTTCTTTGAAATATTTGATTTTTGTAAGGTCATTAAGAATCCCCGATCCATTGTATTACCCTATTTGTGCGAAGAGGGAGCACACACACTATTGGATTGTTTTTAAAGTGATACACGAGTGTAAGGGTATATCCTACTCATTATATTCCACATCAAAGTATTGTTTTCTAGTGGATTGTGTGGTATTGGATTGTTTCCGTACCATACCAAGGATGTAACTACTCTTGTTGAGTAGCGAACCTTGTAAATCTTGTCTTCTTGTGGTTGTGTGTGTTCAACAGGGAAGAAACTCTTTAAAAGGAGGCGAAGGTTGTTTCAAAACGGGGAAACTTAAAAAGAAAAAGATATCACTGATTCACCCCCTCCCCCTCTCAGTGATACTTGGATCCTAACTGGAAACTTCACATACAAAACATTAAACTATAATTAATAGGGAATTATTAAGTTATAATACTACAAATTGAAATTAAATAAAAATTAATATCTAAATAAATATAAATGTCATATAATTAACAATATAAGAACTATAAAAAACCATAAGTAAATAAAACTCTACAATATTTAAATATTTATCATCAATATATTCTATGATGAATATACCATCAATAATAAATATTGATAGAATATGAAAATTAGAAATATGATAGATATATTATGTGAAAGAAGAAAATAATTTGAAAAATTAATATGTACGATTATATATAATAACAGGAGAGGAAAATATGATCATTATATAGTGCTTGAATATATGAATATTTGATATATGGTTGTTGGACATATAAGTTTTACAGATAGTTAATGCCTATATCGAAATAGTGATAATTGAAATAAAATCCTTTTTTTTTTGAAATTAATATAAATTATATATTATATATTGACATATCTAATAAATACTCAACATCTAAAAAGTAACTAAAGAAGTATAATAAGAAAAATATAGTCATTATTTACAAAAGGAAATTTTTTATTTAAGAAATAATATTTTTCAAGAAATTCATACTTGATTTAAAAGATTAATTTTAAAACAAATTATATTAGATTTCATTAAATTTATTTTATATTTAAAATCATAATTTTAGAATTATGTTATAGTTTCAATTTCATTTTTTTTAATAATATCATTTACTAAGATAAATATTGAATTGTGTTGGTATATTGTAAAATTAATAATTTACTATATTTAGTAAAGATGATTAATAGACTCATAAAAATATAAATAAATCTCTCTAATTGAAGGAATATCTAACCATATTTTTTTTCAACTTATGGGTCAATCTCGGACACTAAATGACCTTCCCAAATGATTAAATAATGATAAGTTACAAACATTCCACTCAAAATTATCAATAAAATGACCATTCCTATATCCATTCAAAAACACTTACCTTTTTTCAGTTTAATTTTGAATCCCTAAAAAAATTATTTCTAGAGTATTATCTCATGTTTTCTAGATTTTTTTCACCTGAATGAGGCCTAAATATTTCATTATGATGAATTTGTTATGAGAAGTATCCAACCATCAGTGTATGTAACTTGATATTTCTATCTTTCCCATTTATCTTATCATATATACTTCTCATAAATCTTATTAAAAACATTAATTATATATTATAATTTTCCTTTTAATTATTTAAATAAATATATTATAATCATATAACTTCATAGACTTACTCAATCATTCGTATATCATGTTCTTATTTGGGTCGGTTCGACAACCTATAAGAACAATTTCATACTATCTTCATCAATTTTATCATGGATGAATATAAAAAAATACATACCAATAATATAATATTTTATTAATTAGTTTATTATATGATTGGTTTTCTGAAATATGAACTCTAAAATAAATTATTTTTATAAAATAACAAATTATTATTGGTAAATTTAACTTAAACATGAGCATTGTATATGTTATTCTTTTAAACGAGTCATGAACTTTGTACCAAGTGAAGAATGCAAATTTTAAATTATTTTAATATAATTATTATATGGTATTTACTATTATGGATATAATAAACTTTAAAAAAATGAATTATAATCAATATCACCTTAATAAAAAAAGAATTATACAATTAAACTAACTAACTTGTGATAATCAAGTAAATTGTAAATAACTAGTATATGTGAAAAATTTAAATACAATTGATAAGAGTAAATGTTTATGGATATAATCATGCTCGTAAAATATATGATTAAAAAAATTATGTTAATTATATTGGTGGTTAGAACACATTTAAGGAAGTTGAGAGTAATGTTACAAGGATTCTCTTGTAAACATTCTTAGTTGATATTATCAAAAATAAATTTCAATTTTTGTAATTTTTATAGAAATTCCATGAGAATACCATTTTTTATTATTCTATGGTTATTTTGGGGTTTTTTATTTCTTTTTAATATTCTCTTATCACTAATTTATACTTCATCTATAATGATGGTTATAAGGGAAATGTTTTTTATCACACTTTTTTTAATGGATTATTTCTCTTCCATGACCATGTTATTAATGTTGATTTACTCATGTATTCTGCATCATTAATTCAATTTATATAATTCAATAAGTTATCTATAAATTTAATTTAACTTATTTATGATGTGGGTAAATTAATATTTTTATCTATGTTTCATTATGATTCATGCTTAGTCACTTTATCCGAACAATTATATCTTCCTTGTGACATTTCCATTAAAAACATTATTATTCTATGATTCATTGAAATACATTTTATTTCCTTTAAAATTCATTATTTTAGATCATTCACTCATAATATATTTTTATTAAAAAAATGTGAAAAAAATGTGTCTATTTCTACATAATTTTTAAAAAATTTCCCATATTCCTATAAAGAATTGTGCACCCATGTAAATACCCATATATTGTATTATCAATTGTTATTTCATAGGTTTTGTTGGTGATACACTTTCATCGAATCATAAAAACTCTTCCAATGGATGATTTAACTCTATGTCTTTTGAAAATTATTATACAAACCATTTTATTTTTATGAGATAATTTTGCTATGTTTTGATGCATTAATTTCATATTCATTTGGCACACATATGTATGATTATATAATTATATGAATGGTGAGAAAAAAATATAGTCCATTAATTCTTTAGGTAAATCATTATATCACATGTGATTACTATGCTATGATACAAGGGTGGTTAACTAAGTCCATTATGTTATAGGGCATTTGTGGTTAGCCTATTCCTCTATGATATGAATATCTTAGTGGATAACCATGACATATGATTATGATAACATATGGTTATATATGTTCCAAATTCATTTGTTATGCCATAACATTATGTTATAATTAATGTTATATATTTATGGTTCATATTCTTTTATTTATGATTTTATAATTATGTTATCATACCAATATATTCGTTTTATTCTTACTTAATTATGATCTTCATGTTGATCACCTATATTTGTATGAAAAATGACACTTTTTTAACCCTTACGGTCTATCTACGCACACCATTTTCGTATTTTTTCCATTCTTGATGAAATTAATTATAATACTATATATGATATTCTTATAAGGTACTCAAATTTGAATACTTTTTTGAATAAATGTACATCATATTGTAAAATAATGTTTTTCTGTATGTAAACTCCAATAACACTAAACCTCCAAGTTTCAAAAGTTTTATTTTTTAGTGATTTGTAACATAAAATAATGAATAATGATGTAATATGTATGTTTGTAATGGTAGGATTATCTCAGTGAATGTAGAGTATGTTGTTTTTATGCCAGATATATCTAAATTAATGTGGATAAATAAATAACCTATGGATCTGAAGTTGAAAGAGGATATTACGTTATTAGTGATTTATAATAATAAAATGTCAATTAATAATTCAGTAAATCTAGATGAACACTCTTGATTGAATCATATTTATATCGGGAAAAATTTTAATATGGAAAAAATTAAAATTCATATTCTCAAAGAATAAGTTTGTTTCTAGAAAATAAATAGTATAGGATGTGTTTAGTAAACTATTTATAAAAGATGCATCTCAAAAACTGAGGTTGATGGTGGGAGTGGAAGAGATATTACCCAAATACATTTGAATATATGACGTGTTTTGTGATATATCATATAGTATGATATTGTTATATTGTTACATCTGACATACATATTGTAAAAAGATTTTTTTATATAATTTAATGTATATCATTCATTATGATATGAGTATATCATTGTAATGACCTGGCCCATGGGGATATCCAGACCATCAGATGGATGGGCCACCACAACCTAAATCCCACTTCTTAAGCTAGGGGCTTGCAACAAAATCCAAGAAGGCATGACATAAATGGGAGGCCTTCTCATTGTTTATGAATATTCCTACACCCAAAAGTATCCACACAATAGTTTATTGGAATAATAAAAGGATTGTAACATCTAGGGTAAAACCATGTCTGAAATAACATCTAGGTAATAGAATCAAAGTATAATAGAAAAAAAATCATATTTAAAAGGGAAAAATACTCACCCAACAAAAAATAATGTCCCAAGTTTACAATAAATAGAATAGAAAATGGATGAGAGAGCACAGATCCTAATCTCCAAGATCGTCAACCATATGCAGTGTATTCACCCAAATATCCTTGTGATATATAGAAATCACCATTGATCAACCAATTTTATTTATAATACATGACATGTGTGGGAAAAAATAATGCAGTGTTTAGTATATATTTATCGTGAAAGATTTCTCGAAAATCAAATGGGGTAATAGAATGATAAAGTATAAGTTTTCAAATCAACCCAAAGAAAGAGGGAAATTAAATCCTTCAATATATATATATATATATATATATTTTACCCTAAAAGAAACATATATTAAAGATAAATGGGAACTATATCCCACATCATAGCCCAGGTTGATGAGTCAGCCAATAGTAATAAACGGTCTTTGTTTAATGCCTAGAATATTGTGTATCCATCGAGGAAACTGTTTGGAGGATCCAAACCATTCAAATGTACTACATATTCAAGGGGTAATAGTCTAAAAATACAGTCCCATGACATAGTGTGTGAGGGGGTTCCACTCGATACGTAGAGGAATCATTCCCTAGTCCTTCATAGGGGGAAACTCAATAGGTCAGGATGCATTCCCTAATCTGTCAGGGTGTTCCAATCAGCAGGTAAATGACCCATTCTCTAGTCTGTTAGGGGGTTCCACTCAGTAGGTAGATGAATTGCTCCCAAATCCATGAGGTGGTTCCAATTAGTAGGTATAGGAACCATTCACTATTCTATTAGGGGGTTACACTCTATAGGTAGAGGACCCAAACCCTATTCAGTTAGCGGGGTTTCACTAAATAAGTATAACACCCAATCCTGATTCTTTCGAGGGGGTTCCACTCTCTAGGTAGAGGACGCATGCTCTAGTCTTTTAGTGGGGTGTCACTCAGAAGGTATAAGACCCACATCATGGTCTACCTGGGGGTTTCATTTAGTTGGTAAGAGACCCACACCCTGATTCCAAAGGGGGTTCCACTCAAACTAGTGTAAGAAGTTTGGGAGACTACACACTAATGCAATAGGGGGTCTCCAACCTTGGAATATCTCTAATGATTCTACCTAATCACTTTCATCAAAAAAACATTTCTTTAATAAGTGTTATGCTTTGAATATTCTATGGAATATCATAAAATCCACTATCAAGGGTACCATCATGTTATAAATGGAAAATTTCTCAAGATATGATACTTTTTGGCCAAACTTTTTGTCCAGCTGAAGGAGATATTCAAGGTGGATTTTAATCATAGGGGTGCATGTGATATATGGGGTCCACAAAACATATGGTCCACCCAAATACCTAGACATGTTCACCTCTAGAAATTTCTTAGAGGCCATGACACCGTACATGGAATGTATGAGTCACACTTGGTCATGGTCATGCCCATGATCGTTGGGTTTTCTCTTGTACATGTTCATTCCAAAGTATAGATATGTTCCCATGTACTCCCAGAGTACATGGTGTGTCTTACCACATGGGTTCCTGGTCGTGTGAAGTTACCACATGTCTTATCCACCTGAGGATTTTCATAAGGAATTTGGGCCTAGCCACATAGTGTGTTTTTCTTAACTCTACCTAAAACCCCAGTGTCACATCAAGGGGGATACATGCCATGTGTTATTTTGAGTTACGTGGTGTGTTGTTAGGAATATTCCAAACTCCTGACATTCCTCTAAATTCCATTAAGATCCTACCTTTCCATTACTATTCCTGCTAATTCACCACCCATAATCGAAGTGAAAATCCTACAACCTTCAATTCTCTACCTATGGAGGTGGTAAATCGAATCCTGATAACCTATGGTGGTCTTTCTTACATCTCTTTCATATTATGTCACCTGTCTTTATCCTATATAATATATCTGTAAAAATTTATCACCATTAACCCACAATGAATCTTGATTCATCAATGAATCACAATCCCAATCATCATTGGAAAACCCACCAAAGAAATTGGGGGTTTTATCACTCTAGAATATTTCCAAGAAAAGTCAAAATGTAACCTCATAGGCCAACGATGAAGAAAAAAATAATAATGATGGGGTAAAGGTAAAATAAAAAGGGTGATAAGAATCATTGGATAAGATTTATAATCTGATGACTAAAAAGTAGGTGATCCATGTTGAGATCATTGAAATAAAATTATAAATTTAGTGAAATAACTTAATTCATCAATGGGATCAGGTTAAGGATATGAAAACATCGATTTAAAGATATATATATATATACATATATATATATATATCCATGATCAATATTTAAATCAATGATGGAAACCAAAATTAAAGATCCCTAACTCAATTTTTGATAAATAATTTGAAAATGACTTATCCTCCTATGATATGGATGATATGTTGTGTCCGATGTCTATCGATCCACCCCAATCTTGTTGTTTTTCATCATCTTATCTGGATTCACCAATGAAAAATGATTTAAAACTCCTCTCAAATCTCATATGGTTTATGTGTATAAATATTTGTAAATAATCATAAGAGGGGTTTTCAATAGTATTTTAATTATTTCATTTAATAAAATAACTAAACCATTTATTTCTATATTTTAATTAAATGAACCCACCAATGATTTCTTCTATCGGATGATCAATGTTGAAAAACCTTAGGTTACTCCTAGGGTAAAAATCATTTTTCGGAATCAAATGTGGTCTTGGATTTTTTATTTAATGATTTTTTTCAATATTCATTCCATTATTCTCAAAAAACTGAATAGGCGTGATATTAATATAATTAATAATTTAATATTATCAATTACAGGATCACCAGGGCTTGAAATGTCATTTCGAATCAACACATGGCTCTAAAAATATTTTTTAATATATTTCAATATATTACAAATAAAAATAACATGGTCACTACATTATTCCCCCTCAACGATTTTACTCTCCTAAAAGTACAATCTATTAAAAAAGGTGTGGATACAGATCCCACATCTGGATCTCCCCCTCCTAGGATCTCTCTTGCATGCCCCTATACTGCCATAACAAATGTACCCATGGAATGGTCTATACTTGCAGGATCCTATATGGTCAATCCAGGATCTCCAATGGATAATCCATGAATTTGATTCCACTTTCGATGTCCATCTCATCCCATTCAATGATGTTCACAATATCACACACATTTTTCCTCAATTGCGACATATGGAAGAAATCATGTACCCAATACAAATTTTGGGGTAAATCTATGTGGTAAGAAAAATCAACAACCCTCTGTAGGATCTCAAATTCCGTGATGAGCCTGAGGGATAAATTTCTTATTTGGCCAAACCTCAAAAATTATATTCATATAGAGATTCTGAAGAAAATACGGTCTCCCTACAGAAACTCCAAGGGCCTACGACATTGATCTGCATGAGATTTCTATCAGCTCTAGGATATCCCTACCTTCTCATAGATCTTATAGACATTCTCCATCATCACTTGAACCATCATTTCCTAACAAGAGATGACTTTAGAATCTCATCCCAGCATAAGGGTGACAAGATGGTTCTCCTATAAAAGTCTTCAAAAAGTGTCATGTCGATCATGGAGTAATAGCTAGTTTTATAATAAAATATTATAAATTGAAATCAATTATCCTAGCATTGAAAAAAGTCTAAAACTATTAAGATATCCTTTAACACCTAATAGTACACTCAGTCTTCCAATCTATTTGGTATTAAAACACAAACACAAACTCAACCACAATTATATCATAAATTCTTTTAGTATGCCTCTCTAAAAGTATGATATAAATCATGCATCACATATGGGGATAATAATTAAGGGTACCCTATATAGTAAGAAAATCTCCCACACATACAACTATCTCAGACTCTCCACTGAACTATACTCTCTAAACTAAAGGAAGTGTGTTAACTTCATAATTAGGTCTACAATCACCCAGACAGCTTTGTGGTCTCTCGTTTTTGGGGTATCCTTTTTTATAATTTCCATGGATATATCATCCCAATTCAACTTTGGGATCTTGGTAGGATATTTAAAACCTCTTGGAACCTAGTGATCTATCTTCACTTTCTTACATGTGATATAATAATATAAAAAATCATCCACACGCCACCTCATGTCATCCCACCAAATCTGGAGCTGATTTTTCTTGGACATCTTCCATAGACCATAATATACATCCAAAGGAAAAGTGTGAAACCCTCTCATCACCTCCTCTCACATCACAACTGGAACCACTATTAATCCATGTAAAAGTATGATGTGTTACCTTACATTAGAAAATTCATCAGCGGAATCTCCAATAGATATATTATCATGAATAACCTCATAATCTATATCTCCCAACTAATCCTCCATCACAGACTACAAAAGTAGAGGAGTCAACACCATAAACTGAAAAAAGCTACACCCCTATCCACAATCAGGGTTAGCTACTAATATAGAAAATATTTTCATTAATTTTACAATTAATTTAAAAGTTTTAAATCCCCCCAAAGTATTATTTGAAGATAATTTTCAAAATTTTATTATTTTAGCGGAATTTGAGCTTCATCTGAAAAATGGATCATTTTTTATTTTTAATAGTTCTAAATTACTTCTATATTTTTTCAATAACATTTTTACATAGATGGAAATTTTTAAATTATTTATTTTTATTATTCTATACATCATGGCCATTATTTCAACCTTTTGGACCCAAAGATAAATTTTCCATATGCAAGCTAAAAATGAGTTCACAAATTGGGCCATGCAAAATATTCACAAATGTGAATATTTTTGGTCTTGGGACAATATCCCATAATTGTAGGGGCAAAATACTCTTAAATTTGGAGGTTCAATGCGAAAGGCAATGAATAAAAAGTTTTGATGTAGGTTTACACACGTTAAGGGGCTAATTTAAAGTCCATTAATGCAAGGGAAACAAGAGATTTAGAATATTGAGATTCTTCCCAGATAGAATAAATTATCATAGTAAAAAAAGATATAACTGTATCTAAACTTGTCCAAATAAGCTCAAATTTGGAGAGGAGATGCAGAAGACAATTATGAACAACATTCGTGAAGGACTCCACACATGAATAGACAACATACTCAGACTAATACACATCATCTATCGAGGAGAAATTCTAGCCTATAAAAGGAGGATAACACCTCATTACCAAATCTTTTTTATCCATCCATTTCCATATTGGAGGCCAAAGAGGAAATCTCCACCAAGGGAGGCTAGATACTTTACCATCATCTCCCTCTCAGTTTATTCTTCTTATTTTTTTAATTCATTATTCCTCCTTATTCATCTCGATTAACATTACCATGGTGGGAGAACATTTGAGTGATTGAGGAAGGGTTAGTTTTCTATGATATAATAATTGAGTTCTTGGAATAAATTGAATGAAACATATTTCTCAATTATGAGATGCTATATTCAATTTCATAGTGATTTTTTTATTATCATGTATGATCAGATTTGGTTTTCAATTCGGTTATTTTTTTTGCCCACGGTTTATTATCACCCTTCACTTGGTTCTAGTTTATATACGATGGAATAGACCAGGGCTTAATGGTGAAGTAGTTGATGATTGTCATAATGTGTGAAAGGGGAAATGGATGCTATTTATTATTTAGGATAAACAAGAACCTATTGGTTATTTCCCAATTCATTTAAGGATATTCAATGCAACTCTTTTACGCATGGATGGAGAGTATACCGAACTAAGATCTTGGTAAGGTTTTCTATCACCATCACCCTCTAACCAAGGTAGTGAGATAAAACGATCGTCGAATATCATTTTAATTAAATTATAAGATGATGATTGAATGAAATAGAACAATGATAGAATTTCAATTAGAAAACCAAACCGTAAATTATCACCCTTATCATATCATAGTTATCATTCACTTTAAATTTTAATTCCATTTTAATAATTTTCTTAATTTTTTTCTTTTATTTCATTTTTTCCAAAAACTAATAATTTTTTAATACAATATTTTTCCTTTAATTTGAAAAAATAGACAATCTATATTTTATGCATTTCTCTATGGGAGACTACCTATAGTTAATTACTATACTATAAATTGGTAATATGAAATATTATTTCCACCCCCCATGATAGGTGTGCATCAGCTACAAAGAAATCAACTTATGAAATGGATTCTCCACTAAATGAGAATGACACTTCCTTATAAGGGCATCTGCGACCATGTTTCCCTTCTGAGGAGTATAGAATATCTCAAATTCATAGTCCTATAGTAACTCTAACTAGCTTCTTTGTCACAGGTTTATATCTCTATGTGTTAAGATATACATCATACAATGATGGTAAAAGAACAAAAATTAAGATATCTATTATAAGATAGTGTCTCTACATCTTCAGATCTAGGACTACTGCTACCTACTCCAGGTCATGAGTTGCGTAGTTCTACTCGTGGGGTCTCAACTTCCTTGACCCATTTTTAACAAACTCTTACCCTTTATTAAAACATTGTTTATCCAAGATCTAGAGGCATCAAAATACAATATGAACTCCACATCCACCTCTATTTGATTCAAAATATGTGCACTAGTCAACCTCAACCTAAATTGTTCGACTACTCTCTAACACTACATGACCTAGGAAAATAACTCCCCATTACATGCCAGGGTGGTAAAATGGGATGAAATACTAGAAAATTTAGCCATAAACCTCATGTTGTACCCCTCCAATCCATAAAAACTATGAACCTATGACACACACTTCAGTGGATCCCATGAAATAACCACTCTAATCTTCTCCACGTCTATAACTAATCCATGATAAGATATGAAATTACCAATAAATTGATCCTTACATATCCAAAACTGGAACTTTGATATATTAATATAGATCTAGAGCTATCAAATTATGTCTAGGAACATCCCCAAGTATTATGCATTCTCCTCATATTACATAGAGTATATGAGTATTCCATCAATGAACACAACCAAAAATTAGTCCAAGTAAGGCTAAAAGATCTAGTTCATCAGATCCATAAAACTTGTGGGGGAATTCATCACACTAAAATGGGTCACTAAGAACTCATGAAATCTATAGCAACATTACAATGAAAAATTCTTAATATCATCCTCAATGACCTTAAACATGTGGTAGCCATACCTGAGATAGATCTTTGAGAACCAAATCATGACATGCAACAGATCAAATACATCATCAATTCTATAAAATGGGTACTTATTATTTATTTTAACATAGATCTAAGAATTATAATCCATAAAAATCATAAAACTCTAATCCTTATTTTTTCACAAAAAAACAAGAGATTATTAGTGGGATACACCAAGTCTGATAAAAAACATCTCTCGAGGTCCCCCCAACAATACCATTAACTCAAAGAGCGTGATAGGGGCCATCTTATGTGGAAAAAAAGATATTAGAATGGCATCAGGGTGCAATTTGACACAAAATACAATAACCAATGTCAGAGGTAGTCCTAAAACGTCTTTAGGGAAGATATCTATAATGTCCACCACTATTGAAAGAATCCAGAAATTAGAATATCTTGTTACTCCAAGGGATTAACATTCTTATTAATGTTTGATGGGATACAACCTCATATTTTCAAGACCCTCTCACTCATATATGATATCTATCCCATCCACAAAGGACACTCCCATCCCAAATGTCCAAAAGTATATGACCCTCCTACAATGAAAATCAATCTAGGGTTCAACCACGAACAGTCAGTCCAACCCTAATATGAGATCATGAGGTTTCTTCATGGTGAACAAGTGATCCCATGTGAATCTCTCTCAATAAAACTAAATCGTGAACTACTAGTAGATAATCTATATCAAATAATCATAACAATCATAAACCTCTAGAAAAAGTTTTTATGTTAAGGTATAAATGTGGAGATCTATCTCTCACACAAGGGATATAGAAATGAAATATTTAATTAGCCACATGTCTACAAGTGTTGGAGAAAGTGTATAATAAACATAGATCATACATTATATCATCTCATGAGCTTCCATGTCATAAGACTCCATATACTATACATTCATGTGACCCCAACCACCACCTCCCTAAGCTCGGTGTTGTTCTCCTAGTAGTTATGGTTAAAGTGGATCATAGAATCAACCTACACTAGTGCCCCCTCCTCCTAAATCCCCACCTTAACCTCTCCTAGTAACACATCCTTGGGGTTAATGCTGGACTTACCTCAGAAAACCCTAAAAATGACACTTCCTCTATTATAGTGGTCCATCCACTACCTATCTTCCATACAAAACATATTGGGTTGGTAAATCACATGCCATGTGATTTTGGTATCACATGCATAACATCACCCCCACCCCACCCTATAGGGATACCTAGTCCTCTCTTTGAACACTACACTACATGTCCATGAAACTAATACTATAAATGGAGAGGTAACCTATTCTAAAATCATAATGATAAGAACCTATTGGAAACTGTAAATGACTCATCCCCATGACATTCCTTATCAGCTCTAGTGGTATGAAATACCTCATATAGGAATATCTCTATCACCAATATATGCTCAAACCCTCTGTAATGGGTGGGAATGCACACGTGAATTGCACAAGATTAGATGTATCTGTGATAACCCTGATCAAGAATCCACCCCCAGAAGTTACCATCCCACACCACATCAGGGGAGTACCGCATAAGTTCTGTGAACCTTTCTCCATAATCAGAAACTAATATAATTCCCTTTTTCTACTCTAGAAACTCTTAAATCAGAACTGAGTCAATGAATGAGGGATAATACTAATCATGAAACATAATATCTATATTGGTCCATGAGAGTGCCATCTCATCATGATTCTATGTGAATATACTCCACCAGAACCCTACTACTCCAAATAAATGATTAAATATCATCACAAACATATGATCGTTCAGAGTCCACACACGCATGAAGTATTGACTCACTATTTCATTAAAATCCTACACTACCTGGGAGTCGGGATTTCCATGTAACCTCAGTGGACTCTGGTCCTAGAACTCATGGAGTACACTAATACCACATTCATCATCAGCATGCTATGCCAGTACATTATACTTCTTGATGGGTGGGGGTGATGATCCCTTCCCACATAGAGGAAATATCTCATTAGATATCCCATGAAATAAGTCCTCATCAATCATCGAATCATCATCAAAATCTTGAATTAGTAACATAGTAATATATCTTCACATAAGAATCCTAAAAGTGATCAAGACGTACTGTAGTAAGACGAGGATATATATATCAACGATTTAACATAATATAGAAATTCAAAGGAACTGATCATATATGATGCATGTACCATGTTCCCTACAACTAATGTCTCAATATTCATAGTGGTAAAGTAGGTATTCTGATTTCTATTGTATGGATATGTCTGCCCCTACAATAACACTAGATTTATTATCCTAAATTCCACACTCAAGAAACTCTAAAATTGATTCCCTAAGTTCTAAACCAACCCTCATCATGTGTCTTTCTCTATATAAATACAATTGTGTACCACGTCTGATGCCACTCTATAATGACCCGACCCATCCGGGCCCTCCTAAATAGAATAAGATCAGGCCGCTACAGCCCCATGCCCACCTCTATAGTCTAGGGGATAAAAAAAAGTTTTGAGAATTCCTAACATAAATATAAATCCTTATCCGAGTGTACATATATATATGAACCCAATAATGTACATGAAACAATACATAGGAATAATAAAATGGGAAATAATATCTAGATGAAAACCATGCATGAAATAACAACTATTGAATTCTATTAGATTACAACATAAAATAAAAAAATCTTAAAGGTGATAAATCTATATCCAATCATAAATAAGGTCCAAACCTAACAACAAATGTAATACAAAATGGATGAGGGTTCTTAGTTCCTAATCTATAATCCCATCCATCTTACATGGTCTATACACCCAAGTATCACTATGCTACACTAAAATCAATGTTGATTATATTTAATATTCATAAAGAAAAACATGTGTAGGAAATTACAATGATGAGGTGAGTATATACATACCTAGTATGATGCCCTAAAAACTAAAGGGGTCAAAATAGAGATATGATACAAGTGGTCAGCTAAAAAATGAAATAAGGGGGAAACCCATCAACATTTATATATATTCTCAAAAAAATAAACCCATATGAGATAGAAATTGGATCACCATCTCATATCCCATCCCAAGTTGACAAGTCTACCAACTCCTCCAAAGAGTCCATCTATAATGCCTAAAATCTCATGTATCCATGTTGGTAACAATGTGTAGGACCAAATCCTGTTCATTGATCGATGTTGTTGAGGGGGAACAATATAAAAATAGAGGATCCACTCCCTAGTATGTAATGGGGTAAAACTCGGTACATAGAGGACCCACATCCTACGCTGGTAGGGGGTGGCACTCAGGAGGCCGAGAACCAATTCCCTAGTCCTTTTGGGGGAGGGGGGGGAGTACACTCATTAGTTAGAGGAACCACACCTAATTTTTTCAAGGTGGTTCCACTTAGTAGGTATATGACACATGTACAAGCCCATCAATAGGGAGCTACTAAGTAGGTTGTAGACTTGCACCCTAGTCTGTTAGGGGTTCCACTCAGTACATAAAGGAAACATGCCATATTCAATATGTGTGTGACACTTAGTAGGTAGATGAACCATTAACTAATTACTTATGGGGCACCAATCAAACTAGTGCAAAGAATAGGGGGTCCCACACCCTGATTCAACATGGGGGTTTTTAACCTCAAAATCTCTCTGTTGAAGTTATCTGATCACTAATATCTCCAGGACTTTCTTAAAGAAGTTTCATGCACATAGAATAACACTTCATTACTCTAAATACACTATGAAGTCCACTATCATGTTCTAAAAAAATAGTGCTCATGATAGGCTACTCATGGTCCCAAATATGAGTCAAGGTGAATAAGGTACAAAAGTTGGAAGTTTCACTTAGGGGAATATATAGTGTATGGGGTCTACACGATGTGTGGTCCACCTCCACTAAATGAATTTTTTTATCCCCTATAAACAACTAAACAGACATGTCACCATAAATTGTGTGTAAGTTTCAGACATGGAATGTCTCATCCACCTAGTTCCTACTCATGTGATCATGTCCAATCATGTGTTTGATGGATTTTTCATGTGTACCTATCTAAGTACTAGGATGGTCCCTGGTACTGACATGTTCATATTTACTCCAATCATTCATGATATGTCCTCCAATATAGGGTCCTTACCATTTTTAGTTATCACAGATCTTGTCCACCTGTAGAGGGTCACATAGTGTGTGGGAATTAACTCTATCCAAAACCCTCACGCCATAGCTTGGGGGATGCATATCATATGTTCTCTCAAGTTACATGGTGTGTAGTTTGTAATATTCTTGACTACTAGATTTCATTCATGTGTCATCCAAATATAGCATTGTTTCCATGATCCCAACTGGTTGACTACATGAAATCTAAGATTAACACCTTCGACCATTGATTGTTAACCTTCGGCCTCTAGTGACAGAAAATTAGATCTCAATCTACCTCAGGTGTCCGTTGCACATAATGTGCACCTACCATCACCCATCATCATACCTGATCTCATATCTATGTAAAATAATCACCATATTAACATAATAAATCTAAATACAACAAAAAATTACCATCCAAATCATGGTTTTCACAACCACCATGAACCCTGGGGTTTGATCACACTCGAATATTTCCTAAAAAAGTTGGGTTGTGACCCCATAGGACAACAGAGAAGAACATGATGAATGATGGGGGGAATCATAATAAAAAGGGTGATAAACATCATTGTCTAACTGTTGTTGTCCAAAAATTTAAAAGTGAGGAATCCAGGGTTACATCATGGCATAAAAATAGAAAATTGCAAAAAAAATATTTCATCAATGGGATCATGTTAATTGTGGTAAAATGTAGATAAAAAGTAGATATATAAATATACATGTGCTCAATATTTTAATAAAGGGTGTAAATTGTAATTAAAGTGCCCTACCTATATTTAAAATCTATCTTTGGTGATGAAAACATTCACTATAAAATAGGATGATCTGTTATATTCATTTTCTGTCAATCCACCTTGATCCAATTATTGTCTGTCATCTGATCTCGATTATCAAATGAGGAATGATCTAAACCTCCTCTTAGATATGGAAAGGGTTATTAGGCTAACCCCTATAAAATCATTATATGAGGGTATTTATGGAGGATTTAAATTAGGTTATTTAAAAACAATTAATTAAACACACCCACCAAAATCTATCTAAACCAAACATCTGATGCTAACAAACCTAAGGTTTTTACAAGTGTAAAACCCACATACGTAAATCAACCAGGGTCATGGATTTCTAATCATGGAATCATTTCAATATTTATTCCATTATTTCTAAAAAACTTCATGAATGTGATATTAATATATTTGATATTTTTATAATATAAATTTTGGGATATCATAGTCTTGGAATGTCACAGAGTCTTATTGCATACCTCTAAAAATATTTTAAAAATATATTTTAAAGTGTTTCATGGAAAAAATAGGGTAACTATAATCATAGTGATTCTATATTTTCCTATATTAATGTATGATATGATACATCATAATAATCATGGAATCAAAATATATGATTCGTAGTGGTGTTTATGATTATTAATGGTAGTGAAACACTAAAAAAATAACATTTTAATCAATTAAAACTAATTTATACCATTGATTGAACACCTCACAAGGTGAAACATTAGAAGGAATCATTTTACATGTGTTAAAAAACATTAGTAACTAATGGTATTTAACCAAATATTTCATAATGTATTAGTAAATACATAGGTTTAGGGATTTCTCATGTATCCTATATAAAAGAGGATTATCTATTAGATTTGAAGTATGTACTCTTAAGCATAATATTTTATTATTTCCTCTATAAAATTACAATACGTATATCTAATAAGTTACATCCTTGACATAATTATTTATTTTGTTTATATTTTAATTTGTTTTTTTCTTCTATTGGGGTATAAGTTTAAAAAAATATGTTATTTATGATTTTTAAATTTTAGGTTTTAGAATAATGATGGGATTGAAATCTCTCTGGAGTAATGTATGTCTTGGTAGAGGTTCATTGTGTTAGACTTCCTACTAGCATGGAGGTTTATGGCTTTTCATAAAATATGAGGGTTTGTTATTTGACACTCCAAGATTAATCTTGTTGGGATTGCCTATTTCATATAGATAAAATATTATATATGAAATAGTTTCCAATATCATACTCATATAAATCAGTTGGGTATGTTTGAATATATTTGGCTATAAATTTGTGTTATAACACAAGCTATGAGTTATGAAAAGAGTTTTATACCGATATATTTTATACATGTTGATTTGGTAGAAGGAATAAGAATAAAAACAAAATCATTATAATCATTCTTACATGTTATGGGAATAACATGAGATAATATTGTGAGACTAAAATCCCCTTTTAAATAATTGTATGCATTTTATTACTTCCATAGAAAGTGCATATCAACACCTTGATCATTAAAATAGGTAGGTTTCTTCAAAGTAAGGTTCCCATGGGTTATCATATATTAATAAAGGTAGAAAGTGATAACCCTAATTGGTAGGTAACCAAATTACTCAATGATTTTTGAGTTAAAGTTAATTTGGAAACCCTTATGAATGATATGAGAGGAATGGTTTTGAGTATTTATTTTTAATAGACTAGTCAAAGAGTTATCTAATCAACAATCTATGATACATATATTATATAACCAGTATATGGGTCTACATAAATAGGTATGTGATGAGAGGAATGCAAAAGAGGAATAATTTAATAGTGAAATATGGATCTTGGACCAAAAATAATTATGATTATTTCAAAATGTGATATCATTTTGGTTAGATTACATTTAGTAAAAGTCCTTATTAAATGAATTTAAGAAAATGTAATCACAGGAAAAAATAATTTTTAGTAGATATAATGGAAACATCATCATCATTATGTTTAAATTTAAGATCTATCAGGGAGAAGGAAAAACATAATAGAATTAATTTCCTTAACTAGTTTTCAAACATTAGAATAGTTCTCAAACAAGAAGGAAAGGTCTTTGAATTGGAGAGAAACCCCTTCTAGAGAAACCTAATGTGAATTACATTATAGGATTAGACCTAAATACTTATGAAATACATTCTAGGGATTCTGTATAAATCTTTACTCTCATTTATGTGATTATAGAACCAAAATTGAAAAAGAAACATGTGAATATGGTGGCATATAAGATCATAGAAAACATGAAAATGATATATAAAAAATAATGCATGTTTGATAGGTATAAGATGTTAAATAATATCTTTCAGTGAAATATAGAATAAGGTAAATTATTCTCTCCTCATGTACTCAATATGACTGGGTATAACAACCACATGGAGAGACTGGGATCACAACCTGGGATTGATCTGTCGATACAATTCATTCATTAATAACTATTATAATGGGTTTGAATGTTTATTGGTAATATTAATATAAATTATTTCAACAAAATTTTACCTAATCTCGTCAATTTGTAAAGGATTATTGTGAAATACGTGAGAGATCTAGGATTAAGTGTTATATTTTTGGTGCAAATGGAAATAGGTAAAAGTATTAGTGAAAAGGATAAGAAAAGAAGTAATTAAGAGTCCTAACCTCCATATAATCCAAATAAATAGGAATAGGTTAGTGTTGTTAGTAGGGAAAACATGTTCATTGTAGAATAAATAGTCCCAAATACATAATGGGTTATAGGAAACTCTATGGGGAGTCTATGTTAGATAGTAAATAAAATTAAATTCTTAACTTATAAAGGGCATATAACGAAAATTATATTTTTCATAATTTTTATAAAGGTACATGATTATAAAATTTATGAATGACATATGATAAAATTATTATGTTTGAATTTTCCTAGTGTAAAAATGTGATGCAACATCAATGTGTTGAATGTATTGGATTATTTGAATATTGATTGTAGTAGAATAAAGTTTTATTTTTATTATTATCTTGTTAAATTATTATATGATAAGAAGTATTTTTATAAATAATGTATTTTATTACTATATGAGTTGATTATTTTGATACAAATAACTGTGAATTATCTAAATTTTATAATATATCTTAGAATAATGAAGTCTTATTTTGAGAAAAATACTCCTACAAAAATAATAATATATATGATGCTTACAAAACTGTTCATTTGTTTATTTTCCCACTAATAGAAATAACCGTAATTTCCTATCTTATAAGAGATTTTTTTTACTTAGAGATAATATTAAAATAATATAAATTCTATATGGCCATAAATATTATGTTTAGACCAGGAGGGGTTCAATGTTAACAAATAAATTATATACCAATCAAAATAAAAATTTAATGAAAATTAATATCCTCAATGGGATAGGGTATGTCAGTAAATGATTAATGTAAATATTTACATTACTTACCGATACACTTCATGGAAGGTTTTTGATGACATGTAATTCATAAATGATTATGATCATGAACTTAAAAGAGTTATATATAGTCTACACATGTTATTAACATCATTAAATTCAATGGTCTCAAGTAAATGACCTTCAATACATTTTCAAATAATAGAAAATTTATAATATGATTTCAATGCCTCTGAAAATTTCAATCACAATTTCTTCATATATGTTACTCACTAAAGATTTTATTATACGATTTTATCATATGGTCCCACAACGACATGTCTAGAATTACCTAGTGATAATGAGATTAATAAAATCCAAAAAACATATAAAATATCTTGCTAATATATCAGTCTATCATATGTGATATGAAGAGACATTCACTTATACATGGTTTTGAAAAAAATTAGTAATGGGGTTTAAGAATATACAATGTGTCATCAATATATAGGTCAATTTTAACTTTATTATACATCCATGTCATTTTATATATTATATTAATTTTAATGATAATTTTCCTTTCAAAGAATATTTTTTTACTTACCCCTAAATGATGTTCCTCATTTATAATTGTACATAATAAATAGATTTTATGATTAAAATCTGTAAGATTCATGTATCTAGATATAAAATATTCACATGAGGCAAAAAATTGGTTTAGTGCACTAGATTACCCATGATGTATACCACATTGAGTTTTATACAATATTCTATTAATATAATAAGTGTGAATGCCTTTTTATGATTAATCTATGTACCAATGGTTGGTGGAAAAAATTAAATGATAACATTAATACATAGATAACTTTCATATAAAGTCATTGAGTTTGAGATAATTTTGGGTTTTTTAGCTTGTTACTATCATTAGTTAGATCATTAGTAATACGGGATTTTCATCTCATATGAGGAGTGTGGTATCTAGGGAATTGATTATAATAGACTAAGAAAATTGATTTATATACATAAAAGTTCTTATAGGACACACTTATCCACATTGATGAGGTGATCATTATGTACAGATATAAAATATGTATGTCATGTGATGTGTTCATCATCCTTTTCATTCCATGCACAATTAATTGAGAATATATGAAAAGTATATATAATATTTTTATATACTATGACCCATAGTTAATTTATATTTTAGAAAAAGGGATTATATGATTATTCATGTTTCTATATTATATAGATTGTGAACAATGGTTTAGAGATACCTGTGTTTGAAAAAGATCACAAAAGATAAATTCATAAATTGAATAGAAAAAATACTTATACAAAGTCTACTCTTTACATAAATTTATGTATTTGGTAATTCATATTTTTAATCAACAATACAAAGGATCATGGGGTTACATTTTTTCGTTGACCGAATGGGGATTGTGTTTAAAAAATATTATATACTTACTTTAGTAGTTTTTAGTGTTTTTGTAAAAGGCAATTTGAATGTATTTTCACAAGTTATTGTATTGGAAGTGATATATGGTGAAATTTATGATATATTTCCAAAAATATTTTTGAAAATATCCAAAAATAGTTTTTTATATTGTTTCAAAAGTTGTTGTATATGAAATAATATAAGCTGAAATGGAGTAAATATTTTATTTCATTACTGTAAGTGGGAAATTGAATGATATGTGATAGAAATATAGTCACATATAACGTGTTTTAGGTTATATAATGTAGTAATATATGGGTACGTCCTAAGGTATGACATAGAAATTGAAAAAAATATTATAATACAATTTTTATTATATCAATCCATAGGATATAGAGGTATCATATTGGTTCTACCTTAGCCGACTACATTGTATGATGGGACGCATTTTGAGGAACTGTAAATCAAAAAATAGGATTCATTGTTGTGTCTATGAATATTAATGGTTGTGGAATGATAATAAATTATCATTAAAATATTCCAAACCCATTTTTGTTATTTATTGAATGTTTTATAAGATGAATCATTGGGAGGAAGTATTTGGTTATGTGTTATAAAAAGTTTGTAAGTGAAGGAATGCACATGTATATTTTATTACATATGTTTAAATTCCTAGGATTTTGGATAAACATTATGAAATATAAAAATGTTTTGTGGACATGATACTTTTAGTGTTCACTCTCAAGAAATATATTTTTTGATTCCACTTCCTCTTGAAGCCCGCTTCCTTTTTCCTCCATTAAATATTTAGATAGTAGCATAAAGTTATGTTAATATGGAATTTCATAAACTTTTTGGTTGATCAGTACAACCCATGGATAAACCATGTATGGAAGAGTAAATTTTCTATTCTTAGTGATATTCATCAACTACAGATTGAATAAAACATTAGCTTTGAATTTTGGTTTAAGGTGTTTGTCTTTAATTTATAGTTTTTATAGTTTCAATTTAAATTTATAGGTATTATTGGGATTTATGTTTTCTAATGTTTTATAAAATGTTTATTACGTATTAATTAATATTTATAAACACAATTGGACATTCAACATTTATATTCTAAATCATAATGTATTATTTCATATTCCCTTCTCTTATATTTTCTTTGTATTGTTCTTGTAAAATTTGTATAATAAAAACATAAATAAAAAGAATAATATTTTCCTTATGGGGGATAAATTACATATTAAGGGGTTATATAATTATTGGGAGTTTTTAAAAACATAAAAATTATTAGTCCTTGTTACATATGTTACTATATGGGTCTAATGTTTTTTTAATATCATTAATTAAGGTTCTAAAATTCCCTAATGTGTTTGTTGAGTATTTTTATGTCAAAAAATATTGGAAGATATACATAGATAGTTTTTATGGTATGAAAAAATTAGTATAATTCAATAAGTAAATTTATGTTTCTCTTATATATATATATATTTATTATTAGTGATTATCATTATTAATTATATAGAGTATTCATAGGTAGACATTGAATTATTGAGTAGTGATTCATTATTTGATGTGAGGTTTATTTAGGTTCAATGTTTTATAAAAAAAATTTAAAGGGGGTGATTTTTACAATGAACAAAATATTAGTGTAAATTATTGTTCCACATGAGATATTTGATTTAATGTTAGCAATTGTTTTTTGAAGGATCCAATTCAATAATTATTAAAATAACTATTTCATTTACTTTCTATAAATAAGTTTCAATAATTATTTTGAAATTTATGGTTATCAAGAAGAGTTTATGACTTTTTTAGGTTTATCTAGTGTTTAATAAAGTGATAAAAATGATTGGAGTGAATATTTTAGTTGGATGTTTTTTTGAGTTCAAAATGTGAAAAACAAAAAGTGACATATAGAAAGCATTATCACAGTTCACAGCTCGTGTAAAATATTGTCAAGGATTGTAAAACATTTCAAGATTTGTGAGCATGGTTGCTATATATTTTTTCTAAAAAACATACCCAACATGGGGAAGTAAAACATTCTATGGGTTGATGTATATATTTATAGTCAGTAAAGAAAATGATCATGTATAAAGGAGAAAATGTCACAGTTATGTTCCAAGATGATGAATCAACCATTTTTCCATAATTAAAATAGAAAAATACATATAGAAACACAACATTATTTTTTTATCAATGTCGTCGTTTCTTTTTTAGGGTTATTTTTTTAAAACAACATGATGATGCCAATATTTATTCTTATGGAGAAAAAAATAATGAAGAAACCTCTGAGGATTATCAAAATTTTCTCAATTTTCAAAATTTAAGGATCATTTTTATAGCAGTGGTTGTGGATGAATAAAAATAAATTGTGGTTCACCGCATTACATTGCGCTTTTTCAGGGTATCCAGAATAATTTAGTTTTGAGTATGTATCTTGGTGTGTATCAAAGAAATTTTTGAATCTATACCCATACCATCTTTTGAAAATATGAAATTTTATTTTTGTGTAAAGAGTGATATGAAATGTAAATTCCATTATTGGATACTATAATGATAAAAATAATGGGTTATCAAAATCCTCATGTTCAATTTCTAAAAACGAGTGGCCAGTGTCAAAACCAAGGGTTTAAATCATAATATGTATTATGTTTTTCCATATTTAATGAATTATTTTATCATTTATTAAATCGTAAAAAAAATCTATAAATACGTTTTTAGAATATATAAAATAAGATAAAATCATTTCAACACAAGTTCTCCATAGGTGGAAACCGATACACCATAGGGGAAGTTGAAATATCTATAAAATAACCTCACCAAACAAATATATATATTAAAATCCATGAAACTATTGTAAAAAAAATATACTCAACTACCAAAATAATTAATTGAATAAATATATATAGAAATGGGAAAATAAAATATAGAAAATTAAAGATAATTATAGCTCAAAATGTGGGGGAGACCATCATGTAACATCATAAAAACCCGAAACTATGCATAGTCAAACTATCAAATAGAATCCTAAAAAATTCATATATATATATATATATATATATATATCTAAACTCTACATCCTATGACATTCAAAATTTAATTCTATATCCATTCCAAGATCACGATAAAAATGATTTACACATATCCTAGAAGGTCACATATTATATGTGAGTATATAATATCTAACATATGGTTCCTACTCAACCCCTACCAATATATTATAAAACATTTTGTATGTAAATACTATATAATGTTATAATTAAGAATAAAAAATAATAATAATTTTACTAAATAATGGGTTTTTTCACATATCCATGTCAATATTTCTAATCATTCTAATAAAGTATTAGCAGTAATCATCTCAACCTTCATCAATGCAAACTTGTAATCCATAATGAATAACATGTACATTGATATACATGAATGGATATATGTACCCATTCCCAAGGAATTGTAAATATTAAAAATGATATCCTATATATCTTATAACATTGGCAAAACACATTGTATCTAGAACAATAATACCCACCATGTCAAATAAGAGACATGACCAGAACCATAACACATGGCATGTTATAAAAGATATTATTGGGGTTCTACATACTATACTAGAACACCACTTATATCAAATAACCAATTGTATTAAACACAATGATCCATATCCTTATTCATAATATATAGATTTAACATTTAGATAGATTGAACATATTCATGGGTAATTATGGTACCCAAAACCACCCATTGTATCATTTCCAACAACTTAGAGTCAATTATAGTGAAATATCAACATTCTATATATTTATCATATTATCTATAATAAACATATTTCATATAATAATATTAATTATATATTTAGTAATATAATAAATATAAAAATAATAACATGATTTATTTATAATAATTAAATGGTCTAATATAATCAAAATATATGCAACAATCCCATATTACTATATTATATAATTTGAGAAAACATAGATAAGAAGATAAAAATAATATAAAAAATAAAATAATTTAATAAATTTAAATTTATTAATAAAAATTTATTTCTGTGTATAATTCTGTTGTAAAACTATATATTTCAATAGTTTAAGAGTAAATATGGGTCCACCTACCAAAATTGGTGACAAACCAAATCCCAATTTTTATGGGGACAAGGATATCCACCAAACAAAGGTTTTAATAATAAAAATTATAATTATAATATAATAAAACCTTCTCCTCAATTGAAAAATTATAATTAATAAGTGAATATATATCCTTCTCCTCAAAATCACTAATACAATTTTCCAATGACCGCATAGATTAAGAAAATTCATCAAATTAGTTATATATTTAAACCTAGATCAATGTGGGATTTATAAATTTTATTTATATCAAAGGGTGTGGTAGGAATATATATATTTATATTGATCATACAATAGATAAATTAACAAAAATCCATTATAAAATCTAAGATAATTGTTTGGTCATGCTGGGTCAAGAATTCACTATGGGGGAGAGGAAATGGAAAGAACCCTTGAAGGAGGTTAGACAGTTAAGGATGAGAAAAACATAAGGTACATATCGTTTTATGATTTAAAAATTTTAAATTAATTAAATTAAAAATCCTCCCCACTAAAACAACTTTAAAGAACTGAAAACAACACGGATGGGTTACCACCAGACTTTGTGTTCCAAAAATGTACCATTGAAATTTTGGTCAATATCCAAAAATATTTAGGTTCCCCTACGAAGCTCTCGATTCTTATTTCCATTATACCACCTCTTTTCGTTAAATTCCAACAACTTAACTAGAACTATCTAAAAAATTAAAACACCATCCTTTAATAGATTATATGGCTAAAAATTATATAAAAAACAAACCTAGATTTATGAATGTGACTATAAACTACCCATTATTTTTCTAGTTGTATTAGAAGAGATTTAATGAAAATATATAAAAAATAAACACAATCACTAAAGTTTAATCACATCCTCATGATTCCACATCTCATCTTATATTTCTATTTTTTTCCTATAACCTTCAATTATATTACTTTGAAAATCTATTCAATGATGCAGACTAGTTACCCCATGTAGGAATTATCTTCTTGTAACATAATAACATCAAATCATATAACATTATCAGGATATGGTATATAGATCTTAAAATGAGTAAAATGGAAAACATCAAGCATTTATTTGAATTTCAGAGGTAAAGAAAGAATGTAGGGAATTGACCTAATTCTATCAAATATGTTTAATGGTCAAAAACACAATGAATTCAACTTCCATATCTTACTCATTCATCAATAGCTTATGCTTGGAGGAATAAGAAAGAAACCATGGTCCCTAAAATTTAATTATAAGGATTTTACTCTTTGTATATAATTTTTTTGGAAACATTGAGTATTATATAACCATTTTTTGGATTAATTTCACCTGTCTTTTTTACTATAATATGGTCGGCATTTTCAATGATGATTCTATAATATTAATCAAACATAGTTGAGAGTGAGAATTTAAACCGTAGTTATTATTAAAGCATCCATTTGTATAGATGACTATAGAGTTTTATTTTATGAAATTTTGACACATGACATATGATTTCTCAAAAAACCATAACAATCAATAATAGAAGCCCTCACATTATCTTTAAGAATAATATCGTCTTTATAGACTAGAAATAAATTTTCAAGTAAAAATATATAGTTAGATAAAACTAATTTAAAAGATTATTTTATAACCATTAATATAACAAATACATAAACCATGGGTCTTGATCACAAATAATACCCACTAGAACCCCAAAAAGATTTAAAATTTCCCTAAAATATAACTTTTCTAGTTCATCTATAAATTAATAATTTCATGTGTGCTGTAAAAGTGGTGTCTGGGTTACTCGGTCAACAATCACCGATATCATATCTCATCCTTTGGATGATAAATAAAAAATAGATAAAAATTACATCATAATTTCATTGAACTTAAATATCGATAAGGAAAGTGGTTATAAGACAACAATAAGTGGTTGGTTTTATTTTTTTATTTACTAGATTATATAATACTTTAAAAGAAACTAATTGTTTTCCTAGCCCCTTCTTGGTTACCAAATTTTTTAACAAATATTAAGAAAAAATTTTGTTACCCAAGGTTTCACTTCATAAATAAATTTGTAGTATTTTTTGATTACTTCATCCCTTATACATGTATGAACCACCACCCTACCATGGATATAAAGGAATAAATGAGAATCCTGAAACTAGACATAAGTACCACAATGATACAATATTTTTTAGAAATATATAAATTCTTAAATCAATACATAATGGATAATATCTAGTTAATATTAAATAATTGATTCCATTTTTGATCCTCACTAACATACCAGTGTATTTTATCCAACAAAAACATAAATTTTCACTCTTACTTTAACTATTTCTCCTTTTGAGGTTGGGTATATAGGCCAATAGAATTAGTAATAACATTTCCATTCACATGTGTATATATTATGTAAATATAAATATATTTGAGAAATTATGTTCCACATTGTTCTCTTAGGTTAAAATATAGTAGTGTGAAAATATCCTTGATTCTTTTATAGTCACTATAGATCAATAATAATACATTTAAAGGTAATCTGCCCAACACAACAAGGGATGTAGTAACACATCAAAATATGGATCATTTGTTGGGTAGTTCTTCTCATCGGGAAAATGTTTTTTATAATCCATAAGCTAATTACCAACAATATTTTATAAGTAAGCACGTAGACCCAATTTAAGAAATATAATAATAGACCCCAAATACCCCTATAGGATAATGTTATAATATAACAAAATCCATAGTTATACTCTTCTATAACTCTTAGAATGATACTTTATATTGATTAAAACATACTGACTTATCCACTTTCTTTATTCGAATGGTCATTGAAGATAAAATCCATTAAGAATCCAGTAATAATCAATGATAATATCAAATAATTCTCGAAAATATTTTCATTTTAAAAACATTCATAAGAATATTCCATGACATAATTTCCACCACTTTATTTGGATAAATAAATATTTCATATTTAGAGACCATTTGTTAATTAATTTTGTTATCCTAAATCAAGGAACAAAATTTTTAAAATTTGAAATATATTTGATTGTATTTTGGGGTTTCTAAGACAATCTAATGATATTTATCGTGCTTATTATGAGATCCATAATAAACTAGGATATCATTCATAAAAAATTACATGTTTGAATCAAGGTACTAATTGAAGATTTTATTCATTAGTGTTATAAATACTATATAAAAATTCCTTTAAGTAATGAAAATGTATTTATAATCATAGTATTCATAATAGATTTGAAAAGTAGTATTCAGAATGTATTTTTTCCAAAATTAGATTTGATGGAACCCAGAGAATATGTGAACATTAATAAATCATATTTTTCTATTTATTTGTATGAATATATCATAAACTATAGAGGAATGATAATTTTTTTAATGTTTAACTTATTAAATATACTATATTATATGAAATATCATATACTTCCATCGAATTTCTTGGAAAATATAATTGGAAAACCATAAGTATAAGTACCCATTCAAATAAATAAAGATTCCTTCAACTCATATAGATGAATATTTAAACCTACTAACATTGAAAAATCAATAGGATAAGGAGGAATATAGATTTTTTAAACCTAATAACAATTAAATTGTGTATTCCACCCTTTTATAGGAGGTGGCTCCAAAAAAAATCATGGAACGCATCTAGGAAATAGTTTACAACTGGAAGAAAAAAAATTATCTCTTTAACCTATTCTAATATAAGTATTATAGTAAAAATCATTGAAGTAATAGATTATATATATTATTGACCATGAAGTGTGTGACTATCATGGAATTATAACTCCATAATAAAATAATTCCAAGTACCTAATAGAGAATTAAAGGAAACCATCCTACAGTAGAAATCAATGCTATCTTGTAACCCAAATAACTATTCTAAATCTAAAATGAAATTAGAAGTATCCTTATCTATGATAGTTATATGAAATAATTTTTTATATGATCCCATTATAATTAAATTATTTAATCACACACTACTTTAATTGACTTACTTACCTATTGGATTGTCAATACTTAACTGCTTTGAAGACATGCAAACTAATTAATTTTAGTGAGGAATTAGATAAACATATATAAAAGAATGAGAGGATTCTGAATCAAATAATTCATATGGATTTATATGTAATAAAAAAATTATTCATATTACCATTTAAGTATATTCTATTAGTACTTTAACTAGGGTGTTAATATTTAATAATATTTTTTATTAAATTGAAAACTCCTCTCACTTATTTTATTTACATATTATGTTTTTTTAATTTTCAAATACCTCACATTTACTATGTTATAAATTTTTAGTATTTTAACATGGATATTAATAATTTATTATATATTTTTTGTTATATGGAAAACTCATTTCATTTTTTTTTTAATTTTTTTGTGTTAAATTTCAAATTCTTTACGTTTATTGTATTCTAAATTATTAGACATTTTTATTTTCATATTTTTAATTAGTTTATGTTTATGTAACATTTGTTTTTTAATTAGTTTAATTATCATGTAGTATGATTTAATTTTTTTTCACATATGTACATTATATTTAAAGTAATAATATTTTTACATGTGATAATAATGCATAATGATTGTTTACAATTTTATTAAAAACATTACATGTCAGAGTTTAATTTCACTATTACTTGTGAAAAAAATTAATTATAAAACATTTAAATTTTAAAGTGTTTTGTACTGTATATATATATATTTTTATATATTTATTGTAATGTTAAAACATCCTTTTTAACTATTTTTTAAGGTTAACATTAAAAATTTGAACCTTAATTATGGGTTACTCTATCACTTTGTAAAGGTACACATGACATTTTCATTATTATATAAATATACCAAAGGATTTTATAAGGGTGATAGTTGATTGGAATAAGTGTGCCAATTGTGATTTCTAAGGTTATGAGTTAGTTTCCTGTACTCCCATAATGGTAACCTTCAGATCCTATGTGTTTTTTCAAGGTACCTCAATTGTTTTGTAAGTGTGTCTCAAGTACTATGTATAGGTTTGTAGGATTTTTCTATATATATGTAATGGTTACCCATGCAAAGGAAACCTGTGAGTTCTAAAGTACGTTTATATCTTGATTTATGATTCTGTAAAGGTAGATCAAGTCTTACATTACCTGTGCAATGATAAACAGATACCTATATAATGGTATAGTCATGTAAGGATAAATGTATACATATATAATGGAATAGACGAGTGTATCTTTATCTTCACTTCACTATATTCAACCAAGAAACTCATCATATGTGCCTACCTTTTCCATAGTTCTCATGCATCACACACTCACCAACACTGCATGAACCTACCATGAGAATATTTTGTGTGACTATCTGAACTACAACCTACATTGAGTTTTTTAATACTACCTCAAACCAACCTGGTATATGATTTATATTAATGTTACCACATGAGTGATTTTCATGTGAATTCAACACATCCAACCACATGATTTATTTTCAAGTTACCATATGAGTAATTTCCAAGACACCAAAATTAAGTGACTGCATTTTGAAATTTCATCCAACCACCCTCTTTACAGTAACTTATGTTATCATTTGTCAAATTTGTTCCCATGGTCAGTTCATTTTTTTTTATTTTTTTAATATCAATATTTTATAATATGATCTATTTTTTTGATATTTTATTATTTAAATTTACTGCATTTTTATGAAAATTATATTAATTATTATATTTATTAGTATAATAAATATATAATGTAATGAATTTTTTATAATCTATTTGATGGAGAAAATATCATTGAATTTTATTTTGGAATTAATATGTTATGAATGTTTTTATATTATTTTTATAAAATTCTTTTACTGAATTACTGCATGTTTGTGAGAGTAGTTTTTATCCACTAATTTATTTTAAAAAATCTCATTTATACTAACAAATATATTTGATCGTTTTTTAATAACTTATGTGTATTAATTAGAGTTCTCTAAATGAATGGTTAATGACATGTTTCTATATTTTTCAATATATATATATATATATCCATTTAATGACAGTGATGAGTTTAGGAAAATCCCATGAAACAAAAATCAAAGAAGGTATAAAGATTACTATTAGTGATAATTCAATAAATAAATATAAAGGGGTGTAGAGAAAAGGAAGATAACTGATACATCTTACACAACTACTAATTTCTTATACATCTACTTTTCATTCGTTTGGTCACAAAGAAACATCAATGTTCAACTCTCTACTACTAATGTAATTTGAGATCACTGAGCTACATCAACATCAACATCCTTTTATCATCTATTATAACTTTTTTATAGTTTTTATTTGTTAAATATTTTCTTCTTCAATTTTTTTTATGTTTCAGTTTACACTTTTCCAAATCAAAATAAATTATGGTATTGGATATTCAATGAACCAAAAGTAGGGTTTTTGGGTTGTCACTCCCAAATAAAATTCATATTAATATTGGTTATGACTTCTATAAAATTTTATGTATTCTTTGTTCATATAGGTATTTTAAATTACAGTGTATGTAATTAGGTTATCAAACCTTTAAAACTAAATCTTCATAGAGGGTACGGGTCTCCTCACCAAGTAGAGAATATTGAGGAGTATAGAAAGATTTTGGCGATCCAAACAACTATAAAAATAATGTTTTAATTTTAATTTCCATTGGATTATATTCTGAACAATATGATAAACTATTTATTCATAAGTTAATAAACTATGATTTATTATTTCATTTAAAAGATATAAATTAATATTCATCCCAAATCTAGTCTATTTTTTTCATCTGTAGAGGACCAATAATTAATTTTAAGGGAAATTCCTTTTAGAAATAGGATTTATTGTTCATATATTTCCTTTACTAAATTTATCCATGAACTAAATATCTCAGAAATAATATCTATTCTTATAGATGGTATGTATTAATGAAAATGAAGATTGTATACCCCAAAACCCCCATTTATTTATGGAATTTATTATAAGTATCAGAATGGACAAATAGAAGAATACCTTTTGCAACTAAGTTTTGCTCATTGTATAATCGTGGATAAATAATATGAATTACTTAAAAATGATCCAAATATTATTATAGGTAATTATTTGATAAAGTATGCATTAAATTAAAATGTAAATAATATTATATATAGTGTTATAATTATAAAAATATATATCTATTTTCTAGAATGTAAGAGAGATAAATAAATTTGGATAATTCTATAAGTTACTCACAATTGGAAAGATAAGCATAAAAGAGACAAGATGGGTTTTAATTAAGTAGAATATGAAGATTTCAAGATAGGAGAAGATAAATTTGTGAACCGAATGTTTCATTGGTTTACAAGTATTGTAAATTGTATGAGGGTCCATGTTGAAGTTCAAGATAATATAGCTCAAGTTGAATGTTTACTGAGAGAATTACCAAGAATGAGGCATAAAAAGAAATTGGAGATCGATGATTGTTAGAATTTTAATGAATATTATTTAGATGAACTAATAGGTTCTCTGTTAAATTATTCATCTGAATTATCAAATATTATTGATGAGGAATCTATAATGAAGAATGGATTTCATTTTAATATTTTTTAATGAATCCTCTAACTCCTCAGAATCTATGTTCTTAGAAAGTGATAAATGTTAAAATAGTGGGTTCCCTAGACCCAAATATTCTGTTCTTTCGATTACCATATCGTGTATATAGTAAGCTATGCATGATTTCATCTTACCATTATAGTGTAGACTTTTCTTCATCCACTATTTGAATGGTAATGTCCAAAGGTTAATTGTCGTATCGAAAGGTTATAGAAGTTCCCAGGCTATAATGAGAACCTCTAGATACCATGACATTATTCGTAAATATATGTTCTATAGTCTAGATACATATTACTGATTGGACATAGTATATGTTTGGATATCAGGTTCTGGGGGCTCATAAGCATTGAGACTTCTTCTCATGAAGTTCATACTTGGTGATCTCTAGTAGTGAGATCACGAGGACTGAACCACCAATAGGAACACCACATGTTTTGTGTGTCATTGGATGTTCCTATCTACGATCATGTGTAATGGTCTCCTAAGTTGAGATCATTACCAATGTATGTCATTTGATTGCGTAATTTGATGCAAGAAGAAAACCATGGCAATGAAGTTGTGGTGAGGTAGTTTGTGTCGGGTGCGTCATTGGTGGCATGACATTGGTTGAATGGTCAAGAAAGGATTTGTCACTTCCGGGTTATGGAAGTAATATATCTTTGGCCATGTCGATATGGATGGAAGTACCTTTATATGACCATGTCCATGGCAGTCGAGGGTAAATCCATCTAGTTACATCAACAAACAATAACGCAAGAAATGTTCGATGACACGAGAGTGCATCCTACTTTATGAGATATTATAGACAAAGAGATTATATTACACAGTGCATGTTCGTAGGTTGGTTGTCGTTGCTATGACAATCCTTATTTCTTCAGGGGCCATGATAGGTTGCTAGATCCCGCTCTTGGTCTGTGAATACTATTCACGGCTGTCGAAATAAGGGTCTAGAGGGTCACACACAATAGCGTAATTAAGAATCTTCCCTATTCAGTTGAATAAGAGTTTTGGACATGGTGGGCCCCACCATAGGGGTCTGAGATTTGTCCAAAGTTAAACGATCACCAATGAAATAAATAAATTCTTATTATTCGAGTTTAGAATAATAAGTATTGAGTTTATTAAATGTATTTACGAGTTTATTTAAATACATGAAAAATAATAAATGACGAATATTAAATTATTCAAGGTTCAATTAATATTTATGGGAGCGACGAGTAGAGTTAATGACTCAATTATTGTCATATAATATATTTTAATATATTACAAGTAAATGATAATAATATTTATGATTTAGTTTGGTAGTCATAAATTTCATTAATAGTGTGTTAAGTATTCGGGGCCGGTGAGGCGATACCGGCTATTTTAATTGAGCACTATAAATACAAGATGAGGGGCATTTGCCAAACACTATTCATGTATCTTCTCTCTCCTATCCTCTCTCCCACACTCTAGAGAGAGATGCTCTGGATCCAAGGAGCTCTGATGGAGCTCTCTCTCGGGCATCGCTAGAGAAGCGATGTGGTGATCATTGGAATGTCGAAGTCATCGTCAGTATTCCACGCTAGCACTTGGACTACGACGAATGGCACTCCCGCGGATTCCTTGAAGTGTGTGTGGATGATCTAGATGAATTCTGCTTCAGATTCTTCAAGCAATGATCACAAATGACAAGAAGACATCATGCACGGATTCGGATCTAAAATAGGTATTTTACAGTTTATGTTTGTGCTTAAAATCCTCCACACGAGATCCTCGTCTATGACTGGGCTGCTCTGCAGTGACATCGACAAGTTTACATCGACCGTTAGTGGAAAATTTTAAAAACCTACCCGTTTGAGGCTTCCACTGCACACCTAGTTCCAACAAGTGGTATCAAAGGGAGCGTGTGTCGATTTTAAGCCAAATAAATTAAATTTTCATAAAATATAATGAAGGTCATCTTTACGATCCCAATGCCGCAGACCGTGTTTGAATCCGATATCGGATGACCCATCTACGGTCATCCAAAGTTTAAAATTGGAATTAAACAGGTTGTTTTTTTATCACCAGGTGGACATCCGATTACCAGAATAGTGTTTTCTGTTGAACCTTAATGATTATTATTATAAAAATTTATTTATAATAATAATAGTTAAATTATAATAATAATTTTATTATTATAAAAAGAACTTATAATAATATTTTATTATTATAAGTTTTTATTATTTATAAGTCTAAACATATACTTAAGAAAGAAAATAACAAAAAAATAATTTGGGTGAAGTAACATCAAAGCGGGTCTTGGAATATTAAAAAAAATGGGTTGGAAAGACTTTTCAAGTCTAGATTTACATTAAAAAAAAGGAGGGAGTAGAAAATCTATTTTTGGTAAAAAGAAAAAAAACGGGGGAAGGGGGGCAATGACCTGTATGTGCAGGTCATGAGGAATTTTTTTTTGCTGCCTCCTCTCCCCGGCGCACTATAGTACACCCAGTGGGAACCTCTCCTCCCCATGGAGCCCTGAAAAGCCTGCTACCCGCTCCAACCTATTCACCACGCGGCAGACGACAACCAACCTCGGCCCCACGACCTTCCTCTCCCTGTAGCAGGCGACACCATTAGCCCCAGCCGCCCTCTGTGCCTCTTGGTGAACTCGTCCGTGCCGCCTCCCTCCCTTGGTCCACGCAGCAGGATGCACCCCAGCATCCTCCCTCCCTACAGAAGCAGCGCGCCGGCAGCCCTCCAGGTCTTCTCCTCTGCTCTGCGGTGTAGCGGACCGGCAGACCTACCTTCTCCTCCCTGCTGAAGCAGCTTCCCACGCCCAACTGGCCGGGTCTTATCCCTCGTGGGTAGCCGCCATATCCCTGGTGGGTCTCCCCTAGTCAGTATGGCTGGACCGGTTCCTTCCAGCTACAGCGGAAGCGCCCGAGCAAGGTTGTCCCTCCCCTACGTTGATTGTCAGCAGCTCATAGAGGCAAGTCGCACAAGATCACAGAGCTGTAGCGGAGGCCGGTGCACCAGGCCGATACCACCTAGCACAACAGGAATGGCCTCCCTTCTACCACCCATCCAGTGAGCAAGCTCCAGGGCAGCCTTCACGTTTGGCAGACCGACCCACTGCTTGGCGTTGCAAGATCCGCAATGCCCCTCTAGCAAGGTAGTCCCTTTCTCCTCCATACAGATCAAACTAGATCCGATATGAGTGCAGGTCTATCCAGTCTGGTATGAAATTGGACGGACTTGCCTGACATAGTTAAACCACCCTACATGGGGTTGGAACAGCCCGGATTGGCCTGCACGGGTTCGCCATGACTCGCACAGGCCCTGCCCGAGGTTTCAAGGGCTCTCGAAATTTTATTTGAATCAGAAGTTAATTAAATTAATTAATTTAATTTCAGTTCAGAATTAAATTAATTAAATATTAACTTTGGTTTATATTTAATGTGGTGTAATAAATTTAATTTTAGATTTAAAATTAAATTAATAAATCAGGACCGAACGATGTTAAATTATATTAAAAATAAGAGTGATGCTTTTAATTCAATAAAATTCCCCCAAGATTATTTTTAATGAAAGTTTAATTTTATTCTGCATTTATTTTATATACGTGAGTTTAATGAATATATGACTGATCATGAGTTGAGACCTACCAAATCATGTCTGGTGTTTGATTATTTATTTAATTATTTATTTAATTATTTCATGTGGTTTTTTAATAATTATTTTAAATAAAAAAGGTGATATGTGTGTCAACTCAGAGTCATTATATGTATAAGGGTCTGCGCGCCCGTTCTTAGAGTTGTATATTTATACACCGTGACCCCCTCGAATGTGTGTGAGTACAATTGTATAATGACGAGATGACCAGTGATGCATTTTGCGCCAAGTGACGATGACGCACCAGACAAGAGTTGGATGCAATGGATGAGCAGACATTGCTATTCAAGTTGCAAGCCACACGACTAAAGGTATTTATCCCTAGGGTTTCGGTTGGTCCTTTATTCACTCAATGGATCAACTAATTGTACCGGCTCATGATCAGGTGTTCGTTTTATTTATGCATGGTTTATTATTTTTGTGCATGTGTAATTTATTGCGCGATCACATAGTATAATAATAAACAAGCATTCAAGATAAAATGAACATGTGACGCGAAGAAATTTCTATTTCATGCACGGTCAGTTGTGAGTGCAATCACACAATACGTGCTTATAAAAATAGAAAAATATTTCTTGCATCACACTAAAAATAATAAAACCCTCAAAGATATATTAATTCTAAACAGCCTTCCGTCATTCAAATTTGGACTAAACCAGCTGTTTGAGGTTCCGACCATGCCTTAGCTGAGGGTGCCTCTTACTACTGGGGAGTGCTTATAAGAATGATGGGTCGACTTAACTAAAGTGCTAGTAATTATTAGCTATAGCTAACTTGGTATCATTTTAGAGGCAAGCTTTGAGTAAATAAAATTTTTATTTTAAGAGGCTGGGACTTCACTCAACAGATCAAGGAACCGCAAGTTAAAGCTGTCAGCCAGCCAAAATCCTACCCAGAACCCTCCAAGTAGTGTCGTAGGATTAGCTTGTAGACTATAACGGGTGGTTTCAGGATCCTTGCCACTAGAATACTCAAGCGACAAAGTATTCCGATTCTAGCATAGATGGTTCCTCAAATCTGATAAAATAATGGGAGACATTAAATGATTTAAGTAATTAATCAAAAATGTCTAAACCGGTAATCCAGATAAAAGGAACTAATCTGCTAATATTATTTTTTTTGTTGAAAATGGAATGTTATACCACAAGATTAAAACTGTGATATTAAAATGGACAAATTAAATTTCAACACTAACACGAGTGTCCATGAATAGTACAAGCACGTGTGCATAGTACTATGATATAAGAAACTCAAGGTGTTAGTGTCCCTAACACTATTAAACGACCTCATGAAGTGATAGTGAAAATTGATTACAAGAGACTAATGTACAAAGCATATGATAGTTATATCATTATGCTTTCATCAACCTCTGGTGTTAGTTGAGGTTGTTACACTAGGACATATATGATATAACATAAAGTCTCATCTACGAGATGTTTGCAAGGATAAAGCGAAGCAATGATATAAAAAAGGCTAAGTTTACACCGGCATGTGTAAATTTGAATATTGATCATGATCTTTAAATATCATTTTCACCACATTACTCAAGTCTCGTTTTATGTTACAAAACAAAAAAGTATTGAGTAAACGCTTCATTTCCTATCTTGGTAAGGTTCACCAAGTGAATAAGAATAAAATAAAATTAATATTTAATTCTTATGGAGGATAAATTGAAAGAAAATGTGAAAAGGTCAAAGGTATTTAATGCCAATGACATATTCGTGAAATCCTTCAATTAATGAGGTATTAACAGAGGATATTTTCATTGAATATTATAAAATAATACTACAGAAGTTTAAAAGCAATAAACTGATTTAAAGAAGAAAATTTCCACTTCTACATAAGGAATATTCATCAATGTGATGTTTCCTTTTACTACTTGGGTATTAAATCAAATATACTGGTAGCATCTGTGTATTCTAATACTATAAACAAGTTAGTATAGAAACCTTACTAGAAGTTAGGTGTATTCTCCAAATGGTTGTGAAAGGGTGATACCTAGGCCAGTAGTGAGAAGTACAAGAATTCTTTAATTTCCAAGTCAAAGATTCATGTTGAACTATTATTGAGTATAACCAAAAACATTAATCTCATGTGTCCTTGGATGCATGGAGACATTATTTCAGGTTCTGGAATGAATGTTGTTTTTGGTAAACTCAATCACTAGTTCAGTAATATATGCATCATAGGCAATTAGTGATGAATATAAATGGAAGACTTATACCCAGTTGTGATAGGATAATTCTTTGTCAAGTAATACTAACAATTGGATATCATGAATATACCAAGTATGGTATTTAGGTTCGACACAAATAAATAATTTTGGTATGATCAATGTCTTTAGTTTGGACAAAGGAGCCTTTAGAAATAATGGTATGTCTCAATGCTTTTGGATATAGTTCAACATGTTAGCATGAACTATCCCAAGTATAAGCTAGACGTATATATACTTCATAAGATTATTTTGAGGAATTGCAAAGTGAATTATTTTCATGGTCAGGAGATATGAGCTTCTTTGGGTTGGGATACCAAAGAATATCTTGACCAAGCATTCATCAATCATGATAATGTAGCGTAGAGAAATTCCTAAACACACATTACCTTATCGACATCACGACATTGATGTTAATGGGGAGGATTGATGATGAAGTCTTACATATCAACATTTATCAAAAAAATGTAGCGTGGAGTAATTCCTAAACACACATTTTATACATCAAAGTATTGATTTAAGTAATATCAATGGTGGAACTAGCATAAACTTCCATTATATTTCATGAAATTCATTGCAAATAACAGCGATATCCCACAACCATATGCCAAATATAATGAAAAATGGATATAATACGAGTCATAGTATGTTGTAAACCCATTATGTCAAAAGAAAATGTGTTTGGATGCAAAGAGTTTGTTAGGATATAAAAAAACTTGCGTCAAGACAAACACCTTGTGCATTTAGTGTAATAATCCTAACAGTTGTTTAGGATGTTACATAAATCCCTAAGATAGAAGAGTAGGTAGTCAAGAAATAGACTACACATCTATATAAGGGTGCACATCTCTATTAGAGATAGTGGGAGCTATATTGAATTGTGTTTAATCAATTCTCAAAATGCACAAGTAGTTGGCATAGGATCTAGTTTCACAAGCGCATGTGGAACAAAGTTTGTTCTGGAGACACATACTGCGTAGGAAGCATAAAACCATGGTGATGGTTTTTATATTCACCACGGTCGGTGATCTATTATTCAAAGTGAATAAAATTTCCTACAAGTAAGATGTATATGGCAATTAATAACATTTATAACACCAACTAAAATTAAATTAATGGATTCAATGTATCAAAGTGCCAAAGGGGATTATTATTATGAATACTGATGTGGGTATTCAAGTGAGTTGATACATGGATGGTACAAGTGTAGTACCAATAAGGCTCGATTGGTTTAACCAAGTCATTTTTCCTAAATCTGTTAGAATTTTACTTATCATGGATAATATCTATGATCAATTTATTTAGCATTGGATGTCATGACCACCAATTAGGGATGGTGTCTATACGACGCAACCAGAAAAGGATGGTCACATCATAGAATGCTAATAAAGGTTTCCAGTTACTAAAATCCAGTTTAGGATTAAAGTAAGCAACATAATAATAGTATAGAAATTTAAAACAATGGTTTTCCATGTGTCTACCAGAGGTTAGTGGGAGCGCTAAGGTTTTCCAATAAGAAATATGTTTGGTAACATAAGGAAAAAAGACATTGGTCTCACAGTTAGTTAAGACCGAAAAGAAATTTACTCTCCAATGATTGACTTAAAGTAGCAACCTAAGTTCTAGGGAACATGATATACTAAGGTAGATCTATAGGTTGCTTGGTCCTAGTCAATCTTACATGTAGTGACATTGTTTTAAAAAATACATGTTGGAACAATTCAATAGATGAATTGTTGCCTATGTCACAGGGCATAATCTCTCCATGTTGACCTTTCTGTGACAAGGGAAGAGATAAATGTGGTGAGTTGAAATCTATACATCGGAGCGATGGATCAGTTATACATGCCAAGATATGTAAAATAACTTATATTTCCAAGGTTTTTTGGGTAGATATCAGTTATATCCAGGAGAACTGCAAGGGATGTAGTCAGAACAATCTAATTGTACTTCAGCAAGTACAAAAGATATGTACCTAGTAAGTGGAGAAGAAATGATACTAGTTTTTTGGGATATGAACTAGTCTTCCAGAGATCAATGTGATCTAGTATTGCAGTTAGTCTAAAGGCGATGAGCGAGTCAATCTCATATCAGCCAGTGGTGGCCATACCTACAAGACCGAGTACGTTGCAACTTTTAAGGTAGATAAGAAGCAGATATGAAACAATTGTTTCTAGTTCTTGGAATCAAACTGGTGAGAAAAGTATTATCATAATCTAAATTATGATATTCTTACTAGCCATGATGTCATGTTATGACAGTGGAAAAAATGGATATACTCGGGATACCATCTCTTGAGAAGTTTTAATCAAAGAGATGAGGTCTCCATAGCAGAATAGCCACGTGGCAGAACCATGGAAGACCCAGTATATAAGGCCTTTACTTAGTAGAAACATGATGTTCATCATGTGAGTAGCTAACAAGCTTGGTTAGCAAGTTGTCTCTAGTGCAAGTGGGAGTGTTAAAATAGTGGGCGCCCTAGACCCAACAATTCCGTGCTTTTGATTACCATATCGTGTATACAGTAAGATATGCATGATATTATCTTACCATTATAGTGTAGACTTTTCCGCGTCCACTATTTAAATGGTAATGTCCAAAGGTTAATTTTTGTATCGAAAGGTTATAGCAGTTCCCAAGCTATAATGAGAACCTCTAGATACTATGAAATTAATCTTAAATATATGTTATATAGTCTAGATACATCTTACTGATTGGACACAGTAGATGTTTTACTATTAGGTGATGGTCAATCATAATCATTGAGACTTATTCTCATGAAGTTCTCACTTGGTGATCTCTAGTAGTGAGATCATGAGGGCTGACCCGCCAATAGGAACACCACATGTTTCACGTGTCATTGGATTTTCCTATCTACGATCATGTGTAATGGTCTCCCGACTTGAGATCATTACCAATGTATTTCATTTGATTGCATACTTTGATGCAAGAAGAAAACCATGGCAATGAAGTCGTGGTGAGGTAGTTTGTGTCGGGTGCGTCATTGGTGGCATGGCATTAGTTGAATGGTCAAGAAAGGATTTTTCGCTTCCGGGTTATGGAAGTAATATATCTCTAGCCATGTTGATATGGATGGAAGTACCTTTATAAGACCATGGAAATGGAAGTCGAGGGTAAATCCATCTAGTTACATAAATAAACAATAAATCAAGAAAATGTCGATGACACGAGAGTGCGTCATGCTTTATGAGATATTATAGACAAAGAGATTATATTACATAGTGCGTGTGTGTAGGTTGGTTGTCGCTGCTATGACAATCATTATTTCTTCAGGGGCCATGATGAGTTGTTAGATCTCGCTCTTGGTCTGTGAATACTATTCACGACTGTCAAAATAAGGGCCTAGAGGGTCACACACCATAGCGTATTCAAGAATCTTCCCTATTCATTTGAATAGGAGTTTTGGACATGGCGGGCCCCGCCATAGGGGTCCAGGATTTTTCCAAAGTTAAATGATCACCAATGCAATAAATAAATTCATATTATTTGAGTTTAGAATAATAATTATTGAATTTATTAAATGTATTTACGAGTTTTAATTAAATACATGAAAAATATTAATTGACGAATATTAAATTATTCAAGGTTCAATTAATATTTATGGGAGCGATGAGTTGAGTTAATGACTTAATTATTGACAAGTAATATATTTTTATATATTACAAGTAAATGATAATAATATTTATGACTTAGTTTTGTAGTCATAAATTTCATTGATAGTGCGTGAAGTATTCGGGCCTGGTGAGGTGATACCAGGTATTTTAATTGAGCACTCTAAATAGAAGAGGAGGGGCATTTTCCAAAAACTATTCATGGAGCTTCTCTCTCCTCTCCTCTCTCCAATACTCTAGAGAGAGATGCTCTATATCCAAGGAGCTCAGATAGAGCTCTCTCTCAGGCATCTCTTGAGAAGCGATGTGGTGATCATTGGAATGTCAAAGTCATTGTCGGTATTCCGCGCTAGCACCCGAACTACAACGAATGGTGCTCCCACAGATTCCTTGAAGCATGTGTGGAAGATCTAGATGAATTCGACTTCAGATTCTTCGAGAAGAAATCTCCAACAACGAGCAGATGTCGTGCACGGATTTGGATCTAAACTAGGTATTTTATAGTTTATGTTTGTGCTTAAAACCCTCTACGTGAGATTCTCGGCTTTGACCGGGCTGCTCTGCATTGACGTCGACAAGTTTACGTCGACCGTCAGTGGAAAATTTTAAAAACCCACCTGTTTGAGGCTTCCACTGCACGCCCGATTCCAATAATAAATGTATAATTAATTTTGTAAAGAATCATTACATGTTTATATGATGAATAATAAGAGGAAGTTTAAAATAAATAATATAAATGATTATAATAAAGGTAATATTATAAATAGTAATGATGTTTTTTTAATTATATTTTTTTAGTGGAGGATGAAATAATAAATTAGGACTGATTGTCCCAAACTCCATCATTCAAAGGAAGAAAAAGACAAAAGAAGAAAGTAAAAGAATGTATTTTTTGGACGATTGGATTATTCTGATGGTTCAATAATGATTAGTGAAATAGAAATTGAATAGGATACATGTAACCTTTATTTAATGGGTACACATTGTGAGGCACCTAAATAATTTTTTTAAAAACTAATAACTCATGTTAATATTGATCATAATAAAAAAAATGATGAAAAGGAAACTCAATCTGATTCTAGTTATTATTTTCATTATATGAATTATAAATATAAAAAACTGTAAAAAGAGAATTATGAATTAAGGGATGATAGTTTTGGGATTATTGACAAATATACTGATATAAAAATTAAAAATAAGAAATTTATCAATGAAAATGATAAAATTATAAAGGAATGTGAAAATATAAATACCAGTGTTTCCAAAAATGAGGAATGTAAAAATAATTAAGATTCTGATATACTAAAGCTAAAATAAGATAATTACTTACATAAATATTTTCTTAGAGTAAATGATAGATATCATGAAATAGTATTTAATTTAATATTCAATGGTAGGAATAATGTTTAATAAATATTGTAAGAATATTAGGAAATAGAATATTGAAATCTGGAAATACAACTTTAGGTTCTAATTTAGAGATCTACATTGATTCATAAGCTATTCAAAAATAGAATTTTCATTTGAAAATGGAAGTTTCAAATTTTTAATAAAATTTTTATAACTTCTTTATGGAAAATATAAATATGATAAAATAGTGTATATGATGAAACTAAACCATAACATGAATGGTTTTGGTCAGTTACTATTAATAACACTACTTTTGTTAAAATCTCAATAGGAATTATTTTGAGTGTAACATGGTAAAAATATATAATTCAAGGGAATTATTAAAATAAATGTAATTTTATATTTACATAATAATTTTTTGTATAAAACATTTATATCAAAAGATTTATTTTAAAATAGAACATAAATAGATGCTTAATATCTATTTGGATTCAAATTGTTTATGTTAATAATGTATTTGGAACGAAATTTTCATGGGTACTAAAACATTATATTTGAATGATTTAGTTTAGAAACAATTTATCATATTTCACAAAGGTTTATTGTATTATGATAGTGAGCATTACAAACACATAATAGGTGATATTTCAAATTTTTTATCTATAAGTTCATCTGACGGAGTCCTTGTTAAATTTGGAGACAACACTAAAGGAAATATTAATGGTATTTGAGAAGTTAGATTTTATAGAACTCTAATTATTTTGAAATTATTATTTATATATGGATTTAAAAATAAATTAATAATTATATCACATTTATTTGATGAAGGATTAAATATAGTTTTTGAAAATGATAACTGTATAGTTTTGAAAAATAAATATATATTTTTTTATAAAAATAGAAAATATAATTTGTAAACTACTTATTTTTTTGGATATAAAATAATAAAAAGTTAAGTGATTAAATTATATAGAAACATGTTATATTTTCTGGCATAATAAACTTAGACAAGAAAACATTAGACTATTTTACAAAGTTTAAAATCTTGAAAAAGTCCTACTATTAGACTTATACAAGTGACTGATATTGAGATAACCCGGATAGAGGGTGAATCAAGTTATGAAATGTCTTTAACAATTGAATCACTTAAACCTTAAATGTATCAATTCCCCAAAAGGATCGTGATACTTCAACGTTGAAAATCACATAATCATTCTCTTTAACAATATATTATTAATTTTTCTTGATTTATTTTCGTGTGAGTTCATAAATTAAATATGAAAATGTGTATTTACATGGTTTACCCTCACTTGGATACCTTTATGTGGAATTCATCATTATTATGTCGTGTACCTAAATTACTATAAGGCTTAGTAGTTATAACGGTTTGTGATAGGTCACACCTATACCCAGGATCACTACCATACATGGTTTAGGAAAAAATCATTGATTCTCAAGGATATCTCCCTTAGATATTCCTAAATTTGATCACATCCAATGGGAAGGATAACCTTCACATTTTATGGGAATGTAGTTCCATTCCTCAGCAACACTGAATAAATCTTCAAACAAAGTAGATGATCTGATGTATTTATTATAGGATTCTTCTTTACTATTTTGAAAAAATATTAATGCACCACCTTTATCTTTCTGAAATACATCTGGAACAACCTTCACTAAGACGTTGATATAATAAAACCTTCATAAACATTGGACGGATACCCAATAAAGGAAAAATCCTCCAACAATTTCTAGTCCCTTAATGTAACAACACCTTCTTATTCCTATAATAATATAGATCTTAAATATTATCTCACATCATGAATTATCCCACCTCACGAATCGTATTTTCATGAGAGGTCCTGGAAACACCAGCTCCATTGATAATATCTATTGGATATGTAAGTCCTTATCTTTTCTGAATAATTATGAACTCCTTTCCAAGACAATACTAGAATATCATCAGTTTTATGGACACTCTAACTCCTCCCTTTTACATCAGTTTATTCAAGTGAAAAAATATTCTTCTTCTATGATTTGGATATTAAAATAAATAAAAATATCTCTTCTTCTTATGTAGATGTTTTAAATAGCGTGGAGTCACATATAAATTTTTCTTCTTCTAAGAGAGTAATTTATGTGATACAAATCATATGCTCTTATATAGTCATTATGAAATATGTTGTAACTACCAATTTAAGAGACATAAATTAATATTAAATTCTCTATGTATCTCAGGTTGTAACTACATAACATATTTCTATATCTGAGAGATGTAACTACAAAAAGAAACTATTCATATTATCATCTTGTATTGCTATATCATTAAATATGGAAGTCCAAATACGCACCACTATAATTTTAAGAATCATAAATATACCATAAATTCTCAATTTTTATTGGGTTGAATATTATCATATAGGAAGGATATGAATTCTTATGATAACTTTCCCTAATAATATTTTCATTTTCCGGCATGATTGTTGATATATGTAAATATGAGAATTTATATTTACACAACACCACAATCATGGCCTTACACCTTTAATATTTTATGCCCCATAATCATAAAACATCCACGTCATGTGGTTAACTATATATTTATGAATAAATAGACACTATAACTTATTATATTATATTTATGGATTCCCATGATATTTTATCCTATATTAACACATGGATACTATGATGTATCCACTCCCTCTGTGTTAAAGCTATCAATCCCTTGATAGATAGTGTCACTTCAATTGTGTAGTAACTACTTTCTATGGTGTAGCTTATACTCTATGGTGCAGACACTTCATAAATGAAATAATACCAAATATATTCCACCCTCACAGTTGTGGTGTAGATATACACTACCCATTGCAAAAACTATTTCTCATATGACATAGATATTTCTTAGTGGTGTAACTATCAACAAAAACTCATTTCAAACCCCTTTCAAGGAGAAATCCATGTCTCTATGGCATGTGGAAACCCTAATTATTTTAGCTTTACAAAATCTATTTCGTGGATAACTTTTCAATGACATATCATGTATTGATCAGTACATATACAATTATATAGCCTCTTCATGTACCCTTAAACAAGGTAGATAACCTTACACAATCTCTTCCAATACCCTTAGAGAAGGAAGATACCCTTACATAGACTCTTTATGTACACTTATAGAAGTAATATACCCTTACACAATCTAGTTTTATACCTTTTCACTAGTATCAATTATGTTAATTACCCTTGCACAATCTATTTATATGCATTTACATAGGTATATGTTGTGTTGGACACCCTTACAAGAGATCCCATGTACCTTTACACAACTGAATATTTTTTTGAAAGACACATTTCTACCTTTTTGAAAATGTTTATACCCTTATTCAACTACATATCATCCATCATATACCCATCTGCATATATCATTACCATTATGTTGGTTCTATGTAACCTTATGAAAGATCCCCTCTTCCATTACATGGATTCAATTACCTTTATGCATGGGACATTCTACCCTTACATAAATTCAATTACCTTTATTCATTGAGAATTCATACCATTATGAAATTCTTTAATTACCTTTACACAAGGATACTTAAAAAAATAATTCTATAATTCCACCCAAATGATTTCAGATTAAACCTAAAGAACCACCATCCTTTATGGAACATCCCATGAACTACATTAAATACAATATTATGGATTTAATTAATACATAAAAATCCTCCAATAATAATAAAAAATATAATATTTTTATTTTTCAGTACCACCCATATTTTTCATTAATCCAATCATCAACAAATCCACTCTAAACATCATTTGAGTTCAAAAATATTCCCTTATATTTAGTTGAAAATTTCCTCTTAACAATATCATCTTGAATTTAAGTGAAAAAATATCAATTTTTACTTATCCCCATTATTTTAATTTAAATAGAAGGGTTTAGTTTATTTATTTATACACTCCATATAATTATGAATGGAATAGAAAAATATCTATTAATCATGGAAAAATTATCCCCTATGAAAATATCATCATGGAATCCTTCTTGAATACCAACTATAAAAAAATCAGGTCATGTTTTAAAATATTGAATCCTTAACAGATCAATAATTTGAATCCATTTTTTCAATAATAGTAATATATTTCTCAATTATTATAGTGAGAAAAATCACCACATCACAAATGATATGTCAACAATCTTTATAATCCTATTAAACCCATGCACTGTTTAAAATATAGGAGCCTTAGAAAAAATCGACATGGTTTTCCATACTGAATCCACTTCTTTTTTGCTATTTTAAATTGACACTTTTAAAGGTAAGTGTGAACCCAAACAATTACAATAAAATAAAATCCATTAAAAAGTAAAAGACAAACAAATCAAGACAATTTAGAGATGCCCCTCCCCAGTACCTACATTAATAAAACAAGCCTCCATCTCCGCATGGCTACTCAGCTAGCTATCCTGTGCAGGGTTACATGAGCTCGATACTGATGGCAAGTGCCATGCCCTCTCATTTGTCCAAATTCAGATGGCTATGTGCTAGAAAACACTTCCTGATCTAAAACCAAATTTGAGTAAGATCCTCATATTATGACTGATGAATTTGACATTCATAAAAAAGAATAGAGTAATCAGAAAAACTAACAAACTGTCACAAATTTAGTCAAATACAGCATAAAATTTCTCTTGGAACACTGCCTGACTCAACTTATTGTGCAAAGTCGATTACTCGAGTCCACTAGTGCCATATTCCTAGACTATCCCATCAAGGAGGGGGGGGGGATAATTAGAAATATTTGGGACATGGTTTCATAATGGGGGCGCATATCATTTCGTGGACTTGATCGATGAGGGGAAGAACCGCCACCCGAGATGTGAGGAGTATTGAGTGTTTCAATTCTAGCAATATTTTTCCTATGTATAGGGGGACAAGATGAACTCCCTACTTCAGACCCAAACTTGACAGCTTGGCAGGGGAAGTACTTGAACATTGAACTTCTTCCTTGGTAGTGGTTGAATCCATCCTCATCAACCACCACTTGTTTACCCTTCTTCAGAGAAGAGTTGCAGGGGTCCTACACACCCAGAACCGCTGTAGCAGACACCAACGAGGGGCGTACCCATCCAATACACACACTTGACAAATGATCCTCCTTGGTAGGAAAATTAGAATATGGGGATATTCCCACCCTAGATCCCCTTCATCAAGAAGAACCTCAACCTGAACAGCCTTCAGCAGGCAGTTTGGGGAGCAAAAGATCACCGAGACTGGGACTTGAGAAGAAAAGGGATCCAGCATCTGCACTGAGGGTTTTTTAAAAACAGGCACCTCGTTCGCAGATGGGGCCTGATTAGAGGAGGGAACAAACATTTTCACAGAGGGGGGGGGGGGGACAATGTAGGTTCCTCGTACTTAGAGGGGGGCTCATCCACCCGTGATGATGGGATGGGTCCTCTTCGATGATGTCCTCCATGACTACGACATCCAGATTTCGAATTCCCATGACATAATTAGAATGGAAAAAACCCACAACCTATTCATAGTTGATCCGTTTCCAGAACCCATCCATAGCACCCATAGAGAGCCAAATGTGATGAGTAAGAATGCTTGACATATCCATTTTGATCCAAACACACGCAAACCATGGGTGAAACACTCGAGCGATAGCATCATCAGCATGCAAGAAACAGCCCAGATGATCGCCAATCCCCTTTAAGACACAAGTGTTCTGGAAAGGTAGAGGCAGGCCGGGAAGGCGGATCCTCAGGGCCGAGCATTGACAGTCGCGTCCCATTTGGAATTCAACTGTCCATCAGAATAGATGGAATGTCTAGTTATCACACATCAGTGACTTGCACAACCAAGCCCAGGAAAAATCCTTACTAGACTGGATATGAATACTAAAATGGAAATAGTTGCAAACCCAAACAACAGCCCCTTCCAGAAACCCCCAAGATGAATTTACATACCTTTCAAAGATTCCCACCGGGGGCCGATCCAGAACTAACTTCACAACCAATGTACGTGAATGCATCGACGTAGCTTCATGGAATCCCGAAGGTGACAAGGAGAATGCTGGAGACCCATTGAGTGATTCCAAAGCCTTCAGTGAGATCCTGATATCCATCACCTCCAAGAGAAGTGGGGAAAGAAGGTAAGTAGGATCAGAGACCCTTGGTAGCTCCGGGAGTTGTGAAAAGGGGGACACCATCGGTCTCACGAGCCTATCCTCCGAAGAAGGACCGACGCCATCGCAGGCAGAACTAGGGTTATCCCCTAGCTAGGGGAAACCTCCTTCCCATTCAAAGCTCCTCTATCCCCCACAAACTACATGGTTTTCCATGTATCCCACTAGATCTAATATAATTCTAGCAGCTTTTTTTTCAAATTTCTCAAAACATCCTATTATACAACGTCATATAAAAGAATTATATCATAATATTTAAATTATAATAAGTGAAAGATATTGTAACATCCTCTAAAAACTTTCATGTAATTCTCTTCTCAAGTGTCATTTCTCTCTTTATTTGGGTGTTTATTGGGACTCCCAATGATAGAGAACATATTATGTGGAAAATAAAATAATGTTTTGACACATAAGTTTGTTTTAATTAATGGATTATGGGTATAAATGTGTGAAATTCATGGTGGGGGCATCCCTGAGTCTAGAGAATTCCGGGGTCGGTTTATTTTTTTGAGAAGAATTTAGGATTTTTGTGGTCTTCTAGAGAAATACACATCATGTAATGTGTTTTCATATCAGGTATTGATCATCGAGAAGATTTGATGAACCAGTATAGGGAATGATGTATTTACATTCCATGTAATGGGATTACATGATGTGTAATGTGTATTGAGAATATTCCATGACTCGGTACATGATATGTTTATTTCAAAATGTGAAAATACATTACATGACATGTAATGGTTAAAACTAGGGTTTTTACAAAAAGTAGTAGTTTTTACAATGTATTTGGGTTTCATGTATTTCATAATGTTATAATAGGTTCCAAACTATGTAAATCTCAAGAGTTGGACTTTCGGGGAACTACATTGCTCATGTGTTTTCATTAGTCCACAACTCCCTTCATTCTCATCTTAAGAGATATCCCAGGTGATTTAAGAGACCTCCTCTCTTGTGAATCATTTTTATCATAGATTTATAATTATTATGGACATGGAGAATTTTTCTAGTTGAGTAACCCTTATTATTTTTTATTTTCCATTGATCTTGATAGAAAAATTTGTTTTCATTATTAGATCTGTTGGTTTGTGGTGTTGATTCTTCTTATTTCCTTATAGATCCATTGGGTGATCTCACCCTAGGGGATAACACTTGTTTTGGTTGTTGTGTGTCATGGGAGTTTCATTGAGGTATTTTTTTCTTTTATATTACATCCATTCTTGTTTATTGTACATTATTCTAATGTGATAATTAGTGATAGGCCCTTCATCATTGTCCATTCATTATTTTGCATTAGTATATCTCATTAAGAGCATGTGCAACCTATGTTTTTTAAGTGGTTCTATATCTAGCTTATATTGGATGAACTACATTACTTTGGTTTTTCTAAATTGTTTTATAAATGAATTATAATTGTTTATTGATTTATTTATTTTAGTGTAAATGAGTTTTTTATAAAATATGGGTTTCCCTTGAGTTGGAATGTTTTTTTTAAATCACTGTCAAATGGATTTAAATAATGGGTTTCAATGAGTTGTTTTGATGAAATGGTATAGAAATTAAATAACATGGGAAGCCTTGGATACCTAGGTGGTAGGTTTAGCTTAGGTCCATCATCCTTGTATTATTAGGGGGGGGGTTCATCCATGGGATGTTCCTCTGTTCTCTATGTCTGTTGGTCTAGGTAATTGATATTGAAATTGTCATGGGATTCACTCAAGGGGTGTTTCTATACTCCTTAGGCCTGTTTTATAATGACTTCATTTCACACTAGTAATTTATTATTGTATGAGTAGTTTAATATCTCAGACTATTGTGATCCTTAGCGTGATGCTACCTATGCTTTTTTGATTGTACTATTTTAGCTTATACTTATATAGATTTTATATTATAAGGGATACATTATTTTACTTTATTTTATGTATATGAAATGATTTGAAACTATTTTACTTTGGTTATATTGGAATGTTGTAATAATGGAAAATTAAATGTTTTTGATGGTTTTGATATAAATATTTTTAACTATTTTTCATGCCTAGTTTTCATTAAAGTTGATCATATTTAAATTATTATACATAGACATATTAATGAAACTCTGGGGTGGTATCCTACTGATCCTATTAGCTTACACCTTTTCACCCCATTGTACATGTGTAGATATTTTTATGTATTTCTATTTAGGGAAGCTCATGAAACCATGGTAAATAGGTGAGGTTTATTTTGGTTTATCTGTGCATTTAGGGGTAATATAGTGGGATTATTCTTACATTATCATATGTATTAGTTAATATTCCTTTTTAGCAGTCCATAAATGATGTACTTGTACATGGAATGTTATGAATTATTTTGAGTTGAATCATGGATGGTATCTTCTTTTAACTATGTAATATATTTCATTTCTTCCATTTTTTGTTCATGTTATATATATATATATATATATATATATATATAAATTTATATATACTATGTTGTTTCTTCAGGTTGGAAGAAATTGTTCCCTAGGTTTACCTTTTTATTCTTAGATGCCAATCGTCAGCACATGGGGATCAGGAACACCCTTAGATTATTTGAAAATTTCATCTATGTACCCATTTGAGAGGGTATTTGGGTTGATTTTCTATAGTATGTTATAAAAATGGGTTTTACACAGGAATCCTTGTATTAGGAAATTTTATATAATGGATATAGGATTTTTGGTACTTGAGAGGTAGGTTCTGGCAAGTCCCTAGCCACATATTTCCATGAAAAGGTTTAAGTTACCATGGGATGTTGGGATGGGTGTCTCTTATTTTGATTTCATGATACTAATATGAGTATTTACTCATTTCTTTGTTTGAAGATAAATTATTCTATTGTATGCTCATTTCATTTATTTTGGTGTGTAATGGTATGCCCCTGATATGTCTTCCATGGGTTCCTTAGGAGGGTGTAACAGATAAACCTTAATATAATCCTTATATTGGTCATAATCTCGTTAAGGCTATCTAGTGGGAAGTTCGTTCAATTAATCAAAATTCCCCAAAAGACCAAAACTCATTTTTTAAGGTACAACCAAGAGATGTAGGAGATATGCATCAATCAAGGGAGTTATTACATAAGAAGAAACCATCTTATTATGGTTCTAATGAACCTCAATAGGATGAGTACTAGCTAGAAATGATTTATTATATCTTTGATTTTATGGATACACCTGATAGTATCATAGTAAAGTGTGTGACATTTGTACTTGAGGGTATCATTAAGAAATTGTGGTATTATCATTTTTTAGTTGGAAATTCTTGTGGGATTAGAATTTATGGGTTTCAAGAACCTCATATTTTAGTATTTTTATAATAATTCCCTGATTATAGGGAAGTCTCTAGGGTTCCTCGCTTTGAAGCAAGGATAGAATTCATTGTTATTGTACACCAATTAGTTTACTCCACTGGTTCATTTTTCGCCAGTGATAGTAAAGAATTTACAGTTGAAGGCTCATATGTACTTGTAGGTTTTGTGACAAAATATTAGATTTTGGGTATTTATGATCAATATTTTGACCTATATTGAGATGGTAGACATACCTATGATGGATGCGATAAATATAGAATAAAAGGTTGGTTATTATTCTTATTATCTTCCTCTTAGTAGCGTCATTAGTGGAGTTAAGGGGATGAATAAGAAGTGTATTGATCATCGTAAGAGTGTTGGGGTAGTTCTCAGTGGCATACCACCACTGCACATTCAGTTATATATAGTATTGTGCATATGACATGCTATCATTGTTGTAATTTTAGACACAATAGGTGTTTTTTCCGGATCCTATGAATATGTGTAACAGTTGTGGACAATATGGTAATCTGTGGAATTATTTTAAGGCTATTTATATGCCTCGATATGTTCTAGTATCATTAGTTCCGAAGGCTATTGGGGCATAGTATTATGCTTCTAAGACTATAGGGATCCATCCCATGCCTTGGGGGTGAAGTAACTTCACACAATGAATGATTTTTTGGTGGAGTTAAATATATGTCCAGTGATAATAATAGGTACCATATTTATTTCATATTTAATAGTTATTTCCTTATTTGATATTGGTGCTTCCCACCCATCTATATCTCCCTATTTTTTTATTTTCTTAAACATAAAAAAACTCATATCCTTTATTATAGAGTCAGTGAAACCTCTTGGGAAGTGTAAATAGTAGGAGAATCAATGTCCTTGTTCACTATCAAGAGTAGATGCAAATTTAGTCTAAGATTATCTAATTCTTGATCTAGATCTATTTGGCATCATCATTTGGATGGATTATTTTCATACTCAACATGATACAGATCATTGTCTTCATTTTTGTGTCTCAATTATTACAATTGATGGGATCTAATTTATCTTTCAAGGAGAGTGTGATCTAAGGTATTTTCATAAAATACCTTCCCACCTAGAGCTCGATAGTTTTTTTCTATTATAGAAATTGATCTCGATGATGATTATTCTACTTTTGATATTCTTACTATTATTTAAAATTTCTAAATGTTTTCCTATATGATTTATCCATTATTCCTCTATAGATTTCAGAAGATACTATAATTATCTTGGTTTAAAGTACACATAAAATTTCAATACCCTCTTATCATATAACATCTATAGAGTTGAAAGAACTCAATATTTACATGGATGATATAATGGAGAATTTTTTTCTTTTCCCATGTGTTTATCCTTGGGTAGTCCCAATGTTCTTTTCCAAGAAGGTAGATGGTTTAATATTATTGTTCCTAGACTATCGAATGTTAAACTAGGTAATAGTTAAGGAGAAATATCATTTTCCCCATGTGTATGATTTTTTGATCAATTAAAATTGGAATGTATATTTTGAAGAGTGATCTTTAGTTGAGTTATCATCATCTCAAAGTTAGGGAGTTTGATATACCAAAGAAGTCTTTGAAGATTATTTATATTCATTATAAATATCTTGTGATGTTTTTTGGTCAGACTAATGATCTTATAGTTTTTATGGATATGATAAATAGTATATTCAATGTGGGTCCTGACACTTTTGGGGTAGTTTTACATGATGGTGTATTGTCTTATTTGACATCTAAGCATCAGAAAAACAACCTTTTGAGTTTGGTTCTAGAAATCTAGGGGAGTCTCAATTTTTATCAACTTCTTTTAAAATTAAATTTATGGATCCAAGAGTTAATGTTATTGGGGAATCTGATTTCTGATCATGTCTTGTTAGTTGATCCTAAAATGTGAATGAAATATTTCCATGGGAATTACCATGGAATATCATTGTGATTTGCATCATCCTTGGTCTTTACGAATACTATTAAAAGTTAAGCAAGTATTTCACAATGTTTGAGTCACCATTGACTACTCTTGATAAGAAAGTGGTGAAATTTATATGGGATTCATAGTTTTTGTCTTTTTTCAAGGAGTTGAAATGAATTATAACATCATTTACTATCCTGATCATTCTGAAGCCCAGTAATGGGTATGTGGTTTTCTATGATTATTTTGGTACTTTTAGGGTTCTATTATTATAAGAGATGGTCATGTGGTGGATTACGGATCTCTTCAACTTCATCCTCATGAAAAAATTATCCCACTCATGATTTAGATATTTTTGTGGTTATATATGCACTCAAGTGTTCGGGGGAACTATATTTTTTGGGATAAGTTCACTGTTTTTTCTAACAATAAGAGGCTAAGATATAAATTTTCTCAGAAATACATTAATGTTAGATATAGGCCGTGGGTTTAAAACCTTCAAACGTTTTACTTTGATATCACCTACACCCCAAAGAATGGGAATTGAGTTGTAGGTTCTATTAATAGTAAAGTACCATTAAATAATATTTTGGAATAAAATGAAGAATTGAACCTTATGGGGATCTTTAGTCATTTTCACCAGCAAAATCTAACGTATGTTTTAGGTATGGTTGTGACCAAAGTTTAGTTATCATTATCTCTCACAAATTATATTCTTTAGATTTAGTAATAGGATGAAAATTTCAGAGGAATTTGATAAACCCTATATGATGGGGAGACATTTCTAGTTGGTCTCTATATTTATATGTTATTCACCATTGTGGATGTCATTTTTTCATCTTTACATCAGTGATGAGATTTTCTTTATTTCCATTTTTCTTCATGGTTCATTCATCTCGACACTCTAGATATGTATTGTTACATGAGATGATGATTCTAGTGTCCATGTATAAAGTGTGAAATTGATAATTATGTGTCCCATTGTTACACCTACAAATAGATAAAATAAAATCATCTAAAACATTATAGATTTATCCATCCTTTTTTGGTTCTAGTTATGAAATGGGATAAGATATTCATATTTTCTGTTGTTGGATTAACATGGAATTTAGGAGGGGGGAAATTCTATATGTATAGTGATTTATTGGTTTAAAAAACATATCATTACATTATAACCATAGAGACCATAAAATTTAAGGATCTAGGTAAAATTTTTGTATTTGAGATTGTGAGGTTATATGGGGATCCTTATACCATTATTTTAGGATATGAATCCTTTGTTTCTTATAGGTTCTTCAGAGGAATCCAAGAGTAAATGGGGACTCAGGTTAGGTTGAGTACAACATGCCATATATAGAATGAAATCCATACAAAGCATTCTATTTCGATCCTATAGGGTATTATACATGAATGTGTCTTGGATTTTGGTGGATCTTGGGATAGACATCTGATATTGGTTGAGTTTTCATCTAAGAATAGTTTTCATTTATCGATCAGAATAGATCCTTTCAAGTCTTTATATGGTCACCCATTCATGTCACCTCATTGTTGAGAAGATATGGGTGAGGCCTATTTAGTGGGACTATGTCTTTTTTTTTGGAAATTTGAGCAAGGATTTAGGATCCATATTGGTGTCCAGTTACAAAACAATGTTTACAGAAGTTGTATGTGGGTCGTCGGCATTATCCTTTCCATTTCTCCATAGGTGATAATGTTTTCTTGATATTTTTTCATATGTTATATCAATATCATCTTAAAAAATACTAAAAGTTAGATCTATGATATTTTAGATCATTTAATATCACTAAGAGGATTGGGAAGGTTGATTAATAGTTGTCATTGGTGGTTCAATTGACAGTTATTCAGGATGTTACCCACATATAGAAGATAAAAGCATATAACATATTGATTCCTATCATAGTTTTAGTTGGGAATAGATTGGGATATATTTGGACATTTATGTTGTGGAGAATCTAGTAGAGATCATGGAATCTCATGTGAAAGTCTTTCATGGGGAGCTTATTTCATTGTTCATAGTGTTATGTGGCATAGATTACATTCTCATGAGACTTGGGAGTGTATGTTGTTGATTAGGGAGTAGTTGCCTCACCTATTTTCTATACCTCATTATTCTACATGACTTACCGAGGATAGAATGTCTTATAATGGGGATTTTTTAGCAACCTAATACAACATTCAAGTATTTGTATTAACTCAGGTCATTTTTCTCTTTATTTGGGTGTGTATTGGGACACCCAAGGATGGAGAGAATTTTCTTGAAAAAAGGGCCTATAGTTTAAGGATGCATGTTTATTTTAATTAATAGATTTTGGGAAAAAATATATTAAAGCTTTTGTGGGGAATGTCCCTGTTTTTTGATAATTTGATGTTGGTTTATGGTTTTTGAGAAAAAAATTAGTCTTTTATCTACTTATTAAAAAAACACACATAATGTACTGGTCATCACTCACATTCCGTGAACCAGTACTAGGTGAGATGATTTTACACGCCATGTAATGTGTTTACACAATGTGTTATGGGTGCCAAGTATATTTTTTGAACTTTTACAAGGCATGAATATTTCACATTGTAAAAATATATTACATGTTGTGTAATGGTTAAAGTTGGGTTTTTAATAATTGAAAACATATTTTAGAGTATTTTAATTTCATCGTTTATGTGACATGTAAAGGGGTTTCACTCCATGTAAATATAATGATTTTTATTTTAGGGAATTTCATGGATAATATGTTTTTCTTTTGTCCATATCTCTCATCCCTCTTGACCTAGGATCTACCCCAAGCAATTTTAGAGACTTTCCCTCTTTCTGAATCATTTAATTTAGAGATTGACCAATTTTTGTGGTTTTGGTTCATTTATTCACGTGAGTAATAATTATAATTATTAATTTCCATTGATTATGGATGTACTTTTGGGTTTTGTTTTTATATGTGTTGGTCTATGGTATTGATTCTTCAAGTTTCCATCTATATCTTTTGGGAGATATTCCTCTAGAGGGTAACCCTTATGTTGGTTGAAGTGTGGAAGATTAGTTTCTTTGAATTATGTGTTATTTACTCTATATTATACTTTTTATTGTTTATGATATGTGATTCTGATATGATAATTAGTTCTAGGGCCACCTCCTTTATCCTTTTGTTCATCAGAGTTAGTGAATCTCATTGTGGGTATTTGCGGCCCAAATTTGAGATAGGTGGTTACATCTCTAGCATATATTGGAAGAAATTCATTTATATTGTTTTGATAAAATGTTTTATAAATTATATTACATGATAAATTTGTTTGTTTTTGTGTGTTGAAATGGTTTTTTTGATTAAATAAGGTTTTTCCCTTGATTAGGAATTTTTTTTAATGAATTCTGAAATGGATTTTTGAAATGATTTTTGAAGAATTTCTTAATGAAATTGTTTGGAAATAGAGATCATGAGAAGAGTTGGGTATTTTGTTAGAATATATAACTTAGGTACATTTTCTATATATTATCAATGGTTCACTCATGGGGTGTTTATCTTCTCCTTAGGCATGTTTTCTAAGGACTAGATTGTGGACTATTCATTGATTATGGTATGATTCGTCCGGTAGCCGAGCCTATTGTGATTATTGTTGTTACTTTACATATTTTATGGGATTTAACTATTTTATCTCATACTTACTTAGATTAAATATGATATTTAATACATGATTTGACATGATTTTATGTATATGAAATGATTTGAAACTCTTTTACAAGATTATTTTAGAAATGTTGGAAAAGGGAAAATGAAATGTTATTCCATGATATTGATATAAATACTATTTAACTGCTTATCATGAATTTTTTTAATTAAATTTTAGTATGTTAATATTATTGTATTGATACATTCAATGAAACGCCTAGGTGGGGTCCTACAGGGCCAGTTAGATCACACCTTACGCACCCCTTCAGTAGTGAACAAAACTTCATATACATTTTGATTTACGAAATGGAAACGATACATATTGAGGTAGTGAGGATTATATCATCTTTATATGGGTTTCTGGTGTTCATATAGTGAGAGTTTTCCGAAACAAATGACATTAAGTAGTCAGTTTTCTATTTTAATAGTCCTTTGATGATGGAATTATACGTGGGATGTTCTGAAATCTTTTGAGTCAAATTGTTTCAACTTTATTCTTTAACTAATGAAACATATTTATTTATTCCATTGTTTCTATAATATATATATATATATAAACATTCAATTTTTTCTTTAGGTGGTGTGAAATCTTTCCCTCTGGTTATTGTTTTATTCTCGAGTGCTAGTAGTTAGCCTGTGGGGTTCAAGAATTCGCCTTGCGTATGTGGAAATTCAGGTCGGGTACCAATTTGAGAGGTTATCTGGGTCATTTTTACCATAGATATACTATTTTTATCATAGTATGCAATACTTATAATCACCAATAATATAATAAAATATTCTTTCAACTTATCTAAGATTATCCTTCAATGTTTTACTTTTCTTATGTTTTCAATATGAATATTCAGGGTTTGTCTCAACATTTGAGGGCCTCAATTCAATAATAATATTCCATATATTGACTAATTGCATTAGTAAGCACCAATAATCATCTTTAACACCAAAAATATATCATCAGGATATTTAACACCAATTGTCCCATAAATCTAGAAATGTTTATTTGAAATAAATTTCATTTTTTTGGGACTTAAATTATTGATTACCTACTATTATTCAACAGAATTGAATATCCCAAAAAATGACACAACTAATGAAACATGTTATAATATGAATATATGTATTCAATATCCATCTTTTATATATCCATATAAAATTATTCTCCCTTAATATAATATTTCCACTAACTGCATGTCTAATAAATCCTCATTTATAGATAGATTTTTATGGAACAACATACTTCTCCAAATATAGATAACTATATCACCACCTTTATATAATTTCTAGCTAAATTTCATATATGAAAAAAATTTACTTAACATTATTTTGGGGAAACATACCCCATGGATTTTATCTCTCCCTGAGTCCTAAAACTCTCCAAATAGGATAAAACAATTATAGAATATTGGGTGAGGTGTTCCTTTATGTTCCTCATGATAAATAAAAATTCTGGTCCAGATGGACCTATTAGTCAACATCCACCTTTCATTTTACATTTATTAGATTTCAGTAAAGTTATGTAATAACCTATTCATGTTCTTCATTATAACTTGTATCCATACAACTCAACCTCTTACCATAAGACCCTCTTTGCATTCTACCAATTTAATACTTCATTTCATGGATGTAAACATATCATCCTTCCTTATGTTGGGATTTTTCACAATTATAGAATCAATCACAATACAATAAGTAACTTCTTGGGTTGTATCACTAATGGATATCACATCCAATTTTATTCTACATTACATCCTACACTTATTCCTCTTAGTGATTTGTGTAGAACCACTTTGGAAAACCTCTTCAATGATGACCCAGATTTTCATCATGGAATATATCTTCCTTAATAGATTCCACATAACATTGTCTACCACCTTCTCCATAATAGGAAAACCCTATTATTATATTCATTATGTCTATTCATTACCTCCAAGAGAGATTTTTTTTGAGTGATTGGATTTTGGATCATGATATACCATTTGTTTGGGATTAGTTTCATGATCCAAAACATTTAACTTATTTTACATCTTAATAGTCCTTCTTTTAGTATAAGCATTCTCTATGTAATTTAAAAGAGTGGTGTATCTCTATATGGATTCTATAACCTCCCATTAATTTCCCCAATTTTAATACTTCTTCATATGTCGGAGTCTAGAAAAAATGAATCATCTATGATAATAATCATACTTAATTTGTTCCTTCCCCAAAAGAGATGTCGGTACTTCTGGAGTTATTATCACATCATTGGAATTATTAGACATAAAGAATATATCCATGATGTACCCAAATATTTCTCAATAAAATCTATTTGGTGACTCCTTAATTTATGAAATAACATCATGATTTTTCATAGAAAATCTTTTTTACTTTTAGATTTTAGATTTGGAATACTCATCATTACTATATAAGTTAAGATATCTTTTGGATGGATCATAATCTTCTAAACGGACGTGTTCAAACTATCCTCAATATCTCTTATTTTATTATCATTTTTATTCAACTAAGAAGCCATTACTATCATACATGATGCTAAATCCAAACCTAATTGACTCATATTTTATGTTTGGTTTTCCAAGGAATTATTCTAGCCTTAAACTCATTATTTGAGTCCATTTGATTCATGTTCTCCTGGGAAAGATTTTAAATATTTTCTTTTTCACTTTCATCTTTTCTATATATACTTTATTCTTAAATTAAATGAAACATATTCATTATTCAACCTTTTTTTCAAGGGTAAATATTCAATCAATGAAAGGTATAATCTATGCATGATTCTCTATTAGTATTCTTTTCCATTTCACGATCATTACTTTAAATAAAATCTTGAAGTTTTTACAATTTCATTATCACAATCACATATTCTTTTCATAAAGAATAGAGTGTCAGAAATTTTACATCCTTTCTTCACTTTATGGTTAGAATAATGTATTATAATAGTTTCATATTTTACCTCGGCTGGAAAACATAACTTATGGGATAAATTATTCTTATTATTCATTCTCTTTCCTTTTATCATAAGTCACTTCTAAAATGGACTTTCTTATTTTCCAAAACAATATTCCAATTTCATCTGCATTTATTTAGAGAACACTCATTGATTCACATATATATGAATATTTTTCTCAAGATCCCACTTTAATATATCTTTGAACTAATAAAAAATCATAAATTTTCTTTGATCTATTTCAAAGATTAATAAATTTCACCTTAAAGAAACAATTCCATGTTCTACCACTTCTCAAGAAACACCAATATAATATTCTATGAGATGAATGAACACATTTTTCCATTCTTTAAAATTAAATATATTAAATAAAGGATCGTTCACTGTGGATAAAATATTTAACACAATTTCAGATAATGTTAAATCAATTAAAAATCTAAAATTGAACTTATCTATCTCATTCCACTTGGTATATTTATAAAGGGACATGGAGTAGGATTACCTTGGGGGTGAATCAAAGTATACTATGTATTTAACAATTGAAACACTTGAACCATAAATGTTTCACATTCTTGAAATAATCATGTCATATCAACCCTGACGGTCACATTTTTATACTCTCTAAGTGGATATTATTAAGATTGTTTTTTTATTTTTTGGGTTTTAATGGATAATGTAAATATTAAAATGATTATATACTTGTTTTACCCTCACTGGGATACATCCAAGGAGCATGAATCCATTTTTTTATTCTTCAACAAAATTACTATGAATCTCACTACCTATAAAGGTTTGGGCAAGGTCACCCCTTTTCATAGTCCCACTTTCTTACAAGGTTTAGGTTCATATCACCATTTACCATTTTCACTCCCTAATACATTCATTTATTGGATCATGGACAATAGAATGGATCAACATCACGATTTATGGACATATAGGTCTCTTCCTCAGCAATACCAAATGCATCTTCAGGCAAGGTACATGATTTTAAGCAGTTATCCTGAGATGCATCTTCACCATTATGAAAACACATTGTTGATGCACCTTTTTATTTCTAGAATACCGATGAAATGATCTTCACATTTCCATTGTCACATAAAAAACCATCTTAAACATTGGAAGGATTTATAATGGATGAAAACTCCTTATTCAAAAATTTGTAGTCCCTCATTGGATCAACACCTTATTATTCCACTAAAAAATTAGATCATAAATATATTGTCCATTTTTTAATTATATCACCTCAGGAATATTATTTCCATGAGAATTTATGGAAACTTATTCTCATTTTATAATATATTTATGATATTTAAGTCTTATTCTTTCATGAATAATTCTAGAACTACCATATAGAATATTACTAGAATAGTTTCACATGTATAGAGACAATTAATCCTCCATTTCACATCAGTTTTTTCCAGTGAAAAAAATCTTCTTATGTAATTTAGATATTTCATTAGAAACTACTCATCCTAATTCTAATATAGATGTTTCAAATGGTGAAAAGATACATTTTAATATTTCTTCTACCGAGATATTAATTCATGTGATACAGATATTATAATATAATAAAGACCTTCTCACATGTATTATAACTGAAATTTCAAGTGTCATAAATGACCATTAAATTACCCATGTATCTCGGGTCGTAACTGCATAAAGTATTTCCATATTTGAAGATACAATTTCTTGCTAAAAATCATCTTCTACACATCATGTATTTTCATATGTGTAAATATCGAAAACCAAATGTGCACCACTATAATTTTTAGAGTAATAAATTTATCTTAAATTATAAATGAATATTAGGTTGGATATCATAATATAGGAAGGATATGAATGTGGGTGATAACTAACATGAGAATATCTACATATTCCAGGATGAACATCTGTATATATAAATATGAAAAACCATATTTTCATAGTACCATGACCATTGCCTACAATATTTAATCTTTTATAACTCATGATAATACAACCAAAATTTCATGAGGTTGACCATCCGTTTAAGAATAACTATTAAATATCATTCATATTATGATAGTTAGATATTCTCATGAAACATTCTCATGTATTAATGCATGTCTACTATGACGTAGCCAACACCTCCATGGCGCATCCATCAAACCCGTGAAATTTAGTTTCTGTTCCACTATATAGAAACTGATTTCTATGGAGTATATTATTCAATATGGTTTATACACTTCTCAAATGGAAGGATAACAAAATCATACAAACTCACCTTTACAACATAGATATAAACCTCATAGTGTAATTTTTTTTCTAGTGAAAGGTGTCATGACACCCTCCCCACAAATTGTACCACTCCTTAGACGGAAATGGGAGATGGGAGGTAGTGGAAACTGAGTCCCACCTTCAGTGGGACCTGGTTTTGCCACTAGATCCAAGGCTACAGTAAACACACATATGGGAGGCATTATCCTCTAAGAGAACACATGTGAAAAGGAGAGATAAGACTGACACCAACTAACTCTATCTCATAATATAATATAAAATAAATCCTAAGTGAACATATATAATGGTATGAAATAACTACTAAAACTGAAGGGAATACTAAAAATACTAAAATAAAGGTAATTATAGAAGTGGCCACAAAGCCCAAGTAGATCCTATTAAATCCCAATCTATAGTAACCAGTCTGATCTCCAACCTACTCCAACTGGCTTGAAAACAGTTTATATATATGTAGGGTGAATATGAAAATATACTCAGTAGGATCCTACTTGGATCCTCTCATGCAAAGGTAAAGAAATAATGTTAAAGCACAGTGAACATCAAGTGAAACTAACTCGTCACCTAAAGAGGTATACTATGTTTCCAACCATACCATAGATAATCACACCAAGCATCACATACAAGTGTATATAACATAATTAGAAATATCAAGGTTACCCTTATACTACTTCCTCACTAGTTTTTCACTACTCCCCAACATCACACATCATAAACATCTCTCTCCAAAAGGCTAGCCTGCAGAGACATGGGCGAATCACCACAATATGCACCACAGGCATTATACAACCATGTACATGTAATTAAATTAACCATTAGTTTTCGGGATCTACTACAACCTACATAACATATATTAGACATCATGTATTATAACTCAATACATCACAACCTGTACACCGATTAAGGATCCTTAAGCCATCACAACCTATACACATTATACCTATAGTAGTCCTTAGGAAACTATATCCAGAATAAATGTGTGTTCAGAAAACCCCAATCCATTACAGCCCTCTACACATATATATGGGGAAACATGAAAAATATGAACACCAGTACAAGTAACTATCAAGAGAAGAGAGTGGGGTCAAAGGGGGTATTCATCCATCAATCCTCCCATTGGGATGATGGGGACCCCCCCCTCGGGCTCATATTTTCTAGGGTTTCATCTCCCTTAACCAATATGGTGGAGTAGAATATAAGAACACAAAATTACATGAGATAATATTGCTCGCAACTACACTATGAACATAACCTAGTCTCAGACTCAACTATAGTTAACATCTCTCGGACTCTGGGATTCCACTGTTAAGACCATATATCTTATAAGAACATAACCATATAATGAGATACATTAAATTACATTAATAATTTTCATCAGTTTCACTTTATGTTAATAAATTCATTGACCAATAATTAATTATTAACATCTCCACATTACATTACTTTACCAATAATACAATGTTCCATTCCCTCTATGTATAAGAAATCCAAGTCGAGTCCTTCTCATAATTATAACATCAGCATTGCATCCCAGAAAACTCCAACCCCATGGATTAAAAATTATTTAATTTATTAATAAATTTACATTCCATATTACCATGCACTCTATTAGAACACCCTAAGATACCGAAAAATGAATACAACCAATCACATCTATCTTCCTTAAGTAGTGGGGAAATGAAATAAGATAAACAAACAACCAAGGAATCAACAAGACAATAGATTCAAATAATAATCTTTCATTGATATTAATGAGTAATCCCATATTCAACTCATTTATTAATCCCCAATATCCTCCCCTATACCCACATACATATCCTGATGAATCATTCCACTCTCACCGTCAACTATTTCTATAAAAATTAGGCCTTCCCTCCCCACATACAACATCATCTGTCACGTCTCAGTCATCCCATGATCACATCACTTCTGGGCCTCCCCCACTCCACATTCCACAATATCCCTCCTCGCTCAGGCATCCCATACTCTCATCAAATCTAGGCCTCCATGCCCCACATCTAAAGTCTCATATCCATAGCACATCAGATGTTGTAGGAAACGAACATATCAACCATGATTTTGGACCTAAAGTAAAGAATTCATCATTTACACACATCAAGACCTCGTGGATCCAGAGCACAAGGCACATAGCCATTACAATAAAGAGGGTATATCAGGACCAATAGTGGCATTATCCTTTATTACACAACTAATTCTTAATCCATCATGAATTAATAAATTCATTATTCACAAGTTCCAACTATGGGTAACCAAAGAAACAAGCTATGACAAACTATCACAAATTAATTAAACAACTAATTTAAGATGTATTTAATTTTTGTATCGAAAAAAATAAACATTATTCACATTCCTTAACCAAGTAAATTAAACATTCACATGTTCATTAATTTAATTATCATCATATTAAAATAACAACCAGATTTATAAAACATTACTCTTTATAGAATTATCATATTAATTATCAATTAATTACATCTTTAAATTATTTATCAATTTCACATGATAAATCATGAATAACAAGAACTTCATAGATACCACACTATCTAGAAAATTAATAGGCAACACATTATTATTGTACAAACAACAACATGTCCACACGATTGATACCAAGTAATAAATCCAGTTCATATAATTATTAGGTTAACTTAATTGTGAGACAAGGGGATAAATCATGATAAATATATAATTTTTCATAAATAAATATATAAGTAATGAATCTCTTACCTCATAATGGATTCAACATTCATCATATGAGAACAAACCAATCAACAGATCTCCAATCACCCCTCCCATAGAAACTGTACCCATTCAAGGATTCCCTGGAACAACCACACCAACAAAAACCAAGATAATCCCCATTAGAAACATGGTAGATTATATTACATTACATGGAAATAACAATAAGATAAAAAAGATATCAAACTTGAAGAAACCTATGAAAAATGATGGAAAAACAACTCAGATCACCTAGGGTCACCATTGATCGAAGATGGAAGCCCGATGATTGAATCTGATCAAAGGGATCTATATACTTCCAAATAGGGGGGATATTGGGTTTCATATAATGAGAGAGAGATATACTATATCTATAGGGTTATGACTAATCCAAGCAGCTAAAAATTATTAAAACAACACTTCAATGGAGAATTACATGACATGTAATCCCCTTTCATGTCCTGTAATCATATAGGATTCGATCCTAATAAAAAAATATGTCTCATATTCATATTATTTATTTTTCTTACCCCAATTAATTATACACCATGAAATATACATTCTTGTTGTTTAAAATTCATACCTGGTGTGAAATATCTCAGATTCCATAAATTCAAATCCAACTCCACTAAAATTCTTCTAAGTGCCTTGGACTTCAAAAACAAATAAAGTGTTGGTCCACTTGGATCTGTTATCTTTCATTAGATACCTCTTAAAAAAAATTTCATCCTCAATAATCCAAAACCAACCCAGATAGAAAATAGAAAAGGGGTCATCTAAACTGCCACCCCATGATATACCTCTGAAATGATATTGCCACTAAAAGAGCTCAACCACCCCCATCCAAGCAAGAGGGTTTCTACATGGTGAGTAGATGATATATTATTTGAGTCTTCATAACCTATAGCTAGATAGTAGACCTATATAACCTCAAGAAGAGAACAAATAGATAGCACATGGAATACCTCATGCATATTTTCCTCCCATGGAAAGATAGTAATCTACAATAAGAAACATGAGATAGGGAGATCTCATAAAACTGAAAAAGTTTTACGACCATAAAATGAATAGAATTACAAGTGAATTTCTAAATATCAAAAATATTGGGGTATTGAGCATGTATGTACAACTCATGTTCCTAGGTACACTTCTCCATGACACTATTCCACCACATGACATGAACCAAGGGGATATAATTCTGGGGAAACACCTTCTCCTATAGGTCCTAGATATATATAGGCCAATCCCCAAAGTTCGTATCATTTTCAACATAATATCTCCCCAATTGATGACATGAGAGTCATCATGATGATAATGATGTAGCTGTCATATGTGAAAAATCATGTATCTAGTTCATATGTGGGGAAATTTCTATCTAATATTCCATGTCTCCAACATGAGCCAATATCTTGGATGTTCTAAAAAATCGTGGAGAAAGATTACCCCCACAACCAGAACTTCACTGACTATGATGAGAAGTCACTTTCAGAAAAACATGATCCCAAATGTTAAACTCCAGAGGTGTCCTCTTATGTTTGGAATATAATTGCTAGTGATTATACTCTTCCTTAATCCTCTCATGGATCACCTAAACCAACTCTATCGTGTCTTATACTTGTTTAGGCCCAATAATTGTTGACTCTTTGACATCGGTCTAGAACAATTTAAAACAGAAGGTTCATCTATACAATGATTTTAATGGCACCATACTGATGGTTTCTCATCCCTAATCCTCCAAAATCTTGGACACAAGATATAAACATGTCTTAAAGAGTCTATATGGTCTGCTCTATCTGAATGTCTATCAGTGGATGAAAAGAAGTTCTAAGGCATAACTGGGAACCCAAATCATGATGGAGACCTCTCTATGCCATAGAGATAAAATGAGGATCTTGATTAGAAATGATCATCTGCGAGACTCTATGCAGCCTCACCACCTCCTCTAAACACTTCCTTGACAAAAATTCCATTGAGATCGACTCCATGATTGATATGAAGTGGGATAATTTTTTAAAATGATCCAATGCCACCAATATAACATCATATCCTCTTTGAGCTCAAGGAAAATGGTAAAAATTCCATCGAGATGTCCTCCCACTTATAATGAGGAATATCTAATGGCTAGAGAAAACCACTAGGAACATTGTGCTCTACCTTCACCTTTTAGAAGACTAAACATGAGGACACAAAATTTGCAACAACATGCTTCAACCTAGGACACCAAAACTAAACTCTCAATGATTTGGTACATCATTGTTATGCCAGGATGTACCAAAATATAAAAACTATGGAACTATCTGAAAAACATCTCTTTCATCTCCAAAGGGATGAAAATCCATTTTCAACACTTAGTGTTGTTCATCCTAGAACCAACCATCATGGGCCTCACCACAATCAACTTGGTCTCTCTAGAAATCCACCTGAATATCCCCCAACAAAGACTCTTCCACCTACTATACAAGATATGACTACACCATCTTATAAAAAAAACTTATACCCAAACTTCTCCCATATCTATATGAGAAGATGAATGTTCTTCCATAACCCACATGAAATCTCTTAATTCACGCACTCCATCACTATGTGAATTCCTGATTAGCACATCAGCTAAAAAATAACCCTTTTCAAGTGTATAAGAAACATCAAATTTGAAATCTTGTACAAACTGCATCCACTGACACTGATGAAAGTTCAAGTCATGTTGGGATAAAATATACCACATGATCTTATTATCAGTTAAGACCATAAAATGATTTTCTATGAGTTAATGTCTCCAAAAATTCAAGAAAAACACTACCTCTATCAACTCGATATTGTGTGTGGCATAGTTATGGTCATTGGGATGTAACTAATGAGACCCATCAGAAACAACTGATCTCATCTACATATGAACACATGCCAACCCAAGATGCGAAGCATAAATAGAAACATGAAACTGAACTTCTTATACTGGAAGACAAAGAACTATGGCACTGACTAACTTCTCCATGAGATACTAAAATGTTATATGATGCTGATCAGCCTACCAGAATACCTAATCCAATCTTTTTAATGTTTTCATAGGAGTCACAACCCGAGAGAAATAATCTTTGATCCTTTTGTAGTATCCTGCAATTCCATGGAAACATTTCACCTCTACCACTATGTTGAGGATTTCCAATTCAAAACTACTCATTTCTTAGACATATCCATAGATAGTCCCTTCTATGATACAAAATTCCATAAGATATTGACTTCTCGATCCCTAAAATCACACTAAAAAGTCTTCCCAAACAATTTATCATGATGAGGAAATCCCAAAATACCAGATAGATGCTCTGAAAGATCCTCCTCAGATGAAGAGTACACAAGGATGTTGTTGATGAAAACCACCATAAAAGTATCCAGGAGCTTTCACACATTGTATCTCCCTTGTTAGAGGGTAACTAGCTCTTAGTGACTAGTTTCCTTCCTAGTGGAAGAATTAAACTCTCTCTAAACTAGTCTCAAAACTCCTCCCACGAGACTATTGACTCCTCATGATCCCTGAGGAATATGAAACACCACTAAGTCACTTCCCCACAAAGCATATTCATATACAATGACACTTCATTCTCCTTCCGAGAACATATTTAACTGAAGGATATCTAATCCACCTCAAACTAGTCTTTTTAGGACGACATCCAAAATGGATCCCTCATACCTCTCTAGACTCTAGTACTAAAACACTTTGAGTTTCCTCCTCTAAGTTTCTCCATCTTGAACCTGTACCCTTCTAGGATATGATGGAGAAACTTTCTGATCATATTCTCTTCAAACCTGATGGGAACATCGAGCTAGATCCATACTTGAAAAAGAAAAAATAGTTAGATCTCCAAAACTTAGTATATGTAATAAATTAGCATTAATTAATTATTTTGTTTTATTCATTTTAGGTTAACCTATCCCATGGTCTATCCATTCAAACAATGGTGAGAAGATTAATGGTGCATTATCCTTTAGTAGGTATCAAACCTTCAACTAGTATTACCTTATTTATTAGTCGTTGTAAGATTAAATGTCCATTCTTGAGATCACAGGGTAACCTAAATAACTTTTTCTTAGATGTTATCTTATATTTTAAAAGCTTTCTCAAATTAAATGATACTATTTCCCAAAGATCCTATGAAACCTCACATGTACCTAACTCCAAACTCCATCCCATCCCTCAATAAGACATCTAACACCACCTTGTCATGACCCCCTCCTCACAAAGTGTACCCCTTCTGAGATGGAAATGGTAGAATCTAGATAGTGGTACCAGAGTCCCACTTCCAGTAGGACCCAAGTTGGTGACTAGCACTAAGGTTGAAGTAAACACATAGATGAGAGGCATTTCAATTTAACAAAACATATCTAAAGGAGTTGGATAAGTTAAACACAAAATAACACCTAATCATATTATAGTATAAAAAACCCTAAGTGAACATATGTAACGACATGTAAGAACTACTACAAATGCGGGGAAAACTGTGAGTACCAAAAGAAAGGTAAAGACAACAATGACCAAAAATCCCCAACAAATCCTGCTATACCCCAAGATGTTACTAACCATCATGATATTTGATATATTCCAACAAAACTAAACATAGTTTATATATACATAGGGTGAGAATAACAATATACTCATTAGAATCCTCCCCAGAGCCTCTCGTGCAAAGGTAAATAGATCATTTTAAAAGAACAGTGAACAATAGGTGAAACTAACTCATCATCTAAACATGTACACTTCTTTCCCAGCCTCACCATGACTAATCTCACCACATATTGAGTATAAGAGTATATAATAATATAAATAATATCCAGGGTTCCCTACAACCACTTCCGCACTAGTTTTATGATTTTCTCCAATGTCGCACGTGTTAATTATCTCTCTCTAAAAAGGCTAGCTTGCAAACACCTCAATAATGCACAACAACATGAACCTCAAGCATCACACCACCACATCCATGTAACTAAAGTAACCAGGTAGTTTACAAGATCCACCATCACCTTCATAACATATATCATACATCAGGTGTTATACCTCAATCCGTAATAGCCTATACATAGAGTAAGGATCCTCAAACTATTACACCCTATACAAATTATACAAATAGTAGTCCTTAGGAAACTATATCTAGAATACATGTGTGTGATATAAACACAAACCATCACAACTCTTTATACACATATATGGATAAAAATAATCTCCATGCATACTAACACAAGTAAATACCAAGATAAGAGAGTAGGTCCAAAGGGGGTAGTCAATCATCCATCCTCCCATCTTGATGTTTTGGAAAACACCCACCATGGCTTAGAATCCCCTGGGTGTCAGTTTCTGTAACTGACAGGGTAGAGTAGCTTAAAGAAACCCAAAATGTACGTTACATATTATCGATCACAACTACACAATGGGCATAACCTATTCTTAGACTCAACTGTAGCTAACTTCTCTTAAACGCTCAGATACCACGGTTAAGACCAGATATCATATAATCACACAACCATTTAAAGTGTTACATTAAATAAAATTGTTTCTTTGCTTCACTTTCACATTATGTTAAAAAATTCTTAAACCATTAATTAATCATTAACATCTACACACTATAGTAAATTACCATTATAGAAAAGGTTCATTACCTCTAACCATAAGAAAACTAAGTCTACAGCTTTTTAGAATTATAACCTCAGCATTTCATCCTAGGAAGATACAACCCCATGGGTTAAACATTTATTCATTTATTAATAAAATCTATTTCTATATTACTATGTACTGAAAGAAAAAATCCTATGCTATGGAACAATGTATAAAACCAAGCACATTCATCTTCCTCAAGTAGTGGGGAAGGTAAATCAGATAATCAAACAACCTAGTAATCATCCAAATAACATATTTAAATAGGTATCCATCTCTCGTATAAATGGTAATGCATAGATTTGACATGTTACAACATCCCCTATATCCTCCTCAATACCAAATGCATTTCTTGATGCATATTCCCACTCTAAACATCAACTATTTCCATAAAAAAGGGACTCTCAACCCCACATACTACAACATCCCTCCATGATTAGTCATCCCAGGATCACATCACATATGGGGCTCCCTACAACACATACCATAACAGACCTCTAGGATCATCCATCCCAGACTCACATCAAATCAGGGCCTCCTCACCACACATCATAAGTCTCATATCTAGATCACATCACAAGCAATAAGAAACAGATATAGAAATTGGGATCCTAGGCCTCGCACAAGGCATTCGTCCTTCGCACATATCGAACCCCCACAGATCTAAAGAACAAGTCACTGATCCTTTATATGAATGATGGAAAATCAGGCCTTATAAATGAATTATTCTTTTTCAAAAAACTCATTCTTACTCCATCTTAAATTAACTGATTCATTATTTACAGGTTCCATCTACAAGTAAAATATAAAAATAGGCTATCACAATTTAAATAAAAAATTAATTTCTTATTACATTTGTTAATATATCTACAAGAAAAAAGATGCTTAATATTCCTTAACTAATTGAATTATACATGCATACTTTCATCAATTTGATTATAATCAAATTACAACTACAATAGAATTCATTAAACATCCTTATTTAAACCTTTATCCAATTAATTATCAATTAACTATGGATTTACATTCTTTACTAATTTGAAATGGTAAAATAAGAATAACAATAACATCATATATATACCATATTATCTAGAAAATCAATAGGAAACCCATTATCATATTACAAACAATGACATCACCATGCGATCAATAACAATTCATTAATCCATCTGAAGTAATTATTAGGTTAATTTTACTATGATCAATGGGGACAAATCATGCTAAATCTACGATTTCATGTAAATAAATAGATAATAAATGAATACCTAACCTCATAAGGGTTTCAACATTCTTTAAAGGAGAATGAACCATGTAATAGATCTTTGATCACCCCTTCTGTAAGAAATACATCCATCCGAGGATGTTGCTTCACAACTACATAAACAACAACCAAGAGAAACCCCATTATAAACAAGTTATACCAGCATCCATAGAATATAAATAATAACAGGAAGAAAAAATAAATCAAACCAGATAGAACCACTAAAAAATGAAGGAAAAACACTCCTTGGATCAACCAGGGTCAGCACGGACTGAAGATAGAATCCCATTGATCGATTCCTATCGAAGGAACTCCAAAACACTAAAGAGGGGGATTCCATGTATCCTAGAATGAGAGAGACCTCTGTAGTCTTACAGTTATGAATATCCTAAGTGGCTAAAAATTCTTAAAACAACACTTTAGTGGGGAATTAAATGATGTGTAATCCTCTTTCTTGTCGTGTAATCCCCTTTCATGTCGTGTAATATACAGGGTTTGATTCACACTAAAAATATGTGGCATATTCATTTTAATTATTTTTATAACCCAGGTTAATTACACATCATGAAACCTACATTAACATCCTTTAAAATGTTTACCGTACTTGAAATATCCCTACTTACTTATATTGATAGCCATATCCTCCAAACATTATTTTATCCTCCTCTGATAGTTGTGGTCTTCAGAAACACGCAAAAATTCGATCCACATGGATCTAGGCCCATAAAATGTGGTTTTCTCTTTTTGGTGTATTGGTCACAAAAAACACATTTTAAACACCTTCCATAGTGCAATTACTATCTATATAGCATATGGAAACTCTCTTCATTTTATATTTATAAAGCATACATCTTTATTAATTCTATTTCAACATACCAATCATAGAGAAGTCCATATAATCTTATGTATTCTCTACCATTACCCTTATGCAAGGTAGATACCCTTAAATAACCTCTTCAAATACCCTTACTCAAGAAATATACCCTTAAACTGCCTCTAATTATACCCTTATACTTGGAATATACCCTTAATCAAGATTCATGAACACCTTTATGCAGGTATCAATAATGTTTTCTACCATTACATGAGATACATGTACACATTTACACATGTATCATTATTGTTTGATACCCTTACATGATCTCCCATACACTTTTACACTACCAGCTACCTATACACATGTTGCATGTTTACCTTTATTCATAACTAATTTTCTTAAATAACTCTATGTACTCCAAAATATGCGCATACATGGGTCACTTAACCATCATGAATGTTCTGTATACCATTACACAAGCATCCATATTTCTTTATAATGCTTCAGTTACCTCCATACATGGTGTATACTACCCTTATGCATCTTTATGTACCTTTATTCATGAAATATTCTGGTCCTTACACAAGTCATTAATTACTTTCTTATTGGGATCCTCCACCAAATATAATTCCCCAATTCCACCAAAATTAATTCATATTAAATCTCTATAACCTCCAAAGTTAATGGAGTATCCCATGAACCACTTTAACTTCAACCTTAAGGATTAAATGAATCCATAAAAATTCTCCATGTATCAAAAAAATTCTAAGATTTGAGCACTTTCAATACCACGCATATTAATAAAAAATTAACTTTTCAACAAATCCACTATAAACATTACTTAATATTAAATATATATAATTTTCAGAGGTAAATATAGATAAGTGGTTTTCAGTGATTCATGTTGAATGGGTAAAATAAATAAATACTGATTTAAATATATGAATGATGTTTCTACTACTAGACGCCTTGAATTTATAAGTCATAATTTATTTGTCTAACTAAACATACTAGTTTAGGTGGTAATAAGTATTTATTTAAAATAGTTTATGATTATGGTAGATTAATATGGATTTATTTTTTATCCCATAAAACTGAAACTCTAATTTTTTTTGTAATATTATACAAAATTTTTGAAATATGTAAATCACCTCTATCATAAGTGATAGTGGTGGAAAATTTTTTAATTTATAATTTGATAAAAAATTAAGGCAATAGATGTAAACAATGTTTTTCCAACCCTAGGAAAAAATGAAATAATGGTGTGGTTGAGAGAAATAATATTCCATTTCATGAAATAAAAAGATCAATGATTATTAAGTTTAATTCAGCTAAATATTTTTGAGATGAATATATTAATATGACATTTCATGTTTTAAATAGATTTTTTATTAGACCGTTTTTATATAAATCACCATATGAATTGATTGAAGGGTTTAATCCTAAAATTTGATATTTTTGGGTGTTTGGTTGGAAGGCTTTTATTTTAAGTACAAAATATAATTTTTAAAATATTAATTATAAATGTGGGTTAATGAATATTGTTTTGATATTATAATTATATTAAGGCATATAGAATTTTAAATAAGATAAATAAAACTGTTGAGGAGTCTATAAATGATAAATTTGATGAAAATAACAATAACATAAAAAAATAAAATTTTAATAAAGATGATGTAAAATTTATGTTATTCAAATTTGGTGAACATAATGATCAATAAAATGATATTGAATTAGTTTAGGGAGAGAAAAAATCTTCTCAGACTAATAATAATGATCGGAAAACTCCTTAAGATCATCCTCTTGAATAATAAATTAGAAATTTTGAATCCAGAATACAAAAAACATATGTTTTAAATTATTCTACTAATTCTATTTTTTTGTTATTTTCTAATATTTAATATTGATGATGATATAAACGAATCAAATAAGATAAATTTTATGCATGAAAAATTAAATAACTTTCCAAATATATAAGGTTTGGAAATTGGATGAATTACTAATGGATAAACATATAATAAAGACTAAGTGGATTTTTTTAATAATCTTGATTAATATGGAAACATATTTAAATATAAAGCAAGAATAATGGATCATGATTACTCCCAAGAATATTATTTTGAAATTAAAGAATATTTTATTCTCAATTTTATAAGATAAAGTCATTTAAAATATTATTATAATTTTCTAGTTTTCATAATTTTTAATTTATCAAATGAACGTAAAAAGTGAATTTGTAAGTGGAATAATTTCTAAGGAAGTATTTGTTAAACCACCCCTAGATTTTAAAATGGAAAATTTATAAAGAATTTTTTCACACGTAATAAAACATTATACAGTTTTATGAAATCACCTATAACATGGTATGAGATACTATCTCAATTTTTTTGCTAAAAATGATTTTTATAAAAGAAAAAATTGATCTCACATTATTTATAAACAATAATTTAAATAATTTTGAAATTTTATAGATATATTTTAATGATATAATTACTATTAAAATGAATGATTTCAATTGATGTTATTTTTCTACTCTGATGACTAGTGAGTTATATTTGATCATAATGGGATAATAGAAATTTATTCTTATCATACTAATTAACCAAATAAATGTTGTTATTTTATAAAATCAATAAAATTTTTCTAAATAACTTGTTAAAAGGTTCTTCCCTGATCCATGAATGTATATTAAAATCAATTTGACTAAAAATTATAAATTAGACTTGGATGAATCATGATGTTTTTTATGTTAAACAGTATAGATTTATGATAGGCATTATACCGTGTTTGACTACATCAAGAATAGATACTATGTTTTATGTTCATTTGGGTACAAGATTTCAGTTGAATCCTAAAGAGATTCATCTTAATTTTTTTAACAGATTTATTATATATATTAAATTAATTATTAATACTAGTTTATTTTATTCAAATCAATTTTTTTTGTAAATTTTACCATATTTTTACTCTGAATTAGGTGGTTTTATACTTTTTTAGAAGAGCATAAGGGATATGTGTCATTTTATTATTATGAATTTAATTTCATGGAGGTATAAAAAATTATTATCACTTAATTTATCAATTTCTCATAATGAATATATTTCTTCTTTCTATTTTTCTTCTCAAATTATTTTCATTATATAGACTTTATGTGATTTTAATATTTGTTTTAATGAAAATAAAATATGTTATAATAATTATAGTTTTATTTATTTTTCTAAAAACATTAATAAAACTATTCAAAAAAACAAATATATTTTATATATCATTATATTAGGTATCATGTTAATAAATGATAGTTTTATTTTTTTTCTAATTGAAAAAAATATGAAGACATATTTACTAAACCATTAGATTCTTCAAGTCTTTAAAAAATGAAGTCTACACTTGGTATGTGAGAAGCATAATTTTTTTAATTCTATTTTTGTAAAATTTTATATGCACATCATAATTATATTAATATTATATATGAATTTATAAAGGGGATAGTTATGTATTTTAAAACTAACTATCCGTAACAATTTACCATTTAAGGGAGGATATTTTAGAGATTTGATTTATTTTTTTTCTTTTGGATAAATTTCAAATGGTGTATAATGTTTTTGAAAGTTTAATTTAATTTTTAGTATTATAATTTTAAAATAAGGGTAGATTTTTATAATTTTAGATTTGGTGTTAATGTTTGATTAGTTTGTTTTGATAATTTATAAACTCGTCTCATTTAATTGGTTTATAATTTTTGTTTTGTTCAATTTCAAATTCCCCACATTTATTACATTCTAAATTGAAATTATTTGAAATTGGGTGTTAATATTTTATTATTTTTTTTGTTAAATTAAAAAATCCTCTAGTTTATTTTGTTTATAATTTGTGTTCTGTTAGATTTCAAATACCCGATGTTTCTTATATATTATGTTTTAAAACATTTATTTCTTCATATTATTAATTGGTTAATTTTTATATCACATTTGTTTCTTAATTAGTTTAATTATATTGTAGTGTGTTTTAATTTATTTTTACATATGTACATTTTATTTAAAATAATCATGTTATTTCATGTGATTCTAATTTTTAATTATATTTTCAATGTTTTAAAATTTTCTTATATTTTAGTATTTTATTTCATTGAAACATGTGAAAAAAATTAATTACCTTAAAATTAAAATTTAACATGATTATTATTATATATATATTTTTATAATTTTAATAAGGGTAAAGCCTATTTTTGAAATATTTAATAAAGTAATCCTAAAAAATATAATCCTTTAATAAGGGTAATACCATTATTGTGTAATTTTGACCTTGACCATTCTGTTTCAATGTAGGGGCACCGACATAGTTACATAAGGGTACAAGTGGAGTTGAATCAGGGTACCATTGGATCTTTTTAAGGGTACATATGAGTTTTATATACTTTTATAATAGTAATTCAGGATTATGGTGAGATATGTAAAGATACATCTATTGTTATGTATGGGTGTTTAGAGAACTAAAAATAGGTAAGTCTGGGTTTCCTATATCTATGTAAGGGTAACCCAAGTGAGGGTAACCTATGTAATATAAAGATCATGTAAAGGTCAATTTCATATTGTGTAATGGTAGGCCAAGTCTTCCATTCATTGTGTAAGGGTAAAATAATAATTTTGTAAGGGTATAGTTTTTTATGGTAAATTGATTCCTTTATAATAGTAAGGAAAAGTATATCTTCATTTTATGTTCACTCTATTCACACAGGAAAATCATCATATATTATCGCCCAGTCTATAGATTTCAAGCATCACAATCTCACTTTATTAGTATGAACCTACCATGAGATTTTTTTGAATGACTCCAATAACTAAATCCTACAATTATTTCTTTTCAAGTGACAAAAAACGTGACTACCACATGAGTTGTTTTAAAGTTACAAAAAGAGTGTTTTTAAAGTGACAAAAAACAATCCAACCACATGAATTATTTTCAAGTTACCTAATGAGTTTTTTACAATCTAATAGATTTAAGTGACTTCATAGTAAAGTATCATATGAAAACACTCTTTATATTAATTTAATTGATCTCATGAAAAAAAACTTATAGTTCATTCATTACGTTATTAATTTTGATAAAATCTACATTTATTGTATTCTTTGTTTTTTCAATATGTTAATATTTAAACTAATTGAAGGTTTATTGTATTTTTTAAATTATTATGCTTCTTTAAAGAATAAATTTATAATGTAATGAAACTTTTGTAAGCTATTTTATAGAAAAAATATCATGTAAATATTTTTTGAATTAATAAGTTATGAAATTTTACTCTTTTTTCTAATATTTCTGTCATTAAATTATCATAAGTATGTAATAGTATATTTTAATAATTAATTTATTCTAAAAAAACTCATTTTTACATAAAAACATATTTTATTGAGTTTTAATATGTTCAGTGTACAAATTAGAGAACTCTTAAAAAACAGTTAACTTCATGATTCAATATTTTTCAATATTTATAACTTTTGAATGGTGGTGATGAGTTTAAGAAACTCCTTCACAATAAGATTCAAAGAATGCTTCTTTATGGTCAATAGTTATATGTCAATAAATAAATATCATGGGATGTAATGAAAATAGATATAATTGATACATCACATACAAGTACTAATATCTTTTGTGAATACACATTAATTGATGCGATCAGAAAGGAACTTCAACTTTCTAATTTTTTTTTCTGAATTTACTGGAGATCAATTAGAAATATCACATTCCACATCTTTTTCTTATCTATTTTAACTTTATTCTAGTTTTTATTTGATTTTTTTTATTTTTTGTATATCTTAAAGTGTCGGTTTATTCTTTTCCCAATCAATAGTGAGTCTGGTATTGGTTATTATACCAACCAAAGGGAATGTATTTGGGTTTTTAATCCCAATTAAAATATTGTTTAATATAGTTTGTGACTAATATAAAATTTTAGGTATTGGTTATGCCTTCAGTTTTTGTAAAATGTATTGTCTATAAATAGGTTATCACACTATTTAATGTGAGGTTTTATAGTGGCTACTTTTCCTCTCACTAAAGAGAGATGATTGAAGAGTAGAGTTGGATCTTGGTTATGTGAAGTACTAAAAAATATTGAGTTAATTTTTATTTTCTCTAAATTATACTCTAAACACTATTATAAACTGTTTCATTATACATTAAAAAACGTCGATTAAATTGAGTGTTAATAAAATGAATAAATTATGAGTATACAATGTAAATACACATAAAAGTGTAAATAAAACATAAGGTATTAAAAAATTTCATTTAACACATAATCTTATCATGAAGAAAATAATGAATTAGGAGTGTATCCCAATGAATGGAAATTAAGGTTAGAAATACCTTACCAGTTATAATTAGTAGAATCGTACTCCCCATAAGAGTAAAAATTTTCAAATAAAGCATTCAATACCATTAATATGATGATAATAATGATATTAACAATAAAAGGGAATTATTTATACACTACAAAAAATAAATAAATTTTGAATAAGTCATAGGTCTCAAAGAAGTAAAAGTGATATGAGAAAACCCTTACCACACAGTTTCTTTTAGTGTAACATACATTAAACTCATGTAAAATGGTTTAAATAAATTTATTAATTTATTCTAGTACCATATTCATATTTATCATACCATATATGATCCTTTTATAACATATTATCTCCCGTTCATCAAAAATATTTCATTATTCTCTTTGTTTCAGGTGCATTCGTTTCATGGTTTCCTGGTTGGTTCATTTTCGTATAATTATGGATTTTATTTTAAAATGGAAATAAAAAAATATAAGTGAAGTTTTATGGTATTCATGAATGTAAATAATTATAAGTTTTCGCTTTTATTATTTTTCTTCCATATATGAGACTGATTCATTTGGTATAATGTTAATGATAAATGTTTAGTTTATTTTTTGAGGTTTTTCCGAACATCACTAACTAGTTTCAATTTATTAAATATTATGTCTATATATTATTCATATAACATAAAATTATATTAAGTAAACTTAAAAATTATTATTTATACATAATAATTGTTTTATGACCATCCATGAAGGAGATAATGGAGAGTGAACAAAATCATAATTCACAGAGACGGTTAATCGCCACAATTCGAACAATGGCTTCATTTCGTTGAATAAGAGGAGGTAATAAAGGGGTTAAATATAAGATATTCCATTAGAGAAATAAAATTACAACATATAAATTATTCTATATTTATAATTCCTTTATGTATGAATGAGGTTAGGAGAATGTTCTGGAAGAATAAAAATTAATAGAAGTGCTTTGAGAAAATTACCTCTGGAATATTATGTCCCTAACAAATACATTAAAGAACTTGTAATTGGTATTTTATTAAGACCAGAAACACTTGTAAATGGTGAGAGTGGGTAGGAGAGGTTTTATAAAATATTTTTGGAGATTTTATGTCCAATGAAGAGAAATTGGTTGATGAGTGTTTGAATTTATTCTTAAGTTGGGGTGGTTTTAAGTGATTGAAAAATAATTATTTTATGTTTAAAGCCAACCAAATTTGGGTGGCATTAATTAAAAAGAATTTATATGATAATTAATCATATACAATATATATAGGGTCGATAAAAAATTTAAAATAAAATTTAATATTTTATGTTTAAGTTATTTTAATCTTTTAACTTTTAACTTAAACCAATTCATTATTTTTCATATACTATGGTAAATCATTTTTTTCCACAGTAAATTTTTTATTAAAAAAATTTAAAATGAACTTAAAACCTAATTTTTAATGTATAATTACAAATATATATTTTATTTTACCAAACTAAATTCACATAATTGTAAAAATGTGATTTAAAATTGACTCCATAGACGAGATGAGAGAGAGGGGTTTTTAATGAGGAGATATTCAGAAGTTTGAAATTTTTTTATATCAAAATTCAATATGAAAATTATTTAAATGACCCAAATTTTATTAGTAGATGAATAATTCTTCTATTTTGACCTGAAAACCAATTTAAAATATATTTTAACATTATAAATTATTTATATTAAATGCCAGTTTTCAATTAAAATTCAATATTTTTTACCATTCATCAAGAAAATTAATCTTCTTAGAAAAACATTAAAAATTAATCTTCAGATAATATTTATATTACTATATAAATAAATTAAGTTTATTTTTTTTAAAAAAAATTATAAAAGTTCCAAAATTTGGTTATAAAATAGGTGTGAAATTAAAAGGATCCAAACTTGTCTTTCAGAAAACTAAATCTTTTATGCTTAAAATTTTATTTATTGTTATCTTAAGACTACAAAATATATTGGGTGAATTTAATTTTTTTTATCATATATGTATCATGTTATTTTCATCAATATTGTTTAATAATAATTATTAATTTATATTTTTATGATAAAATGTCACTGTGGTCATAAAAATGTTTTTTTTATAAAACCATATCCATTATGTTCAATTATTTTTTAATCTAATTTATTATTATTTTGAAATCCATGAATTAATTTTATAAACATTTTTAACTATATTTTCATAATTTAGTTAATCTCATTCATTCCACTCATTTCAAAGGCCAGGTGATAACAATCAGAGTTAAATAATAAAATGTTTTTTTTGTTTAATACTGGTGATCTATGTAACATAAGATATAGAACATGGGATTATTTTGAAATCTATGGGTGTCATATTCTCCTCTCCTTTAATAAATATCATCCTATAAATTTAAAATTAAACTTTTAAAAATAGAGGTTTATATTCTAAAATTCATTTTTCAAAAACCCACATAATATATATGGTTAATAAAACCTCCTTTTAAAAAGAGGGAATGGAAAATGTGAAGGTCACTACAAAACATGCATTCAAGAAAGAAAATGATTATTCGATGCAAAAAAATAGTCAAAGAAGATAAATATAATGATTTATTTATGATGAAGAGTGATAGAGAACATTTTCATTAGATTGTTAACCATAAAAACTGTAAATATTGTGATTAGTTATATGACCATTGATTTCATAATATGATAAGTAAATAGATAACATTTTTGTTCCAAAATAATTTTCCTAGAGTTGAGGGATTATTTTACTATCCAGATAATCACTTTGGAGTAATAAATTAAAATATTTACTTCCATTCATAAGAATAATCTCATCCTTTGGTTGTTCTTCGATCTATATTTGTTTCACCTATTACACCCAGAAATGGATGTTTAAGATGAATTTCTCATTCTTGAAGCACTTTAATTGAATCAAAAGATCCAAAAATCCATTCCATCAACCTATATATATATATGAAAACCAAAATGGTTAGAATATTTTATCAACAAGAAATAATATCTAAATTTAAAATTAATCCATTCCCTAAGTAGATAATCTTATGACTTATCTAAAATATGTCTATCTATATTCAAAGACAAAAAATTTAGAAGGAAAGTTACTAAACATCCAAATCAACTTAAAATTAGATTCTACAAAACAACATATTGTAATTAATAATTTCACATTAAAAATATGTGAATTCCTTTATTATCATAACTCTATAATAAAAACATACATTATTCAAAAAATAAAGCCTCAGGTTGTCGAATATATTCCTTAAATCCAAACATATAGTAAACTCCAAAAACCATAAAATTACAAAATAGTTTGATAGTCACCAATAATATCCCATAAACATATCTTTATAATTATTATCTCAATATCAAGTATATATTTGGGGTTATCTTCCCAACATATTTATTTTAAACAATATTTAGTAAAAAATCACTTCTCTTAGTTATGGGTATTATTCACTACATTCTTCTGAATCCATAAAGAAGAAGTACTATAGTAAAATACATATATATCTCATGACTCTTATGACAAAAGAATCAGTGTAAAAAAAATTCATGAATCCAAATACACAATAACATTAATAGTTATAGTTCATTTATAAACCATTAAATACACAACAACATTTTACTTCTTAATAGATCATTCCTTTCATATTTCATTTGTAGTCTCTTTAACATAATTAGTATGAACATTACATGTATGATTTTTCCCCCTTGGATATATATTTTCATAATTACCATATTTTCTACCTTTGAAATATTCAACTGTTGATAATGCCTTAGAGAGACCATTATTCTAAATGATTCATTAATCCTTATAAATTACATTCTTCATATCATTCTTTAAACTCCCAAAACATCTTCATATTCCTCTAATATTTTCACTTTGGTGTTTCCTCCCAAATTATCAATATATAAAAAATTTAATCTTTTTTGCTTCGTGATATCCACCACTAAATATCTCAAGAATATTTTATCCCAATTATCTTTAGTGAGTCAGAGTGTTGGTGGTCGTGCATGTTTTCAATCATATATCAGGATAATTGAAAAGGAATAATCACAATATCCTCTATTCATCATCCCATTTGGTTTCTCACCAGTATATTTTCTAATGTATTTATAATTAACCTAGTTTATTCTAGATTGATCCATTGGATAAAACTACATGGACATTTTGAGCGATATTAAGCATATATATATATATATATATCACATAGTCATGATGAATATTTTATAGGTTGTAAGTTTAACATAGGTTATCCATGGTCATTAATAAATCAATAGGATATTATCCTTTACCTATAGTTATTTAGAAAGATAGTAATAGAGTTATGTTCCCTGATTTATGTTTTCTGAAATCTAGTTCACAAGGTTTTTACTAAACTTCCCCTAATACCAAATATAAATTCCCAAAACCCAAAATCCTAGATTCGATGTCTTAAATAATTAAAATCGTATAAGTTACAAGTAATATAATCCTGAAGGACCAAATAAATCAATAGTTTTTGAAAACTAGATACATTCTTAAACCTTACATTACAATTGAATATATAAATTACAACATAGTGAATCCATTGAAGACACCATTATTCTAATAGCTTTACCCTGAATGTTAGTCATAATAATATTATTATCATATTGGATAAAATAAAACATAATAAATCAGGGAGCTCAAATACATATTTAGGGTTAAATAAAGTGGTAGTAGAAATGAATCAATGACTATAATCAACATGGAATGCTAAATACCTAAAAAATCATATAATTTAATATATAATCTTGGCATTAAATGTTTACATAGATTTTTTTCATAGTAAAAATTCACTGGATAATAATCACTAGTTTTTGAATACAGAAAATGCATAATTATTTGAAATCATGTATCTAGAACATGAACTGCTACAATCAAGATATTTCGCAAGATGGTTTAATATATAGGTAAAAGCTAATTTAATTTGCAAAACAATTTTATCTCATGAGACCAGTTGATTCATTGAGGGGATATATAATGTTAGTCCCCAACCATCACTTTAAGTAAATATCATTATTTATAAATAAAATATATAATAAACAATGTGCCTTTAAAATAACCATTTTGAATAAAAGATACAAATTTGTCAACATTGAAAAAATTAATCAAATAAATTTAAAATTAAAAAAAATATGTAAAAAATTAAATATGGTTTAAGATATAATTATATCCAACATAAAATAATATATATATATATATATATATATATATTGTATACACTCAACTTCCAATGAAAAATGATTACAAAAAAGTGATTGTTTCAAGAGAAAGTTAACAATCACAAAAGCAAGTAATATTGTATAATAACATTTACCACTTGGTAATTTTTTAGTTAAATCCACTTAGATGAAACAATTATAACTGAAACTTAAAATACCATGATTAACGAATAAATAATTATCTTAAATGTCAAAGGTATAGTATATACACCACATAGAAGTGAATTGGTGAATAATAACAACTAATTCTCAACAGAATGTAAATTCGAACGGAACCATTACAATGACCATATCATTGGATTGAATGTTAATAAAATGAATATATTCTGAGTATACACTATGAAAACACACAAATAAAGTGTAAAAAACATTAGGAAATCAAAATTAATTTCACACATTATCTTATCATGACATAAACAATGAAGTTGGAGTTTAAACCAATGAATGGAAATTGAGTTATAAAATACCCTACCAGTTGTAATTAGTCAAATCGCATTCCTCACAAGAATAATAATTATCAAATTAACATTAAATACCATTATGATAATGAGATTAACGATATTATATATTAAATAGAAGTATTTATAATATACACACAATAAATAACTGGTCAATAAGGAAAATATCTCAACAAAGTAAAAGTGAGATGAAAAAACCCTTACAACAAACTTTTCTTTAGTGTAGCATTCCTTAAAATTATATATAATGGTCTAAATAATGTTATAAATTCATTTTCCAAATATATATTAATACTTATAATATCTTATATGATCTTTTAATAACACCTCACCACTTTTTTAAAAAAAAAAAAAGCAGAGAGGCTTCAAATTATTAAAAGAAAGGATACACAAGTCGGAAGGATGAAAGTTTACATTTATCACATTGAAGTATATTCGTAATCTCACTAATTATTCTGGTGTATTGAGTGTAATTCCATTCAGAGGATCCACTATTGGAAAGCCATTCAACAAGTTGATTTTTCTCACGATTGATGTGTGCGATTAAAAACTTCATGGAAGCAAGATTACTCTGGAAGTTGTTCCATTGGGTTGTAAGCCTCCAAGAAAGATGAATCTGGACCATCCTAATAGCTTGAAAAATGGTCGTTGAATCAATTTCAAACTATATTGAGTCCTAGTTTTGTTTCCAAGCAATATCAACTGCTTTGATGAGACCTTGTATCTCTGCCTCGAGTTCCATGGAGTGTCCACATATACCCTGTTCCCCCTCTAAGAAGTCACCATTGTGATCCCGAAATACAATTCCGTAGCCCGTAGTCCTGGATTTCCATTTGAGGCATTGTCCATGTTTCACTTAACCCAAACTGAAAATAGAGGAACCCAAAACACTTCAATGGTTCCAAGAGGTTTCAGAAAATTACCAGGAAATTGGAGCCTTATCATGATAATTAGATCTTTCACCTAATTTTTACAGTGTTCAGAGTGCAGCTCATTGGAACTTTAAAACACATGCAAGATGTTGGATAATGTAGTGTTACGGTTGTGGATAGATTCAACATGTAGTCTTTTATTTCAACAATTCCAGATTGTGTGTATTACATCTGTGTATGCGACGAAGAAGAGAACATGTACTTGTTTTGATAGCTATGTAGCAGCCAGATCTAACAAGATCTGAGTAATATCGGCTGTTTGTGGAGGATGAATGTCAAAGAGCACAAAAACATAAATCCAGAGGGATGAAAAAGTGTTACAGAATAGGTAAATGTTATTGAAATCTTCTTGATGCTACTAGTAGAGGGAACATCTAGAGCAGATATTGATACCAACATGTTGCAGGTTCACCTCAATTGAAAGCCTACTGAGATGAAGTTTCCAGAGCAATAAAAAACATTTAGGCATCGGCCATTTTTTGTTAAAGGTCTAAATCCCACTGATATCACCATGAATAAGGTGATTATGGTATCCCTTAGAATCATGGAAACCATTTATACTTGGTTCCCACAGAAGCATATCATTATCATCCAAGAAGTCATAGGTATCAGTCCTATAAGAAATGTGAGAGATAAGACTATTGCAATGCTCAAGCTAATTTTTAATGGAGGAGTCATAATCAGTGTTCGGATCTATGATGTAAAAAATTATAATGCGTAGAGACCCTATCCGGTTATGTTTCCAGAAACTGAGAGAGTATTGAGCAATGACTATCCAGTGAGATTGAATATTAATATATTGGAAGAGTTTTTTCAGGGAGGACAAATTGAGGATTGAATGTAGCTCATGTTCCTCTCAATAAGCCTTTGGAGGATACTGGATTTTGGGAAGTCCAAGGATAGCGATCTATCATTAATAAGTCTCCATATGCACTATGCTTGTAGAGCATGATTAAATACGTCTAGAATCTTGACTCTAAGACCACCCTTAGCATACGACATACAACATCGCTTCCAAGGGGATGAAATTTCTCATCATTCCATAATACTTACAATACACACAAAGCTTTTCATCATGGTGTTTAATGTTTTAATCAGGGAGGCTAGACTGGAGTACCCCATAAAGGAGTAGACCAGTTTTGAAGTAACCACATGTTTAACTAAGAAAAGCCTTCATGCCATTGAGATCGATTTGCCTTTCTAGGAGGAGAAGGTCCTTTTAACTTGACTCACAACTTCCACAAAATGAGAGGTCCTAGGTTTACCAAGTAATATGGGGACCCCTAGGTAGGTAATGGGGAGATACCCTTCACGAATTCCAAGATCAGCTATCATGAAAGATTTCCTTATTGTAGATATGTTTTTTTCCAAAATAAATAAACGAATTTTCCTAATCAACCACCTGGCCCGAAACCTGCTCATAATGTAGTAAATATTTCTTGAGATTTTGGATGTTTTTCCTTTCTCACTGAGTGAAGATAATGATATCATCAGAAAAGAGAATGTGGGAGGGGGCATAGATGCCTTCTGCTGCTCTAATTGTTTTGAGTTCACCCGAACATGTCATATAGTGGAGAAGTCTACTAAGATAGTCTTCAGCAATTTCAGAAATGATAGTATAGAGAGGGTCACCTAGCCTCACTCCTCTTGAACACTTTAAGTAACCTTCTGGGGAGCCATTAATGAGAATGGAAATGTTCTCATAGCTAATAAGATATTAGATCCATTGAATAAACCACACGTGAAATCAAAATTCATAGAGAATGTACCCAATGAAATTCTAATCAATCGTGTCAAAGGACTTTCTGATATCCAATTTAAGAGTAATATTTCCCCCTCAGGTGGAATTCTATAGTAATTTTACACATTCAGAGGTAGTGAGAAGGCAATCCTGGATTTCTTGACCCTTGATATATCCAAATTGATTCCAAGATATTACTTTCCCAGAGATATGTGCAAGATGATTGGCAAGGATTTTTTGTATGACCTTATAGATGGCATTGACAAGAGAAGCTGGTTTGTATTGATACATATTGCTGGCATTTTCCACCGTAGGGATTAGAACAATGAATTGAGAATTTCATGCTTATGAAAGGGATCCTTTGGTAAATAAGTGTTTAACAAGTTTACAAACATCTGTGTTGATTACCTCCCAATAAAATTGAAAGAAGTGATTAGTAAATCCATCCGGGCCTAGAGAACTCTCATTATTGAGGCCAAAAATAACATATTTGATCTCAGTTTCCAAGGTAATAGAAGTAAGAAAAAGTTTATCAACCTCAATGACAAGATTGGGAATGATACCACACTTAATATCCTCATTTATTGCAGAACCATTGAATATGTTGTTAAAATAGAAAACAATATAATTAGAGAGACTTTGTCGACCTTCTAGGATTTTATCACTATCCTTTATTAAAGATAGACGCCTTTGAACTTTTTTAACTCTTTGAAGGGCATTGAAAAATTTGGTGTTACGATCCCCATCTGTGAGCCACTTGACTTTAAAGAGCTCTTTTTGGATATTGTATCGAAGTCTAAGTAGGACATTGAGTTGGGAGGACATGATGGTTTGCTTAGAAGTATCCATGATAAAGATGTTCTTAGTGGTGTCTTCTTAGAGATCATAAATTGAGCTTTCCAAAGAGTCAATTTCCTGGACAATGAGGATGAATTTTTTTCCTAATCCAACATTTCATTTTAATCTTGAGAGCTTTTAACTTGGAAATAAAAGAGAGGGGATTACCATTATGATCTACCGTAGCCCAGGTATCTTTCACCAGCTGAGAGCATTCAGGAAGAGTGGTTCGAGCATTATTAAACCTAAAGGGAATTGTCAACTTCCCCCCCTTAGCAGTGAAGGTTGTAATAATTTGAAGGTGAATATAATTGTGCATTATAATAGTGACACAAGAGATGGTTTCCCAACATCCAAGAAGAGAGTGATTTCCAAAGGAACAATCAATCCAATTGGACCTAGTTCCATTTACATGCCTTCTATACCAAGTGTATTTGGCACCAATCAGATTGAATTTAATATGGTTTGATTCCTCGATTCAAGCTCTGAAATATCTCATTGAGGTAACATTGGAAACATGTCCAATCTACTCATATTCATGTAATATAGCATTGAAATATCCCATTATAACCCAGGGATATAATAAAACTCTAAAAACCTCCTTGATGTGTTGCCAAATAATTCTTTGACTGATGTAGCAGTTGAAATCATAAACCACTGAACAAAAAGAGATATGACCCTCATTAAGGATGTTTCAAGTGATAATTTGGTTGTCCACTCGAAAAATGATAGGATTGGTAACAATATTATGGAAAAGAAAGAAAAGTCTATTAATAATAGAGTTACCTAACACAGAACATAGAAAAGAATAACCACTCCGGGAAAACAAGGGTACAAAAGTGATGTTATTAGATATTTGATAAGTGATTCCAATGAAAGCCGGTTTGTGTTTAATCACAAGAAGCCTAAGGGAACAAAAAGTTCTAGGGTTGGCCAGCCCCTGGTAGTTCCAGAAGAGGATATGAATCATTGTTTCTGAATTGGGGTAAATCCCCCATTCTATTTTTTCTCCTTTTCCCTATTTTTATGAGAGCTTCTCAACTCCCTCTTATTGGAATGGTTGGTAGAATAAACATTATTTGGAGTGAACTCAGTCCCCAACCGAACAGAATCTTCCATGGTCTATAAGTATGGCTTTATAGGGTATGAATCTGGTGTACTGATGTCTATAAGTTGAGAAGAAGTGTGCTCTGACACTTTCATAGAGAGAGACACCTGAGAAAATCCAACTACAATTTTGTCATCCATATAAACTTTTTTTAATAATTTTGAGGTAATGAACTCCAAAAAGAGGGATTCAGACTGCAGATTTAAGCAAAGGAGAGAATATTATTTGATAACTCTTGAAAAATTAAGGATTCTTGAGCACAATCAGTCAGTATTTCCACTCCATTAGAGTTACCAATTTCATCTTAATCACGTCCTTGGGATTATTATTCCTCTACTAAGTCTGCCCAGGATTTTCTAGTACCAACATTGTGATCTCAGGTGACCTCTTTTGAACTTTCATTGGATTCTTTTCTCACATAGTTCCTCATATTAATATTTTTCCCTTTCAGAGCTTCTTTCAGTAAAGTATTATTAAGGTATGGCTTGGTGAATTTTTATACAATTCAAGACTTGTCGATGGCATGGCCTATTATCCTACAATGCTCACAGTATCTTGGTATGTTTTCAAATTCAAAACATACCTCAATAAGATGATCATTCACATCCAGATAACAACATTGTGGGGGAGATAGTTCCATATCAATCTCAATAAGAACTCGATCATAAAGACCATGGTCCCAATTAAGCATTCACTATTCAAAAATTTATGTTTAAACACAACCAAATTTGGGTGGAATTAATTGTAATAACACAAAAACATAAAATAATTTTCTTTTAAAATTAATTTAATTTTTACTATCATGATTTTAAACAACAACATGCTAATATTATGCTATACCCAACACTGAGTAAGTTTGTGTTACATGTAAACCTGAGTTTTATTACCTTTTAACAGTGCACCTATTTTAAAACAACATTTTTACCATTTAAAAAATTTTATTTATCAAAATTAAATTTTTTTTTGAATTTTTAATTTCAAAATTATCTTAGGGTTAATTTTTTATATTTTTCTGAGAATATTCATTTGTTGATGAATAGTGATAAATAACCCATTTTAGTTTAAAATTGTATGTTTGTTTAAATGAATATTAATGTTAAATTATATTTCATATTAGTTATTAAAGTTACAATAGATCACTTATACATATATTAATCAAATTAATTTCATTGGAATCATTTTTATGTTGAAATTTGTTATAAAGGCTTATTAAACTTTGGAATGCTTTAACCAACTTTCTCACCATGCCAGGAGGATTAGCATTACAGTTATTTTAGCCACTTATGTGCATTTAATATTGAAAATTATTAATAAAAATTTGTAAAAAGTATGATATTGTTAGTATAATAAGATCAAATTTTTTTAACCAATAATATTAGTAAAAGTGATGAAAATTAATTAGAGTGAATACGGTAAAAATATGCTTAACAATGGACTAAATCCTAAACTTAATGGAAAAAATGAACTATAAACGTGTAAGAATTCCATTTTTTGACAATAATTATTCCATATACACTATTTATACAAATTTTATAGGTTATTGTGAAAATAGATAATAATATTTCTTTCTATGATAAGTTAAGTGAGGAAAAAGACAAAAAATGAACATCCCTTACCATTAACATTTATAAAAATTCGAGTTATGGAAAAAATTACATATTCTATTTTATATATATCCTTTTTAAATATAAATGGATTAGTATTTGTCATAAAAATGTATCATTAATTTTTTGAGATGGATTATTTACATAAAATTCATAAGAAATTCCAATGCATGGATTATTTAGATAAAAATTTACTAAAATAAATGATACTATAAATATTAAAAATGAAGTAAATTGATTGAATTATTATTATAAATTATTTTTTATATGAATATATAATTTTACAATGATTTTCAATTAATATATTTTAATTCCAATATTTTTTGACAGTTTTAAATTAATATTAAATATATAATGTCAAAATTGACATTAATGTTTTTTGAAAATAAATGAATTTTCATTAAATGATTGAAAATTAATAAAAATCATATATTATGCCATGTTATTTATATGTCTCAATAAATTTCAAATATTTTATATTAATAGACCAATTTACCTTTTCTAATTAACTTATTGAGCTATTGAGAGGAAAACCATTATTAGAACGGTTCAGATAAAAGTAGTCTTATTACACGTATCATGTTCTTGTTTTAAAATTATTTTCTAACACAAATGGTTTTTTTATGTTGTAAATTAGATATAATATTTCTAATATAAGGGTTATATATTTTCAAAATATCCCACTTTAATTTATTCTTTATGGTGAAAGTACTTAGGTTATAAAACTAGTTACTTTAATAAAAATCAATGTGATAAAATTGGGGAATCTTAGATGTTGAGGAACCAAATTATTAAAAATCTATTATTTTTGTGTGATGGAGGATTTTATCAATAATTATTCCCATTTAATCTATTATTTTTCCATTTTTCAGTCACATTAGTTATGTTATATATCCACTTAATTTATACATTTTGGTATATACAAGATTTTCACTCCTCCTCCAGAATAAAAAGGCCTCCCCTCATCCCACTTCCCCACACCTATCAAGCCACGTTGGATGAAAAATATCTGACAAAAGATATCACAAATATCCCCAAACTCAACCTAAAAGTATCACCATCATCATAAAGCAACCCAAAGAATCACTTTTGTAAAAACCAAAAAGAGTAACCAGACTAATAGATAATATCTTTCCTCGAACCCTTTAGTTCTGTTTTAATTATACACACCCTTACATTTTCTTATGACATGATTATATGAAAAAACCAATTTCATTAATATACTAGGATTTTTCTATGTTAATGGTTCTACCTGTATTGACACAATTCTATCAAATGGGTACCAAACATATCATTCTTATGTATGGAGAACTACTGCCTCACGAAGCGAAGTTGTTTGATTTTTCATCACAACATCTCATGATGGAAATTGTGATATAAAATATTTTTATATATGATAAATGTTATATTTATTATCTATTTATTATTATTTAATTATTTTATAACTCATACATTAATAATTTCAATTTTTTATTAATATGATAAGATCATTTGTGGAAGAGTGGGCCACCGCCCCCTCAAAGCTATGTGATTCGTTCACACTATACATTGAATGTATAAAGGATAGTTTTCTTAAAACAATATGAAATATAATAAAAAAAATATAATAATGGAAATATAATATGCATATATTTCATTTACTTTTCAATATTTTAATAATTAAAAATATGAAAGTAGCATTCATGCATACATACGACCTACTGTCTCCATGAACTATGAATTTCATTTCTTATCACTAAATATTATGGATTATTATAAATACATATATACTAAATATATAAGATATTTATATCATGGTTTGAATTTTTTAGAGTAATAATCCATGATATAATTAATTATAACAACAAGTAAAATAGTTGAAACAAACCCAAAAAACATGGCAATTAACACACAAAATAATGAAAATAATGGAATATTTTTATCAAACGGGTACTAAGATAATATAATAAGATAATATGTGATATTATAAACATGAATATGTTTATTTAATAATTTATTTATACTATTGAAAACATTATCAATTAGTTTAATGGATGATCATTTAAAATAAAATGCAAGGTAGAAAATTGTGTCTCAATTTACATTTCATTGAGGCTTAATTTTTTATGCACAAACTCTCTTTTAAATGTTGAATCTACTAAACTATGACATGTTATATAATGAATATAATTATTCTCATGATGTTATAAATTTTTTTTAAAGATATTACTTCATGAGGATTATGATTCAAATGTTTCAAAGTGGTATGGGACAGTTTGAAAAGTTTGAATATTATTTTACTCAATGATGTTTTAATGATATTTAAACGGTATTTCCATTCATCAACAAGAAAACACACGGTTATTTATTGTCCTTCAATTTGAAATTATTTATAAATCAACATCTTTTATTCAATATGGAAATTTTATAATAAGGAAAAAAAATTATTTATTAAATCTATTATTCGATATAAGAGGAACTATTTGGAGTTATATGACAAGGGTTGGGGACCATTTAATGTAATCCGCTATATGAATTATTAGTCTCATGTGATGAAATTAGGTTGGAAATTCCCTTAACATATGTAACTAATATGTTATAAACTATCATGTGAAATATATTGATAGTATATATAAGGTATTCTATAGTAAATGGATTTGTACCCAATATTTTATAAACATTCGTGTGAAAGGTCCTGGTAGTAAAGGTACCATGTACCTAGGAAAAATAGAATCCAATAATTAAGAATTTAAATCATTTAGATTTAGTTATTCTTAATCCATGATATTTTTTTCAACATATCTATGAATTCAATTCATTATTAGTTTATGGATTAAATGGAATGTATTCTCAATTATTTACATTTCCATGTTCATTTATTCTCATTGATTCATTATTTTTTCTATTTCACATACCCTTATAGATCATTTAAGCTCACCCTTATTTTGTTTTGTTTCTCTAGGTTACAAAGAATATATATTTGAATAATCATTCAAGGATAAAATTATTTCATTTTATTAGGTATCATGTCTTGTTTTCTATTTCAAAATGTAAAATTAGTTCCATGTATGTAATCATCATTTCCAGGACTGCTAAACTGATTGGTCCAATGGGGTTTGATTCCTTTTTTATCATTACAATGTAAAAAAATAATGAACCAACACAATGATTTTTGGGTTGGGGCATTATAGTTTGTATCAAGGGATTTTTAAAAACAACCATGGAAACTAGATTAAGAAAAATTAGATTAGGGAACATAATACAAAGATTTAATTTGAGTATAATTATAGAATACCATCATAGATTCATGGAATGATAGATATTATGTAAGTATTCCAAGAAATACACCCATGTATAGATATTAAAAGTGGATGTGGTTTTGGACCAGATGTACCTAAAAGTAATAAATCTAACATGCTGTGTCTGACATGACTCTGTGTAAACTGGTGCATGCCAATGAGCCTTACTACACACCTAGTTTGAAACTCCTTAGGTATACACATAGTAGATTTAAAATTTTCTTTACAAACAATTATGATGTTTTTGAAAGTGCATATATCCCCAAATAAAACATGAATATCATTATGAGATTAAATATAATTAAAAACTTCAACTTATATTAAGAATTTTTCCATTTTTGAGATTATAAATTATGGTATGATCTAACCTAGTGTATGTTTTCATTTAGAAATGTAACCTAGTAGAGTTAATATGAACCTCACCGATGCATATAGTCCAAAGATTAATAATGATCAAATATTTCACGGTGTTAATCCAATATTGTGAAGGGAAATTATCTCCCAAACATTCTCATTTTATGTGGACATGGTATCATATGATAATGAGATTAGTTAAGAATTATCCAAGTACTATTTCTTCATGGGAATGTCTGAAAAAAGGAGGACGATAGGTCAAAATATGTACAAAGGGAAAAGAGAAAGAATTTTTTTACTATATGTGATAATTTTGGAAAGAAACACCCCGATACTTGCTTAAAAGGAATGCCAGTGTTTTTATAAGTCTGGAGAAAAATTCCACCAAGTTCATTATTTCAAGATAAATAATGAATATTAAAATGTTAAATTATTCCATTTTTTTTAGATAGGACACTACAAAAATCAATGTTTCATGAATTAATATAATATACCCCAAAATAAGCTAATGAACCATGTTCAAGATTATTCTACTACCACATATGAAGAGATTGATTAATGTTTTTATGTTTATATAAAATAATTATGTAAATTGAATATTTTATTAATGATATATGAGTTATAATAATTGTGGAATATATATTGATTGCATTGAATTACCTTTTAATCAAAGATTTAAAGTCTTATTTTGATCGGTGCTGATAACCAAGATAAGTGATTCAGTAACAAGTTGATTTTTTTAAAAAAATATGGTTGAGTGAAAGAAAAGATTTAATATGTTCATAATATTGAGAAAATGTTATTAGTGTAATGAAATTATTGATCTATATATGTGTTTACTACCTTAGAACTGGTCAATTATTTTTGGACAAAGTTATATATTTTATCATTTAAAGAGTTTGTAACACTTTTGGATTTATGGAATATATCCAATAATATTTGTTTTACCTAACAAATAAAGAAGAATTATTTTTTTAAATAAGGTTTTATAGTAATGATTATTATTACCCTATTTTTAGATAATACATGATGAAGGTAGTAAAATTTTTAGAATATGACAATTTAGAGATACTTACTATTAATTATAGTCTAATGATAATATCATTTTGGAAATTGTGTGAATTTATTTATAAAGAATTAGATCATAATATTTTATAAAAGTTAACCATTTTTGAAATGGTTTATGTTGAACATTGGATGTGGTTTTATATATTGAAATATTACCTCACTATATGATGCATATTATTCTAAGAGATTTATTAGAAATAATTCCTGGCACAATCAAAGGATAATATTGTGTTTAATAAATAGAAACGTATCATGTAATTATATTTACTTACATTGTTTTAGTGTCAAAGAATTAAACTTTAGTAAAAGGATCTAAAAAATATCATAATACCTTAATTTTGGTTGAACTAATGGTATTTTAATTCATCATATATTTAATCCTTTTAATCTCTTAAATTTCGATTGATCATTAACTTTTCTTATGATTGGTGACCTTAATCACTTCCCATAAATATTTATGATTTTTGTTCATGTAAGTATCTCTACATGCCACTAATGTTATCCTACATAGATATCTAGTTATATATTATTCCATGTAACCTTTAAACTTCTCATACCCTCTTATTAAGTGGATATTTTATTCACTCTTTGAAAGATGTGGAATTTAAACAATGCAATTTTCAAATATAAATCCCTAGATTATGAAGATCAAGTTTAAATTGGAAGGATGAAATTTAATTAATGTGGGGAAAATGTAAAACCCCAATAAAATTCAATATTTTCCATTTAAAATAAATTTAATTTTTTTCACGAATGATTATATACAACCCCATGTTAAGCTTACATTACACCCAACACTGAGTTAGTTTATGTTACATGGAAAACAATGTCTTACCACCTTATAATGGAAAACGTATTTTAAAAATAAATTTTTAAAATTTTATAAACTATATTTTTTAAAATAAAAATAATTTTTGAATTGTAAATATAAAAATTAACTTGTGTTAATTATTTTATTTTTCCAAGAATTTTCTTTTTTTGATTAATGATGAAGAATACTGCATTTTAGTTAAAAATTACCTTTTCATTTAAATAATTATTAATGTTGAAATTTATTTTAAATTTATTCTTAACATACCAATAGATTATTTATACATTTATTAATCCAATTTGGGTAATTTAAATCATTTTTATATTGAATTTAAATAAAAATGATTATTTATATTTTGACCATTTATACCCGTTTTCTCACCACGATTATAGGATTAACATTAAACATAAGTGAGCCACTTATGTGAATTGAATTCTGAAAAATGGATATAAAATATTTTAATTAGTATTATATTTTTAGTCTAATAATATCAACTTAGTTTTTAATAAATAATATTAGTGAAATTGATTAAAATTAATTACATTGATTAAGGTAAAATTAACTATAACAAGGAACTAAAACCTAAATTGAAGGGCCAAACCACCTAGAAAATTTTACAAAGGACATGGGTTGAAAATTTTTCCACCTTAAACCTTATTATTTTGAATTTTATAGTTTATTTGGATAACATTTAGTGAAATTTCTCTATATGACAAGTTAAGTGAGGCAAAAGACAATAAAATGGAACCTTCCTTACCTTTAAAATTTATAAAACATTGATATATCTACAAAATAACATTTATAAGGTTAAAAATAAAATTATTGAAGATAAATGAGTTATTTTTATCATAATAATTTATCATTAATTTTTATAGATGAATTAGTTACCTAAAATACTAAAGAAATGCCAATGCAATGATTATTGAGTTAATAATTAACTAAAATAAATGATTATATAAATCTTAAAAGTTAAGTAAATTGATTGAGTTATTATCTTCAATTATTTTGTAGATATATATATCATGTTACATATCTCTAAAATTAATATATTTTAATTATAAGATTATTTTGATACTTTTAAATTAAAATAAAATAAATAATGTCAAATTTTACATTAAAGTTATTTAATAATAAATGACATTTCTTTAAATGATTTAAAATTAATAAAAATAATATATTCATCCAAGTGATTTTTAATTATCAATAAATATAAAATATGGTCTATTAATCTACCAATTGACATTTTAAAATTAACTTTTTCACCCATTGATAGTAAAACCATTATGAGAATGGTATCGATTAAAGTAATGTTCTTGCATGTTTCATGCACTCGTTTTAAAATTAATTTCCAACACACATTGTATTTTTATATTTTATATTAAATATAATCATTAGAGTATTTTTTATCTATATTTTATAATATTTATAACTTTAATTTAATCTTAACTATTAAAGTACATAGGTTATAAACTAGATACTTTACTAAAAACCAAAGTGATAAAACTGGTGAATCATAGAAGTTAAGGAACCCAATTATTAAAATGAACATATTTTTGTGTTGTGGAGGTTTTTATTGACCATTAATCATATTTAATCCATTAATTGTCCCTTTTTAGGAACATTAGTTAATTTAGACCTCCCAATAATATATACATTTTGGTATTTACAAGAGTGCCACTCCTCCTCCACTATTAAAAGGCCTCCTCTCCTCCCACTTCCTTGCACATATCAAGACACATTCTCTCGACCATTATCTGACCAAATATATCCTAAAAATACCTCCAATAAACCTATTATCCTCACAATGTTCATAAATACATCCAAGGAAGACCTTTGGTGAAAACTAAAAGGAGTTACCCGATTAAGAGGTAACATCCTTCTTCAAACTGTTTAGTTATATTTCCATTCTGAACACCCTAAAATTTTCTTATTACATTATTATACAGCATAAAAATTTCATATATAAACTATAATGGTATTATATTATTGTTTTTACTTTAAATTATATACACTTTCATCTAATGGATAACGAACTTACTGTTCTTGTGTACGACGAACGATCACCTCATGAAGTGATGTTGTTCATTTTTCTTTATCACCTCTCATGGTGAAAATTATGATTGACACTATATTTATTTAGGATATTTAATATATTTATTATTTATTCATTATTATTTAATTATATTATAACACATTCCTTTATACTATAATTTTTTTACATTCGATATCATCATTTGTGGAAGTATGGACTACCACCCCTCAAAGTCATGGGATTCTTTCAGAATATACATGAAACATATAAGGGATTGTTTTATTAAAACTATGTGACATATAAGACATAAATATAATAATTTAATTATAATATAAATACATATCATTTATTTTTCATTGTTTTAATATGTCAAATAAATGAAAGTAGTGTTAATGCGTACGTACAACCAACACTCTCTGTGAACGATGCATTTCATTTCGTATCTACAAATATTATGGATTGTTCTAATTTAATATATACATAATATATATATATATAATATAAAAATAAATTTTCTCTTCTGGATATGATTAATCCATGATATAATTAATAATATCAACAAGTAATAAGTTAAAACATACTCGAAAAACTAGGTAGTTAACACTGATAATAATAAAAATAATAAAAGATTGTTAACAAATGGGTAATAAGATATTATATGATATTATAACCTTGAATATGGTTCTTTAATAAGTTAAAGACACTATTAAAACCATTATACAAGATTTTAATTGATGATCACCAAAAAGGAAATACAATGTAAGGGATTCCATCTCTATTTACATTCCATTAAGAAATATTTCTTTTAATACACCTACTTATATTTATATATTGTATAAACTTCAATTAGACATGTTATATCCTGAATATACTTATTCTCATGATATTATAAGATTCATTTAATGTTATTCCTTCATGGGGATTATTATTTAAAATTTCAAAGTGGTATGGGACACTTTGGAATGTTTGAATATTATCTTCCACAATGATGTTTTAATGATTATTCAATGATATATACATTCATAAAAATACAAAAACATAATTGTTAATTATCCTAAACTAATTTAATTATTTATAAATGAATATATTTTATTAAATATATACATTTTATGATGAATCATATTATTTATTTATTAAATCAATTATTAGATATATGAGGAATGATTTGGACTAGTATGGCATAAGTTGTGGACTTTTTAAAGTAAACACCTTATTGAATCGGTACTCTCTTGGGATGAAATTATGTTGGACAAACCCTTCATGTCTATAACTAGTATGTTATAAAATTTCTTTTGAAATTTTTTGACAGTAGATATATGGTTGGAAAAATCAAATTGGTTTGTACCTAATTTGTTATAAATGATCTTTTAAAATATCTTGGTAGTAAAGGTACCATGTACCTAGGAGTCATGGAGTCTAATAATTAAGCATTTCTCTCATTTATATTCAGTTATTATTCATCTATGAAATTTTATGTCGATATATTAATGGATACATTTAGTCATCATTTTATTGAATGAATGAAATGCATTATGAGTTAGTTACATTGAAATGTTCATTTATTCTCAATGATTCATTATTTCTTCTATTGTGCATACACTTACTAAGCATTTGATATCACTTTTATTTTGTTTCCATTCCCAAGGTTATGAAGAAAAAATATTTGATTAACATTTCAAGGGTGCAGTTTATTTCATTTTATTATTTATCATGTATTATTTTCTATATCCCAATGTAAAATGGGTTACATGTATATAATATATATTTCCAAGACTACAAAACTAATTGGTAATTTCGGATTTGATTCCTTGAAATCATTTCAATGTAATAAAATAATACACCTGCTCTGGGCTTATAGGGTCGGGGAATTACATTAATTCCCATGAATTTATCTAATAGTTAAATTTTTGAAGGATTTTTAGGGAATATAATTAATTAAAAAACCCATTTATTTTTTTATTATTTAGGTATTTTAATATTATACCTTTTAACTTTAACTCAACTCCTTATTTCACCTATATTGCTATAAATTTTATTACTACAATAATATTTTTACTCCTAAAACTAAAAAAGATATTAAAAATTAATTTTGACCTTATGATTCCTAAAAATGGAATCCATTTTATATAATTCAATTCATAGAGTTGAAAAATTTTATTTAGAATTAATCCCACAGATGTGATGACAATGTGGGTTTTTAGATGAGAAAATGTTCAAAAATATGAAATGTTTTCATATCAAAATTCAATATTAAAATGATCTAAATCACCAAAATTGTATTAATATATGTATAATTTAAATATTTTTACTATAAAACAAATTTAAAATATAATTTAACATTATAAATTATTTATATGAAAAGTCATTTTTCAATTAAAATTTAGTATTTTCACTATTAATCAAAAAATGAAATTTCTCATAAAAATAACAAAGAATCATCATAATATAATTTTTATATTCTCATTTCAAAAATAAAGTTTATTTTTTAAAATAAAATATATAGACAAGTAAAAAATTAGTTTTAAAATAGGTGCGCCATTAAATGGCAGTTAAAAATATCTTTTTGAAAAATATAGCTTTTATGCTTAAAATTTGATTAATTATTATTGTAATCCTCTAAATATTATTGTATAAATTAAAAAATATGAAATTAATATTTATCATATGAATTTAATTAATATTATTCACTAATTGTTTTTAATTTAATTTAAAATGATAAAATGTCGTTGTCAGCCAAAAAAAATATTTTTTTAAAAATGAATTTTTTTTGTTTAATTGTATTTTATTTTCAATTATAATTAATTGGAAACCAATTAATTAATTTTATAGTCATGTTTTAACTATATTTTAATAATTTATTTAATCTCATTTGTTTTTATCATTCCAGCAAATATGTGATAATGATCACAATTAAATAAAAATATTTAATTGTTTGATTGAGGTTGATTTTTTGTGTAATGTAAGCTATCAAACATAGTTTTATTTAAAAATATCTACGTGTTAAATCTAAACAAAAACATTTAGTTCACAATTACCATCAAATAAATCATAATAATTTCACACCATATAACTAATAGAATTTTAATTCCTATGAGTACATGTAATCAATTTAACACTTTACCAGTCCAAAAATTCATATATAAACACAAGAAAATGGAAGCGGAATATAATAGGTTACCAAACTTATAGAAGAAAAGAAATATTCTCAAAAAATAAACTTTTAGATTTTATAAGAACATAATTACTGTAGAATCTGGTGAACTAGATGAAATAGAATGAGAAGTATAATTTCATAGTGATCTAAAATAAGTTAGCTTCATAGAAAATTAATATTCATAAAATTCATTTTGAGATCAATTGACTCACTAATAAAATAAAAAATAAAATTTCAATCAAATATTGTATCAAATATTCAATTGATAGAAGGAAGAAGAGGTATAGGTCTCCCAAATTCTATAATATCTTATCCAATTGGTCCCTAAATTGAATGTGCCTCATGTTAAGAACTAATTTCCCTAGACTTGAAATTAAAATTATACCAATAACAAAAAAATATGCCTAAAAAAATAAAGTCTTTTCCAAAACCACACAATTCACTTTTTTGGATCATTATCCACCCAGGGCATGTCCACTGGTAACTCATTATCTAATCTAGTGGGCCTACACCATTGATCCAAACAATAGGTACCCAACACCCCTCCACTGGGTACCTAGTGGACTCTCTTAGGTTACTCTACTTCGATACCCGTAATAAACATCCCCCTTTAGAATTTATCAAATCATACTATCATAAAAATCCTTAAAACATACCCTAAATCATACAAAATGAATATTATTAAATAAATAACATACAAAATGAAGTGGTTCATTAGAACACTCCTTATATTATTATGGGAAAACATCACCCAATAGTGTCAAAGAATAATGGAACTAAATGTCCCTCAATACATCCATGGATATTTATTCCATATATTACAATACCTACTTTATATCATAATGTTTATAAGATAATCCCTCAAGAACTTGAGGGTCAATAATAGGTAGAATAATTTTTGAATATTCATTGGCTCCTTTTGACAGTTCTACCATGCGTTGATGGGAAATTATCATGTACATTTGAGTAGATATTATATTATATAATCTATTTTATGGATAAAAAACCAAGAAATAGATAGACCGAAATTATTTCAATTCAAACCACATCACCTATATCATATTTTCAATATTTTCATGTCATTTTATAGTTTAATTCATATTAAAAAAATCAAAACACACTCTAGGTTAAAAAATAATTGTTCAATAAAACTAACTATAAAGAATAAATCTAAAGAGAATTAATAATTAAAATGATTTATATTAACCTAGTCATCCCTAACAAGTATTTAGAATCATTATTTTTATTTAATTGATATTTTAGTTAATATAAACAATAATTTTTTTCAGTAATAATCCAAATAATATTGGAAATAATACCAAATTTCATGACCTCTCACACATGATTACCAATAGAAACTTATTTATGATGCATGAGAATCAAACCAATGTGACTGAATCAAAATAAAATCATGTGAAACCATAGACTATCCTAGGTAACTCCATATTACACCAAGATTACATTGTCCTAGAATATTAATAGATTACTTCTTCACTCTAAATATCCCTATATCTTACTTAATCTCAAGTCCATTGTTCTTTAAAGATATTTAGGGCCATTTTTTATTGTCTGTGATCTTGGTACGTGAATTGTACATAAACTGGGTCATTAAAACACCTCAAGGAAACTATTTAATCGATAGAGGCTATCATAAATTCATTGGGATGATATCAAAATAATTTTTAATGTATTTAAATACCTAATAATCATTTATAAAATGTATTTAATTAGCTAAAAATTCAGTATAAACAAATAATTAAAAAGATAACCAGATAATACTAATGTAACAATTTTATATTATTAAAGGAATCCTATATAGAAATGGGTGACCTATAACAACTAAAAAATAGCCTAACCAATCCTTTATATATATATAACACCATAAAATTACTAACTAAATCATAAGTTCATTCAACTACAAAAATATTTACCAAAACTAGTACATATATTATTTCGTAAATAAAAGATATAAAAAAGGGTAATTATACCTCCTATAGTTGGTATACTATTGTTAAAACTATGGATAACCCCAAGTGTTCCAACTAAATATATCAAATAAAACCCCAAAAGTTAAAACCTAGATCCTCATTCTAGGACCAATAACACTTCATTCCCTATTTTCTTACCCATTACCAAACTATGTTGAATAAGATATATATATATATATATATATATATATCCCAGATGTACATGTGTAGGGTGTGAGTATATCCTAATTATTATGCAATCACTACCTGGTCCCTACCAACCTACCATAGAATGAAATGATGGTACTAAAAATATAAATCATCTAAGAGAAAGTAAAACATGATAAAGTTTATTAAGAAAGTGTTAATAAAATATATAGTCATGATTTTCGGTCATTATAATAAATTATATATACTAATAAATTAAACCTACTTAGAGCCTTGCTTAGAATCCTGAATGAATTAATTGAACATCGATATAAATCAATGGATATATGTCCCAGTGCCTAAGAAATCAACAAAAAAATAAATATTATATCCAAGAAATATGAGACCAAATGCAAATCACTATAAGTACCAAACCATAACACTATTTATATCATATAATACATGGTGGGAACATTTTTAATTGAACTAAAAAACCATACATGTAATATAATATACTGTTGGTATATAATATCCCATACTAGAACTACCCTTATATCAAATAACTAGTATAATAACACACTATGTATCATACACTAATACATAATATATAAATATAATGAATATAAGGGGTACATATATCCCTAAGTAGATGAGGCTCCCACACCAAACCTATGTCACAACTCAGTGAACTATAATAATATATATAGTAATATACAAAATATTTCCCTTACATTATCATATTTGTAATAAGACCATATTCAATATTGTAATAATAATCCATGCATGGGTATCCCATAAACAAGAAAATGGTATCATTATTATTTCATAATAATTCCTTGATGTAATGTATATAATGTATATAAAATTATCCCAAATTGAAGAATCCAAAGCATTCAATTGATTTAAAAATATATTAAAAAATAAAAATTTTGTAAAAAAAATAGTATATCAATTTTATGATTATGAAAAATAATTTACTTTATATAGTAAAATAATTTTATAATTATTCTCACTCTATCACATAGAGATACTGATATATACACATTAATAATGTGTTGATGATGAATGTTTAACCTGTTGAAACCTTTTTTGAACAAAATCCTTATCCCCGTAGGAAGAAGATATGCTTCCAAAGGATGGTTTTCTTAAACTAAATTAAAGTGAAAACATAGTTTTAATATCTACCCATATATAAAATAATAATCATAAAGTAGTTTTTATTATGTTACCTTGGTAACTAAAATACAATCTTCTATAAACCACTTTTTGGAGGAAAAAAAGGATTTGATGGATGTTTAATCTTACATAAAATGGAAATTTAGGGATTTTATTTACAATAATGTTTATTGTTGGAAATAAAGTATTTAGTATGACTTCACTTTATATAATTTAACAAGAAACTATATCATAAAATATTATAATTATTTGGTCATCCTAGGCTATGGATACACCATGAGGGAAGAAGATATAAATGACTTATCTTACGTGTTATATTTTATTTCACGGGGATGATAAAAAAATAGATAATTTTTTAAAATTAAAATTTAAACTCAAATTTATACTATTGAAAAAAGTACTTTTACTCTAATGGGATTACATAAGACTTCTTATGCTCTGTAATGGGAAACAAGACATCTTGTGGTTATCCACTGTTGATCTGGTTCCCATGAAACATTATATCTGTTTTACCTTTCAAAAATATCCTTCTTCTAAATTTCTTCCACATATAGTTATATTTATATTAACCTCAAATATCATATTTAAATTTACTAAATAACTCAACATTGAGAAATAAAATCATCTATAAAGAGAAGGGTTACTAAATAAATGATAAAATGTATAATTTAAATTAATGGAATTTGAAGGTGGAAGTGTGCTTTTGATTTTGAATTTACAAATTCATGTGTAAGATATTATTATTTTTTATTATGGGTGTCTTCCTTATAGATTTGAGATTATGAATGTAGAATAAGAGAGTTAACTGAAATTGAAATCAACCAAAAGAATAGAATAATTAGTCTTATTCTTATTAATACAATTCTAGAAGGAGGAATCCTAAGAAAGTGAATATTAAAATCTTTATAATGATGATGATGATTAATATATTTTATTATCAAACTATATATTTAGATTTTAATTTTAGACTTATGGTTTAACATCAATATATTTATTATTATATCTTAGTGAAAACTAATGAATATTTTGCATAGTTTAGAGGAGGTTTTTGTTTACTGAAATTTTGAGTTTGAGTGATCATAGAGGATAAAAGATGGCAATATATTTACACCAACTTAGAGATTTAAATTTGAAGGTGAAGATTCCATTTTTTATTCTCATTAAATAATTATCTGATATTTACATGGGTGTATATTTATACTGAAATGAGACAATTCTAATAATATTTCAATGGTAAAACCTTCCCATTATAATCATTGTATGACACTGGTATCTCATATAGAAATGGGGGATACAATTTTATCCTAATGATATATCCCTTTGTTTTGAATTGTTATCCTTTAACATTATTTTCTTCCTAGTTATAATATATATATTAAAATTAAGTCACTAATTTGATTTAATTCATTTCATTAAATTGAGTTTTGATTAGAAATATTTTAAGAAAATATCCTTGATATTCATCGTAACCAGGGATATATGATTATTTAAGAGTAAATCATTAGACAAAAAATTCACCGATTCAGCCCCTCATGTAGTGATTACTTATGTAACCTCTCTACTATAAAAATTTTAATGTAATTTTCAATAAACTTTGTGTAACAAGTATCATATATATTGAAACCCTAAAAAATAATGGTGTATTTTTCCAGTATTAAATATATTATTTATTGATTTTTATCACTATTTTTTTTGTTGAATTAAATTTTGTGTTTATTCTATGTGTGTTGAACTAGTAATGTTTTTTGGTGTTTTAGTGTTGTCTAGGAATCAAGTTCCTTGTGCCGATTCTAGTTTACTGAGGGATTTTTATTTTATCCATAACACCACGTTATGAGAATCATGGTGTTTCAGGAGGCTTTTTTTGGATCACATCATATAAAATGGGCACCACAATATAATGGTTGGGATGAAATATCGAAATATTTAGTGTTGATAAGTTTGGATGAAGAAAAAACATGGTTATTTTCACATGATAAATAGTCCTCATGTGTAGGGGTACTCAAATATAAGATTTAATTCCTTATTCATAAAGTTACCAAGTTCATTAATAAAATTGTTTAACTACTCATGTGTAGGGCTCAACCCTGTTTTTCATAAGACTTTCCATAAGAATACATAAATATTAAGTATGGGTAGTCATTGGATATATAAAGGTTTCCTTTTTGAAAATATAATATATAAGGGTCGAAATGTAATGTGTGAAGCTTACTGAGATGATATTCAAGGGTCACCATCATGGGATAGAAAAATGGTAATGTATGGTACATAAGGATAACCATGATTCCCGTAACGTTTGGAAAGCTTTAATATGATACTTGATGATAATAAAAATGGTAATGTATCTATTATACAAGGGTTGGATTTCATTATACGTAAAGCTTGTATCTATCTAATAAAAAAGGGTTATCTTGAGAATTTGAGTAAGGGATTGTGACTATGTAAAAAAGAGTGATTGGCTAGTGGGAAAGCCACATCGTGAAAAAGGGTTTAGGTCATTATGTTCTTTATTTATAGTTTTATTTATGAAAATTAATTATTTTATTAAATATAATATAAAATTGTTATTTAACCATTTTGACTAATGGTATAATGAGAAATCCTTAAATCTATTCTCCTTCCCCTTACATCCCTTCCCAAGTTGTTGTATATTGTTTTCTTATTTCATTGTGGTTTATTAATCATGGTAAAAACTATTAAATTACATCCACTATTCCTCTTATAATTTTTCCCATTTATTTATTTCCTAGGATGGTCATGGAGATACATGGATTACTATTTCTCAATTTTTATTGGTGATTTTCTTGATTTAGGGGTCATAATGGGCTTCTAAAATAATTTATTGCATCTCTATTAGAGAACTACACCATTGTTAACAGATTTAATGAGTTAAGGTAAGTTTCTCCAGTAATAATTCTTTCAATGTAATGTTAATAAATTATTTATTATTTCAAAAAAATTATTTGAACACTTTAAAAATTATATTATATGTATTTATTAATAATTTTCAAATGAAATTTGTTTTCCTCTTAGTTTTTAGATTTAATAAAAATAAATTATCATATTATTATATTAAAAATATATATTCAAAAAACTATTCATACCAAGTGTTTATTTAAATTTCTAATAATCTTTTTTAGAAAATTTGATAATTAATGTGATTTTTTATTTCTGACTAAACTTTTATGAAGGGGAAATTATTATTTTATTAAATTGTTTTCAAATTAACAATGTATTTGTATTATTCTAAAAATTATCCTTATTCTATTGAATTATTTAAGGACAATTGATGTTTCTTTCCAGGATTGTTTAAAAAAATTATTTCATAACATGGTTTATCAATGATGTTCTAAGGCCCTATTAAATTCATATACTATTGTATTCTAGATATATGTAAACAATTTAAGTGAAAACCTCATTTTAATCAAAAAAAGTTTTATCATAGCATTTATTTGAATTTCGCTGATGATGTGATATTATTATTATATGGTTATTTATAATAACAAGGGATTAATTATATTACATGTTATTGGAGCTGAATTTCTATTACACATATTTTTATTAATATATGTGCTCAATATTTTATATTTATTTTCTCACCTCTTTTTACATATTATGGGAAAATAGAGTTCTTAGTTTGGTATCTTAAGAAACTTACCAATATGTATCGATGAAAATATACCTTCAAAAATATAAATTGCATCACTAGTTACATATTTATATCTAACAATTAATTATTCCCACTAATGTAGGATGTAACTCAAGATGGAGTCTACTTCTTGAATGATGTGATTTATTTCAGATACTGATAAGTACAAGGATATTAGGTGGCCTTCAATATAGATAACTTTGAAAATATCCAATGATGATAATGACATGATTATTCCACAATATATTATTTTATTTTATTTGTTATATATATATATTTTAACATTATTTATTAGATTATTTTGTTATTGTATATTATATTTGGGTATTTACTTTTAAAAGTATTAATTTGACACTAATAATTATTCCTTATAAAATTTAAAAGGGGATGATAATGTGTAGGTTATTTCCTTTACTTCCATAATGTGTGTATTTCTAATGCAATGTATTTAAATTGTTTGCTTCAATTTAGATTCCATATTTTTAAGACATGTTTTAAATCCAGATAGTGTCAAAATGGGAAAATTGATTATCTTTGGTAGAAAAAATTTAATTTATGGTATCATATGATTTTTTTAATTTAAATGAAAATATTTAAATTCTAGTTTATTTTTCATAACACCATGAGATGGATTGATGTTTAGAATTTATTCCTTATGTGGGGGTAGGATACTTACTATTCATTATAGAATAATGTATGTCATGTTATAGGTTCATGTGAGGATCGACATGGATGACATGAATGATCTTTGGAATCCAGTTTGTGTATGTTGGTGTTGTAAAAAAAATATCCTCAAATGTGGAAAACTATTTTTGTGTTCCTTTTTGTTATTTTAATAATTTTTTATAATTTTATATCAATCCACTTCATCTTTATTAATCTAGTTTCTCTTGTTTCTTATTTTGGTCTTGAATATTATGTTTAACCTTGGATGTTCTTGGATATTTTTTTCAATTTTTATCACTTTTATCTATAATTTAGGTGTTATATTGGTATTGTTATGTTTTTTTAGTTTAAATTTTATTATCTAACTATTTTTTTCTTCTATAAAATGGAACAATAAAAACTCATGATGGGGTTAATGGATTTCCTAAAAGTTTCATTTACAAAAAACCTCCCTCTTCCGGTATGATGGATCAAATATTTTTCCTTCATATGGAATGACATTAGAAATATAAAATCATTATGGAATGATAATGCATATAATATTTTTATAGAGGATCAAGGATTAATAATCCCATAGTCCACTCCACTAATACTATACTCCTTGAGATTGATGATTTTCACTATAACAACCTTTTTGCCGAGGGCTCCTAGCTGATTACAAGTATATATATCTTAATACAAAGTTCTAAGAGCTTTCAACTATGATTTCTTTTTTCAATACCTATCCATATTCTCAAAAAATACTCTACAATGATTATAAAAAAATTTAATAAATAATTTTTTTCCGGATCAATTGTAGCACATAGTTTCAAGAAGCAACTGGTAGTAGTAGGAGATGCATTTTGAAAATATGATAGTCTTAATGGGATAGATCAAAACGATCTTCAGTGAAAGTAATAAACTTATAATAACATTACAGGAGTTTATGTTTTATATTTTTTATATATATTCATTCATAGAATTCTTATATACATGTGTTCTAATCGTTATTCACATCCATCTATGTTCATACAGTGGATAATTATACCTTTTATATATCGTCCTTAATTTTTAAATTAATCATGAGATAATTTTAATGTTTAAGTGAGCACTTCGTTAAGAATTTTATATGATAGTATATTAATTTTATGCATCCATTCCATACAAATATAGAAATTTATTATGTTGTGGCAATGTAAAAAAATTTATTATTCTTCGCATCTTTCCACTATTACTAGAAAGGAATAAATTACAAATCAACATTTACTTAAATAGAGAATCCATTTTTTGGAATTATCTAGAAGAATTAAATGACTTATCAGGATATTTGGAAATTAATCATGACATTCTCCATTATAGCTATATCTTTGTAATATATTTAACTAATATTATTGTTCATTATAAGATAACTTCCTCGAGGACATTGTAAGATAAGGTATATCATTTTCTTCTTTAAGGAATAAGATAAACTGACTTCAACATTTTTTAAGATAAATATTCAGAATAATATAAATTTGTTACTATAATGTAATACTTGTATTTTAGAATTTGTTTTAAATTTTTTAAGATAATATTTTTTGAATATCATTTTCATAATATAACATCTCCTAATTTGCTTTATTTTTAAGGTATTTTACTTTGAGTATGTGGAAAATAAAAAAAATCATATTTTTAGATTCTTATTAAGATAAACTTTCAATATAATGCTTTCAAATTATATGTATACAAAAGATAATATTTAATTTATCATAAGTTAAAATACTTTGTTATAGAATAAAGACATCACAGATTATAAGATAATCATTTATAGAATCATGACAAGATAAATTATTTTGATAATTGTAATTTGAAACAATTATTAAAATAGAATGAAAATAATGCTTTTTTAATCATAAAAAAACATTAAAACAGAGATATGTTTGAAAAAAAATATGTTTTTCAACAATCCAAACCTTTTTTATGATCAAAAAACCCATTAAATAGAAAAAGTCATTTTGGAAAAGAAGTTTTAAAATTTCAAAATCTTCACCCCTTAAGAAAAAATGTTGAAACATACATTCTCCCTATTTGAAATAATTTTAAATTATAAACTTTCATACTCCCATTCCCAAAAATAAATTTTAAATATTTTATATTCTCACTTTCTTCTAACTAAAATAAAAATTTTAGAACATTAATTTTTTGTATTCTCATTTTTTCTTCCACTTTTTGTGATAAAAAAAGAAGTAGAAAAAAGGAATATTATCAATATTTCACTTGAATAGTATTAAATTTTTATTGATACTGATGATGAATATAATCTGGAATCAAGTTATGTTAAAAAAAATTAGTAACATTGGTCAACAAAGGATACTCAATTAGAAAATGGATAATACAGATTGAACATATCTATCATATAGATTTTATAGAAAAACATAAAATAACTATGTAAATATATCAGAAGACTATAATAGAGAATAAATACAAAATATACAATCATATTGAATCACAAATAGTTTTGTTTGAAAAATAAATCCATTGAAATCATGAAAATTAAGCATTAAAAAAAATAAAAAATCAAGTGTTTAAAAAAGAAACATAACTAGACATAATTTAGATGTTTATGAAAACCCATTAGAATTTTTAAAGGAAATCATTCAATAAATAAAGATTCAAATGTTTGTAAACTTCCCATCTGAGGGGAAATCATCTCTTAAACTAGGAACAATGAAATGTTTTCCATCCATCATCTTGAAATGAATTTTTTAGGGGAGTATTTTTGAGTGATAAGGATTGGAAAATGGATAGATAGGATAAAGGCATAAGATCATTATTATTCTCTCCAACAACATCTCCAAATGTATGTAGGGATGATCGAAGACCTCCACGATCACTTCGTGTGGTCCTTATATATATTGATTCAATTTTGGGAACAAATTGATGAGGTCTCCCCATATAAAACTAATATGAAGGTGAAAATGATAGTTTATAGTGGAGTTTAGGTAAAGGTAAAGGAATATCTTTTTCAAACATTTGGTTCGTCATTAAATGAAAAACAGTCAAGACAAAGATATCCCCTAATCCATGAGATGGAAAAGCATGAAGATCAACTATAAAAGGTCTTTAATGTTGTATACCTATCATCTAAAATCAATATTCAACACATGAATTGATTATTTTTAACATTTAATTTACACAATATTCCAAGATAATCATGAATACATTCCAAACTTGCTGTGAAAAAATTCCTACTAAAATATTCATATATCGTTTCTTTGTAACACCAACATTTTTTTTAAATTATTCAAACTGATAATATGAAATTCTAGTTGAACGATCAATAAAAATGATTTCATTTACTTTTGTGGAGGTCTAAGATTCATGTAACTCAAAAAAATATTCTTTTTATTCTTTATATTTTTCTTCAAATGATTCTTGATTTAAACAATTTACAACTTTCTAATTTAGGTCTCAAAATTTTTCTTTATACCCTCAAAATTATTCACCAACAAAACATCCATTATTGGTAGGATAGTTATAATGAAACTTACATACTTATTCAATCCAAATGAAACACTCTACACATCTTGGACTTTTTCTTTTAATAAAGATGATATCACTTTTATAGATTGATCAATTGATACATGAGATTCTTATGGAAAAAAATTAGATTATTCTTCTTTCATTAAATATTTCTTTTTGAAGGTCATTAATCATTTTCATTGAGAGGTGGTCACACTTAATTGAGGAAATTAATAAGGTTAATGTGTATACTTATTTAGAAACACCTTCTAACATTAAATGTACATCACTATGATGTGTGATTTCTCCAAAATATTATGATGAACAATTATCCAAAACTGATTGAACCAATGTATTATCATCATTTTCTTCTTCATTAGAAACTGAACTTTCATGAATAGTAATAATTTTGTTTTTTGATTAAACCCAATGAAATTTCCTAGATTCTAGTTCTAGTACAAACTTAGAGAAGATCTATTGAGATCTCATAGCAGCATCTCTTCCTACTTCATAGAATTCCAAATTTATACAACCTTTGTGAATATGGTAGTATCTATCCAATTTAACGTATATACTTTCAGCATTAAATGGTTGACTTTATTCATTGTGTGGTTCCAAATACTAAGATAAAATTGTTATTCATGTTGTTAATTTATCTAATTATTCATAATTACAATGAAAAATAAGAGGTGACATTCTTGATCTTACATATATTTTTCTTTCTTTACTAATAGAAAAAAATTAGTAATAACATAAGCTTGCATTTCTATAATGAATGGAATAGGAATAGAAATAGTAATAGGAGGTGAAGAATGTTGAGGACAAGTTATTTCTCTATATTCAACAACAAATATTACTCTCCATTTTTTTTAGTAAGATTATCATCATCATTCGCTTCACATACTTTAACACTTTGATCCAATATATCTACCAAAATAAGTCTTTATTCAAGGTGGAATAACTCCCAATAAGTTGAAGTGAGATCAACAATAACTTCTTCTCTAGATATAATAAAAATTAGCTTATTTTGGGATGAATTATAGTAAAATCCACATTTATATAACATATTTTCACTCAATGTTGTTAGACCATGACAATTAATTGTGGTATTATCATCCATGAAAACATCATCATTATGAAAAATTAGTGTTATTATCCTTCTAAAATGATAAAAATTAAAATATTTGGTCTAAATATTGAACACATATCTCAAGATATATCGTTCCAGGTTAACAGGTTTTTCAATCATGAATAAATAAACGAGAGAAACTTCTTTAAAGAGAAATTTTTTAAAGTCACCGTTCCTTTAATAAATTGCAGAATGAATTAATTTTAAAATAATTTTTTTCTAGCTCTATGTCCTTCACTAGGTTCTTTTCGATATCTGCTATTTCAAACATTGACATAATCATTTCTTGTGAAGTGACTTCATCTATAGAAATAGAATTTGTATTTTATAATGAATAGACTTCCCGAGGGATATGGAAAGCTTCAACTATCTATAGAGAATATTTCAAAATATTACTCTAGATAATGTTTTTAGCGACCATGTCTTCATTATCATTAAAATGAAAAGCCATGGATTCATAAAATCCAATGACTTAATTTTAAAATAATAATTACATTCTTTTATTATCAAAAATAAACTCTCATATTTGAATATTGAAATCCTTCTTAGGTAAATTATACTTATTGTATAGCTAGATTAAATTTATTACATGATAAAAAACATTTCTTGATGTTGCTAATCTTTTGAATATACTAATAGAGGAACCATAAGTTCTCTAGGATTTTCCATTTTATAATAGATTTAGATGTTTTGTAAAAATAGGGAAAAAGGGTTAGGATATCAAATTGAAGAATGGATTCAAATATTTTTGTGAGGTTTCATGTTATAATCGACACAATTTATTTTTTTTCACGATAATAAAAGGGTAATGTACATATTTGAAGAGTAATTATTACATGATTTTGGTGGTGTTCAAAATTTCATATCACTACTATGTAAAAAAAGATATAAAATATCAAATAATATATGAAAAAAATAGTGTTATATAAAAAATAAAAATTTTAGTGAGGGTATAAAATTATGTTTCTTCATAAGTAAATTCTAAATCAAAGGCCTAATTCAGATTTAACAAAATCAAATTTGTAAACTATAAAATTCTTTGAAAAAAATTTCATGTGTTGATTTTCTAGGTAAAAAAATTCTAAGTAGATATTATTATTTTGAGCATTATATCTTAAGAAATTATGTCTTGGGTCAAGGTACTTTGTTCTTTAACAATTTATCATATTATTTTAAATTTTGATATCACTTGTCTTATCACTTTTTTTTTGGAAAAAATTGAAATTAAGTCCACAATCATTAAAGTATATTTCATTGACAACACTAGCGCACAACAACTTCTTGCTGAAATATAATCTTCTTTAACTATTGATAATACTATAGAGTGTTGTTTCATACTCGACCAAGATACAATAGATTTTCCAAAAAAAAAGATAGGTTCCTAGGGTTCTCTTCCTATCTAGTCTACATAAAAAATGGCATCTGAATATGAAAATAAACTAAAGCCATATGTGTTTGTAAATATAAGATAATGTGACATAGTTCCTATTAAATATATTAAAATTATTTTGGTAGTATTTAAATGAGAATCATTGGGATTTTATTAAATTTTTTCACAAGTACATACTAAAAACATAATGTTTGTTCAACTTTCAGTATGATATATTAAACATATAATGGTTTCTATATACAAATTTTTGCCAACTTGTTTTCCAATTTTATCCATATAGGGTTTAATATTGGATCTCATAAGAGTTTTGTATGTCTTAATATTTTGATGTTTAAACATATTATGTAAATAAAGTATGTATTTTCTTTAGTTTAAAACATTTCAAAAACTATTTCACATATTTTAAATCCTAGAAAATAGTTTAACTCACCCATAATACTCATTTAAAATTCTTTATATATATGTTTTTAAAAAACATGAAACATTATTTGATTTATTGATTCAAAAATGACACCATTAACATGTATTTTTACAAATAGAATATCTATAGATGAAGTTATCTTAAATAATATAAGATCATCCATTTGTAATGTAAAACTATTTGATAAAATTAAGTAGATTAATCCTTCATACCATAATCATGGTTCTTTTTTATGTCTATATAGATCTTCAGTAAGTTTGACAATGGTATTTTGGGAGTATGGTTATTCAAAACCAAGAATTTTTTCTACATGAAATTACTCTATTAAAAATACATTAAAAAAAGATTTAACATTCATCTGACATTATTTAACATTCTTATAAGATTCATTTAATATAAGGATTATAATTGATTCTAACCTAGATATAGAAGAAAAATTTCCTTTATAGTATATTACTTTTTCATGGTTGTAACCTTTGAAAACTAATATATCTTTATTTATAGTAATTATACCATGATCAACTTGATTGTTTATAAATACCAATTTTGTTACACTTATAGGATAATCATAAGGTCATTTAACTAATCTCTAAACTTTGTTCCCTTTTAACCGATCGAACACTTCTTGCATATCTAAGAACCAAACTTCTCTAGATATATCTTCCTCTATAGTTTTGGGTTATAGTTGGTACAAATAGTCAAACAATTCGACTAGGTTTACTATATTTCTTAAAGTTTTTAATCCTTCATCTAAGATTCCTATAACTATTTCTATACATTGTTCTATAATATTTCTATGTTTTCTAGGATACACACTTTTTGGTTCACAAGAATTAACCCTTACTGGATTTGTTTTAAAGTAATAAAGTTCCAAATCATAATCCTTGTTTTTTAAAAGAGTTGTTTAGTTATAATATACTTGAGATAATCAATTTGATTATTAATTTGACAGATTTTTTGATCAAAAGGATCACGTTCATAAAACAGCACATGATTTAATTCTTAAACCATCCTTAAACTTTTGATGAAAGCTCTACACGCCTTGGAAATAGTAATGTAAACAAGGAATATTTATCCATTAGCCTTTGGATCAAAATTAACAATATTGTATTTTGTATTCAATATGTAAGCCTAAAATCCAAATACTTTGAAGAATACTACCTTTTTTATATTATTCCATTACTCGTAGAGTGTTTTCTTGAAGATATGCATTATTGGAACTCTGTTAATGACAAAACCAACAGTATTAATAACCTCTTAAAAAATAATTGGGAAAGTTATATTCATAAAAAATGGTTCTAAAAATTTATTATAAATCCATATTTCCCCATTAATCAACACTATTCTGTTGAGGTGTCGTTGGGGAATAGAATATATGTTTAATTACTTGCTTTGTGAAATACGAATTAAATTTATTATTCTAAATTTCCCCTCTATGATCACTTCTCAAATAAACAAATTTTAAATCTTTTTCAGTTTTTTAAAATCATATATAAATTAATAATAATAGAGAAAGATTCACCCTTAAACCCAATAAATTAACCCCATGTTATTCTTGAAAATCATCAACCAACACGTAAAAAAATTAATATCAAGAAACAATTACAGTTCTAGTAGGTCTAAATAAATTCATGTGAATAATATAAATAGTTCAAGATGTATAAACCTATTTTATTGGTTTAAAAGATGAGTTATGTTGCTTTCTTAATTTATGTAGATCACATTTTTTCTTTTTATCAAATTTAATGTCAATAAAGTTAGAAATTAGAGCCTTTTAATAAATATTTTTCAGATAATGAAGATTATAATATCTAAGTATTCTATTCTAAATCCATGATTTATCAATTTTAGCATTAAAATTTTAAATTTTATCTATAAATGAATTGGGATCTAGTATATAGGCATTATGATTTATAGGTTCTTTAATCTTGAGAGATTTATCATTAAAAACTGAGCATGGATTATTAGAAAAATCAACTGAAAAACCATCATCATAAAGTTGAGAGAAACTTATTTGGTTGTGATTTAAGTCGTCAACATAAAAAACATTGTCGATGAAAATTTATTGAGTATTTTCAATAGATCCAATACCAAACATATTCCTTTTTTCATTATCAAAAAATGTGACACAACCTCTGTCAATATTGTATAGTGAGTAAAAATTTGATAAATCTCAACTCATTTTTCTTGAAAACCCACTATCCATAAACCATTTTCCATTTCAATTCAAGTGTTTTTATCCTATAATTATAAATAAAATAGTATAAATATCTATTATACAAACCCTTTTGCATCTAGAAATTTTAGTTGTAAGATACATAAGGATGTATACATTTTTTTCGGGAATATTTAGATACATATTTGGAAAAATATCTTGTTTGTAAATCATTTTTGATTCCAAGGAAGTTATTATTTTTTAAATTATACATGTTATAGTCATATTCATTTTCTATACAATGAAAACATGTTACTTTGGAAAGGTTTTTGAGTTTAGAACTTTTTACAAATTATATTTTATTGAATTTTTGATTTTCAACCTAGCTTCATATTACAATTTTTTCTTTATAATTTGACTATAACTAAGAATTTTTTTATATATTTTTATACTTTAGTAAATACAATTGAAAAAAATTATTTTTTTGAACATCCTTTATAAATTATTAATTTTATTCTCTATATAATTATATAATAAGGTATATTTTTTCAAATAATTTTTCAAATATAAATATTTTTTATTTAGATCCTACCCATCATTAACAATTTTAATATAATTGTTTCTAAGGGCCTTATCCTTCTTTTTTGAGCTTTCATACTTTGTTTCAAAAGTGGTGAAATATTCATTTGATTCCTCATATGATTAATTTTAATTTTATGATTTCTACTCATTTACATAAGTATAATAAGAATATACCTCATCTGATTATTCCTTGAAATATATGTGGTACTTTCGATTAGTAACTTTGTCTCACGATTCTGATTGCGTGCATTTTCTAAAATCTATAGAATCACACCTGGTGTTCTTCATACTATTATTTGTTTTTTTCATATATCCAGTACTATTTAGATAATTTTTTTCAGTCTTATTATTTTTATGTAGTAATAGACATTATGAACTCATGTATCCTAGATTCTTGCACTGATAACATCTTAATTATTTAGATTTATCACCATGCTTCATGTACATGTTGAAAGTTATTCTTAAGCCTCTTCTCTTGTTATAATTTTTTTTTGAACTTATGAGAAAAATTTTTAAGCTCATAATTTGTTCCAACATATATTTAAGAGTAACCTTTTTCCAAATTTTCAGAGATTCGTATGCTTTTATTCTTCCTCTCATCCTTATAATTTGAAACCTTCAAGGAAATTTTTTCATTATTGATCATTTTATGCTATCCAATTTCATCTTACATTTTATATTTATACAACATAAGATTTCTAATGAGATCAGTTCTCTTGAAACATTTTACCTCTATATATTTTTTAATAGTTGATAAGATTCCACCCCACTTGGGTGGTAATACTTTGATGGATTTCAATGTTTGTTTGGAAAGAGTGATATGTGATCCTATAATAATAATATTATTACCAATATCAGTGATCATTTCATTCAGTTGAGTAATGATTTATCCTTAAACCATTTTCAATGTGTCGAACATGAGTTTGTATATAACATTTATAAGAGGTTTCACATTGTGGGTACCTTAATATGAAATTGTGATAGTGGTACACATTTCATGAGTTTAATGAAATTAAGAAGATTTTTTGAATTCATCTAGTCTCATTCCTCAGATTTTAGAATTCATAGCTTCAGGATTCAGATCATATTCTTATTTGGTTATTGAATCCCATGTTTGGGGTTCTATCCAAGGAATTTCATAAGGCATTACTTCTATAAGATAAATATTCTAACTAATATTCTTCATATATATAGTCATATGAGCCTCTAATAACCATAATTTTCCCCACTAAAATAAGGATCTCAATGAATTTAAATAGCTTATCAATTATCATCTAGTGAGTATATTTGAAAATATATCTTTGTAATTCATCCTCTGACACATTTTAACCCAAAATTCAAAAGCTTTGATACCAATTATTTTCCAAGAGAGTGGTTAAGTGAAAACACAAAAGGGTTAATTTGATATCCTAAAAAAATTACATAAAACCTACCTATTCATGTGTGATGAATCAAATATTTTTTCATAATAGAAAAAGTAAGCAAAAATATAAAAAATTATTGGAAATTGACTAAACATATGATATTTATAGTGGTTCAAGTGTTAAAAATCCTCTAGTATCCTCCACCAACACTCTACTCCACGAGTTTGGTAATTTTCACTATAACAACCCTTTTACCAGGTGCTCCAAATTGAATACATGCATTTGTAACATAATAAAAGATTCAAAGATCTTTAAACTGGTATATATCATTAAAAGTCATGTACATGGTCTCAATGTACACTGTACATTGATTTTAAACAAAATATAATAAATAAACAATTTATGATTGATTTAATCACACAGTTGGAAGAAATGATTGGTAGTAGTGGAAGATACATCCTAAGAGAATAATAGTCTTCATGTTATACCTCAAAATTATCTTTAGTTAAACTAATAAACATTTAAAAATATAATAAGAATTTATGTTTGATCATTTATATGTAAAGTCATCCAGATTATTCTAATGTATGTTCATTACAATCATTATTCAAATCCATCTACATACATGTTGTGGTAAACTATTCATTTTATATCTCCTATTTAATTTTTAACTTATGAATGAGATAATATTAATGGTTGAGCGATTCATATTTTAGTGAACCAAAGCTTGAAGAACATAGATATTACATTACTTTTGCAGAATACTTAATACATAACAAAAAACAGACACACAAGGACCGTAATAGTTTAGTGTCTTTGGAAACTTGGAACGTAATTTTCTAATCATGGTGAAAGATCTTCAACATCTACCATAATGATATTACACTTTTTGTTTCCTTACTTAAAACCTTTCTTTTAATCCTGGGGGAAAATAAAACATAAAATGGGTGAGCTCAAATGCTCAGTAAGGGTAAGCATGGATAAAGTAAAACATACCATATACATTTGAACTTAAAAACCTGAACATAATGTTTAAACACCAAAATCTTGAGCAACGACTTAAAACATGGAAGTACATAAGGCATAGATCATAATGGAACATAAATAATGATAACATATCATGGGAATAAAACATGTAATTTTGGCATCCATTAAGCACTTGTAATTATTTCCATAGTATCCAAGGCATTGCTGCCAAGAACATCTTAGTGGACAAAGCCCCTTTCTGAATCGAGTTCACTCCTCATTTCAGTCCTATAACACTGAACCGGATTAACTTACCATTCTATCCATGTCTATCTCATAAGATATAAATCTTTACCCAATGTATTGGATGGATATATAGGTCCCACCCATCTCATAATGAAATCATTCTTACTTGTGCCACAAAATAAACATACATCGTTCATAATAACCCAACGAATAAAATGGGTTTCATAAACATCATTCCATCACCACATAATCCATATAAAATAAATTGATATCATTTCATAATAAGAAAATTGAAACCATGTAAATCATAGGGACATTATACTTGAAACATACATAGGAAATAATGTCATCTTAGATGAAAAATGGTTTTGATAAAACAATTGAAATGAATTCTTGAGGAAAATATCCTTTCTTCTTCAAAATCATTTTCTTTTCAAAAATTGTCCTGCAATTTTAAAATAAAAGGATTTTGTTGAAAATAGTCATGAAATCCTTTGAAGTAACTTCATGAAAATAAGGCTTTATAAAACCGTAAAAATCTATTTGTGCCGCATAAGTTAAAAAACATTCTTCTCGTACTTTTTTCGAAAAAGTAAAAAAGTACCTCGTAAAAAAAAGATTCTATACATACCATGTAGTAAAAGTCAAAAATGGGTAAAAAGTAATTTAAACATACATGAAAAAACTTTTAGAAAAAATGGACTTGGATGATAACAATAGCCCCAGTAAATTCTTACGAATAAACAATCTCAGATAAGAATGAGATTGGAAAGGTTATCCCTTACCTTAGATCCGATATGCTTCGTACGTATCCAAAACTCCTGTATAATGATTTAAATAATGTCATTGACTTATTACAGAATCATATTCATTGTTATGATCTCAAATATGGTTCACTTATGACTTTATATTACCTGTTCTTGTGTAAATTCCATGTTAAAGAGCATTTTGGGTAAAATCGTTTCATTTGTCGTCCGTGTTTTGACTTATAATTATTCATACGATTACATAGATCATGATTAATTAATTAAAAAATATAAAACATGATTTATATATAATATATATTCCTAATATACATGTATATAATAGATCGATAAATGGAAAGAAATGCACCGTTCCTGGAGACGGTAGGCCGTACGTACGCATGAACGTTGTTTTCGTTTCCTCATTGAATTGAATGGAATTAATTGGATGACCAACATATATATATATACATAAATCCAGTATCATTGTTATGTCATATATTTCATGATTACTTATTATATATACTTTATAATCATTTATTAATGGTTAATCATTGAGAATGAATCTCATCGCGTCGTGGAGATGGTATTCTGTACGTACGCACGAGTGATGATATCGTTCCCATGATCGTGGAGTTTTATTGGAGTGTATGTATACTATTACAGAATCAATATAACTTTAAAATAATCATATATAGTTATTATTTACATCAATATACCCATCCAAGTAAGGTGGTGGTGGAAAATATATTACACCACACCGTGGAGACGGTATTCCGTACGTACACACGCGCGGTGATTTTGTTTTCCTTAGGATGGATAGATGGTGAAATAGGGTTGTTTCATACTTATAATAACATATCAGTATATGAGTTATACTGATGTTATTACTTCATGATCAAACAACCTAAGAAGAAGAAGTGGAAGAAGAAATAAAGTTGAAAGAATCGGTAATGGACATTACCTCTTCTTTGAAGGGCCTCTTTGAGACCTCCTCTTAGGGCACTAAAATTGGTCTTTAAAGAAGACCAAGACCTCTAGGATGTTTCTAGAGAAGTGTAGAAGAGAATTTTTCCGGGGTTGTCCGAGCTTGAAGGCTCAAAGTTGTGTGAGGAAGAGAGGGAGGAGGTGCCCTTTTATAAGGGAGGAGAGGGGGACCTTTGGAATAACTAAAAATATTATTTTATTATAAAGTCATATTCGGTTTTTAATAGCTCCAAATTGATATATTTAAAATATAATGAGGGGATGGGTCAAAATCCTCTCATCCAATATAATTTAGACAAGTTTAGGTCATTATATTAACCTTTTCTTTTAGTTTTAACTCTTAGTTAATTAGATTGACATTTACCATGTCACTTTGTATTTTTATATTATATAGGTAACAAACTTACCATATACATCCAAGAGACCCCCGAGTGGTCCATTAATAATACACCTATCATGATATAAGTATATTGGCCGAACCATAGATTTTTAGGAATATAATAACAATTAATAATATAATATTTGTTTTAAAAACTATTTTATGTCAATTTTGGCACTATTTGGTAATTTATTTTTGGGAAATTCATAATAGAATTATTAGTTCAAAAAAAGTTAATTAAATCAATACTAACATGTAATATTTACATATAAAATTATTGTAATTCATAAAAAGTCTCAAATTACCTTTATTTGGGTATTTATAACATCAATTATGTCAATATTTCATTAATAAGATAATTATTGCATCATCATTGTGTCATAAATAAATTAAATTATTTTAAGTCTAAAAATTAAAATTAAAATACCATTATGTAGGAAATCCTTTTATATTTCTAATGAATATTTATAGTCGAATTTATCTTATGTATAACCCTATATTAAAAATGATTTAGTTATTAAACTTTGATTTAAACTATTTTAACCCTTCTTTAAATAAATAAATAATAAATGTCCTAATCAAATCCAAGTGGGCCTAAATGGTCATATTTTATTAATAAGGTTGTTTTTGGCCGAATTACACTTATTCAATAGAATTAGGACATGTGTTAGGGTAATAATAATATCATTTTTCCCTTAATTACCCTATTTACTTTTAATCGTGGTAAAAAAGTAAAAAGTTACTATTCACCAAAAATTATTTTCATCTCATTGAACCACATTTTTGTCCTTGATATTAACCGTGTCTCTAATATTTTCAAAATTCCACTCACTGAAGTGTTAAAATTAAGTTTTATGAAAAATTCAGTTTTTTAATTACCACTTAGTGGTTTCACTATTCATCAAAAAATGAAAGTTTCCAAAAAAATACCAAAAATTAGGCCTAAGCTATATTTGATAATATGAATTCAAAAATGATGTCTATTTTACCAAATTCAAAACATATCACTTGCATTAATTAATTTAAAAATTAATTCCCGTCGTCAAAAAAATAGCGTGTTCTTAAGAGATAATAACTATCGAAAGATTGACACTTGTTTATGTCTGGTTTAAATGTGAAATTACATATAATGACCAAAATTGTATTAAATTGTAAAAATATATTCTAAATATACTTTAAAACCACTCAAATTAATAATTTATCACTATTAATTATTTCTATTAAAAAAGTTGTTTTTAATTAAAATTTAGTAATTTTCACTATTCATCAGAATATGAAAATTATCTGAAAAGTACCAAAACTTCACACTAGGCTAATTTCAATATTCAGAATCCAAAAATGAAGTCCATTTTGAAAGATGAAATTTATAATATTTCAAAAAGTGGGTATTACTATTCATAACGACTAGTTCATAATAATATTATAAAAATATCTCGTTTAGTAAAACTCGGTATTGCGTACTACACACGCTATCGAGGAAGGCCGCGATTGTGAGTAATGTAAGGAAAGCCAGGGATGCATGTTGTGCAAGCTCCTTTTGGTGTAGCGTACAACACAATACATTAATGAAATTAAAAAGAATATTTTTCATAAAATCTCGGGGTGTTACATTTTACCCCCCTTAAAATGAATTTCGCCCTTGAAATTCATTAGGGTTATAAATGGTTTACTACTCGAAAGTTTATTTAATAGAAAACCACATCGTATAAAGGAATACCAAAACATGGATTTAAAAACTAAAGTATGAAATGTAATGGTTACCAAAACTAACTCATCACTGGGTTTCCACGTAGGAGAACATAGGTGAAAATATGGATATGGATGAAAAATCTAACCATCAAGTTTTGATGGAGAGTGGTAGAGAACATGGCTATGTAAAAGCCAACAATCACAAAGCCATAAATTTGTGATGATCTAAGGTACCATCTGATTCATCAGATATAAGACCATTAGGACAACATTTTTGGTTTCAAGATCATTTCCCTAAAGTTCATGAAATTGGAATTAGAAGAAATACTTTCGTGATTTTGGTACAGTCTCACCGTTGGTCATTCTTTGGACAATTTCAACTTCATCTCTTAAAGAAATGAAGTTGAATTTGACATTCATGATGTGTTAGCAGATCATGTGATATAATGATGGGTCATTCCATCTGTCTCAAACAAAAGGTTAGAAATGTTATCAAAAATACATAAGTCCATATATAGTGAGATTAATCATATATGGTTCCTAAAATGGACTTATACTTCATATATCATACTGCTTAATATAATAAAACTAGTTTCTACTAAACAGGGACTTCTTGTAGGCCAGTGGTAGGCGATAAAGGCCAGTCGCACTTCGGTTGTGGGTTCGATTTCCACAGCCTTGTCTGATGCGATGGGTTGTCACCCATCCTACAGGTTGTCCTTTTTCTAGAACTACATTACCATAACATCCCATTAATAATATCGAAAAAACTTCTATCCTTAAACAATACTGTCTTATGTCCAACATAATCCATTCCAATCTTTAGGCTTATCCAAAATACTGTTGTCCAATCTCATATTATAGTGAAAACAATTACCAAAGAGTTCATATAAAAAGCATGTTAATACCATCGTTGATCCCCATATATCATGAGATATGCCTTGTTGGTTACATTCCAAACATTTGAAGGCCTTAATCATGTATTCTCTTGAAAAATTAATACCCATTGAATCTTAGTTAAAACATGAGTGTTGTCAAAAGTTAACTCTTTTCACATACCGAAACCTCAAACCATGATATAACTATTTCCTTATATCAGCCATGAGCTCATGAATACTGTAAAACATTTCATTTTCTCCTTATCCCTTCATTATGCGCATATCATCCCTTTTTCCAAAAATAACTCAATCACTTTCCATGGTTACCAGTACCATAAAATTATTGAAAACCACAATAGAACAATACATAAATATTCCATTATTCCACGATACTATATACAACATTATTTTGGAATCCTATTACATAAACACCTAATCATTCCACCACATCGTTGTCATATTCAACATCGCCAATAGTGATCGCATGTGACATCCCTTTGTCCTTTTCCTTAAGTGGTTGCTCATGTAGATCATCACTAACCCTTGGATTAGGGCATTTATTATCATAATGCCCAATTTCCTTTCACTTGAAGCATTGAAGTGTTGGTGGTGCGTTCTCTGCAGTCTTTTCTTTATTCACATCATTAGCAACCCTTTTTCCATTACTTCGACACTCAGCTGCTCGATGACCTTCTTTTCCACACTTAAAACATTTTCTAGTCCCTTTAAGAGAATCTCCACCATGCTTCTTTCCACACTTTGAGCATAAGGAAACATTCATCTTTTTTTCACCATTATTATGAGATTTCTCCTTGAACTCCATCTTTCGTTTCTTGTCAAAACTATGATATGGATAAGTAACGCCAACTTTCATTTCTACCTTGATAGCACAACGCACAATTTCTTCATAGCTACTGATATCTCTTATAGCTAATGCCCTTCGAAGATTTGGTTTTAAGCCACTAAAGAATCGATCAACTTTACTTTCAGGTTGGATGATAAAGCCAGATGCATACCTTGCAAGCCTTGTAAAATTCGCTTCGTATACACCAACAGATTCATCATCCTTTTGCTTTAGTTCAAGAAAATATTTTTCCATAATTGTTTGAAAAATACGAGGGACGTAATTATTAAAAAATAAGTTCTTGAACTCATCCCATTCCATGGACTCAATTTCATCTCTTGGCCTCGTATACTTGATAAGATTCCGCCATTGATCAGCTTCACCTTCCAAACGATATACTGCTAAGATGAATTTATCATGTTCAGAACATTGAAGAACTAAATATATCTTTTCAGAGGCACTGATCCATTGTTCAGCAACAAGTGGATCAGAAGATCCACTTAAAGAAGGTGGATGTTGCCTCATGAAGGACTCAATAGAATATTGTTCCCTTCTCTGCTCATTTGAAAGTCCAGAATGATTCATAACTTGTGTAAGTATAGTAATAAGATTTTTCACTCCATATCCCATAACATTTTTTTGTTCAGGAGGACAATCATTGCATTGTCCATTACATTGATCAACACGGTTCCTTCAGGTTCCATCCATCGTCTAAAACCCAAAAAGAATAGTGTGAGAGGAAAAAATCATGGTATGGAAAACAACATAATAAAGGGAGATTACCTTCAATATCTAACATCTTAGGTTTAATTCTAATATCATTACCATAATTCTAGGACTATAACCTATACTTATACTTAACCTTAGGGACATCCCTAGACATACCTTAGAAATATCACTAGGGATCTCACTAAAGTTCTCGCATACTAGTTTCCAAAGGTTGACTAAACCTTTCCTCTGATACCAAATGTAGAGACCTGAACCTTGAAGAACATAGATATTACATTACTTTTGTGGAATACTTAATACATAACAAAAATATACACACAAGGACTGTAATAGTTTAGTGTCTTTGGAAACTTGGAACATAATATTCTAATCATGGTGAAAGATCTTCAACATCTCCCATATAGATCTTACACTTTTTGTTTCCTTACCTAAAACCTTTCCTTTAATCCTGGGGGAAAATAAAACATAAAAAGGGTGATCTCAAATGCTCAGTAAGGGTAAGAATGGATAAAATAAAACATACCATATACATTTGAACTTAAAAACATGAACATAATGTTTAAACATCAAAATCTTGAGCAACGACTTAAAACATGGAAGTACATAAGGCATAGATCATAATGGAACATAAATCATGATAACATAGCATGGGAATAAAACATGTAATTGTGGCATCCATTAAGCACATGTAATTATTTCCATAGTAGCCAAGGCATTGCTTCCAAGACCATTTTATAGGACAAAGTCCCTTTCTGAATCGAGTTCACTCCTCGTTTTAGTCCTGTAACACTAGACCAGATTAACTTACCATTCCAGCCATGTCTATCTCATGAGATATAAATCTTTACCCAATGCATTAGAGGGAGATATAGGTCCCACCCATATTATAATGAAATCATTCTTACTTGTGGCACAAAATAAACATACATCGTTCATAATAACCCAACGAATAAAATGGGTTTCATAAACATCATTCCATCACCACATAATCCATATAAATGAAATGGATATCATTTCATAATAAGAAAAGTGAAACCATGTAAATCATAGAGACATTATACTTGAAACATACATATGAAATAATGTCATCTTAGATGAAAAATGGTTTTGATAAAACACTTGAAATGAATTCTTGAGGAAAATATCCTTTCTTCTTCAAAATCATTTTCTTTTCAAAAAATGTCATGCAATTTTAAAAGAAAAGGATTTTGTTGAAAATAGTAATCAAATATTTTGATGTAATCTTCATGAAAATAAGGCTTTATAAAACCGTAAAAATCCGTTCGTGCTGTATAAGTTGAAAAACATTCTTCTCGTACTTTTTCCAGAAAAGTCAAAAAGTGCCTCGTAAAACAAAGATTCCATACATAACATGTAGTAAAAGTAAAAAATGGGTAAAAAGGTCTTTAAATATACATGAAAAAACATTTAGAAAAAATGTACATGGATGATAACAATAGCCCCAGTAAATTCTTACGAATAAACAATCTCGGATAAGAACGAGATTGGAAAGGTTATCCCTTACCTTAGGTCCGATATGCTTCGTATGTATCCAAACCTCCTGTATAATGATTTAAATAATGTCATTGACTTATTACAGAATCATATTCATTGTTATGATATCATATATGGTTCACTTATGACTTTATTTTACCCATTCTTCTGTAAATTCCATGTTAAAGAGCGTTTTGGGTAAAATCGTTTCATTTGTCATCCGTATTTTGACTTGTAATAATTCATATGATTACATAGATAATGATTACTTAATTTCAGAATATAAAACATGATTTATATATAATATATATTTATAATATACATATATATAATAGATCTATAAATGGAAAGAAATACATCATTCATGGAGACGGTAGGTCGTACGTACGCATGAACGTTGTTTTCGTTTCTTCATTGAATTGAATGGAATTAATTGGATGACATACATATATATATGTAAATAAATCCAGTATCATTATTATGTCATATATTTCATGATTACTTATTATATATACTTTATAATCATTTATGAATGGTTAATCATTGAGAATGAATCTCATCGCGTCGTGGAGACGGTATTCCGTACGTACGCACGAGCGATGATATCGTTCTCATGATCGTGTAATTTTATTGGAGTGTATTTATACTATTACAGAATCAATATCACTATAAAATAATCATATATAGTTATTATTTACACCAATATACCCATCCAAGTAAGGTGGTGGTGGAAAATAGATTACACCACGGTGTGGAGACGGTATTCCATACGTACGCACGCGTGGTGATTTATTTTTCCGTAGGATGGATAGATGGTGAAATAGGGTTGTTTCATAATTATAATAACATATCAGTATATTAGTGATACTTATGTTATTACTTCATAATGAAACAACCTAAGAAGAAGAAGTGGAAGAAGAAATAAAGTGGAATGAATCGGTAATGGACATTACCTCTTCTTTGAAGCGCCTCTTTGAGACCTCCTCTTAGGGCACTAAAATTGGTCTTTGAAGAATACCATGACCTATATGATGTTTCTAGGGAAGTGGAGAAGAGAATTTGGTAGGGTTTGGCCAAGATTTAAGGCTCAAAGTGGTGTGAGGAAGAGATGGAGGAGGTTCCCTTTTATAAGGGAGGAAAGGGGCACCTTTGGAATAACTAAAAATATTATTTTATTATGAAGTCATATTCGGTTTTTAATAGCTCTAAATTGATATATTAAGAAGCTAAGGTGTGGGTGGGTCGAAAGCCTCTAATCCAATATAATTTAGACAAGTTTAGGTCATTATATTAAGCTTACCTTTTAGTTTTAACTCTTAGTTAATTAGATTGACATTTACCATGTCACTTTGTATTTTTATATTATATAGGTAATAAACTTACCATATACATCCAAGAGACCCCTAAGTGGTCCATTAATGATATAACTATCATTATATAAGTATCTTGGCCGAACCATAGATTTTTAGGAATATAATAACAATTAATAATATAATATTTGTTTTAAAAACTATTTTATGTCAATTTTGACACTATTTGGTAATTGATTTTTGTGAAACTCATAACAGAATTATTAGTTAGAAATAAGTTAATTAAATCAATAATAACAAGTCATATTAACATAAAAAATTGTTCGAATTCATAAAAAGTCTCAAATTACATTTATTTGGGTATTTATAACATCAATTATGTTAGTATTTCATTAATAAGATAATTAATGCATCATCATTGTGTCATAAATATATTAACTTATTTTAAGTCTAAAAATTACAAATAAAATTCCATTATATAGGAAATACTTTTATATTTCTAATTAATATTTATAGTTGAATTTATCTTATGTATAACCCTATATTAAAAATGATTTAGTTATTAAATTTTGATTTAAACTATTTTAACCCTTCTTTAAATAAATTAATAATAAATGTCCTAATCTAATCCAAGTGGGCCTAAATGGTCATATTTTATTCATAAGGTTGTTTTTCGCCAAATTAAACTTATCCAATAGAATTAGGACATGTGTTTGGGTAATAATAATATCATTTTTTCCTTTAATTACCCTATTTACTTTTAACCGTGGTAAAAAAAGTAAAAAGTTACTATTCACCAAAAATTATTTTCATCTCATTGAACCACATTTTAGTCCTTGATATTAACCGTGTCTCTAAGATTTTCTAAATTCCACTCACAGAAGCGGTAAAATTAAGTTTTATGAAATATTTAGTTTTTTAACTACCACTTAGTGGTTTCACTATTCATCAAAAAATGAAAGTTTCCAGAAAAATACCAGAAATTAGGCCTAAGATATATTTGATATTATGTATTCAAAAATTTTGTCTATTTTACCAAATTCAAAACATATCAGTTTAATTAATTAATTTAAAAATTAATTCCCGTCGTCAAAACAAATAGCGTGTTCTTAAGAGATAATAACTATCAAAAGATTGACACTTGTCTATGTCTAGTTTAAATGTGAAATTACATCCAATGACCAAAATTGTATTAAATTGTAAAAGTATATTCTAAATATACTTTAAACCCACTCAAATTAATAATTTATCACTATTAATTATTTCTATTTAAAAAGTTGTTTTTAATTAAAATTTAGTAATTTTCACTATTCATCAGACTATGAAAGTTATCCGAAAAGTACCAAAATTTAACCCTAAGCTAATTTCGATATTCCGAATCCAAAAATGAAGTCCATTTTGAAAGATAAAATTTATAAAATTTAAAAAAGTGGGTATTACTATTCATAATTGATAGTTCATAATAATATTATAATAATATCTCGTTTAGTGAAACTCGGTATTGCGTACTACACACGCTATCGAGGAAGGTCGCGATTGCATGTAATGTAAGGCAAGTCAAGGATGCATGTTGTGTAAGCTACTTTTGGTGTAGTGTACAACACAAGACATTAACGAATTTAAAAAGAATATTTTTCATAAAATCTCGGGGTGTTACACATATGTTGAGAAGTTGATAAGTGATTCTACAAATGAAATGCATCCATTACTTCCAAATATAGAAATTTCTTCTATTGTAGTGATGTCAGAACTCTTCTTGTTCATTAGATATTTCCACTCAAGGTAAAAATACTTACTGTACATATACACATTTCCATAAATATATTATCTATTTTATGGTACGCTTTAAAATCATGAAATGAATTATCATAAAATTAGAAAAGTATTCATGACATTCTATATAACTGTAAGATCATCATATTCTATTTAATGGATAGTATTTATTATCATAATATAACTTCCTAATAGAATTTATAATATAAGGAATATATTTTTATTATTAGAGGTATAAGATAAACAGAAATTAACATTGCATAAGATAAATATTCAGCGTAATATAAATCTGTTACTATCATATGTTTCATGCCTTTCATAGTTTCTTCAGGTTATCATGTGATAATATATTATGAATATTATTTTAATATGATAATCTATCCTAATTTTCTTTATTCTTCCTAAGATATTTTACTTTGGTATAAAGAAACTCAACATTTTCTTCACAAGATATTTTATTACATTGTTTGTTAAACATTCATCACTAAGATTTCTGATATTGATTATATGGAATATAATCCTTGATTTATCGTAGGATAAAATAAATTTTCATAGAATAAATACATAAAATATAATAATATAATCATTTATGGAATCAAACGATCATAAATTATTTTGAAAAATATAATATAAAACACTTAAAACAAACTTGTTAGAATAAAAATATCTATTTTTTGAATCATAAAAAAACATAAAAACTGAGATATTTTGGAACAAAATAAGTATGCCCAACATTTTTTATATGAATTCATATCTAAATTAGGTACTGGTTTTACTAGACTTCCATATTAAATTCCCCTTTAATTATTTGGTTTGTTGGGGGAAAAACATTCCCAAAATTTTTCTTTTTGATACCCATACACTTGTTGTCATCCCATGGTTATCAATATCATGCTTTCGGAAAAAGTCATGGTTCATACTATGTATTAGGATAGGATAGATCATGTTGGTTAATGAAAAAATTATATCAGTTCCCTATTTTAATTTTTTATTTTTAGGGAGTCAAGTTAGATAGGATATAGGATCTTTAGAAATCCAGATATAAGTATGAAGAAGTATCCAGACAATTCTTTTTAGCATTGAGCCTTTTGTTTAAAATTGATATTGGGAATGAAAAATTTTAGTTTCAGGTTATATTTTAAATTCTTTTTTGGGTGAAATTATAAATTTCATTGAAGATGGTATATAAACCAATTATTATCATTAGTAGTATACATGTACTATAGCCCATGCCGAAAAACCTTGCATCATATAATTTTTTTGATTAAATTTTTATCTTCTTATGGTAGTACTTATGAATTTTATTGACATATATTATTTATATATGACAGATACTTATAATATCTATATGATTTAAATTAAATTTCATTACATTACTATTAGATCAAAATTATTTCCAAGATGATTTTTTTATTTTTTTTGGTTGGGTATAATCTCAAATATTGTGATGCATGGTGTTATTATTTCTAATGATAAATATCTAAATTTGAAAATGATTTAAAAAAATTTATAAATTTATCTAAAATATATTTTGTCTGAATGACTTATAAAGATAAATTTTGTTGATTTAAACTAACAATAACACTTTTCATGGTAATTATGGTAATTTTATTATATTTTAATGAATACATTCATTAAATATTCTATTGATAAATATAATTTTCTCACCTAATATAAAATATATGACAAAATTATGTAAAATAATTTATGAAAATGTGTATCATTGTTTTCTCATTGAATTATTTTTAGAAAAATGGAGAAACCTTATCTTACATATGGGATTGAAAATGGGTTTTCCTTGGGTTATATATAACAAATATATAAATAAATAAATAAATGAATATATAAAAGGAAGTTTTAAAATGTGTGTGACATAAGGAATTTGACCATCAACATTCAGTAATGAATTTATAATAAAAAAGGATTTATAATGGGAATATTTAAGTGGAATAAATCATTATAGTTTAATTAATATGACGTTAATTATTTATAGATAAAAGAGTATCTAAGTAGTGTATAAATTTTTTTTTCTAACAATCATTATTATTCAAAATTAAATTTCCCTCAATATTTAATTAAAGGGCATGTGATTTATTTTTTTGAGTTTGTTGTAGTAACTTTTTTCCATGTTAGTGGGTTATAAATAAAGTATAACTTACATCAATTTAATCACCACAAAATAAGTTTCATATATTGGGATAAATTTCTTTCTTTGAAGGTAACCTAACTAGATTAGGGTTACCGATTAATTTTATGGATTAGAGTTATTTAAATTTAATTTCTTAGTGTTTCTGGTTTCATTATTTTTTTATATATATATTTACTCTATTTTCTCTTCATTTTTTCCTTAAATAAATAAATTAAAATTTCTATCAAATTATGAACATGAATTTATCAAAATAAATTCTTTATAGAATGTAATTTTCATTATTTTAGTCATAAATTACCTTGAGGATATAAATGTTTACTTTGGATATTCGTTTTTTAAGAAATTATGTCTTTAATATTTAAATTTTTTCAATACCATCATAAGTTACATGATTCTTAAAATTAGTATTTCAATGGATTCATTTTGAAATGTTCAACTCTAAAAAGAGTTGTTTTGTTTTTTAAAAAATTATTTTATTTAAATAATAATAAGAGAACATTTGTATATTCTAATTATATTTAATTTTAATATTTTAAATTTAACATTTTATAAATAAATTCATTTTTAATTTTATTTCTTAATGTGGAATTTGGTTTATTTACACTATCTTTCAAAGTGATCTTAAAACTATGGGTGTTTTACAAATATTTTTTTTAGAAAATTAAAATTTTATATGTTTCTATTATTCATAAAATCTATTTAACTATAATTTTTGGTTCCTTATATTATTTGTAAAATTTATGAGTTTTATTTTTAAAATAGTTATTCTTAAATTTTTAACTTTGGTTTTAAAATGAATTTATAATAAATTTAAAAATTCAGTTAAATTAAAATTTTATGCATTAGTTTTATTTATCATTTGTATTGTCATATGTAATTTATATCACTCAATTATGTAATATTGGTTTGATTATGAGGCATATAACATGGTTTTTTATTATGATTTTATTCTTTGGATAATGATTTAATTTTAATATAAATAGTTAATGATGGAGTTGTAAGGGGTTTCTAGTGTATTATTCAGTGTTTTGTTTTAAAATGAGAAACTTATTTATTAAAAAGGATTTATTATGATAATAATTATTAACTACTTTGTTTCACCATATGTACTGAATTGGTTTTTAGTGGATATTGTTTTTTATTGAGTTCTCATTTCATAGTTACTTGAGTATTAATTAGGTAATTGGAGCATGTAAATGGATAAATGGTGGAGAGATCCCCACCTGTGTACTATGTTGTATTGAAACATTTTATGATGAATTATTTTATGTTTCCAATAATATAAAATTATCTCTTTTTAATGTGTTTTTATCCAAATAGTATTTATGGTACTTTCTAGTGATGTATACTTTTTATAGAGGGGTGAATTTTAGCACCCATTATGTCATTTTTAGGTATAATATCTAATATTTATTTAAGTTTATCTTTATTTTTCAATTTTTATTATATTTGGGTCAAATTAGTACATGTGGACCCTATTAATAAATCTGAAGTCTCAATATAGACTATAAATCACATTCCATTGGTTTACCTAGGTTTAGGGGTAGATTTATAAAATAGAAAAACACAACATCATGATGTAGGGTATTACAAAATGATGAGAGGTTGATTGAGGATCATGCTATAGAAAATGGTTACCAAAATGTGATGGTTATGATGGAGTCTATGAAGGGTTACTGTTGTGTTTTTTATATTAGGAAAACATCTAGTTAGGTCACCTTTTTAAGATTATTTATGCATATGGGAACTCAATCATAAATGATAAAACCTTATGTTTAAGGGTACAAAGATAATATATAAAATTAACTGTATCCTTATGTGTAATGGTTAACCAAGGGATATATAAGGGTTACCTTGAGAATACATAAAGGTTAACATTGGGTTACCATGTAATATATAAATGTTTCCCTAGAGAAAAATAAACATTTAAGGGTCACCCTTTCATGAATAATGATATCTATGATGAAACATAAGGGTTACTAGAGTGTGTTTGAAAAAATGATAAAGTATTATATATAAGATTAGCTGATATTAATAATTCACAAATCTTCTTTTAGTTTTTTCTTTGTGATTATTGATTTTAACTATTTATTTTAGGTAAAGCTTTGTTTAATATTCTAATTTTATATTTTTTTTTGTTTTTTGTTTTTATGTTCAGACGTGTATGAATTTTAGTTAATTCCCTCTCAGAATATGTTGACAACATGAGATTGGTTACGTAAAGCATAAGGACAAAGGAAACCAAAGGATTCATTCCACAATAATGACCAAGAACAAGGGTGAGTTTAAAAGTAATATATATTCACATTGTTTCATAGTGTTTTTGACCCTACCTTCATTGAATGATTAAAGATTTTAGAGTTAAAAGATTTGTCTAGCCAATAGAGCACTAATGTGATTGGGTTTTCTTAACTCATGGGAAGGACAACCAACCATCAAATTTGTGAAAGTCTAGTATTATGAATTATAATTGTCGGATCATGTAATTTTATTGTATCATGAGTAGTGTCTAATGCATGTATGTGTTATGTATGGTATTTTGGTGGAAGTTGGAACTGGGGTGTTACAATCAACCTCTATTGTTACCTTATGATAATTATATGAGGGGGTATGTGCTGAAATTTTCTGTTTGGGACAAGATTTCATTTGTGTGATATCATGAATCTATCGTCCCTGCTGAGATTGTAATTTTGAATCCTAGGGATGTTTTTATTTACATTAATATTATAATTGTGTTTTTCACACCAAAATAGGGTTTTTAAGATTAATGGAAATATATATTAGTTGATTCCACTAAGATTTTGTTCTACAATCTTTAGTGAAGATTCAAGTTTGAATTGGGAAATATATAAGCCATTTTCCAAAGCATTGGATCATGTGTGAAGAGATTTAGGTTTAGATGGTGAAAATTGAATAGTGTACTACATGTCATGACACACATGGTCATGTCCTGACAGGTTCATTCCTAATGAATTTTGAAGATGACATCTTTTTGGTTAATGTTGTGAAATTCCAAATCTGTAACACCCCAACCTGAATCACATGGTCTAATATTAGGTAGTATATAACCTCATTCACAACTCCTCATATGCAGGAGGATACAGACTTGAAGTGAGGGTCTAGGAAATACATGGTGATATTGTTTCCTTAGTATATGTGAATATCAGAGTAATACATGAAACAAAATCAGTAACAAAATAGGGAATACATAAATATTATAAATAATAAAATATACAAAAACAATAAAAACAACATAACATGCCATAATATAGTTAAAAAAAATATTCATATTCATACAAAGTATGAAATAGGAATAGCCAAAAGAGGTGGATCAATGTAAAAAAGGAAACAAAAGGAAATCTATAAATTAAGTGAAATTACTCCTAGATTATTTCCTAATATCGGCTCGATCCCCAACCACCATCACCAACACCGCAATCCATCAAGGGGATTATTCTATTAGTTGGGTCCCTGATTATAAGCATTGCACGAAAATCAATATTCATATTGAAAGTGTGAGAATAATATCAGTAGGTCACCACCAATAAGAAATTAACATAAATAAAGTAGGTGTATGAAGGTGGATTCATCATCATAAAAATAAATACATAAACAACTTACAACTCTGTCAGGTCATTGTGCACTAACCAAGATGTCACGAACCCCAGCCCTACCAGCATAAAAAACATGCTAGAATAAAGATCTATCCGAACCAACATATAGAAGCATAACTCTCAATTCATTCATGTCCCATAGTTCAAAGACAAAATCATACCTATACTCATACTAAGGGTAATTTCATGGTTAACCATGTCACATAAACCCATTTCAAGGGTTGTTTGGGAGGTCCAATGTATCACCCCAGGCGATCCCCATAGGTTCTTGGGAGGCTCATCATATCACCCTTGCCCATCTTGAAAGTTCTTGGGAGGCCACCACAAGAAAAAAATAATAAAACCTATTTTTATGTAATTAAGAAATATAAAAATATAGGGTAACATCATTCCTTCACATCCACCACCTATCTGTACATAACCAGCACTATCCAAGCCAAACATCTCAACTATGGTCAATGTTCCAAAGTGTAAAATTCCCTATGATAGTAATAATTCTAAATTGAATTCCAACTCTAAAAAATAATTAACCCATATCTCCCCTTCTAATGGGTCTAAAATTCCCAAACAGAACTAACTGTGTTCATTCGTACTTTACGTTAAAGTCTCTTGTGCTACCCACACACCCACACAAAATATTGAAATATGAATCCTACTAAAAATTCCATAAAATAGAAATGTTTTTCCAATATTTTAACTTATTAATCCAAACCACCAAAAATCATAATAAAAAATATTCCCAGCACACCAAATCTATGAAAACAACCCCAAATTTATATAATTAGTGTTAAGAAAATAAATGAAATAGAAAAAATTAGTTGAATCTAAAAGTATGTCAGTTTTTCGATGAGGACCCCAACACAAAAAGCATCATTATAAATGATGAAGAATTGAGGTGAGGAGGGAAAATTATTCCCAAAGAATCTACCATACTATAAATTCTATCAATGATTCAGGAAAGAGTAACACACCTTGATTCATTAATGTGAATTACAAACTCCCCCTATAAGGGCTTCTCATCCCAAATAATCCCTTTAAGGGGTCTTAAAAAATGGGTTTGGGCACTATCCCCAAACATAAAATTCTTGCTCTAACATTTCCTCTTGAATCCTTATATGTTTCCATAACAACCAAATGAGAGGCACTATATTCCTACTCCAAACCTTATCTCTTCTTCCCAGAGTCTATACTTGAATTCCCTTAAACAAAGAATCTACCTCCAACTTGACATCCTCACTATCAATCTTGTGCAAAAGTTCCAACTCATACTTCAAAATATATGACACATGAAACACATTGTTCATACCTTAATAATATGGAGCTACATTCAATATATAATTTAAAGTCAAATTTCACATTTAATTCTCGAACGTACCAACATACAACAATGATATCTATCTTATTTCCTAAAATTTTGATACCCGAGTCAGGGTGACACTCGAAGGAATACTTGGTCTCCCATGAATAACTCTAATGGTTTTCACCTCTGGTCAATATATTAACTTTATTAATCTAATAATTAACCAATCTCCTTCGAATTAGCTCCACCTTCTGGGAAGTATCCTCCACCAAGATTGGTCTGATCACTACTAACTCAGCCTTCTCTTTCCAACTCAATGTGGATTACCATAGTTGACCAAAAATAGCCTCTTGGATTTCCATATGAATTGAATAATGAATACTATTATTGTTGGTAAACTCTACCATGTATATGTGGTTATCGCAAACCCCCACTTAAATCAACCACACATGCCCTAATCATATCCTATAGAATCTAGATCACCTTCTCAGATTGTCTATATTCTTGCAGGTGATAAGTAGTTCTTAGCTTCACTTGTGTTCCTATGACCTTCTATTGGCCTTTCCTAAACCATGAAAATAATCAATCATCTCAATTTATCACAATTATCATATTAACTCCCTGAACCATAGTAATTATCAGACAATAAACCATAATAGATCATCCACCATCATGGTATCTTGAATAGGAAAGATGTGTGTAACCTTCATCAGGTTGTCAAAAAACCCACATGGAATCTCAACTCCTCTGGGTCTTGGGAATCCTCCTAGAACTTTTCATGGTCACCTCATCCTATTTCCAAACCGATACTAGAACGGCCTAAAGTAACTCACTTGGTCACTAGTTCTCCACCTTCAATCGATAATAGGTATGAAAATGAGTGAAAAAAATCTATGTTTTTCATTATGATCATACACTACAAGATAATGTTTCCAATCCCTTTACATCTTGGTCAATCCTAGATGCACCATCTACTATGATTCTTGATACTCTCTCATAAATCCTACTCTCATAGATTTAGGAATTATAACACTCTTGTGCATATAATGTACATTATTCCCATTTGTGGATAGTCTTGGAATATATTAATAAAAAAATGATATTTCATCACTTGAAACTCCAAATTGGATCCCTATATGGACTTGACCCAACCTACTAAAAATAAAGAAATAACAAAAGGATCCCAAAACACTTCTTTTTGATCCTCCAAAACATCAATCATTCATTTCTATTGAAGACTCTCGATCATCAACTCTTCAACTAATTTTTATAACTCCATTTCCAACATTTTTTGTTGAGGGGATCCATGAAAATATTCCACTTTCCTTGATCATAATCCATAATAAAATTAAAATTTTGTAAGTAATAAACCTAACATATAATTAATAGGTTCAAGAATATCTGAGAAAATATGTACCATAATACTTTTTGGTTAATGTAGATGACAAAACTCTCACTCAAGGGACAATGTCTCTGAAACATTAGTTTATAATCCATGATTTCTAGTCCAAGTCCTGATTGGGGTATTTCCACACATGGAGTTCTAACTAATGTGACCCATACCTGACTACCCACTCACCCTAAACCAAGATAGTCCCTAGACCAACCCATAAATAATTGTTGTAAAATCTATGTTCAATCAAATGTCAAAATCATGTTTAACTGTTGTAAGACCTCCTCACACTTTCTAGTCCACTACAATTACACCCCTTTCCTTTCCATATTTTCTATAAGTTAATCGAAATGGAAAATTTCCAAAAATAACTTACTATAATATTTAAAAAAACCAAAGAAACTATGAATCTTGAACACATTCCTAGCCCATGAATAATACTTAATAGTTTCCACTTTCTTAGGATAAATAGAAATCCATTTATCAAAAACCAAATTCCCATGAAATAAAATCTATTTGACATATAAATATAATTTTAATAACTTTTCATAAACTTGATGCACCCATATTGTGCCCAAAATGATTTTAAGGTTCCTAGTATGCATCCTCCAGGTCATTGAGTAAACCAAAATGTCATCAATGAAGACCTCAATAAAAGAATTTATATAAGTGTAAAAAATATAGTTCATTAGTTCAATGAACACTATTGAATAATTCATCAATCTGAATGGAACCATGAGATACTCATATAACCCATACCTTATCATAAATGTTGACATAAGAACATCTTAAACCCTAACTCACAACTCATGGTACCTAATCATAGGTCAATCTTAGAGAACCCCCGGTTTCCAATCAACTAATAAAATAGATCATCGACCCCAAGTAGTATATATCTACTTTTAATATTATTTTAACTTAGTTTTGGTAATATATGAAAAATAGAATTCTCTTGTATTCCTTATTCTAAAATAAAACTTGAGAACCCAAGGGGAACGTACTTAGGAAAATAAATCCTTTATCCCCAAATTTGTCAAGTAATACATTATGTTCTCTTAGCACATACGATTCTATAAGATAATGGGGAATTTATATAGGTTTTATACCCAGAAAGATCATGATCTCAAAATAAATTCTCCTATTTAGTGTATGTCTTGTGAAATCTTCCTAAATAATACTAATAATGACCCACCATCGGAATAAAATTGAATTTATTTTTCAGAAGGTCTACTATGAGCATCAAACCCACCACCTACACTGCAATTACCACATTCTAACAAAGGTATATCCCTGATTTGGATATTTCAATATTCTACCCCATATTAAGGTCTTACTACACTCCCTTATTATAGGTGAAAATCAGAAAACTATTATAATAATCGATGAAATATCCAAAATACATCAACCAGTACATCATATTGATGATTTCAAAACTCACCATCACAAAGACCAATAAATCACATAAATTTCCAGAGTCTCTGACCGCTATGTCACATGTGAGACACTTTTAACAAATGATATTTCCTTTTCTATAGAGGTGTGTCAAGTGACCCAAAACTCGGGGGAAACTATATAGATGACCCCAAACCAGAAAATTTGACTAAAAATGAAGGGATGATAATTTCTGGTATCAAACAAAGAAACTAAATGTGTTGAGGAAAAAAAACCATACATATCACTATCATTATTCCCTCTTAGTAATCATATGGAACCCAATGTAGCACATCACCCTTCAAAACTCAAATATACATCCCTTATCTTGTGATACGTGGATCTCCAGAGGGACTATAACTTATCATGCCTGTATTATAGTTGCTGAGATCCATGACCTCCTCTTCATCCTAGCCCCTTAAAATAAGAATGAATATCCACCCAAGGTACACCTAGTAAGGCCCTCAGGATAGAGTCTTCCTCAAAACTCTACCCACACCATAATGAGAAAATATTAAACAAGAATACTATATATTCTACTTCCTACTACATGAATAAAACTCATTATTCTATAAAGAACAAAAATAGTGGTAATTACTTGGGTTCATTCACTAGATGCATGAAGGAGGAGTCCATCCAAACAACAGAAGACATAGACCCTATGCTGACATGACTATCACTGGCCTCCCTAGAATATCTCATCTCATGTCCTCTTCCTACCACTGGAAGGTGATCCCATACCACTCAGAAAACCACTACTAAAAGATAGAGGAAACCTCACTATACTATACTTCTTCACCCGCTTATTGATGGTATAATCCTTGTGAACCACTACCAAGTATATGGTAATGTAAAAAAGTATGAACCTAATTCGTCACCTTTGGATGAAGAAAAAATCAAAAACTTCAATTAATTACGAGCCTCGTTATTTTCCAGAAATAGATAAAAATGAATCAACTCCCCAAAATGGCTCATATAATTTTCTACTAACACCATTCTATATTTTAAGTTCCATAAAATCTGGATCCCATTCAATCTTTAAAGCCTTGATAAATTATTCATCAAATAATATATCCTTAAAAAACTCCATCATTAAGTACTTATGCATCCCATCTTGGATCATCACACCAAACCACCTAAATGTTCGTCTTTGTAATATAAAAGTCACAAGCTTCACTCAATGATTATACATAGTATCCAATAGTTAAAGGTCCTTCCAATGATCTCAATCTAGTATTCCACATCTAATATATTTCTCATACCCTATAATGCATGAGGGTACTACAACTAAATGTCTCGAGCGAAATAAATTATGAATATCCCTCCCAATTGGGAACCTCCGCCTCTAATGGTATGATATAGAACATACTTGGGTGAATCTAGTCTTCTACATGAACTACAGGAGTGGAATAAGGGGAATTATTAGCCTACCCCTCTTGAATATCTTGTGGAAAAATATGAACATTACCTACTTTTTGAGGGACCTCACCTGAATTTTTAGGTGGAACCCTGGGGAATCAACATGGAATTATTATTTGAAATTACAATAGAAGATCATAAAATCTTTGGCCGCTCAAGCATTATAAAACTTATGCAGCAATAAAACACTCATGGACACACAATAGTGTTAGGAAACACACCATATAACTACCCAAAACCACCAGGAATAAACAACATAGGACATTTCAAAGGCCTAAACCAAAAATATAGTTCCTACACATTATCCATAGTCAAATAATAAACAAATACTAAGAGTGATCAAGTTAAATTAATTATATTCCATAAAAATATATTTTAGAAAACACCAAATATATTTTTATCACTATTTAATTAATTTAAAACTAAATAAATCACAAGAAATATCACATATAACATATGAACCAATATTCTTATTATTTTTGTGGGAACTCAAATGCTCTTTATAATGTTTCAAGAGTTAAATTCCATAAACTATAGAAATATAACAATACCCAACAACATAATGAAACTACATCATCATATATAATAAAATAAAACTATATTCTCTCAAAACTAGGAGGTTTACTACTCAATTGTTTTCTAGGAACACGATAATATCTCTTAACCATGTTCCATCTAACTTGTCTCTGTTCGGAGAAGTACCAAATAGTAGGTCAAATAAAAAGGGCACCAATACCATGTTGTATCACCCCAACACAAATCACCTAGTTTGTATTCAGGTGGTAAATGACCCCATGTCCACCTCCCCATATACAATAGGTTGTCAACTAGAAGTAAGGGCCTAGTCAATGGATGGTAAGACTATTCCCTTAGTATCTATGAATATAAGATTAAAACATACCACATAAGAAGTAACCCAAGGTATAATCCATAAAAAAATAAATTAGTAAAAAAATTGTATAAAATGTTATAATATAATGGCATATAGTATCTAGATTCATACAGAATAGTAAATAAGAATCCCAAGAAAGTGGTGTATGAATGAATGAATGGAAAAAAAGAAAAATGAAAAATGAGGAGTCAATAGTCTTATATTATTTAATGTTATCACAATGATACATATCTATAACACCCTGAGATTTTTATTAAATGGATTTTGTCAAATAATTTTAATTCTTTCATAGCTTTTGTTGCACGTAATAGAAAGTTTAGAAGAAATAAAAAATATTATTATTCTGTTATAACCTAGTTGTTAAATTATAAGAAATAAATATGAATAAATACATATTTAAATAAGTATAAACATATGTCTCAATATGAATGTATTGGTATGTTCTTAAAATAATGATCCCAAAATTTTTAGTAAGTCATTTTATTCTCCATAAATATATATTCTTCAAAAATGAGAATATCATCTCTTTATGGGTGAGTATTAATTTCTATAAGCTCAATAAAAACTGTTTGAACTAAATAATTTCCTTTTTTAATTTATAATTTTAAAATTATCTATTTTTTTGATAATTTCATGAAAACATTTATTTTTCAAGGAATTTTGAAAATACAGATTTTTATTTAAAACTATATTTTATTTCAAAGTATTGACATGGTAAAAATATGTTATTTTATTATTTTTAAATTTTAATTAGTTCAATTTTTTTTAAAATAATCTAATTATGGTTTTTAAAAAGGATTTTAGGTATGAATTTATTTCAAAAACATTTTGATTAAAAGGGCATTTTTTCAAAAAAAAAATATATATTTTGTTGTGTTTTTTCAGTTTAATTATAAAATAAATTATGAAACATATATGTTTTAAATTATTAAAAATCAATTCTGTATTTGGATTAATAATTTAAAAAATTATTTAATATTCCCCTTTTAATTTTTTTCCTATATGAATTGTAACACTAGAAAATTTTATTATCACAATAAAGGTTTAATTGGGTAATTTGGGTTAAAAATAAAAATATAAGGATTATAAAATGACCCTAAAATTTGCCCAGAATTTCTAGAAAAAATATTCTTTAACCCTTAACACCTAAGGAAATAAATTTAGTTATTTAATTTACACTTTCCCATGAAAATGACTTGTATATAATTGAATAGAAATAAAGTCACAAAATGTCACTTTGTTTGTCTTAAATATCTATTATGTGTCCACATGGGGAAAAAGGTATGTTATGGATGGATATAAAAGTCCATTTTTAATTAAATAATTTTTTTCCTTATATAATTCTATTTATTATTTTTTGGGCCACTTGGATTAGATTATGATATTTATAATATTTTATTTAATGAAAATTAAATGATTCCACATTCATGTTATTGATAACTATATCATTTTTAATATTGTAATATTCTCAACATATCTTCAAATATAAGTATTATTTTGAAATATAAATTATTTATCTACTTCATGGTATTTTATTTTTAATTTTTAGTGATTAAATAAGTACATTAAATAATTACACAACCATGACACATTAATTCTTCAATTAATTAAACAATCAAATTAATGATATTAAAAATATTAAATGAAATAAAAAATTTAATTAATTGAGGTGATAAATAAATTAGTGTTGATTATAATATATTATTTGTGTTTTTAATGATTTTTCTTCAAATATATCTGTTTCGGTGCAGATGTGTGTCGGGTTTCTATTCCGACGCTGTTCCGCCAGGACGCGTTCGCGCGTGCGCCCGTCGACCCGAGGGGATGGGTGCGCGGCTTGTGGCCCCGCAGTCCCGCTTTCCAAAGGCGGGCGGCATCCGTCCCTTATTCAGGGGCGTCTGCTCCTTGATCGAAACCGGGATGATGGGATGTCGGCTCCTCCTTCCGTGGACGTCTCCTCGGAACTCGTCGCCTAATCCGGGTCTCCCTCGTAGATTTAAGACGTGCTCGTGAATCTCATTCCCGGCGCCATGCCTCCATGGACACAGGTTAATTACGCTGCTTCCGCCCGGATGCTCCAAGGAGTCTGGTCGGGGCAGCAACCTGCGGTGAGGAGACCGGGTAGCTCTGGGTGCTGGGGGCGTGTCTTAACACTGCGGCTCTGCATGTCTGCCTTCCGTCCCTAATAGGGCTTCTCGAAGGCGTGATGGCCTGAGGCATCCCGCGCTGGGTGCGGGGAACTGTGTTACCTGAGGTTTTCCTCAACTTCCCATGTTTAACACGGGGTATGCCGCGAGTTTAACGTCTAGCGGGGACGGCATCGGACTGATCAACACGAGAAGTGGATCAGATGACAGAACCCCTTGCGGGGAACCTCCGATGCTGGGGCCAGCACATGGGCGGCTTCCCGAGTGAAGTGGAGTGGAATGAAATGGCATGACCCCACCGGGATGTGGCGGCCCGGGTAAGGATCAGGATGGATGATGGAGTGAAGAGCTTGGACCCCGTAGGGGCTTCCTACGTACCGCACGTTGGCGCGGATCAAAGTCAGCGTAGTTCAGATATGCAGTTTAACGTCATGCTGGACGTCGGCAAGCCGACTCACGAAGAGGTCGAGGCCGCCGGGTGGAGGATTGAACCGAACCACCTCGCACAGAGGGGGATGGAACGGCCGGGTGGATCACAGTTTCACGTCATGCTGGACGCTGATGGACGAACCGACGTGAACGACCGGGACGACCAGGTGGTGGGATTGAACCTCGGAGAGGCTTCCTACGTACCCTGTGTAGGAGATAGGGATCAAAGTCCACGTAGTTCGTTCTGTCAGGACTTACGCACTGAGGCGGCCCGGATGCGGCAAAACTCAGTTAGAGAGGGACTTGGGCCGAAGGTAAGAGACCTCGATCCCTGTCACGCCCTCCACTGGTTTCGGCAGTGGGGAAGCACAATGGAGATACACACGTGCAATCTCCCACAAGGGCGGATTCATAGGTGAATCGACGCAAGTGTGAACCCGGGAGGGGTCCACTGATGGACGAACCGACGTGAACGACCGGGACGACCAGGTGGTGGGCTTGAACCTCGGAGAGGCTTCCTACGTACCCTGTTTAAGAGACATGGATCAAAGTCCACGTAGTTCGTTTTGTCTGTAATACTCTACCCCCGTGGGCGAAGGGCAATCCAATCCCGACATCCCTGCAGAGACGAGTGGGTGGGGGCCACATCCAAACCGGGAGGACCCTACGTGCGGGGCACGGGATCGGGTGATGTGGACGGTTTAACGTCTTGCCGGATGAAGTACAGTTTAACGTCGTGCGTTGAGGACGAAGCGGACGGTTTAACGTCTTGCCAGACGAAGTACAGTTTAACGTCGTGTGTCGAGGACGAAGCGGACGGTTTAACGTCTTGTCGGACGAAGTACAGTTTAACGTCTTGTTGGACGAATGCTGAACAGTTTAACGTCTTGCAGCGCGGACGTGGTGCAGTTTAGCGTCATGCATGACGAATGCTGAACAGTTTAACGTCTTGTAGCTCGGACGATATGCTAGGCAGTTTAACGTCGTGCAGCTTGGACGTGGTACAGTTTAACGTCATGTTGGACGAAACACTTGGAAGTTTAACGTCTTGCAGCGCGGACGAGGTGATACCGCCGGTGGGTCCGTGTCACTTCGCGCGAGCCTGGAGGGCCGCACGGGAAGACAACGCACGGCGCGGGCACCCGGGATGAGGATCATCGGGTGCCACGCAGGCGGGTACCCTCAGGGGGTCAAAGGGGGCGACCTCGGAGGATTGCGCGCAAAAGAGAAGCTTGGCGCGCAATACCGCGGGTCGGCGCGCAAATGGGCAGGCTGGCGCGCAATTGGGCCAGCGCTTTGCGCGCGGAAGATGGAGATTGCGCGCACCGGGCTTCGGATAGCGCGCGGGGGCAACAGCTCATTCTTTAACGAATGGCCTCTTTGAAAATGGGGGGTGCGCGCAATCGGGCAGGATTGCGCGCACCCGGGGGCAATTGCACGCAAGAGGCTTCTTTTGCGCGCGAATGCCTTTGGGTGAAGGGTTATTCAATGGAAAGGAGCCAAAGGGATTGTGCGCGAAGGCGAACCCCGAGGCTTTATTGCACGAAAGAAAGGAGGTTACCTGAAGATCTTCATTGCGCGCGGAGAGGGTCGGATTGCGCGAACGAGCGACTCTTCGAATTCTGGCAACCTTCAAAACATCGGGGGTCGCCTTATATTTATAGGCAACCTCGGGCGCGGAATCCGGTTCGCGGGCGCGGAATTTCCTTCGCGGGCGCGGAATCGGGCCCAGCGCGCAAGGGAGTCGCGCGGGCCACGGGCGCGCAAAATTGCGCGCCGGCCCAGCGCATTGCGCGCATCCCGGGAGGTTTGTGCGCCTGTCTTCAACTTTGCGCGCGGGTCTCATAAATTCCGCGCAAGTCCTCCGGGCCCTTTGAAACATGCTTCTGACTCCAAATATGACCTCGCTTTCCGCATCCGGAGCTTTGTTTGGGAACAACGGACTTTTCCAGCGTCTATAAAAGCCCCCCCTCGGTATCTGATCGGCGAGAGGTTGCAACGATCGGGTTCCGAGGGAGACGCCGGAATGCCGAAGTCCAGGGTGGCACGGGACTGTGGCTCGCAAAAAAGGGCGTTGGGCGCGGAATTCGCCGTCTCGGTCGCGCAAAGCGCTTTCCGCGCAGCGCGGACACCCGGCCTCGCCTATAAATAGGGGCCCTGGGTCCCCCGCACCGTACACCGACCTTCCGCGCGACAAGATTTCAAGCTCTCGTGCGCGAAATTGCCCTTTCCGGCGCGGAATTCACCTGTTCGTCGCGCAAACCCTTCCGGATTTCGGCCTGTTTTTGCGCGAACACCCGGGGTTTTACACGACAGACTTCCCAATTGCGCGTCGTCCACTAGGATTGCGCGCCAACTCTCAAACTTCTCTACCAGCCTCTTCCGATTCCGCACGCCTCATCCCTTAACCCACACGACTCCCGGAGCTTCTGAGATGGCCGCGAATCAAGGGAATGAGGGGGATTCCGCCATTCGCAGAGCTGAGATGGCGGCGAACGAGGAGGTATACAGAGCCAAGGAGATTGTTTCCAACAATCAATCCTTGTTCGACTTGCTGACGCCGGCCCAGAAGACATATCCGCTGTCGGACAACCTACCGCTCTGGAACTTTGGCATCCTAGATGAGGTTCCGGTGCCAGGGTTCGAGGTTGATGCGCCACGGACCTGGGTGACTCGGGAGGACGAGCTTCCCCGCTATAACATCACCAACAATGGGCATCCTGCCAGGGAGACCAGACACTTAGATGTCTATGTCCTGAACCCGAGGACGCGAACCATCGTCGGAAGTGAGCCTACTGCGGAGAACTCTCCAGCCCTCTACTCGAGCACATATCGCCAGAGTGTCACCGACGACACCAAGGGCTGGCTGAAGGACTGGGACTTGCGATCTGGGGGCAATTTCACCAGTGAGTGGGCCTGGGCGTTCTGGGTACGCCACACTTGCGATCACTTCGCGGAGGAGCTGCGGTACATCGGCCTGTTTGAGGCGGTGTGGACGTCGCAGTTCCACTTCTACCAGCAGTCCGAGCTCGGGCCGGAGCTGTTCACCCGCTGGTCCCCGGATACCAACACCTTCCATCTTCACCATGGGGAGGTTAGCATCGGTCTCTGGGACATCCACTGCATCGGAGGTATCCCGTTGGAGGGTTACCAAAACGATGAGTTCCTGCCTCCGAAGAACACCTGGGAAGACAGGTCACAGACTCCCATTATGACATGGCATCTACTTGACCTGGCTACGCAGCGGCTCGGGATCAAGGACTTCCACAAGGACATAGCCTACAAGGAGTGGTTCGGCCAGTTCTTGGAGCATGACCCGGCGGTCAAGATGCCAGGCAGGGGGAAGCGGTGCCCAACAGTGGCTCAGAGGAGCCGGAACGGGTCGTACTGGCGGGTCCTGGAGACGGGCGACTACCGCTCATGGGGGTACCGCGTCATCGAGGCCCGGGACCCAAATGTCTGGTACGCGGCGTTCCTGGCCGCCTTTCTGAGTGGGTGGCTCCTGCCAGTGCGGGACGCGAGAATGGGCGTCCGCCTGGCGACACTGGCGATGGCGGGCGCCATGGCCGCCAATAAAAGATATAACCTCGGGGTCCCGGTGCTGGCTAAGCTGTACGCCATCCTGGGACGCATCTCGTGAGGGGGGTCGCCACGAAGGATCTATGGGCCCTTTCAATTCTTCCACAGCTGGGTGGCTACTCACCTTGCTGGGTACACGTTTCCAAATGTCGTCATTCCTCCGGGCAACGGCCTGCGACCCTCCCTGCTGAACATCGCGGGGGTCGCTCCGATGACCCTAAATGAGGAGGGCGTGAGGATTCAGATTGGCAATCACGCCAATTTCAACTTCAGCTCATTCCCCACTCCCGCTGGCCAGATGATTGACAATGGGCAGGGTCCGCTGGAGCAGCACGAATACTTCCTGAACATGCGGGGCGGGGTGCTCGTGGCTCGGATCGACGGGAAGGTGATCTGTGAGCCCTACGTCCCAACCCGGTTCGCCAGGCAGTTCGGGTGCCTTCAACGGATGCCGAAGTGGGTATTAACTGCCGTCCGGGAGGAGACGAACCCTGGCGTCCTTCGCCAGATGTGGCTGATGTTCGCCGCTTTCGGCTCTGGCGAGGTCATCACTCTCCCTCCTACCGGAGTCGACGCAGGCTTGGCAACCGAGTACGCCGAACACTGGGCCATCGCGTACCCCGAGGGGATTCTACGGAAACCAGTTCGGCGGCTCGAGGTCACCCGTGCGGAGACCGGGCGTCAAGGAAGGAGGCGAGGCGCCGTTACGCGGGGGAGAACGGAGGCGCGCCAAGCAGTGGAGCCGGCGCGAGCAGGGACTTCGGCGGCGGGCACATCGCAGGCTGCCGCTACGACCTCGGCGCCCAGAGAGGGGGCACGTGCGGTGGTCGAAGAGCGGCCCGGGAAGCAGGTAAGACGTCTGCTCGAACCCTCCCACGATGCAGTCTTCCCAGCGCTGTGGTCGGCCTGGATGACCCTGCGGCAGTCACTGGGGACCGAAATCATTTGGCAGAAGATAACCAGCGAAGGAATCCATCTGCCAGAGGTCGGGCGCCTTCAGGTCGCCGACAGGGTGAACTTCCACCGGCGGTATGCGTATCTGACGGCCATGGACGAGTACACGCGCCAACGTGGTCAGCGTGCGGAGCCGTCCCTTCTGGTGAAGGTGATGCTCGGTCTAGAGCCTGCTCCAGAACAGATGCCACCGGAGGAAGATGTCAGTAATGACGACTCCGAGGAATAGGAGGAGACGGGGGAGGATGAAGGCTCGGAGGGAAGGTCCCATCCGGGGAGCCCTCGGGAGAGCGGCGAGGTGGCCGGCTCTGGCAATATTGATATCACTGAGCTCCTCGAGGTCCGCTTCTATCCCTACTCAACCTGCTTCACCCATTCTCTTATACAGCTTCTAACCCATTTCTTCACCTTCCTTAGGAGTGCACGGATGTTGGTCAGGCATCCTCAGTAGGAGTAGGAGAGGCGCCAGCAGGACAAGGCGGGGGCCAGACGCCCATCATTGAATTGACAAGCGCTGAGGGGTCCCCTGCTGCAATTGCTCCTGCGGCGGCCGGGATAGCGGAAGATGACGCTTTGGATTCCCGTAAGTCTCCTTACCTTACTGTCGGTGCTTGTTGTCGACGATCCGTGACTAACCACGGCATGCCCTGCGCAGTGATCTCAACACTGGAGGCTCGTCGGGCTGCCGAACCCATGCCATCCACGAGTGGACCGGTGGCAGACATGCCGCCTGCTCCGGAACAGACTTCCCACACCGAGCCGGCCCCACCAACTGCTGATCAAGGGGCTGCGGACGCCGGCGGTGCTGCCATCGGAGAGAGGTCGGGGGCTGACGAGGGTGTCAACACCACTGGGGCGGGAGAAGAAGGTCGCCCAGATGTTGGGGAACCTATCCCCCGTGAGGACATCCCAGGGGTGGACCCTGCAGCAGACCTGCTGGCCGCCTTCCCTGCCTACCGGCCTGCCGACCCCGAGGAGATGGACGACTCAGACGCGGAGGTGGTCGAGGAGAGCCGGATAACGCGCCGCAGGGGGTGGAAGTGCATCCAGCGCTTCCTCAAGCGAGACCCATCGGAGTGGCTGGGGCGCATGGGATCCCTTCAAACCTGGCTGCGCTTCCTGTGTGCCGGGGGAGCTGATGCTCAACGCCTCCATCTGACTGTCCGTGATTTCATGGCCGAGAAGATGCGCGAGAGCCGCCGACGTGCCGACGTCGCACAATGTCGGGACGTGTCGGAGAACACGCGGGCGCTCCTCGCAGCGGAGCTGGATGTCCGGCGTCTCGAAGGGCAGGCGGCAGAGAATGAGGCCTTCGTCGCAACGTGCACTGAGCTCGTGGAGCAACTAACGGCCCAGCTGGTTGACGCCCAGGTACAGCTGACGGAGGCGGGCCAACAGATGGTCACACTTCAAGTCGAGCGGGAGCGTGCACAGGCCAGAATCGACGAACTGCGTGCTGCGACCGCCGACGAGGAGAGGGCACGCAGAGAGCGAGAAGCAGCTCTGGAGGCCGCCAGCCAAAGGGTAGCGGCGTTAGAAAGACTTATTCAGCACGCTAATCCCTAGGGGCTTTGTTTTTTCCACTCCCAGAACATTTGCTTCAGCTACTCAATATTTCAATCCATTTGTATGAATCACCATATTTATCTGCATCTTTTGGCTTAACATGCTCAACCACCATTCATTGTCTCGCGGGAGCGTTAACCAAGCTTCAGGCATCCATAATTGGGCCTGGATTTCTAAAGAAAAGAGGGAGGTCATTCCTAGGAAAGGAGACCTCAGACCTAATCAATGTATCATCCCCCCAACTTGTTCCAACACACGAGCGGGACAACGCTAGGGGCGTTGAGATTTTATCCGAACATAGGGAAATGAGAAAGGGTGAATCGCGTGCCCCGAATTCAGAAATCCACGACGGTCGGCCTTCCAGGAAATGCCCAAGACGGCAAGCGGACAATGGATCAATCGACCATACTACTGCAATAGACGGACCGAAGGTCATCATTCATACTGCAGGAGGCGGATCACATGTCATCATCAATGCCGCTTTGGGGGTTCCTTCAGAAACAAGGGTGGAAATCCAGATCAACAGGGCATGCGAAGCGTGGGGCGAAGTGATGATTTGTTCGGACAGAATCTAACGCTCTCAAAATTGCGCCACCGTGGGGAAAGCGTATTAGGCGGATGCACTAATCTGGCCGTGAATCACCCCAATTCTCAGACAGAACCTCTTTGACGAGGAAACTGTCGCTTCCCATCATTGCAATGGGGCATCCCGAGCTGAATCGGGGAGAATATCACAACTGCACCACTCTACCAGAAGCCAGGCCAGACGGCCGGCGACGAGGAGGGGAGGGACTTAGCGATCCCTGAGGCTGGACCCGAGTCGAGATGCCCGGGCGTTCCTACGTACCCCATCGGGCTGGAGATCAAGCCACACGTAGTTCTGAAAGTGCAGTTTTAACGTCATGCGGGACGTAGAACCCTGTTTGGGGAGATCTTAGTTTAAGGTCGTAGAGCTTGGACCAAAGGGGAAGATCTTAGTTTAAGGTCTTAGAGCTCGGACCATAGGGGTAGATCTTAGTTTAAGGTCTTAGAGCTCGGACCATAAGAACCTCAAAGTACGCCACATCGTGGTCCTATCCCCTGGATATGCGAAGATGCACTGAGGGATAGTGTCAAGAGTGTCGAGATTTTGCCTGGTCAGAATGGGGGGTGGAAAACGTAATGTGAATCATGCGGCCATTCACTCAAGGACTGGGGGCACCGGCGTAACGATATGGGAGTACTGCCGACCGTGGCGGAAAAGCAGCATCAATATCGCACTTACCGTTGATGGAATGAGGCAGCAAACGAGCATCAACCGCTCAAGCGCAGGATTCATATCGATTTGCTACCCGAGGCCCTCGGGGGCACCAGCCCGAGTCGGTGGGAGAGAACTGAGGCATTGTGTCCAGACCGCTCACGGGGGCTCCACCCAGGGCGTAGGCGATGGGTCCGAATGAAAGGGAGCACGGAGCCTGAACAGTGGAAGGAACCTGACCAAGCTGAACCTGACCCTCCTGGCAATAAACCAGATTACTCTTGAAACCGGTGGACCACTGCAAGGGGTCGAGGGACACGCCTTGAGGGTGACCCGAAGACGGCAGATTCCCAAGAGAAGGGGGAATCTTTAAGAGGTGGGGGGCTGGACCCGAAGTTTCAAACATCCGGGCGTTCCTACGTATCCCATAAGGATGGGAATCAAGCCGCACGTAGTTCTTGAAGCGCGGCGCAACACAATCGGGCACCAGCGCGGGGAGGGGTGCGGGTCTAGCACTCGCACACAGAAGAAGCGGTATTTGATATTTCTTGTTTGTCCTTAAAGGTGGATGGTTTTTCTTTGTGCAGCGACATGCCTGTGATTAAGAAATCCCTGGCGTCGCCACAATAATCAATCCATGAAAGGCATTGATAAATGGCGTGGTTATTAACCAGCGCCCAACGTGAATGTCCCTTGAGAAGAACATCACGATGCAGTGCCGTTTTTTGTCGGGCGGCCAAGACGATCACAGTTTACGGTCGTGTGGTAGGACCAGACAACACAGTTTAAGGTCGTGTGGTTCGGACCATGGAGGAATCCGCTTATTGCGATATGGCGGACTCAGCGGAGGTGGGAACATACCCAGCCCTGCGGTCACGCACGATTCCAGGAGAAGGATCCTGGGACAGGGGCCTGCGTATGTCCATCACCAGAGGGGCAGAGATGCTAGCCTCCAGCTATACTGGGCCCAGAACGGGATTGTTCGGGCGACTCCTTCCTCCTTATGGGGACGAGGGTCCAGCTACACATGGCCTTTAGGGAGGACATCAGCATATATCCTTGGTGCTCAGATCGTGGGAGCCTCGAAAGACACCATTACCCTGGTCGGCCTGCCTAGCGTGTAAAGGTGTACTGAAGGTCAGTATGAAGAGAGTGTCAAGATTCCACTACAACGCACAAATGTGGAGTGTGAAGAGGACTGCGCAACCAAAGTTCAGAGCCTGAAAGAGCCGACATGGCGATCAAGGATGTCGCTGACCATATTCACAACACAACATCCGATCGCGTCAGCCTAGGACGGGGCAAGAAAACGAGCATCAACCGCTCAAGCGCAGGATTCATATCGATTTGCGGCCCAGGACCCGCTGGTAAATCGACCCGGAGCAGTAGGAGAGCACTGAGGCATCGTACCCAAACCGCTAACGAGGATCCCTTTGAGTGAAGGCTCAAACAAGAGGAAGTGCGAGGCCCGACAAGCAACACAGGACTTGCCGGGATTGAATCTGACACTACGGGTCACAGACCTGAGTACCCAAAACATGTTAACAGATCACCGGAAAGGGTCAGAGGACTCACCCTGAGAGCAACCAAAAGATGGAAGATCCCCGTGATCAACCAAGAGACGGGGCTGGACCTGAAACACAAGCGTCCAGGCGGTCCTACGTATCCCATAAGGATGGGAATCAAGCCGCACGTAGTTCTTGAGAGGCAGTTTAACGTCATGCAGGACGATGAGGGGTGTGAGGTAGTCCCACACACGGGGGAGGCGTACGGCACGGCCAGTAGACCAACGTGAATGAGGACATAATCCCCCGCTCACGCCACACGCCTCGCACAAAAAGGAGGTGAACTTGGGCCAGAGGCCCGACGCGGGATAGAGATTCCCGGGAAATGGGGCTGGGCCTGAAACATGAATGTTCAGGCGGTCCTACGTATCCCATAAGGATGGGAATCAAGCCTTACGTAGTTCTTGAAGTGCAGTTTAACGTCATGCAGGACGAAAAGAGAAAGGGGGGAGCGGGAGACATCCCCAAACGTGGGGGGCGTACAGTGTGGCGAGCAAACCGACGTGAATGAGGGCATAGCCCCGCGTTCACACCATACGCCGCATACCCAGAGGCAACTGGGCCAAGGGCCCGAGATGGGATGGAAATTCCCGAAGGATGGGGCTGGGCCTGAAACATGAATGTTCAGGCAGTCCTACGTATCCCATAAGGATGGGAATCAAGCCGCACGTAGTTCTTGAAGTGTAGTTTAACATCATGCAGGAAGAAGATGCTTGGCAGTTTAACGTCTTGCAGCGCAGACGTGGTACAGTTTAACATCATGTTGGATGAATGCTGAACAGTTTAACGTCTTTTAGCTTGGACGAAGTACAGTTTAACGTCGTGTTGGACGAAGATGCTTGGCAGTTTAACGTCTTGAAGCGCGGACGTGGTACAGTTTAACGTCATGTTGGACGAATGCTGAACAGTTTAACGTCTTGTAGCTTGGACGTTATGCTAGGCAGTTTAACGTCGTGCAGCTTGGACGTGGTACAGTTTAACGCCATGTTGGACGAAACACTTGGCAGTTTAACGTCTTGCAGCGCGGACGTGGTTCACTCAGGCAAAGTACTGCTTGAGGAACCTAGCGTTGGTGGGAGGAGTGACAGGCTCACCATCCATAGTTGCTAGGGAGTACGCGCCATTGGGATAGACCTTGTGGACAACAAAAGGTCCCTCCCACTTAGGCTCCAACTTGGGTGGCTTCCTGCCGGGGATCATCGGTGCTCTCAGGGCTAATACTAGGTCACCCTGCAGGAAGGAGCGGAGGTGAACCTTCTTATTGAAAGCTCGAGCCATTCTGCTTTGATGCCTCTCCAAGTTGTGCAAAGCGCGAAGCCTATTCTCATCCAGTGCTTCCAACTCGACTAGACGGGCTTCAGCAGCTCTGTCCGGCGCTTGCTGGTCGTAGACCGCAGTACGCAAGGACGGTAACTGGATCTCGATGGGCAGGACGGCCTCAGCTCCATACACCAGGGAATAAGGGGTCATCTGGGTGGAATTGCGAGTCGTCGTCCGATAAGCCCAGAGGGCGTTGGGGAGCTTGTCCGGCCAACTCTTCTTGTTCTGACCAACCATCTTTTGCAGAATGTTAGAGAGGGTCTTGTTAAACGCATCAATCTGTCCATTCGCCTGCGCATGATAGCGATATGTATGGTTCGAGAGAATGTTGTACTTGGCGTACAACTTCTTCAACTCGGTTGCTCGGAAATTGGCTTCGTTATCTGTGAGGATAGCGTGAGGCACTCCAAATCGTTAAATGATGTTGCAGGTCACGAAGTCAGCGATCAATCAGGATTTGACCTCTCTGAGCGGAATCGCCTTTGCCCATTTGGAGAAGAAGTCTGTAGCGGTCAGAATGAACCGGCACTGGCGAGCCGTCGCCGGCGGGTAAGGTCCCACAACGTCCAGACCCCAGACTGCAAAGGGCCAAGAATACCTGGTGGTATGGAGAGGCTCTGGCGGCCGATGCACAAAGTTCGCATGAACCTGGCACGCATGGCACCTCCTGGCATACTCGATGCAGTCATGGATCATGGAGGGCCAGAAGTATCCCAACCTCCGAATCTGGTGGGACAGCTTCGGCCCAGTCTGATGGGCACCGCATGAACCAGCATGAACCTCTTGCATGACTCATGGGATCTCAACTCCCTGAAGGCAATGGAGGAGAACACCATCAAATCCGCGTCAATAGAGGATCTGCTCTAGGCCGGGACTGCTCTGGAGGACAAACTGCGATGCGCGGCGTCGAACTCGCTCGCGCTCGGCTCGATCCGATGGGAGAATGCCATGTTGGAGGTACTCAACCAAAGGCGTCCTCCAATCAGGGGCTGGTTCGACTGCCATATCTTGGGTACTCGGGGCTCCGGGTATAGGGGCAACTGTGGTGAGATTACTTACCGACGGGCCGCGATCTCCCTCTGGGATAACGGGAGCGATGAGCCTGCGGTGCGTCACGCGGACGATCAGGTTGTCCTGTTCAGGCTCTGCAAGTGACGCAGCAAGGCTGGCCAAAGCATCTGCTCGACCGTTCTGCGACCGGGGAATATGGACAATTTCTGGCCGAGAAAGGAACTGGGCCATCAGAAGGAGGGTGCACTCCAGCAATGGCACAAGTTCCGGCTTCCTGACAACATAGTCGCCATTGATCTGCTTGACGACCAGCTCGGAGTCCCCTTTCACACACAGATGGGGCACGTCGATCTCGAGAGCTAACTCGAGGCCAGTGATGAGGGCATGGTATTCCGCCTCATTGTTGGTACAGCCCTCTGACAACAGGAAAGAGTATGGCAGCACGTCTTGCTCCGGGGTAATGAAGACGATACCCAAGCCCACTCTGTTGAGCTTAGGATTATCGAGTCTTCTACCGGTGGGGCTCCGGGAGGCACCGTCAAAGTGCATCTGCCAGCGTGGATCGGCATGATCGACCGAGAGAATGGCCTCATCAGGAAAGCCTAGATCCAGCGGCTGATCCGCGGAGGTCGGGTGAGCAGCCAGAAAGTCTGCCAATGCTTTTTCTTTGATGGCCTTCTGAGACACATACCTGATGTCAAACTGCTGGAGAATCACAGCCCACCGCGCTAGACGACCAGTCAACATAGGCCGGCTCAGGATATATTTCAATGGGTCTACCCGAGAAACCAACTGTACCTCATGGTGCTGCAAGTAGTGCTGTAATTTCTGTACGGCAAATACGAGCACCAGGCAGCTCTTCTCGATGGGGGAATACCTGACTTCCGCATCGAGGAGCATGCGACTGAGGTAATAGAGGCTATTCTCTGTTCCCTCGTTGTTCTTCTGGGCGAGAAGGGCACCCAGGGACCGTTCCAGGGCGGTCACATAAAGGACCAACGGCTTCCCGGATACAGGCGGCATCAGAACCGGAGGTTGAAGTAGGTACTGCTTGATTTCCTCGAAAGTGGTCTGACACTCTTTATCCCATACATAGGTGGCACCTTTCTTCATGAGCCGAGAAAAGGGCTTACACTTGCCGGCCAGATTCGCTATGAATCGGCGTATATAGGCTAAGTGGCCTTGGAACCCTTGCAGTTCCCGGATGTTACCTGGGGGAGGCATCTGGCTAATCGCCCTGATCTTCTCTGGGTCGATCTCAATACCCCGGTATCTTACCACGAATCCAAGAAACTTCCCGGAGGTGACCCCAAAGGCACACTTCAACGGGTTCATCTTCAGGCAGTGAGACCGGATGAAGCCGAACACTTTCTCAAGATCTTTGAGATGGTCCTGATGCTGGCGCGATTTGACCACCAAGTCGTCGACGTATCATTCCACCAGTGTGCCGAGGATTGGCTTGAATATGCGGTGCATCGCCCGTTGGTAGGTGGCACCTGCATTCTTCAGGCTGAAGGGCATGACTTGGTAACAAAAGATACCTTGGGGGGCCTTGAAGGCAGTGAACTCCTCATCCTCAGGGGCCATCCGGATTTGGTTGTATCCGGAGTATCCATCCATGAAGGAGAGGGCTTGGAACCCTGCCGTGGCGTCAATCAATAGCTCTATCACCAGAAGGGGAAAATCATCCTTCGGACAGTGGCGGTTGAGATCGCGGAAGTCGATACAGACTTTGATCTGCCCGTTCTTCATCCTGACCGGCACAATGTTGGCCAGCCATTTGGGGTACTGAACTTCCCTCACAAAGTTGGCTTTGATAAGCTTGTCGACTTCGGCCTCAACCATGGCATCGTGGAATGGGTGCATCTTCCTGGGAGGCTACTTGAACCCACGATGGTTCGCCGGGATACCAAGGCGGTGGACGGCTACCTGAGGATCTAGCCCCAGCATCTCGTCATAGCCCCAAGCGAACACGTCACAGTGCTGTCTGAGGAAGTCCACGTACTGCTGCCGCTCTTCATAGGGCATGGCGGCATTGACCAATGTGGGTCTTGGATCTGCCTCAGTTCCAAGGTTCACCTGTACTAACTCATCGACCGTGGCGGAGACGCCCTCCTCAAAGGCTGGGGGTGCATCTTCCACATCCTCTCCGCTCGGGGAGGGATCGTCCACGGGAGAGACTGCGCTGGAAACTGCATTGGGGCTACCAGATCCTGCTGGGCCGCTGGTGCTGGCATGGGCGGTCGCGGTCATCTCATCAGGAGACTCACAGGCCGTCGAGACCATGGCTACGTCAAACCGTTGAATCGGGAGGACGTAAGCGTCATCCAAACTTGCCCAGGGATCACTTGCAACAGCGACAGGCTCAACCTCACCTGCCAGGATCTGCTTTTCCTTGCTCTTGTAATAGTCCGCGTCCAGATAGCGGGCTTCAAATGAGGCAAAAGGAGAGGCATCTCCCTGAATCACGCCTACTCGACCATTAAGGGAGTATTTGAGGCATTGGTGGTATGATGAGGGAACCGCCGCATGAAGGTGGATCCATGGCCTGCCCATCAATGCGTTATACGCAGTGTCCTGAGAGACTACCATGAATTCGGTGTTGGCAACCAGGTCACCGAACTGGGTCTTCAAACGTATCTTGCCGACCGGAGTTTGCTCGGTGCGGTCGTACCCCTGGATCCTGAGGTCGGAGGGAATCAAGTCATCCTCAGACAACCCCAATCTCCGGAGCGTCCGAGTGGGAATCAGGTTAATCCCGGACCCCGTGTCGACAAGACAGCGCCGGACTTCAAGGCCATTGAACTGGCCAGTAACATACAGCGGACGAATGTGCCCCTGTATAGGAGGGTCTTCATCCTTACCAGAGAACGAGATAACTGCCTGACATTTGGCGTCCTCAATCGTTTCGGCGCGAAAGGCCTCTGCAGCCGCAACCTCTGTCTCAAACTGGAGGGGGCTCTTCAGGGCTTCAGCGAGTGCCTCACGCATCTCAGATGACATGCGCAGAGCCTCAAGGATGGAGAGCCTTGCTGGGATGTCGTCCAAGTGCTTCAGGACATCATACATTTTGGCCAAGCGCGAGCCCCTGGTTGCAGGAGGTTGCTCTGCGGTTGGAGGCATGACGGGCCTTGCCGGTTGGACCGGCGACCGACTGGTGCTTCGCGCATCTCGCTGTTCATTGGTTGAAGCCCGGGAAGTAGTCACCGTACTGGGGTCAGGAGGCCGGGATGGACTCGTGGCAGGGCGGAGCTGATCGCGACGCGGCTGAGGCGGTTCTGCCTGGTCCCACACCACAAATAGTGGCGGAGGCGAATCCGTCATCCCCGGATGGGGGGGCTGCGCACGCTGAGCTCGGTTTTGAGCCTGCTGCCTAGTCTCAGTGGCGTGCACGTCCTGGCTGGAGGTACCAACTGCTGTGCCCCGGCGACTCCTGTTGTTGCGGTTCCTCCGACGGTGGCAACGACCGGGGACACTAGGGAGGTCCACCTGGTGTTCTTCAACGTCGGGAACCGAAAAGGGATTTACCAGCTCGACGGTATTAACCGAAGCGTACCCAACACTGTCATCGGACGAATCATTCACCACTGGGCGGTTCCGGGGAGGGATCCCCATCTCCGGGGGCATGAAATCGCCGAGAGTGCGGGATAGTGGCGGAACTGGCGGGGCGCGCTCTTCCTTCTTGCGCCGCCGCCGTTTGCTCTTCTCGGAAGAGGCAGGCTGGGATGACGATGCCGAAGGAGCACCCGCAGATTCTGGGGGCTCAGGCTGATTCAAGCGCGCACGGATGATTCCATGGGCGCGAATGATCGTCTTGCGGGCCATCCAGTTATTATACTTCTGGGATCTGCGGTCGGAGACCAGCTGCCATTCGTCCTCATTGCCACTATCGTCATCTGATCCCACGAACACGCCCGCCACTTGTGCTGGAGCTGGGCCCAACCTGATTACATTGTTGTTAATCTGGTCTTGGATCCAATCCTTAAACACATAGCACCACTGGATGGTGTGCCCCAGGGCCCGATGGTAAGGGTAGTAGCGGGGGTTATCCGTGAGATGTGCCTCCTCTGGCCTCCAACACTCAGGCAGTCGCACAATCCTCTGCTCCAGGGCGCTCCGGAAATAACCGGGGACCTGATCCTCGTGAAATGAGTAAGTCAGGTATCACGGGCCCCTGGGAGCGTGGTCTTGACGAGGGGCTGGAGGGGCCTGCCGAGGAGGTGGACCCTGATTATCTCGCCTGGGTTGTGGCGGTACATTACGCGGAGGGGCCGGCCGGTTATGGGGCTGCCACTGCTGGGCCGAGAACTGAGCCCATGGAGGAGGATTCCTGTGAGGCTGTAGAGCTGGCCTCGCCGGCAGCAGCTCCAACGGCCTGGGGGCCTCTATCTGGGCAACAGCAGTGGGCTCAGCCCTGCTGGCTCTCCTTGCATGAGTCATAGGAGGCAGCGGGTGTGCCTGGCTGGCCTGTTGCAGGGCTTCCTCAAGACGTTGAGCTTTGTCTGAGAATTCCCTGAACCCTCCGGGGTAATTCTGAGTGATCAAGGAAGGGACCAGCTCGGTCTTGACGTTCCCGACACACATTGTCAACAACTGCTCCTGAGTCAATGGCATGTCAAGGGAATACGTGAGACCCTTCCATCGAGCGACGAAGTCCGCGACTCGCTCATCAGGCCTCTGCTTGCACTTGAAGAGGTCTGTGATACTCGTCTTCCGGGTCGTGGAACTGAACTGGTAGAGGAACTGTCTACGAAGGTCCTCCCAGCTAGTTATCGACCAGACGGGGAGCTGGCTGTACCAGACAAATGCTGGCCCTTCCAGTGTCTGGACAAAGCAGCGAAGCTTAGCGGCCTCCTGCTGCGCCGGAGTTCCCAACATAGGCCCGCACCTCGAGTTGAAATGGTCCAAATGCTGTGGCGGATCTCCGGTCCCGTTGAAGGGGGCGAAAGTGGGATTCCCGAATCCCGGAGGCGCCGACATGTCATCCACCCATGCTGGGTATGGCTTGCCGTCCGGTGGGATCGCCACTTGCCGAGTCTCCAAGGATTCTAAGCGGGCGATGAGTGCCGCCATCGGATCGTCTGGACATGGGTTCCAGTCCTGGCGAGGATCTCTAACCACGAGCGCATTGCATGGTCCTTCAATCGGGTCGTCGACCGGGTCGTCGAACTCGGCAGCTCGTGGTATGGCGGGCGGAGCGGCCCTTGGGGCAGCGGGAGGAACCCGAGCGGGGTCTCTCAGGTAGTCACGCCGCTCGGGAGGGTGCGGTGAAACATACCGCGCCCTCTTGCCATAGGCATTGGCCTCTCCCCTGTCGGCAAACACGGCATAATCACGGTTGCCCGAGAGAGCCTCATCGAGGGGTGGTTGTTCCTGTCCCTGCTGTCCTGGCCTAGGATCACCGTAGTCAGGCCGCTGCTCTGCAGCGCGCTCGGCGAGGAGCTGGTCAACCAGCTTCTTCTGCTCGGCGAGCTGTTGACGTAGCATAGCCTTCTTGGGATCCTCATCCTCCCTCTGCATGGAGGCAGATGGGTCGGTGGGTTTCATAGCCCCGCCGTGCTCTTTACCTTTGCTGACGTTTCGGCTCAACGTCAGTGCTTCAGTGGGTGTGGGGAGACCCAGGAGGTTCCTCTGGTGACGAGTAACTCTCGCCGATGGATCCAACAACGGCTTGTCTTCGGGGGGAGAGCCCCCGTCGAGAAGTTCCAAGCGGTTCCCCTCCCCCGACAGGTCAGCCATATTGACCGTTTCCGTCCCTGGGGATATACCCTCAGGGCCACCCAGTGAATCGGGCTGTCGGCGAATCGCACTGAAGCGTAGGGCAGCGTACTGCCCCCATCCACGGATATACACGTGGGGAGTGGATCCCTCGATAACCTTGAGGAGTACTTGAAAACACTCAACGCATCGTTGTTGGAGGGCCTCGTGGTGCCCAAATGACCCGGGGTGCCGAACCGCGGGGAGCGTGGCCAGGTCAATTTGACGGCACTGCTCAACAATATCCTCCAGGTGTGCTTGACTCCCGGGATATGGCATTTGTAGGCGGTGAAGATGGGAGTGAGTCTCCCGGAGAGTTCGGCAGAAGCATTCGAACTCATCCGGGGTGAGTGATTCGGGTGCATCAAAGTCCGGTCCTGCGACTGGCCAAAACTTCTCAGGGAAGTGGCCCTCTGCAAGGACGGTCCAGAAGCTCCACGACTCAAACTCGGGACCCAGGTCTCCTTGGTCCTCTTCAACGACTGGGAATGGACGGGGAACCGGCAGTGGTGCCGAGGCGGGCCGACGGGCCGACGGGCTGGCCGGCGGTGAATACGGCGAGCAGGCCGATTGGCCTCCATATCCCGGGCCGCCCTCTGAGGGTGGCGGTGCCCCAGCTACCACATCACGATAGGACGGGCCGGCGAGCGAACATCCTGTCATAGCGTCGGTGCTCGCCGAGGGTGCACTAGATCGTGGTTCAACCGTCGGTCCCCAGAAAAAGTCTCCGGCTTCTTTGATCGAGGCAGAAGGCGCTTCCAGAGGGGCCGGTACCAACCGCAAGCTTGATCCTTGGGGGTATACCAGGCCCTCACTACTCCGGATATACCTTCGGAGAGAAGCGGGAATCGTATCGATCTCGCTCTCGGGAAGTATGAGGCTGACGTGCCGCATTCCTACCCCTGCCCCTAGCTGGCGGGATCGGGGGGAGGGCTCCGTCGCCGAATCATACTCCGCCTCTGTATCAGAGAAATGAACCGGTCGGATCTCTGTCCGGAATTCCGTAACATTCTTCCCTCGGCGTCGACGCCTCGCCTTCCTGCCCCTGGGTGGTTCTTCGGGGCATGGCTGATCTCTATCCTGGCGTCCTCCGGCCGCACCGGTGTTGGGGCCAAGAGGACTGGAAACCAAGGTGCGAGGAGCACCAGGACAGATATCAAAGGGGATGCGGGGAGAGATGATTCCGGGCGGGCCTCCGGGCTGGGATCGGAAGGTGGGATGACCCATGCCTCTTGGATCGGCCACACGGAGTAGCCCCTGTTGGTGAATAGCGCTACCGCGAGGTGGTCCGCGGTGGCTATTGCCTATACCAGCAACCGGGAGAGTCAACACAACCTGCCTTTGGGGCGGTCGGGGCCTCGATCCAGGTCGGGCATAGAAGTGCCCCTGCTCAGGATGCGCAGGGGCCTGGTGACTGGAGCCAGCAGTGGCTTGAGCCAACGCGGCCGATGTTGCTAGGGCCCCAAGGTGGGCATCCTCTTCCGCTCGTGCCCGACGTTGGCGTCGGGACAAACGAGTCGGGATGAGCGGCGCGGGCAGGTGGAGAGCCCGTTCTTCGACTTGAGAGGCCTGGCGGCGGTGTCGCCGTGGCCTGACAAGAGCCCTTATCGCGGATCCCTGGAGCGAATCTCAGATAGGGTGGTCCCGGACATCTTCCACCTCATCCGCATAGGGGAAGGAGTTGTCGGAGCGCTCCGGGGATAAGCTCCCGAAGCGGTTGAACGTCGAGGTAGGCAGCGGTGCCTCCCTGCACGGCCCTCGGGGGTGGCGTTGGTGGAGAGGTGCAGCTTCCTCAAGGTCTAGGCGAGCCATGTCCCTGGTGGGGATGACTCCCTCTTCCTCATATCTCCGCACCAATTTGTTGATCACCCTTCTCTGGATGACCTCCGAGGGGGAGAGAGGGCGTGGTTGCCCCGCAGTTGCGGCTGCTGGGACGGCTGTGGAACGGGCGGGACCACGCGGAGTAGCCGTGTCGTTTGTTTCCCCTACCCCTGCGCCAGTGGGTGGGTGGCGATCGGGCACTGGATTGGGCGACTTGATTCCTGAAAGCAGGGAGAAAAACCCATTAATACTGACAGGAAAAGGAATCGACAACCAACCATTAGTGCCACGATGCCTTCCGTGGGGGGAACCCAGGCCATCGACGTCGTGAGACGGAGTGCCCGATTTCCCTTCCCCAGCCCCTGGCGGGTTCCGTGCTCCGGTGTTGAATGCTCGGTCGAGCAGCATGCTGGTCTTCCAACACCTCTGAAAGCCATCGGTCTTCGTATTGAGGAGAAGAGATTCACGTCGGGTTCACCATTTTTCTGTTTCGGTGCGGATGTGCGTCGGGTTTCTGTTCCGACGCTGTTCCGCCAGGACGCGTTCGCACGTGCGCCCGTCGACCCGAGGGGATGGGCGCGCGGCTTGTGGCCCCGCAGTCCCTCTTTCCAAAGGCGGGAGGCATCCGTCCCTTATTCAGGGGCGTCTGCTCCTTGATCGAAACCGGGATGATGGAATGTCAGCTCCTCCTTCCGTGGATGTCTCCTCGGAACTCGTCGCCTAATCCAGGTCTCCCTCATAGATTTAAGACGTGCTCGTGAATCTCGTTCCCGGCGCCATGTCTCCATGGACACCGGTTAATTACGCTGCTTCCGCCCGGACGCTCCAAGGAGTCTGGTCGGGGCAGCAACCTGCGGTGACGAGACCGGATAGCTCTGGGTGCTGGGGGCGTGTCTTAACACTGCGGCTCTGCATGTCTGCCTTCCGTCCCTAATAGGGCTTCTAGAAGGCGTGATGGCCTGAGGCATCCCGCGCTGGGTGCGGGGAACTGTGTTACCTGAGGTTTTCCTCAGCTTCCCATGTTTAACACGGGGTATGCCGCGAGTTTAACGTCCAGCGGGGACGGCATCGGACTGATCAACACGAGAAGTGGATCAGATGACAGAACCCCTTGCGGGGAACCTCCGATGCTGGGGCCAGCACATGGGCGGATTCCCGAGTGAAGTGGAGTGGAATGAAATGGCATGACCCCACCGGGATGTGGCGGCCAGGGTAAGGATCAGGATGGATGATGGAGTGAAGAGCTTGGACCCCGTAGGGGCTTCCTACGTACCGCGCGTTGGCGCGGATAAAAGTCAGCGTAGTTCGGATATACAGTTTAACGTCATGCTGGACGTCGGCAAGCCGACTCACGAAGAGGTCGAGGCCGCCGGGCGGAGGATTGAACCGAACCACCTCGCACAGAGGGGGATGGAACGGCCGGGTGGATCACAGTTTCACGTCATGCTGGACGCTGATGGACGAACCGACGTGAACGACCGGGACGACCAGGTGGTGGGCTTGAACCTCGGAGAGGCTTCCTACGTACCCTGTTTAGGAGACAGGGATCAAAGTCCACGTAGTTTGTTCTATCAGGACTTACGCACTGAGGCGGCCCAGATGCAGAAAAACTCAGTTAGAGAGGGACTTGGGCCGAAGGTAAGAGACCTCGATCCCTGTCACGCCCTCCACTGGTTTCAGCAGTGGGGAAGCACAATGGAGATACACATGTGCAGTCTCCCACAAGGGTGGATTCATAGGTGAATCGACGCAAGTGTGAACCCGGGAGGGGTCCACTGATGGACGAACCGACGTGAACGACCGGGACGACCAGGTGGTGGGCTTGAACCTCAGAGAGGCTTCCTACGTACCCTGTTTAGGAGACAGGGATCAAAGTCCACGTAGTTCGTTCTGTCTGTAATACTCTACCCCCGTGGCCGAAGGCCACTCCAATCCCGACATCCCTGCAGAGACGAGCGGGTGGGGGCCACATCCAAACCGGGAGGACCCTGCGTGCGGGGCACGGGATCGGGTGATGCGGACGGTTTAACGTCTTGCGGGACGAAGTACAGTTTAACGTCGTGTGTCGAGGACGAAGCGGACGGTTTAACGTCTTGCCGGACGAAGTACAGTTTAACGTCTTGTTGGACGAATGCTGAACAGTTTAACGTCTTGCAGCGCGGACGTGGTGCAGTTTAGCGTCATGCAGGACGAATGCTGAACAGTTTAACGTCTTGTAGCTCGGACGATATGCTAGGCAGTTTAATGTCGTGCAGCTTGGACGTGGTACAGTTTAACGTCATGTTGGACGAAACACTTGGCAGTTTAACGTCTTGCAGCGCGGACGAGGTGATACTGCCGGTGGGTCCGTGTCACTTCGCGCGAGCCTGGAGGGCCGCACGGGAAGACAACGCACGGTGCGGGCACCTGGGATGAGGATCATCGGGTGCCACGCAGGCGGGTACCCTCAGGGGGTCAAAGGGGGCGACCTCGGCGGATTGCGTGCAAAAGAGAAGCTTGGCGCGCAATACCGCGGGTCGGCGCGCAAATGGGCAGGCTGGCGCGCAATTGGGCCAGCGCTTTGCGCGCGGAAGATGGAGATTGCGCGCACCGGGCTTCGGATAGCGTGCGGGGGAAACGGCTCATTATTTAACGAATGGCCTCTTTGAAAATGGGGGGTGCGCGCAATTGGGCAGGATTGCGCGCACCCGGGGGAAATTGCGCGCAAGAGGCTTCTTTTGCGCGTGAATGCCTTTGGGTGAAGGGTTATTCAAAGGAAAGGAGCCAAAGGGATTGCACGGGAAGGCGAACCCCGAGGCTTTATTGCGCGAAAGAAAGGAGGTTACCTGAAGATCGGCATTGCGCGCGGAGGGGGTCGGATTGCGCGAATGAGCGACTCTTCGAATTCTGGCAACCATCAAAACGTCGGGGGTCGCCTTTATTTATAGGCAACCCCGGGCGCGGAATCCGGTTCGCGGGCGCGGAATTTCCTTCGCGGACGCGGAATCGGGCCCGACGCGCAAGGGAGTCGCGCGGGCCACGGTCGCGCAAAATTGCGCGCCGGCCCAGCGCATTGCGCGCATCCCGGGAGGTTTGCGCGCCTGTCTTCAACTTTGCGCGCGGGTCTCCAAAATTCCGCGCAAGTCCTCCGGGCCTTCCGAAACATGCTTCTGACTCCAAATATGACCTCGCTTTCCGCATCCGGAGCTTCGTTTGGGAACAACGGACTTTTCCGACGTCTACAATATCTACTTGTATTGATTTTATTAATGTCAAAGTATTGAATAGAGTCAAAATTGGTACTCATGATATTTTATCAAAATAATATTTTATTAAATTATTTAAAATCATAAAAAATTTTAAGAAAATACAAATTTATTATAATATGGTCTAAAATAAAATACATTGTTAATTTATGGTTCAAATGACATCAAATACATAAAAATTATAACCATTTAATGTTGAAAAATGTGTTTCTGTAGTAAAAATCAAAATAGGTTAACTATGGGTTAATCAAAATGGTAAGGGTTAAAGTAATATGAAAACTTTTCTAAAATATATTAGTTTGTGATATTACAATCTTATATTATATTATCATTCAATATATGGATATTTGGTGCAATTTGGATCGAAAATGAGTTTATTATTATTTAATTTTAGTGAAATTTCAAAAGTGCCCCCACATCAATTATAAAAGGAAACCTTCTTCCCCACTTATTTTCATCACTTTGATAATTCTATTTGGACAATAACCTACAAATTTATCCTATTAAAATTAATATACACATTATATAAATGTTTCTCTTCTCATAAGACCAACCCTATAGACCTTTAGAGAAGAAACAATGGTGATGTTTTGAAGAAGACATGGTCTAAACGTGAACCAAGAATGAAAAGACTTGAGGTAGGGTAATTCATAACTCAATTTCAATTAATTGGGATAAAATATCATTTCATTGATTATTTCGGGATAAAATTACAGGCGAAAATGACTTTTATTATTTTATGTCGTATTTCCACTTATTTTATGTGGATTTATAGTGAATACACATAATCAATTAATCATATTAATTAAAAATTTGGTGATATAATATCTGTAAGGGTTTATTTCACAATACAAAAAACATTCATGATTGTTTCATTTTAGGTATTTGTTTGGTAATATTTCTCTTCCATCACCCTATTTTCTAAAAAAATAAAAAAAGTTCTTACTATTGTTTAAAATAATTTTTCCCATGATTGATCTTTTTACAAAATGATTTCAAACTAATATTTTTATCATTTTCCAAACAAGGTACTTTGTGATTGTTTCCAAAAAAAAATATGGAAGGAGTGTTATTTTAATGTATATAGAATTTGAGGATTTTCCCACTTTCATGACGCCTTAATATCCTGAAAGTTCCTTCACATGTTTACAAGGTTTTTTTAAATAATTTCTTTCATTAAGAAATAGGTGTGTCTTTAAAAAGAAATGATTTAAAAATGGAAATGTTATTCTTAAATAATTATTCCAAGTGAACGTTCCATTATGTTAAGATGAAATGTTTATGAAACACATTTCTTTTCATGGGTTATGATATAATTAATGATTTATGTTTATGTGGAACACAGATGTATGGTTTTCATTATGTGACAGGTGGGACATATATCTCCCTTAGGTAATGAATTATATCTCATGATAGAGTAATGGGAAAAAAGTCAATGTGATTGATACGTTATTGGAAAGAAGTCAATGTGCATGATTTTTTATGGGAATCAAGTAAAAATGCTTGATCTGTTATAAAAAATAGGTGTTATGGAATGATCTAATGGTCTTGGTAATTAACATTGGCATATGAAATGGTTTCTATACTTATGATGATGCCATCAACATTTATTATATGAAAATATGATTCATGATTTAATTGTGATGAATTATCATATTTTGATTCATGAATTATGAAATGATAAATATTATTCCAAGAATCTTGTTTATGGTCTATAACAGGTCCTTTATGAACATAATAAGTCATATTAACAATCCCATAACATTGTTCTTATCTTATGATGTCATATGATCATTCATTGATATGTCCTATGCTTACCCTTACTAAGCATCTAATATCACCCTTTTTTTATGTTTCCTTCTCTAGGTTATGATGAATGGTTTAGATAGGGTATGAAGAATAGGAGTACTATGTGATAAGGTATTTATGGGAGATGATAAAGATATATTATAAATTAATAAGATTCTCTTTATATTCTCCAAAGACTCCAAACCTTTACGGTTCTAGTGTGGATTATATTATTTTTCATCTAAAAAGATGTAATATATACGTAAAAATATTAGTTTTTTATAGTTGGTATTAGAGAAGGGTTTAGAAAATATTTTGAGATTAGGGTTCGAAGTATTTTATAAAAACCCATTGGATAGGACTAGGTTTATAATAAAATGATAAATGTTTTAAAATGATTATGAATCACATAAGTTAAACCTAAGGTGTCATTTATTAAAAATAATGTTTCATTGTTTACACATTATCTCTCTTGATTATGTCCTTTAACCTATTTAATTTGTGTTAATCACACTATTCATTTTGGTTTTAGTCAATTGTTGGAACCTAAAAAAATTTGTTAGTACTAAATGCGATAGAAAATGAAAACATTTCCCTACTGAAAAACTTAATTTTAAGGGATTAGGAATGAAAAATATTTTTTAAATGCTCACAATTTTTTTTAAGCTATGAATTCTGATGAATTACAAATTAAAAGAGGTAAAATCATTTTGTTGAGTCCTTTAGAAGGTAGTTTCCATCTTATTTTAGTGGGACTTATGATCCACTAAGGACTGAGTGATTTATCAGTATCATAGAAAAGATATTTTCGGTTTCCCAATGTTAATAACATGATAAATTCATTTTTTATTTCTATATTTTAGAAGGTAAAGTAGATCAATGGTGGAATCTTATCAAGAATATGGGGAAACCTGATGAAATTGACCCCATGGAATGTGAAAAGTTCAAGAAATTATTTTTCAATAAGTACTTTTCCTCATATTCTTCATAAAAAAATGTATAAGGAATTCCTTGAATTAACAAAAATGGAAGATGAATATTTTGGAACCTGTGAAGATAATTTTACAAGATTTGTGATGTATGCTTCTGGAATTATCATCCAACCTGAAAGCAAGGTTGATCAATTCTTTAGTGGCTTAAAACTAAGCCTCTTAAGGGCCTTATCCATAAGGTACTTCAGTAGATTTGAAGAAATTTTATTATGTTCCATAAACATGAAAAGGAAGGTTCAAGATATGTATCAATCTCATGGTTTTGATAATAAAATGAATATGATGTTTAAAGTAAAATATAAAAACCGCGGAGAATAGAAGATGAGTATTCCTTTATGTTCAAAGTGTTGAAATAAGTAAGGGGAAAATTATCTTAAGGTGATTGTTTGAAAAATGAATTTTTAAGTGGTGGGAAGAAGTTGGAAAATTATGCAAATAGATATAAAGTTGCACAAAATTCACCCCCCACACTTTAATTGTTCAAGTGTTAAGAAAATAGGTATTTTTCTATTCAGTTCCCAAATCTGCATGTTAAGAGTGATGATTAATATCAACAACCCCTTAAATCCAAAGATAAAGGGAAATATCATGTTTGTCACTGTTGAAAATTTTGAGTACAATAATTAAGTGGTGGAACGATTGATTTTAATGTATTGTATTTCAATAATAAAGTTGTAGAAGTAATTTTTGTGTATTATATAATAATGAAACATCTATGGATTCATCCACTATAGTTTTTCTGTAAGTATTTTAAATATTATGATGAAAGGTATTGGTTATCTTGAAAAGTTATTTTGGTGGTAAAGTGATATTAGAAGGGAAGTATAACCCCTAATATATACAAGATATTGGGATAATCGGAAAAATATATGTTTTATTGTGATAAAATAAATAGTATAGTATTGATCACCTTGAAAATTATTAGTCATACAATAACAATATTGTTTATAATATCATGGAATGAGTTTATGGAAATTTGGGATTTATGGTATAAGGAAAGAGTAAATTATTGAATGAATGAATGTTTTCATGAAGGTTTAATGGTAATTCTAGATATTTCCATGGTTTGAGAGAATACATGATAATGGTATTTATATTTCTAATTATTTACAATTAAAATCTATGTCATGTTTCTTTGTTGATTAATGATAAGTTTATTTTGGAAATTTAGTGACCTTCTTTTGAAAGTTTTGGATTTTATCTTTTGGAAGGTTTAAAATGGTAACCATTTATGCAATTTTTTATGTTTAATTTTGGAAGATATTTTAGATAATAATTTATTACTCAACCATATGATTATTTATTCATATTATATAACTTATATTAACCATTTTGTTATAATCATAACTAAATAATGAAGGAATCACTTTCCATACCATTATGAATATTATGCTCCACTTCTTATTCAAGAATTACAATTACAATTTCATTTCTTGAATTATGAAATTAATAGAAAATATATCAAGGAATAACCAAAACGTTATATAATACTTCTTAGATTAAATCATGTATTTATATCTTATTTAATAATTTTTTTGAAATAAGATGTTATCTTATTATTTGAATTTTTAATGATATCATTGAGATTTTGGAAACCTATAAGCTCTATGGTTTTTTGGGCATTAAACTTATAATGGACATATTATCTATCATCCTCCTTTAGAACATGAGAGTTATAATTCCCTTCCATATCCATATTTTCACTTTCCACTGATTTTATCTTAATCAGAATCCTTATTTTGTAGTGACCTTCCCCAATTAATTTACCATTTTTAAGAGGTTATTTTATTTGATTTTTTTACAATGTGGGTTTCCCCCAAAATAATTTTAAATATAAACAATTAATTTTTTAAGAGTAATATACAATTATGAGGATGCAATTTTTTGAAATCGTTGATTGTATCAGGATAATGTGTTATCAATCAACTCTTCCACCAAATCTCTCTCAGATTCATGATGTGTTCTATATATTTATCTTGAGGAAGAATATAACTAATCCATATCACATAATAAACTCATATTTTATACCATAAGAGTATGATATTTCTTATTAGGAAAAACTGTTAGATTTCCTAGATTGAATAGAGTAGAATCTCTGAAATAGGACCACCGACCTGGTCAATGTTTTATGGAAAACCCAAAAATTTTGGGAAGATATGTGGGAATCCTGGGATGTAATGAAGAAGAAGTATCATTGGTTTTTTTAAAAAGAAGTGATGAATTTTTTGGAATAAATTCATTTTATGGGGGTATAATATTACACCTTGATATTTTTATGAAATTTATTTTTGAAAATAATTTGATTTTATTTATAGCTTGTGTTGCCTGTAATAGCATAATTAAATGAACTGTGAAATATTATATGTCCTTTACAAACTATCCATTATTTTTTAAGTAAAAAATATTAACAAAATAAGTATGAAATATATAAAGGTATTACTCAATAGTAAATTATTTTTATGTTCTTAGAATAATGATCACACAATTTTTAGTAAGTCACCTTATTATTTAAAAATATTTTTTCTTTCAAAATGATAACTTCATTTTATGAGTTTATATTAATTTCTCGAATTTATGTAAAATGTATTTTAAAAAATTAATTTAAGTTTTAAAATTAAAAATTTCAAAATTATCTTAAAATTAATTATGATATTTTTTTTTGAAAACATTAATTTTTCAAGAAATAGTGAAAATACTAATTTTTATTGAAAACTATATTTTCTTCCAAAGTCATTATTAGGTACAACTGTATTTTTGATTAGTTTTAGAGTTTAATTAGTTAATTATTAATTATAATAATCCAATTATGGGTTTTGACCAGGATTTTATAGATGAATTTATTATAAAAACATTTTATGTTTAGAAAGGATGTTTTCCCATAAAATAGTTTCTCATTCCATTTTATGTGTTTTTTTAAATTGAGTTCTGAAACATCTGTGATTGGAATTTTGAAAAATAAATGGGTTATTTTAATTAAAAGGTTCCAATTTTATTTAAATTAGTTATTTTTATTTTTTTCGAAATGAATAGAAGCCTTGTTAAATTTCTTTATCACAGTAAAGGGTAAATTAGGTAAATTAGGATAAAAATGATAAGGACTATAAATTACCTTAACACGTTGAAAAAATTTATTGGAAGAATTTAATTTTACCCTTAACTCATAAGGATCTAATTTTTTTAAATGGATACTTGTTCATGAAAATGATTTATAAATTTTTAAATCAAAGAAAGTCACAAAATGTCACTTTCTTTGTCTTAAATATAACTTATGTGTCCAGTTGGAGAAAATATAGGTTATGAATTAATATATGTGTCTATTTATAACTTAATAAAATTATTTTCATGATATTAATTTATTTACATTTTTCGAGGGTACATTGATGAGATTATGATATTTTAAATATTTCATCTAATGAAAATTCAATGATATCAAATTCATTTTATTAATAACTATATCATTTTTAATATGGTGATATACTGAATATATAATCAATTATAAATATTATATCAAAACATAAAATATTTATCTACATCATTGTATTTTTTTTAAAAAATTTTCTGAATAAATACGTATCAAAAATAATTACACAATGATGACGCAATAATTATTTAATTAATAAAATATTCAAAAAATGATATTAGAATTTTTAAATAAATATAATCTGAATTAATTATGGTGATCCACGAAATTTATAAATTATTATAGAATATTATGGGCGTATTAAATTATTTTCATTGAATTTATCTTGGTGTCTTTATTTTCATAAAGTTAATGTAATTAATAATGTCAAAAAATAAACTAATGATATTTTATCAAAATAATAATTTATGAAATTAATAAAAAAATATTTAAAAATACAATGTGATTATAATATGGTATAAAATTTCACAATTGTTTCATTTAGGGATCAATTTAAATCACATAATTAAAAATTATAACCTTTTAATATTGTAAAATTTGTTATCGTAGTTAAAATTAAAATAGTATAAAAAATGTTAATCAAAATGATAAGAGTTAAAATAATACCAAAACTTTTCTAAAATCTATTGGTTGATGAAATTACAACCCTAAATTATCTTTTATTATAATATATTGTCCTTTTGATTCATTTAGATATAAAATTAATTTATTATAATTCAATCTTTTGTGAAATTCCAAAAGTGCCTATCACCTTAATTATAATAGGGAACCTCCTCCATCACTTCTTTATATCACTTTGAGGTTTATATATTGACTTTATTCAACCAATTTATATTATAGACTTTCCTATACTCATTCTGGAGGAGTTTTCATTCTCAAAATAACAACCCTAGATCCCTTTATAGGAGATCCAATGGAGATGTTTCGAAGAGGAGGAGGTTTGAACATGAACAAAGAATGAATAGACTAGAGGTAAGAAATTATTAACTCAATTTAAACTCATTATGTTAATCAAACATTTAATTGATTATGTTAGGATAATATTATGGATAAAATGAATTTTTTTATCTTGTTTTTTATTTATAATTATTTTATATTGATTTATAGTTAATAAATGGAATCAATTCATTTGACAAATTCTCAGTTCAATGGTATAATATTTTTAAGTGTTTATTTAAAAATCTCATAAATATTTTGGATTTCTTCATTTTAAGACTTTGTTGGGGAATATTTCTCTTCTTTGTTCATGTTTTAAAAATATGTTTCTAATTTTTTTTACTATTGTTTAAAACCATTTTTACGCATGTTTTATCTTTTCACAAAATGATTTTAAAACAATATTTTTTCTCCTTTAACAAATAAGATAATTTGAGATTCTTTCAAAAAAATATTGAAGGTATGTTTTTTTAATGCTTACAAAATGATTGAATTTTCTCAATTTCATTATGCCTTAATATCTTTAAGCTTAGATTACATTCTTAAAAGATTATTTAAAAATAAAATGTTTTTTTTTATAAATTTGTGGCTCTTTAAAAAGAAATAATTTAAAAATGGAATTATTATTTTCATGAATTATTTACGGTGATCTTAAAAATTAATTTCCATATGAGATAACATTAATTGATATTATTCAAGGATTCTATCATTTTTATGTGGTTGGTTCATGATTATGATGTAAATAATATTATGAACTCGGTTTCTTTTTCTTGTGTTATGTTATAACAATATGTTTATGAGACAAATTTATTTTCATGGGTTATTATATGATCAATGATTTATGTTCATGTGTCATAAATATGTATGGATGTAATTATATGATGGGTGGGACCTATATCACTCTCCAATTCATTGGGAAATGAATTATATCTTTTGAGGTAGTTATGGGAAAGAAGTCGATGTTCTCGATTTGTTTTGGGAAACAAGCCGATGTGCTTAATCCCTAATGGGAAACAAGTCGATGAGCTTGATATATTATGGTAAATAAGTGTTACAGTCTGATCTTGTGGTCTTGGTAATTAACCTTGACATATGAAATGGTTTCTATATTTATAATGATTCCACATGAATTTTTGATTTAAGAACGTGGTTCATGATTGAGTTACGATGAATTCTCATTTTTATAATTCATGTATTTTGAAATGATAATGTTTATTCCATGAATAATGTTTTTGATATATTATAGGTTCACTATGAACATATTATGTTATCTTCAGGATCACATAACCTTGTTCTTGTTTTATGATTTCATTTTATAATTGATTGATGTCTCCTATGTTTACCCAAAATGATCATCTAAGCTTACCCTATCTTATGTTTCCTTCCCCATGTGATAAAGTAAGGTTGAGTTAGGGTAGGTATAATATGAGTAATATTTGATAATATATTTACCAGATATATTTAAGATCATTCATAAATTAAAAATATGTTATTACTACTCTACAAAGATAATAAAAATTTACAGTTTTAAGGTGGATTATATTTTTATTCATCTAAAAAGATGTAATATCTATGTATAAAAATATTGGGATGTTATACCAGTCACCATCACTAACATAGTAGTCCATCATGGGACCATTTCCCTTAACTAGGTCCTTGATCATAAAGTATACACGTGCATCGACTAGATCGTGAAGGGTATCAGAATAATATCATTCAGGCACCCCCATTTATTCTTTAAAATAAATACAGTAGGAAAATAAAGGAGACTTAATCGTTAGAAAAATTAATGCCTGAACAAAATATAACCATTCTAGGTCATCATGCACTGACCAAGCCTCCAAAAACCCTGAACATACCCATTTTGGATCCATTCTAGAAGGAATGTTTTTTGGAATAATCATTTCCATGTATAACCCTTGACCCATGAAATCCCTATAGGTCATATCCATAACCATATATACCATAACCCATCCTGAAGGATGTTAAGAGGTGAACCATATTTCCATGACCCATCATGAAGGTTCTTTAGAGGACAAACATATCATACTAGCCCGTCCTGAATTTTCATTGGATGACCATCATTTCACTTTAGCCCATCCTAATGGATCGTGGTAGGCCACCAAAACAAAAAATAATAATAACATCAATAGTTTGAAACATAACAACCTCAAAGTCCAAGGAAAAATAATCCCATCTAATCTATCCTATATCTAAGCCAACTATGCTCGAACTACACCCTAGAGGTCAAAGTTACCAATTAGGAAACTTGTATGTTGATCAAAATTCTATGTGTAATTCCATCTATAACCATGAATTAATACAATTATCCCCTTATGAGGCATCTTCTATACCCAAATGCACCTAACCATGTGCATTAGATCATTATGTGAAAGTCTCTTGGGCTACCAAGTAGGCATCAACCTTAAAATATTACTTAATATTGAGTTAAATTAATAATTAACATTGAGGTTCTTTTCTGGTATAGAGTTTTAGAGTATTAGGCCATAACTATTACATTACAACTCAAATATTACAAAGTAAACACTTCTACTTAGTATCCAATTTTTTTTTATAAAATAAAAACTCTTAAAAGGAAAAAATAATTCTTTTCTTGATACAAATATTCTCGAATTCTTCCTTTATCTTACCCTTCCTTATATCCTGTGAAAAACATTTCAAAAACATGGATTGAGCATAAAAATCTTAGTAAGGGTTATAAAATAATGAAATAAAACATTAGTCCATCAATACATACAAAACATAATCTCTTTAACAGACCTCAGGAAATCATAAGATTTATCAACAATACGTAGTAATCATAAATCATAAAGGTAACTTGTGGCATCCATATCATACTTACATTATAGCTTTCAAAACTACATAAAGTGTTACTTTTGGAACACCCATCACAGTATATTCCCTAAATATCTTAGGAGAAACATTAATGTTTACATATGTCACATTACCCAATGAATTGGAGATCTAACTTGGAATCACCCGCCATAGGTTTATCACAGAACCACTCCTATACCTAAACAATTCCCACGAACCATAACATAATCATAATACATAACACGAACATAAAGGAAAGATAACATTTCCACATTGCAATCACAATATATAATTTCAAAATATTGGAATAATAAATCCATTATAAAAACCATTTTCAATACCAAAATACATTAAAATAATATATGGTATTTATTTTCCTTTTAAAAACATTACATCTTGTTAAGGAATCCAAATATCAAATAATGCTCATGGCGACGAAAAGTTCATTCTCATTGTGTATGTTTAAAAGAAGCATTCCTTTTATCATTGAGTAAAATGATTCGTAGAAAAAAAGATTCCCTTTGAATGAAATTAAATTTCAAAGGGTTTTATACACTATATAATGAAAATTCGTTTATAAATCAAAGTAATCCTCAATAAAAGAAGATTGAGACGAAGTACCTTACGAAAATTCGGCAGCCTAACAACGTCACTTTAAAATTCATAAAATGAGTTGATTGGAGAAAAAATGGTATCTCCTAACATTGAAATAAAATGTACAAAAATATGGATATAGAAAAACATATCCCAACATAGGATAATGGAATTAAAAATATATAACATAAAAGAAGTCTTTGACTAAAAGAGCAGGCTGAAAGGTTCCTTTACAAAGATCATTCTGTAAATAAAATACAATGATTATGTGTATTCACTATAAGTATAAATAAATAAAGTATAAATACAATATAGTACATCAAAATTTATTTATCACATAATCATTGTATGACATAATCAAGAAGTATAATATCAACCCAAAGAATGAAAATTAGGTTAAGAAGTTCCCTTACCTCAAGTTCGACATGTCTCATATGATCCTTGTTCTTCCTAAATAATAAACGTAAGTTAATTTATAATTTCTTAAGAACATTTTCAAGTTTTATTATTCCTTCTATATCAAATATTACCTTGCTAAAATAATTAGTTAATTATTTGAGTTCATATTGGACATTATGTTGATGTTCGAGACTTGAGAAAAAAATGAACTTGTTATAATTAGAAATTGTCCATGTAATCAAAATTATATTATCTAAATAATGATATTCATGATTTAGATATCATATATATAATATATATCTAGTTTATATGTATTTATAATAGTCCATATCATTTGGATATATGAATGTGAAATGCACCATTCCTGGAGATGGAAAGTCATACCTATGCGTGAACGCTATTTTCATTTCTTTTTTTTCATTTTTGAAGGAATAAAAACAAAATGATATATAGGTATATTAAAACTTTATTATAATATCTATTTTATATATGTTACATAAGGTCATTAATTCCATCATTTATGTGTTCCATGTATAGAATGAATGAGTCATATCACTTTCAGGGGGTGGTAGGCCGCACATCCCCAAATGAAATTATCATATTTATGAAACATGAAAAGTATAAATGTGTGTTTTAAATGATAATTAAATAATAATATAGATAAATTAATTATCATATATATCATATATAATTATATTTCTATATTAACGTCCACCATTATAGGTGGTAGGAGAGCATTGAACAATCATCGTTTCGTGAGGCAGTAGTTCACTATCCACGGGAACAATATGTTCTATAACCATTAGATGGAGGTGTGTGTAAGTGTAGTTATAATACTTCTCATAAAAACAACCTAGTATATTTTGGATACTATTTTTTTTCTTAATCAAAGAAAAATAATAGAATATGGAGTGAAGAATTAGAATAATGGAAAGGAGTTTTAGAGAAGATGTTACCTTTTAAAACGTGTAACTCTCTTTGATTTAAGCCAATGGGATTTATTAATTTTCATCATTACTAGGGGAAATATTATACGAGGAATAGAGGGATGTTGGGAGCTTCTAGGATATATTTTTTAATGATCCAAGGTGCTTGATAGGCATGTGTTATGGGTTATAGGTGGTGGTCTTTTTTTAGAGGGAGGAGGGGATCTTTCGGAAAGTTTGAAAGTATTATTTTATTATAAAATTATTTTCAGTTTCAAAAGATCCAAAAGTCATTAAATTATAATATAAGATAAATATAGGTCCAAATAAAATCATACAGTAAAATTTTTAAAGGTTTTGGATATTTGTTAATCCTTATCTTTTTTATTTAACCCTTTTTTACTCTTACCCTTTAATCTAGCATTTAACAATGTGAGAATAAAAATTGTTACCAAAACATGAACAATATCCAAATAAAAAGACATTAATAAAATTTGAGACTTATTATAACTATTTGGATGAATATCAAATTTTCTGGAATTTTATTATATTTAATAAAATATTTTATATTTTAAAATATGAATCATGTCAATTTTGACACTATTCATATCATGACATTTTAAAAATATATAACAACTTGATTGATTTGAAAAAACGTCATTAATACAAATATAAAATGTACCTATAATCTAAAAAAATTATTTTATGAAATCAAAATAACATAATTACATTTATTTTAACATTTATAATATCATTTATTTCAATCCCTTATTAATGAAGCAATCACTGTATCACCATTGTTTCATAATTAAATTTATTTATTTAATTTCTAAAAATTACAAATAAAATACCATGATGTAGGAAATAGTATTATATTTATAATTAATATATATAGTCTAAAATATGGCTTATATAACCCCATATAAAAATTGTTTTACTAAAATATATATGTTTATGTTATATTTTCCTTAACTTTAAATTAATTTTTATAAAATGTCATTTTCACTTACAAGTGGCTCTATGGTGTCCCAAAATCTACCTAAGGATTCCCATAATTGTATAGATATCATAAAATACGATTATGACATGTTTTATGGTCATTTAATATTATTATAATATTATTTTGTACACTTATTTACACGATTTTCCCTTTAACCATGGTAAATAAAATATTTACTGAAATTACTATTCATAATGTCTAAAAATAAAAGTTTCCTTTTTACACAATTTGTGCTTTATAATTCCAAATATTGAATTAATTTTTCCAAATTCAAAACACAAAAGATTCAGAAATAAATTTAAAATTAATTACCATTTTCAAAACCAAAAAACGTGTTTTTAAGAAATAATAACTACCAAACAATTGACATGTTTTTATGTCAAATTTCAAAGTGAAATTATTTAAAATGAAAAAATTGGATTAAATGATAAAAATATAATACAATTACCCTTTAAGACCAATTAAAATGATAATATAACCAAATAAATAAATTATATGAAAAACAGTTTTGACTTAAAATGCAGTATTTTTCACTATTCACTAAAAATGAAATTTATCAGAAAAATACCGAAAATTTACCAAAAGTAAAATTTAAAGTTATGATTCTAAATAATAATTTTATTTTGTCAATTTGAATATATAAATGTGAAAAAAATATATTTAAAAAGGGTTCTCCATCAAAAGGCAATAAAATGACCATTTAAAGAATATACGAGTATTTCAGGTTTAAAATCCGATTCATTCCTATTTTACGCCTCCAAAATTTATTGGATAAATGTAAATACATTTAAAAAATATGTATAATCATATTTTATTTAGTTATATTCATTATAACTATTATAGTAGCTAGGCGTTAACTAACACTTAAAATAACAATATTATTATGTTATTATTTTGGTATAACTCAAAGTTGTGTACAAAGTAAGATTTCAATGAAACCAGTTGCTGCATGTTTAGTACACTATCAAACATAGAATCCTCTTGAAAGTAAAATCAATATATTATTCACAAATATTAATTAATATGAAAATGGCATGTTCTTTATTTACCTAAGATGTTGCATCCTTCCCCCTTTTGGGAATTACATCCACACAATTTTAAAATTGGGCTTGGAAATATCATAAAAAGTCCAATATTGAAAAAAGAGTTAATAAAAATACCACTTTAAAATAAATAAAGATAATTACAAAGGTCACCCAAGATAACCCATACTAGGATTACATGTAGGAAAACATGGATATAGAAGATAAACAAAACGTCAAGTTACAATGGAGAGTAATAGAAAACATAATTAGAATAAATTTAACCACCGTAAAACCACAAACCTATGATAGATTGAACAGTCTTTGATTCCCCAGTAGGAAAATAAAATGGAATTTTTTTGTTTAAAGTTCTATTTCATAAATTTGGATATTTTTTATGAGATTGACTAAGGACATAAGGAAATATACTTACATTTTAAGTAGAGTTTCATCCTTTAATAAGTTTCTACCAAAAACTCATATATTCTCCAAATGACAAGTATTCAAGATGACTTGGTCACACCTGAACTTCTAGAATTAACTTATATAGAATCACATTATCCACAAAATACGAACTATATATTTTTCCTATCTTTATACATTAACCAAAACCAAAATGGTTAGTACAAGAGAAGATAATCCCCAAAATGGAAAATATTTTATAAAAAAAATACTACTCCTAATCTCCAAAATTGAATTGGCAATACCCAAAGTTCAACAAAGACCATTCAAAAAACAATTAACCTTAAAACCCTTCAATATAATTCAAACTAATATTGGAACCCAAAACTCAAATGTATATAATCACATAGTCTTCCATTGTAAATATTAACATTTATCACCAAATAACATCGACTACTCTTAAAGTCTCACACTGAAGTGTAATTAACCAAATCAATTATTCTCTATGATAGGTTAATCAATTCCATAAATAACCCAAATATCTATATGCGCATAATAAAACATATAATCTTCCAAAATAAAATTTCAATCATTATTCCACAAATGAAATCCCGTGGTATTCAATTTTCCTTAAGCATATAGTGTTCCCCCAAAAGAGATAACGTCTTCCAAAATAACCTTTATCACCTAATCACCAAATAATTTTATTATAATAAGGATATACATTTGATAAAACATAAGTTCCAAAATCAAGATATTCTTGATTCATTAAATCATTTTACTAAAAAGAATTAGTTATACAAACAAGGTAATTCATGTAGTCCTGTGGTAGGTGATAAATCCCAATCGCACATTGGTTGTAGGTTTGATTCCTGTAGTTTTTTATGACATGATGGGTTGTCACATAGTCTTCATGATGTACTTTATCAAAAATTATATAATTTTATAACATTCCCAAAAATGATATAAATTCCTCAAAAACAACGATAACATATTTTAACCAAAAATGTTATGCCTTTCCTCACATTTTCATCCCAAAAAGTAATAACCTGTAATTTCGTCAAATTCATAGATCATATAAACCCAAATGGTCTTTTATAACTATATCCACAAAATAAAATATAATTCTTCCAAGAATAACATTTTCACATAACAAAATTCAGGGTTACAAATACTATAAAATGTTATGAAAAGTAATGCCATCATTAATAAATTTAAACATATAATCATCCATAGATCCCACAAAACTCTTCAATTCCTAAAATTTAGACATCTTAATCATCGAACATTATTCCTGATCCTTTATCTATGTTTTTCAATCTTATTATTTTATACTTATTTCCTACAAAAAAATCATGCATAATTTCCTAATATTTCTGTAATGTCAAAACATGAGCTAAGAAATAATCCATACCATTTATAGGTCATTGTTTAGTTTCCTCATCTTCAATTAGAATGCCATTAGGAATTGGTAAACATATATGTTTACGATTATGCTGATCCCATTCCTGAGCCTTCTTTACAGGACATCTATTTTTTATAATGACCATGCAATCCACATTTAAAACATTAAATTGATCCCTCATAAAGAACTTTTTCCCCTTTCCTAGGGTTAATTAGATGCTTCCTTTTTCCATGGCATGTTATTGATTTATGACCTTCATTACCACATATATAGAATATTCTCATCACTTTGAAGCATTTTCCTATGTGTTTCCTTCCAAATCCATAAAATATAAGTTTTTGAATGTAATTACCTTTATTTTTATTATCAGAACTCCCATTGGGATTTGTTTCTCACATATACGATGCCTTATAAAAATCACCAAGGTTTAGGTGGTCAATCATGACTCCAAATAGTAGGTTGAGAATAACAACAAGAGTTCTCATTGTAGATCAAATTTCATTCAGTTGCTTATTCTAAAAACCGTCACGGTTTCCTTCATATCTAATTTTACTTTATATCCTACTAGATATAGCCATTTACTGAAATCAAAAAGGTCAGTGTGAGTATATCAGTAAAATCATCATATAATATCTTATGATGAGGGTAAAAAATAAGATATACTTATTCATGTTATCCTAAACCCATTAAATTTATCTAAAATAACTATGACTCTTTCAAATATGCTAACTGTTATGGTTATGTCACCAATGATTAAATAACTCCCTAACCTCTAAATTTATCTAAACCGACCATTGACACCAACTATAAGGCCCCATCCATAAAACATTACTTAATCTTGAATTAAATCAAGAATTAACATTGAGGATATTTTCAGGTTTAGAGTCTTAGAGAATTAGGCCATAACTATTACATTTCATCTCAAATATTACAAAGTAGACACTTCAACTCAGTATCCATTTTTTTCATAAAATAAAAACTCTTAAAAGAAAACAAGAATTGTTTTCTTGATATAAATCTTCTTGAATTCTTCCTTTCTCTTACCCTTCCTTATACAAGTTGAAAAAGATTTCAAAAACTCTGGATAAGTATAAAAATTTTAGTAAGGTTTATAAAATAAAGAAAGAAAACATTAGTCCATCAATATATACAAAACATAAGCTCTTTCATATACCTCATAAAATTATAATATTTATGAATAACACATAGAAATTATAAATCATAAAGGTAACTTGGGGCATCTATATCATACATACATTGTAGCTTTCATAGCTACATAAGGAGTTGCGTTTGGAATACCCATTATAGTATATTCCCTAAATCTCTTATGGGAAACATTAAAGTTTACCTTCATCATGTTACCCAATTAATTGAAGAGATATATTGGGCCCACCCACCCGAGTTTTTTCATATAACCACTCGTATACGTAAACAATGCCCAAGAACCTTAACATAATCATAACACATAACACAATCATAAAGAAAAGATAACATTTCTACATTGCAATCACAATATATCATTTAAATATACTGGTATAATAAATCCATTATCAAAACCATTTCCAATACAAAAATACGTAAAAAGAGTATAAGGAATTTATTTTCCTTTTGAAAACATTACGGCTTGTTAAGTACGCCAAATATCCAATAATGCTCGGGGTAGTGGAAAAGTTGTTGTCATCGCATACATTAAAAAGAAAAATTATTTTATTCATTTAGTAAAACACTTCATAGAAAAAAAATATTCCCTTTGAATGTAATTAAAATTCAAAGGGTTTTATACACTGTATAAAGGAAATTTGTGTATAAATCAATGTATGCCTCAATGAATGGAGATTGAGACCAAGTCTCTTATGAAAATTTGGCTACCTAACGACGTCACATTAAAATTCATAAAATAAGTTGATGGGAGAGAAAATGGTCTCTCATAACATGGACTAAAATGTACAGAAATAAGGATATATAAGAACATAACCCATTATAAGATAATGGAATTTAAAATACCTAACATAAAATAAGTCTATGACTAAAATAAGAAGTTGAAAGGTTCCCTTACAAAGATCATTTTTTAAATAAAATAGATCAATTATGTGTATCCACTATAAATAAACATAAATAATGTATAAATAAAAATATGACATCAAAATTTATTTATCGCATAATCATATTACGACATAATGAAGAAGTAGAAGATCAACCCAAATAATAGAAATTGGGTTAAGAAGTTCCCTTACCTCGAGTTCGAATTGTCTCGTCTGTTCCTTGTTCTTTATGAATAATATATTTTAGTTAATTTATACTTTTTTCAGAACATTTTTAAGATTTATTATTCCTTTTATATAACTTATTATCTTTCTAAAAAATAGTTATTTATTTTAGTTTATATCGATCATTTTGACGATGTTCAGAACTAGAGTAACAAATGAACTTGTTATAATTACAAATTGTCCATGTGGTTAGTTTTCAATTATCTATAGTATGATATTAATGATTTATATATCACATATATAATATATACCAGATATTAACATATTTATAATAGTCGATATCATTTGGATATATGAATGTTAAATGCACCATGCATGGAGATGGTAAGTCATACGTACAGATGAATGCTACTTTCATTTATTTTATTCATTTTTAAGGAATGAAAACCAAATTATACATAGGTGTATTATAAATATATTAAAATATCTATCCTAAATATGTTACATAATTTCATTAATTCTATACTATATAAATTCAATTTATATCATTAATGAGTCATATCACTTTGAGGGGGTGGTAGTCTGCACTTCCTCAAATGAAATTATAGTATTTATAAAACATGAAAAGCATAAAGGTATATTATAAGTGATAATAACAAAAGAATAGAGATAAAATAAATATCATAAATATAATATAAAATTACATTTCCATAAAAATATCCACCATGAGAGGTGGTAGGATATATTGAACAATCATCGTTTCGTGAGGTAGTAGTTCACTGTCCACTGAAACAATATGTTCTATACCCTTTAGACGGAGGTGTGTGTAAGTTTAGTTTGAATACATCTCATAGAAACAACCTAGTATATTGTGTATATTGTGTTTGTTATTTAATAAAAGAAAAATATTATAATATGTATTGAATAAGTAGAATAATGGAAAGTAATTTTATAGAAGACGTTACCTCTTAAAACGTGTAACTCTTTTTTATTTGATCCACAATGAATTCTTGAATTGCCTCTGGCATATAGAAAATATTCTTTGAGGAATATGTGGATGTAGGGAGATTCTTTTAAGATATTTTTTAAGATCCAAGGGGCTTGAGATATGTGTGTTATGGGTTAGAGGTGGTGGCCCTTTATAAGAGTGAGGAGGGGCTCTTTTGGAATGTTTGAAAGTATTATTTTATTATAAACTTATTTTCAGTTTCAAAAGGTCCAAAACTAATTAAATTAATATATAATATATATATATGTCTAAATAAAATCATCCAATATTCATTGGACATGATTTTGATATTTTGTAATCCTTATCTTTTTTAATTAACCCTTTTTTACTCTTACTATTTTATCAAGCATTTAACACTTTGAGAATAAAAATTATTTCAAAAACATGAAACATATCCAAATAAAGAGTCATTAATAAAATTTGAGACTTATGATAACTATTTTTATAAATATTATAATTTTTTGTAATTTTATAATATTTCATAAAATATTTTATATTTTAAAATATGAATTATGTCAATTTTGACACTATTCATATCATGACTTGTTCAAAATCCATAACAACCTAATTTATTATAATAAAATTCATTAATACAAATATAAAATGTGAATATCATCAAAAAAAATATTTTATGACATCAAAATAAAAAAAAATGACATTTATTTTAACATTTATAATATCATTTATTTGATTCCTTTATTAATGAAGCAATCCCTACATCACAATTGTGTCATAATTAAATTTATTTATTTAATGTGTAACAATTTTAAATAAAATACCACAATGTAGTATATATTTTTATATTTATAATTACTATTTATAGTTGAAAATATCACTTATATAACCCCATGTACAAATTGTTTTACTAAAAGATATATGTTTGTGTTACTTTTTTTTACCTTTAAATTAATTTTTATAAAATGACATTTTATGTTAGAAGAGGCTCTATGGGGTCCCAAAATCGGCCAAAGGATTCCCATGGTCGAAAATGTATCATAAAATAGTATTATCATATGTGTTAGGGTAATTTAATATTATTATAATATTATTTTTTACCCCTATTTACCTGATTTACCCTTTAACCAAGGTGAATAAAATATTTACTAAAGTTACTATTCATAATGTCTTAAAATAAAATTTACATATTTACACAATTTGGGACCTCCTAATTCTAAATATGGAATCCATTTTTATAAATTCAAAACACTCAAGTTGCAAAAATTAATTTAAAATTAGTTCCCGTTGTTAACACCGCAAAGTGCATTTTTATGAAATAATAACTACCAAAAGATTGACATGTGTTTATGTCCAATTTCAAAGTAAAATTACTTAAAATGACAAAAATTGGATTAAATGATAAAAATATAATCCAATTAAACATTAAAACCAATTAAAAAGATAATATAACCATATAAATTAATCTGATGAAAAAATATTTTTTACTTAAAATGCAATATTTCTCACTATTCAATAAAAATTGAACTTTATTAGAAAAATATTAAAAATTTACCCAATGTAAAATTTAATGTTCTTATTCTAAAAAAAATTATTTTGTCAAATAGGACATATAAAAGTTAAAACAAAACTTTATTTAAAAAAGGTTCTCAATCAAAAGGCTGTAAAACGACCTTTTAAAGAACATTAGAGTCTCTTATGCTTAAAATAGGATTAATTCTTATTTTAAGCCTCTAAAATTTATTGGATAAATTTAAAGACATTTAAAAACAAGTATAATCATATTTTAGTTAGTTTTTTTATTCCCTCCAGTACAATGACTAGGCGTTAACTACAATTTATAATAATAATAACAACATAATATTTTTTGTATAACTCAATGTTGCGTGCAACGTAATATTTCAAAGAAACCCCTTGTTACATTTTGAGTATTATATTAGATATAGAATCCCCTTTAAATTAAAATTAATATTTATTTCATAAATATTAATAAATATGAAAACGTTATGTTCTTTATTTACTTGGGATGTTACACTACCCACAAACCCAAACATAAGAACGATACATGTGACCATTTTCAAATGTCATAAAATGGTAAGAGATCTCCTACCATAGGCATGGTAAGACTCAACCATCATGAATCAATGTCTGTAACATTCCAAACACACCAAATCAAAAAAACTCCAAATTCATAGAATTAGGTTTATAGAAACTAAATGAATTAAAATTAAGGATTTAAAGATATAAAGGAATTAGTTTTACCCAGAGGAACCCAACATAAAAAATGATGTTCAAAATAGTGAATAATTGAATTAAAGTAGTCCAAATTCTTTGATAGGAAGCCACACCCATTGGAAATTCTATAAATGAGTTTAGGAAAAATAAATATATGTGAAACATTAGCTTTATATTATATTAAAAAATATAACCATTTAAAAATTCTTCCCGACATCCCAAACAAAATGCTGTTGGACCCTACCCGCAAGCGGGTTGGACTAGATAGACTACACAGTCCCCTATATAGATCATCAAAGAGTTGGTGGAATATCATAAGTTACCTATAATTCTATCCTCCACCTAAGAGACTATTAACTACATGCTTACCCCTTAATGTTCCCAAAAACCATAAACAACACTTAAATGAGTTCAATTAAAAATGATATAAACCTTGAATCATCAGGGGAATTATAAAGTCTCACCATGAATTGTGATTAAATATAAATAGAAAAAATGGATTATAGTTTTGAGGTAATGGTTTCTAGGTTTTTCTTTTCCTCTCATTTTTCCCCTCTCTAAAAATATTTATGGTCTCTATATTATAGTACCTTGATTTCAATATTTTATACTTAATTCATGTAAGTTAATTATCATTTAATTTTTCTTATTTTTTATAATATAAATCTCACATTTGTGCATTGTTTTTGTAGATGTATTCTTCACACATGATGGTGTTATATGTGTTAATTATTCGATAAATTTTTTAGGGTTTAGAGATAAATATAAAAATGACGAGTAAGTTATTGATTAATAATCTCAATCATAGAAATTAAGTTTTCTTAAAAAAAAATTCATGGTAATTAATCTAAATAAAATCTTATTATATAATTATAACCAAGAGAATTGTGTATGAAATCCAAATCAATATATAAAATCAAGTTAGTATCAACAACTCATATTTTTCTTCCACTATAATTTTCAATCATAATGTATCTAGTATAGTTAATGTATTGGGAATATGAGATTCATTAGTAGATTAAATATAAATAACTAACTTTTACATAATATGAAAATTAATTTTAGATGAATTTGTATATTGGTATTTTATTAATCTATGGTTGAGAGAGATTTATTATTTCATTACGAATCATATAGTGAAAATGATCCCAAGATCATTTTTTCAATTAATCATTCCATATTAATAATTTTTTTTTGATTTTTGATAATCTTGATCCCATAATTGTTAAACAAGTAATTTTATAAGTTAACCAATAATGAAGGCTGATTATTTCAAAATATCTATGGGATAGTATCATAATTACACTATATACTCTCTTTTTTATAGGATCAAGAGAACAAAAAAATTCTAAATTAGGTTACACATGGGGAAGTATTGATGCCCCCTAGGTGATCAAATTTTCAAGGAAATGTTTGTGAAATCAAATTGACCTTCAATGTTTAGAAATATGGTTTCTTTAATGATTATATTCACTTCCTATTTTTGTTTTGTTTTTTATTATCTTTATGTGAAGGAGTTTTTTTATCGATATAGGACCTTTAGTATGTGGTTAGGATACTTCAAAATAATTCAATGAGCATTGATGCGTGAGATCCATAGAGGTTTCATCCTAATATTGAGAAAGAACTATTCATAAAAAGTCAGTTATCCATGGTTACAAAAGAGAACCTAACTACCCCTAGATCATTTAATGCCTAATTAACACATATGAAACTAGTACATGAGGCATAATAATCTCTATAGATTGAAACATAATGGATTACATCATTCTATCAATTTATGTGGCTTCCCCAAGAATATTTAAACCTCTAATTTAGGAGAATAATGTAATGATCAATCCCAACCACATTAATATGATCCAAAACTTTGGGAAATTTATTAGTTTATAAAATTATTATCTCCAATGGAACCACTCTAATTTCCAATAGATTTGTGTTACTATTTGATATACTAATGTTTTCTAAAATGAAATTTAGTTGTGGGTGTTCCCATTTTCTCTATAGTAATAAGTAAAGTACTGATAAAAAATCCATAACCTAGGATTAATTAATAATGGGATTAACTTGAAAATAATTTTCTTGAAAAGTATTTAATGATTTCGTGTACATAAAAACATCAAAAATGTCACCTAAATAGATTGAAAATATTCTTCGGAGGAATTTGAAATATTTACTAAATTTATATGGATAATTTTACACTATGGTATTAATTCATAGCTTTAGATAAAATTATTCTAATATGAGTTGCAACCCACTGATCTAGTAGTTGTTGATTCCATAGAAGACGAAGGCCTTATGTGTTGTAAATGTGGGTTATTTGGACCCAACTTGATAAGTAATTTTCAATTACCAAATAATTTATTCATATATTTATTCATAATTTATAATTACCATTATAATTTTGACCCTTAAATGTATACTTTTTACATGGTAAGGTCCTTATATTATTTTTCATATCAATTGGTTATAGCAGTTCCATAATGTATTAAGAACCTTGAGATATTGTCACATTAATCTTAAACATATGCCCTATGAGAAAGATTCATCATTATAATTGGACATAGATAATGTATAATGATTATTTTTGCGTGTCAAATATTAATTGAGACTTCTCATGATTAATTTCTCACTTTGTGATCTTAAGTAGAGTAGGTCGTGTCAACTGACCCACCAAAAGAAACACCACATGTTTTGGGTGTCATTGGTAGTTCCTATCTATTAAAACATCTATTGGTATCTTTACATGAGCTCATTATCAGGTTGTATCATTTTCTTAAGTACATTATTTCATGATTAAAAATATAGAATTAATTTCATAGTGAGTTATATTGTGTTGGGTGCATCATTGGTTATATGGAATTAATTGAATGATGAAGACAATTTTTGTTGCTTCTAAAAGGATGAGATGACTCCAAAAAATTTCACTAGGATTATAGTAAATTTATTAAATCCATGGATATGGAGATTAAAATTAAGTCTATCAAGTAAGGTCATGGAAAAATAATGTAAAAAATAATTATTTCATAAATATATTTCCTAATTTATGAGATATCATGAGGCAATGAGATTATATTTTATATTATTTGTTTATAGGTAGTTTTCAATAATAATAACAAACCATATCTCTTTTGGGACTATTATGGGTTTCTATACCCCACTAATAGTTTTTTAGTTTCACTCATAACTATTTATATATGTTCTTATAGGTCCAAAAAGAAGTGTATTCAGATGAATGTCCAATTATTGTGAATTGGATTTTTTGACATGGTGGGCCTCACAGTGGTGGCTGGGTAATGTCCAGGTTTGTACAATGGTAAACGAAATAAATGAATTCAATATTAATTGATTTTAGAATAATGACCATTGAATTTATTTACTTATTATATTCATTGTTTTTCAAGTAATATAATGAAAAATATTTTCCAAACAAATATTTAATATTTAATATTCATGGTTTGTTTAATATTTATATAATATTTGAGTCAAGTTAATAACTCTAAAATTATCATGCCGTATAGTTTTATTATTAAATGTAAGTGATAAATTACTTATGATCATTGTGGAATGTTTACAAGGTTATAAGTATCATTTTTGGTGTTAAATGAAGGGTTAACTTATTAAATGGATTAAGTGAAATTTTAATATATTTAACCTATTTATATAATAATTTTAAAATCCCAAAATGTGAGGGAGAATTATTTTCATGAATTCTCACTCCTATCCCCCCTCTCTCAAGACCTATAGAGATGAAATAAAGTGTAGATCATAGATCACTCAATACAAGTTCAAGAATCATTAGTTTTATCTTCTGTAATAATAATTATGCCAAAGATACTCTGATTATAAGTACTAGAACATAGATTTCATTTTCCATTAATCGGCGAAGCTTCTCGAATTCATGTAGATGATCTAGAGGGTTCTGGATTTATTTCCCTCAAGTGATGACCACTGAAAATGATAGAAACATGTTTCTTATGGGAATTTAATGAGGTGGTATTTCTATTTAATTTTTGTTTTAAATTCATACTTATTAGTTAAATTTCACAAGATCCATGGATAAATCTATGATCAATTGTATCAGATTTGATGTTTCGACACAAATCCCAACATGAAAATTCTAAATCACATTTTTTACTCTTTCACAATACCTAGTGTTCCTAAAATTGGTATCATAGAAAGGTGTTAATTTAATTTAATTCAATTAAAAATTAAATTTTCATTTATTCTAAAAGAGCGCACCATTGTAGTATCACTTTTATAAATTGTGCATCAATCAAAGATCAGATGACCATGTTTTGGTGATCCGAATATATAAATTATAATTTTTGACGTTTGAAACCAATAATGGATATATATTTTTATATAAATTTCACAATTTTTTGATTATATCACTGATGATTGGCTCCTTCATGTCATAATCAATAGCCGAAATCCTACCCATGTAGAACCTATCAAGTTGTGCAGTGGTTCTAGGGAATTCCGAGTTAATGAAAAAATATTTTTTAAATGAATTTTTATAGACACACACACACAGAGATACATATATATATATTGTATGAGTTTCTTAAGAGCAGTGGAAATACATCCATGCAACATTGTTTTAAAAAATCATCCTTAAATTCTATTATTTTGAGCAAAAAAATTAAAAAAATTAGTTGAATAATGGGACCCCTAAATGGGAAAATTGAGCCCCCTCCATTTTAGGGGGGAGAAAATATCATACAAAGTGGCGCTACTCTAAAAAGAAGTTATTTTTTGGGGGTAACTAAACTATCTCCCTTTCCTCAAATGGAATCCCCCCCACTACCCATTTGGTGGGTGGAAACCCCTAAGTAAATATAATATATTTAAAGTAATATTTTATTATTTCTCAAACAGGTTAGGGAACAAACCCATTATTAATAAATAAAATGAAAAATAGAGATCCCTATTGAATAGGGTTAAGAGAGAACCCATTACATTCCTGAAGACCAGATGAAAATAACCATACATTTGAGTAGATAAATACCAATGGTACAAATCCCAATACATGTAAAACCCCTAATCCCTAATCAACACGTATGTCACCACCTTGAATTCTATTTTATCATGCCACATATAGATCTGCCCCATCATTAAGGACATCGACAACCGAACCTCACAACCCATGATTTGTCGTCACTCCCGAGCCATCATCAATCATACTCCCTAAAGATGAACATCAAGATCTTGACCTCACTAAACCATTAAAATCTATATCACATGAAGAACATGCCCAGATTTCCACCATAGCTAGCCAATCAAGGCTTCACCGTCCACTATATCTAGATCTGATGAACTAGGATCTCACACCATGAGCTAATACCTCCTTTCACATATCTGAATACCAAACCTCTAGTGTGGCCGCCTGAGATAGATGACACTGCCTCTTGAACATTGTTGATGCAGTTATTCTTCTCGAGTAGCTGCACTAAGGCATCATCATGATCCTCCATCACTTGCTGCTATGAAGAGATCAAGGCCACTCGATGATAGATCTGTCTAAATCAAAACAGAAATCCTCACCAAATACAGCCATGGAAATGATCACTTTAGTATTATTCTTTAAAAAAAATGTAAATTGGTATCCCATGGGAGGTGTATTCCACCCTTCCCATGAATAAAGAGCATAGTTCCACACATAGCATCGACATGCCACCACTACCAAGTAGGCCCAACTCTAGGTAGGCTAAGTGAGAGTTTAGATGAACTATTCACCCTTTTAGGTATTTCCCCACAATCCAAAACCCATTCTAAGGTGTTTAAAAACTATTGAGAGACTGAAAAAATATAGAAAAATTCCAAAAATATTTATAAAAAAATTTGGAAATAATTGATAATATTTTAGTAACGTGTGATAAATGAATTTTGAATTTAAATTAAATTTATTCTATTTTAATTCTTTAGAAAAACCCTCAAGATAAATGCATAAAAATTTTAATTTATATATTCACTTTTAATATGCACCAACTGAACATGATTCATAGACATACCAATATATTAATATTATTGTCATATGTATTCATAAATTATTCCAATGCAAGGTTTGTAATAATTGTTTAATAAATGACGATACATGTATAATCTTTTGTGTCATTATATGTAAAGGGTGTAATTTCCTAGATATAATTTATTTGTCTATATTTACCATTCCTAATATACCCATTACTATGTGATATTATTGTTTAACAATGATAAGGTTGAAAAGTGACGTAGGTCACAACAATATTTGGTGACATTCTAGACAAGGGTTTAGCACACTGGATGGGTGATTGGTGAAACTCAAGTTGCATGCATTGCAACTCAAGGGTTTTCCTCTAAGGTCTAGGTTGATCCATTATTTTTTCATTGGATCAAAAATTAGTATACGATCATGGTCAAAAAAAATTTTATGCATGGATTATTATTTTACGTATGGGTAGTTTGTATACACAATCACATAAAACAATAAGTGATCAAGCATAGAAAAAATGAACATGAAAAGTGAATGTTTTTTATATTTATAACATTGTAAATATGTGGGTGGAACCACACCAAATAATAAAGTATAAATATAAATAGATTACATTTTATGAGAACAATAAAACCCCTCATTAAAATATTAAGTCATAATGGATTCCATCACCTAATTTTGAACAAAATTGATTATAAGAGTAGATTTTCATCCCTAGTTTAGGATGAACCCTAAAATTGGGGAGTTATTATTTGAGAAATGGGTCAATTTAACTATAGTTGATAGTAAATAAATATCCAAAAAATGATTTTTAAATCATTAGAGGTAAAGTGTGGAGAAATTCAACATTATCATTTTCAATAGATGAGACTTCACACAACATATCAACGATCTGCAAGTCAATTTGGTTGGATAGATAAAATCATACCATGAGACTCTAGGAGAAGTGATGGAGCCATATCTTGTAATATAAGGAGATTTTACAAGGATATGTAGCACTAATATAATCACGATATGGATTATTTTGAATCTAGTGGTTGGGGGATACTATAATTTTATAAAATAGTGGGAGATATTTAAGATAATCTATAATGTATAAGGATTGATAATCAAGATAAAAGTACTATTTATTTTCAAAAAAAGACTTGTAATACCACTAGTTTACTAAAATAAATTATGGACCTATAATATATCCTAAACAACATGAATATCCATGTGTAATACAGAAACTATAATAAAGTACTATGATGTGAATGGAAATTCTATCTGTTGGAGTCTCCACTACCCATTGAGCCACCTCAATAAGAGAGGGTGAAATGAAATCCTATAGGAGACACATGTATAATGAATTTTATGTTTACACCATTATTTTATCATTAATTTCCAATGATGTGTGGAAGAAGAAACGTTAATACATGGATGGTTTCACATGTTGTCCCATCTCCAAAACATTTGTGTGGAGAAAGAAAAGTTAGAAATGAATGAGTTGATGATTACTTTGAACAAATTTAAATTGAAATATGTATCATTATAATTTAATACATTCCTTTATAATATCATTATCTCCCAATTACTCCAATTTTATTTAATATTACATAAAAAGACTAATATGGAGAAAAATTATTCATTTCCTTTTGGGTAAGGATCTTTGAACCATATAAGAACTTAATGAAAAATTAATATTTTGTTATTAAGATTATAAATTTTAATTAAAATAAGTTAATAATAATAGAATGTGTGAAACCAATGGAATATTTTCAACATCCTTTAATGAAAATATAAATTTATTCATACCTGAAGATATTTACTTTTATTGTCTTGTGATATGTCTATGTAAGATAAAATGAAATTAATTATGTTTTAAGTAAGTAGAGGCTTCAAATTAGTGTATTCTTATCATAGTATATGATGTTTCAATTTTACTTATTAGGTGTTATATGTTGAACATGATTCTCAAATTTGTATCCATGTACAATAATAAATTTAGTAAAAAAAATGTTATAATAAGTAATTTGAATTCTCAAAGTTTATGAGAAATTGTGATTCCTATATTAGATTTGAAAAGTACATAACTTCTAATTTCCATGATTAATGATTCTATGTTAAACATTTAATGTTTTTTACCAGAACAATATCTCACATTCCTATTGGACACAGGTAGGCATTATTCCATGTTGGAATCAATATTGTTTTTTGGTACTATTTACTCAAATGAATGTTTATAATTCTTGTATCATTGAAAATATCTAAACATAAAATGTATGACATAAATAACCTATTTGTGGAGATATGTTTCTTTTCTAGAAATAAATAAAGTAGTTTTCAAGGATATACATATTATGGATTTATACTCTTTTCATCTAAAACCATATGTATTATTGAAACATTTACTTATCTAGTTTTGTAAAAATAAACCATTATAAATAATGATAATAAAAAAATATTTCTGAATTTGTTTATATAGAGAGAATAAACAATCCCAAGAAGAAGCAAGAGGTAAATTTTTATACTTCATCAGATTCCTTTAAGAGTTTTAAGTAATATTAAAGTGATGTAATGAAAATTCTTTTCTATAATATATGAGTTGCTTCAGGCCTATAATCTAAATAATATCTTAACCAATAATTCCTTGATTGTGAAAATGTATATTTGATTAAATTCGAAACTCACATTTTCTTATAATCCTCAGAACTATGATATTGGTAAAATGAGGGTCAATGATGAGTTTTACATGCATAATTTTATAATTTAAATATAGCATGGATTTATTCTTAATTTTACATTTAATTTTACACACCAGATCTATTATGTTATAAAAAGGAGAATCAATTATGAGGCTTATAAGACAAGTACTATATTCCATTATGTTTTGAGTTGTGCTTCACAAATATTGGTGTTGACCCATAACAATGTTCCAACTGTAATGAAAATTGGTAATAATATGAGTTATAATATGAATAAATAAAATTATATCATGCACCATATGTTTAGATATAAATATTTGTTTAGGGATAAGTTAGTAACGAAATATGCATCATGAATAACACAATGTCATTCTTTAGTAATTATCCTAAAGGTATCTAGGTATATGACATAAATCTCTAATATAAAAAAATTATATTCAATAGATATATATAATTTCTATAAAAGGGTTCAGATCTCTATTTGAGATAGTTACAGTAAGATTTACATAGGATAAGTCGATGGTAGATATCCTCAACTAGTTGGTATAGGATGAAGTTTCTCAAGATATCATGGAAAATGAATGTTTTAGATACACATACTATATAAGAAAAATAAAACCAAGTGATATTGATTCATATTCACTATAGTGGGTGATATAATATTTGATAATAATAATTAATCCTATAAGAAAGTGGAAAATGGAAAAATAATTTGGTAGAAAAATGTATATAAATTCTAGAAAATAGATTCCTTGTACCAAAATATAGTATGTATTTTTGTTGTATCTATAATTAATGAAAATCCATTAGTTGGTATTCAATAGAAAATATAAATGTGTGGTACAAGTGTGGTACCAATAAGCTTTTATTGGACCAACTTATCATTCTTTAATCCATTTTGAATTCCAATTATCATATAAAATTTCTATTATCATTAAATTGTGAATTAGATGTCAAGTCCACCATTATTAGAATGTGCCTATACCACACGACAAGAAAGGGTTAGTGAAACCATATATTTCCGCTATGGTATTAATGTTATAAAGTTACATTTATTTATTTTTGTAGGAATTTTGATTATATAGTGTTAATTTGGAATGAAAGTGTACCAGGTGTCTATAATATTATAGTGTGAGTTCCATGGTTTTTATGTAAAATATGTTGATATCATATGGAAAATTGTTATTAGTCTTATAGTTATAAAATATTGTGTATAAATAAAATCACTAATGATTGACATAAAGTAGAAACCCATGTTCTAGGGAGTAATATTTAATTTGGTTGATCTATGGTTTTCTAGGAAAAATTTAACATGTATATATATATACTCATAATGTATTTCACCATTTCAAGAGATAATTTGTCCATTATAATATGTGATAAATGTATCAAAGAAGATATTTATGAGATACAGTAGGAGACTGAAATGGTTGGTAAACTTTTATCTGCACCTTTAATAAATATATTGCATATTTCATGTTATGTACTTGGTATTTCAAATATATACCTTATGATTAGATAATATCAGTTAAATCTTGGAGAAATATATGGGTAGAAGTTAGAACTGTCCAATTGTACTTAAAAGTGCAAGGGATATATACTTGGTACTTTAAAATAAAGGGACACTTGTTATAATTGGAAAAATATAGTTTTCTTATGGATAAATATGAACTAATATTGAATACAAGGAAAGGAAATGAGTAAAATAATATTATCCAATCTACCGGTATCCATATCAACAAATATTGAATACATTGAGGCATATCGTGCTGCTAGTGAAGCATAAAATATGAAAAAAATTGTTCTGGTTCTTATAATTTTACTTTTGGAACAAACCATAATTCCACAATTATGAAAGAGGAAAAAAGGTTATACTCTGTGATATCAAACCTTAGAAAGATATACTCTAGGAGGTGAATTCATATATAATTGAGTATCCATGCAGGAATACATGGAAATACCAACAACTAAAGATATAACTTGGCATATACATGATCTTAACAAGTGATATACAACAAATTGATTATTAGAAAGTTATCTCTAGTTCATGTGGGGGTGTTGTAAAAGTGGGTTCCCTAGAGGCGACATTAAAAATAATTTCTATTACCAAATCATGTATACATAGAGTTATGGATGATGTATAATTAATATAATAATCTCAACACTACTACATCAACTATTTACTTGGTAATTTCCTTAGATTAATTTTCATTTCAATGGGTTATAGAAGTTCACATGTATAATGAGAACATCATGATAATAAGAAATTAATACTAAACATGTGTCTTATAGTATAAATACATAATAATAACTGTACATATATAATTTTTGAATGTAAGGATTTAGGGGATCATAGGAATTAATAATTCTTCTCATGAAGTTTGTTCTTGGTGATCTCATGTAGAGAAGATCATAAGGTACGGACTGAGAATTAGAACACCACATGTTTTCGGTGTCTTTTGTAGTTCCTATATATGATCTTTTGTATTGGTTACTCAAATTGAAACTATTATTTATGTATATCATTTTACTATGCAATTTTATACAAGATGAAAATCATGGTATTTATTTCATGGTGAGGCACCTTTATTTTTGTGTGTCATTAGTGATATACCATTGATTTAATGATTAAGAATGTTTTTAGCACTTTGTAAAGGATGCGATGTTATGGGATAAGTTAACCAGAATGGTAGAACATTTATTAAATTCATGGATATGGTGATTAAATGTAATTTTACTTATTAAGTTAATGAATAAATAAATAAAGAAATGATGATGAGATGAAGTGTGCATCCTACTTTATAAGATGTCACAAGAAAAAGAGATTATTTTAAAGGACATGTTGTCATATCAGGTTTCTATAGCTATGAATAACCCTTATATTCATAGAGTCCTTGATTGGTTAATAAACTCTACTCTTGGACAATGAGTATCACTCAATGTTATTGAGATAAGGTCCTAGAGGGTCACACAGAAAATTTATTCTATAACTTGGTCAATTATAGTGAATTAGTGTTTAAAACGTGGTGGGTCTCATGATGGTGGTCAGGTAATGTTCATGTTTATATTATCACTAAGGAAATAAATTATCTATTTATTTTTCATGTTTAGAATAATAACCACTGAATTTATTTATGTATTATATTCATAGGTTATTCCAGAATATAAGTAAAAACAGATTTCAATTGATATTAAATATTTAATGATTATGGTTAATTTAAAATTTATTAGAGACCCAAGTTGAATCAATGACTTGAAATTTATTACAATTAAGTGACAAATTACTTATGATCGTTATGAGAGGTTTGTAAATTTATGATTTTTATTTCGACCATTAAATAAAGGGTTGACTTATTTAAGGGATTTAGTGCAATTTTAATAAGTTTAACTTAAGTGAATAATCATTTTAAAGACCCAATATTTTAGGGATAAGGGTTTGATCGAATTATCTCTCCCCCACACCACTTATTTACTAGAGAGATAAATAAAAGTTACGATCATTGATTGCTTGATCCAAGTTTAGAAATTTTTAGTTTGATCTCTCAAGATCATAACGACATCAAAGAGCCTATAATTCACTATTCTACCACATAGATTTAATTGGTTAATGATCTATCAAGAGTCGGGAAAAATTATGGATGATCTAGAGGATTCATGGTTTAGTTTGTCAGAATAATGATGGATAATGATGAGTGAAACATGTTTCCGATCAAAATAGACATGGTGAAATTTGAATTAAATTTTTAATTTTTAATTATTCAATATTAATTAAATTACACATGATATATAGATGAATCTAGAATAAGATATATCAAATTTCATGATTCAAAAAACTTCAGACCCAAAAAATTTAAATTAAAATATTTCATGTTTGTGGAGTACCTAGAGTTCCATCTTTAATATGTAGACGTCAGTGGTTGGTAATGATATTATTAATGAGATTTCAGAAAATTTTAGGGTTTCAAAAAATATTCCAACCCTTGTCTTTATTACACATTAATTCATTATTTATTACATAAAGGTACACATAACAGAACATAGAAGATTTTTAAGTGTATTATCTTTAAGAAGTAGGTACATGACATAACATTTTGAACATGGGTTACAACAATATTATTTAAATCTTCTGTAACATGCTCTTAGAAATCAATGATCTTCTAAATCTACATTGGATAACATGGATATGTACATAAGAAAGGGGTGACCTATAAATCCCAATAAGTGAATAAACAAAGAATAATATGAATTATTGTATGCTACAAAATAATAATTTCAATGAGACATAAAATGGGTGATAATAAAAAAACACTAACTATAAGGAATGGTATGTCGTGGTACCATAAAGGCTACATGGGAAATGTGGAAACCAAATTTAAAAAGACATCATAAACATAGGTCAAGGCTAACCACAAGGATATAATAACATGGTAGATAAAGTTCTATAATTTTTTATATTCAATACCTAATCTATTCCATTATCACTCATGAGACTAAAACATAACCCAATTCATTGGAGTTCTATGTAATTTTGGGAACACCCTTCACTTTCATATCATGCACATGCATATGTATTCCATATAAATCATTCTACATGGAAAACTATTTCATAAAATTTAATTCCCTTATCATGGAATGTTTAATAAATACATGGAAGTCAAAAAAAATATAATTATATGTATCTTTAGGTTAATACCCTTCTATGTAAATAGTGATGGTATTCACAATAAAAAGAAATTGGGAGGGAAATATCACAGTGAAATTTCAGTAGCATAATAGAAGTACTTACAGATTCAAAAAATGGTTTGATGAGATTTAAAGGGGTATATATTATTTTGTACATAAAATGGGATGTAATAGTGATAAGTACAAACATATCCTAACATTAGTAATTGAAAATAAAAGGTATAAAATGAAGAATATACATCAATAAAAAGGAGAAGGAAAGGATCCCTTGCTAAATTTTGTTATAGTAACTGCATTGGTAAATGTTATAATGACATGGGATAAATTATATATCATTATTAAGAAATAAATTTTATATTATAGTGATATGTATAATGTCATTACTACCTAACCAGAAGATATTTAAATACTAAATACAAATAAAGTTCTTGAATTAAAAAGAGAGAGAGGTTCCTTACCTTGAGAGGGTGACTCCAAAAACATAATAAGAGATTATTGAGACCTTAGAAGAACCCTAAAAGGAATCTAGAGAATTGAGGTCATAGTATTTACATTATTAAAGGTTTTTAGAGAATATTAAGGGGTTATTGGTTGTTTTTATATAGGAAAATATAGGATTGTTTTTTTTCCAAACATTTGTCTTGGACTCAATGTAATAAAATAATATAATAATAAAAACAAAAAACCTTACCATGGATTAATACAAATTAGTTTTACCAAATAGTATTGGTTGAAATTTTTTTATGATTAAAAGGGACTAACTCACTAAAATATCTCCCTTGGTGATTGGGAACTGAGTCATGTTCATAAAGAAATGACTTTAAAACCTTAATATATAATATAGGTTTTGGAGTATTCATAATTAAATTATAAAATTAATAAAATGACCTTGAAATAACATTATTTTAAAGGGGAAACATATATTTGATCTTTTATAAACCTTATTTAATTTATTAAATAATTTTTAAGTCATTATGTTTTCATAATAAACATTATATATTTATATTGTATTTAATTTTTAACTAAAAATTAGACTGTCTCAAAAAATTATGAAAAATTAACCATTAGATAATTTCGATGTTATGATTCCATATATAATATTTATTTTATTTCAATAAATTTCTAAATATGTGAATATTTATTTATAAAACCAAAATCGTCCTTTATTGAGAAATTTTTCACTTTTTGACAGTAATAGTTTTTGAAGACTTATAAAAATTATTTATAACTTTGTGAAATTATATTATCAAAAATAATTAATAAATATTATATAATAATAATATTTTATTTCAAAAATTCATTAATTGAATAAAAATAATTTCTTTATTGAAATTATATATTTCAAAGACTTATAATTTTTTTGTTTATCGCATCAAACTAGAAATAATTTATAAAATAAAAATAATTAGTAAAAAATATGAATTATTATAAGCACCATGGGTGCCACCTAGTGGTAATTACCTAAGGTGGTTTTATGGTGGGTCTCAGTTTTGAGCATCCCCACCCTCATTTAGTTAATATTTTCATTTGTTTCCCCCTTCCCAGACTATTATGAAAATACATTATTATATTGAAAATAAAATATATATATATATATATATATTCATATTATTAGGGTCTTGATACATATCCCATTATTACTCTATCAAAATCAAAAAAGGAATTTGTGTAATGGTGAGATTGTCCTAGGGTGGTTTAGTGTAAATGGTTTGGGTAGTGATCTTGATGACCTTGATCTTCACCCATAAATGATTTCACTAATTATTTAGTTAATGGATCTCATCTTTGTATTGATCAAGAGAAAATACCAATGATGGAATCTCCCTTAAAATCTCTGATAAATGGGATTTATAGTTTTTGACGCTACTATTTGAGGTCATCACTTCCTTTATCTGTAAAAATTGGATTTATCAAAACTATTTATTTTTACTAATCATATTGTCATTGTTCAATAGTTATAAAGTTTAAATGCCTTTTAAATAAAACAGAATTTAATAAAACTAAGTGTATTCATGAGTTTTCTATAACCATAATATGTAATTTAATTCAATCACAAAAAGAATTTTATTTTTAAACATTTGAGTCATTACAATCATCCCCCCTTCAAAAATTTCACCCTCAAGATTTTCATTTCACACACTAAAACATATGATGGTAGTTTTATTTTATAATCTCTTCTATTTCCCACATTGATTCTTCAAACTTGTGGTTTCTCTATATCACTTTGAATAGGTGTATTGTCTTATTTCGTGGAATTTTTTCTCTATATTTTCTTATCTTCACCAGTTTCTCCTACCACGGAGGATCATTCTCTAGTGGTACCACCTTACGATTCAGTACATGTAGGTGGTATGGTATGTAATTCCTCAATTGGGATATAAGGAACACATCGTTTACTTAATATAGTCAAGGTGGGAGTATTAGATTATAGGCCACCACTCTTATGTGATCAAGGTTCTCAAAGGTACCAATGTATCTTGGACTAAGATTTCCCTTCTTTCAACATGTCGTGAATTTTTTTACAAAGAGCTATATAGAGAAATACATTATCTATAATATCAAACTCTAGGTATATTTGATGATTGAAAAAATAACTTTTTTACTCTGATCATCCCAGATGTACTACTGAATGGTCATGACATTTCCCACCATTTCCTATTCCATTTTAGGACCCGAAGAGTTTGCATTCACCAGCTTCGTCCCAGCCTGAATGTGTCATGCATCTATTACCATTAATTACTTCATAGTGATCTATTTGGATTAATTAGTGTAAACTATTATAGTATGATAATTTAAATAGAATAATATATTAATCCCATCCTCCTTTTAAATCAATTTATCTTTCTCTCAACATTTCCTCAAGTGTTTAAATCATCCAATCTGATTGGCCATCTGTCCGGGGGTGGTAATTAATGCATAAGTTCAACTCAAAATTTATAAAATGTTAGAGACACTTTCAGAACATGGATTTAATATTGTATCTCAATAAAATACAATAAATAATGGTGTTATATATTTCCTCACAACCTCTCCAATGTATATCCTTAGAAGTTGATTGAGTGAGAAGTCTACTCAAATTGCAATTAAGTGAGAATTATTTTTAAGACAATCCACCAAAACACATATGTCATTATTTCTTATTGATGTATTTATAAGACCAGTGACAAAGTATATGGTTATGTTTTATCATTTCCATGTAGTTATGGGCAGTCTTTGCATCATCCCCTTAATTTCCTTTGTTGTATTGTCCCAACAATGGTGCTTTATAATATCTTGATACATATTCTACATTAATGGGTGGAGAATTTAAATCTATGTGAATCGTTCAATAAATCTTTATTTAACAGTAGATTTTATGGTACACATAGTCCTGAACCAATTTTTAAAACTCCATCATTTAAACTCTGAGGATTTCTCTTTTATTATAGATTCCCCATTCTTTTAAATTTCCACCTAATTTCTTTGATAATCATTTATCTTCTATGGAATGTATGGTTGATAAATCATTTGTGAAAGTATTAGTGATTTCCCTTATTTTATTATTCTCATGTTAAAAATTTTAAAGTATAAGAATATCAAATCCTTATCAATTCACATCATTGATAAAATTGTTGGATCCTTTCTTCTTAGAGCATCTTATGTTTTATTTTATTTCTCAGGATGATAGCGGATTAAGAAGTCATGGTCCTTAATCAGATCTAACCATGTTAATATATTCATATTCAGTTATTTCTGTGTGAATACATTTATTAGGATCTTATGATTAGTATATATTTCACACATCTCTCTGAAGAGATAATGCCACCATATTTTTAATGTGAATATTACAATAACCATCTCCAGATCATGTTTCTGGTAGTTCTATTCATAAAATATCAATTTTATTGAGGCTTTGGATATCAATTTTTCATTCTACATTAGTACATATACCAAGCCCTTTATTGAAGAATCACTATATATAATGAAAATTTCCCCACTTATGGTTAATGTAAGTACACATTCAACGATAAGCCGTTTTCTCAACTCCTCGCATCTCTCTTCACATCTTTTATTCCAAAACAACTTGACTCCCTTCTATGTTATCTTACATAGAGGGTTTCATAATAATGATAAATTTCCCAAAAATCAATTATAATACCCATGTAACCCATGTAACCCAAGGAAACTATATATTTATATCACATATGTTGGACACATCAATATTTTAATTAATTTTACCTTTTAAGGGTTTATAGATATCCCATTACTTGTGATAATATTTCTAATGAACGGCACTTTGTTCAAATAGAACTCAAATTTTCTATAAATTTCAAAAATATTCTCCCTTTTAATTTTTTTAGAACAATTATTAGATGATCCTCATGATCCTCCATACTTATGGAGTATATTATAATATCATCTATAAATACTATCAAAAAATTTCAGGTTAATCTTTAAAGACTCCTTTCATCATGTACATAAATATTGCTGGAGAATTGATGAGTCTGAATGGAATTACTATGAACTCATAGATCCCATCCCTTGTAATGAAATTATCCTTGGGAAAATCCACTTTCTTTACTCTTACATGATAACATCCCGAACAAAGATCCACCTTGGATAAGTATTCATATCCACATAACTGATCTAATAATTCATAAATCCATGGAATATAAAACTTTTAATTTATCATGATCTTTTTAGCTCATGATAATCAAGGAAAAGGTTCATCTACCCATTAATCTAATTGATTAATAGTACTAGTACACCCCATTGGGAAGAACATTGGAATTTGAACTCTTTACCTAGATTATCCTATAATTGTTTCTTCATATCTTCATTTTCCACAATATCCATTCTATATGGATTCTTAGATATTGGAAAATCCCCAATTATAATCTTGATGGAAAATTGAACCTATAAACTAGGAGGAAGACCATATAATTCATTATGAAACACTTCAACATATTCTTACAAAATATTTATATCTTCATGGATGATATTTTCATTGGACACAATCATATGAGCTAGTTATGTTTCCTCCTAGGGAAATAATACCCATGCTTGAGATGTTGGTTCTAAAGAAGATTCATCCTCCCATTTTAAATTGTATAAAATCATATGAAGATTCATGATATTGAAAGTGATTTTCTACCCATGGAAAGATATTTTGGATCAATGTAATTAAATCCAATCCATACCCAAAATTGTATCAAATTCCACTAAAGGGATTATCACAAGGTTTCATGGGAATTTCACCCCACATAATTTTATTGGGGAGGATTTATATACTTGAGATTAAATCGTTTTTCCAATTTCAATTTTCACTAATAAGACTAATTCCATGGTTTGTGGTGGTGTTTGAATAGTTCTAATTAACATTCATGATAAAAATGATGGCATAGAACTACAATCAATTTTTTTTTCTATTCTGGAATAAATAAAAAGCATACCTTTCACCACTAAAATTTCGGTATCATCCTCAGTTGTGTTATTGTAATAATCTATAAATTGATTAATTGGAGGTTTTTAGAATTTATTTTCTCTGACCACCCTTGTCTTAGTAAATTTCTTTGAAAATAATACATTTTCCATGCAATTGCCACATTGGGAACAATATTAAGGGTTGAATGCAGTATTTAGATAATCCACTAAATTAGTCAGTTTCTCCCATAATCAATCTATAACTAGGGACCCTTCATTACCACACCAAAATCATTTCCTTATCCCATTCAAAAAAATTCTAGGGTTCTTATTTCCACACTTTTGGAAAGCCTGGTGATTAAATTTCTTACCAAAATTTAATCTCTCCATCGTACAACTAGAATAATGATGTACTTCTCGCTTCTTATCCTTGTGATACACTTGAGACTCCTTGATATCCATTTAAAATATAAGGGGACATAGGACAAATTTTTCATAGAAATCAATGTCTCAAATCACCAGGGTTTTTTTAAATACTTTGATGTATCCCACCAAAGAAGTGGTGAAATTTGTATTTGGGGGTAATGAATAATCCGAAGGAATATTGTGAATGTATTGTGGTGTTTTCCTTGTATTACCCCAATGGATTTATCACATTTTTTTGAGGAAAAGTAAACCCATTTCCATTTTATGCTGTAGAGTGTGAGGAAAATAAATGTTGAAAATCATTTTTTGGAATTCCATCCACCACATCACTTCGATATCTTCCTAAAACTTTTTATCCTTGATAAATGTACACCAATGAGCATATTATCCTTCAATATGATAAATATCAAGTATGAACTTCCCATTATTGTAACATTAATGGATTGAAAATATCTTCTCAATGGAGTTAATCCACTACTCCATGATTAAGGGATCAGATGATCCATTGAATGTTAAAGGAATTTTTTCTCATAAAGGCCTCAATTTCATCTTGTTGTTTTTTATGGGGTTTCAGAATTCCACCTAATTTAGAGTTATATTCTGAACCTAATTCAAATGATAGAGTATCATTACAAATTTATTGATTTCTTATCCCATCAACTTGGTCATCTCATTTGGGAAGCCATCACATTTCCCTGCTCATTGGTTGTTTAATCAGTTCCTTTTATTTTGAATCATTGGATAGAATAAAGGTAAAATTAGGATTGATTAATTTTAATCTATAAACACATACGTAGGAATACGATAACATTAAAGGGAAAATATATAGATTATATTTATTTTCTTAACTTAAAAATATATAGGGTTCAATTTATGTTATCTGTTATCTATTTCCTAACATAGAATCATATGATATTTTTTCCCATAATAATGGTTTATAATGAACTTGTGGATTTACTATATCATATCCACTAGAAGTGACAAACCAAGGATATATAAAGGATCGTTTTCATTAACCAATTCTATATTGAGTCTATCTCAATGCGGGGTTTTCAGGTCTTAACCTTATGTAAATTGTTTTGGTGCCACATTCACTTATAGTATCTAGATAGGTTTATTATTTCATGGAAACCAATTAATCTAGAATTTAAAAAAAAATTGGGATGTCTTATTATGTTTTGTCTTTTACCTAAGGATTTTTATAGAGTTTTTAAATCATAAACCTAAAAATCACTCCACCTCCATTTGATACCAACTATGGAAACACTTATATTTATTACACATTATTTCATCATTTATTACATTATGGTGCAAATAATAAAACCCATTATATCATTAACTATAAGGTATTTCAGAGATAGGTATATAAAATTACATCTTGAACATAGGATATAACAATTTTTTTGAAGAAATCCTTAATATTATCTTAGAAATAATCAAACTTCTAAAACTACATAGGTTAACCTGGGGATATACATAAGCAAAGGGTGAGCTATAAATCCTTGTACTGATTAAATAAAGAAAAACATGTAAAAAGTAGTTCATATTAGCAAACATGCACTTCAATGGGATATAAAAGGGTTTATAATCATAGTCAAGAATAATATGGTATGGTATATCATGGTTAAATAAATGGAACATGGGAAATGTGGAAGCAATTTTGAACATGACATCATAAAATTCCTCATGGATAAACATCATTACATGATAACATGAGGAAAAATTATTGTGATTTATTTGTTTCAATCATTGATCAATTTCATGATGTCCCATGAGACTAAAATATTACCAAATTCATTGTAGTGCTTAATAATTTTGGGCGCACCCGTTACTTTCATGTCATGTACATGCATAAGTGTGCCACAGGGATCATTCGACATGGAATAATATTTTATCAAATTTAATTACCATATAATGGAATGTATAATACATACATTTAATTCCAAAATAAAAAATGTATATGTATACCTAGTTTATAACCCTTGAGTGTAAATATCGATGGTATTCATAATACAATGGTTTGAATGGACAATCGTGGTGACATTTCTACAATATAATGACAATACATAAATTTCCATAAAATTTTTTAATGAGTGAAAACGTTTTATATAACCATTTAGAAATAGAATAAAAGGTAATTGTGAGATTTAGTAACATATACCAACATTAGTAATTGAAAAAAAGGCATAAAATGAATAATATACTTAAATGATGAGAAGAAAGAAATGATCCCTTAGTAAATTTTAGCATGGTAACGACATACATAAATTCTATAATGAGAGGGGATAAACAATATCTAATTTTTTTAAAATAAATTTTTATAGTAGATTGATATTTATATGGTCATTAATACATATCCAAATGATATTAAAAATCTATATACAAAAATGGTGCGTGAATTGAAATGAAAAGAGAAAGGTCCCTTACCTTGAGAGGGAGGTTCCAAAAACTTTGGAGGAACTTATTGAGATATTTAAGGAACCATGTGATATCTATATAGAAGTTATGGATGATTTTTAATGTTTTTATAAATTTTTGAGTGAAGAGGATGGGTATATTGGGTGCGATTATATCAGAAAATAGATGAGTTTTTTTTATTATTTCCCAAAAATTTGGTTTGATTCTATAAAATAAAATAATCAGAACCAAAAACATTACAGAGGTCTTTACCATGGATTCTCTCAAATATGAGTGGTTTTCATTATTTTATAATTCCAATTTCCAAAATCATTGAAATATTACCCTTGGTTAGGTGGAAGTGAGTCATGTTCAAAAAGAAATAATTTTTAAATCTTAATTTATAATATAGGTTTTGGATAATTTCTAGAGGATTTATAAAATTAAAAAAATAACATTAAAAATAATATTATTGAAAAAGGTAAACATATATTTTCTATTAGTTACCATTTATATAACGTATTACATATTTTTTGGGTCATTATGACGTCATAAAACACACTATTTATACCGTATTTAATTTTTATCTGAAAATTTGACTGTCTTAAAATATTATGAAAAATTCACCGTGGGATAATTTAAAAATTATGATTCCAAAAATATGATTTATTTTATCAAAATAAAGTTTTGTGTATGTTAATTTTAAATTTTAAAACCAAAATTCATATTTTTTAAGAAATGCTGGGATTTTTAAAAATTAAAATTTTCAAGCCCTCATGAGAATTACTATTGAATTTGTAAAACTATATTATCTACAATAATTAATAGAAACATTAATAACAATATTTTATTAAAATTAAATTTATTTCATAAATTCATAAATTCATCAAACCAAATGTATTAATTGAAATTACATATTACCCAAAAATATAATACATGGTTTATTGAATCAAAGTCAAAATCATTTATAATATAACAATAATAATAATTTAATATAATAATTATTATATTGAACTTAAAATATAAATATTCATATTATTAGGGTATTGATACATATCTATTTATTAAACTATAAAATGTATTGAGGGTAAGGTTCATGATGGTGAGATTTCCATGGGGTGGTCCAGTTTACATGGTTTGGGTCATGATCTCGATGAGCTTGATCTTCTCCCATAAAGAGTTTTGCTCATGATTTTTTATTTCAGGTCTAATATTGGGATTGGTAACGGTAAAATCCCAATTATTCTATATCCATTAGATTATCTAATTAATGGGATTCATAGGGTACAATCCTACTTGTTATGGTCATCAATTCCTTTTTCTTTATCAAATGGATTAATCATAACTCTATATTTAGACAAATTAAATTCTCATTTTTCAATGGCTATATTAACAATGTTTTTAATTAATAATATTCTTTTAGGTCCGGTAGGATATAATAAAACCAAGAAAGTTCATGTGTTTTCAATAAGGACAATATGTTATTTTATTTAATCGAAAGTGAAATTTTATTTAAAAAAATTCTGGTCATTTTAAAAAAGTTATTGAGGACCTCCATGGAGAGGAAAACACCTTATTGAAGAAACTACTCATCCAGTTTCCAAAGTAGAATATGTAACAAAGAATCCTGATAAATTAAAATTCACATCATTGTAAGAACTAATAATGGAATAGATATTGGAGGTCTAATCTTATGAGATGTGAGGTGTCCAACACACAAATCAAGCATGCTGAGAAGGATCAGACAAAAAATAACCACTTGATGGAAATTATTTTATTTATAAAAGAGGATAACAATAGTTTTGGAATAAATGCCCACAAATTTGACCTTTATAGACAAATAAGATGCAAAATAAGGGATGAAATTATCAATAATCTATCCTATATCCTCATTTATAATAAGTCCCACCTATGTACCCACCACAACTACAAGCCACTTAACAATTCAAGCCATTCCAAACTCTAATATTCCTGTATAATTTTCCCTAAAAACATTAACAATTATAGTCCAATCTAAGACAGAAACTCCAATGATCATCCTTAAAAATCTAATCTCCTGAATTTTCTATTAGAATTTATTCACAAGGTGGATCAGTAGATGATGAATCAAGATACTGAATTAAAAAAATTAGCGATCTTCTCTCCCAAACCTTGAGAACATGGTGAAGAATATCTCTTACACACATTCAGATCAACTGTCGTGTATTTTTCTCAGAAACATGGAGACACATGCATGGAAGGAGTCCAAAATAGTGACTTTGATAAGTTGATAAGATTTAGAAGTTACGTGTAACTTTGAGGCAAAAAATAAAGTGGAAAATAATTTTTAATAGAAACATAGGGATGATTAAATTATTGAAATAATGAAAACAATGAGTCTAAAATTAAATCTATACATGCATGAAAACAAAAAATTTAAGAGTAATAATTAAATTAAACATAAAGAGTTCAACTTCAGGATTTACTATAATAAAAAGGATAAAAAATTAATATCATTGGAACCTTATAAACCCCCTTTAATATAATCATAAAGGATGGTGAATGTGAGTGTGGAATATTTTCTTAAAAAATAATTGGATATATTCTGTGGCTCTACATTGAAATTATATTCATGGAATCCATCTCTCAAATTCTATGCATCATAAATTTTTATATATAATTACTATAAAATAAATAAAAAAATGGTTGAATTGGGTTTCCTTTACCATAATGAACAATTCTTAGTAATTTTCTAAAGAAAAATACCATTGAAGATGACACACCCATATAGTTGTTATATGAAATGAACCATTGGTTCATGTAATTTTGTCATGGAATATTATAATTTATATGATATAATAAACCATATGTCAATTAGTGTCTTTATAAGGTAAAAAATAAATTAGATAATGATTATATTAGTATCCTTCCATCTTTATAGTTGATAAGTAATGTTCCCTTGCGGTATTTTGGAGGATTCTATTCTTAAAATTGTAATTTTATATTTGTACCTAATTTTATAATTCTAACATAGAGGAATCACATTTGACTATCATCCTTGGAAGAACCATTCTCTTAACTAGGATGGTGCTAATTTATGTGATTTTTGAAGAAATAATATTTATATTTGGTGGAAATTGTGGTGTTCTTGACATGGTTTAGGTAATAAATTAAAGGGAAATATTTGGTTTACTAGAAAAAATATTTTTATTATTAAAAAAGTTGATGTTACAAATGAGATATCACTATAGATGTTAGATGAAGAAGATAAGGATACGATAATAGATCTCACTTATGATATAGTATCATAAACAATAAGATCCCCATCGATAATAATAAGTTGAAAACAACACCATTGAGACAGTTTGGTGCAGAAACCATTGATATTAGACTCTTTCAATATTTTATCCCATCAATTAACAAGCCACCAACATAGTGATTGAAGCCACATCCAATTACATAGAGGTACTCATTTTTTGGATTAAAGGATGCAATAACAGTTAACACATACTTCACTAAGGAATAAGAGGACTAACTATGTGCTATTTTAAGAAGAAGAAGACATTTAATTACCAGATTAATTGTTAATATCAAATGGAAAATCATTATGGTGTATACCCATATATTATTTCTTAATGATGGAAAAAATCTGATCCATCCACCATAATGGAGACTCACTCCACCTATGAAATAATTCATGAAGAATGATGTTCTTAAAATATTGTATACAAAAATTATTTTCTCTATTTAATGTAGTGAATTGTTGATACCACTTCAGGTGGTAAAAAATATGGGAGGAACTATAGTGGTAATAAATAAAGGGAATGAGTTAATCGCTATAAGGGTTATTATAAGATGAAAAGAACATATTGATTATAAAGAACCAAATATAGCTACCTAAGAATATCATTTTTCATTTATCATTATAGATCAAATGTTTGAAATGTTATCCGGGAAAGATTTTTATTGCTTCCTCATTGTATATTCTTCTTATAAAAAATAGTAGATGACTCAACTGACCACTCAAAGATTACATTCACTTTCCCATATAAAACAACCACCAACCATATGATATCCTTTGGGATGTGTAATACACCAATTTCATTCCAAAAGTGCATTAAATACATTTTTTATGATATAGAAGATTATTTTTTAGATCTTTAGGGATGGTTTTACATTTTATATGAGTTCAGTTGATAATTTCTTGAGTAACCTTCTTTTAGTATTGAATTGAAAAGTATAGATTTTACAAGTGATGAATTGGGAGAAGTTTAATTTTATGGTATAAAGAGGAATCATTATAGAAAATTATATTTCAATGAACTGAATTGAATTTTATCTAAAAATGATCAATGTTATAATGGAATAATCATAACCAATGATGGTGAAGGGGATAAGAACATTCCTTGATATATTATGTTCTATCAAAGATTTTTAAAGATTTATCCAATATTTTTTTGAACTCTAACCCTTATTTAATCTCAATATGTACCATTGGATTTTGATAAATCTTATTGGGAATCCTTTTATATTTTTAAATTGAATTTTTATATAAAATCATTGTATCTTCGTAGTTAAATTTGTATTTTGATACGATATGAGATGAGAATGGGCTTATTATGTGACTTGTTGTAGGTAAATGAGCCCATCATAAATGATTCAACACATGTATTGTACAATCCATGCTATAAATGATTCTCAAATCAACAATTAAACTATGAAAAAATAGTTTCTCACAATGGTTCTTATATTATGAAATTTTGGTTATAAATTTTCTTACCTGAAGTCATTGTTTATACTAACCATGAAACATTGAGATACTTGTTAAACAAAAGTGATGTCAAGATGAGGATGATCCAATGGATATTCTTGTTGAAGGGGTTTGACATTATCACCTTAGATAAGAAGGTTTCTGAAAATTTAGTGTATGACCATTTATTAATTATGAAACATCCAACTTTGAAGGAAGAAAATGAGATGGATATTTGGGATGAATTCCAAGATGAAATGTTATTCTATGTTGATGAGAAATAGAGGATGTAGTTCAATAAAATACAAAAAATATTTAGTCACTAGGTCATTATAATCTCATTTCCTCTACGTAGAAAATATTATATTCTTTGTTAATGTTGCACACAATTATTTTGATGAGCTTCTTCAGTTCAAAAATTATGTAGATGACTTCATCAAAATATGTGTACCATAGGAGGAAGTAATAATTTTATTGAATTTTTTTCATTTGACTCACACTTTAGAACACCATGGGTCTGATCATACCCAATCTATGATACATTAGAGCGAATTATTTTGGCTAAAACATCATCAAGATTCTTGATAATTTTTTTAAATTTGGGATTTCTTCCAAAGAGTTGGAAATGTTTTTGAAAGGAAAGATATGCCAAAGAATCCACTTCTATAGGTCTATGTTTTTTTTTGTGTGGGGAATTTATTTCATAGGACCCTAATCAAAATACTTCAGTCATAAATACATCCTTGTGTGTATATATTATGTATCAATGTGGTTGAAACAAGAGGTTATAAATCTATATACTTCTAAGGGAGTGATGTAATTTTTAAATATTAATATTGTTTCTTATTTTGAAATTATATTATTTTTCATTAGTAATTATGGCACTAATTTTTATAGCCACCAAATGAGGGTATTAACTGAGAATTATGGAATTTGATACAACACTACCTTTCCTTATCACCTACAAGATATCAGGAAAGTGGAATTATACAACCACAAAATCACTAAAACCCTATAATAGAACATTAATTAAAGAAAGAAATATTTGAGATAGAAACATTATGATTCACATTTTTCATACTAGATAGTGTTTAAAACACCCATTAGAAAACCCCCTTTTAGAATTGTCAACTGAATTCCCTATCAATTATTAGTAGATCTAGAACCCTGATCATTTTAGGCTATCAAGAAAATGAATATGGATGTAAAAAGGGTGGGGGAGTGGAAATTTTTTTCACTTGATGATGTTGGAAAGTCTATGAGAGATAACTATGAGGATGCTAAAAATTACAAATAAAAACAGAAAACAAAGTCCATAATAATTCAGTACCCATATATCCTTTTCACATATAGATAAGTTAATTCAAATTCATTAATTTTAAAATAATCTATAAGTAAATTAATTTCATAATGGTTGGGATCATTCTTACTGACTAATGTATTTCTAGTTAAAGTGGTTGAAATTAAAATAGGTAATGAAGCTATATTCAAGATTAACAAATAAAAAATGAAGCTATATATGGAATCATTCTAAGATGGATTCATCCTCTATTTTAAGTTCAATAAATATCCTATAGGGTGTGTCTAGTTCTATAATTTAAATTAATAACTGACTAGGGGGAACCCTTGGAATGTTTTCAAGTTACATTCTACATTATTTTAGAATATGATATATAATTTCTAGGGTAGAGGCTCAAAAAACCATTATCATATTTATTGTTCACTCTATGAAAGAATAGTATTGGATAATACTAGAACTAGAACAACCATTATGGGTAATTGTGTAAGCTATTATTCACACATTGACATATGTGAGTTAAAATACATCAACTATCTCTACAAACTCCACATAATCATTGGTGTTGAGAATATTAGAGTTGCGAAGCAATATCCAGTTTTTTCAATTTAGTCTAAACCCAAGATAATAGTACATTTAAAATTAGAAGCTACATCAAGGTAAAAAATGAAGTGTAATAGTTAAATTCATTTAATATGGCCATGTGTCAATGTCGTCATTAAATAATGCTTCCTACAAAAGGGTCACTTTATTTTGTTTCTAGATATAATTCAACAAGTCATGTCACATATAAAGTGAGTCACACAATGAAAATTTTAGGGTAAAAACATCTATTATATTTCACAATTAAAAAAAATTATATTTTAATTAAAATTTGATAAAATTTGATATATAATATATCATGGGATAGAATTTACATGTATTTAAAACTCTCATGTTATAACACATCCAAAGTGAATCACACTAAAACATTTCCTAGGAAAATTTAATCACCCTTATTGAAAGAGGATTTATGGATTTATGTCATGAAGTCCTCAGACCAAATAATGAAATCTATTGTAGCCAATAATGTATTTTATGGATTCTTAATTATGTTCCCATAGTAATGGAATGAATTTAGGACCTGATGAATTTTATGGAAATTAAATTTTGTCATGTAACCCTATTTTGATCCATACCTCTCAATCATCTACTAACCCCTAGAGCTTCCATGTGCCTCATCCATCCACCTCACCAACACTATCTATTCCTGTTAATGGTTAATGTTTGCCTAAATGATCTTTATTTGTGGGTTGTCTCTAGTTTTGAACATTTCCCGAACTGATGCCAACCAAAATTGTTCCCCCTATCATCACTTCATCTCCTCACCATGAACATTCACCACCCTTCCATCATTTTTTCCAATTCATAAAACCCAATTTACCTTCCCCTCTAACTCTATCATCCACTCTAAAATGGAAAAAGATAAAGAATACACACCTAAAACCCTATCCAAAAACCCTCTTACTAAGAATATTGATAAATCCAACCTTATCCCTTTCAAGAAATACTCATGAAAAATATATTCTTCTTATAATTCAATGTATTCTATCCCTTATTATTTCTGATAGTCTATATCTAATTCTTCTTTCAAGTTGGATGACCTGAATCCACTCTCCCAACCGTGTCTAAAATTCATCGAATCCAATCACATGGAACACATTTCAAAGATATTGGTGAATAAAATGACAACAAATAACTATATAAATTGATGTTTTTTTGATATTCAAAGGGAGGAAGATTTTTTATAGGACCTCTAATAACTATTCCTATAAAATATCAACATGGTTCATGAGGAATTATTTCCTTGGATAATTTTTGAGTTTCTATGTACATTTTACATTTCCTTTTTCAATATATATTTCATTTAGTTGAGATCATTTTTACATTTCACTAAAAGAATAAATAGTTTTATTTTGTGTGTATAATCGAACAGTTTTTGAAATTGAGGTCAATTTGAGAATGATTTTAGAGCCCCGTAAGGAAAACATAAAAATTTATTAGTAGAGTAGCCACTTATCCTACAAGTAATTATGACCTTAAGAAGACTAAGATTATGTATCTATAGGGATATTTAATTTTAATTGTCTACAGGGTCATGTCTGATGCTTGGTTTTTTAGTGGTAATTCAAAATGGGTTGTGAGATAGTTTGGAGTTCTATTATTGGCCTCTCTATTTATTTAACTGTTGAATAACATGGTACACTAATTCTTTCTTTATTTGTAAGAGTAGGCCATGAATATAGTAGGATTATTTAGGGGTGGAAATTTCATCACCCATTTGGCTAGATATCTCAGGGTTTTAGTTTCCTCCCTATATCTTTCATCCTTGGGTTTTTTCATTTAATTTATTTATATATTTTATTTAAAATCGGTTTATTGAAGAAGGTAGGAAATAGCCACAATTGGGAAGATGAGTGTGACTTTATTGAGAGTATAACTCGATATCGATTTGATTCAAGCGCGTTGACCACCCATGCTCCTACCAGCATGGGGAAAACTTCAACATAGACTAAGCTACCTTCACCCACCCTCACCATAGAGGTGTGGATTTAGTTACCCATTTCATCAATCAATTTTATCATAGAGCTCCTATAGGTTTTATTTTAGAATAGATATTCCCTTTCATAGGCCACCAGTGCATTTATTTCATTCCCATAATTATTCATCCAATATTACACAATAATCCTCGATGTAGTAACCTACCCCTACCACATCCACTACACACTCGTTTTCCTCATCCCCTACTTGAATTTTGACTTTTTCCACTGATCTAGTAGGCTAGGTATTTAAGTGAATCCCCACTGATATCACTAACCCAATTTTAAAATATGATTTTATTATTTATTACCTCTTAAAATAGAAAGTTAGTGAGCTAGAGAATATTCAAGACATGCCATTTATTGAACAAAATTCTTGATCCATGGAATTTGATGAGATCGAAGGGTCACTGGTTGAGTATACCTCAGTATAGACAATTACTATTGTGAAAATACAACCAATATTTTGTGATTATAACACACTTACTGTGTAACTAATTGAGGTCTTTGTTTCCTCTCTTTCAAATCCACGTACTCCTAATGTCATCAATTTCACTAGTCTGATTTCATAGACTACCCCTGAGAATGAACCTAGGGATGGGAACGTAGAGTCCTTTGATACCCTCCCTCTCTAATTTTTTTGCGATAATATCTTTGGTATTCCCCACATAACTAGTTATTTTGTTGGGATCATTTCATATATATTCTATAATAATTATATCAATTCATGGAAACAATATTGTAACCTTCTTTATTTAGTTATAATAAGTATTTATTTTTATTTAAACTAATAATATTTCATGTCCATAAGTTTTATTTCATGTTTTTGTCGAGATATTCTTAGAGCCAACATAATGAATTACACGGGTAAAAACATTCCACATGTTGTATTTTTACTTTTATATCTTCTTTTTAAAAAATTCCAAAGTCAATTCTTTTTTGAGCATACATAGTACCCCACTTGGTGTTTATCTTGTTTTCTTCATTATATGAGACTTTATATATTAAAAATATTTTTTTAGATTAATATCACCATTACAAACATGGAGATGGGAGTGAATGTTTTAGGTCGAAATCATTTAATATCAATTTATGATTACTCTTTGGATGAATTTAGTATGATTTAATATTTCTATTTTTTATCCAGTTTGGATTCCTAAAGTGGTTTATAGAGTGAACCATTACTTGATATATATATATATATATATATATATCTTCAGTTATTGTGAAAGTGTTTAAATTCCATTCCTATGTGTTTTTCTAAGCCAGTTTTGATATTCTATTTCCCATATCCTCTTTCTTGGGTGAATTTAAGAAACACTTCACTATATGAACTATCATGGGATTTTTTCAATGATATGATTTAATATAGTCACATTTAATATTATTGAGGATTTTTTATGCAAATAACCTTGATACATTACATTACATTATATCTTTTCAATCCCTTAGAAACACTGATTGTCCTTTTATAAGGAAGATCTACAAAACAAGCCTATATTTTCATTCCAACCCTTAATCATTATATTTTTCATGATATTCTTTTAAAAAAATTAAAAAAAGAGTTATTTAATGGATGAATGGGGTTTTTCCATTTCGAAGAATATGGGGAATTACAATTTATAATGAGGGAAATGTTTCAGGATTATATATAATTCTATTTCAATTTTACACTCATAAAAATGAACAAATTAAATAAAAAATAGAAATATTTTGAAAAAATGTGGTTGGTCTTGGGTACATAAAAAATCACAGGTATCCAAACCTATGATCTTATTATAACTATTATAATTAGTTTCATGAGGTGATAAAATATGGGTTGGGTGAGGAATATGAGATTTTCCCAAAGTAAACTTTTAAAAAAAGTGAATGAAAAAATATAGGTTGAATCATTGACAGTGCATACATGTTATTCATGAGCTTTGCCTTAATATTGAAAAAATATAAGGAGATTTCATTTTTAAGAGGATAATTTTTATTGGTTATTAGGATTTTTTATGATGAAATTCTCTTAGAGTTAACCTCTTTTTGAACTTATATTGGTTTACACATCATTACCCATGACCCGAATCATCAGAGTCATATGATCCTTAAATATATGTCATTGGAATTATATTTCATATTTTTCATTATAGGGTAGAGATTTTAGATGAATTTCAATCCTATGGATACTTTTTGTGCACATGAGAATGAGAATAATTATAGTTTCATATGATCTTGATTGTTGATTAAAAATATTCTAGAAATGTAACCCAAAAAATGGATATTAATTATTATTGAAGGCAATCAACCAATGATAGAGAGAATAAAGGATAACAACTGATGTCTGACAATTAAACATAACTGGTAACCTAGGAGTAATGGGTTTTCTGTTGAATATTTTTTAGTCAATACATGGTTCTATTATTATTCTACATTTTATTGTAATCTTGTTATTGTTTTCTACCCTTAGGAATCCTTATTTTGAGGTATTTTATCACGACGATAAGAATTTTTTCGAGTGTTTGGGAATTTCATACTAAAATTCAGGCATGATATTATATTTTTTTTCCTAGTGATTCTTGAGCTGAACTGTTTAATTTGAGGTATTTTTTGTACAAAATTTTATTTTTTTTGTGGTTTTATAGTTGTTGGGACTTCAAATGATAATTTTAGTATCCTTTGTATAAAGAATAAATGGTTCCAAGCTACCTGCGGAATGAGGACACCAAAGGGGTTTTCCATGATAGGGACTAAGAAAGATGCCTGATTTAGATGTAATAGATATCCATAACATGATATAGGTTTGAAGGTGTGATAATTTAATTTTAATGAATATCTTATTCCCTTTATTCATTTAGTTTCATGGCTTACACTTACTTGAGGTTTAATTGAACCCTTGTTCATGATTTCTCACAAAATTTATCATGAACTAGGTTATATTTATGGGGTTATGTTATGGTATGATATACACGTACGTGGTCCACCGAAAGTGTAGTGTAGTTGTTATTCCATGGTCATATTATGTTCTTGAGTGCTTCACATCATGACATTTCCATCATAGGAGAACTAATCATTTCAAAGTAAAAAATAATTGACCATCTAGCAAAGAGACAAGGATATTAGTCTATATCAACCCAAGGTAAAGCAATAAAATCATCAACCAAGCACAGGGATAGTTGAAAAGGATAGAATTATAAAATTTTGGTGTGTATTGATACCGAGAGGATTGATTGACACATGTAGGCCCCAACAAGTAAAGTCAAGTTTAGGTATCCATCGATGATGATATTCTAAACCACCATCACCACCCTCCAATAATTATGAAAGTGGTGGATACTAATGTATTTATTGTGAGATGAGTGTCCATTTATATTACATTACGAATCTGTAGTTTGGGTAATGATTATATGTTTTAATCCTACCGAGCTGTATGATCTCATATCTTGAGTGGTTGGTTTATTCATGTAGTGATGGTTTTTATGAGGATTCAAAAAATAAAATATTAGTTTAACACTCAAATATTTTAGGTTATTATATTCATGGAAGCTTTGAGTTTTAATTGATAAATATCTTAGCTGAACCAGGGAGCCCTATATCACACTGCAAATAGCATAAGGAAGATTTGAAAAAAAGGTACTTGGGTACTTTTTTCTAAAACAAACCTATTTTTGCCATGAGAGGTTCGAACCCAAATAACTTTTGAATATGTTCAATTGATGATTCATTCCATGAAATTCTTAATCACATGAATACGAGTTTTTATATTATGACAAAACCCATCGAGGTCTACCTACATGGGAGTAATATGAGGGTGACACCCCCAGCCCACATCCAATAGGCCGGGTGAAAGGGACTAGTGTTGAGTAATCATATTACACACATGGTAGGCCTTAGCCTATAGTACCAGTACACACCCACATATTCACATCCACTTGGTGATGAAATAAAGAAAGCCATTAGTAGGAATACAAGATATAAATGAACTACTAGTATCCCATCGTAGAGTATGAAAGAATGGAAAAAAATATAAAAATAGGAAAATATAATCCCAACAATGAAATATAATATCCAAAAAAGAAAAAGAGTTTCAATCTATACAAGAAAAACTACTCATCATCTATTTAGGTTATAACAAACCACTATACTCTACCAATTTTGGGTCTTATTAGGACGTCGTTAAAGGTTCTATCATCTAAATAAGGCACAAAACTTATAAGAAGAGGCCATGTATGGGTGTGTATATACATGCCCAATAAAAATCCCCAAAATCACAATGCGTAAATCATAAATATATTTTTAGTTAACACATCTCAAAATATATAGTATGGACAAGGAATAATCATAAGTAATATAACCAATATATGATAATCAGAGATACATAATATTGAGAGAATGATTTTTATTATCCTGCCACACATATACTATCATTTTGGCCCTCACATTCTATATTTTGAATAACTTTTCAAATTTCCATCCCTCTGATAACACTGGAGGATTGTTTCACAATAGAAGTGTTTGTAATACCATACAATAATATAGGATCCCTCTATTATTTTAGCACTATTTTTGAGAAAAATGATACTCCATAGATTGAGGGTCCTTGTCTGGATGATGTTGGTGAAATACGTGACTCTATCAAAAACATACATGTAGAAGGTCCCTACCTTACTCATACTCACATGGGTAATATTTTTATCTTTAGGAGGATCCTAATGTTATTCAGTGATATTCCTATCTCTCCCTAGGGATTATGAGTGGAAAATAAACACCTATACAAACTTTTCTAAGTTATATATCATTACACAGTGTGTCTCACTAATTCTTATCCTAATCATGTTCTACCATCTAACACAAAATGACATTCTCAACATACATGATGTTATGGTGTCATACATGGTGTTTAGAGGCTGGGTTAAGTACTTAGGCAAGTTCCCTACCCATTTTCACATACTATACCCAGGTTGGAGTACTATTCCTATTTCTATGTCCCTAAACATTAGATGGTGCACACTAAGATGCTAGCCTAGAGGATTAAATGACATCTAGATATGACACACGACATGTCATACTTAAATATTCTTAAAACCCTTGCATTGCATCAAGGTGATCACATGAAAAGTGTTGTCACAAATTAAATTCCTTTTAGATAATAATTATTTTTAAAATTGAAAATAGATTGAATAACTTTTGTGATAAAAAATAAAAAAAATAAGATTCCAATATCCAGGAATAAAAATTGATAACGGTCTATACAACATAAAGTATATTTGAACTAATTACATAATAGATTAATTCATATTCATCACCATAATCAATATTATTGACTAGAATTAAAATAAAAAAAATTCCTACTATATGTTTTGATCGATCATTGGTGATGAACATATCTGCATCAATGTCATTGATAATAATCAGTACTTTCATAGTTTCCCTCAAGAATCCCTTAGATCATTTGTCATCGATTCTAACCATTAAAATAATCCCAAGTATGTTTATATGAATCCTCATAATATTTTAGGGTTATGTGGATAACCCTAGAGATTTTTTATAATGGGTATTATATAGGAATTCCACTAGGTTTAACCATACATTAGAGAACTAATAAAAAAATTATTTTTATTTATTTATTTTATATAATGTCCCACTAACATTTTTATGTTACAAAAATACTCAAAGATGAAAAAAATATACCCCACCTAGAGTAAAACCCATATTCTAGATTTAATGTGATGAATGGTTTTCCCATTCAAGTTACTACTTGAAAAATATCCTATTATTTCTAAAAAATCATGCATGATGTATTATATATAATATTTTTAATATATAAATATTTTTTCCCAAAAAGGCCTAGAATTATACACCGACTAAATTTCTGACTCTGAAAATATTATTAAAATATCCCTATGTAGTTAATAAAAAATATTCCTTACATTCCTTCCACCTTTAAGGATTTTCATTCCATGAAGAAAAAACATAATCAAGAGTTTAGGGTACTGATCTTGCATCTAGCTCTCCTACTCTCATGATCTCTCATGTTGGTTCACATGTTTCCAATGAAAATAAACCAAGGGAATCACTCACCCATGGAGGATATTATTTAACCTATCCTTGGTCACCATCAAGTACTCTAGGAATATATCTCCATACTCATTGTTCAGCACACCCTAGTCAATGTTTTGATATGGTTTATTCATGCATTTCTCCATTTGTAATAAGTGGATGAAATCATGCACCTAATATATCATTGGTGGAAATTTTAAGTGGTTCTCCAACTTTCAAAAAAGACATAGTATTTTAAATGGGCTGATGAATCATGTAGATAAATTTTCTCCTCAATCAGATATTCACAATACTTAGTGAGGTGAGACCTTGAGGAAAAAAATGGTCTCCTTCATAGAACACCAAAACCCTTATTCATTGGTTTATATAAAAATTCTAATGACCTTGGGAAGTCATCATCCACTCATCGATGATCTGAACCTTCTCTAAAATTTATTACACCAACTTTAGGACCTTAAGTGTTGACTCTCCCACCACCAATTAGAATAATGATAACCTTCACGTCCTCCTATATAGAGCCTTGAATGGTTCCATATCAATGTTGGAATGGTAGCTATATTTTTACAAAAACTCTAAAAGGGTAGATGATCCTTCCAACATCATCTAGAGTCAAACACACAAGATTGCAGCATTTCCTATAGGACCGAAATTTTATTCTTATTCTAGTTTTATATTTAGTTTTGGAATTTTGTGGTCATCCAGAACTAAGTTTGAAAATACCATTGTAATCCTATCTATACAAAGTATTTTAAGTAAGCTCCATGATTTGAAATAATATTCTATGGAACTCCATGAAGATGGATTATCTTCTACATGTACATGTGTTCCAAACAATTCATTGAATTTATCTCTTATATGGAATGTAAGTGATAAATCATTATGATTTAGTCTAAAATTCCCCAAATTACATTGTGATATCAATCTAATCATGGAAATCCCATCACAAAATACGTGGATATAAAATATCACTTATACTCTGGAAACTCAAGGGGTTAGACCATACCCTCTTGTAATTTCTTCTTAGCATTAAAATATTATAAGGTAAGGCATTGAGGGATAAAATTGACAGTACTCATATTTATCTTGGGTTATTAAAATAGATATTGAAGTTTGTATTACATATTTTAAACCTATAGATACACCTATATGGGGTACATAGGAAGATCGTTTAGAACCTCCTCCCGTAGAATGACTAAAACAATCATCTTTTCTCAAAAAAGTATGATGTGCTTCCCTCCATCAAAACCCCTATTAGGAGCACATCCAATGAATATCTGGTCTGAAATGCCCTTGAAATTGATATCTCTAAGATAGGCCTCCCCAAGGTTCTAAAGAAACTGAGGGGTAAAACCATCAATTAGAGGTATTCTACTTCATAATAATTCATAAAGGACAACATGAATGAGTCTTATTACTCTGATACATCACTCAAAAACTATGAATGTAATTTCTTACTAAGAGAATATTCCACTATGTTCCCTTTTCTAAGTGTATAGACTATCTCAATTCCTAATACATGAGGAATTCTAGCCATCATATCTACCTCCAATTGATATTTTTCTGAGAGAAAATATACCTGAGACTCTTATGATCAGAATAGATGATTAATCAATATTCCATAAGATAAATTAAACCAAGTATTTAGGGAGAACACTACTTCTTCATTATCTAAATAATGGGTACCATAATTCTACTCATGGGGTATTAAATTTCAGGAACTATAAACAATCATCATTTGCGTCAATATCAGAACACAACCAAGACAATATTTAGAGGAATAAAAAAACACAACATACTAAAATACCATACCTATAAGTCTCAAGATGGGAGTACTCATAAACCTCTAACATAACAATTCAATATAATTCTATCATTTATACATCCATGTTAAAGGATCCCCCTTTTGGGTTAATGTAGTCAAGAGTTTCATGTCTCTAGAGAAATATGGGCCGAATCTCTAGTAATGGATAACCATCCTAAGGAAGCTTCATGCCTCCATCACACTCTTGGGGGGCTCCCAAGATAGTACTTCCTTGATCTTTAATAGGCCCATTAATAATTCCTCCTCTATGATAACATGAACTAGGAATTATAGCTCTCAAATATATAACTAACACTTTGGGAGCTTCCCATAAATGTGTCACTCCCAAAGTATTTCTAGGACTATCTTCAAAGGTATAGAATTATCTTCCTCTAATGCCATGTAGAAGAGTTTTTTATGTTTTAAGGAAACCAAAAACTAGAATAGGAAAGGTTGGAATATCTGATTATCGATACCCATGAACACTTTTGGGTATTATTCATGATGAAAGGAATCACTAAGTAATCATTATGACCATAGAAAAATCATAATTTGAAATTTTGTACATACTCATCTTAAACTCAGACCTGGTGATTAGTAAACCGGAGGTTAAAATTAAAGAACTAATTGGAGCCTTTTGGTTGTATTATGAGTTCATTAGTCCACAGTATCATATACATATTAATGATATTCATGATGTTCATGTAATGATAATCCACACATAACCTCAAACGCTATTCTGCATTCTTAGTGAACTACACTAATGATACAAAGGGGGACATTGTGGATCTAATGAAACCCTTCCTATATACTTCCTCCACTTACACCATTAGCATGGTTATCCCTATAAGATCCATTTTATATGGCACTATAGATATAAGGGTATTCCTTGGGTTTATGTTTAGACATAATTCAATCTCCTTATGAAGAGGAAATCCCAACATGTCCTCAAAGAATACATCCCCATACTCCTCTACCACTAAAGGGAACTCAAATATCATAGTGTATATTACTCCAAGGGGATTACGGGATAATTTATGTGTGATTATTTATGTCATTATATGTATGATCCAAACCTTTTATTACTAAAAATATTTCTCACCAAGGAAGTAAAATCTCACCCCACCCACACAGACCACTACGGGAAAAAGGGGTATTTACGACGGGTTATTTGCGACGAGATTTATTCCCGTCGCAAATAGTCCTGTTAAAAACTTATTTGCGACGAGAATATTTGCCCGTCGCAAATAAGTAGCCTTTTGCGACGGGATAGCTTTCCCCGTCGTAAAAGGACTGGCGCGGTTTGCGCGCCAAATCGCGGGAAACCTATTTACGACGGGGGAATATTCCCGTCGCAAATAACCAGCGGCGGTAAAAGGTATTTGCGACGTGAATACTCCCCCGTCGCAACTAGTGTGTCGGCAGGTGGTTATTTGCGACGGGTCCCGTCGCAAATAACTATTTAACCGTTGACCGTAATAAATGATGGCTAAGGTATTTGCAACGGGTACCGTCGCAAATAGTATTACTTGCGACGGGATTCCCGTCGCAAATGGACCCGTCGCAAATACTCTAACCTATAAATACCCCCATCCGTTTTTTTCAAATCATTCTCAAATTCCATCTTCTTCTCCTCTCAAAGTATTATTTCTAAAGTTTAGTTTTTTTCAAGTTTAATTTTTTTTTCGGAGTCGATATTAAAGTTTTGAAGAACGATCAGAGCAGATCAATTTTCAAGGTATTTATATTCATTTTAATTTAATATTTATTTATAATTTTTTATTAGTTTTAATTATTCTTAATTAGTTGAAATTTAATTATGTTTACATTGTTTTGTTACTTAATAAATTTAAATTATTAGTATTTTTCATAGTTAATACTAATTAGGAATAATTAGTAATAATTTTTAATAATTAAGAATAAATATTAATAATTAGTAATAAATATTAATAATTAGGAATAATAACATTATTAAATTATTACTATATTTTATTATTACTATTAAAATAATATAATTTTTTATATATATTCAGTTCTCTTTTCATCTGTGTGTTTGCTGTCTCCACATGCATTATTTGTATGTGGAGATAGGAAACACACAGATGAAAGGAGAAGTGTATATAAATTATAAAATTATTTTATTTTAATATTAATAATAAAATATACTAATAATGTTATTATTCGTAATTATTGGTACTTATTCCTAATTATTGGTAATTATGCCTAATTATTGGTAATTATTCATTTAATTACTACTAATTAGTAATAACTACCAATAATTAGTAATAACTACAAATAATTAGTAATAAATACCAATAATTAGTAATAATTATCATTAATTAGTACTAATTAGTAATAATTACCAATAATTAGTAATAATTACAAATAATTAGTAATAATTAGTAATAATTACCTATAATTAGTAATAATTACCAATAATTAGTAATAATTACCAATAATTCGTAATAATTACCAATAATTAGTAATAATTCGTAATAATTCGTAATAATTCGTAATAATTAGTAATAATTAGTAATAATTAGTAATAATTACCAATAATTAGTAATAATTACCAATAATTACCAATAATTACCAATAATTACCAATAATTACCAATAATTAGCAATAATTACCAATAATTACCAATAATTACCAATAATTACCAATAATTAGTAATAATTATCAATAATTACCAATAATTAGTAGTAATTACCAATAATTACCAATAATTACCAATAATTATCAATAATTAGTAATAATTAGTAATAATTACCAATAATGAGTAATAATTAGTAATAATTAGTAATAATTAACAATAATTTGGAATAATTAGGAATAATTAGTAATAATTAATAATAATTACGAATAATTAGTAATAATTACCAATAATTAGTAATAATTAGTAATAATTAGTAATAATTACCAATAATTGGTAATAATTAGTAATAATTAGTAATAATTAGTAATAATTACCAATAATTAGTAATAATTAGTAATAATTAGTAATAATTAGTAATAATTACCAATAATTAGTAATAATTATCAATAATTAGTAATAATTATCAATAATTACCAATAATTAGTATTAATTAGTAATAATTACCAATAATTACCAATAATTACTAATAATTACCAATAATTAGTAATAATTATCCATAATTACCAATAATTATTAATAATTACCAATAATTACCAATAATTACCAATAATTACCAATAATTACTAATAATTACCAATAATTAGTAATAATTACCAATAATTAGTAATAATTACCAATAATTAGTAATAATTAGTAATAATTAACAATAATTAGTAATAATTAACAATAATTAGTAATAATTAACAATAATTAGGAATAATTAGGAATAATTAGTAATAATTACCAATAATTAGTAATAATTTGTAATAATTAGTAATAATTACCAATAATTACCAATAATTCGTAATAATTAACAATAATTAGAAATAATTAACAATAATTACCAATAATTAGTAATAATTACCAATAATTAGTATTAATTACCAATAATTACCAATAATTGGAAATAATTAGTAATAATTACCAATAATTAGTAATAATTAGTAATAATTATCAATAATTAACAATAATTAGTAATAATTAGTAATAATTAGTAATAATTAGTAATAATTAGTAATAATTACCAATAATTAGTAATAATTATCAATAATTAGTAATAATTATCAATAATTAGTAATAATTACCAATAATTACCAATAATTGGTAATAATTACCAATAATTACCAATAATTAGTAATAATTAGTAATAATTAGTAATAATTACCAATAATTGGTAATAATTAGTAATAATTAGTAATAATTAGTAATAATTACCAATAATTAGTAATAATTAGTAATAATTAGTAATAATTACCAATAATTAGTAATAACTATCAATAATTCCCAATAATTAGTAATAATTACCAATAATTACCAATAATTACCAATAATTACCAATAATTAGTAATAATTAGTAATAATTAGTAATAATTAGTAATAATTAGTAATAATTAGTAATAATTAACAATAATTAGTAATAATTAACAATAATTAGGAATAATTAGGAATAATTAGTAATAATTACTAATAATTACGAATAATTAGTAATAATTACCAATAATTAGTAATAATTAGTAATAATTAGTAATAATTACCAATAATTACCAATAATTCGTAATAATTAACAATAATTAGTAATAATTAACAATAATTACCAATAATTAGTAATAATTACCAATAATTAGTATTAATTACCAATAATTACCAATAATTGGTAATAATTAGTAATAATTACCAATAATTAGTAATAATTAGTAATAATAAGTAATAATTAGTAATAATTAGTAATAATTAACAATAATTAGTAATAATTAGTAATAATTAGTAATAATTAGTAATAATTAATAATAATTACCAATAATTAGTAATAATTATCAATAATTAGTAATAATTATCAATAATTATCAATAATTAGTAATAATTACCAAAAATTAACAATAATTACCAATAATTAACAATAATTACCAATAATTAGTAATAATTAGTAATAATTAGTAATAATTAGTAATAATTACCCATAATTAGTAATAATTAGTAATAATTTGTAATAATTAGTACTAATTACCAATAATTAGTAATAATTAACAATAATTAGGAATAATTAGTAATAATTAGTAATAATTGCCAATAATTAGTAATAATTATCAATAATTTGTAATAATTACCAATAATTAGTAATAATTACCAATTATTAGTAATAATTACCAATAATTACCAATAATTACCAATAATTACCAATAATTACCAATAATTATCAATAATTAGTATTAATTACCAATAATATTAGTACTATGAAAATAATAAAAAATTTATATAATTTTAAAATTATCAATATTTGTAACATGTTTTGCTTTATTCTCAACATATTTAATTCTTAAATGGTCAATTTTTAGTTGTATCTCAATAAAAAGTTTGCGTCAGTCGTGTATGATCTAAACTCTATAATTATCCTAGCTTTAGTGTTTTTTCTAACAAATTATTGAAAACCAGTAATGCTTTTATATTTTATAGGGAAATATGGAACAACAAGGTCGTCAAAAATCATTATTAGGTGACCGCATATGGATAAATCAACGTAGAAATCAAAACAGTTCTTGTTTAAATCCAGTATATGTAGAGGGTGTGGAGACTTTTTTATCATTTGCGGCATCAAATCCAGAATTTGTTTCAGAAGGCAAAATAAAATTCCCTTGCAGAAAATGTGCATTGAGAACGTTTGACACGTTTGACAAAGTGGGAGAACATCTCTTGCGTTTTGGTTTTCAACCAGATTATGTTTTTTGGTATCAACACGGTGAACGCAGTTCCAGAGCAGGTAATACCAACTTGATTCTGGATCCATCCCGGTTTCAAGATTTAGTACATGATGTTGCAGGCTCATTTGTTCAACATACAGAAACTCCGGCTGATATAGCTTCAAATCCTGAGTTGGCACCGTCTGAATTTTATGAGTTGTTGAAGTCTGCTAAGGATGCATTATATCCTGGCTGTAAGATGAGAAAATTAGAAGCAGTTGAAAAATTTATGGCTATCAAATCAGATAACGGAATGTCAAACACATGTTTTGACCAGATATTTTCTTTGCTTAAAACACTATTACCCGAAGGAAATTTTTTACCTAAAAATTACTATGAGAGTAAGAGGCTGGTTCGAAATTTGGGACTTACTTGTCAGAAAAATCATGCATGTTCAAATGACTGCATTTTATATTCTGGGGAAAATGAGTCGTTGGGTAGTTGTCCCACATGTGGGCAACTGAGATATAAAGAAGGACAACATGGGAAGTCTGGTTTGATTCCTGTAAAACAGTTGAGATATTTTCCACTTACATCCAGACTTCAGCGTTTATTCATGTCTAAGAATACAGTGACAATGATGTCATGGCATAAAGAGAATATTTCAACCGATAAAAGCTTGAATCATCCAGCCGATGGTGATTTATGGAAACATTTTGATAGAGTGCATCCATCCTTTGCTTTAGAAGATATAAATGTTTGACTGGGCCTTTCCACTGATGGTTTCTGTCTGTTTGGATCTTATGGTAGTCAATATTCATGTTGGCCTGTTTTTTTAACTCAGTACAATTAACCTCCATGGATGTTGATGAAGGAGCCATATATCTTTTTGACTTTACTAATTCCAGGACATCCGAAGAAAAATATTGATGTTTATTTGAAACCATTGATCGATGAATTAAATTTATTGTGGAGTACTGGTGTCAGTACATATGATGTTGCAACGAAACAGAATTTTATACTGAGAGTAGCATTGATGTGGACAATAAGTGACTTCCCGGCTTATGGGATGTTATCTGGCTGGAGTACACATGGTCAGAAATCATGTCCTTACTGTATGGGAGAGAACAAAGCATTTATGCTCATTCATGGAAAGAAACCTTGTTATTTTGACTGTCATCGCAGATTTCTTCCAGTTGATCATCCTTTTCGTAGAAACAGATCTCATTTCAGAAAAGGAACAGTTGAAAGGGATGAACCTCCAAAAATTCTATCAGGTTCGGAGTTAAAATCAGTTGTATTTTCATTACCTCCCATCACTTTTGGTCCCACAATAAACCAACAGAAAATTTCTGGTTTTGGGAAAGAACACAATTGGATTAAACGTAGCATATTTTGGGATTTGCCATATTGGTCTGATTTGTTGGTCCGACACATGTTAGATGTCATGCATATTGAGAAGAACTATTTTGATAATTTGTTTCATACAGTTTTGGATACGCCAGGAAAGAGCAAAGACAATGTAAATGCACGTTTAGATCTTGCCCAAATTTGCAGGCGTCCAGAATTGGAACTATTTGAGAATGTCAGAACAGAAAGGTTACTGAAACCAAAAGCAGCTTATACACTGTCTAAAGAAAACCGTTTATTATTTTGTCAGTGGATTGCAGATTTGAGACTTCCAGATGGCTGTGCTTCCAATTTGGGTATATGTGTAAAGAATGGTCATATTACTGGATTAAAAAGTCATGATTGTCATGTTATAATGGAGAGACTTTTACCCATTGGATTAAGAGGTCTGTTGAATTCTGTGATTTGGGATTCCATAACAGACATGTCTCATTTTTTTCGGGAAATTTGTGCGGCTACGGCAGATTATGATGCTCTAGGAAAACTTGAAAAAGATGTTGTTGTAATTATATGTAAACTGGAAAAAATATTTCCGCAATCTTTCTTCGACTCAATGGAATATTTGATGTTACATTTTCCATATGAAGCCAAATGTGGAGGTCCAGTACAATTTCGATAGATGTACCCATTTGAAATATGTATGCAAAAATTGAAAAGAAAATTACGTAACAAAGAATCTGTTGAAGGATCTATTGCAGAAGATTATTTGCAAGAGGAAATATCTTTTTTATGCTCCTATTATTTTGAATCTGAGTGTCCTTCAAAACAAAACCGAATGGGATGGAACGAGAGGAATATTGATGAAATCGACAATCAATTATCTATTTTCAACCAGTCAGAGCTTGGTTTTGGTTGAGTTTATGAACGCTGGCTTTCAGATAATGAACATCATAGAGCTCATACGTATGTTCTGCTCAACTGTGAAGAGATGACATCAGTTGTACTGTAAGTGTTTATATCACTTATTCTATCATTTATGTTACAGTAAATAAGTTTGGTTTTTATAGGTTGTATGATAACCATATCAACAAACAAATTCCACAAATTACAGCAGCTGCTCTCGAAGAACATCGACTGAAAAATTTCTCTCAGTGGTTTCAAAAACTGGTAACATAAATTCTTTATCTTTTAGCAACTCATTCAATGTATAGTTTACTATATTGATAATTATTTCACAAATTTTCAGGTGTCTCGACATGCTGATAAAATTGAAAAACGACTGTGTGTATTGAGTAACCCACCTTCCAAACTTGTTAAAACTTATAATGCATATGTGGTGAATGGATTTCGATTCCACACACATGCATATGGGGAATCGAAAAAAACAATGAACAATGGAGTTAGCTTGAGAGGATCTCATCATCGAGAAAATGAAGTTGAATTTTATGGCATACTTGATGAAATCATTGAACTCTATTATCTTGGACAACATTACATAACCATGTTCAAATGTCGGTGGTTGGATACAGAGAGAGGCGTGTGTGTTCATCCGACTCATGGAATCATCGATATTAAATGTAAAAGTGTTCTCGCAGTAAATGAACCATTCTTATTGGCTCAACAGGCATATCAAGTTTATTACGCAAATTACTGTGCTACATCAAGAGACTTGACTGATTGGTGGAGTGTAATAAAAATAAAAATTCAAGACAATCAATTTAGTCAAAGTGAATGTGCTTTCACTGATGTGCAAAGAATTGAAGTTTTTCAAGAGAGTACTCAAAATCAATCTTTTTTTACAAAAAGACATGAGTATCGATTACGAGACCCCACATTTAAGAGTCGGTGATGAAGATGATGTTAATGATGTCACATATGAATTTGAAATGGTAAGAGATGAAGCAACTATAACTCGAATGGATATCGATGATGTTGAGGAGGAATATGAAGATGACATTGACATATATGAAGATGATGATGAAGATGAACACTGATAGAATTATATGGTATTTATATACAATCATATTATGTATATATGTATATATAATAGTAATTATCAATTATTTTCTAACATTAACATTTTCTGTTTCAGATGGATGATGCCACATTTCGTGAGTTGGCGGATGCTGACCTGCCTTTCGATGCGGATGAGTTACTGGCAGATGACCCTCAGCCTGCAGGCGCTCCAGGTAGTACGCGGAGGGGGCGCGATCTTGCACGATTGATGATTCCTGACCCCGTCCCCAAGCGACGTCAACGTCTTGGGTTTGATCCACGCACACGGAGGTGTGATAACCTGTGTGATAACCTGTGGATTTGACTAAGATTTCATTAATTTATTCACATAATAAATGTTTATTATTTTTACAGTTTTTCACATATAGCAGTCGGACATGGTAGCACTATTTTGCGCAACTATTTCTCTCAGCCGTGGACCACATGGGAGCAGATTCCCATTGATGTGCAGCTGGCCATGTTTGGCCATTGGTTGGTACGTACGTAAATAAATAATTTTTATTTTGAAAATTATTTCATTTCTAACTTGATATTTTGATTTATTTGTAGGGTTTATGGTATCCGATCGAGGATACCATGCGTGACGCCATCCACGAGGCATGTGAGGTGGCCATGCGTGATCGCCTTCGTCAGTTTTTGCACAATTTAAGAAAATCTGCCATGAAGAAAGCAGGAGTGTCATATTTTGATGAGTCATGTAGAGCACACCGACCAGAGTACATTTCATCCCATGTATGGGATGGATTATGTGCGCACTGGTTGAGTGGTGCCTTTCAGAGGAGATCATCGGTGGGGAGGCAGAATCGGGGGATATAGGAGGTGACTCATCGAGCTGGGAGTCGTTCTTTCAGTACTCATAGAGATCATCTGGTATGTACATTATTTATAAATATTTTATATAACTATAAATATTAACAGTTTATTTTTTATTCTTATAGGCTGTCGAGCACCCCGATATTACGGAGTACGAAGTATATTGGAGGATGTATAGTGATCCTGCTACTGGGGAGCTCAGAGGTGATCGTCAGCATCACATCATGGTCAGTATTATTTGTTTTCCAGTTTAAAAATTAACTGCATATAATATATTTAAAATTTTAATTTTAAATTGCAACTACAAGAGTCATATGAGGCCGCAGCGTCACAGGCCCGGCCTGAGAGTCAGGCCGAGTCATCAGATCAGACCACTGGCCATCAGTTTGATGAGGCGGCATGGATGCAGGCCACCTAGTATGCCTTCGAGAAGGGCCGAATAGTTGGTATCGGCTCTCGACTGACTCCCGGAGATTATTATGGCAGTGCTGCGATGTCGGTGTCCAGCTTGAGAGGAGCTCGTGCATCTTCTTCTACTACATAGTATGATGATCAGTTGTGATATCAGACTGCACTGATAGAGAGTCTCTGACAGGAGCAGGAGCAGATGCGTCAGCAGCATGAGGAGGAGCGTCGACGCCAGCAGCAGCTGTACGAGGAGCAGACGAGTCGGTGGCAGCAGTAGCATCAGGAGCAGATGGAGTACATGCGCCGACTCACTCATGCTTTAGGGATGGAGTTTCCTCCACCACCATCTGCAGATCCCCCCCTCCCCCTCCTCTAGATTAGAGTTTGTATTTATGTTATAAAATTTGTGAAATCAAAATATGATTTTTTTCTATTCGTAGTTTCTGTATCATTATAAAATATTAATAATATTATATTTTTAAATAACAATATTAATATGAATAATAATATTATTTATATTTTATAATATTAAAATTTATATATATATTAAAATTTTATAATATTATAATTTAATTATATTTTTTTACTTGAATTATTTTAATATTTGAATGTAAAATAATTCTATTATTTTTATATTAATTAAAATAACTTATTAATTTTTTTTTATTTATGAAAAATAATTCTAATATTATTATATTAATTAAATCATTTATTAATATTCTATTATTTTTTATTTTTGAATTATAATTCTATTATTATTATATTAATTAAAATAATTTATTATTTTTATTTGTGAATTATAATTCTATTATTATATTAATTAAAATCATTTATTAATATTTTATTATTTTTTATTTTTGAATTATAATTGGATTTTTATTATATTAATTAAAATAATTTATTAATAATTTATTTTTTTTATTTTTTTATAGTATTTGCGACGGGATGTTATGCCCGTCGCAAATAGTATTGCAACGGGTCCCATTGCAAATAGTTTTATTATTATATTTATTAATAGTTTTTATTTTAAAAAAAAAAATAGTTTATGCGACAGGCCCGTCGCAAATAGTTTTTGCGACGGGCCCGTCGCAACAGGTATTTGCGACGGGACCCGTCGCAAAAACTATTTTAAAAGTTTTTTACAAATATACGAGGTACCTAGACATAAACATATACCTAGAAGATCTATTTGAACCCTCAAGTATCAAACAAGGGATTCCATGAAAAAGGAATAGTCCATTCTTATGTATATCAAAATAATGCTTAAGTAGAGAAAAAACTATTTAAAGCTCAAAACATGAAGTGAGCCATATAATCATACGCCTCTACTACTTTGAGCCATCCTCATTCCAGACTACCTTCTCCCAAATCATGGTGTGAACTAACTTGAGGTATTATTGTTGGTAGAAGATCATTATGTTTTCCTTTACTCAAAGCTCTCATTGATCTTCTTCCACATCCTCATACATGAGGATCACCCTACTCACATTTCTACCTCTACATATGTGACTTATTTAATAATTGTCTCTATGTAACTACCAAATAGGTCAAAACATTCCATGAAATAATTCCTCACCAATCACAATAGTAACATATCATTTACTCAATATATAATAAAACTCTCTGTAAACACTGAGTTGTTGATCCCTGGGTCTGAATTGGAATATTTCCGCACCTTGAGTGGAAGGACATCAATGCCCATCTCCAATCCTCCAGCTAGTGACTCCAACTCATGGTGGTTACTCGATCCTCCTACCACGTTGTAACACTCATTAAGGAATATCACTACGATAAGGGAACATTATATTACCCAAGATTATGTAAAATGAAAATTGATACCACTCTATCTCTAACATCTTAGAAAATCCCATGGTCAATGGTCTGATCCTAAAAGTAACTATCAGAAGACATTTCCATAGAGTATCATGAGATGTCAGTGAACCTCACTATATACTATTTGGTAGTCATCCTACCCTGATGAACTTCTGAAAGATACTAAATATACACTCCCCAAAAGTCACAATAAAGTAATCCTCTCGAAAAAGGTTTTCAAAATTCATCCAAGATAGGGTTATGTGATCATGCATATAGGTCACTGGGATCCACCTTTTCCCTCATAAGTCCAAGAAAAGTCTCACCACATAAAATAACATCTGATCAAGAGGGGTCCTACCTTGGTGGAATATCCATTCCAAAGAAACCAATATATTAATCTACCACCTAGGCGTATGGTTCACCCTGAAACCTGTCCAACATCAAATTCAGAAACTCATGAAACATTCTCAACATTTGTGCAATATCTTCTGGAACTATCATGAGCACATGTTTCTCAACCTAGCTGTGATCATCCACATAAACCATCAAAGTTAGGTTAGCATGCTTCTCAAAGGGTGGAGGAATCCCTCACTATCTTCCCAAAGGGGTCATCTCCTGATCAGTTCATATAATGTTTTCCTCATCTCTAGGAGTATAAGGCCCCAGCCTTAAATCTTACTTAATATTGAATTAAATGAATAATTCACATTGAGGATCTTTTCAGGTTTAGAGTTTTAGAGAATTAGATCATAACTATTACATCTCAAAAGATTACAAAGTAGAAACTTCTACTAAGTTTCCATAAAATAAAAACTCTTAAAAAGAAACATGTCTAGTTCCATGTTTTAGATAGCATGACATTCCCTTGATCCCATCCTTGACCCAATTCCACATTAAGTCCTGTGAAAAACATTTCAAAAAAAAACTTGGGGTGAGCATAAAAAGCTCAGTAAGGGATACACAAAGAATGAAAACTGTTAGTTTTTAAAACAACAAGTAAACAATGTATACTTTATCAAAGTAATACCTTCACATTTATGAAGTAGTAAAAACTCTTCACTGAATGAAATATCATTACTTACCCTTTTGTAACCAAAGGATTACCATAAAACCCATATAAAGAACACATAACATATAAAGGTAACTTGGGACATAAACATACTTAAGTGAAATAACCATACGGTCGACTTCCACACATATCTATTAATGGAATAGTCATACGGCCAACTTCCATACATACTTAATAGAATAGCCATATGGCTGACTTCCATACCCAATGCATTGGAGGTTATAACGTAACCACCTGTCCTAGTATTCACAGCACCACCCGTCATATGGTTTATCACATAACCACTCGTCAAATGTCCAAGTACCATTATAAAATCATAAGACATTAAACAAATATAATGGAAAGAAAACATTTCCACACTTTGATCACAATATATCACTTAAATATATTGACATAAAAAATCCATTATAAAAACCATTTTCAATACCAAAATAAAAGAAAATAAAAACATGGTATTTATTTTTCATTAAAAGGTAATGTCTTGTAGAGGAAGCCGAATCTCGAATAATGGTCATGGCGGTGGAGAAGTCGTTGTCGCTGCATACGTACGACAAAAACATTCCCTTTTGTCGTTTAGTAAAACGCTTCGTATAAAAAGATTCCTTTTGAATAAACGTAAAATTCAAAGGGGTTTATACACCGTATAAAAGAAATTTGTGTATAAAATGAAAAATTCCTCAATGAAAGGTGATTAAGATGAAGTCCCTTACCTCAGGTCCGACTTGACTCGATCGTTCTTTAACGTCCTGAATAATAAACTTGAGTTAATTTCTATTTGCTTAAGAAACATTTTAGAGTTCATTATTCCTTTAATATCACTTATTTCCATGTTATAAACATTATGTAATCATTTAAGTTAATAATGTTTGTTTTGTCGATATTTGGTCCTTAAGTCGAAAGTGGACTTCTTACAATTACATGTAGTTTGTGTAGTCAAGGTTAATTATATCCAGAATGACATTCCTGATTTGGATATCATATATATAATATATATCTACAATATACATGTATTTATAATATCACATAATAATTTAGAGGTAATAAACGAAATGAACCGTTCATGGAGACGGTAAGCCGTACGTACACATGAATGCTACTTTCATTTCTATGTCATATTAATGGAATTAAAACTAAATGAGAGGTATGTATATTTTAATTAAAGAATTATATTAATCATTTAGATGTAACATACATCATATATATCTATTTTATATATGTACTTATAATAGTACATTACATTTGGGGATAAGAAATGAAATGCACCGTTCATGGAGACGGCAAGCCGTACGTACGCATGAACGCTACTTTCATTTCTATCTCATACATTAATGGAAAGAAATAATAATGATATAGAGGTATATTATAATTCCAGTATAACATCATATATAATAACTTTAAATCCATCCTTTATACGTCCCACATATGGCATTAACGAATCACATCACTTTGAGGGGGCGGTAGTCCTCACTTCCTAAAATGAAATTATCGTGTTTACCCACAATGGAAACCATAAAGGTATACCACAAATGAAAAATAAATAAGCATAAGTAAAACATAAACATAATATATATCATATATAAAATATAGTGACATCTTAATGGCCCCCATTAAAGGTGTTTAAAAGAAGATTGAAGAATCATCGTTTCGTGAGGCAGAAATTCACCAACCACAGAAACAGTATGTTCTTTAACAATTAGATGTAGATGTGTGTAAGTGTAGCTATAAATATTCTTATAAAAACATCCTAGTATATTGAAGATATTGGAGTTGTTACAAAAGAAATGAATAAAAATAGTTTAGGGGGTTGGAGAAGCAAAATAAAAAAAACGACTCAAGTGAAGACATTACCTTAAAATCGGGTAACTCTCTTAGACTTGATCTCAAAGGCTTCCTTGGGAAGAATTATGCCCAAAGTGAGGCTTCAAGGAGTTAGATAGGGATTTGGAGAGACAAAATGAGCAGGGGTTTTCCAAGCCAAAGGCTTTGGAAGTGTGGGTAAGGTGGTAGAGGTGGGGGCCTTTTATAAGAGGAGAGGAGGGGCACTCATGGAAAGTACGAAAATGTTACTTTATTATAGAATGAGTTTCGGATTTTAATGGTCCCACATTGATGTGTTTCTAGTATAAGGTGATAAGGGTTCGAATTCCACCCATCCACTAGGTTTTTGACTTGTGTATGTCTTATATTTTACATTATCTTTCCATTTTATTTAAATCGTTAAATAATGAGGTAATCGCTGCATCATCATGGTGTCATAAATAATTTAATTTATTTAATGTCTACAAATTATTAAAAAAAATACTATGATGTATGAAAGCTTTTTAGATTTCCAATTAATATTTATAGTCAAAAATCAGACTTGTATAACCCCATGTAAAAATTGGTTTAGTAAAACATCTCATGTTTGTGTCATTTTTACTTTAACTTTAAATAAAAGGCATAAATGTCATTATCATACCCAAGTGGCTCCATGGGGTACCAAAAATCGACCCATGGGTTGTCTTGGTAGGCCATAACTCATCCAATTGGGTTAGGAAAAGTGTCAAGATATTTTCATTTTATTATAATATCATTTTTACCTTAAATTACACTAATTACCTTTAATCGCGATTAATAAAACATAAAAGTAAGTATTCACCAGAAAAATTATTTTAATCCCATTGAACCACATTTTAATTAATAATGAAAATAATTTAAATTGGATTTTTGATATTCAAAACACAGAAGTGGTAAAGTCCCATTTAAACGAAAAATCAAATTTTGTAACCACCACTTTGCGGTTTCACTATTCATCAAAAATTGAAGTTTTTCAGAAAAAAACCAAAACTTCACCCTAATATATATTTGATATTCCGAATTCAAAAATGATGTCTATTTTACAAAATTCAAAACATATAAGTTGCATTAATTAATTTAATAATTAATTCCCGCTATCAAAACAAATAGCGTGTTTTTATGAAACAATAAGTATCAAAAGATTGACACTAGTTTAAGTCCAATTTCAAAGTCAAATTAATTCCAACGACCACTATAAGATTAAATGGTAAAAATATATTATAATTTCACTTAAAAACCAATTCAAAATATTATCTAATCCTCTTAATAAATTAGATTAAAAAGAGGTTTTGAATTAAAATACAACATTTTTCACTATTCATTAAGAAATGAACTTTATCGGAAAAATACCAAAAAATTACACAAAGTAAAATTTGATGTCCCGATTCTAAAGAAGAGTTTTATTTGTTCCAGTAGAATGTATAAGAGTGACCAAAACTATATTTAATGACGGTTCTCCATCAAATGTTGATAAGTGGACCTTTCGTGAAAATTAGAGTATATAAGCCTAAAATTGAATTCTTTTCATATTTTAAGCCTTTATCCTTTATTAGATAAATGTAAAAACATTTAACAAACATATATAATAATATTTCAGTTAAATCTATCCATTCATGTCAGTACAACGACTATGTGTTAACTAACATTTAAAATAATATTATTTTATTTCTAGTGTGCAATGTACAATTTCAAAGAAACTCTTTGTTGCGTATCGGGTACGCTATCGAACATAGCAACCCCTTTAAAGTAAAATTAATATTTAATTCACAAATATTAATAAATATGAAAATGTACTATTCTTTATTTGCCTGGGATGTTACATCCTTCCCCCCTTTTGGGAATTGCGTCCTCGCAATTTTATTCACTTATCAAAATAAGTGGTGGTATTTATCCCTCATAGAATTTTCAGGTTCCCATGTTGCCTCTTCAACCATATGGTTTTTCCACAAAACCTTTACCTGGTGAATTACCTTATTTCTCAATACTTGCCCTCTTCGATTAAGAATCTGGACTGGTTGTTCTTCATAAGAGAGATTCTTTTCCAACAAAACTACCTCTGGGCACAAAACATGAGATGGATCTGGAATATACTTTCTCAACATCGAAACATGAAAAACATTGTGTACCTGAGATAAACTCGTAGGTAAAGCCACCTGGTATGCAACTGATCCAACTCTCTCCAGAATTTCATACGGTCCAATGAACCTTGGACTCAGATTTCCTTTCTTACCGAATCGCATCACACTCTTCCATGATGAAACATTGAGAAAAACATGATCAGCTACCTTAAAAGATAGATCCTTCCTCCGGTTATCTGAACAAATTTTCTGTCTTCTCTGAGCTATTTTCATGTGTTTCTGAATCAACTGAACTTTTTCTGCCATCTCTTCTACCAATTCTAGTCCCATCAGCTTCCTTTCACCCACTTCATCCCAAAATGTTGGAGTTCGACACCGCTTCCCATATAATGCCTCAAATGGTGACATTTGTATACTGGAATGAAAACTGTTATTATAAGAAAACTCATCCAAAGAAATATGTTGATCCCAACTTCCCTAATAATCCATCGAACAAGCTCGTAGCATATCCTCCAAGGTCTGAATTTTTCGTTATGACTGCCCATCTGATTGCAGATGAAAAGCTGTACTAAAATATAATTCAGTACCCAACGACTTCTAAAGGCCTTTCCAAAAGTTAGAAGTAAACCTGGGATCACGATCAGATACAATGGAGAGAGGAAATCCATGTAACCTAAATATCTCTTTAAGATACAAATGGGAAAGTTGATCCAGGGAAAAATTATCTCATATAGGAAGGAAATGAGCAGATTTAGTCAAGCGATCAACAATAACCCAGATTGTATTATTACCTCGAGATGTCTTCGGCAATCCCACAACAAAGTCGATGGATATATTCTCCCATTTCCACTTTGGCACTAGTAGAGGATTAAGCATCCCTTTTGGTAACTGCCGCTCTGCTTTAACCTGCTGACAAGTCAAACACTTCACAGTAAAATCAGCAATATCTCTTTTCATTCCATCCCACCAGTAATACTCCCACAGATCTCTGTACATCTTAGTACTGTCAGGATGAACTGAAAATAGAGAAATATAAGCTTCACATAACAACTCTCTCTTCAATTGTGAATCACAAGGCACACACAATCTCTTCCCAAATCTAAAAACACAATCACTATCAATGTTGAATTCATGCAACTTACCTTTATGAACCAGCTCTACCTTTTTCTTCAACTCACTTTCTTGCTTCTGTGCTTGCTTGATTCTGTCTGATAGAGAAGATCTCACTGATACCTGAAACAAAACAGAAGGACATCCTGCACCAACAACTTCTATGCCAAAGTTCATAGAATCCTTAACCAAAGGATCAAGTTCCAAACGCAACATCGTTAATGAAGCATTACTTTTTCGACTCAAAGCATCAGCAACTTTATTGGGTTTTCCCGGATGATAGTGAATTGTACAATAATAATCCTTGATTAATTCCAGCCATATCCTCTGTCCCATGTTCAATTTTTTCTGAGTGAATATATACTTTAAACTTTTGTGATCAGTATATATTTCACACTTTACTCCATATAAATGATGCCTCCAAATTTTTAAAGCAAAAACAACAGCAGCTAATTCCAAATCATGTGTAGGGTAATTGACCTCATGAGTTTTCAATTGACGTGAAGCATATGCAATAACCTGATCATTCTGTATAAGGACACAACCAAGTCCCATCAACAAAGCTTCACTTTATATAAAAAACTCACCACTCCTGGAGGGAAGTTCCAAAACTGGAGAATTCACCAATCTTCTTTTCAACACCTGAAAACAAACATAACATTATTTTGTCCAGAAAAACTTAACACCCTTCTGAGTTATCTTAGTCATTGGACTAGATAATTGTGAAAACTTTTCAACAAACCTTCAGTAGTAACCTTCCAAACCAAGGAAACTACGAATCTCGGTTACATTTGTGGGTCTCGGAAATTCTTCAACAACTTTTGTTTTAGTAGGATCAACAGTTATGTCATCTTTTGAAACAATGTGACCCAGGAAAGAAATTTGTTGTAACCAAAACTCACACTTGCTGAATTTTCCATATAGTTTCTTTTCTTTTAAGGTTTGCAAGATAACCCTTAAATGACTTTCATGGTCCTCTTTACTTTTAGAAAACACCAAAATATCATCGATGAAAACAACCACAAACTTATCTAAGAACTCATGGAAAATTCTATTCATAAGGTCCATGAATATAACAGGTGAATTAGTTAACCCAAAAGGCATAACTAAAAATTCATAATGTCCATATCTAGTACGGAATGGCGTCTTCGGAACGTCTACTTCTTTTACTTTCAACTGATGGTACCCCGACCTCAAGTCAATTGTCGAAAAATACTGAGCACCCTGGATCTGATCAAACAAATCATCGATATGAGGCAAAAAATACTTGTTCTTAACAGTAATATTATTCAAGGCTCTATAATCAATGCAAAGTCTCATTGAGCCATCTTTATTTCTAACAAACAAGACAGTATCACCCCTTGGTGATGTGCTAGGTCGAATGAAACCTTTATCTAATAACTCCTGCAATTGTTTCTATAAATCTAAAAGTTCAACTTGATCCATTTGATAAGGGGGTTTTGAAATTGGCTTAGAATCAGGAACTAAGTCAAGAGTAAATTCAACTCCCCGATCATGAATAATACCAGACAACTCATCAGGAAAAACATCAAGATACTCATTTACCACTGGCACATAATTAATCTAACCACTTCCTTTATTTTCAACAATATATGCAAGGTAACATTCATCTCCTTCTTTTAATATTTTCTCAACTTCCTGATATGTTATCAAAAGAAAGGGTTCATTCTTGTACACAAACTGAAAATGTTTCTGAAAAGAAACCATTTTAGCTCTGCAGTCAATCTTAGCATGATAAATAGAAAGCTAATCCATTCCCAAAATAACATCAAACTCTACTAGAGGCAAAACAATAAGGTTTTCTAGTAGATTCTTTCCACACATAAGGATAGGAAGGTTCTTATAATTCCTTTTTGTATCAACGTTCCCTCTGGGTGTTTTTACCATATGTTCAGGGTTCATATCTTGAGATGGAATTTCCTATTTACTAGAAAACTTCTCAGAAATGAAAGAATGTGTAGACCCTGAATCAAACAACACATTGGCATAATCTGAACAAACAAACAGTGTACCCGATAATAATTCATTCGATGGCCCAACATCTGCTGAAGTTGTTGCAAAGGATTTCACCACCCCTTTCTGCTTGTAGTCTGGATGCTTTCCCCCAGTTGATTTTTTTTGTTAGACACTCATTTTTATAATGACCCATTTCATTACACTTAAAACATCTTACTGCTGGATTTTCATTGCCTACTTGATCATCTTCCTTACAGTTTACGAGCAATATGACCAGACTTACCACACCGAAAGCACTTACCAGACTTGGATAAACATTCTCCAAGATGCATTTTACCACACTTCTCATAGGATGGATATTTGGTTTTCTTATCTTCTTGCTTCTTTGATGAATTCTTCCCCTTTGCCTGCCAACTGGACCTCTTATTCCACTGTTTTTCATAGAACACCTGGTCATCGGAAAACTACATTTCCACCTTCTCCGCATATTGAACAAGTTTTTCATAACTTTTGAACTCACGAGAAGGTAAATCCCTTCGATACATTGGCTTTAACCCTGAGTAAAAACGGCTTTTTTTACTATCAAGACCTCGTATGAAGTTTGGAGCGTGCCTTGCCAATCGAGTGAACTTTGCTTCATAAGTAGCCATAGAATCATCCTACTGCCTCAATTCTAGGAACTGTTTTTCCATCCTAAGACGAACCACCTTAGGAAAATATTTCTCAAGAAACATTCCTTTGAATTCGTCCCAGTGAAGATCCTCAATCTCATCACTATCCCTGATTTTTTTTACCATTGACCACCACTGATCAGCTTCACCTTCAAATTGGTAAATATCAAGACTATCCTTTTGATGTTCTAAACACCCCATGACATCAAAAATCTACTCCAGTGCTTTAATCCACCCTTCAGCTTCTACAGGGTCAGATGATCCTCTGAATGATGGGGGATGTTGCCTCATGAAATGTTCCACCACTGACATGTTCCTCTTCTGTTGATCTGGCTGATCTCGTGCATGGATACCACCACCATTTATAGCCTGATTCAACTGTGCCATCACTGCAACAAACTATTCAGTTCCAATTCCAACAATCTCAGGTTGCTTATTTGGAAGGTTGTCTTCCTCCTGATGTCATCCCAATATAGCTGTTTTGTTTCCTCTACGGAAAACCATTCTGAACACAGAGATATCTTAGGCCAAGCAACATGGTAATCTTTAAATGCTATATCATTTCAGTCATACCATAAATTAACTTATAATTTAACAAATTTCTAACTCCTAAAGTTGTCTAAACCGACCTTTGATACCAACTATAAGGCCCCAACCTTAAACCTTACTTAATATTGAATTAAATTAATAATTCACATTGAGGATCTTTTCAGGTTTAGAGTTTTAGAGAATTAGATCATAACTATTACATCTCAAAGAGATTACAAAGTAGAAACTTCTACTAAGTTTCCATAAAATAAAAACTCTTAAAAAGAAACATGTCTAGTTCCATGTTTTAGATAACATGACATTCCCTTGATCCCATCCTTGAACTAATTCCACATTAAGTCCTGTGAAAAACATTTCAAAAAAAACTTGGGGTGAGCATAAAAAGCTCAGTAAGGGATACACAAAGAATGAAAACTATTAGTTTTTAAAACAACAAGTAAACCATGTATACTTTATCAAAGTAATACCTTCACCTTTATGAAGTAGTAAAAACTCTTCACTGAATAAAATATCATTACTTACCCTTTTGTAACCAAAGGATTACCATAAAATCCATATAAAGAACACATAACATATAAAGGTAACTTGGGACATAAACATACTTGAGTGGAATAACCATACGGTCGACTTCCACACATATCTCTTAATGGAATAGCCATACGGCCAACTTCCATACATACTTAATGGAATAGCCATACGGCCGACTTCCATACCCAATGCATTGGAGGTTATAACGTAACCACCCATCCTGGTATTCACGACACCACCCGTCATATGGTTTATCACGTAACCACCCGTCAAATGTCCAAGTACTATTATAAAATCATAAGACATTAAACAAATATAATGGAAAGTAAACATTTCCACACTTTGACCACAATATATCACTTAAATATATTGACATAAAAAATCCATTATAAAATCCATTTTCAATAACAAAATAAAAGAAAATAAAAACATGGTATTTATTTTTCATTAAAAGGTAATGGCTTGTAGAGGAAGCTGAATCTCAAATAATGGTCACGGCGGCGGAGAAGTCGTTGTCGCCGCATACGTACGACAAAAACATTCCCTTTTGTCGTTTACTAAAAAACTTCGTATAAAAATATTCCTTTTGAATAAACGTAAAATTCAAAGGGGTTTATACACCGTATAAAAGAAATTTTTGTATAAAATGAAAAATTCCTCAATGAAAGGTGATTGAGACGAAGTCCCTTACCTCGGGTCCGACTTGACTCGATCGTTCTTTAACATCCTGAATAATAAACTTGAGTTAATTTCTATTTGATTAAGAACCTTTTTCGAGTTAATTATTCCTTTTATATCACTTATTGCCATGTTATAAACATTATGTAATCATTTAAGTTAATAATGTATGGTTTGTCGATATTTGGTCCTTAAGTCTAAAGTGGACTTCTTACAATTACATGTTGTTCATGTAGTCAAAGGTTCATTATATCCAGAATAACATTCCTGATTTGGATATCATATATATCATATATATCTGGCATATACATGTATTTATAATATCACATAATAATTTAGAGGTAAGAAATGAAATGCACCGTTCATGGAGATGGTAAGCCGTACGTACGCATGAACGCTACTTTCATTTCTATGTCATATTAATGGAATTAAAACTAAATGAGAGGTATGTATATTTTAATTCTAGAATTATATTAATCATTTAGATGTAACATAAATCATATACATCCATTATATATATATACTTATAATAGTACATTGCATTTGGGGACAATAAATGAAATACACCGTTCATGGAGACGGTAAGCCGTACGTACGCATGAACGCTACTTTCATTTCTATATCATAAATTAATGGAAAGAAATAATAATGATATAGAGGTATATTATAATTCCAGTATAACATCATATATAATAACTTTAAATACATCCTTTATATGTCCCACATATGGCATTAACAAATCACATCACTTTGAGGGGGCGGTAGTCCGCACTTCCTAAAATGAAATTATCGTGTTTACCCACAATGGAAACCATAAATGGATACCACAAATGAAAAATAAATAAGCATAATGAAAAAATAAACATAATATATTTCATATATAAAATATAGTGACATCTTAATGGCCACCATTAAAGGTGTTTAAAAGAAGATTGAACAATCATTGTTTCGTGAGGCAGAAATTCGCCAACCACAGAAACAGTATGTTCTTTAACCATTAGATGTAGATGTGTGTAAGTGTAGCTCTAAAGCTTCTTATAAAAACATCCTAGTATATTGGATATACTGTAGTTGTTACAAAATAAATGAATAAAATGATTTTAGGGGGTTGGAGAAGAAAAATAAAAAAATGACACAAGTGAAGACATTTCCTTAAAATTGGGTAACCCTCTTAGACTTGAGCTCAAAGGCTTCCTTGGGAAGACTTCTGCCCAAAGTGAGGCTTCAAGGAGTTAGAGAGGGATTTGGAGAGAGAGAATGAGCAGGGGTTTCCGAGCCAAAGGCTTTGGAAGTGTGGGTAAGGTGGTAGAGGTGGGGGCCTTTTATAAGAGGAGAGGAGGGGCACTCTTGGAAAGTAAGGAAATGTTACTTTATTATAGAATGAGTTTAGGATTTTAATGGTCCCACATTGATGTGTTTCGAGGATAAGGTGTTAAGGGTTCTAAATCCACCCATCCAATAGGTTTTTTACATGTTTATGTCTTAGATTTTACATTATCTTCCCATTTTCTTTAAATCGTTAAATAATGATGTAATCACTGCATCATCATGGTGTCATAAATAATTTAATTTATTTAATGTCTAAAAATTATTAAAAAAAATACTATGATGTATGAAAGCTTTTTATATTTCCAATTAATATTTATAGTCAAAAATCTGACTTGTATAACCCAATGTAAAAATTGGTTTAGTAAAACATCTCATGTTTGTGTCATTTTTACTTTAACTTTAAATAAAAGGAATAAATGTCATTATCATACCCAAGTGGCTCCATGGGGTACCAAAAATAGACCCATGGGTTGCCTTGGTAGGGAATAAATCATCCAATAGGGTTAGGACAAGTGTCAAGATATTTTCATTTTATTATAATACCATTTTTACCTTAAATTACACTAATTACCTTTAATCGCGATTAATAAAACATAAAAGTTACTATTCACCAAAAATTTATTTTAATCCCATTGAACCACATTTTACTTAATAATTAAAATCATTTAAATTGGATTTTTGAGATTCAAAACACAGAAGTGGTAAAGTCCCATTTAAACAAAAAATCAAATTTTGTAACCACCACTTTGCAGTTTCACTATTCATCAAAAATTGAAGTTTTTCAGAAAAAAACCAAAACTTCACCCTAAGATATATTTGATATTCTGAATTCAAAAATGACATCTATTTTAAAAAATTCAAAACATATAAGTTTCATTAATTAATTTAATAATTAATTCCCGCTGTCAAAACAAATAGCGTGTTTTTATGAAACAATAAGTATCAAAAGATTGACACCAGTTTAAGACCAATTTCAAAGTGAAATTAATTCCAATGGCCACTATTGGATTAAATGGTAAAAATATATTCTAGTTGTACTTAAAAACAAATTCAAAATATTATCTTATCATCTTAATAAATTAGATTAAAAAGAGGTTTTGAATTAAAATACAACATTTTTCACTATTCATTAAAAAATGAACTTTATCAGAAAAATACCAAAAAATTACACAAAGTAAAATTTGATGTCCTGATTATAAAGAAGAGTTTTATTTGGTCTAATAGAATGTATAAGAGTGACCAAAACTATATTTAATGACGGTTCTCCATCAAATGTTGATAAGTGGACCTTTCGTGAAAATTAGAGTATATAAGCCTAAAATTGAATTTTTATCGTATTTTAAGCCTTTATCCTTTATTTGATAAATGCAAAAACATTTAACAAACATATATAATCATATTTTAGTTATTTCTATCCATTCCCGCTAGTACAACGGCTATGTTTTAACTAACATTTAAAATAATAATATTTTATTACTAGTGTGCAATGTACGATTTCAAAGAAACTCTTTGTTGCGTATCAGGTACACTATCGAACATAGCAACCCCTTTAAAGTAAAATTAATATTTAATTCGAAAATATTAATAAATATGAAAATGTATTATTCTTTATTTACCTGGGATGTTACAAGGAGTGTCATAATATCGATCCCACTATGGAAGAAATGCTAGTAGTCATTGTGGAAGCATCCTGTAATAGTAAATATGCATCATGGTTTTTGATCATTTCCAAGGATTTGACACAATATGTGGACTGAAACAATAACTCATTCTTATAAGATTCATGTACCATTATTTTCTATGAAACTAGATTCCTTATGTTTCTAGTAGATAATCAGTTTATCAGGGTCTTAGTGAATGGATATCTCAATAATCACACTATATTGGGATCCCCTGGCCTAAGATACAAATGTGAGATACATTAACACTATTGAACTAGTCCTAAACCAATCCATGGAGAATTAATGTTTTTAGAATTTTTTCCTAACATAGCCTAGGTTATAACACCACTCTATCATGGCCTGACCCTCTACATCCTTCCTAGGTGGTAGTTTTCCAAGTGTGCCACCCCAATCCCACCTCTAATAAGACATGGGCTGGTGACTAGGCATATTACATACACGGGAGGCCTTAGTATAAAGTACCTACACACACACAGATATCCACATCCACAATGTAATTAAATAAAGTAAACAACTAGTGGAAACATAATTCATACCTGAACTACTATTATCCCATAATTAAGCATGGAAAAGGGAATCAAAAGTATAAAAAAGGGAAAATATAAGCCCAACAACTAGACATAAGAAGCTATACACAACACATTTGTATGTCTCCATAAGAAAAATATTCTCACCACCCATATCCACTATACAACACAACTATACTACACCTACTCCTAGTCTGACTAAGATGATATCAAAGGTCCTATCATCTACGTAAGACATGACATGCGTGGGAAGAGTCCATGCAGGGCTGATTATATACATACGCAATAAGATTCAATGAAATAACAAATCTTAAGGAATAAATAGAAATTGAGTCAACTCATATCACAATACATATAGTGTTAAAGGAGATATCCTATGGATGATAGACCATATATTCTCATTAATGGCACTCTATCCTTAGAGTATGGTATTTATCGTCCAACCAAATTTATACTATCATTCCATCTCTCGATTTATTCAGTCTCAAGTATTCTTCATAGTTCATTACCTACGATAACACTAGAGTATCCATGTCTTATAAAATTGGTTGAAATACCATACTTCAGTAGAGAATCCCTCTCCCATCTATGTTCTAAATATGTAAAATTATTTACTATAAATAGAGGATCTATTCCCTAATGATTTGTGTAAAATATCTGACACTATATATATCCCATTTGTACAGGATCCCTACCCCTTTAATACTCACATTGAAGATAATCTTCTCCCTATGAGGATCTCTCTATCATCATGTTAGATACCAAAATCTCCTTGGGGATTGAGAGGATAATAATAATGCCTAAGTGAAAATTTCATTATTATATGGAAGTTAATGGTATGTTTAATAGGGCACACAAAATTTATCACAAAGTATCATATTACATGTATTCTTCCATTTCACAAAGCATTTACCCCTCCATATACATAGTTATGTTGGTGCCACACACACTATGTATAATTAATGATAGGTACTCAGACATGTGTCTCTTCCAATGTTTATGAACTCATTCAATTTATGTGTACACTTCCAATTTCCATGTCCATGTACACTAAACGATACACACTATGTTTCTATCCTAGAGTAATACATAGTATTTGGAGATAAAACTAGGTTTTTGATACTTAACATTTCCTAAATCCCTAGTCTTGCATCAAGGGGCCACATGACATTTATTTTTTCAAACAACACACCATGTAGATTTTAATTATTCAATTTTATATAACCTCGTTGTATCTAAAGTTTCTTCCACATTTACCTTGGATATACCATAAATTCCTCCCCAAAGGTTTCCAAACTCACCACCTATGGATTCAAGGTCATCATGACTTGACAGAATAATGATCTCCAATTGAATTTCCACCACATGATTCACAAACCACAATAAACATTATCCTAAATCCAATATAATACTATTTTCATCCTCATTGGTCCTATACTATACCACAAAAAAATTAAAATCTGTAACAATGATCTTTAGAACCTGAAGAATGATTACGCAACAAGAATGGGTTTCCATAATTTTTCAAACCAACATCCAGACAAATATTGGTGAAAAACATGTAGAACGGGGGGAGGAATCCATAAAAACACAAAAGTGATAAATTGACATTGTCCATGTTTGTTTTGAACGTTTTCTTTTGATAAGTAATAAAACAATTCCAAATCCAATTTCATGGGAAAAAATATTATTGGTATAAATAATATAAATTATACATGAATTATGTCCTTGATGGATTAATTCATGTCCATCGTTATAATCACAAATGGGGTAAGGAATCCAAATAAAAACCATACTGTTGGTTTGGATAAAATATTAGTGAATAATGCATTCACATAGATGATGTTGATGAGATAGACTATGTTTATTATTTCCCTTGATAATCCCTATGAGTGTTTGTCTTTTATTCTCCCAGATACAACACTTCTAATGATAAAAATATCAATCAACCAAATATTTTAAGTTTATGTGGATAACCATACAAATTTTTCATAATGTGAATTATATAGAAGTGACGCTAGTTTTTACCATTTGTTGTGTAGTTAAAAAAGTAATTAATTGAATTCCTTTATTTTATAAAATGTCTCGTTATCATATGCACTATACCAAAATATTCAAGGAAGAGAAAACTTATACCCTTCCTAGGTTATAACCCACATTTCAAATTTAAAAGAGGTTATATTTTATTAATATAAGTCATTTTTATGAGATATTCCATTATTTTTGACAACCTATATGCATGTTATATATTATATTTGACATTTTTAACATATAAATACTATTCCTCTATAGGGAATGGAATTTTCCACTGAATCTATGAATAAATTAAGAAATATTATCTAAAATTTACAATTTATTGAATATAAAAATAAATTTGTTAATGTTCAAAAGTAAATTTAAAAATCTTATGAGATATTTGGTGGAATGGTTTTCAGGTTTTTCTTTTCTTATCATTTCCCTCTTTGATACTTTTTAATGTTCATCCAATTAAATCACTTTTTTCTATATTTTATCCTTAATTAATGTATACTATTTCTATTTCCATTTTTATTACTATTTTTAAATTTAATATATCCTTCATACAATATTTTCTTAAAACATTTTCTTCACACATGATGGGTTTCTCCACGGTCAGGCATGGATAATTTTTTAAGTGGTGTGGGATTGAGAGGAAATGATTGAGTGAATTAATGTATCATTATTCCCAATCATATTAAGTCATTTTAATTAGGAATTATTCATGGTAATAATTCAAAATATAATATTATTAAATTACTTTTATGAACGTAAATTTAAAAGTTGAGAATCCAAATAAATTGAGCAAGTCAATTTAGGATAAATAAATTTTATTTTTCTTCTAATTTAATGATAATCATGATAAATCTAGGATAGTAAACCTCTAGGGACAATTTTTTTTTAGAAAATGAGGAAAAAATAACCAACTTGGACATAGGTGGTTAATAATTTTTAAACATAGTAATGTCCAACGATTTGATTAGCCCATGGTTGATAGAGTGTTATTATTTATTTCATGAAAGTTCATTAAAATTTAACCCAAGATCCTATTTTCATTAATAAATTTATATAAATTTCATTAAGATTGAACTAATGACCTTTAATTGAGTTGACATCTGATTTAACTCACTCTAAAGGCTCATGATTTGGGACTCTCAGAGAGAAAATCTCTAACTTCCACTATTTACTCTCTTGTATATAGTATAAGAGAGGGAAAACATAGAAATTCATAAATTAGGTTTCCCACAGGGAAGTATCAATGCTTTATGGGTGATTAGTAACCATGATTTCCCTTACGATATATAAGTCTCACTCTAAATGATAAGGTATAGAAAATAGTAAAGTATCTAGTATGTGATGTTTGGAATGATAAATATGTGGAGGTTGTATCTAGAAAATTTATAAGGGTTTTATATGGATGATGTGTTTTATATGGATAATGTATTAGGTTTAAAAAATAAGGTTTCTAAACTTTTCTATAAATGAGTGTTATGTTCAAGAGGATGGATCATTACATGATCCATGGGTTCATTTCGAGATGTTTTTTATTCCTAGTTTTATTTAAAATAACTAATTTACCGGTTGAATTGAATAATAAAGGATGGTTTCTCCATTTAACATGGCATTATATTGAATAATCCCTATCTATCCTCTCTTTATCATTCCACTCTTCATCTATGGATTTTCTATGGTTTTATTCCATATTTGAGGTTAAATTTTTAAGGTAAAAATCTATGAACCTCCTCCTCTCCTATTATTCTTAATTTTATTATTTATTTATTTCCCTATAAGAGTCTTACAAACCTTGGATATTATTTTTATGGATTATGAATTGGATTTTTTCTTGATTTTGGGATCATAATAGGATTCTAAAAGGCATTCCTATATCTTCTGGTGTAATAACCACATTTCTAGGGGGATTAATGAAAATAAGAAGTATTATCCATGCATATTCCTTTAAATTTAATGACGTCACAAAAAATATTATTTCTAACCCCGCATACGAACACTTTATAGATTATATTTTCTGTATCTATTTATCCTTTCCAAAAAGAATCATTTTTCATCTCAAATTATATTCTATAGAAATGTGATTTCTCATGTTTAGATTCTAAAAAAAATTTACATATTAACTATACATTCCATGTGTTTTATTAAATGTATAAGATTAACTTTTTAAATCAATTTATAATTAAATAGGTGTTTTTATCAGTTTCTTTGGATGGAATATTTTTTAATGAAATTTTTTCATTCCAAGGGCATATTAAGATTCTTTAAAATATTATCCTAATGATCCTAAATTATTTTAGTAATGTTTATTTTGATTTCATGATTTCATTTTCATAAAATGGTTTTATAACTTGGTTTCTCTACGATGTTATAAGGCATGGTTGTCACTCTATAAAAAGGTTTTAATAATAAAAGTATATACTTTAAGTGATCCCCTCTTTATAACTGTTCTTAAAAAATTTATATATTTACAATTATTATAATTTCACTTGTGAGGATATTTTATTATTACATGGTTACATATGATATAAAGGGGGTAATTCTATAGATGTTGTCTGGAGGTGATTGTGTATTATGATAGTTATAATAAATAAATTTAATTTATATTGTATGTTGATTTTATCACATCCATTTTCATATCATATGAACCCTGGGTTCTTGGGTAGGGATCCAATGATATGTAACACAAGGTATTGATTCCACTCTATTAATAAGACTTTAAATTACATCACTAATGACGTATTCCCCTGTAAATAATGATTATTCTCAATAGATTAGGTCATTTCTTAGGCTAGAAACTTATGAACATATAAAATGATGTGATTTGGATAGGGATTAGTATGAGTATATGATGAGGCCTTGGCATTAATTACCTCAGATAATGTCCCATAGTGGACATGATTTTATTATTCCATGATTTTTGATTTATAGTTATTTAATATACTTCATTTCTTACTATTGATTCAATTAATAGGTTAGTGTTTTTCATATTTAGTTATTTATTTATTAAATTATAAATTTAACACTCCTTTGTATTCATTATGAAATTTCAAAGTGTTGTTAAATTGTGTAATATTTTCTTTATTTTGATAATTTCAGTATTTTTAATGTTTGTTTTTTAAACTGTTTCCTTTAAAATAAATTACATCCTTCCATGAAATGTTTTAATGTTTTTATATGTTTAAATTATAAAATTTTCCAACATGGAAAAAATGAATTTATATGATGGCTTCGTGTGACATATTTAAATAAAAATTAATATCATTATTTCAGAGATAAATTTTGATTATAGTATTAAATTGATTTATTTTTAAAGGTTATGCATGTGGTGTGGGATGATAACTATTGGGCATTCATTTCTAATTCATAACATATTATAGACTCAGTACAAGATCATCTTGGACATTGAATATTTTCTTTTTATTATCATTATAGTATGGTGGTGGTGTTATATAGATGATATTATTTCCAAAAATTTATATATAGGTTGTTATTTTCTTTTTAATTATTGTGGTGTTATGTTATTTTTTTCATCATGACACGTCATATTTATTTCTCTAGTTTCTCTTCCATCATATATAATTTATTGAATCATAAGCTTAGCCTTGGTATTTCAAAGATGGTTAGCTATGTTTATCTGTATTATGGATAAATGATATGTTATGCATAAAATCATTGGTCTTGTTTAGATTAAATTTTATTATATAATTTTCTTTTCTTAGGTGTGTCTCTTTGACTTTCAGAGAGATAACGATGGAATTTCAGTGGAAATTTTATTTTTTATTATTATCTTAATTCAGAAAAATAATTCCTAGCGAAAATTATTTTGATTCTACAATAATATTTTCTATCATATAGAGATTAGGTTTAACCATCAGGATATGTCTTAGGACATCATGAGAATGGGTAAAGATATTTTGGGTTGGTTAGTCAAAAAACCCCTATGAGATATATGATTTTTTTTATTTTTTGTGATTTGTCAATTTTATTGGTATGGAAGTGATTTCTTGATTAACCATTAATGATTTTTTCCACACAATAATTTTTCAATGATACTTTTTAGGGAGAAAAGTATCAATGTTTAGAAGATGAAACGATTGGAGTTTTTAATTAACATTTAATAAATGTTAATATTTTTTCATAGTAAGTTAATAAATATTTCATTATTATTAAATACTAATATTAATATTAACATATGTGTTGATCAAAGAGATATATACTTAATATGAAAAATAAAATAAATTTAGGAATAACTATTGGACATTGATACAAAATAAAATAAGTAATGATATCATATATTCGTATATGTGGAAAATTAAAGTGGCTTGAAATCATGTTATATAAAATAATGAAAAATTATAATTTTACGTACATAAGTGATAAATGACTATGTACTAGTATAGATGTGCGAGGTTAAGAAATATGTAGGTGATATAAACAATATTTGAGTAAAATGAATTTGAAGTGGTTTATAATAATAATAATAATTATTATTATTATAATTTATATTATTATTATTATAATCATTAGAAACAACATCAAACAATATTTGAAAATTCATCTCATGTATCCCACAAAATTTTTTAAATAAAAATTATGGTACACTAGTGAAATCATGAGGTGTATATATATTAAACCAATAAGTTAATTGATGAGTGTAAGCCATAAATACCATGTAAAAAATTAAAAATCTAGCTTCACGAAATCAGAAATATAGTAGGAATTCAACCAAGACACATGGTCATATTTCCTTACAGTAATGGTAATTTAACATGTTAATGGAGTTGAAATTTATACCTTTATCTAAGGATATAAATGGTTAGGACTTAATCATCCATTTTGTCCCTCATTCTTCAATAAAAGAGTAATACTGATAAATTATCACCATATCCCTAAGCTATATGAGTAAAATTTTCAAATACATTAACACTAATAAAAAACATTATAGTATGAACACATTATACATTACTAGAAACATCATCTTCACATCAGTATAATGTTTTCCAAGACATGTAAGGAGGTTAAACAATAAGAGGGGATGAATTTTAGTTTAAAAGGATAAATAAAATTTTTATCATCCTTATGTATAAAAACACCATAAGATAAGATATTTAGATCAAGAAAAAAATATCAAAGAAAAGCATATATTAATAGAGAAAATTCTAATTTTCAAAACATTATAAATGTTTGATAAATATATAACCATAATATAAATATATACATATAAATATCATGTAAAAAATTAGAAATAAAATGAAACACAACGCACTAGTTAACAAACCAACAACACCTAAAAAGATATTATAATATCATTATTTTACAAAATGTGAAATAAGAATATTTATACATTATTTAATGTATTTTCATTCCATATTAAGAAATTCCCCCAACTATACACCAATTATTAGGTATCTGTCACTTTCTATCTCCATAAATCTCTTCAAATTAAATTTATTACAATGTATCTTTTTCCTATCTTCCAAACTCGAAATCCCTTAATCACACTTATAAATAGTAGCTCACAACAATAAACTAAAATATTTTTATCCCAAGGATTAGAAATTGAATTTTCTTGCTAATAGAATCCATTGAACATTGAAGATCAACAACCCAATGATTAAAATGTAAATTCAAAAATATTTACAATGAAATCCTCAAAAATGAACTTTAATAAAAACACTTAGAATGAAATATTACAATGACTACAATCTATTAAAACAAAAAATAGTTACACAACATCAAAATGATTAATAAATTTCAAAATTATTGATATTCCTTCTTTATATAAATGAATATGTGGATTTTTTCTTAGAAAACATCCAATTGTTATAATCCAAAATTTTATCACTAAATTGTAAATGCATATAAATTATCTCCATCATCTTATAATGAAAATAGTGTAGCTATACATCATCTAATGATGTTTGGATTACACCACTATATTGCTCACAAATCTAGTGAATTTATTCTAGAAAAATCTTACATCACCATATTATCACATGGATAGACTACAATCTTCTATAAATAAATTTACATAAGTTTTTTAATGAACAAAAAAAATAATTAAAACAAAAATATAAAGTTATATAAAATTTATATGAATTGTATTGTGATTTTTAGAAAGCTAATTCAAAGTATTAATTTATTTAAAATATATCCCAATTTTAAAAATCATAATACACAAATAAAAATTGAAAAAATCCCCTTTTATAAAATAATAAAATAATCCCCATTATAAAATAGAGAAAGTTATAAATTTTTTCACTTTTTTAAATAAATGTTGTTTTAAATTTTCATCAAAATTTTGATTATATCAATTTTATCAAATCATTATTTTTTATAAATCATATCTCTGACCCTTTAAATAAATTATTATAACATTTCTCTCAAATATACCCGCTTTTAAAAATTAAAAGTAACTAAAAAAGAATTAGCTAGATTAGTAAATTCCATTAGTTTTAAATAAGAACCCCCTTTTTTAAAATGAGAAATATTTATGTAACCTTTACACACTGAAGTTTCAATATGATACCCTGAAATGAAAAAAATGCCTTTATTTTCATTTGAAAAAATAAAATATTTACATTAAAAATATTAATCATGAATAAAGGTATACATAAAATCAGTCATGTATTAGAAAATAAAAATATATCCATGAATAAAAATCAAACATCCTGGAAACAAAAAATTAATAATCAATCAAATATAAAATAAAACATCCAATCAATGAAGGGTAAGAACACCATTATTGATTCAGATGGGTTTCTAAAGCACTTTCGGAGGCCGCAAGGGAGGAAAGAGTATTCCTCATTAACAAGTCCTCCCATAACTAGATCCTTAAGTAAAGTTAATCTCTCCCCAAAGGGTCCCAAGTAGGTGGAGGAAAAGTCTACTGAAGAGCTTGATCCATCAGCAGGGGAATCTTATGTCATTGATCTATTGCATGCGGGAAATAATCCTTCTGAATCCGACTTCCACCCAAAGGGAAGGGAACTGATAGAGTGTGATGAGTGGGATACCATCATCAATGGAAACGAATAATTTTACGACAAAGGATTACAGGTCATCACTACAAAAGTAGAGTTTGACAGGCTGGTTGGCAGGCGCCTTCAGGGTAACCTTTCCAAGGAGCAACATGACTAGTATAAAAAAACATGGAATATTGGCTTGTGGATTCAACGAGAATAAGATATCTGTAGAAGAGCTCATTCATACCTGGGACAAGATGTAATATAATTGGGAAAACCTACTCAAATAAGATTCAGATAATAAGACTATCATTCCTCAATGGAGTCTTTACAGAGGTATGATCTCTAATAGGCTAAAATTGAAAATCCTAGATTCGTCCATGACTTATCACGTTGAATGATTGTTTTGTGTAATTGAATGCTTTCTCACTTTTCTTTAAAAGGGTGTTCATAATAATAAAAAACAAATATTATGAGACAATTAATGGAAAATCAAATATTCATGAAACAAAAACTGAAAAAAAACCAGTCATGATTTCATAAATTCAATTTCTTACCCATTATTCGCTATCATCTCATGAAATCACAAATTCATAAAATTTAGTGATTTTAAATTTCATTCAAAATAAAAAATAACAGTTCTTTCAAAAAACAATAGGTATAATAACCATAAATAATATTTTTTTTAATTTATCATTCAATTTACTAGCTTGATATTCTTATTTTAAGATGTTTTCAAATAGATTTATCAAAAGATATTAGCTCTCTAAAAATTAAAAGTTACTTCTTCCAAAGTAATCTATCATGGACCGTGATGTGATTGTTTATAAAAAAATATAATAAATCTTGAATTTTCCTCTTAAGTGATGTTCAAGGGGAATATGGTAATTTTTCTATTCATGAGATCTTGTATAATTTTTTAACCACTTATTTGGTCCCAGTTTTGGGTGTTTACCCTAGATAAATGTTTGGTGGAATAGTAATCAATTTGAATTTTTACAGAATATTTTATATTTATTTAATTAATTACTATTTATTCACTCATGTTTGTTTGGTGATATCTTCTGTTATAAATTTTTAGTTCAGTCTAGACTGGGGGTGTTTTCCTAGATGAGGAATAATCTCATGTTGGGTGTCGCAGATATCCCAATCCCCCTTTTCTTCTATCTCCACTTTTTTATTTTTTTTATTTTTTATTTTATTTATCCTTTATATACTCTTTCCCATTTCCTCGCTAGTTTTTTGTGGTTTTCCATCCCCTATTGGATCCTTTTATTAAGAGAGATGATTTGTAAAGGAGAGTGAGAGAATAGAGGGGGGAGAAAGAGGCATTGTTTTGGGGCTCAGGTTATACCAGATTGTTTTGTGGTAGCTACTAATTGTGAATCTGATCAAAGCTTCAGTGGTTTCCATAAAGTGTTAGAAACATATAATTTTTTCTCATTATAAATGGATTTATATTATTTATTTTAAAGTTTTAATCTTGTTTTTGTACTTTTGGGGACCCCATGTGGTTCGATATAGTGGTTTTCCGGAACACTAGAGGGTTTTGGGAGGTCCAGATGGATTTTTGTTTGGTAAATCCAGATCATATAGTGTGTTGTTTAATAAAAGATCACCATATGTTTTTTATTTTTAGGTAAGATTAATTTTTTAGACATACACACCAGGTACTTTAAACATGCCTCGTTTACTAGTGTTTTCCATGTACCATGATTTGTGGTAATGTACATGGGAATTCGAAGTTAGAAAATTACACAATGTCTACAAATGGTAGACATCATATAGTGGTTCTTGTCCCACTATCCAAGTACATGGGTGATGGGAATGAGGATATTACAAACTATGTACTTATGATCACACATCGTGTAGTGAAACATTTCCATGTGGATGAGTGCTAGGGTGGACACCCTTTAAAAAGCTGTATGGTCATGTAATTATACATGGGATGATATTGGTCTCATTCACTAGTACATGGGTGGACCCAAAGTGTGATCTCTCCAAGTTGGAATATAGGGATAGACACACCATTGAGGGTACACATCATGTACTTATAGGTACACGCCATGTATTTTTTCTGGAAAAGGATTTTTGGGTGTCCTTATGTCCTAGAGTTGTAATTGGACTTTTGAGTAGTCCATTATATGATTTTTCCATGTGGATTTCAATGGTGTTATTTTTTAGGTGTTTAGAGGCTATCAGGATGTTTTTTTGGACTGAGATAGTTTTTATAGGATCCCTTTTATGATGTGGTTCTATATTCCTTCTAGTTGTTGTGTAGTGAGTTGTTAGGACCACGTGAGGGTGTAAACTTGTTGACTACCGTGGATCAAGGATTCTAGGAGAGTATATTTTGTGTTCTCTAGAAATATTCTAAGAGGTGGGATTGGGTGTATTATTGGAAGATTTTCACTAGATTTTTGATTGAGGTGTATTTTTGTAGGGGCCTTTGGGTTAGGGTGACATCATGGGACTTCAGGTATAGTTTGGTTCTATTTTGTGATTTTGAGATAGGGTTGAGGAACCGATAATGGTGAATTTCTTTATAGGTGAGGAGTTTCTTGGGGTTACCATTCAAGGTGGTTGTATTATGTATTTCATCTAGGGGACCATCCACGGTTCCTTTGATGAGGCCTAGCTTGAGGATTGTTTTTTGGAGGATCCCCTTCTAGGGTGTCTTATTGTGCTAAAGTTTTGTGAACTCTGGTGGTTGTTCTATATTTGGTTGTCCTGTGAGATGGTCGGTGCTAGTTACAGTGCTTTCAGTTTGATGGTGTGGGTGTAAGCTGACCCTGGTGATTAAGCTTGTGGGATTGGATGTTTCATGTTTTTTTTGTTCAATAAATTATTATATTGGATACCTCTAGGATAATATCATATCAAGAATAATACATTAGATTAATTTTTTAATCTCTTGTTCTAGTTAGCTATTTTTGTGAGGCAGTGTTTTGGAGATAATGGATGATCTAGATGAGTGTACCCCTCATAGTATGGTTGTTATCTCACAGCAATGGTAGTATACCATGGATGATATTACGCTCATGGAACTAGGTTTTATGGTTTTGGGAAATATTAAGAAGCCCAAAGATATACTGATAGGTTCATTCTTCTAGTTAGTTCTGCAAAACTATGGGCATGGTAGTTTACCCCATGGTCAACTGGGATTCCTATCCACCAGTTTATTTCCTATCTTTAGAGTTCTAGTTCCATTTATATTTTCATCATTATTTTATACACATAGGATGATATCCCAGGGTACATCGTTTTTTCATGTCCTTATGTTTTACTTTAGAGATATTTATTAATCTGGTGGTTACACATGATGTTATGGACATGTGAGTTTAGCATCATAATTCCTCTAGTTGGGGCGAGAGAAAGATTAGTTATACTAATGGTTTTCAATATATAACCCAAGGTTTTATATTTTTTTTAACCCTATTTTTATCTTTTCTCTATCTTTTTTTACTTTTAGGTTTGTATTGATGTTCAACTAGGATGGATAAGACACGTGTTGCATGTAGATGTTATGAAAAAGTTTTTAGGACCATTTTTATGGTTAACATACTGATATTTTTTTCCCACAAACATGTGCACCTTGGTGTACTTGTAGACCAGATGTATTATTTTATGAAGAGTATGGGATATAGAAGATTGGGAAGAGGCCCAGTGTTTCATGATCGAGAAAGGATTCTAGAGTGGAGTGTGAGGTTTTTTCCAGAGCTATTCTATGATCTTGGAGACCGGGTACATGGTATAGCTTAGAGTAGTATTAGATCCTTGAGTATTTATTTTAATTTATTTTTATTCTATATTTGTTCAGTCTAATGGGTGACTAGTTTCTGTAGACTTGCTCATTGGTCAATATACATCATTTAATTTATTATTTATTATTTAAGTTATTTATTTAATTATGTTCACTCTAATTCTCATGGATGTTTATGTGTTGACTTTATTTCTAATATTATTGAACTGAAATCCTAGGGAATTGTATCCCCACTCTATCATTGTAATCCTTCACTACTATTTGTCAGCCTCTGGAATACGGGGAGGTGTACTTGAGGCTTTATTGTGTTCCTTATTTTGAGGTAGGTCTAGCCAACCCTGATTGGTGTATGATAAAATTGTATCAAAGGATTATTTATCTTTGTTTTAGTATTTCAAGATTTATTCCACATTAAATATAGAAATGTTTTTTGGCTTGTGATAGATGTTGGTTTCATGTGTTACGAACACCTGTTCCCATAAACAAAGTCTAGGTTACTAGGGTTATGGTATTTATATTCTTGGTTTTTGTTACTATGGTTGTTTGATTTTCACATTTAAGTGATGTATTTCTGCTTATGGGTTTTATGATTTATCCATTTTTGGATCTAGGAATAATGTAAAGAGGCATGTTTTTATTCATCATTATAGACACATAGGATCCTCATGACATTTTCTTGACTATGTGTATTTTTATTGATGACATAGGTTCGGTTGTTTAAAGTGTCCTAATTTTATTATATGGTGTTCCCTTATATAATTACATAGTTTAATTCTACTGAAAAAAATAATTATTAGTTTTTAGTGAGATAAAAAGTCATCTGGATACTTTGGAGAGTTGTTATTTTGATGTAGAGATGCATAAACTTCATCGAGGGACTCATGTAATATCTTGTGGGTAAATTTAGGCTTTGGGATTTCCAATTACTTTTGTGGTTGAATAGATGAATTAAAGGATGCTTCAGAGAAGTTTGGATTAGTATTGAGTTCCATGGGGTGTTTTATTCCCTAAGAAGTTTTTATATGAGGTTGAGAATGCATTAGGCTTGTGAGGTGGTTCACTGGGAGTTCCCATTGTTTCTTGGATGGTTTTAGAGGGAAATTTTTGCCAAATTCCTTACATTGTTGGTTATGGTTGTTCCTTGGGTAGAATGGTGAGTGAATGTTTGTGATCTTGTGGATTGGTATCAACACCCAAGTAGACAGTGGTTGCATAGTGGATCTTGGTATGATGGACATGCATTGTTTTGGAGAGGAAAGTTGGGGGTTCTCAAGTTTGTTGGAACTAACTTGTGTGGGGTTCATGGTCAATGGGTTTAGGTGTATTATCCTAGGTTATTTTCCTCATGATTAATTTTACTGTGATAGTATTTTAGGGGTTTATGGAGAATAAATCTACCTTGAAGTGGAATTTAGTGGTTGTCATGAAGTTTTGTAGGAGCCTTGTTGAAGTCATGTGCACTCTTGTTTGGCGTAGTTTCATTTAGTTTGTGAGGATAGTGTTCGAGGTGCAGTGTAGTGGAATACATTTGGTGGAGAGTTCACTATAAATTTTCATGGGTTTTAGATCTCATTTTTAGAGTTTCAAGAGTGTTGGGGGTTTCGTTCCTTGAGAGCTGATAATGGGTTGTGGTTGGTGTTCATTATTGGCCTTCAGGTGTGAATGGTTTTTCCATGTACATCGATTTTGGTTGGTAGTAGATGGATCATGGTCCATGAAGCTAGTGATTGGTTGATGGGTGATGATAAGGATAATCTTGTAGTGGACATAATTAGATTGGTCATTGTTAAGTGTAACTTGTATTTTGAGTGTTTTGGGTGACATGCGATCAGTTAGTAGATTTTCATTATTTTGTTGAAACCGTTGGTTTTCCGGGTATGGATTGGCAGATGGATGACCATTTTGGAATATTTGGGTGAGAAGTTATTATAGTGGAGATATTGTCACGAACTACTTAATGATATATTAATAAAAACATATAATTTGGAATTTTTTATTGGGTGGTTTTCAAGGGGGAAATTGTAATATATCATAATAGGAAATCATAAATAACTTTTCTAACCATTCTGTTGGTCCTGAGACTTGGTTTTTATTCTAGGATAAGAGTTTGGTGGAACTACAAGACATTTAAATTTTGACAGAATGTTTAATATGTAATTAATTAAATCTCAATTATTTTCTATGTTTGTTCATTGATATATATTTTTTGAGTTTCATATTAGAATTTCAACTTTGTAGTTTATTTTGAGATGGGGGGTTTTCCTAGGAAAGGTATATCCTCATGTTAGGAAATGGGGCTATCTCGAACCCCTTTTATTCTCTCTTCTCTTTTTTTTCTTTTTAATTATTTTCTCATTTTTCTTCTTTCTTCACCATTCCTCCATAGTGTGTCACATACTCCCCTCGCAATGAGGTTTAATTTTTCTGATAGATAAGAGAGGGATATGATAGTGAGTAAATAGATAGAATGGGATAAAGAGGTAGAATTATGGAGCTTGGGTCATACTGGATCATCACGTGGTTTCTAGAGATAACAAATTAGATCAAATATTTCGATGTTTACACCATGAGGTTGGAACTTTTTTATGTTTTTCACCAAATATCCTTATATTTTAGTCTTTTCTATTTTAATCTTTTTCTAGGATTTTAAGGACACTATATGGGTCAATCTGGTGGTGTTCAAAAAAATCAGGGGGTTTTCAGGTGGTCCCGTGGTATTTTTGATTGGTAAATCCTGATCACATGGATTGTTGTTTGATAAACACATGATGTGTGTTATTCCTATTTAGGGAAGATCATGTTTTTATAAGTACATTCATTTTCTGTAAGTATATGATGTATACTGGTACTTAGAAATGTACTTATCCATGTTCCCTTGTACATGGGAAGTCAGAGTTGGGAATGTAAACATCATTTACATTAGATACACACTATGTATTAGTACATGGCCAATTGGCCAAGCACATGGTTATATGGATGTGTGGAGAATACAAATTGTGTACCCATGAGTACATGTTGTGTAATAGAACCTGGTCATGTGGAAGAGTTCTTGGGAATACACCCCATCAGAAAGGTAATGGTAGTGAAATAGTATACAAGAAGATGTCGTGATAGATTACTAGTACATGAATAGACCATGGGTGTTCCCTAGACATGTAGGTGTACACGGCCAGGAACACCTTTGAGGGTACATGCTATGTACTCAGAGGCACATGTCGTGTATTTTTCATAAAAAGGGTCTGACGGTGACTTTGTGCACCATATTCAAAATTGGACATTTGATGAGTTAGTTATGAGTGTTTTTACACTCAGATTGCAAATATGAGATCATTTCAGAGTTTTGATGTCACTTGCATGGTGTTTTTTATTGATAGATATTTTGCATGCTTCATTTGATGATGTGGTTCTAGAATAATTCTATAGGTTGGGTGGTGACCTGTGAGTCCGATTTTAAGGTGTGTAATTTTTTAATACCTTTCCTTTAGGATCAAATACATGTCTTTATGAGGTTCTTTAGATAGATTCTGGGAGGCAAGATCAAGTGTCTTCTTGGATTATTTTTTCATGTTGGTTTCTCAAGGTGTATTTTGGTAGGATCCTTTGTTATGGGTTGATATCATTGGATGTCAGGTACAGTTTTGTGTCCTTCCATGAGTTTTAGATAAGTCTAAAGGATCAATTATGAGGAATTCCCTTCAAGGTGGTTTTTCCTTGGGTTTGATCCGGGGTTATATCCATGGTTCCTTTGAGTGGTTATGGAATGAGTTTTTATTTTAATAGAGGATAACCATGTAGGGTTTCATGTTATATTGAGGTTTTGGGATCTATAATGGTTTCCATGTGTTTGTTTGTCCTATGATATTTCCAATGATGGTTTTGGTGGTTTTGGTCAGATGGTGTGGGTTTTATCCATCTCTCATACTTTATCTTGTCGGGTTGGAGGTTTGGGTTTGTTCTTTTTAAAGACTAGATGAGATATGTTACCATTGGAAAATTTTCATACTGTGAATAATACCTACAATTTGTTTTGTTACTCTCCCCTACAGGTTAGATATTTTTTTTCAAGTAGGGATATATAGATAATGAATGATCTAGATGAGTGCATCCCCACCCCTAGTCTGGTTGTCCTCAATGGGATAAGGTAGTAGACCATGGAGTCTATTTCACTCCCAGAACTGGGTTTTGTTAGTTTGGTTCCTAATCAAGTAGCATAATGATGCACTGATAGGTTAATTTTCCTAGTTAGTTATGAAGGGTATTAGGCATATTAGTATACCCTGAGGTTAATAGGGATTCCCTAATGCCGATTTATATCCTACATTTTCAGTCTTAGGGCTTGATAGATGTTATTTTTTATTTTAAATTCCTAGGATGATATCCTAGGGTCGAGCATTTTTGTATCCCCTTAAATTAGACTTTATATATCCTTGATTGGGTAGATGTGTTTGATGTTATTGATGTGTGAGCCTTGCTTCATAATTTCTCTAGATGGTTCCAAAGTAAGGGTAGGTTTACAAGAAGGTGTAAGGATAAAACCCAAAGTTTTCTATTTCCCATTTTTTATCATGATTTTTTAATATTTTATAGTATTTAATTTACTTTTATGCTGGTTGTCACATTTTCTAGGCAGGACATGATGAATGTTTCATGCACATGTTATGATAGCAGGACTTAAGACCACCATTGGGGGTGTCCTACAAACATTTGTTTCTCACCCCCCTCACATGAACCTCCATGAATGTGTAGAACATATTACTATTTTTATGTAGAAGATTAGCTTCATTAAATTGGGAAGAGGTCAAAGGTTTTTTTATTAAGATGATTTTCTCATGAGGAGTCGGAGGATCGTGTTGGATTTATTCCGCAGTCGTGGAGACCGAGTATGTGGTTTGGCTTATAGTACCAGTAGTGAATTTTGTATTTATTTTACATTATTTTCATTTTTTATATGAATTAACCTATGGGAATCCAATTTCAATAAACTTTTTCTTTGGTATGTATGGATTATTTCATTTATTACGTCTTATTTTATTCATTCATTTATTTAACACCACTCTGATGGTCATGGATTTGTATGTTTTTAGTTAGTTTCCACTAATGTTTCTCTTCGAACTAATCGAATAATCTACCCATTTTATCCTTTTAGGCCCTCTCCACTTTTCATCATCCTTTGGAATAAGGGGAGGTGAAGTTGAGGCCTTTTTTAGGGCTGGATTAGGCAATAGGTCAGGCTGAGCTAGGCCAATTAGTGACATTAGCTAAAAATGAACAAAAAATAACCTAAATAAAAGGATTTAATTATTTTTTTAGAATGAATTTTAAAAAATAAAACATACTATTAACATTAAATTCATGAAAAATTAAATTTATCACAAACATAAAATGTATGTTACCAGGTACCAAATATAAAAAATACAAATACAGGAATGTAGTGACTTCAATTAAAAGGAAATTATTCCTTCAGAACATAGACCATATTATATCTAGTAAAATTAAGAAAAATATAATATTCATCACCAACATTTTATTTGGTATTTTATGTGAAAAATAATCTAGTTATTTTGAAATAAAATTATAATGTGTTCTAAGAGATAGAATTTTGTTGAAAGAAAAACATCACTTCAATTTTCCTCCTCTACAACACTTTTGAAAAAAAAATCATGGATATGTCCAAAATAATTCAGTTTATATGTTGATCTTTTAGTTGAATTATTTACATGTTGAAAGTATAACTTTTTTGTTTCAACTTAACATATATATTTTCATAAGACTTTCTTATAGTTTAAAGTTATTTGTTGACATCTTCAAAATTGTAATTTTTGGATTTATCTTGACAATATCATTCTTACCTTCAGTAAGCTTAATTATCTTCTCCGGATTTCACATCTTTTGATCATATAACATAATATGATCCTACAATGATTTAAATATTTCATTATCATTACTATATAAATTAATCTTAGTAAATTATAATTTCATTACTCTAACTTATAGTTCATGTCTTCATTTTTATTCCTAACCTTACCTAGCTCAACTGATGAGTTGCTCATATCTTCATTCTGTTTTACCAAATCATCATTATGTTTGTTTCCCTTTTTATTATATTTATAAAAATGAAACATTATCTTAAAACATTCTTATCTTCTAATTTTATCCACCTTTTGAAGAATTGTTACATAAAAATCCTTCATTTTTGAGTATTAGGGTTCATCCTTATCATCACTTTCATCTTCTTTTTAATACACTAGTGCAGAAAATGTTATTTACATCACCATTTTTTACGTCGGTTATATATAACCAATGTGATAATATGTGAAACATGGTTTTTTACGTTGGTTATTTTATAACCGATGTAACAAAAGCGGTGAGTAGATTTTTAACGTCGGTTATTTTAATACCCGACGTTAAAAATAGCGCGTGTTCGGTTTTTACAACGGTTATAAATTAACCGACCTAAAAAACAAAAGTTAGAGGGTTTTTTACGTCAGGTATTCGATAACCGATGTAAAAAAACCAAAGCGCGGGGGGGTTTTATGTCGGTTATTTGATAACTGACGTAAAAAACACGTAGATAACTCGTTTTTTACGTCAGTTATAAAATAAACGACGTAAAAAATATGGCTTTTAAGGCATTTTTGACGTCAGTTATTTTATAAAAGATGTAAAAAAACAACCCACCAAATGTTTTTTACATCGGTTATACAATACCCGATGTAAAAACTGTGATTTTTGATGTCTTTTTTACGTCAGTTATATAATAACTGACGTAAAAAAAACACGTGGATTTTTTTACGTCGGTTATAAAATAACCGACGTAAAAAAGTTATATCTGATACATTTATAACGTCAGTTATTATAATAACCGACATTATAAATGTAAAAAAATAGTTTATAACGTCGGTTATGAAATAACCGAAGTTATAAAAAATTTAAAAAATTAATAAGCCCCGTGGATTGTCATTTACGATTTTTCGATTGACAGTCCAGTGGCTCATCTCTCTCGTGTGGTAAACCCTAATCAAATTGTCAATCTAGCTACGTTAAACTCATTTTTCCTTCATCGTTTATCATATTTACTCTCCTCGGATCTATTATCTCAACTCGCATCACTCATGTAAGCCTTCCGCGAATTTATTTCATTCATTTTTTCCTGGTTAGTCTATATTTATGTTTTGCAATTTTTGTGTTTAAACTGGGTAAGATTCTTCAATTTCGAACCCTATTACCTCTTTTTTCTATCATCATCTTATTTATCATCCCTAGATCTATTAGATCGACTTGCAATATTCATGTAAGCATCAAGTACTTCTATTTAGTTTTTTTTTGTTTCGCGAATGCCCGACATTGATGGTAATTTTTGTTGTCATTGACAACTAATGATCTCATTCACCTATATTACTTCATAGAATGGTTATTGATTAAATGTACGAATTCAGAAATGATATTTCATGTGTTGTTGCTGCTTATGTTTATCCTCTTTTATATGAGAATCTATTAGACATAGAATGGTTTTTGATTAAATGTACGAATTCTGATGATTGTGTCGTGATGATTGGATTTACATTGTGATTTTCTCCATCTGATTTTTTATTTTAAATATGATTTGATTCTCAGGTTTACTCCATTCTCCCTAATTTTCTATCAACCATGTTGGCACCATAGTTTTCTTTTATTCAATGGAATTTAAAACTGTTATATCTAACTATATTTTGTTTAAAAAATAATATTCAAAAATATTTTTTTAAATACGCATAGATTTGTTTTATGTTTCAAAATAGTTTTACATTCAAATTATGATTTTGTTCATATAAACTTATATTTGTCTTATCTTAAAAATATATATTTTTTTGATATTTGTTATAGGTAATAATGAGTCGAAGTTGGATTACGGCACATCGAATGAGAAATGAATATGAGGAAGGTGTTGATGCTTTTTTGGAATTTGCTAAACGAAATGTTCCAAGTAGTGAATTTTTTTTCTGTCCATGCCTGAAATGTTTGAATATGAAGATGTTGAAAAGTATAGAGATAAAAGATCATCTGATATGTCATGGTTTTAGTCCGAGTTACAACCCTTGGATTTGGCATGGTGAAACTGGATGAAATGTCACTGATGATGATGATTCACAAGATGCTAACTCCAATGGAATTGAATAAATGATTCGCGATATTGTAGCAGAACAAATTGAGATCGAACCAATAGTTGCGCGTCTATATGGTGATGCTGAAAAACCATTATATCCTGGTTGTACAAATTTTACGGTTTTTTCGGCGGTGTTAAGATTGATTAACCTAAAGGTGAAACATGGATGGAGTGACAAAAGTTTTACAGATCTGCTACAATTGATGAAAGACATTCTTCCAAAAGATAACGATCTTCCAGATACACATTACAAGGACAAGATAATATTATGCCCGATGGGATTGGGATATAAGAAAATACATGCATGTCCGAATAACTGCATTATATATAGGAAGGAATATGAATTTCTGTCAGAGTGTCCTAAATGTGGGACATTACGGTATAAGGTGAAAGAAAAATCACAGGCTGATGTAGAGTTTACAAAGCTCCCTTAAAAGGTATTTTGATATCTTCCTATAAAATATCGTTTCAAACATTTATTTTATAATTCACATGATGAAAAAAGGTTAAGATAACATGCTGATGAGTGGGTATGTGATGGAAAAATACATCATCCAGCTGATTGTCCACAATGGAAGAAAATTGATGCTCAGTATTCTACATTTGGAAATGAAATAAGAAATCTTAGATTAGGGTTGTGCACAGATGGAATGAATCCATACCGAACCCTCAGTAGCACACATAGGTCATGGCCTATTTTATTGGTTATTTACAACCTATCTCTTGAAGTTTGTATGAAGCACAAATATGTCATGTTGAGTATAATGATCTCTGGTCCAAAGCAACCCGGCAATGATATTGATGTTTATGTGTCACCGTTGATTGATGATTCAAAACTGTTATGGGCTGATGGTATTAGGGTGTATGATTATTATAAAATGGAATACTTTCAACTGCATTCTGTGCTTCTGTTAACTATAAATGACTTCCCAGCATATAGAAATTTTTCTGGATACAGTGTTAAAGGGTATAAAGCATGTCTAATTTGTTAACAACACACGTCATATTGTCAATTGCATCATGGGAGGAAAACAGTGTACATGGGTCATCGAAAGTTTTTGCCTATGGATCACCCTTATAGAAGACTAAAAAAGGTATTCAATGGCTCACAAGAATTTGATACTGCTCCAAAACCTTTATCCCCGGATCTGTATTTTGAGAGGGTGAAAAACCTTGGTGTGACCTTGGGAAAGACAGAGAAATCTGGTAATGATAGACATAATTGGAAGAAAAGGTCAATATTTTTTGAGCTACCATATTGGAGGTATTATGAAGTTAAACATAATATTGATGTCATGCATGTGGAGAAGAATATATGTGATTGTTTGATTGGAACATTGTTAGATATTAAAGGAAAGCCTAAATATGGGTTGAATGCAAGATTAGACTTACTATCAATGGGAATAGTTTTGGAGTTAGCTCAAACTCCTAAAGGAATACGAACATTTCTTTCCCTGTCTTGTCATACATTATCGAAGAGGGAGAAAATTAGATTTTTTCAGTATCTTCATGATATCAAAGTACCTCAAGGTTATTCTTCAAATGTAAAAAATTTTGTCTCATTGAAGGACTTAAAGTTGATAGGTATGAAATCACATGATTGTCACATCATGATGCAAAAAATTCTACCAGTTTCATTGCGTGGAATATTGCTCATTCGAGTCAGAAGACTATGATGAAGTTGTGTTATTTTTTCAATTCAATTTGTAACAAGGCCATTTATGTGAATGCTTTGATCATTTTGGAAAAGGATGCAATTTTTATACTTTGTCAATTGGAAATGTACTTTCCTCCAACTTTTTTTGATATAATGGTGCATTTAATGATTCTTCTGGTTCGAGAAATAAATCTTTGTGGACCTGTATATCTTCGTTGGATGTATCCTTTTGAAAGGTATATGATAATATTAAAGGGGTATGTTAAAAATCCATATTGACCTGAAGCCTCCATTATTGAAAAGTATATTTCTGAGGAGGTAGCAGAGTTTTTTACGAGCTACTTGGATGCGGCGCAACACATAGGTTTGCCTCTATCTCGCCACGAACGAGTTAATAATGAGGGAAAGGGGATTTGTGGCTTGAAAGTCAAATCATTGTCAGCTAAACAGATGAAGAAGTTAGATTCATACATCTTGAATAACATAGCTGATGCTCAACCGTATATCACATTGCATATTAATGAGTTGAAATAATGTCATCCAAAGAAGAAAGAAATGTTGATTTTGAATGAGCACAACAAAACTTTTTCGTCATGGATTAAAAAGACATTGCTTGGTAGATTAGATATATCAGAGACATTAAAATGGATAGTGGGTGGTCCATGTTTAAATGTGATAACATGGTCCAGTTATGACATTAATGGATATACATTTCATACGAAAGCTCAGGACAATAGAAGTGCAGTTTAGAATAGTGGTGTATTGGTGTTTGCAGAAGCAATTCATTTTTTGAGTGCTAAGGACAAAAACCCAATTTCTGCATCAAGTGCGTATTATGGAGTGATTGAAGACATATGGGAGGTTGATTACATTAAAATTAAAGTTCCTATTTTTAACTATAAATGGTTTATCAGTAACAACAATGTCAGACATAATGAATTTGGAATGAAACTTGTTAATCTGAATAGATTGGAAGACATAGCTGATTCTTTTATAATGGAAACACATGAAAAACAAATTTTCTATGTAGTAGATCAATCAGATATGCAGTAGGCTGTTGTTTTACAAGGGAAAAAACAATATGTTGGTGAGGATGAAGTTGATGAAGATGCGGATTTATGTGAGATCCCTACTTCCATGGAAATATTAATAGAACATAAAGATAAGCATGTTGAAGACATGGTTTGTGCCACAAGGAATGATCACGACGAAGGAATTTGGGAAAACAATCCATTTGTACATTTCTATAATTACAGGTAATATATGTTTATTTTTTTTTACATTTATTTTTTTCATAAATGTTAGATGTTGTATTTTTTTTATTTATTAAAACATGTTTTAAAACAAAATAAGTATAAATGTTGGTTTTTTTATGTTTTTTTAGTTTACTTTATCATGTTTACCATTACATGAATTATATATCTATTATTTTTGTTTAGTGAAAATTACTTTACCATGTTTACCATCTTGACCATCATTACCATCTTTACCATTGTTTAACATGCTTACCATATTACCAATGTTTACTATTACGTAACTTAGAACACTTTTCTATTTTCTGATTATAGTAGTATTAAAATATTTGAATTTGTATATTTTTGAACTAACGTTTGTTTTTTTGATTTGAAGGATAATGGTAGATCATTCAGTTGATCAACCACATGTTTCTGGAGATGATCGTATTGGTCATAACTCTGGGGAGGAACATTCACATGCTCCTATTATGACAAAGAGTTCAAAGGTTGGTAAACGTGGGTGAACACGTTTACCAAAATTATCAGTTGCCCATACACAGGATCAGAGGATAGTAGTTGAGTTTTATGATGATGATATTCCTAGAGGTCCAAATGAAAAAGATTTTAAGAGTTTTGTAGCAACTCAGGATAAGAGGAAAGAAAGCATTCTGTATGATGACTGGAGAAGTGTGGATAAAGCGATAATCTCTCAGTTATGGGAGATGATTTTGGTAATATCTTTTGCTATTGTTTGAATATTATTTAAATGTTTCTAGTATATATAATATGTTTAACCTCTTCTTTATCAGATGACATTTGATATTCCTAACACTGGAGGAGTCAGGAATAAATGATTATCATTGGCTTCCAGGAGATGGAGGGATTTCAAATCAACCCTCTCATCTGATTTCATTTATGGTCATAGGAGTCATGAAAATCCATGTCATATATATCCTTTTATAGATGAAGAAACCTGGAGACAATTTTTTGAAAGTAGAAGAAACGAGTCATTTTTGGTAAGGGCAGTGTAAAATTTTATAAGATTTCTTATATAAATGATCTTATTAACATTTTTTTAATGATTTATTATTCTTAATTTACAGCAAACAAGGAAAGCTCATCAGGATATCCAATATAAAAATGTATACCCTCATAGTTTATCTCGGGAAGGGTATGCATTATTGGAAGAACAATTGATGGCGGAAAAATTTCAACAACTAAGAGCTTAGTCTTCAAGCTCTGGAGAGGTGGCCCCTCCATCCCCTCCATCTAGACATGAAAAATGGAAGAGAGCTCGGAAGGGAACAATGGGAAATATCTTTCAGATGAATCAAGAATCATAGCTGAGAGGATTGTAAGATATATATTTTATGTATTTAAGTTAACCATTTTCTTCATATAATTTCAATCATTACAGAAATGTTCAATTAATTAATACAGGACTCTCTTGAGGAGCAGAGTTCACAGGGGACATTTACAGCTACTGGGAGGGAAGATATTTTATATGTAGCATTGGGAAGGCCCGAACATCCTGGTCGTGTAAGAGGATATCCAACTGGTGTATCGGTAAAAAAAGTGTTGCCATGTTCTTCAACTTCAAACATTGAGGGGGTTTATAAAAAAAATAGAATCCTTGGAGGCTGAAGTTCATAATATTAATGTGACGATGGAGGACAAGATTAGAGCGTCAGTGTAGTCTATGTTTGCAGACATGCAAAGACAATTTCGGACTGCAGCTCCCACTCCTCCACCTCCCCCTTCAGACCCCATTATTTATCCTCCACCTCCGCCAGTAGCTCCCACTCCCCCACCTCAGCCTGCTGACCCCATTTTGTATCCTACTCCTCCGCCACAGCTTCCTACTTATTGCGAGTTGTATGTAGATGATTCTAAACATCGTATAGTATCATATGGGTTGGTATATTTTATAGGAGATAGAGTTCATCATCAACAATTAGAGGTAGAGAATCAGAGGGTCACTGTACAGGATATTGTAGATAGATCAGCTCAGGTACCATTACCTACAGATGAGGTGGAGACAGTTGGAGATAGTATCATCCATTTTTTAATTTGGCCATCCAGACTTCTTCCACTCATTACCATAGAGGTATGAATGTTATATCTTTTTTTTATTTTTTTTATTAAAGTTGTTTTATCATTTGAAAACTAATATATTTTTCAATTTATTTTTACAGGAATACTTCAAAGGTAAAGAAATACTATATAGACAACAACAAAGACAAATGGCTATGACATCAGATACAGATTCTTGTAGTCTTGACATATTGTCAAGATATTCAAATTTTTTGGCGGGAAATTATGAGTTTCCAATGGAAGCTCATGTTTGTGGACGTGAAATAAATGTGGGGATTATGAAAACTGATATCATGGATCTTGTTACTGGAGATAAGTTGGGCATCAACGTGGTGAAAATTTTTTCCATTTAAGTCTTAACACCTTTTCCCTGCATTATATATATTAAAAATGTATACTTATGTCTGTTTTGTATTAGGTATCTTTATAAAATTTGTGAGAGGAATGAGCTGACAGATGTATATGGATTCATGGACCCGCAATTGATTTCCCCTGAAACATGTGCATTGGATGAGGAACAAATAATGCTTTATATTGCTCAAATACTTGAAAATAATATAGTCACACAATATTGGATGATTCCTTTTTGTGACAGGTATGAAACACATCTCTCTCAAAGAGTTAATTATCTTTTAACATAAAAAACCACTTCCTTTTATTAGTGATCATTGGATGTTAGGGTTTTTTTCCAAGGGAGAAAGCACTTTATTGGATATTCTCTATCCATGATGATGTGCGGGAAAGTTTTAATAATATATTGGAAAAGTTAGTTTCAATTTCACAATAGTTTTATATATTATAATGAATATTAAATTTACCCCATTAGTATTATTTTATAACAGGGCATGGGCCTACTTTTGAAAAAACACAAAGAAAAGGAATGCAAAGATCAAATATGTAAATGCGAAGGTAAATATCAATTTATAATTTTTTACTTTTTGATTTATTACATTAAAATAATATATTCAATTTACACTCATTAAAAAAGAATTTTCATGAACAAAATGGTGTCATTGAATGCAGATATTATATGTTAAGATTTATGTATGAAATAATAACAACTTGGACAGTTTTGAATTTTGACCTGGTAAGATTTCCTCTTAAACTTTTTCATAATATTTCAATTTGATTTACTCATTATACACATTAACTACTATCCTTTTAATTTGTATCTTTTTGATGTCCCTCAACCCTATAATGCTGAAGACATAAAACACTTACAAGTGGAGTGGTAAAATTATTTTACAGGTTTGATTAACTTTTAGTTGTTTGTAATGTAAAATGTAATTTTGAATATTATCGTTGTAATTGTGTATTTGGTAGTCATTTAGGTTGGATTTAGTTTTTTTGATGTTGACAGTGTAGGTTTTGAATGTTATATATGTGAATGTTTAATTTTTCTCTACTTCTTGTTTTGTTCTACTTATGATGGTTTTTCTGGTATGGATTCTGGTCTGGGGGGGTTCAAGGGTGTGGGGTGTGTTCATTAGGGTTTGGGGTGTCCAGAGGTCTGGGAGGGCTGTCTGGTGGGGTGGGGGGTATACATGAGGGTGGGGGGTTTTCGAGGGGTGTTTGGGACTGTCTAGGGGGTTGGGGGCAGTCCAGGGGTGTGGTGGGGGCTCTAATGGGGTGGGGGAGGGCTGTCTCGAGTGTGTGTGGGGGGGGGGGGGGGGGGGTATACATGAAGGTGGGGGGTTGTCCCGGGGTGTTTGGAGCTGTCCAGGGGGTTGAGGGGCAGTCCAGGGGTGTGGTCGGGGCTGTCAAGTGGGGTGAGGTGGTGCTGTTCAGGAGGGTGGGGGTTGTAGAGGGGTGTTTTGGGGCTGTCCGGGGGGTCGAGGGGCAATCCAGGGGTGTGGTGGGGGCTCCAATGGTGTGGGGCTATCATGTGGGGTTAGGGGGTGCTGTTCAGGAGGGTGGGCGAGGACAGTCCAGGGGTGTGGTGGGGGGATCCAATGGGGTGGGGGAGGGCTGTCCAGGGTGTGGGGGGTATACATGAGGTTGGGGGGTTTTCCCGGGGTGTTTGGAGCTGGCCAGGGGGTCAGGGGGTAGTCCAGGGGTGTGGTGGTGGCTGTCAAGTGGGGTGAGGGGGTGAGGGGGTGCTGTTCAGGTGGGTGGGGGGTTGTCGAGGGGTGTTTAGGGCAGTCCAGGGGGTCGGGGGGAAATCTAGGGTTGTGGTGGGGGATGTCAAGTGGGGTGAGGGGGTGAGGGGTGCTTTTCAAGAGGGTGGGGGGGGGGGGGGGGGGTTGTCGAGGGGTGTTTGGGGCTGTCCAGGGGGTCGGGAGGCAGTCTAGGGGTGTGGTGGGGTCTCCAATGGGGGTGGGGGAGGGCTGTACTGGGGGTATATATGAGGGTGGGGGCTATCAAGTGGGGTAAGTTTTATATGTTATCAATGTAAATGCTTAAATTTTCTTTATTTCAGGTTTTGATCTCCTTCTGTTTTTGTGGTACGAATTATTGATTTGGTTTCTCGTTGATTTTGGGGGAGAGCAGAGGACTGCAGTCGATGTTTTTTTTTTAAAAAATTGTCTTCCACAACGGTTATAAAATAACCAACGTGATAAAGAAGTCAAGAAGGGTTTATCACGTCGGTTTTTTCATAACTGACGTGATAAACACCTGTGGAATCGTTTATCACATCAGTTATGTAATAACCGACGTGATAAAGGACCTGGGAAATGATTTATCACCTCAATTATTCAATAATCGACCTGATAAATGGCCTGGTAAATGGTTTGTCACATCGGTTATTAAATAACCGACTTGATAAACCATTTCCCAGGCCCTTTATCACGTCGTTTATTGATTAACTGACCTGATAAACTGCCCCCCCCCCCCCGGACTGGTTTATCACATTGGTTATTAAATAACCGACATGATAAACCATCGCCCATGAGTTTATCACGTCGATTATTCAATAACCGACGTGATAAAATCCCCCGCATGTGTTTATAACATCGGTTATTGTATAACCAACGTGATAAAGCCCACCCCACAGTTTTTCACGGTGGTTATATAATAACCGAAATTATAAACCCCGCCCTGGGTTTTTTCATGTCGGTTATTAATTAACTGGAGTGATAAACACCACGATGTTATGTTTTTTACGTCGGTTTTTAAATAACCGACGTAAAAAACTTTATTTATAATGTCGTCCGTATTAACTTCGGCTAAAAACCGACGTAAAAAATGAAAAATAACCGACATAAATAACGTTTTTTGCACTAGTTATAAGGATACTTTTTTATCATAAATTATATATTTATGTTACTCTATAATTAACTAACCCGTAAATCATTTATCAATCTGTGAAAATTTATAATAAACCTGTGAAAATTTAGAATAAAACCACAAAATTATCTATCTATTTTCATTATATTTTGAAGAACTATCTAAAGTTGTAGTATCACCACCAATAGAACTCCAAGTGTCTAGTGATTTTATTCTTTTCTATTCATTAAAAATTTCAATATTTTAACATCAAATATGGTTAGTTTGGATTAATATTTACTACATTCCTAAATTCATATCATATAGTCTATAAATAATATTTTATATCATCCTTCTCTCTTACTTCTCTCTAATTTTCTCCAAAAAAATTCATGTGACTCATATATCTATTCATCCTTCTAGAAAAAAATTATATTTCATATTCACTTGACTTCACACAGATATTCCATTTATATATACTTATTTTTTAATTACATTATCCATAATTTAAACCTCCATAAGTTTATCTAAATGCAAAACCATTTTTATTTCTCTCCTTTTCATCATCACTTTTTCAACTGAATCTCATACTACCTGAGACTTCCAAAAATATCATCCAAATATTTATTAGTAATATAATTTGTATCATCAAAAATATTAATATTTGACTCCAACTCATTAATATGTATATATATATACATTTAATTTTCTCAACCAGTTGGTCATTCAGTAACTCAATCTCACCAAGAGATTCCAAACTATTCCCAATTATCATTAGTCATTGATGAATTTGAGGGAAAATTTCTCTAATTAAAAAATAAAAATCTATGTAGTCTACTATCATTATATATATTTCAATTTCTAAAAAAAATAACTTCAAAAATGTGTGACTCTATATTCCACATGGTGTTTTGAATGAAGGAACATTGTTATACATGTTCAGTTTAATAGAACACAAAAGAGTATTTCCCACATGAAAATTCATTTAGAATAATATTTTTAATTCTCAATTAAATTTTAAGTCTTCCTTCTTAAGAATATAATAACAAGTGATTTCATTTTGTAACAAAAATACTCTTAATCATCACCCTTAAATATTGGGTTTTTATTGAAATTTATATTTTTTTTGGATCCAACATTTAAACTAGATATGATGAAAAAAGAATATATTATCTAATAATTATTTAGTGTGTAGAAAAATATTAAATATTTTTAAAAAAGAAAATATAAATTCCCAAAATAAAATCATTCATAGTCACAATCCAAAATACATTCTCTAATACCAATGGTTTTCCCTATATATGAATGGAAAACAAAGTACAAGAGTTAGATGAATTCTAGTTTAAAAGTATGACTAAATAGTTTCATCCACCATAATTGAAGAGGAATTAGAAGATTTTACATTCCAATAAACAAAAAATTATTAATGGAAATCATATATATGGAGTAAAAATTAAAACATTCACAACATTATTAACTTCGAATGAATTATTAAGAAAAATATAAATATAATCATGTAAAGATATTATAATAAGGGTTAAAATAAAATGCAGTACATATCAATGATTAACATACCAAATACCCCATAAAGGATATTAGAAAATTACACTTTTAGCTACAGTGAAAGTAGAATCTTTAAACCAAATTATATTTGTCTCTATTCTTTACAATTGAAAGTCCTAGAGTACAAGATCGCAATTAGGTATCTTTGTAATATTGCACCCTAGAATTCATTGACCTTAAACATATTTATGGTATTGGTTTAATATCTAAATACTATATCTTCCAAACCTATATTATTTTTATCACACTAATTATTATTAGCTTACTTCTACAGCCTATATTCTCACAGTCCCAATGATAAGAAGAATATATGTCATCCTCGTGGAAGAACATGATCATGAAGGTTCATAACCTCACTGATTATAATTCAAATTCTTAGATCTTTACAATGAATAGATTATAAAAAAATATTATAAAAATAACTATAATTAAATATTTCAATGACTAGAATCTTTCATAGAAACAAGTAGTTTGAAAACATTAAAATTATTAATGACTATCAAAATTATTGATATCCTTTCTATTGATCGATGAATATGTGGTACATTTTATAATAAATCCTCCACTGGTTGGAATCATAAATCTAATTTTTCATTTATAAGTACAACATAATTAGATTCATCATTTTCAAATGGACTAATCATATGTGCACATTTTCCAATGAAGTTGATATTTTAGTTCTATGGTGGTTGTAAAACAATTTAATGTTATTTTGAATGAAAAATTATATCTTCATACATTCATCCAATTGGACAAAAACCTCTATAAATACTATAAGTTAAATTCCATCCTAAAAAATAAAAAAACATAAAATAATAAATTAATCTAAATCATGTTTATATAATTTATATTTAAAAATTTTAAAAAAAATAATTTAAAGGATTCATAGACTCAATAAATAAGACTATACACTTATTGATTTATCTAGAAAGAAGAAGGAAGTAGATGCCATTATTCATTGAAAAATGAATAAATAAGGGTATAAAAGTACACACTCAACTCATTATTAGAGTCTTAAACTATATCATCTTTCTAGATATGTGAAACCCTATCATAGTCCACTTCAAGGTAACATATATGATAGATCATCATTTTCATGCCTCATGAATAGGGAACCTAATCTATGTTTGTTAACTCAATTTGTAATAGTCATAGTTTAGACAAAAATCATTAATAATACCTTCTTATAGAGGTATCATATTTCATTATATATCCCTATAGGAAATTATAAATAATTTATGAGGGACTCATTTAATGAGAAATTCATGTCTTTAATCTACCATCAGTGAGTAAATCCATCACTTAGAATAAAATAGGAAGAAATCTTAAACAATTATAATATTATATCTTATAGAAATCTTGTATTCCCATTTCATTACTAATATCATCCAATAAACAGTATTCAATTAATATAAAAAATAAATTATATGTTAATATAATAGATTCTTAGAAAACCATTTATAAACTATAAACCATCTATCCATTTATAATATTTGATAATAGATAAAAAAAATTAAAAATAATATGTCTTACATGAATAATAGAGTAAACAAAAAACATGAGAGATTCAACCCTATGGGATATTGTGGAAATAAAAATTTGGATTTTGACTAAATTTCAATTCAATTTTGGAAATAAATTGTTCACTTATTTGGATATAATAATATTTTTTATTAGAATAATATTTATGTTTTCTTTTTTTCATTGGATATGAAGTAATAAAACCATTAACATAGATTAGTGCTTTTTTCATACATAGAACTTGATCAAACGTAATTTTATTTAATATATTTATCCATTTTTTGGTTGGATGAGAGAACACTTCTTCCACAAATGAAGACTCCTCATTAAAAGAAATCAATTTATCTTTATCCTTATTATACTGAGAATTGGTAGGCTGAGTAGTAGAAATATCTACAATAAATTCATTGATATCCCCTTATATAATCACAAATATATCTTTATTAACCACCACATCAACGTTCTCCAATTATTTCACCCCCTTGATTAATATAATGTTTTACGGGATATATGAACTTAGGTTTTAGAGGTACTAGAACAGTGATTATGTGGGTGATTCCATTTTTTATTTTATTTATCTTTTGATATAAGTTGAAATTGAAAAACATATTTCTTTTTCATTTTATGCTCTATGAAAATAGATTAAGAGGTGTGGAAATATTTAAGGTATGGTAACTAATAATCCATAATTATTTCATAAATAATGTTTTATAGAAACTATTATCCCTATTCTAAATCCAATTATCATAATTAAGTGTCTTAAAAACCCCCAACCACTTTCTAGAGTCTTATAATATAGGGTATTTAAATATTAAAAGAAACCTAGTCCAATTTATGTTTAATGGAAAACCGTTTATAAATTGTAAGAAAACGCTATCGGTTTAATGGGAATGACAGGTAAATCATCAAATCCAAACTAAATAATAGAAAATTAGTTTTTATACATATGTTTCAATTTTTAGGGACCATTTCGTCATATTCCTAGATCATTTCATGATAAACCATCATCCTTGATACCAACACATTAAATATTTATCCTCAAAACAATCTAATCATCACATGTTGGGATTCATGGAGACCCTGATCAAATAAGGTGAAACTAATGGTTTCAACAAATCATCTAGGAATTTTAGGTGAGTTTCATAAATTATAAAAGATAACAATAAGCATAAATTATATATTTAAAGCACTGAAATTCACATCCTTCATTGAGAATGTAACTATGTGATATCTGTTGTGTTGAAAGTGAGATCAGGAGACATGGGCGGAGGCATCAGTGAAAATAGGTTTGTGTGATCTTTTTAATATAATGACTGTGATGTATTAATTAGGTTTTTTATTTAAATTTCAATAGGTATAAACATATATTGGAGAAAATATATCATTCTTCACAATAATTATAATAATAATAAATATAATGATTATTTTTTACAAGAAACGTGTTTGTGGAAATGGGTTGATGGAAATTTGATTCTAAAAACCTAATGTCGCTCAACCATTTTATTTTATAGGATTTCTCATAAGGTTTTAATTTTTTATTCTAACACATAATATGTGTGTGTAAATTCATTTAAGGAAATAAGATTCTTGATAATTTTTTTCATTCAACCATTTGTGGTTAAATTATTTCATGTGGTTATTTTTTTCAATGCACGCTATGCTCGAATTTTTTTGAGAGGATGTAAACCACTTTTCCAAATATAGATGGTCACAAATACTTTACCACAAATGATTTTTTTTTCACATTAGTTGAGAGGATGGGATTTAAGTCTCATTTGACCACTTTTAGGAAAATTAATTCTTAATCTAGGACTCTGTTTTAGATTTATAATATTATCATGAATCACTCCAAAATCCAAATAAAAGATATGTTAACTTAGTGCATGTAATTGATCAATGCCATTCATTGTTGTGAATTACTTTTAAATAAGAGGTTACTTATCATTCATTAACATGGTGATTATTTTATGGTTTAAAAACACCCAACTGGGTGACCTAAAATGTATCATCACCTAGGGAGGTTATGTGTGTTTTGGTGTCAAGATCAATTACTTGACAGTGGCCTCTTGTATACTGCCTTGAATATAATAAAATACTATATAGTTTAGTTATATTTAATGTGAAACAATAAACATTTTAAGGACATGTGATAGGGACCAATTTGGGATCTTTTAAGGTTTTTTGACCAATACCAAATGAATATTCCATTAAGGCCAGCTATCCAAGAACTATGATTTGATATGACAGAACTAAATATAGTAATCATATGTATTACAATTTACAAGAATAAAATTCCACATTGATTATGTTTCATAGTCTAAGGGAGTTTTATAATAATGATCCAAGAAGTTTTATGTCATGTGGTAAGTACACCTTCTATGTATTTAAAGTCAGGATTCTAGTACTACTATGAAAAAGGGTCCTAACAACAATTTTTGTGGAACTTATGCATGAGTAGTTAATTTTAATTGATCTTATCTGATGGTATTGAAATAGGAGAGGGTAGGGTTAGAATCTTAAGGAATATATTCCATGGAGGAAATATTCACTACTACAAAATAAGGCTATAGCCACAGTTTGGAACCATGGATATAGGCCCAAAAACCATGGTAATAGGTTATAGCCACAGTTCTATAAACCGTGGCTGGTGTTGGTGTGGATATAGGTCAAAACCTATAGCCATAGTTACAAACCATGGCTATATCCCGATATCCAGGGTTTAATCCATGGCTATATCTATATATCCATGGTTTGAACTGTGGAAACACCCTATAACCACGGTTTTCAATCCATGGAAGAATACTAAGTTAGGCAATACATATAGCCACAGTTTTAAACCATGGTTATAGGTCCTTTTTCACAGCTTTAAACCTTGGCTATAGCCATATAGACACTGTTTAAAACTGTGGTTATATGTCCCCCCAATCCATAAAAAAAATAGCACCCCACTCTCTTCCCCATTGCCCCCTGCACAATGCCCACCCCCAGCACCCCCTTCCCCCTGCCCCCCTTCCCCATCACACCCCCTGCCCACTGCACTTCCCCCCAACCCACAGCACACCCCATGCCCACCAATCACACCCTTGTAAAAGAACCTAGAACCCCTGCCCCTTGGCCCCCTGCACCATTCCCCCTGCCCCCTCTCCCAGCAACCCACCCCAGCCCCCTCACCTAGTCCCCTACACACCCCCTGCTCCTTCCCCTGCCCCCCTGCACACACCCCCTGCCCACTGCACTTCCCCCAAGCCCACTGCCCCCAGCACACACCCACTACCCATAGAACATCCCCCCATCCCCCCATCAACCCCTTAAACCCTCCCCCTTGCAAAAGAACCCAACACTCCTACCCCTTTCCCCCTCCCCATGCCATGTGCCTCCCCCCCAAGCACACACCCGCTTCCCACTACACTTCAACCCAGCCCACTGCACCCCTTAGCACACCCCTGCACCCTCCCCCTACCCCCCAGCACACCCCCAGCACACCCCCATCCCCCCACCCTGCCTACCCCCTACACCCTTCCACTTGGAAAGAACCCAACACACCCCCTTCCCCTTTTCCCCTCCCCCATGCACCACTCCCCCCAATACCCCCATGCCCCCTCACCCGGCACACCCCCTACCTCGTCCCCTCCCCCCCTGCACACACCCCCTGTCCACTGTACTCCCCCCAGCACAATTCACACCCCTACCCTCTCACCCTGCCCCCTTCCCCTGCACACCCCCTTCCCACCCCCTGCACCCTCCCCCGACCCCTTACAAAATAACCCGGCACACCCCTACCCCTTTCCCCATCCCACTGCACCCCTCCCCTCTCCCCGAACACCCCCTACCTCCTCACCCTGCACCCTACACACCCCCTTACCCTTCCCCTCCCCCCCTTACACACACCCACTACACTCCCCCCAGCCCACTGCACCCCCCCCACATCACACCCCCTACATCCCATCACACCCCCCTGCACCCTACCCCTTCCCCTTACAAAAGAACCCAACACACCCCTTGCCCCTTGCCCAACCCCTTTGGAAACCGGTTAAAAACCTTTTGAAGAACAATAATACATTATGATTATGTACGCTAATTGGAGGATGGATGATTCTAATTACTAGGACTCAATTTATTTTCCCCATTAGTTACCATATAATCACATATAGGCTGGGGGAAGGTTAGTATAGAATTTAACCCTGCGTTTAATGTCATGCAGTAACAACTAGAAAGATTTAAAATGACACTTGAGTGTTCACTGTTTTATGATGATGTGTTACAATTTTATAAGAGAGTTATAGTTTTTGAATCATTTGGTGAATAGTTGGTGAGAGACTGTTATACCTCTGTAGTTTATGAATCTCAGATAGACAAATATGGGTGATGAATTTGGGTGTCTATTTTGGTGGCCATGGATAGATGTGAAAATACTCATTCTGTTTATGGATTCCTTTCCTATCAAATGACTAAGGCTATACACCAGAATCGCCATTGTCTACTCTATCCATTTCAAGTTCTTATGTGGAAGAGGGATTATATCATGAAGAACTTTATAATAGGGTTACTAAGGACCCCAAGGAGTAATTAAACTATATAGTTGATTTTTTATTAGATAAATAATGATTCTCATTTCATACCAATCAATGATACACACCTAGTAGAAAATATATAAATGTTTTATATCTGCAATGAACAATACTATCATGGAGTTTCCTTAAAAAAATAAATCAGAGAGAGATGCACATACTATGCCAGGATTTTTTGAAAGGGTTTAATATGACCTTAGGGAATCATATAATATTGAGGACAATGTACCATCAATATATAGACAGACACTATGAGTAGATGATACATATATTAGAGGACATGCTTCAAGATTTTGTTCAATACATCGATGGATCTTGGGTTTAATATGACCTTAGGTAATCATCTAATATTGATTGAGAGATGCAATAGCACACCAGTGGGGTGAAACTAAGAAATTTTATGAAAATGTATCCAAAGGAGAACAGACTGGTGTTTTTTGTGGTGTTGAATGTAGTGAGTTGAAAACATAATTGAGATCATTTTTCAAAATCTATTAACCAGGTTGATAGACCGTTGGAAGATCATTCTCAGTTGAAAATTCATATGGTTAGGAGCACCATTATGTTTAGTTGAGGGGTGAACCCCCTATCTAGAACATTTCTGGCTGTGAACCTCAGTTCAATCCATGAAATTCCCATGGGTAGGGATTCATGGTGTGAAACCCCTAGTCACACCATGAATCATGTCTAGGTGGATTTATTTTAATAGGTAAAATTTTGTCTTTTTCTTGGTCAAGTGTTTCACAATGATGTTACTGAAGAAAGTATCAAGTTTTCAAAGCCGATTGTTTGAGTTTGATGAAATGAAAACAATGATTTTATTTATGTTTTATATTTTTATAAGAATACTCGGTTGATGTTTTCTAAAAATGAGGACATTATCATCTCTAATGTGAAAGAGATTTCATTTTACACTATTGAGTTGGCTGAAACTTTCTACTAGTCCATGTTAAAGGCTTAAGGAAATCATGTAAAATAGATGAAAATGTTATTTCAATGGGACACAACCAATTTTTATAGAATATACACATTATATAATAATGAAAATAAGTTTTTAAAATACTTGATCAATTATAGAATTCAAATTAAAGGTTTAGGCAGAGGGAACTTACCTCAACCTCAAAGTGCTACTTTTGATGACAACTCGAATCTTCCTTTTTCCGCTTGCACGTATACGCAACTTCACATATATATAAGGAAACGTAGCCCTAATGTACATATTTTCATGTCCGAATATGCACAAGGGAGTCCTTAGATATATGTTTATACTTGCATATACCCCATTACACTTACACATGTATGCATTTTTCATATATATATATATATAAGCACACATAGCCCAATATATATATTCACACTACCATGTGTGTATATATATAAAGGGGGAACTTATATATTTATATGCTTACCTATGCATACACATGTAAGCCTTCATCAACGACAACTCGAATCCACCTCAACGAGATCCAGAAAGCACTACAAAAATATAAAGAACACATTAATCTCAAAATCCCTAATTAAAATTTGGCCAAAGAATAAAAACGAAATAAATCTTACCCAAGTATGATGTTAAACTCATGGTCACCGATGGTGTTGGATAGAACCAATCTCATCATAAGAAACAACCTATAAAAATAGTGGGAAAAGAAATGAGATATAACAACTTCTTATATATATGTGATCAGTGATGATAAATGATACATGAATCCCTTACCATTATATATTTTATAATTCCTTTCTATTATTACCACAATATCATCATTTAGTAACTCCCATTGGACTGATAATTTATGGTGGTCATTTCAACACAAAACAGCTACAAACACACACATTGTTCATCATAATATCAATAATAATTGCATTAGTACATGCATAGACAATAGAAATAACACATCCATGAAGCATACCCCACCCCCACTTGCACCCCCACTGCCCCCATCACCATCCCCACTACACCAGCCCCCCTGAACCACTCCCCCTATCCCCCTAGCACACCCCCTTCTACACCAGCCCCCAACCCCCCACCCCCACCAGCACCCCCACTTCCCCCACCCACCTACGCCCCCACTGCCCCCCCCATTTCCCCCCTACACACCCCCACCCCACCCCACCACTCCCCCCAGCCCCCCATCCCCCCAACACCAGCACCCCCTACACCACTCCCCCAGCACCCCCACCTCCTGCACCAGTATTACTCTTCTTCTTCTAGGATATCTTTGTTATTATTAAGAATACCATTATTTAGAAGTCAGTATTACTATTATTCTTCTAGTATATCTTTAATTAAATGATTTCTACGATTTCTTTCCATAAGTTTTCCATTTGTTACTTTATCTCACTTCCATCAATCATGATGTTAATGGCCAATTTTCAATAGTCCATGATCTAGACCATTCTTCCATAGTGTAGGCAGTTCATCTCTATTTCAACATCCTCTTCACTTCCATCAGTCATGACATTATTATGCCAATATTCACTATACTTCTGTCTAAATGTCGAGTATCACTATTATTAATAAATAAAACACCTTCTCTTTCTATTATATGTAGTATATATAGTTTTTCGTTCTTTCTATTTTTGGACAACAACAATATGATCTTGATATTTACTTAAAGATCCAAGTATTTTATTCATTCTCATAACCAAATTTGATGATATGGATGGATTCCCATTATTTAATCACACCCATATTTTTACAGAATCCATTTTTAAACCATGGGTAATAGATAAATATTCATGAGTTACAAAATATTTATCAGGATAGTCTATCACATTCCTCCATGAGCTTAGCGTAAAGAATTTAGTGGATCAATTAATGTTATTTTGACACAATTATGAGTCTTTTTGTTAGTAATATCATCATCATTAGTTTGGGTGGTAGCTACTATTAGTTTCTTAAAAACATGTAATGATTCAACTTGTGTGACTTCCTGATTTATCAATTTCACCTCTTACTCCAGTCATTATAGATTTAGATAATACACATCATATTCAAGAGATTTTTACATTTCTTCATATCCCTTTTGTAACATCATAATCAGATCTCCATACACTTTATTAGACTTTATAAGAGAACTATCTAGTTATTTAATATTATTATCTTTAACATCCAGCTATATATCTTTGACATCCTTAGAGGTCAAATATAGTTTTTCTAGTGAAAAGACCACTTCTATAATAACAACCTCCTAAAATAATCTAATTTTCAATTCTTATTCACTTGTAGACAATTTTCCATTGAAAAGGGATTGAAATGTCTCCTTAGCTTCAATAAACACTATGATGGTGATACATTTACTTACATTTTTAGTGACTGTATATTTCATTGAATTAGATTCAAAATATAACTAGGATTTCTAATATTGTATCACCCTTGGAAAATTTCATCTTAGTGGTGACTTGGTCATTATAACACTTACCTGCTTGGAAAATTCCATATTAAAATTCTAACTATGCTTAAACGGTGTTTTGGCTCAAACAACCATTTTAATAAAAAGAAACCCCCTACATGGATATAAAAAGGGTCATGTACGATGTGTGCTTTACGACTAAAAACGACGTCAAGTATAAACAAAACATCAATGCAGTAATGTCAATAAAGGTATACCATTGTGATTTTTTCATAGATAGTACACCTCTGTTGGAGGGGTTTAATTACAAAACCAAGACTTTTTTATCAAACAAAATAATTATCTTAACTAACAATTATTCAATAATTTCAATTTAATATAAACAAGCAGAATTAAGAAGGCAACTAAATTATAATTAAAACATTCTTGAATTAAAGAGTCTAGGAGAGGGACCCTACCTAAGATGAGCCAAGCCACACTCGGCACTTGACACTTTTATCAGTGACAATTGTAAACTACTTCATCCATCCTCCAGGTATATTTCCATTTTCATATACATAATGATTCCCTAAACCCTATGTACATGTCTACATGTCCTGGAACATGCACAAGAGGATCCTTATATATATGCTCACATGCATAAGTCCGTTATCACCCACACACGTATGCATTTTACACTTATATACATAAGCACGCCTAGCCCCTTATATGTAATCGCATTTCCATTGGAGAATATACATATAACATGAGAAGTTATTATATATATGCTTACTTATACATATATAGTGAGTCGCCTTTTGACTTTGGTTGCCGCAACACACACGAATGGGTCCTAGAATTGTTCAAAAAAATGCCAGTGATATGATGAATCATCATTAATTGAACCTAAAAATTTAAGTTGAAGGAACATGATTAGTGAGAAAGGAAATATATCATATTAAATTACAAAACCCTACTCTCATGTTATAACCCATCTCACATCACAAGTCTTCACCCAAACTATTTGCAATACTACCCATTGAGAATCTCTTGCATTGTCCCACATATAGAATTTTATCAGAAGGGAATGCTCTCATTATATGATATTCAGTCACTATGGTTATACACCAAACTATCATATTAAAAATAAAAAAATCCTCACATTTAATATTTTATTCCACTAATATTTTCTTATTGTAGTTAATTATTAAGGGAGAAAAAGAATCTATCAATAATATAACCTCATGTATATTAGTCGAATGAACCTTTTATACTTAATCTAAATAATTCATCATTATATATCTATTCTCCAATAAGGAAGAGAACAACTGGTAGATTCACATTAATTAACATGGAATATTATATTCATTGCATGAAGGAGTAAAAGGGAAAATAGGATTCATTATTGATGATCTTTATCATGATCCCCAAAGTCATCCATAATATCAAACTCAAATAAAGGTGGAATTATTATACATAAGGTATTAATAAATGTCAAATCTATATCTATGGTGTACAACTAAACCAAAACCCTTCTCAAAGTATTCATACCTAGACAATTTATTTCATTCTAGAAAATGAAAAAACTAAAATGGGGGAGACTCACTCATCTCTTTTCCAAAGATTTCATACCCTGTATAGATTATTATATATAGGAATTATCTTCCCAATTTGGGGTTAATTCATAAATCAAAAACCACCCATGTCTAACCTACAACAATTAACTCATTAACATCAAGGTCGATTGTGAAACACTTCACCACCAGTCAATCAATAAAATGTTTCTCACACTATCTAGTGTCCATACCATGACCTAATAAAAACTGTGACTTATCACTCAAAAATACTTATTAGAATCCCATTAATAATCTCATTGTCATAAGAAAACCTAAGAGTCCTAAAATCCATCTCAAAACCTCATAAAAACCTTCCAAGGCCCCAATATTGTGAGATCATTATGAAACATAGTGGGAATCTCATCCTGGCCTAACCAACCCATCTTATAGTAGAAATTCATGACATGTAGATCATACATAATCAAATAATATTAAAAAATCATGGAGAAGTCAACAAAAAAGTGATAATACACGAGAATATTTCCATTTTAAATAATGAATCTACTACATGAGGTTAATAAGACCAATCAATTTCTAAAAAAACATACATTATGTTATATCAATAAATCAATTAAGAAACACTTTTATGAACAATTTAATGAGTCATCTCATTCCTACTATGCACACTTGAGTTCCATGATAAAATGTATTTAAAATATCTGATAGAAAATCACAAAATACAATTTTAAAAAATTATTTCAAAAAACTCATTTTAAGATGAGTTCTATAATGAAATTTTATTTCAAAAACGCTTCACATTTAAAATTTAATTTGATAGTTAAAAAAATTATTGTTAGATAGTACAATAAATCATCACCTCACATAACCTTGTGAACTATATGATGGGCCACTGATAACCATTCAACTAAGGTGGAACTAAATATACTATTTAGGAAGTTATGTATCCTTTGGTTACTATTAGTATAATAATGTTCCATCATAATTATAGAGTTAGAAAATGTCATAAAATTATTTCCAAATAATAGAAATAATAAAATGAATATAAAATAACTTGTAGTAATTTCATAAAATAAAAAGTATTAAAATATTCAATGAATAAATACAACCAATATTAATTATACATCCAATATAAATAAATGGTCATACCAACCAGTTTCTATGAAAAAGATCAACTATCTCTTCAAATTCCATAGAAATATATATGTCATATATTTAAAATAATGTTTTACACTTGGAAGTAATAATAGAATACTCACTATAAGGAATAATGAAACAGAACCCATGATAAATGAAGTGTAAAAAAATAATGGCATACACCATCACATATAGTAAGTAGAATCCCAAATTTATAAATCCCTATAAAACATTGATTTCCTAAAAATTTTCTAAAATCGATAAATAAATGAGTTTGGTGACATACCACCATTGAAAGATTGTATATCAATACACATTATTCCTCTATAAGTGTCCTTTAACTATTGCACCCAAAATACACATTATTAGTGTGATTTTATTAATGATCTTGTGAAATTACATATTCAAATACCTAGAAAAAATAGCAAAATCATGGGAAGAACAATATAAGGTAATAAATAGAGATGAAATTAATACTCTTAACAAGGACTGATGAACTAGAACTATACTAATCAAACCATTGACACATTCTTAGTAGGGGTAGAACCCTGAAAAAAACCATTAATTGAAGAGGTATGCCTGAACGATCATTGGAGATAGGTATAAACTGATTGAGAGATCAGCTGGCATGAAGGATTAACCACAACCATGTTCAGCAGTGACAGAGAAGGGTTTCCAGGTGGGAGATGATTCGCACCGCCATGAGGGTTTGGAGGGTCAGGTATTGGGGGAGGAGTAGTGGCATTCGGTGGGGAAGAGGGTGAAAAGAGGTTGATGGAGGATGACGACATGGAGAGGTTGAGGGAGGAGGACGACACAGATCGGGGGAGGAGCATCAGCATTCGGCAGGGAGGTGGTCATGGAGAGCCTGAGCAAGGAGGTCGCAAAGAGCCTAGGTCGAGGGAGGAGGAGTTGAAGATTGAGGGAGGAGGAGCCCGATGCTTGTGGGGAAAAAATGGGTAGCCATGGTTTGTTAATTAAACTATGGGTATAAGCATGCTATAGCCAAGGATCTATAAATCCGCGACAATAAATCTGTGGCTATAAGTTAAATTTCTATTAGTGATGGACTCACTAGGATTATAGATCCTTGGGGAAGAATTTATATGGTATATAGAACCCTAATAAAGGGTTTCGTATATAAATTATAGCCCTTTTAGGAAGATTCCATAGAGTATATAGACCCACGATGAAGGGCTTGTCAAGGAAATATCTCCATTTGAGTATGATTGAATATGTAATATGGACCCATGAATAATGGATTATCATTTGAAATATATCCCTTAAAGGAATTTTTCATGAGAGAAATGGACCTATGAGAATGATTTGGGTATTATTCATGAGAATCCCATATATGTGTATGAATCCCTAATGGATTAGAATGATGAGATCCTTATTTAGGGAATGATTGAGGATTAAACCTAGTAGGATGTTTTTAATATGGTTATTTAATTTCTATATAAAGTAAAATAGATGAGGAATGATGAATAAATAAATTAGGGATTTGGTCCACTAAATATATGTTAGGACATAAACTAGGTATGAGTCATATAATATATATCTCCATCTCATTGATTAATTATAGGGATGGGATTATCAATTGATACATTCTAGGGGATTACACATCAATATTTTACATGTATATTAATTGATCATTTAGTATAATAGGGTGGTTAACTCAAAATTTTGGTAGCTAATATGATTATATTAATCTATGATAGGCTTTACCTATATCCCTATGATAGGGACTCCCATTATTATGTGATAATGATTAAATTAATGGTTTAATAAACCTATGATGAAACCCTAGGAATATAATTTTATCAATGTAATACATTATTAATGGGGTAATTTTTTTACAAAACCTAATTACTCATCTAAGTAGTTCATGAAGGGGGACTAGGTATGTAGGAATCCATATAGGTAACTTGATAAAAGTTGTTTTTAGCCATATAGAAATGGATAATATTTTTCCATAGAATAAGGAAATGAGTGAATTAGATCCATAGTAAATTTACATGGGGGGAGGATCCATATTTTCAGACATATAAAAAGGATTTACTATTTTTGGATTAGGATTAGGTGTATATCTTGTATTTGTTAGGGTGAGATTTCAAACATTTATGGGCGTTGGTGAGGTGTTTCTTAATACAGAACTCCTTGGGTAACATGAATCCACAGTACATCACTCCTAGGGTGATTTTATTGAGTGGTACTTTAGTACCAAACTCTTGAGGTGATTTGGTTTAGTGGAACCCTAACATTGTTCATCTAGGATTGATTCCTTCACCCAATTCATTAGGGTTCTATGACATGTGTTCTTTTCAATATCATTTTTGTAATATATCTTTAATTAATGAAATATGATTTCTCTCTCTAACACTACTAGGTTTAGACTTGTGAAGTCACTTTAGGGGAGGATGGAAGACTTAGTCCCATAGATCTCATTCATTATTACTCTTCCGTAACTTCTTTGGAAAAAAGTATCCCATGTATAGAGCATGTTGGTATATTTAATTACTATAAAAAACAAGACTTTAGAACGTTGAATATGGTATCTGGAGATTAATGCAATAATATGAATACCATTTATACTAATCGTGTAGGGAATACACACGTGTATACTATGGAATTCATTTTGTTATATTTGGGTGAAAATCTTGACCTAGGATCCATTAGAACATCACTTCACCAAGAATTCCTTAACCTAAATGAAGTATGAATCCTTTTTCTAAAATGTATTCCAATAAATTCCCCCCTTTGAATTGGATTTAATGTGTATGAAGAGGAATTAATAATTAGTAAAATATTAATTTGTAGTTAATGTTTCATCAAATTAGGACTCATACACTCATTTCAAGTGGTCAGTGTGTTGTGGATGCTGGTACCGAGGTGCCTGATTAATGATAGCACCTATACATGAATCACAAACCCTAGAACCTTTTGTTTGGTATGTGGTCCCTAAATAAATATTCTGTTTCCAATTAACCTATACTCACAATTATAAAATATGATAAACCTAATGCTATATGGTCTATGTTTTTCAAATCATTCATGATTTCAAAGGTAATCAGTCAATCACTTTATTCACTCTGGACATAGGTCACTAAGCAAGGTCGGTTAAAGTTTAAACCCTTATCTTGTTTTGATACTTTTACCTTGGAGATATAACTTGGGTAAATACACCTATAAAATGACACATGTCCAAATTTAGTTGAGTGAATAAACATGGATTATCTTTTTTCCATTAATGAATTTTATTCTTGTTTTGTTAATGCTTGGACCACTTCTCTCTAAAGGTTCTATTATTTTTCAGAAATTTATATTTTCTAACAGAATTGTTAAATTATATTTCCACTAGTAAATTCATGATAAATTATTCAATCCTTATTTCAGAAATCAATTTCATTATATGAATCCACTTGTTGATCTAATATGGATTCATGTATAATCTAGCAAGTGGATCCAATACAAATAAACTCTTGAAAACCTCAGGTAGAATCATAATATAGAAGATTTGGTATTATATTCCTTTTATTTTATGAAAATGTCCTTCTAATAAATTAGGAAATACTAAGTCTAGATTATATCCTTTAATGCTAATGGATTTTAGGGTACACTCATCAGGGGAGGACCAACTTAATTTTCAAGAGGGATATTTAAATGTGGGGGAGTTATCCAATGAATATATATTTTATCATGAAAAATAATTAGAAGAAAATAATTTTTATATATCTAATGATTATAAAAATTTATAATCCTTGATCATCTATAAATCTACCACAAATAAAGTTGGAGTTTATTTCATGGTTTGGGAAAAAAATTCAAAAGGATGAACTACTCCTAAATGGATGCCATCCTAATGGGTTCTATATAAATGTGATAATTTTGAGAATTAGTTAAGTAGAATAGTTAATTGTGATTCCATAAAGATATATTAGATGTAAAAAATAGAAACATTAACCTTCTCCCTATGTTTTTAAGTCATTATATCCCATAAAACATATGTCCCAATTATTACATAGGGAGGTAGAGATTAGTCTATTGGATATATTTAATGTCACTAGGGAACCAATTCTTTTAGTGATGTAGGATGAATCTATCACCCTAAAGGCCACATGGGAAGATTTTTAGTGATTAAATTTAATGTTCAAAGTGATATAAATAGAATTCATTACCTCTGTGATGATGGATACCTTCCTATGGAAAGATATTTCTTATGATTCCTAGATAAATATATTCTTAATTCTCTATGGATACATGACAAATGATATTCTAATTTATACTGGAAATGTGAACCCTGTGAATGTATTACATGGAGTTAGAGTGGGGAAACTATGAGGATTCAGGATATGATGTCAACCCTAACATCCTTCCTCAATAATGACTTCCATGATTCCACACAATGTGTTTTAGTACGTACCAATATTAGATTAATGACTCCCAAAATAGAGTGTCATAGAGAACCTTCATGGTAGTGGCCTATTTCACATAAGAAAATCCCATGGGGCTTTCGTTACGAGTTTTTTCTTTGATGTACTAGTGTGTGGTAGATATATTAAAATGGATAAAGGATTCGAATATTCTAAATGCCTAGATATTTCCCAAATTATCTACCAATGAAATTCCTCCCTTCAGGACATTCAAAAATAATATAAGTGGAAACTATGATGCGCAGTTGTACAAAATGTTTATAGTGTACAATGTTCTAGTGGATCAAATTTACTATGATATCATTTATGATACTTAAATAATGTATATATCTTCCTATTAATTCATGTTTATCCAAAATCAAGTATTATCACCCGATATCCAGTGGGCTTCCTATAACTCCCATGGGCTACTCGGTTCCACTAATCTGTCGATGGGACTACATAAACTGACTAATGGGTTGGGTAGTATCTAGGTGATACTTCTTGCTAAACTAGTTGGATAGTGGTAGGATTGACACTTTTAATAGAATAATATTCTTATATTCAACTCTACGGATTGTCTTGTGCCTTTATACTTAGTAGTCGGTGCTCACAACAAATGAAAACCTCTAAAATGGTCTTTCTAGTGCATCTTGCTCCCATTATTTAGGTGGTACTCTTTCTAGGATGATGTTCAAACATAATAATTGAAATATGATCCACATAAATGTTTAGAAACATAACTGGTTTTTATAATCATTAAAAATCCTAATAGAGTTATAGGTACAACAATATCCTCCTTTTTGATGATAAAAACACTCAAAATAAAAAAGAGAATTATTTTCAATTGAATAGATTTATTTCCAAAAAATATCGTAGAAATTTTTTAAATAAAATTGAATATTGAAATTTTAAAATTATGTACAATAATAAAATGTAACAAAAGAATAATTTGGGTTTAAATTATTTAAATCTTAAAAAGGGTTTTAAAAACTTTAATACGATAAACAATCATTTTGATAGAATGTCCTTAAAATAAATTGATATCTCAGAAAAACTATTTGTATCTTTTAATAATATGAATACATTTTTAATATCATAACCTACTCCCCCATTTTTCTTATAAAAAAAACATTCATATAGAGGGTTACATATAGATAAGGGATTCAGGAAACTCATAGATGGGTAAGAATGAAAAAGGAAAATGAGATACAAACATGAGAGATAAATGGACTTACATTAAAAAATAAATCCCATAAAAATTCAAAATCAACTCAAAACAATAAGAATCAAGATCATATCCACTATAATGGGGATGGGGATGATGTATTCTATGATTGATGTCTCACTGGATAAAATATATAAGTTTTTGTGTCTCCTTTTCCATTTACTCTATCCACACAAGGTGTAAGGATGAGGTTTTCTCTATCTCGGTGAGATGCCTATCAACGTTCATATCAATAGAAGTTAGATGGTGTACAAGGATATCTTTTATGAATCTCATATTATTATGAAAAGAGATTCATCCATTTGGTGGTTCTGGAGAAGGTAGCCCTCCCTTGGTAGTATCCACTTCTTGAGGAGGATCTTCCTCAACTATTGTATCTGAATCATCTTGGACTACACATTTGAACCTATCTTCTACCTGATTTTTAATAATAGGATATTCCTCAACAATAATATGATATATCTTGAATGATGGTACATCGGTCTTATTCTAAGTTGAATAATTTTTTAGGATCCCTAAAGAGTCAAAAATATACTCATGATGCCAAGGGTCCCATTAAATAAACGTGTTTTGAACCATTAAATGGTTCAAAACACTATCTATCAATATTTTGTCAAATGGAATGTCATTGATATTGATTCCAATATTTTATAAAATATGGGTGAGGAAATTTCCTAAAGGAAATGCCTTGGACCATTGAGTATGAGTGGCTATGTAGTACATGGCACGAAAGATGAAACAAATAATATTGAAATGAACATCCCCAATGATGAAATAAATAGAATGTATGAAAATGTACTTGATGGGGTCATGATATCATATATATGGAGGAAATTATGTTTGGGTAACACTCTTTATAATCATTTTTTGAAGTGATGGGTTAGAGATCCTGGCCTTGGTAGAACAATTTTAGTCGGTAGGAAAATAGAGATAACTCTGTTTTTCAAATGACATAATGATGTGAAAATTTCATTGGGAAAAATAATGATGCCATAATTGAGTAATTACCTTATAATCCATAATTACTAGAGATGTGAAAGACAATGATATTCCATTTATATTGTAATAGTTGGTATCAAAATATTTCTCATGATCAAATACAAGGTGACCATAGAATTTGATGATTAAAGAGGGGTAAAGAAAATATTTTGGTGGTGGTTGGAATAATTAAAACCATACGTTAAATTCAATAATCCTCTTTATAAAATGATGCGAGTTCCTGAGTCGCTTGAAATCAATGATTGTAATACATGATACTCTACTGTAGCAGGTAAATAATGTATCATGAACTATTTAATGAGTGAGACTTTTAAAGAGCCTTTATTAAATACATTATATAAAAGATAAATTTTATAATTTTATATTGAAAATACTAATTCAATATTTTAATACATCATATCATAATTATCTTTGTATACATTTCCATATTTTTTTGAAAAAATCATTTTTAGGAGAAAATTACAGTTTTAATGAAACTAGTAATTTGTATAAATATATTACTATATAAGAATGACCTATAAGTTTAGAAAACCTTTTGTGTAATAAAATATTAATTTAATAAAAACAATTATACATTTTAAAATATTAATTGAATTATAAAACACTTGAAATTTTTTTTTATAAAAAGCCAAATGTTAATTTAACGTAAAAACTATTTTTTTTATAATTTCATTAAATTGATTATTTTTAATGGATATTTAGTTTTGTATTGACTTCAAATCCTCATCTACTTTATTTTATTTATAAAAGATAAATTTATGTCAATAAAATTAGTATCAAAGATTATATTATCTTATATATAAATTTAATGCTTAAAAACATTATTTCTCTAAAAACTGTATTACATGATTATGTATATTTATTTTAAAATTAATTTTTCACTATCTCAAAAAATTTATTTGAAAAAACTAATTTCAAATATTAAATTATAAGTAACCAATTTTTTAAACTTCCCAATAATAATCTTCTAATTTTAAATTACTTACTATGATTATAAATCAATTACCATTATAAAATTAAAAGGGGTAAATTGAGTTTAACCTAGAGTCGAATTCATATAAAATTTATAAAATATGAATATAATTTAGTTTTTTGTATTTTTATCAACCAATAAATGTTCCCCCTACACATTTTCCCATTTTCTAGTCATTTACCCTTGAAAATTTCAATTTTATTATTGACAATTTTAAATGTATTCCCAAAACTACACTTCCATTCACTTTTAAAATTGGAGATTCTTCACCACTTCCAAACACACATCCATTTATAATTTTACATTGAAAATCATAAATTTTCAACTATAGAAAAACTTATTTCAATATAATAATCCATTAGTCACAGGTAGTTATCATAATCCCTATAAATTCAAGAAGACTTCCAATGAATAATTAGGTCCTCAACGTGAGTATTATCAACTACGAAATTTTCTTATAAATTATATTATAAAAAATTTATTCTATAAACATTAATATAAAGATATTATTTCATTTATATATAATAATATTTCTGTAATAATTATATTTTAAATTTTTATTTATATACCCCATCCATTAACAAAAAAATCATTGTCCATGTGTTGTTAATACTACCACCTCAATGACACAACATGTTTCATTTGACTTTACTTATTTAAAAAGTTGGACTTAAGGATGGTTTAGGCATTTTAATGGAAGACATTTTCCATGTTATTCATGGCACTTAAGAGATTTACATGTATATCTTTTCATCCCTCTCTCATATTTTTTTGATTAAAGAGTTACTTTTTCTATGGTGGAAATATCATCCTATGTTTTTGGTAAAGTAAAAGTGTGTGTAATTTACTATTAAATACACACCCTTCTATATATTGGAATATATATTTTTTTGTAACATAGACTCACCTAAGGGTAATCGCCCTGAAAAAGTTCGTTTGATCATTCACTCAATCATCATAATGATACATGATGATTGGGCCTATGTTTTAACACATAGAAAGACACTCCCAATGGATATAATTTGGAACATTCACACTCTCTTAATGAACCATGATGAAGTATTTTTTCTTCCATTTACTTGTTATACTACAAATTAAATCTATTGAATAAAAATATAATCTTCCATCTATAACATTTCATATTTTAATTACCCTCACCACTATATTCCTTTGATAAGGGTACTTCATATTATTTTGATAATAAATTATGGCTTCTGAGTTTATGAATGGATGATATCCTATAAATTCACATTATCCTATTAAATGGGTAATTATTTTATATTTATTTTTATCATTATAAGGATACCCATGTTTTTTTATAAATTGATTCCTCAAGGAACAATATAAAAGGTCTTGATGAATATTATAGTGAATGAGTTGAACTTAATCAAGAAACGGGTGGGACCCAACATTATATATCCCCTCAATGAAACAACAAGTCTCATGAAAAAATATTGGTTGGGTATTGTCTTATTCCTCTTCCCATAAGTGGATAGTGTCTTAGAACATGGTATTGATAGTAGTATATCTTTAATATGGTCTCGATGATATGTAAAGTGTCTTGGCATAAGGCCTTGATTGTAGGTTTTTGATGTCTGGAATTATGAATTCCATTAGCATGAGATCAATCATTATTACTATCCATACTTTCATTTTTCAATGCATATATAATTCTCTTATTCTCAGTTGATTTTGGATTCATGTTTTTCATTTATTATTATCATATAACATATTCTATTTTTATGATATGTAATATTCCATTTTATACTACCCCTTATTGAGTATATAAGATCAACTTATTTGTTTTCCTTTCCTTGTGGAAACCTTTAGGGGGACTATGTAATTTCTAGGGATATTATGGAAGGGATATTCATGTTATCATGGTATGTTCAGGTTGTATACTATGTTTTCATGAGTGAAATATATATGTATCTGGTCTTCAAAAAATACTAAACTATTTTGATCCTTATAGAACTCCTCTAATTGGTACCAATTACGTAATATAACTATAAAATACAGGTTTCATTATTCAGGGAATTTATAGTTTGTGTCAAATTATTTTTAGTAGAAACCTTGTGGATTAGATTTATATTAACCATGTAAGGTAACACCGGTACTATTGAAGACCCTCAATGTTTCTATGGAATTCACTTGGAAACATAGTAGGAATTTTATTTTACAATATCATGAGATTATTATGTGTATTACATTATAGAATGATAGAAACTGAGGGGTAGAATGGGAACTCAATCAACACCCATTGTTAGTGCAGGGATATTCCGCTAAAACAAGTTAACGAAGATAAAGTCAAGGTTAATCAGTTCATAACCATATTGTGGATGTCGAACCAAGTTATGATAAATAATATCTCTCGCATAGAGTGTCCTACTAATTTATAATATTTTTTAGCTATAATGGACATCATTATATAACAACAACCTCTATCATTTAGTATAACTACTAATCTATTGTCATTTGAATAGTGTATAAAGACCCTAGATTAGGTCACTCTCACTTTGGGAATTATTGAAAAGGAAAAAATCATCATGGTGGTCTATCAGATGAAGGGAAATACAGACCAATGGTGGTCACTAATTCAAAATACTAAAGAGGAATACAGGATCATGTGAATGGAAAGGGGAACTTCTAAGAAGGTATTATTTTAAAAATACTTTCCTTAACTTAATAAAGAAAAAATGGAAAGGAATTTCCTCAACTTTATACAAATGGAGGAAAAAATTATTTCTAATTGTGAGGATATATTTATAAGGATAGTTAAGAATGTTGTAGACTATGTACACATACTGAAAAGAAATATTGGTCATTTAATTGATGGGTTAAATCTGAGCCTTCAAAGGGAATTGTTATATCTAACCTTTTATTCATATTAGGGTACAGTCTTAAGTGACTTCAAGAAATATGATGGATTCTCGGCTGGGTCATAGTGTCTCAGCTTGGAGAAAGGGTTCTCTGAATAGGAGGGTGTGCAGGCGGGTGAGGGATGGATTGGTTTCTCATGATGGTGCTGTTGTGGGGAGTTTGCAGATGCAGGGGAAGGATCAGTTGGATAGTGGGTTGCATGAAGAGAAATCCCTGCTTCCTCAGCATGAGGTGGTGAATTTAGTGGACAGTGGGGTTACTTGAATGGGGGATGAGCTGAAGAGACCAGATGTGGCACCTCCTGGACCGAAGGTTGGTGATATATTCACTAGGTTGAAGCAGGAATTGGGGAAGGCTGGCTCCATGAATGATAATGGTGGCCCTTCTGCTGCTACCAAGGATGCAAGAGGTATTTGTGGAACTTCAATGCCCTATTTTATGGAAAGACCCTGAAGGAAAGTGGGTAAAATTGTTGAGAGGGATGCTCCATTAGAACCATTTTTAGAAGTTGTGGAAAAGGCTGCAGACCTAGGTGGACAAACGGGTGGTGCAACCTCCCTCTGCCTAGACCCTATGAGTGAATCTGCAGCAAATGATGCAGTCCATGATGAACATGCCATTGACAAAGGTCCTCTTGCTCCAGTTCAAGAGGGGATCGATAAACATCCTCATCACATTGGGTTTGTGAAGCCGGATGGGAAACACATGACACTTGTGAAGAAAATGGCAGATGGAAGTGGTGATTCGATGAGGAGTCCAGCTGGGATACATGCAATTTTTGGGAGGCAGGCGGCCAATATTGAGCTCAGTAACCATTTTTCAGGCCTTGTGACTGCTGACATGGTTTTGGATCATGATAAGGCTACTGAAAGGACTCATGTGGATCAAAAATTTGCATCTTTATGTGCTAGTGTTGAGTCAAGGGTAATTTCTATTGGTAATTATGAACAAGAATTGGAGATTGGGAGGCCCTATAATGTTGAGGAGGGCTCTGCAATAAATGAAGATAGTGGTTCACTGCTGAATAATATAGGTGGAGATTGTATTCTGAAGAAGGGGATGAATGGTGGCTGTGATTTAGTGGATCATTCCCCCTGCCTTAATATGATGGGTGATAATAGTCAATCTCAACAGGATCAGGGAGTGAGGGAAGATTATCAGGTGGTTCACATTTCTGTTAAATGGGGGAATTGTTATGATAGTGAGATGGAAAATGATGGTGGTATGGTTCATCCCTCCTATAGTGATATGGTTCAGGGTTGCAAAAAGAAAGTGTCTGTGGATGAGAAAGTGAAGACTGACCCACCACGAAGAAGGCGGCGGAAGGACTATTATCACTTGTCAATGCCTATAGCTACCAAATATTCTAGAGGGAAGGATATATGGATTTGAAAATCTTATAAAGATCTCCTCTCTTTGGATAAGTTCAATCTTAGAAGGAAGTATGCCAAGATTATGAAACACTATGAATGTTCGGAGTGGGAATCGGCTACCGCGGAGGAAGTAGTATATCACAGATGTGGATATTGGTCTGATTTTTATGATATGTAACTGTCTTTATCACTTTGATGTGCCTGCTTGATGTAATTTTCTTTTATTTTCAATAAATGGTCAGAGGACTACCTCTGATTGAGCTTTCTCGGTAATGAAGAAGAGGTTGGATGAGCATCATGGGATGAACAATTTGACTAAGGGAATGAAATTAAGAATGGGATTTACCACATGTAATAACTATGAGAAAAAACACCATTGGGATTGTAGGAAGGGAACTATAGTTTGATACAAGTGAATATAAAATGGCCATTAATCTCACCTATGTAAGGGAAAGGTAGATGTAATTGATTTTTAATGCTTTATATGTCGGGATAAGGGACATTATGTGAACCGATGCCCACAAAATTACGGTAATATTCCTCATAAATGGATAAGGGAGTAAGGACAAGCTTATGAAGTTACCACAAAAAAATTCAATGTTTCTAATGATGTGGTAGAGGGTAAATTTATTGTTTCCTCAATGTTAGCTAATCATTTATTTGATTCAGGATCTTTTCACTCTTTTTCATCATCTATGATTTCTGAAAACATTATTTATTTCCCTCTAACCCTGGTAAGGTGGTTATCAATTAAGAAACCAGTTGGGAGACATATAGAAATAATTATATGTTACGCAGTTTAAATTATGAGAAATGGGTTTACCCTATTTAAAAAATTGGTTATTATAACTATTTTTGACATTAACATGATCCACAGTATCGATTTTCATTCATATTATAATGTAAAAAATTATTTCCAAGAGAATTAAATTATAATTCATAATGGTAAATTGGAATATCTTATATTTATAGGGTAAACTTCATCATCTAAACCAGGCCAAGATATACACACAATACCTCTCTTTAATAAATATCTAGGTAAAGAGGAATATCAAGTGTGGTCTATGGATGAAAATGGTTTCTTATGAATAGATGATTTACCCATGGTATAAAATTCCATTGATGTCTTCCCAAAATATTTAACAGGTTATCCATTAGATCATGAATTTAAGTTCTCTATTAAACTCATTCATGATGTAATATTCATATCTAAAACTATTTATATGATGTAATGAGAGGATTTTGTGTTTTTAATGAACCCGAAATAGGAATTACAGGAAAAGGGATTTATATACCCTAGTGTTTCTCCCTGTTCTACCCCTGTTTTATTCATGAAAAAGAAGTATGGTTCCATGACATTGTGTATCGATTAATGGGAGGTCAATTCCATAATTATAAAGAATTATTATCCTCTTCCATGTGTTGATGACTTATTTGATCAAGTTCAAAGATACTGGTACTTTTTATATAGTGATCTTCACTCTGGTTATCATAAGTGTGTAGAAGGATGATATACCTATTATGGAATTCCAAATAAGGTATAGACATTATGAGTTTATGGTAATTCCTTTTAGATTAAAAAAATGCACCCTTTGTATATATATATATTATGAATATATTATTCATGTAGTATCTAGATAACATCATAGTGGTATTCACTATTGATTTATTTAAATACTCTAAGAGAAAATATGTTTATTAAATTCATCTAAAAATAATTTTTTAGAATCTTATAAAAATATTTATATAGTAAGTATATAAATTTTGGATTAGTCAAGTTTCTTTTATTGCATATATTGTCTCTAAGGATGGGATATACATTAACCCCTCAAAGAAAAATGTAGTCAAATAATGGCCTACACTGATGAAAATAACTAATATCTGTTGTCTCCAAGGATTATCAGCTATTGGTGGTTTTTTGAATATTTCACCCAGTTTAGAAACTTTCTAATCAATTTAAAATATAACGGGGTTAAATTTTCACGGTCAAGGGAATATAACAAAAGTTTTGATAAGATAAACAAGAGACTAATTATTTCACCAATATAAACTCCACCATTAGTTAAGGAAGGGTTTCTAATTAATAGAAATGCATTAAATAAGGTACATGGTTGTGTCCTTATGTTGAATGATAATGTAATTGATTGTGCATAATGTAATTTGGAAATCCATGAACAGAACTAAAGAACTCATGGCCTTGAGCTGGAAGTGACGTGCCCTCACACATCATTTAATTCATTTGGGTGGTGGCTATAGTGAAATTTTTTTAAATCCCAAAATATGATTTTTATGATGGCATGGTAGAGTGGTAGTGTGGGGTTGAATACATGGAAAAATTTCGACAGACAAGGAACCTGATACATAAAATGATTTATGTTGGAGTCCTCATGAATTTGGTTAGTTTGTTATTTTAACTAATGCTATTGAGTTTGGTTTAAGGTTCAAGAAGGAGACAGTAATGGGGGTAAAATTCAAGGAACAAGAAAAAAGGATTATATTCTTTCTAACTTGGTATAGTCCTAATACTTAGGTTGAGAAGAGGTGCATAAAGCACTAGTTGATTATGGTCAAAACAACTTGATCTATCTATGATAAAACTATTCCTTGTTCCAGATATAGCTAATTATCAAGATTCATTAAATATAGCTTCTATTGTAGAAAGTATCACGGGTTAATGGTCATAGCCTACTTGACTCCATTTATGTCATGTTTATTTATTTAAACTTTTGATGGTCATGGTGTCCCAAAAAATTGAATAAATTATTGTTATGTATCCTTATTACTAGCCTTTGGGATACCACATTATGATTCAGAGATTCATTAAGATTAAAAACCTCTATTATCGACCCTAACACTATCTGATTTAACTGCTCATGAAGATAATAATCAAGATCAGAGAAATAATTGAAGACATACTTGTAATATTAATACAAAAAGTATTGTAAGATATTTTTTTAATCATGGAGTCATGAATGAATAAGTTCACAATAAAAATAAGTTTAAACCAATAAAACACATAAATTAAGAAGTAAAACAATATATGGGGTGTGTATCCACTATCAAGTGGAAAAGGAAATTGAAAAATACCGTTTGAATGGAAAATTGTGATAATAGAAGTGAAAAACACTCACAGATCAATCAACAACACATGTATTTAATCAAAATTGTAAAATGAATTTTTTAAACTTTAGTTGTAAGGGAAAGGAAGGTAGAAAACTAGATATAATGAGAGAGAATTTACACAATGTGTAAACTTCTCACATCATGTAATCTTGATCCATGTTTTCCTTTGTGTATTTTGGATTTGGTGTGATTCTTATTCTAAATCTTTAGGATTTAGAGGTGAGACTAATTTCATGATGTGTAATGGAAACTCAATACTTTTTCTTCTCATGACATGAACATGAAGTGGGATGTTGAATTTGAATCTTACACCATGTGTATTATAGATATTTGTTTTTTAATATTTTCATGACTATTAAATTATTCTCAACTTTCTTCATGACTTGTGACATGTTGTGAATGATGAATAAATGTCCGGTATGTGTTTCAAGATGTGTAAAGTCCTCTTTTCACTAATTTTGATAGAGTTTCCTTTGAAATTGTGTAAATATATTTTCTACAATAATCAACACATACCCAGTTCATTATCAAATAAAACATGCATAATCATTAATTAAAAGAATCCAAAATTTATAAACAATTTCACCTTATCAAATTCACCCACACTTGAATCATTCATTTTACTAAAAAACATCACAATAGAGATACCAAAAGAAACAATTTTTAAAACCTGAAAATTACATTACAACCATGAAAATAACACAAAGTGTAAGAATAAAAATTGAGTCCTCCAAAATTAGTCTTGAAGGAAAAATAATCCATTCCACATAATTGAGTTCTTTATTCAGATTCTTAATCTTTTAGTTACAATTTCATAATTGTTTCTTAAATTCTATACCCATTTTTCAATTTACTACAAATGAATTTTTTTCTCATCACTCATAATAAAATTTTCATATAGTTATGATCATACCCTAAATACAAGCTCCAAACCATATGTTTTCATTGTTTCTATCATCTACACTTTGTAAAGACAAATACAAAATTAATCACGGGGGCTTCTTTGAAAAAGGTAAAATGGATCTGAGGCTAAGGAATGGTTAGTTGAACATCAAAATCAATACCAAAATGGTGGTAATTCACAAATTATAATACATGAGAGTCATGATAGTGAAATTATTTGTCTTCTCTAGAATAAAAAAGGTGTCCATGCTTCAAAATCTCGAGTTGATCCATGAGTAATCAAGTATGTATCAAAAATGTATGTTGTTTCTCTATTTTTCTTTTTCTTTTATTTATATTCTTTCATTTCAAAAATTCAAATTTGGGATAGATCTCACATTTATCTATTAACCACATATAATTTATCAGAGGATTCATCGGTCTGTAAATGGTGATGTATTACCTTCCTAATACACCTCCCAAATTTGTTTTTCTTTTTCTTTATATTTTTATTATTTTCAAATGAATAGGTTGAGAATAAATTTTCAAAAATAAAACATGGATAACATGAAATCATTTTGATAAATTACCATAATAAATCTACTCAATCAATACAACTTGTGTCCATCAGATGAAGATTCCCCCATAAATGTTCAAAATATAATCATGAAAAATACAAAGAGTATGGTAATATGGGATAATCGGTGTGGAATAGATGTATCCTAAAAAGTTCATTCCTAAAAGATATAGCAAAATGAAGGAAAAATATAACGTGAGTCATAAGAAAACTTATCTCAACAAATATTCCCTCAATAATTTTAATTTTTAATTTTTTTATCAATATTCTAAATATTATCACAATTAATGTTTTCATAGGTTCACATGCACTAGGTGCCTCTAAATAAATCTTCATGGTGAATAATATGAAATTTTGGGCTTGAAATCCACTCGAGAATGAGAGTAAAAAAGAAAAATTTGAAATCACTAATGGTATAAAATCAATTAAAAATTGAATCAAAATTACTATCCAAAATTTAAAATTTAAAATTAAATTTCTAAACTGAACAATTATTATAAAAATCAATACTAGAGAAAAACATGGATTTTAAAAATTTCAAACCTAATTTTTTTTAATCCTTATGGGAATAATGATATTTTATGTTTAAATCATGATTCCAATAAAAAAATTATCCTAGATAAAAAACAAGAAGTAATCCAAGTGTATCAATAGTAAAGATGAAGAAAAATTCCCCCACACTTAAAATGAGACAGTGTCCACAGTATCCTAAAGAGTACCATGGGATAGATATGACAACTATAGCATAATGAAAATGAAATTGAAATTTTGAAATGAATTTAGGGAATAAATAGCTTTATGTATGAGTGTTTATGACATGAATAAAGTTGGTGGATGTTGCTCTACAATTTTGGATACCTTCATAATATGTTATAAAGACAAATCCTACAGTAGATAAAACATTTTTCTATTGGGTTTAAATATTCTAAAATTAGTAATATGGGAAAGTGAACACAATGACCACTAATCAAAACGAGCTCATATATATATGGATATGTGGGTACAATGAAGCTCAACATTATATAATAAAATTGATAATAAAAAACAAATTCATAAGTACAATAATATAAATGAAGAAGAAAATTAAATATAGATTTCCTCCCATAAATCGATTACAATGACATCATCATCCCGATGAATGAAAAAATGAATCAATTAGTGTTATCCATCTACACACGAGTCCCCTTCCTCCTATATGAACTTGATGTCATGTTATAGAGTTAATGTGGATGCTTTGTGGGATTAATCACTACCATAGTACCATCCATGTATCGCATGTGGTAAGAAAAGCATATGTGCCCATCAGGGTGGGAACCTCTGATGAGCATGAATCTACAATGAATTGTCCTCAAGATAGTTCCCAACATCTTCCGGATACTCATTCATCCGTAGTATATTGGTATATGGTGAAAGAATAGGAAAATTGATTACTATAGAAGAATTTAAATATCTATTCATAGATAATATAATATATTAATGAAATGAAAAATAGGAAAAATAGAAGTGAATAAAAAAGGGAATCTCTGGTATATATATAGAACAATTATGCACCATAGAAATGGGATATAAGTACAAAAAGTGAAACCCAATAAGATAAAAAAACAAGGGAGGGGACTGAGATATACTAAGAGTAATTAAAATTTCCAAGTTGATAATCTATAGTACTCTCTTGAATAGAGGGTGACTACAAATAACATCCCAAATCAATAGTAACAATGGAGAAAAGGATTGGGGGGTCAACTTCTATAGTGGATGTTGTGGAGTAGTCAACTATCTCAGATTATGGATGAGTGTAGGTACTGATCTTGAGTGTAGTTGTGGATATGGAAGAAGGATTAGTGAAATGTACCATAGAAGATGATGGAGGAGTTCTTCCCTTTCCTCATTAAGCCCGATACGTTGTATACTCCGGATGGGTAATAGACTCCGTTATCATGGATTGTATGTCAATCAAGGTGGTGGATGGTATAGGAAGGATATATGATGATGGTCCTACTAGTGGTGTAGGGTGAGGGGTTTTAGGGGATGGTGGGGACGGTGGGCTGAAAATGATGGGGTTTAATGAAAGGGATGCCCAGGTGGTGTCATATGAGTTGAATATTCACCAATATATACCTGTGATAACGACAAAGGTTGGTAAGTAAGGGTGGGATAGGATATGGGGTGGGTATGGTTGTGTTATATTGGGAAGTGAAATGGATGTGTTCAGGGGTGGGCATGGGAGCTGGAATGGTGATACTGGAAAGATGGGACAAGATGGATGTGGTAGCAGTAGGGGCAGGGTCATAGGTGGAAAGGGAATATGCTAGGTTTATATCATGGTCTGTAGGCACCTCATCATCACCCTCAACACATTCTAGCACCCATCAATTGATGTCATCATCATTCTTCAGTATCTTGATATTATGAAGCAGATGGAGGCTGATTGACTCCATCAGGCTAAGTGGGGTGAGGGGAAGTGAGGCATAAAAAATTCTAAGATTTAAGACCAAATGAGTAATGAAGGATACAACCATTATCATACCTCATGTCCACTACAATTGTGCCCTAAAATAAAATATGAAATATGATTCCATGTTGACAAAAATGCTTCCCATAGAAGTCGACAGTATGAGCATGTCTAATAAGTTGACACTCCTAGGAGACTTTTTGCAAGAAAATAAGGAATGAGTTAATTCTTATAGAATGATTTTAGAGTTAAACACCACTTAGCTATGTTTATTTTGTAATATGAGGATTATAGATGCTTTCGGGTCTTTGGAAATCCTCCACTAGAGATAAGTGAAAAATGAATTTCTTAGATTAAGATGAATAGTTTGGAATACCCATGAGGTGAAGAATTTAGTGGAGTAGATTTTGAGTCTCATGCCAAACTCGGTGAAGGATATCTCATTGGGTCGGCCACCTTGTCAGAACCATATTCTATCGACGATGAACTCAATAGTATCAAAAAAAAACTAGGAACAACTCCCTGGAGGGATCATGTTAAACATCAATTATGGGAGTTATGTGAAAGAGGTCAAAGAGGTGTAGGACCTCCTAGATGATCTACACATTAGAGAGGATGACTAGATCCAACATTTTGTTGGTTCACATGGTCTTTGCTTGAAAATAGACCAGTGCGGCCTAGTCCTTTGGTTCCATGAAGTGAAATATGATGTGCATATAATGATGATCTAAGTCTTCCAACCCACTATAGTTTGAGTTCGACTCCTTGGTGGCCTATGAAGTTGCAGAGGCTGAAGTGGAGAAAGATTAAGTTGAACTGGGAGATGATGGGTGTGTAGGATTCCTTCGGTGTTGGACCAAAGAAGAATCAACCTGTTCAGGTGTAGGATCTACAGGAGGGGTACATAGGATATTAATTCATTCCATTATAGGTGCACCAGATAGGAGAGTATGAAGAGGAGGAGAGTGTGGTGGCATGTTTTTGGATCATGGGCCAAGGGATATGAAGGGGTGGACAATTTGGGTGCACTCGGGTATGAGTGGGGGGATATGGGATAAAATGATGGGGGGTATGTGTTGTTATTTGAGGGTTCTATTTATATTTGTCACCATTTTTACATTGTGTAATATTACATAAATTTTAATCCATGTTTTTGTGAATTTTTGGGTTTTGAACCCTACACATCATGTATTGGACTACACAACGTGTTATTTGAGATTTCCACCCATTATATCCCCAGACCTATGTTCTTGGATTTTACTGCACCCTCATATTTCTTAACTCTACTCTATACTATTCTAGAATAGGTGAATTATCACGTGTTTCCTCTTAGTTTTTGATTCTTTTAACATGGAGATATTTACTCAGTGGTTCTCAAATGTATCTCTATGTGATGACACATCCCGCACAAAATGGTTCCTGATAAATATTCAATTATTGACAACTAACTTTGAATGGCTATTCTCCTCCTTTATGTATCTATATGGTCCTTTAGGGGAATACTTGTATGATATAAAAGGGTCCTGAAAATCTAGATTTGAGATTTCTAGGGATTAGCATCAATACTGTGTTAAATAAAAAGACCTTATTTCCTAGTACAAAAAATTGTTGCACGATGCATTGATCGAGCCACTTATTTTTTTGTTCATTATACATATTTGAGTTCTAAAAATCATCCTTCGTTATTCCCACCAGTTATTTAATTTATAAAATCCTTACTTAAACATAATTTTGAGAATCCATATTAATTTTCTTTTAATTGACCTGTACAAGAGATGCTCTAGTTCTATGGGAAAATGACATTGATTTCCATAAAATAATCAGAATGTGGTGGTTCTGATGGGTGTTTTGTATGCAATGTAGTACACCCAGAGAGAATCATATCACTTGAGGATCTAATCCTTTTGATTTGTGTTCACGGTCTTATCTAGGATTTGTTTGTTTTCCCTGTTTAACCATTCAACTTTCCTTCTTATTTGTGAGAGGTATGGAGTTCTTGTGTTATACCTGATTCTACACTTTTACAAAAGACCTTTAAGAAAATTACTGGTAATATTTATTCTCCATTCACTAAGGAATAGTTAGGGAAATAAAAATCCTAAAATCAAATTTTTATTTAATAAATTAATGACCACTTTTTCATATCATAAGAGGTAGTTTCAGATTCTACCCATTTCATGTCGTAGTCAATGCCAATATGTATATAGAACATTCCAATTGATTTATGGGAATGACCCCATAAAATATATTCCCCTTACATTAAATATTTTGACTTCCATGATCTAGATTTTGGGAATTTTATTTCTATTCCCAATGGTTCTAGTTAATTGGCTTTGATCACAACATCAGAAAAAAATTATTTCATCTTTGATGGAGTGTGAGCTAAAAGAGACTAGCTTGAAGTATTTTATCTACTGTTTGTTCTAGTTCATGATTCCTTCTAGTTGGTAATGTGTGAAAGATGTCTAACAGACTTTGTATATCATCATCTGGGATGTAGTTCCACATTAATCGATTAGCACTATACTTATAAAGTGGTGGATCATACCATTATTAGTGTGAATATTTGACTAAAAATTCATTCTTTGCTGGTAAGGGAGGGATGGGTAGAGTGATCTTGTAGTGAGATATTTTGAAATGTCACAAAATCATGGGCATGCCTTTATGTTTAGGATGAAATTATATTCATTAGATAATTCACTCTCGATGACCAGATTATCATCATCTATAATAAGGGGCAATAACAGTCTTGATAGATGATCAACAACATCATTATCCAACCCTTTTATGTCTTCGATGATGATGTCAATTTCTTCTAGCAGCACGATCCACCAAATCAAAATTGTTTTGGAATCCTTTTTACCCAACAAATATTTTGGTTCATTATGATCAGTGTAAACAATCACCATGAATAGAACTAAGTTGGAGTGAAAATTTTAAAATGCAAAGAAAAATTCTAAGAGTTTCTTTTGTATAGTTGTGTAGTTTACAAGACCACCATTCAAGGAGTGAATGGTATAGTAAATGGGACATAAAATAATTCCAACATTTTGTCCAAATATTGAATTTATTGAAAATTCACTTGCGTCACACATTAACTGGAAATTATTACCCCAGTATGGTGAAATGATAACTGGAGAGGCCACTAGGATTTTATTTACAATGGTGAATGCCATTATAAAGTCACCAGTTAAGTCGAATGATGTATCCTTTACTTACATTTGTTTCAATGATTGATCTAATATTATAAATTTCTTCATAAAGAGATGGTAGAATCTTACATTCTCTAGAAATATCCTTATTTCTTTAACATTTGAGGGATCATGTAAAACCTTTATTACATTGATTGTTGTGGGAAAAAATTCCATGCCATCCTTGGAGATTTTATGTCCAAGGAATATGACTTCTAGAACCATAAAATGTAATTTCTCCTAGTTAAAAAAAATAAAAACATCCCTTTACAATGTTTCAATATTAGCTTAATATTTTTTAAGCATACATCGAGGGTTCTTTCATAAATTAATAAACCATCCATAAATATTTTCAATAATTCCTTCACAATATTGTGGAATATATGCTTCATGAACCTTTGTATGGTCATTTCTTCATTTCAAATACTAATTGACATTCATCTGTAGGTGAAGACACTGAATTGTTTTCGAGTAATCATCTTGGTCGACTAAAATCAATTGTATATTGAATATCCATAAAAGAAATTGTAGAATTTATGTCATGGTAGTCTTTCTAGTATTTGATCTATCAAGCGAATGGGAAAATTATCTTTTTGAGTTTTTTTATTTAGGTTTCTATAGTCAATGAACACTCACTATCCAGTGATGGTTCAAGTCAAGATCAGTTCAACTTTATAACTATTTACAACTGTGAGGTATCCATTGTTTGGAAAAAATTGTAGTCGACTCACTGAATCATTCTATACAATCTAAAGAAATATTATAACATCCATATGTTTTAGTAATTATTTCTTTACTATATCCTTAATTAGCGGGGTGAGTAGCCTTTAGGGGATGAAATTTGAGTTTCAAGTCCCCTACCAATAAAATTATTATGAGTTCATAAAGTGGGGTTGATCCCTTTGATGTCAGCCGAACCCCTATGAAATTGACTTTTTTTTCTTTGTAAGACTTCATTCAACTTTTCTTCTTATGGTTGTGTCAGTTCTAAGTTAATGATGACAAATAGATCAACATTATTCTCAAAAAATGAATACATGAGTGTGCTTGGGAGAGGTTTTATCTCCAGTTTTATTGGCCGAATGACCGAGGGTATGAATGGCAGGATCGTGTCCCTTATAAGAGGTTTTATATAGTTCACTTACTCAAATTCATACACCTTGTTTTTAGTATGAGATAGTTCATTACTATCATCAGCGATTTCCATGTAGTAATTTGTCTCTTCTATGAGAAAGATAGCTTGATAGAGAAAATAATCATCTATATGTTTTCTAGTTTTCACAAGTTTTAACACAACTTGTTCTTCACCTACTCTAAATATAAGTCTCCCTTGATCCACATCACTCAGTGTCTCCCCGTGACTAAAAATGACCAGTTTAGGATAATTGGAATGCCTCTTTATTCTTTTATATCCATAATGATAATGTATAATGGGAAAATGAATTTTCTAATTTTGACTAGAACATATTAGAGAAGACTTAGAGGATACTTTATTGATCAATCAACTAATTGAATTTCCACTTAGGTTGGATTTAATTCCTCAATTCCTATCTTATGGAATATAACCATTGGTATGAGTTTAATGTTGGCTTCTAAGTCACATAGGGATCTTATGAACTTGAATTCTCCTATAATGCACAAGAATTGAGACACTCCCATGATCTCTCATTTTTTAGTGGAATCATCTACTAAACTATATAATATCACTCTTAATTCAAGAGAATGACTCCCTGGTCTTCTATTTTCCATTTGTTAGAGAGAAGTTACTTTATGAATTTTTCCTAGGTAGACATTTGTTAAATATATTCAGAAAGGGGGATGTTGATATAATTTTTTTTGAACATTTATAATATTATCTTATCACTCCCTTAAATTTTAAGTTTCCTCATTCTTTCTTGGAACGAAAAAGGTATTTTTTTAAGCTGGTGGTGTCATGTAAACATATTGTTTTTTTTCTCTTATGTTGGATATTTTTCAGGAGGATTTAATTCCATAGGTTTGTCTTGAACATTTCGATTAGTTATTTCATTATCAACCTCTTCAATAACTGTTGTTTCTATCTTGGGTTCCTTATACTTCTTTTATTATCCCCCAAAGGGTTTCGAAAAATCCTCTACTTTTCCACTCTTCAGTAACAATTATTTTTATTATTACATTAGGGATGTCTCAAAATTATATGGAAGTGTACCTAGTAATCTATCTAAAAAGGTATTTGAGTTTTGTCCCATTTTATTTTGAAGTTTTCATCGGGATTACCATTGATTTTAAATTTCTCTTTCTTGTGTGGTCATCCTTTGATTGCCATTTGAAGGAACTCTATGAGGAAATTCTACAAAATTTATTGAAGGGGCATGTCCAGTTGTGGGGGTTTTTACAAAGCCATTTGAAATTAATGATGGCCTCTGTGATGAAAGGGTTGTTGGGGTACTTATTGAAGTAGTCTAGAAACAGGATTCATAGGTGTATATATATGCGGTCCTTAGTTTCTATGTGGTGCTTGGCCAATTCATTGTTGATAGTACCCTTTTTCAATTTGTTTTCATTGTGGATTCGACCTCTGCTAATATTACTATTGTGGCTTCATGTATTATTAGATTTTCTGATTGTAATTCAGAGAATTATAATATTTTCTATGTTGTTCATCTACTTATTCTTGACATAATTGATATTAGTGTGGGCCTCCATACATTTTTCAATATTGGTTCTCCATTATAGGATCAGGAGGGATGGTGGTGCAATAGGAATATAAAATAATTCTAGCTTATATGTTCAGGACTTAGCATGTATATCTAGATGATTTCTTTATTCAACTTGTTGTATTCCAGGGCAAGGTGGTCTTTCATCTCTTTTCCACATATTGGACTTTTTAGAAACCTCATCTATAATTTCTCATCTGACATCATGTGTTTTTAGAATTAGACCACCATCAGTGGAATCATATAATTTTTTGAAGGTGGTGGATTGGATTCCATGTTAAAATTATTGTAGGTAAATCCAAACATCAATTTGATGATGTGAAAATTTATGATTGAGTTCTTTAATGATATCCCAGCTTCCCAAGATAAATCTACATCTACTTCGGTAAACTTTTTAATGTCATTCATATGATTGTAAGTCTGTATAGGTGAGAAAAAATTATCTATAAACTTCTTTGATAGTTCCTCCAATGTCATAATTGACTTCGGATAATTTATTTTTAGCCAATCCTTGGTTCATTCATGCATAGATAATGGGAATACTCAAAAGTGAACTGCAACATAAGGAACTATCTAGTTGTGAAAAGTAACACAAACTTCTATGAAGTTAGAGATTTTAACATGAGGATATTCCCTAAAATATCTGCCGAACTGACCCATATTCTGGTTCATTTTGATGAGTCTAGGTGTGATTTAAAAATTATATTCCTGAATTGGAGAGCACAAAATATTGGTTATAACACTATTGATTGACGGAAACCCGTAATACATGATGATGTGCTACAGTGTCACGGGTTGATCTCCATGTAGTGAAGGTGGTGCATATAGAATTTTGGGTGGTTTGTGACCCATAGTATTGTTTCGGTCTTCAATTATTTGATGGTTTCATGCAAAGAGGTACCTCTTCGGAAATAAGTTCTATGTTTCTTAAGAGTCAATACTCTTTGAATGAGTTACGGGGGGGGGGGGGGGGCTGATGCATGAACTAGTCCATTTGCAATAAAGACACAACTGTGTCCCGAAAGAAAAAAGAATGAAATTAGGTGAGAAAAGGGGTATGGGTGGGGTAATCCTAGGTTTATGAAAGAGGTTTTTGTGCATAAGCAAAATATTATCCGGTAATAGTACCAAAATTTTATGTTAAAAAATGAATAATTTAATTATAGTGGGTAGCATTTACATTGGAATTAATGTCATATCCCAACCAACAAATTCTATAATGGAATATTAGAGTGGTGGTGTAGGGCCAACCCCATGGGGAAAGATTAGCATACATGGAACAAGAGACTTTGATCACTTTATATAGGAGCCCTCAAAAATTTGGTTGGTTCGAGATTTTGACTAATGTTATTGAATTTGGATTTAGGTTTAGGAATAAGATAGGGATCAGGGTCAATTTTAGGGATAGTAAAAAAGGATATTTTTATTCCTATCTTCAGATAGACCTAAGGATTAGGCTAAAAATAAATACCTAGATAACTATTTGATTATCATCAAAATAAATAGATATATCTGACATGAAACTATACCTTATTTCTGATATATCTAAAAACCTAGATTAATTAAACCTAGCTTCTATTGTAGAATGTACTACAGTCTAATATTCAAAGCTTTTTCGACTCCAATCAAGTAAGGTTAATTAATTTAAACTCTCCATGGTTAGGGTAGCATAAAATAATTGAATAAATATTTATTATGTAACATGATTAATATCCTTAGGTTTACCAGGTTACAATATTAAGATTCATTAGTTTTAGAATACCCCTACTATCAACCCTTACCCTAATCAATTTAGATGGTCATGATAATAATAATCAAGACCGAATAAAATATTTCATACATGCTCTGTAGATTAATAAAATTGTTGAAATTCGATAGTTTTTAAATCTAGGGTTCACAAATAAATAAATTTTCAATCAAAAAATATTAATAAACCAATCAAACACTTACACTATAAACAAAAAAATTGTGGTGCATACCCGTTGTCGAGTGGAAACCAAAATGGAAAAAAGATGTTGGAATAGTAAATGGTGATAAAAGAAGTAAATAATTATCATAGATCAATCATTGGAACTTGTATTTAATAAAAATATCAAATGTACTTGTTTAAACTTGATTTGTAAGGGAAAATAAGGGATAAAATGAGAGAGAATGAAATAGAAATGAAACTCTAGAAGTGTTTTCTACGGCTATCTATGTCTTATAAATAGAAAGAAATGAATTTAAAAGACGTGTAAAAATAGAGATAAGGAAATTTTCACAATGTTTAAACTTCTTACATCATGTAATATAGAAATAAGTTTTCTTCCATGTATATTATGTCTAGTATAAATTCAATCCTGAATCTCAGGATTTAGAGGTGCAGTTCATTCCATGACTTGTAATGGAAACTCTCAACATGTCTATTCTCATGACTTGAACATTAGGTGGGAAGTATAATTTAAATCATACATGATGGGAATTGTAAATTTAAATCTTAAGATATATTCATGGTTATAAATTCTTCACAAATTTCTTCATGAATATTGACATGTTGTGAATTATTAATTCAAATCGTGTATGTGTTTCATGATGTGTAACATCCACTTTTGTCTTGTTTTGATATATTTTACTTTAAAATCATGGAAACCTATTCTCTGCAATAATCAACACATGCCTAGTTAATTATTGAATAAAACATGCATAATCATTAATTAAATTAATCCAAAATGTAAATAAAATTTCAACTTATCAAGAACCAATAATATTTTCTTTCAAAATCTAAATTCACTACATCTATGGTGAATGTTGGGAATTATATATCGAAAATAATTTTTTTAATTACTTCTTCAATTAGATGTAGGTAAACAGGAAGAAAATAAGATATTTGGAATTACTCAATGAATCTTATTTCTTGATACACTACCCCCCATGGAAAGAAAAAGGTGGATAATTCTATGACTGGGGGGGCTTGTAATTTTGACCATGATGAGGATTAACAAGGATCCCATATATAAAGATCTAGTATGGATGGGTGGGGTTATTTCTAATAAAGTGGATTCATCAATACTTTTCAAAGAAATTTCTAAACCATCCTTACTAGAAAGGATATAGAAGTTTTCGAAAGACGATGATAACTTGAAGAAGAAGATTAAAGTAGTGAGTAATGGGAAATTTAGGGACTTCATATATAGATATTGAGTATTAAGGTTTAGGAAGATTTTATGTTTTCCATCCATACTGAAATTGAACGGTAAATTTCTAGATGAAATACAAACCTAAAATTTATCTATAAAACCTTGTAGCACAAAGATTTATAGGTATATAAGAAAAATATATAGTGGGATGGTGCGAAGTAATAAATTGTGTATTATGTGTCCAAATAATTAGTATTTCAGTAGGTAAAGGCAGAAAAACAACAATTTAAGAGAGTCATGAAACCTTTTTATCTATGTAAATGGAAGTGTGACAAATTTACAATATCCTTTTTCACTAGACACCCAAGACCCCAAGGATGAACATTTCTCTATTGGTCATTATTGTTTATCTTACTAAGTATTCTAATTTTTTATGATAAGAATAAATATACCCATTGAGAATCCTACCCAGATCTATATCAATGAAATCATAAGGCTTCTTGGGGAACCTCTATCCATTAAATCTGACTATGACCATCGGTTCATATTAAAATTATAGAGGACATCAAAAGGTTCTCAACACTAAGATACATTTACTCACTATCTATCATCCTCATACTAATGGAAAGTCTGTAATAACTATCCATACATTCAAAAACATGTTTAAAACATTTTTTCTCGACATCTAAGGTATGTGGGATCAGTATCAACATTTGGTTGAATTTACATATGATGATAGCTTTAATTAGATAATCCATATATCATGATATGAATTATTTTATAGTAATAGGATTCATACTCCAACATGTTTTAAAGAGGTTATATAAATAATGTTATTCATCCCAAATCATGAGGAGGATATTAATTTTAATGTATGAACTATAGGGGAACAAATTAAAGTATCCCAATGTAGAGAAAAATATTTTTGATGATAATCAAAGGAAATAAATAAAATTTCATGTTTGGGATCATGTATTATTGAAGGATTCACCATGGAAAAAAGTTGTAAGATTTTGAAAAAATTATAATTTAGTCCCTAGGTACATTGGGACTTTTGAGATATTAAAAAAGAATTGGGTTTTTAGCTAACAGATAGGCTATTTTTCCCAACATTTCTAAATTACATTATGTATTCCATATATAATTTCTACAGAAATAAATGCCGAATCAAATTAATGTTCTCAAATTGAAGCAGATATATTTTTATCCTATATTTTATTATAATGAAGAGCCTATCTGTGTTATTCACAAAAAAGTGAAATTATTTTAGAATCATTCAATTTTTTTTGTAAAAGTTTTTTGGAGAAACCACAAACTTGAAAAGGTAACTTTGGATCTTAAAAAAGCTATAAGAATGTTGTATCCATATATCATGAAATATTGCAAAAATGTTCCCTTTAAAGAACCTTTATTCAATAATTTATTTAAAAGTAAAATTTTAAAAATTGAAATTTACCAAACTAACTCAATTTTTGAATTTATCGTATCGAAATTATCTTAGTATTAATTTTTTATCTTTCTCTGAAAAATGTTGATTAAATGTCTAAAATTTTTATTTTTGTGAAACTTTTAATTTTTATGACATTAATGTTATATAAAAATGATCTATATGTTATAAAACCTTTTAGGTAATATATTAATAATTTATGGAATAAAATTATACATTTGAAAATATTATTTGAACATAAAAATATATTGAAAAAAAATTTAGAACTAATTGAATTGTTGATTTAATATAAAAAATATTTTTTTGACTATTCATTAAATCAATTATTTTTAAGGGATATTTTGTTTTGGATTTACTTAAAATTAAAATTTAATTTATTTAATTTATAATAAATAAATGTATATCATTAAAATTAGTATCTATGATAATTTTATCTCATATACAAATTTAATTCTTAAAAATTCTGTTTCTTTATAAACTATTTTTATATAATTATAAACACTTATTTTAAAATGTAATTTTCACACATTTTGGAAATTTATTTGTTAAAATGATTTTAAAATATAAAATTATAATTATTAAATCAGGTAAAAGTTTCAATTTTAATCATTTTTATTAAAATTATTTACTATGATTAGAAATTAATTACTAAGATAAAATTAAAAGGGGAAAATTTATTTTATGCTAGAGTAAAATTCCTAAAACATTTAAAACACTTTAATATAATTGAATGTTTGAGATTTGTATTGAAAAACACATGTGAACATTTACTTTTTTCCAATTTTTATCCACTGACCCGGTGAATTGTTCCATGTAATTTTTTAAAAATTTAATTGTGTTCCCAAAACTATACTTATTTTCCCTTGTAAATGGAGAACATTTTAACCACTTGAATACACACCTCATGTATTTATTTCACCTTTAAAAACATATGTTTTTTCTTTATATAACCATATCACATGAAAATAATCTTTTAATCAGTCATTTTTATTCTAATACCTTCAAATGCAAAGAGACGTCCATAAAAAATCAATCCCTCGATGTGAATATTATGAACTACTTAGTTTTCTTCTTAATTCTGGTCTTCAAATTTTTTTATAACAACAATAATATAATAATAATATTATTATTTATATACTATATAATTAATATAATAATGTTATTATCATTTTATATTCATATATACCATCCATTAAGAAAATCAAAATTATTGTTCGGGTATGATGCGGACTACCGCCTCCACAACATAAGGTGTTTTTTATTTAACCACCATAAATGGATGGACATAAGGATGGAATTAAAGGATAAGTATTATTTTCATGATATAATTAAAGTTATGGAATTATAAATTTAGTGTCCTATTAATTATATTATTCGAAACCAATCATTGTTAGTTTAATCGTTTATAATAAGGGTACTGAAAAGATAATATTTTATTAAAATTGTGTAATGTTTTCATATCCATTAATTATTATTCTAATTCCTTTTAATAATGATATATCACACTAATAAAAACTAAATATTATCATTATAATCTTATTATAATTATATGATAACTAATCCATCTCATAATCATCCACTACTCAAGGTAGGTTCATGTTTGGGTTTGTTTAATCACCCTATTGAACTATAATTTACATTTATTTCATGGATGAATATAAGAACATATGTACCAGTATAATATGATATATATTTTTAAATATATATTTTTTGGTTTGGGAAATATAATATAAATATTTTATTCATAAATTATGGAAACACCCCTCATTCGTAAAAAAAATCATCAAAACATTATTATTATCAACTTTATCATCAAGGTTACTTTTTGAAAAACACTTGAAGGCTATTTGAAAAATAAAAAATTATTATAAATAATATATAAATGTAAATTTAATTACCTAGTAACATTAAACTTCAGAAAAATAATGAATATCAATACTGCTAGTATGAAACCTGTACAAATGATCAAAATTATAAACAATAATGTGAAATATATGGGAATTTCATGTAGAGAGTGACTATTTATGAAGAGTAAAGATGAAAAATTAATATCATTAATTTAATTAATAAATTTATAAATATAATAAAGTTTATTATATTTGAGTTTAAAGTACATTCAAGGATGTTGGGACACAAGGTAAGTGTTTTTCTCCATCTCAATTTTCTATCCTTAAGATATAATTTGTATTATGCAGCTAATTTACTTTAGGTAGTGTATAAAATAACTATTTTAAATGTTATATCATCAAATGAATTTATTCATATTTTTTACGATCCAGATAATTCCGTCTCTTCAAATAGTTTTTGATTGATTTTCTACCCAATCCATATGTTGGGTTTTCTGTCGCAATTTTTATTCTTAGGGACTCAGGTTATAATCACCACATATTTTAATTTATATGGTACATGTATTAAAATTAATGATTTTTTTCCATTTTACATAAGAAATTTAATGAATTTAAAATTTCATATTTTTATCTTTCTCTCATGTTCTTGTGATTCAATAGTTAACTTTTCTATGGTGTTAAAATCATCATATGTTTTGTTAAAGTAAAAGGGTGTTTAATTTCTTATAAAATACATCCTTATCAAGATACTAGAAAGTTTATGTGGTTGTTTCATGCATTCACCTAGGTGAAATCACCCAAAAAATTGTTTTTTTGATAATTGACTCAATCATCACCCTGATTTATAATGAGTGGGCCTAATAATGACCACCAATAGAGACATCATCGATGGATATGATTTGGAATATTAAAAGGATATTAATGAACCATGATAAAGTAATTTTCATTCCATTTCCATGGTATCCTACCAATTTAGTCTAACTATTCTTATTATTATCATACATGGATAACCATGCATATTTTATGTACCCTTCCCACTATATTTCTTTGATAAGGGTACATTAGGTAACTTTAATGGTACACCATGGCTTCAAATAGTGTAATATTGGATAAAACATGGTAAATGTGAACAAAATAAGGAAGAAATCATGGGGTATGACAGAGATTTGAACATTAAAATAATGAAATAATTTTAGGGTTGGTTTTTCGGGAGAGAGGGAAGGATACGATGAGATCTAGGGGGATAGGGGGTGTTTATCCCTAAAAAAACTCTCCCACTAGAAGTTCAAATGGGCATGTCCTGATACCACAAGAAAGTTGGTGAGTGCTAATAGCTAGCAAGTGGGTGTTTTCCAAAAACAATGGTTTTTAATGATAAACAACTACCTGGTGAGGATCCACTAGCTAGATGATTAGTTCCTGTGTTTCTATGAGATAATTTATTTTATAAAAAATTGATTAATCCTAAAAAAATCATTAAATAACTAGATAGAAAAAGAGATATAAATTCAATATGAAAATTTTGATTTATTTAATTAATCATGGATCATAATAAATCAAAAAAAATTAGACTTACATCCAATGTAAAGAATAATAATAATATTCACAATTTAATAATGAATCTAAGTGATTTTAGAAAAATATAGAGATGAAAATACCTCAATAATTCCATTGTTTAGTGAGAGATTCAAAAGAGCTCCATTAACAAATCCCCTATAATAAAATCAAACAAATAAAGAGTGAAGGGTTTGTTGAAAGTTTCATCTAATTATATATTTATACTTATGAATTCTTGAACATTATCTCTCCTTTCAAAGTGGTCTCTTATGAATTGGTTCCTAAGATCAATTTTTTTAGTGTGAGAGTTTTGGATTAGATTTTTATAAAAAATAATGGTGCTGGAGTTGTCACACTTAATAGTTACATTATCATATTTAATTATATTAACTAAGATATTTTTTTTCATCTTTTTAATTTGGGAACAATAACTCCTTGGGACTATATACTCTATGTTTTCCATAGAAAGTGAAATGGAATTTTCATTTATACTATTCCAAGAGATAATGTATTTTCCAAGTGCATAAAAATTCCCACTTTTACTCTTGTTATCTAATTGTAATACTCAATCATTGGCATCAAAAAACATGTGTATACAAAATAGGTATATTTGGGATAAAATAAAATATGTTTTCTAAAAAAAATTAAATATTTAAAAATTATTTTAAGAAATTTTATATGTGTTTTTTATGATTTTCATGAAAATGATAAAAATACAAAAACAAAACATGATTACCAGCTATAGTCCATGATAAGAAAAAAAAAGTATCTCAATAAAAAATCTATAAATATTGTTGTCAACTAGTTTCCCATCATAATCCAACATTATTTTACAAAAATTACTCTTATGTGTACTTATTTATTTTACATGATCCATTCATAAACCTTTTAAAACATCATTAGTTTATTTTCCTTGGATTAGAAAAATACCACCCTTGTTTTTAGAAATTTGAAAACCAAGAAAGAAATTTATCTCACCCATTAAAATAATTTCAAATTATCTTCTCATTAAATCAAAATAAATCATTACAAATGTATTATTTTTTTTGAACCAAAAATACCACATCAATATAAATTTTAACAATAAATAAACCATTTGAAATGTGCATCAGAAACAATGTTTGATCATATTTTACCATTTTAAAATCATTTTCTAAAATAAATTTTCTTAACCTTCCATACCACTCCTGAGGGGATAGTTTTAAGACATAAATAACCATGGTTAACTAATAAGATATTTGGAAAATTTGAGTCTTCTAAACCAAGTGCTTGTTTGAAAAAATCATTTTCCAAAATAAATCCATTCAAAAAGTAACTTTTAATATCCCATTGAATAATGTTAAAATTTTAATTGGTGGCGAATGAAAATAATATTCTAATGGATTCTATACTAGTAATGGGGGGAAATTATCACTATAATCGAAGCCTCATTCTTGATTACAAAAATTAGCTATGAGTATAGATTTTTATGATAGATGTTACCTTTCCCATATAACTTATTTCAAATAAACCACCTAGTTATAATAATGGGATAATGATTGTGTCTTTCAAGATGAGTCTAAAAATATTTCCTTGTGAATTTGTTCAACTCTTATCGCATTATAGGTTCCAAATTTTCATCATTAATAGCATCATAAATATTTTTGTGTTGTTGTTGTGAACCAAAATCACAATTTTTAACCTCATTTAAATCTAACCTTCTAGTATGAGTAAAGGATTACAAATAAAAGATAAAATTTTCTAAGATATATTCATTGGATATTAACCATGCATTGGATAAAGTTATTAATTTCTGTTCCTCCTCAAATTTATTTTCTTCTCAATTATATTCTTTATTGAAGGTTTATTTTTCTCTGTAAGACTCAAAATCATCTATTTTTATGAGGTTTAGGAAAATTATCATAAAAATTAATGTTTGTTTATTTTATCTATTCAAACCCCCTTATTAATGACTCGGTACTCTTTAATTCAGTTAGCGTATCTAAAAAAATAACTTAATCAGATTTGGGATCATATTTACTTAGGTTATCCATGGTATTAAAAGTATAAAATTTATATATAAACACCTTAAAGTAGGAAAATCTATCATTTTTCCTTTTCAAAGCTCATAGGGGGTTTTCTTAATTATTGGTCTTATGAGAACACAGTTCAAGGTATAAAAAGTATTATTGAAGGCCTCAAAATAAAAATATATATATGGATTTTAAATTAAATAAAGCTATTTATTTAAATAACTTGAGGAGTTAAATTATGTATTTAAACAAACTCATTTGGTTGGGAAGTTCTAGGAGTGTAAAAAAATAATTTTTATAACCTTTTGAAGTAAAAAAGTTCATTAAAATCATTATTTTTTAACTTTTTACCATAATCACTCTTAATGGATATGATCTTATATACTTTTTCAGTTTATTACATATTATCATAAATAAAAAATAATTTAGAATCCTTATTTTTTTGTATAAATAAATAAACCCAAGTAAATCTTCTATAATAATTGAAAATTATGAAAGTGTAATATTTACTGCCTATAATTGAAACTCCAGTTAGTTGAAATAGATCAAGATGAATAATATTAAGGTATTTATTATTGGATACATATTTTTTGTATTTAAATAATTTTTTTTGTGTTTCTTACCAAGTTGGAAAGGTTCACAGTCAATGTAATTTTTGAAATATAATTTAAGTAAATCGTGTACTAGTATATTTTGGTTGAGTTTGACAACTGTGTGTGCTACAATGACCAATTTACCAATGAAAAATCCATGACTCACTATCTTGTGAACTGAAAAATTTTAACATGTTGAATAAAAAGATATTTTAAATCAATAAAATATTCATTTTGAAAGTGATATGATGAAAATAAAATTTTTTCCTTTGGAATAAGTTTTTTATAAAAAAAAGTTTTCCAAGGATAAATTAAAACAACTATCACAAAATTGGATAATAATAAAAAATTATGTTTTATACCATTATCATATAAATCATATTTGATTATAGTTGAATTTGAAACCTCAATGGTACTTATTCCAAAGATATTACTCCTTCAATTATAACAAAATATGTCATGTCCTCCATCAAGGTTTTTATGAGTATTGAACTTGGAGTAGTGAAATAACTTGTTTATCAAGAACCTAATATCTTAGTACCATGTAAATCCTTTGTATTTTTTATCGATACATTTTTACTAAAAAAATAATAAATAGACTAAATTAATCACTTCCAAAAAATGGCCCAAATATATTAGTAAAAAGATATTTTAATCCCAATTTTGTTTTGAAAATTATTTCTAGAAAATATGTTATAAGTGAGATGAAAAATTTGGGGTTTTCCATATCTAGAATTTTTGAAATCTCACTAAAAATGATATTCTTAGTTTGGGGACAATAATTCCAAAATTTATCTTAAGATAACCCTATTATAAAATTTGTATTTTTAGAAATTCATGCATGATTTCGAAAACCAATCCCAAAATTATTTTTCACCTGAATTTGAGAACACAAAATTTTATTTATGTTTTTTCACCTTCAGGGAACTTAGAAATAAAAAAATAAGTTATTTAATTGGGGATTCTAATTTAGGATTATTATATTTCTCTTTTTGTTTCTAATTTTACTTTTTTATCATATTATGTTAATCCTAATCTGTATTCCTATCACTCAATAACAAATTTTGTATTATTTCATTATATCCATCATTTTTTGACACACAAAATATTTGGTCTTCTCATTTTCCTCTATAACTTTCTTAGTTTATTTTTATAGTTGATTATTTTCATCCAAAACATGCTTTTAATTAATGTTATGTTGTTTTAATTTTTTGTTTAGTTCACAAAATCCCTCCTCTAGTTTGTCCCTAGTATATTTAAGAAAATTATAATTTAAATTACTAGAATAATAAGAACTAGAAGAATTTACCTCCTATGAAACCTCTATTTTGGACATGATACATTTAGTCCTTCCATCACATGACCCAGTCATGAAGAGGGAGTCATCACTTGTAATCAACATTGAGAAAATTAAATGGAAATTGTTTGTGTCTAAGACTTATTAAGGATTTAATTTTAGCCTATACAGGAACCATGTTCATTTTTTAGGTCTTGGTATTTCAATAGATATATTATTTGGTGAGAAAGTTTTATGAGGAAAAGACTTAATAGATTGGTTAACTTTTTTGGAAAAGCTCCACTAGTTGGGTGGTGGGTTCTACAGACCGGCTAGTGAAATACTTGGAAATCACCAACGATGGATGGTTTCCTATGAAATAGAAATTTTATAGTACTATATATAGAAATGATTTGGTGGAAATCCACTGGTCGATAGGTGGGACTGGATATGAGAAATTTATTTTATCCATCTCTAACGATTTGCTGATTTCTTCCCTCCAGGTAGTTACTACTTCCTACTAGAAGCAGACTATAAAATGTTCTACCATGTGCCTCTTATTCCCATGTTTTTTCATGGAAACTTCTTAGAATGATTTTAAAACATAATAAATATAATAAAATCAAAATAAATTGTTACAAAAAAATTATATTTTCTTGTCCTTATAAAACCTAAGAGAATGAGAGGTACATTAGTGTGTGAACCTATAGAGTCTCCAAAGTTCACTGAGTGTGGAACTCAAATATTTTCCATGATAATTAATACTTAAGAAGAGTAGTTTTCATCATCCATCAAGTGGGTGATATGGGAATCAAAAGGGATAGATCTACTCTCACCTTTTCAGATATAGGGAACTTTCCTCCAAATGTGTAGCCAGATACCCCTCTAAACCTAATCAAACATTGGAGAAGTATTAATATTCCAATATATCACATCCTTAGTAGTTAGATATTTCTATATTAAAGATCAAATTTATTTACACATTTTGGACACACACACACACACACAGATATATATATATATATATAAATATAGAACTTGTTATTATTTGATCTAAATATCCATTCTCATAGAGTAATATTTACAAGGAATTCCTTGTGGTAATTCAAGGAAATCCCAAAATAAAATCCTAAATCCTGCTAAATATATAGTTTCACCGATGGTATATGGACTATCCACTACAATTGACCTTACCATTCCTATGAGTGGAGCAGTGGATGGATCAAATATAATTTTTGAGTGTTGTTACCCTATTTCACCTCACACTACAGACTTTTTATTACAATAAAAGGATCATCATTATCTTTAAGGAAATAACAATAGTATAAGATATCCTTTCAATAAAAGACATTATGTCCACTTTGTATAAATTCAAAAACTTTTACATGGATCATGATAAGAATAAGAATTTATTATATATGATTGATGAAATATTTCCCTACATGGTGTGCTGATTTACCCCACCCCTCCAAATATAAACATCTATATCCATATAAAATAAAGTTATGTTTCTATCTAAATGGTAGATTATAAACATATATCCTCTCCATGTCGAGTAATTTTCAACTCAATAATTTGTGAGTGTGGACCTCTTCATCTCTCCTAAAGGTGGCTAAAAATGTACCCCAAATGGTTCTCCCCATATAGACAACCAAACCCCAAATATTGATGAGGAATCCATAATAGAATAGGATCAGGAGCCACCTCCCAATCAACCCATGGATTGAAGAAATATTGTCAGGGAAATTATAGTTAAAGGGATGGTGATAACGATGAAGATCCCCACCATTGTTGGAGGGGAAATGCCTATTGGAGAAGAATTATAGGGTTACCTTTAAGATAATAATAACATAATTGGGAAATTTGATGCTCTGATGACAGAAAGAGAGTAACTATAATGAAATTTATAGAATTATAAATTCACCTATTGATTTTCCCATTAATAAATTTTAGTAGTGTTTATAAAAGAGGTAGAGATAGTCCATAAGGATGTCATCCCCACACATCAATTGGAAAATTTCAAAAATGTTAGGGTTTTTTATATCCCAATGAGATGAGATTGTGATAACTAGAGGGTCACTTCAAATTAACTATTCACATACTCTATCGCATTATATGGTAGAATCTTTTAAGTTTACTATGAGACCCTATATTTCCAATGAAAATCATGAGAACTCATATGAAATTAAATCTAAAAGATGATCCACAAAACTCTAGTGTAGGTTTGGAATAATAAGTCACATTGAATTTTAAATATATTCATGATCCTGGTATAATGAGGGTCAAATTACTGAACCATCAATGTTGTTGTAATGGCTACCATTCATGAGATATAATTCAATGAGGAGTAATGCTTGGACCTCTCAATTATGAAATTAGTATTGTGATTTGGGAATCTATAGATTGTTTTACTTCAGAAAGATACTCAATATGAGGTGATGGTAGTGAAGAAGCTAATGTAATTTTGATAAATAATATCCTTGGGGGATTGACTTCACCAAGGGTTGGTAAAATGTTGTTAATAATTCTACACCACTATGAAATAAGTACAACATTTGTATTATGTGATCAAAAAATGAAAAATAACTATAATAGAAGACAATGTATGGGTAGAAATGTTATGGATAAAGATTATCCCCTCTGTAAATTAAATAATTATTTTTCCTTGTACTACTTTCAATATTTCACCTCATCTGGATAATAATTCCATGATCATCGAGGAATCATATTATTTGTAACATAATGAATAACTAAATCCACTTCAACATTTCATGGAAATTGATTAGGTAAATTAAAACTCATAGATTCATGAGTCAATAATTAAATATATAAATTAATGTGTCATATTATAAACATGTACCTTCAGTATGATATAAGAAGCCCGAATATAGAGGCACATAAACCATAAGCTTATTTTGTGGTTTTTTATGAGAAAAAGGATCCAAAAAATATCTTCCTCTTCAGTGAGTGAAATTGTAAAGATATAAGAAGCCTCAATATAATGACATATACACCATCACTATAATCCAGTGATGTCTAACTCAGATATGAGATTTGGTTTCATCTTGGATGTGTTCTCATGGATGGATATAAGTATGCCAAATATGATGGAATATATTCCATTATCATACACTAATATTAGATTATTTAGATATTTTTTATGTGTGACTCAACTTTATAGCCATAAAGGGGGATTTGGGAATGGAGTTTCAAATGATCAAGAGGACTCAAATATGCTAAAATAACCCTTATGAATATTTTTTACAAATACAATGAACCAATACATGGGTGTAACAGAAAAGTTTCTAATTTTTCTTAGGTCTTGGTATCTAGTGAGCATAGATTGACTTTTTTGAGGGTGATTTGGTGGTCAACACAATCTTTGTTTCCTTTTTAATTATACAACATTACTTTTTCCTAACAAGAATGTGGGGAAAGATTAGTGGGCATGAATTAGTATTATTTTTATCCACCCTCCATGGGTTCTCAACCTATAAGGTTTTGTGTTTCTTAATTCTAAAATTCTCAATTTTTCATAGGCTACGGGAGGAACATGACTAATGAGCAAAGACTCGACTATTATATGTTGTGAAAGTTTTGTGTATCGACTTAGTAGTTTAGAGACATAAATGTTGGACCAATATATTTGGTGTTTAGTATCAAAAAAACATAGGAAAATGAGTGATGAAATCTATCATGTAGTAAGGGGTATTCAAACCAAACATTATTGAATTCCAAATAAAATGGAAATTAATTACCTCAATGATAGGTGCATTTATTTTGGATCATGATGTTGATATCATTGTGTCATGTGATTTAGGGTCATGTGATTAGAATTCTCAAAGGTTAATGAATATGATTTCATATTGTTTATTTGAAAATGGGTATGACATTAAATATGCAATATCAAGAGTATTCATCTCCACATGAATTTATGAGTCATTAAAATTTTAAATAATAATTCAATATATTTGAATTAGGAAATTATGGGATTTAACATATATGACAAGGATGACCACATACCAATATTTAAATTGTGGGTTCCACTAAGATGTTTTGAAGGAATGAAAATATTATAAGATTTTATCCTCATGCTAAAATATTCATCTATTTGGAATCACCATATATGGAATAAAAACATCATTACCAAGAATTAGTGTCCCTTATAGAAAAATATACTCATTACTAATAGTCGTGATGGTTTAATAGTAATTAAAATTCTCTAAGAATAAATTTTGGTTTATAGGGAACTTTATGTTCAATAAAAGTTAAAGAGCCCTTATGGTTATGCCACCATTTAATAAAAACATTCTTGGAGTAAATCTATATAATATGAAATTTCTCAAAAAATCATGTAAAATAGAAGTTATTTAGCCTATTCAAACATTCCCCAAGACTGTTGTGTCTAACAATCCTAATTTTCTTTTTTAGGGATATATAAAAACCATAAAAACTTTGTATCTTCTTTCATTTTGCACTCTAAATTTTTTATAAGACCTGAAATGGGGATGAATTAGTGATAACAGACTTAAATTTTTCACTTTCTAGCCTTTAAAGAATATCAAGGTAAAATTTTCCATCTGGACACAAGATAATAAAATTCGGTGTCACAATGTATCCTAGAACAACATAAATCAACAAAAACATTGTTGTGTTCAATGATATGTCATCATATCATAGAATATAATGTATAAAGACATAATGTGATGAATTATATCACAAAATATAAAGGCATTCATGGGGATCGAGTTTGTTTTCAGGCCTAGGATAGGGGCTCCTAGAATTTCTACATTTCTTGAAGTTGAATGAATGATGATACACATGGTTCATATATCGATATTTCCTACATAGATTGTCATGTCCCACCCCATAAAAATCTATGAGAAGTAGTAATAATGATTCACCACAAGGCCTCATGTATGACTCCCTATATTCCAGCAGTTTCTAATTATCCAAGAGGGCATTTGAATTTTCCCTGGGAGGCATCAGAGCGGCTTCTCTCTTCTCATCCACAACGGCTAGTGTTCCTGTAGGTATTTCTTCCCTTCCTCCTTCAACCTGGCTCGTTCCTAAAGTCGGCCTCTCCTGGATCGGCTCTGCCTCAGTGTGGCTTGGGGTCAGCATGGCACGGTGGGTCTCTGGTGTGATTGGCGCTATCTCAGTTTTCGGTGCGGCGTTGTACGGCCCTTCGGCATCAATGTGGCTTCCTATGGCTCCAATATCGGCTCGGCCTGAGCGGCATGGTCATGCTGTCGCGCTTCCGGTGAGGCTCATTTTTTCTTCTCTGTTGCATACATTTTTTTAGTGTGGGTTGATGCAGCTTGGTCGAGATGAAATTATTGGAGTGGATCTAGTGGTTCGGTCCAGCATGGCTAGGCGATGCCTTCGGCAAGCTTCGAGTGTGGCTCATGTAAGGATCTGGAGTGGTTTGGAGGGGGGGAGGTCCTGGGTTTGGGTTTCAGTTTGCTGTGTGTGTTTTAGAAGTTTTGATTTGGTTTGTCTACAATTTTCTTGATTTGATGTAAAATTGGTTGGAGTGAAATTGGTGATCTCTGAGCTACTTGGTTGATTTTCATTGGAGGTGCAAGGAATCAGCTGTTGGGAACCCAGATAGACTATAAGGATCTGGTTCAGATGAGGGTAGAGCTGGTTGTCTTCACCGTGCATGACTCTTAGATTTGGATGATTGAGTGGGTATGGTGTCACCATCAGTACTGGGCCCGTGCATTTTATATGGGATAACCTGCTAAGTAGCCATGCTGAGGTGGAGACATGCCTTAATGATGTTGGTGCTGGGAGGAGGCTCTTCTACGTAGTCTTTTTCTGGGTTGAAACCCTATTGTTTTATGAATTTTGTTAATGTTTTGATGTCCTTGAAGCCTTGGTTTTCCCTCCTTTAACCTTAAATGGGGTCTTATCCATAATCAATAAAAATTATTGGCCTTTGGGTCATTCAGGAAAGAGGGCATATGCTGTGTATGTGCGGGGAGACTATTTCATTGTGTTTGAGTAAGTAAAACAGCCCAAGAAAACCAAACATCTTCCATAGTATAAAATAATCGTAGTGTGAAAGAAATAAATATAATAAGGCTATAATTAATAAATGAAATTCATTAGAGGCCCGAACAGTCATAACATACATAAAACAGCGATCTTCCATTTGCCCACTATAAATATTGGAATGAAATAAATAAACAATAAATTGACAACCCTCTACTTCCCACAATGATCTATACCACATACCAATCTCCATGTACACATTCGATCCATCCTTCTTGATTAGTCATGGGACTCAACCTAACCAGAAGCTATAACCAGGTGAAATTCTTCTTAGGTTTCCAATTAATATCATGTATCGAGATGGGTGTGATTAAAAAACATAGTAGAGCACCACTAACATGGTATTGTACAATTATAGTAAAATTAGGGTATGTTCATGTGAAAAGTATAAATGAAATAATAATAATAATATATATAGTAGAAAAATAATCAATGTAACCAATGTTGTACCTAATTCTGGATGACTACCCTAGTCCACCCATGCCTACTTTTGAATGTTTTGGAATATCTCTAAGAAAGATTTGTCACCAGTGGGGGGTACACATCTTAGCCCCATGGATAATTTGTACTCACATATAATAAATTTTAAAAAGAATCTCAAGTTTCATCTTGAATTTTTTCAACTAAGGATTCTAGTCCAATCCTAGACATCCTAAGAAATCCATTAAAGTTTTGAGAAAATATTTTCACCCATACAAGCTCTAATTTTTCCCATTTCCAGTCTGATGTAAAATTCCTAGTTCCTACTCAGTAGGATATCATGAAATTTGAAACTATAATGAATTATTAAGGGGATGATCCCTAGGAAATATATAAGGAATACTCTCCTAATTTGAGATCATAACTCAGAATCACCAATAAGTTTCTCAATAGAACATTCCGAGAGCGCTTTGGGAAATGCAATCAATGTGAATCCACCCAATCTTAGGGAGTATCCTAGGTATTAGAAAAATGTATCATCATTAATAATGAGGTATATAATAATAATATTATGATCATGGGTATTGTTACCATCTATAAACCCCTTAGAATCACCTAGATTTTAGCATTTTTTTATCATGGGAGACTAACTAACTAATTTGGGGTTTTTAGATTTATTTATAAAACTCTTTTATTTACCTGTTACATGGAGAAATCCCAAAAACACTAGTAATTATGATAATTTTAACATCAAATATTGGATCTTGAGCTCTCCATGTATCTTAGGATTTACAAGCATTGATTAAGAGATGTATCCCATCCAATCGAGATTCCAACTTGTGACTTAATTTATGTTATAAATACAAATACATAAATAATAATATACAGATGATTATCACTATACTAATCTTATTAATTTTTCTCATTCATGATTTAGGATAAACTGACATCCATTTTAAATGATATATTATTTTGGGTCCTAGGTGTCCCTGGAACCCGATCATCACAGCAATTAAAGCATATACATCCATCAAGCACTACAAATTCATTTATAATTGTTTAAGTCTATTCAAATTAATTTTATTCGATGAGTAAATTATTACCTATTTGAATGTTTAAGGGTTGGATGTTCAATTGAATCAATTTTAGTATTTCACTTTCCTTAGTGTTCATTCTATTTAATTTATGTTTTTTGGGGAATCTCTTGGAAATCACCACATATTCCCAACACTCAATCATCATGTTATAAATATTATCAGGTCACCAAAATCAGGGTCCCCTCCAAGTTCTTATAAAATGTTTAATCCCATTTCTAAGAGAACTAATGACTGAAGATGTACCCTCTAACACATCAGTACCCTTAATGCCTTATAATGTCATGCGGTTTCTCTTTCGGCCAAAAACAACCCCCGAGACCGACCATATTAGTTCAAGAACAAAACTTATAAATAAAGTCATGAAATAACCTAAGTCTAGGCGTAGTATGTCTCTCTCACCCATTACAAATTTTAGGGTATCCTTCATGGTCTACTTAAATATAATGCAATGGTATATATTAAAGTCATGGCCTATAGTGGTTGAGAAAATATCTAGTTCCAAAGAGACCATCATGTCCCTTGTCACTTTTCTCTAATTAAAAGGTGAGTCAACCAATTCATTGTAAAAAAATTCAATTAATTAATTGGAAATTTATTTAATTAAACCCGATAATACATTTAATGATGTGTCCCTCGCCATTAGTAAAATAACATGAGAACATCACACACCACATACACATAATAAATCTACTAAAAGGGTTGGTATATTGGACCATCTACCTGACAAAAAAATAAATTTTTTATTTTGAAATCACTTTTCAAGAAAAGTGAGAACCCATGAGTGCTAGATAGAAGGATCATTTACCATACAAGGTGGTCACTCCATTAATGTCTAATTTCTCCCTATTTGAAAAATTCTCCTCAAATAATTTCTATTAGAGACTACTTACCTATGTATCCCAATAATCTTTGATAATATCTTCAAACCATTAATCCACTTTCTCACATGTTTGTATGTACTCATCAATTTTTATTTTCCCTGCATTAAAAAATATTATCAGAATGGGGTATTTCTTGTTGATTCACTATGTCTAGTCCTTATTGGTTTCCAAAAGTATAAGTCTCTTAGCCATACTATCAACATCCTCTTACGAGGAATTAATATGGAACTAATATTCTAACATATATTCTTTAGAGTGTATAATGAAGTCCTAGGTTTTGAAATAAGTCAGATTCTCCTTTAATGCCTCCCACTACAAGTCTGTGGACTCTCTCATATTTGGATCAACTCAATCTGTGGAATTATTCATGGATTAAACCACCAATGGGGAATCATATAACCTATTTTTTTCTTCCATAACACCAACCATCATATCTTCACTAACGGTCATTTGGATTCCACATTGGACCGTCACCTGGTTCTGCTTATTATTAAGTTTGAGGTCTGTCTCCAAGGCCCATATATGATAATCCAACACATTGAAGGTCTTATCTCATAACTAAACCACTATATATTTATTAATTATAATTAAATTATAATTTTTCTATTAATCTAAACATGTTATACAAAATTTAACAAGATTATTTACAAAGGCATAATTCCCAAAACCTCATCGGCCAATATCACTACACCAAAAAATGTGAAAAAATGACTCTCTAATAACACGAAACACATATCCAAACATCGACATGGAATAACACCTAAAAATGTAAAAAAATACCCTTGAAATTCAATTTAAGTTTTAAGGATTTAGAAGTTCACTATACTGACATACCTCAATGAAATTGAATGTGGTGAAGTGCAGGCAGCCACCCAGGTCACCATCTTTTTAGAAAGTGAAATGCTACATCCCTTGTATCTGATTTCACCATGGTCTTTTGGAATCGTAATTAAAATCCCTTATCGGAGAAACTAAAATTAGAAACAATGATATGAGAATGGTAAGGTAATCTAACAACGGAGAAATCATTCCTTAAAATTATATGGAAGGCCACCAAGAATACCCCCTTTAAGGGGTTTGAACAAGGGAAACAAGAGAGAGGAGAGTCAACTCATTTGAGGGGGAGAAAGTAAAGAATGTGGGGATTCCATCTTAAAATATTATTATGGAAAATTTTAATTTTACATCCATTAATGAACCACATGGTTGGGCTTCCCAGTTGACCAAACCATGGACCAACCATGGGGATCCACTGTCCAAGTCATGCTATATTGCATAGTTACACATAAAATTATCCAATCATGTACCAACTCCCATGTTGCCACCTAGATTGAATGGTTTTTCCAAGAATCATGCACAATTTGACCTTAACCATGAATTAATTATAAAAAATAACCATTCTCAATTCAAAATGAACTGAAAACACCATAAGGATCAAGGTTTAGCTAGGTTTCTCCTAAACCATGCACCCCAAACCATGTACCTATATAATAAATTAAAACTTATTAAAACATCACCTACAGACCATGAGGGTCATTCAAAAACTTGGAGAAGCTATTTAGCCTCAAACCACATCAAAAAACAATTCATTGAGTTGTTTTACCTCTTAGAATTTTATTTTAAATATCTAATAAAATTTTTTCCTATCCAGTAATTAGAAAGTAAATTTCCCTTTGAAATTTCCAACTCTTATAGAAATGAGATCTTACAACATCCAAACGGTAATTCTTATAATCCTTAAGAATGCTTTGGGTTATCAAAATGAACATCTTGGCCTACCTTGATTGTGAATTCTTAATCAAATGGTCGTGTTCTATCTCTGAATTCCCAAATAACTTCTAAACTTCCATTTTATATCTGGGGATCTTAATCCACACAACCACGGGACAATAATTGGAGCCACTATAAAAACACTAGTATTCTTCTCACACGGTCCCATTTATCATAAGATACAAGATTTTTATATTTTCATTCTTTAACTGGCATGTGGCACCCCAAACTATAGGTTCATGCTTTCAAAAACTAATTTTTTGTCATGGTAATTCCACAATTGTAATTTCATATTAAATCAAACCCTGTGAATATTAATGATTCTCTTGGTATGCTTATAAATTTTCCACACCCTTTCACACATAACTAAATTACTCACATTTCTCATCTCTCATCTAAAAAGCTGAATTACAATAGAACAAGATCAAATTGTAATGTTAGATCTTCCATTGAAAGCCCTAGAAAAACATTATAACACACCCATCATGTCCAAAAAACATTCCCTATGTACATATTCACTAATACCATCCAACTATATGAGATAATGAAATTCAGACCACCTTTGACCATTTTTTCTCCAAAACACCCAGCTCTAGCCCCAAACACATTACCAAAACCTGATCATAATTCCTACATCCTCATATGAATCCAGTGATCATTCAAGAATGCACTAAAAATATAGTACTTGAATTATGGTGAAATTTCCTATCTGAAAGATCTTGTATCAATTTCTATAATCATTTCATGGTTTCTCATTGATGGACCACTGACCCGATCATGCTCAGATCGACTCAAAACTTTCCCAAGCATGATTCTCACACTCATAATCCATTTGATACCATATCTAATCCAAAACCTGAAATTCCCTATGTAATCCATTTGTACATGCTTCCAACTACACACTTACATCTGAATTCTGAAATGACCTATGAATGACTAGTCACATAACCATGACCCTTATCACAATGTCTTGTCACAAGTGACCATCATAATGCTCCCCACCTTAAGAAAAAATACTAATCTTCACCCTACTGAGTAAAATTAAGAAAACTATATACCATGACATGTCTATAACAAGATAGAAAAATTGGTGTGGTCGAACCTATTCATTCGCATGAGCCTACCTACAACATCAAAACATCACATGTTCCTTCTTTCTGAGAATAGTTTCCAGGGGAACTAACAATTTTGAACTCATAACAAGGGTAACCACACTAAAACCATCAATAATTAACTACCCATAATAAGGATTTACATGTTCCACTCATTAAGTACAACCTCTATTGGTTTCATCACCAGACACTTTTCACTCCTAGTGAGCTACATTCACCATCCTATCAATAAGTATCCATGTTTTATTCATATTAATCGTACCACATTACCCAATCTATTTTCAACATTTACTCTACCACGAAGGGACAATTCTCATTTCATCAAAACTCCTAGGAAACCATTCCCATATCATATCTTTGAAACCATCAATTTTTTTCTTACATTGGCCACTCACTGATTCCATATTTCAATAGTACAGTGTATAACCAGTACATACCAAATTCATCCTTTACAGTGGGTGTATAAACTTGTAAAACCAGACCCATTACCAAAATATTGCTCTCATGGGTCTCACATTACTATGTCCAAGTGGGTTATTCCCCAAGGAATATCAGTCTTATTAAGTAAACATCTCCCTATGAACTCATCTTTAAAATCAAGAACTCCACCAATTCCATGTTTCATAAAAAAAATCATACCATTGGAATCAATTATGAAATTAAATAATCAATTTGATCTCATTTCATTCCAAATGAACTTAAAAATACCAAGGAAAATAATCCTAGTAATCCTAAATTCAACAAGTACAATAACTCTAGGAACATCAACTTATAGAAAACAAATGCATCCCCTCCTTGATCACATCACACTCACACCTTTCATGAAATAGATTAAATGAAATTTTTGAGTAGGATACATGTATTAAGGAATATACTAAACCAAGGATATATCCTCTAATAAGTTACACTATAACAATAGGAACTAACTCCATGGGGTATAATTGTCAACTAAGGGTCTCTATGTCTCCCACCAAGCCCTTCTTGTTAGGTCACACATCTAGGTCACATCTCCTGACATGCAATAAATGCTCCCATCTCAACCCATGGTATCACTATTACAAAATTATCACGCATGGGTTATCTCACATGATGTTTTACACACTAACCACTTCCTACAACTAAGGAATCCACACTCAAGTCATAACATATTTAAATTATAATTCATGATCACATCCACGATCCCATATCAACCATTTAATGGCATCTAACGTGCCTAAAAATACACTCTAAATGAGAAAAATCTAAAATATTGGTAAGATATCAAAAACCTATAGCAGTTAAATTCTATCAACATGTGTGAAATTATAAATTTTTTCAATTCCATGTTATAGAGGAAAGAAACAGTAATTCTAATTGGTAACCAATTTTAATGAAGTACATTAATAACTCACTAACTTAATAATGGACTCTAATTACTAAGTCATTTAAGAAATAACCTACCAAGAATCATCCTACTAGGTCATGATCCACTCTGAGAACCTTTGTAAGTAACTTCACCCTAGAGTTTCATGATATGAACATTGGAAATATGATGAGCTAGACCTTATGAAGAATTCATTTATGGTAATACCTCATTGAGTTCCTATTTAACTATGGAGCATTTAGGTTCTTATTGGAATCATACTAGATGATCTAACTAGATAATAATAAAAATGGTTAGTTAAGTAAAATATTATAATCATCTATATAGGAAAAGTCTATGTAGGTATTTATAACTTTTTAGTTAGTCTCCCCTAAAATAATACACCCCTAAAAGGTCTACCGGAAAAGGTATTAGATACTGAATTCAATGTGGTTCTCCTAATGGTCCCTCTCTAAGTCATCACAGGACCATAAATACCTATCAATGTTAAAAACAATATAATAAGTACCAATTCCAACTTACTAAGGGTCAATACACCTCTTATGTAGAATACTGTATTAGTGACACCATCACTAAGTCGCATCAGAACGTATTCCACATAATATTTCATAACAAAAAATAAAAAAATATAGTATAACTAATTATAAGGGAAAAATCTCCTATATTAGAAAATACCATTTTGGTTTTTATTAAAAATCTTATTAGTTTTCTTTATTCATTATAAAAATCACAATATAGAAAGACTATAACATTAGGAGCCTACTTGATAAATATAATACATGAAAAAATTCCTCTAACCTCTTCCATACATGAGTTAAAATCAATCATTGTACTGTCCCTAATTGTTTGAGTGACAAAAATCCATAATAAATCATAAATTTCACATCACAAGTGCATCACTCGAAAAAAAATCAATGTCAATTTTAACATCACAACCCAAGAACATTGATCCCATTTCCCTAGAAACATATAATTCATATACAAAAAAGTGTTCTTGATGAATTAGTCTTATATCCATAAAAGTTTATAGAATATTATTAGTACTCATGCCAACCATTTCCAAAATATTAAGACAACAGGAAAGAAAATACCTCTGATACCACATTTTTACACCCCTCCCCAAGTCACTATGTGAACATTAGCATATTGGTTTTCCACGAGGCTTCAAACATGACGCCCTATATTCAAGAGCCTAAAAACTAGTAGTGAGGGCTGATAGTGTGTATATGGGGATACTATTCCATCATTTTTTAGTAAGTAAAAAATAAAAAGTAGAAAAACATTATTTATAAAAGAAAATAATTAATGTGGTGAAGTAATAAATATAAACTTGGTTGTAATAAATAAATGAGACACATTAGAGGCCCATACATCCATAACATATATTAAACAAAGATCATCCACTAGGATGACTTAAGAAGGAAGGAAAGAAATAAACAATAAATGTAAAAGTTATAATACCCATACCCATTCATACTACATACTAAGCTCCATGTACACATCTAAACCATCCTGTTTGATTAGTCTCTAACCTCAACCAAACCTATGCTTGAAACCAGGTGAAAGTACGCTCAGGTACCCCAGTACAATGATGGGCCGATAAGGGTGTGAATAATAGAATCATTAGGGAACCACAAATTTGGTTCTATTAAGATAATAAATTTAGGTTTGGTGTATATGAACAACTCAAATAAAATAATAATAATAAAATCTATAATTAAAAAATAAAAAAGTAACCATTTTCATACCTATGGAATGATGGATAACATATTCTGACCATACCTGATTCATCCAATGATGGAATATCTCTAATAAATCTATGTCACCATAGGGGATACTCATCATGTCCCTGGGGATCATCTATACTCACCTCCACTAAAAATAAGATCCATTTTTTGGTGTCAACTGGAAATTCAATAACTAAGGCATAGATTTGGATCCAATGTTACATAGGTATACCTCTCAATCCATAAAAAACAATGCAATATAGATCTTGTATTGAGGTACCTTATTTCTATATGATATTTGATTAATAGTTCCCAATCAATTGGAAATAAATACATTGGGAACTAGAATTAATTTTTGAGGTGGTAACCCTTAGGTAATATATGAGAAATACTCTCTTAATTTGACATCATAACTTTACATCACCAATCATTCGCTCAATAACCTATTCCTAAATAGCTCTAGGAAACTGAATCAAGGTAAATCCCTCAATCATTGGGAGTATCATAAGTATCAATTAAGTTGGTTATCATTAATCCTTGGGGATCTCAAAGAATCTTTCTCTTAAGAGAATATTTTTCATCCTGACAACCTCTGGTATCACCTTGATTCTAAAATGTTGGAATCCTAGGTGACATTGTAATTTTGAATGGTTTCAAGATAAAATCAGCAACCCCCTATTTTTCTTTGGTATGGGGAGGAATCTTAAAAACACTAGTAATTTCATTAATGGTCACATAAAATATTAAAAACTAATCTCACTAGGAATCCAAGGCTTTAGAAAAATTGATTAAGAGGTCCATATTAATCATTTGGGAATCAAAATTATTATATAATTTATTTCATACATTCAAATAAAAAATAATAATATAAGTATGATTATATTTATATAAACCATATTTATTTGAATCATTTAGGATTTAGGTGAAACCGACATCCATTGGAAGAAATATGTTTGATCAGCTTCAATGAGTCCTTGGTACCTGGTCATCTAAGTATTTAAAGGTTGAAAATACCTCAAGAACTACCAATTCTTTTATAATTATTTAATTCTAGTGAAATTTATTTTATATGATGAATTAATTAATACTTATATTAAAAATAGAGGTTTGGATGAATACTTGAAACAATCTTATGGTGTTTCTGGACTTAGTGTCCTTTTGAGTTAATTCATGATTTATGTTGAATCCCTTGTATATCACCACTCATTCCCAATGCTCCATTATTGAGTATTTAATGTGATTTGGGAACCCTACTCGGGGTCACTTCATAGTTCAAACTCAAGGACTAAGCCTATTTCAAAGTGGAATAATTCTATAATTTGTACCCTATAACACATAATGACCCTTAAGAACTTATAAAATGAGATAGTTGATTTGTGGTTTATAATCAATCCTCAGGGACAACTGACTAGTTCAAGAAAAACATTCTTAATGAAGTCCATGAAATCACCTTAGTCTAGGTGTAGTAGGTCTCCCTCACCCATTACTAATTAAAGGGTCACTGTTGGGATCTTATTCAATCTAAGTTGGTAGTCTATAGAAAAAACATGACCTATGGTGGATGAGGAGAGATTCAGTTCCTAAGGGACTATAGGGGACCTTATTCTAAATAAAAGGTAAGTCACCTAATTCATTTTAGACAATTCTGTTTAATTAATTTAAAATTTAATTAATTTTTGAAGTAAATATGCTTAATGAAGGGTCCCCTTACATTAGTGGAAGTACCCAAGAAATAACATACTACATATGCATAAGAAATTTACTAAAATGGAATGTATAATAGACCAACTACCTTATAAGAATATTTACATTTATTTTTGATGGGTCGATAGTAGCTGTTAGGGCCCATCCAAGATCATCTGGGACATACGAGGTCCTATTTTTCAACAAAAACAATATAAATTAATTAATTATAATTAAATTATAATTAATCAATTAATCTATACAATTCAAAAACAATTTAACAAAATTATTCACAATGGCATAATTTCCAATACCACATTAGCCAATCTCGTTGTACTAAATCCTTATAAAAACACTCTCCAACATACTGTGACACATTTCAAACCTCAAACAAAGAATACTCACTAAGAAATAACATAAAAAACTACGCATTCAATTAAATTAAATATTTAAGGATTTATAAATTAATTATAGTGACATTACTCAACAAAATGGAATCCAACAAAGTGAAAATGACCTCTCAGGTCACCAACTTTTTAGAAAAAGAAAAATCCCCTTCACCAATATATGATTCCACCATGCTTTGCTAGAATTAGGATTAAAATCCCTAAAATGGAAATAAAAATAAAAATAATGAGAAAATAATGGTAAGGGAGGATACTTTAGGATAATTTATACCTCAAAATTATGCATAAGTCCACAATAAAATCCCATTGAAGGGGTTTGAAGAAGAGAGGGAAGGGGGGGGGGAGAAATGTCTCATACAATGGAGGAAAACGGAATAAGGAGGAGGTTACTATTTTAAAATATTCATAGGGAAATATTAGTTTTACCTCTTTTAATGATCCACATATTTGGTTAAACCATTCACAAACCTTGTTCCCCAAATATTAAAGGTACAATATACTATATAGTTACAGTTTACAATTACATAGACTGCATACCAACCATGCACCATCTCTTAAATCACAACCCAACTGTCATAGTTTTCCCTAGAATCCAAGATGGTTTGACATGAACTGTCTAGTAAACATGCATCATAACTTTGCTCAGTTCATAATGGATTGAAGATTCACTAATCATTAAGGTATCACATGGTTTCTCTTAAATTATTCACATGAAGTAATGCATCTCGGTCAAATAGATCGAAACTTCCTAAAACATCACCGGAATCCCTTGAGTCTCACTTAAATAGTTGAGGCACCTCCTAAAACCCAGACCACATTGAAAAACATTACTTTTTGGGGTTCTAGGTCTCTTAATTCCATTACAAATCTCAATTAAAAAATCGACCAGTCTAGTAATTGATAATTCAAATTCATTCTGAAATTTTGAACTCATACAGGAACGGGATCTTAAAAGATCTATATAAACTTCCAAAAAGTCGGATTTTTTATTCTATAACTAAAATAAATTCATAGGATTTCACACAAGATAAGATTTCCCTACTATCTAATGAATCATGGTTTCATAAAATATAATATTTTTATAATTATTAATCATATTCCATGTACTCTTACATTAATATTACTCTCAAATAGAATTTTTTTAGTTTATGATCTTGTGGGATTGAACATATTTCAGGTAGTTTATAATCATTTAATATGAAAATAGATTCCATTTTATTTAGGATAATATAACAATGAAATTTTTATAAGGGACTCTATACAGATCTGTCTTAGGTGAAATAAGTGATAACCTTCTCTTAGTGCTGCTAAAGGAGAGAGAATCCCACATGAAAGAGTGTGAATGTAGTCACTATAAAAAATAATGGGTTTATTTGTAATTTTTTTCCTAGATTAGGATAAGAGATAATGGTTTCACTGTGTATCCTTTTTTACCAAGAATAAAGTCACATGTAGTTCATGAATATAGAAACTCTCTATAAAAATGGGTCTCATGTTCCATATAAGTTGGTCGACATGTATGGATTCTCTGGAGGGGGGAAATAATGAAAACCAAATGTGAATTTTAAAATTTCCCATCACTACGGAAGAACCAATTATGGGAATTGAATTTATAGATGTCCCTAGGATAGGAGACCTAGACATCACTACATATTCTTAGTTGGAAGGAATTAGACCACATGTAGTTTGGATATGAGAGTAATCATAGTCACAAGTTATATGAATTATGATACTATTATTGGTTATTATATCTATTAATATTGAATACCTGAGGAATGAAAATTGCCTTTATGTTGGTAGATCTTTTCATAGTGGATGGGTATTTCTAATCTAGTTCATATAGAACATGACCTTTCAAGTAATTTAGGTTCACGTGGGATGGACCATTCTAATCAGTTTAAGGTTGTGTAGGGTGGAGCATATGTCATGAATTTTAATGTCATTTATCCAGGGTTAAAATTCAATGATTTTTTATCTCTAAAAACATGGTCCATTATATATGGTGTATTTGTAGAGTCTTTTCTTGATTGAAATAATAAAATGGATTCATCTTATTATTGAAACCATTAACATTGAACTAACATATATATCAGAAATCCTAAACACTAGGAAATAATAATAATATTAGTGTGATTTTATCATAGTGTAGGTTTGTAGACAAGGAACCCTTCATAAGGTACTCATATATAAATATGTATTTTGTATAAGAATATTGGGTCTCATTGAATATACCACTATATGATGTTTAGGGTTTTGTAAGATGAACCTTACACAATTAAATTTGACATCATATGGGAATCTTATAAGATGTTTAAAGTAATGAATCATGGAATTTTTTTACCAAACATGATTTTATCAAAAATATTATTTTTAGAAACCTAGAATTAGTGATGGGTGTGATGAGCTCTTTATCCATTATAATCAAGGGATATGATTTATTATAGTTGCAACACCCTGATATTTTAAAAAACAAACATCATATTATATTAAGTATATAATAGGAAACCCCAAGATTAAAATATAATATGACACCATAAGACATCATAATATAATTATTTTTAAATAAATTCAATATCTTCGATATATTGCAATTCACTCGATCCCATGATTGAATGAAATACGATACTATATTTAAATATTATTTTTTAAACATTACCATTATAACCTAACCGTTATAATAGATAGTATGAATAGTTATAAATAAATTATGAAAATTATTTGGTTTACATATATGTAAAATAAATTAAATGGTTTTCTATTTATTACAAATAAAATAATAATTATTTGAAAGATAAGGAAATTTTTTCTAAAAAACTATATTTTTATGAAAGGAGGATTAGTCGTTCTTTGCACATTCAATTTAAAATTATTTTTTTTGGTTTTAGAAAATTTATTTGAAAGAAATAAACTATAATTTTTAAATATAAAAGTAAAAATTAACTTTGGATGAATAATTGATAAATTTACGAATGAATTAATTTTTTAGGAATTGTGGAAAATACTTTTTATTGAAAACTTCCTTTTCGTTTAAATTATTTACAATGTAAATTTATATTATAAATTGGTTTTAAATAAAATTCATTAAATTTTATTATTATTTAACTAATTTATTCCATTTTAATCAATTCCTTATCAAATTTTTCATATTGCTACTATCATGAACCTGGTTGAGATGTCATCTGACACGACAGCCAACCTCATTCGTAGCATGGCCCGAAGGGCATTCCTAATCCCCTTGGGCTGGAAACTAGTGTTGATAACAAAATATAATATATGTGGGAATTATTATATCCCAATGACTAACAAGTATAAGATAAATAAACTAAACTAATGAGCACACAATAATAACCACAACTGATCGGAATAAATACATAAATTGATATGAAAACAAATAAAGTGTAGAATGAACTACAAACTGAATACAAAGTAAAACCGGACTATACCAATGGAATCTCCATGTGACCACTTTGTTACCTCCCACCAAAAATCCAAACTAATCCAACACAAACAATTGGACAAAGAACCTGAACATGAAAAACATCTCGGGTCTACTGACACCAAATGGTACAAGTATGGTGTGATCCTGACAGCTCAGTAGGTAGTCACCATAGAATCCATATGTTTCCTTTCCCAAAAACATTACATTAACACTAGTTTGAAATAAATATATAAAATAGTAATTTAGTTAATTTTATGAAAATAATAATGGCTTCCTAAAAAGTTCCCATTTTTTTAACAACACATGTAGTTTTCCACTTTAGAAATCAGTTACACTTTTTCCTTTAAAAAACCCCAACCAAAAAATAGATTCAAGTATGAAAAATAGGGTTGTGTAGAAAATAAAATGGACACGTACAAGAAGATAAAACTAGAAAGAGTAATGTCAAAAATGCAACAGAAAAATAAATAAACCAATACAGATAGTGGCCATTGGAATTTCCTAAACATCCCTAGAGTGATTACTAGACATACTTGGTTAGAACCACCTCTCGATGTATGGTTAAACTACAAGGTCTATAACTAAATGGTTTCCCTAAACTATCATATCCATTAATACTACCCACTTTTCCATTAAATTCATCCAAGGGGTATCGACCTGTCTAATCGGGGATGATATGAAACTATCATCCAACCCTCTAAAGATGCCAAGGAAGCCCATAGTAAATGTACATTATGAAAGTGGGAGATCCTCTCACAAATGAATCACCTTACCTACCATCACAACACTTTCCTACCCCAAACACTGACACCACCAATACAATAAACCATAAAGAGAAATCTATATATAGGATTTCCCATCATACAAAAATTCATTAATAGATGCCAACCAGGTCGTCACATCATTAATGATTTCAAAACATTTCTACAAGTAGTCTATGGTGCCAACCAGACTTTGTATTTATGAACTCACATTAATTTCCCAAATATATTAAAGATTTTAATCAATCCTCTCATCATGTCCTATTTCATTTTGAAACACCAAATCATGTTAAACATAAAATAATAAACACACTTTAAAATGCCAAACAGATGTTCGTTTCCTTTTTAAGAAAAGAAACCATTTATCCAAAGTACCAAACATGCCATAACATTAACTCAAACATAAAACCATACATGAACCATTTGAAACCCAAGGGGAAATTAGTATGGAAACAATAGATTGAATAAGAACTATTGGAGAGTGGGTAAAGTGTTTTAAAGGACCATATTCATTTGAATTCACATCTAATGGAACAATCTAAAAATACATGAAAACGCCTAAAAAATATTTTTAGAATGACCACTTGTTATCAATCCAAATCCAACAATTTTACATAATTTAAAAAGGTGTAAAGCCATTAAAACCAAGAGAGCCATCCCAAACAAAAAAAACCACATATATGAGTCAAGAAATATAAAATCCCTAATTCACACATACAGTGCCAAAAACACAATCCAAGAGTGTTACCATAATAAAATAAAGGTTTAACACTATTAAAAATGAAAAATTTCATTTTAAACAAACAATTATCATTTAAAAAATGAGTGTGCATACCTTATACTAAAATTAAATAAAACTTTTAATATCCAATTCCACTAATTTTTGAAAAGATAAAAACATCATTCCAAACTAAGAAAACACACCACTCGCATGCGAAACACATTTTCACATTATTTAAAAATCCAAAAGCATCAATGGAATGAGTTATAAAGGAAAATAATGGAAACACCTACCTCAACAATGCGTGAATGCAACGAGACATTGAAAGGTGGTAGAATAAAACCCAAGAGAAAATTTTCACACCCTAAAAACCACTAAAAATGACCCACTCATCATCCCTATATTCTATGGTTTAGAAAAGATAAAACCCCACTAAGAGAATCCATGTAATCAATAAAGGGGCCAGAGTAGAAGAGGAAAGAGAATGATTTAAGGAATAAATAATGAAGAATCACTAACCTTTGGTGAGATACTATCCCAAAAGTGCCCAAGATAAAGGATAATGAAGGGGGGTTCTCTCTGGTAGATTCCCAAATAAAAGGGCTTCAAATGGGAGTTGGAATCACTTAAATAGGGTTATTTAAATAAAATTAATTTAGGTAGTAATGGGATAAATGGTTTTTATGAATTGTTTTGTAGACCGTTCTAATGCTACTAGAAAAGTTCTACAACATGTTGGTTTAGGTTGCACGGTTTAGGAAAATTGTTCCCAAACTGTGTGACCTAAAAATTGTCTAAAACCTTAAAATAACACTACAAACACTAGAAGATTCCATCTAAAGTTTCTTGAATGATATAAACACAATTTAGTGACACTATGGGTTTCAGAAACACCTCCCTATGAAACTTTCTCCAAATACTTTTCACAATAACCATGCACTGGGCTATAAGCACACAAAAACCACCAAAATTCAAAGACTATTGTCAGACACTCAACCAGAACCTAAACTAAAAGATCAAATGTAGGAAAATAAAATAAATAAACAAAACTCATAGTAGGGGTGTGAAAATTCTCCCCACCACAAAAACTTTCTTCCCCTAGAAATTCACCCAGTCGGAAGGTAAAAATAACTTGATCCCATGATAGAAATAAGAGAAAAAAACCATGAACCTCAGGGTGACCTTTCACTACAGAAGTGACACCTAAACTACTCTAAGTGAATTGACCACATGATAAACAATGGTAGAACATGAGAGGGTCCTCCCCACTACAAGAACCATACTAACATCATGGAACTACCTCGTACTTTCATAATGTGGAAACTACTGACACAAACCAAGAACCCCTGGCACAAGGGGAAGACTAAATTAGGGATAAATCCTCAGAGGGAAAAACATGGAATTTCACATTTTTAATGATCTTGGTATGCCACATGGTTTGTCTGTATGGTTTGACAATATGTTCACCAACTGTATGGTATAGAATTTTCAAATTTCAGAACCGTAATGCACACTTGCCTCACTCTTTCTCTAATCATGTTCAATTGGTGCACAAAGTCATAGGCACCAAAATCCAGACGTATAGTTTCCTGGGAGAATCCACATGGTTTCCCCTAATAATGCGCTATCCATTCACAACCTATTACCAAAACCCAAAATTTTTATTTTTTAACAAAAACTCACATAAAGGCTCCCAAAATAATAAATTTCAAGAAGGGACTACAAGAAAATGGGATCACCCAGCTTCTTACAAAGAAAAACTTAACTCACAACAAGAAGGTAATTATAATAGGAAACATAAAATTTCCCTACACTAACATCAGAGAAAAAACCAGGACAAGGTTTCTCACACCCTTCGCAATCTCCACACTATGTGTAAGCTTCACTATGGGGCCTATGGATAGAGTTATGATTTGTGAAGCATCTCCTAATTCACATTCAAGAAATGATATCCTCTGATCAAGGATTCTTGTTTGAGAAAATCATCCTACAAAATATTTCCAGATAACCCAAATGACCACAATGATAGAAAGAATTTGGATGATAATGAACAGATGGCTTTGAATGCTTGAACCAGCCACACTAGAAAAACACAAGTGAGTGGTGGAAAGAATGATAATATAGATCCATAAAGAGATACATCTTTGGAATAAGTTCTTCTAGAACACCATTTCTTAATGGGTAACCCTTAGGAACAATAAGAGACACTGGGTTGCTAACCGCCTGCATTCTGGAAACCAACTCAGCTAAAAATGCTTCGTCCACCAACATCTGAAAATGAATATCCTTGGGGGAGAGGATACACTCCATGATCTCAAGTTGAAGACCCATGATGAAAATATAAGCCTTCATCAAATAATTCGACACTACATAAAGTGGAAATGAAACCAGCTCCCTAATGTGGTCAATAGAGGTCTTCACTGTCCACTGGCCTTGTGGAACACACATGAGCTCATCCATTTTGTTCATCTTCACCTCCTCATGTATACACCATAGGATAATGATTGACTTAAACGCTTACCATATCTTCTTAACTTGTATTTAATTTGTGAAAAACAACTCCCATTCATCCAAGGATGGACCTTCAAACAAACCCAGAATAGACCAAACTCTAATAGCTTCAAAAGGTTCCCAACAATATAAAGACATGATCAACCTCTTCCAGCAACTTCACTGCCCCTACAGAACCTTGATCACTATGAGATATGGGAAAAAATTGAGAATAATTATAAATTTTTCATGACTCACTTGAATCTTTGGGGACCTTTTAGGGTGTAATATTCTAAACAACATAAGAAACAAAAAACCAAAACTAACATTATTCCAAAGAACAATAAAAAATAACATCATGAGCCAAGACGGAAGTCTCCAAAGCTAAACACGTACAACCAAAACCCAAAAAATATAATTTTCAAAAAATCCATTTACACTTCAATTTTCAAAACATCCTTATTCGTAGGCCACTTTTCACAAAACTAGTCTTTCATTGTAAGACAAAAACGAATTTCCAAAATAATTTTCCATTAAAAATCTCTTATAGAAACCAACCAAATCCCTAATTTTAAATACTATCCCATGGAATCCTATGAACCATCAAATATGTGACCATACACTTCTACTAGAATCATCCTTTCACAAGATCCAAAATGATCTTTCCATAAACACTCACATATATGTGTACTTACACTTGGAGTACCAATGGCCACACATTTCTTTTCCTCATCAAAACCCAAACATTTAGAAAAAAATCATAATTCAGAACCACTTTCTCTTCCCAAAAACCCATTTCAATTTTCCATTCAAAATAACAGGTATAAATCATTTTACACTTATAAACTCAAAAACTGATTTCATTTTAAAATATTACTCTTATCAACTGGAACCAAAATGAAACTCAACTTTAGAAAACCACCTGAAAAAAGAACTAGTATTCATTACTAACCCAGAAACAAGGTAGTGGTCCATTCCCCATGTATGAAATAACGACTAAGATAACCTTGAACCGTGTGCTTGGACTTTACATGGATCACTACTCTATGTGATGTCACAACATTACACTGGATTTCCTCCATTGTCATCCCTCAATCAAAACAAAGAAAAAATACTCAAATCCAAAACCACCCCTATTAACTAAGGAAATGTAATGAGTGGTGGTGATAAGGAACAAACCCATAACCTATATCTCAAGCCCTGACAGTCCTAGCCTCCAACTACCTGACATCCCAAATAAAAAGATCCTCATTTGATACCATTTTTTCACGAACTAGTCGAGGATTCCATCTGACCTGACACACAACCAGATTCAGCACATTGCCTGAAGGGGGTTCTAGATTGCCACTGGATGGAAACTAGTTTCATACATCAAATTAAATCCATCTGGGAAACATTTTCATCCTAATTAATGAACATTATCAAATAAATAAACTAAAAAACTAATCATGTAGAAATAACCACAAATCATCATAATAAATCATAATATGCTCTAGATAAAAATATAACTCAAGAATAAACTAAAACTGAATACAAAGTTAAACATCACTACAACAATGAAATATCCATGTGACATCTTGGCCAACTATAACCACAAAACCAAACTTCTATAACGCGATAACTCAAACCATGAACCTAAACATAGAAAAAATATTGGGTCTACTGACACTAAATTCTACAAGTAGGGTGTGAACCTTGAAGATCAGTAGGTAATCATAATAGAATCCATATATTTCATTTCCCGATAATATTCCATTAAAACTAGTTTGAAAAACATATATAAAATAGGCTATCAGTTAATTTTAATAAAAATAACATGTCTTCCAAAATTTTCACATTTTTTAAACAACACACACAGTTTTCCTCTTTAAAAATCAGTTTCACTTTACACAAACCTTTTCCTTTAAAAAAACCCATGCACAATATCCATTCAAGTAAAAAAAAGGGTAGTATAGAAAATAAAGTGGACCTGAACAAGTAGATAAAACTATCAAGAGTAATTTCAAACATGAAATAGAAAAATAAACAAAAAAATACATATAGTGACCATGAGAATTTCCTAAACATCCCTAGAGTGATCTTTGTATGTACTCAGTTCCGAACCACCTATCAGCATATGGTGAAACTCCAAGGTCTATAAATGACTAGCCTCCCTAGAATAACCAATCCAATGGAACTACCCACTTGGCCTTTAAATCCATCCAAGGGGTTTCAAGCCAACTAATCAGTGTTGATAAGAAATATTCACTCAACCCTATAAAATGTCCAAGAAACCCATGGTAGAAGTATACTGTGTAAGTGAGAGGCCCTCACACACATGACACACCTTAACTATTGTCACCACACCTAACTACCACAAACATTGACACCACCTATATGATATCCCATAGAGGTTAATCAATCTAAAGAGGTTCTTGTCATACAAAAATTCATTAATAGGTGTCAACTGGGTCATCACGTCATTAAATAATTCAAATCATTTCTCCAAATTGGTTAATGTGTCAGTCATGCTTTATATTTTTGGAATTGTGTTCATCTCCAAAATATATTAAAGAGTTCTAAATGGTTCTTTTATAATGTATAATTTCATTTTCAAACACCACCTCATGTTAATGTGAAAACACTAAACAAACTTTCAAATGCCAAAAATAGGAATTCATTTCCTTTTTATGAAAATCAACCATTTATCCAAAGTGCCAAATGGTAAATAACCTCAAATAAAATTTAAAACTCTCCTTAATCCATTTTAAAACAAAAGAAAAATTAGTAATGAAATAAGAGTATGAATAATAATAATGGTAGAGTGGGTAAAGTGTTTTAAAAAACCATATTCATTTTAATACACATCCATGATTGCACCTTGTGCACCATCAGATGTTCTAACATCCAATAGAACACTCTAAAGATACATGAAAACACCCAAAACCTATATTTAGAATCACTACTTATTTTCAATTAAAATAAAATAATATCACATAATTTATAAATGTGGAAACAATCCATTAAAACCCAATGGAGCCTTCCCAAACCACACAACAAACCACACATATGATTAAATCCATATAAAATCACTAATTCACACATACAATGCCAAAAACACAATCCAATAGTTTTTCAATAATATAATAAAGGTTTAACACCATTAAAACTGAAGAATTTCATTTTAAGGAAACAATTAACATTTTAACCAACACATAATGTGCAATCCATGTACTAAAATTATAGAACCATTTTAAAACCCACTTCAACTAATTTTATAAAAAATAAAAACATCACAATAAGTAAGGAAAACATACCACTAGAATGTGAAACACATTTTCATATTATTTAAAAATCAACAAACATAAATTGAATGATTATGAAATGAAAATAATGGAAACACCTACCTTAATGCAGTGTGAATGTGATGAGACATATAAAAGAGGAATAATACACCAAAAGAGACAATCCACACACCCTAACAACAAATAAAAACAATCAACACATAAACCATAGATTTTATGGTTTGAATAATTTGAATCCAAAAAATCAAGAGAGGTGAGAGAGAAGAAGAGTAAAGGGAAGGTTTAAATGATTAAATCATGAATAATAACTTACCATTGGTGATAAATCTCTTAAAAAGTGGCCCAAGATAAAAAATAATGAATGATGGACCCCTCTAGGTGATACCCAACTGGTAGGGCTTCAAATGGGAGGTAGAATAGCTTAAATAAACTTTTTAAATAAAACTTATTTAGGTCATAATGGTATGCATGTTTTTTCCATGGTTTTTTAATCCATGCGTAAACATTACAAATACTACTAGAAAAGTTCTCCAACATGCATGTTTAGGTTGCACATTTTGGGAAAACCATGCTCCCACTATATGACCTGAATTTTTTTCCAAACCCATCAAATGAAATCTCAAACACTAGGAGAGTCCACAAAAAATTATTTGAATGATTTAAACATAATTTAGTGACACTGTGGGTGTTATAAACTCCCCACCATGACAATTTATCCAAAAACCATTCACAATAACCATGCATCGGGCTAGAAGAACAATAAATCCACTAAGAGTTAAAGAATGTTATTGGACACACAACCTAAAACTCAACCAAAATATCCAATGTAGATAAATTAATATAAAAATGGATATCTTGGTTGGTGTGTGACAAAATCATTTTATACTTCTGAGAATTTTCTCTTTGGAAAACAACTTTTTATTCACATCAATGTTTTAATTTTAAATTGAATTCATTCATTTATGTGAATTTAATGTAGATAATTTTATTCTATATTTAGAATCATAATAATGTAAATTATATAATAAGGCTAACATAATTTTTTAACCATAATTAATAGTGAAAATAGTAAAAATTAATTACCATGGTTATGATAGAAATGGGTTTACCATGAATTAAAATAAGAAGATAAGAGTTTGAATGACCTAAAAACATATCAAATTCCTATTTAATTGAAATATATCAACACTTTTCAACATCTAGTATATTTTTATGAGTTTTTGGGAAACGTTTCAATGAAATTTACATATTTAATAACCTAACAAAATAAAAATAAAAAATTTCACCCTCTTGGTTTTAAATTTCTATTATATGTTCACATAGGGAAAAAAGTACCATGTGAATGAATATTGATTGTACTATTGAGAATAATGAAATTAATTTCACAAGATAATTTATTTTTATCTTTTATTAATATTATAATTAAATTTAATTTTTAAGAAATGCTTTTGCAGTAATTAATTTTTTAATAGAAAAATAAAATAAATGATTCTAAAAATATTAAAAGGAAAATAAATTGAATGAATTATTATATTCCATTAATTTTTTATATAAACATGTCATTTAATTCACATTTTATCATACTATATTATAATTCAATCGTTATCTTGATATATTTTTTTTTTCAAATTAAATGAACAGTGTCAAAAATTAACATTGATGTTATTTTATAATAAATTATATTTTATAAAATGATTTAAAATTACATAAAATCCTAGATTCTGACATGTGATTTTTAATTTCTTATAAATATAAAATATGTTCCATTAATCTTCCAATTCATTTATTATTACTATGTTGACCCCTAAATAGTAAAAACTTTGTTACCACAATTATGGTTAAATTGGTGATTTTCCCACTACGTGATCTAATGTTAAAATTAACATTAGAAAAACATAGGATTATTAATTAATTAATTGGATTTAAATTTTATAATAGTGGTTCTAAATTATATATTATGTTTCATTTTATTTTATTATTAAATAATAAATTATCTAGGTTTAAAACATTAGTTTCCGTAGTGAAAAACATAGATGGTAAATGTAAGGAGACAAAAAATTGAAGAATTTTTTTTAAATCAAGTTTATTATTGTATGGTGGAGGTTTTTCTATAATATGTAATGTATTTTACCCTTTAATTATAAATTTTGGATCCACTTTGGGTGAGATTGACTTCCCATTAATGAATAGTTTTGTGTATTTACAAAAATGCCACTCCTCCCTAATTATAAAAGAACACTCACTCCCCTCACTTATTCACATCTATCAATAAATTTGGATAAATAAATCCATAAATAAATAAATTAGAAATATCCTTATACATATTATATAAATTTTAATTTTCAAAATAAAAACCCTAGAGTCCTTAATAATATATCCAAAGGAAGTTTCTCTAAGAATAGGTAATTGTCTTCACGATACTCATTCATTATCATTGTTCCTTTACAACCATAAATAACGTATTAGAAATTTAAATATAATATAACAATTTTATAAAATATACTTATATTTTAATATGTTGGTTATATAATATTTATCCACCCCCACTTCCATCAAATGGGAAACAAAATTGTCAGTCTAGTGTATGGCGAACTACCACATCACGAACGGATGTGACTCATTTTCCATAAAAACTTCTCATGGTTGGATATATTGTTGTATTTAATTTATATATATAATATTTATGATATAATTATACTCATATAGTTACAATATCATATATATATTATTACTTTCCATTCCTTTTAAAAATTGATAACGTTTCTCGGGTGTGTGGCAGACTACCACCTCGCTAAGCGACGTGATTCATTTTGTAGTTACACATTACATAGAACATAATATAGATAAATCTAATGAATAAATTCGATATATATGATAGTATATGTGTTATGGAAAATTAATATATCATTCACTTCCTTACCATTTCACCCTTTAAGTGAATGATGTCATTGCTCGTGTGTACGTACGACCTATTGTCTCCACAAAGAGATATGATTCATTTTCTATTTACAATTTCAATGAATTGTTATAGGGATATTTATAATATAAAAAAGTTTATAAAATTGATATCATTCTAGTAATGATGGAAATATATCCAATTTAAGGAAACTAAAACATTAAAGAAATAACATGCATGCGAAAAAAAAGGAAATTAACACCCAAAATAATAAAAATAATGAAATATTATTAATAAACAGGTGTTAAAATGTTATAATAGGATCATATATTATATGGTATAAATTATTAGGTGTTTCTAATATATTTAAAATAAACCTATATTAATTATTCTATAGTTTCGAACATATATGAATGGATTCAATCCTGAGTTAATGGATTATTATCTCACTTTTACATCCATGAGACATACACAATATTTTTCACTTATTCCTTTTTATGGTGTATTTAATGCACCATTTATTTTTTATTACTTGAAATTCTATATATTCAGGGTATTAAATATTTTATTTGAAGATTTTTTTCTTTTATGGGACTATGATTTAGAAGTTTTAAAAGTGGTAATCATTTATTTCACAATCTCTTCATTATTTGGGTTTCTTTGTTAAAGTATCCCTTGGGGGAATTAATTAATATTTATATCTAAAATTCGATCTATTTTATTCTCCTTTGTTAATTCATGAACTTTTACATGCAATAGTACCATTTTTTCATTATTTGGCACATAAAATTATTGAGAAAATATTTTTAATGAAATTTCTCTTTATTTCTCTCTTTGGTCACAAATACATTTTCATAAAAATATATGTTTTATAAAAAATTTGCAATTTTTTTTAACTTTTTAAAAATTATTTATTAAATAAATTTTTACCCATTTTTAATTTTTACAAAAAAATGAAAACAATATCAATGTTGTTTTCAAAACAAGGCCTATTTGTCTTTTACTAAAAATGTGAAAGGAATATTTGTTTTATCATGTATGGAATGAATATAGTTTTCAACCATCTTGACCACTCAATGTTTTAAATATTATTTTACATATTTTAAAATTTTATTTTCAATGAAAAAATATTTTCAAAATTTTTTGTGAATTTTTTTAATAGGTGATTTTAAAAGTATAAAGGATATTTTTCTCAAAATAGTCTTTAAGGATATTTTATTGTATTTTTATTCTTCGATGACATCAACCCCTAATTTTTCTTATAAACCACTAGGGATATGTTATATTGAAATCATCCTTTCAATTTATTTATTTATTTTATAATTTATTTGACTAATCGTGTACACTTTTATTATCATTCACCGTATTACTCAGGATAGTTTGTGATTATGTTAATTTGATTGGTGTATGTATTAACATTTAATATGTTCCTTTTTAATATGATTTTTTTATTGAGTATGTTTCTCCTCTTTTATAAGAGGAATTCTTTGAAATTATTAAGTGATGTGTGGGGCTTGGTTATAGATATCCCCTCGATGAATCGACAGATTTCATGAGACAAATTAAATGAAAAAATTAGAAAGGTTTCTACCCGTAGACATAAAATGTCTTGTGAAATGTCTTGATAGTTTCATATTTCCAACAATATTAATTCCCTCATTATGAGAAAATTGATTATTTTACAAGTGACTATTCGATTATTTTTAATATTCATGGATAATTTTAATGCGCATGTGATTATTTATATGGATTTTTTATCATTATTTATTTATTAAATATTATGCTCAGTTTTTTAATTAGATGTAATTTTTTTGGTTATTTAACATTCCAATATTGATTATTTTTATTTATTAATTATATATTCAACAATATTCTCAACCTTTCTAAGAATCTAATCTCACCCTTTTCTTATTTTTTTATTTTCCCCAGAATATTGAGAACTATTTTTTGATTGATATATCACGATACTATATGACGAATAATGGTGTTCACAATGAAATCACTTTGTGTATCTGATGTTTTTAAATGTATGTTAAATTCATGTATGTATACAATTTAACAAGACTAATACACAATATGTTACTTTTGGATTCAATACCTTCTATATAAAACCAAATTAATAAAGTAACCATTGATACTATGATACTAGGTTCGGGGCCTTTAAAAGAGTAGATATAGTGTATAGCATAATTCTTTTTACATTTCTACCCCATATTTTTTCCCATTTATTACCTAGGGCCAATAATAATTCTACTTGGATAAATGAAAATAGAAAATCCTTCTCATTAGATTCTCATAGAAATAAATTCTAATTGATCTCCTTATTTTGTAGTGTGTTTAAACATTTCTCATTAACTCACTCCAACCCATCAAGATAGATCTCATAATGGTTATCTTCTGAGAAATGATTGCATATGGAAATGTGAACTGATGGTAGTTAGACCTCAATGGTTAATACTTCCTTTTCTCCCATATATAGTATAATATAGGCTATCATATATTTTAGTATAGGTTATGGTGATATAATATTACAAATAATAAAGTATATTTTTAGGACAAGTATATTTATCCTTCTCCAACATCTTCTGAAGGATAATTGATAATGTATTTCTAGAGGACTATATCTTCGATTTTTCCTCTTTTTTGAAGTGAGATGTGTGATTGTACTAGATATTATTCTCCTGATAAACCATATTAAAGTTATAAGAGTATAATTTCATTCCATTGTTCATAATATAATTTGAGAGACACCAAATCCTTTGATAATATTAGTCTGTACAAAATTGATGATAACCCTGATTTATTGAGAGATATAGACTTATACCACTTGGAGAAGAAATAAGTGGCATTAATATTTTACTTCAAAATCCTTGATGTTGATAGGGGTTATGACTTCATGACATCTAATCCCAACATGGAAAATCACTAAGAGTAATTAGTGGTGTGTATTATTTATGGGGGTTAATTGATGTAGTTTTCATGTAACTTTGAAACATGGAACTTATTTGTGAAAAATTTATTATCCTATTCCATTGAAGGTGTTGGACCATAGACTAAATCACTTTATGAATAATAATGGTACCAGATCACCACATAAACTTAGGTATTCCTCCTCATATGATAGATGTTTCCAATGACAAGTGGGGGTCTTAGGAGGTAGTGTGGGTATGTTATACCCTATTATTAGAGTCTGCAATAAAAAGTAAATAACCAAACATAAACCAAATAAGGATATAATCAATGTATGTAAAAATAAATAAATAAACCATAAATAATACATGAAATAAAATAATGGACCAAAAAGTCATATTATACATAAAATTAACCACCCCTAGGATAATTATATATGTTGACCAAAATAAAAGGAAAATTAAAACACATATCTACTAACACATTGACCAATACATCATATTAATGACCTAATATCATCCAAGTTATCCATCTTCTCCACAATAGTCCTGATATTTGGCCTCATCCTAACCTGTTCATATAATAACCATATAAGAACTACTCAAGTACCCATGAGAAATGGAAATATGAGTAGGGTGTGAGTACAAAAATTAATAGGGAACCACCAACACGGTCATGTACTAACTATTACTTGCATTGATATGTGTATATGACATTATCAATATAAAAAAATGAACCCTTGAATAGTAAATTAAATAAATCACTCATACCTTCTTCTGTTCGATTCCAGAATGTCTCTATGAATGTTATTTAGACCACGCTATCCAATGTATCAAACTATAAAATTGTTGATCCTTAGGGCTATGACCTGATCGACCAAACATTACTTTTCCAGTGTCAGGGGTCTCTCCAAGCACATCACAATGACTATTACAACTATATAAAACTTGGATCCTATGGTGTACCCTAGGAATCCCTCATAACTAGGTTGAAATGGCCATTTACTCAATATAAACTCCTCAACAACCAGATCATAGGCATCTTGTTCGTCTTTCTAAACTAAAATATAATATATAACTGAAATTAAATTCTCAAGAATCTTGGGAAGTCACAAACTCAATTTCATCATCCATGTCACATTACTAAATAGGGAGATCACAAGAATCCTGGGAATCTCATTCAAGAAAAATTAATATCATCTGTCTTGACTGGTTGGATCCTAAGGATGAAAAAGAAATCCCATCAGAATTAAAGTGATCACAATCCCCAATCCTGAATTGTTTTATACTTAACATGGAATTTGAAATATAGGGAAGCCGAAATAGGCCTAATTTTGAATCCTGGAATTCCAAGAATTCCGTGTGTGGCTCAACATACATATCCTAGTATACACATTAGACATACATGGAAATGTTAATGCATCCAAGTTATATCACATTGTATCATATGAGTCCCAAAGATAGATCATAAGTAAGAGTTATTGGAATCCATATACTATCATCACATCAGTCCCATTTCTTAGGATTTTGGAATCATATATGATAACCATAACGACATCCATAATAACTATATTAAGGACTAAACATCCACACATTTGTTGAATTCCAAAACCCATCAATACAGTCCACAACACCATATTCTTATGCATTCAGTATGAGTTCTAATATGAAACCCACTACCATATATTCCTAAGACACACACACCCTAATAGGGTCAATCAATCACCAAAGAACCCATTGTGGTCCCCTAGGTCATAACATAGAATAGAAACCCATACATAGTTCCTCAGTCTCGAAATAGAACTACAAAAAGGGCTTCTTAGTGGCGGTTTTTTAGTGGTGGTTCAAGTAACAACTATAAATTAAAAAAAATTATAAAAATCATAATATAGCGGTGTTTTTATAAATATATCTCTATTTTTTTATTATTTTAACAATTAGAAGTAGTTTTAATTAAGTAGACACTAAATGTTTTTAAAATCCCTAATTCCTACCCCTCCCTCGCTCCCTCTATGAGACCCTAACCCCTTTTCACCCACTCCCTCCCCCATTTTCCTCCAATTTGTTCCCCAACGGTGACACCAACCCCTTGAACCATGTTCCCCCACACCTCCAACCTCCTTCTATCTGTTCCCCAATGGAAAACATGACCTCATGACCCCCGTTCACCCCACCCCTTTGACCTACCTCCTACCATCTCTACAAACACCCTAACCCTTGTGACACCCACTATGACCCTGACCCCCCCTCTATGAACACCATATTCTCAGATAATTTCCCTCTCATCACTAGTGACACGTACCCCCCCCTTCCTGACCTCCCTTTCCCTATCTTGATTACTATCCTTGATAGAAATGTTGACCCCCCCCCTCTGGCCTCGCACTCCCCAGCTCGGATTCCCTCCTTGGGGGAAACACAACCACCCATTCACCCTTAATGGTTTCATCCCCCTCCCCATAATCACCCAAAATATATAATTTCTCAAGGGGGTTTATTTTCTTGTAATTTATTCCTACATTTCTGATTTTATGTATACATGGTATTATATTACACTTTATTGGTTTGTAAATAAGTAATTGTAGTTGTATATTTTGTGGTTTTCCCTATAAAACTCTCTCATATGGATTTTATTTAAATATATAATAGGGTAGGGGTTAAAGGTGTTATGGGTATGGATTTGGTTATCATACTTATAGGATATTAATTCCATGGATTAATTAGATATATATCATTTGATATATGCTTCTATATAATAGAGAAAAATATTGATTATATAACTACTGTATTAAAAAATTGGAAATATATGGGGTATAATATAATATACCCATTACAAATTAATTACGAATCATAATTACTCTGGAGCTGACTGATTTTATTGAAATCAAGTAAAAGGGTTTTGTCACCTCACACTGAGATACTGATATCAGAGACGGGGCATGAAAGTACATGGCTAATCTGGCTGGGAAACTACTCTAGTTGGGTAGAGTTTTTTATGTTTTTCAATTTTTCTCTTGTTTCAGTGTTTTTTCAATTTTGTATGGTTTTACACTTTTCACTGAAGTGGGATTTCCTAAAAATGAAGTAATAATTTAATTTGGTAAAATACTTGGATTTTTTAAAATTCAAAATAGAAACACTATTTATAGCATGAGCGTATGGTGTTCTTTAAGGTGCATCTTCTATAGTGGTAGAAGGGGTTGTGGTATCTTTTACAGCCATGGTATACATATAGAGTGGAATATTTAGGGTTTGCATGACATATCTTGACCTCATACTGAGTAGAATATTTTTGTGACATTAATTTTTCTACGTAAACACAATTCATTAGATATATAATTTTTTATTATAAAGATTATTAATTTTAATTTTATAAAATAATCATCATTTTTTGATTCTAACAAGTAAATAGTATATTATTAATAATTTTCATAATTTTCATAAATAATTTTTTTGTAGCTAAATATTAAAGAAATAACCATTTTTCTTAATCATTTACTTTAATTGCATTACTATAATGGATGAAGAGATTATAATTTTTGAATACTTTTTATATTATAAAAATATATATAATAATTAAAAAATATTCTTTTTTTATAAAACACTTGTATATATCTTTTGAAATAAATGTAATATTTTAATCAAAATACTGATTTATTTGATTAAATTAAAAAATTATTTTTCCACACCTATTGAAATAATATCCGTAAAATGAATATTCTTTTTTTGATCAATAATGTCATATTATATAATAATTATAGTTTATTTTTTAGGAATAATGTTATAATTACTATATTTAATGTCTATAACAATGATAATGAAAAAAATATTATTTTTGAAAAATCGTTTTATTAATGTATTGTGACATTTCACTAATAAATTAGATTGACGTATATAAAATAATGACAATATAGTTATGTTTACCACCATATATACTTATATTAGTAGACATTGTATTGGTAATCAATGTATTAATATATTAAGAAAAGATAATTGTACAAATAGAATTTTTCTATAGAAAATAGTTTCCAATATATGAAAGGTTTTCTTTAAATATATATTTTATAATAATTGTAAATTTCATTACCTTAAATTCATAAAAAATAAGTATGAAAAGGAAAAAAATAGTCAGAGGGATTAATTTATATGTTTATTAAAATATAATTTTAATATGTAGAACATGTTACAACATTAAAAATAAAAAAAGTAAAATGTAAATATATAAGAACAAATAATTTTATCTTAACTAAGAAAGGCACCTCATCTTAAAAATCTGAATTTCAGAAGAGATATTTGATATCTTTTAGTTTGTTTATGGGTTTCTGTTATGCTAAAAGTTTATATTTCATATTTGTGTTTAATTTATTTCTTTTTAGTATTACTCAAAAAATAATTGTTTTCCTTTATATGTGGATTATTTTATTTGAGTTCTGGTGATTTATATTAATATTCTCATGCTTGTCATATTAGACATCGATCCTACAACCGAGATAATGAAAAAAAGTAAATGTATTGAGAATTCACACAAAAATCATGAAAATCTGAATTCCCACTACTTATTTAATTAATTTTTTCATCATTTTATCTTCAATTTTTATGTTAATTTCCTTATAATTTTTATCTAATACTTATTTTTTCAAAAATATTTTGGTTTTTTGTATTTATCTATTAATCATGTGCACTAAGCCACAAAATAGTTACATGTTTCTTTCTTCCAATAATACAAAAATTTCGATTTTAATTTCCTTTATTTTTTGAATTTGAAACACTACATATTAATTCGATGTTATTAGACAAAAAACAATTCTCATTAGTGAAATCCAGAAGAGGAGAGGAAGGTAGTTTTCCCATTATGGTGACTTCTCATTATATAATGGGAACTTCTGATTCCTATACTCTTCTGACTTTCAAAACCGAGAAATTTTTTTGGCTAATAACATCGACTCAATATGCTGTGTTGGAAGTTTGAAAAATAAATTTAATTGAAATCATGGTAACATTAGTAGTTATAATTTTTAATGAAACTTTAGGATGCATAGGAATCATCTGAACCTCAATCCGACACACAGTGTGACCGACATGGCTCTAAGTTCTTTTTTTATATTAAATTGACATTAATTTTTGTAAAAACAAACACTGACATACTCAAAACTAATAGAAAATATTCCAATTGTTTTGATACTTTAATACAATGATATATAGGTCATTTTGGACATGTAATAATTAGCCACACCTCAATTTGATACATGATGTTCCCAGTATGACACAATATGTCTGTTATTAGTTTAAAATCAAAATTTTAATTCAAAAAGTATCACTCACTAAAAATTAAGGAAAAAAACTAATATTTTATTGATAATTTAGTACATATATTCATAAGTCATATTTTACATGTAGGAATCAGTCTCACATAAAACTGATACACAATGTGATCAGTGTGATTCGAAGTGCATGTTTCTAGTTTAAAATGAAAATTTTATAAAAAAGAAACGTGACATAATCAAAACCAAGAAAATGAATTCGTATTGTTAAAACACTTCAGAAAAATAATTAATAAGTCATTTGATATGTTTAGAAACTACCCTCATCTAAATATGATTCGCGATGTGACCAATATGACTCCATGAGAATTTTTTATTTAAAATTAACAACAGTTTTAGAAAAACGGACGAATGACCTACTCAAAACTAAGAAAACATTTTCATATGGTTTTTATACATTAGGAAAATAATAAATAAGTCATTTTTTACATTTATGAATCAACTGCACCTCAATATGATATAGGGTGTTCCCGGTATGACTCCAAGTGCATCTTTTTATTTAAAATTGACATCTGTTTTAGTAAAAGTTACAACTGACCTACTCAAAACTGAAAAAATGCATTTGTATTGTTTTGATACTTCTGGAAAATGATCTATAAGTAATTTTTGACGTCTATGAATTAGTATAACCTTCATAAGATACACTTTGTGCCTAAGATGACTCAAAGTGTCTATTATCAGTTTAAAATTGACATTTTAGTTAAAAAATTCACTCACTAAAAGCCAAGAAAATACACTCTGATTTTCATGATAATTTAAGAAAGAAATTAATATGTTATTAATGACATTTAGGAATCAATATCACATCAAAATGATACATGATGCGATTGGTATGAGTCAAAGTGTGTGTTTCCAGTTTAAAATGACAATTTAGAAAAAAATAAAAGTGTTGTGATCAAAATTGATCAAATGAATTTATATTATTTTAATACTTTAGGAAAATGTTCCATAATTCATTTGAGTAATCTAGGAATAATCCTCACCTAAATATAATTCATGGTGTGACTGATATGACTCTAAGTGCATTTATTTATTTAAAATTGACGTTAGTTTTTCTAAAAATGACAAATAACCAACTCCAAACTGAAAAAATGCATTTCTATTGTTTTGAACCTTTAAGAAAAAACCATAAGTAATTTAATGTGTAGGAAGAAACCTTAATTAGATCTGATACATGGTCTTCCCGATATAGATCCATGTGTATCTTTTTTATTTAAAATAGACATCTATTTTAGTAAAATGGTCAACTCAACTACTCAAAACCAAGAAAATACATTCATATTGTTTTTATAATTTAAAAAAATGATCTATAATTCATTTTTTATATTTAGTAATCATCCCAGCACAATTATGAATTATTGTTTTCCTTGGATGTCCACAAACATGTTTTATAATTTTAAAACATGAAAACATGTGTGGAATAGTAAAAACCATAACAAAAGACCTTAGATAGATGTGAAATCACAGGAAAATCACTGCTGATTATTTTTGACATTTACAGGTAGAAAAAACTCAATCAAACATGTGATATTGATGGAATTACTTAGTAAACATTTCCTAAAGTTACAGAAGTCATTGAAGATAAGTATCGGGGGTTCATAACCTTTTTTTCAGATTTCCAAAAAATTAGAGGACCTATATTGATGATTTAATTGTCAAATGTAGGAACTATTGACATGTCATATTAACAAATGATTTTCTCAGGATGGCCATAAACACGTTTTATTGTTTAAAACACTAAATTTTTTTTAGAATGGTAAAAACCATAAAAAATGACCTAAGATTGATGTGAAATCACAGTGAAACCACATATGAGTTGGTTTTTATGTGTACACATAGACAACATGTCAATATGACTTGTAGTTCAGTCAGAATTACTCTATAAACACTTATTAAAGGTATAAAAGCCATTAAAAACAAGTTTTGGGGTGTAAAAACTAAGAAACTGATGTTGGATTGCCCTGAAATTAGGGAAAAAATACTATATATTTAATTTTAAAATTTATGAGCTAAAGGAACATCATTTTGAATTATAGTTTTCCTTTTATGCTTATAAACACATTTTTATTGTTTTAAGATTCTAAATCATGGGTGGAATGTTCAAAACAATAAAAAATAACCTGATATTAATGATAAATCATTGGAAATTCACTATTGAGTTGTTTTTAAAATATTGTACATGTTGTGATATTAATTTTTTTAAAATTTGTTAATTAAGTCTATTTTAAGAACACTACACATAACTTTAAAAATAAATTATAATATTTACTTATCCATTTTCAGTTTCAAGTGTTGAATCTTATCATAAATCTGTATGTTTATGTTTTAAAGTGTTTTAATTATATATTATTTTTTATGTTAAAATTTATTTTGTTTGATTAAAAAATAAAAAAATTATCTTTTTAGAATTATGAATATATTTTATTTATTTTCTCTTTCTCATTTCATTTATTAAATATTTTGGATTTCATTGTTTCTAGAAGATGTTTGTAGTAGTTAGGTGGTTAACCATTCTGATCAATGAAATTCTTCTAGTTTTCTACTATAATTATTATTTATTATGTTTTGTTTTAATTTTTTTTCTCTTTTTTGTTACATTTGATGAGATGATGTGTAGGCAGAAAGATGCAGTGGATGTCATGATGTGGATGCATATTAGTCATCAGTTCTTGATGAGAATATTTTATATCTATATATTGATTATAGAAGTATTGGTACATATGTACTAGATGACTGAGACAGAGGTTATTTTTATTGGGGTTTTTTGTATATATGACTATGGATGTATGATGTATATATGAACTAATTTTTATTAAATAATTTAAAAAATCTGATTTAGTGGAGGATTTTTTTAACTTCCACTAAATAAATTAAATAAAATCTGTTTTAGTAGTGGATAAAATTTACCTCCTCTAAAACAATCCCCCCACCCCTAATATGTTCAATTATGGTTAGTTTCATTTTGTTCATATTTTCACTGGATATTTTTTTAAATAAAATAACCACCTCTAAATAAAAATGAAACTGCCACTAATTTTTCCCAAAAATACAAATAATAAAACCACTATAAAATGAAAAAACCACTAATAAAAGTCCAGAGATCATGAAATATGTGGCGGTTTTATCAACGTATGTAATATTATAAGGTGGTGGCTTAAACCACCGTAAGTGTACAGAAAACCAACCACTAATTATCTTTTTTATATTATAGGTATTAGGAAAATGCCTGATTCTTATAGGATACCACATACCTTAGTATCATCTAAAAAATATTGTGTCCCCAATGGATACATGAGGGTATGCCACACTAGTAATAGTCAAAAAATTGACCTTGAACTATATTTGTAATCGGGGTCTCACTATGTCATTGTGTTCACCCAACTGAAGTTCATTCTAAATTAAATCAAGGATCACTCCTCGAGGTGTTAAAATCATGGATAACATCATTAATGGTAATTGACCCAAACATATGTTATTTAGGGATCTATATAGGCACATGTTTCTATCACGACCATCGACTCTCTGTAGGGTCCACGATATATCATTTAGTTGAGTAAACAATTTAATTAATTACGAAACATGGAGTTTTGTTTATCCTAGTCCATTAATTTGATTTTCTAATTCAACACCCTTAAGGTTATAAACACATATCACATTTAATAAAAACTAAATTAAAATTATACCATAGGGTGAGTACATTGGACCACCTACTATATTTAGAAGGATTTTCGTTTTTTCACCATTCAACAACCTGCTGCCTTGCCTCACCCAAGCTCTCCTTGTCTCAACTGGTCACCAACTATATTCTCAGTAACCAACACAAATCTAAGTTTCACACATGATTAGTTATGTTCATTTATAATTAATCAATCCATTTTAAAAAAATAGTCCTAATACACAATTTCTCATTGAATGTTTTGATCACATCGAAACCACATCCAACAGAAACCAAAGGGTATGTCTCATGTTCTGGTCCTACACAAAAAAAAACAAAAAAAATACAAATTAAATTAGAAATTAAATTTAATTTAAATGGAATACCATTTTAAAATTTACATGGTGATTCCCCTTTAATGAACAAAAAACAATAGTTAGAAAATATAATCTTGTGATGTCCTCTTATTATAAAGAAAAAAGCCCCTTGAGAAGCAGGTGATTCAACAGTTATCTAGTTTAATCCTCAATGAAACCTATATGGAGAAGATAAAATTAAATCATAATGAGGAGAAGATAAATAAGGTCCAATAGTGTCAAATAGATACCAGATTTGTTTTTATTTAAGCCCTATTAAACCCACCCTTGATGGGGTTTGAAGATGATATAAATGGGAGGGAGACCACTAGTCATGCAACAAAGACATAGGGGAGAGGGACTACCTTGTAATAACTAATGGGTAAGAATCAACATTTCACTATCCTAAAGGTCCATTGGATAGTCGGTTCTAGGAAACCATCTAGTAGGTAGGCTCAACATACTAGCCAGTCCCTTGGCTATTTAGTAGCCAACTAGATGTTGATGGCCACATCCACCCTACAGCCAAGTGACCCAAGCTCCCTACAACACTCTTCTAAGAATCCCCAACACCAATTAGTCCTCAAACCCCATCCAAAAAACCACGTTATAGGTTCTAAAACTCTCATAATTCAATTTTTTATACTATATCCAAAACCACCCCATCCACTAATTTGAGAATTTTATATTCCATCTATAATTTCCAACCCATCTGAGCATAGTATCTTAAAATATCCTATCCATAACACAAATTTTCCCTAAGAAGCTTTGGTGTTCATCCATATATATCTTTTGACCTATATTAGTGGTCTATTCTTAGTTAAATTTTTGCATTATAACTAGAATTCTATACATTATTCTAAAAAAACCTTGAAATCAAGGTACTCACTTCACTGAACCAAAATCTAATGCTTGTAACAATTACAAAAATACATAGACATTCTTTCTTCATCCCTTCTACCATTGGATATGATCAAATCATCATATGACTCCTTATCTAGACCATGGTGCAACCCACTAGAATTTCTATCTAGCAGAAACCTATTCTAGTTCATTGGAACCTCTAATATGATATTAATCTATTCAAACTCAAAAAATACATTCCAATTATGTTCCCTATGTTGTTTCTATCCAACCATAGTTGAACAAATGTGAAACCACAAGTTCAACATTGGTGCCTCTATTCACTCTCCAATTATTCAGTAAATGGATGATTCTCCCTCATTTAAGAATAACACATGAAAATAAAATTTTCCATTAAAATCCCCATAAAAACCTAAAAAATACATGTTATGTCTAAACAATGCACCTGTTCTGGTTTTTGGCTCACCAAATTATCTCATGTAAAAACACTGTTCAAAGCACCCCATATTCAAACCATCATGAAAGCACTCGGCCCTAACATTGTAGGATCGAAATAACGATGTAGATTCTCAATATACAATAGGGGGATGAATTTTACACTTTAAAAATTTCCTTAGACAAGGAAAAAATCTAAGTTTAACAAAGTTAAACTAAGAAAATTCACAACACCTCTAACACCAACTGGAAAATTGGAACTAAAGTTTACAATATGAGATTCTACCGTGAATCATATAGAATCTAAACTTATCAGAGTACAAGTGTTAGGAAATATAAGAAGGTTATACTTTCCTTACAATACAATATGCAGCGGAAAAAAACAATTAGTACAACTATATGTAACAAACAATAACTCTTTTAACCCAAAGAGAAGGGTATCCAACAACCTTGGATAAAAGTCCCTTGATTTATACATTCAAGAAAGTATGTCTTACCCACACCAGGGTAAGCCCTTGATACGAAGATTGGTGTCTCTATCTTGCTATCCCTGCAATCCCTCAACTTCAAGGTAGTTAGAACCTCTATCTTCCTCAGCAAGGAAGTCCTCGAACTTGAAGGCAGTCGGCACCTCTGTCTTTCTATCCCTGAAAGCCCTCGAATGTAATCACCAACATTCGAAGTCGTACGAAGCAATATAAACGAGCGGTTCAGTATGCACAAAGCATGAAAAGATTCTATCTCTAGAAATCACCTTAACAGCATGTGGTGTCTAGATCGATCAACTTGTTTTCTATCCTTGATCATCCTAAGCTCTTTCAAATGATCTACTATTTATAGGCTTGGTCGGGCCTCTCTCCAACAGTCATATTTTCCTTAAATTGGGAGGGACCTGTACACATGTAACTCAACCAACAGTTAGTTTAAAATAGAATAGACGACATTGTTTTGTAAAAAACCACGTATAACTGGATGCATGACATCGTTTTGTAATGGAGAATATGTAAGTAAAATATATACAAAAATTCCGGAGTGTAAGCAAATTTAAAGTTTGGAGTCTAACCAAAATAAAATTCAGAGTCTATGTTAAGAAATGTTCGGATTCTGTTTTATAGGAATTCGGAACCGGAAATCTGTAGAAGTTCAGTTTCTGAATTTCTAAGGAAATTCAGAGTCTGGTTTCACCAGGGTTTGGAATCTAAACTTGCAGAGTTCAATGTCGAACTGGTAAAAGTTCAGAGTAAAACTACATAATAGTTCAGATTCGAACTACTTAGGAGTTCAGAGTCGAACTACTTAGGAGTTCAGAGTCGAACTTCATAAGAGTTCGGAGTCGAACTACTTAAGAGTTTGGAGTCGAACATCATAAGAGTTCGGAGTCGAACTACATAAGATTTTGGAGTCAAACTTCATTAGAGTTTGGAGTCAAACTACTTAAGAGTTCGGAGTCAAACTACTTAAGAGTTCGGATCCATAATTTGGAGTGGAACTTCATTATAGTTCATATCCAGAATTCGGATCCTAGAAATAGAATACTCCAATACTTATCATTATATGATTCCAAGATTTTGGTTAAGAATATAGTTTTTGTACTTAAGAAAAATATTTCTTGTATAAGAAAATCTAGGTTAAGGTAAATTTCCTTATCGAAGTAAATTTTCCTTATGGAGGTAATCTTTATATTTGCTTAAGTATAAGGTGTTTGTGATTTTCAAAATAAGAAGGAATGAAAAAGTCATAAGGAAAAACTTATTGACTCAACAATCTCCCCCTTTTTGGAAATCAAAAACATCCTTACGAAAAATAATAAACGGTCTTTGAAAAAAAATTCATTAGACTTTGAAATTAAAACTTATCTCCCTTTGTTCACAAATGAAAGTGAATACAACTAACTCCCCCTTAGTCATTGACACACTAAGGATTGTATTCTGAATTTCTAGAGTGGAGTTTTCATTATTGTAGGAATGAAAAACTTCGTAGTCAGAAACTCCCCCTTTCTTTAAGAATATTTCACTTAGAAATTTGTATTTCTCCTCCTTAGAAGTAGTTATTTTTCCTTCTCCCCCTTTGTTATTTTCAAAAGGAATTGAAGGGAATGGAAAATAAAATATGGTACCTGAAACATTAGTATATAACAAATTACATCCAACCAAATAAAATTTCATTAGATTTGGGAAAATTTTACAATGAAAGACAATTACAACAAAATAATCAGAGTGAGTTCATTTGTCTTCCATCTCCTTCGGGATGAGCTTCTTTAATAAGGATTTGAGTTTCTTCAAGTCTCTTTGATCTTCCATAGCTTGCCTCTCCATTCCAGAAATTTTTATTACAAAATTCTCTATTCCAGAAGTTTTCATTCTGAGAATTTTAATCCTAAAAATTTCAGTTCCAGAAATTTCCATTCCGGAAATTTTAGTTTGAGAAATTTCCATTCCGAAAACATCAGTTCATAAAAGTTTGAAAAACTAACTACGAAAATTTTAGTTACACTATGTTTGAAAAACAGATTACAAAAATTTTAGTAACACTAACAATCAAATGTAATCCCCCTATGAAAAGGAGTTTATTACTGTTAGGAGAATTGTTCAACAAGAAGTTAATAAAGAATGATTACCTTACGGTTATCATTCATTACTTTTGTTTAATGTATTCAAATATATTGGAGGGTAATGATTTTGTGAAAATATCAGCAAGTTGATCTTGTGTTTCGATAAACTGAAGAATGATATCTCTTTTAAGTGTGTGATCTCTAAGAAAGTGATGCCTAATGTCTATGTGTATTGCACAAGAGTGATATGGAGGGTTCTTACTTAGGTCAATGGAACTTGTGTTATCACAAAAAAATTGAGTCTTAGTAAAACTGAGGGCATAATCTATGTGTGTGTGTTGCATCCACAACACTTGAGCACAACAACTTCCAGCTGCTACATATTCCGCTTCAGTAGTGGAAAGTTCTATAGAATGTTGCTTCTTACAGGACCAAGAAACTAATGAATCTCCTAAGAAATGACAAGTTCTGGATGAACGTTTTCTATCCATTCTACATCCACCAAAGTCAGCATCTGAAAAGCTTTTTAAAACAAAATAATTTCCAGAAGTATAAAATAATCCTAGATCTATGGTTCCCTTTAGGTAGTGAAAAATTCTTTTTACTGCCTTTAAGTGAGATTCCTTAGGATTGGATTGATATCTTGCACATAAGAATAATGATAACATTAACTCTGGTCGACTAGATGTTATGTAAAGTAAACTTCTTATCATACCTCTAAAAGATGTTTGATCTACTGGTTTCCCAGCTTCATCAAGATCTAAGGAGGTTGAGGTACCGATGGGAGTACTTATACTCTTAGTGTTGTTATAACCATACTTTTTGAGAAGATATTTAATATACTTATGTTGAGATATATAGGTTCCTTCTGGTCTTTGAGAAATTTGAAAACCAAGGAAAAACGTTAACTCACCCATCATACTCATTTCAAACTCAGATTTCATTAGACTTGCAAAATAACCAGTTAAAGATTGCTGAGTTGAACCAAATATAATGTCATCAATATAAATTTGAACAATCAAAACATTTTTCTTATCTTTATTTATAAAAAGGGTTGGATCTGCATTTCACTTAACATAGTTATTTTGAAGAAAAAATCATGTGAGTCTATTATACCAGGCTCGTGGGGATTGTTTAAGACCATACAAAGCTTTGGTAAGTCTAAAAACATGATCAGGATGTTTTGTATCTTCAAATCCAGGAGGTTGTTCAACAAAAACATCCTCCTAAACATAACTGTCAAGAAAATCACATTTCACATCCATTTGAAAAAGTTTAAAATTGACGAATTCTGCAAAGGAAAGTAGAATACGAATAGATTTAAGTCTAGCTACTGGAGCATAGGTTTCTTCATAGTCTATTCCCTCTTGCTGGTTATAGCCTTTAGAAACTAGTCTAGCGTTATTTCTTACAATGACTCCATTTTCATCACACTTGTTTTTGAAGACCCATTTTACTCCAATGACAGATGTTTCCTTAGGTATTTCAACCAATTTCTAGACTTTATTCCTTTCAAATTCATTTAGTTCATCTTGCATGGCCTTGATCCAATCATCATTACCTAAATCTTCATCAGTTCTTTTTGGTTCTAACTAGGAATGAAATGCTAGATGTTCTACATCATTTCTTAAAGAACTCCTAGTCCTTACAGGTTTATTTACATCACCAATGATGTTATCACTGGGATGTTTCTTAAGAAACACCTTATTTGGTTTTTGTAAAGCCTGTTCATCAATATAGGGTAGAAAGTATTATAGGGTAAATGTTTTAGGAGTATCTTCTTGAACATTTTCATTATCAGAAGGATCTTCTATCAAAGGTTGACAATCAGTTTTTGAAAACACATCCAAGGATGTAGGTTTGGATGGTTTAAAGATAAAAGGATCAGACTCATCAAATTTTACATGCACTGTTTCTTCAATGGTACAAGTATTTTTATTGAAAACTCTATATGCCTTAAAAGTTGTGGAGTAGCCTAAGAAAATTCTTTCATCAGATTTTGGTGCAAATTTATGTAAATTATCTTTAATATTCATAATGAATACTTTGCAACCGAAAACCTTGAAGTAGGAAAGTCTTGGTTTTCTACCATTCCATAACTCATATGGCATTTTATTAAAAAAATGTCTAATCAAAACTCGATTTATAGTATAACAAGGAGCACTTACAGCCTCATCCCGGAAATGTCTAGCTATAGAATATTCACTCAACATGGTTCTAGTTATCTCTTGAAGAATTCTATTTCTTCTTCTAACTACACCATTTTGTTGAGGAGTTCTAGGTGCTGAAAATTGTGAGTAATACCTTTTCTACTACAAAAAGTTTCAAAATCAGAATTTTGAAATCCTCCTCCATGATCACTATGAATAGTTTTCAGTGGAATATTTTTCTCATTTTTAACTTGTGCTCTAAAACTTTTTAAATAAGAAAAATCTTCAGACTTCTTTGCTAGAAAATAGACCCAAGTAAATCGGGTGTAATCATCAACTAGAACAAACACAAATTATTTGCCTCCAATACATCCAGTTTGTTTTGGAACAAAAGGATCCATGTGCACCAACTGTAATTCATCAATCGTTGAGAATTCACCGATTAATTTAAAACTAGATTTATGTTTCTTTCCATATTTACAAGGATCACAAACTTTAGAAGAATCAAATATAAGCTCCAGTAGATCCTTAACTAGTCTCTTCATATAATGTTTACATAAGTTTATAAGGTTAGAGTAACCTAGTCTTCTATGTCATTACTAGGAATGATCTTCCATTGCACTTAGCCAAGTTAAATCTTGGCTTCTATGGTCCTCTATGTTTAATGTGTAAACATTCTCTTGCCTATTGGTTGAGAGAATAAATTCTTCCTTGGAATTTTGAACTAAGAACTTATCATTCCTAAAATTCACAAGGTATCCTTCATCACATAACTGAATTATACTAATGAGGTTGTGCTTAAGACCCATAACAAATAAAAAATTTGAAATCAATGTTTTATTAAGAAGAACAATATTACCAATACCAACAATTTCTCCCTGATCATTATCTCCGAAAGTTACCTTTCCACCTTTCATTTTGATAATCTTTTCAAAATAACTTTTGTTACCAGTCATGTGCTTGGAACATCCACTATCCATGTACCACGTATTGTTGTTGGTACTTCCTCTATCTTACTGAAATCAATCAAAGAATTAGACTTTCGGAATCCAAACTTGTTTGGATCCGAGATTTCCAGACAACAAAATTTTAGTAACCCACACTTTCTTAAAAAAAATAGGCTTTATGAAAACCTAAAGATTGGGTTTTATTTAAAGAACAATTCTTTGCCTAGTGACCCCCACATTGACACTTGGTACAAAATGGGGCACTTTGTGGAACAAAGTAGTTGTTACTAAAAGTTTGTTTTTCATGGGTATAACCAAATCCAGATTTATTTCTTAAAGGTTGTTTTTCTGAATACATTTTATCAAAAAAAAATTACCATGGGTAAAGTTTGATAAACACTTATTTAGGGAAAAAATTTCAGACTTGAGTTTTATAACCATGTTTTTATCTTCAAAATCATTATATTTAGAACTAGAGATAGACTCAAAAACACTTTTCTTAGAAATTACATTTTCTAACTCTTTAGAAAGTTTGTTCTTCTAAGAACTTACTTCCTCAGGATTTTTTGAAATATATATAAAATCAGCATTTTTTTATGAAGATCTTTAGAAATATCTGATATTTATTTTTTAAGAATATAATTCCTAGAGTTTTCCTTATCAAGTTTTTTATTGAGTTTAGAATTCTCAATTTCAAGAAGTTCAGAAAACCTAGAGACCTCTTCATAGGTAGGTAAATTATTTTCTTCATCAGAAGAGGATTCTTCATCAGAAGAGTTATAATATTCTCTATCAATAGAATTTAAAGAAACATTGGTCAATGATTCAGAATTTCATACGTTATCCATAAAACAATGATTGTTAATGGGTAATCTGGGTATAAGACCAAGATTCTTCTGTCCTGAAGATTCATAATCAGAAGATTCATCTGAAGAGTCATCACCACTGACACTCCAGTTGTCATTTTCTTTCAGAACTTTCTTAGCTTTGGTTTTGTAATACTTCCTTCTGTTCCTGTCAGAATGCCTTTCTTTCTATTCTTTCTTTTTGAGCAAAGGGCAACCTGGTCTAAAATGTCCAGCTCTCTTGCATTCATAACAAGTAACTTCTCCTTCTTTCCTATCTTTCATTTACTTTTTCTTATACTTGGATTGGAAATTTCTCTGGCCAGCTATCTTGTTCATTCTTCGAGCAAGATTCGCTAATTCATTTTATGAGATTTCACTTTCACTATATTCTGATTGAATAACAACTTTCTTAGACTTGGATATAGTTACTCTCTCAGGAGTCTTAGCTTTAATATGATTTGATGTTTTTGTAAAAGCAACAGTACCATTTCCATTCTTCTTCTTGATGTTGTCAGCATCTCTCTTCATTCTTTTTTCATGTTGGAGAAGTGTTCCAAATAGATCATCTAACGATATTTGAGTGACCTTCCTATTCTCATCAATAGTTGTTCTATTGGATTCCCACTCATTTGGCATAATATCAATTATCTTATCCACAAGAGCTTCATCATCCAGACCTTTCTCTTCCATAGACTGAAGACTGTTCACTATAGTCATAAATCTCTGTTGCACTTTACATATTGGTTCTCCATAAGGAAAATTGAATCCATGGTATTCATCCCTAAGCATAGCTCTCCTAGTTTCAATCACTTTAGAAGTACCAAAGTGTGTAACTTCTAACTTCTTCTAGATACAATTAGCTGCTTCACAAGAAGAAATTTGGCTATATATATTTCTAGTCATTGAACATAGTAAAGTATTGTGTACCTTATAATTGAGTTGATACTCTTGCTTTTCCTGGTTAGTGAAAGTTCTAACTTCTTTATCATGAATTTTATAATCACCAGTAAGCATAACTAAATTATCTACTCCAGTATTGATAAAAAAAGTCTTCATTCGATCTCTCCAGTACTCATAGTCATTACCATAAAAAATTGGTGTTCTTGTAGGATTTATATTGCCAATAGAACCAGCATTGATTCCTGCCATTCTTAAAATAATCTTTGGCACACAATCCTGTTAGTAACAAGAGTTCGTAACCACAAAGTTTGCAATGATAATTCGGAATGATAATTCGGAATGATAAAAAAACATTCTAAGCAAGTATGAAGAACAATGAAAAAGTGAGCAAGAAAAACATATATGTGAGTATTAGTATTTCAGAGACCTCCTCTGATACCAATTTTAGGATCGAAATAACGATGTAGATTCTCCATATACAAGCGGGGGGTGAATTGTACACTTTAAAAAATTCAATAGACAATAAAAAAATACAAGTTTAACAAAGTTAAACTAAGAAAATTCACAACACCTTTAACACCAACTGGAAAATTGGAACTAAAGTTTACAATATGAGATTCTACCTTATAGCATATAGAATCTAAACTTATCAGAGTACATGTGTAAGGAAATATAATAAGGTTATACTTTCCTTACAATAAAATCTGCAGTGGAAACAAAAAATTAGTACAGCTATATGTAACAAACAATAACTCTTGTAACCCAAAGAGAAAGGTATCCAACAACCTTGGATAAAAGTCCCTTGATTTATACTTTCAAGAAAGTATGTATTACCCATATCAGAGTAAGCCCTCGATACGAAGATCGGTGTCCCTGTCTTGTTATCCCCGCAAGCCCTCAACTTCAAGGTAGTTGGAACCTCTATCTTCCTCAGCAAGGAAGTCCTTGAACTTCAAGGTAGTCGGCACCACTGTCTTCTTATCCCTGGAAGCCCTCAAATGTAATCACCAACATTCTGAGTCGCACGAAGCAATCTGAATGAGCGGTTCAGTACGCACAAAGCATGAAAAGCTTCTCTCTCTAGAAATCACCTTTACAGCATGTGGTCTCTAGATCGATCAACTTGTTTTCTATCCTTGATCATCCTGAGCTCTTTCAAAAGAGCTCTTATTTATAGGCTCGGTCAGCCCCATCTCCAACGGTCATATTTTCCTTAAAATTCGGAGGGACATGTACACGTGTAACTCAACCAACGATTAGTTTGAAACAGAATAGACGACATCGTTTTGAAAAAAAACAAGTATAACTAAATGCACGACATCGTTTTGTAATGGATCATATGTAAGTAAAAGCTATACAAAAATTCCGGAGTGTAAGAAAATTAAAAGTTTAGAGTCTAACCAAAATGAAATTCAGAGTCTATGTTAAGAAATGTTCGGATTCTTTTTTATAGGAATTCGGAACCTGAAATCTGTAGAAGTCCGGAGTCTAAATTTCTAAAGAAATTCAGAGTCTGGTTTCACCAGGGTTCGGAATCTAAACTTGCAGAGTTCAAAGTCGAACTGGTAAAAGTTCGGAGTCGAACTACATAAGAGTTCGGAGTCAAACTATTTAAGAGTTCGGAGTAGAACTTCATAAGAGTTCGGAGTCGAACTACTTAAGATTTTGGAGTCGAACTTCATAAGAGTTTAGAGTCGAACTACTTAAGAGTTTGAAGTCGAACTTCATAAGAGTTCAGAGTCGAACTACTTAAGAGTTTGAAGTCGAACTACTTAAGAGTTCAGATCCATAATTTGGAGTGGAACTTCATTATAGTTCACATTCAAAATTCAATTCCTAGAAACAAAATACTCCAATACTTATCATTATATGATTCCAATATTTTGGTTATGAATCCGGTTTTTGTACTTAAAAAAAATATTTCTATGTATATGAAAATCTAGGTTAAGGTAAATTTCCTTAAAGAAGTAAATTTTCCTTATGTAGGTAAACTTTATATTTTCTTAAGTATATGGTGTTTGTGATTTTCAAAACAAGAAGGAATGAAAAAGTCATAAGGAAAACATTATTGACTCAACAAACATTAGACATGTTACCAAACAACCTAAACAATATACTTTTAAACCCCAAGTAATCCTAATATCATCCAAGCACACAAAATAATTTATATACATTGAATTCAATGTGATTTCCTAGTTAAATTTTTATTCAACCAAACCAATCATAATGCCCTGCATTGAGCTTAATTATTTTCTATATTGACCACATTTGGTCCATCTAAAAATTACCCAGATCCCAAATATAGTGCTTGTAATCCTTCTATCATCATATCATGACTCACATTCAACATTCTATAAAGAATATAGATCAAATTAGATCCATTTTCACACTAGCCTCCAACACACCATGGAGATAAACCAATGATCTGTCTCACACATCCATGATTCCTCTCTCATGAGGGTTGTATCAACCCAACTGTAATCTCATTACCCACCATAGGAGTGAACTTGTATTCACAATACTATTTCAAAACCATGACTATCACAACTGATACTCTATCCATCCCTGCATGCAATGTTTTGACGGGGTTGAAACTTCTCGTACTTGATCTCCACCAAAAACTAAAACACCATTTATTCCTGACATCAACAAATTAATACAGATGTCTTTAGAAATATTTTAACCATAATAAGGGACTCATCCTCTAAAGTTCTATGGTGTAATCCCTACTATATGGTGTCCCTTATATCGCTCCTCGGGTTCATTCTCAGTAGGTTCAAAAAACACATGCATGTTTCTCCTCCTGATCCATTCACTTTTCACCCTTGGTAACTCTTTCCTTTCATAGCTCTTGGATGTACCGTGTAACTACACTTGATTAATTACCAATTTATTATCATCCATAGAGGGATATTTCAAAAAAGTCACCTAATATTTGGGTCGTCCATCCCATAAGTGTCACATTAGAACCCCTAGATCCTCTTCTCAAACCCTTCCTCTCACTATTTTACAAGTTAAGTTGGTATTTCATGATCACAGAGTATAAAATTACCTTACAACATAGAGGATGTACAGTCATGTAACACCCAATCCATTATCTCACTCGCACTCCCATGAGTGATACATCACAAATCATAGGATGACTTTGGTCTATGGCACATCAATGTCATCCTTCCAGGATCCTACTTGGAAATACTCTCTAAAATCAATCACTCGTCATATTCCAATTTCTACCACACAGCCACCCACCAACCGATGTTATCCTATAACAAAGGAAACTACCCATTTTTTACCCATGAATCTAAGTTCATTGAATGTCAATAGGGTCAGTTACTCAAGAGTTTTTTTCCTATGAGTTCAATCCTGAAACCAAAGGAATCATAACTCAAGGTACTAAAAAAATCCTAACTCAAGGTGCTTTCCATGAAAGAGAAAACATTGAATCATATTTATTACAATACAACTCTGACATTTCTTTATGTGAATTATCTCATAGCCCAAAGTGCATACCCACACTCCCAATCTCTGATGGAATCATTAAACCTCAACCATAACCTATCATGGGTTACCCTCAATAACCACAAGGATTTGACTCACTAACCATATAGTCATGAATCAAGGTCATTGGGCCTCCAACCTATCCTAGCTAGTCAGGTCTGACGTTATGTCCAAAAGGTATAACCACTTATCCCAAAGCCAAAAATCATAGATGGTGATATTTCATGGGGCGTCATCCATGCTCTGATCTCAGCCCATGGAAATAAATGTGATTAAACATCCACTCTAGGGTCTCATATAAATAAAATTTCCGGCATAACATACCAAACCATCCACACCCATAGTCACTAATTCTCACTAAGAATCCACTCATGGACTACTCCCTAGAGAGTCATAGCTCATTGGTCACCACATTCTCTACCAACAACATCATCCTTGAAATACCATACTCAACAGTCATAGTAACATGGTTTTTTATATAAAATACCATTAAAATATATAATGAAAAACATCATATAGGTTGTTACTATAACACAATGTATCTAAACATGACTACTAAAAACCATAAGGGGTTTCCAAAAAGGCATCAAATTCATCCATTAACCTACTAGGGTCACTAAACCTCTTGTTCACATGGTTTTATCCCTTTATCATTGTCAAAAAACATCTCACCATAGATCCAAAAGACCTATCATCCAAATAAATACATTATTAGGTCATCCCAATTAAGTATAATTCTAGTAATTACTTATATGATAAATCATTGTATGATAAATTTCACACACATTGAATATTTGATCCTCTCATTAGAGATAATAATCACACTATCAAGCCCCTACATATAATGTGAATACCTATGTGTATGTTGTGGTGCATGATATTTTTATTTCCACTGAAAGACAGGAGTTCAAAGTCCATGAACCATAAATTATAAATCTCAAATATCATGTGCATCATTATAGGTCAAAATCACAATAATCATAATAGAAAAAACTGAGAACAACAATCCCATACCCATGGTAACCAAGTCATAAACATAAAAATGTGCTTGTCACACATCAGTCTATGTTCCATCACAAGATCTAACACATTCCTATGTCTCAAGTCTACCAAGTCCCAAAACTATAAAAAATCAAACTCTAATACCACTTTTTAACATCCTGACCAATATCACTCTATGAAAAGTAACTGAACAAGACACTCATGTCACCTCATGTGTGCCTCCATGAATTATAGAGGGTACCAATGAGTAGTGGGGGTGTCAATAGGTACCTTGGGGATGATATACTCTTTTATAAAAGTGTTAAATCATAAATTAATAACCAAAAGTCAACTATGAAAGAAAATAATCATAGTTCACATGAATAAATAAATATCTATAAATAAAACATGAAATATAGTAATGTCCCAGACAATAATTTTATACATATTACTGACCACCTACTAAGACTATTTCATATAGAAGAAAAAATAAAATTATAATAGAAACCTGAATTTACTACCAACCCATTAATTACCTTATCCTTGTCACGTTCTATCATCCTAGATATCTTACTCGGCCATTCAAAACATGATATCTAACCTAATTCTAATTTATACCTATAATAACCACATGATAATTGTTCTGGTACTCATTTGAAATGGATATATAAGTAGGGTGTGAGTATAAAACTTATTAAGGAACAAACAATATGGTCTTTTACTAACTAGTATATGAAGTGATATGTTCATGTGGAATGATCAATACAAATAAATTAACTATTGAAAAATAAATAAAATAAACCATCCACGCCTACTTCGACACGATGAAGAAATGCATCAGATCACACCACATTGATTGTTCCAACCCATTCACCAAACCATACTATTTTCAATCCTTTGGTATCTGACCCCGATTGACCATCCCAACTTTGTCCAGCGTCAGTGTGTCTTTGATCATGTCATGGTGACTGTTCCAACCATATAAAACTTGTATCCAAGATTATAGCCTCATTATCTCCCATTAATAGGATCTAACATCTAAAAAGATGTCATAAAAAGTTTAACAACCATATCCAAGGAATATTATACATCTCTCCCAGAGACTATATATTAAAAGGCTCAAATATAATTCTCAGGTACCGTGAGAAGTCACTAACCCATGTTTGTCCTCCAGGTCACCCTGCTAAACAGAAATATCCCAAGCATCATGGGTATCATGATCCATAAAAAGTAACACAATTAAGCTTTAATGGAATGATCCTAAAGATAACCTAGGCATCTCATCAAAATGAAAGTTATTGAAATCCCTAATCCTAAATAGTTGGATTGTAGACATTTTAAACATCTTATAGACTTATGTCCTCCATGGAATCCCGTATAGTCCCAAAATTGTATCCCGATGTCCAGATAATTCTTCATGTATCTCAATTGAAAGATCCCATAGTACACATTGAACATCCAAAATGACGTCAATGTGTCCCAGATATATCACATAATATCATATAAGGCCCAAATCCAAATCCTATATAGTACCTAAGGAATACCCCATACCATGATCACATCATGTCCATAGGCTCAGTCTTATGAAGCATGTTTATTCATCATAGTTTCATCCATAATAAGTACATCAAGGCACAAATAAAATTCAAGTGTTAGGTGAATTCCCAAATCCATAAAAACAATCCACAATCCCATGGGCTTACATGTTTGTTGTGGGTTCTACGGTGACACCTGCTATCATCTCTAACCAATCCATATTCACTTGATTATTGTTAGTCTATCACCATGGAATCCACTAGGCTCCCCTAGGTCTGAATATAGTAAAGGAACCCTCACATTAGTTCGTGATCTCAAACTAGGTATGGGGTCAATAACCAATTCATGGAGGATACTATATACCTTATCATTATCAACAACATAGCATGAACTCATTGACTTCATGAGGGTACACCACACTATGAATAGTAAAAAGGGCCCATGGATCATCTCTATCATCAGGGTCCCACTAGTATTTTAAACTCACCCAAACCATGTTAATTCCAAATTTTATTAAACAGAATCCCCCAAAATGTGCTAGTATCAAGTCTATCCTCCTTAATAGTCATGAACCTAGTCATCAGTGGTATAGGAATCGATCCATAGTGCATGGGCTCATCATTTTCATCGACTCTCTTTTGGGTCTAATGGATCACATTTTGGTGATCAGAAAATTTAATTAATTAAAAACCAAAGATGTATTTTTATCCAAGGTCATTAATTTGAATTTATATGTCACTAACCTTAGGTATGAGACTGTATATCACAATTCATCAAAAATAAGAAAAAATTATACCACAGGGAACATACCTAAACCACCTATAATTTTTATAAGACATTTACATTTTTATAATAATTGGTAACTATATTCTTGGAATCACCCTATCTTTCCTTGGCTAAAGCAATCAACAAAGTCATTCTTAGGCACCTACACCACAAAAAGAAACACACATCTATAATTTTGATCATTTATAATAAATTAATCCATTTTTACCAAATAGGAATAATAAACAACTTCTCCCTAAAAGTCATCATCACACAAAATCCACATTTGATGGCACCCCAAGGTTTAGTCCCGTGTATCTGGTCTTACACATAGAAAAATTTCCAACAAATAACTCCAAATAAATTTGGAATTTTATTTAATTTAAAAGGAACAACCTTGAAAATTTCAAATGGTGGTGAGACTTTGAAAAAAATAATAAAAATGGTAGGTGGACATTATCTCAAGATTTTATCTTCCTACGTAGAATGAAAAAACCATTTGTAATTAGTTGATTCGACCATGATTCAATGTAATCACCAATAAACACCAAGTCACTAAAGATGAAATTTATGAAAATGGGAAGATAACATTAAAGGAGTCCAATGGGGTCAGAGAAATACCCATAATCGATGATTTATTCCCTTTGAAATACCCCATTTAAGGGGCTTATAGAGGATAAGAAGGGGAGGTTACCCCTGACCATGCAAGATAAATAAGGAGGGTGGAGAGAGGATACTACCTTAAAAACATGACCATGTAAAATAATCATTTCCTCCTTTTAAAGGGCCGCATGATATCTAGTATTGGTCTATGGACTAGCAAGGGTGACCAATTGACTAGCCAAGCCCCTAGCTCACCCATAGACAAGCTAGTGGTTGCAGTCCAGCCACCCAAGGCTACCTCTAACACTCCTTTGAGGATCCCTGACATCTATTATTCCTAAACATTCATAAGAATACCCATATATTGTCTCTCAAACTCTTTTAATTTTATTTTGAATCCCAATTCAAAATCCTTCACATCCATTAATTTGAAATATTCAAATTCCTTCTATAATTTCCAACCCCTACGATCATAGGATCTTACTGATGGCCAAAATTATCCATATCTTTTAATTAGATGGATACCCTTGGTTCTTGAATAACATGCACCATAAGAAACAAAATATAATTCTTTAAAAAAATTATTGTCTCTCTTCCTTGAATGAATTTGAGAAATAATCTATTAAATCTTTTCTTATGGTTGAATTTTATGGAATTCGATTATTTATAGAGGACAAAGTATTGTACCTCATGAAATATCTCTTGTTTCTCGATCTATTTGGTGGGAGAATCCCATTTTTGGGGTATAATATTATGGGGTACATCCTTTAAATTATTCAATTAGTCATCTAGGATATGGGATCACCTTGATTATGATAATATTTATTTTTTTGACCTCCTCCATGTCATTGTTGATTAACAGTGAAATCACACTATGATGTACAATATGAATATCAATTTTTTTCTAACATGGATTGGAAAGGGTCATACTTTCAATGGATAAAATATCTGGTTAGATGTACTTTGAACATGATTTATTAAAAAGCATTATATTTTAAGAGGATTTAAGCACAAACCCTCTACATATTCAAGCATAGGAATTAACTCTTTTCATCATGATAGCATAGTTGAAATTTATTTTCCTGATTACTAACTCTGAGTCGCCCTTAACATGTAATATAACCACTGTATATAAAAGACTATATCCAATAATATAATTAGGTCCTGATATTCTACCGCATTACTACTGTATCATTGTAATAGTATAAAGTAGTATAGTGAAACTAATTTGGTAAGAGATATTAGTAAAGTCCTCAAACCCTCTTGGTTATCTTTCAATTTTTCTATGCTTTTCTATTTTGGGATCCTAGAAGTCCCATAAAAGTATAACTCCTATTCTTTGGGACTTTCATGGATAGAAAAGTCTTCTTCATTGAGGATTTACATGTTTAATGGTGACTTTCTAGGATAGGGTGCACAATGGAGAAATTGGATAACTTATTACAATTGATAATTGTTTGAGGCATGAAGTAGATATAAAATTATTACTAGATGACTTCTCACCATGATAGAGACATTATCATATTGGATGACTAATGATATACTTTATCATGTCAGAATTTGATAGATGGTTGACCTTATAGTGATGTAAATAGTTCCACAACTTACGCACTATAACAATTAGTGTGAGTTATTTAGTTATGATGTTAGTGTATTGGTTATACACTTACATCAATTTTCTATTGAGATATTATATATTTTTATCTTTTGTTGAATCATTTTTATGAAATAATGGTGCAAATAAATAACCCCAAGGTCATGATAGGGGATGTGAGGCTCTCCTTATACATGAGGCATCAATATCGGTTCATGTAGAAAATACTAATTTATATTATCAAATGATTTATGAAAATCCTTGTCCAACTCATAGTAAACTCTCTAATTTATCGAATTTATGAAGGGTAGTTATTTTCCAATGAGGTTTTCTATGAAACATAAATTATAAGATTGACATACCTATTTTCCTATCATCAATTAAATTTTTTGAGGATGTGGGATTTTAATTATCACCTTGTTTTTTTTTGAGTTTGAACTCCATATTGTGATGTAGTGCTATAAATTTGAGGGACATTCCCAATTTAAACCTAAAATTAAATTTATGGGGATTTATCTCCAAGTTTTGTAGTGATGATTGCTTGAAAATCATTTCAAAATTATAAAGATGATGAAAACATTATTGATACATAACCACAAAATCATCCACATAGAATTCTATGTTTATCCTTAGAAAGTATTCAAAGATATAGTGCGTGAAACATTTTTATGTAACATAAACAATCTTTAAGAAAAAATGAATTAATTGATAGTATTATACCACATGGGTTTCCCTGAATTTAGTTTCTTATTCATGTAAAGACCCTAACCCCAGTAGCCCTGAGTCAGTGCATTGCTTTATTAGATTATTACTATGAACAATTGTTTACATCCCAAAGGAAAAAATATTTTATTTGTTTTATAAAAATAAATAATAACATAAGTTTACATTACAACTTGAAAGAAAAAAAATTCATAGAAACATCATTGGTAACATCCATAAATTATAGATTATACCTATAGGACATTTATAATATATGCGTTCACATCTGGGGTAAAATAAGACAGAAGAAAGGGGTGAGATAAGATGATCAGTAAGGGTAAAAAATACAATGGAAGCTGTCATAACCATAAATAATAATGCATGATGAATAATTAAAAAATAAAATCCATTAAAACATAAACTTGATCATAATATGGTAGGAATAAAAAACAGATTAAATAATTCTATATAAATAATCAAAGAAGAATAAAACATAACCATGGATATTATTCTGGTTGAATAATCACATGGAATATTAATTAATAGGATCATAATAAGTAAATTAATAATTACATACATCAAAAATATATCATCAAGACCTCATCCAAGAAATCGAGAAATAAATGGTTAAGGTTATGGCCAAATCTATTTCGCTTGCGTCTCATGATACCTACCAATGCATCGAAGAGATATAGTGGACCCCACCCATCACTTACTAAGTACTATTAATTCCTCATATGAATGGGGTTAAAAATAAAAAATATATACATTTCAAATGTAAATAACATTACCAAATTTAAAGACATAATCACTACCATTTGTAGTTTCATGTTGAATGGTATCAAGATAGGACATCCATAGTCAAACTGATCATAAACCATTTTATAAAATATACTAAATGATAATAATAATAGATCAATCTCATAAAATCATATAATTCAGTATAAGTGATTAAATAGATGAAAACAATCAAATAAAATCATCGAGGAATTTTTGAGAGACACACCCCTTTTACTTTGCAAATAATATTTCTTTTAGAAAAATCATTTTTATTTTTCATAATTGTTTGTATAAAACCAGAAATGATTAAATATAGTTTTACCTAAAAAAATTAGTTATTTTAAACAGATAATGGTGTCTTAAAAAAGATTATGGCTTTTTCTTGTAAATGGTTAAAAATTAAAATGCTCCCTTTAAGAAAGCGTGTGTATCGAAAAGAATTTAGAAGGAAACATTGTAAAACATTTATTTCTCATACAATAAAGATGTACTAATATCGAAAAATGATTTTGGAAAAAATAAATTAAATTTAGAATAATTTTATAAAAATAATGAAGAATTAAATATTTTTATTGAGGGAGAAAGGATAACCCGAATGAAAATTGATGTTTGGGAAGAAACCCTTACCTTATGTCCAAAAGTGTTCATCACTTGCACATAATGTCTTATGTTTTAAAATTAGATTTATTAATAAATTCAATAAGAACCTATAAAAATTTAATTGATTTATTATAATATTTTATGTTCATTTATTTCTTTTTTGATGAGTTCTAAGATTCAATTTCATTCCCCAAGAATGTTCTTTTCCTTATTTTAAATGATATGTTTACTTTTACACATGTATGGAAGATCATGTAAAATGGAAATAATTATACAAAACAAAAATTATATGTTATTAATTAACATATAAAATATTTAATGGTATTAAATTTAATTATTATATATATATATAAGTATGATTCATTATATATAACTTTAATAATAATCATTTAGATCATTTTTTGCGGTTTTTTTATCATCATGAACTATTTTTGTTTTATTAATTAATTATATATATATATATATATATATTGGTTCTGTAACATTAAATAAGATATAATACATATATTATAATCTATTTTAACCATAAAAATGGTTTTATTACCATCCTAGAAGGGTTAATTTGAAAATGAAAACACTTCGTCTATAAAGGCAGTAAATCGACACCACTTAGATGATATTTTCATCATTAAAATAAAAGGAAAAAGAGAAGAGACTTGACGGTGGATTTTCCATTGAAATAATAAAATTATAGCTTATAAAATATAATGTAGTTATCATGACACTTTTTGTAGGGGAGGTGATGGAAGGATAAGAAAATAAAATAAATTGAAAATAAAATAAAATAAAAGGAAGAAGATTTTTACCTCTTAAATTCTACTACTTGAGAACCTTCTTAAGGAGACTGGTTTTGGTTTTTTTAGACCAAAGGATCATGGTTATAGTTTAGGGTATTGTAAAGAGTATTGGGAATAAATTTTGTAAGGCTTAAATATTGGAAGGTGTGAGGAAAGGTCATGGTGGGGTGGTATTTATAGTAGAGGTGAGGGGTGTTATTTAAATATTTTTATCATTTGTTTATTATTTTAGCTCTAGACTATGAATATTTTGATCATTATCACCAAATATATTAAATTAATCAATGATATTATGATATTATAGTTCATTCATAAGTGATGACTGAAGGAATAGTTTATTAAACTTATAATATATTTATAGTGTAAATTATAGTATTTTACTATTCACTAATAATTCAAGTATTTTAGAAAAATAAAAAAACCACCGTAACCATTTTTTGACATGTAGAATTCAAAAATAGACATAATTTCATGAAAATAATTTTTAAATATGAGGAATTTAATTTTTAACTAAAATCATCATTTATTCAAAAAAATACCAATTTTAATATTATAACTGATTTTATGACGCATTCAAAAATTGACTAAGATATCATAAAATAATACTATAAGCATACGAAAAATAAATATTAATATATTAATATATTTAATTAAAATATTTTTTAAAATCATTATATTAATTAAAAAAATTGTAATTAAGTATTTATTACTTACAAAAATGCTAACACTTAATTTTTTATTTTTAAAATATTTATTTACCTATTCTAATATATAGATATTTCATATTTGTATTTAAAAGATATGAAAATGTAATTTATAATTTCATAGGTGAGATTACTATTTTATTGGTCTATTCTAATTGACAAGTTACTATTCCATTGGTATAGGTTTCTTAACTTCTAGAAAAACCTCTTATTCCATTCATTCTTCATTTATAATGTTTTTATATTGTGTTCTCTATGTTATTTTATGTGATTTATTGTATATGAAAAAAATTATAACAAGGTAAATTTCATTGATAGAACACTAGGTCCTTACATTCTCCCCTCCTACAAAAATTCCATCCTCAAAATTTCTAGAATGTCACCTCATAAAAGGATTTGGGTATTTCTTCATCATAACATTTCTAATTCCCACATCGCCTCTTAACTTTTATTATTTTCCCAAATTTCCTTAACTAGACATGTCATCTGATTCATCAACACCTACTCTCTAGTGTCCAGAATCATTATAGCCTCTTCTATGTAAGATAAATCATGTTTTAATTATTTTCTCCAAAAGTTAGAACAATTTTTGTGTCTCACATGTACTTACTTCACAAAGAGATGTGAAACACCTCATGAAAATTAGAAAATATATGTTTAATTTCCAAAAAATAATACATAGATCCAATTCTCTCTAGAATTTTGAAAGGTTTGATGTACCTATAACTCGTTTTCCTTTTCTTACCCGACCATATGACACACTTCCGTAGAGATACTTTTAGAAAAACACGCTTGAAACTCTAAATAATTCATCTAATTATCATCATAGATCTTTTATCTACTTTGTACTACTTTGGTATGGGATTGAATAGTATTTAAATTTTAGATTATTTCCTTTATAAGATCGGGGCCTACAATCTTCCTTTCACCAACTTCACCCCAAAAATTTGTTGTATGAAATCTTTTTCCATAAAATTATTCATATGATGCCATTTGAATACATGAATGGAAACTATTATTGTAGGAAAATTTTACCGAAGGAAAATACTGATCCCACATACCTTGAATATCGAGTGAGGATGATCTCAACATGTCTTCTAATGTTTGTATTTTCTTTTCTGACTACCCATCAGTTTGAGGGTGATAAACAATACTCAAATAAATCTTAGTATCCAAATATTTTTAAATAATTTTCAGTAATTTTGATGCAAATCATAGATCATGATCAAACACAATAGAAGAGGTGATGTATGAAGTCTTACAACTTCATTAATATAGATTCATTCAAGGCATTGTAGTGTAAACTCATCTCTTATAGCGAGAAAATGTGCAGATTTGGTATGTCGGTCAAAAATTACCCATATTACATCATTATTTCTTGGATTTTTTTTGGAAATATAGTGACTAAAATAAATAGTAATTTCATCCCATTTTCTATGTAGGAATATTCCAAGGTTTTTTGAATCTTCTAAGATTTTTTCTTTCATCCTTCACTTATTGACATACTAAACATCTTGATACATAATTAGAAATTTCTCCCTTCATATTGTCCCACCAGAATTATTCTTTCAACTGTCTATACATCTTAGTGCTACTAGGGTTTATAGAGAAAATGTAGCTATGGGAATCATCAAATAACACCATTTTTAGCTCGAGTATAGCAGAAACAGAAATCCTTTTCCCAAATTTCATAATTATATCCACATACACGAAGTCTATCAACTTCCTGTATTTCAGAACTATAATTTTCCTTTAAAATTTATCATCATCAAACTAAGAAATTTTAATCATTTATAATAAATATGTATAGGAAAAAAATTTAAAAAGTAATGATGTTTGACCTTCCTTGATTATTCTCATATCCATCTTTGATATATCCATGTGCACATGGTCCTTACCAATCCTCATTTTTTCTGAACTCTATGATCCTTCTTACCCAATGAATATGCTGCATTATTTTCCTTCCATGGGTGGTAGTGTATTGAACAATCATAATACTTTAGTATTTTGAGCCATCTCTTCTTCTTCATATTGAGTTCTTTCTCTGATAAGATATATTTCAAACTCTTGGGATTTGTTTATATCTCACATATTTTACCATAGAGAAAGTGTCTCAATATGTTCATAGAAAATATTATAGCTTATAACTCAATATCATTAGTTTGATAGTTCTATTACTGAGTTTAACTTTTTTTATGGATAGGGAATAACTATATCATTCTGCATAAGGACATACCCAAGTCCTTTCTTTTATATATCACTATAAGTCACATATACACCATTTCATGATGGTAGATTCTACATTAGAGCATTTAATAATATCCTCTTCAATTCTTCAAAACATTCTTCACATTATTTTATCCATACAATCATAACCTTTTTATGAGTAAGCTTGGTTAATGGGTTATCTAATCAGGTAAAATTCTAAATAAAACATCACTAGTATCCATATAAACTAATGAAACTACATAACTCAGTTATTTTCATTAATGTAGGACATTATTGAACCCAATTTATCTTTTTTAGGATCAAATAAGATTATATTTAGATACAATATGGACAAAAAAAGAAACTGTTAGAATCCAAAATTCACACATTCTAAAATTCTCATATAACGCTTTTCCTAAAAGAGACTCCAAAACAACATACAAGTGGTTCTCATAGTCCTCATATATTTTGGAATAGATCAAGATATCTACAATAAATAGCATAAATAACCAATAATAAATTCATTGAAATATCTATTCATTTGATCTATAAAAACGTTGGGTGAATTAGTCAGTCCAAATGAAAATACTGTAAACTCATAATACTGATACATGGTTTGAAATATTATCTTTTGAATATCATCCTTCCTCACACGCAATTTATGACATCTAGATTGATGTTCAATCATCAAAACACATTGATCTATACGAAGTTGATCAAATAAATCATCAATTTAAGGAAAAATATACATATTATTTATTTTAATAGTATTGATCTCTCTATAATCAATGCATAGCCTCATGGATCCATATTTTTTATTGAAAAAGTGAATAGAGGATACCCATGTAAAATTAATAGGGATAATAAATCCCTTATCACTCAATTCCTCTACTTGTTTCTATATCTATATTAATTACATAGTGGTCATTCTATAAGGAGTCTTTGATATTGGTTTTTCAGTAGGAATTAGATCAATAGATAACTTAACTTCCCACTCTAGAAGATGTTCAGGTTAATCCTCTGGAAATACATCAATGTATTCTTACACAATAGGTACATCCTAAATTTTAACATTTATTTCCTCATCCATAAATAATTTTTTTCCTCCTCCCAAATAAGTTTATACAACAGGGATTATATGGTTGGATCAGGATAAGAACTATATGATGAACTTTATTCTATAACAATAAGGTATTCTCTAACATCCTCGCAAATTGGTACTTCCTTCTTCTTTTGATATATTTTTACATCATATTTTGAAATCCAATATATACCTAGGATTAGATCAAAATTAATCATAGTTATTATGAAAAGGTCAGAATATTAATTAAGTTTATGTTTCATAAAGGGGAATGACCGACACATGTTTGTTGTAATGATACTTACCATAGGATTTTTGACTGAAAACCAATTTATTAAATTAAAATTAAGATGTATAGTTTTCTTGGGAAAATATAAAGATATAAAATAATGTGTTGATCCAGAATAAAATAAATCATTAGATAAGTTTGAGGAAATAATTTAAGTACTTATCACCACATCATTAAGAACCACAACCTCTACAGTTGTGATCACATAAGCTTGGCCTTTCTCTTGAGGCCTTTTTTGGGGAAATTTTCCTTGAAAATTAGGAATATCATTTTAATAGTGTCCTGTCTCCCTAAAATTTTATCATTGAACATTTATAGCTTCATTATTTCCCTTATAGTCATAGGCTTGGTGTCCTTTTTCTCCACACTTGTAACAATCCCCTTTTCATTTCAAGAAGGCACTAGGGTGTTTCCTTCCACATGTATCACACATTGTAGAATTCCATTTTTTCCCGTTATCAATTATTTTATCCTCTAACATATTTTTCTATTATTTTCCTTTTATGTCATAAGACATAGAGAATTATTTCTCTCTATTGATGGCACTTGAGACTATAACTTCATATGATGAAAAAATTTGGCAGACCAGTGCCCTTTAAAGGAATGGTTTTAAAACATCAAAGAATTGATAGATAATGCTCCTTAGATTATGTATGTAGTATGAATTATATATGGATAACCTTGTAAATTTATCTTCATACTTCAAAACGTTTTCATCTTCATTTTGTTTCAGACTAAATATTTACCTCTTCACATTTAATCGATGTTTGTGAAGAAAATATTTTTCTAGGAAAATTTATTTAAAATATTTCCATTAAATATTTAAAATTTATGTCTCCTACTTTTTGTTTTGAATCAATGACCACAATTGATCAGCATCACCGGAAAGATGATAAACTTCTATGATAACCTTCTCCCATTCATTACTTCCCAAGGAGCGAAATAAATTCTCAAAGGAACTTATCCACTACTTTACTACAAATGGGTTTGTATTTCCATTGAATGATAGAGTCAGTTTCCACATAAAGTGGCCTAAAATTTATCCTCCATGCTGTATTTAAGGGTGATTCATATGAGTAACATTATTGTTCATAACCTGATTCAATTTTTCCGGTATAGTTATAAGTTTCTCAGAACTAGTCACAACTCCAGTACCAATATCATTATTATGCATATGAGGGAAATCCCTAAATGGGATAAATGATTTGATATAGTTACCATTCCTTCCACTATAAACCATTTATAAATAATAGAATACACAAAATAAGGTTATGAATCATAATGCATAATTTTGAACTGAAAAAACACATAACATAAATTTGAAATTAATACATAGTTAATCTCATAATCATAAACATGGTCTCTTTGGGGAAATATTTACTTTTAAATACTTTATAATGATTTGAATATAAAATTTGAATTATCCCAAGCATATACCCCTGGAGGGTCAAACTAGGGGAGTAGTAAGGCCTGTTATCATGTACCAGGTTACCCATAGTTAGACCCGAGACACCTTGTTAGTGTTTTTACCCCTAGGTACATCTATTCCAAAACCACATCCACTTGCAGTATCTAGATAGGGATGTATTACTAGGAAGAATGATATAATATCTAACTTACCAAAATTATATGATGTTGTTAAATTATTATCCTCAAATTTTATTATCATTTTTTATCTAATCTATGAGTTATAAATCTAGTTTCCAAGGTTTGTACTAAAATACCTCTCATACTAACTGTAAATAACCCAATTCAGTAGGTCAGGGTCAGTTCCTTTATTTATTAAATTTATACTATGAAAAAGTGTTTACATCCCAAAGTAATGATGAATTTAGTAGTTTTGGAAAACCAGATACAAACTTAAGTTTTAAATTACAACTTTAAAGAAAAAACATAAAAGTAACATCATTGGTCACTTCTATACCTCCTATATTATCCCTAAAAATCATTCATAATATACATATTCACATCCAAGGAAAAAATAAAACATATGAAATGGGTGATCTCATATAATCATTAAGGGTAAAAAATACAGTGTAAACTATCACAAACATAAATAATAAGGCATAGATAATAATTAAAAAACATTCCATTAAAACATAAACATGAGTATAATAGGGTAGGAATAAAAAAATGATTAAATAATGTCAAATAAATAATAAAAAGAGGTTAAAACTTCACCATGGATATTATAACAATAAAATAATCACATGTAATATCAATTATTAATATCAAAATGACGGAATACATAATTCTATCCATCATAAATATACCGTCGAGGCCTCAGCCAAATCCATTTCTGTTTTGTCTCATGAGATCTACCGAATCATCAAGGGGCTATAGTGTGTCCCACCCAAAACTTAATAAGTCCACTGATTACCTATTATGAATGGGTTTAATCATAAAACAATACATACACATTAAATGTAAATAACTTTTCGTAATATGTAAACATAATCTCTAATAATTCTGAGTAGTATAGTGAATGTTATTAAGATAGCACATCCATAGTCAAATTAATCATAAAACATTTAATAAAATATAGTATATGATAATCACACAAGATAAATCTAATTAAATCATATAATTAAACATAGGTTTTGAAATAGATTAAAACAATCTAATAAAATCATCTAAGAATTCTTGAGAGAAATACCCATTTTACATTGTAAAGAAGCATTTTTTTGAACAGTCATTTCTATTTGTCATAATTGTTTGTATGAAACCATAAATGAACAAATATAGTTTTACAAGACAAAAGTATTTAGTTTATAAAAATAATGGTGTCTTGAAATAGGTTATGAACGGTACTTTAAAATGGGTAATAAATTGAGACATTCACTTTACTCTAGTATGCGTATCAGAAAGAATTAAGAAGGGAACCTTGTAAAAATTATCTTTCCCATAAAATAAAGATGAAATGATATAGATACATGATTTTGGAAAATATGAACATAATTTATAATAATTATATAAAAATAATAAATATTTAAATTGTTTTATAGAGGGAGAAATCATAATCTGAATGAAAATGGAGGTCACAGAAGAAACCCTTACCATAGGTCCAAAAGTGTTCTGAACTTGCGATTAATGTCATGGACAATGAAATTATATTTATTAATAAGTTAATTAATAACATCTTAAAATTTAATGTTATTTAGTATAATTTTATTAAGTTCTTTTATGTCCTTTTTGATGAGTTATGGGATTCAATTTCATTGTTTGGGAGTGTTCTTTTCCATGGGTTTCATGATCAGTTTACTGATACAGGTATATGGAAGATCATGTAAAATGGAAATAAATCAATATAATTGAAATTATATTTTATTAATTAAAATTAATTATATTTAATGGTCTTATATATTATTATTTTTTAGATATGAGGATGATTCATTAAAAAGAAATTTTTTGATAATTGTTTAGATCATTTTGGTTGTTTTTCGATCGTCGCGAACTAGGTTTGTTTTTTTAATGAATATTATGTATATATATTGGTTATAAAACTTTATATAAGGTTTAATACATATATTATAATCTTTTTTAACCATAAAAATGGTTTTAGGACCAAGAATGAAGGTGTAATTGAAAAAAAATTCACATTGTCCACGAAGGTGGTAAATTGACACCTCTCGAATGATGTTTTCATCATTGAAATAAAAGGAAAATCAAAATTAAAATGATGGAATATTTTCCATTTACATAATAAAATTATGTTATATAAAATTTACTGAGTCTATCATGTCAATTTGGACAAAGTAGATGAGGTAATGATAAAAAAATAAAAGAAATTGAAAAGAAAGAGAATTTTTACCTCTTGAATTCTCCTCCTTCAGAAGATCCCTAAAGGAATTGGTTTTGGTATTTTTTAGAAAAGAACGATCATAGATGTTTGGTAGGGTCTAGGAAAGTGTATAGAATTGAAGTTGTAAAATTATAAAATATTGGAAGGTGTGAGGATAGATGGTGGTGAGGGGTGGTGTTTATAGTGCATGATAGGGTGTTTTTTGAATAACTTATTCATTTGTTTATTATTTTGGCTTAGGACTATGAATAGTTTGAAAATTATCACCAAATATATGTAAATAATAATTTTGTGTTCGATATTATGGTTCTTAAATTAGTGATTAATCGAGGAATAATGTATTTAACTTATAATGTATTTATACCGTAAATTACTGTATTCTATTATTCAACAAAAATTCAAGTATTTTCTAAAAATTAAATAAAATACCCATATATATTTATCAATATGTAGAATTCAAAATTAGACTTCATTTTAATAGAATAATGTTATATATATGATATATTTAATTTTTAATTAAAATCACCATTTATTCAAAAATATACCAATTTTAAAATTATAACTGATTTTATGACATTTTCAAAAATTAATTAAGGTCTCAAAAAATTATCATATTATCATAAGAAAATATAATATTAATATATTAATATATTTTATGAAAGTAAATATTCTTTAAAATAATTATATTAATTATAAAATTGTAATTAAATATTTATTTCATACCAAAATACTGAAACTTAATTTATCATTTTTAAAACATTTATTTACTTATCCCAGGATATAGATATATCAAATTTTTATTTTTATGATACCCAAAAATATTTATTAATTTTATAGGTCTGGTTACTATTATATTGGCTAGTTTACTATTCTTAATGGTCACATTACTAATCAAAAGTTCGTATTAAAATTCCATTGGTATAGGTTCCATAACTTCTATAAATACCCCTTATTTCATATGTTCTTAAATGTTAATGTTTTTATTTTGTTCTCTAAGTGATTTTAGGTGATTTATACTATATGAAATAATTATAAGAATGGAAGTTTCATTGATAGATTTTTGGTTTTTTACAATTCATTCTTAGGGGCTATCCAAATTTGGTTATAACCTGAATAATCATATGTGAAAGAGAGGTACAAGAAGCTATCCAACACACCAATTAGCAGTTATGTGATCAAGATTCACACAACTATAAATCGAACATATACTGAGAGTCTTAAACCAATTGTATGAAAATCCATTCATGTTGGTATCTTATACCAATGGTTTGAATGAACCATTTTTTTAGGTATGGTTTTTCTTCCACCAATCCCTATGGATTGGTCAAACTATTGGTATAGGTTTTTTATTTTGGATACTTATGTCGATGTTTTGGTAAAACTATTGGTATAGGTCACATATACCAATTTTTGACCAAACCATTGGTATAAGTGACACTATTATTTATCTATAAAATTTGTAATAATAATAAATACATCAAAATTAATAATTATTTTTATATATACATATAAATATATATATTTTTATATAATAACACATACGTGGTTATAGCATAGTGGTAAAATCATTGGAAAATATTAGTGTGGTCTTAGGATCAAAGCATTTTAATGTAATTTTTTTAAATAGATACACACACCTAAAGATTGACTAAACCATTGGTATAGGTATTTATTTTCAAATTACCAATATCAACTGTTTGAAACCATCAGTATAGCCCACATATAACAATGTTTTGACCCAATCATTCGTATAGGTCTATCCCAATTGAATTTTTTCCTAAGGATCATCAAACTATTCTTATAGGTTTTCCTAAAGTTTTTAGGACCTATTACAATAGTTTTAAACCATTGATATGTCATTTTTTCAGTAGTGTGGGAAATAATCTTTTTGGTAGTAATGATTGATATATCTGAAACCCATACATTAAAAAAAACATAGTTCTTCTTCTTGATGGTCATTATGTTGGTGATCCATTTCATTTATTAAACATCTTGTGTAATGGCCTGGAATTGCAAGGAATTTTTTTTAAATTAAATGGGATTTTTAAAAGACCAGGCATTCATATGGAATATAATTCCAAGGACTGGAGTGGTCAAAATAGATTTTTGAACCAAATTTTTTAATTAAATGTGCGAGTGGGTTTTTATATCTTTTGAAATAGTTTCTGGATCAAAAATCTAAGGGCACTGTAGAAATAAGAATGTTGGGATTCTCTTAAAAAATACCTACTATTAGATGGCACAGACCAACAGCAGAAGTTAGTTTTTGGTAGTAAATAAAATAATTAAGTAACAATTATTTTATTTTCAAATCCTAATAACTTCTAAATGGAAACCTGGATGGAAATTGAGAGTACTATTGAGCTCATGAGGGCGTGTTTCCCTTAGGCGGAGCTTAACCTCAACCATCATGGGTCGAGGGAAAAATTTAGTTTTTGATTTTTTTTAAGAAAATTAAAATGTCATGCATGCACGGTTTTTGAAGCTTCTAAACAGGTGCCTGAATTGAAAATTTGAGGTCACTGTTGCGTTATGAATGGTGACATTACCTAAGAATGGACTTAACATCGATTAGCATGGGTCGAATAGAAATATATTTTTCAGAAATTTTAAGAAAATGATAAAATAAAATAAAGTTGATGTTTTGTTTTACTTTTGGATCTTTTGAAACCATTACAGCAAAACGACGTCTAATGTAATGAAATCAAAATGACGTTTCATTAATGAAACCGAGTAATGACTTTGTAACAAATCATAACAGAAAATGTTAAATCATGATTAGCCACTTAATGGATTAGTAAGGTCCCAAGGTCGGTGGGGGGGGGAAGAACATTGGATTTTGTTGAAAATTCTTGAATATTTCATTGGATACCGACCAAGGATGGTGGGATCAATGAACAAGATCAAACCAGACGTCACCAGTTGAGGATCAATGAATACTGATGGAACGAGGATTGATGTGGTGATGAAACTTCAATCTACTCCTTCAAGCAATCCAAGCTCTAGGTAGAGGATTTTAATTGAATTAAATCCTCCCCTGTTCTTAGTTTTAAATGAAAAATGCAGATCAACCCATGAACAGGTTGCCCCGCAGTTTGATCATTCTTGTGGGATGATTTTTGTTTCGTTTTCTTGATCTTTCTAACAAATAGGGTCGAAGCTAGAACTAAAAAACAGATGAGGTTTTATCTATGGGTTTATTATAGTTCTTTTCTCCCCCATGTTTTTTCATTCTTCATGGGTTGGAAAATAGCCGATCATTGAACTACCGTCCTTGGTGCAACAATCCGAAAACATGGATTGGGGACGGACATGGCACGACGAAGGTGTGACAACGACCCACGGCAGATGGACCGAAGAAGTGCATAAAATATAGGAAATTAGGCATTTTCTTGTGGAAGGGATACCAATAGAGATTTTAACCCCATGTGATGAAGAACGCAGCTCGAGGGTTCTGGAATACCTTCTGGTTCGAAGATCGGACCACCAGAGCATGCCTAGTGGTCAGCGGAATAACCCGTTGGTGCACTGGCGCTGGCAGTGACTGGAGGCAACACACGGTGGAGTCCATCCACCTACGATAGTGGTTTAAAGAACCCATGGCATCAGCTGCGTGACCAGACATATGTGGTCAGACTATGTGTGGTATCTTTAGTCTGCTTATGCGAATCGGCTGGACAAGGTGGCAACATTAGCTGGAATCGCCTCGTGTAGAAGCGGACCCGACAAAGCCACATCCAGGATGGTGGATCTATCCTACTCTTATGTGGGTTAGGATTGTGCTGGTGGGAAGCGCCTAGCTAGGCCATCCATGCTAGACCCGCAACCTAGTGGGCCAGATAGGTTTGGTCTGACCGGGTCAGACCGGACCCAGACCCAACTATCCTCCATTATGCTAAAGCGCATCTAAATTTCAAACGGAGCATCTAATTGGAAATAATTCTATGGATGTGGGACCCTTTTGACAATACAATCATTTTTAGACACTCTAAGTGAGTTTTGGAGGAAGTTAGAGGATAGACTATAGGTTTGAAGTGTAGGATCTCCTAGTACAAATAGACTCTTAGCAGAATCAAAGTCGTTCTTATAAAGAGATGCTAGGTAGTTACTCCCTTGATGACTTAGGGCATGGGTACTTCTTACCCCTATGATTGGTTATAGAAGATACTCCCCACATCATGGTTTTTGGTTCATTTTCCTTTGGGTAGCTTCCTCTGGGGGTGATACTCCCCTGAAGGACTATGGTGCCGGTTCTCGGAGATGTTCGTGAAGGTTGAGTACATACTTCCCTATGGGACCAAGGAGAGGGCCCTATATATGTAGATTAATTAATCCCTTATAGAACTATGTTTTGGTTCCTCCACATCTAACACACATAGATTTGGTACTCCCCTAGCGGTTAGGGTGAGGGTCCTCTATGATCGGAGTCGATACATGGAAACACTAGTTGCATGGAAATAATGGGTACAAGAATCATGTAGGAATGGTTGTGCTTTATTTGTCCTTCTTAAGTTAGCTCTATATATATGATCTTCAATCGTTGTTCATCTTTATATATTTTATAATGCCGCCATGGTTACTTCCAGATAGGATTCTACAACATGATCGTAATGATGATCCACCTCGAGTGGAGGCTTTAGTATATAGCACTGAATCTGAGGCATTACCTCTAGGTGGTGCAAAAATGATGAAACCACCCAATGATCAACAGTTTCTACTAGTGAAACTAGTAGAGGATGTGCACATGATGATTGTACTACATGAGTTCTAGAGGCAGATACCTCCCAAGTTCTGAGGTGAGATAGATCCTTAGGTAGTTGAGGATTGGTCTGAGGTAGTTACATGAGTCTTTTGGTTAGTGAGGACATTTCTTGACTAGATGGAAGTCCAAGACACAATCCTTCTATAGGGATTAGTGGGATGGTGGTGGATCTCAGTGATCCAGACACATAAGGGGTTGATCCTCACTTGGACAGACATTGAGAACCTTATCAGGGAGGAGTTCTTTCTGGAAACATTACGCTCTGTGCGTATACATGATATGATGTACATACGAAACTCCAGCATGACGGTAGTAGAGTACTCAATGAGATTCCTGGATCTTTCTTTCTATACTATAGATATGGTGTAGGGCCCTTACATTAGGTATCGGACCTTCAAGAAGGGACTACGCCAGGAGATGAGGGCATCAGTGATACCCCTTAGCATTCCTTCATTTGCTGGGGTGCTGGAGCGAACTCTAGTGGTTGATAGTTTCCCTGAAGATTAGTAGGTGGATGTGACCTAAAACATATGTTAGAGATAGAGGCATCTATTTGAAATAGAAGACAACAAGTGAAAGGATCATGGCGCAGGAGGGATACCCATGCCTCAACACAGACACGAGGGACTGTGGAGTAGGAGCAGCTCTAAGGAGAAGATACATCGTAGAAGGGGCGGTGTTACATTTTCAATAGTCAGGGATAACATTCTATAGATTTTTGTACCCTTCATATCATTGAGAGTGATCCAGCATATGAGCCTCCTTGGAAAATATAGCTCTTGGAGCAAGGAGTTATGCTGGTCGGTGGACAAGGTAGAGGGACTGGAAAAGTAGCAAGAGGTGGTTAGCGCTGGGCTCAAGGAGCTGGAGGGAGAGGTTGAGGAAAGTTTCATGAAGTCTAGGATTATGAACAAGATGCTCTAGGAGAGATATAAGGTACGATCTGTGTATTTTATTTTCACATCCTTTTTAAATATATACAGGTGTTGAACATTCTCCTTTTTCTCGCGAGTTCAGTTTGAGACTTTGAGGTTCTGGTTGGACTGTGGACTTGACCCTCATGCTTAGAGACTCCTGTTGGTGGAGACCCATTGATCACACATGAGCACCCATAGTGTTACCTGACTCTTGGATGTGAGAGTTGTGGTTGGGATCTCTTAGTCATGGAATCGAGGCCTTACAATGTCATTCTATGTATGGAATACTACCATTCATACCTGGACTGAAGATATTAAGAAAAGGATGTGGTGTGTCCACAATGGTGATTTTTTTTCCTTTGTAGTAAAAGGAAAAAAACCCATGCATCCAAGGGAGGAATCTCACAAGGAGCCATGCTTGTGATCATTCGGTGGTGGTAGAGTTAGACCCCATGATGTTTCCATAGTATGGAATGGTTTCGAACCATCCAAACTCATGTGGGATGCCACTAGTGAGTTTGGCAGTGTAACTGTTTCGGCAAGTTGTGTGCCCACTGGAGGTTGTAGATAGAGGACATAGAAAGACCCAATGTTCGCTCTTTGGTAGCCCTATTTCATCCGTAAATACCCATGCATGCTTAGCATCAACCCTAAATACATAATTCTTGTGGATTCTTTAGCAAAGTTCATCCATGGGTGGATGTGAACTATGTTTTTTTGTTTGTATCGACGACATGTTAGCGCGGAGTTGAGCCACTAGACACCATGATTGAAGATTGATCGCAGTGCTTGGTGTTTTTCCCACTTGTCACAGCTATAGAATCATGTTCCTTTCATTTCATGATTTTGACCAAGAAAAAGTTGGATATGAGTGTGGTTAATCTTAGTGGTTCCATGAGGCACGTGCTTCTAAGAAACGCAGGGACCCTTAATGAAATAATTTTTCTTCCCTTGAGAATAGCCTTCTGATTTTCAGGGATGAAAAGCCCTAAGGTGGGGGTAATGTAATGGACATAAATTCAATGGATTTTTTTTTAAATTAAATTGAATTTTTTCAAGACCAGGATCTGAGATGGAACATAATTATAATGTATGGAGTGGCCAAAATGGATTATTGATCCTTTTTATGTGTATTAATTAAATGTGTGAGAAGGTTTTTCTATATTTTGAACCATGGCCTAGATAAAAAATCTAAGGGCACCATTGAACTCATAACTTCAGGATTAATCTAAAAAGAGCTTAATGTTGGCTGGTGTGGGCCAACTGTGGAAGTTAGTTTATGGCCATAAATAAAATAATTAAGTAACATTTATTTTATTTTCAAATACTTATAAATCCTAAATCATAACTCATATTGTCAATCTGAGAGTACCGTTGAGCTTGTAAGGGCGTGTTTACCTTAGGCAGAGCTTAACCTTGGCTGGCATAGGTCAAGGGTGTGAGTTAGTTTTTGATTATTTTGTAGGGAATTAAAATGGAGTGCATGTACGGTTTTATAAATAGTTAAACGGGTGCCCAGATTGAAAATACAAGGGCATCGTTGCATCCAAAATGGTGAAAATACCTATGAATGAATTTAACATCGACCGGTGTGGGTCGACCGGAAGTGATGGTATTCTGAAATTTTAAGAAAAAGATAAAATTAAATAAAGTGGATGTTTTATTTTTTTTTGGAACATTTGAAATTGTTGCCGAGAAAACAACATGTAATGAAATGAATCCAAAACTTTACCTCATTAATGAAACCACGTATATAATTTGTAACACATCGTAACAAAAAACGTTGAATCGCAATTCTCCACATAGTGGCTGAGTAAGGACCCATGGTCAGGGGGTAACACTGGATTTTGTTGAGAGCCCTTGATGAAATCATTAGTGAATGAACAACGATGGAAGATCATTGAATAGGATTGAACCAGATGTCGGTAGTTTATAATCGATGAATGCTAGTGGAATGAGGATCAATGTGGTGAACCAACACCATTCTACTCCTTCAAGTGATCCATGCTCTAGGTAGGGGCTGTTATTTGCATTAAATCCTTCCTATTTCTTGGTTTTAAATGAAAAACGTGGACCAACTAATGAATAGTTTGACCCACAGTTTGATCATTCTAATGTGATGATTTTTGTTGCATTTTATTTATCCTTCTAATGGATCGGGTCGAGGCTGGAATGAATAAACGACTGAGGTTCGATCCTCAAGTTCATTATTGTGTTTTTCTACCCTACGTTATTTGCATTCTTCACGGGTTGGGAAATCGTTGATCAATTCACAATAGTCCTTGGTGCAACGATACAACATCTTTGATAGGGGAAGGACATGGAATGACGAAGTGGAAAAGATAATCGACATAGGGTGGACAGAAGTGGTGTGTGAAATACCATAAATCGGTTGTTTTCTATAGAAAGGGATCAAAAAAGGGATTTGAACCCCAGGTGATAAAGAACGTGGCCCGAGGGTTCTATAACATCTTCTGGTTTGATGAATTCACCACATGATCACATCCAGTGGTCTCCACAATAGCTTTCCGGAATTCCAGTGGTGACCGACGGTGACACTAAATGGAGGCTAGCCACCTACAGTGATGGTAGGAAGAACCAGTGTCATTTTATATGGGGTTGTTGGACAGGATGCACTGCCAAGTGACTGGACGCACGCAGAAAACTGCCACAATACTGGATGCATGCGTCTAGACCGCATGATTGGACCCACGAGGTCGGTCCACATGCAATATGTATAGTATGCTCATGTGGACCGACTGGATAAGGTGGCGGGGCCACATGTTGCACAAGTGGATGCGGAAAAGACGCCTCCAGACTAGAGGAGTCATCCCACTCTGATGTGGGTCGGGCTTGTGCTAGTGGTCCACACCCAGTTACGTTGTCCTGGATGGACCCGTGGCCCCGTAGGTCGATCCTGACGGGCTAGACCCATGGCCCAGCGGGCCTGGTCAGGTTAGGTCAGTCCAACTGGGTCGGGTCAGACCCAACTGTCCCCTGTTTCGCTAAAATGAATGTAACTTTGAAATAGAGCATATGATTGACGAGACGTCTGTGGCAGTGGGACCCACAAAACAATAAGATTATTTTTAGATACACTATGTGAGTTTTTGGAGAAGTTAGATTATAGCCTAAGTGGTTGAATAGTAGGCTCTCCTAGTACAAACAGACTCTAAGTAGAATCGGTGTGGTTCTTATGAAGAGATTCTAGGATGATTACTACCCTAACAACTCAAGGTACTGGTACTCCATACCCCTTTTATTAGGTAGATATCAGACTCCCCACATCATGGTTTCAGGTTTGTTTTTCTTTGAGTAGCTTCCTTCGGGGGTGATACTCCGCTAAAGGACTAGGGTGTGGGTTCTCAGAGATGTTCGTGAAGGTATAGTAAGTAATACTCTGTGGTACCAGGGAGTGGGTACTCTATGTGAGGAGTCGATAATCCCCTATAGGACTAGGGCATGAGTCATCCACATCTGATGCACATAGAGTTGGTACTCCCCTACCGGGTAGGGTGTAGGTCCTCTATTATTAGAGTTGGAACTCCCCTGCAATTCTAGGGAACAGGTCTTCTATAAACCTAATGTACATAGATTATGTACTCCCTAATCGGGTAGGACGTCAGTCCTCTATTGTGGGAGTCGTTACTCCCCTGCTTTTTTAGGTAACAGGTCCTCCACACATGATAGAATAGATTCAGTACTCCCCTACCAGGTAGGGTGCGGGTCCTCTAGGATTGGAGTCAGTAATCCATTATTGTTTCATGGAGAAAGTCCTCTACACATGAACTGAAAGTGTTATTAATCCATTGTCGTACTAGGGAACGTGTCCTCTAGTCACTGATTATTACTCCTCTACCACGTAGGGTTCGGGTCCTCAAATGGTGATTGGATCTCCCTTGGCTATTAGACATAGTAGTGAGGAGAGGGCTCATCCACTTGATGAAAACGATACCTAGATATGATCTAGTGTTCCCTTGATAGACTCATGTGTGGGACAATACTTATAAGAGTGATATAGTTTTCGCGAGATGGTTAAGAGCAGGGCACCCTCATACGTGTACAGTGGTGAGGGCTGGCCTCTCCACTTGGGATTCCTTAGACTTTCATGGGGAACATGAGTGTGATGACTAAACCTCTAGCGTCGGTCACTAGAGTCATACCTAGTATAATGTTCCTGATGGAAAACATTCTCTCAGACATACTATTCAGAATTGTAGGATTGTACCCAATGGAGTGCATCTCCCAGATGGGTGCCATCAGGGATGGATGAGCTCATAGAGTGTGATCTCCTAGTTTGTGTGTTATGACTTGAGCCTTCAAAGAGAATACTGAAGTTGGCTATGTGGATTGGACCATAGGTTTTATTTTTGGCTGAGATGAGTATATTTGGATGTTCTTGGTATATATATAGGAATATTTTTTGTAGACCTAATTGTGCATTTTATTTGTGGTTTCCCTATTGTGCTTTTCCTTTGTGGTTTCAGGGTCCCCTAATGAGTATTGTTTTACTCACCCCTACATGGTTTTTCCCACATGTGTCTTGTCTTATGCAGATGACTAATTCTTTGATGGGGTCCATAGAGGGATAGGACCAGGTGGTGTTCAGTGAGAGCAGATAGAAAAGGTGTACCTCTATGACTTCAGGAATCTACCCACCACCTACCCTTTATTAAGGGTTCTTGGAAGATGGGTTTGAGAGACCCTGGGTTGTACTTGTGTTCTGTTTTTTCTTTGGTGGGCTTTTATACTGGCCCGGTTTTCCCCCTTGTACTCAACTTGCTATTCTAATCTGGTTGTCATTTTCTCATTGAATGGTTGAAGGGTTTTAATTTTTATCTTGTGGGATGGGGTTGTGAGTGTGCACGTGTACATGTTCTCGAAAAATGCCTCCCACTTGAAGGATAATGCCTTCGACGCTAGTCACCAGCCCCTGGCCTATGAAAGGTGGGCTTGGGGTAGTCGCAGCACAGGCCCCAGGGGACAGGTCGTGACATCCAGAATGAATTTTTTCGTAAAGATTTTGATATATTAATCTTATACATTTGTGGAATGGGTTAAATAAATTCTTCGGACTATATATTTATAGCCTTGTTGGATGACTGGAAAAACAAAGTGATAGGTAGACACATCAGGATTTAACCAGGATTTTTTATGAAACATCATGATTTTAGTTTGTATTTCAGTGTGTTTAACATATTATAATACATGTAAAATAAAACAGAAAAAAATTGATAAATTTTAGAGAGATAAAATATTACATTGTGTGATAAAAATTAAGAAATTTTGATTACATAGTATGAAACATCATTAAGAAAATTACAAGATGAACAAAACCACAATTAAAAAGACCATGAATATCAAATCCTTTTATATATAGTTTTCATTGATGATTATATATTCAATTATAACTATCTAAGGAAGGAAAAAAATTATAAATAAAATGTATTTTTTGAAAAAACAAATTAAATTAAAAGGATGAATTAATGGTATTGATTCATTCACTACTATATATAGCAATGAAATATGAATTTTATAGATTTTATTGTAGGACATATTTTTTTGGGAAAAGATAATATATATATATATATATATATATATTATTTGGATATAATTTTATCCAATCATTATAATGATGTTTTTTAATTGTTAGGAATAAATTAAAAATAATATAATTACCTTATCATAATCGATTCTAGAAATAAATAATTATAATAAAAAATTAACATAAAAATACATATTTGTATTTATTATAATGTATATTTTAATAATGATTTTATATTTCAATGGAAATATTATAATACTAAAGTATTTATAAAATTTATTGGTTACAAGATAAATAATGTAATGAGATTAAATTTATTTAACACTTAGATAAATAATTTTTAAAAGAATTTTATTTCATCAATTTAAATGTTTTTTGTGAATAATTGGTCACTATTGATGAAAATTTTATTGAATTTTATTATATATATATATCATAAAATAAAATATAATTCATCAAAATATTACTATTTGGAAATTAATAAGAATAAATCTATTTTTGGATTAAAATGATAAATTTCTAAAAATTTATTACAAGATATACATTTTTTCTTTTGAAATTACTTTTATATTGCTTTTGTAAATTAAAATCAAAAAAATCAATTTCAAATTTGGAATCAACATACATAAATTAGTTAATAAGGTCAATATAATTTTTATACCTAAAAATATGTTTGCGAAGTAAAAGTTATTCACTACAATAAAGGTTAACATATGGTAATATGGATTAAATAAGGGGTAAAGACCTAAAATATCCCAAAACCATTTCATTAAATATATGTATGAGGGATTTATCGCTCTCCCATTATCCATTATATTTTATTTTTTCACTTTTTTTCACATTTAATTTTAAAATTAATGCCTTATAAATTAAGTAATTGGTATTTATGAAAATTCCACTCAAGCATCCTTTTAAAAAGACCCCACCTCAACCTGCCACAATACAAAACATTCCATATAATTTGTCTTAAATAACTATCAAAATTATATCCATAATAATAAACTATAATTTTTGGGAACCTTGTCCATAATAAGTATATTAAAAACCCTCATTTTGATGAGGATCTTTAAGAGGATATTCAAGTATTCAATATAAGTGGTGTCTTCTTCTAAATCATTACATAAAATATTCTTCATCAAAATATTAATTAATATAATTTATCACTTTAATAATATTTTATTAAATAATTATGCTTCTATTAAAGTGATTCTATTAATATACAATTACATGGTCATAATTGTTCCGTCGTTATAAAGTATACTTATTTTGGTTGTTTTAAAACCTATATAAACGACATTGTAAAATTTACATCATGAATGTTTAAGAAAACATAAATAATGGTAACATAATGTAATAATAATTAATTTAATATGTTTTAATAAATTTTTAATGGTAATATATATATATATATGTATATTCATTAATAAAATCAAATCATCTATTAAATCAAAATTAACAAAAAGGTATATTTGTAAGTATTCAATTTTAATCATCATCATAAGTTCAATTAAATGGCCAGGGTACACTAGTAATAAAATAAATATAAACTCTTAATCAAAATCATTGATATTATGAACCCATGATCAGTGAGAAAGAATTGGATCTACCAAACCAACACAATTGTTGAAAAATTGAACAACACCTAAACATAAATTTCAACTATAAATAATTAATATGTGAGTAGAAAATAATTATAAATTAAAGGTATTAAGTAATATAACTATAATTATGGTTTATATGCATATTAATGATGAATTTAAATTTTTTATAAATGGATTTATAATGTTTCTGTCCTAGTGTATGTCATGCATAAGAGATTATTTTCCAATCTCACTTTGAAATCAAGGTTATTATATAAAATTCCAATTATATATTTTTTCTGTTTTTTCTATTAAAATACCAGCATTTTTATTGAACTATATTAATTTTATATGTTTTACATGTATTAATACCCTTTCACTTTCTTTTTGTTCAAAAATCTACTAAAGGGGAGCCTATAAGTGGAACCAACATTATCACATCCTATCAGTAAAAAATATAGATCTTCCATGTCGATATTATTTATATTTTTTAAAAAATATTCTTGTACATAAATAATTTATTAATGTATATTTAAATTTTATTTTCATTATTTTTAAAAAATTAAATTGAATATTTTAGGCATTTTCCATATGACCCATTTTTTATTGAATTTCAAATTAATTACAAAATTTTGAGAAAAAAAATCATTTTATATTTTTCTACATTAACACTTTTTTTCATAGGATTATTCATTATTCTTAAATAATATTACACTTTTATTTTTCAGGGTCATCCAATTTTATTTCTTATACCTTTATTTTTTAAAATATTTTCTTTTTAAAAAATATTATGAAAATAAAGGATATTTGTTCTTATTTCCCAATGTAATTTTATAATGTTATTATAAATGTGTTGTAAATTATTTCAACAGCCTTTAATGCTTATTATGATAAAATAGGGATATGATCTAATGATACAGTCCCCCTTTTCTATATAGATGGATTATGATCATATATTATAGAAGTTTCCCTAAATCCTATTTCTTTTTTCATAGTTTAATTAAACTATATAGTAATTATGAATGTTTTAATGTACATGTGGTACACGTATATATAGTGTTCATTTTGAGAGAGAGTGGTCCTAGAATTATATATCCCTATAAGGAATTTTGCCAATATTTATTTCTCCTAATATAAAATTGAAGGTTCTTGGGAGTGAACACAGTTTACTATGGGAAATTATCCACTATGTTTATGGGAATGAGGAGTTAGTTTAATCCACTATTGGAGTCTTTCTAGTATTTTAGGATGGTCATGGAAGTGATACTATATATAAAAAAATTATTTAAAATTATTATTATTTTTTCAAAAACTTGTGCCGATTTTAGTTTTTCATGGTTAATGATTATTGAATCTTCTTTCCCCAATTCTGTGATTCATTTCATATATTGTGGAAAAAAATTATGCCATGACTCATGGATTATGGTCTAGGTTTTATTTGGAAAGAATATATGATATTATGTTTCAATATTTTGATTATTTTCTCATAAAAATATGATCACATTATCCTCACTTATGATCTTCAGTTTTTATCTGTTATGTTTACCCTTATAAATCATGTTATCTTTCCCATTATTATTATACCAATATATAGATTATGAAAAATATTATTACGTATAATACATATAAAAGGGTATAATGTTTGAAGAATATATATAGATTTGTTTAACAATATTTTTTAAATAAGTTGGTATTTTATAATTTTTAAAAATACCCTAAACATATAAGTTATGGGGATTGATTTATTATGAGATATAATAAATATTATTACAAAATAATGAAATATGCATGTTTGTTATGGTTAATTTATCTCAATTTTTATTTAGGTCCAGGATAAAACACCTCGGTTTCATTTCAAGAAAGGGTATTTTTCCACGTGTTCTTAAGGGGTAATAGAATAAATAATTATCATATGCCACATATCTTCCTTTTTAGAATCATTCTCTTATTAGAGTTCATCGATGGTGGTATAGATTCCTTCTGAAAATTCTAGAGGGACACCCCTAAGATCTTCTACCTCTTCTTATACAATTAATTTTTTAGAATTAGAAGATGGGTGAGAATTTTGAGATATCATATATCATATGGGGATATATATTATTTTTAAGATAATTCATGGGAAATTTTCATTCTCAATGGAATTAAATCCTTCCATTGACTTGATAATATCATCTGATGAAACCTAAATCATTATAACATGATCGAATATTCCAATATCATATGATTTTCTTTTTCTCCTAGGATTTATATTCAGATTTATAAAGAGTTTGAGATGCGTTGAAAAAAATCAGTTATACCTCCCCTTCCATAGAGACTATTTAGGGATAGAATAATTCTCAAGGACTACAAAATGTTATATTCTTTCATAGTGGTGGTTGTTCCATAGGAACTTCCTTCATAGAATTATAAAAAAAGGGATATTATTATTTATTTTTTTATTAGATGGAACTCATATAACCCAATGAATTCTTATGTTAAGAATTCTTGAATCATTTCAATTAATTGGAATACATAGTCATCAACATGTTTTCTTGATAAATTGATGGGAGTGGCGTTCATGATAATGAGAGGAGTAATTTGAAAGGATTTTTATATAATAAGCTATTTCCCCTCACTCTTGTAGAACTATGTGTCAATATATTAGTATTCATACATCATAAAGGGTGAATTATTACAATATAATACCCTAATGCACATTAATTGAGTATTTGAGAAACTTAAGGTATTACAAAGGTATTAATTCAAACATATAGATCTATAGCCTTCCCAAGAAGATTTTAAATTTTTTTCTTGATGAAGAAACATGATCTCAGAGTAAAAAAGTGTCTCAAAATTGTTCCATTATATTGATATTATAAGGTTACTTTGTTCTCTTTTTGTCACATCCCTAAAATGTCAGGTTGGAGGGAGATATGTCAAATAACTATAAACCAAGCATCAGAGTGTCCAGATCTGGATGAGGTTGATCCCAAAATAATTATCAATTAAATACCATAAATCAATAATATTTTCTAGCTTTCCAAATTTTTATAAGGCTTTAATATTCCCATGTATATAGTCTAATAGTATTATATTTTAGAGGAAATTATCATCTGGAATTGAGATGAATTGGTATCTACATGATATGTATCAACCTAATAAACTTTATCATGGATCTCTTGATGTCTTAAGTGTTCTTAGATATGGTGTATTTTATGTTTTATAAAGAGGTGAAGTGCATCTAAGACTGAGGGTTTTTCTATAATGGAAACAAAGTACTTCAATGTTCCATAATTCATGACCAAAGTTATGTTTTTTCTATAATGAGTACATTCTATGGATCGAGACCTACAACTTGATGTAGACTATACTACTGGATCCTTCCTTTGATGGGAATTGGATGTAATTTTTTTCTATGGGTCATTTTGATTTAACCTTTATATGCATAAATCTTTACCTGGAAACTATTTTCTTGGAAGTCAATATTCCAATATGATTGGATCTGAATAATCCTTGGACAATTCATGATAAAATCAATGCACTTTTTAAACATAGTAGAGTTCTTATCTTTGGGTTTCTATGTCATATATAGCCTCCAAAGAAATAATACCCAAGCATTTAGATATATCCTGATGATTTCATTTTCAACCTCCTTGACTTTTGTGATCTCTTAATGTAATATATATATAGGGAATTCAAGTTTCTAAAAGTCCGATTCTTTATCAATGGTAGATTATGTTAGGTGGTTCACATTGACTATATAGTATGGTGAATCTTCATATGATGAGAATCTCATTTGATTGGGTAGGTCCCATTTTCTCATTTTGTGTGATAGTTCATGTCCACCCACTAATTTGTGTTAGAAATCTAAGATGTTTTGAACTAGATTGTGTATTAGTAAAGATTCATCTGCATGTTACACGTTCTTATAGTAATGATTACAATGACTCTTAGAAGGAAAATATCCTAACTATCTACTGTAATTGATCCCTAAATATTTCCTACGGCCAACTAATTGATTTTTGTGTCTTGTAGTAATTAAATTTATATACACACAAATCTTGGACTTTTTACCAATCACCATCTCCTTATGGTCAGAAATCATAGACACAGGCTACCTATCCGAGGGTCTTCCGAGATTGAAATTCTCAAATTAAACCATTAATTGGAGTATATCCATGAATAAAAAGATGACTTAAATATTGTGTCCCACTATCTGGTGAAATGGTCTATAATTAGGGTGGTCGTTTTTATAGAACAGATTAGTTTTTATATTATATGGTGATTTTATAAATGTTTAATCCATGATAATGATGAAATAACATAGAACATGTTCTTATTATGAAGAATAAACATTATTCTTCATGTATTAATATCTTTAACGATTTTTACTCTTCTTTATATTATGATGAGAAATTGTTTAATATATTTTCCTCTATGGGGTGACACATTATGATACTATGTGTTATTAGGAACATGAACTGGTGTTTTCATTGGATTGAGCTTGATGAGTAATACCTTTTTCTTTATGTTTTATTCCCTTGTGTTGTCGATGTCGATCGAGATTTTGGCCTTGGAGTGAAGTATAGTATCTTCCAGGAACTACGCCTTGGTTTTTCACTCCAAAAAACAATTTGGATATTTTAGTTGAATGATAGGAGTTTGTATCTATTCATAGATATTTTATATATATGTATTCTATATTAAATCTTATGGAACATTCAAATTTAGGGTACAGGTTATCCCCTTTCACCTAGTGATGTATTCTGAAACCATATCATTTTCACACTATTTTCAATTCAAGGTGTTAAAGATTTTTTTCTCAACATTGATCTTAATTGTTAGAGGATATTCTAATAGATGTAGTACTTGTTTTAAACAAATCCCAATAGCGATTAATTTAACTAGGTAAATACTAACCCTTCTAGAGTTTACATGATGATTTGAAGTTTTAAAACATTATATTTTGCGATTGGTCTCTTAATGGGTCTATAAAAAGACATTAAGATCATAAAATACTACTTTTGGTCCCTTGTTTCATTAAATATTGGAATTCTAGAATTCTCAGTTTGAGGAAAATGAGGATTCACACCCACCAACTCAGGATAAAACTTCTTTTCAGGTTCTATTGGAAATCATCTTCCCTCCATGTCACTCATTCAAGTGATAAGGGAATTGATAGAGTGAAGGAGATTTTCCTAGAATAAAATATGGGGAAAAGTATTCTAAAGGTAGTAGTTTCATCCAAATATGGTCGAATCACCTATGTAAACTATTGATATCTATCTTAATCTAGCCTAGGGTGCATCTCTTAACCTGGTGGTAGATTCTTCCATAGTAGAAGGATTACCTAATAATTATCAGATATTAGATATAGATTAACTAATTTCATATACGTGATTTTTGATTTTAAATATGTTCACTGCTCTTATTGTATCAGTATTGCCTTCCTATCAGAGGGGAAACTCTAGAAGAAATATATTGGACTCCACATGTGAGTTTCACCAAAAATATTTTCTCTTAGGGACATAGTTTTTTTTCACATAAATTTGTGAAAAAAATATTATATTGATATAGATTATCCTAAAAATAAGTTTGTTTAGTTTCTTTAGGTGTTGGGTGGGTTATGGCCACACCATTACATTTATATTTAGATTATGCACACACAGTGTGAAGTAGATGTATATTTTATAGAACTTTAATGTAATTAGCCTGCCTCTAGGGATTATTACACACACCTTATTCAAATATTTCAATGTGATGTTAATTATTTATATATGTATAATTATTGTGTCATTTGGTTCCAGACCCATTATCTATGTTATCTATGGGACTAACATGTAATACATTTATCAATGTGAATTGTTTTGTGTGGATCTAATCTTCATAATAGTTTTAGGGATATTTATCATCCTTGAAATAACTTTCCATCAGAAAATAATAATCCTATTTTATATTTGACTTCATAGTGGACCATTATATATTATGACTATTTTGAAGAATTTCCTTCCCCCTATTATGGATGATAATTCTAAGAGATACTCTGGTGAATTTTCTTACGTATGTTCTTAATAAATAATACAGATCTCATAGTAAAATAAATAATGAGGTTTCTTACTATGAAGTTAATCCCAACCTAATATATTATAAATTTATTTATATTAGATAAGATATAATAACTAAAACTTTATAGGATGAGATTTACATGGTTCTTCCACCATTGATTCCTAGAGTTGTTGTTGTTGTTTTTATTATCCAAGGCAGTGTGGTGGTGGTAAAACATCTCTCAACGCTATAGATTAGGGTTTTTACAATAAAACTACTAAGGAAACTACTATAATGGTATTTATAAACATCCAAGAATCTATTCAAGCATGATCTAAGTGTATTTTCAATTTTGGGTGAGTGATAAACTAAAATCATATATAAATTTTTCTGTCATTTAATTAAGGGTTTTCAATGATTTACTCGACAATACACCTCATATGCATTTATTATTACAATAAAGAGGATTTCAAGGTTCAAAGTACAAAAATGAATAAAAGTATAATATTTGGATGGTACACATCATGAATCCTCATTACACGATGTGTAATATCATTTCACCACGTGCTGCAAGCTGTGAGGCCAAGTTATAAAGAATTTAAAATCCATAGTATATTTCACGATGTAAATCTTTATCACAAGATGTGAACCTTCCTTACATGATGTGAATCACCAGTCCATGACGTGTATCATTCAAATCATTTTTACCTCTCAAAATTATCCCACTGAAGGAAGTTTCATGATGTGACATACCATTACATGTTGTGAAAGGAGTAAAGATTCCAAATCATGGACGATATTCGCACGAGATACACATAGATTCAACATTCATAGAGAAAATTGTAGATCATCATTACATGAAACGAATTCCTAGTACACATCATGTAATATTCTATATATATATAGCCGTGTTGTATCAGATTTGAGAGGCTAGACAATCTTTTCTTCTATCATTCCTATGTCGTTACCTTCTACTCCCTCTACCCCAAAATAGAATTTAATCAATATTTGTCATTTTTACATTAATAAAATACATGTAGATTTATTTCAATGAATTTATCTAACTCTTATTACATCATCAACATCATTCTTCATGCATTCATCATTTTGAGCATCTATTATCAATGAACCTATACTTTACATTTTTTTTCCTTGTTCATATTTCAAGTAAGTAATCAATTGAAATTGTTTTTTGATTTAAGATATATATTTCATGTTCCTAGATACATGTTCATTAGTTGTCAAATATGAATCATTGCATGTTTTTCAATAATTTAATCTTAAATTTCTATTGGAATTTTAATAATGATTTCAATTCATTATCTATCTTCAATTAATTATACCATGAGTTGGTAAACCACTTAAGGTAAGGGTTGAGATTAGGGGTGTCTTAATTTAATAAATATCCAAATTATAAACATGGTAATCATAAGATTAGTAATATGGTTAAAAAATAAATGTATATACAATTCATTCAAGTGATCCTAACCATGAGTAGTTTGGATGAACAACCTTGACCAGATTGGAGTTGATTAAGTTATGACCAATACCCTATAAAACTTTATGCCATAGAAGCTAAACATAATAAATTAGGTTGTGCTCACTTCCAATACAAGGAGTATCTGCCTCTTAAATAGAACTATTTGGTTTGTTCATAGTCAACTAGTGACCCCACTTACTTCATAGTCAAGTTTTTAGTAATATTTCATGTTAGGATAGAGATTATCTTTTTTATAAAACCCCTAAATATACCCTAATCCCTTCTCTATCTTTGATTCCAATCCATAATTATTTAGCAATAGATTTCTCAAAATGATCCAAACTCATGAAGACTCCTACCCCAAATGGTTTCAAGCCAAATGTTTTCATCACCACCCCAATTCCCCATGGAATTACCCCTGGACAATTGCTATACAGTGTCTCAGAAACAAGTTATGTTTGGGAAACAATAAAATCTAATCTGATCATAGACCATGTGAATTCAATGGTTCCTTCAGGCATGTCAAATTTTAATGTCTATATTAGGGTATTTTTATGATTCACACATGAAAAAATTTGGCAAGAACCTCATATTACCTCCCTTTTCCTAATTTCTCTTTTCTTTTAATTTCCCTTTTCTATTAGACATACTATGTCCCTACTTCTTGTGTTTTAGTGAATGCATCAGGGCACTTTGAGTAATTTTATGATCCTTTACACACAAGAACAACTAACCTTAAAGCCTTAAATTAAAAGGTATCTCTTTGCAAGTCTTTGGTCAAACGTGGATGGCTAGAACAATCCAGTGGGATCTAACCCACCAAACATGAAATAGTTAATTCGTGGAGATGAGTCTGCATGTCATGAACACACCATCATGGATAATGGATTTCCATAAATCCATGATACTAAACCAAGTATTGAGTTACCTTATATTTAGGAAGACACCTTTGAAAAAAATCCTGAACTAATTCACATGAAATAAAACATGGGAAAGTTCAGTGGGATTAAAAGTAAAGATCCCCATAAACACATTTCAAGCATTATGGAAGGGTGTGATACCTTTCACAACTAGTGAGTATCATTTAATACAATCAGACTTTTTTTTATTTCCCTTCTCTCTATGAGATCAATCTAAATATTGGATCAAGAGTCAATCTCTTGATTCAACCACGACTCGTGATGATCTAGACAAGAGGTTTTTCAACAAATAATTCCCACCAATCCGTTCTTGGTAGATCTAGAATTATATACAGAACTTCACTCAGATTGATAGAGAGTTATCATATAAATAATGATATAAATTCAGGGATATGATAATAAAATGATAGTACCATGCACTAGAAATATGGATCTATCTCCAAACATTCTACCATGGCCTCCAACCAGCCACACACACAGTTATTGATGATGATGCTAATGTAGGGATTTTGGTCAAGACACTTGAATCTAGTTGATATTTTTTAGATGAAGTCTCTCACAATGCTGGCCTATGGAAGAGTGATCACGGACTACCTTGGCATGTTATATACCAATTCAAAGAGAATACTCACCTAGATCAACAACTTGAATCCTCAACTAAGAAATTAGAGTCATTCTAGCTGCCGACTACACCACCCACTCAAGCTCCTGTAATGGAGATGTAGTCCTAAGAAATTTGTGGTGGCCCACACTTATACCAAGACTATAAAGAAGGAGTAGAATAAAAACAAAATCAATATTTTAATTATATAAATAAAAAATTAGTAAAATCTACCATTCCAATAATAGCAACAGTACTATTAGAAGAGGTCAGATCATTATCCCCCTAAAACGACCAAGGATATTATCAACATATAAGTTTTAAAGAACCACTTTGTACTCAATCACCAGCGGGGTACCCACCCATGAACCATATTCCTAGAACGCAACAACAAACACAACATTTCCCATAAAGATCATAGCATCAGTTTCAAATAGCTCAACCAAGACCTCATCATCAAACTAATTCTCTCCAAAAAAACATAGAGAAACCTTTGGATACTTTTGTTCAAAATGTAGAACAAGGGATGACTAATCTAGAAATAGGGATGTAGAACCAATGAAATTCCCTAAAAAATATATAAATTAAGATGGGTCATATCTGAAAGACTCTATAAAAAAAATTACAAAGTCTCTACCAGGTAATACAAGTACATACCCAAGAGAAGAAGCTAATTTTATAGTGTTTAGAAGTGGATTATTTTTTAATTTTTAGAAACTATGAGGAAGAGATAAAATACAAGCTACGGAATCTAAGAAGTGTTCACTAATAAAAGACGAATATTTATTTGATAGGAACGTAGAAGTAATACCCTAGGAGTTATCACCGTCCACAAACACCCAAACACATGAGAAACCAAACAATATAGCATATGTTGATCCACTACCATACAAGCCACCTATTCCTTTTTCAAAAAGTGAAAGAAAATTAAGAAATGAGGAACAATAGAATAAGTTCGTAGAAATTTTTTTTAAAAAGAAAATAAACATTCCCTTTGAAGAGGTTATTTCTTAGAAGTATGTTTATTTAAAATTACTAATAGATCTAATTTACAATAAAAGAAATATGTAAGATCTAGGTTTTATCTCATTGAATGAAGAATTCAATGCTACCATTCAGCAGAAAATTCCACCTAGGATGAGAGAACCTACTCAATTTTCAATTCCATGTGCTATTTGAGAGTTCAAATTTGGAAGATATATATGAAATATTAGAGCAAGTATTAACCTCATGTTGATGAGTGTATTTCAAAATTTGGAATTTGAGAGCTCGAACCAACTCAAGTAGCACAAAAACTTGTAGACCGATAATTAAATTACCCATAAAGAATTATTGATGACATATTAGTTAAATTCAGAAAGTTTGTCCTTCCAATAGACTTCTTGGTTTTATACATGGAAAAAGAATATGACATCCCTATTATTATTGGAAGAACATTCATAGCCCTAAGAAAGGATATGATAGTTATAAATTAAGGGAATTTAATATTTTGAGTTAGAGAAGAACATGCAGTCTTCAACAGCATAAATTATTCAAAAAAAATAGATAATGCCTTTTATTTTAATGTTATCTCTTTTACCTATGAAAGAAATGAATATATGGACATAGAAGAATATAGTGAGGAGTTATTCCATGATGAAAAAGAAGAGTATTATTTTGAGTAAGTTAGTTTCAATAAAACTATCATAAGGGATACTTTACCACCTTTTGTACCCTCGGTCATTCAACCACTAACAATGGAGTTGAATCATCTACTGAGTACTCTTAATTATTTATACTTAGGAGCTTCAAAGTCTCTACCAGTAATCATTAACACTGAACTATCTCAGTTTCAAGAGGAAATTTTTTTTGATGTATTGAAAATAGACAAGCAATCAATTGTATGGGTAGTGGCTAGCATTAAAAGAATCAAACCTTTTAAATACACTCAAAAAATCCAACTTGAGGAAGGTGAAAAACAAAAAATGTAAACCATAGATTCATCTCACACCACCATTGAAGGTTGTTATTAAAAAGGAATTAATTAAACATATAGATGATAGAATAGTATTTTCAATCTCTAATAGCGAGTGGGTTAGCCCACTACATGTAGTTCCCAAGAAAGGTGGGATCACAGTGAAAAAAACTGAAGAAAATCAATTGATCTAAACACACACCATCACTGTATGGAGAGTTTTCATAGATTACATAAATTTAAAAATGGAAACCAAGAAATATCATTTTCCCTTTTCCTTTCTTGGATAAAATGCTGAAAGGACTAGTAGGATATGAATTTTATTATTTTCTAGATTTATATTCAGGATACAATCTGATTGTAGTTAACCCAACTGATTACTCTAAAACTACATTCACTTGCCTATTTGATACCTTCTTTTACATGTTCATGTCATTTGGTATGTTTAATGCACCAGAAAAAATTTCAAAGATGCATGAATCATATATTCTATGGTATAGAAGATGAATTATTAGAAATATATATTAATGGATTTTTTATTTATGGAAGATATTTAAGGGGTTTTTTAGGAAATATAGAGTTATTCCTACGATGTTGTGAAGAGAAATTCCTAGTTTTAACTAGGTAAAAATATCATTTTAGGGTTCATGGAGGCATAGTCCTCAAACATAAAATTTCAAAGAAGTTATGGAAGTCAATCCTACTAAGATAAAGGTCATAAAATATTTACCTGACCCATCAATAGTTAAGGGTATAAGTATATTTCTAGGCCTTGTTGTATCCTACAATTATTCGATATTTTCATAAAAGAATCCAAAGTCATGGAAAATGTGATTGATGATGATCTATCTTGACTTCCTCCAGCACTCATCAAGGACGAAGATGATATCAACATTGGAATTGATTTTCCTAACGAAACACTTTTAGTATAAATGTTCAATTATAGTTTTATGATAGAGAATTTTCATTCCATGGGACTTATGCACCAAGATCTATCCTACATAAAAATAATAATATTTTTAGAAGAAGTGTCACACTATGACTGGGATGAACCACTCTTATTCAAGCACTATTTTTGATGGATTGTTGCATCATTTCATTCCCAAGAATAAAAATCCCAAATGTTATAGGCATATGTTATACATTACCAACTAGAGGGAATCATGGGCCCAAGCAGACCATATAAAATATTCCACAAAGTTTACTTTTATATCCCACTCTACAGCATGATGGAAGGGAATATATTCAAAGATATGATAGGTGACAAAGAACAAGCACCATAAGAAAAAGAAACAAAATTACCCAAAACCCAATCATGGAAGTAGAAACATTCAATGTGTGAGAAGTAGATTTCATGGGACCATTTCCCAATTCACATGGAAAATACTATATTGTTGATGGCATTGAATATATCTCCCAATGGGTAGAAGATAAATCTATATCACATGAAACTAAAAACGTGGTCATGAATTTCATGAAAAATATTATGTTCTCAAGATATGGCTTTCTTAGATTAATCATTAGTGATTGAGGAATATATATTACCAACCAACCTTTTAAAGGGATTCAATAAAAATATGGAATTTGGTATAAAAAGGGAATCTCCTACCACCAAAAAACAAGTGGGAAATGTGAACTGTCAAATAGGGAAATAAAACAAATCATGGAAAAGACCATGAACATAAGTCAAATTGACTAGATTCTAAAATTAGATAGTTCACTATGGGTGTAATTCACTACATAGAAAATACCCATCGGTACCAAACCATTCGGATTGGTTTATGGATAAATTTTTCTTATTCCAGTTCAAATAGAGAACCACTCATATTGGGAAATTAAGATGAAAATTTTGGATTCTAAAAAAGTCGGAGAAGCTCAGATGTTGAAATTGGGTGAATTGGAAGAAATAATAAAAGATACCTATGAAAATTCTAATATCTAAAAAGAAACAATAATGAAATGGCATGATAGACATATTGCAATATGCATTTTTATCCCAATAAATAAGGTCTTATTATTCAATTTGAGATTAAAATTGTTTCCAAGGAAGATGAAATCTAGATGGTTAGGACCCTTCAAAGTCATTCATGTTTTCCCCTATGGGGCCATTGTAATTCATAAGGAAGGTGGACCTCCATTTAAATTCAATGATCAAATATTAAAAATCTACAAATAACCCTTCTATGAAGGTTGTGTCGTTACCCTAAAATTCATCTAAGCCTAAAAACTTCAATCTCTCGATGTTAATGGAAGCACCGACTGGGAGGAAAACTAGGATATGTCAATATGTGCTAGATTAGAATAAGACATTGGATAGATTAGGATATGTCAGGAGAAACAGAGAAATATTTGAACCAAAACTATGATAAAATATCAATTGCACATCTTGTAACCCTGTTTCATAGCATGTACTTTTCTACCAAAATTTCCACAAACCCATAATTACACGATGTGACATGTTATTACATATCATCTAATCCATCAGGCCTTTTTTTTTAAATATTCCATGAACCTAGGGTTAATTTCCCAACCCTCTTCATTCCCTCCCTCTTGCCCACACAAAAAACCCCCCCAATCCCCTCTCACCCGAACCCCCCACCTCATGGCCTGAATCCCCCTCCCTCTTGGCTGTGAAACCAACCCCCTCCCCCTTCCGACCCTCTCACATGAACATACCCACCCCTCCATCCCCTTCGGCCAAAACCAACACCCCACCCCTATCCTCCTAATCTTCTTGCACCCCATATCCTTAATCCCAGAATGGTGCGGACCAAAATATTACACCCTACACTTGAAGGGTCAGCATTGGACCACAATGGTCCACCCCCAGTGAAGCACCCATGATGTGATACACCTCTCGCACCATCACCACATTGGGTATCATCTCCCCCACCCTCCAACATGCAGCCTGTGCTGAGCCCGCTGCTCAGGATGATTCCCATACTAGCTCCACAGAATCATCTGGGGATGAAAACCATCATATTCACTCCATACTATATTTCTCTAACCCAAACCATCATTTCACCATCAACTGGATGTAGGAGAATAAAATGAGTATAAAAACCCCTCAACATGGTTGTTCTTACCTGCCTACATATCAGCGATGAGATCCTTAATCTCCCCAACCATCTACATATTTACTATATTGTTGAGGTATGGGAGGTGACATACTGAGAGATACTCTTGGATTTTATCTCTACATTCGAGGTCATAGTATAAAACCTCCGCATCAGACTTGGAGGTCGACCACATGATCATTAATTTTCTAAGTTCATCATTGTACTTGTCATTTATAGAGATCAGTTAGCTATGTTTGATATATTTTTGACCATCCAGCTCGAGCCTCCAAGGACTAATTGGAGTCGACTTTGGCAGATGATTTCACAAGATGATCAAACAGTGTATGATCCTAGGATTACAAAATCCACCCATCTCTACAACCCAACACTTAGGATCTTTCATCAACCCTTTACTCATGCATGGTATGCCAACAAAATCTCATGAAAGTGTGATCCAGTTAGAGATCCACATCATAGCAACAACCATGAGAAATCCTACCATCAACATGGCTACCCAATTAACATATTACTATTGGGATCACACTTTGAAAACCAAAGGTACATTGATGTTAATATTCTTTATCACTAACTTTTCATTCCATGTTGGAGTGTATGACGCTTCCCTTCCACTCACATCCCATGGAAATATGGATTTCATAATTTTTATGATTCTCCACAAGATGTAAATCTTGGTTAGGGATGATGACACTTACAAGTGGGATTCAAGAGTCCATGAGGCAGCTAACGTGGCACCAGAAGATCCTATAGTAGATCATGCACCTGCTACACCCAACACTCCACCACCGACACCTCTCACCCATATCCCTGCCTCTACCACCACTGCATCCAATACTTCTCCACCCACCCATCCTACTTCTATTTATCTATGGGCCATGTATCTTTGCATTGTGGAGAATCTAAGACATATTTATACCCATCTTCACATTACCTTTGTATAGCATTCCAATTTAACCACCCCCTCCACCACCCACATCTCCCTCAAGCTCTCATCCACAACTGGCACCTACCAGACCCTCCTCTTATACCACTCTTGTCCCACCCATAGCCCACACTGACCTTCCATAAGAACTCTTATACCTACTACCTGGTAGGAGTACCTTTAAGATATTTCTCAGCATGGAAAGGGGTTGTCCACTACCCCATCCACTTAGGTACCATTTTTTGATCTAGACTCCAAGCAAATTACCCCATTAAGGATGGACAACTCACCACCACCTAACCCATCACAGCTTTCCAATACCACAACACCACCCTCAATAGCTGAATCACCCTCCCCTACTACCATCGCTACCACTAACCATGAAGTATCACTACTACCACCCCCTAATCGAGAGTGGATGTTGGAGGATATTTTTGATTCTACATGCTTATATTAGTTTACCACCATGATCATCTTTGTTTTGGTCATATGTATCTTGGCATGTTGATTTTCTACATAGTATGTGTATCCCTTCATTTTGTTCCGTTACACTTATATATATATAGAAATTTATTTTTCTCTATTTTACTTGTATTGATTTTCATATCTTTCAATTTTATAGTAGCTATTTCTAGATCCTCTCTTTCACATATAGTTATCAATTCACCTGTACCACCATATTTTTTAGTTTGATGAGTGACTCAGCGCGTGGTTGACATTGAATATCAACTTCATGATCTCTCACTAATATGTAAAAAACACCATCATGTGTTTAGATACCTTTCATTGCACATTAGATCTAAGCTCTCTATGATCCTAAAGACATCGATCCTACTAAAAGTGTAACACACTGATATTTTATGAAAAATATTCTTTTACTTTCATTGATTCCTTCTATTATACAGCACACCAAGTTTAGCTTGTACTATATGCAACACCGTATTAACTTGCAGTATATGCAACGCTATTCTTGGATCGTGCTACACACAATTTCATGTTCGTTTTATAATAGTCATTCTACGCAACATTGAGTGCGTGTATATATATATATATATATTCAATGTATAAATGAAATATGGTTGGAATATTTTATAAGAAACAACGAAGGATTCTTTCACAACACGCAACCCTGACTTGGCTTTCATTACACGCAATCACGACCTTCCTCGATAGCGTGTGTTGTTCGCAATACCGGGTTTTACTAAACAACGATATATTATTATAATATTATTATGAACTAGCCGTTATGAATAGTATTATCTAAATTTTGAATTTTATAACATTATTATTCGTCTTACACATTTTCTAGAACATAGTATAAGAAAAAAATAAATTTTTCGGGTAAAATAAGTATTTTTCAAAAATTACAGTTTTGCCGCCTTTTGATGGCGCACCCACTTTAAATCTTGTTTTTGACATGTTTATAAGTTCAATTTTACAAAATAAAATTATTATTTGGAATTAGGATATAAAATCTTATCTTGGATAAAATTTTCATATTATTCTAATAACTTTCATATTTTAATGAATAGTAAAAACACGCTATATTTTAATTAAAAACAACTTTTTTCATTGTAATAACTTATGTGGTTAAATAATAATATTGAATGGTTTTAAAGTATAAATAGAATATATTTTTACCATTTAATATAATTTATTTCATTATCCTTGATTTTACATTGAATTCATAGGTTAAATAAATTCAATCTTTTGCAATGTTTTAAACAAAAACCCGTTTTCTATCGACAATGGGATTAATTTTAATTTAATTTCTAAAAATTCTGTGTATTGAATTTGGAAAAATGGATTCCATATTTGGAATCAGTGGGTAAAAATTATATTAATAGACTACTTTTTATTTTTGGGCTTTATGAATAGTAACAACGGTAAATTTTATTTACCATAGTAAAAGATAAATTGGGTAATTAAGGGTAAATATAATATTATAAAATTATCCTAATACTTGTATTAATACAATTGGATGATAATAATTTGTCCTAAGTCATATTTGGGTCGAAATGGAATCCATTAGAACCCACTTGGAGGTGATTAAGACCTTTAGTTTATTTTATTTAAAGGAAAGGAAATATGTCTCACTCAAATTTAATAATTAAAGTATTTTTAATATAAGTTTATAAAGAATATAAATTCGGTTATAAATACTAATTTGAAATATAAAATGTTTTTCTTTGTCATGGTAATTTATTTGTACTTTTTAAGAGTTATTTAATTACCTTATTATCTTATATATTAATAATGCAGAAATTATTTATTAAGTAAAAATTCAATAATACAGTTTTATTGAAATATTAATACATATCAAAAGGCCCAAAAATCTGAAAAAAACTTATTATTAGTGTATATATAAACTGTAATCATCCACTGGCCGAATTTTTGACCATTTGGATCCTTATTAAGTTGATTATGACACTTATATTATTTTATTTTAAATGATGCCAAAGTTGTCACCTTCATAATTTAATAAATATAAAAATTTTACTATTGATATTTTAAGAAGATAAATTCGAGTAAAAGTATTATTGTGAAATTTAATAGATTTATATTTATCATAGGATTTTATTTTCAATTTTTATGCAACATATAAGTATATTAAATAATTATACAAAAATCGTGTAGTAATTATTTTATTAAGAGATAAACCAAATAAATGGTTTTAAAAATAATAAAATAAATATTATATGAACTATTTAATGTAATACACTAATTTTATAGATACATATGACCTTTTATGAATCTATTAAAGCTTTTAGTTCGAGCATATATTCTGTATATAATTTATTTAAATTCAAATAAATGAACAGTGTCAAATTTGACACTATTGTTATTTTATAAAAATAACATATTATAAAATTTCTTAAAAATCACAAAAATATTTAAAAATTATAAATTTAAATTTATATGGTATAAAATGTTATAAAGTATCCAATTATGGACAATTCACAACAAAAAAGTTATTATTTTATTTAATTTAAAATTTAGAATGTTATTAACACAAATAAAATTAAATTGATTAAATAAGGATAAATCAAGTTGATAATGTTGAAAATAATTTCCTAACTTGTCTAAATTTTATTTTTTGATGATATTAAAACCCTATCTCATCTAATATTAGAATATGAGTCATTTTTTGGAGTTTTTTAAGTGGGGTTAGATTTATTATAAATTAATATTTTTTAGATTTCCAAAGGTGCCCCTCCCCTCCCTTATAAAAGGGAACCTCCTCCTTCTCTTCCTCACACCAATTTGAGCCTTTATTCTCGGGAAACCCCTGAAAAAGTCTCTTCTCCACTTCCCTAGAAACATCCGAGAGGTCCTGGTCTTCTTCAAAGACCAATTGTAGTTCCCTAAGAGGGGGTCTCAAAGAGGCGCTTCAAAGAAGAGGTAATGTTCGTTACCGATTATTTCAACATTATTTCTTCTTCCACTTCTTATTATTTAGTTGTTTCATTATGAACTAATAACATCAGTATCACTCATATACTGATATATTATTATAAGTATGAAACAACCCTATTTCACAATTTCTCCATCCTACGGAAAATGAAATCATCGCGCGTGCGTACGTACTGAATACCGTCTCCACGTCGTGGTGTAATCTATTTTCCACCACCACCTTACTAGGATGGGTATAATGGTGTAAATAATGACTATATATGATTATTGTAAAGTGATATTTATTCTTAAATATTATAAATACACTTGAATACAATTACACGATCATGGGAATGATATCATCGCTCGTGCGTACGTACGGACTACCGTCTCCACGACGCGATGAGATTCATTCTCAATGATTAACCATTCATGAATGATTATAAAGTATATATAATAAGTAATCATGAAATATATGAAATAATAAAGATACTGGATTTATATATATATATATATATATTTATGTCATCTACTTAATTCCATTCAATTCAATAAGGAAACGAAAACAACATTCATGCGTACGTACGGCCTACCGTCTCCATAAACGGTGTATTTCTTTCCATTTATCGATATATTATATATATGTATATTCTGAATATATATTATATATAAATCATGTTTTACATTCTAGATATAATTAATCATGATCTAAGTAATCATATGAATAATTACAAGTTAAAACACGAACGACAAATGAGACGATTTTACCCAAAACGCTACTTTAACATGAATTTACAAATGAACAGGTAATATAAAGTCATAAGTGAACCGTATATGATATAATAACAATGAATATGATTCAGTAATAAGTCAATAATATTATTTAAATCATTATACAGGGGGTTCAGATACGTACGAAGTATATCGGACATAAGGTAAGGGATAATTTTGCAAATCTCATTTTTATCCGAGATTGCTTATTCGTAATTATTTACTGGGGTTATTGTTATCATCCATGTCCATGTTTCCTAAAATTGGTTTCATGTATGTTTAAATTCATTTTACCCACTTTTGACTTTTACTACATGGTATGTAAGGAATCTTTCTTTTGTTTACGTTACGAGGTAATTTTTGAATTTTCTGACAAAAGTACGATAAGAATGTTTTTTTTAACATATACGGCATGAAAGGATTTTTATGGTTTTATAAAGCCTTATTTTCATGAAGCTTCCTTAAAAATATTTCATGACTATTTTCAAAAAAAACCTTTTCTTCTAAAATTGCATGACATTTTGTGAAAAGAAAATTATTTTGAAGAAAAAAGGATATTTTCCTCAAGAATTTATTTAATGTGTTTTATCAAAACCATTTTCATCTAAGATGAAAATATTTCACATGTGTATGTTTCAAGTGTAATGTATCTATGATTTACATTATTTCACTTTTCTTATTATTAAATGATATCCATTTCTTTTATATGGATTATGTAATGATGGGATGATGTTTATGAAACCGATTTTATTTATTGGGTTATTATGAATGATTATGTTTATTTTGTGGAACAAGTAAGAATGATTTAATTATGAGATGGGTGGGACCTAAATCTCCCTCCAATGCATTGGTTAATGATTTATATCTCATGAGATAGACATGGCTGGGACGGTAAGTTAATCTGGTTCAGTGTTACAGGACTGAAACGAGGAGTGAACTCGATTCAGAAAGGGACTTTGTCTACCAAGATGGTCTTGGCAGCAATGCCTTGGCTACTATGGAAATCATGACATGTGCTGAATGGTCTCCACAATTACATGTTTTATTCCCATTCTATTTTATCATTATTAATGTTTCTTTATGATCTATGCCTTACGTACTTCTATGTTTTATGTCATCGCTCAATCTTTTGATGTTTAAACATTATGTTCATGTTTTTAAGTTCAAATATATATGGTATGTTTTATTTTATCCATGCTTACCCTTACTGAGCATTTGAGCTCACCCTTTTTATGTTTTCTTTTCCCAAGATATAAAGAAATGTTTTAGGTAAGAAAAAATGGGGAAGATCTTTATGGGAGATGTTGAAGATCTTTCACCATGATTAGAAGATTACATTCCATGTTTCCAAAGACACTAAACTATTACGGTCCTTGTGTGTCTGTTTTTGTTATGTATTAAGTTTTCCACAAAATTAATGTAATGTTCATGTACATCAAGCTTCGGGTCTCTACAAAAAGACCCCACAAGAGAGATGACACTACCATGAGTATCTATAGACTCTAGAAGAGACACTAAGCCAATGGACGACACTGCCTGATACTCAATTCCATCCATCAAGCTGATGACATCATTTGTTAGCTCTTTTTGGGAGGCAACCCATATTTCAAAAAAAATCATTTTAGTCTTCAAGATGATTGTATTTCAAGAGTATTTTTCTTTATTTCATGAGTCACTTTGAGTTTTATTATAGCAACCTATATACATTTAAATAAAATTTTGTTTCACTTCACATCATACTATGCACTTGCATTTATTTCTTCTTATAAAATTTTTAAAACCTGTAGACTAATTCTTTTACTAGTGTAGGATTTTTATTTCAAACCCATTTTGTTGGTATCCCAAATTCAAAGTCACAACAACCCAAGTTTCATCATGGGATTCCCCTTCTTACCGAGATCTCTTGATTCCATTAGACTTTAAGTATTCAATTTTTATTTCATTTTTAATGAAATTTATATTCCATAACACTCCCACAATACTTCCATGAATAGTGTGTACACTGTTTTTTATAATTGTGTGGGAGTTTTTTGTGAATTCACTTTTGATACACTTTATTTTTTTCCTATTATCATATTTATAAGAGATATTTTTCAAATTGAAATCATGATTTAAACCTAAAAAATATTATAGAATTTTAAATAAATTAAAATTTTAAGCTAGTAATTGTTGGAAATCCATGTTTTGTCACTATTTATATTTTTAGAATGATTTTTGATCTTAGTAATTTAAATAAAATTCAACATTTTAAAAATTACTTTTAATTGACTTATTATATTTTTTTTATACCCTTAGTGATTTTTAGTTCTTTATTTATTACCATTATTGGGAGGATTCTAAGCAAGCAATTTCATATTTTTTCCTAATCATATTTCTTGAGTGACTATGGGACATGTAAACCTATCATAACATTCATCGAGATCTTATTAAGGCTATTACTGAACAAATCAAATTTTAAAATGATTGATCCAATCTTTGTTGAGATACTTTTTATTGAGACCCACCTTACATATTTCCTTTATTAAGCATGTAGTTACCATGAATAACCTTATAGAATGTATCTATTTGATGATAACTATATGTTACTACACTCCTATTTTTATATTGCATCAATTTAAAGTGTGGGGGAGTTTTTCAGCTAGTGCCGAATGATCCTACTATAAATATGTATATTTTTTCTCATCAAACCATTTGATTATGATCCATGTGTATCTTGTAGTATTTTATATCAATCATATTCCTTTTAAAAATACAAAAATAAATATTTGGTTTATGTATTAGAAAGTTCAAAATCATCACTTCCAGAAGGATAAATCCTTTAAAGGATCATATGTGGTTTGGGGATGAATGTTAAATTTGGCCTAGAGATGAATTTAAAAAAATAAAAAATAAAAAAAAAATAAAGGATCATGATAACCTTCTTAAACTCACATGAAATATATACATAGATCCAAGATGAGTTGTTGAGAGCATGGATTTTATCAGAAATAGAGGAGTAATTTTATTACACTTATCATGACATTCATGCATTATACTCTAGTTCCTACACTCCATTTTATCTTCTTTTTACTATTAACCTAACTACCTACAACCCCAGAGTCATTATAACTTAATTTTTGAATTTATCATGATTGATTTTGTATTTTTATTTATGAAGGGGTGATTTTAGAACTAATTCAAGCCTATAGTTTAGAGCATGTAATCAGGGTATGAGAAAACCACCTATTTCATTTCACTCTGAGTGATGAGATAAAATTCTTTGTGAGGTAAATTGCATATGTGTATAGATTTCAAAGAATAGATAATAAATTTTGATTAATGGATTAAGGATTTGTTTAATGAATAAGCTATGAGGAATGACTGATTTTCTATGAAAAGATGGTTCTGGAAAATAATTTTTCTACATACACTTAGTTTTATTTTCCTAGATAAAATGAATATTTCCTTCTTTAAACATTTCTAACCTTTTTGAAATCTCTTTAGAAATATTTTTTCTTGAGGATAATCAATTTTTAAATTATGGGGGAATATGATAAACTGAAATCATATATATATATATATATATATATTTCTATCATTTGATTAAGTATTTTCATTTACTTACATGATAATGCAATAGGTATTTGTTGATAATTGTAGGAAATAGTCTTTTAAGGATCAAAGGAAAAAAGTGTAGAAAAAGAGAAAAATCGGCTGTTACACATCATGAAATGTCATTACATGACGTGTAATATCATTTCACCACATGATCCAAGCATTGAATCTAAGTTATGAATAATTTCAAACACATGGTGAGTTTCACGATGTAAATATTTATTACACGATGTGAACCTTCCTTATACGATGTGAATCTCTAATCCAAAATGTGTAGGACTGAAATCACATTTCCCACATAAAATGATCCCGCCAAGGGAAGTTTCATCAAGTGACATACAATTATACATCATCAAAGGAATCAAGATTCCGAATCTTGGAAGAGATTCATGGGAGATACGCACAGATTCAAAATTTGCATTTAAAATTATAGATCATCATTACATGATGTGAATTCCTATTACACATCATGTAATATTCCATCTATATATATAGCAGCAATGCACCAGATTTTATAAGTTGGAGAGTCTCTGATTCTTTTATTATTCACTCATTCCCTTCTACTCCCTCTACCCCAAACCCAAATTTCATAAATATTTGTCATCATATTACATTAATACAAGCCTTGTGGATTTATTTTGATGAAATTCTACAACATGTTCTGAATCAAAAACATCATTCTTCATACATTCATAATTTTGATCAGAAATTATCATTGAACCTCTACTTCACATTTTTTTCTTGTTCCAATTTCAAGTAAGTAATCAATTGAAATTGTGTTTTGATTCGAGATCTATAATGTTTGTTACTATTTTCATCTTTTTTATTTGTTCAATCTGAATCATTGAATGTTTATCAATCATTTAATCTCAATTTCTATTGGAATGTTAATCATGATTTCAATTATTTATCTATATGTAATTAATTCTTCCATGAGTGGCTAAAACACCTAGTGTAAGGTTTGAGATTAGGGGTGTTTAAATTTAATGAATCTCTAAATTATCAACTTGGTAATCCTAAGAATTGTAATCAAGTTAAACAATAGATTTCAATCCAATTCATTCGATCAACCTTGACCAAAAGTAGTCAGATGAACGACCTTGACCTGATTGTATTAGATTAAGCTAGTACAAATAGCCCATGAAACTTCCTACTGTAGAAGCTCAGCTTAATGCTCTTTGGTTGTGGTTACTTACAGACCAAGGAATTTCCACCTCTTAATTATAACTAGTTGATTTGATCGTAGTCAACTAGCGACCTCCACTTGCTTCGCAACCTATATTTCATAACCATACTAAGTCAGGATAGAGATCATATTTTACCTAAAACCCCAAAATTGGCCATGATCCCTTCTCTATCTTTGATTCCAAGCCTTAAGTATTTATAAATAGTTTTACCAAACAAAACCATACTCATGAGGACTCTAACACAAAAGGGTTCTAATCCATTTTTTATCACCATCTCAATTCCTCGTGGGATCAAACCCAGACAATTTCTATACTATGTGTCAGTAGAAAGTGATGTTTAGAAAAAAAAACATATATAATTTTACTACAGACCACATGCATTAAATGATGTGTGTGGGCCCATTAGTGAGATATGTTTTCCACTGAGTATTTCTATATAGTTGTACACTTTATTTATCTCAAACTGGAGGTGTGTTTTAAATTTGTCAGTTCTTGATGAAAATTTGTTCAATTTATTATTCTTGTCAGATACACAACCATTACACATTAATAACAATAGGATTCCATTTGAGGGAAAAATTAGAATATGATAAATCAAGGCCTAAGTTCTGTCCTGAAGTGAAAAAATTACATGTTTCCTTAATAGATTATACTAGTTCAATGGTGAGTAGAGATACATGCATTGAACCATATTCACACCATCCCCTAATCCAAAAATTGGGTGGAGAATCATTGATAAATTTCTATAACCCTTCAAACTACTATAGGATGAATTTTGGAAGTTCATATGTTGTATTCCTTACTCTAGGATCCATTATACTAAAATAGTCATTTAAGTTTTCATGGAGACTAAGCTCACAAATCACATTTATTTGTTTGGAATACTCCTTGTAATATAGATTGTTGTTCTTGAGATAGTGAGGAATATCTTATATGTTCTTCCACAAATAAGGTATAAATTAATATTTTAATTCCTCTTGAATGTTATATCTATGGGTTTCCATGGGATATAAAATGAATATAATTGTTTTATTATATAGTTTTATCCACATTATCATGGAATTATTCTCATCTTTACGGAATAGTTTCTCTGCCCGATCTGACCATAGTGGTTGCTTACTTGCAGCATTTTCCAAGGGAGAAGTTCCATTTCTAACAAACTAAATTATTTTTCAAACCATTACATGTCAGGGAGGTGTAGATAGAAACCATAATCTTAGACTATCCTTTGGATTGGATGGGATTTCATTGGTCTATAAGAGGTACTAGGTGTAGCTAGCCTCGAAGTCTCACATTCCTATCAATGTGAGAGAAATCTAGAAATTTTTTGATACAAGAATTGAATTTTTTAAGATAGATTCCACTGTGTGTGGGGGGGGGGGGTCTTAATAATCACTATAAGGAGGACTATAATTTTCATTGTCTTAGAATCCACTAGGAGGAACTCCATGGTTATTAGATACTGAGAACCTGGAAAGAGGGGGGATATTCTTACCTATAAACCATTTTCTATAGAGAGGACCTCTTCATACTAAACCATTAATAAGACCAAAATGGATAATATCTTCATCAATATTAGAAGGAAAATTGTGATGAGTACTCTTGGGAGGAACTCCGGGACTAATGATGACTGTATAATGGGGCTAACCAACAATACTAAGATTCATTCTCCAATTAATTAAAAGTTGTTAGATTCATGGGTCACTATAAAAAATATATTAAAGGGAATCATGATTATCATCATGGATTAGTGTAGGGATACAATCCTACTCATTGGATATAAATTTCCCTTGAATAGACCTTCTTCTAGATCTTCATGGTTGGGAGACCATATTCAAAACCATGATCAAGATTGGATTCATGTGACACAAGAGAAAATTCTCATGGGTAGGAACCCTCTATATAATCCAACTTCTTGTTGTTATAATATTTTAATGGAATTATTATATGGATGTAGAAATATTCCATCATTTTTTGAAAGTATTACAAGAAAAATATATTTGATTCATGCTACATGGTTTTATGAAAAGATATCGTGGATAACAATCTATATTGAACAGGATGTTGATAGTCTATAGGTGAAATTGAGAAAACATGGGCTTCTTTTAATATGAGTTTAAAGAGTCGTTGAACATGGTTTTGTAGAATAGTGTATAGATGTTGTTCGATTTTACTTGACAAAACTAAAAAAATGTGGTCACTACAAAGAATTTAATGGTAACTATAGAAAATAAGTTCATAGTAACTATAAGAAAAACATGATAATTTGGAAATTCCATCACAATATGATGAAATTAGTTTTCATAATAATTAGGATAAAATATGATAGAGAATCTTGTTTAGGTTGATAATAGAATCTTTGGGGATTTTCTATCCTATCTAAATAACAGAATTAACAAAATTCATAGAAGAATAAATTATAGATAACTTCAAGATCTTTATAACGGATAAAATAAATATTCAATAACAATTATATGGTAAGATATATCATCAAAATATAGATAAAAATGATCTAAAAAGGGTATAAAATGATGAAAGTTGTTCTGAACCTCACCAATTTTATAGGAATCTAAACATATTTTTTATAATTTCATGAACATGAAATTAATTTATATAAATGTCTTATATTTATAATATGAAAAATTTAGTGTAATTATGATGTTTATCAAGAGATATATCATTGAAAACAATATATATTGAATTTCATAAATTCAATAAATCCTGAACTATGGTCTGATATTGGGTGATTTTTTAGACTACATACACAATAAAATTTGGCTTCCAATTAGTTTAATGAAATGTAAAAAAGTTATCCCAATTGAATAATATTTCTAGGAATCTAATCTATTTAACTCAAATTATAAATAAATAACTAAAGAAAACAATGAAGTAACTTTATATAAAAATTATTCTTGAAACGAAAACCATGCAGAACATTTGGTCCAAAATTAGAATATGTTATAGATTGATTTATACTACATATTTGTTTAATAAAAGATAGATAAACATGTTATATTTTATATGAAATTGGATTTATAAAATATGATCAATATAACATAAGATAAACCAAAAATACAGAAAGGATGTAAAAATAGTTCACCCCCTAAAATAATAACATGGTTTTTAATTATTAAAAACATAAAATAATAATAAATAAAAAAACTCTCAATAAACTCACCATTTTTGAAAATCTAAAAACCTAAACAAGAATTTATAAAATTATTTCTCTTTTTATAATTTTCCAAAAAGAAAATTTTTAATAAAAATAAAAAAAGAAGTTTGAAAACGAAAAAAACTTACTTTCATATTATGGTACGTTAAAAAACATTCATACTAAATTTCTAACATAACAAGTTCTAATTTTAGTTTTTCAAACTTTTAAAAAACTTAAGGTTTAGTAAAAATGCATTCCATCTTATTTTTAGTTGGAATATAATCAATAATAATATCACCTTTATTAATATATTCTTGTATAAAATGAAAATTAATGTATATGTTCTTAGTTATATAATTACATAAAGAGTTATTCGAATTAAAAATAGAAAAATAATTATCACAATAAATAGGAATTTTTTTAAAAGTAAAACCATAGTCATAAAAGGTTTGTTTAATCCATAAATATTCAGAGCTACAAGATGAAGTGGTGATATAGTCACTTTATGGAGTTTACAAACCAACGGTGTTTTGGTATCGTGAACATAAACAAAATAAATTATTACTAAGAAAGTGACACATAATTGAGGTTCTCTTTCTATCAAGTCAACATCATCAAAAATCATAGTTATAATAAATAATCAACCCAATGAAATTTTATCAAGAATAATATAATCCACAATTAGTAGTTCTTTTAACATATATAATAATCTATTTGACAACATTTAAGTGATATTCCTTGGGATTATATTGGAATATTTCTCATAAAAACACTAAAAAAATATCAGGTCTAAAAAAAGATAAATACAATAAACTTACAATCATTCTTCTAAAGAATTTAAATTCAATAGATTTTTTGAAAACATTATAATATAATTTATAATAAATACTCATAGGGGTTTTATAAGATTTAAAAGGTTCAAGACCAAATAATATGACTAAATATTTCACATATTTGGATTTATTCCAAAATATTCCATCATTTTGTGGAAAAATTTGAATCCCTAGAAAGAAGTTTAATTCTATTATAAGACTCATTTCAAACTCACCTTCCATTGAATTTGAAAACTCTTTACAAAGAAAATAATTTGAAAATCCAAAGACAATATAATCGGTATAAATTTATATAATAGAAATATAATTATAAATTCTATTAATAAAAAATTTAAGATCAAATTTACCTTTTGAAAAATTATTATTTAATAAAAATACTTTCAAGTCGATCATACCAAGCATGATATGCTTACTTAATAAAATATAAAGATTTTCATAACTTAAAAACATTATTATATAATTTTTCATTTTCAAAACCATGGGGTTGAGAAACATAAATGTAACACCCAAAGATTATATTTTATATCTCTTTTTTTAACTTCTTTGATAGCTTTTGTTATACAGAATATGAAGTTTAAACAAATAATTATATTATATTATTATGATAGTTATCACCTAGATATTAGAATGGAAGGATTGGATGAGATTGAGTAAATTATGAAAATTTATTTCACACAGGTTTATAAAATGAATTAATTGGTTACCAATTAAATATAAATGAAAATAAAAACCATTGAACATAAAGGATTCATTTTTATAAGAAAACTATTCTTATGTTCACAATGAAATTTTATCTTAATAAATTCAATTAATCACTATTAGTGAAAAATATTAATGAAATTTATATGTTAAAAATTCCATTAAATTTTTTAAAATTAAACCAATAATATTGATATGCTTAAGATCATAATAAATACAATTTTAAGCATAAAAGGCTATATTTTTCTAAAGGTGGTTTTACCGCCTTTTAATGGAGCACTTGTTTTAAATATAAATTTTGACACTTTTATAATTAATATTTTAAAAATATACTTTATTTTATAATCTTTAGTATAAAAATATAATTTGGTTTAATTATTGTTATTTTTATGATATGTTTCATTTTTTGATAAATAGTAAAAAATAATGTATTTTAATTGAAAATAGCATTTTAAACTAATTTATTAATATAGTTAAAATTTATTTTAAATTGGATTTAAATTATAAATAAATAAACTATACATAAATATATCCAATTTGTATCATTTTAATAAATTTAACATTGAAATTGGATATAAAAACATTTCAATCTTTTGATCTTTTTTACTTTAAAAACTTGTTGTTTCATCACGTCTCCATTATTAATTTTCAGTTAATTTTTGAAACATATGTGAATTGAATAATGAAAAATGTATTCCATATTTGGAATCATAAGGTCTAAATTTTTAAAATATCTCAATTTTATTTTTTCGGTGTGAATATTAACCTTGGTAATTTTTGTTACCATGATAAAGGGGTAAATTTAGATATTTAGGTTAAAAATAAAAATATAAGGATTATAAAAATAACCCTAAAGTTTCCAAAAAAATGATAAGATTATTTATATTCAACCTTTAACTCCTAAGGTTATAATTTGAGTTATTTATTGGAAACTTTTTAATGATAATGACTTTTATATTATTTATATTATTGAAAAAACAAAAATGTCACTTTCTTTGTCTTAAATATAACTTATGTGTTCATAATGGAATAAGGTTTGGTTTTGAACAAATATAACTGTAAATTGTTAACATAATAAACTTATTTTTATTATATAAATTTATTTTTTATTTTTTGGGGACCATTGGGATGAGGTTATGATATTTATAATAATTTACTTAGGGAAAAGATAAAAAAGTAGAATTAATATTTTAATAACAATATTATTTTTACAATGGTGTTACTCAAAATATATCTTAGAATATAAGTATTATTTTTAAATATAAAATATTTATATACATAATGTTATTTTAATTTTAATTTTTACAAAAAAAAAATATTTACCATAAATAATTATACAATGATCATGCAGTAATTATTTTATTAATGAAACAATCAAATAAATGATATGAAAAATAATAAAATAAATAAAATTTAAATTAATTAAGGTGATACATGAATTTTGCTGTTGATTATGATATGTTATAATAATATTAAATTTATTTTTTTGAAGTTATATTTTTTTATTGATTTCCTTGTGAAAAAACTAATGAATAGTGTTAAAATTTACACTAATGATATTTTATCATAATAAAATATTATTAAATTATTAAAAAATTATAAAAAAGTCGTTAAAAATAAAAATTTATTATTATGTGGTCTATAATATTATAATTTATTCATTTATGGAAAAATTGAAATTGTATAATTAAAAATTACCACCTTTTAATATTAAATACACTATTATCAAAATTAAAATTAAATTATGTTAACTAAAGTTAATCAAAATGATATGCTTTACTGTGAAACAAAAACATTTAAAAAACTATTGTATTATTATATTAAAAAAATATCACATTATATTTCAATCCTTGGCAATTTGGTTGTATTTGGATAGAAAATAAATTTATTATAATTTAATATTTTAAGGAATTCCAAGGGTGCCCCACACCTCATTTATTTAAGGGAAATAATTTATTTAATTTCACCACTATGAGCCTCTTATATCGACCAAGTCACACCCATTTATCCTAAAAACATACTTTCAAAAGTTGTGGAGGTTCTGAATTTCAGGAAAGACCACTGACAAATCCATTATGAAGATATCTAAAGGAAGTCTTCCAAAGAAGAGGTGATTGTTTTTACCAAATCATTCAAATTCATTTATTCTTTTAATTATTATTGATGGTATGTTTCCCATATAAAATAATAAATCCAGTATCATATATATACTAATATTTTACTATGATTACGAAACAACCATATTCTACCTTTTATCTGTCTTACAAAAAATAAAAGCATCACACATGCATATGTACGACTTACAATCTCCACATAGTAGTGTAATTAATTTTCTATGTACAACATTCTAGAATGGATATAAAAATGTATTAAATGATTAAATATTATATTTATGACATTAATGTTATTATGTATTTTTTTGATCTACATCTTCTGCAAGATAACCATGAATTACATGAGAAAACATGAATAGGAAAATTAAGTTGTTAACACCCAAAACAAGGGTAATAATGAAATCTCATTGAAAAAAAAGTGATTAGATGTTATAAAGGGATAATATATGATATAATAAGTAGTAATATGAATCTTTTATAATTTAATAATATTTTCAAAACCCCTATACAGGATGTTATAACACTTTTGATGGTACTTGATCTTGAGGTAAGGGATTTGTTAACTCAATTTCCATTCATTGAGCTACTCATCTATGTCATTGGTTATGTTATGCCGATAATATGTTTGAAATGAACTCTCATTTTTTTATAATTTATATCAAATTTTATTTTTTGTAATTTTATTTTAAACACGCAATTATTTCATTGATATATCCTCACTCTAATGATACGATATTTGTATGAGGTTTCTCAGGTCCCTTTTATTTATGTGAGATATTCCTTATCCATCAATTATTTTGTGTGTGTGGTGTATGTATTATACCATTTGATATATCATATCATGAATTATTTTATCTTTATGGTATTCAATGTTTCATTTTTTTATTTTTTATTTTATGGGAAATATGATTTCATTTATGACAATGTAGTACGTGATTCTCTCCGAACACCAATTTTCCCATCAGGTTATGAATTCTCTCTCTTTACCCCAAGAAAAGTCTTATTTATTTTTATATAATTATTCTAAATTATTTTTATATGTTCTAAAATTATGTATCCATATAAATTAATCCTTCTTTAATGAAAAATACATGTTTTTAAAAGGTTCCTTTTTCAATTCCTCCTGATAAGAAAGCCCGATTAAAGGGAATTTCCCAAAATCTTACACATTTTCAAGTACACTCCATAATCTATTTGAAGACAGAATATTTTTTCTAAAATCACTATTTTTATCATTAAAACTATCTTAGTTCATTTATAGTTTTATTCAAACAATTATTCCATTGTTCTCTTTAAAGTATCTTTTATATTTTCCCTTAAACTCCACGGAAATGGATCATTTCTAAAGTTTCTTAAAACAATATTTTTATATTTTTTCTATTTCAGTTGGATATAATTTATCATGAATCATGCCTATTTACTCTTTTGAATTAATATTCTTATATATAATATTATTGTATATTCTATATACTGCTTTTACATATGGATTTTACATTTATAGTTAATTGATTAACTAGGAAATATTGATAAATATGCATCATTTATTTTATATGGATATTTAATGATAAATAATATTATTTATTAATTAAATCAATTATTTGATATATAAGGAATTATTTGGAATTTTTTAACACGGGTTAAGGACTAGTTAATGCAAGAACTATGGGTTGGGGACTAGTTAATGCAAGCCCTATGGCGAGGCCTAGTTATAGATATCCCCCCAATGCATTTTAAATTTCATGAGATGAAATAAATTAAGGGCAAACCCTTCATGTTTGATTTCAAGTATAATTAAATGTGTTTTTACCCACTAAATTACATTGTATTAATGGTAGTGGTTCATTTTCTAGATACGTGATGTACAATAATTAATCATTTACTTCATTCTATAATAAGTTATTAATCTCCTGAGGATTTTCACTATGACAAAATATATGGGAACATTTATATTCTAAGTTAATTAATTGTCATGAGATTTTTAGTTATTTACCCTACCATTTTTGTTATACTTATTTTTTCAAGTTATCACTTGTTTTTCCTAACCTTTATTGAGCATTTGAGCTGAACCTTTTTTCCTTCCCCTAGTTATGAAAATGAAATAATTGTATTAGCCTCAAGGAAATATTTTATTTTCATATTTTATGTTCTATATTTAACTACAAATGTAATAATGGATGAATTTAACTAGTTCTTTAAGACTACTGAATAGATCCATCCTTGGTGATGTGATCTCTGGTATTTATTCCATTGTAATAAAAAACCACCGACTCTACGCTACTAGGGTCGGGTTCTTTATGTTAGGTATCATAGAATATTTAAAAGAAACCTTGAGTACTAGATTTAAAAAAAATCTTAGTTAGGGAACATAAACCTAAGATATACTTTAAAGATAACTATATAATAACATCCCAAACAAACCATGTTTATGAAATTAGTTACAAATAAAAAATTTCAATTTATTTCATCTATTTCGCTAGTTTTGAGATTATATAATATGTATCATAATTATATGATCTAATCTAGTGTATATATTAATTTAGAAATGTAAAATCATATAAGGAATGGTAACCTCACCAATAAACATGATCCAAAGAGTAAGGAGTATCAAATCTTGTATGGTATTATGCCAATATTTTGAAGGGAACAAGTCTCCAAAAAAATCTCATCATATGAGGAAATAGTATCATGTGATAAAGATACAAAGAATGAATTATCCAAGTATAATGGATTCGGAGGGAAGCATGATAATAAGAGTACAACTAGGATAATGTTTGGTAAAGGGATAAAGATAAATAATTATTTTCCCATTTGTGATAATTGTGGAAAAACACCATTATACTTTCTTAAAATTAATGGGAGTTTCTACCAATATAGTGTGAAAGGACATATTTATTTTGATTTAAAGGGTAAGAAAAGTTTTTCCAATATAAAATTACTCAACAAAAAGGAGATTTAAAACTACACAAATCAATGTCTCAAATTTCAACGGAATATATCCCAAAATAGTATAATAAATCATGGTCATGTTTTTTCTACTACCACAGACAGATATGAATGATTAATATGCCTATTTTTTTATTTATGAATTTTTTTATTTTAATATTTTATCCATAATTATCTGGATATAAGAATCATGAGATATATAAAGATTTTATGGTAGTACTTTTTCTTTAAGAAATTTTAATCCTGTGATGAAAAGAATTAGTAATGAAGAGAAGTCAATCTATTGTACGTTAATATTCTTGAAAACACATGAATTGGGAAATATAACCGTAAATATGTTCTTGATTTTGAGATAATAATAAATGGTTGTTTATGGGATAGTATTAGTCACCGTGAATATTCTTAGTAATCTGGTGGTTTATATTATGTTGGAGTTATTAGATGTTTGTATTTAAGAAATATATTCAATAACTTGAGATTTTATTCATAAAAAATGTAGGTTTCATAATTTTTTCAAATAGATTAAGGTATTTATATATTTTTTATGTGACAATAAGAGCAGCATTATTTGGGAAAATATTTTGCTAAGTTGATTTAGGAAATCTAGTGGTCTTTCTACTAAAAGTTTGTCCTCTGAGTTGGGAAATGCCTATTTTGGATGAGACTTAAAATTAACTACTTATATAATGGACTAATGATATTATTATTTGAGGTAAAAGTGTTGTTTATCATATTGGATAATATGTGATAACTATTTTGATTTTAATAAATATTTAAAGTATGAATTAATTACTTATCGAACTTATGAATAGTTAATGTTGATTCGTATATAAAAAATCATATTTAATATCTATACAGCACCACCGATTTCAAGAAATTAAAACTTTAATTATACTTAATAGGTATTTATAGTATATGGGTGATGATTGGGAGAGATTTTAGAAATTTTTGAGAGTATTTTGGGTATTTTATACAGGTTCATGTTTGGTTCACATTTTGAGAAAATCGTGCAACACCTACAAGAAACCGTACACAGTGATAGAGGGGGAAATAGAGAAGGCGCATGGGAAACACATGGTTTGTCTAAATTGTGTGGCTGCATAGTAGATATTTTTCTTTTTGAAAAATGGATTTGTTCTTTTAGAGGGTGTAGCTTTGGAATGGTTGGTGCAAGGTTTGGAAACTTTATGGGACAATGGTGCAAGGTTCATCCTTAAGATAGTTTTTGGTGCATGGTTCGCTCACGATTTTCCAAGTTGTGCGACTAAACCATGTGTGATTAAAAAAATAAATCTATAAAAAATGTATCTAGGTCGGCCTTTTCTTTTAATGCCTCATATTTTCCCCAAAACATCCCTAACTCAGGTTTGTTCTCAATAAAAGTTCATACAATGTTGTCCCATTGATCTGGTGGAAATCTAAGGCTTCCCATAGTGATTATAAGATGATTCATCATGGTATGTGATTGTTCGTGGTCGTTTTGGGTGTTTTTCTTAGATATACTTCTCCCACTCTCTCAGTTTCTTATATATATTCCCATTGTGGGTAGATAAAATATTTTGGATGCCAAATATGATTAGTTTTGGCCTTTTTGATGATAGGTTAGGAAATATAATATGGGTTCTAGGAGATTTAACCCATTTTTTGGATGTTTTTTATGTCATTTATTGTTTTCTCTAACACTCTTGAGGTAGGATGATTCACTCTTGACTCCTCTTTCTAGAACTAATTGGCTTAGTTTAAAATTGGTTTAATTACATGATTATTGATTTTTAAATTGTGGTGCAGAGAATGATATAAATCTTCTTTTGTGACGATTTATGGTTTTTAGTGAAATTGAGGAATTGTGGTAATTTGTTGTGCAAAGTTATTTGGTTCCTGGATTTTAAAATTGTTATTTTAAAATGTGGATTTGATTTAATTTTGAAATGGATTGTTGGCAAATGGTTTTCAATAAAAATGTTGTATTATTGAAATGGTTTTTGAAGGATGGTATTCTCATGGCTGTTGGGCATACATGGTGTGTGTGTGTGTGTTCATATTTCATTTGTGAGGCTTAGTTAAAATATGACCTTTTTCTAGGTGAAAAAGTTATAATATCACATGGTATTTAATTACCTTGTGATTACTTGGTAGATCAATGAGAAACTACTATTGAGTATGGAACTGTCATAACAAATCATGCATGTTTGGATATGTGGAATGGAATGGTTATGCTAAATGGAATCGGTTAAATGGTTTTAAATAAATTTTTGTTTGCTTTATTTGATAATGGATTTTCTGAAAACCGGTTGATATGAACATTATTTACATTTAGCTATAAAAAATTTTAGAAATTGTTTCCTATAAATTGGATAATAGAAATATTGCTAACTTTTCTATCTCAGTGGTGTGAATAGGGGTGTCATTGGGGAAAAACTACAGAGTTTTAGTACTCAACACTACTTTGGAACATTGGGGTTTTTGTAGATGTCATCTACTAACATACAAAAAAAGGTAAATTATCACATGTCTTTATCACTACCTTGTGATACCTAGGATATTTGGTGATGTTGGAGCATAGATATTGTGTAGATTGGAGCCTAGTTATTATCTTGGAGTTTTAATAGTTTTTCTTCCACAGTTTAATTTGATATTGTATTCTTTCTATATGATATTGAATTTTGTATGATTTTGATAAATGAAATCTTGAGTTTTAAAACATTGTTATCCTGCATCATTAGTGATTTTTTTTGGTTATGGACTTTTTGGTTAGTTGTTTTATTCTTAAAGGTAAAATCATCTCCCATATATATCAAATCCCTTCGGGATTTATTTCTAGACTTTGGAATATTGGGGATGTCACTTATGGCCTAATAACGTCTCACCTCCATCTCAAGCCAATGAGATGAAGCATGATGTTACAAATGGTATTAGATTTTTTTGGTCCAAAAGTTTGTTTGAGACTGTTGGATCCAAGGATGGTCTTTATTGTAAAGGGAGCATGGTTTGTGTTTTTTTATCCTCGAATGGAAGACTAGGGATTTTTCAAGGAAAGGGATCTAAAAATTCAAGTAGAAAATAGTATTTAAGTTATCATTATTTCCCAGTGTTTGTCAAAATTTTGGGTCCAAAAATTGGAGAATAGATAAAAGTGTTTTGGAAAAGGGACTTGCACGGAAGTGTTAAGGAGTATTGAAAATTTTAATGCTAGGATTTTTTTCAAGATCAATTCATCAAAATATGTAAAAGGAAGGACGAGCATGTAAGTTATGGTTTGTCACCTAAGGTGAGTTCCAAGATAGAGACTAAAGTGGTAGAGGTTGCGTGTTTTGGGGAAAGTTCCACACCTCATTTGGAGGGTTTCCAAAATGCCTATAAATAGTCGAGTACCCCCACTCATGAATAAATAATTTTTTCCAGTGAGTATCTGTTATCACAGTGCACTAGGAACTTGCACAATAATAACTTGTGCATAGTAAAACTTGTGCACAAGTGTTATTTTTTCCTCTTAAATTCCATGTGAAACTTATGATGTAGTTTCATGATAGATAAGGGTTGTGTGATAGATAATTTTAGTGAAATAGAGAAGGTTTTCATGAAAAGTAAGTTTGTGTGAAATTTATCTGATGAGACCATCCCCATACTTGTGCGCCAGAAGTGGTGTATCATGAAAGTGAAATGTTGAGCTTCTAATAGGCATTGTTTATCCGATTTTTTCATTTAGTTATTTCAAGTGAATCTATTCAGTACTTCGATGCGATAAGAGTCTCATGCTAGAGAAATACAAAGACTTCAATGAAAGCCTATTTAAGTTACCATCAAGCCTATAAATTGAGTGAGACTTCACCCAAGCTAGTGATAAAGGGGGAGTTTATAAAAGTGCTCTGAGGGACGTAGTTTATTATCCCTAAAATTTTGTAAAGGAACTGTTCCTAGAATTTTGTGACTATGTATAAAATTTTTTAGTCTATAACTAGTGATGATTAGTTGATTTTGGTATAACTAACACACTACCGGAAAATACTCCTTGGACTATCCCTTATTGGTGAACCAAGTAAAATTATTTTGTCCTCTCTTTGGATTTGATTATTTTTCATTAGTACTTTTTCTTTAGGAAGGTTTACCAGGTTCCGACTAATTTGGGAACATGATCCATCTTTTTAAAAGAAAAATTTAACACCTTGATTCACCCCTCCCCTCTCAGGGTGTTCTGGGGTCCTTCAGAGACAAGTGGTATCTACTTTTTTCCTTCCATTAGGGAACAAGGTTTCAATGTCTTGGTTGGTTTTTGACTTGGTATTGGTTGTCGATCACGGAGTTTAATTAAATCTAATATATTCTTTGAGTTGGGATCATATAAAAGGAGTAGGATTTTCAAGACCTGAAATGTATAGAATTAAAAGATATATCTAACCTTTTTATTCTGAAATTCAAGTTACTAGGAAGTTGTTTACATAAGTGTTTTGGACACAATTATAGCACTTGTAATATCATTTTCATGGTTTTAGCCGATGAGATGAGAATGAAATGTATTAGAGGAATGACTTACCACTAATATTTAATACATCATTATGAGTAATGATTTAGGATTTTCATCATAAGTTTTTTTTAGAAAATGTTAAAATAAATCAACTGAAATATTTTGAAAAATATCATGATTGTGGTATTCTGAAAATATTTTGACTTTCAAAAGCATGTAAAATTGTTTAAAAAATGGTTGAACTTTGAAAATGTTGATTTTGGAAAGAAATTTTGTGATAGTTGATGTGATATACTTTGAAATGTTAATCCTTGTTTTATTAGAGAGTGATACATATAATGTTTTTTTTTTCATCTAAAAAATGGTACCTGGTAGGTGTTATAGAAACCAACTGAAAGAATTTGTGGAGAATATGGTTTCACCTATGTCATAAGTGAACCAAAATCTAGTTCAAAGTATTTTCCAATCATTTCAGGTCGTGGACACAAGAAATCGGAGGGATGATCCAACACAAGTGGATCATTCCATCTAGTTCTAGAAATAGAATCCGCCCATTTTCCAGGGAGATTCTGAACCAGAAAAGGAAAAGGTTTAGATGAAAGGGATTAATCATATCTTTGATTTCATCAGCACACTAGTTGAGCTAAAATTCAAGTTGGTGATTTATATGATCAAGGATCATTAATTCTAGTAGTGTGATCTAGTGGTGTAGACTAAAGTGGTTCAAGGCCTAGGTTGGGAGTATTTTGAGTAATTATTCAAAAAAACAATTATATATTTACTCATTCAAGATCTATATAATGACAGATATTATCATTGTTATTGTTATAGTTCTCTGAGGTCAGGTTCTCGAGACACTTACTAGGTATCTCTAACATCAAATTCATCGATGGACCTAGGAAAACAGAATCAATATTGTCAGTAGAATAGATCTATACATGGTGATTCTAGGAATACTATGACTCATCAACTAGGGAAATTTCACTAGGACAACAAAAAAAATTCAGTGATGAAGAAATTATATATATTTGGGCTGGTGATTGTGGATGATAAGGTTGGACAACCTACGATGACAGGTATGGTTTTTTTGAATTATACCCTTATGCATGTGTTTCTTGATACTAGTGTATCACATTATTTTATTTATTCTCGTGTTATTGATTTTTTAAGTGTAAAACTTGAGATGATGCCTTCTATGGTAAAAAATCAAACTCTACTTGGTCAAAGAGAATGTAGAGCCTTTTTGTGTATAGAAAATTCAGTAACTATTGATGGAACTAAACTAAAATAGGATTTCAAGGTGCTAGAGATGAATTTTGATGATTTAATCAGGGGTATGGATTTGATAAAAATATTAAAGTCTCACATCCACTATTATAGCAGAACAATTACTTTATCGACTGAGGATAGCATCAAGAATCTCTTTAGAAGAGAAATGAGTGTAAATATAGGTGAAACAAGTTTTTTCCACCAAAATTGGGAAAAATATCTTACGAGTTGGTGGTGTTGAATTTTATATCAATACAAGTGATCAAGAATGTATTTTTTCCAGAAGTGATGACCCAATTTTCTAATGCATTTCCTAAAAATTTCATTGGGTTTCCACCAGTAAGGGAAGTGAAGTTTACAATTGATCTCCTCTTAGGGACAATTTATATCTCACTTGTGTCTTATCAAATCGCTCGAATAAAATTAAGGGAGTTAAAAGTGAATTTGGAAGAGTGGGAAAGTAAGGGTTTCATTCAACCTAGCACATCTCTGTGGACAACACCAGTCTTGTTTGTGAAGAAAGAATATGGAACTCTAAGAGTGTGTATAGATTATCATAAGCTTAATCAAGTTATGATAATGAATCAATATCTAATGCCATGCATTGATGATCTATTTAATCAATTGAGGGGATATCATTGGTTATACAAAATTGACATGCGATCAGTATATCACCAATTTTGAGTTCGAAACAAATATACTCTGAAAATAGATTTTAGATACAGATATGGCCATTATGAATATGTGGTAATTTCTTTTGGTCTTAAGAATGAACCAATAGTGTTTTAGGAATTGATGATTCGGATATTTCAATGATATATTGATTATTTTTTTGTGTTTTTTTTGGATGAAATATTTGTGTATTCAAGGACAAGGTAGGATCATGAGAAGCACATGACAATAGTGTTGGAAATATTTAGAGACCAACATTTTTATGCCCAATTATCAAAGTGTGATTTTTTGGATAAATTTGGTATTAATTATTGGCCATGTTATTTCAAAAAGGGGTCTTTTTGTAGATCTAGATAATATAGAAGTGGTTATCTGTTCGATAAATGTGGTATTAATTATTGGCTATGTGAATTTGTTCAGCTGGTTATTTCTGATGTATTGTTCATGACTTATCATGACTATCTCTTCCTATGAAAACTTTGAAAAAGAAAAATTTTCCTTTCCAAAGGATAGAGGAATTCCAAAAATATTTTCAAGAGATGAATTTTCACCTTACATCAGCACTAATTTTTCTATTTCGAAAATCGGGACAAGGTTATGTGGTGTATTATGATTCTTTGGGATCAGGGTTGGGATGTGGTCTCATAAAAGGGGATCAAGTTGTTGCTTTTAGCTCAAGGAAGATACAAGTTCATGAGAAGAACTACCCATCACACGATTTGGAGTTATTTTTCATAGTCCATGCATTGAAGACTTGGTGTCATTATCTCTTTGGTGATAAATTTACTATGTTCATAGATCATAAGATTATGAATCATATTTTCTTCCAATGAAATTTGAATCTGATGCAAATTATATGGATGGATTTTCACCAAATATTCAACTTTTACATGATATATACATTGGGAAAAGGAAATTTGGGGGATGATGTGATAAGAAAAAAGTCATATAATCATTTTAAAAAAGAGGATTTAGATAAGTGTAATTTGATGTCGATCTTAGACGACATGCATATAGAATTTGAAGACTGTGGTAATGTTTTGTTTTTAATTCTAGTTTCACTTCTTTTTGATTTGGTGAAGGTGGTAAAGGAGGAACATGAATCTGATGCAAAATATGTTTCTATGAGTTCAAACTCAATGTTGGTGAGGACATTGATGGATGTAAATTGGATGGGGGTTCAGTTTTGTGGTTTAAAGATCAGATGGTTGTACCTATAACCTATTTGAAAAAACATCTTCATTCTTAACAACATTCAAGATGGGTTGTTCATCCAAGAATAAATAAGATGTATAAGGAATTGAAAGAATAGTTTTGGTGGGTCGGCATGAAAATAAAGGTGGTTGAGTTTGTTTCAAGATGTTTAAATGTTCAGTAAGTTAAGCAAGAACATCAATGATCAGAAGGTATGTTGAAGTCTTTACCTATTATAGTTTTCAAATGAGAGTAGATGGCTATGGATTTTGTAATAGGGTTATCGATAATAGTTATGAAGCATGATTCCATATGGTTGATAGTAGATAGGCTTACCAAGTCTCCATATTTCATCCATATTCTTGAAACATGTATGGTGGAGGATCAATCCAAAATCTATATCCGAGAAGTGGTAAAGAGACATGGCATAACAGTTTCAATAATATCAGATAGATATATGAGGTTTACATCTTATTTATTGAAAAATATACATAAATCCCTTGGGACTCAGTTGAATATGATTATGGTGTGTCATCCTCTGATAGAAGTCCAATTTGAACAGATGATACAAACATTAGAAGACATGTTGTGGGGTTGTGGAATAGATTTTGGTGGATCATGGGAAAATCATGTTTCATTGGTGGAGTTATCATATAAAAACATATATCATGCCTCAATACATATGGACACCATTGAAGCTTTGTATGGGAGTACTTGTCATTCAACACATTTAAGGGTAGAAATAGGTGAGACTTCACAAGTTGGGCTAAGACAAATCCAGGAAATAATGAAGATGATTCAGTTGATCAGGAAATGGATGGTGATGGCTCGGAGTTGTCTGAAATCATATGTGGATCATCATTGATTGTTGTTTTCATTTACAATGAGTGATCATATGTTCTTGAAGATATATCTAAGGCTTGGATAGTAACGTTTTAGGAAACATGGAAAGTTCTCTCCATGATACATATGCACTTTTGAGATACCAGAACAGGTTGGTGAGGTGGAATATCGGTTATCATTTCCAACATGGTTCAGTATGGTGAATAATGTGTTTCACGTATCTCAGTTGAAAAAGTATCAGATTGAAAATGATCATGTGATTAAATAGGATACTGTGGACATAAGGATGAATACTTCATTGATACATATCCCTATGTGGATTGTGGATAGGCATGAGAAAGTCTTTCAGAGAAAAAGCATCATTCGATTGAGGTTAGGGTGTGATCAGAAGGAGCCTGGACCTATTGGTGAAGAGGAGGGATCCCATTCTGCAGGAGCGGCCAGTCAATTGGCTGAGGCCACCAAGGCGACAGTAGAGGAGGTTCTTTCTCCTGCTACTGAGGAAAAGAAAATAGAAGGGGAAGATAAAGTTTCTCAGGTCCTGGTGGTGGATGGGCCGCGGGTGGAGGTCAGTATGGCGTTGGAGGAGGACGGTCAAGGTGTTAAGGCTCATGGTGATAGGGTGCTTGCTGGAGGGGGTCCTGACTTGGTTCAGGCCATGGGGGATGCAATTAACAGTCCATTTATGCAGGTTTCTTGTACAGAGGGGGCTAGAGGCTTGGATCCAGTGGCCAGGCCTTTTGTTTCTTTATCCAATAGGTTTGAATGCCTTGGTAATGGTAGTGTTAAACCTGTTTTGAGTATTGCTTCAGGAGGTGGGGAGGAGGGTATGGGAGCAACCAGAGAGAGAATTATCTCGGTTATCTGGGACAAGAGGAGGTCGCAATGGATTTGTGCTTGGTTGGAAGTAATTCTTCGACCAAGGGAAAGAGGGGTAAGAGAAAGTGCAAGGATAATAAAGGGAAGGAGGCCTTGTCCAAGGATGTGGAAGAAGCTCCGACCGAAGATGGTAGTCTCCCTTTAGTGGAGATCATCACTCCACATCAGAGGCTCGGTAATTACTCAGAATTCCTGGTGTCAGTTTGGAGGGAACAACATGGTAAAGGAAGGGAGAATTCAGGGGGAGGAAAAGAAAATGTGAGTGGTCTGACTGGCCTTTCATTCAGTGATATTTTTAAGAGTGGAAACTAGAGGATGGCTACAAGTGGTGAACCTTTGTCAACACAAAGGAGAAGAAGAGCGCAAAAGGATTATTCTCACCTTCTGCCACCGTTGAGGACTAGATCTGTCTCTAAGAAGAGTAGAGAAGTGGTTCTTACAAGGGTATCCAACGATGCTTCACCTGAGTGGCCTGCACTGGAGCAGCATAGAAGTCGGGTTCAAAGTGAAAATTTTTGGAGCCATCCAGAGTGGGAGTCAGCTACGAGAGAGGAGGAATCCTGTATGGGTTTTGGGGACGATTATGGCTATTATGATATGTAATGCTATAAAGTTTTGTATCATTTAATTTTCGTCTTTTTTGTATGTAGATTGTAAGTTGGGGTACCAGTCCCCCTTTAAACTGGCCTCCAAAAAGGGAAAAAATGATTTGCTGCTATTGCATGTTTTGTGTCAACATGGTTAGATTCAAGATGATACTTAGGAACACGATAATGAAACTAAAGAGAAATGGATGAAAATATATCGTATAAAAGGGATTTTTTTGTATTCTAAAGATAAAAAGTCTAATAGTGGGGAGAATGTAGCACCCCTGTTTCAAGTAAGTAACCCTTTAATTAAAATTTTTATGTATATAAAGTATATGGGTGATGTTTTGGGAGAGATTAGAGAACTTTTGGATATTTTTTCAGGATTTTCTACAACTTCACAGTTGGTGCATGGTTTGGGAAAACCATGCTACACCTATAAGAACCCATGCACAATAGGACGGGGAAAAATAGAAGGCACATGGATGGTTCACTGTTTTTTTAATCCATGTAGATTCTTATTATAAATCATTCCCTTTGAAAATTATATTTGGTCTTTTTATGGAAGTTGAAATAGTACAGTTAGTGTATAGTTTGGAGACTCTGAGAGGAAACTATTTGAGGTTCATCCTTAAGGAAGTCGTTGGTGCATTATAAGCATACAGATTGCCTAACCATGTGACTAAACCATGCACAGTTTAAAAATTTGATCCTAAAAAAGTGAATCTATGCTGGCCTTATGCTTTAATGCCTCGTTTTTTCCCAAAACGGCCCTAAATAAAGATTTTGAACTCTCAAAGGTCAAGGATAGCCCTCCCATCTATCCATAATTGTTCTTAAGGCTTCCCTTAGTGATTATAAGTTGATTCCACACTATAAGTGATTATTCTTGGTGTTTTCTTATATTTAATTCACCCACTCTCTCGGTTTATTACTTCTACACCCATTGTGGGTAGATCTAAGGTTGTGGATGCCCAATATGATTATTTTTGACCTTGTTGATTATAGGGAGAGATCTAAGGTCGTTCTTGGATATTGAACCTAGTTTTGTGATTTTTCGTGATGTTTATTATTTTCTCCAAAACTCTCGAGGTAGGTGGCTTCACTCTCGACACCTATTGTTAAAATGAATGGACTATTTTAAAATTGGTATAATTTATTGATTTTTATTGTGAAATTGTGGTAAAAAGATTAATATAAATCCTATATAGTGATGATTTATGATTTTTGGTAAAATTATGGAATTGTGGTAATTTATTGTGCAAAGTGCTTTGGTTTCTTGATTTTAAAATAGTTATTTTAATATATGGAATTTTTTTATTTTTGAAATGGCCAATTGGGAAAATGTTTTTAATAAAAATATTGTTTTATTGAAATCATTTTGGCATGATGGTATTGGAATTTTTTGGGCATACTTGGTGTGTGAGATCATATTGTATTTACAACGCTTGGTTGAAATATGATATTGTGCTTGATGACAAAGGTGTAATGTAGGATGAGATTTAATTACCTTTTGATTATTTGGTAGATCAATGAGAAACCTCTCATGAGTATGGAATTTTCATAAAGAATAATTAATGCTTGGATATGTGGAATGGAATGGCTAATCCAAATGGAACTTGTGAAATGTTTTTAAAACATTGTTTGGTTGATTTCTTTGAGAAATTATTTTTATTGGAAAACAGGTTGATACGATGCTTATTTATATTTCGTTATAAACTATTTAAATTTTTTTATATAAATTGGTTTATATAAATGTTGATAACTTTTCTATCCAAGTGGATTTAGTAGGTAATTCATTGGGTAAAACCTACTAAGTTTAAGTACTCTAACCTTATTTGGAACTTTAGTGATTTTGCAGGTGTCATCTATTGGGGCCTGGGAAAAGGTAAAATATCACACATCATTAGCACTACCTCGTGATACTTAGTCAGTTTAGTGAAGTTGGATCATGAATATTGTGGATCTTTAAAGTATTTTCATTGTCTTGGAGTTTTGATAGATTATTTTCTCCTGTTTACTTTGATATTGTATTTTTCCATTATGGGACTTGAATTTAGTATGATTTTGATAAATGAAATGTTGGTTTGTCTTTAATTGTTATCATGCCTCATATAGTAAATTTTATGATAATTTATTGTTTGGATAGTTTTTTATTCTTAAAGGGAAGATTTTTCACCCACATATATTGAATCCCTTTTGTGTTTATTTCCATTCTTTGGAATCTTGGGGATTTCTCTTAAGTCCTAGTAACATCTCACCACCCTTTTAATTCAATGATATAGGGTGGGACATTAAAATAAATCTTTAGATTTATGGAAAGAAGTGGAAATAGATCGAAGAATAACCAAAGGATGATATTATGCTTGTGACTTGGAGATAAATCAAGTATGTTTATTTTCTCAAATTATTATCTACAGAGTATAATAATCCCTCAAATCTAAGAAAAGAATTTTTCCATTCAATTCCCTTTCTGAGAAATCAATGGTATATTAACAAATCCTAGATTTATGATTTTAAGATGGTTAACATTCTGATGACCATGTTCTCTATCACTCTCCATCAGGAATTAATAGTTATATTTCTCTTCCATATCCATATTTTCACAATTTTTCTCATATTAATAATATTAGTTTATTGGTGACCTTTGTATTTCTCTTTTCCACTTATTAAAGGGACATTTTACTAACCCTATTTACGATTTGGGTTTCTGATAATATAATTCTCAAGTACCAACCATTGATTTTCAATGTGAAATTTCAAAACTAGGGGGGTGAAATTTATTGAATAAGGGGATAATGTAACACCCCGAGATTTTATGGTATATCGATTTTTTAACTTATTTAATAGATTCTTTTATTGAGAACATTGAGTTTATAAAAATGATTAAATATTATTATTGTGATAGTTATCACTAAGTCATTCAAATGAAGGGAATGAATGATATTTAGTAAATTATGAAAATATAGTTTATACATGTTTATCAAATGAATTAATTGGTTAACAATTAATTATAAATGTAAATAAAATCCAATTCAACATAAAGGATTTGTTTTTATAAAACATAAATTGTTATGACCACAAATTCATTTTATCTTAATATATTAAATTAATCACTATTAGTGATAGATATTAATAAAATTTATTTTTTACATATTTAATTAATTTTTTTAAAATTAATACATTAAGTTTTATACGATTGAGGCATGAATAAATCTAATTTTAAGCATAAAAGGGTATTTTTTTCTAAAGGTTGTTTTATCACCTTTTAATAATGCACTTGTTTTAAATATAATTTTGAAACTGATAAATTCTATTTAAAAGATAAAAAATATTTTCAAAATTGGAATATAAAAATTTAATTCGGTAGAATTTTTGGTACTATTCTTATATGTTTCATTTTTTGATGAATAGTAAAAACAACATTTTAGTTGAAAAAAATATTTTACTATCATTTATTTATATAGTTAAATTATATTTTAAATTGGTTTAAAATTAAAATGTGTTCAAATATATATCAATAAATCAAATTTTGGTCATTTTAATCAATTTTCACATTGAAATTGGATATGAAAAAATTTCAATCTTTTAGATATTTTTACATTAAAAACTAATTGTTTCATACCATCTGAAGGATTAATTTTAAATTGATTTTTGAAAATCCTGTGAATTGAATTATCAGAAATGGATTCCATATTTGGAATAATATGGTAAAAATTTAGTAAATCTTACCATATTATTGTTTTCCAATATAAATAGTAAGCTTGGAAATTTTTATTACCACCATAAAGGGGTAATTTAATTTTAAATACAGTAACTATGTATTTAATATTAAAAAGTTTTAATTATTACATATAAAATTTCAATTGAGCCATTAATGAATAAATAATTATATTTCAAAAAAAAATATTTTTTTTTTACTTTTTTTTTTTTATGATTTTTTAATAATTTAATAAAATATTATTTTGATAAAATATCATTACTCTCAATCATGAAATTATTCATTACTTTGGCCATAAAAAATAATTAAAATAAGATAAATAATAAAAAATGCATTTAATATACTTATAATATTTCATAATCATATATAAAATTCGTGGATCACCTTAATTAATTTAAATTATATAATTTTTTAATTTTTTTAATTTTCATTTATTTTCATTTATTTAGTTGTTTCATTAATAAATTACTTACTACATCATGATTGAATATCTATTTATAGTTATTATTATTTCTCTAAAATTGAAAAATAAAACACCATGATTTATATAAATCTTTTTTATTTAAAAATAATATTTATAGTCAGATATATATTCTAAGTAATGCCATAGTAAAAATAATATAGTTTTTAAAATAAAAAAGTGACATTTTTGTCTTTTCCTTAAATAAAAAATTATAAATATCCTAAACTTATCCAAATGGTTCAAAATAATATTTTATTAAATTATTAAAAAAATCATAAAAAATAAAAAAAAATAAAAAAAATATTTTTTTTTTAAATATAATTATTTATTCATTTATGGCTCAATTGAAATTTTATACGTAATAATTAAAACCTTTTAATATTAAATACATAGTTACTGTATTTAAAATTAAATTATGTTAACTAAAGTCAATAAAAATGGTAAGGTTTAAAGTAATACCCAAACATATCAAAATATTATTGGATGATAAGATAAAAAATTTATCCCATATTATATTTTAATTATTTCTAATTTGGTTTTATTTTTATAAAAAATTAATTTATTATAATTTAATATTTTTAGTATTTCCAAGGGTTCCTTCACCTCAATTATAAAAGGTAACTCGTTACATCATTTAATTTCACTAAATTTATCCTCTTGTATCGACCATTTCCTACTAAATTATCCTCATGACATCCGTATAAATTTTTTTAGGTCATGTATTTCCATAAATACCATATCTATATACCTTAAGAATATATCTAAGCGAATTTCTCTAAAGAAGAAGTGGTCATTTTTACCAACTCATTCAAATTAATTTCTTCTTTTAATTTCAATTGATGTGTTTTACCATATAAAACAACAAATCGAATATCATATATATAATTAGATTTAATTATATTTATTAAAAACCATATTCTACCTTTTATCCATCTATAAAAAAATAAAAGCAACACACATGCATACGTATAACTTACCATCTCCACATAGAGGTGTAATTTTTTTTCTATGTTAAACATTGAATAATGGTTTTCAAAATTTATTTAGTGATTAAATATTATATTTATTACATTTATTTTATTCTAGATATTTTTTATCTATACACTGTGAAAGATAACTGTTACTTACATGAGAAAGCATAAGTAGGAAAATTAAGTAGTTAACACCTGAAACAAGGTTAAAAACGAAATATAATTGACAAACGAGTAGTAAGATGTTATAAGGGGATAATAAATGATATCATAAGTATTAATATGATTCTATAATAATATAGTGATATTTTTAAAACCACTATATAGGATGTTCAGACATGGTCGAAGGAAGTTAACTCTAAGGTAAGGTATTTCTTTACACAATTCCCATTTATTAATTTAAACAACTATTTCAATAGTTATGTTATGTAAAGAATATGTGTGAAATGAAATATGATTATTTTATACTATATATAAAATTTTATCTTATATTTTTTTTATCACACAAAATTTTTTCATTGATTTATCATTACTCTAATGATACGATCTTTGTAAAGGGTTTCTCATCACACTATTATTTCTGTGAGATATGTCTTATTCATCAATTATTTATTGTGTGTGGTGTATATACTATTCCTCTTCATATATCATATTATAAATTAATTTATTTCTATAGTATTTAATGTCACATTTTTTTATTATTAATTTACGGGGCGTACGATTTGATTGATGACAATGTGGTAAGGGATTCTCTCAAAACCCCCATTTTTTCATCGAGTTGTGATTTCTCTCTCTTAACCCCAAGGAAATTATTATATATTTTTATATAATTATTAAAAATTATGTGTATATGTTAAAATATTATGTATCCAGATCAATTAAACCTTATTTAATGAGAAATACATGGTTTTAAAAGGTTCTATTTTCAATTCCTTTTAATAAGAAAACCCGATTAAAGGGAACTTCCCAATATCTTAATCATCTTTAAGTACACTCCATAATATGTTTTAAGACAATAATGTTTTCCTAAAATCACTCTTTCATCATGAAAAACTATCCCAGTTAATTTATATTTTTATGAAAACAATTATTCCATTTCTTGATTTAAAGTCTCTTTTATATTTTCCCTTAAACCGCATTGAAAATGGTCATTTCTAAAGTATCTTAACACACACTTTATAAATGTATTCATTTCAACGGGAAATAATTTATCATGATTCATTCCTATTTACTATTTTTAATCCATAATTTCATGGATATTATTATTGTCTAATCTATATACCACTTTTACATATGGATTTTACCTTTATAGTTATTTGATTAACAAGAAAATATTGATAAATATATATTTTTTATTTAATATAGATATTTTATGATAAGGAATATTATTTACTAATAGAATAGATTATTTAATTTTTGAGGAATTATTTGGACTGGTATGACATAGTTTGGGGACATGTTAATTCATGCCCTATGGGTTGGGGACCGATTAACGCAATCCCTACGGGTGGGGCCCAGTTATAGATATCCCCTAGATGTGAGGTAGTCATATGAGATAAAATCATTTGGTGACAAACCCTTCATGTTTTTTGACATGTAGAATCAGATAGGTTTCTACCCAAATACATAAATCATATTGATGGTTGTGGTTCATGTGAAATATACATGACGTCCAATAATTAATCATTTCCTTCATTCGGTAATCAGTTATTTCTATCCATAAGTTTTACACTATGAAAAAAGTCTATAGATGCATTTTCATTCTCATTTTGTTAATTGTAATATGTTTTTATGCTATTTGGCATACCATTATGATTATACTAATTGATTAATGTTATATTCCCTTATACCTAACCCATACAAAGAAGTTTAGCTCACCATTTTATTTTTTTTCATTCCCCTAATTATAAAGATGAAATAATTGAATAAGTGTTAAGGAAGTAGTTTATTTTTCATCTTTATGTTCAATGATTAATTACCAATGTAATAAGGTATCCATGAATTTATATAGTTCTTAAATAATAACAAATTGGTTGATCCTTTGTGATGTGATATCTTTTGTCTATGCCATTATAACAAAACCACCACCAAAACTATGAAACTATGGTCTGGGTATTTATAATAAACCTTATCAAAAATAATATAATTTAAAAACACACTTTTCACATCCATTTGAAATAATTTAAATCATTGAAAAGGAAAAAAATATAATAAAATTATAATTGATTCAATTTTAGAAACATGTGAAAATGATTCTGAAAAATATATACCTTATTATTAATAATAACCTTGAGCAACAATTCTAGATTTATTTTTTACAAAATGTCCATATTCATCCATTTTATTTCTACAAATCCATTTAATTCCTATAACATGATTTTCATTAGGGATTTCACTAAAGTACAAAAATTATTTCTAGAAAACATATTAAGTTCCTCATGAATAAAAATAATCCAATTACAATTGTTTAATTCATCATAAATATTATTAGGAACAAAGTTAGAAATAAAGTAAGAATTAATACAAAAATTTAAAACAGAATTTCTAGTTTTAATACGATAATCAATTTTACAAATTACTTTATTAGTAGTATTATATTTATAGGTATTCCATGATCAATGATAAGGTTTAGAATGTGTTTTATCCCCTAAAATCTATTTATACTTATCATGAGGTTTTTATACACCAAAATTGAAATATCAAAACTCATTAAAAAATCATTAGAATCAAAAATCAATTTTACATTATTTTAATAAAACATAACATGAACATATTCTTCAATAACTATAGTTATTTTATTATAAACTCTATAATTTTCACTATTATTATAATAACAAATAAAAATTCCTTAACCATTTTTTACATTACATTTACATAAATTATCCTTTTAATTTATAAAAATCATTACAACCAAAGACTCTGAAATAACCAAATTCAGTCTTATTATATAGAAATAATTCATATGGAGTTTTTTTGATAAATTTTGATCAATAATTATATTTGAAATTTTAAAAGCATAAAAAATGTCTTTAGACCAAAAATATTTAGGCAAATTATATTCACATACAATAGTTTTGGTCATTTCAATAAGAGTTCTATTTTTCTATTCTACGACACCATTTTTTGTGGTTTTTTAAGAATATAAAAAATATGAAATTAACTATTTGTTTTGAAAAAATTTAAATAATTAATTATGAAATTCACCTCCTTTATCGCTACAAAAATAAAAAATCAAATATAATTTTTCATTTTGAAATAAATTAAAAAAGATGATAAATATAGATAAAGTATCATTTTTATTTCCAAAAAGTAATCCAATGTAAAAAATACTATAATCATGAAAAATATATAAAGTATATTCCTATCCTCCAAGGTTAGATATTTGGGTAGGGAAAAATCAATCAATATATACATATTATAAAGGTCTATTGGTACTTTTTTATGATAGGTCTAAATGAATCTTTATATTGTTTCCCTTTCATTCTAGCATCACAAACATGAGGTTATTCTTTCTTACAAGTGGGTAACCATAGAAAATTCTCATTTTTAGAGAGCTTATGTATCATTATGAAATTTAAATTTCATAATTGTTAATTTAAAAGAATTATATCTCTCAAAAAACATTCAAATAGTTAAAATTTTGAATAGTTAGTTAAGAAAAAATCAATAATATAGGTATTTTAATTTTGATTAGCATAGAATAATAAATAATCATCATTAAAAACTAAAAACTTGTCATTTTGAAATTTAACTTCCATTTCATAATCACATAATTAATATATAATAATTAAATTGTGTTTTAAGCCTTAAATATATAAAACCATAGAAATAAGAGTAGAATTGGAAATACCAACATTACAAAAACCTCTTTATTTACCTTTATAATTGTCTCTAAATGTAACAGTGCCTCCATCACATGTGTTGTAAATGGAATTTTGTTTGGATCTATAGTAATTTTCATAGAGAATTCAATTTCCACATAATGTATGTATTTCTTGAGATATCTAAGGATTTTTTTCTATAAAAATAAATTACCTGACAATTTTGGTACCCAAGGTACTTTGGGTCCAATCAGATTTGTAATATAATTTTTAGGTACCCATACAGAATTTCAAAAAATATTGTATGGTACGCTAGATAGAAAAAAATATAAATATGAGTTTATTTGAATCCTATATAGAATTTGAATCTAAGAGAATAATAATTTTCATAGTTACCTTGCATTCCACATTTAAAAAAAGTACCAATGGAATTTCAACCCTTTTTACTTTTGACAAAATATTTTCTATACATTTGAGGTGGTCTCATTTCGTATCCAATACCATATTTATTTGTATTTATTTTATTCAAAACATCATCTTATAATATTTTGCATGACCTTTAATAAAATAAGAAAATCGTTTTTAAGACTTTTAAATTACTTTTTCAATATTACATTCAAATATTGAGTAGTTTTAAAATTATCATAAACTATAGAATGACAAGTTGAAGTAGTATTACCTCATTTTCTATTATGTTATAAAAGAAATTTATTTTCAAATAAAAATTATCATTATTTTCATTAATATTATGAATCTCTGAAAACATCTTTTCTCAGCCTACCAATTTCTTAATGTAACTCAGAAAAATTAATATTTTCATAATCATAATCATAATCAGAACAACCAGAATATAATCTAGAATCACTATCCTCTTTCAGATATTCCATGACACACACGTTAGTGGATTCTTTATCATTTCCAGATTCTTCACTATAATCTAATTCTTTGATGCAACTCTAACTTTTTATCAATGTCGTTATTTATTCATTTTTATTTCTCTTTATTATTTAATTTTTGATAGTTAGTATTGTTATGACTATTAATTATATCATCAAAATATGTAAAATATGAACTATTAAAATTATTACTCCCTTTATTATCTCTCTTTAATTTATCCTTTTGAGTGTATATTTTAAATCAGTTCTTAAAACCATCCGTTTTAATTTTTTTAAACTATAGTTACAATTTCAGTCATATATTCATTATCACTATCTTTTATTTCACAATTATAAGAGTGGGTAGTAAAAATATTCAACTATTTAAATGTTAAACATTTTATTTTTTTATCTTCTTCTGTGATGTTCTTCAGTTACAGATCACACTTTAGTAGTGATCCAAATAATTCATCCACAGTATACTCTTTGAAGTTATTTATTTCATCAATGGATACATTAATTATGTATCATTTATTTGGTAGATATCATAAGAATCATTCAACAAGTATTTGATTTTTAGAGCTTACCAAAGTGAATTCATTCGATTCACAATGCTTTTGAATTGATTGAACATATTATTTACTATCTCTTCTTCACCCATCTTGAAGTCATGGTAATAATCATGAATCATTCCATGATTATTTCAAATCAACTTTTCTAAGAGAAGGTGGGCGACATGTAGAATATTCAAAATTTCATGATATGTCTTACAAGTTGACACATGACTAAACATGCTTTAATTAATTGTATAATAAAATATATTCATAAGATTATAATTTCGAAAATAACTAGCTTCATCATTTTATATAAGTTTATATGGTTCAACTTTTGGTAGTGTATATGATTTTTACATGAAGGACTTTTGTTCTATACTTAATTATTTGAGGTATTATTCATTCTAGATCGTCAATATCCATAATTATTTCCATCAATGTGAGGTGTATTCTTAGTTATCCAAGCATCATTTATATTCACTCCTACCATCTTCAAGATCTTTGTCCTTAGACTATGAGTTCTAGTATTATTTTAACCTAATAAAATATAAACATAGTATATGGAATGATTTTATAATTCATAATGTAACTTTATCTAATATTAATTTTTGGGTACTTAAGGGTAATGGTAAATGGTATAGAGTGATAGTGATGAGATCATATTATAAAATTTAATCACGTAAATTGATTATTTAAATTAATCATGAAATTTTCTTATTTGGAGTTATTAAGTAATGGAATAAAAGAATGATAATAATGATTTTTATACTCATTATGTTCAAAGTAATATTAGTCTAGACTTATACCTCTCTACTCAGTGAGAGATACATATGACATAAAGTGATTTTTAAGGGGAAATCATAACCTGATTATAAGATCCTTTTCTATTGGAGGGATAACAATGAAACACTAAATTTTGTATGGGGAGTCACAACCAAAATACAACACTAACTTTAGAATATTGGATACACAACACAAATGGTCATGTATTTATAATTGGGTAGTCACAACCGAAATAAAAGAATAAAAAAATGTGTCTATATGAAAAATCATAAATAAAAAACAAAGAGTGCATGTGGGAAATGGGAAGTAGTGTTACATAAACAAGAAAGCAGAATATAAATAATATAAAACTAATGAATCATAGTCATTGGTTATTGAAGAATTTATATGTATCCTCAATTCAGTAGTATTCATAGAAATTTTGTTACAGTCCTTGAGTGATCATCCAATAAATGAATGTTTGATCACACATGACTAGTTTTTACAACAATTAAATATTCAACACAGATCAATTTTGATCCTCAAATGTTAGTTTTATCCTATATCATAATAGTTTCATTTTATTCTTTGAATTCCTCTCGATACCTTTAAAAAGAATCAATAAATACTAAAAACCCAATCTTCAACTGGGTAAAAAAATCAAATTCAAAAGCCAAAATTGTCCAGCAGAGAGAAAAAATATCATCAAGAATAATCATAACAAATAAATGCTTGAGTGAAAAATTTAAATAAAAATTAAAACCATTTATAATTACCTATTAAACAATTTATATAAACTCCATAACATATATACTCCATAATAAGAGGTTTAAACAATTCAACGAATTTCCTAAAATAGATTGAATTTTTAAATATAAAAAGACATTAAAGTAGAATGTAATAAAAACATATGTTATTCAACATTAAATAATATAATGAAAATTGTAATATTTAAATTTCAAAAAATATTAATTTATAAAATAATAATTCAATGAAATTAACATGAAATAAAAAATCTCTAATATAAAAAATACATGTTGAAAATGTTACGTAATACAACTCAAAAAGTTTTAAATAATATATAAAACTACATGAAATATTTAAAATCACTTCTCATGGATTATATATAATATATATAAATTATATAAATTAATAAAACAATTAAAATAATCATTTAGTTAATTAATGTATCAAAAATGATGAAACAAATTACATGCATGAAAATCATATTTAATAAAAAATTATTAAAGTTTTGAACTTCCCATGCATGAAAAAATAAATTTCGGTTAGTCTACTAATAGTAGAGTGTTCAGTTAAAGTAGTCATGTGGTCACTTGAAAAAATTGTAGGTATATTGATCTTGGATGATAACTATACTTCCCATGAGATAGTAAAAAAAAATTCACTTTGTTTCATCGATAAAGGCCAAAGAAAGGTGCATTGAATAGTATCGTGAAGATCTATCAAAAAGAAAAATCTATACTAAAGATGAGGGTAACACATTATAGGTTACCTTGAGTAAACCTGTATTGTTGTGAAGTCGGGTTGAAAGAGACTATGTGCATGGTGTTGTGGAACATTGTATATATGTTGTACCTTTACAATTGTGGATACTAAAAAACCTATGCTAACTACAAAGATATTCATGGTAAAATAGAAAATAGGTTCATGATCAAAATAAAAAACCACGGTAGGTTAAAAATTCTATCATAGTTGGATTCAATTAGTGTTCATGATAAGTTGGATAAAATATGAGAGAGAAAACTACACATGTGGATAACAGAAACATTGGGGATTTTTTAGCCTATATAAATAACGGAATTAGAAAAAGTCTTAGAAGAAATTTTATTATAACATTAATATATTTTTGATGGATTTGATAAATCATCAATTTTAAATATAAATTAAGATATATAATCAAAATATATATTAATACTTGATCTGAAAACTATAGAAAAATTGATGAAAGTGTTTCCAAAATTAATCCAACATTATATGTATTTAAACATCATTTTTTATCTTTAGTGATGTTGAAAGAAATATTAATAGTTTTCTTATATTTTCATCATGAAAAATGTAGTACTATTATTATGTATATCAATAGATATATCATTGAAATAAAAATATTTTTAATTCTATAAATTCTATAATTTCATAAGTATTTCATGATTATTGGTAATTTTTTTGAAAACTTAAATAATAAAAAAATACTTACACATAGATTAGTTAAATGTAAAAAATGTGTTATATTTATAATGGAACATGTTTTATGAGAATCTTAGCTATGTAATGGAAGTTATAATTAAATAACTAAGTAAAATTATGAATTTTTTTAAACTGAAAATTATTCTTGAAACCAAAACCATGCAGTAAGTTCCTACCAAAATGAGAATAAGCTATAGATTTATTTATAATTAGTCCTAGTTGAATAAAATTTCAATAAACTTATTATATTTTATATGAAATTAGATTTATAAAAATACAAATAATATAACATAATATATAAAAAATTATAGAAAGGATCAAATATATTAACATAAAATAATAAGAGGGTTTGTAATTTTAAAAAATATATAATAAAAATAAATAATAACCAAATCCAAAAAAACTCTTCCTTTTGTAAAATCAAAAAACTGAAACACTATTTTAATAAATTACCCCCCACCCCCCTTTAAATTTTTTAAAAAAGAAATATTTAATAAATATAAAAATAATAAATTTTAAAATAAAGAAACTCCCCCATAATAAGTGAATATTAAGGTTAGTTAATATTAAATAAAATAAAATTTTTAAACTAAATCTATGACAAACCAAGTTCAAATTTTAGTTTCTTAAATTTTAATGAATCCAATAGTTTAGTACAAATATATTACATATTATTTATAGTTGTAATATATTTGATAAAAATAAAAAATCTTTATTAATATAATATTGAAGAAAATGATAACTTATGTCAGTATTATTAGTTCTAGAAATAATAAAAGGGTAATTTGAAATAGAAATCGTATATTAATCATCATAATAAATAGTAATTTTTCAAAAGTAGAACCATAGTTAGAAGAGTTTTGTTTAATCCCTAATGATTGAGAGAGACAAGATGCGGTAGTGATATACTCATTTTGATTAGTTGACAAAGAAATATATTCTTGTTTTCTTAAACTCCAAGAAAATAAATTTTTATCAAGAAATTAATACGCAAATGGGGTTATCTTTCTATCAAGTCGACATCCTCCAAAATAAAAGACATAATAACGAATGAAATCTAAAAAAATCTAGACTAAAATAATTCATAATTAATAGTTCCATAAACATATCTAATAATAAATTTAACATATTAGAATTTAGATTACTTAGGATCATATTGGAATCTATCACATAAATAAACACTAAACCTTATATCATGTCTTGAAGTAGCTAAATTTAATAAACTTCCTATAATTATTGTAAATAATTTAAATTCAACAAATTTTAAAATAAATAGAATCTAAATTACAATAAATAATCATAGGGGTTTTATATGTTTTATAATAATTGATACCAAATAGTTTGACTAATTTATTAGCATATATGGATTTAATCAAAAATATTCCATTGTTTTGTAAAAAACAAATTGATGTCCCAAAATGAATTTTAATTCTCTTATAAGACTCATGTCGAACTAACTTTCCATAAAATTTGAAAACACTTTGAAAATAAAATCATTTAGTGATCCAAAAACAATATCATCAACATAAATTATTGTAATTAAAATATCATTAGAATTCTTTTAATAAAAAATATAGGATTAAATTTTCCATTAGAAAAATAATTATTCAATAAAAATATTTTAATTCTATAATACGAATTATGAGGTGATTTTGTATACCATATAATTTTTTTGATAACTTAAAAACATGAATAGGTAATTTTTCATTTTCAAAACTCGGTGATTGAGAAACATAAAGTTCCATTAAAATAAAACCATTTAAAAATTAACTTTTCACATCCAATTGAAATAATTTAAATTCTTGAAAAGTGTAAAATGATAATAAAATTATAATTAATTAAATTATAAAAACAAATTTATAAGATTCATCAATATCTATACCTTTTTCTTGAAAATATCCTTGTGTAACAAATTTTTGCCAACTTGTCCATATTCATCCATTTTATTTCTATAAATCAATTTAGTTCCTATAAAATTCTTTCCATTAAGATGTTCAGCTAAAGTCAAAAACATTATTTCTTTTAAAATTATAATTTCTATCATTCATAGAAAAAATCCAATTAGAATAATTTAAAGAATCTTCAAATTTAGTATGAAAAAAGTTATAAATAAAGGGAGAACTGGAGGAGAAATTTAAAATTAAATTTCATGTTTTAATACTAGAATCAATATTACCAATTATTTTTTCAATATAAGGATACCTATAAGTCATAAATGATCTTGGATCATATTAATAATTAGTATTCTAAGACTAATTAAGTATTCCTTAGCTTAAGGTTTTTATTCACCAAAATTAAAATCTCTAAACTCCTCCAAAAATAATTATTAGAATCATAAATAATTTTTTTTCTTATATCCATCATAATTAACATGAAAAGATTCTTCAATAACCATCATTATTTTGTTATAAACTTTATAAGATTTATTATTATTATAATTACAAATAAAAATACCTTCAAAAAAATTTTCTTCAATTTTTTATAAATTATACTTTGAATTTAAAATAAAAATGATAAAACCAAAGACTCTAAAATAACCAACATTAGTATTTTTAAATTTAAATAATTAATAATGATTTTTTATTGATAAAGTTCTAAAAATAATTCTATTTTAAATATAATAAGAATAAAAAGAAAAATATTGTTATCCCAAAAATATCTTGGAAAATTATATTCATTAACATATCTCAATCCATTTCAATAAGATTTCTATTTTTCATTCAAAAAACATTTTTTTAGTGTTCTAGGAGTATAAAAATTATGAATATGACCACTATATTCACAAATTAATCAATTTTAAGATTATAAAATTCACCTCCTTTATCTCTATCAATATAAACAATCATACGACATTTTTTATTTTGAACTATATTATAAAAATCAATAAATCTAGATAAAGTTTAATTATTATGTAAAAGAAATAAAATACATGTAAATATATTATAATCATAAACAATAACAAAAGTATATTTTTTAATGAAGGGTATAAATTTTAGGACTAAAAAAATCAACACATACACACTATAAAGGCCTGTTAGTATTTATCTGGTTGACAAGTCTAAAAGAAGCTTTACGTTGTTTCCCTTTCATGCAAGTCACATACACATGAAGTTATTATTTATTCTATGTAAGTAATTATAGGACATTCTCTGGTTTAGAGATCTTATGTAACATTATAAAATCACCATGACCTAATATTCCATGTTAAAAAATACTATCACTGGGAACAGTATTCAAACACATAACATGTTGAACAATTAGTTCATAAAATCCAATAATATAAATATTTTCCTTTGGATTATCATATAATAATCAAGAATAATATTTAAAAACTAAATGGTTATAATTTTAAAATTTAATTTTCTTTCCATCATCACATAATTGATATATACTAATTATTTTTTTAAACCTTCAATGTATAAAAATTTAAAGATAATGGTATAATTATAAATACTAACATTATTAAAACCTTTTAGTTTTCTATTGGAATTATCTCAAAATGTAATAGTGACTCCATCACATGTGTTATAAATGGTAAATTTTTATGGGTCTTCAGTTATATACTTAGAGAATCCATATTCCATGTACTATTTTTTGTTCATGAGACATCTAAGCAATTTTTCCTATAAAAATAAATTACATGAAAATTTTGGAACCCAAGATACTTTAGATCAAATCATATTATTAATATAATGTTTTTATTCCCATATAGGATTTAAACATGTAATTTATGGTGCCCTATATAGAAAATATTTATAAATATGGATTTTCTTAAATCCCAAAGATTATTTAAATCTAATAGAACATTAATTTTCATTGTGACCTTTTATACCACATTTAAAACAAGTAATAGGGGAAGTACAACAAATTGTACTTGTAAAAAATGATTTATATATATTTTAGGTAGTCTCATATCATATATAAAACATTATTTATTTTTATTTAGTTTATTCAAAAACATCATATTATGATATTTTTCACGTCTATAAATAAAAGAAGATAATTTTTTATTAATTTCAACATTATTTTTCAATTTTTCATTCAAATCATGAAGGGATTTCAAATTATCATAAATTTTATAATGAAATGAAGAAGAATTATTCTTTATTTTATCATAATCTTGTTAAATAACTTTATTTTCATGTAGAAGTTTCTCATTATTTTCTTTAAGATTATTATATAAATTAACATATTTGAAAAAATATTTTATCATCCTTTAATTTTATACATAAAAATAAGAACTAATCTAATTTTAAACATCATAATCATAATATAAACAACCAAAATAAAATATATAATCACTAACCTTAATCATAGAATACATAAATCAAAAGTTAATATATTATTTATTATTTCATGATTCTTCACTATAATCAGATTATTTGGTACAACTCCATCTAGTTTTCAATATATTTTGTATTTCATTTTTTACATCTATTTATTATTTAGTTTTGGATAGTCAGTATTGATATGAACATTCTTTCTACACTCAAAATAGGAAAATTCTAAACTATTATAATTATTAATCTATTTCTTATATCCCTCATGTTTATCCTTTTCAGGGTTTCTTCTAAATTGTTTATTGAAACCTTTCTTTTTCATTCGTTTGTAAATTATAGCCACAATATGATTAAAATATTATTTTTTACTATCTTATATATCAAAATTAGAATAGTTTTTAGTAATGAAATTCATATATTTAAACAATTAAAATTTACTTTTGTTGTCTCCTATTTAGTTATTTTCATTATTTATATTTTATATTTTAGTAGTGATCCAATTAATTCATCCATATTATACTCCTTGAAGTGCTTACTTTAATTAGTTGAAACCCTCTTTTCCTGCCATTTCATTGGTAGAACTCATAGGTCACATTCAAACAATAATGGGTTTTCCAAAGATTTTCAAAGTAAATTTGTTCCATTCATAATTCTTATGAATCGATGGAAAATTTGATTTATTTTCTCTAAATTGTACATCTTGAAGTCCTAATACTCAGATCGAAGCATTTCAAGCTTAGTTTGATTCAATTTTTCTGAAAAAAGGGGAGTAAATTGTAGAATATTAAAAATTCCATTATTTTTATTGAAAGAATTCACATGTCTAAACACACTTCTATTAATATCACAACAAAAAATATTAAAAACATTATAATTTAAATCATATCTAGCAGCATCGTTTCCTATAAGTGTATATGGATTATCTTCTAGTACTGTGTATTATTTTTCCATGATTGACTAATGTTATATGCATAATTTTTTGTGGTGTGACTTCATTCTAGATCATCAGTATCTATAATCATTACCATTAAAGTGAGGTGGCTTCTGAAGGATCCACATATAGTTTACCCTCACTCCCTCCTTATTAATGTACTTTTTTCCTTAGACTATGAGTTCTAGAAATGGGTTAACATAATAAAATATAAACACACTCTATATTAGGATTGGATAATTTATTAATGGAAAAACTCTGATACCAATTTTTGGGTCCCAAAGGGTAATAGAGGATGGTCAATAGGGGGTGAATAGACTAGATTAAAAAAATGATTATTTTAATTAATTATGAAATTTAATTATTTAAAGATAGTTAGAAGAAAAATAAATTAACGAACACAAGAATTTTTATACTATTTCATTTTGAAGTGAACCTAGTCTAGTATTATACCTCTCTACTCAGAGAGAGACACATGTACACTAAAGTAATTTTTATGGGTGAATCATAACCCGATTAAAAGATATTTTTCTAGTGGAGGGATAACCATACCACACTAAATTTTGTATGGAGAGTCACAACCCAAATACAAAATTGAATTTTGAATACATGATTCACAACCTAAATTATCTTGAATATAAATTATTAGAGTCACAACCCAGAGAAGAGAATAATAAATAATGATTGTGTATGTAAAATCATAAATATAAAATAGAGAGTGTGTTTGAGATATCGTAAGTAGTGTTATAGACATATGCATCTAGAAAAAAAGATAGGATAAAATAATAAAGCATAAGAACTAGTTCTTGTGCCATTTGTATGTCTCATCATAAAATTAGTTGTCATAAAATTGTTGGTACAGTCCTTGAGAGATCATTTAGTAGATGAAAATTTGATCACACAGGCCTTGTTTATACATCGCATCGAATTTCAATACGGAGATTTTTTTTATCTCAAAAGTTTGTATTCTCATAGATCATATCAGTACCATTATATTCTCAAAATATCTCTTCGTATCTATAAATAGAATCTATAAATATTAAAAAATCAATCTCCAGCTGCGTAAAACAATTCAAATTCAAATAACACAATTATCCATGTGAGAGAAAAATATCACCCAGAATAATCATAAGAAATAAATGTTTGAATTCAAAATTTAAACACCAGTTCAATCCATTTTGAACTACTTGTTAATAAATTCAAATATAATCTATAACCATACATCATAAAATATATAAATTTTATAAAATAGATTGACTATTTATATTTCAAATAGATTTAATGAAGCACATAATAAAAAAAAATTATACTACATTAAATGCTATAAATTAAATTTAAATAAATTCAATGTCAATAAATATTAATTCATAAGAGAACAAGTGAATTAAATTAACTTAAAATAAAAAAATATTAAATATTAAAAATAGATGTTGTAACTGTTACGTAATAATTGTAAAAAAGTATAAAATCATATTTAAAACTATTTTAAATATTTAAAAACATTTTTCATGACTTATAAATAATATATATTAAATATGGAAATTAAAAAAATACTTAAAGTATTTAAAATAAACATATAACTAATGAAAGTATTAAAATGATGAAAAAAAAGATTGCATACAAATCATATTTAACTAAAATAATTAATGAGTTTAACTGAAGGTTCCTGTCAAAAACAATTCTGGTTGGTGTATTAATCATTTTGCAGTCATTTGAAGTGGACATGTATTCCCTTGACAAAACTATAGGTATAATGACCATGTGTGGTAACTATACTTACCATGCGGTTGTAAAAGGGGGGTGTCAATCTATTTCCTAGAGAAAGTCAAAGTCTAGGTGCATTGTGTGGTGTCTTGAGGAGCTATAATACACACCAAGATATGATAAATAGGATAGTGACACTATCTAGGATTACTTAAGGAAATAGTAGATGTTGTTAAGTCAAAGTGAAAGAGCTGTTGAGCATGGACCTAAAGAATAATGTATAGATGTTATAAATTTACACATATGGTAACTACAAAACCAATGATCACTATAATTAGACTCATAATAACTATATCAAATAGGTTCATGGTCACTAACAAAACCGTGGCATGTTTAAAATTTAATTACAGTTGGTTGAAATTAGTTTTCACGGTAAGATGGATAAAATATGATAGGGAAACCTATACAGGTTGATACTGAAAACTTTGGGTATTTTCTAGTGTGTCAAGAAAAAAAAAATTATAAAAATTAATATAACAATTAATTGTATATCACATTTAGTTATTTAAAATGGATTAAATAAAGAAGAAATAAAATTATATATTAAAAGATATAATCAAAATACATAGCAAAAATGATCTGAAAACTACATAAAAATGATGATGCAATTGAAGAACGTAGTTCAAATTTTTAATCACCTAAACCACATTTTTAGATTTCTATTAAATTTAATAAAATGTATATTAATGTTTTATATTTCCCCTCATAATAAACATAGTACAAATCTAATTTTTTTCAAGATATGTTTCATTAAAATAAAAAATATTTTGAATTTTGGAAATCCAATAATTCCATCACTATAGCCTTGTTTTTGGTGATTTTCTAGACCACATAAAAAATAAAATTAGACATTCAAATAGTTTAGTGAAATTAAACAAAACAATTCAATTTTAAACATAATAAGTGTCATGAAAATCTTATTTTTATAACTCAATTTATAATTAAATAACTAAAGAAAACTATAAAGTAGTTTAAACTAAAAATTATTCTTGAAACAAAAACCATTCAGAATGATCGGGAAGAAATAAGAATATAATATTGATTGATTTAGACTTAAACATAGTTGAAAAAAACTTAGAAAAACGTGTTATATTTCATATGAAATTATATTTAGTAAAATATTATCAATTGAACATAATATATAAAAAACATATAGAAAGGTTGTAAAAATATATTTTCACATAAAATAATAAGAAGTTTTTTAATTTTCCAAATAAAAAAATGAAAATAAAAAAAATAATATCCTAAAACTTATTCATCATAATTTTTATAGAATATCTATTCTGTAATAGTGATATTTTAAATTTTTACATCCAATAGAAGAAACTCATTCACTGATTTAGTGTAAACTAAAAACCCACAAAATGTTTCCATCATCAAATAAAGAAATAAATCATAAAAAACATGGGCATAAATACAACCCATAATATTTAAAATTTGAAAATAAATACCCTCATTAGGAATGTAAAAACATAAGGAATAACATTCTGTCATCCTAGACATTTTTGAAAGTAAATTTGTGAAATGGTTTCCTTCTCGATACATGAAAGACACCTCAATTTGAATATTGAACATGAAATCGTGGCTCTAATAAAATCAAGAAAAATCTTCCATGGAACAAAATGAAATCCTATATTTACCACATTAACCAATGAAATTGAATCACTCTCAATCCAAATTTATTCTTGGTAAAATGTTTAGAACACTTTGTTACATATATGGTGGAAAAAATATTTTCATTATAAGTAATGAAATTAATATGAAAATTTTTATTAAAAAATTAATAAATCCTATACATTTTATAAAGTATATAACAGGACATGTAGGAAATGATGATCCTATATCCAATCCATTCACATTCACATTAACCCACAATGGTATGTTTAGAATCTATAAAATAGATCTTTAAATAATAAGCTTCCAAAGAATTTTAAGGGAAATAAATACATCCAAATAATTATTCAGGGAACTATTTTATAAAGTATAAAAACTATAAACATTTAACTTTATGCAAGTAATTACTAATCATTAAGATAAATTATTTCTTTAAAAATGTAAAATGTTTTACATTACAAATGAAAATTAATGCTGATAAACCCGTAAAAATTTATACATTTTTAGTAGATTACACAAAGGGATCTATAATGAATATTAAATTTTAGTATCTAGAATTATACTCAAAGGGATATCAAATTAAAAAAATAGTGGTGTAAATTCAAATTCATTATTAAAATTTAAAAATAAAAAACAATTGGAGAGTATCTTATACTTGAGAATTATATAAACAACAGTGGGAGTAAAATGCCTCCTGGTTGCCTAGAATATTTCATATTTGGGAAATTTTTTTACATATTTTTCTATACCAATAAAATACAAAACTAATAATTCAAGATTACTATAATTTTAATAAAACATTCTGGAACATTATCTTGACTTCTATATGTAAAATGGTAAAAATATTTGAGTGTTCAACATGCATTACCAATTCAATATCCAAATCAATAGAATATGATCAATAAAATAATCATACATAATCTAAGAAAATATATCAGATCTAATAATATGAGAAAAAGTTTTATTCATATTTTAAATATGTTCTGATGTGTTTCAAATCCTAAGAAATTAGATAAATATTTACAGGTGCCTCATCAAATCAGTTTGTATACAAAAAAATTACTCAATAGTTTTTATGGAATTTATTTATATTTCACCATAATTTTAGAATAAAGAATCATGAATTATTTGAAAATTTTAATAATTAATATATAATAAATTTTATTTTTGTGACCTATTAATTATTTTAACTCTTAAAAAAAGAAATATTGTCAAAATAATTAGTTAAAAAATTCTATATATAATTTAAAATATGAGACAAATTAATGTATGTGAGATTATTGATACTAAAACCACCAATATAATATAACATAGTGATTTTTCTACATGAAACTAAAATAATATTCTTTTCATATATGCTACCTATTCCAATGAAATTATAAATTATATTATTGAAACACCTAATTAAATTTTTATGAATCTATAAAGAGAAAAGTCGAAGAAAATACTTAAAATAATTATCATGTCAATAAAGAATATTCTTACCTATTAAAATAAATATTTCTCTCTCTATTTGGATAATTATAAAAAAATAGAAGTAAAAATATTAATCTAGGTAGAATTGAATTATCCCCCAAACAAGGGTATTCATAGTAAAAAAAAATGGTTTATATCCTCTTTTATCACTAAATTTCCCGATGATACAAGCCTTTTGGAAGAAGAAATACAATTCCAAAATAACAAAAGATAAATATAAAAAGATATATCACCTTCTAAAAGAATTTTATAGTGAAAAAATATATCATTAATTATATTTGGAGCCTCATCATAACCACGAGTTAAAATATGTAAACAATCAATCCAATACATGGGAATTAAAAAAAGCAAATTATCAATCTCAATTTAATTCAAATGTGAATTAAAATACCATGAGGAAATCATTTTGGAAAATGAACCATGATCCATGGATATGAAAATGAATCTAAAAAGGTAATCATCAATAATTCCAAACAAGAGTATAAACGGTGGATATCCTTTTCAAACTCCTCTAGATTACGTAAAATATTTTCGTCATGATTCATTAACAATGATATGTAATATATAACTATTGAAGAAAATAAAAAATAAGATAAATAAAAATATAAAAAACATATATTTCCTTAACTCTTTAATGAAAAACATATTAGCTAAAGCTAAAAATATCTTTAATTTAAATAATTATTAAAGGATAAACATTACATCTTAAAAAAAATCACACATCTCTAAGAACCTTTTTTCTTAGTGTCTTTGAGGACCAATTACAAAGGAAAATATGTCTATAAACTTGTGAAAATTTCTCCATAATAAAACTCTTCTAGACCCCAATCTAGAATTCTCATAATTTATACTTATTATCTTATCCCAGGGAAGGGAAACATAATAAATGGGTGAGAATAAACACTAATTAAAGTAAAACAGATCAATAAGTCATTAAGGGTTATATCTTAACAATATGAAAAGACATGTGTAGAGATAAATTTCTTCTCATAAATAACATGGAATAACAAGACTTATCCATAAATCTTGAAGGACTAGTCATCTCAAAATAAAAAACATGTATTATAAAAAATTAGTGTGAGAACATCATATAAATATGGCATAAGTAAATTATATCATAATATCATGGAATCATAAATATGTGGCATCAACATTATACAAAACATCATAACTGTAAGTCAAAGGCCACTACTACGACTATCATAGTAAATATATTCCAACAGTTCATTGGTTTCACTAATCATTCCCATGAACATAGTGTACAGTAACACCTTATTATTTTAAAAGAAGATCATTTTGTTCGATAGTGTACACAACATGAAACAACAAGCTTAAAAACCCCCAGAATACTATTATTTAAATATGATCATTATAACCTACCTGTTTAATTATAAGTTATGAATATTATTAAAAAAATTATGAAATATATATTTTTTTTTTATAATAAATAAAATTTTATTGAATAATTCTTAGGAAGTAAATATTCAAATTTTAGTAAATTCATTTTATATGTTTTCTTCAAAAATTATTTTTATTACTTTTTATAAGAAAATAATTTATATTATATTTTTACACTTTTAGAAAATTTATTTGATAAAATGGGAATGGTTTTTGAAATAATAATATCAAAATTACCATAGGGTGAGATTCTTGTATTTTTTTGAAAATATTTATTTTTCAGTGAATAGTGAAAAATACCGTTTTATTAATTGTATTTTAATTTCAACAATTTGAAAAGTCAAATTTTATTTTAAAATTTATTAAAAGTAACATTATTTATATTTAATTATTTATAATTAATTAAATTTAAATGGTATCAATTTCCTAATCTAATTTTTAATAAAAACGTTTTTAAACTTACAAAGGGAAATTTTCTAAAAACTGTTTTTCATCTCACTTTTTATATTTAATTTTAAATTATTCTAAATCTTTGATTGAAATTTTGAAAAATGGATTTAATATTTTTATTCATGGTATCCCAATTTATTAAATTTTTACCTTTTTGTTTTGGGTAATATGAATAGTTACCATATTAAGTGTTTTGGCCTTGGTAAAGGGTAAATTGGGTAACTAAAGTTCAAAATAAAATGATAAGGCCAAGAATATGACCCTAAAACTTGGATTAATATTATTGTATGAGTATCATATGTCAATAATCATCCAACATTTGGTTATATGACTTTTTATAGTCACATATACGAGATTATGTCATTTATTGTATTTTTTAAATGAAAAGTAAAGCCTATCGGACTCTTGTTTTTAATAAGTGTAATTTTCTTCAATATGGTGTTATCATAGGGTATGTTTTAATATGAATATTATTTTTAAATATAAATTATTTATATAAATCATATTAATTTATTTTAAATTTTTAGAAAATAAGTAGTTACCTTAAATGATTACATAATGATGATGCATTGATTATTCAGTTAAAAGAAAAAATAAAATAAATGATATTAAAAATATTCAAAGTAAATAAATTTAAATTAATTAAAATTAACCCTGAATTTTATAGATTAATATAACATATTTGGGATGTATTGAAATTTTTTTTCAATTTTTCTTGTTGTTTTGATTTTATTAAAGTTAATGTAATAAATAGTGTCGAAATTGACAATAATGTTATTTTATGAATGTAATATTTTATTAAATTATATAAAAATCATAAAAATATTAAATAAGGAAAAATGGGGTACTATATGGTCTAAAATTTAATCCCCAACTAATTTATAGTCTATTTGAAAGCATTTTGATCTAGAATAGTCTTATTATATTTTACTCTTTTGAGAAATTCTAAAAGTGCCCCCTCACTTGAATTATAAAAGGGTACCTAATCTCTCACTTATTTAAACCACTTAAATCCTTACATCATAATATTACCCTACCATATTCTCTTCAAAACTTCTTTATTTAGATTCTAGAGATTTTTTTCTTCTCAAAAGACTAACCCTAGATCCCTTAATAAGATATCTAAAGGGAATCCACTAAAGAAGAGGTAATCATCTTTACCAACTCTTTCCAGATTATTTCTTCTTCCACTTCCAATTAATGTGTTTTTTTCATCCTACATTATTAAATCCAGAATAATATATACACATATATGTTATTATGAATTTCATATGTCTATATTTCACCTTTTATCCATCCTATGAAAAACAAAAACATCATGTGTGCATATGTATGACATATTGTCTCCATATAGCACTGTAATTCATTTTTCATCACCACATTTATTGGATGATTATAACGATGGAAATAATGGACATATTTATGATACTTATGAAAATATATTTATTATGAAATATAAATATATCATCAATTTACCTACTCATTCACCATTAAGGGGATGATATTGTCACTCATGTGTATTTATGACCTACCGTCTCCACGAAGTGATTCATCTCATTTTCTATATTAAAAATACTTAATGTTTCTAAAAATATATGAAATAATTAACTATGATTCATATATAATTAATAATATTCTAAAGATGATGAATCCATATCCCATGCATATGAACCAGAACATACATGACAAAACTTGCATGAAAAAATGAAGTAGTTAACACCCAAAACAGAGGTAATAAAGAAAAAATTATTAAAAAAAATTATAAATTGATATAAGAGGATCATATATGATATTATAAATATTAATATGGATATATTAAAAATTAATGACTTTTTAACCTCGTTATTTGGGATGTTGAATGAAATTCAACTAAAGTGAATTTTGAGGTAAGGTAATTTTCGTCTCACTTTTATTTTGGTGGGACATATTCCTTATACACTATTTATTTCTCTTATATGGTGTATATACTACCCCTTTTACATTTATTATAATGAATAATTCATTTATAATGTTATTTTATGGTTTAATTTGAATTATTTCATCCAAGGGGATTTGAATTAAAAATTACCAATTGGTAAAGAAATTATCATATATCACTTTATTTTGTGATTGTTAATTTTCCCTTGAAACAATATCTTTCTTGTGATCATTTTTCATTGTAAATTATATTTCACTTAAATTACAATATTATTTTGTGATTTATATGATTATTTCATAAACTGTATACCATTTTTACATGTGGTGTTTACTTTGAAGTTTATTTGATTAACTAGAGAAATATTGATAAATCATTATCCCTTACACAATATGAAAAATTAATTACGAGGAAAATTGTTTATAAATTAAATAAATTATTTGATATATGTAGAATGATTTGGAAAAAAAATACATGGGTGGGGTCAGTTAATGAGAGCCCCTTAATGCATCAGTATTTTCATGAGGCAAATTAGTAAGCTAACATGAAATCAGTTGGCCAAACCTAATGGGTTTTTACAGGTAGTTTAATTTGTCTTATGAAATTTCTTAAAAGTAGTGGTATCATGAATTTTGAGATCATAGAATCTAATAATTAATCATTTCCTTCATTAAGATTTAATTTATTATTATCCAATTTATTTTGACAATGATATTATCTCAAGATGCATTTAATTCTTAGATTATCTTTAAAAAGGAAGGATTTTTAGTTATCAGCATTACTAAAATTATTTTACCTTATATTATCAAGGTAGTCATGTTTTTTAAATGGAATTTTTGTTCAGTTATTTAAATTTCTATTTTTATTATTCTTGTTTATTCATGATAGATTACATTGTACTCAACCCTACTGATCATTTGATCTCACCCCTTTCTCATGTTTTATTTTCCATAGGATTCCAGGAAGTTTGGTATGGTCGATATGCTAGGTTTTTAAAATGGAAATAATGGTTTTATCAAATAAAATACCTTTTAAATTTTATGTTTAAAATTTAATGTTAATTTCAAGTATGTATATATTTTACCAATACTACAAAACTATTCGAACCTTTGGGATATGATTCCTTGTTTATACTACCAATGTAATGATGTAACATACCGGATCTAGGATACCAGGGTCAGGGTATTTACAATTGATGTTAGAGGAAATTTATTAAAAAAATTGGGAACTATATTTAGGAAAACATATAATAGGTTATATAACCCTATAACTTACTTTGATAATTTTTCTAAGTAAATAATATTTTTAAATAGATGAGGATTGATTAAAAGGTTTAGTTATTATCATGGGTTAATAATTATAAGGTTCATCATAAGTTTGAAGTCTTATACACCTATTTGTGGTTTATGTGATAGATTTATAGGATATTAATGATATTTCTTGAGATTGGAATTAGAATCCTAATGGAATTAGATATAAATGGTTTGAAGGATATATTATTATGAAGTTTATAAGGGTATTATCCTTAAACTGGCCATTTCATTCTAATGAGAAATAATTAATTTCATGTTTTATGATATTTATTTCTATATAATAGATGTCGTTCATCAAGATAAAACGGAAAGGATCTGACACAACCTTCTTGTCCCTACCAAACGATTGAATTATCACTATCATGGAAAAATATTGTTCAAATGATTTTGAAAGCTTTTTGAACATCTAAATCACAAGGAAGAAACAATTTGACCTATCCCATTTATTTCTATTTCGATAAAAATTCAATGGATCATGGATTATATTTTATATGATTTAAAAATATAAATTTATCAATCTCATTCTATAAGGGAAATACCACCAAGAACTTGACTATTTATTTTCAAGATATATGGACTTCATGTGGGAAGATAAAGAAGATATAAACATCATAATGGAAGACACTAATGTATGGATTTAGGTTAATAATTATTTTATCATGATATAAGTATGAAACCTTTTGGGTTTATGAGTCAAAAGAACATATTACATATCCTTTATTTATATAAATAATTTATTAAGGGTAAAACAACAAACCATGGTTAAATGTTCAAGAAGTTTTTTGAGTGAAAGGTGTGTTTATCTTTGATATTATGATATATTCTAAATATCTATAGAATAATGAAATAGATAATATTATTATATATCATGTTTTTTTAACATGGAAACATTTGTTATATGGAATCAATATGTTTTAAAAGTGGAGCAGTGAAAAGGTGATAATTTTTTGGGAGACATTTATTGTGTTTTAATAAATTTCATTGGTACATATAACCCTTAAGTTTATCATAGAAAAAGGTTTATTCAAGGAAAAATTAATTTACATTTCATTTATTTAAGTTTAAGGGTATGGATAACCTTTAGCATTTATATTATTTTTTAGTTTAAGGTAATTATGGGTTATTATATTTTTTGGAATGAAAATTGAAAAGTATGAGATCGCCTTGGAAGTTAAAACATTTACTTAATGTTTAATGTATGAAGGTTATTTTTTAGGATTTTTATCACATTTTGGGAGTTGTGTTAGGATTATATTAATATATATTTATAAAAATTATAACATATAGATAGTTCGACTACATTTTGTTTTCAGAATGATTGTGGGGCATAAACCCCCAACTAAATGGTGACAAGGGTAAATTCCCAACCACTAGCATCTGTGATGCATGGGTTAGCATAACATTGATTTAATTTATTTAATTTATATGAAAGATAATGTATATTTTGTTTTTGGGAACATATGTTCTTTCATATTGATAACCTTGGGAATGGAAATTGATTTGGTGTTAGGAGATTTATGTTATTTTAGAATATTATTACTATTTTATGAACCCTATATGATTAAGTTAAATCGAATATTATGTAATTTTATTTGTGGAATAAATTTTAAATCTTCTTTTGGAGTAATAAATGACTTTATTTTGAATTTATGGTTATTTTTGTTGTTTATGAAAATAGTTATCTTTTCATGGAGATAATATGTTTAGAGCGTACACATTTTTTAAGATAAATATTAAATATATCTTAGAAGACTGTGTTATCAAATAAATTTAATTTTTGGATTTCAATATTAGTATGGAATATTTTTTAAGAATTTTAATGATTCTTATTTATAGAATGATTTATGTTTATTTTTGGGTATTATTGTATAATTTCTTAAAGATTAAAGTATTTTTCCTCACATGAAGGTTTATAATTTTTGGGAATTATCTTATCTTGTAATGACTATATTATTTTTGGTTAATAGATTATTTTTATTTTTTGGATTTTTTTTATCCACATAAGTTGGTTCTAGTGATTCATGCATGACAAAAATTCATACTCATCATTTGGAGAAAAATATGAAATTCTAGAAGAAATTGATTAAAAGATGAAACACTACTTGTAAAGTATGTATATTTCCCTATGTTCATACTATAAGAGGTAGCATAATTCCAAAACTATAGTAAATGGATTTTGGAATGAAAACAGTTTCCTTTTATTTTTCTTAGTGATAAATTGATGGTGATTTAACACATTAAAAATTTTCAGTTTTGTAATGGTTAACATTATAATGATCATGTTCTCTACCACTCTTCATCAGTCCTTGGTATTTATTTTTCTCTTCTATATGCATGATTTTACTTCCCATGTATGTTCTCCTACATGGAATTCTATTATGTGTTATTCTAGATTACCTCCACACTTCCCTTTCTCACTTTTCAGGTGGAAGTTTTATGGACCCTTTTAATGATGTGGGATTTCAATAAAGTTATTTTCAATAGTCGAAACTTTTTTACCATGTCTGATGTTAAATTTCAGGGATTAAATTTATTTTATGGGGTATAATGAAACACCTTGATATTTTATTGGAAAATTATTTTTTTCGAGTGTGTATAAAACATACAACATCAGGCTTAAATGAAACCAAAAATAAATTTTTTCTAAATATGATTGTTATAACCTAGTCATTGAATTGGTGGGTATGAATAGTATTAATAAAATTATGAAATATAGAAAAAGGTATTAGTCAATACAAATTTATTGATTAGTTATTAAGAAATAAAAAACTCAAATTGTAGTAATGTCATTTTATATGTTTTCTTCAAAAATGATTTTTATTAGTTCTTATGAGAATATAATATAACTAATTATTTCTAATTTTAGAAAATTTATTTGATTAAATAAATTTAATTTTTTAAATTATTATATGAAAATTATTACAGAGTAAAATATTTGGATTTTTCTAAAATGTTTTATTTTCTAGTGAATAGTGAAAATACTTATTTTCATTGAAAACTATATTTTAATTTCAACCATTTTCAACGATCCATTTTATTATAAAATGGATTAAATGTAATATTATTTATATCATATTATTGAAAATCTAATAAAGTAAATTTTAATAAATTTCATAATTTAATTAGAAATAAAATTATTTTTATACATGAAAGGGGATTTTTCTAAAAAAAGTTTTTCAATGCATTTTTCCGGTTTAATTTTAAATTATTCAAATTATATGTTTTAAATTTTGAAAATTGGATTTCATATTTTTATTCAGGATTTATAAATTTTTTAAATATTTCCCTTTTATTTTTGGTCAATATGAATAGTAACCATAATAAATTGTATTACCACAATACAGGGTAAATCGGGTCAGTAAAGTTAAAAATAAAATGATAAGGACTAGAAAATGACCTTAAAACTTAACTAAATCTAATTAGATGAGTCAATTGTATCCATAATCCTCAAATATTTGGTTATATTTTATTTTATGGCCACTTTGGCAAGATTATGACCTTTATAGTATTTTATTTCACAAAAATTCAAACATGTCACACTCTTGTTTTTAATAAGTATTGCATTTTTAATATGATGTTATACAATTTATATATCCAAATATAAATATTATTTTGAAATAAAAGATATTTATATAATTCAGGGTAAAATATTTTTAATTTTAAGTGAAAAAAATAATTACCTTAAGTGATTACACAACGATGATGCAGTAATTATTCAATTTATGGAGAAAAAATAAATGATATTAAAAATATTAAAATTATAATATTTTGAGTTAGTTAATTTGATACATAATTTTCTAAATTAATATGATTAAATATAGAGGTATTAATATATTTTTTTTGAATTTATCTTGTCTTTTTTATTTTATTAAAGTCAAAGTAATGAATAGTGTCAAAATTGACTATAATGATATTTTATGAATATAATATTTTATAAAATTATTTAAAACCCATAAAATATTAAATAAGGAAAAATGTGATAATATATGGTCTAAATTTTATCTAGTATGGATTTTATAGGCCATTTCAAAGCATTTGTCTCTATAATAGTCAAATTATATTTTAATCGTTTGGGAAATTCCAAAAGTGCCCCTCAATTCAATTTTAAAAGGGCACCTCCTCTCTTGCATCTTTAAACCAATTGGAACCTTCTAGCTCAAACATCACCATAAAATTATCTTCTCAACTTTCTTATCCACATTATATATGTTCTTTTATTCTCAAAAGACTATCCTTATATCCCATAAGAAGAGATCCAAAGGGAATCCACCGAAGAAGAGGTAATTGTCTTTATAGACTCTTTCAAATTTATTTCTTCCTATAATTCCGCCTCGAGTGTTTTTTTCATTATAAAATAATAAATACAGCATACTATATTTAATTATATTCTACTATTAATATTATATAACCATGTTTCACCTTTTATTCATCTAATGAAAAACAAAATAATTATGTGTGCATTCGTATGACTTACCATCTCCACATAGCATTGTAATTCGTTTTTCATAACCACTATATTTGTATGGTTAAAATTATAGAAATAATCTATATATATGATAATGATAAAATTATATTGATTCTAAAATATTAATATATCATCCATTTAACTACCCATAAATGTCACGACCCGCCCCCCGGGGCCCGCATCGTGACTACCCCAAGCCCGCCTTCCATAGGCCAGGGGATGGCGACTAGCACCAAAGGCGTAATTCCCTAGAACTGGGAAGGCATTGCCTTTATAAAACGTAAACACACACAACTAGAGAACAAACAGAATCAAACACTACGTAAAGCAGTATAACAAGTGTGATAAAAGTAAAAAGGGGCCAGAAATTCAAGCCCACTAGAAAGGTATAGCTACAACTGAAAGAAAGTACAAATAAAAATACAAATAGCTGGAAGATGGAAGTAGCTCATGGATCATCCTCCGGGTTCCTACCAGAAGGGTAGGTACAGATGTCCTCCTCAGCACTCCACGTCCGTTTGTCTCCTTCGGGTACCAACTCATCATGAGGTCCACCTCTGAGTACTATCCATTCCTTGTACACTCTGCCTTGGTCAGCACTATCTATCGTCTGCATCAAACGCATCGAGGTGCAGGCGTATCCCGTGCAGGGGTGAGTATAACGATACTCAGTAGGGACCCTGAGACCCTCAAGGTCTCACTAAAATCCAACAAGGATAAACCACAAAGTAATATTTCAATGGATAACCATTACTTATGTATATGCCCATATATATACCTAAGTTATCAAGTAACCCATCTCAATCATGAGGAAAACACAAAGGTCATTAACTCTTCTCAAACCAGGATTTTCAATAACAAAACCACGGCTATTGGAGAACTCCTCCTCTTTCGAGTACGGTGGCCCTGTCATGACTCAGAGGCGCTACTCACTAACCATAGACTGCTGAGATACTCCTCCTGTCGAGTACCGCGGGTCTACTGTCATACCAGACGCTCCGTCCACTGTGGTTCTGCCGCCAAACTGGACGCTCCGTCCACTGGGCTAGTCGAATCACTCTGAGTCGAATAGGTCAAGTAGTCTTCAGGTCTACAACTACTAGGTCTCCACACTCTGTCTGGTCGTCTCTGGGAGGATCCGCTCCACGAGCTACTGGTTGATACTCCATGTGTCACGAAGTCTCATGTGGAAGTATCTCAAAGGACTTCCTCATCATAGGGGGCTCAACGCAACAGACGACACGTCAATTGGACGCCTGGTCTGTGAGTTACTAGCCATTTTGTCCCAGGGGCCCGGTTGGTTTCGTGAACCAACCAGCCCGACCGTATCTGAACTATACCCCGAACTCCCATGGGGTATACTCAAAGGGACCGTTTCTCAAATAGATTACCAGTGTCACTGATTGTTCGTCAAATGGACGTACAGTCTAAGAGTTATTGGCCTTTCCGTTCCCGGGGTCCGATTGTTTTTTAAGATAAAACCAACCCGACCGTACTCTAACTGCGTCCAAACCTTGAGTGTAATATACCAAAACAACCTTCTCAATCCTAGGAATCCTACACAATAGACGGTGCGTCGATCATAGGACTGTAGCTCATGTTATGGGCAATTAACCAAAAAAGGTCCAAAAGTGGGGGGGGTCTGGGCCCTGTCCGACCCAGCCCACCCCACCCTAGGTCGACCCGACACGAGTCTGGTTCCGGCCCATGGCCAGCCGCGGCTCAGCCAGGCCGGCTGAGCGGGGTGGAGGGGGGGCGGTTTCGCGAAATGGCGGTGCCAGGCTAGCGCCGCCTTGTCCCCCTAGATCCCGCACGATGCAGGATCCGCTCCATGTCGCCGCAATCGGTGCCGCGGTGGACTCTTGCCTCCGGCGAGCTAGGGCGCCGCTACAATTTTCTGCGAGCCACCAGAGTCATTCTGGTGGTCTGTTTTAGCTCCCGTCTACACCTACATCCCTCTTGGGTTCCGCTCTTCACTGCGACGGCCACAAATCAATGTTTCCCTTTCGTTCATCCATCACCAAACATTCCCCGCATCATGAACAAGTTGGCAGTGGGTCCGGACTTGTTCGTTATCTCATACCCACCACGTTAGTGCTTCAAATAATCATCCAACAAATAAACGCCCGTGTTCGAGGGTATAAATCACATATATGAAAATATAAAAAATCCCCCTACCTCGAAAAGACGTCGTACGTCGTCGAACCACGGAAGACGAACATCACAGTGGTCGGGCATCACAGAAGAATGATGTCGATTCCATTGACATCGGAGTGCGCACAAAGAATAAGCCTCGTTGGTGACATCACGTTCTTCGTCTGTGATATTCTTCATCGAGTGATGAACATTGTTCTTCTACTTCTTCAGAGTTTTCTCCTAACTTTCCCAACACAACATGTGCCAAATAAAAATAATAGCTTAAGCTATTATTTTATTCTCCACATGAATCTTCAAAATTCAATCACTTGAATTAATTAATTAATTTTGGATCAATTAATTAATTAAAGGGTGTTCGCGAAATAAATGGAGGGAGGGAGAGAGATCTCATTAAAGTGGGGAGTTGTCTGATTAAAAGAAGGGGACTGTTAAATGGGGGTTTCAAGGGAGTTGAGGGGAGGTGATAAGTTAGGGGTTCATGTGGGCCCCACCACCCTTACTCAAATCCTCCCATGGGATGTTAGGTGGGGTGTGATCCATACCTCTAACTTCCCTTTGGAGGAATTAACATCCACTTAAAAATAAATTGTAACACAACAAATTATTTAAGTCTTAACGAATCCCCGAATTTTAACTACCACATATGACAAAACGCAACTGTGGTAAAGGTCCCCATAAGAGAAAACTAGCGCTGCGAGTTCATCGGTGTCCTCGGATTTCAATTCCGATCACCGGTTCAGATGATAGAAAAACCGACACGTACGCTTACTAAACACACCCGAACAAAACATCAGAAATTGATTCCGGGCACACTGGGCGTCGGAATTAGGCACCATTAGAAACTGAAGAATCGTAAAATTCCAAAGAATTTAAGAAAAAGATTTCCTTGAAATTTCCGGGTATTTACATTACCCCCACCTCAGGGATTTATGTCCCTGTAAAGCTACAACATACACTATGGAAACAAAAGAGGGTATTGAGCACGTATCTGAGCCTCCCGCTCCCATGTGCTCTCCTGGAGGTTCCCATGCTACCATAGAACACGTACCAGAGGTATCGACCGTCCACATAGGACCCACTCCTGTTGATACTCAATCTCCACTGTAACTTCCATAAAATTCGTCTTGTGGTTGATGATGTGGGACAGGTCATGCACGCATCTCCTCAGCTGAGATACGTGGATGATGTCGTGCACCTAGTGCAACTGAGGTGGAAGGGCCAGGAGGTAAGTCCCCTCGCCTACTTGGCTAAAGAAAAAGGAGGAGTGGCTGTAGATAGGTTGCACCATCCCTGTCCACAAAGGATATCAGCAATGCGGCCAGAAACTCTGTCGCCTCTCCTAGAAGCTGAATACTGGTCCTCCTGTTTATCGCATCTGCAACAACGTTCCCCTTCCCATAAGTATAGACTATCTCGAAGTCATAATCCCAGAGGAACTGAAGCCATCACCGATGTCTCAGGTTCATATTCTTATGAAAGAATACACACCTAAGACTATTGATATTGGGGTGAACCATAAACTATTCACTCAAAGAACTATTGGTGAGACGAGCCAATTGTAAGAACTCATCTCCACCCTTCTTCATCTACGTTCTACAAGAGTTGCTAAGATTTCTCCTTTGACGAGAAGAGAAATCTGGTCTCATACCCTGGATGAACCATGTTCTGTTCCTAGTATAGTCAATCCTAACATGAACGGTACAATCCATGTCATGGATGACATCGTACGGCCTCGATGCTACTACCAAGAGATCCAACCGTTACTCACGCCTCCAAGGGTTGAGTCCCAATGTCGGCATCAGTGTGTGGTTACTGGGCCTCCTCCAGTAGAAATCTCAAAAGTGAGGGTCAAGTCAATAGTTTTAACCGGAACCTCTTAGTATTAACCACACAAAAAATAAGTAAAGAAAACGTCATAAGGACAAGTGTCTTTTATTACTACAGCTCTAAGTAAAAAGACTCAAAGAAACCACAATAACGACATTAACGAAGCTAGAAGATTCTTGAATAAAGGCCTCTATGCCTGGAACTAGTCCCGCTCCTGTCCACCTGCTTCTCGAGCACCATAGTCATATGCTTCAGCTGCATAAAGTTGTGTTCTCCTCTATCCACCCGTTCCTTATAGTCGGGGTGGACCCCCTGGTGGTGGTGGTGGAAACACCTCGAAGCGTCATCCACCGCCAGCTGTATGAACATCTCCTCTACCTCGGTCTCCTGCTCCTTGTGGTCCGCCACGATCGAACCTCTGCCTCTGCCTGGGAGGTCTCTCATCTATTTGCTGATCGTCTGTATGGCGGGTCAGACAGTCACGTGCCATGTGACTAAGCCCGCCGCAGGAGAAACACTATTTGTTCCTGGTATTTATGGCTCTCTCTCCACTCTAGGTGCCCCACACAACCGATCCTTAGTCATGTGGTCGACCGCCTATGGGTCTGGTCCTCTTGGACCTCTGCGTCATCCGTCTACCGCCATCTGCAGAAGACTTCGCTTCATTTCAGATAGTGGTGGGTCCTGCTACGTGAGACTACTCAGTAAGGAAACTCTCTACTAGGAGGGCTCGCTCTAACACCCTCGTTTGCATCTAACTGCTGTGGGAAATAGCTAAAGCTCTAATCTCTCACCTGATCCCCTACTCAAAGGTTCGGGCCCTGAAGAACGGGTCTCGTACTATATATGTAGAGTAGCACGAGAGGTCTGTGAACCTCACTGAGTATTGTGATACTGGAATGCTACCCTGGTGCAGATGTAGTAGATTCTGTATACACACTACTCGAAGGGTGGCTGGGACAAACTCCGCCTGAAACAGGCTCTCGAAATCTGCCCATAGAAGTGTCACCTCGTCGTGAATCTGAAGCATTAGGCTCCACCATCTTCCAACTACTGCCTGAAGGAGGCTGATATGAAGGATCACCATAAAGTCTGGTGGCGTCCCTACTAGCCTGAAGACTCTCACCACAGCCTCCAGCCAATCCTCAGCTGCCTGTGGGTCCGTCTCTCCCCAGAACCTGGGTAACCTCTGGTGTTGGAACTTGTGCAGTGCGCTCAAGCGGCGTGCATCGCCTGCTGCTGGGGCTGGTGGCATCGGTGGCCCAACGGGTGGTAGTACCATTGGTGCCTTCGCTGGTGCCTCAACTAGAAGAGGACCCTGTACTGAGGCCTCATCACTCAGCGGGTTTCCAGTACGTACAACTCTCGGGGCTCTAGCTAGTCATCCGCTGGGAGGCATCCTGAAAGATACAGATGCGACACGATTAAAAGTCGATACCTAGTGAGCTGACCTGTAATGGCCCGGACCTCTCCGGTCCATTACTTTGTGAAAATGTGGTGTTGGAGGTGTTTAGGGAGGTCAAGGTGACTTATCCCCAACACTTTGCTAATTTTCCAGTTCTATGAACAGTGTTTCCAGTTTTATGAACGGTGACAGATTGGTTTCACGGATCGGTCTGATAGATCAGTTTCACGGATCGGTCTGATAGATCGGTTTCACAGATCAGTCTGACAGATCGGTTTCACAGATCGGTCTCACAGATCGTTTTCACATATCGGTTTCACAGATCTGTTTCATGTACAGTAATGGTGGGTGAACAGTGTTTACAGATTCCTACAGTTTTGCCCCTTTTGACGTTTCTTTTGACGTAAAATACATTTAAAGCCTTATTTTAAGGGCTCTTAAGCCTGATTCAAAGGCCATAAATATTATATTAATTATTCCTAAGGATTGGAATGTTTTACTTGGTCAAACCGTATGGGTTAATGCGATCCGTTTTTAATGGAGAATTAACCGGATCATAAACCGTCACCCCATTAAATCTTAAAAAGGGATGAGATATCATTCTCCCTTGTTCTTTCCCTTTGTTCTCAGATAATAGATGATAGAACCTTTCAATCATTCTCGTAGGAGTTTCACAATCAATATTTACTCCTAGGATTGTTTTTGCTCTATTTTGGATGCAACTGAACTGTGTCAGTCAATCTTCCCAATAAGGTATATTTTATCGTCGTTCCTTTGGGGATCATCTTCTCTTGTTTCTCCCTTCAATATTATACCATGTAATTTCCATGATTCTAATGGGTTTTTCTTGGGGTTGGTTGGTACTTTCGTACCATGGAATCCTCCGATGGATGCAGTTGTCGTGAGAGGAGGATTGTGACCTGTTGTGTGGATAAAGGATGGCAAGAACTCTTCGAGGTAGGGGATTCATGGCTTCTCTAATTGTATATGTGCAATCGTAGAATTAGCATGATTTAGTCCTTTGGATCACGATGAAGTTGACCTAATTAAATACTTGAACCGGATTACAATAATTGGTTGATCGCATGTTGTTGCTTTATACCGTGATAATGGTTTGCCTCATGTTTTTCTAAATAGAGTGATATCTATGTTTTCTTTGATTTGTTGTTCGTTCATGATAGAAATTGATAATGAACGTAAATCTGGAATTAATTGTTAATTAATTGGATAAAGATAAAGAGGCATGTAAATTAATCTGGTTATTTCCATTGTTGTAGTTGTTCTAATATGAGGATAATCAAATTAGGGAAGTAAGAATGGTTATTTAATTGTGATAGCTTACTAATTAGGTATCCCGTAATTGGAACCTACGAATAAAAAATCTGTTAATTCAATATGGATAAAAGAACAGATTATGTGGGAATTTCTAAAAGGGTTCGGAGTTACCCTCTTGTTTGTTAAAGGGTCAAGAGCCCATGGTTGTGATTGTTGTTTTTCTACTGCTTGTTCTATGATGTGACCCTGGAGGGGTGTTGTGATATGTGGAGGTGTGGAGGCCTTGTGGTTGTGGCAGTGGATGACGCCTAGGGTGGAGAGATGCATCAGCTTATGCATGTGGGTTTCGGGGAGGACACCGGGGGAGATGGAATGGGATGGTTGTGGTTGTTGGATGCTTGTGGTTTTCTTTGAATGTTAATCTACTTTGCTTTTCCCCACTGCTCAAGGTAGCTGGTCTTGCTACCCTTCTTCCGAAGGAGGCGAAGATGCGCGAGGTATGCCACGTGCTTTCCGTGTTTAGCCTCTCGAGGGAGAATGGGTCTATGCTCTTTCTAGAGGCGGAAAAGACTCGACGGGTAGTATATCTACTCACTGTGTTGAGCCTCCTTTTTGTTTATAATCATAGGATTCTTTTCTAGAATGCCTCGGAATGTGGAAAAGTAATTCTGTAATGAATGTTTGATTAAATGGTGAAAATCCACGGGGATGGAGATACTAGAATTTAAAGGTGATGTGAATCTTAAAAGGAGTAGTTGAAATGAATGTGATGGCAATTCAGTTTAATGTGTAATTGTTCATGCTTAATTAATGTTTAAAGAATTAATTAATGTACAGTGGAACTGATAAAATGAGAATGGAGTAATATAATAAAGCTCTTCAGATGTTTGTGTGCTTATAGGACACCTAGTCTTAGAAGTAGCAGCCTGGAGTCTAAGAGACGCTAGCTGTAGTTGTATCTATGACTTGGTAATTCCCATAGTGTGGATGTGAGTTATATATATATATTCTGTACTTTTTGTGTTTCTATATGCTACTCCACCCTGTCGGTAAGGGCAACTGACACCTTAGGGATTCTGAGCCCTGGGGGTGTTTTCCCCAACATTCTGATGGGAGGTCGAATGGCTGACTACCCCCTTTGGCCCCGCTCTCTTCTCTTGATAGATACTTGTGCCATGAGGAACATCTATTAGTTACCCCACATATGTGTGTAGAGGGATGTAATGGCTTGTGGTTATTCACACACATATATTCTGGATATAGTATCCTATGGACTACTATAGGTGTAACGTGTATAGGATATGATGGCTTGAGGATCCTTACTCGGAGTCTGGGCTATAATGGCTTAAGGTATTATACCCGACGTATTATACACATTATGTGAGATGTGGTGGCTCCCGAAAACTACCTGGTTTCTTTTGGTCGGGAGGATGGTGTGGTGCTTCGCCCAGGTGTCTGCGGGCAAGCCTTTGTGGTGCATGAGGTGCAGATTTTGGATCTTAGCCCAAGTGTCCACAGGCAAGCCTTTGGAGAGAGATGCACAGGACGTTTGTCGTTAGGGAAAAGCGGCAAACCATTGGGGAAGTAGTAGCGGGGTACCCTTGATATTCTTTATTATATGCTATATTCTTGTATGTGTTACTTGGTGAGAGTAGCCATGGTGAGGTTGGGAACTTATTATACCTGTTTAGGTGACGAGTTAGTTTCACTTGTTGTTCACTAGGCTTTAGCATGCTTTCATTACTTTTGCATGAGAGGCTTGGGGAGGATCCTACTGAGTATACTATTATACTCACCCTTTGTATATATAAACTATTTTTCAGGTCACTTGGAGTAGGTTGGGGATCAATTTGGTTATTACTAGCTTGTGGTTGGAGGAGGAGCTATTCGATCTTGTGGTCACTGTCGTTTTACATTCTTTTGGGTACTTTTAGTTTCCCCATTTAGTTTTAGTGTGTTTGCATGACATTTCATATATGTACTTGGATTTCTTTTATATTTCAGTTCTGAGTTAGAGTTGATTGGAGTCTATTCTATCTCTCTCTTCTGCATGTGTTCTCTTAGAGGGTAATGCCTCCCATTTGTATGTTTATTATACCCTCGGTGCTAGTCGCCAACCCGGGGCCTACTGGAGGCGGGACTCGGGGGTCATTATCACTCTTCTCACATTGCCGGCCCAGGAGGGGTACACTTTGTGGGGAGGGGGTCATGACAGAGTGGTATCAGAGGTCTGGTTGAGGGATGGGATGGAGTTTGGAGTTAGGAAAAGGTTAGGTTTCATGGGATGGTAGGGCAACGGTGTCATTCATGTTTAGCAAGTGGGGTAAACACTAGAGACCGGCAGAGACATAGGCGTTTAGGGCCCCCTATGATCTGTTGCACAGACCTTTAAGTTTACGATGACTACTAAACAAAGTGATACTGGGTGCAGGGTAGAGACCTAGGAAAAGATCATGCATCATTATTCATTGCTCCTATGTTTGAATGGGTAGACCTTGGGATAGGTAAACCTAAAATTAATAAAACAAAAAAATTAATTAATTAATGTTGAGTCTTCCATATTCCAGTCTTAGGAGCTCTAACAGTTGTTATTTTACAAGTATGTCTCCAGGTCGACGTCCTCGTCAGGTTTGCGCAAAAGATGCCCAGCAAGCTGTTCCAGCAGATCACTGCTGGGTAGAGGTTGACGACGATGACACTTGGAGGAAGACACTCCAAGAGTTTCAGCGCCAAAGTCTACAGAAGTATGAGGGATCTGTTTCAGATTCAGTCACAGAAGACTGGTTGGAGGAGGTCGAGATAGGCTTTAGTTTGATTCGTGCTCGGAAGGAACACTGGGTGTACTTGGTTGTGACGATGCTGCGTGGAGCATCGAGGCAGTGGTGGTTCTTGTTCCTAGGGGATCGTGAGGGGTCAGCGATCTCATGGGAGGAGTTTCGAGACAGGTTTAGAGTCGACTTTCTTTCCTCGACTGCGAAGGCGTCCAGTCGCTAGGAGCTTCTTACCCTTCGACAAGGGATCTCCAGTGTTCGAGAGTTTGGAATCCATTTCAGGAATCTTCTACGATATGCTTCAGACCTGTTACCAGATGAGGAGGCTAGGGCGAGGCATTTCGAGGAGGCTTTGCGTCTAGAGATCTAGCGCCAGGTCACCCCATTTATGCTAAAGACATATCTTGAGGTGCTGGAGAGGGAAGAGGTTGTTGAGAGGACTTTGGCTAGGACCGAATCGTCATGAGAGGGGAATCATCATGATTCCTCACAGAGCAAAGCTGTGGTCCGGGGATCCTATTTTTCATGGAAGAAGAGATTCCGTTCACCAGGGGGTAGGTCCCATCCCTTCCCATCATGTTTCTCCGGAGGCATAAACTCTCCGGCCTATGCCAAGGGATCAGGCGCTTGTTTTTCTTGTGGTTGTTGTGGTCATCAGCAGTGGGAGTGCCCGGCTTTTCAGAGCAGTCATCGTGCATCGGGTGCTCCGCTCCAGGTTCCACCATTGAGGTAGTTCCAGCCAAGGCAGCAGCAGTAGGTTGCACCAGCTTTAGATCACCAGAGGGTAGATGGAGCAGGTAGTGGACAGCCCCATGACGCTCCTCGTCCTCAGAGAGCAGAGCGTGGCCATGGTGGTGGTCTTCATCAGGGTCAGAGAGGCCGTGGAGGAGGTCGTGGTCAGCTTCATGCTCTAGCGTTGCCAGCCCCAGGCGAGCCAGATGTCGTTCGAGGTACCCTTTTCTTGTTTTCTACCTTGGTGTATGCCTTGTTTGATTCAGGAGCAACACACTCCTTCATATCACCTACCCTTGTCCATGCATTGGGACTTGAGGTAGAGAGGCTTCCAATGCCCTTGGTGTTGACTACGCCAGTTGGAGGTCGAGCCTACTTGTTTGAAGTATGTAGAGACTGTGAGCTAGTGTTGGGGCAACACCGCTCTTGGGGAGATTTCCTATGTTTACTAATACAACCATATGATGTCATACTCGGCATGGATTGGTTGTATTCGGTGCAGGCTATTGTGGATTGATACAGGAAGAAGTTCGTTTTCTTTGATGCAGATGGAGAGAAAGTGGTGTTTGTTGGTGAGAGAGATCCTCGGATGAGTCATAGACGAGTTCCATCCTTATCATCCATGATGGATGGGATGATTCTGAGTTATTCAGAGGTTCAATAGTTGGGGTTTCCTAGGGTCGTAGAGGAGTACCCTGACGTCTTTCCAGAAGAGGTTGTATCCTTACCCCCTCGACGAGAGATCAAGTTTGGGATCGAGCTACAGCCAGGAGCGTCTCCTATCTCTATGTCTCCGTATAGGATGGACCCTTCTGAGTTACGAGAGATACGTTGTAGAGACCTGAAGCTTCACGTACATAGATATTACATTACTTCTGCGGAATACTTAGTACATAACAAAACACACACATAAGGACCGTAATAGTTTAGTGTCTTTGGAAACTCGGAATATAATCTTCTAATCGTGGTGAAAGATCTTCAATATCTCCCATAAAGATCTTCCTTTTTTTATACCTAAAACCTTTCTTTATATCCTGGGGAAAAGAAAACATGAAAGGGTGAGCTCAAATGCTCAGTAAGGGTAAACAAAAGAAATATCAATCACATCATATACATAGGAACATAGATTTTCGAAATCTTAACCTGTAAAAGAGATCATAATATCATAACATGGGATAAATCATATAAGTGAAATGTAATCCCAATAATCATAACTTAAAACATGAAACTTTGTGTCATACACACATAATCATAGAGAATCATTTCTTGTTAGTCAAGACTCATTTCCAAGACTATCTTAGTGGACAAAGTCCCTTTCTGAACCGAGTCACCCTCGTTTCAGTCCCGTTTCACTGAACCGGTATAACCTACCATTCCATCCATGTCTATCTCATGAGATATAAAATCTTTACCCAATGCATTGGAGAGAGATATAGGTCCCACCCATCTCATAATGATACCATTCTTATGTGTGCCACAAAATCATAAATCATACATCATTGCATAACCCATGTAATAAAATGGGAATCTTAAACATTGTGACATCATAAAACAATTCATATAAGATAAAGGAATTCATAAAAATATTTCCATCACAACATAATAAAATCCATGTAATAATAGGGATAGAAACAGAACCCTATATTATCTTAGATGGAAAATAATTTTGATAAAACAGTTGAACTCCATTCTTGAGGAAAATATCCTTTCTTCTTTAAAATCATTTTCTTTTCACAAAATTCCATGAAATTTTAAAAGATAAAGGTTTTTTTGAAAATAATCATGGAATATTATAGAGGAAGCTTCTTGAAAATGAGGTGTTATGAAATTTTAAAAATCCTTTCGCGTTGTATAAGTTAAAAATAACATTCTCCTCGTACTTTTGTCGTAAAAGTCAAAAAGTACCTTATAAGGTAACCAAAGGAAAGATTCCATTCATACAATGTGGTAAAAATAAATAAAGGATAAAAATGACTTTAAACATTCATGGAAGAATTGTCAAAATTTTATAAAAATATTTTTAGAAAACACGGTCATGGATGATAAACGTAACCCCAATAAATACTTACGTATAAGCAATCTCGGATAAAAATGAGATTGAAAATTTATCCCTTACCTTAGGTCCGACTTGCTTTGTACATGTCCGAACCTCCTGTATAATGATTTAAATCATGTTATTGAATTATTCCAGAATCATATTCATTGTTATTATATCATATATGGTCCACTTATGACTTTATATTACCCGTACTTTTGTAAATTCATGTTAAAGTAGCGTTTTGGGTAAAATCGTCTCATTTGTGTTTTTAACTTGTAATTATTAATATGATTACTTGGATCATGATTACTTATATCCAGGATGTAAAACATGATTTATATATAATATATATTCAGAATATACATATACATAATATATTGATAAATGGAATGACATACACCGTTCATGGAGACGGTAGTCCGTACGTACGCATGAACGCTGTTTTCGTTTCCTTATTGAATTGAATGGAATTAAGTAGATGACATACATATAAATATACATAAATCCAGTATCATTATTATGTCATATATTTCATTAGTACTTATTATATATACTTTATAATCATTCATGAATGGTTAATGTGGACAATGAATCTCATCGCGTCATGGAGAAGGTAGTACGTACGTACGCACGAGCGATGATATCGTTCCCATGGTCGTGGAATTGTGTTAAAGTGTATGTATACTATTTTAGTATCAATATCACTTTATAATAATCATATATAGTTACTCATTACACCATTATACCCATCCTATTAAGGTGGTGGTGGAAAATAGATTACACCACGGCGTGGAGACGGTATTCCGTACGTACGCACGAGCGGTGATTTCATTTTCCATAGGATGGATAGATGGTTAAATAGGGTTGTTTCATACTTATAATAACATATCAGTATATGAGTGATACTGATGTTATTACTTCATAATGAAAAAACTAAAGAAGAAGAAGTTGAAGAAGAAAGAAATTGGAAATGATCGGTAATGGATATTACCTCTTCTTTGAAGTGCTTCTTTGAGACCTCCTTTTAGGGAACTAAAATTGGTATTTTAAGAATACCAGGACCTCTAGGATGATACTAGTGAAGTGGAGAAGATATTTTGGCAGGGTTTGGACGATCTTGAATGCTCAAATTGGTGTGAGGAGTAGAGGGAGGAGGTGCCCTTTTATAAGGGAGGAGAGGGGCACCTTTGGAATAACTAAAAATATTATTTTATTATAAAGCCAAGTTCGGTTTTAAATAGCTCCAAATCGATTTATTTCGAAGCTAAGGTAGGGATGGGTCGAAATACTCTCATCCAATAGAATTTATAAAAGTTAAGGTTCCTATTTTAACCTTATCATTTAGATTTAACATTAAGTTAAATAATTTTACTTTTACCGTGTCTTCTTGTGTTCTTATACTATAAGGTTAATAAACTTACTATATCAAGCCAAACGAACCCCAACATGTTTATTATTAATATATATAACCTTATCTAAGTCATTTGGCCGAACCTTAGATTTTTAGGAATAAAATAACAATTAATAATATAATATTTGTTTTAAAAACTATTTTATGTCAATTTTGACACTATTTAGTAATTGATTTTTGTGAAAATCATAACAGAATGATAAGTTCGAAAAAAGTTAATTAAGTCAATAATAACATGTCATATTAACATATAAAAGTATTGTAATTCATAAAAAGTCTTAAATTAAATTTATTTTGGTATTTATAACATCAATTATGTCAATATTTCATTAATAATATAATTACTGCACCATCATTGTGTCATAAATAAATTAAATTATTTGATGTCTAAAAATTACAAATAAAATACAATTATGTAGGAAATCTTTTTAGATTTATAATTAATCTTTATAGTCGAATTTATATTATGTATAACCCCATATTAAAAATCATTTAGTAAATAAACTTTAATTTTAGCTCTTTTAACTCTTCTTTGAATTAAATAATAATAAATGTCCTAATCTAATCCAAGTGGGCCTAAATGATAATAGTTTACACTTAAGGTTGTTTTTGGTCGAGATACACTTGTCCAATAGAATTAGGACATGTGTTAGGGTAATATTAATATCATTCTTACCCTTAATTACCCTATTTACTTTTAATCGTGGTAAATAAAAGTAAAAAGTTACTATTCACCAAAAATTATTTTCGTCTCATTGAACCACATTTTACTTACTGACATCAACCGTGTCTCTCGGATTTTTGAAATTCCATTCACAGAAGCGGTAAAATTATGTTTTATGAAAAATTCAGTTTTTTAACTACCACTTAGTAGTTTCACTATTCATCAAAAATTGATGTTTTTCAGAACAATGCCAAAATTTCATCATAAGCTATATTTCATATTCCGAATTCAAAAATGAAGTCTATTTTACCAAATTCATAACATAGAAGTTTTCTTAAATTAATTTTATAATTAAATCCCCGCTGTTAAAACAAATAGCGTGTTTTTAAGAAACAATATCTATCAAAAGATTGACACTTGTTTATGTCTGGTTTAAATGTGAAATTACATCCAATGACCAACATTGTATTAAATTGTAAAAATATATTTTAAATATACTTTAAAACCACTCAAATTAATAATTTATCACTATTAATTATTTCTATTGAAAAAGTTTTTTTTAACTAAAATTTAGTAATTTTCACTATTTATCAAAATATGAAAGTTATTCGAAAATTACCAAAATTTCACCCTAAGCTAATTTCGATATTCCGATTCCAAAAATGAAGTCCATTTTGAAAAATAAATTTAAAAAATTTCAAAAATTGGTTATTACTATTCATAACGGCTAGTTTTAATAATATTTTAATAGCATATCGTTGTTTAGTGAAACTCAGTATTGCGTACTACACACGCTATTGAGGAAGGTTGTGATTGCGTGTAATGCAGGGCAAGTCAAGGATGTGTGTTGTGCAAGCTCCTTTTGGTGTAGCTTACAACACAAGACATTAATAAAATTAAAAAGAATATTTTTCTTAAAGTCTCGGGCTGTTACATTCTACCCCCCTTAAAATGAATTTCGCCCTCGAAATTCGTCGGGGTTATAAATGGTTTACTATTCGAAAGTTTCTTTAATAGAAACCCACACCATAAAAAGGAATACCAAAACCAATCTTTAAAAAACAAAAGTATGAAACGTAACGGTTACCCAAATTAACTCATCACTGGGTTTCCACGTTGGAGAACATAGGTGAAAATATAGATATGGAAGAAAAATCTAACCATCAAGTTCTGATGGAGAGTGGTAGAGAACATGGATATGAAATAGCCAACAATCATAAAGACATAGATTTGTGACGATCTAAGGTACCATCTGATTCATCAGATATAAGATCACTAGGACAACATTTTTGGTTTTCAAGATCATTTCCCTAAAGTTGATGGAATTGGAATTAGAAGAAATACTTTCGTGATTTTGGTATAGTCTAACCGTTTGTCATTCTTTGGACAATTTCCACTTCATCTATTAAATAAATGAAGTTGAATTTGTCATTCATAATGTGTTAGCAGATCATGTGATAGAATGATGGGTCATTTCATCTGTCTCAAACAAAAGGTTAGAAAAGTTATCAAAAAATACATAAGTCCATATATAGTGAGATTAATCATATATGGTTCCTAGAATGGACTTATACTTCATATATCATACTGCTTAATAATATAAAACTTTTTTCTACTAAACCGGGACTTTCTGTAGGCCAGTGGTAGGCGATAAAGGCCATTCGTACTTCGGTTGTGGGTTCGATTTCCACAGCCTTGTCCGACACGATGGGCTATCGCCCGTCCTGCAGGTTGTCCTTTTTCTAAAACTACATTACTATAACATCCCATCAATAATATCGAAAATCTTCCATCCTTAAACAATACTAACTTATGTCCAACATAATCCATTCTAATCTTTAGGCTTATCCATAATACTGCAGTCCACTCTCATAATATAGTGAAAATGATTACCATAGATTTAATACTGTCGTTGATCCCCATATATCATAAGATATGTCTTGTTGGTCACATTCCAAACATTCAAAGGACTTAATCATGTATTCTCTTGAATACCCATTGAACCTTAGTGAAAACATGAATGCAGTTAAAAGTTAACACTTTCCACATACCAAAATCCTCAAAATTCTATATACTCAAACCATGATATCACTTAGTCCTTATATCAATCATGAGCTCATGAATACAATCAAACATCTCATTATCTTCTTATCCTTTCATTATGCACATATCATCTACTTTCCAAAAGTATCTAAATAACCTTTCATTGTTTCTGGTACCATTCATCATACACTTTCAAAACATAAGGAAAGACAACAGTGTAACAATCCTTAGATGTCTCTTTATTCCATGAGATTACTTATACACCATTACACATGATAAACATGTAATCATTCCACTACATTCTTAAACCATTGACCGAGGTTCAACAATTCTTTCATCTCACATATCATTTGTAGTCTCTTCATCATCATCAACATAAATACTTCCCATACGACCATACTGATTCTCTTCATGAGACTTTCCCTTAGGGCATTGGTTTGCATAATGCCCGTACATTCCACATTTAAAGCATTTAACCATTGTTGATGTCATAGCAATACCATTATCCTCATCCCTGGTGTTAACTGAACCTTTTCCTTTGCACTTATTGGCTTTGTGTCCTTCTTTTCCACACCTAAAGCATCTTCTAGTCCCTTTGAAACATTCTCCTTGATGCCTCTTCCCACATGATTTACATAGGGGAAATTGAACTTTCTTTCCTCTATGATCATCATGAAACTCCATCTTTCTCTTATTAACCGAGTCAGGAAACTTACCAAATGTTACTTTATTGATCATATTATGAGATTGCTGATTCGGCATAATAATGATGTTTGGACTTCCAAATCCCATTTCATTTGGTTTCTCAGGAAGAATATCATTCCATTGTCCATCATATCCTCCATTATTGTGAATCATCTTGTTTCCATCCATTTTCTAAAACCCAAAAAAGAATAGTGTGAGAGGCAAAAATCATAATAAAGGGGGAGTAACTTCAATATCTAATATCTTTGGTTTAATCTAATATCGTTACTATAGTTCTAGGACTATATCCTATACATATACTTATCCTTAGGGACATCCCTAGACATACCTTATAAATATCTCTAGGGATCTCACTAACATTTTCGCATCCTAGTTTCCAAAGGTTGACTAAACTTTTCCTCTGATACCAACTGTAGAGACCCGAAGCTTCATGTACATAGATATTACATTACTTCTGCGGAATACTTAGTACATAACAAAACACACACACAAGGACCATAATAGTTTAGTGTCTTTGGAAACTCAGAATATAATCTTCTAATTGTGGTGAAATATCTTCAATATCTCCCATAAAGATCTTCCTTTTTTTATACCTAAAACCTTTCTTTATATCCTAGGGAAAAGAAAACATAAAAGGGTGAGCTCAAATGCTCAGTAAGGGTAAACAAAATAAATATCAATCACATCATATACATAAGAACATAGCTTTTGGAAATCTTAACCAGCAAAAGAGCTCATAATATCATAACATGGGATAAATCATAGAAGTTAAATGTAATCCCAATAATCATAACATAAAACATGAAACTTTGTGGCATACATACATAATCATAGAGAATCATCTCTTGTTAGTCAAGACTCATTGCCAAGACTATCTTAGTGGACAAAGTCCCTTTCTGAACCGAGTCACCCTCGTTTCAGTCCTGTTTCACTGACCGGTATAACCTACCATTCCAGCCATGTCTATCTCATGAGATATAAAATCTTTACCCAATGGATTGGAGGGATATATAGGTCCCACCCATCTCATAATGATACCATTCTTATGTGTTCCACAAAATCATAAATCATACATCATTGCATAACCCATGTAATAAAATGGGAATCTTAAACACCGTGACATCATAAAACAATTCATATAAGATAAAGGAATTCATAAAAATATTTCCATCACAACATAATAAAATCCATGTAATAATAGGGATAGAAACAGAACCCTATATTAACTTAGATGGAAAATAATTTTGATAAAACAGTTGAACTCCATTCTTGAGGAAAATATCCTTTCTTCTTTAAAATCATTTTCTTTTCCCAAAATTCCATGAAATTTTAAAAGATAAGGGTTTTGTTGAAAATAATCATGCAATATTGTAGAGGAAGCTTCTTGAAAATGAGGTGTTATGAAACTGTAAAAATCCTTTCGCGCTGTATAAGTTAAAAATAACATTCTCCTCGTACTTTTGTCGGAAAAATCAAAAAGTACCATATATGGTAACCAAAGGAAAGATTCCATTCATACAATGTGGTAAAAAGTAAATAAAGGGTAAAAATGACTTTAAAAATTCAAGGAAGAATGGTAAAAATTTTATAAAAACATTTTTAGAAAACACGGTCATGGATGATAAACGTTACCCCAGTAAATACTTACGTATAAGCAATCTCGGATAAAAATGAGATTGAAAATTTATCCCTTACCTTAGGTCCGACTTTCTTTGTACGTGTCCGAACCTCCTATATAATGATTTAAATCATGTTATAGACTTATTCCAGAATCATATTCATTGTTATTATATCATATATGGTCCACTTATGACTTTATATTACACGTTCTTTTGTAAATTCATGTTAAAGTAGCGTTTTGGGTAAAATCGTCTCATTTGTGTTTTTAACTTGTAATTATTAATATGATTACTTGGATCATGATTAATTATATCCAGGATGTAAAACATGATTTATATATAATATATATTCAGAATATACATATATATAATATATTGATAAATGGAATGAAATACACCGTTCATGGAGACGGTAGTCCGTACGTACGCATGAACGCTGTTTTCGTTTCCTTATTGAATTGAATGGAATTAAGTAGATGACATACATATAAATATAAATAAATCCAGTATCATTATTATGTCATAAATTTCATTAGTACTTATTATATATACTTTATAATCATTCATGAATGGTTAATGTGGAGAATGAATCTCATCGCGTCGTGGAGACGGTAGTCCGTACGTACGCACGAGCGATGATATCGTTCCCATGGTCGTGGAATTGTGTTAAAGTGTATGTATACTATTTCAGTATCAATATCACTTTATAATAATAATATATAGTTACTCATTACACCATTATACCCATCCTATTAAGGTGGTGGTGGAAAATAGATTACACCACGGCGTGGAGACGGTATTCCGTACGTACGCACGCGCGGTGATTTCATTTTCCGTAGGATGGATAGATGGTTAAATAGGGTTGTTTCATACTTGTAATAACATATCAGTATATGAGTGATGTTGATGTTATTACTTCATAATGAAACAACTAATGAATAAGAAGTTGAAGAAGAAAGAAATTGGAAAGGATCAGTAATGGATATTACCTCTTCTTTGAAGTGATTCTTTGAGACCTCCTTTTAGGGAACTAAAATTGGTCTTTTAAGAAGACCAGGACCTCTAGGATGATACTAGGGAAGTGGAGAAGATATTTTGGCAGGGTTTGGACGAGCTTGAATGCTCAAATTGGTGTGAGGAGGAGAGGGAGGAGGTGCCCTTTTATAAGGGAGGAGAGGGGCACCTTTGGAATAACAAAAAATATTATTTTATTATAAAGCCAAGTTCGGTTTTAAATAGCTCAAAATTGATTTATTTCGAAGGTAAGGTGGGGATGGGTCGAAATCCTCTCATCCAATAGAATTTAGAAAAGTTTAGGTTCCTATTTTAACCTTATCATTTACATTTAACATTAAGTTAAATAATTTTACTTTTACCGTGTCTTCTTGTGTTCTTATACTATAAGGTTAATAAACTTACTATATCAAGACAAACGAACCCCAAATTGTTTATTATTAATATATATAACCTTATATAAGTCATTTTTCAGAACCTTAGATTTTTAGGAATAAAATAACAATTAATAATATAATATTTGTTTTAAAAACTATTTTATGTCAATTTTGACACTATTTAGTAATTGATTTTTGTGAAACTCGTAACAGAATTATAAGTTCTAAAAAAGTTAATTAAAGCAATAATAACATGTCATATTAACCTAGAACATTAGTGGAATTCATAAAAAGTCTTAAATTTCATTTATTTTGGTATTTATAACATCAATTATGTCAATATTTCATTAATAAGATAATTACTGCATCATATTTGTGTCATAAATAAATTAAATTATTTGATGTATAAAAATTACAAATAAAATACGATTATGTATGAAATATTTTTATCTTTCTAATGAATATTTATAGTCGAATTTATCTTATGTATAACCCCATATTAAAATTGTTTTAGTAAATAAACTTTGATTTTAGCTCTTTTAACTCTTCTTTGAATTAAATAATAATAAATGTCCTAATCTAATCCAAGTGGGCCTAAATGATAATATTTTACACTTAAGGTTGTTTTTGGTCGAGATACACTTGTCCAATAGAATTAGGACATGTGTTAGGGTAATATTAATATCATTCTTACCCTTAATTACCCTATTTACTTTTAACCGTGGTAAATAAAAGTAAAAAGTTACTATTTACCAAAAATTATTTTCATCTCATTGAACCACATTTTACTTACTGACATCAACTTTGTGTCTCAGATTTTTTAAATTCCATTCACAGAAGCGGTAAAATTAAGTTTTAGGAAAAATTCAGTTTTTTAACTACCACTTAGTAGTTTCACTATTAATCAAAAATTGATGTTTTTCAGAACAATGCCAAAATTTCATCCTAAGCTATATTTCATATTCCGAATTCAAAAATGAAGTCTATTTTACCAAATTCATAACATATAAGTTGCATTAATTAATTTTATAATTAAATCCCTCTGTTAAAACAAATAGCGTGTTTTTAAGAAACAATATCTATCAAAAGATTGACACTTGTTTATGTCTGGTTTAAATGTGAAATTACATCCAATGACCAACATTGTATTAAATTGTAAAAATATATTTTAAATATACTTTAAAACCACTCAAATTAATAATTTATCACTATTAATTATTTCGATTGAAAAAGTTGTTTTTAACTAAAATTTAGTAATTTTCACTATTCATCAAAATATGAAAGTTATCCGAAAATTACCAAAATTTCACCCTAAGCTAATTTCGATATTCCGAATCCAAAAATGAAGTCCATTTTGAAAAATAAATTTACAAAATTTCAAAAAGTGGTTATTACTATTCATAATGGCTAGTTTTAATAATATTTTAATAGCATATCGTTGTTTAGTGAAACTCAGTATTGCGTACTACACACGCTGTTGAGGAAGGTTGCGATTGCGTGTAATGCAGGGCAAGTCAAGGATATGTGTTGTGCAATCTCCTTTTGGTGTAGCGTACAACACAAGACATTAATAAAATTAAAAAGAATATTTTTCTTAAAGTCTCGGGCTGTTACATACGTAGTTAGCTTGATGGTCTGTTGTAGTGTGGTTTTGTGCAGCCAAGTGTGTCACCGTGGAGTGCACCAGTTTTGTTTGTGAAAAAGGATGACGGCAGTTTGCGGTTGTGTTTCGATTATCGTCGATTAAACAAAGTGACAATAAAGAACCGCTATCCTCTTCCACGGATTGATGACCTATTCGATCAACTGAAGGGTGCAAGTTGGTTCTCAAAGATCGATTTGTGGTCAGGATATCATCAGATGCATGTAAAGGATGAGGATATCCCGAAGACTGCTTTCTGTTGTCGTCATGGGCATTATGAGTTTGTTATAATGCCATTCGGCATGATGAATGCTCCAGATGTTTTCATGGGGTTGATGAATGTTGTGTTCTGTGAATTCCTGGACAAGTTTGTTGTGGTTTTCATAGACGATATCCTTGTGTACTCCACATCCGAAGAAAATCATGTAGAGCATCTACGAGCCGTTTTGGGAGTTCTTCGCCAACATCAGTTGTTTGGGGAGTTGTACAAGTGTGAGTTTTGGGCTCGAGAAGTTCGTTTCATGGGGCATGTTGTGTCCCAACAGGGAGTAGTTGTGGATCCATCGAAGATAGAAGCAGTGGTGTCTTGGGCAGCCCCCAAGACTGTGTCAGAGGTGTGAAGTTTCCTTGGTCTTGCAGGCTATTATAGGAGGTTTGTAGCCAATTTCTACAGAGTTGCGACTACTCTGACCACTTTGACTAGGAAGGATCAAGCGTTCATATGGACTGATCAGTGTCAGGGAGCTTTCGAGTATCTAAAGAAGAAGTTGGTAAGTGCTCCAGTCCATTGTCTTCCAGCGGAGGGAGTCCAGTTTGATGTTTTCTGTGATGCTTCACATCTGAGGAAAGGCTATGTTCTCATGCAGTAGAGGTCAGTTGTTTCTAATGGGTCTCGGTAGCTTCGTCCCCATGAATGCAACTATTCCACCCATGATCTTGAGTTGGCAGCCATGGTGTTTTCTCTGATGTTGTGGAGACATTACCTCATTGGTGAGCACTTTGTGGTTTCACTGATCATAAGAGTTTGAGGTATGTTTTCTCCCAATGTGACTTGAACTTGCAGCAGCGCCGGTGGATGGAGTTCATGAAAGAATACGACTTTGAAATATCGTATACACCTGGAAAAGGGAATGTTTTAGCTGATGCAATAAGCCGAAAGTCACGTAATGATATTGTGCATGAATATGGTGATTCCTAGAGAGTGATGGAAGAGCTATCAGCTTTGCATCTTGATATGAGAGAAGTTGGGGGTAGAGGTTGTCTTTTCCAGATGACGGTGCAGTCATCCCTACTGCAGAAGGTGGAAGAGTCTCAGTTGGGTGATCTAGAGGAGGAAGTCTGGAGAGATAGAGTTGTTTGTGGTGAGGACCCTGATGGTTGGTCAGAGGATGAACAACACCGAGTGTTGTATCATGGCAGGCTTTTTGTTCCCTTGGCGATGCGCGAGACGGTTCTCTGAGAGTTCCATAGTTCACCCTTGGTAGTACATCCTGGTGTGATGAAGATGTACCAATCCTTGAGGAGTCAGTTTTGGTGGCCCGAGATGAAACGTACGGTTGCAGAGTGTGTGTCTCGATGTTTAGTCTACCAGAAGGTGAAGGCCGAACACCGTGTTCCTGGTGGTCTTCTCCAGAAATTAGAGATTCCTCAGTGGAAGTGGGAGGACATCTCAATGGACTTTGTTATAGGTTTACCTTGAGCTTCGTGAGGACATGATGTTATATGGGTGGTAGTGGATCGTTTAACAAAGTTGTCCCACTTCATAGCGATGAAGGATTCGAGCTCAGTGGAGGTTTTGTCGAGGCAGTATCTAGAGGAGGTGGTGAGACATCATGGAGTACCTAGGGCGATCATTTCTGATCGAGATCCTCGTTTTACCTCCAGGGTGTGGAGAGGTCTCCAGCATGCTTTTCACTCTCAACTGTGCCTTAGCACTGCTTTTCATCCTCAAACAGATGGTCAGACAGAGCGAACCATCCAGACTCTTAAAGACATGCTGCACTCTTGTGTTCTTGATTTTGGAGGTTCATGGATGAAGCACTTACCCTTGGTAGATTTCTCTTGCAATAATATTTTTCACTCTACCATTTGTATGGCGCCGTTTTAAGCCTTGTATGGACAGCCATGCCGTTCTCTGTTGTGCTGGACTGGGGTCGGAGAGTCAGCAATTCTCGGACCAGAACTAGTGCAGAATACAACTGAGATGGTTCAGGTGATTCGTGAGAAGATGAAGACAGCACAGGATCATCAGAAATCATATGTTGATCAAATAAGGAGACCCTTAGAGTTTAATGTTGGGGATCATGTGTTCCTGAAGGTGACTCCCCATCGTGGGCAGCGAAGGTTTGGTCGTGGAAGTAAGCTTTCACCCCAGTTTGTTGGGGCTTTTGAGGTGTTAGCTCGTGTTGGAGCTGTGGTGTATCAAGTAGCACTTCCTCCTCAGATGAGTCGGATACATGAGGTTTTCCATGTATCACAGCTCCTTCGTTATCTTCAAGATGAATCTCATATTATCGATTGGGGAGAGATCGATATTGATGATGATGCAACCTTCGAGGAGCGACCTGTGGAGATCCAAGACGGCAAGGAGAAGGTGTTGCATGGGCGTTCTATCCCCTTAGTTCATGTCTTGTGGCAACACGGTGGCATAGAGGAGAGTACATCAGAGCGTGAATCACAGATACATGCTCAGTACCCAGAGTTTTTTAATGTTTAACTCCTTTCATGTAATGATGTTTTCTTTGTGGTTGGACCTTTCATGTTTTATTTATGTACTTTTCATGTGATGTTATGTCTGAATTGTTTGGATATGGATTGTTTGTTCCCATACTCTCAGATGTCGTAGTTTTGTTACAGCTTTCGAACAAATCATGGTGGTTTTCCCCTGAGAGGTATCTTACAGGGTGGTTGTTTGGACCCCTCTTTTCTTTAGGTTGGTTTTAGATTCTCGAGGACGAGAATGTTTTGAGAGTTATCTGATGCAATGGCCCGGACCTCTCTGGTCCATTACTTTGTGAAAATGTGGTGTTGGAGGTGTTCCGGGAGGTCAAGGTGACTTACCCCCAACACTTTGCCAATTTTCCAGTTCTGTGAACAGTGTTTCGAGTTTTATGAATAGTGACAATTCGGTTTCATAGATCGGTCTGATAGATCAGTTTCACGGATTGGTATGACATATCAGTTTCACAGATCGTTCTGACAAATCGGTTTCATAGATCGGCCTAACAGATCGGTTTCACAGATCGGTCTCACAGATCGGTTTCACAAATCGGTTTCACAGATCGGTTTCATGTATAGTAACGGTGGGTGAACAATGTTTCCAGATTCCTACATTTTTTCCCCTTTTGACGTTTCTTTTGACGTAAAATACATTTAAATCCTTATTTTAAGGGCTCTTAAGGCTGATTCAAAGGCCATAAATCTTATATTAATAATTCCTAAGGCTTGGAATATTTTACTTGGTCAAACCGCGTGTGTTAATGTGATCCGTTTTTAATGGAGAATTAACCGGATCTTAAACTGTCACCCCATTAAATCTTAAAAAGGAATGAGATATCATTTTTCATTGTTCTTTCCCATTGTTCTCAGCTAAGAGGTTCTAGAACCTTTCAATCATTCCTGTAGGAGTTTCACAATCAATCTTTACTCCTAGGATTGGTTCTGCTCTGTTTTGGATGCAACCAAACTACGTCCGTCAATCTTCTCAATAAGGTATGTTTTATCGTCGTTCCTTTGGGGATCATCTTCTCTTGTTTCTCCCTTCAATATTATATAATGTAATTTCCAAGATTCTAATGGGTTTTTCTTGGGGATGGTTGGTTCTTTCGTACCGTGGCATCCTCTGGTGGATGCAGTTGTTGTGAGAGGATGATTGTGACCCGTTGTGTGGATAAAGGACATCAAGAACTCTTCGAGGTAGAGGATTCATGGCTTCTCTAATTGTATATGTGCAATCATAGAATTATCATGATTTATTCATTTGGATCACGATGAAATTGACCTAATTAAATACTTGAATCGGATTAAATGAATTGGTTGATCGAATGTTATTGCTTTATACCGTGATAACGGTTTGCCTCATGTTTTTATAGATAGAGTGATATCTCTGTTTTCCTTGATTTGTTGTTAGTTCATGATAGAAATTGATAATGAACGTAAAGCCGGAATTAATTGTTAATTAATTGGCTAAAGATAAAGAGGCATGTAAATTAATCTGGTTATTTCCATTGTTGTAGTTGTTCTAATTTGAGGATAATCAAATTAGGGAAGTAAGAATGGTTATTTAATTGTGATAGCTTACTGATTAGGTATCCCGTAATAGGAACCTACGAATAAAAATTTTTCTAATTCAATATGGATTAAAGAACAGATTATGTGGGAATTTCTAAAGGGGTTCTGAGTTACCCTCTTGTTTGTTAAAGGGTCAAGAGCCCATGGTTGTGATTGTTGTTTTTCTACTGCTTGTGCTATGATGTGACCCTGGAGGGGTGTTTTGATATGTGGAGGCATGGAGGCCTTGTGGTTGTGGTAGTGGATGACGCCTAGGGTGGCGAGATGCATCAGCTTATGCATGTGGGAGTCAGGGAGGACACCAGGGGTGATGGAATGGGATGGATGTGGTTGTTGGAAGCTTGTGGTTTTCTTTGAATGTTAATCTGCTTTGATTTTCCCCACTTCTCAACGCTACTGGTCTTGCTACCCTTCTTCTGAAGGAGGTGAAGACGTGCGGGGTATGCCACGTGCTTTTCATGTTTAGCCTCTCAAGGGAGAATGGTTCTATGCTCTTTCTATAGGCGGAAAAGACTTGACGGGTAGTATATCTACTCATCGTGTTGAGCCTCCTTTGTGTTTAGAAGCATAGGATGATTTTCTAGAATGCCTATGAATATTGAAAAGTAATTCTGTAATGAATGTTTGATTAAATGGTTAAAATCCATGGGGATGGATATACTAGAATTTAAAGGTGATGTGAATCTTAATAGGAGCAGTTGATTTTGAATTTGATGCCAATTCAGTTTAATGTCGAATTTTTCATGCTTAATTAATGTTTAAAGAATTAATTAATGTACAGTGGAACTGATAAAATGAGAATGGAGTAACATAATAAATCTCTTCAAATGCTTGTGTGCTTATAGGACACCTAGTCTTAGAAGTAGCAGCCTGGAGTCTGAGAGACGTTAGCTGAAGTTGTATCTAAGACTAGGTAATGCCCATAGTGTGGATGTGAGTTATATATATATTCTGTACTTTTTGTGTTTATATACGCTACTCCACCCTATCGGTAAGGGAAACTGACACCCCGGGGATTCTAAGCCCTGGGGGGTGTTTTCCCCAACATTCTGATGGGAGGTCAAATGGCTGACTACCCCCTTTGGCCCCGCTCTCTTCTCTTGGTAGATACTTGTGCCATGAGGCACAGCGGTTAGTTACCCCATATATGTGTGTAGAGGGCTGTAATGGCTTGTGGTTATTCACACACATATATTCTGGATATAGTATCCTATGGACTACTATAGGTGTAACATGTATAGGCTATGAATTCTTGAGGATCCTTACTCGGAGTTTGGGCTGTAATGGCTTGAGGTATTATACCCGACATATGATACACGTTTTGCGAGTTGTGGTGGCTCCCAAAAACTACCTGGTTACTTTTTTTTGGGAGGATGGTGTGGTTCTTCACCCAGGTGTCTGTGGCCAAGCCTTTGTGGTGCATGAGGTGCAGATTGTGGATCTTAGCCCAGGTGTCTGCGGGAAAGCCTTTGGAGAGAGATGCACAAGACGTATGTCGTTGGGGCAAAGCAGCAAACCAGTGGGGAAGTAGTAGCGGGGTACCCTTGATATTCTTTATTATATTCTATATTCTTGTATGCGTTACTTGGTGAGAGTATCCATGGTGAGGTTGGGAACTTAGTATAACTGTTTAGGTGACGAGTTAGTTACACTTGTTGTTCACTGGGATTTAGCATGCTTTTTTTACATTTGCACGAGAGGCTTGGGGAGGATCCTACTGAGTATACTATTTTACTAACCCTTTGTATATATAAACTATTTTTCAGGTCACTTGGAACAGGTTGGGGATCAAGTTGGTTACTACTGGCTTGTGGTTGGAGGAGGAGCTGTTCGGGATTTTGGTCGCTGTTGTTTTACATTCTTTTGGGTACTTTTAGTTTCCCCTTTCAGTTGTAGTGCTTTTTCATGACATTTCATATATGTACTTGGATTTCTTTTATATTTCAGTTCAGAGTTGGAGTTGATTGGAGTCTATTATATCTCTCTCTTCTGCATGTGTTCTCTTAGAGGGTAATTCCTCCCATTTGTATGTTTATTATACCCTCGGTGCTAGTCGCCAACCCGGGGCCTACTGGAGGCGGGACTCGGGGTTCATTATCTCTCTTCTCACATTGCCGGCCCAGGAGGGGTACACTTTTTGGGGAGGGGGTTGTGACATGACATGGTTTGAGATGACTTAAAGAAAACTTTTCTAAAACACACACACAATCAGTGTTTTCGTGCACTGAGTCGGAAATCAGAAGGCAGGGTCCTGGTGTATGGATATGTCGGCCGCCCGCACCAACACTAGACTCCCTGAACTAAAAACCACACTTAGTACCCTTGACACTATTTCTTCACAGAAAATAAATATCAGAGTCTTGAGTTTTGCGGTAGAACCGACGTCCTCTGATACCAATTTTTCATGACCCATCCCCCGGGGCCCATATCATGACTACCCCAAGCCCCTTTCCTATGGAAGGTGGGCTTGGGGTAGTCATGATGCGGGCCCCGGGAGATGGGTTGCGACAATTTTTCACGACCCGTCCATGGGGCCTGTGCCGTGACTACCCCAATCCCACCTTCCATAGACCAGGGGCTGACGACTAGTATCAAAGCCATAAATCCCTATACTGGGAAGGCATTTCCTTTATAAATGTAAAAAAACACAACAGTTTACACAATTAAAGTAAGAACTAAGAAAAAATGAATACAAAAGTAAGTGCTGAAAAGAAAGGTTCCGGAAATACAAGCCCAACAGTAAGTACAGTACAACTGAAAATATTGTACAACTGAAGTAAAGTAAAAAAACAACAACTGAGTCATCCTCTGGGAATCCCACCTGAAGGGTGGGTACAGATGGTCTCCTCTGCACCTCGGGTCTATCTGTCTGCTTCGTGTACGTCTCGCCAAGTAGTCCACCTCTGGGTACCGTCCAGCTCTACAAGTCTCTACCTCGATCAGTGTCGTCTGTCGTCTGCATCCAACACAACGTAGTTCGGGTATAGCCCGTGCAGGGGTGAGTATACGATACTCAGTAGGGATCCCGTGACCCCTGATGGTCTCCCCGAATCCTCAAAGGATAAACCACAGAAGAAAAATACAATCACGAAGTATCAGCCGACTCTACTTAGGTATATGCCAATACATATACCTAAGTTATCAATCACAGTTTAGCTCCAATTCTCGAGCCCAAGCACAACCCAGCCCACATAGGAAAGAAAGTCAATCACATCGATGATAATGGTTGAAAGACATGACTCATCTCACATAGGTATGCCACAATAGTAGAGAGATAATGATGATCAGATGTATCCACTGGATCATCTAATCTGTCAGACCCACATAGGATACAGGACCAGCTAAGCTGTCGGACCCACACAGGATACATTCCACCTATCTCGTCTAAGATATCGGACCCACACAGGATACAGTCCAGCTATCTCATCTAAGATGTCAGACCTACACAGGATAGAGTCCAGCTATCTCATCTAAGTTGTCAGACCCACACAGGATACAGTCGAGCTATCTCGTCCAAACTATCGGAACCACACATGATAAAGTATAGCTGTCTCGTCTAAGCTATCAGACCCACAAAGGATATAATCCAGCTATTTTAGAGTAATAGAGATGATCAGATATAGTTATTGATTCATCTAAGCTGTCAGACCCACACAGGATACAGGACCAGCTACTCTGTCAGAACTGTCGAACTCACACAGGATTTCGGTACAGTTTTTGTCATCGTCAAACCCACGGAGGATTCCAGTACGGTAGTTGTCATCGCAGTCGCAACTATCTCTAGGGTTCCCGCACGTAGAACGCTCAATTTCGGAAGGGTCCGCTCCTCGAGCAAACGGGTCGATACATCAACTATCATGAATCCCTGAGTTGATGTATCCCAAAGTTCTGTCTCATCAAAAGAAACTCAATAGGACAGATGGCGCGCCAATCGGATGCCCGGTCTGAGAGTTATTGGATTTTCCGTTCCAGGTGCCCGGTTGGATTTAAGCTCGTTCCAAACCCAGACATTTTTCAAAGTCATCCAAAACTCACTTATAGTATCTCAAAAGGTATTCCTCATTGCGAGGGTCCCACTTCCACAGACGGCGTGTCAATCGGACGCGCAGTCTAGAAGATATTTGTGTTTAAGCAAAACGGGCCCGACCCGTCCAGCCGAGTGGGCTGGTGTGTCGGCCAGACCCGGTTCGGCGGGTCCAACCCAACTAGGGGTCAGCCCGGCCCGGTTTGGCGGGTCTGACCCGGCTGGGGGTTCAACATGACCTGGTGGGACGTAGCCCACCCGCGGACATGGCCCACGGAGCGTGTCGGTCCGGTTCGCCCGTCGAAGTGGCCCGTGGAGCGCGGGCCACGGTCCTCCACAGCGTGGCGCCCTGGGGCGCCACAGTTCTACTAGCCCGGCCAGCTACAGCCGGCCTGTTCTTCTTCGGCCGAGCGGGCTGCGGATGCGGGCCGCGGTTCTTCACCACGCGGCTGGCACACGACCACCACTTCCCTAAAACTGGGAAGGCATTGCCTTTATAAAATGTAAAAACACACAACCAGAGAACAAGAGGAAGCAAACACTAAGTAATGAAGTTTAACAAGTTTTTTGAAAGTTCAAAGGGGCTGGAAATGCAATCCCAACAGAAAGGTACGGCTACAACTGAAAGAAAGTACAACTGAAAAGACAAACAATTGGAAGATGGAAGCATCTCCTGGATCGTCCTCTGGGTTCCTACCTGAAGGGTAGGTATAGATGTCCTCCTTAGCACTCCACATCCGTCTATATCCTCCAGGTACTGACACATCATGAGGTCCACCTACGGGTACCGTCCAGTCCTCGTACACTCTGCCTCAGTCACCACTGTCTGTCATCTGCATCAAACACATCGAGGTGCGGGTGTATCCCGTTAAGGGGTGAGTATACCGATACTCAGTAAGGACCCCGAAACCCTCAAGGTATCACTAAAATCAATCAAGGATAAACCACAAAGTAATATTTCAATGGATAACCATTACTTAGGTATATGCCCATACATATACCAAAGTTATCAAGTAACACATCTCAATCATGAGGAAAACACAAAGGTCATTGACTCAACTCAGACCAGGATTTTCATTAATGAAACCACGGCAGCTGGAGAACTCCTCCTCTGTCGAGTACAGTGGCCATGTCACGACTCCGAGGCGCTACTCACTAACCTTAGACTGTTTAGGTTCTTCTCCTATTGAGTACCGCGGGTCTGCTGCCAAACTGGGTGCTCTGTCCACTATGGATCTGCCGCCAAACTGGGCGCTCCCCCTAATAGTCGTCAGAGGTACTCCTCATGTAGAGTACTGTGGGTCTGCTGCTAAACTAGGTGCTCCTTCTGCCATGGTTCTACTTCCATACTGGGCGTTCCGTCCACTGGGCTAGTCGAATCACTCCAAGTCGAATCGATTAAGTAGTCGTCCGGTCTACAGCTACTAGGTCTCTGCACTATGTCTGCTCGTCTCCAGGAGGATCCGCTCCATGAGCTACTAGTCGATACTAAAAGTGTCACAAAGTCTCAGGTGGAAGTATCTCAAAGGACCACCTCGTCATATGGGTCTCAACGCAATAGACGGCGCATCAATCGAACGCCCGGTCTGTGAGTTATTAGCCTTTTGTCCTAAGGGCCCAGTTGGGTTCATGAACGAACCAACCAGACCGTATCTCAACTGTACCCCGAACACCCATGGGGTATACTCGAAGGGACCGTTTCTCAAAAATATTATCAGCATCGATGACGGTTCGTCAGACGGACGTCCGATCTGAGAGTTATTGGTTTTTCCATTCCAGGGGCCCAGTTGGTTTTTAAGCTAAAACCAACCCGATCGTACCCCAAATGCATCCAAACCTTGAGAGTAATATAGAGAAACGACCATCTCGATCCGAGGAATCCTATGCAACTGACGGTGCATTGATCGGAGGACTACAGCTGAAGTTATGGGCAATTAACTGAAAAAGGTCCAAAAAGAGGGGCTGGGCTCGGTACGACCCGGCCCATCCAACCCCAGGTCGGCCCGAACCGGGTCGAACCGACCCAGGTCCAGGTCTGGCCTGGTTGGGCATGGCGCATCCTAGCCCTCGACTGGCCGAGCATGGGGGGGTGGGGGGGGGGTTCGCAAAATGACCGCGCTAGGCTGGCGGCACCCTGTCTCCCCGGATCCTGTGCGGCGCGCGATCCGTTCTATGTCGCCGCCGCCAGTGCCGCGGTGGACTCTGGTTAGCGGCGAGGGAGGGCGCCGCCGCATCCAGGCGGCTGGCTAGCACCGTCGCGCCGGCAACTCGCTCCGCCGCAATCCTTTGTGGGTCACCTGAGTCAATTCGGTGGTCCGTTTTAGCTCTCGTCTACGCCTACGGCCCTCTCGTGTTCTGCTCTTCACTACGATGGCCTCAAATCAACGTTTCCCTTTCATTCATCTATCTCCAAACATTCCGCGCATCATGTAAAAGTTTGTTGTGGTTCCGAACTTGTTCTTTAGCCCATACCCACCACGTTAGTCGTTCAAAAAATCATCCAACAAATAAACTCCCATGTTCGAGGGTATAAATCACATATATGAAAATATACAAAATCCCCCTACCTCAAAAAGATATCGCACGTCTTCAAACCGCAGAAGACGAACGTTGCGGTGGTCAGGCGTCATGAAAGAACAATGTCGATTCCATTGACATCAGAGTGCACCCGAAGAAGAAGCCTCGTTGGTGACTTCACGTTCTTCGTTCGTGATATTCTTCATCGAGTGAAGAACGGTGTTCATCTATTTCTCTAGAGTTTTCTCCCAGCTCTCCCAACACAATGTGTGCCAAATAAAAAAATATCATAAGGTATTATTTTATTCTCCACATGAATTTTCAAAATTTAATCACTTGAATTAATTAATTAATTGTGGATTGGTTAATGAATTAAAGGGTGTTGGCGAAATAAATGGAGGGATGTGGAGAGATCTCATTAAAGTGGGGAGTTGTCAAATTAAAAGAAGGGGAGTGTTAAATGGGGGGTTTCAATGGAGTTGAGGGGAGGTGATAAGTTAGGGGTTCAAGTGGGCCCCACAACCCTTAGTCATATCCTCCAATGGAAATTTAGGTGGGGTGTGGGCCCCACCTACAACTTTCCTTTGGAGTAATTAACTTCCACTTAAAAATAAATTGTAACACAACAATTTATTTATGTCTTAACGAATCCCCAAATTTTAACTACCACATACGACAAAACACAATTGTGGAAAAGGTCCCCCAAAGCAAAAATGGGTGCTGTAAGTTCATCGGTGCCCCCAGATTTCAATTCCGAGCACCAGTTCAAATGATAGAAAAACCCCCAGGTACGCTTAATGAACGTACCTGAACAAAACATCAGAAATTGATTACGAGAACACCGGGACTCGGAATCAGGCACTGTCAGAAAATTAGGACTCGTAAAATTCCAAATAATTTAAGAAAAAAATTTCCTTGAAATTTCCGGGTCTTTATAATAAACCCTTTATGGAATGACACATTCAGTCGGGCTTATGTATGGTCTATCGTGTCCAAGAAGTGATGCGACTCATTTACCCCATCCAAAAATAAATAATGGTTACAAAATTTAATGAAATTATAAAATATTATAATTATAGAATTAATAAAATTATTTATATGATTAATATATATCCCATTCATATAATCTAGAATACACATGACAAAACATGCATAGAAAAATGAAGTAGTTAACACCATAAAGAAGGGTAATAAAGAAATATTATTGAAAAACAGGTGATAAGATGATATAAGATGTTAATATATGATATTATAAATATGAATATAGTTATGGTAAAAATTAATAACATTTTAAAACCATTATATAGGAGTTAAATCATGTTCCACTAAAGAAAATCGTAAGGTAAGGGAATTGTTATCTCACCCATATTTTTGTGGGACACATACATTATCCACTACTTGTTTATTTTATATGGTATATATACTTCCCATTTGACATGTAATATCATTAATAATTTATTATTCATCATATTTTAAGTTTCAATTTTAATATTTCATCCCAGTGTATTTGTCTAGAAAATTACAAAGTGGTAAAATTTATTGTGCCATATCACTTTCTTTTACGACTGTTAACATTCTCTTGAAACAATAACTTTACTATATAATTTTTCATTATAAATTAAATTTCTATTCAATATCCATACTATTTTGTGATGTATATGATTATTTTCAAAACTTTATACCATTTTTACATAAAATTTTTACTTTGAATGTTATTTGATTAACTTGGAAAATATTGATAAATCTATAACCTTTAACCAATATGCATAATTGATGATGATGAACATTGTTTATGAATTAAATAAATTATTTTATGTATGAATAATGATTTGGAAATGCAATATATTGGTGGGTACCAATTAATGATATCCCCTCGATGCATCAGTAGTCTCATGAGGTGAATTAGTAAGCTAAAATGAAATCAGTTATCCAAATCAAATTGTCTTGTACCTGGTAGTTTAAACTATCTTGTGAAAGGTCTTGAAAGTGGAGGTATCATGATTTCTAATACTATGGAATTTAATAATTAAAAATTTCTTTCTATAATATTTCATTCATTATTATACATGATATTTTCATAGTTATATTATCTCTACATTTATTTCATTCTTAGTTTATTAATTAAATGACATTTTTTTAGTTATTTACCTTACCATAATGATTATCCATTATATTAGAAAGAAAGTCAATTTATTTAAATTTATAATGTGTTTATTTATTTAACTTCACATGTTTATTATTATTATTGATCCATGAAAGATTTCACTATACTTAACCCTTACTGATTATTTGATCTCACCCCTTTCTTATGTTTTATTTTCCCCAAGATATCAGGAATTGTTTTATGGTTGATATGTAGGGTTAGGATAATGATAATAATGGTGTTATCAAAGAAAATAATTTTTGTATTTTATGTTTAAAATTTAATGTAAATATTAATTATTTTTCTATTTTACCCAGACTCATTAACTATTTGGTCCTAAGGGATATGATTCCTTGTATCTATTGACAATGTAATGATGTAAGACACCAGATCCAGGCTACCATGGTTTTGATATTTACATGAACATAGTCCTATTTTGTGTTGGGTTCACTCCCCATTCAATTTCATATTATTTCATGATATATAAATATTTACCCAATGCATTGAAGGGATATAAAATTTTGTTCCCACCCATATAATGACTTGGTGAACTTAGGATAATTGTATGTACACTATACATGGTATCTCATAAGATTAAAACATTACACAATGTGTTGGTGGGATAAATAATTCATATCCCAGAAATTATATAATTAAAATAATAATATTTACATGAATATGTTTTTTACATGAGGAAAAGAAACCAAAAAAATGCATATGCAGGATAAAACCCATGAGAGAAGTTGGTTTCATAATCATGTATTAATGCCAAACCTAAGGTTGTATAATTAATATTACCAAGAAATGAAGGAATTAAATCATTTTTAAGTTCATATTTTTATAAATAAACCTATTCCTTGAATATTGAGTTCAAATGTATATGAATTCAAGAGAAGGTTCAAGGAGAAGTAATAATTAAAATAAACTGCTTAGATGGTGGTTTTGAAAATGAGCATAGAAACTTTTTTGAATGAAGTAGATTATTATTTATCATTAGGCTATAATTTAACGTGGATGGTTCTTAATAAAATAATTATTATTTTAAAATATATATTCATGGTGAATTTGTTTATAAAGGTGACACTTGTCATGAAATAAGAAATCAGAATGTTCCCTTAAGTCATCTTTACTTAAAAGTGGCATTTTCAATGGAATATAAACCATCTATTATACCCAAAATAAATTTCATGTAAACTTGAAATATGTTTAAGAAACACATATACCAAATATGGGGTAAATATATGAGAATTAGATTGAGGAAAATATAGAAAAGGAAATAAAATGTGTAATAAAAAATAAAGAGATTGTTTTGGAAGATCTATTTTATATATTAAAATAACTATTTATTGAATATCCAATCACAATAGAGTAAAATGAAAAACTATTTTTAAAATATATATAATGTAAATATAAAGGTCACATGATATAACACATAATTAGGTTTTCAAATATACTTAAGAACAAGAAGGTTAGGGAGATTATGAACAATGATGGGAAATCGTTATCAAAGAGGATGAGAATTATTCTCAATAATGATATAGTTTTTTATAAAGAAACTCATCAAGGTACGATATTTTAGTTAATAATTAATTTTCCCATAAATATAAATATAGTGTTCAATATAAAATCATATGGTTTTTTTATCAATTCATATATGTAATAATCTTGAAATGAAACATTATAACAGAAAGAAGGGGGTAAGAGTAAACAAAACCCTTATGGGGTCACATTCATATGAATTGAAAATACGTGGAATGTAGAACATGATGTAGATTCTTAAATTAATCTAATTTAATTATATTTATGAAAAAAATAAATTGGTTCCCAATATATACTCCACAAAAAAATAAGATGTGAATAAGAGTCATATCCCAATGAAACAAAATTAACATCCAAAAACCCCTAATCTGGGTCTACATTAATTCTATGCAAGCACATAACATCCTTTATAATAAAATTAAATCTATTATATAATTTAATATAATAATTATTCATATATATTTCATATTATAAAGTACATTTATAATAAATTGTTTTTAATATAATTTCTTCTTAAATCATTTATATGGGGTTGTCCAGTTAATTTTTCTACAAAACTTTTAGTTTGTTTCTCACAATCAATAATTTTCTAAAAAAACATAATGATATCCAAAATTGATGAGTTTTATGTCCTTTTTTATTACATTATCACAATATTTATATAGTTCAATAGATTATATCAAAATGGTACCAAATTATGAAATGAACCTTGATCAATTAATTTAAGGCAGTTTAAGTTACTATAACCATTTTTTCTTTATATTACATATATATTGTAAAATATTATCCTTAATTAATATTAATGGATTCGTAAATATCATTTTTATAAATTAGATTCATTTTTTAAAATAATTGTTTTTGTTGGTCAGGGAAAAAAATATGTGATTGCATGTAGGCGGTAATCTGCACATACGTGGATGATGCCATCAATTTTTATAGAACAAGAGGGGGTATAAAAATAAAATAATTAAAATTTAAGAATATTAATCATGTAATAATTTTTATATTTTTTCATTAAATAACTCTTTAATAATATCCATGTAAATAATTTATGAAGAATAGAACTTGTTGTTCATGGAGTTTGTAGTCCGCACAAACGCATGACAACATTTTCATTTTTCTCTATGATTTTAGATGAAGGAATAAAATGGATATTAAATTTTTATAATAACATTTTATAATATAAAAATTATGATATTATCAAACCTTCATGGATATATGGTACTTTAGTGGGGTATAAAAAGAAAAGGACTAGGAAAGTTGGTTTAAGAGCAATACCTACCCATTTGGATGCTCTCCCTTGTTTGACTCATTATGGATCCTCAGCTTAGTGTTTTAGGAATACCAAGTATTCTAAGAAGTTGGGAGATTTTTGAGAAGTTAGAAGGGTATAGTTTTGGAAGAGATAAATTTTTTTAATTGGGGTATAAATTTGTAGGAACTAGTCCACTTTTTTAAGAGGGAAAATGGAATTTTTTTCAAACACTCAATAATTTTCAACGATATCATGAATCTATTCCATGCTAAAAGGGATTAAAAGTATAAAAATTTATATTATAGGGTACTTGGTTGATCCACTATCATAAAAATTTGTTTAAAATGTTTCAATCCCTTTACCCCTTGATAATTACTTTTACCATTTAGGTTTTAACCGGGGTAATTAAATTTTAACCAAAGTAATTTATTTATTTCCTCAAAATTAAATGAACATTGTTATATAATTTAGAACTTATTATTAAAAATATAAAATCATTTTGATTTTATTGAATTCATAAAGGTGACAAAAAATAAAAATAATAATTCATTTAATACACATTAAAAATAGATTTTTTAAACACCAATTTTTATGCTTAAAACATTCTTAGGATAAAATTATGAATATTTTTTATTTAAATAAAATTAATTTGTTTATTTATAACTAAATGAGGGTTATTAATCTTTTAAATCAATACAACAACAAAATTCATCTTATGGATACTTAATTACAATAAAAGACCAAAACAATTATCTCAAAGTTTGATTAATTATGTTTTAGAATCTTAAACATAGGTTTTCTAAATTCAACATATTTTTGTTAAATTTATAATATTTAATTATTAAATTTATTTTTTCTAGTAAAATTTTTCAATATTTTTTAATTAGTGATTACTTCATTATAATTTCTTAAACATTTTTGTATTATAAAAATGGTAAATTTTTTTTATTCAACTAAAAATAAATTATCTTTGAAAAATAACAAAACATAATCCGAAGATAATTTTGATATGTTGAATTCAAAATAAAGTTCATTTTTTCACTTTAAAATCCTAAAACATATAAATTTATATTTTATGTTAAAATAAAAAAAATAAAACAACTACTAATAGAAATTGAGTTTATAGAATTTATGTGTTCTTAAAAATATTTCACATAAATTACTAATTAAATTAATGTTAATATAAATTGATAATATACTTTATCATCATTTAACCATAACATATTTATTTTCTTGAAAAATTCATAGTGTATGAAAATCCAATTTTTAAAATAATACATTTTTAAGCATAAAATGATATTAACATAAATATTTATAAAATTAATTATATATATCCAAATAATTCAGTTTTGTCAATATATTTATATTAAAATATTTTTGTGTGTTTTTAAAATATTTCATTATATATTATATTTTAGTACATAAAAATAAAATAATTTAATTCAGTATTATATTTTTTTATTACTATTTCTAAAATATATTATTTAAACTTAATACTAATAATACATAAATTTGGTATACCTATTTCATGCATGTATATTCATCCTCTATTTTTATAATGACCATGTTTTCAACTACTAAGTTTTCAAAAACCATATTTATAATGGTCAAATTCTTTTTATATATTCTTGTTTACAAAAATTATTAATTATACTCTCACTTCTTCAGAAATAATTATTATTTATATAGTTTTCATTTTATATCTCACAAAAAGATATATCCTTTCATAATATTCTTTCCTATTATAGGTTTTTTATTCCAATGGTTATTCTTAAGGGTGATGATGGTCCAGAGGCATTATTAGTTCTAATGATATCATCTTTTCAATTTATTTTCCACTTTTAATTTATTTATTTTTAATGGATGCAATCATCCAGATGTATAATAATCCTTCGTATATTATACATGGTTTCATTTACATTCATTGTAATGTTTTTCATAATTGAATAAAGTGTTGTTAGTTTGGATTATTTTTTGGTTAGTCCAATTTCGGATCAATTATTAATTATTTTGAAAGAATAAATAATCCTTATTTATAATTAATGAAAAAAATTATGTCTCCTAAAACCTAGGGAATTAAAATAATCTCCCTTATAATAGTGTTATATACTATAGAAATATCATTTAAAAAAATATTTCCATTATTAGTCTTTTCATACTAGTTATTACTTCATTCAAACGAACTGAATATGAAATTTTGGATCCTCCTCCCTTGAAAGAATCCAAATTGATTGATAGAAATAATATTAAAATACATTTTACCTAATATTATGACAAAAAATAAAATTAATCAACATTTATACTATATTTTGAATATAAATAGGCTTAATCTCATTAAGATTTGATGTATATTCATATTTAGTAACAAAAGTAATAAAATGAGTATTAATTTTTAAAGTCATAAATTCAGTAAGAAAAATTTACCTCATTGTATTAAAATTATTCACAAGTAAAATATCCCAAAAAATATATATAAACATATTAATAAATAATCAATACTTGTCGATATATAATAATTTAAATCAAACAAATAAATTTTTTCATCATTTTATATAAAATGGTTATAATAATTTAACTGTAATCATATTCAACATATCTTGGCATAACAACCAAGATCCCAACATTAAAAAATATATCTTTATAATTGAATGGTACATATATTATATCAACAACAACATTTACAACAACATTATCATTTTTAATATATAGTATGACTAATTTTTATAAAAGAAAAATTATCTTTAAACTACCTTTCTCTAGTAAACACATGGGAAAAAATTTATTCCTATCACCATCACAACCAAAATATATTTTACATACCTATTTCATGACATAATCATTTAATTTGAGAAAATAATTTAGTGTTTACTATAAAACAATTATTCTTGAGATGTTTGATCATATATAGGGATCCTACCAAACAAGGTTTGCATCTCTTACACAATTTCATGAATCTCAATATGAATATTACTAAATTTTACTTTAACCAAGATTATTAAACATAAAATGAAAATTTATAATTTCTAATTAAAAAATTGGAAAGAAAATCTTGTGTCATTTTTTTCAACTCCCACGATATAATATTACGATAATCGTCATGAAAAATCTTAGATATTTTAAATCTAAAGGGAAGTAAATTTGACCTCTCATTTCATGCATTTATGTGAAGCCATAAATGAGTATGGTAAAAATGAAAATAATCTAATTATTTAAAATATATTTTGGAAAATATTTCTTTCTCTGAAAAATTAATTAAATATGTATCAATTTTAATTTTATTATTCTTATTTACATATTTCTTTTTCTATATAAACTAAATTCTAGTAAGGAAGACTTAAATACGTATCCAGAAATAAATATATATCCAAAATTAATTAAATACAATTTTAATAAAATTAATTTCATCTTTTTGAATAGGTTCATGTATAAAAATAAAATAAACTAGAAAAATCCAATAACAGTTAATGTTTTCATATAATATAATAAAATAAACCCACAAATCTCTTCTTTTGATATTACTAGAAGAAGCATAAATAATGGAAACCAAACAAGGATGATTAATAATGAAAATATCAATAAAAATGTGTCACGATCCTATATAAACATTTTCAATATTAACACTATTATAATAAATAACAAAATTTATTTTAACTACCACAATACAAATATTAGAATAAATATTGTGATAATAAAATTATATCCAATTAAAGATACAAAAAAATATTAAATTAAACCATTGGTTCTCCGAAAAAAATTCCAAAGGACAATAACTCTCAACCAAATTTTTAAGAGTTGGAGAAGTATATGATTTATTCAAGCCCTGATAATTCCAAAAAATATATAATTTTAGTTAATTAGATATCCTTGTCTTGGCCCTAGAATTATGAGTAGACTAAGACTACGAATCAATATTTTTTGGTCTTCATATACCTTTATTAGTAGCCCAAATACCCTCACTAGGATTCTATTTAGCCTTATTCATGTTTGACACTACCATTTATAGGATTTTATCTCTCACAAGTTCATCAACCCATATAATGGTTATTTTAGAATAACACTAATTTAGATTTATAAAAAAATTGAATTTATAATTATACACTTTCAAATCTGTCTCACAAGTTTGTGTATATTGAGTATCATTATGAGAACTAGAAAGATAAACCATAGCCTCCTTTATCTTGGCCTATTCACCCTAAATCTGTTAATTACATTGAGTTCCTAAAGCTCCTAAAAAGTAGTATATTAATGGTTCAAAAAATAGATAATTTATCTTTCCCTTTTCTTATACCATACCTCACAAGTTAAAAAGATTTATAGTTTTACTAATTTTTGATTGAATTCTAGTGATTTTATTAAACATTGCATCTAAAGATACCACATTCTGGCCTAAATTTGTTTCATAATTATTTTTCTTTCTATAATTTGTCTCACCATACCACTATATAGAATAGAATAAATAAATGTCTTCCCATGAATTAGCTCTCATACAATCATATAATGTGTGATAAAAAATTTTACAATCAAAAAAAATAAATAGTTATTCATATTCAACCATATATTTAATTCAATCATTAATATTTGATTTAATTACCTACCTAATTAGTGAAAGAATGAGATAATGATCAATCTATATTGTCACATAATTCTAAAATAGAATCTTCTTGGTTTCCTTATTAATTTTTATAATAATCTCAATAGACGAAGAAACGTTACTCAATATTTCGTTATTCTAATAAATCCACCAAATTATAAAAATTATCACATTGACCTATGAATTAAAATTATTAAAATCACAATGATAGAATTAGATTCCCTTTTTATGACTGATCACACCTTGAATCAAATATAGAGGTCCAAAATCCCCTGCCCAAAAATTTATTTCTTTATACACAAACATGATAAAAAAACCCAGTTGAGGGAAATAATCTTCCATATAGAGTATCCATTGAGTACTAATATTTTTTATTATGTGATCATAAAATATCTATTTCATTTCATCCTATTAGAAAGAAACTGTATCATTAATCCAATACTTATATTTATTTGAACTTTCATAAATGGACACCTGATTTACTGCAACATGAATAATATATCCTTTCATGATGATCCCTTTAAGAGGAGAAACCCTTATATAATTGAAAATAAAATTTACAAAAAAAATATTATCTATCTTTGGAGGATTTCTAAAACCAACATATGTTTCCACCTAATTCTTAACAAATATACTAAAGGAAAATAATTCTTTGTGACTAGTATAATCATATGTATTCACTATAGAAGAAAATTTGGAGTTAAAATTTTATAAGATTCATTGTCACGATCCAAATCGGGTCGACATCAACATGATGCCCGACCCAGCCCGTGGCAAGGCCCGAAGGGCGTTCCCGATCCCCACAGGCTGGCACAAGTTCCCGAGTGTCAAATTGAAGTTTTGGGAATGATTTACCTGTATAAACAACTATGAATAACCACAAGTAAACTGAACACGAAAAAAACAACGTTGCAACCAAAATTCTTTAAGCAACAAAAGTGAGTATCAAAAACAACTACAACCCAACCATAACTAACTCCAAAATGGGTGACCAAAAACCAAGTTAGCAACCGTCACCTGATAGAAGGATACCACCGTACGATCTTCACCGTCGACGCCAAGTCAGAAGAAGTACCTAACAACTCGGACCACAGTTCTCAAAACCTTTGCCTTTCCCTACATCAGACATAATAAGATCTACTTACACCTAAAGGTGTAATTAGGGTTTGAGGAATCGCTCAATAGGTTGGCACCAGAGAAAATACTTCTCTTGTAAAGGTTAGGTGACCAAAGCAGTTTTTAGGTTTAAATAATAGGAAATAAATAAATTCACTAACAATTTAATGAGAACAGTTTTTTAAGAAAGAAAGTTTTAAATAGGGAAAGGGGGTTTTGGTACTAAAATAAAATGAAAACATTCTTACCTTTTTACACCACATAAGTCAGACAATAAACCACATATCCCTTTCCAGATTCCGGTAAGGTCAACAAAGGTGTGGTGGTCAACTGCTGCTTCAACTCCTCAAAGGATGCATGACACTGTGGGATCTACTCAATCTTCATCCCTTTCTAGGTGTGTGCAGTCATGGGGGAGGCGAGCCACGAGAAGTCCCGAATAAAATGCTTGTAATAACCTGCATGGCCAAGAAAACTCCTGATTTCAAACACATTCCTCAGCTGTTCCCACGACATCACCACATTGATCTTCTCAAGATCCACTAAAACCCCTTGTTCTGAGACGACATGCCGCAGAAACTTCACTTTCTGATCCAGAACGTGCACTTCGAGAGTTTTTCATATAGGCGGTGATCCCGCAATGTTCCCAAAACAACGCACAGGTGATGTTCATGTTCCTCCTCAGATCCAGAATAAACCAAGATGTTGTCCAAAAAATACCACTGCAAATGAGTTGAGATATTTGTGGAATAGCCTATTCATGAGCGCCATGAAAACTACAAGATCATTCATCAATCTGAATGGCATGACCAATTACTCAAATTGGCCATACCCTCTTCGGAAAGCCGTCTTCAGGATATCTGCTTCTCTCACCCTGAGCTAGTGATATCCTGAATGCAAATAGATCTTGGAGAACCACTTTTCCCCCTTCAGCTGGTCGAACAAATCATCAATCCGGGGAAAAGGGTATTTATTCTTGATGTTCACCTTATCCATATTTCGATAATCGATGCACAACCAGAGGGTTCCATCGGCCTTCTTCACGAATAGAACTGGGGGGCCCAAGAAGAGATGCTCGGGCGAATTAATTGTAACGCCCAACCCTAGTTACCCAGAGTCGGTGAATTATTACATAACATTTTCATGATCACAAAATATCAAGTCTCAAAAGACCAACTAGTTTAGTAGCCTTGGAATCACTAGATACATTCATAATGTTTACATTACATCATAAAGTAAAAACAACTACAACAACATCTTGTCTTCATATCCCCTCATACATTCCCTACAGGTCATTTATAAAATACATCTTCACATCCAAGGAAAAATTAAAACATTGAAAGGGGTGAGATCAGATGCTCAGTAAGGATAAAAATATAGCAGAAACTTTCATAAATAAACATAAACATTTAAGGCAATGTATAACTAAAACAAAATCTTTTAAAACTTGAACTTCAGCATAATATGGAAAAGATAGAACACAATAATTCCATTTAATTATTCACATGAATATTCTACTTGTCTAATAATCACATTCAATATCAATAACCACTTTCATAATGATTGAATGCATAATTCCACACTATCTTAACCACGTAGCCAAGGCCTCGTGCCAAAACTACAAATAAGATTTTTTCAAGGCCTCGTGCCAAGAAACTAGTTTGTCTCATTAGACCTACCAATGCATTGAGGAGCTATAACGGGATCCACCCATCACTTACTATGTATAATGAATTCCTCATATGAAAAGGTTTAAACATAACATAAACATTCATATTAAAACTAGCATATAAAATTTAAATACTTTCTCCATAAACCATGAATGGTATAAAAAATAAAACATCCATAGTCAAACATATCACAAAACCTTAAATACAATATGGAAGTTTTTTATGCTAATAAATCAACTTCAAATAAGCTTAAAATCCATCAAAGGATGTTGGCATAGATGAAATCAAAACTATTTCAGAGAAATATCTCTTTTTTTAAATCATTTAAAAGTCACATAATTATAAAATAAAACATTTACTTTGAAAATATTATTATAATCTTGTAAGGTAAGCTTCGAAGATTTTACAATGATTGAAAATAGCCGCACTCGTCGTATAAGTTAAAGAAAGACATTCTTACCTTAATTTGTCGAAAAGGGTAAAAATGTCCTTGTTTGGAAAATGATGTAAAGATACCTTTATGAACTTCTTATAAAAAGTCAAAAAACGGTATAAATGAATTTAACCCATATTTTTTAAAATAGTAATAATGTTGTGAAATGCATTTTTATGAAACGTGGATGTGGATGATAAAGAGGTCCCACTAGATAATTACGTATAAACAACCTCGGATAATGAAGAGATTGTAAAATAAACCCTTACCTTGTACATTTCCGTGGTTGAGGGTAGGTTAACCTTTTTTATAATGGTGAAATAATTGTTATTAAATTATACAAGAATTTTATACATTAATATGATATCATATATGATCTTTTAACATTTCTTTGTTAATAATATCTTAGTATTATCGTCGTTTCAGGTGTTAACTTACTCGTTTTCTTTTATATGTTTTGTTACATAAGTTGTGTTTGTTATGGATAGGTTGTATCTTATTCAGATACAGAATTATATCAAGTCTTTAAACATTATTTTTAATCATAAAATGAGAATTATACTTGAATGGATATGATGGGGAAATGAATATCATCGCGTTCGTGGAGATGGTAATTCGTACGTACGCACGAACGCTACTTCCATTTCATTTTTCATTTTAAAAGGAATAAAAACCAAATGATACATAAGTATATTATTATTACAGTATAATATAATATCTTATATGTGTTACTTATGTTCATTAACACCATCCTTTATACATTACATGTATGGTATGAACGAGTCATATCACTTTGAGGGGGCAGTAGTCCGCACTTCCTCAAATGAAATTATCGTATATATATAAAACATAAAACGAATAATGGTATGCTATAAAATGGAATTACAGAATCTTATATATAAAATAAATATCATTAATATCATATTTAATTATAGTTCCATAATAATGGTCACCATGAGAGGTGGTAGGAGATAATTGAACAATCATCGTTTCGTGAGGCGTTTGGTTTCCATCCACCGAAACATTATGTTATTCACCCATTATATGGAGGTGTGTGTAAGTGTAGTTCAAATAATTCTCATAAAAATATACTAGTATATTTAGGATACTGTTTTTTTTTACAAAATAAAATAATAAGAAGAGTTTAGGGGTTGGAGAAGTAAAATAAAAGAAAAGAAGCTAAGAGAAATTGTTACCTTTAATTTGGGTAACTCCATTTGATTTGAACCAAAAAGGAATCTTGAAGTGATTTATCCCTAAGGTAAGGATTATAGGAGGAGTATATGGATGTGTGGAGCTTAATTGGGCAGAGGTTGGACGATCCAAAAGGATTGAGTGGTGTGAGGAATTGGTTAGATGTGGTGTCCTTTTATAAGGGGGAGGAGGGGCTCTTTAGGAAAAAACATAATGTATTAATTTATAATAAATTCATATTCCATTTATAATGGCCCAAAATTATATTATTAAATGTATAAGGTGGGGATGGGTCAAAAACCACCCAACCAATATATTTTAGATAGGTTTGAATCACTATAGTAACCTTATCTTTTAGATTTAACTCTTAGTTAAATAGTTTGACATTTACCATGTCTCTTTGTATTTTTATATTATATAGTTAATAAACATACTATATACTTTCAAGAGACCCCAAGTGGTCCATTAATGATACACCTATCATTATATAAGTCCTTTGGATGAACATTAGATTTTTAGGAATATAATATCAATTAATAATATAATATCATTTTTAAAAACTCTTTTATGTCAATTTTGATACTATAGGGTATTTTGTTTTTGATAAATTTATAACAGCATTATTAATTAGAATAAAATTCATATAAACAATAAAAAAATTTCATATTAACCTAGAAAATTATTTTAATTCATAAAAAGTCTCAAATTACATTTATATGGATATTTATAATATCAATTATTTTAATATTTCATTAATTAGGTAATTGATGCATCCCCATTGTGTCATAAATAAATTAAATTATTTAATGTCTAAAAATTATAAATAAAATACCATCATATAGTAAATATTGTTCGATTTCTAATTAATATTTATAATTGAATTTATCTTATGTATAGCCCTATATTAAAAATGGTTTACTTATTAAACTTTGATTTTAACTCTTTTAACTCTTCTTTGAATTAAATAATAATAAATGTCCTAATCTAATCCAAGTGGACCAAAGAGGTTAATATTTTATTACTAAGGTTGTTTTTGGTCGAATTATACTTAGCCAATAGAATTATGACATGTGTAAAGGTAATAATAATTTCATTTTTACCCTTAATTACCCTATTTACTTTTTACAGTGGTAAATAAAAGTAAAAAGTTACTATTTACCAAAAATTATTTTTATCTTATTGAACCAAATTTTACTCCTTGATATTAACCATGTCTCTATAATTTTTGAAATTCCACTCACAAAAGCGGTAAAAGTATGTTCTATGTGAATTTGCAAATTCTCCTAGGAGATGGGTAAAAGACGGTGAAAAGTTCAATAAAATTTTTATATGTCTAAAATTATTATAAAATGACTCCAATGAATTACATTGATCTTATATAGGTATTATGTATCTAATTTAACCAAAAATAAATTTAAATAAAATAAATAATTATTTAAATAAAAAGTCGGTTTTAACCAATAACTCAGTGTTTTTCACTATTCATCAAAAATTGAAAGTTTTCAGAAAAATACCAAAAAATTCACCCTAAGCTAATTTCGATATTCAGAATCCAAAAATGAAGTCCATTTTGAAAGATAAAATTTCTAAAATTTGAAAAAGTGGGTATTAGTATTCATAACAGCTAGTTTTATTGGTCATAGTGTGTTAGAATCTTGAAATTGCGTACAATGCAAGCTATTGCATTATTCAAAGGGAAATGTACCGTGGAAGCTTGGGGTGTTACATTCTCCCCTCCTTAAAATAATTTCTTCCTCAAAATTTCTAGAATATTATTTCTTAAAAATACTCGGGTGGTTCTTCATCATAAGTTCATCGGGTTCCCATGTTACCTCTTTCATCTTATGGTTTCTCCATAAAACCTTTACCAGAAAAGTCGTCCGGTTTCTCAGCACTTGTTCTCTTGTATCAAGAATCCTGATGGGATCTTCACAGTAAGACATATCAAGTTCCAGTTCTAATTCCTCAGAGGTGTGTACATGCGTTGGTTCAGGCATGTATTTTCTCAACAATGATACGTGGAACACATCATGAACTTTGGAGAGATTTGGTAGTATTTCCAAACGATATGTTACAGCCCCGATTCGTTCTAGAATTTCAAAAGGTTCGATGTACCTGGGACTCAATTCACCTTTCTTACTAAAACGTATAACTCCCTTCCATGGAGATACCTTCAAGAAAACATGATCTCCTACATGAAATTCCAAATCCTTCATTCGATTATCGGCATAGCTCTTCTGCCTACTTTGAGATGCTTTGATGTGGTTTTGGATTACCTTTACCTTTTCCATTGTTTCCTCCTCCAGTTCTGGCCCTATGAGTTTTCTTTCTCCAACGTCATCCCAACATGCTGGTGTGCGACATCTCTTTCTGTATAACGCTTCATATGGTGCCATCTGAATACTTGAATGGAAGCTATTGTTATAGGAAAATTACACCAGAGGTATATATTGATCCCACATACCCTGAAAGTCAAGTGAGCATGACCTCAACACATCTTCTAAGGTTTGAATTGTTCGTTCTGGTTGTCCATCTATTTGAGGGTGGTAGGTAGTGCTCAAATGAAGTTCAGTATCCAAGGCATTTTGAAGACTCTTCCAGAATCTTGAAGTAAAACGGGGATCACGATCAGAAACAATAGATAGGGGTACTCCATGAAGTCTCACAAATTCATTAATATATAGTCTTTCTATACGTTCATGTGGTAGATATTCTATTATAGCATGAAAATGTGCTGACATGGTAAGATGATCAATAATGACCCATATTGCATTGTTCTTTCTAGGATTCTTTGGTAGTCCCATGACAAAGTCCATCGTGATATTATCCCATTTCCACTAAGGTATGGGAAGAGGTTTCATGACTCCTCCAGGTTGTCGCCTTCTAGCTTTCACTTGTTGAAAAACCATACATCTTGACACAAAATCAGCAATCTCCCTCTTCATGTTATCCTACCAAAAATGTTCCTTCAAATCTCTATACATTTTTCTGCTCCTAGGGTGTATAAGGAAATTGGAACTACGAGCATCGTCCAACAATTCCGTTTTTAGATCAGGTATATTGGGAACACAAAGTCTCTTCGAAAATTTCAAAATTCCATCTTCATACACAAATTCAATCAATCTTCCATCATTCACAGCTTTAATCTTCTTTTGAAACTCCTCATCATTGGTCTGAGAACTCTTTATCCTTTCTAGTAAAGATGTTTTGGAAACCATTTGAAAAAGCATTGATGTTTCACCTTCCATGGTGATTCTCATATCCATCTTTACTAGATCCATGAAAATAGGATCCCTCTCAACTCTCATCTTGTTCAAAACTCCATGATCCTTTCTGATCAAAGCATATTCCACCTTATTTTACTTCCTTGGGTGGTAGTGTATCGTGCAATCATAATCCTTGAGTAGTTCAAGTCATCTCCTTTTCCTCGTGTTGAGTTCTTTCTGTGAGAAAATATACTTTAAACTATTGTGATCAGTATAAATCTCACATTTCTCACTATAGAGATATTTTCTATATATCTTCAAAGTAAAGATTACAGCAGATAACTCAATATAGTGAGTAGGATAGTTCTGCTCATGAATTTTTAGTTTTCATGATGTATAGGAAATAACCCTATCATTCTGCAGAAGGACACAACAAAGTCATTTCATTGATGCATCACTATAAATAATGAACCCATCATTCCCTGATGGTATGGTCAATATAAGATCATTGACTAATATTCTCTTAAGTTCTTTGAAACTTTCTTCATGCTCATTTGTCCAAACAAATTTAACCCCTTTACATGTGAGCTTCGTTAATGGGTTAGCCAATCGGGAAAAATTCTGGACGAAACGTCGATAATAACCTGTTAAACCAATAAAACTATGTACCTCAGTTATACTCATTGGTGCTGGACATTCTTGGACTGCTCTTGTCTTATAAGGATCAATAGAGATTCCATCGATAGAGATAATATGTCCAAGAAAAGAAATCTCTTGAAGCTAGAATTCACACTTGCTAAACTTCCCATATAATTCATGTCTTCTCAGAGTCTTCAGGATAATGAGCAGGTGATTTTCATGATCTTCATAGCTTTTGGAGTATACCAAGATATCATTAATAAATACCACAACAAAGTCATCAAGATATTCCTTGAAAACTCTATTCATTAGATCCATGAAAACATAGGGTGCATTAGTTAGCCCAAAAGGCATTACTGTAAACTCGTAATGCCCGTACCTAGTTCAAAATGTTGTCTTCGAAATGTATTCATTCTTCACACACAACTGATGGTATCCAGATCGAAGGTTAATCTTTGAAATGTATTGAGCTCTATGCAGTTGGTCAAATAAATCATCAATGTGAGGTAGGGGATACTTGTTCTTTATTGTTATAGCATTGATCTCCCTGTAGTCGATACATAACCTCATAGATCCATCTTTCTTCTTAACAAAAAGGACAGGGGCTCCCCATGGAGAAACACTAGGGAGAATAAATCCCTTATTACTCAATTCCTCTAGTTGTTTCTTTAGTTCAACTAATTCCACAGTGTCCATTCTATAAGGGGTCTTCGATATAGACCTTGAACCAGGAATTAAATCAATGGAAAACTCAATTTCTCATTCTGGAGGATGTCCAGGAAAATCTTCCATAAACACATCAATATATTCTCTCACAATAGGTACATACTATATTTGAACATTACTTTCCTCACCCATAGTCATTTCATTCTCTTCCTCCCCAATAATTGAATTTGGCTGGGCTACTGGGGGTGGATCTAGATAAGAATTAGGCGGTGACGATTCTTCTCTAAAGATAAGGTGTTCCTTATCATCATCATCAAAAATTGTAACCTCCTTCTTCTTACAATAAATCTTCGCATCATGGTCTGAAATCCAATCCATATCAAGGATTATATCAAACTCAATCATAGGTATTACGATGAGATCCACAGATAAAGAACATTTATATGACCTAAAGGGAACGGATTCACAAAAATTTGTTGCAATGATACTTCCCTTAAGAGTTTTAACTGAAAACTGCCTTGTTAAATCAAATTGGAAATATCTAATTTTCTTAGAAAACTGGGAAGATATGAAACAATGTGATGTTCCAGAATCAAATAAAGCATTTTCTAAACTTGAGGAAACCATTAAATTACCTGCCACCACATCTTTCGGAGCTTCTACCTCAGCAGTAGTGATAGCATAAGCTTGGCCTTGATCCCTTGTACTTTTATGAGGTAATTTCCCCTGACGCTTAGGATATTCATTTACATAATGTCCAATATCTCTAAAATTATAACATTCCATGTTGACAGCAACTCTCTTTCCCTTGAAATCATGAGCTTGGTGGCCTTTTCCACCACACTTGTAACAGACTCACATTCCCTTCAAGAAAGTACTGGGGTGTGTCTTCCCAAATTTAATATAGGATGGATAATCAACTTTTCTCTTCTTCCCATTATTTCCATTTCCAGAGTGGTTAGCATATCTCTTCTTCTCTTGCTTTTCCTTGAATTCGTAAGACTTAGCGAATTCCTTTTCTGTCTTAATAGTACATGAGACAATATCTTCGTACGATGAGAAATATTGTGAGACTAATGCTCGATGGAGAAACGATTTTAACCCATCAATGAAACGATCAATCTTACTTCTTGGGTTATGTATATAATTTGTAGCATCCCTTGCTAACCTTGTAAAGTTAGCCTCATACTTTGTGACATTCTCATCCTCCTTTTGCCTTTGGCTCAAAAATTGCCTTTCCATATCTACTCGATGTTCACGAGAAAGTATTTTTCTAAGAACAGCTCTTTGAACTCCATCTATTCCATATTTTATACTTCATCATCTTCCTTCGTGTTTTGAATCAATGACCACTATTGATCAGAATCTCCAGGAAGGCGGTAAACTGCCATGATAACTTTTTCCCTTTCACTACTCCCCAAGGCATGGAATATTTTCTCTAAGTAATTTATCCATTTCTTAGATACTAAGGGATTTGTACTCCCATTGAATGTTGGTGGTTGTTGCCTCATGAAGTGAACTAACATTGATTCTCTATGCTATGGATCAGGGTGCTCCATACGGGTAAGGTTATTATTCATAACCTGAGTGAGTTTTCCAAGTATGGTGATTAGCTGATCAGCACCAGTTGCATAACCAGCTCCACTATAATTATCTTGAGCAAGAGGGAAATCCCTACATGGAGTGAGTGAATTGATACGGATTTCATTCCTTCCACTAGGCACTATTTCTAAACAATGTCATAAACTAGATTAGTTTATGAATCGAAATACATAATAACAAACTTGCAAAACACCTAACATAAATTGAACAGTTTATGGATATAATCCATAATCATAAAAATGTTTTCTTTAAGGAAGTATATACTTATAAACCCTTCATAATGGTTTGTAAATAAATCATGAATTATCTTAAGCATATCCCCCAGGAGTGCCGTAACCAAGAGTGAAGCAAGGCCCGTTGTGGTGCACCAGTTCCCGTTCGATTCAAGCTCAAATCGGTGTTTTCATGTCTTACCCCTAGGTACATTTGTTCTAGATCCGCCTCTACCTGGTCGTATCTAGAGAGGGATGTATTGCCTGGAAAACTCACAAAATCTCTACAATACTATAATTCTAGGAAGTTCTTCTATACTAATCCTCAATGTTTATCTTAGGGTTATGTGCTACAATCAAAGTTTATCTAAATCTAGCTTCCAAGGATTGTACTAACCTTCCTCTGATACCAAATGTAACGCCCTGACCCCAGTTACCCAGAGTCTATGCATTATTACATAACATTGGCATAATCACAAAAGATCAAGTCTCGAAAGACAGATTAGTTTAGTATCCTTGGAATCACTAGATACATTCATAAAGTTAACATTACATCATAAAGTAAAACCAACTACTACAACATATTGTCTTCATATCCCCTCATTAATTCCCTACAGTTCATTCATAAAATAATTCTTCACATCCTCAGAAAAATTAAAACATTGAAAGGGGGGAGCTCAGATCCTCAGTACAGATAACAATATAGCGGAAGCTTTCATAAATAAAAATAAACATTTAAGGAAATGTATAACTAAAAAAAGCCTTTAAAACTTGAACTTCAGAATAATATGGAAAAGATAAAACGAAGTACTACCATTTACTTATTCACATGGATATTCTACTAGTCAAATAATCACATTCAATATCAATAACCACTTTTATAATGATGGAATGTATGATGTCAGACTATCATAACCACGTAGCCAAGGCCTCGTGCCAAGACTACAAATAAGATGTTTTCGATGCCTCATTCTAAGACACTAGTTTGTCTAATGAGACCTACTGATGCATCAAGGAGCTATAGCGGGCTCTACCCTTCACTTACTAAGTCCAATTCATTCCTCTAATGAACATGTTTAAATATCACATAAATATTCGTATTAAAACTAGAATGCGAAATGTAAATACTTTCTCCATAAACCATGAATGGTATAAAAAATAACACATCCACAGTAAAACATATCACAAAACCTTCAATACAATTTGGTTGTTTTGTATTATAATAAATCAACTTCAAATAAGCTTAAAATCCATCAAAGGATGTTGACATAGATGAAATCAAAACTATTCGAGAGAAATATCACTTTTTTGGAAATCATTTAGAAGTCACATAATTTTAAAATAAAACATTTACTTTGAAAATATTCTTATAATCTTGTAATGGAAGCTACAAAGATTTTACAATGGTGGAAAATAGCCGCACCCGCCGTATAAGTTAAAAAAAACATTCTTACCTTAATTTGTCGAAAAGGTTAAAAAGGTCCTTGTTTGGAAAATGACATAAAGATACCTTTATTAAATTCATATAAAAAGTCAAAAAATGGTATAAATGACTTTAACCCATATTTTTTAAAATAGTAAGAATGTTTTGAAATACATTTTTAATAAACATGGATGTGTATGATAAAGAGGTCCCTGTAGATAATTACGTATAAACAACCTCGGATAATGAAGAGATTGTGAAATAAACCCTTACCTTGTACATTTCCTTGGTTGAGTGTAGGTTAAACTCATGTATAATGGTGAAATAATTTTTATTAAATTATAAAATAATCATATACATTAATATGATATCATATATGATCTTTTAACATTGCTTTGTTAATAATATCTTAGTATTATCGTCATTTCGTGTGTTAACTTACTCGTTTTCTTTTATATGTTTTGTTACATAAGCCGTGTTTATTATGGATAGGTTGTATCTTATTCATATCCAGAATTATATCAAGTCCTTAAACATTATATTTAATCATAAAATGATAATTATACTTGAATGGATACGATGGGGAAATGAATCTCATCGCATTTGTGGAGACGGTAATCCGTACGTACGCAGGAACGCTACTTCCATTTCATTTTCCATTTTAAAAGGAATAAAAAAAAATTATACATAGGTATATTATTATTATAGTATAATATAATATCTTATATTTTTTACTTAAGTTTATTTACACCATCCTTTATACATTCCATGTATGATATGAATGAGTCATATCACTTTGAGGGGGCGGTAGTCCGCACTTCCTCAAATGAAATTATCGTATATATATATACAACATGAAACGAATAATGGTATGCTATAAAATGGAATTACAGAATATTATATATAAAATAAATATCATTAATATCATATTTAATTATATTTCCATCATAATGGCCACCATGAGAGGTGGTTCGAGATAATTGAACAATCATCGTTTCGTGAGGCGTTTGGTTGCAATCCAGAGAAACATTATGTTCTTCACCCATTAGATGGAGGTGTGTGTAAGTGTAGATCGAATACTTATCATAAAAATATCCTAGTATATTTAGGATACTGTTTTTGTTACAAATGAAAATAATAAGAAGAGTTTAGGGGTTTAAGAATTAAAATAAAATAAAAGAAGCTAAGATAAATTGTTACCTTTAATTTGGGTAACTCACTATGGTTTGAACCAAAAAGGACTCTTTAAGTGACTTCTGCCTAAGGTAAGGCTTCTAGGAGGAGTAGTGGGATGTAGGTAGCTTAATTGGGTAGAGTTTGGACGAGAAACAAGGCTTGAGAGGTGCGAGGAGTTGGTTAGAAGTGGTGTCCTTTTATAAGGGGGAGGAGGGGTTCTTTAGAAAAAACTTAAAGTATTAATTTATAATAAATTAATATTTGGTTTCTAATGGCTCAAAAGTGGATTATTCAATGTCTAAGGTGGGGATGGGTCATGAACCACCCAACCAATACATTTTATATAGGTTTGGGTCAATATAGTAACCTTATCTTTTAGATTTAACTCTTAATTAAATAGTTTGACATTTACCATGTCTCTTTGTAATTTTATATTATATAGTTAATAAACTTACTATATACTTATAAGAGACCCCCAAGTTGTCCATTAATGATAAAACTATCATTATATAAGTCCTTTTTCCGATCCTTAGATTTTTATGAATATAATATCAATTAATAATATAATATTTGTTTTAAAAACTCTTTTATGTCAGTTTTAATAATATTGGGTATTTTGTTTTTTATAAATTCATAACAACATTATTACTTCGAATGAAATTCATATAACCAATAATAATATGTCATATTAACCTAGATAATTATTTTAATTCATAAAAAGTCTCAAATTACATTTATTTGGATATTTATAATATCAATTATTTTAATATTTCATTAATTAAGTAATTACTCCATCACCATTGTGTGATAAATAAATTTAAATTATTTAATGTCTAAAAATTATAAATAAACTACCATCATGTAGGAAATATTTTTATCTTTGTAATGAATATTTATAATCGAATTTATCTTCTGTATTACCCTATATTAAAAATGTTTTATTTATTAAACTTTGATTTTAACTCTTTTAACTCTTCTTTGAATTAAATAATAATAAATGTCCTAATCTAATCCAACTGGACCAAAGAGGTTAATATTTTATTCCTATTGTTGTTTTTGGTCGAATTATACTTAGAAAATAGAATTAGGACATGTTTTTTGGTAATAATAATTTCATTTTTACCCTTAACTACCCTATTTAATTTTTACCATGGTAAATCAATGTAAAAAAGTTACTATTCACCAAAAAATATTTTTATCTTATTGAACCAAATTTTACTCATTGATATTAACTGTTTCTCTCATATTTTCAAATTTCCACTAACATAAGCGGTAAAATTAATTTTTATGTGAATTTGCAAATTCTCCTAGGAGAGGGGTAAAACCAGGTGAAAAGTTAAATAAAATTTTTATATGTCTAAAATTATTATAAAATGACTCCAATGAATTACATTGAACTTATATAGGTATTATGTATCTATTTTTACCTAAAATAAATTTAAATTAAATAAATAATTATTTAAATAAAATGTTGGTTTTGACCAATAACTCAGTGTTTTTCACTATTCATCAAAATTGAAAGTTTTCAGAAAAATACCAAAAATTCACCCTAGGATAATTTGAATATTAAGAATCCAAAAATGAAGTCCATTTTGAAAGATAAAATTTATAAAATTTTAAAAAGTGGGTATTACTATTCATGAAGGCAAGTTTGATTGGTCAAGGTGTGTTAGAATCTCGAAATTGTGTACAACGCAAGCTATTGCATTATGTAAAGGGAAACATACCGTGGAAGCTTGGGGTGTTACATGAATCTTTTGGATTTCAAATCGTCTAGCTGTATCTTTAATTCCCCCAATTTTTTGGGGGACATGCGATATGAGGGAAGAGATATAGGCTGTGTTCCCAACGCCAACTCAATCGAGAACTCCACATCCTCCTCTTGGGGTAAACCTGAAAAATCATATGGGAAGACCTCTGAAAACGCATCCACTAAACGAGGTAACCCACCCTGAGAAACACCACCATCGTCCTCCAGTGCGATCAATGACAACTGATAAGCAAGATTCCCCAACTCGGGGAGGGGAGGTCTCACGTGACCCGACCGAGGATCCCATTCACCATGAAATAATAGAGAACTCTCATCCGGTTCCATAAAACTAACTCGGTGCCGATAGCAGTCAATATGCTCTTGGAAGCGCACCAGTCAGTCCATGCCGAGGATCACATCAAACAGGTCCATACCAAGTTCCAAGAAATCCCACTCCATCTCGAGTCCTGACATAGAGAGTGCGCACGACAGACACCTAATACCCTACTCCTTTTTCTTACTCAGCGGTGTTACTAACTCCATTGCAATAGATAAAAGCTCTATTGGAAGGCTCAACAAGTTCACAAGACAGGCAGATATAAAATAAATGAAGCCCCAGTATAAAATAAAACAGCAGCTATAAAAGATGCAATCAGAATGGTACCTCGAACAGTTGATGGTCCTACATCAGATCCCACTGGTGCCTGATCCACAACATGAAAATGTCTAGTCCTTTTTTGATAACGACCACTCGCTTGAGGCTCTGCCCTGATCAGGCTCTACCCTGAAGATGATATGGTCCTAACACCACTTCCAACAAACCGAGATCAGGTTGTCCTGGTTGGTTTGGACTGAACTGATACCCCTCTAGAATCCATAGATCCAGCCCCACTCTGGTAAGGGCGTGCTGTCTTGCAGAATCATTATAGATGTCCCACAAATCCACACCCATGGAATGGTCTGGGAGGGTATGGACAAGTTTGTCGGATGTTCCCTACCCTTCCACACTGATGGAACAGCACGAAACCCGTACCAGAAGCCCCAGATGAAGTCTTTATGGGAGGATAACCTGAGTTTCCAACACTCTTCTTCCGTTGATCATCATGCTTCCTCTTCTTCTCAGATGAACTGCCACTTTGAAACCCTAATACTAATCCAGAAAACTCTGACTTTCCTCTCTGGTCAATCTTGACCATGAAATCACAATCGACCACCTCAGCATTAGTTCCCAGCTTGAACAAGAAGACCTGAGAGTGAATTTCTAGTCGAAGGCCCTTCTCAAACTTCCGAGCTTTCAAATATTCACTTAAAACAATTTGAGGTGTGTACCGCACTAGATCAGCAAAGCGGTTTGCATAATTAATCAATGTCTAATCCCCTTGAGAAAGATCTATGAACTCCTGGGATCTGGCATAGTCCAGGAACTTGGGACATTACTGCACATTAAAGATAGCTTTGAAATCCTTCCAACTCATCTTCTCATGCTTCCCACACTGGATCACTAATTCCCACCACTTGTGACTGGATCCCTATAGCTGGAAAGAGGTACACTTTACCCTGACTTCCTCTAGAGTGTCAAGGAACTCAAACACATTCTCTCTCTTATCAAGACATTCCTCTGCCTCTTGAGGTTCTAAACTACCTTGGATTGAAGGAGGTTTATTATTCATTAATTCTTGAGCTTTATCCCTCTTGGAGCCAGTTTGGTCCACTCAAGCTGGAATAGGGGTGGGGGCAGGAGTCGCCCTTGTCCTAAAGCCTGAAAAACTATGACCACGGCTTCTACCAATCTCTGATCAAGTAGTGAGGTAAAACTATACCTATATTTCTCTTGTCGGTGTGTATAAGCTCTCTGGGGAGGCATCTTGCTGCAAAGACCAATAGTCATAATAGAACATCATCAATACATCATATCCAAAGAAAAGTTAAATTTTTAGTAAAATAAGTAATCCTTAGTAAACCAAATATGAAAAAATAACATCATGACCAAACTCTTCTTCCCCACCTTATTTCCACGCACAGTCTACAGCCTTCACGTCCCACCTAGAAGAGAAGTCAAACAAGAATCCTAACATCCCATGGCGACTCAGGGATTGTCACGAGGTGTGTTGTCTAGGCACCCTACTCGCAACCAGAATTCTGAGCCCTGACAATCCAAACTCCTGTCTAACCAGACTCGTTCCAAATAAAATAACTCAGACAACAAAAGTAACCTCCTCTAATATCATTTTGTCACGAACCGAATCTGGTCACCATAAACCTGACGCCCGACCCGGCCCGCGGCTAGGCCCGAAGGGCGTTCCCGATCCTCACGGGCTGGAACAAGTTCCTGGGTATCAAATTGATTTTTTGGGAATGATTTACCTATATAAACAACCTGGAATAAGCACAAGTACACTAAACTTGTAAAAAAATAATGTTTCAACCACAAGTCTTTAAGCAACCAAAGTGAGTGTCAAAAACAACTATAACCAAACCACAACAAACTCCAAAAGGGGTGAACAAAAAGAAAGTCAGCAACCATCACCTGATGGAGGGATACCATCATCCATCCTTCACTACCGATGCCAAGTCAGAAGAGGCAGCTAACAACTCGGACCACCACTCTCAAAACCATTTCCTTTCCCTACATCAGACATAATCATGTCTAATTACACCCAAAGGTGTAAGTAGGGTGTGATAAATCACTCAATAGGTTGGAACGAGAGATAAGATTCCGCATGTAAAGGTTAGGTGACTAAAGTAGTTTACGGGTTTAAATTATAGGAAATAAATAAATGCACTAACAATTTAATGAGATTTTTTTTTTTAAATAAAGAAAATTTTAAATAGGGAATGGGGTTTTTGGTACTAAAAGAAAATGAAAACATTATTACCTTTTTGCACCACAAAAGTCACATAATAATCCACATAGACCTTTCTAGATTCCGGTAAGGTCAACACAGGTGCGGTGGTCAACCGCCGCTTTAACTCCTCAAAGGATGCCTAACACTATGGGCTCTACTCAAACTTCACCCCTTTCTAAGTGAGTGCAGTCATGGGGGAGGCGAGCCGCGAGAAGTCCCGAATAAAATGCTTGTAATAACCTGCCTGGCCAAGAAAACTCATAATCTCAAACACATTCCTCATTTTGTCCCACGACATCACCGCACTGATCTTATTAGTATCCACTAAAACTCCTTGTTCTGAGATGACATTCCCCTGAACCTTCACTTCCCTAATCCAGAACGTGCACTTCGAGAGTTTGGCATACATGAGGTGATCCCACAAAGTGCCCAAAACAATGCATAGGTGATTCTCATGTTCCTCCTTAGATCAATAATAAACCAGGATATAGTCCAAAAATACTACTACAAATGAGTCGAGATATTGGTGGAACACCCTATTCATGAGCGCCATGAAACCTACATGAGTATTCGTCAATTTGAAATGCATGACCAAGTACTCTAAGTGACCATACCTCCTTCGAAAAGCCGTCTTTTGTATATCTGCTTCTCTCACCCTAAGCTAGTGGTATCCAGGACATAAATCGATCTTGGAGAACCACTTTTCCCCCTTTATCTGGTCGAACAAATCATCAATCCAGGGAAAAGGGTATTTATTATTGATGGTCACCTTATTCAATTTCCGGTAATCGATGCACAACCTGAGGGTTCCATTGGCCTTCTTCACGAATAAAACTGGGGCAGCCCAAGGAGAGATGCTCGGGCGAATGAATCCTTTGGATTCCAAATCATCCAGCTGTATCTTTAATTCCATCAATTCGGTGGGGGGCATGCAATATGAGGGAAGAGATATAGGTTGTGTTCCCGACACCAACTCATTCGAGAACTCCACTTCCCGCTCTGGGGGTAAGCCCGAAAAATCATCTGAGAAGACCTCTGAGAACTCATCCACTGCATGAGGTAACCCGCCTTGAGAAACACCACCACCGTCTTCCAGTGTGAGCGATGACAACTGATAATCATGATTCCCCAAATCAGGGAGTAGAGGTCCCGCGCGACCCGACCGAGGATCCCATTCTCCATGAAATAACTGAGAACTCCCATATGGTGCCATAAAACTGACTCGACGCCGATAGCAGTCAATATGCGCATGGAAGCACACCAACCAGTCCAGGCCAAGTATCACATCAAACAGGTCGATATCAAGGACCAAAAAATTCCACTCCATCTCAACTCCTGACATAGAGAGTGTGCACAATGAGCACCTAAGACCCTGCTCCTTTTTCATACTCAACGGTGTTACTAAGTCCATTGCAACAGATAAAAGCTCGGTTGGAAGGCTAAAAAAGTTCACAAGATGGGTAGATATAAAAGAAACTAAAGAACCAATATAAAATAAAACTGCAAATATAGAAGATGCAATCAAAATGGTACCTCAAAAAGTCGAAGGTCCTGCATCAGATCTCGCTGATGCTTGATCCACAACATGAAAATGTCTAGTCCCTACCTGAGAATGACCTCTCGCCTAAGGCTCTACCCTAGTTTGGATTTTCCCTGAAGATGATCTAGTCCTACCACCATGGCCACTGAACCGAGATCCTATCATCCTAGTCAGTTTTGATTGAATTGATACCCCTCTAGAAGCCACAGATCCAGCCCCACTCTCGTAAGGGCGTGCAGTCCTGTAGAAGCACTATAGATGTCCCACAACTCCATACCCATGAAATTTTTTGGGACGGTATGGACAAACAGGCCGGATGTGCCCTACCCTTCCAAACTGATGTCACACCATGGACCCTGCACTAGAAGCCCTAGATGAAGTCTTCCTGGGAGGATGACCTGAGCTGCCACCACTCTTCTTCCATTTCTCATCACACTTCCTCTTCTTCTCGGATGAACTGCCACTTCCAAACCCTGATACTGATCCAGAAAACCCTGACTTTCCTCTCTGTTCAATCTCGACCATGCAAGCACGATCAACCACCTCGTCATAAGTTCCCAGATTGAACAATAAGACATGAGAGTGGATTTCTGATCAAAGGCCCTTCTCGAAATTCTGAGTTTCCAAATATTCACTTGATACAATTTTAGGTGCGTACCATACTAGCTCAGCAAAGCGGTTTGCATACTCCATCACTGTCTGATCCCCTTGGGAAAGATCCATGAACTCCTGGGATCTGGTGTAAGCCAGGAACTCGGGACAGTACTGCTCATTGAAGATAGCTTTGAAATACTTCCAACTCATCTACTCATGCTTCCCATCCTAGATCACTGATTCCCACCACTTGCGACTGGATCCCTCTAGCTGGAAAGAGGCACACTTTACCCTGACTTTATCTAGAGTGTCAAGGAACTCGAACATACTCTCTATCTTTTCAAGCCATTCCTCTGCCTCTTGAGGTTCTGAACAACCTCGGAATGATGGTAGTTTGTTCTTCATAAATTCCTGATATTTATCCCTCTTGAAGCTATATTGATCCCCTATAGCTAAAATAGGGGCAGGGGCAAGAGTTGCCCCTTGTCCTAAAGACTGAAGAGCTTCGACCACGGCTTCTAGAAATCTCTGATCATGCAGTGAGGGAGAAAACTCCCTGGATTCCTCCCATGGGTGCGTATAAGCTCTCCTGGGAGGCATCTTGCTGCAAAGAGAAACATTCATAAAAGAACATCATCAATACATCATATCCAAATAAAAGTCAAATTTTCAGTAAAATAAGTAATCCTTAGTAAACCAAATATGCAAAAATAACATCATGACCAAGCTCTTCTTCCCCGCTTGATGTCCACGCACAGTCTGCAGCCTGCACATACCAACTGAAAGAGAAGTCAAACAACAATCCCTAAATCCCATGGTGACTCAGGGTCTGTCATAAGGTGTTCTGGCTAGGCACCCTACTCACAACCAGAATTCTGAGCTCGCACCAACCTCTTGGACCTCTCGCCTTAGGTGTAGAGTAACTCTTTTGTGTTTTATTATCTTTTAAGGGTGTTTCAATTAGGGTATATGTTGTGTTTGGATTATTTGTTACTTATTTTTGTGATACCTCGTTTTAAGGTTTATTGTGGTCTACTTGAGGCATGGTGGGTGCGCAACGATCTTTGCGCATCATGTTTGTGAAAGCTGCTACATGTTGGTAGGTGGTTCCTCACATGAGTATTAATTTACAATCATTTTCTTGCTTATCTAATTAATTTAGTTCTTTTGTATATTTTTTTACATACTGTAAAATTGTCTTTGACTGAGTTTTATTGTGAATTTATTTAGTTAGAGTTATTTTTAAGTGATTCTGGTGAATTTTATTGTGAAAACTCACTTTGGAAAGTTTATTATTGTTTATTAACTATGTAGCGTGTGAGTTAGGAAGTACAGATGATGCAGTTTATATTTTGGCATGTGTCTAAATATGTTTTATTATAGAAATTGGTTTTGAGTGACTTTTTTCCCTTAAAAAACTTTTAAGACATGTTTGAAACTATTTAATAAATTTTCAAAGTGATTTCGTTGAGTTATGTATCTAGTTTAATTTAATACGTAAGCAGTGTAGTTTGAGTTTAAAAAAGATTTGGTGTGTGTGTGGTTTTCAAAAAAGATATCAGTGTGTGGGTGACATGTTATGTGAACTTTGAATTTAGGTGAGCACAAGGAGGGAAGCCAGGGTATTGGGTTGGGGGACTAGGACTAGTGAGCCAGTGTTCCGGAGATGACTCGGCCCAGTTTCACTGTCATGATTGACGATTGCAACACTAACCAAACATATGATGACTGAGGGTCGTGGCCTTCTAAGCCACGTTTTCTGAGGGTTGTGGCCTTCTAAACCACATTATCTATGGTTCGTGGCCTTCTAATCCATGTTTCACCGAGGCATGACGTCCTAGGGTCCCACCTATTTCTAGTTCCCATAGGGCATCTCCCATCTGTTGGTGCTACTGGTTACTTTGTGCACATAAATGATACATGGTATGTCACTTGATTTACTTCCCAAACATGTGTTTTCTTTAAACTATTTTTCTTTAAAGTAGCTTTTATGAAAATCGTTTTCACTAACGTGGTTAAGCATTTCTTGCTTTCTTTTATATATCATTGCAAATGTATTGTCTTTTAATAATTGTGCGTGGAATCATTTCTTGGTGATATCCTACTGGACGATTTCTCACACCCTACTTAGCAGGCCTCTTTACGTGGCGTTGTGGTGGTGTCTTGAGGGTGGTGTCCCCATGCTGGGAGACAGTTCTTAGGTTGGTTTTTGGTCACCTTACATTTAGTATTGTTTGGGTTTTGGTTTTACATGTGACTCAAAAACCTGCTTTTGGTTAAAGACTTGTTTGGATGTAACTTTTACTTTTGTTTGGTCTATTTTTTTGGCTTCTTTATATTTGTTTACTCAGGTAAATCATTCCCAAAGTTTATTTTCTTACCCGGGCACTTGTGCCTGCCCGTGAGGATCGGGAACGACCTTCGAGCCTTGCCACGGGACGGGTCGAGCGTCAGTTCAGATGGTGACCCGACTTGGTTCGTGACAAAATGCTCAATTGGGCCCCACCCACCAGTTTCCCCGAAGACACATGGGCCCCACCCTAGGTCCCACCCACGTGCCCGAACGGGTTATCTGACTAATGACTGTCCCCACAGGCCAACACATGTCCTTTCCAGTGTGTTTTGTCCTCACTCACACACACCCTAGGAAACTTCCCAGAAGGTCATCCATCCCGATCACTACTCCAAGCCAAGCACACTTAACTATGGAGTTCTAATTAGACAGGCTCCCGAAAAGGAAGGTGAACCTTGTTGACATTAGTCATCTCATTTTAGTCATTTAACCCTTTATCATTTGGGGGTGTTACAATCACCCCCCCCCCCTAGAGCACAATGTCCTCATTGTGGGCCCTACATCTCAACCCAGGCAGTGCACCGCACTTAAGGCTGGGTACCACCTCTGATACCAAATGTGACAATTGGTCCTCGCCCACCAGTTGCCCCGAAGACACGTGGGCCCCACCCTAGGTCCCACCCACGTGCCCGAACGGGTTATCTGACTAATGACTGTCCCCACAGGACAACACATGTCCTTTCCAGTGTGTTTTGTCCTCACTCACACACACCCTAGGAAACATCCCAGAAGGTCACCCATACTGATCACTACTCCAAGCCAAGCACGCTTAACTCTAGAGTTCTAATCAGACAGGCTCCCGAAAATGAATGTGCACCTTGTTGAAACGAGTCATATCATTTTAGTCATTTAACCCTATATCATTTGGGGGTGTTACATTCATATATTTTAATACCATTACTGGTATATTATCCATATTTTCCTTTCACTCTATGAGTTTAGCCATAATAATAATGAGTAGGTATAGATAAATTAAATAAAATCCAAATAACACACCCACACACACACACACACAACCAATGGACCTAAACAGGATCATACAAAACCCTTCCTCAAAGGATGATCTACATAGCATATGAAAACTTATTTATTTCCATAAATAATTAGAAATTAAACAACGACCCATTAAATGGGTTAGAATGATAGACCCAAAGGCTCAGAATTTCATACATTTTTATACTTCTAGAAAATTATTCTACTTTTTTACCCAAATCTAGCCATGTATTTTTTTCCCACCCCATAGATAATCAGAGTATCCAACTAGCATTAGTCCTTACCTATATCATTCATATACTTTTCAGTCATATATAATGCCTCATTCATTTATTTCACCATATTATTCAATATAGAACATCTACCATGATCATCTTATCCTTGTATGAATGAATTTCAACCTACGTTACTTTTTTACATGCTCCTTCCACCCAACACTAGTGTTGTGTCCTTTTATTGAATGCATAATTTCTTAATTTTGTATAACAATTCATAATCATTTTACTACATTCATTCCCTAATGAATGGTAAAATACATTGTTCGTTCACTCTATTCATGCTTGTATTCAACACTCATTCAAGTATTCTATATACCACTTAGAAATGGCTTGTCAATGATAGTTTGTACTTCATAAAAGATTCATAAGACACACTGAAATATGGAAAATAAACTAAGATTTAGGGTTTAATACCTTGACTATTTATATACCATCCACGGACTTATCCTTTCAGATTAGGGGATATTGAAAAGCTCTACAATGAATAATAATAATCATGAATGTTTAGAAACTGAGCATAATAAGCCCTAAAATTTTATTAGGGGAAAGAAAGGGGATAACATTACAAAGATGGATTACAAATATTGGTGTGGGATTCACCACAAGAACCTAAATATACCAAATTTGAACTTGTTCTTGGAATATTAAAGGAACGAAATGAGCTAAATTCCATAATGGATCTTTCAAATAGCACATCCACCCCAAGGTTTGCCTCTCTGTAAACAGGGGTAACATAATGATATAAATAATCAACTGTAAGAGAATATTATAACCATTTTGGAAGAAATATCCCCAAAAACATTTCATGATGTTCTCTTTACGTTCCCCACAATTATAGTCGAGTTTGATTCAACCCATAAAAAAAATCCATCTAAATAAACCCTCATATTTGGTCACACAGATCATCACCCAAATCTACGCTTCATATTAAAATCCTTTAGCCATGTAGTTATAAATGTATCCTGAGAAAAATATTAGGTTGGTAATAAACACCCCTATAGAACTTTAGTGACATAGTGCACCAATGATTCCACCATCAACATTCAAAAAGATATAATTTTTAATACTGGAATCTAGCGGATTTATATAATCACAAGTTTTTTTGGGTCTTTTTAGGTACACCATGCGAATACAAGATGGATAAATCAGTGATAACATTTTTTATAAAACTTTTTTGTATTTTGGAAGTAACATAGGCCTCTGAATTTGTTCCATTTACCTCTGCCTGAAGGGAGGCTAGTCGGTTATCAAACCTCAGCCCATTCCTTTTATTTTAAATGAAGGTAGTGACTGTGGTTGTAACTTACAAAAGTAAGTTTAAGACTTTATCATTGAGGTTGTATTCGGTAATAAAAATCATTTACTTACTGAAGTACATTAATCATTATAGATTTATATTAAATATAACTTTTATGTACTCCCACAACTTCCTTACAAATCTATAATTCAAAAATAGATTTTGTAGATTTTTAGGTGTCAATAACCATAAATCACAAGTTGGGATAGTTGTAATTCCATATTTTTTTAGCATTAATCATTAAGAGGAAATGTGTTTCCAAATAACTTCAACATTAGGAGAAAATTATATGGTGGGATTAAAATATTTTTAAGGCTTACATACCAGTTTTAGACATTTTCATTATGATCGCATTTTTATAGAGATATCTGATATTCAAATAACTATTCATATTTGATATCCAAATCATAATGTATTTATCAACATTTAAAAAATTCTATAATTTAAAAATGATATCATAAGGAAGAATCCTAGTTAAATTTCCAATTAATTGACTCAAATATACAATTTTAATCTATAACCAAGTCTGTGGAATGAAAACTAGTCCTTCAAAGTCTTTTCTAGTCAAGAAATAATATAATAGTTGTGTTAAAACTAATTGGATACCATTAATCATGAAAATTCCATTATCTATTAATATGATGACTTAAAATATAGAAAAAATATTAATGATATGTATAAAAATTACCCACTTTTTAGCATCATAGTAAACCTTAATTTAAGTAATTCCATTTTCTGATTATTATATGTTAAAAAAGATTCAATGAAAATTTATTGGACAATACTTCATTGAATTTTTCGAGGTACTAAATGCCTAAAAAACCCATATAAGTGAGTTTAGTTCACTCTTTTCATGAACTAGTGATTTATATCATTTCATGAAGTCATCCAGTTGATATAATTATCAAGATCATACTATGATTTTTATTAATAAGTTCATCAGTCCATTTGTATATAGAGAATTCATAGACAAACATAGATGTAAACACTGAGTTCACTAGAAAAATACTTCCCTCTTGGGAAATGATTTTTCCTTTCGAAATGTCCATTAGGGATATAATTTTAGAGAAATTTTTCTAAAAGTAGCAACTCTTCACTTTCTATAAAAAATGTACATCAAGATATTCAAAGGGAAGGGGTGTTCTATTTATTCCAAGGACCATGGCTACTCTATTTAACTTAGAGGAAAATACTTTCCCCCTAGAAATAATAAAAGAATTTTTCTAGATGATAGATTGATAGGATAATAATAATAATAATAATAATAATAATAATAATAATAATAATGTAAAAGGTAAAGGTATTTGTTGTTTTTTTGTAGTTTTTTTTGAAATAATAATAATAATAATCAAGGAAGGATTGAAAAAGGAGTTGGTAAACCAACTCATGTTTACAATAAATTTTTATAAATATAATAAATAGTCAAATATAACATAAAGTTAAATGTTATTTATCTAATAAGAAGGTCATTATAAATAAATATTTGAATAAATTTAATGATTTCTGTAAACAAAAGACATATTCATACAATATTTTTAAATTTACATCCTTAACATAATCCTAATACAATAATGAGGACAAAAAAATTATCAATGTAGTTGTATGATTTTAACATCCATTAGTGAAATATATTACCAGTCCTTATGAGATTATAGCATGAAATATTTGGTAGGTTCTATCGATCATCATCTTACTTCAAACTAATAATCGTTGATGGAAATTGTCTATAACATCCCATGATTTTACTATTTATCTTTCCTTTAAATAAATTGAATATGATTTATACATTTATTCACATGCACCGCCCAACTTAAATGAATTGTAACATACCTTATTAAAATAGTTTAATGTGATGTGAAACATTAATAAGATAATTAAAATAAAAATAAATCCTCAAGAAAATAAGAAGATAACGAGTTGTTTTATTATAAAATATATTTTTAAATTCCATAAATATTATTATAATGTTTAAATAAATATTTATATATTTTTTAAATTTATGATTTTGGGGAAACATAATTAATGGAATGTGACTAAAACTATTAAACATTAGAAATCAATATTTTTCAAAGAATTATTTTTCATGTGATGTTTGTTCTACCTCATAAATTAAATTAATTAAATTTAAAATATTATTCAAATAATAATTAATATTATAAAATAATTTATTATCCATAATTTAATTTGAAATTGATATTAAATAATATTAAGAAATTATAATTTATAAGAGTTTTTTGAAATAAAAGCTATTTTTATTTATATAGTACATTTCAATCTAAAATATAAATTTATAAATTTGAGATTTTAAATTTGATGAAATGAAATTTATTTTTTGAATTTAGAATGTAAAAACTATCTTGGTATGATTTTTGTGATTTTTATGAAAACATTGGTTTTTAGGTAAATAGTGAAAATATTGTTTTTAATAATACCATAGAGTTTTTTACTTTATCATAATATAATTATGAATTAAAACTAGTATAAAAAAATATTCATGAGCATGAATGCTTTTAAGGAGTAAAATTATACATTTAAAAATACGTTTTTGAATTCAGAAAACTAATCTTTTATATTTGGAAAATTAAGTAATCATTTATTCTAATAAAAAAATAATTTTCATATTTTTCTTTTACTTGTGATTTAAGAATGAAAAAATATTTTTTTTCGTGATTTTTAAGACAATATATATTATTTTATTAATAATAATATAATTAATTACATTTAAATCGAAATCATTGATAATATTTTCTATAATATAATTTTTATGCATAAAAATCATTTTTTCTATAAACGGGGCTTTACTAGTTATTAGTGCACAAATTAAAATAACTTTTTATTCACAAACAGAAATTTTAATTTGTAGAATGTATTTTGTATTTGTAATAATTAATTAAAAATAATTTAACTATGACCATTTTATTATTAGTTATAAAAAATCAACCACTAAGGTAAAAATTTGTTGCCACGGTAAAAACAAAAATGGTAAAAGTGTAAAATCTAAAGGTAAAAGACATAAAACATGTTAGAAACATGACATTAAATGAGTATTTGAGGTGTGTATCATTGAAAACATATCACCTATATATTTTTTTATACTTTTTAATCCATGTTCCTTGTGAAACATGTATTCCTTTTATATTAAGTGGTTATATTTACAAAAATGTCATCCCCTCCACTTATAGAAGGGGTCATCCATCATGACTTTAAATGCACTATAAAAAAATTGAAGTTCCCATAAAACTCAAAACATATTAATTCCCATAAAATACTATTCCACAAACCTATGACTCTATTCACCAAAAGATTATCCAAGTCCCCCATTTTTGAGAAGTAGATTATGAGAAAGTTCAAATTCTCAATGTGTATACTAGTCAGTCTCTAATATATTTCCTTATCTGTATTTTTACTAAAAAAATATATAAACCATTTTAAAATTATTTTTTAATTATAATTCGTATATTTTTATATTTTTATATTTATGGGATAATCATTACAAGCCTTTCTCCCTTTTTCTTTATAAAAACAAGAATGTCATTCATGTCTATGTGCAGAATACCACCTCTACGAGGAGATAAATTTCATTTTTCATAAATAACATACATGGAAGGTTATAAAAGGTTATTTAAAAAAATAAATATTTTATTTATAACAAAATTATTTTTCAAATATAAACTACTTCCTACCTCTCTCTCATTGCATGAAAAATGAAAATTTTATCGATGTATATATACAGACTACCACCACCATAGAGTGGCATGGTTTTTTTTCATCACCAAAATGCATGGATGGTTATAATAAAGTAATTAATTAATAAATTTGGAATTATTATTTAAATAATTTTTCTTTTTTAAAATTTTAAGGAATTTCTAGTAATTAAAATATGAAACCACCCAGGATCATTAAAATTATCGGAAAAACACGCTACTGATTTCATCTCCAAAAACCATAATTAAAACAATAATTGAATGAAATTAAAAAATTTTAATCATTATAAAACATATATTCTAAAAACATAAATAATCCTTGAATTATAATGATATTAGATTATGGGGTTTGATATCAAAACATTAAATTACATGAGAAATAATCAAAATCCCTAACATCTAATAATGAAAATAAGATATAACTACCTAATAAATGTATAATAAATGATTATAAATGAAGGTTATATATTTTAATACAACCAAATAATGTTTTTAAATATATTATAAAGAGACTTATATTTATTATATAATATTTTATATCATGTTTGACTAATAAGGAATAAAATGTAATATTTTTTTTCTAACTCAATCATCATTCATTGAGTTTTAATTATTCTTATTGTATTTTAGTCCAATAATATGGGTGTATAATAAAATTTTGCTGAATTATATTTAACACCATCTTATTTTTGTGTGTTTATATTTCATTCTCATGAAATACTTTTCAAATGAATCATACATCAAATATATGATGTCTGTAATGGTTTTTCATCACAAATTCCCCTCTTTGAAGTTTTTTTGTTATGCACCTATTTTTTTATATGGTGTATATGATAATATTTTAAAGTAGTATTTCATTATTATCTAATAATTTATTATATTTTATTTTTAATTTTATTTTTTTATTTAAATTTATTTTTGAATCAAATTTCATAAAAGTCACAAGGGTTTTCTCATAAAACTTTGAGTTATTTGATACAATGGTCATATTCACCACTTGTTTTATATTGTGTTTTTAATATATTACCCAATGGTTTTTTTATTAAAAATTAATGAAATTTAGGGGATTTAAAAATCCATCTCATGTTCTATATATTTTGGCATTTTTTTCAAGAGATAATAATGTTGTAAAGGTTTTTCTAGACTCAACTTATTTTCATGAGTCATAATTATTCCCATTCAACTATGGTTTTAAAATATACTTTTATTCTATTTTATGATGATACTATAATTACTTTCCTTCTTATTTTTAGAGTAATTTTATTTATGTATCATGTTCTTAAAAAAAATTATGATGTTAAGAATAATTCTCATTCTCTCCCAATGAGCTCTTACGCTTCTATATCCATTTTTATTCTTCCATAAAACGTTCTCCTATATTATTTTTAATTCGAAATATGTTTTTATAATGATATTAATATATCCCTTTACCTATTTTATAAATGATTATTTATCACTCGCATTATCATATGGGTTTAAATAATGTTATTTTCAAAATACTAAAAAGTCTTTTCTTTATCATTCATAATATTTATCTTTCACTCCAAATTTCTCAAGATATGATTTATATCAATTTCAAGGATCCATTACTTGAGATTCTTTATAAAATTAAAAAATTTAAAAATTAGTATACTATAAAAAATTAGGTCTATGACTCTACACTGTCCTATCTCCCACTCCAGTCATCTTTCCAGATCACCTATAAACTACAAAGATTTTTCCCTTACCTACAACCATAATTATAAAGTCTACACATTCACCAAGGTGCTAATATATTTTTTGAGTAAAATGTAATAGGTTACCATTAACGGTGGCCTTAAATTAATCCAAAATATATAAGTGTAAGTCTGAAGTGATATGTAAAAAAACATTTCCATTAATAAATACATTATGCTCCCATATATTCTAAACATGACACCAAATAGTGACCATACCTACTTTGGCTAGGGTCAGTGTCAAGTTTGGACGTGTCATATCAATAAACCTAGGGTTTAACATAGTATCTACCCATAAATAATTATAGAGAACTTAAGGATATCAATAATAATTACACACCACTTGGAAACCATAAGAGGGATGGGATGGAATTACACCCAACCTAAATATCCAATCAAGTAAAGGTTGGAATTAAACCCAACATAAATACCCAATAAGATCATATGTGGCATTACACCCAACCCACATAACCATACTCACATAGTTTTTATTACTCTGAACCTTATACCACCACCTAATTAGTTGTAATTTCACCCACCCTACATACCATAAAGAGAGTGATTGGAATTACACACAACCCACAAGTCAAAAAAAATTATGGTTTGAATTACACTCAACCTCAAACAAGGATAAAGTTATTTGTATTTTCACTCAACCAACATTCCATCAATAATCATGGTTGGCATTAGACCCAACCAATATTACCACCATCAATCATAGTTGGCATTACACCCAACCCACATAACCACCATAATCATGGTGGTAATTACACCTAACCCAAATCACTACATATCTATAGAAATAATGTATGGAATTACAAAAAACCCAAATTACAAATAATATCATTATACAAAACTCAAAACATTAATAGTCATGTTTCATTGAAATAATTAATCTAACACATTAGTTTTGAATGGATAATTCATGATAAAATATTTTACTATATACTAAGAGCATGGATTGGAATCCACTTCAACCCTACCTCGCACTTTACATTAATTTGGTTAATCTATATACAACCTCATTATAATTTTATAGTATAGGGTATATCTCACCTGGGAACATCCCTCACCCTATTTACATTCCAAAAAGGTTTTATTGACCATCAATTGAACTCAAATCATTTTATAGTTAACCCATTTGTTAACATCACACATAAAAAAGTTTACTAACATCAATGGATACTCAAGAGAACCTATTATAGTCCATAATGTCCTAATATCTCATGGGAACAACCCATTGGGTTTCATATTCCTATATTATAAAACTTTTCTTTAGGTATGTGTTCATTGGTGACCATGGGTTCAAATAAGAATACTAAAAATTCCTCTCAAGACCCTAATGACCATCGATTTATCCTATAAACATAAAGAACCATGATTCAGTATCATATTAGGATAATCACGCATGTCACCAAATCTCATACATTGAAAAATAGATAAAACTAATATAAAATTATGAGGAAGTTTAGGGACCACTAACCTCATAGTAATATAAGTCTCTAGTTTTAAGCTTATTGAAAAAATCAAGACTAATCAGAAGAAATCCCCTAATCTAGAAAAATCCCACAAATTAGGGATTTAAAACAAAATAGTTAGAATAAATGATAGAGGTAATATTTTTTTGGATATATGGAATTTTCCTTACTAATAGAGTTTAATAGAAATTGATAACACTTGATTTCATCATGATATAAGGGAGATAGATCAAAAATAATAAGGGATTTTAAGGATATAGGAGGGGTCACCCATGTATCTTGGGGAAGAGAAATAGGAGGGTTTTTAATAAAAACTCGTTCCCCAATATTACCAAAATTACTCCCTTAAAAGGGGGTCAGGTTTCCAACTAGACCCTTGGAGAAAGGGGAAATGTACCCTACCTTGTCCACTGAATTCAAGTGGCCTACCGTTGGAAGTCCAGTGGCCTCTCACTAGGCTTTAGGTGGGAAATATAATCCTATTTAAATTTACACTACCAAAATAATTCCCTCATTTTTCAAGCATGATCCTTATCTTACCACTTCCACATCCAAATTAACTAAAAAAACACATGAATAAAAAAAATTAAATCCAAACCACCCCTTAATATATTTGGTTCATTAAACATTGATTCACGCCACCCCCCATAGTTCTCCTCATATTCACTTGATCACATTAAGAAATACATGATATTATTATAAAATTCAATTAATAGATAAATAAATATATTTATAGGGAATGTGTTAGAAACCACATCCTTAGTTGTGTTACTTGACCTATAAATTTGAAACTAAATTCCTTAAGATATGCTTCCCCAAATCAAAAACTCAAATCCAAACATGTTCCTACTCTAAACAGCAATCATGGTCACCATTATGTCATGAATTGACCCCATCAGGACCCAACCTAATTAAATATCAAATCTATAATTTTTTACCCCAATCTCACCTGAAATTGTACGTGGGTTGGTGATGGAATACACACAATATATGAGACATTATTCATGAAACCAATACATAAATGGAAAAAACAACTGAAAAATATAAATAAAATGTATAATTGAAATTATATCCATCCATATATGAAATTTAAAATCATCACTAGGATTTCAATTTATTGTATCTAAAAAAATAACATAATAGAAATCCAAAAGTGACTACAAAAACCAGATCCATTCTAGATTCTCAAAACCTAGTTTGAGATGAATCAGAATGTCAATCATCTAATGGAATTGTCCCATAACCATCAGAGGTTTATTAATAAAATTAAAACATTCACCAAATACCATAGGGATTCAAGTAATAATCTGACATCGTCACCAGAAACATAACTCTATAACATGATACGCAGAGAAACACATTTTATGTTAGGGAAAACCCTAATTCATAGCTTTAATAACAATACATTAAAGTCCTTAATAAACATCCAACCATATGTAACTAACCTTCCCACCACTAAATAAATTACCTCCACTATTTAATTTTTATGACTCCACCCAACCCAACAATGTAATGATCCTTATAACATTTAACTCAAATGATACATCATTTGAATGTGCATGGAGATCCACATATAGGGGTTGAGTATAAACTTAGAAAGATACCCGAATAACACCCCATCTGTCCTATCCATGTGAAAACCAAGTAACTAATATTTATTTTATAAAAAAAGTTCCCAATAGATGATAATTTATATAATGTAACAAATATTATTCACAACTAAAATAAAAAAATATAGTTTAAAAACAAAAAAAAGTTATAAAACATCAATTTTCATACAGATCATTGAACATTAAACTTTCTAATTATAACACAAGGTTAATCTAAACCCTTTTAATACACATATTTGACTTATTTACCACACCCAAACTCAACTGAGAATTAAAAATAAATCTTGAGGCCCCCACACTCAAGTAGAGTTCTCAAACCAACATATCCTAACCTATAGTGGACCCCACACTCAAGTAGAGTTTCTCAAAGATACCTAACCAAACTAGATGAGTCCCCAAGACTCAAGTAGAGTTTCTAAAAAAAATCTCACCAAAATATATGATACCCCCTATAAGACCCCATGACCACATGAGTGTCTGGTTTTTGATAAAATATTTTGGTTTTTGTTTTATGGGGTAGTTAATTTTTTTACTAACATTCATATTTGAATTTTGAATTTTTGAACCCCTAAAAAGATTTTTTTGGAATTTTAATTGGGTTTTATAGATTTTTTAGGGAACTTAGTAGAACTATGGAATATCTATCGGTAGATAAGGCATGCAGTCAAAGGGATACAATACCACCAGATAGTTGGTGGCCCTCTATGGGGAAGAGGCAATTTTTGGGCTCACCAGCTATCCAATGAGACCATCCCTTGATAAATTATTGGTTAGAGTTTAATTTTATTTAATAGGGTGAAAAAGGATCAATTACCCTCTCACCCCCTTTCTTCATATCCTAAAAATAGACAGTGTTATGACGATTTTCTAGTTGCATTTGAGCCCCCCTTCCCCTCTCATTGGAAATGGAGGATCTCTTTTGATCTTTTCATGTTTTTATTTTATTCAAATTAATTAGAATCCTAGTGGTGAGTCTAATAGTCCTATAACTTATTTTATTTATTTATTTTATTTTTGAGTTTTCACATTCCATTTATGTGTCTTATACCTTATTTTTAGGGCACTTGTCTATCTTACTTTTTTCTTCCAATTCAAGATGAGCTTGTGGCTGATAATCAATGAAGGGGTTGCTCCTAGGTCAATGTTTTTGGTCACTTAAATTTAACTCATAATATCCCTTGTTGTTTCAATCCATTAATATTATGGTAAGGATGACTTCATAATGATTTGGTCCAATTTAAATTAAATTTTTATGTTTTCTTTTACATTGTTAAATTTCTCATATAACATGTCTTAAACAGTTGAGAGTGGTGTTTTCAAGTGGAATGATTAGAGTGGGAAATAACTTTGAAGTGTATCAATTCTATTAAATTCCTAATCATGTTTAAATTGGTTTAAATAGGGATTTGGTTTGAATCAATGGTTGATAAATGGAATTTCACAACCATCAGTAATTCAAAGTTGTTTGAACATTAAATTTGACACAAGCCATATGTAACGATAAGTGTGATAATTAAAAGGGATGCTTATGTAGTGGAATCGTATTAATATAATGGTTTTTGTTACATAAATTTAAAAAATATAATTTAAGTGCTTTAATTACCCTTGATAAGGTGTAAATGAATTCATTCCTCAGGAAATAACAAATATATATGATATGAAAATTTGGATTAAATTATGTATTGGGTTATTATAATGGTAATTTGTATGGAAATCGATAAATTAAAGTGGTTTATCACATAGTTAAATTGATATAATCCTTATTTATTATATGTAGTGTTATTTTTATTTAATTAAATACTTGAAAAATTAGTAATTGGTTGGAATTAACAATTAAAGAGGGGAATATTGAGATGAGTGCTTGGATTACATATGACAGCTCTTACTTAGGAATTTTGGGATGGGTTTTTAAATTCCATATGATAATATATGTGTGGGAATATGGGGATGAGTTTTTTGAGACCATGAAAATTTGAGAAAATAATTGGAAACCCAGGAGGAGTTCCTAGACCCTGTATGAGAAATGATAATTTGGAATGTTCGATGAATTCCTAGATTCCATTATAATAGCATAAAAAGTGCCTAGATTTCCATGTGATTAATGGTATTTGGATAATTATAGTATGATCTCCAGGATTCCATGTGATGGTTGATGACTAGGGAATGATGATATGAGAGCTCAAATTCCATTAGAATTCCAAGATGAGTGCCTCGATTCTATGTAATGACTGATATTTGGGTAATGATGGGATAAGGCCTCAGAATATATATGATATTTCATGATAATATCAAAATTTATTATGGATTCTTATATTACATATGTTTACTTATAGAGGTGTGGTCATTGTGATGTGCTTAGAGACACCTCAGTACAGGTCAAAGTAGGTGTTTCTAATACTTTGGATAGGGCCACATGCTACAAGACTTTTCATTGCCCCACGTTCCAACTTTCCAAAGGAGGGAGAGTTTTGATCCCTTTCATCGGTGATGTATTCTATTTTATCTAATTGGTATGATGGGATTTTGGTTCTACCTTCTATGTATTCCTCATTAGAGCTCATTTCATAGTAAAGGAATCCCTAAAATATTTATGAAAATTTTGTGGAACTCATTCCTGGTACCATATTTATGTGGATTTCAGTCAATTGAATTTATTATGTCTTGATGGGGATATAACATTTGGTCAAGAGAGCAGTAATTTAGGGTATCTCTAGGCATGTATATACATTTGGAACATTGGTAACTTGTAAATATTACTCTTGGGAGGGCATCTTATATAAGGCATATTAACTGTGGAACCCAAGGAATCCTATGTTGATCACAAAGTAATTGATTCTAAGGGAATACGTATTCCAAGTCTTTTTCCCTCTTGTATCTCATGTTTATTTCATGGGTTATAAATCCTTTGTCAAGTCACTAATTCGGTGTCCTGTGAAGAAGGATCGGGATGTCCTGGTAAGATGGATTGGGGAATAGGTTTAATATATTATGGAGATGGGTTTTGTTAATCAGAACACCCCATTGAGGTGTATCAAGGTGGTATTTCCCTATGAGGAAATATTTCTCACTAGATTTTACTAATGGTCTAGGATTCCTCATAAATGTGGAACTAGATTTGTGGATTAGAACACCCCATGTAGGTATATCCAATATGTATGTCCCTAGTAGGGATGATGTCACACCCGCGTTTACCGATGGATCAAGATTCACCATAGAAAAATATATAGAGTTTTGGATAAAAAATCCCCAAGTATGAGGATCTAAGAGGTGTTTCCCAAGGAGGAAAGATTTCACACTTGAGTTTACCGATAGATTAGGATGCCCCATGGAGGAATATCTGGAGTTGTGGATCCGAACTCCCCATGGAGGTGGATCTGGGAGGGGTGTCCCTAGAAGGGAAGACATAAGTTTACCAATATTTGGATTCAACCTTATGGGGTATCTTACATACACTATTTAGAATATATGTATCAAAACCCACGTAGTTTGATATTGTAGTTGATGTCTTTATGAAGTAAATGATCCATGTTTCTTAATGTCATGTGTTAAGGACACACATTTCATGAAAGGAATTTCAATGAGGGATGGTGTGGGGATTAAACTTGTATTATTCTCATCATAGGTGAATCTATATTAAAGGAATGGTGTGGGGATTACATGTGGAAGCTGGTCAGTATGGGTGTCACATCCCATAGATGGGCGAGATAGTGTGAAGATTACACATGGAATCTTCAGAGTATCAGAGTCACATCCCACAAAGGGGGGGTGGCATCCCATGATGATATTACATGGTTAATCCTATGTTTATCACATGGGTTAGAAGGTGTGGGGTCAACCCATGTCAATCATACATGGGGAATCCTATGTAAATCGCATAGGGTAAGGCTACAGTTTTACATCATGTCGTGAGGGAATAGTCATGTAGTTTAATGTTATATAACTAGGTCATGGGACTAGGAAATTTTAAATCATGTAGCTTAGATGTGGAGGGACTCACTCCTCATTTCTAAGGATTAAAAGACCACTGATCATGCACCTCTAGGTGGGGTGTGGAATTTTTCACTACTATGGAGGAGTGGTTAGTCAGGAGGATGAAGTTAGGGGACTTATTCTTAGAAGCAATGGGTATTAGGGTACCTATGATTAGAAGAAATAGGTAGGGTAATGAATGCTCTATAGGCACGGTGAATGTAGATTAGAGGATGAAGAAGTTGTTGCACGTAACTGGGTTGGGTTTCATGAAAAAGTTTCATGAGTAGGGGACTCCAGCACAAGGTCAGTGGATATAGTCAAGAGGAATTATTGTGTGAAATAGTTGGAGTTTAACATAGATGAGGTTTGGGTGTAGAAAACTTCTATTTTCACATTCTTGAACATCCTTAAGTGGAATTGTGTGAGGATCACTCTACTATAGGCTAAGAAACTTTTGAGACCACGAGATGTTTTTCATGAAAATTTTCCATTTTTGAGGGTCCATGATCCCTAGTTTCGTATGCTATCATGGAATAATGGGATTTGTGCAAGGTAGAGTGTCACTACATCTTCTAGAGATCCTATTCAAAGGTGGGGGAGCTTCTATTTACATCCAAAATCCCTAAATGTGGGTGATAAACTTCTTGGGGAACATAACTTTATTTTCATTCTTCTTTTTCCTTTGTTGTTGGGGCTTGGGCATGTAACATTTCTAGACCGACGTCACATTTGGAGAACAAAATGATTGGGCATAGGGGTTTCACTCAAGGCTTTTTTCTTATGTGTATGGGCCTTATTTGTCCTAACATCTTTAAAAAAATATGGAACTATATATCACCTTGGGAATGAAATTATGTTGTGTGTGGAAGTACTTATTTCCACCCACTCACCAAATGTTTCAAGAAACCTCTTTATCAGCTTCGGAATGGTCCTTCAGGGTGTCTTGAATGTTCAAATCATTCAAAACTAGTCCTTTAAGGACCCAAATGAGATTTTTCTACCAAGAAATGCCCCCACCCTCAAAATCTGAGCTGAATAGGGATCAAAAAGTTGGGTTTGGAGGTAAACACCAAAGGGAGTGGCTCATTTCTATTTGTGTACACAAGTTTCACTCATGGTCATGAAAATGATAGTGAGTGTTGTGTGAAACCTGGTGGTCAGTGCCTATAAATAGGAGGGAGGTCCCCCTTGTATGGTACTATACATATCTCATGACAGGATCTTACTCTTGTGAACGAAACTCCCTCTTTGAATGACATCTCAATCCACATCCTTTTCTTTCACACAACATCCCTTTTGAACAACTTCTTCCACAACCAAATATTCATTTTTTGCACATCGTTAAGAATTTGTGAACAAACTGACACATTACATGGCTAGATCTTGAATTTTCATGTACTTTCCTTAGGACTCATATGCTTTTATTAAAGGTCCAATCGATCGAACACTACTAAAATAGAAGATACTCCTTCCACCGAGAGGGATGAAATGGAAGTAAACACAGATATATAGTGATAAGGGAGGGTTATCTCTAAAAAAATTCCATTTGGGGAATGTTTACCACAGATTAGAGGGACTATCTGCTGAGTGACCACCTCCCACTACACAATTTTGTGCTGATGGATGAAGTGGTCACCCCCAAAATCGAATTTAACACGTTGCACTCTTGTTTTACATGTCAAACTATCTCAACTATTATAAAAAAATCTTCCAAAGTCACCTTGATCGAGATCATGGGGACATCTTCGTCTATATGCTAAATTAGTGGATGAGGACAGTTAAGGGGGAGTAAATAAATGCTGAAAATTTCTGGATAATTATGACAACATTTCTGAGGGAATTGTGTAGGATAATAGAAAGGGCTAGCATAAATACTGGGATTTGTGGGATAGAGGAAATTCTATAGATTAATAGACCTAGGTGTAGAAGGTATGCTACACCTTCAGTGAGTATAGGGATAAGCTATGGTAAATCAGTTTTTTTAAGCAGTATAGACATCTAAATTCCACACATACTGCCAATAGTAGCTACTTGAAGAGCGCCTCATCCATTGGTCTCTAGACATTTACATTTTCCTTAATCACCATTGGGAAGTGAGAATCCGTTTGTGGGATGTTCACTACATTGGTGTAATTCCACCTAATAGGTTCTTGTATGATGAATATCTTCTAATGCTAAAGGTTTGGTTGGACAGAAAGAAAAATCCTCTCCCAACATTGAACCTTCTATAGAAATTGAAGGTAAATATGGGTTTTCTCTCTCCATCCACAATTATATTTCATTAAATACATGGATAGGTATGTTTCTAATGAATAACCCAGTTGTGAGGATGTCGGTGTGGAAAACGAAATTCATGGTCGCACCACAAAGAAGGAGGCCAGGCTCCTACTAGATAATTTTGGAGGAGGGGTAGCATGGTCAATGGGGATACTGTATGGTGGATGATTGGAATCCATTAGTTTGATATACTTTATTCCTCATTAAATTACTCATTGGATAGATTCTCTTGATTAGAGACACATTCATGGGCTTGCGTATGGGGGCACTGGTGATGGTGGTGATTATGGTGGCTGAAAAAAAGGTAAACCAAGTTGTATAGATGATTTCCAAGATCTACAACTAGCTATGAAATTTGGAAAGGGGATACATTACCAAGAAGATATGTGGCTTGTTTAAGTTCCTTCATGGTGAGAACGTGGCACATTTTAAGGGCTATAAGTTTCTAGATGCCATCATCCCACTGAATTACAGCATATGGCCTTCTCTACTCAACATATTTGGGGTTTCAAAAGTAGTGCTCAATAATACTGAGGTTGCAGTTAGCATAAGAAATTATGAAACATTAAACATCCACCCATTTTCATCCCCATTTAGTGTGATGGTGGATAACCTTTAAGAGAAATTGGAGTAGAGGGAGGACCTAAGATCCTTCCTGGGTGGAGTTCTGGTGGATATAATTGACGGAAGCACCTACTCTAATCCATTCATTCCATCCCAGTTCAACATGCACTTTAGTTGTGTCTAGAATCCAACTAGGATATTATAAATAGTTGGTCTATGAAGATTAGAATCCTTGTATCCTTTTTCAATTATGGTGGATGTTTTTTGTTTTAGTCTTAGGAGAGATGATCATGCTACCACCAACCAACATCAATGTTGGAATTTCTCAAGATTATGCCAACAACTGGGTGGAAGTATACCCAGGTGAATTCTTGAGGGAACACATCAGGGTGATCATTCCCATGAGTGAAGAATCATATTATCAAGGTGGTAGGTGGAATTATCTCTAAGGGTAGATCTAGGAATCAGTGGATGATCTAGTTAGATCTATAGTGGGGGAGGTGCAAGAAGGTGTTTCACCCCTTCCTCCTTGGAGGGGAGGTCCTTCCCTAGGAGTAGTATTGGTTTCTTGAAGGGTGATATCATTTTGAATGCTGTAGAGCCAAGGAGGCTCTAGGAAGGAAGCTATGATACCTACTAGAGCCAACAGGTGACGCTGCATTCACCACACTTTGGGAATCTTGGGGAATTTTGAGGATAAATATGAAGATGGAACATCTGTGGAGTATGCTAAATTAGGATGGGATCGAGCTTCCATAGGTGGAGAAATATAAGATCATAGGCAGAGAGTCTTACAATAATAGATTCAAATACATGGAGGTCATGGACTCTTTCTTGGTCCATCGAGAGGAGCCTAATCTTCCCCCAGTCTAGTGCGAGTGATATTTAGTGGAGAGATATAATGTGACGATATTCCACCTCTCTATGATTAAAATTAGAAGAAATTAACCAATGATGGTATGCAGGGCTCCAGTGATGTGGAATCCTAGGGGGAATTCATTGATCATGTGAGTCTCTGTGAGAGTGGATAATTCACTCCTACAAAAGACCTTGACCTAGTCAACATCTTCAATGTAAGCCTACTATATTTTGTCTTTTATCCTATATTCCACTTTTTTATTTAGAAGCAATAACTAAAATCTTTCATATGCAGGAGAAAGATAAAAACATAGAAGAGGTTCCTATTATATGGGATTAAGTTACTCCACCAATTTCTAGAGAGAACAGTCAAGAACATGTGCATATGGTCACCGAAACTATTGGGTACATCGAGGATTTTTAAGTGGTAGTTTTGAGGCCTCCATTACTATGAGTTATCTATGGGGGTCAATGATTTGGAATCCAAATGTTGAAACATACTATCGGTGAAGTAGTATTCTCTAAGAGTCTCATTATTGAGAACTCCCTACCTCAAGGTAAGGCTGAATCTTAATACAACTAGTCCTTTTTCAGAATTTTAATGGAGTTTTTTCATAAATGTGTTTTCTTATTATCATACATCTCCTGATAAACCAATGTTAGAGAGAAGTTCCATCCATTGAAGTTTCGACTAAAATTGATGGTTCTCTTGTTAGGGAACTCTCTACCGAGATTCATGGTATAATTATTCAAATTCTCGGCCTCTATAAGTCTTTTTCTCTCATATGAGTCATGTTTTCCCAAATTTTCATTACTGATAAAATTTACTAGCATTATCTTATTTAAATAATTGATAAAAAGGGAACTCACCTAGCATGTTTTTGTGTATTGAGTATCTAGGGGCCCTTCCCTGATGTTTGTTCCGAACCTTTCAGATCCAATTACTTTAGCTAACCCAATATTGATCACGAGGGTAACAATATGATGTGGTCATGGGTAACACCACTAGAGGGGTTGATATTGAGGCTGGTAGAGGTGGTGAGACTGATGAAGCTTTGGATTAATATTATTATCCCATTAACATGAAACATGACTCACATGAGAGGATCTAATAGGAGGATCCTACTACTGTCATCCTTGTGGATTTACATGAAAATGAGCCTTCACCATTTGATGAGATAGAAGACAATATTTATAATTATTATAAGGAGAACCACATTATCAAGTACATGTCATGGAGGAAATAATATGTCTCGTCACCTAGACTCCAGAACCATTCTTTGTGAGTCTAATGATGTATCTTCACCACTAGTTATATAGAATGGGAACTGGAGGGCTGGATGGCCATTCTCTCTATGTGCTGGCCTGATACTAACTCGCTAAGCATGTGTGTATAGAAAGCCATTATATGGGTGTCTCATAGAATTTTGAAAAATATGAAAACATCCATATGCTTTAAGAGGCCAACTAAGAAATTCAACATCTATAGGAGTAGTATAATGAGAAATATTCTTTCCTCAATTCTCAATATAAGGTTATTAGTCAATTTATTTCTTAACTAGAGGTGGTTGGGTATCAATCAAGCTAAGAGATGTCTCAGATAGCTGAGTTCTGAGTTGATTGGAACCTGGTGAAGATTGAGGATAATTAGCTTTATAATGTTGATAAGGAGGAGTATGTAGATCTCAAGAGGTGGATGTAGGTCCTTGAAGCCACATAGTAGAGGCTGAGACGACTAGAGAATTAACTTGTTGAAGCAGATCCGTAGGGGCATTTTTTCCGAGACTTAAGATAGGATCTAGTGTGTGGATGACCCTCCCCAAATTCCAAAGTCCATTTGTTTTAAAAATATTTCATGAGTGATAATATTCCTTTAATCATATTTAATTATCACACTTTAATCACACTCTCAAGACAATGAATGACCAATCCCTAAGCTCACATGCGTCATTCTTTGTGTGAGAGAAAAGGGATGAACATATGATTTCTTATTTATAAGAGAGTGTTATATGATAATTGAAAACTCAAGGTATACATTTATTTATTAGCCACTACTAGTGTTCTAGCCAAGTGGGGTTGTGGGTGTAGAATGGGGATCTTTGAACAGCCGATTTTCTTTTCCAATATACGCTAATGCATGAATAGTGTAGTGTTGGGAGCTATGGATTCTACTCAAACAAATGGGAATAGAGAGGGTGAATCATGACATCCAAAATATGAAACACAAGGGGATTGGTGTGATGATATAGGATAAATATTTCCCATGTTCAAAAAATAGTATTTTTATAATTTATCTGGGAATGGGGGCAAACAAATGAGGGCCGAACACTGACCATGTTCAAAACAAGGCACCTATCTTAGTGTTTTTTCTAAATACTTCTGGGGTGTATGCCTAGGATGGCAGGAGAACCAATTTTTGTAGGAACAATTTCCATTAAAGGTATTTTTGTATGTATGAGAGGATGAGGATCCAAATAAATGGGCATGAATAGTAAATAGATTGAGTGATGGAATGTTTGGATGGATTGAAAACCTCTTAGAATCATGAAACTGTGACTTGGAGAAAATTGGGTAGGTGTATCAATTTGAATATAGGTCATAATCATCATCTTGGGGGAGAATCGTCTCAAGTGTTTATAAATGGTTTAAGTACATGAACTATGTGGTAAGTGACTAAAAATCCACGAAAAAGGCTTATTAGTAAAGGTCCTAAGATGCCTCACATATTTATGTCATGAATTGGGGATGATAGACATGTAGTTTAACATCGTACGATGAGGACATTGGATTTTTAGTTTAACATCATACAATAAGGATGGGGTATCTAATACATTAATTTTATATGATAGGGATGTAGTGTGTGGATCTTGTTCACTAATCCACCCATCATTTCTTCCTCATGTCAGGTTAAGAGGGAATCCCTTGTTCTTTTCAAGGTGTAGGGTTGTAGTTTAACATCATGTGAAAGGATTTATAGTGAACCAACATGAATTATACCTGCCTAAAAAAGTGGAGGAGGGTGTAGGAGGGTAAAATGATGGAGGTAGTATATGTAGAGACCAATGAGGAAAGGGAAGCTTAGGACACCCCACACAAAAAAAGAGGATTTGGGGTGAGCCACACATAGTTAATGTTTGTGATGCTTATACCACAAGGATGTCTCATAGGGGATATGTGTGGCATAGGTTAAAGGTAACCCACAAGATTGGAGGGGCCTATAAGTCCACCTAGTACATGGGATATCCTGAAGAAATTTTATATTCACACATTTTAAGGTCATAATGCTTGGACTGTGACTCTTAGTTAATGTTCATAGAGCTGTCACCAGAGGTATTTGTTCTAAAATTGATATGTGTAGTGTGTAAGAGTGAAAAACTGATGTAAATTGAGGGACAAGGAGTCCCAACACCACATATTACATTCCTTAAACTGCATACACAAAGTTTAGAGTCGTGATGCTTGGACTTAAACTCCAAGTTTAAGGTCATAGAGTTTGGAACATAGTGAACCCTAAAGTGTTTGGAATTGAACAAAATATTAATAACTCAAAGTGAAAGGATGTCCAAGGGAGGCCATGTTCCATTCAAGGCTTATGTGGAACATTTTAAATAGTTTTTTTCCTGGTTCTTGGACTTGGGATTTTAAATTATTCTTGTACATCTTGGACCATGGAATTTTATTTTAAGTTTGTGAAGCTTCGACCAATGGTTATGTGCCTTTAAGGAACATGTGAGACATTAATTTAGGATAACCCAATGAAAATAGTGGGGATGAGGAGTCCACTTGATGTATTTAAAAACAAATATGATAAAACTTGTATACGGTTTAAGGTCATGATGTTTGGACCATGGATTTCAGTTTAAGGTCATAAATCTTGGACCTAGAGTGGATTATTTGTAAAGATATGTGTAGAAAAAAAGAGTGGAAACCCAATTTTAATTGAGGCCCAAAGACTCCCAACTCCATGTAATATATTCTTAGGGTGACTCGCACACAATTTAAAGTCATGATGCTTTAACTTGGACTCCTAGTATAAGTTCATAGAGTTTAGACCATGGATTTTAGTTTAAGATCATGAATATTGAACCAATGGGTGGATAGGTTTCCCAAAGAGGTTTTCATGACATGAAAAGGTGATAAATTGATGTGAAACGAGGGTTAAAGGGAAATTCTATCACAAGAATCTTGAAAAACCATACCCTGGGTCGACATCATGACAAGGTGGAAGAAGATACTCTACCGTGAGTCAACGAAGGGGGATGGACCTAAGATGAAATATATAGGCATCACAACGTATCCCATAATAATGGGAATCAATCCATACATAGTTCTAGAATAATACATAGTAGGAGACCGAAGCCAGAAAGGGGATACCCTCTCAAATGAGGATATTGAATCTTCCCATACTTGGATATGAAGAATCCTAAATCTATAGAGGGTGTGGAAATTGAGTAACATTGTGTGATGAGGAAATTTTTTAATCTCATATTTTTTATATGAGGCATCTTAGTTTGATATAGGGAAAAATCATCCCCCATGAATAGGAATCCTGAATTTACATTGGGTAAGACTATAGTTTAACATTGTGTGATGAGGGTGCTGATGGAGCATGCACATTGAGCTTCTCATCCTTTCTTTATTTATATTAGGCTATCAAGTAATTTTGGACCTCATAATGGGATTATGTAAAATAATGGGGTTTATATATAAAAGGATGCTTGAGAGACATTTTGGGGTGATATCACCATAAGAAATGGAGGGTTTTGTGGTGAATCTGCAACTGGGCTTGAAGACATAAAAATAGCCATCACTACATATCCCATAAGAATGATAATTAAGACACACATAGTTCAAGAACTAGATGGAGGCATGGGTTTTTTTGAACACTAGGGATGTATAAAACCACAAGAAATAGGGGTTAAATCACATAGTTTAGGGTCGTAGTGTTTAGACCAACTGAAAATAGTTTAAGGTTATAATGATTTGACAATGAGTAGGGGGATTTGAAAATTTTTGTCGGTTGAAAGGGAGTTAAAACCCAGAATGAATGGAGAAAAAATAGGACTTACCACATAAAGTTGTCCTAAAGTCAGTTGCAAATAGTTTAAGGTCAAGTGGCCTTGACCATCATCAAATAGTTTAGAGTCTGGATACTCAGACTAGGGGAATGTTTGTTTTAATAGAAGTTGCATGTAATTAAAGAGTTAGAGCCCAATGGGAATGGATGGTATAGGCCCATGTGCCACACCAATACCAATAAATAAATGGTACATAGTTTAGATTCATAATTCTTAGACTATGGAAAAGATTATAGGGAAAATATTTTAAAGACATAAATCTTGGACTGGGGGAATGATGGTTTAAAGGGTATATGTGTACCATGGAAGAGAAAAACCCTAATATGAATGGAGATAAGGAGTATTTCATACGACATACACACCAGTGAGGTGAACTGAACCTATTTTAAGGTCATGATACCAGGACTATGAATGGGGGTAAAGGGGTCGAAGGGTTGGTAAATTTGTGCATGGTTGTAGAAAAAATTCAGGGTGTCATTGTGTATCCCATGAGGATGGAAATCAGGCCAAAAAAATTGGTAGAATACCAACATTAGTTGGGTGAATCCTTTCTAGGGATGTAATTGAGCCATCCCATGTTTTTCATGGGGAATCCCATGTTCATAGAAAGGGATAAGGCTAGATTTTAATGTTTTGTGTAGAGGAAATATGCATTTATTCATCTCATATCACATAAGGACTTTATATTTCAAATGGGGTAGGAAATTTTAGATCATTCCATACTTATCGCATGTGGAATCTCATTTTTATGAGGTAAAATCATCTCTCATTAAGATCCATCTCAGTTTTACACTGGTTAAAATCACATTTAAACTTCACGCACTAAGGATGATGGGATTTTCATTTTAAAGTGATACAACTAGGACTATAGGGGTTACAAATTGATTAAGGTCATAATGATTGGAATGATCACAAGTAGTTTAAGGTTATGTTACATGGACCATGACTCTTAGTTTATGTTCATAGAGTTTGAACCAAAGGGATCTTAGTTTAATGTCATAGAGTTTAGACCATTTGGTTGAGTATCCCAAAATGATAGGTGTAGTGGGGTGGAGTTAAAAACTAGACATGAATTTGGGGCCAAATAATCCAAATCACATAGAACACATTATTGGGGGGTCCACACACTGTTTAATGTCATGATTTTTAGACTTAGACTCCTTATTTGATGTACTACTTGAGAAACATGGTGTTGGTGATATGTGTGATAAAATTTCTATCCATGACGATCAAAGAGTTTTCTCCATTGGAAAATGCCTTATGAATGATGTACGGTCCTTCCCACTTGGGATCTATATTTTTTGGATTTTTTCTATGTATCATCAACATTTTGAGAGCCAGCACCAGGTCCCCATGGAAGAAGGAGTTGAGGAGTAACTTATTGTTGAATGATATTTCTATCTAGTCTCAGTGCCTCTATAGATTGTGCATTACCTAGAGTCTATTCCCTTTGAGGGATTCCAGCTCAGCTAGATGAACTTATTCCATTTTTTCTTTAATATTATTGTTTTATATAACAATTTAGAGTGATGAAAATAAAACTATGATGGAAAAAATGGACCTATTCTATATACTGAAGAAAATGGGGTCACCTGGGTGGAATTCTAAGTCATCATCTGATAGGTCGAAAGGGCATTAAGGAGATTTTATAGAAAACTTTTCTTACTCTAGCCTACCATATTCTACATAATTATAAAGAGGGTCTTGTTTAATACCTTAATATATTCATTTTCCTACACATGGTAGATATAAGTATGGTTAGACTATATGTTATACACGGTGTACAATTTCTTCAGTACGAAAGCCAAAATGTTGGGGCCATTTTCAGTGATAATTTTTTGATGGACTCAAAATCGATGGATGATTTGGGAGATCACAAAATTGATCACATAATAGGATTTGAATTCCTTGAGGGGAACCACTTCTTCCCACATCGAGAAGAAGTCTGTTGTGGTTAGAATGAACATGCACTAGAGATCTATCATTGGTTGATGTGGAACAATAATTTTGAGTCCCCATACTGAAAAAGGCCAAGAATAATTCCTAGTGTCGAGGAGCTTAGGAAACCGATGCAAAAATTTGGAATGGATCAAACATGTGTGAAACCTCTTGGTAAACTCAATACAATCATGAACCATGGTGGGAAAATTATCCCATCCTTTGAATATGTTGGGAGAGCTTCAGTCCCTCCTAGTGGGTGCCATAGGACCTCGTATAGACTTCCTTCATAGCATGAAGGATCTTGTCTCCTTGGATGCAACAGAGGAAAATTCCATCAAACCCTTGTCTTTAGAGATTCTTCTCCAGGTCATTCTAGCTCAAGTGTGTGAACTACACTACACATAGATGGATTAACTCACCCTCATCTCAGTTTGGTGGTATAATTCTATTCTAGAGATACTCTACTAAGGGAGTTATCCAATTAGGCATTTCCTCTACTATGTAGGGACCTGAGGGTCCTAACTCCGAAGAATTTTTATCAAGTTAGTTTACCTATTTAATAACATATTCATCAAATAAGGTGTGGAAAATTAAACTCTGATAAGCCACATGAATTTTCAGGTCATACTGGTTGGGTTTTGTAAGAGATGTGCCTATTCTTGCCAATGCATCGTCTCAACCATTCTATAACTTGGGAACATGAGTCACCTCTGGCTAGGAAGTGAACTGGGCCATTAACTGATGAGTGAACACAAAAATGGAAACAATATCTTTATCTTTACTGATATATCATCCATTTTTCTATTTGAGTACTAATTCAAAGTATCCTTTCACATACAAGCAGGGGACATCAATCTTGAGGGCCAACTCAAGAGTAGTTAGGGGATCCTAATACTATGCCATGTTGTTGGTGCATCCTTCTGAAAACAATTGTGATTATTGTAGTATGTCCTATGTGGGAGTGATGAAGATAATCCTTAGGCCCACTCTATTAATATTTGGATTTTTTAGCCATCTACCAGTCAGGCTATGGGAGGCAGCATCAAAATGAACCTCCTAACATGGCATGACCTGATCAACTGGGAGGATATCCTCGTCTAGGAAATAAATATTGATAGAGCTAATTTTTAAACTATTTTCCATGTCTATTTAAATTATTTAAACCCCACTAATTTATCAATTTGAGCTTATTTTTTATAATTTTAGATTTAGAGTGTGTTTTGGGATAAAAAGTTTAAATTGCGTAATTCTGGATTTTTAACATATTTTTATCATAGGGGTATTATGGTCATTTATCGTATAATATATTTACAAATTTTGTGAATATATTTTTTTCGAATACATTTTATATTTTCTTCAACTTGGTCTTTAGTATGATGGTTTGATTCGATCATCTAGAGGCCTAAAAATCAATTAAGTAGAAGATTTGTTTTAGGCAGACAACGTAGACCCCACCTTCATAACAGTATCACAATTTGGTCTAAAATATTTATATTGAGGTTCTTACACCTGTAATGGATCAAGGATATATAATGTAATTTCTTCATCAAATTACATAGAGTTTTGAATACATTAAGGTGGCCAACGAATGTCATATTTTTGAAAGAAGCTTCCTGGAACCTGCATTCATAAAAAGTAACCATGAATGAAAAATTAATAACTCATACATCGGGAAGAAAATTAATCTGAGAATTGGAAGGTGAATGGAGAAAACATTATTGAACGACATTTATTAAGTGGAACACATGTGAATCATAAAATTAATGGGTTAACAACATGACAAATTTTGGAGAATGAAATATGACTATAAAAAGAGAGGAGCTCCTACCTCTCAAATCATTGCATTCATCACCACACCATCCATCACAAATGGAGTTGTCTTGAGAGAGAAAAGGGAAGGTTTATATTGAGATACTTAATAATATTTCATTCATTGAGGATTAAATAGAGATTATTAAGTTTTATGAAGTGATTCACGGCTAAGCGGCAAGTAGTTGCGGACGACGACACCCGACGGACACTCTCTTACGAGTTTCGATCTTAATGTGTAATCTCTTTTTGAATTTCCCTTGAACGTATATTTTTTACTGAATTTGGTTGTTTTATTTCTTAAATGCATTTAAAAATACTTTTTTTATCTTCCTTCTGTCTATAAATTAAATCAATTGATTTCTCTATTTAAAATTCTTTGTTGAGGTCTTGCTATTGAGCATAGCAAGTTCAATTAGGTTCAATTACATGGAGGTATTTAAGTAATTAAGTAACTTATATAGGTGAGAAAACAATCATATTGAAGTCTTAATATGATGTCTATTCAAATTTTAGTGTACATCTAGGGGTCCTGGGGGCTACATTTAAAAATTTAAATTAAGGGATATTTTTATATATAAGGAAGAGGGGAGTGTCCACAAGGGTGAAGTTTTTCCGAGACTACAGTTTTAAATCTGATTTTTAAACCCATTTTATTATCTAAATTTTCTTACTTGTTCTTAAATTTTCTTTCACATTGGTATTTAATTCAAATTCTATTTTCAAACTATTAATAAAATCCCCATTGTCATATCTGCAAAAAATAACAAAAGTGATATTTTTGCAATTCAATTTGCAACCTTATCGAGAGACAACCCTATGGTAACCATTGTGCTACATTATGAGGGGAAAATATTGATTATGGATTTTGTTACAAAAAACAATCACATCAACTAGCACCATTTCTATGGAGGTTTCTAGAATTTATTTTACTTTTTTATATATTTTTTATTGCATGACCCAAACTGCTAACCCGAACTTGTTAACTTTGTATCATTAAATTGATAGAACTTTTCACACTAGTGTTAAAGCTACTAATCCCCAAGTTTCAAGTTGTAAATATTCCACTAACACACATAGGAGGGAAATAGTCAAAACTAATATTCAAATGGATGACAATATAACTTTGAAAGAACTTTCTTTGTCCTATAAAAAAATCAAGAGAATCTGTTAGAATACCCTGATGCCCCTGCTAGATTTACAATAAATTCTGGTTTCATCCCCCAAATTCCCAAATTCATTAGGTTTCCTAGTGAAGACCCACACAAACACCTCCTTCAATTCATTTACCTATGTATCAACATGAAACCTTATGGATTTGATGCCAATCAAATGAATATGAGGTCATTTACTTTTTCTCTTGAAGGAGTTTCAAATCAATGGTTTTTATTGTCTAACTAAAACTTGATTATAAATTTGAATGAATTAAGAAAAATATTTTCCTTGAAAATTTTCCCCCTATGTCAAGAAATACCTCCATTCAAAAACATATTTTTCAAATTAGGCAGACTCAATGAGAACCACTGCACAAATACTAGGAACAGTTCAGATACCTCTATTTTAGCTTCCCCCGTCATCAAATTAGATACCAACTTATCATTAAATAATTTTATGAAGTATTGTGTCTCACTAAGAGAAGTATCATTGATTCTACTATAGGAGGAGCTTTATTTGATAAGACACCAGCTATTTCCAGGACCTTGATTGCAAAAATGGCCCAAAATGCTCACCAATTTGGGAAAAGAGGGCTTCTCTATGTCAAAGAAGCACAAGAATTCCCAAGTGATAGTCCAGAAAACAATACCACTACAAGTCAACTATCTGATCTTACCACCATGTTGAGGTCAATGATGTTATCCAACAACCCACCGACCCAAACAAAACCTGAAGAAACAGTCCAAATTCAAGTCCACTATGGAATTTTCTCTTTGAAGGAAAATTTTAGCGATCAATGCCCCCAATTGAAAGAGCCCTCGGAGGGATGCAATGCATTTTTTTCTGGAAAAAAAATTCAACAAAATCCATTTCAAAACAACCAAAATTTCAATCAATGTGGGAACAACAAGTCAAGTGAAAGATCTGAATAGCCCAAATAACCAATAAGCTTCATTCAAGGATAGTCAAGCAATTACCAACCTAGGTGTTTCAATGAGCAATCCAATGCTTATTCTGGATGAAACTTCCAGGCTGACCCTCCCACTCATAATTCTGAGTGTAAACTTGAAGAGTTTATGAGAGAACAAAAGGAAGTCTCAAAACAACAATAGAACAAAATTAATACCTTAATTAGTCTGGTGGGCCAACTCACCTCTGGTCTCATTGGTATAACAAGTCAAATTATTGGTGGTCTTCCCTCACAACCTTAATTGAATCTTATGGATAATAGAAGTGATAATTTTAGTGGAATTGAACTTAGGAGTGGTAAAAAATTGAATAACCCTCAAACTGAGAACATCATGCCTACTGCTGAAACTGTTAAAGAGAATCCCAACACTAAGGAAAATGTTGAATAATCTAATGTTGATAGAAACACGAAGTCAAGAGAAGAAATATTCCTTGAATGAAGAATGAATTATTGGATGAGGATGGATAGTCCTTAAGTTTACCCAAACCATGATTAGATTACCCCAGAAACAATCAAACCTCCATTGCCTTATCCAAGGTGTGAACCATCACCAAATTCAAGTAATGAAAAAGAGTTGGATAAAAAGTTTTTGGAAACATTCAAAAAATTACAAGTCATCATACCTTTACTGGATGATATGAAAAAAATTCCAAGGTATGATAAGTTTTTATAAGAAATGTGTATTTATAAGAGGAAATTCAAAGGAGGATAAAAAGTCGACTAAGGGAGGAATGTTTCATCCAAAATTCAACATGATTTACCTGTCAAGTGTAAAGACCCAGGAACACTTACCATTCCTTGTACCATTGGGAAATGTGAATTCAAAGATGTAATAATTGATCTAGGTGCATCCATAAATGTCATGCCACATTTTTTATACTCATCTCTTCAGGATGGAGACTTTAAACCCTCTAGATTTATCATTCAACTTTAAAACTGAAGTACCACCAAACATGCTAGTGTTATAGAGGATGTTCTTGTCCAGGTGTGAGAAATGATATTTCCTACTAACTTTTATGTTTTGGATATGATAGATGATAGGTTCAACACACATGATCTCCTCATCCTTGGGAGACCATTTTTTAAAATGTAAAAATATATCATCAATGTTCATAAAGGAACAATTTCACTTGGATTTGGAGGAGATATTGTTCATTTAAATATTTTTCATTAAATAAAACACCTAGTTTAGGATCATTCATCCCCCCAAGTGAACATGATCGATTGGTTTTCTTCTGGCATGCTTCCTGATTGTTTTTGTGATGAAATACCAACTAATGAGGTAAAAGAAGAAAATTTGTCTGATACTAAATCAGATCTACAAGATGATAAAATTTAAGACTATGAAGAGTCTTAGGATATTGATACTAAATATCTGATCATTGATGAAGATTAATTTCTAGAAACCACTAAACTTGTTAGTGGTGTCCCTGAAGAGTTTTCCAATTTTTCACATGAAACAAGTCTTGATATCATGAAAGGAGATCACCATGATGAACATGGATCTTCCATAAAAAATCTAACATCTGAGCAGTTCCTTATAATAAATGAAACCACCCCACCTTAGATAGAATTGAAACCCCTTATGAATAATGTCAAGTGTGACTTCTTATGTCATAATGAACAATTCCCTATAATCATCTCAAAATATTTGTCAAAAGTCCAATAGAACCAATTGTTGGAAGTCCTCAAGTCCCAAAAGTAATCCATAAGATGAACTCTCTATAATCTAACATGAATTAGTCCCTTAGTTTGAATTCATAGAATATTACTACAGGAGACAAGAAAAAATGCATATGAAACCTCCATATTGTACAAATAGAGAATAAAATCCTTTCATGATGGGATGATTCTCAACAAAAAACATCAAGGAGGGATACAAAGTTATTTTGTTTGATGCCATACTGAAGTTGTTCCCAGGTAAAATTCATTCCAAATAATTTAGACCATTTCATATTACCCATTTTTTCCCATTTGGTGTAATATAGATAAAATAAGCAGACAAAGGGACCCCATTCACAGTCAATGGGAATAGGCTAATGCTGTTTAGAGAGAATTTTTAAGATCTTCCATGAGAGGAGATTCAACATCATGATGCAGAATACAATTAATGTCAGGTTGTGTCTTTCCTTCTCATTTATTTTTTTATGTATTTAATTTACTAAATTTCATTCTCAAATAATTTTTCTACACAATGAGGACATGGTATATAATAAGTGTGGGGGTGAGGCACAATGTTGGCTATATTAGGATTTTGTATGCTTTACTTTGAAATTTTTTGTTCTAATTTTTCTTTCTATTTTTTGGTGTTTTTATGTTCAAATTTAGTTTAAAAAATTGTGTGTGTGTGTTTTTTAAAATTCCATAATTTTTTTGAAACTTCTATCAAGGAGTGAACCAGTTTATTTTCTGAAATTAAATATAAATAAATGTTGAAAATGATATTATTTCGAGTTTGGAAATTCAGAAAATTATTGAAAAGTCTTATTCCTTTAAAAATACCATTCCAAACATCACTATAATTGAAAACCCATTCATGTAAGGACTTTTAACCATTTTAAAATCTTTTTCACATTCACCTCTTTCTTGAGAGAACCAATTTGTGCTTTTTTGAATTAGAACTTCATTTATTTTTTTCAAAACTTGAGGGATGGAATACTTTTGATTAAAATTATTGAGGAATTTGTTTGGATATTGTAACCCCCATTTTCATTGTTATCCTCTTTATTTCAGCGAACCATGAACATTTTATCTTTCTTGAGCCCTTAGTAGATATGTATAGCCTATTATGTTAGCCATATTGCATGCCAAATTTCCCTTTCCAACTTTCTCTGCATGTATAAATGCATAACCTTTTTCTACTTAAGTGTGGTGGTGAAGATGAATTGTGATGTGCTACATCATTTTTTTTTCTTTTATTGAAGATTCAAACATTGATTCAGAGGAGAATATAGATGAGACCATACTTTATTGAAAATTAGAACCATGCATTTCAGCTTCAAAAAGAGCCAAACCCACCTTTTTCAACCTCATATTTTTTCAAATTTGAATCCTACCAACCTTAAGCCACAGAAAACACCTTTTAATTTCCTCATGGTAATAACATGTTATTGGATCACTTTGGGTGGATATGTAGAAATTTATCATGACTATGGTATTTTTTTCTTGAATTGGATGAGAAAATCCTTGTTGAAAATTTATATTGTGTCCTGAGAGAAACTAAAAGTGAGGTAAGTGTGTTGTGTGTATGGGAAGAGAAAAGAATTGTAAATGGATTTAATGCTCTTAATTGATAATTTGAAATATTTTCTTTTATTGATGCATGATATCTTTTTGATTTTCTGTGATAAATTGGTAAACTCCATTGGTATGTGTTTTGAATTTTCCTTGATTCATTGATCACCTGTCCATGAGTCCAAGTGACATGTGTGGGGGAATTGATAGAGATAATATGTACACTATTTTTCATTTATATTTAAATGATTTAAACCCCAAAAATTTATAAATTCTATCTTATTTGTAAAAATTTTGGATTTAGAGTGTGTTTTGGGATAAAACGTTTTAATTTCATAATTCCAGATTTTTAACAGATTTTTATCATATGGGTATTATGGTAATTTATCATAATATATATTTACAAATTTTTTGATTAAATTTTTTTGGAATCCTTATTTTATTTCTTTAAACATTTTCTTTTGGACCAGGGGATGATTCGAGCATCTATCAACCTAAAAAACAATGAAGTGGAAGATTTTTCCGGGCAGACAGCATGGACCCCAACTCTGTAATAGAAGCACAATTCAGTATACACAACTTAGATTATAATGATTTCACTTGGAATGAATCAAGGATACATATTATAGTTTCTCCAATAGATTTCATGTATTTTTGAATCCTTTAAGGTGGACATTGAATGCCATATTTGTGAAGGAAGCTTCCGGGAACCTATGTCTAGAAAAAAGAAACCGCCAATGGAAAATTCATAACTCATATATAAGATGGAAAATTAATCTTAGATTTGGAGGGTGATCATCCAAAACATTCATGAACATCATTTAAGAAGAGGTTCATGTGTAAATATTCCAATTATTGGGTCAAGAATGTGACAACCTTTGGAGTGTGAAATCTACCTATAAAATGAGAATAGCTCCTACCTCTCAAATCATTTAATTCGTCCCCACACCATCCATCACAAAGGGAGTTATCTTGAGATAGAAAACTGGAAGGTGGAGATTGAGATACATAAGAATATTACATTCTTTGAAGATTCAATAGATATGATGAAGTCCTCTCAATTGATGCATGACTAAGCGGCAAGTGGTTGCGGATGACGACACCTGACTTACACTATCTTCTGAGTTTCGATCTTAATGTGTAATCTATTTTGGAATTTCTCTTGAACCTATATTTCTGAATTAATATGATTTTTTTATTTCTTAAAAATATTTTGAACAAACTTTTTTTGACCGTTTTTCTATCTATAAAGTAATTAAATTGATTTATCTATTTAAAATTATTCAGTAAGGTTTTCCATTTAGCATACCGAATTTAATTAGGTTCAATTACTTGGAGGTATTTAAGTAATTGAGTCACTTATATAGGTGGTAAAACAATCATATTGATGTCTTAATATTATATATATTCAAATTTGAGTGTACACCTTGGGGTCCTTGGGGGTACATTTAAGAATTTAATTTAAGGGACATTTTTATATACAAGGAAGAGGGGAGTGTCCAGGAGGGTGAAGATTGTCCGCAACTACTATTTTAAATCTGATTTTTAGAACCCATTTTCTTATATTAATTTTCTTTATTATTCTTAAATTTTCTCTTACTTTAGTATTTAATTCTAATTATATTTTTAAACTGTAAATCAAATCCCCATTTTCATTTCTGCAAAAAATAACAAAAGTGATAGTTTTGAAACTCGATCTGCAACCTTCTCGAGAGACAACCCTATGGTCACTACTACGCTACATTATATAGGGAAAATATTTATTTAGGTTTTTGAAACACAAAAAATATCACACCAAATATACAGGGGCAGTTTTTCAAGGGATGGATGGGAAGATAAGAAATATGCTAGTGCCTGGTCTTTGACAGCCCTCTTTTGAATGAAACTTATGTCAAACTACTATAGGATCACAATCCAATATATTGATCATCCCATCAGCATGGGAAAATTTATTATATATTTCAGAAGTTCCACTTGGGACACCAGTTGTATCTGTTGATGATACATATAATGCCGCAAATTTTTTCACTATGAAAACCATTGTGATGTTTCTATTCTCAATGGGGAAGTATCCAGTCTCTGTTTTTAAGAGAATGAAACTGAGATTATATAAACTATTATCTCTATCCTCATTGTATTTTTTGGGTGAGAATGGTGTTGAGGGACTATTTCAGGGTGGTCAAATAGAGGAAAAAGGATTCCCTAAGATAGGATTCCTCAAAACTAGATATTGTAGCTGGTGTTGCTTTCTATCCTTGAATACCGTCTATAACTCATCATCCCAATAGTAAACGATTCCTTTCTTGATGATCCCCACCAATAGAAAACACGTTATGACTGGGTTATAAATAAACATATATATATATATATATTCTAAGTCTACATGGAGGATCCATAAGTATTTAAAGTTACTCTGAATAGGAATTTGGATGATGTCCATGATCTTATATAGGAAAATATCAAGTCCTCTGTATCTAAAAATGAAGCTGAGAAATTTTCCAAAGGTAACCCTGAATGCACACTTTAGGGGGTTCATCTTCAAGTGTTGGGAATAGAGGAAGCTGAGTACTTAATCAAGGTTTTGGATATAGTCCTGAATTTGGTGGTATTTTAGTACCATGTAATCCACATATCATTCTACTAGAATCCTAATGATTGGATAGAAAATATGGTTCAGGGCCTAATGATAATTGGCTCTAACATTCTTCAGGACAAAGGGCATTACCTGATAGCAGAATAAACCATGTGGTTCTCTGAAGGAAGTCAACACCTCATCCTCATGGTCTATCTGAATCTAATTGTACCCAAAGTATCCATCTATAATATAGAGAGCCTATAATCAGGTTGTATCATCAATAAATATCTTTTTCACTGGAAGGGGAAAATTATCCTTCAGAAAATGGTGATTGAGGCCCCAAAAATCAATACAGACTCTGATCTGTCTATTCTTCTTCCTGACTGGGATAATTTTGGATAACCATATTGGGAATTATACGTCGCTGGTGAAGTTTCATTGATAATATTGTCAAATTAGGTCTCAAACATGGAATTGTGTTATGGGTTCATCTTTCTGGGAGGCTTCTTGAACCCATGATGGTAAACCAAGATTCCAAGAAAAATAATCAAGATATGAGGGTCTAGTATAGACATAATTTTATAACACCAAGTGAATATTTCTTGGTAATACTTCTAGAATGCCACATAATACTACTTATATTCTGAAAAAATGGATACAATGATCATATTTGACCTTGGAGCTTCCTTGGTACCAAGATTCACCTGAATTAATTCATCAACTGTGGTGGAGGCACCCTATTGAACTGTTGTAAGGGGATCCTTTGAATCCTATTCATTATTTGAGATAGTGGAATTAGTGGGAGGATCTGGCTATTCTAGACCATCCTACTCGGGGGATAATTTTTGACTACATTGGCATATATGGATTTATTGTTAAGGGTTTCCTTCCCTACTAAAACTGTGGTGACAAAAGCTATCGACCCAATTTTATTCAACCTCTGACTATGAGGTCCATTATAGCGACCCTAAATTTAGAAAATTGAAACATTACATAACTTTTTAGGAATACTTAAACATTATAAAGATAGATTCCCAAAGATCGTATTTGGTATAGTGCCTTTGGAAATGTTTGATCATAAACACTGGTACATAAGTGAGCTACATTATCTCCCACTAGGTTGTTTGCAACTAGCACCATTCTTAGACACATCAAACATAATAAATATCTTCATAACCTAGGGAAGTAAACATAAAAAGGGGTGAGATAAAATACTCAGTAATGGTAAAAAAGGGAGACATGTAAGCATAAACCTGATCATAATGGTATGAGAACAAGATAATGAAAATAAAAGATCATACCCTGCATATCAAATATCATATACATGATCAAGGAATAAAGATTTGTAGTTCATAAGAAATAAATCAAAAGGAATTAAAGGACATAATCCATAAAATCATGACATAGGAGTAATACATGGAATTGTGGCAACACATAAGTATATACTGATTTCCATAGTACCCAAGGAATCAATTACAAGTCCATCGTAGTGGAAAAATCCCTTTACGGAACCGGGTGAACCCCCATTCAAGCCCTATATTATTGAACCAAGTAAACCCTTATTCCAGCTCTGTATTACATAACTTATTAAACCCCCATTCCAACCTTGTATTACTAAACCGATTAAACCCTAAATCCATCCATGTCTATCTCATGAGATATAAATCTTTACCCAGTGCATTGTAGGGTGATATAGGTCCCACCTGTCACATAATAAAATCATACATACGCGTGCCACATGATCATAAATAATCATATCATAACCCATGAAATTAAATAAGTTTCATAAACATGTAAACATTAGATATCTTATTGAAATATATAGGTTTCATCATCATTTCATCAGAAACATAAACCATGAAAAGAAGTGGGTTTCAAAAGCATATAACCCATGAAGGAGAAATGGGATTCATAAACAACATTCCACCAAAACATAATCCATTTGGAGAAATAATATGAATGGAAAAATTGAGTAATTTTCCCTATAAAGTAATGATCAACACCAATGGATGTTATTTTAGATGGGAAGTGATTTTTAAAGGTTTTTTAAAAAAACATTTCTTGAGTAAAATGTCCTTTATTCTTTGAAAAATGATTTATATAACATAAAACCTTTTGAATACCATTTTATTAGAAAATAGATTTAAAAATTTATAAAGAAAGATTTAAAAACAATAAAACATTTTTTAAATCAATTATCTTTGAAAATAATCTTCAAGTATCTTTTTAAAACATTTTTTAAAACATTTTTTAAAACATGGTTTTTGAATACTACAGATATCCGACGGAAGAGAGAGTTGGTCATATTTCACTAAAAGCATTATATTAAGTACCATAGAATGGAAAAATGGTACAAGAAATGAGTATAAATTGAATATATATAGTAAAATAAAACTATGTAATATTCTTGAGATATTTCATCAAAGGAATCGTAAACATAAACAATCTAGAAAAATTATAATATTATCTCAATAAACTCTTATAACTTGGTTACTTGGGATCATACTCACCATGTAAGAAAATGAAATTATATGACACTTAATATATCATAAAATTAAGTATATTCATGATATAACATGTACAATGGATGTATATACACCTCGAAAATAGTTTTGGTTCATAACAAGACATGAGTCTCAAAGAAGGCCAATTGAGACAAAATTGTTTTACCGATTCAGTAACTTTTTAAACTTATACCCCATGAAAGAAGGAAAATAGAATGAATATTTAAACACCCATAAATTTAGTTATAATACACATATAATTAAATCATTGGAATTACATACACCACACAAAAGGAATGTCTGGGGAACATAACATGAATCTCACAGAAATTAAAAGTGAGATGAAATTCTCCTTACCTTGTGTCTTGACTCTCTCTATACTCCTGTAATATTCCTATATAATAAATATAAGTTTATTATAAATATTTTAAATAATAATATCATTATACATAATACCATATATGTTTTGATTATGACATTATATTACCCTCTTTTTAATGATCCTATGTTAAAGTTTCAATTTGTGTAATCATTCGCTTTGTTCTTCACATGTGTCTTAATTTGTTATAGAGATGGTCCTTATACTTATATCATGATTCCAAAATGTAGAAAATTATATAAATATCATGTATATACATTATATTTATATTATAATAATTTATTTCATAATGAAGTATGAAATGTAATACACCATTCATGGAGCGGGTAACTCGTTCGTACGCATGAACATTGTTTTCGTTTTTATTGCCATATAGAAAGAAAATATGTCAATGACATATGTATATATATATATATGTGCGTGTGTGTGTGTATAATTATTCCTGTATAATTAATATATAATATATATTATATAATTTCATTAAATCCATCCTTAATACATTCCATGTGGTGTGTGAACGAATCACATTGCTTTGAGGGGGTGGTAGTCCACACTTCCTCAAACAAGATTTTTGTATTAACACAAAATAGAAGATACAAATATGTGTGTTAAAAAAGGAATAAATAATATTAAAGAAATAATAAATATAATATATTACATATATAAATATATTTTCTATCATAATGTCAACCATGATTTGTGGAAAAGTATAAATGAACAATCATCGTTTTGTGATGCAGTAATTCAATGTACATAGAAACAGTGTGTTCAACATATATTACATGGAGGTGTGTGAAAGTGTAGGTCATAAACATTTCATAAAAAACCCTATTATAATTAATATAATTGTTTTTTCACAAAATATATAAATAAAGAGAGTGGAGGGTGGAGAAGTAAAATAAAGGAAAGGAGCATGAAAGAAGACGTTGCCTCTAAATCGTGTAACTCCTTTCAGTTTGAGCCAAAAGGTTTCTTTGAGAGAGTCTCTACCCAAAGTGAGAATTCAGAGTAGAAGGGAGGATTTTTTAGGCTACTTGGGTAGATCTTGGATGAGCTTAAGAGGCTTGAGAGGTGTTTTTAATGGGTAGAGGTGGTAGTCTTTTATAGGTAATGAAAAGGAATCACATGGAAGTTTTATAAACAATGTATGTGTGCACATGTTATTACCTAAAAAAAGTATTTAAAACCAAAACAAATCAATAATGGAAGTTTTATGGCAGAAATATGGACATATATTAGGTGTTCGACATGTTTATAGGTCATTTGAGCCCTTAAATTTAATGTTTAGTCCCTAATTAATCTTAATTTGGCCTTAATTGTGATGATTAATTTGAATCACTTCTACAAATCATTTTGGTAAAAAAAAATTAACAAGGTCTTATTATAATCTAAATATTATTTGGAATATAGTGGTGTTTATTGGTTTTTTTAAATTCCAATCATAGAAGCGGAAAAATTATTATTAGTGCTAATCCCATAGATGGGATGAAATAACGAGGTTTTACTGTCAAAAAAAGTTAAAATGTTTGTTATGATTTTATATGCAGTTTCAAAGTGAAATTGATCCTAATGAATTTTATTATATTATTATATGTAATATTTATCTAATTTTACCTTAAAAATATTTATAATATCATGTAACATTAATAATTAATTAGAAAAAAGGTGGTTTTTAACTAAAAACATTATTTTCTTTTTTCATCAATGAATGAAGTTTCCCAGAAAAAAACTAAAAAATCACCATAAGATAATTTCTACATTCTGAATTCAAAAATGATGTTTATTTTATAAAATTAGATTTCTAATTGTGTCTAAAATTACTTTCATTATTATAAGTAATTTATTCAAGAAAACAATGTTTTTAAACATAAAAAGGAATTTACTATTAATCATTTCTTTTATTTTTATAAAACAATTATAAGAAATATTTGAAAAGTAGTTATTAAAATTCATATTTCTAATTTTAACCACTAGTATATAATTATCTTAATTAAATAATTAATATAATAAAAAGATATATTTCATAGAAACTTAGTGTTGCGTGTATTGTACACCATCATAGTGTTGCACGCATCATAGGCCAAGTTGTTGTTGCGTGTAATGTATGAAAAGTTGATGTTGCATGTAAAATGAATCTTTGAATTAGTTCATTACAAGATATAAATTTAATTTTAAATTAATTTGATAAAAACTGGTCCATAAAAACTCAGGGTGGTACATTATACCCCCCTTATATTTAATTTCACCATCAAAATTCATCCCTCGGGTAAAAACAAGTGTGGATAAATATACTTCATTATATACTCCAGTACCCATGTAGCTTCCTCTAACTAGTGATTTCTCCACAAAACTATGTCTCAAGTGAGTGGTCTTGTTTTGTAGAACTTTCTATGATCAGCCAAAAATTTCAACAGGTTTCTCCTCAGAAGAAGGATCATGATCTAGCGGTCTGACCTCGATGTTCAATACATGTGAACGGTCAGGTATTTACTTCCTCAGGAGTGATATGTGGAAGACATCATGGAATTAATTTATGTTTGGATGAAGTTCCAAGTGATGTTCTAAAATCCCGATACAATCAAGAATTTCAAATGGGGAAATATACTTTGGGATTAGTTTACCCTTCATCCAGAATCTCATAACTTTATTTCAGGGTGAGATTCGTAAAAACACCTTTTCACTAACTTCAAATTCAACACCACACTGATGTTTATCAGCATAACGTTTCTATTATCTTTGATATACCTTGATATGTTGTTGATTTTTTCTAAACTTCTTAGCCATTTCTTCAGTAATATCAATCCCTAATAGCATTATTTCTCCAACCTCATCCTAGCATGTTCGAGCTCTGCATTTCTTCCAATATAGGGCTTCATAAGGTGTCATCTGAATGCTTAAGTGAATGAATTTTTTGTAATAAAAGTCAACTATAGGAAGGTGTAGATGTCAAACACCTTTGAAATCTAGAGGAAAATATCTGAACATATCTTCTAGGGTTTTAATTATTCTTTAAGACTAACCATATGTTTGAGGATGATAAGTGGTGATGAAACTAAATTCTGTATCAAGTGATTTATGAAGGCTTCACTATAACATCGAGGTAAAACATTGATCCCGATCTGATTCAATGGAATGTGATACTCCATACAACCTTACCAATTTATTAATGTATATTCTAGAAAGAAAATAAAGAGATAAATCTTCTCTAATAGAAATGAAGTGTAATGACTTATTAAGGTGATCAACTACCAACCATATTGCATTAAAACTTTTAGAGGTTTTGGGTGGTCCAATGAAAAAATTCATAGTTATGTTATCCCATTTTCATCCTGGTATGGGTAATGGATGCAACATCCCTTTATAATTGTTTCTTTCAACCCTAACTTGATAACATACCAAACACTGAGATACAAACTCCATGATATCTTTATCATGTCATCCTACCAGAACTATTCCTTCATGTCCATATACATCTTCGTGCTTCTAGGGTGAATAGATAATGAAGAACTATAAGCTTTATTTAACATCTCCTTCATGAAATATGGTATTTAAGGAACACATACATAGTTCTTGAACTTTATCATTCCATCCTCATCAAGTCTAAACTCAGTTACATTTCTAATCTTCTTTTGCAGATCTTCATCTTCCTTTTGCACCACCTTAATCTTCACTTGGAAAGAGGGATGAACATTCATTTGAGAAATATAAGAGGTTTCCCCTTCCTTCAGTATTTCTATATCCATACTATTAAAATCCATAAATATTGGATCCTTTGTGATCCTCATCATGGATAAGCTAGCAAGATCATTCTGACTCAAATCATCAGCCTCCTTGTTCGCTTTCCTACGGTGGTAATGTATTGAGAAGTTTTAATAATTTATCAACTCTAACCATATTCTTTGGAACATATTTAACTCCTTCTGTGTGAATATATATTTTAGAATTTTATGATCTGTATATATATCACACATTTCACCAAAAAATATAATTCATCCATATCATTAATGAAAAGATTACCACCTCTAACTATAAATAATTATTTGGGAAATTTTTCTCATGAATCTTCAACTATTATGAGGCATATGAAATAACCATGTTAATTTTCATAAGAAAACATCCCAATACATTATCATATGCATATCTATAGATTACAAACCCTTATCCATTATTGGTAAATGTAAACACAGGTGCACTGACCAACCTTCTCTTCAATTCCTTGAAATTTTCCTCACATTCATCTGCCTAAAGGAACTTCACACCCTTCTAAGTTAACTTGGTCAGAGGATTAGATAGTCATGAGAAATTATCCAAAATTTTTTGATAATATCCTAGTAAAGAAAGAATTCTACGGATCTCAGTCACCATGGTTGGTCTAGGACAGCTTTCAATAACCTCTTTCTTTGATGGATCTACTATTATAACATCTATTGGGATTATGTAACCCATAAATGAATTTTTTTTGTAGAAAAAATTCACATTATTTAAATTTTACTTATGACTTATCCTTCCTTAGGGTCTTAAGTAAAATTCTCAAGTGATCTTCATGATCTTCCTTTCTCTTTTAATAGATAATAATATCATCTATAAAGACTATCACAAACATATTAATGTAAAATATAAAGACTCTATTCATTAAATCCATGAAGATTATAGGGGAATTAGTGATTCTAAAAGGCATCTCTATATATTAATAGTGACAATACCTTGTATGGAATGTCATCTTAGGTATATCCTCTTTCTTAACCCTCAATTGATGATATCTAAAATTAAGGTCAATACTGAAAAATTATTGAGCTCTGTGTATTTGATCAAATAAGTCTTCAATGCGGGGAAGAGGATACTTGTTCTTGATTGTGATCTTGTTCAACTTCTGATAATCAATGTAGAGTCGCGTTGATCTAACATTATTCTTCACAAAAAGAATCGGTGCACCCCAAGGTGACACACTTGGATGAATGAATCCCTTATCAATGTTTTATTGTAGTTTTTTATTCAATTCATAAAACTCAACTAGGGCCATTATATAAGGAGTCACTACTGGAAATTGGGTCTATACCCACAGTTTCACAAAAAACCGTGGGTATAGAGTACCCCTATACCCACGGTTTTTCAAAACCGTTGGTATAGAGTTAATAAGGGGACCTATACCCACAGTTTAGCTTGAAACTGTAGGTATAGATTTATTTTAAACACCTATACCCACGGTTTTGAAAAAATGTGGTTTTATATGTTTTTTTTAAAACCTATACCCACAGTTTCGCCAAACCGTGGGTATAGGGTTTTCCCCAAAAACCTATGCCGATGGTTTTTCAAAACCATGGGGTTTTTTTAAGAACTATACCCACGGTTTTGGAGAACTGTGGGTATATCTTTCTACGTTTATGCTGGGGAAAAAAATTACGTGGGATAATAAAAAAAATTGGCAGGTAAATGCTTTTTATTAATATTATTAAGAAAATTCAATGATAAAAAACAAAATTTTCAATGGATTAGATGGTCCGGGTGTTGGTAAATTCTGTGTGATCCCGATTTCGAATTACAGAAAGTTTTTTTTCAATTAATTTATTTTAGTAAATATAAGTAAAACAACGTACGCATATAATGTCGAAATGTGTTCACGTTAGTTGGTAATGTGCATCTTCGGAGACCGAGTGGTTCGTGGTTCGATTCTCACGTTTTTTTGTTTTTCATATAAACAGATTTATTAATATAATATAGGTAAGAAATATTTAAATACCAATAGCAGAATTGGGCTGGTTGGTCGCGGAATACCCTGTTAAGCGTTCCATGAAAGGTTCGAAACCTGCTCTCCGTGAATTTTTTTAACCGTTCTGTTTTCATATAAACGGATATATTAATATAATAAAAGTAATAGATATATAAATAGCAGTAGCGGTGATAGCTCAGTTGGTCCAGGTGGTTGCTATTAATTGTGGGGAGCAGGCTTCGAAACTTGCTGGAAGCAACTTTTTAAAAATGCACCGAATAAATTCCCCACGGTTTGAAAACCGTGGGACAAATTTCTGCCATGTTGTACAACGTGGTGTTGCTGGCCACGTTGTACAACGTGGTGTTGCGGTCTGGCACACCTATACCCACGGTTCTACCAAACCGTGGGTATAGGTCAAGACCCCTATCCCGACGCCTTTCCAGCCCACGGTTCCCAAAACCGTGGGTATAGCCTATACCCATGGTTTTTGGGGCTATACCCATGGTTTTGAACCATGGGTATAGGCCTTTTTTCTAGAAGTGAGTATTTGAAATTAGTGTGGAACAAGGTATAAGTTCTATTGAGAACTCAACCTCACATTTTGGTGGAATACTTGGAAAATATTTCATAAAGACATCCAAAAAATCCCAAACAAGAGGCATATCATTGATGTCGATCTTCTCCCCAACTATTTGTGATAAACAACCATTTTGAATGGGAATTAAGACCCATGAAATGGATGTAATCTCCACAGGAAGTTCAGACTTATAAACACATTAATGGATGATCATAGGAGGGTTAAAAATATTGAACGCAACTTCCCTTACATGAAAATTTATGTGGGGTTTATGTAGAGAAAGCCAATCCATGACTAATATGACATCAAATTCAACCAAAGGAAGAATGAAAATATTTGAAGGAATCACATTCCAACAAATTTCAGCTAGAGAGGAATCATAAACTTGAGATGCAATCATCATACCATTTAGGTTTTGTACTACTAATTCCATATTTAATTGTTTTGAAAGAATCTTAACACACATATAAACTTGTGTATATATGAAAGAGTGGGTATATCCATAATCAAATATGAAATTTTCAATTCTAGAGTGGATGGTAAGTGTACCTTTCATCATGTTGTTATAACACCCCTTTCTGATATAGTTATTGCATGATATTTCCCCTTATACATTGGTTTAAAAGGATGTTGGCATCGATCATCATCACCAACCCTTAGGTTTGGGAAATTTTTAGAAAAATTGACAATCTTATTACACTTGTAGTACTAAAAAGTGGGAGGTTCATTTTTTGTACCTTTTTCTCTATTAGGATTTTCAGAAAACTACTTCCCATCACCTTGATAATAAATTTCTTGATGGCCTTCCCTTCCACACTTAAAACAATTATTAGAACCCCTAAGGAAATTTCATCTATGCTTCTTCCCACACTTAGATCATAAGTTCATCTTCTTTTCTCATTGGTTCTTAGAGTTTCCTTTAAACTCCATCATCCTCTTCCTGTCAAAGACATGAGATTGATACTTGACTCCCACCTCCATTTCAACCTTGATTGCACAATGCACAATCTCTTTGTAGATACTAAAGTATCTTATGGACAACTCCCTTCTGAGACTTGGATTTAAACCACAAAAAACCAATCAAATTTACTTTTGGGTTGGATGTGTCACGAACCAGCCCGGGTCGACCATGAACCGGTCACCCAAACCGGTCCGCAACAAGTACCAAGGGGCATTCCCAATCCCCCCAGGATGGAAAACAATGTTGGGAATCAAAGTATACATGAGGGAAAGATTTAATCCCAAGAGATAGAACCAGGAACAGATAAATAAATAGAACAAATAGAGCATGCATCAAAATGATAACAGAAACTTAAATAAACAAAGAACCGATTCAGATACAAAGTATCACTAAAAAGAAAAAAAAGGAACTAAACCCCTCTACAACATTCTTCGTGTGACCCCTTGGTCACCTCCAACCAAAATCCCAAAACTAATCCCACATGAGCAGCCACTAAGAAAAATCCCGAACAATAGCTGAACCTACAACTGAAATGGTAAAGGGTAGGCATGAGCACAAAAATGCTCAGTAGGGATGTCAAAAGTAAACCACTGAATCCAATTGTTTCCTTACCCAAAGTTTTCTGATGACTCAAGTTTGGAAAAACAATTATAAAGATAAGGTTTTTCTCATTTAAACAGAATAACACCTCTTTCTCACTATAAGAACCAACTCACACCATATATTACTTCAAAAAGAATTAAAATTTTATAAAAAAAAACAAAAAGTAATATCATGGTAGTGAAAAAGGTAAACCGGTAAACAATACAAGATGAAAATAAATGGTTGTAGCAAAAAATAAATAAACAATACAAGAAAAAATTAAACCAGTGTTGCAAAAAAATAAACGAGAAATACAAGTTGTAACCATGGGTGGTCCTAAACATCCCTAAACAACCCCTGGATTCACTCAGTTCAGAACCAACTTCTGGCGTGTGGTGAATCCCCATAGTCTACAACCCATTGATCACCCTCATGAAAAAATCAGTAGAAAATCACACCTGGCCTCTCTATCTACCAGGGAGAACCAACCCGTCTAATTGGGGCTGGTGAGTAAATGTCACTCAATAATCTATTAGACTCCTAGGAACCCATGGTGGTTGTGGAAATAATGTGTAAGTAGGAAGGCACACACATGTGTGACTCATCCCACCGCACTTTACTTCCTCAAACACAGATTCTTCCTATACATTCACCCATAAAGGGGTTACACTAGACAGAAGTGCCTCATATACATGTTCAATTATTCACATTAAACAAAGTTCAAAATCAGTCCTCACATCATGTTCATATCGAAACCATTTTCTAAAAACCCATTAAAGGTTTCCAACTAGGCACACACATTTATTCAAAATATCTTTCAAACACCACTCTTACATTTACAATTATAAATGGGCTCTCAAGTTTGAAACACACATTCAAACACTTCACAATTATAAAACATGATTTTACCCTTTTTCTGACCCACACCAAAACATGTTTCAAACCGAATGACAAAACCTTACAGAAAACATTATAAACCATGATTTCCTAAACACTTAAAGCAACCCTTTACAAAACCACATTTAAAATACTCATTAGAAACCAAGGGGCCAACTTTATTTGAAAACTAAACTTCCAAGAAAACACCAATTACCTTAAAACCATAACTAGCCACCTACTTTATTTATAGAACATAAAATAGTCCAAAAAAACATTAAACCCTTTATAACAAATTTTAACATGTTTAGCATGCTATAACAACACCAAATCATACACACTTGAAATCCTCTTTTGAAATCAAATACACAACAAGAAAACATTTTAAATCCTTGCCCCTAAAATCACCACTTACCCACATTATTTTAAAGGAACACCAACAAAAAACATTGAATTCATTAAACACTTACAAAAGTGTTTTAAAACCATAACCAAGCCATAAAACAACCAAACCATGTTCATTAATAAACAATGTCATTGTAACCTTAAAGTGATGATACATTTATTAAGGGACCAATTTCTTCTTAAACAAACATAAGCAATTCAAACAAGCTTTCTAAGTATCATAAAACTATGAAATTTACACTAAAACTCATTTAAAACATACTTTTAACAAATCAAATTAATTCCAAATTGCTATAATAATTTAAACAATGGTTTCATAGAGCTGCGAAACCAATTTATAAATTTATTAAAAATGGAAAGCATCAAAGGAAAGTATTTAGGAAAGAAAAACTTGGAAACACCAACCAAAACCTCGTTCTATTGGAATGAAACTTCAATTGGTGGAAGAACGAAGCCCCACAGACAAAACTCACACCATAAAACCAAAGAAAACCCTAGATATATATTAATCCTAAAATTTAGGGCTCGGCCAACAAAAAACCCACATGAAAACCTTAAAAAATGACTGGGGAGAGGAGAGAAAGGGGAAAAGAACTCACCAGAAGGGATCACCGGAGGGAGGAGCGGCTGCTGGAAGGAGCCACAGATGAGAGGAGGCATGTGTGAGGGGGAGTAAGGGGAAGGTAAGTGTGAGTGTGAAGAAATTAGGGGGAAGAGGTTTCACGAACCATCCTTGGTCGAACCTAAACCGGTCACCTGAGCCGGCTCGCTGCAAGTCTCGAGGGGTGCTCCCGATCCCCCCTGGATGGCGACTAGTGTCGGCCATCAAAATTTAAATGTTGGAAACGATTTGGCCCTTGATAAAAAGATAAATAGAAAAATAAAATAAAATAAAAGAGGATAAAAATGAAAAATTACAGCGGAAAGAAATAAAAATAAATAGTAGACATACCTCCGTGTGACCCTTCGGTCACCTCCCAACCAAGCCCAACATTGCTCCCAAAATTAGTAACTTAGCCAAGGAAACCTGAACAAGGGAAACCTGCAACTGAAATGATAAAATAGGCGTGAGCATTAAAAATTCTTAGTAGGGATGCCAAAGTAAACCACAGAACCCAACCAAGACCACTTTCCAGAAACAAACCCAAAAACACTAGTTTGCATATACAAGGATAGAAAATAGGGTTTTCATAATTTAAAGGAAAAAGGATCCTGATTTACTATTTCAAAAACCAACACACACCACAAAACGTTTTTCCTAAAATAGTGAATTAAAAAAACTGAATTTCAAATCCATTTTTATCTCATTTGTGCAAAAGAAGAACTGGTAATAAGTAAATGATGGAAACCAAGTGCAAGTAAAAGTAAACAAGCAGATATAAGCAATAACCATGGGCGATCCTAAAAATCCCTAGAAAACCCATGGACATAATCGGTTTCAGACTACCTTCTGGCATGGTACTCCATATACAATAACCAACTGGCCACCCTAATAGCCAACCAGTGGCATGCCCCACAAGGCCTATCTACTATGGGGGAACCAACCCGTCTAATCGGGGCTGGCTAGAAACCGTTTCTCGATATTCTAAAGGACTCCCAAGAACCCACGGTGATTTTGATAATGTTGTGTAAGTAGAAGGCCCTCGCACGCGTGACTCATCTCACCGCACTTGCCAACCCCTTACACGGACACCACTACACGATAGTCATCGAAGGGAAGTCCCCCTGTAGAGATGCCTCACAAATATGCATATATGAAATTCTGTCACATTCAATAAGGTTCCAACCAGCCCTTCATGGCATGTGCAGTTTCAAAACATTTTGTAAATGAGTTAAGTTGCTAATCGGGCACACACACCTTTCCTAAAAGTCAGTATAAACACCCCATTCAAAACCCAATACCAAACGTGTTTTCAAACCAAACAACCATTCAACCCACACAAAAGGCCAACCGGGCCAACTTCTTTTCATCCCTCTTTGAAATAACACATTATTTTCTCTGAAACCTAGTTTTAAGAAAACATAGCTTTAATGTGTCATTTTCATTTGGAGGCACATCCATGGGAGCACCTAGTGCTCCCATGGATGTGCCATCATCCAATGGAACATCTAGTTTTTAGAAGAATCTCCTTAGAAATCATCTTTCATAAAACACTTTATCATTGAAAACCAGACCCAATTCTTTCACAACACTTTATAAAAGCAAAAATGCATCTTTCAAACAAACCACCATTTCCAAATCTTTTCTAAAACAACTTATTGGTTCATCTTTTTGTTAAACAAACACACCAAAGCAATTTTACATTTAAAAAACACAATCACTATCAATTACAACCAAACACATCACAAAGCACTTAATTTAACTTTACCAATATCCTATGCATTTCATAGAAACCAACATCAAAATCCACTTTTAAAATTTTAAAACAACAATATCATTATGTCAGATGATTTTCATAAATACAATAGAGATGCAAACGATATAAAAGGATTAATTGAAAACATTGAAGTGCTCAAGGTTTTTATCAAAAAGGGAATTGGTTGGAAACACCTACCTTAACGAATTGGCCGAGCAAAAGATTTTGAAATCACACCACCACCTGCTCACGTACACACACTCCCACAAAAACGCACGCACTAGAAAAATTATCGTCACACCTTAACAACACATTCCACCCCAAAGGTTAGTGCGGCGCAAACCAACGCACAACCAAATAAATACTAGAGATTCAAAAACAACATAAGACACTAAATCGAGCAGTGAAAAACCAATCAATTGGTATAAACTCTTACCCGAAACAACAGCGGCATAGAGAAACGAGTTCATCACCTCGCCCTTAGCGGCGGATGCCATAACCTAGACCAAAGGGTCCAAAAACATCAATTTCCCATTCTAAAAACTGTGAAAACATCGTGAATCACAAACCGAGACATCAAAGTTCAGTGAAAATGAAGAAACACCAAAATTGGAATGAGATGGAAACCGTGGTTTGACGGCGAGGGTAAATGGGACCGCGCCCGAGCAGAGTGGAGGTTCTTCACACTGGAATTCGGGTTTGCGCCGGAAGATACTCGGATGACGGGGTCGGGTTCGCTGGAAAAAGGGCACGCAAAGGGGGTTCAAGGCAGTGGGTCGCCGGAGTCAGTTCTACTGGAGACAGCTGTGGCCAGCCGGAGGGACACCTGCGTAGGGGAGGGATACTGGCGAAGGGGAGGGATACCGGTGGAGGTGCGGGGGAAAGGAGATCCAGCGAGCGGCTGAGGAGGAGGGCCGATGCGGGGTTCGGGAGCGGCATCGATGGGGGAGGGGGTGGTTGGCCGGCGAGAGTAGAGGGGGAGCCGGCTGGGATGGTGTGGTAGGGGGGAGTTCCGGCCGGGGGGGGGGGGGTTCGTGGCGGACAAAAGGAAAGGGGGGAGGGAAACGGGGGAAGGGGCACATGGGAAAAGGCGGAGGGGGAAACTGGGAAAAAATTTAGGGTTTTTTTCTTATATTAATAATAATAATAATAATTAGTTAATTTTTAACAATAATAATTATTATAATCAAAACATTTATAATAATAAAACCATTTAAAAAAATAAACACACACATATATATATATATATATAATATATATATACACACACATACATATATAGACATATATACCTATATATAAACATATATAAACATATATATATACACATATAAACATATATACACATATAAATATATATATATATACATAACATTAAAACATAAACATATATAAACATATATACACATATTTATTTATTTATTTATCTTCTCAACCAACTAATTTAATAACGTGAAAACTGGATGACCGTGCGGTATTCGCGCACCGTACAGTACCCAAGCATACTGCAAGTGGGCTACACGTACCCAAGTGCAAAGCACGTGCCCAAGTGGACTGCACGTCTTAAATGTATGGTGTTCGCACACTATCCCAAACCATAAACTCATCCCAATATTAAAAATTTAAACCGGAACTCACCCGCACTTATGAAAAATCACCTGACGCCAAGAGAAATGAAATAAATAAAATGACTAAAAAACGGGTGTGACAATTCTCCCCACCACAAACACTTTCTACCCCCAGAAAGTCACCAAGTCAATAGTTAGCATAACTCGAGTTCGTGCCCAGGCAAAACCAGAAGAAACTGAGAGGCTCGGGGTGACCACTACCAACACAAGTCACACCCGACCAACTTGAGTACAATCATTGTGTGAGGTTGATGGGAGAACACGGGAGGGTTCTCCCAACTACAGAAATTTACTAACATGGAAACCTTGAAACTCGAACACACCACCCCAGGGGGGCAACGCGGGAACTCCCCAACTGAACTCATCCTTCCTTCTCAAAGCTAACGGAACAACTCCACCACTAGGATTAAAACTATTCTGGGAAGAAATAGGAACACCGAGACACTAGGAAGGAGGAATCCTCTACAAAACTCAAACACACTAAATGAAAACTCACAGAGAGGCATCCGACCTAATAAAAATCCCAGAAACAACACCCATTAATTTTGCAGAACCAAATATCCCCCTAAAGTATGCAGCTGAGACCATCCCCAAGATCAAAATAGGTTCGTTTAGTCACGGACCCGACGCCTTTCAAAGAATCTGAATGATTTAGAAACTACACCAAGAGAAAATGAGGCTACTTGGATTGCAGTAGAACAAGCTCATCGCACAACCACAACAAGGATGATCTTACAACGACGAAAAGAATTGAACAAGAAAACTTTGGATATCTCCCTTCAGAAGGATGAAAACATGGACCAGACCAAGATTCCACACACTCTTGGCAATTCCTGACAGTGCGCGAGCTTCACCCCAAGACCTGTGGTTGGGGTTCTAATGGCTGAAGCATATCCTGCCTCACAGTCAGCCATTTTCATCCTCCATTCCCCAAATTCTTGTTCTCAATGATTCAAACTCCCACGACGGTGGCATGTTTTCAAAGGGATGCAAGATGATGGATTAGAATGCCCAAAGAGGCTACACTAGTGTCACATAAGAGAATAGTTAGACAACCTGGAATTTGACACCAACGAAGATGTTGTCTCAGGGACAGGTTCCTCCGGAATCCACTCTTTGCCAGATAGGGAACCCTCACTAGAGACAATTACCATCAAACACACCCCAAAATTCAACATTAGAGAGACATTTCACCTTTACTAGTCCAAAACTAGACCCTCAAATAAACGTGAGACAGTACGAACCCTAACAACCCTAGGAGTTCTCAACAACCTGAATACCCACTCTAATTCCACAACCACACCACTGCCCCTCATGGACTTTGATTACTTTGATCGATAGAAACATGAAAAAAGAACTGAAAACTGTGCATGACTCATTAGCAACCTTAGCGACCTTTCTGGACGGCATACTCAGAACAACACAAAAAAACACAACTAAAATCTGCATCAAGCCAAAACTCAATCAAAGAAACAGCCTGATCCAAGGGTAAAAAACTCATAAGCTAAACATATACAAATATAAGTAAAAATTTCTTTTCCAAAAACTGTCATTTATTTTAAATTTTATAACTCTCCTATGGACCCTTATGGACTATCACATGTGAGTTCAACGAATCCCGGCTACATCACTCACGAACAAGTGCTCCCACGCACTCTCTGCACTTATCGATGCACATGTGATCCTCCATAAGGAATAAAAAGGTTCGAACACTTCTTTCCCTCATCAAATCCAAACAAGCAATAGAACATTCCAAATCGAAACACTCCCACTTTAAAACCCCAATTCACGAATTTCAGAACAATTTTAAAAGAAACACTTTTCCATTTTAAAACCACTTCCATTTTTAACACACGCTCACATCGACCGAGATCAAAACGAAACACAGTCAACTACAAACCACCGAAATGAGGAACTAGTGCATATGCCTAACTCAGCGACATGGTGGTGAGCCATATCCCAAGTAAGGTATATCACTTAAAGGACCTTGAACTGGAAATTTAGAGTCCACATGGGTCACCACCCCATGTGAGGCCACAACATGGACTAGTTCGCCTTCATTATCATCCCTTAAACCATAACAACCAAGGGAAAAAGACTCAAAACCTGGACTACCCTTGGTAACTCAGGTCTCTTCATGAGCGGTGGTGATCAAGCACCGACCCGTAACCTACCTCCCGAGCCCCGACAATCCTAATATCCTTCTACCAGACATCCCAAATATCAAGGACCTCGCTCTGATACCATTTTTTCATGAACCACTCGGGTCGACCCTGAACTGGTCACCCGAGCCGGCTCACAGCACGTCCCGAGGGGCGCTCCCGATCCCCCCGGGATGGAAACTAGTGCTGGGTATCAAAATTTAAACGTTGGGAACGATTTGGCTCATGAGAAAAAGATAAATAGACAAATAAAATAAAATAAAAAGACGATAAAAATGAAAACTTTCAGCGGAAAAAAATAAAACTAAACAGTAGACATACCTCTATGTGACCCTTCAGTTACCTCCCAACCAAGGCCAACATTGCTCCCAAAATGAGCAACTCAGCAAAGGAAACCTGAACAAGGGAAACCTACAACTGAAATGATAAAATAGGTGTGAGCATTAAAAATGCTCAGTAGGGATGCCAAAGTAAACCACAAAATCCAACCAAGACCACTTTCCAGAAACAAACCCAAAAACACTAGTTTGCACATACAAGGATAGAAAATAGGGTTTTCATAATTTAAAGGAAAAAGGATCCTGATTTACCATTTCAAAAACCAACACCCACCACAAAACATTTTTCCTAAAACAGTGCGTAAAAAACTGAATTTAAAATCCATGTTTATCTCATTTGTGGAAAAGAAGAACTGGTAATAAGTAAATATTGGAAACCAAGTTCAAGTAAAAGTAAATAAGAAAATATAAGCAATAACCATGGGTGATCCTAAACATCTCTAGAAAACCCCTAGATGTACTCAGTTTTAGTCTACCTGTCGGCGTGGTACTCCATAGCCAATAACCAACTGTCTGCCCTAATAGCCAATCAGTGGCACGCCCCACAAGGCCTAACTACTAAGGGGGAACCAACCCGTCTAATCGGGGCTGGCTATCAACCATCGCTCGATATTCTAAAGGACACCCAGGAACCCATGGTGATTTTGATAATGCTGTGTAAGTAGGAGGCCCTTTCATGTGTGACTCATCTCACCGCACTTTCCAACCCCTTACACGGACACCACTACACGACAGTACTCGAAGGGAAGTCCCCCTGTAGAGATGCCTCACAAATATGCATATATAAAATTCCATCACATTCAATAAGGTTCCAACCGGGCCTTCATGGCATGTGCAGTTTCAAAAAATTTTGTAAATGAGTTAAGTTGCCAATCGGGGACACACACCTTTCCCAAAAGTCAGTATAAACACCCCATTCAAAACCCAATACCAAATGGGTTTTCAAACCAAACAACCATTCAACCCACACCAAAGGCAAACCAGGCCAACTTATTTTCATCCCTCTTTGAAATAACGCATTATTTTCTATGAAACCTAGTTTTAAGAAAACATAGCTTTAATGTGTCATTTTCATTTGGAGGCACATCCATGGGAGCACCTACTGCTCCCATAGATGTGCCATCATCCAATGGCACATATTGCTTTTAGAAGAATCACCTTAGAAACCATTTTTCATAAAACACTTTAGGATTGAAAACCAAACCCAATTCTTTCACAACACTTTATAAAAGAAAAAATGAATCTTTCAAACCAACCACCATTTCCAAATCTTTTCTAAAACAACTTATTGGTTCATATTTTTTTTAAACAAACACACCAAAGAAATTTTACATTTCCAAAACACAATCACTATCAATTAAAACCAAACACATCAAAATCACTTAATTTAACTTTACCAAGATCCTATGCATTTCATAGAAACCAACATCAAAATCCACTTTTAAAAATTTAAAACAAAAATATCAATATGTCAGATTCTTTTCATAAATACAATAGAGATGCAAAAAATATAAAAGGATTAATTGAAAACATTCAAGTGCTCAAGGTTTGAATCAAAAAGGGAAATGGTTGGAAAAACCTACCTCAAATAATTGGCTGAGCCAAATCTTTCAAAATCACACCGCCACCTACTCACATACACGCACTCCCACAAAAGCGCATGCACTAGAAAAATTGTCGCCACACCTTAACAACACAGTCGAACCCAAAAGTTAGTGCAGCGCGAACCAACGCACAACCAAATAAAAAACAGAGACTCAAAGTTAACATAAGACACTAAATCAAGCAGTTAAAAACCAATCAACTGGTATAAACTCTTACCCAAAACAACAGCGGCATAGCGAAACAAGTTCATCGCCTCGTCCTTAGCAGCGGATGCCATAACCTAGACCAAAGGGGCCCAAAACATCAATTTCCCATTCTAAACACTGTGAAAATAGAGTGAATCACAAACTGAGACATCAAAGTTCAGTGAAAATGAAGAAACACCAAAATTGGAATGAGATGCAAACTGTGGTTTGACGGTGAGGGGAAACGAGACCGCGCCCGAGCAGAGCGGATGTGCTGCACACTAGAATTCGGGTTTGTGCCGGAAGATAGTCAGACGACGGGGTTGGGTTTGCTGGAAAAAGGGCATGCAAAGGGGGTTTGAGGTAGCAGGTCATCGGAGTCGGTTCTGCTGGAGACAGCTGCGACCTGCCGGAGGGATGCCGGTGTAGGGGAGGGATACCGGCGGAGGTGCGGGGGAAGCGAGATCCGGCAAGCGGCCGATGAGGAGAGCCGAAGAGGGGTCTGGGAGCAGCATCGAGGGGGGGGGGGGTCAGCTGGCGAGAGCGGAGGGGGAGCCGGCGGGGACGGCGGGGATGGCGCGACAGGGGGGGGGAGTTCCGGCCGGGGGGGGGGGGGGTTTCGTGGTGGACAGAAGGAAAGGTGGGGGGAGGGAAAATGGGGGAAGGGGGTGCACGGGAAAAGGGGGAGGGGCAGCCGGGAAAAAAGTTATGGTTTTTTTCTTATCTTAATAATAATAATAATAATAATTAGTTAATTTTTAATAATAATTATTATTATAATCAAAACATTTATAATAATAAAACCATTTTAAAAAAATAAACACATATATATATACACACACAAATACATATATAGACATATATACCTATATATAAACATATATAAACATATATATACACATATAAACATTTATACAAATATTAACATATATATATACACATAATGTTAAAACATAAACATATATAAACATATATACACATATATATGTATTTGTTTATCCGCTCAACCAACTAATTTAATAACGTTAAAACTGGATGACCGTATGGTATTCGCGCACCATACGGTACCCAAGCGTATTACAAGCAGGCTGCACGTACCCAAGTGGAAAGCACATGCCCAAGAGGACTGTGCATCTTAAACGTACATTGTTCGCTCACAATCCCAAACCATAAACTCATCCCAACATTAAAAATTTAAACCGGGACTCACCTGCAATTATGAAAAATCACCCGACGCCAAGAGAAATGAAATAAATAAAATGACTAAAAAAATGGGTGTGACAAGAGGGGTGAGCTCATGATGGATAAAATAAAAAAAATAGATGGGTGTGATAGATTATAGGGAGAGGGTTGAGTGTGATTGGTAAAAATAAATGAGGAATAAGTGGGGAGAGAGAGGTGCATGGAGAGAGTTGTGAGTTAATAAAAAACAATAAAAAAAGTTTAATAGGTAGAGGGAGTGGGGGAGAGGAGTGATTGATAAATAAAATAGGGTATAGGAGTGATTAGAGAGAGGGTGACTGGAGAGAGGGTTAAAAAAGTAGAAGATAAAAAAAATAAAGAAAGGAATTCATGGGGAAGGGTGGTGCATGATGGGTAAATGAAAAAGGTGGGGTGTGATTGGAGAGAGGTATGAGTAGAGAGAAAGATAAAAAAAATGGAAGAAAATTAAATGGGAGAGGGATGTGTGTGTGAGTGAATAGGGAGAGAGTGGGTGAGGTGTGGAGGATAAAAAAAGAGGGATGATTAAAACACTAAAAAAATTAATAACCATAACAAAAAAAAATATGTTAATAATAATAATAATTATAATAATAATGATAAAAATTTTAACAATTTAAAGTACAATAATAATAAAAAAAATTAATAACAATATTATAATAATTTTAAAAATTATATAATCATAACAATGGTATTAATTTTCTTTATGATAATAATAATAATAACAATAAAAATAATCATAATCATAATCATAATTTTATTAATTTTCTTTTAGATAGTAACAAAATTAAAAACAACAAAATAATAATTATATTTATATCCATTTTAATGACAATACGATCATTAACAATTTTAATTTCAAAAAACATTTTTATCTATACAACAATGTTATTATTATTATTATTATCATTATCATTATTATTATTATTATTATTATGTCTTAACCATTTACTTTATTTCATTCTCCTAAAGTTTTTATTATTTTATGTAATGGGTAACTGTTGGGACATCCAAGTCGATCGCATGGTTACCGCCAACCGTGCGGTGCTCATTCACTGACCCAAAACCCACCAAAAAATTAAATATCAAAAAAAAAATTAAACATGCACTAAACCCGCACCATGACAAGAATATCTGAAGCCCAGAAATAATATAATAAAATAATGTAAAAGGGTTGAGGTGTGACAATTCTCCCCACCAAAAAACTTTCTTCACCCATAAATTCACCAAGCGGAATGACAACCAAAACTCATGTCAATGCCCGACCAAAACTGTTGGAAGAAAAAAAGCCTTGCCCAGACTATTTACTCTATAAGTTACACCTGACCAATTCAAAGTGAAACCATAGCACAAAACAAAGGGAGAACACAAGAGGGTTCTCCCCACCACAATAATTCACCTAACGTAATAATTTGAACTTAAACACACTACCCCGGGGGGGGGGGGGAATGCGGAAACTCCCAACTGGACCTACCAACATCTCCACATGAGTTGAACAGGACCACTGAGACTTAAATGGAAACCCACTACAGGGCCACCCAACATATTGGGGCATCAAAATAAATAATTCCCTATAACACCACCACCGGAACTAATAATTCTCCCCACCGATCTAAAACTATCCAAAACCTTACATCTCCAAACGATCACTAATAAAACCAGGACCAACCCACACAAGGGCCAAAAACACTTTTAATAAAAACTAATGATTCTAGAGGTCACATTCATAAGAACTCAACTACTACAATCACAAAAGGATAAGTTCATCACATTATCACCACAAAAAAATGAACATACAATATTAAGTAAACAAGAAAAAGGGAACCCTGAATTTCTCTATTCCAAGACAAAAGATATAGAACCAAGTAAAGGTCTCACATGCCTCTGACACGCGAACTGTGCATGAGATTTACCCCGAGACGTGAGGTTGGGGATCTGATGACTGAAGCATATTATGCCTCACAGTCGTACACTAGAATATCCCGATTAGAACTACTTACTCAAACGACTCTTCCCACAGAACTTCCCATGTTGACCAGAATGACCACAATGTTGACAGGACTTAGGAGGGATGTGCCGTGATGGCTTGGAATGCCCGAACCAGTCATACCAATGGCACATCTATAGGAATCCTGGAAAAATAGGTGCCTTGATCAATGAAGATAACCTCATTGAGAATGTTACTCATGCATACACTCCTCACCAGATATGGAACCTTAAAAAAAACCCAAATATCACCAACTACTCCCCAAACTCCAACGACGATAAGACAACCAACCTCCACTAGTCCCAAACTGAACCCTTAAACAAACCTGAAACGGCATGAAACTTAACAACCGAGGGATTTCCCAATCACCCAAAGACACATTTTACTTCCCTCAAGTCATTCCACCACCTTTAAAATACCTCCAACACCTCAAAGGGCGATGACACTTAAAAGAACCGAAACCTGGACATGACTCATCGGAAAAACTAGGGACCTTTATAAGAAGCATAATCCAAAGAACACAAGAAACACAAAACCAAAACATGCCTCAAGCCAAAAAAACAATTGAAAAGAACACCCCAAGCCCAGACAACTGTCCTAGAAGACAATAAAATATAAACACAACCAAAAACCGTTTTTCCAAAATCACCATTTTCATTTAAATTTCATAACTGTCTTATCCCAAGGTCATTTTTCAAATACCAAAACCACTTTTTAGAAGCCAAAAACAATCCACTCCCCAAGGAAAAACCAATTTCTAAAACCATTATATTTAAAAATGCACCCAAGGCATCCTATGAACCATCACATGTGTGTCTAACCATTTCCATCCACATCACCCATAAACAAGTTCCTCCACACACATTCCATACCCACCCACACACATGTGATCTTCCATTAAGAGTACCAAGGGCCACATCCTTTCCTCATCAAAACTCAAGTATTTACTAAAATGCTTCTCATTTTAAAACTCCCTATACCAATTTAAAATCATTTTAGAAAAAACATTTTCATTATAAAAAAAGACCCACTTCTCTTTCCAAAAGCATAATTTCACCAACCAAAACCAAACGAACTACAACTTAAAATGAACCACCGGAATAAGAAGTTAGTAGTTACACATAACCTGACAACATGGTAGTGATCCACGCCCCATGTAAGCATCAACAACTAGGAGGAACTTAAACTATGCCCTCAGACTCCACATGGGTCACTACTCCATTTGAGGTCATGACATGACACCAGCTTACCTCTGTTGTCATTCCTCAATCCAAAAAACAAAGACACAAGACTCAAATCCCAGACTACCCCTGGCAACTCAAGGTTCAGAATGAGAAAGGGTTCATGAAACCCTTCCCGCACCTACCTTTAAACTTACGAAAATCCTAATATTCATCTACCAAACACCCCAAATAACAAGAACCTCCCTCTGATACCATTTTGTCATGAACCAGCTAGGGTCGACCCTGAACCGGTCACCTGAGCCAGTCCACAACAAGTCTCAAGGGGAGTTCCCAATCCCCTAGGGTGGAAACTAGTGCCAGGCATCAAAGTATAGATGAGGGAACGATTTAATCCCAAGAGATAAAACCAAGACCAGATAAGTAAATAGAACAAACAGAGCAGACAAGAAAATGATAATAGAAACCTAAATAAACAACGAACCGATCCTGATACAAAGTACCACTAAAAAGAAAAAAACCAGAAACTAGACCTCGCTACAACAATCTCCTTGTGACCCCTTGGTCACCTCCAACCAAAATCCCAAAACAACTCTCACATGAGCATCCACTACAAAAAATACTAAACAATAGCTAAACCTGCAATTGAAATGCTAAAGGATAGGCGTGATCACAAAAATACTCAATAGGGATGCCAAAAGTAAACCACTAAATCCAAGTGTTTCGTTACCAAAAAATGTCCGATGACACAAGTTTAGAAATGAAATTATAAAAATAGGGGCTTTCTCATTTAAAAAAAATAACACATACTTCTTACTATAAGAACCAACTAATTCCATATATTATTTCAAAAACAGTTTACCATTTTATAAAAAAAACAAGTAATATCAGGGTTGTGAAAAAGGGAGACATGTAAACAATTCAAGGTGAAAATAAAAAAGTGTGGTAGAAAATAAACAAACAATAAAATCTAAAAGTAAACTAGTGTACCAGAAAATAAAAAACTAATTCAAGTTGTAACCATGGGTGATCCTGAACATCCCTAGATAACCCCTGGAGACACTCAGTTCGGAACTACCTACTGGCATATGGTGATGCCCCATAGTCCATAACCCACTGATCATCCTCGTGATTAAATCAATATAAAATCCCACCTGGTCTCTCTATCTACCAGGGGGAACCAACCCATCTAATCGGGGCTAGTGAGTAGTCTTCACTTGACAAACTATAAGATGCCCAGGAACCCATTGTTTTTATGATAATACTATGTAAGTATGAAGGCCCTCACATGCGTGACTCATCTCACTGCAATTTCCTTCCTCATACACGGATGATTTCTATCCATTCACCCATAAAGGGGTTACACTAGTCAGGATCACCTCATATACATGTTCAATCATTCACATTAAACAAATTTCGAAAGGGGTCATCACAAAATGTTCATATCGAAACCATTTTCTAAAAAACTGTTTAAGCTTTCCAACTAGGCACACACATTTATTCAAAATATCTTGCAAACACCAATATTACATTTACAAAGATAAATGGGCTCTCAAGTTCTAAACACACATTCAAACACTTCACAATTATCAAACATTATTTTAAACTTTTTTATGACCCACACTAAAACATGTTTTAAACTGAATGACCAAACCTTAAAGAACACATTATAAACTAGGATTTCTAAAACACTTAAAGAAAAACTTTACAAAACCACATTTAAAATACTCTTTAAAAACCATGGGGGCCAAATTTATTTGAAAACTAAAATACATTTATCAATATAAACTTATAAGTAAACAAAAATTACTTTAAAACCATAACTATCCACCTACTTTATTTATAGAACATAGAACAATCCAAAAAAACATTAAACTATTTCCAACACATTTTAACATGTTTAGCATGCTATACCAACACCAAACCATACACACTCAAAATCCTCTTTTGAAATCAAATGCACACCAAGAAAACATTTTAAATCATTGCCCCTAAAATCACCACTTACCCAAATTATTTTAAAGGAACACCAACTAAAAACATTGAATTCAGTAAACACTTACAAAAGTGTTTTAAAACCATAACCAAGACATAACACAACCAAACAGTATTCATTAATAAATAATGTCTTTGTAGTATAATAATGATGATACATTTCATAAGGGCCCAATTTATTCTTAAACAAACATAATCAATTCAAATAAGCTTTCTAGGTGTCATAAAACTATGCAATTTACAATAAAACTCATTTAAACCCAACTTTTAACAAATCAAATAAATTTAAAATTACTATAATAATTTAAACAAGGGATTCATAGAGCTGAAAACCCATTTAATAAATTTATTTAAAATAGAAAGCATCAAATGAATGTCTTTAGGAAAGAAAAACTTGGAAACACCTACCGAAATGTCGGGCGATTGGAATGAAACTTCAACGAGAGGAAGAAAGATGCCCTGTAGAAAAAATTCACACCCTAAAACCAAAGGAAACCTGAGATATATATTATCCCTAACATTTAGGGTTCTTCCAACAATAAACCCCACATGACAACCCTAAAAAATGAGTGAGGAGAGGAGAGAAAGGGGAAGACAACTCACCGGAAGGAATATCCGAAGGGAGGAGCGGCCGCAGGAAGGAGCCACAGATGGGAGGAGGCCTGTGTGAGGGGGGTAAGGGGAAGATAGGTGTGAGTGTGAAGAAATAAGAAGGATTAAGTGTGAGTGCATAAGGGATAAAATAAATTAAAAATGCATGAGTGTGATGGATTATAGGGAAAGGGGTGAGCGTGATTGGTAAAAAGAAAAAAGGAATAAGTGGGGAGAGAGAGGTGTATGGAGAGAGTTGTGAGGGAATAAAAAAAATAAAAATGGTGTAATAGAGAGAGGGAATTAGGGATAGGTGTGATTGATAAATAGAATAGGGGAGAGACATGATTTGAGAGAGGGGTGAGTGGAGAGAGGGTAAAAAAAAGTGGGAGATAAAAAAAAATAAAGGAATTCATGGGGAAGGGTAGTGCGTGATGGGTAATGGAAAAAGGTGGGGTGTGATTGGAGAGAGGTATGAGTGAAGATAAGGATTAAAAAAATGGCTGAAAATTAAATGGGAGAAGGATGTGTGTGAGAGTGAATAGAGAGAGAGAGTGGGTGAGGCATGAAGGATAAAAAAAGAGGGGTGATTAAAACCCTAAAAAATTAATAACCATAAAAATAGATTTTAGTAATAATAATTATTATAATAATAATGATAATAAATATAACAATTTAAATAGCAATAATAATAACGAAATTTTAATGAAAATATTATAATAATTTTAAAAATTATATAATCATAACAACACAATTAATTTTCTTAATGATAATAATAATAATAATAATAAATAATATTAATGATAATCATAATTTTATTCATATTATTTTAAATAATTACAAAATTAATCATAACCAAATAATAATTATATTTATATCCATTTTAATGATAATAAGATCATTAACATTTTTAATTTTAAAAAAACACTTTTATATACACAACAATGTTATTATTATTATTATTATTATGTCTTAACCATTTACATTATTTCATTCTAATGAAGTTTTATTATTTTAAGAAATGGGTAACTGTAGGGACATCTAGGTCGACCGCACGGTTACCGCCAACTGTGTGGTGCCCGTGCACCGACCCGAAACCCACCAAAAACATCAAACATAAAAAAAAGTAAACATGCACTCAAAACACACATTAACAAGAATATATGATGCCCAGAAATAATAAAATAAAATAATTTAAAAGGTTTGAGGTGTGATAGGATGCTACTTCATGAAGAATGCCTCATAAGTCTCATGAATGTTTCCTCATAGGTACCAACCGACTCATCATCCCTTTGCTTCAACTCAAAGAACTCTTTCCCTATCTTAGTATGAATAATTTTAGGAAAGTAATTATTGAAAAATAAGTTTGTAAACTCATCCCAAACCATAGATTCAATCTCATCATATTGCCTTATATTCTTGATTAGATTCCACCGCTAATCTTCTTCACCTTCAAATCGATAAATAGTCATATTGACTTTATCGTGCTCCAATCACTGAAGAACAGAGAATGTCTTCTCAGTGGAACTAATCGATTGTTTATCAATAAGTGTATCAGGAGACCCTCTGAAATAAGCTGGATGTTGCCTCGTAATGGACTGAAGATAATTTTTTCCCTTCTTTCCTCATTTGGAAGTACACCATCATTCATAGCTTGAGAAATATGTGTGAGCATATCAACAATTATTTTTATTCTAGATCCTATAGCATTTGGATGCTCAAGTGGAAAATCATTTCATTGTCCATCACAATTTCCATTAACTCGGTTTCTTTGGGTTCAATCCATTGACTAAAACCAAAAGCATAGAGTAAGAAATAGTTGTTATAATGAGGAACCACATAATCATGAAAAATCACTTATAGGATTTCTAACTTATTACACCTTCCTTAATCTATGACACCTTAGGTTTATCATAAATTATTCATATCCAACCTATATTTAAATCCTTCATAATAGTTCCTTAAGAGTGTGTGAATTCTCAAAGCATATCCCTCAGGAGTGTCAAACCACGTGTGCAGTAGGGCCTATTATCATGTACCTAATTCCCATGAGTCAAGCCCATAACATCTTGTGGGAATTTTTACCCCTAGGTATATTTGTGTCAAATTCACATCAACTTGTAGTATCTAGATAGGGATTAATTACTTGGAAACCACTCACTCTATCCTTTACTAAAATTCTAGGACATTTTCGTATAATTTTTATGGTCCACAAACTTATCCCTATACATATTCCTTAGGGTTCTTACTAAGGTTTTATCTGCCTAGTTTCCAAAGGTTAAATATACCTTTGCTCTAATGCCAAATATAGAGACCCTCACTTTTCAAAATTTAAACATTCCATATATTTTGTGGAATACTTAAATATTATACAAACAGACACCCAAAGATTGTAGTTGGAATAATGAATTTGGAAATGTGGAAACATAAACACCAGTACATAAGTGAGCTACATTATCTCCCACTAAGTTCTTCGTGATTAGCGCCCTTCATAGACACATCAAAAATTATACGTATCTTCATAACCTGGGGAAAGAAAAATAAAAATGGGTGAGCTCAAATGCTCAGTAAGGGTAAAAACGGAGACATGTAAGTATAAACATGATCATCAGGGTATGATAACATGATAATGAAAATAGAATATCATACCCTGCATATCAATGATCATTTACATGAATCATGGCATAAATCTTGATAGTTCGTAAGACATGAATCAAAAGAAATTATAGTACAAAATCCTTGAAATCATAACATAGGAGAAAGACATGGAATTGTGGAAAAACATAATTATAAACTGATCTCCATAGTATACAAGGCATCAATTCCAAAACTATCTTAGTGGATAAAGTCCTTTACCGAACCGGGTGAACCCTCATTCCATCCCTATATTACTAAACTGAGTAAAACCTTATTCCATACCTGTATTATTAAACTAAGTAAACCATTATTCTATTACATTATTACTTAATTGAGTAAACCCTTGTTCTGGCCCTATTGATCTCATGAGATATAAATCTTTACCCAATGCATTGGAGGTAGATATAGGTCCCACCCATCACATAATGAAATCATACATACATGATCCAAAAGATCATAAATAGGCATATCATAACCTATAAAATGAAATGAGTATCATAAACATGTAAAAATGTCATAACCTATGGAAGGAGATAGGTTTCATAATCATTTAATCATAAACATAACCCATGAAAAGAAGTGGGTTTCAAAAGAATATAACTCGTGAAAGAGAAATATGCTTTATAAACATCATGCCATCAAAACATATTCCATTCAGAGAAATAATATGAATGGAAAAATTGAGTAATTTTCCCTATAAAAGCATAAGAAACAATAATGGATATTATCTTTTATGGTAAATAATTTTGTAATGTCTTTTAAAAACTTTCCTTAGGGAAAACATCCTTTCCTCATTGAAATATGATTTTTATAACATAAAACCTTTTTAAAACCATTTTATTTTAAAATAGATTTGAAAACCGATAAAGTAATATTTAAAAACAATAAGAAACTTTTAAAAAACTTTTTTCTTTAAAATTATCTTCAAGTATCTTTTCAAAACATTTTTGAAAACATGGTTTTTGAATACAATAGATTTATGACTGAAGAGAGAGATGGCCAGATTTCACTAAAAGCATTATATTAAATACCAAAGACTGAGAAAATGGTAATAAAAAATGAGGATATCTTGAAAAAGTAGAGGATAAGGAAACTCATGAATAATCGTGATATATTGCATCAAATGAAGCATAAACATAAACAATCTTGAAAAATTATAAAATTGTCTCAATAAACTATTATAACTTGGTTACATGGGGTCATACACTCCACATAAGAAAAGTAAATTACATTAATCTTAATATATCTTTAAAATAATTAGATTCATGATATAACATGTACAATGAGATTATATACACCTCAAAAAGATTTTAGGTGCATAACAAAACATGAGTCTCAAAGAAGGCAAATTAAGATAAAACTGTTTTACCAATTTGGTAACTTTTGAACGGTAAACATCATGAAAGAAGGAATATAGTATGGATATGTGAATACATGTAAAATTAGGTATGATTTAAATAAAATTAAATTATGTTCAGTACATACACCACACAAAATAAAAGAGTGGTGAACATAACATGAATCTCACATAAATACAAGTTATCGTGTGTCTTGACTCTCTCTGTACTCGTACAAGCATCCTGTGTAATAAATATAAGTTTATTATAAATATTGTATAGAATCATATTAGTATAAATAATACCATATATGGTTTTATTATGACTTTATATTACCCACTTTTTAATGATCCTATGTTAAAGTTTCACTTCAGTTAATCACTCGCTCTATTCATCGCTGGTTTCTTAATTTGTTATAGTGTTGGTCCTTATACTTATATCATGGTTCAAAAATGTAGAAAATTAAATAAATATAATTTATGTAAATTATATTTATATTATAATAATTTAATTTATAATAAATTATTAAATGGAATACACCGTTCGTTGAGACGGTAAGTCGTTCGTACGCATGAACGATGTTTCTGTTTTTGTTGTTGTATTGAAAGAAAGTATGTCAATGAAATATGTATATATAAATATATGTATATATATAATTTTTCAATTATAATTACTGTATAATATATATAATATATATCATATAAGTTTATTAAACCCATCCTTAATACATTTCATGTTGTGTATGAATGAATCACATCACTTTGGGGGGGCAGTAGTCCACACTTCCTCAAACGAGATTATCATATTAACACCAAATGTAAGATAAAAAGATGTGTGTCACAAATGGAATAAATAAGATTAAATAAATAATAAATATAATATATTACATATATAAATATATTTTCCATCATAATGGCCACCATGATTGGTGTTAAAGGAGAAATGAACAATCATTGTTTCCTGAGGCAGTAGTTCTCCTTACACAGAAACAGTATGTTCAACATCCATAAAATGGAGGTGTGTGTTAGATTAGGTTAAACACTAAACATAAAAACATCCTCTTATATATAATATATTATTTTTTACAAATTAAGTAAATAAATATAGTGTAGGGGTGGAGAAGAAAAATAAAGGAAAGGATCTTGAAAGAAGACGTTGCCTCTAAATTGGGTAACTCCTTTTGGTTTGAGCCAAAAGGTTTACTCGAGAGGGTTTATGCCCAAAGGGATCCTTCAAAGTCAAAGAGATGATTTTTTTAGTCTACATGGGAATATATATGATGAATGTAAGAGGCTTTAGAGGTGTGAGGAATGGGTTGAGGTGGTGTCCTTTTATAGGGAAAGAGAAGGACTCACATGAAATATTTATAAACAAATTAGCTGTGCACATGTTCTTACCTAAAAAATGTCTTACCAAACCAAAAAAATAAATAATGTAAGGTTTATGAAAGAACTACAGATATAAAATAGGTTTTGTACAAGTTTCTAGGTCATTTGGGCCCTTAATTTTAAGGTTTAGTCCCAAATTAAGCTTAATTTGGCCTTAAATGTTGTGATTAATTTTAATCACTTTTACGAATAATTTTGGCCAAGAAAATTACATGGTCTTATTAAACTCTAAAAATTATACTGAATGAAATTTTTAATTTCATATTTTTTAAATTACAATCACAAAAGATACAAAATTAATATTTGTGATAATCCCACAGATGGGATGAGATAACAGGGTTTTAAAGTAGGAAAAAGTTCAAAAGTTTGTTAAGATTTTATATTTTGTTTCATAGTGAAAATAATCTTAATGATTTTAATTGTATTATTAGATTTTATATTTATCTAATGTGACCATAAAAACATTTATAATATCACTTAACATTGATAATTAATTAGACAAAAAGGTTTTTTTACTATTCATTAAAAAATGATTTTTCTCAGAAAAATATAAAAAAATCACCCTAATCTAATTTTGAAATTATAAATTAAAAAAATTAATTTTATTTTATCATTTTCAATTAATAAATGTGTCTAAAATTACTTTCCTTATTAGAATCAGTTCATTTGAGAAAACGATGTTTTTAAACATAAAAAAGAATTTACTAAAAATCACATGTTTTATTTTAATTAAACAATTATAAACAATATTTGAAAAGTATTTGTTACTATTTATGTTATTAAGTTTACCTTATAGGTTATAATTATCTTATTTAAATAATTAAAAAAATAAAAAATCAATATTTTATAGAAACTAAGTGTTGTGTGTATCTTACTTCAACTTAGTGTTGCATGAATCGTACACCAAGTTAGTATTGTGTGTAATGTATGACAAGTCGGTGTTGTGTGTGAGAAGAATACTTGACTTAGTTCATTGCAAGATATAAATGAAAATTTAAATTTATTCAAAAAATACATGTCCATAGAAACTCAGGGTGTTACATAAATGCTTAATTTCAAAGAAGTTGTGGTAATTTTGTTTTTGATGAGTCATACTTTCTCTATAGAATGTGAGGGAATACCACAAAATGGTGGACATAGAGAGAAACTCTCTATATTTCATGATAGTAGGGATTCTAGTGTCGCCTAGGCCTATCCCATGTAATAGTACAAGGAAATCTGTCGGTGCTCTTTTTTATTATGGATACCAAAACCCTTCTTCTTGGAGACAAAAAATCAACCTCCAAGGTTTAGTGTTGTGGGATACAATTGATAAATTGGGAGAATTATTTCTTTATTCAATTTATCCCATTGATTTATTATATTTTCTATCATATCATTAAGAGTATTTATTTGCTTAAAACGGTTTTTATGAACAAGATTCCCTCTCTATTGTACAAACTAGCATCCAAATAGAGGGATTCACATGAGTTATAGGAGAAAATCACCCTATACTACCCACACTCAACCATTTAGGGAGTATTTTAATCACTGATGATATGATCTGGGGACCGCTACATGAAAATGATGTCGACACCTACCTAGAATCATGTTGTAATTAGTATCCTATGAAACTACCATAAACTCAGTGCTCGATAAAAAGACACCAAACTAGGTCTTAATCAAGATATTTCCATGTGGATTCTACTCACTCTTATCATTACCCTAAATTTTATGGTAGGATGGAATCAGATCTGCTTTGGGTATTCCTAGTTTGTGGAGCATTCGGTTCCGAATAAGGTTAATCCTGGAACTAATGTCCACCATGTAATTGTGGATATTTGTACCATATAACTGTATTGAAATGTACAATGGGCATATGTTCCCCTACTTGAGGACGCCTTTATCTTCCCTAAAGAATGAGATGGTGGCATGGAATTCCTCTTTCTTGGCCTCCTCTACATAGTAGGCCTCTGTGATAACTACCTATGCTTCAAGCTTGAGAGTTGTTTTCAAATATTATATGAGGATATCACACATTTACTTCAATAGGATAAGGTCATAGAGGATCAAAAGCATCATGATTATTCCAGAGAGATGTTTCAACACATCCAAATTTTGCGCTGAAGGATTTTTCCTCAAAGAGGGTCGTTCCTTGGAAGGGGGAACAACAGATGTTGTTGATTGAACCACTAAGTTATAACTGGTGGTGGCAGTATTATGTAGAAGACTATATGACCTAACATGTTCCACTATCAATTGAATATTGATTGGATGGGGTTTGTCTTTGGTTGTACATGTCTGATTATGGTGCAATCATAGTTTAGTTGCTTGGTCGACTAACATGGTTGGATACGGAGGTATGCCTACCAGAGAAGGCTAATAAGGTAGTAATTTATGATCTCTTCACAGAACCTACTTCCTTATCTTATAGAATGAATGTTCTAGTTAGCCTAATTATTCTAATAGATTTCATGTCCTCAGCCTTTTCTTCAATGGTGTCGTCCGAAATAACCCTAGGGGTTTTCATGTAATTCTTCATTACTGAGTGTCATCAAGTGGTCTACTCACTAGTGCAGAAAACGTTTTTTACGTCACTATTTTTTACGTCGGTTATATAAACCCGACGTCATAATATGTAAAACGAGGTTTTTTACGTCGGTTATTTCTTAACCGACGTAAAAATTTGTATTCGGTACACCTTTAACGTCGGTTATTATTATAACCGACGTTATTAATCGCGCGGCTTCGTTTTTTACGTCGGTTATGTTTATAACCGATGTAAAAAACGTGGTTTCCGAAGGCCTTTTTACGTTGGTTATTGAATAACCGACGTAACAAACGCGGTTTTTGAAGGCTTTTTTACGTCGGTTATAAAATAACCGACGTAAAAAAAGAATCCGCAGATGTTTTTGACGTCGGTTATTCCATAACCGACGTAAAAAAACGCGGATTTTGAGCCCTTTATAACGTCGGTTATAAACTAACCGACGTAACAAATGAATCGGAGGAAGGTTTTTACGTCGGTTATTGAAATAACCGACGTTATAAATGTTTTTAAAACAATTAGCACGTCTGTTATTGAATAACCGACGTGATAACTCATTTAAAAATTTACCCAGACCCGTGGATTGTCATTCGCGAGTTTACCTTCGACAGTCGCGACTCGTCTCTCTCGCGCGTAAACCCGAATCGGCTCGTCCATTTCGTTGGTTTAGATTCGTTTTACGATCATCGTCTCTCATATTTAATATCCTCGGATCAATCATCTAAACTCGCAGCACTCAGGTAATCCTCCCACTCGTTCGTTTTTTTTCGCGGATAGTATATATATATGTGTTGTGATTTTTTTGTTGAAACTAGCAAAGATTCTTCGATTGCGAACCCTTTTAACTCGTTTTGGCACCATAATCTTATTTATCATCCCTATATCTATTTGTTCGACTTGCAATATTGAGTAATTTTATGATTTCACTAATTTTTCATCGTTTTATATAAATCCCCGAGAGGGTTGGGGCGTGTCCATTTGGATGGGTTGCCCTTTTACAGTTGTTACTACTTTATTCACACACAACCATGGCATAAGTGCATGGATTTGGGGTCGGGGGGTGTCCAGGGGGGTTTAAAAGGGGGTGGGTGGGTGTGGGGGGCTGTCCAAGGGTGTGGGTGGGTGTTGGGGGGTGTCCAGGGGGGTGTCCAAGGGGGTAGGGGGTGGGGGTGGTGTTTAGGAGGGGTGGGGGGCTGTCCAGAGGGTTGGGGGGTGTCCAGGGGGGTGTCCAAGCAGGTCGGGGGTGGGGGGTTGTGTCCAGGAGGGGTGGGGGTGCTTTCTAGAGGGGTCGGGGGCTGTCCAGAGGGGTCGGGGGGTGTCCAGGGTGGTGTCCAAGGGGATGGGTGGGTGTGGGGGGCTATCCAAGGGGGTGGCGGCCTGTCCAAAGGGGTCGGTGGGGTGTCCAGGGGGGTGTCCAAGGGGGTGGATGGGTGTGGGGGGCTGTCCAAGTGGGTGGCGGCCTCTCCAGAGGGTATTTGGGGTTGTCCGGGTGGGTGGGGGGGCTGTCCAGAGGGTTGGGGGATGTCCAGGGGGGTGTCCAAGGGGGTAGGGGGTGGGGGGTGGTGTCCAGGAGGGGTGTGGGGCTGTCCAGGGGGGTTTACAAGGGGGTGGGTGGGTGTGGGGGGTTGTCCAAGGGTGTGGGTGGGTGTTGGGGGGTGTCCAGGGGGGTGTCCAAGGGGGTAGGGGGTGGGTGGTGGTGTTTAGGAGGGGTTGGGGGGCTGTCCAGAGGGTTGGGGGTGTTCAGGGGGGTGTCCAAGCAGGTCGGGGGTGGGGGGTTGTGTCCAGGAGGGGTGGGGGTTCTTTCTAGAGGGGTCGGGGGCTGTCCAGAGGGGTCGGGGGGTGTCCAGGGTGGTGTCCAAGGGGATGGGTGGGTGTGGGGGGTTGTCCAAGGGGGTGGCGGCCTGTCCAGAGGGGTCGGTGGGGTGTCCAGGGGGGTGTCCAAGGGGGTGGATGGGTGTGGGGGGCTGTCCAAGGGGGTGGATGGGTGTGGGGGGCTGTCCAAGTGGGTAGCGGCCTCTCCAGAGGGTATTTGGGGTTGTCCGGGTGGGTGGGGGGGCTGCCCAGAGGGTTGGGGGATGTCCAGGGGGGTGTCCAAGGGGGTAGGGGGTGGGGGGTGGTGTCCAGGAGGGGTGGGGGGCTGTCTAGGGGGGTCGGGGGGTGTCCAGGGGGGTTTACAAGGGGGTGGGTGGGTGTGGGGGGCTGTCCAAGGGTGTGGGTGGGCGTTGGGGGTGTCCAGGGGGGTGTCCAAGGGGGTAGGGGGTGGGGGTGGTGTTTAGGAGGGGTGGGGGGCTGTCCAGAGGGTTGGGGGTGTCCAGGGGGGTGTCCAAGCAGGTCGGGGGTGGGGGGTTGTGTCCAGGAGGGGTGGGGGCTGTCCAGAGGGGTCGGGGGGTGTCCAGGGGGGGTTTACACATCGATTTGTTTTATATTTCAAAATTGTTTACATTCAAATTATGATTTTTTTCATATAAACATATATTTGTCTTATCTAAAAAATATATATATTTTTGCTATTTGTTATAGGTAATAATGAGTCGAAGTTGGATTACGGCACATCGAATGAGCAATGAATATGAGGAAGGTGTTGATGCCTTTTTGGAATTTGCTAAACGAAATGTTCCAAGTAGTGACATTTTTTTCTGTCCATGCCTGAAATGTCTGAATATGAAAAAGTTGAAAAGTAGAGAGATAAAAGATCATCTGATTTATCATGGTTTCAATCCGAGTTACAACCCTTGGATTTGGCATGGCGAAACTGGACAGAATGTCACTGATGATAATGAATCGCAAGATGGTAACTCCGATGGAATTGAAGAAATGATTCGCGATATTGTAGCAGAACAAATTGAGATAGAACCGATAGTTGCACGTCTATATGGTGATGCCGAAAAACCATTATATCCTGGTTGTATAGATTTTACGGTTTTGTCGGCGGTGTTAAGATTGATTAACCTGAAGGCGAAACATGGATGGAGTGACAGAAGTTTTACAGAGCTGCTACAATTGATGAAAGACATTCTTCCAAAAGATAACGATCTTCCAGATTCACATTATAAGGCCAAAAAAACATTATGCCCGATGGGATTGGGATACAGGAAAATACATGCCTGTCCGAATGACTGCATTATATATAGGAAGGAATATGAATTTCTGAAAGAGTGTCCTAAATGTGGGACATCACGGTATAAGGTGAAAGAAAAATCACAAGCTGATGTAGAGATTACAAAGCTCCCTTCAAAGGTATTTTGGTATCTTTCTATAATTCCTCGTTTCAAACGTTTATTTGCTAATTCACATGATGCAAAAAGGTTAAGATGGAATGCTGATGAGCGGGTATGTGATGGAAAAATACGTCATCCAGCTGATTGTCCACAATGGAAGAAAATTGATGCCCAGTACCCTACATTTGGAAATGAAATTAGAAATCTGAGACTAGGCTTGTGCACAGATGGAATGAATCCATACCGAACCCTCAGTAGCACACATAGTTCATGGCCTGTTTTATTGGTAATTTACAACCTCTCTCCTGAAGTTTGTATGAAGTGCAAATATGTCATGTTGAGTATCATGATCTCTGGTCCAAAGCAACCCGGCAATGATATTGATGTATACTTGTCACCGCTGATTGATGATTTGAAACTGTTATGGGCTGATGGTATTAGGGTGTATGATTCTTATAAAATGGAATATTTTCAACTGCATGCAATGCTTCTATTCACTATAAATGACTTCCCAGCATATGGAAATTTGTCTGGATACAATGTTAAAGGGCATAAAGCATGTCCAATTTGCGAACAACAGACGTCATATTGTCAATTGCATCATGGGAGGAAAACAGTGTACATGGGTCATCGAAAGTTTTTGCCTATGGATCACCCTTATAGAAGACTAAAAAAGGCATTCAATGGCTCACAAGAATTTGAGACTGCTCCTCAACCTTTATCCCCAGAATTGTATTTTGAGAGGGTGAAAAACCTTGATGTGACATTGGGAAAGACACAGAAATCTGGTAATGATAGACATATTTGGAAGAAAAGGTCGATATTTTTTGAGCTACCATATTGGAGGTATCATGAAGTCAAACATAATATTGATGTCATGCACGTGGAGAAGAATATTTGTGATTCTTTGATCGGAACATTGCTAGATATTAAAGGAAAGACAAAAGATGGGTTGAATGCAAGGTTAGACCTACTGTCAATGGGAATACGTTTGGAGTTAGCTCCCACTCCTAAAGGAAGACGAACATTTCTTCCCCCGGCTTGTCATACATTATCGAAGAGGGAGAAAAGTAGCTTCTGTCAGTGTCTTCATGATATCAAAGTGCCTCAAGGTTATTCTTCAAATGTAAAAAATTTTGTCTCATTGAAAGACTTGAAGTTGATAGGTATGAAATCACATGATTGTCATGTCATGATGCAACAAATTATACCAGTTGCACTGCATGGAATATTTCCCATCCGTGTCAGAAAGACTATAATGAGGTTGTGTTATTTTTTCAATTCAATTTGCAACAAGGCGATTGATGTGAATGCTTTGAACATTTTGGAAAAGGATGCAATTTTTATACTTTGTCATTTGGAAATGTATTTTCCTCCAACTTTTTTTGATATGATGGTGCATTTAATGATTCATCTGGTTCGAGAAATAAGGCTTTGTGGACCTGTATATCTTCGTTGGATGTATCCTTTTGAAAGGTATATGAAAATATTAAAGGGATATGTTAAAAATCCATATCGACCTGAAGCCTCCATTATTGAAAAGTATATTTCTGAGGAGGTAGCAGAGTTTTGTACGAGCTACTTGGCTACGGCGCAACACATAGGTTTGCCTCCATCTCGCCATGAACGGGTTAATAATGAGGGAAAGGGGATTCATGGCTTGAAAGTCAAATCACTATCAGCTGAACATATGAAGAAGTTAGAATCATACATCTTGAATAACATAGCTGATGTTCAACCGTATATCACATTGCATATTAATGAGTTGAAACAATGTCATCCAAAGAAGAAAGAAATGTGGATTTTGAATGAGCACAACAAAACTTTTTTGCCATGGTTTAAAAAGACCTTGCTTGGTAGATCAGATGTATCAGAGACATTAAAATGGATAGTGGGTGGTCCATCTTTAAATGTGATAACATGGTCCGCTTATGACATTAATGGCTATACATTTCATACGAAAGCTCAGGACAACAGAAGTGCAGTTCAGAATAGTGGTGTATTGGTGTTTGCAGAAGCAATGCATTTTTCGAGTGCTAAGGACAGAAACCCAATTTCGGCATCAAGTGCATATTATGGAGTGATTGAAGACATATGGGAGGCTGATTACTTGAAAATTAAAGTTCCCGTTTTTAACTGTAAATGGTTTATCGGTAACAACAGTGTCAGACACGATGAATTTGGAATGACACTTGTTAATCTGAATAGATTGGAAGACACAGCTGATTCTTTTATAATGGAAACACATGCCAAACAAATTTTCTATGTAGTAGATCAATCAGATATGCAGTGGGCTGTTGTTTTATAAGGGAAAAACCAATATGTTGGTGAGGATGAATTTGATGAAGATGCTGATTTATGTGAGATCCCTACTTCCATGGAAAGATTAACAGAACATAATGATGAGTATGTTGAAGACATGGTTTGTGCCATAAGGAACGATCACGACGAAGGAATTTGGGAAAACAATCCAACTGTACATTCCTAAAATTACAGGTAACACAAGTTTATTTCTTGTTTACATTTAGTTTTTTCATATAATGTTAGATACTGTAAATTTTTTACTTATTAAAACATGTATCAAACCAAAACGATAAAACAATAAAAACCGTAAAGAGGAGAAGTCCTGGGCGCACCGGCTGGCCGGTGGTCGATCACTTGTTGGCCGGTGGTCCAGAACAAAGCTCTGTCTGGTCCACCGGCCGGCCGGTGCTGATCCAGCGGCCGGCCGGTGGTCCAGACAGAGAGCCTTCCTCTCTGTCTGGACCACCGGCCGGCCGCTGGATCACCACCGGCCGGCCGGTGGACCAGACAGAGAGCCTTCCTCTCTGTCTGGATCACCAGCGGCCGGCCGGTGTTGAGCCAGCGGCCGGCCGGTGGACCAGACAGAGAGCCTTCCTCTCTGTCTGGATCACCAGCGGCCGGCCGGTGATGAGCCAGCGGCCGGCCGGTGGTCCAGACAGAGAGGAAGGCTCTCTGTCTGGTCCACCGGTCGGCCGGTGGTGATCGAGCGGCCGGCCGGTGGTCCAGACAGGAAGTCTGTCTGGTCCACCGGCCGGCCGGTGGTGAGCCAGCGGCCGGCCGGTCGCACCAGGCAGTGGGCAAGTCTACTGCCTGGGTCCTCCGGCTGGCCGGTGTGCTCACACCGGCGGACCGGTGGACTCAGTGAGTCCACTTTTCAGCTTTCTTGGGCCAACTCCTTGGCAACCTTTTGCCTCTGTTTACCATGTTTATCATTGTTTAACATGCTTACCATATTACCAATGTTTACTATTATGTAATTTAGTACACTTTTCTATTTGTGAACTAATGTTTGTTTTTTTGATTTGAAGGAAAATGACAGATCAATCAGTTGATCAGCCACATGATTCTGGAGATGAGCATATTGGTCATACATCTGGGGAGGAACATTCACATGCTCCTATTACGAAAAAGAGTTCAAAGGTTGGTAAGCGTGGGTGCACACGTTTACCAAAATTATCACTTGCCCGTACGAAGGAGGAGAGGATAGTCGTGGAGTTTGATGATGATGATCTTCCTAGAGGTCCAAATGCTAAAGATTTTAAGGGTTTTGTAGAAACTCGGGCTAAGAGCAAAGTAAGCATTCTCTATGATGATTGGAGAAGTGTGGATAAGGCGCTAATTTCTCAGCTGTGGGAGACCATTTTGGTAAGATCTTTTGCTATTGTTTGACTGTTCTTTAAATGTTTCTAGTATATATAATATTTTTAACCTCTTTTTTATCAGATGACATTTGATATTCCTGACACTGGAGGAGTCAGGAAGAAATGCTTATCGTTGGCTGCTAGGAGATGGAGGGATTTCAAATCAACCCTCTCATCTGATTTCATTTATGGTCATAGGAGTCGTGAGAATCCATGTCGTATATATCCTTTTATAGATGAAGACACATGGAGACAATTTTTTGAAAGTAGAAGAAAAGAATCATTTTTGGTAAGGGCAATGTAAACTTTTATAATATTTCTTATATAAATGATCTTATTATTGTTTTGTTAATGATTACTTATTCTTAATTTACAGCAAACAAGGAAAGCTCATCAAGAGATCCAATCTAAAAATGTATACCCTCATAGTTTATCTCGGGGAGGGTATGCATTATTGGAAGAACAAATGATGGCAGAAAAATTTCAACAACTAAGAACTGAGTCTTCAAGCTCTGGAGAGGTGGCCCCTCCATACCCTCCATCTAGACATGAGAAATGGAAAAGAGCTCGGAAGGGCAAAAAAGGACAATATCTTTCGGAAGAATCGAGACTCGTAGTTGGGAGGATTGTAAGATATCTATTTTATTTATTTAAGTTTACTATTTTCTTCATATATTTCCAATCATTATAGAAATGTTCAATTAATTATTACAGGACTCTCTTGAGGAGCAGAGTTCACAGGGGACATTTACACCATCTGGGAGGGAAGATATTTTATCTGTGGCATTGGGAAAGCCCGAACATCCTGGCCGTGTAAGAGGATATCTGGCAGGTGTATCGGTAAGAAAAGTGTTGCCATGTTCCTCAACTTCTAACGTTGAGGGAGTTTATAAAAAAAAATAGAATCCTTAGAGGCTGAAGTCCATAATATTAATGCGACAATGGAAGAAAAGATTAGAGAATCGGTGCAGTTAATGTTTGCAGACTTGCAAAGACAATTTCAGGGTGCAGCTCCCACTCCACCTCTCCCAGTAGCTCCCACTCCCCCACCTCAGCCTGCGGACCCCATTTTTGATCCTCCTCCTCCGCCGCAGCTACCTACTTATTGTGAGTTGTATGTTGATGATCCTCAACATCATATAGTTGCATATGGTATGGTATATTGTATAGGAGATACAGTTCATCATCAACAGTTAGAGGTAGAGAATCAGAGGGTCACTGTACAGGATATTATAGATAGATCAGCTCGGATACCATTACCTACAGATGAGGTGACGACAGTTGGACATAGTATCGGCCATTTTTTACTTTGGCCATCCAGACTTCTTCGACTCATTACCATAGAGGTATGGATGTTATATCTTTTATTTTATATTTTTATTAATGTTTTATCATTTGAAAACTAATATATTTTTCAATTTATTTTTACAGGAATACTTCAAAGGTAAAGAAATACTGTATAGACAACAACAAAGACAGATAGCTATGACATCAGATGCAGATACTAGCAGTCTTGACAAATTGTCAAGATATTCAAATTTGTTGGCGGATCATTATGACTTTACAATGGAAGCTCATGTCTGTGGACGTGAACTATGTGTGGGGATTATGAAAACTGATATCATGGAGTTTGTCACTGGAGATAAGTTGGGCATCAACGTGGTGCAAATTTTTATCATGTAAGTCTTAACACCTTTTCCTTGCGTTATATTTATTAAAAATGTATACTTATGTCTGCTTTGTATTAGGTATCTGTATAAAATTTGTGAGAGGAATGAGCTGACAGATGTATATGGATTCGTGGACCCACAATTGATTTCCCCTGAAGCATGTGCATTGGATGAGGAACAAAGAATGCTTTATATTGCTGATAGATTTGAAAAGAATGTAATCACACAGTGTTGGCTGATGCCTTTTTGTGAGAGGTATGAAACACATCCCTCTCAAAGAGTTAATTATCTTTTAACATAAAAAACCACTAACGTTAAATTTCCTTTTATCAGGGATCATTGGATGTTGGGGGTTTTTTACCCTAGGGAGAAAACACTTTATTGGATATGCTCTCTCCATGATGATGTGCGAGAAAGTTTTAAGAATATATTGGAAACGTAAGTTTCAATTTCACAATAGTTTTATATATTATAATGAAATTTAAATTTACCCCATTCGTATTATTTTCTAACAGGGCATGGGTCCACTTTCGAAAAAGCGCAAAGAAAAGGAATTTCAAGATGAAATATGTACATGCGAAGGTAAATATCCATTTATAATTTGTACATTTTGATTTATTACATAAAAATAATATATTGAATTTACACTCATTCAAACAGAAATGTCATGAGCAACAAGGCATCATCGAATGCTGATATTACATGTTAAGATTTATGTATGAAATAATAACAACTGGGACAGTTCTGAGTTTTGACCTGGTAAGATTTCCTCTTTCTCATAATATTTCAATTTGATTTATTCATTATACACGTTGACTACTATCCTTTTCCTTTGTAGCTTTTTGATGACCCTCAACCCTTTACTGCTGAAGATATCAAACACTTACAAGTGGAGTGGTCAAATTATTTTACAGGTTTGATTAACTTTTAGTAGTTTGTAATGTAAAATGTAATTTTGAATATTGTCAATGTAATTGTGTATTTCGTAGTCGTTTAGGTTGGATTTAGTTTTTTTTTGAAGTTGACAGTGTAAGTTTTGAATGTTATATAAGTGAATGTTTAATTTTTCTCTACTTCTTGTTTTGGTCTACTGTTGTTGGTTTTTCTGGTCTGGATTTTGGTATGGGGGGAGAGGTTCCAAGGGGGTGGGTGGGTGTTTGGGGGGTGTCCAAGGGATATGGGAGGGGTGTCCAAGGTGTGTTTGGGGCTGTCCTAGGGGTCGGGGGGTGTAAATGAGGGTGGGGGGTGTCCAAGGGGTGGGGGGGTGTCCAAGGGATATGGGAGGGGTGTCCAAGGGGTGTTTGGGGCTGTCCAAGGGCTCGGGGGGGTGTCCAAGGGGTCTGGGAGGGCTGTCATGATGTGGGGGGGTGTCCAATGGGTGTTTGAGGCTGTACTAGGGGTCTTGGGGGTGTAAATGAGGGTGGGGGGGCTGTCCAAGGGGTGGGGGTGTCCAAGGGGTGGAGGGTGTCCAAGGGATATGGGAGGGGTTTCCAATGGGTGTTTGAGGCTGTACTAGGTGTCGTGGGGGTGTAAATGAGGGTGGGGGGCTGTCCAAGGGGTGGGGGGGTGTCCAAGGGTTGTGGTGGGGCTCCAATGTGGTGGGGGAGGGCTGGCCAGGTTGTTAGGTGGGTATAGATGAGGGTGGGGTACAGTTGGGGCTTGGGGGAGGGCTAGCATTGTTATTTTTGATTGGTTTCTGGTTGCTTTTTGGTGAGAGCAGTGCAATTATTTAAAAAAAAAATTCTTTCACGTCGGTTATTTTATAACCGACGTGGTAAATAAATCGGCAGGGGTTTATCACGTCGGGTTTTTCTAGAACCGACGTGATAAACCGTTCCCGGGGCTTTTATCACATCGGTTCTTAACATAACCGACGTGCTAAAAGGCCTGGGAATCGATTTACCACGTCGGTTATTGGATAATCGACGTGATAAAACGTTTCCCAGGCCTTTTTATCACGTCGGTTTCTTAAATAACCGACGTGATAATAGGCCAGGGGAAGGGTTTATCACGTCGGTTATGACATAACCGACGTGATAAACGATATCCCAGGCGTTTTATCACGTCGGTTTAGGGAATAACCGACGTGATAAAGCCCCCCCGCGCATATTTATCACGTCGGTTATTATATGAACCGACGTGATAACCACCGTGATGTTAGGGATATTACATCGGGTTTTAAATAACCGACGTAAAAAACGTTATTTATAACGTCGTCCGTATTAACATCGCCTAAAAACCGACGTAAATAATAAAAAATAACCGACGTAAAAAATGTTTTCTGCACTAGTGACTAATTGGATGAAATTCACAAAGGTGTAATAATTATCATCATCATAGAGGTATTCCAATTATAGTTGGGGCCTAAGCGCATCTCCTAACCCAGTGGGCATAAACTCGCCTGGATTACGAGACTACTTCAGCACTGGAAGGGGACTCTAATATAACTTTCATTTTCAGCTCCTCTTATTCTAAGATTTTGAAGGTTGTGACATGAATCTATAGGTAATAGTAAGAGGATTCATGATAACCACATAAGGTTCTATCCTACCTAAGATATCATAGATTGAAAAATGGGCATGAGAAAATTCTGTAGAAGCCAACCAATAATCATATTTCAACATTTCTTGGTTGGAAGACAACAAAAATTCACCTAAGACCTCACTTTAAACATCAAATTCATCATAGGAATGTTTTAATTACATTGGGATGTCACACAACTTGACCAATACACAATCCAATTGATCCTAAATCCAATATTTGAACACATAGAAATTCTTGATGGTGTGTCTAAGGATCATATGGTATGAGAAATTATTAAGGTGGTTGGTGTGTCCGGCTTCCTAGGATTTCATGTACTCTAGTTGCTTCATAATTCCTTTTTCCCAAGAATAGATGAAATGTCCAAGAACCAATGAATCTCTGAAATAATAGGTTTGGTTCCTTCTGTATGGAAGGTGCACTCTGGTAGCCTGGCCTTGATGAGGTGATAGATCCACATTTTCTCTTCTATGAGGCTATGGTTAATGAGGTAGTGCCTAACAGTTTTGTGCAAGGATATGCTATTCTTGATATGTATGTGCTCAATGAGGATCATTTTTAAAGGGTTCCAAAAACTATTCCATCTCATGAATCTCTACATTAATTGTGGTGGTTGTCTCTTATTTGGAAAGTTTTATTACTATAGTTAGAGGGGAAACTAGTGCGACTATCTAGTCTACTATAAGGATTCTTCTAGATACTGGGCCTTGTCTAAAAAATCCTCTAACCCAACTGGAAAGTTATGAGTGATTAGGGTAGGGACCATATCATCCTTGATGTTCCCCATGAAAATTACAAGTATATTTTATTGGGACTGTGGCATGTCAAGTGAATATGTGATGCCTTTCCACCGGGAGAAAAAATTTGTGACTCGCTCATCATGACATTTTTCAACTTGAAGAGATCAGTAATAAATGTATTGTTCATGATGGATCTGAACTAGTGTAAGAACTATCTACAAAGGTATTCCAAAAAATCAATGGGAACCATGTGCATCAGGCTATAAAAGACAAACATAGGTACCTCTAGAATATGAACAAAACACAAAATATTGGTGACCTCATTCTATTCTAGGGTCACAAAAATAGGTCCAACCCTTGGAATAATTTTTTTCTATATGTTTAAAGAGTTATATCATCCCATTTATCAGGGATAATAATGGCTTTCCAAACTCTGGGTGTGCTCAGATATTGTCCACCCACGTCGGGTGTGAATTTCCATTAGGTGGGATCTCCACATATCATGTCTCTGGGTTTTCCTAGAGAGTTGTTATAGAAGGTATCAAATCATCTTAGAGTGGGGTCCCTAACTTGGTGAGGGTCCGTAGGAAATAATGCACTGATAGTCTCATCAAATTGGGGAACCATATCATCAACTTAGAGATAAGTGAAGCCTACATCCTGAGGAGGATAATTATGTTGATCATGTTAGTTAGGTGACTCATGCCTTGGTCACTTATCATATCCTCAAGAATCTAACTGAATGGATGGAAGGTGAAAAAAGAATAAATATGGAAACCTGGAAAAGTAATACTTATTTCCCCCCTAAAAGAGATGTGGGGTATCATGGGGTCATGCTATAATTTGAGTGTCAGTCAGTAGTGAGATCATAGATGATCATCTTATTATATTTGAGCTGTTGAAGCAAGGTGGATACCATAGGCTCAATCTTCAATTTATGTGTAACCTCAAATGGTTTAGATGTCTCATCATTTTCCTTTCCCTTATTGACACACCAATAAATAGGTACTAGCTCCTTATTAGAAGGATCTATAAGGCCAATTTCATATCTCTATTAATGAGTGAGCACACCTACAGGGAAGTCTTTATGGTATTACACCATCCCTTGGGAAGATATTCCTTTTCAACCCTTTATTTTCTTCCTATATACCTCTAATCATCTAAAAGGTTGACAATAACCATATTTACCATAATGGTAGCTGGATGGTAACTTTAATCATTGGTGGATGGGTCAGGCTGTCATTAGGTTGGACTAAAGTGGAGAGAAGTGTACTGTCGTCATCTCTTAATCTATACATGTAGAGGTCCCTCCTTTATAAGTCAATGAAGCACACTGAGGATAATAACATAGGTTTTTTAAAGGATATGATAATATCCAAATGAATATAGGTGCTGAGTGACTTGGAGATTCGTGATATAAACCCTTTTTCACTACTAATTGTTGTCATGTAGGTGCTTCTAACTTCCCTGGTAGGTCAACTGAAAATTATGGAGGTGGTGAAGCACCATCCATATGATCTGGTGTAAACACATAGTCTAGAACTTGTTAATGGATTCTTGGTTTCAAAGTTATAATTTGTAGGCATCCATAATAGCACTTACTTCTAGTCAGTGGCCAAACCCTCTCATAATCCCTCTTGGGTAGTAGAGGGATCCTTCTCTTGGTTGCTCCAAGTCTTGATCTGTGTTATAAGATATATGGGTGATAAAATCAAGGTAGCATGGCTCGGAAGATATCTTGATGTGGGAGGAGTCATTGTGTGATCCAAAGTTTCATTTAATTTTGGTACATTTCTCAAGGGCAGTACCAACCACATCATCACATCCCTATAGGGCAGGGCGTTCGCCACTACCTCATGTGCGAGGGTGGTGGTGTTCAACTGTGGCTCGGTAGAGTTCTCACCATTTGAAGGAACCAACACTGACCTATACATCTCAATAACTTATCGGGTGGAGTTATAGAGGAGGGAAGATGACAGTGATAAAGGAGGCTTAACTTCTATCCCTTATAAGGGATCTAGAACATCCTCCACCTAAAGGTTCCTATAAAGAGATAGGGGACATTTGGAGCTCATCTTCTAAGATCGCAAACTACAATTTTCAGGATCCAGTCCCAGACTCTAGAAGCTGTGGTAAAGTATCCATTATTGATTCTTCTATACCCTTGAAATATAATTGTCCAATGAGGTTAAATATGACTTTATGCTTCCCAGGGTTCCACCTCTTATGAAGGGTATTCTTCCTTCTTCCCATGGATGATTATTTAGACCCATGTATGTCTTCAGCATGGGGAGTACCTCCATTAGGGTTTTTTTAACATGGGGAGGACCTACTCTTTGGTAGTTTTAGACATGAGGAGAGACTTCATGCTGAATTTTATTGGATTGGGGAGGACCTCTACTCTTATTAGTTGTAACACTAGGAGGAAATTTTCTTTGATTGGTGAAATATTGGGGAGGACATCCACTCTGGTTAGTAGGAACACGAGGAGGGCCTCTATGCTGAGAAGGAGTACATGGAGGACCTTCATAATGGTATTCAAAATAGTAGGGAGTACCTACACTATGTTTGTCAATAGAGTGGGGAGGATATCCTCTTATTTTAGTATTTGAGAGAGAAGTACCTCCACTTTTTATGGTAGTATCATAGAGATGAAATCTATGTTGTTAATTGAAAGAGGAGGGAGGACCACTTCTTTGGTTAGTGATAGTGTGAGGACAACCTCTGAACTGAGTATCCTTGTCATAATTTACTTGTAACTACTATCATTGGCACCAGTGACTGAAAGAGTCAATCTAGATTTCCTATTAGGTGGTTTCAGTCTCGATCCCAATCAGTAAAAAGATATATCCATGTTCACTTGTTGTAGGGATCTGATGGGATGCATCGGGGGTGTTAGGGACAACTAGATCTATAGAAGATTCCTCTTATTGGGAAGTCTATTGGGAATTCCCCAAATGTTGGTATCAATTGCTTCAAACTGGGGTCGGGGGAGAAGGGGTAAATTCCACCTTCCCTTCAGACTGAGGGATCAGTTGTTGTGGGTGTTGAGGCAGCCTAGTGGGCTCCCTCCTTAGTAGATCCTAGAAACTAGTCATGGTCGGTGCAACCCAAATTTCCCCTACCTCTTTAGTATGGTGGATTGATTCATCAGAGTGATATGGGGAAAGAATCCAGAAGAGATTAATTATCATAATGGGGATGGTTTTTCCCTACGCATTCCTCGAAGGTGGTATTGTTGATGAGACACCAATGCCTCTAGGCCTTGGTGGTCATATCTTGGGTGGTAATGACCCCCTCCTGATCATATCGGCATACGAGGGTGTCTATAACCCTCCTATGGATGATATCTAGGGGTGACATGGGTCATGGGTGCCCAGTAACCAAAGATGAGGGAATATTGGTGGGGGAGGTGGGGTTTTCAAGGATCGACACATCAATGTTTCTCCTACCCTAGAGCCCACAAGTGGTAGGTAGTTGGATTATTGAATCCTGAGACCTGTAAGGAATGTGGATTCTTCCTCCAATATAGATAAAATAAAATTTATGCCCAATTCCCCAAAATCATCCAATCTTACGAAGTAGAAAAGGATCCACACTGACAATGTCATAGAATGGGGATGCCCCAATGCTAACTGCCCTATTGCATATGTGAGTTTCATGTCGGGACCACCATTTTCTTGGACGGACCTCCCACCATATGCTTGAATCTAGTGAAAGGGATCTGGATTCTCCATAGAGGTGGATCCGGAGTTGTGGATCATAACACCCTGTAGATGGGGATTCAAAAGGTGTGTCACTATGAGGGAATATGTCACACCTGAGTTTACCGATGGATCCAGATTCCACGTAGAGACAGATCCTAAGTTGTGGATCAGAATTCCATGTGGAGGAGGATCTGGGAGGTGTTTCCCTAGGATAGAATATCTTAGTTTACCAATGTATGTATTGAACCTCATGGATGTGTCCTATTCACCCTTTTTAGAATATCGGGATCGAAACCTACATATTTCGATGTCATAGTTTAAGGTCATGTAACAGGACTGATCCACGCAGTTTAACATCATTCGGTAAGGATGTTTTTTCATGAAAGAAACATAGATGAGGGATGGTGTGGGGATTAAATATCTTTTCTTACCATAACAGGATGATTTCTCATGGGGGGTAGTGTATGTCTCGCACAAGGTCAATTAATGGTATGGGTATCACATCCCACAAATGGGGGAGACAGTGTGGGGCTTATGCATTGAATTCTAAAGGTATTAGAGTCACATCTCAGGGATGGGTGGAAGTTTGAATCTCATGATAATATTACATGGGGAATCCTATGTTTATCACATGGGATAGTTGGAGTGGGGGCATCCCAGGTCAATCATGCATGGGTCATTCTATGTTTATCACACAGGGTAAGGCTAAAGTTTCACATCATGTATTGAGGACGTTGTCATGTTGTTTAACATCATACAACAAAGATATAGAACTAAGAAAATTTATTTCTTGCATCTCAGATTTGGAGGGGATAACTTCTCACCCCTAGGGTTTACGTGACCACTTCTCATGTGCCTCCAGGTGGGGCAGGGAACTAGAACTACCATGGAATAGTGTTCAATAAATAGGCTGATGTTAGGGTCCCTATTCTTAGAAGAAACTAGAATTAAAGTACCTGTGATTAGAAGAATTATGTAGGGTAATGGAAGTACTAGAGCATAGTTAATATCGGGTATGGGACCAGGTGGTTGTCTCATGTAACTTGGTTAGGATGCGTGAAAAAATTTCATGATAAGGGGTCTACAGCACAAGTTAAGATGATAGAGTCAGAAGGAAAAGTGAAATGAAGCATTGGAGTTGGGGGCATATAAGGTTTGTGTGTAGCTGCTTCTCTTTGCATATGACCAAACAAACATTGGAGGAGTTGTGTGATGATCAATCTATCACAGAAAAAGTCATTTTTGGCCCCACATGTGTTCTTTCATACAAATGATCTAACATTGAGTGTCCACATTCACTGGTTTTGGGTTCTATCATAAAAGAATGAGAGCTTTGTGTAGTAAAGTAAAATGTTTTCCTTTGGAGAGCCTCCCTAAGGGTTGAAGGTGTGATTCTATTTACATCCAAAATCCTTGGTTGTGGGTGCATAACTCCTTGGGAATGGAATTTGAGTTTCTCTATTATTCATCCTTTTACACTGGGGATTGGATGTGAAACAATTAAAACATGAAATAACCTTTGGTGCACAAAATGGTTTCCCATTGTCGTTGCATGAAATGCTTTCTTCTTTAGTGAAGCACACATTTCTTGAGTGCAAGGTCCTTAGGTGTTCCATTAACTTTGAAAAAAATTGTGGAATTATACGTCACCTTTAGTGCACAAGTCTGTATCATGTGGAAGTACTTCTTTGTTCACACTCACCAATGGTTGTGTGAAACCTCTTCATAGACCCTAGAATGGTCCTTTTAGGTGGTTCAAAATTTTTTTTATTCAAAACTGGTCATTTGAGGCACTAGAAGATATTTTGGTTCTAGCAGCAGGTATGGTTAGTCGGGGTCATGGACCTAAGTATCGATAATGGTATATTCATACTTGAGTGTCACCTTAAAGCTAAGTATATGATAGTTGTTTACTGTTTCTATTTTAATTTATTAAAAACTATTAAACTATATAATTTTTTTCTTAGAACTTCTTTATGAACTTGTTTTCTATACTTGTTATTTTAGTGACATCATTAGTGGTATGCTACTGAATTATACTCAAACCTTGATCAGGCTGCCATGAAACTTGGGTATACAAGAAGATACAACATTTGTTCATAGGTATAGGTTTGGGTAAAGTACTAGGGTTATGGAATTTTCAATTGGATTCCTTAGTAAGATATGGATGATGGGTCCTGGAAGGACTAAGAACAAGTTCAAGATAAGTTATTCACCTTAGTTTATTTTTATTTATTAATACCATCTGTAGATGATCCACCCATGGGGGATCCAGCATGTGTGATGTGACTCCCCAATAATTTAGATTATATTTATCTTTAAATAAATTTTATTTATACAATGGCTAATGTTACATCTAATACTGAGTTTAAATAAACCACGATATAATATTAAAATATTATTATTTAAATCTGACAAATATTACCCAACCATTAAATTGGATGCTACGAATAGTATTAAATACATTATAAAACATACATAAAGGTCCAACTCAATATAATTTTTTTAAAAAAAATTTAAATAATATTCACTCATCTTTAATAAATATATTTCGTTCTATAAAAAGTTATGTTTCCTTCAAAAATGTTCTTTATTTGTTTTTTGAGAAAATATAATATTTATTTTTTGGAAATTTTAGAAATTTTATTTTATAAAATTATAATAATATTGCAAATAATAATATATATATTAATATATAGTGACATTTTAGTATTTTTTTAGAAAACATTGTTTTTTAGTGAATAGTGGAAAATACTGATTTTTTATAAAACTATCATTTATTTTTATTAAGTTAAGTAATATAAAAGTAAAATTATTATTTAATATGATTTAAAAGTAACATAATAATTATTTATTTATAATTTATTCAATTAATTATATTTAAATCATATTTATACCATATTTTAATATAATTCTACTTTTTGTTTCTTTAAAACACTTTTTTCTAAAAAAAATATTTTAAAGTGCATAATGTTTTTCCATTTAAAATAATTAAAACGACCCCTAATGAAGGATTATTTAAATGAAATTTATTTATTATATATCTATAAATATTATATTAAATTAATTTAATTATTATTACTTTTCAAATAGTTATAATAAGTTAATCTTTTGCATGAAAAATACATTTCTTGAAAACTTATTTTTTTGGCACGTCTGTGGGTTTAATTTTATATTAAATTATACCACTTAGGTGGATTTAATTTGATAAAATTGATTCCATATTTTAAATCACAATAATTTATATTATATAATAATTTCAACTTAATTTTTTTCTTAAGTAAAAGTAAAAATAGTAAAAAGATAGTTATCATGGTGAAATAATTAAATGGGTAAAAGTGAGTAACATTAAAGGTAAAGATGGTAAAATGTTTAAATAATGTTTATTTAGAATTATAAAGGTGTTTCCCAGAATTATATATCCCAAACTACATTATTCTTCAAATTTTTAGGTACTTTTCTTGAGAGTGACATCCTATTATTGAATAGTTTTGGGTATTTACATGTCACTCCTCTCCCTTATAAAATGAACCCCCTCTCCTCTCATTTCCACACTTATAGAACCAATTGGTTTATAAAATACCTACCAAAATAAAATTATTAATTCCCCCCACTCATAATATAATCCTTTTTTACCATAAATATAATCTTGGAAGGCTTTCAGTATAATACTAAAGAGGTTGTTTGAAAAAGAGGTAATAGTCTTCACTGGGCTCCTTTTCATTCCTTTTTTTCTACCTTAAATTATGTCTTAAAAATCACAATATAATAAAACCATTATCTCCAAAATAAATATTTTTTATTATTTTTTATGTAATAATATTCATTCAGATCATCTTCCATAAAATCGAAAACAAAATCATCCTTCGTGTGTACAGCGGAATACCTCCTCGCAAAATGATGTAATTAATTTTCCATATTCACCTCTCATGGATATTTATAATTATATATTTAATTTTTATATATTATATTAATTAAATATTAATAATTCTATAAAACTAATATTTCATAAAATTTCTTACCATACAATACATTCAAATATGATAACATCGTTTATGTGATTGGCGAAATATAACCCTACAAAGCTATGTGATTCATTTTTTATTATAAAATAACATGGATGGTAAATTTAAGTGTATTTAAAAATATAATATTTTATTTATTATATTATTATCATTATATAAATATAACTTAATACTTTCCTTCTTTCCATCATGATCATTGAGAAATGGAAACATTACACATGCGTACGTACGACCTACCGTCTCTAAGATTGAAACATAGTTCATTTTTTATCAACATAATTATTGGTTATTTTTAAAATTATAATTTATAAATAAAATTTATTATTATATAATTATAATTATTTTTTAGATGATGGAATAATTACCCCTTTAACCACGGTCAACACACCAATGTTGTTTTAAAATAATGAACTAAGTATCCTCAACACACCCGATGTGGACATAATATACTAAGTGATTAAATACATCAATAAAATAAATTAATTAAATGGTTTAATTATAAGGTATTAAACCTGTAAATTTTACTTATGAAATAAAAATTATATAATTTTATTATACATGAGATAAAAGATATACATGACAAGCCTGGACTCGAGGTAAGGGTTTCTGTCTCAAAACGTCCTTCTTTGAGACACATGTTCTTTTATAATCCTAATTTATTTTATATGATATATATACTTCATATTTAAATATTATATCATGAATCCTTTATATATCATTTTATTTTATTTTTAAATTCACTTACTTAATTTTTGGGGGTTATTATTCGAAACTTACCAAAGCTGTAAGGGTTTATGCTTCAATCTCGTTTTAATCGAGATTGTTTATTATTGAATTTCTGTTGAAGTAAATTATTCGATCATTATCAAAAAAAAATAACTTTAATAATATTATTATTTGGTTATTTATGAAATTTTTATGTGATAGTATCATTTTCCTCTCTTACGTGCTTAAAATAGTTTAGAAAACGTTTTAAATAAAATTTTAGATCATTTCTGTCTTCATTCAAAAATATTTTTCCATCCAAATCCATATTTTCTAAAAAAAATTATGTATATTTTTAATATGATCCATTTATTTATAAAATAAATTTTTAACCTTTTTTTACTTTAAAAAATGGGTTAAAAGGAATCTTATCATCATTTTCCAAATTAATCACTTTTTTGACTTTTTTTTACAAAGATGTGAATGAAAGTGTTTTTAACTTATACAGAATATACAGAAATATCCACCATCATAAAAATTATTTCATATGAATATTACTTTATAATTTTCCATTTATATTTTAAAATAAAATGATTTCCACATTTTTTTGTGATTTTTTTTAAAGTTATTTTCAACATGAAAGGATAATTTTCCTCAAGAACATTTTTAATATTTTAAAAAGTATTTATATTCATAAATGAAAACAACCTTAAATGTTATGAAATTATTATAAAATAATTATATATGTATCTTATATATATACCTTTCTCAATATACCTTCATTTTATGGGGTAATACATGCCTCATATTCATTTCACAATTTATTTATTTAAGAAGCCCCTTTTGATTACATTATTTAAAAAGATTATGAAACCCATTTCCTTCCATGGGTAATTCTTATATTATACCTTATGTTTAATTTCTTTATATGGTACACATATTCATTTACATTAAATGAATGTGATGGGTGGTCCTGGAATTATATAACCATCTAATGCATTGGGTAATTGTTTAGTCTCATGAGACATCATGTATGGGATTAGGGAGTAAACATAATCCATTATGGGACTCTATCGACCATGTGATGTTTTCACAACAATTATCATTGAATTGTGTTTATATCATGATTTATATTGCTTCCACATTTAAAATGATTTCATGATATTATGATACCATGTTCTTTGTGTTACTCTTCCATGTTATTACTCATGTTCCCTCTCATTTATGATATCATGTTATACCTTTGACTCACATGTTATGATTTATTATCATATTTATTTACTAAAATGGATTTTTAGCTCATCCCTTTTTTTAGTGTATTCCCTATGTTATCCCATTAATTTTTAGGATCTCAAAAGGATTTAAAATCTTGTTATGGAGAATAAAATAAATAGGTTTTATTTTAACATCGCTTTGATGTATTATGAACCTAGCGTTCCAAAGGTAATAGACCTCACCATCATCGGGGTTGTACTTGTTAGGTATTTACAATTAAAAAGCATGCAATACTACATCTAAAAGACTTGGGTCTCGGTATTTGGTATCATATAAAAGGTCTAGTTATCCTTTATAAACTAGGATGAGAAAACTTTAGTGAGAACCCAAGGGATAATTTTAAGGATAAGTCTAATTATAGAAAAATATCTTAGAATCATAGTGAATCATGGAGCGAGTGGTTAAGAAATTACATCCCTATTAAGATAATAAAAGTGGATGTCGTTCTTGAGTAGATGTTTCTATGGCTAATAACTCCAAAAAAGGTGTGTCGCGATTGACTCGAGCATTACCTAGTGCATGAAAATGGGCCTTACTATACACCTGGTTTGACACTCTTAGGGGATATGTTTTTGGAAATTCAAAAAATCTTTATGAACCATTATAAAGGGGATGAAAAAATTATTAGGATAAAAACCTAATAGGAATAATTATCATGGATAAATTGGATAGAAACCTAGAAACACATAAGTCAGTATATACTTATCATTTATAATTTAGTTCTTCTATTTTTATAAGTTTTCCTTTTGTATGTTAAATTATTCTAATCTTTATTTATTTATTTTAGCTGATGGTTGGAAGTATGGAAAATAATGATAACATCCAATGTAATAGTAAGTGTAATGATTTCCATAATGAGATGCCTAACCGGATGGTAATAGAATTTAGTCATCTTATGATCATGTCAAATTAGCTTTCTCAATATTTTATTAACAACTAGAAAATAGTTTATTTCCCACAGACACTAAAGAAGATAATGATGGTGTCTCATGGAAGTTCAATGGTCCCAATCCCCTCCCCCTATGTTTACCCCTCAGATGGAAATTAGGGAAGGGAGATGGTGACTTCCTGAGTCCTACCTCTAGTAACCCCTAAGTTGTCGACTAGCGTCAAGGGTATAATAAGCATACATATGGATGGAATTACACTATAATAGAACATGTGCAAGAGAGTGATAGGATAGGTGCACCAATAAAAACCTTCTCATGCATATATGAAATGAAATCCCAAGCGAAACATGTAGTGTCATACAATACTGTAACAACTAAAAGGAAAACTACAAGTACAAAAAGACAAAGAGAGTAGTGACTACGAAGCCCAAACAACTCCAGCAAAACTATGATATAGTAATTTCAAGGATGATATCTAAACTTATTCGAATAACCTGAAAAAAAATTTATTTATGTAGAGTAATCATAATAGAATACTCTTTAGGATCATCCCTGGAGCATCTAATGCAAAAGATAAAGAAATCATACTAAATCACAACGAATAGTAGTTAATCTAAGAAATCACCTAAATGTGTATTTTAAGTTCCCAGCCTCACCATAGATAACCTCACCATGTATCACATGAAAAAGATCATGTAATATAATAATAATACATTGAGGGTTCCTTTCTCCTTCTTCCCCATTGTTTTTCCTCTCTTCCCCAATGCTAAATTTTCTGATCCATCTCTCTCCAAAATAATTTATCCCAAAGACCCCTGGTTAAGACATCACAACATGAACCTCATGCATCACTTCATCACATAATCCCATATCACATATCCATGTAGTAACCAAGTAGTTTCTTGGAGCCACCATATCTCATAAACATGTTTCATACATTGAGTATTATACCTCAAGACATAATAGCCCATACACCAATAAGGAACCTCGATCCTTCACAGCCTATACGTGGAATACCTATGATAAAACTTTGGATACTATATTTGGTAATAAATGTGTGTTAAATAACAAAAATACATCATATACCACTAAAAACGTATATGGGGAACTAACCAATATGCATACCATCACAAGTAACAACCAATAAAAGAGAGAAAGTCCATAGGGGGTAGTCAACCATCCATCCTCCAACTGAGATGTTGTAGAAAACCACCTCCTATAGTCCTCTGGGTTTTAGTCTCCATAACATACATGGGTAGGGTGTTATATGAAATCATACAATATATATGATATAATATAGATAAAACCCACACTATGGGAATAATCTATTCTTAGACTCAACTGTAGGTAACTCTTCTTGGAATCCTGAATACCACTACTAAGACAATATATCATTTAAGAACACAAGAATTTAAAATAACTATATTAAATTGATTCTATCCTTTTTATCATTTCCTTTTCTTATTTATTCTATTAACCATTAAATTTATGATTAATATTATCTCACAGTACATTATTCATCATATTGAAGTCTATTATCTCCATGCATAATTAAAACTGAGTCCACGGTTTATCAAGATTATCATATTTTTTTATTTTTCATTCAATCAACACCAACCCAATGGGTTAAGAATTATTTATTCATTATTAAAATAATCTAATAATATAGGTACTCTAGAAAAAACATCATAATCTACCACCAAGAGGAAACATGAAACCAAGAACATCGAACTCCCACAAGAAGTGGGGAAAGAAATATATATTAAAAAATAAACCTGGCTATCGACCATTAAACATATTCCTAAGATAGAATCTCATCTCTCAGCACCACATCAATTGGTAAGCCCATATTTAACCCATTACATCATCTATAGTTCCATCCCAAACACCCATATGCATATCTCTATGTATCTCACCATCATAGAAATCAACTACTGCCACATTATCTGGGATTTCCTACCCACATCACATCATCCATATCAGGCTCATCCATCCCTATTTCATATTAAATTTGGGCCTCCAATCCCCATATCACATTGTATAGAAAAGATAAAATCTGGGTCACATCATAAAAGCAATAAGAAACAACAAACATAGCCAACAGGGCAATCTAGGAACTAAAATAAGGCAACCATCCTTCACATATAAATGAGCTCTCACTACTCCAAAATCAATGAACTCAGCCTTCACAAGGGGATTAAAAACTCATGATATAGAAATTTACTTTATCATGCAACTGGTTCTTATGCCATATTGAATTTAACTAATTCATTAGTAACAAGTTATAACTATAGGAAACCTAAGGAATCAATCTATAACAAGATATCAAAAACAAAACATGATTTTAACATTAAAATAATTCACATTATCATACATTTTGTTATTATCATCAACTAGAATTATCATCGTTTACAATATTTATCAATTAAATTAACACATAGAAGATCACATTTAATTATACATGTGCATTACATCAATTTTATTAACATCAAATTATATCAAACATTGGATTCAAACATTCCACTTCTTTAATTATTTATAATCCAATTAATTATGGATTTACGTTCTTCACCAATTTCCATCATGACCAACATGTTAATACATATAATAAAAACATGTTAATAATAATAGGATAGATATCAGGCTATCTATAAAAATAAGAGGAAATCTGTTATATGGTATAAATCATCAACATTATACCACTACAACCTATTCATTTATTAATCTAGTTCAATAATTACTTGGTTAATTTCATTTCCATCCAAAGGGATAAACCATGATAACTATGTGATTGAAAATAAATATAAGAGAAGCAATGAATCTCCTACCTCAAAGGAATCAACTTTCTTCACATGATAATGGACCAATGTTGTGGATCCTGATCACTTATCCTGCAAGAAACTGCATCCCTCTAAGGATGTCATGGCGCAACCATACTAACAAAAAAACAAATAAAACTTCGTTAGAAAGATAGAGATGAACTTACAACGCATGTAAAAAATAAATGGAAAGATCCAAAATGAATAACAATGAAAAAAGATTTAGAACAGAACTAGGATCCCCATGGATCAAATACGGAATGACAATGATCAATCCTCGTCAAAGGGATCCCAAATCTCCTAGGAATAGGGTCATTGAACACTTGGAAAATGAGAGATGCGATAAGGTTAGTGGAAAATAAGTGCTTCTGGACCCTTTATAGGAATTTTCATGGGGGATTTACATGGTGTGAAAGCCCATGTCATGTTGTGTAAATGTCTAGAGTCTGGTCTCAACAAAAAATGCATCACCTCAAATCTTATAATCCCAAATTATTACATGTTGTGTAACACCCTATGAACCAGCCTTACACAATATATTAACTATGAATACATGGTTTGAAAGACTTACGCATATTGTATTCTCCATGCTTATATCTCTTCACATACAGACCCCTCTAGAATCTCTCCTGACCACCTCTGAGTTTCAAAAGCTTCAAAAACATGCAAAGGGTCAGATTACATGGATATGGGACCTTACATTAGATACGTCTCAAAAATTTATCATCCTTGGGAATCCAAAACCAACTCTCGAGAGGAAATGAAAAAGGGTTGTTTGATCATCCACCCCAAAAGATACCTATAATACAAGAGTAAATCCATAATAATCAATAAGTGGAAACCATCTCATAAAAATTAAAGGTCAACATCCAAAAAACAAAAAAAGTTACAAGATTAAGGCTAAACATCAAACAGCTTCGGGTACTGAGTGTTTATTTATGAATCAAGTCCCCAGATACTCTCCTCCATGAAATAGTTTCACCAAAATACTTGAACCAAGGTAATATAATTACCATACAACATCTTCTCTTGTAAATTCTGTATCTCCACAGGATTCTCCTCAAAGGTCAAATTATCATCAACATCAATCTCACTCTAATAAATGTCATGAGAGTTGTCATGAAGATAACAACGGATCTATGACAGGTGAAAAACATTAGGTATACAACTCATACATGGGGGAATTTATATTTGATGTGACACAAATTTAACATGAGCCAATTCCCCAAAAAGACCAACAAACCAGGGATAAATCTTACTTCCATGACAATACCTTTGCTGCCTATGATGAGGAGCCACCTTTAAGAACACATGATCTCCAACTTAGAACTCCATAGGTATCATCATACAATTTTCATAGTAATTATGACGATACTACATTTTCTTCATCCCCCAAAAAATTACCAATACCATATAGTTCATATTCTATACCAGTTTCTGTCCAAGAATTACTGTCTCTCTAATCCTAGTCCAACAAAAAGGAGAATGGAAAGGTCTATTGTACAAAATTTAATTGGTTTCATGCCAATGGTGGATTGTAAACTATTTTTATAATTAAACATAACCAAATGCGGGTTCCTCATCCCTAACCCTCCAAAATATAGGACCCAAGAGTGAAAAGGTCATCAAGAGTATAGATGGTCTGCTCTATCTTACCATCTGTTTATGGATGAAAATAATTTTTCTGGTATAACTACGGGCCAAAATCAAGCTCGAGACCACTCCATACCCAAGAGGTAAAATGAGGATCATGGTTATATATGATCATCCTCAAGAATTTATGGTGTCACACCACCTACCATAGATACTGCTATAAAAATCCTCAACTGATCTTGACACCTTTATTTCTATAAAGATGTATTATTTCATCAATTGATCCACTATCACCCATATAACATCATAGAATCCCTAAAATCAAGGTAAAATGATAACTAATTCTACTGTGATATACTCCAACATCTACTGGGGAACAACTAATGGCTAAAGAAAACCACTGGGACCACGATGATCAACCCTCATCTTATGGAAGAACAAACATTGTGAAACAAACTCTACAACTACATGATTCAACCCAGGACACCAAAACTAACATTTAAAAGTGTGGTGCATCTTTTTCATGCTATGATTTACCACTAAAGGTGATATATATAACTCATGAATAAATATCACACACATCATTGAAGGAATAAAAATCCTTCCCTAAAACAACACCCAGTGTTTCCCATCCTCAAACCAACCATCAGGGGCATCACCAAAAATAACTTGGTCCCTCTAGTCTTCCACCTCAAAAAACCATAGCTAGTAATATGTAAACTCCTACACTAAATATAACTGCACTATCATCTATAAAATATAACCTCTACCCCCAGCCTCTCCCATATCTAGATGTTTCGTTGAGAGTTATTTCATCACTCTCCAAGAATCTCCATATTCACACATGGCATTACTACATGAATTATTTCTCAATTACTCGACTAAAATTTTTCCATATACTAGAGTATATGAAATCATGAATTTGAAATCCTTAAATAATTATAGTCACCAATGTTGAAGTAGGTTCAAGTCATGCAGGCAGAAGACATACCTCAACCACTTATGGCCAGTAAAAACCAAAAAACTCCCATCAGGGAGGTTATGTCACCAAAACGTAAAGGAAAATAAAACTACCTCCAACTCAAGATTATGGGAGGAATAGTTAAACACATGTGGATGTGACTATTTATACTCATAAGAAACAATTAATCTATTCTACATCAGAACATAACCCAACCTAGGACACAAAGTGTCACAAAAAACCTCAAACTAGACTCTTTCTTCTAGAAAGAAAAGAACTGAAGCATTGAACTACTTATCCTTCAAGTAATCAAAAGTTTTCTGACAACGGTTAGTCTAAAATATTGCTAGATCCTTCCATGAAAAGGTTTTTATAGTAGTCACAGACTGAGAGAAATCATCCATGAACCTCCTATAACAACTTATAAGACCAATGAAACTCCACACCACTTTCACTATCCTAGGAGTTTCCCAAGACACAAATACCTATATCTTAGAAGTATATGAAGATACCCCCTACTAGGAAACAATATTCCCCATTAAGTGAATTTCATGAGGCAAAAACTCACACTTCAGTGAATTCATGAATAAATTATCATGATAATGAAATCACAAAATGAAATGTAGATTTTCTTCATGATCCTCCTCATATAAGGATTACATAAGGATAGCATCAATAAAAATCACCATGAAATTATCCAAGAACTCTTTGAACACTATGTTCATCAATTCCATGAACACAGTTGAAGCATCCATCACACCTAACAACATCACGGTGAACTCATAATTTCCATGACAAAAAATTGAACGAAGTATTCAAAAAATATCCATCCATCACCCTCATATGATGATATCCTTACTAAAAATTAATTTTTGAGAACTAACTTTCTCCATTTAGCTAATTTAACAAATCATTAAACCATATAAGAGGATAATAGTTATTCAATGTCACTTGGTTTATGCAATGATTATTGATACAATGATGAAAACTTCCATCAGAATTCTTCATGAAAAAAAACCGATGCACCCTAGGGTGACACACTCAGCTGAAAAAAATATCAATGAAATTGATCATCAAGATTTACATTCATCTCTCACAACTCAAAATGTTCCATCGTATATAGTTACATCGATGTAGGAGACATGTATATCTATAGATCGATCCCAAACTCGATCTCCCATCAAGGGGGTAAAAATATAACCCCGTTTATAAATACATAAGTGTAATCTTCATCAACCCATAGAAACACTTATTATTAAACCAATTATGATCTTAGAATCATCTTTGACATTAAAAAATAAAAATATGGAACACATATCTGTCTTATCGAAGGGTCTCTCTCTCCAAAAAACACCACTATCTCTCCATCATCATTATAAAACCCAACCTTCCTCTTAAAAAAATGTGATATCTTAAATTTAATAGAACAAATCCATGCCAAGGATGATTTCATATGGTTGTATATGTAAACAAAAAAAAATCTCCCGAAGAGAAATGATACCCCATCATTAACTCATAGTCTCTACATACTTCACATATGTTAGCTCGACCTCCAACTAGATTAGTCATCACCAAGGACACTGGAAGCCTCTCTACATCAACTCTTAAAGTTTGATTAGGGTAGGTGATATAAAGGAGTGTTTCACTCCTAAATCAAACAAATCATTCACCCATGTAGAAATTAAGAAAAGGGTACCTCGAATGATATCTAGATTTTATACTGCTAGAAATTCCAAACCATGAAGATAAACACAACTTTCTCTACAACCTTTATGACCTTAGTTAAAACCAACTCCATTGACTTACTATACTCTGTAAGGAAAGGGATAATATTGGGGTTATACTCTACCTAACCCATATCCTATCTACTTATACTAGACTAGAACACCCATATACTATTGTCTTAGCTAAAACTACCATAACATAGGAACCTGAAGCAGAACACCTGGTGCATGCTGACTGCTCAGAAAGATCAGTCACTCTCACTACTAATGAACTTAAACTACATATGAAAAACACATGTCTGGTCCATTAGGTTTGAGAGCTACCTCCCCGGAGTAAATGATATGATAAGGGTTGGGCCCTACCCTTAGCTGACTAAAAATATTATTTCCCAACAATTGGGAACCATATACAACAGATCATCATCATGATCAATCATGATAACTCCACTCTTGTGATGATCTAGTTTTAGATAGAATCAAATAAATAACATTTTTCTATCTCTAGTACCTCTAGATAAGTTTTCAGATTAAAAAGTGTGACATGGAACTAGATATTTTTACACAAAGCCTCCTTGAATTACCTCACTCTAGCATACTCATATGGAAATAATTCTGAAGCGTATCAGAGTAGGGTATGTAAATGGATCCCAAACTCTTGAACACTGGCACACTACTATTGAAGGGTAAGAATCTCCAAGGGATTGTCTACCTTCACGGTTAAAGAAATGAAATCTTCTTAAAACTTTTCTTATAAATTTTCCCATGATACTGTCAAATCCTTGCTATCCATAATGAATAAGAACCACCACTACCTCACTGCTCGACATAGTATCACCATAGCCAATGAAGATCAGTCATCCTTCCACACATGGATAGAACTGAAATCTATCTAAACCCCCTAACTAGTATTCTATAGATGAATCTAAAATATATCCCTCATACTTATATAGACTTTTACACTAAAACTCTTATAATGTCCTCCTACAAGTTTCTTCATCGTCAAACTCCACTCTACAGCGATCTACTAGAATATCTTGTAGAACATCTTTAACACAAACATGGTGAAGACATCTACCAATATTAATTCATGTAAAAATAAAAAAACTATTATAGCTTATAAAATTAGAATATGTAAAATTTAACAAATTTAACATTAATTAATTAATTAATTTTTATCTTGTTAAAGTTTTAACCTATCCCAATGTATACCCATTTCAAAAATAGGTGCAAAGATGAATGATGCATGATCCTTTCCTAAGTCTCTACCCTACAAACACTATCACCATATTTAATAGGCTCAGTAAAGTTAAATTTCCATTAATCATAAAAAAGAGGGGGCTAAATACTTGTGTCTCATCCGGTCTCCCATGTTTATAGCAATTACTAAACTTAGCTGACATAATTTCCCTACCAACCCATGTAATATCAAATATTCCTAACTACAAGATACATTCTATCTCTTAACTTGAACATTTGATACCACTATGCCATGAACCCCTCCCAGCAATGTATACCCCTCTTGGTCCAGCAATGAGGGAAGGGAGATGGTGACTGCCTGAGTCCTACCTCTAGTAGACCCTAGGTTGGAGTCTATCACAGAGGGTATGATAAGAATGCATATGGGAGGAACTAACCTCCAAGAGAACATTCAAAATAGAGAGATAATATGGATATCTTAATCAAAACCTGCTCATACATATATGTAAAGAAATACCAATTGCAACATGTAATGTCATACATTACTATAACAACTAAAAGGATAACTACATGTTCCAAAAGACAAAGAATGAATAGACCACAACTCCCAAATAGCTCCTATAAAAAACATGATCTAGTAATATTTAGAACGATCTACAACCTTCAATAGCTAACCTAAAAATAGTTTATTTATACATAGGGTGAGTATAACACTATACTCAGTTGGTTCCTCCTTAGAGACTCTCATGAAAAAACATAAATAAATCTGCTAAAGCATTTTGAACAATAGTGAAACTAATGCATCACCTAAATAGTTATACTATGTTCCTAGCTTCACCATGGATAACTATCACTAAGTATCCAATATAATAGATCATGTAATCTAATAGTAAAATTTCAAGGGTAACCCTCTCTCGCTTCCCCACTTTTTTTCCACTTTTCCCCAACGTCAAACATCCTGATCCATCTCTCTCCAAAATAATCCATTACGAAGACACTTGGGCAAGGAATTAAAAAATTCACCTCATACATAACATCATCACATCATCCTATATCACATATATATATAATAACCATGTATTTTCTAGGATTCAACACAACCTGAATAACATGAATCATACATCAGGTATTATACCTCAGGCCATCAGAACCCATACACTGAGTAAGGTACCTCAAGACATCACAACCTATACAAGTCATGCCCATAATAAACCTTTGGATACTATATTTGGTAATACATGTGTTTGAAATAAACACAATACATAATATCCCTATATACTCATATATGGGGAACTAATAGTTGTGTATACCAGCATAAGTAACTACCAAAATAATAGAGCAAGGCCATAGGGGGTAGTCATCAATCTATCCTCCCACTGGGATGTTGGGGAAAACACCCTCCAAAAGACCATTGGTTGTCAGTATCCCTAACCACAATTGGTTGGGTAGCATATTAAATCATATAATATACATGATATAATATATCTCATAACCACACTATGAAAATAACCTAGTCTTATACTCAACTACATCAAATATTGATCAGAATCCAGACTGCCACTGTTGAGACCAAATATCCTATAAGCACACAAGAATTTAAAAGATATACTTTAAATTACTTCTTTTATTTTTATCATTTCCTTTAATTAATAAATATATTAGACATTAAAATAAAAATTTATATTATTCCATATTACATTATTCATCATGGTAAAGTCCATGCCCTCTAGGAATAATACAAACAGATTCCATAGTTTATCAATATTATCATCTTTTCAGTTTTTTTTCATTCCATCAACACAAACCCCCTGGGTTATGAATTATTTATTAATTATTAGAATAATTCCATAATTAATTTACTCTAGTAAAAACATCCTAATATACCACCAAGAGGAAACATGTAATCAAGCATTCCTTTTTCCTCTTGAAGTGGGGAAAGAAATGCAGATAAAACAAGAAACTCATCCATTGACCGTTAAATATATTCATAAGTGAGAATCCAAAATCATAGTAAAAAATAAATGGGTAATCCTAGAATCAACCTATTCCATAATCTATGGTGCCATCCCTGACACCCACATTCATATCTTGATGCATCTCACCATCACAAGCATCAATGGTTTCCACATCATCCAGGCTTCCAATCCCACATTACATTAGTCATCCCAGGCTCATCTATCCCAAACTCCTATCACAAATGGGACTCCCCACCCTACATCACATTTTATAGTGAATCATACATCCTAATCATATAAAAATAGTAGTAGGAAACAACAATCATATCCAATAAGTCAAAATAGGCCATAAATTAAGACATAGATCCATCACAAATAAACATGCTCTCATGGATCTGAACTCAAGGAACTCATCCTTCATAAGTATATGGGAAAATATACACAAAGTAAATTTATTTATCACATAACCAGTTCTTATTCCATCTTTAATTTAATCGATTCATTAATCATAGTTTACAACTACAGGCCACCTAAGGCATCAAGCTATAATAATCTATTGAAATCTAAACATTCTTTTTGAATTAAAACCATTCTCATTGTGATTACTTTTATTATCATCATAAATATAAATAATCATGATTTTCATTCTTTATCAATTTTATTAACACATGTATGGTCACTTTTAATTATACATGTGCATTTAATCATTTTTATTATCATCAAATTACATCAAACACCAGATTCAAACTTGCCACTTCATTAATCATTATTAACATAATTAATTATCAATTAATTTTGGATTTTTGTTCTTTACCAATTCCAATCAAGACCAAATTTTAATCCATATCATAATGACATGCTAATAATTACAAGATAGATAGTACACTATCTAATAAAATAAGAGGAAACATGTTATGTTGTATAAAAAATCAATATGGGATCAATAAAAACCATTTATTTATTGTTATAGTTTAATAATTATTAGGTTAATTTCATTAACATTGAAAGAGATAAACCATTATTACTCTAAGATTTTACATAAATAGTAGAAGAAAATAATCCCCTACTCAAAGGTGTTAATGTTCTTCGCACGAGAACAAACCAACGTTATGGATTCTGATCATATTTCTTAAAAAAAGTTTCATCCTTACATAGATGTCATGGAAAAATCACACCAAATAAATCAATAAAAAAATCCCTTATAAATAAGAATATGAACATACATCACTAGTAAAGAATAAATGAGAGGATTGAGATTGAAGAACCATGATAAAAGAGGTAGAATGTACCTTTTGTCACCACAGATCAAATATGGGAATCCAAGGATAGATACCTATCAAATGGATCCCAAAATTTTTAGGAAGAGGTTCATCAACCACATGGAAAACGAGAGAAGGCATAGGTTATGAGGAAAATCTGATCCTTTCAAGCCTTTATAGGAACGTTTTAGAGAGAATTTATATGGCATGAAACCCCTTTTCAGGTCATGTAAATTTTGGGCTTCAGAAATCATAGAAAAACACATCACCTCTATGTTTTTACTACCAAATTATTAAATGTCATATAACATACCATGAACTAGCCTTACAAAATTAGTGAACTAAGAATACATGACATGATACACTTACAAACCATGTATTCTTCATGATTCTATAATTTATAATCTAGACCCCACTAAAATCACTAAAGACCTCCTCCAAGCACCATGAGCTTCAGAAACAAACAAAGGATAAGACTATATGGATATGTTCCCTTACATAAAGTGTTTAATATAAAAATGAAAAGAATATTAAGTTTTCTACATGTTAAAAATGTGTGAAGAGGAAGCATGGAAATCCCTAAAAGGAACTGGAAGATGCTTTATTTGTGGAAAAGGAGGGAACTAAGTAGCTAATTGCCAAAGAAAAATGAAGAGTCTAGTTAATAAGATTTAGGGAAATAAAGTTCAACCAAAGAAACCACTAAAAGTTCAATGATGTGAATGTGGGGACCTTGGTCTTTATCTCAGTTAGGATTTTCTGAGAAGATACATCATGAGGAGTATTGTTGATGGCTCCGTTATACATTATCGATGCAGATCCAAGATCTATAGTATCTCTCATTTACTTTTTGCCGGTGACATTCTTTTTCCAGATAATGGGGTAGTAAGTATATCCACAAGATCATAAAGATATTAGATGAATATAGCATGTGGAGTGGGAAGCATATCAATAAATATAAATGTAAGGTATTCATTTCAAGATGTTATATATAAATGAAGAGTAGGAATATTGAGAATGATCTTGGTTTATCAGAAAATCAGTTCCCGATAAAATATCTTCATGTTCCTATTTCCCTATTTTGAATTTGTATTCATCAATTTGAAGGTCTTTTGGATAGAATTTAAAACTAGATCAAAAATTGGAAAAAATCATTCCTTTCTTTTGGTGGTGATATTACCTTAGTCAATTGTGTACTTCAATCTATCCTTATGCATATTTTTTTCTCCCTTAGGGTCCCCAATAAGATGATTATAATAATGAATTAATTTTTTGTGATTTTTTATGTGATAAAAATGATGATGGGTATTGTAATTAGGCTTTATGGGTGAGTTTGGCCAAAGATACAAAGGTAGGGGCATTACTATGAGGAACGTGGAGGATTCCATGCACTATCTATAGGCAAGATTGGAATCGGGTGCTTTGGAAGGCCGCTCCTTGTGGGGTAAATTCGTATCTCGTAAGTATAGGTCTATTCTGTAAGTTTCAAGTGATCGGATCATGGGGATGGGGAAAAGACTATAGGTTTAGGCTTGTGAGATGCATCAACAAATACTATGGGTTGCTGGTCTGGGTGATATAAGTTTCTAGAAACATAACCGGATAGGTTCAAATCTGGGGTTCCTCAAGTGCCCTATAACTGATATTTCATTCAGGGAGTATATAAAATATCCATTTTTATAAAATATATTCTTAATTATTAGTATAGACCTCTTTTTTATAATATCATTATAAATGAAAAATTGGATAGGATGGTGTTCACATTCTCTTCATTGAGTATCTTTAATACTAAAGTGTATCTTTCTCTACGTCATGAATCAATTATGAGGGATGAATAGGGGATCCTTTAGTTTATGGAGATCCCTTATAATATTTTCTTCTTGGGTTTTCACATCAGAAATAATTCCATTTCTATAGATAATGGTATTTAATGGAAAGTAATACATCTTGTTTCTAAATGTTCATGTTTTTCAAATCCAAGTGAGGAATCAACCCTTCACATTTTATTCTATGATGAATGGGTACTTGCTACCATAAAGGGTATTTGTGAGTTCTTTGGGCTTGAAGGACATAGTGTATCAAACAATAAGTTATTTGAAATTTTGTTTAATGGTACCGGGAATAAAAATCATGAGAATAATGAGTGAATGGGGATATTAGTTGTGTGGTGTTGGGCCATATGGAATGAAAGGAATAAATATCATCATCAAGGGGTTTGGAGTTCATATATTTCCCTCAAGGAAATATTTGGTAATATAGTGGAAGATCTTGGTTTTCTCTTGGAGATATAGAAAAAGGCTCTATCATTAAGGATTTTTTTCTCTAGAGGACACCCCGCTCTTATGACTCATATGCCTCTCTCTAAAGTTAGATGGGTGAAACAGAATCAACTGTGTGTTCGTCTCAAATTAAATAATGATGGTTCATGCATAAATGGTCTGATTCTAGGTAAAGGTGTTGTCTCAAATGGGAAGGTTTTGGTGGTTCTCTCATTCTCATTGAATTATGTTTTGGGTAATTCTCTCATGGAGGAATCTAGGTCCATTCTTGGCGGCATGGAACTTTGTATCCTGAGAAATTTGAACATGACAGTGGTGTAGACAGACTACTTAATTATCTAAATATCTATTCATAATCATGTTTCTACCCCCATGAAACATTAGCTATATTATCTAAATCATTAATATCATCTTGAATAACCATGTGAAGATGAGTTTCACATGACATGAAGGTAATAAGATAGTGAACTTCCTTGATTCTATGATTACTCATAAAAGGAAACTGTCCTTATTTACTAGTATAGGATCCTTTCCTCCCTAATGTGTGATCATTGTGAGAGGTTATTCACATGATCTTAATTTCCTTCATCCACCTTGATGGTTTTGGGACTGTAATTTATCATGATAATAATTTGATAAAATCTTACTTTCATTCCTAAGGTCTTATGTTATGAAAATAAATTATGTGAAATGATTTAAGTTTTTAGGTGTTATAACTTAATAATCATTATATTAAAGTATTTTTCCAATGATATTCTAGTTATAATAATCCTAAAACTTCTAAGGATTATTCTACATTAGTTTTTTAAGGATTTTAATGAATATTATGAATGGTACTAATAATCTAGAATGTTTATTTAATGGTAAGGAGATATTATATGGAAAACCCATGATTGGGGAAAAATAATCTTGCATAAGTGCATGGTTTTGAGGTAATTATAGTAAATTAAAATTAGTTTATGTTTTTGAAAGATGAGATAGATAGAAAAACTTAGAGTTTAAATAAGGTGATTTGATTACTAAGGTTATTTTTTTATATGTTCATAACATTCATTGGAATTTTGTAGGATAAATAATAATTATTAATATGATTATCACATATGTTTTACATAGTTTTGAAACACATTACCAACAAGACGAGTGACAACCAGTTGAATCTGGAAAGGCGGTGGGGCTTGAACCCACAACTAAATGGTGATAAGCGTGCAGTGCCTACTATTATCCCACGTGATGTACTGGTTATTATAACATTATTTTCACATAAAAATTTCAATGGATAAATGATAAGTTGATTTATGTAAACATATTATAGAATTAATCATTTTTAATTTTTGGATTTTTAGGTGATTAATGATATTTTAGGAAATGTTTTATTAGGTTGAGATATATATAACCTTTAGGGTTAGAATAATGGATTATATGGAAAGAATTCTATTATGTTTTTAGAGATGTAACTTGAGTTCCATGAGATAACCTTTGAGGATAAAACCTTATTTCATGTTGAGTTTATTAATTTTATTTAGGATATAAGGTTAATTATTTAAGGAATGATCTATGTTAATCATCTGGTTCTATTATTGAATTTTAGAGATTAATATGTCCATATTTACTTTACTTATTATCTTACATTATTCTAACCATTTGGTTTTAATAAAGATAGGATGAATAGATTATTAATATTTTATAAATATTATTATTTGGTAAAACTTAATTTTAGTTCTTTAGGAATAATAAATCATATTGGATAATTATTCCATTGAGTAATAGGGGAAGTGAAATTGATTGAAGCACAAAGAAATGATGAAATTCTATTTATGAAATAAAAATATATCAAGTAAGTATTTTTTTCTGGTGTTCTCTACCTTGATAGAAAGAGAACCCCTCATATCTAGATAAAGGATGATGAAACTAAAATTTTATCCTATTACCTTCGTATTTGATAAATCAATGGTCTTTTAATTCATCTCTAATTTATGGTCTTTTTTAAACTTTCTCTTGATCCTTCAAATTCTTGTGATAAATGGTCTCTATCACTCTCCAAAATTATTTATTCTTTTCTTCCATGTCGATATTTTCAATTTACACCAATTTTATCCTATGTGGAAACCTAGTTATGTGAATACCTTCATATTTCCATTGCCCTATTTTTTTATAGGATGTTTTATTAACTCCTTTTATAATATGGGGTTTCTATAAAGTAATTTTCAAATGTAAAAACCTTGATTCTTGAGCACAAGTTCAAATTTTTAGGGTAAAATTTATTTATTGAGGATAAAATGTAAAACCTCAAGAATTTATAATATATTTATCTTTAAATAAATTTTATTTCTTTTATAGATTTTTTTACATGAAACACTGAGTTTAAATGAACCGCAAAATAATATTAAAATATTATTATTTAAACATGATTGTTATAACCTAGCCATTAAATATGTACGCATAAATAGTGTTAACTACTTTATTAAATATATATATATATAAAGGTTATACTAAATATAAATTTATTTAAAAATTTATAATAAATAAGAACTAAACATTAATAAAAATATTTTATTCGATAACAAAATACTTTTCCATCAAAAATGATTTTTATTTCTTTCATGAGAAAATATTATAATTAATTTTTTATAACGTTAAGAAATTTTATTTTTTAAAATAATTTTAATTTTTTAAATCATAATTTAGATATTAACTTACATTGAATTGTTTCTTATTTTTCATAAAACAATGATTTTTAGTGAATAGTAAAAAATACCGATCTTTTGTAATAGTCATTTATTTTTAATAAATTAGAAAATTTAAAAGTCATATTATTCTTTAATATGATTTCAAAGTAATATAATTATTATTAAGTTATATTTATTTTAATTAATTACATTTAAATCATCATTATACCAGATTTTAATATAAGTTTATTTTTAGGCTCTAAAACACTTTTTTCATAAAACTGTTTTAAAGTGCATAATTTTTCCCTGTTTTAAATAATTAAAATAAACAATGATATGGAAATATTTAAATGATATTTATATTATATATATATATATATATATATATATATATATTAATTTAAATTCACTAAATTTTTATTAATTTTCATATATTTATTATAAGATAGTATTTTTCTTGAAAAATGAATTTTTTGAAAAACCGTTTTTTCAACAAGCCTACAGATTAAATTTTAAATTAAATTTTTCTAATTATGAGAATTAAATTTTATAAAATTGATTCCAAATTTATAATTAGAATAATTTATATTATATAATAAGTTCAACTTAATTTTTTCTCATAATAAATTGTAAAAATAGTATAAAAAGTTCTTATCATAGTAAAAATATTTAAAGGGTAAAAGTGAGTAACCTTAGAGGTAAAGATGATAACATGTTTAAAAAATGTTTATTTTAAAGGGTGTAGTTTTTTCCTTGACTTATTTCTCATCCACTTATTTATTTTTAAATTTTTTCTCCACTTGCCTTTCATGTTACTTCCCATTATTGAATAGTTTTGGGTATTTACAATATTGTCACTCCTCCACTCTTATAAAAGGAAACCTCCTATCCTCTTCTTTACATGCTTATAAAACCCATTAGTTAAGAAAATACATTAAAAAATAACTTCCTCAATTCCCTACACTCATACTATAATCCTTTTTAATCATAAATCCAATCTAGGAAGGCTTTAGGTATAAATCTAAAGAGGTGGTCTGAAGAAGAGGTTATAGTATTCACATAGCTCTTTCCTTTTACACACCATAAATTATGTCTTAAAAATTAAAATTTAATAAAATAAATATTTATTTTATACAAATATTATATTATGTTGATGTAATAATATTCATTCATTTCATCTTCCATCAAATGGGAAATGAAACCATCGTTCATCAGTATGGTGGACTACCACCTTGCGAACTGATGTAATTCACTTTCCATCATCACCTTTCATGGAAGTTAATAATGATGGATTTAATGTTTAGATATTATATTAATGATATGTTAATAATTATATTAAATTAGTAAATCATATACTTTCTTACATTACAATCCATTGAAAAATTATAGGTTTGTTTGTGTGTACGATAGACTACCGCATCGCAAAGTGATGTGATTGATTTTTTTAATACAAAATCACATGGATAGTATATTTAAGTGTATTTAAATAAATAATATGATATTTATGATATTATTTTCAATATTTAAGGATAAAATTAAACTTTACTTCTTTCCATCATAAAAATTGAAAAATGGAAACATTGTGCATGCATACATACGACCTACCATCTCCATGATTGTAATGTAGTTCATTTTTCATAACCATAATTCTTTGTCCTTTTTAAAATTATAATATATTAATATAAATTTTAATTTTTTTATTATTATTATCTTGTATATTATGGAACAATGAACCCTTTTACCATGTTCAACACATCGATGTCATTTTGAAATAATGAAATGAGTATCCTCAAAACTCTTAACTTGAACATAACTGACTAAGTAATTAAATACATCACTAAATTAAATAATTTAAATGGTTTAACTATAATGGAATAAACCTATAAAATTTCCTTAATAAAAAAATATATCATTTTATACATGTGATAAAAGGCATACACGACAATCCTGGACTCGTGGTAAGGGATTCAATCTCAATACTTCCTTCTTTAAGACACCTATTCTTTTATATAAATAATTTCTTTTATATGGTTTATACACTAAACCGTTACAAAATATATCATTAATAATTCATAATTCATGTTATTTTACATTATAATTCACTTACTTAATCTATGTGGGTTAGGATTCAAAATTTACCAAATTAGTAAGGGTTTATACATCAATCTCATTTTAATCGAGAGTGTTTATGGTTGAATTTTCAATGAAAGAAATTATTTGATAATTTTGTAATAAAAACATTTAATTTTATTCTACTCTACTTATGAATTAAATTTTCTATTAATAGTACTATTTTAATCTCTTATGTACTTAAAATGGTTAGAGGGAATGTTTTTAATAAAATCTGATTTCATTTCTCTCTTCAGTCGAATGTATTTTTCCTTCAAAATACATGTTTTCAAAAAAAATTAAATAATTTTTTTAATATTATAAAATTATTTATTAAATATATTTTGATCCATTTTTTACTCTAAAAATGGTTTAAAAGGAATCTTCACATTATTTTCCATATGAGTCACTTTTTTACTTTTCTTACAAAATGTGAAAGGAGTGTTTTTAGAAATTATACGACATGTAAAAAATTAAAAACCATAATAAAAATTGTTTATTTTTAATATTAATTTATATGATTTCAAGGTTATTTGAAAATAAAAGGACTTCCAAAAAATTAATTTTTGTTTTTTTTCAAAAGTGATTTTCAAAGTGGAAATGTTATTTTCGTCAAGAAAGTTTTTTTAATATTTTTAAATGTATTTTTATTTATCAATGGTAAAAAAATTTAGTGATATATAATTATTATAAAATAATTATATATATATATATATCTTATATATATACCATTATCACACTCTCTTCGTTTTATGGGGTAATAACTTTCTTATGTTCATTTCCCAATTACTTTATTTAAGAAATCTATTTGAATTTTGTTATGAGACAAGATTATAAAGCTGATTTCCTTCTATGGGAAATTCTTATGTTATGCCTTATTATTGATTTATTTATGTGTCACACATTTGTATGTACATAAAATGAATGTGATAGGTGGTATTGGAATTATATATCCCTCTATTTCATTGGGTAATTTTTTAGTCTCATGAGATGTCATGTATAGGATTAGGGAGGGAATAAAATCCAATATGGGACTCTATGAACCATGTTATGTTATCATGGAATTTATCCATAACTTCTGTTTACATCATTTTTTATGTTACAGAAAAATTTCTTATGATGTCATGATCTTATGATACCATGTTCTTTATATTATGATTCTATGTGATTACTCATGTGTGTTCTCTTTTATGATATCATGTTATAACTTTGACTAAAATGTTATGATTTCTTATTATGATTATTTACTTAATAGTATTTTTTATCTCACCCCATTTTTATATGTATTCCATGGGTTATCCCATGTAGTTTTATGATCTCAAAGGGATTTTAGAGATTATTATGAAGAATAAAATAAAGAAGTTTTATTTTAGCCTCACTTTGATGTATTACGAATCTAGTCTTCCAAAGGCACTAGGGATCATGGTATTTGGGATAGTACTTATTGGATATTTATGCTTAAAAATAATTTAATAATATGTGTAAAAGTCTTGGTCCTATATATGAAACACATTTTTTTATTATTTTATTAAATATTTTATTTATTTTATTGACACTTAACCTGGTTGTGATAGTTGTCTAGATTATGTAAATGGTTTATTTTATTTGCTATTATGATTTTCACTCTAATAATGAGGGAATAGTCTCCCCATGGTAATATATTCGGCCCTTTTTTATAGTCAATAGACATTGGTTTGTGGGGAGGTTTGCCTAATGTATGTGGAAACTACCAGTTTGGTCGTCAATCGGTTTTCCAGGGCAGTAGGATGTCAGAAAGTGGTATCAAAACTATTTTATTTATGTTACTATTTGGGTTTGGTAGATGGTGTACTAGGATGTTTTCAAGGCATAGTAAAGAGCTCATGCCAAGGTGTTTCATCCCCATGTATACAAGGGATCTAGTTGTTAGGAGTGGGAATTATTGTTCTTTATTTTAACTTTTATAGTTGATTAATTTCCAACTAGAGTGGTGTATATGGGTTTGATGTTTTTAATTTATGGAATTTTTACCATTGGACAGTATATTAAGAAGGTGTCTATGTTCATGCATCATGGTAGGAATATAGGATTGATATTTCATACACATGTTTCTTATGGTTGATAATTACTTGTATTCATATTCCTAGGTGTTTTATTTATTGTTTGGGTTTTTTTTTGTAATTTATATATGTCTATAATTTTAAATTATTTTGAGGGGTTGGATATTTAAAGTGTTTTCATCCATTTATATGGTTCACATATAAGTGTATGGTGTTATTCTACTTGACCAAATCCTCAGGTTACTTTGGTTAATAAGAGAGTATAAATGAATTATAAAGTGATAGTTTGGTCAAATATAGTTCCATGAAGAAACTTATAAGGTTTTTACCTCATAACTTGTGGATGGAATTTTAAAAAATAAACCATGGAATGTAACACTTAATAAAGTTGATAATTTTAAAAGGATTGGTAATGAAATTTTTTAAAATGTGTATCCTTGGGTTTTAAATGGTGATGTATAATTAAATTGAAATAACTGAAAATGGTGCATTTAGGGATCATAGTTATGGGCATCCAATATGTTTATGGATTGACCTTGTGTATGGGTTGTTGGGCTAGAGAGAGATCATAGGTGGTGAGACCATGCGATATAGGTTGGGGTAAATAGTGGGTTACTTCCTATTGTGCCTTCAATTGGGTTGAGACCTTGAAGTTGTGTGGTTTTTCATGGTATTATGGTTTCATGTGACCCTTATGGGTTGGTAACCCATATGGGTATATAGTAAACTATAATTATTGTCTTGTATTATTGCGCTGATGATAATCTGGTGTGTGTTTATGGGTTTGTGGGACCTAGAGTAAATGGTTGTATTTGGTGAGTTGAAAGTCAAGTGTTTTGAAATAATAGTGGGATTTCCTCCTATGAGTGGTGTATTGGGTGATTCCTAGACTAAGGGGATTGTTTTTACATTACAATTACTATTAGTTTATGAATCCAGGTTTTGGTGTGGTGTCAGCATGTTTGGTGATCGAGGGAAAATGTGGGTGGTGTTAGCCTAGTGTTGTGGGTGACATGGGTGTTTGAGGCATATTTATATGATTCATATCATGTGATTGATGCACAGAAGTTGTTATTTAGGTTTTGATAAAGGTCGGTTCATTCCTTGGGTCTGTTCTATGTGGAACCACCTTGAGTGATTGTCTCTTGGTTTTGAGGTTAGTACCAAGGGTAGGATCATTTGTATGTATGTCCCCATTTTCTAGGTTTATTTCTATATTTTAATCACTATTGAACCATATTATATTGATATGGGGTTTTAGAGTTTTGGTATGTGTTTTCTTTTTGGAGGAACACTTGGCATGGTTAGTGGCGATGCATTTAGACTTGACTCGTGAGAAATTTCAAGCTGGTAGGATGAAAATCATCAAGGATTCCTCAATTATGATGATATTTATGGTCTAATAGGCATGGTCAAATTATCGAATGAGAGAGTGAGCCTAGAATTAGTAATACAATGATCATGATTTCTCAATTCAAATTCAAAAAATGATCACATAGGAGCATGAAGGCCTGAGATTTTGATGATATCGAGGTTATGTGCATTGTCTATATACGGGGGTTTCATGGAAATTGCTAGTATGATAGATCATTAGTATTCCATTGAGAATCATTCAGATCATGGTGAATCTATACTAACACAATGGTGGTATTTTATCTATAAGGATAAATTTATTACTACTTAGAATAGATTCATGAGGTGGTAGTGGGTTCTGGCTGATGAGTCCCTCTTGATGTGCGGGGATTAGGAGTTGATGAGATGTTTATGGGTTAGGAGGCTCAAGGATGTTGAATGGGAGTTGAGATGTCATTGTAGTTATAGGTGAAATTTGTGATGGATCAGAGTTTAGTTTTATATATGACCATATTTTAACTAGATAGAGGTGTTTGAGTTAGAAGGATGCATCAAACATGGATCAGAAGAGTGTTGCACATTGTTTAACTTGGATCTTATTGAGTTTCACTTGAGTATCTTTATAAGGGAATTCATATGGGGGGGAGTGATCCATCAGTTATCATAGGGTAATACCTTCATTATGAACTATATATTAGTTAATTTCATGGGTGACATTCCCAGAATCCAAGAATGGGTGGTACTTTTCGTTTAGTTTTATCACTCAGGTGAGAGTGAGATGATCATGACTAATCTATAAGTTTTTTTATAAATGGATCATGGGACGTAGTGTTTTAGAGTTACTACAGTGAATCAATGGTAATGAAACTCATATAGTGTGTAGTAATTTATTGTTCATGTGCATGAGACCCTTGTGATAGAAGGGTTGTGGCCATGTGAAACTAACCATGGAGCAGTTGTGGTGCCATTGAGAGGTCAGCCTGCAACAAATGAGATAAAAAACTAGATTTGTTTGGAAATTCCAATGGGGAGTTAGATATTATAGGGAATTTATATTGAATGTTGTATCTAATATCATGATGATTTTAATTTTATATGAGGTTTCTTGGGTCACCAATGCCTCGGTTTGTGTATGGACATGACGATGGTTTTGGACTATTAAGGATCTAACAGTTTAACCTCACTAGGAGTCTAATATAAACTTCAGTGAGCCTGTTCAAATGATCATAATATTCTTCCAGGCATGAAGGAATCATAATCGGTTATTTTGGTAATCCATTAACTGTGGGTCTATTTTCTTTGAGATGAGTTGGTTGAGGATGTTTTGACTTATGTTACCATGTAGAGTGAGATTTGGTAAGATAAAAACCACATCCATCATGTCTTTTGGAGCCATGCTTTCAATGAATTTTTTTTGTATATATATTGTACATGGACGGTGGTTATGCATCCATTCCAGTTTGTTTTTTAGAAACTGGTATGGTTATTAGTGTTAAACACAATTCGTAGATGTCTTTGGGTGTGGTGTGATGAAAACCTCATTAAGTGGTTTAATAGACTACCATAATCATGTAATGGTTAGAAATTATAACAACAGGAGGTGTTATGATATAGGATTATCTCTTTTAGCAAGGACCTATGGTGGGGGGTATTCCTTAGACTAGTTAAGCACCTTTTTATCATTTCATGTAGTTTTTAGTAAACATCATGAATGAAATATTGATGAACATAGTGGGTGAGGGTTTGATTCTAAGGGAAATTCCCAGGTGTGGGTGTTAGTTGTTTGTTTTTCATTAGATTTGGATAGTTTTATGTTGGAGACTAATAGTTTTGGGATGGAAAATAGTTGTCTAGACTTGATATAGACATTTGGAAGAAATTTGGTTGGGTGACTCAGTTATTGAGACTTTAGAAATTTGAGGTGGTATTGTGGTGTCAATATTGGTGCAACACCTAGTGAGATAGTTAGTCTAGATAGCGATATTTCATGTCAGACGTGGTTTTGAGTGAGAGTGGTATGGTGTAGACTAGAGAAATTGTTCTAAAAGGTTCTATGTTATGAATTTTGAGTTAAGATATATTCTTGCTGGTAAGAAATTATGCTGGGTTAAGAATTATATTGGGACCACTATAAATGGGCCAATGATGTTTTAAGTAGGTAATTAATCTTGGATATAGATTTTTTATAGACATTTCTAGTGGGGAATTTTCAATTTCTCATGATTCAAGACTTATTTTTTCTCAAGTGTATAGATTAGGGACCAATTTTCATATAGTGGGAATATTGTGAGACCTTGAGTCTATACAGGTGCTTAGTTTTTGTGAAAAATTTTAATTTTTTTATTTTTTAGAGGGTTTAGTTTTTCTATTGGTTTTAAGATTTAAATTTTGAGGTTTAGAACCCCTAAAAATAAACTTGTGGACTTATAATGAGGTGATATAGGGGTTATAGGTTCTTAATAGAGCTTGGGAATATCGATAGGTGTCCTAGGAATGCATCCATAGGTTTTCATTGCCACGAGTTAGCGAGTTAAAATCCACTAGCTACATGGAGGCCTAAGGGGATAGAGTCTCTATTTGTGCTCACTGGTAGACTAGTGAGACCAAACTAGAAAATATGTGTTCTACAAGCAAGTTATTGATACCCATAGACATATTAGTGGTCACATATTTCCTTTGGGGGGTTGGGTAATTTACCCCCTCTCCCCCTTTCTTCTTATCCCAAAAATGGCCATTATTAGGGACATTTTCCAAATGTGTAGGATCTCCCCATCCCCTCCCTTTTTCCATGGTGTATCTCCTCTAATCTTGGTATGTTTCACTTGTCATCATATATGTTAGAATCATAGATGTTATACTAAGAGTCATTTCCATTATTATCCTTTTTTATTTTCCTATTTAGTGTTATCATTCCTTCTATGTGGGGTATGCATTATTTTTAGGGTGTTTATCTAGTTTCTTATGTTCTTATAATTCATTCCAAACTAATGTATAATACTCAATGAGTGGGTCCCTATTTGGTCAAGGTAGGTGGGTCCTTAAATTTATCCCATAGACTCACTCGTTTTTTGAGTGTGTGTGTGTTGTGCGGCCACGATGTCTTCGTTATGGTTTAGTCCAATTTAAATTAAATGCTTATGTTTGAGTTACCATTTTCAAATTTATCATATAACATGCCTTAGAATTTTTGAAGCATAGTTTTCAAGTGTAATTGTTATCAAGGTAAATAACCTTTAATTTAATGAATGCCATTAAATTCCAAATCATTTTTAAATTAGTTAAATAGGGGATTTATATAAAATCAGTGGTTGTAAAATATAATTTCAAAACCATTGATAATTGAAATTGGATTTGACTTTAAATTGGAAATGAACCAAACGTAATGGAAAGTGTGATATTTCAAAGGGGATATTTTTTAATGAAATGGTATTAATGGAATGGTTTTTAGTTTTAAAAATTTATAAAAAATAATTTAATTGGTTTAATAACCCTTGATAAATTGTAAATGAATGGGTTCCTTGGGAAATTATATATATCTATGATATGGGAATTTATTTTAGATAATGGTGTGGTTGATAATAATAGTAATTTTTATGGTAATTGATAATGTAAAATGTGGTAAATCCCAAATTTTAATTGAGATGAACCTTGTTTATGATAATTTGGGTTACATTTATTTAATTAAAACCTTCAAAAATTGGTAAGTGGTTGATTTGAATAATGAAATTAGGTAATGTTGCGATGAGTGCTCAAATTTAATATAACATATGTTCCTTGGGAATGTCAAGATGAGTGCCTAGATTCTATATGATACACGATAGGTGGGAATACCATAATGACCACCCAGAGTCCATGAAAATGATAATGGATTATCAAGGCTAGGATAAGTTACTAAACTCCATATTAAACTCTATGATTGAGAATATTGTTATTAGCACATGGATTATATTAGAATTATGTGATGAGTGGAAATATTTTGTGTGGTGATTGATAGCTGGAGGATTATAGGATGAGCACATGGATTTTGTGTTATGACTGCTGATTGGGGGATACTGAGATGAGAGCTCTAATTCCAAAAGAATTCCAAGATGATTTTCTAAATATTATGGGATAACTAATGGATGGGGAATTCAATGATGAGCTCTCAAATTCCATGTAATACATCATTATACTAGGTAATGCTAGGGTTTCCTCCTGGATTCCATTTTTTTACTTATGGAGGTACAGTCATCATGACATGATCAGAGACACCCTGGAATGGGTCGAAGCAGGTATGGTCAATTGGGTTTATGGAAATATAGATTAACAAGGGTATATTCATCTCTATGTGTCACCATGATCCCATTTCTATGGTTTTTGTTTACTGTTTTTATTTTAATTTTTTGAAAATTGTTAAATTGTTTAAATGGTTTACTTGAGAACTTATGCTTGTAATTATTTGTTAGGCTAGTTATTTTGTAGATCATTAGGTGGTGGCCAACTAAGTTGTACTCACAACCTACTCAAGGAACCATGAAACTTGGGTACCTGATCAAGTACCACATTTGTTCTCAATTATAGGTTTTGAGAAATTCTTGAGGTTGATTAATGTTGACTTATATTCATAAGTTGGAGATAGATGAAGAGATCAGGGATGACTTAGGAAAATTTTGGGATAGGCTATTAGCCTTAGTTTATTTTTATTATTTATTACTTACTGTGTATGATCCTTCTATGTGGGATTTTGTATGTGTGACACATTCATTTATTTTTTTCATTTTATTTTTTATTTATTTTATTAGTGATTTCCCTATTTATAATGGTTTTTTGGATTCTGTAACTAGTTTATTTTATTTCCTATTATGTCGTACAATCTGATAATGAGGGAATAATATCACCACGGAAACCTTGTAGGCCCCTCCACTATTGGAGAACCTCTAGAATATGGGAAGGTGTTTCGGTGTTATATAGTGAAAACCGATCAAGTTATCAATCAGTGGTCTAGATAGATTGGACATCACACCCACACACTCAAGTGTATATTCCCAAAACTATGTTTAATCACAAATAAATCTACATTATACACCTAAAAATTGTAAACATCAAAAAATAATAGAAAATTTTAATATAATATTTTACTAAGAAACAATAATTAGGCTCTTAAAAAATAATTTTACAAATTCCTCATTTCCCCAAAAACACTAAATATCTCAAAAAAACAACTTTTCTATTCTTTGAAATCCAAACACAACAAAAAAACACATCAAAATATATAAACCGAATTTATAAAATATAACTACTGGAAAAATAACCTTTACCAACGGTTTGGAACTGTTGGTATAGGCCTCCAAACTGTTGGTATAGCCTATACCAACGGTTTGGAGAACCGTAGCCAAGTAAGCCGTTGGGATAGGTCTATACCAACGGTTTTCCAAAAACCGTTGGTATAGGTAATATGAAATCTATACCAACGGTAATGGAACCGTTGGTATATAAATTCCAAAAATAAAACATCCGCTGGGATTTGATCCCAAGACCCCTCGTTTATAATCGAACGACTTAACCACTAAGCTAACATCACTTTTGTAAACATAATTTCATAAATATATATATGTATTATCATAATTAGTTAAAATTTTGATTTATTTAATGTTCTCGGTTAGTAGATCTGGAAAAAATTAAAGAACCTATCCCAACGGCTTTCAAAACCGTTGGGATAGCCCTATCCCAACGGATTTCAAAACCGTTGGGATAGGTTAGGGGTGGGTTGAGTTTTTTAGGTCGAAGGTTGGTTTTTTGGGTGTTTTTTCCCAACGGTTTTGGTGAACTATTGGGAAAGGTCACCCTTTCCCAATGGTTTTGGTGAACCGTTGGGAAAGAGGCTCAAAACACACCCTTCCCCAACGGTTTAGCATAAACCGTTGGGAAAGAGTGACCCTTTCCCAACGGTTTACCAAACCGTTGGGAAAGGTGGGGAAATATATGGCTTTCCCAATAGTTTTGGTGAACCGTTGGGAAATGGTAGCTATACCAACGGTTTTTACAAACCGTTGGTATAGAAGTGTTGGGAAAGATCATCTTTCCAGTAGTGTATTTTAAAATAACTTTAAAATATTATTTAAAAGGAATCATGAAATCCGATAAAATTTATCACATAATAGTGAGTACAGTAACCCATATATCTTTTACCGCTTACATATATCGAAAATCATCGAAATCAGGCACCATCAACCTAATTTCATACCACCCTAAAAAAGACTTAATTTTGTTTTCCTATCCTAAATCTAAAAATTCATAAATCAATAATAAATTGAGAAACACTTACCTTTCATTAATTAAACATTAATTTCCCATCAATTTCATTAAATCTATCCACAAATATCTTTCTTATCCATTACATATAAAATATCTAACATTTGGTAAGGTTTCCCCATGACTATATGAAACCCCAACCTCAAAATACCTATATCTAACCATTGGTAAAAGATAAAAAGTAGAATAATAATAATGGGAATATAAATAGGACTTGCCTTAGATACATGGTTATTATAAGGGAATAAAATCACCTAAAAACCTTATAAAATCACTTAAACTACCTCTCCCATGTTGGGGTCAAAATGGGGTAATAGAGAGGGTATTTGAGGACAAAAAACATATTTTGGGACACATAAAAAATTAATTATCACTCTAAATTGTCATAAAAATCATTTAAGAAAGTTTAATTCCTTAAATATATCAAAATTAACCTTTTAACTTCCTTTTCACAGTCTTGGTAACTGTGCAGAAGAGTGTTCATTTTCCAATGCCTTTTATTTAACCCCAATTCACCTCTAAACACACCCAAAAACTACCCCATGACCTAAAATAATATTATAAGTCTTTATAAGACCTCTGTATCCCAAAATTACCCTCTAATAATTCATCCCTAACATTCTTCCAAATTTTCCACTTTCACCCTCTTTTTCACAAAATATACTCTTGGAACTTCACAAAACACTCACTAAAATCCCTCAAAATTTCACCAAACACAACACAACACTTTCCAATACTTCCAAACATCATACATAGTGTTATAAATCAACTAAGTCTAAATATTTTACTTAAAAAAAACCAGTGCCCTATGGTGAAAAATTAATGTAATAACCAAATTAATTGATAAAAAGTAGATCAAAAAAGAAAATAATCAACCAAATTGTCACATCAAACCTTCTAAAAAACTACACCAACATCATGACCAAAAAATAAACTATGAAAACAAAATAATATAAATTGTCACGAGTAAGTTAGTTCATAAGTATCTATGTAGGGTTAAGTATATATAACACTCCAATGTTTTAGTTTATGAATATTATTTATGATATATTGGGATACAAGTACAAATGAGCTTAAATGAACCCCGATATACTATAGAAAAGTTATTAAAACATGATTATCATAACTTAACCATTGGATTGGTGGGTATGAATGGGAGAAACCAAATTATAATATATATATATATATATAATTATTATTAATAAAAAATTTATTTATTAGTTTCTAGTAAATAAGAACTCTATTTTGAATTATAAGAATGAAATAAAATGAGTTTTAGAACAATTAAAGTTTAAAATATTTCTTTTTCTATAAAATTGATTTTGTTAAATATATTTTTTATTTAAAAAATAAAATTTTAAAATTTTAAAATATAACTTGATAAAAATTATTTCATTTTTTCTCATTATATTATAATTATCTTAAGGTGAATTTTTGGTATTTTTCTCAAATAGTTTATTTTTTGGTGAATTGTCAAAATTTAAAATTTAACAAATATTTTCTCTTTTATGATATTATCTTGGTATATTAATTAATTTAATGTTTATAAAATATTTTTAATATTCTGATTATATATTTAATAATTAATTTAATTTATCTAAACATGTAATTTTGAACTTATAAATCTATTTTTTACATTTTAAAAATATAAGTGATGTTTCTATTAAATTAAAAAATATATTTAGTTATTATCTTTTAATAAAGTATTAACAAGTTTACTTTAGATTTTTTTAGTTTTAAATTCCAATAATTCTTATCTAGTTTACCATAATCTAATTAATTCCATAAAAATCAACATTATGCTTCATTTTGGGGTAAAATCATTTTTATGCTTAAAAAAGAAATTTGTCTAAAATGGGTTTTGTTCTGTTTTATGAACATATATTAAAAGTGATTTCTGAAACATATAGTAATTTAATATTGAAATATTTATTACATATTTAGTATCATAATAATTAATATTACGTAATGAGTTCGTCTTAATTTTTTATCATAATGAATTGTTACCATGGTAAAAATTTACCACCTTTGTTAAGGGTAAAATAAACTAAAAAGTAATAATTTCAACCTAATTGGATGGTTTGATTTCAGACTTAACCTTCTAATATTAAAAATTGTTAAAATATTATCCACTCTACTTTAGTAATATATATATTATATAATAAAATTTCAAGTATTTACAAGATTTTCATCCACCTCACTTGTAAAAGGGAACTCATTTCCTCACTTGTCTACAAAATTTTAGCATTATAGCTCAACCAATCCATGTAAAACCCAAATAATTACTTCCTTACATACTTATTTGAGGTCGTAGTCTCACAAAAATACCAACCTAAGAAGGATTAATGTCTAATCCAAATAAGATTTTCCAAAGAATAGGTATAACTCTTTACAGAGACCTTTCATGTTTATTTATTCTTCTACCTACCACAAACATATCATAACCATTCATATATAATAACATAAGTATCTATAATGTAAATAAAAGTTATTATGTTTATCGTATAACAATTTTTCATCTCCTTTTCTATCCAATGAGAAATGAAAGCATCTCTCATGTGAACGTACAGACTACTGTCTCAACGACACGATGTGTGTCATTTTTCATCATTAGCTCGCATGGATGGTTTTATAGATGGATTTAATGTATATATATAAATTTTATGAAATTATTATTATTATTTAATGATAAAATATCTTCCACATTCTTACTCTATCATCTGTTAGAAAATGATAATGTCGCTTGTGCGTACGTGTGAACTACCACCTCCATGACAAGATATGATTCGTTTTTAATTTTAGCTTTAAATGGATGATCATAACAACATATTTAATGAATATAAATATGGTTATATAAAAATTGATAATTATATACTTTATTTTCTTTCTAACCATTTAGAGAATAAAAATCTCATCATGCATATGTGTAGACTACTTTATCCATGAACAGAATATTTCATTATTTATTATTTCCTTGTATGGATGATTTGAAAATTATATACAATGAATAATAATTATATTGATTAAATTATTGAAAGTTGGATATGATGGAACCATTTCATAACACCTTTAACCATGGTCCACATACTAAATTATTTTTTGTGAAATTGATCGAGTAACCTTAAGTGGTTAACGTAAGAAAGAACTGTACAATGAATAAATACCAAATGGTTATAAAAGGACCATATTAGATTAAATTTAGATGAAAAAGGTTCTTAATAAAGTATTTAATAAATTTAAATTGATTACCCTAGAGTATATAATGCATCTAAATAATCATGAATTCAAGTTAAGTGTTCTTTCTCCAAATTCCACTCCATTGATGCATATTTTATATTATTCACATAATTTATTTTATATTCTGTATATACTGCCCCATTTTTAGATTATATAAGTAATTAATATTTATCCATGGTAATTAAAGTTTCAAATCATGTTTTTATTTTACGGTTTTTTTATTAAAATGTTATTAAATCCATAAGGGTTTATTTTTTAATCTCACTCTTATTTGGATTACTTAGGTTTGAATTTACATTGTAATAATTATATGTTATTTATTTCATTAAATCCATATTTTTTATCTAGTTAGTTATAGTTTTTCCATGTTTTATTCCAAATTTTCTTCTATTGGGTACTCGAAATGGCTAAAAGAATTTTTTTAATAAAAGCATTCCTTATTTATGACATTCAAATAGTATTATTTTTTTTCCATATCCATATTATTCGAATTTATTTATTGAAGTCTATTATCTAATTTTAAATTATTGTTGATGTTATTTTAATACTAAAAATTAATTTCTTTAAAAAAATAAAAAAAAAATTTAAATTTTTTCTAAACTAGTCTTTTTTGAATTTTTACAAAATTTTGATTTGAATTTTCTTGTTAATATACATGGTGTAAATGAATTTTTCTACCTATATGACCATTATTATCTATTAACCATTCTTTATAAGTTTCTATAATTTTTTTTAAAAAAAATCTGTTTACATTATTATATGATTTTTTAATTTCTATATTAAAATAAAAAATAATTATTTTCTAAAAAGTTGAAAATGATTTATAAATTCATTTTTACAAAAATAAAAGTTACAGAATTTATTAGGAAATATGTTTTTAAAGTTTTACTTTCATTTTACTCGTTAATTATCAAAATAAATTCCATTATTTTAGATAATTATTTTTAATTAATTGATTGTCTTCTACCATACTTTACTCATTTATGGATTATACCTTATTTTTAGATAATTTGGTTACTTGTGATCATGTTCTCTCTCACTCTTCATTATTCACAGGGCATTACTTTTCTCATTTATTTCCATATTTTTAGTATCATGGATGTTTTCATTATCATTTATACTTTCTTGATATTGCCTTAATCATATATCATTTCAATATATGGTGATATTTGAAGGAATCTTATTAAGAATGTTATTTCATTTTCTAGAAAAATATTGATGTTTTATATTCTCGATTAAATATGGATATGTATTTATTAAAAAAGAATATTAATTATATATTGTATTTTTTATTCAATATATGAGGAATACATTGGACATATGTAAGTGATGGGTGGGTCCTAATTATATATGTCCCCTTGATGCATCGATAGGTCTAATGAGATAAAAATAATGGGTAATGCTTGGTGTGTGTGGGCCCATAAAATGAAAATGTCTTAGATCAAGGTCTTAATAGTATATAATATGTTTTGGAAAAAGGACCTGATGGTCAGGTTAATGATTTCTTAGAAAGAGGCCTTAATGGTAAGATCATGAAATCTATTTTTATGTATCTCCTTCATGAATACTTCTTTTAGTATTATCCATTTGATTGTTATAATGAAATTTTTTGGGGATATATTTTAAACCTTAAGTTATTGATTAAATTGAATATTTATTAATTAAATGTTCTTTCATGTTTTTATGTATTATATACTCATAAAAGTTTCTACTATATGCCACTCTTACTGAACAATCGAGCTCACCCCAAATTTTGTTTTCTTTTCCCTAGAATATGATTTTTTTTTGAATTATTTTCAAGAATCCAAGAAATATTTACATGTTTTGTTTTTATCTTCCAATGTAATAAAGAATTAATATATGTATCTAGTTTTCCAGGACTACTAAACTGATTGATTATTCTTGGTGTAATCCCTTTATCTTCTACCAATTAAATATAGTAAACACTAAATCTGGGTTATTGGAGTTGGTGTTTCTACAGTATAATAATACCTAGAAGGACATCCCAATCACTAAATACCTTGAAAATTTAAAATCATTTATAGATAAGAATAAATTGGTTGAATAATAATATAAAATAACCATCTCACCATAAAACACCATTTATGGTCATCACTACATCAATGCGTCAATTAGAAATTTATAATCATCTTAGGAACTATACCCAAGGATAACCACAGTCAACACTCCAAAAATAACAAGGATCATAGATTATAGAGTGGATACAAAAATAATACCTTAAATAAATAATAACCTTATTCATGGGAAAGAAATATCTCATCATAATGTATAGGTAAAATTACCTAGACACTAATGGATACTACCTTGTTAACCTCATAATAATGAATATTTGTTCCTGATGAGGGGTGTTAAAATGGAGGACCTTACCCTGTAAAATAAAATAATAGTCAATGGAGTTTCATAGCTATAACAATAAAACCAATCCACACTAGTGAACATCAGTGTCTAATCTCAATGTTAAATTCCTAATAAAAGGAACCTTTAGGTGATAGTCATATGTGGTTTTATTATGGAAATAACATCAAAGTGTAGATAATCATATGTGAAACCATACATAAGATTCGAATGAAGTTATTCTCATGAAAATGAACAAAATGATATTTTAAGTTGGGGTATTGGTCAATACATATATCCCTATATTCTAAGTTACTTTTTGGGAAAATTTGGTTTCCATGTGGTACTTCAAGTTTTCTCAAGTGCTTCTGAGCAATCCATTTGGTTTGATAATACTACTAGATAACCATGGTCACATAGATTGACTTGATTGGCATGTCAAGAAATGGTGTGACTATGTTTATCCATATAGCATGATTGGGTGTCCTATGATCTACGCCAAGATATCCAATGAAAAGTAACACACCATGTGATGTGTTTTAACGACCAAGGACCTCTCAATTATAATTCGATATATTTTTTCATGTATCATTGCATAAAATTGGGATCTAAAAGAAAGGTGTTCTATAATTTTGTATCATCATAAATAAAATATGTAATAACACCATGGTTTATTTTATATTATAATAATAAAAATAAAATATATATGTTTATCATAATATCATTAAATAAAAACAAATAATAAATACAAATATAAAACATGACTAGTGGTCGTAAATCTCTTGGGTTTTAGTCTCACATAAGTATCGTGACAAGATAAATCATTATATAAAAGAATAAATGAATAAAAATAAGATTATTATGTTTTAAAATAAATATAAAACCTTGAAAAAAACTAATTGATGTAAGAGTGTATCATTTTAGGGGGTATATATATTGTAAGAATAAATTTGATCATTATATGATCATTGTAAAATAGTAAAATTGTTATTAGTATAAGGTAGATGTTTGAGTTAAAATTATTATTAATGGTAAATTTTTTGGGTGGTAGTGTAATTAAAGCGACATAATTCATGTAATTGGAAAACTAATGTATCAAAATTCCAAAAATTAATATCCAAAATAAATAATATAATTTTTAGTTAATATAACATAGAGAAAGTGTGATGGTATAATTTTTATTATAATATGTTTTAATTTTCTATGAAACCTTAATTTTTTATGATCAATTTAAATAATTACTTTAAATCATTAATAAATTTATTTTTAGAAAATGGATTTTGTTTTTTTAATCATCAAATCAAAATTAGGCAATGGGTGAAATATGAGCCTTTTAGTGAATAGTAAAATACAACACTGGATAATGAAATAAATATAGTATTATGTAAAAGTGATGTGTTAATATATTTTTGGATTTATATAAGTTATATGTATATTAAAATACCAAAATTAATATTTTTTCACAATATACTTACCATTGAATCATGAAATTTATCACTATTGATAGTCATTGGAACAAAATATTCAAATACCCTTCTCAGTCACTTATAAATAACCCCCTCCACCACCCATTCTTCCTCATCCCTAAAATTTGTTTATTTTTCTAAAATCTTATAAATATATTCTCCACCTTGTATAGTTTCTACCCTCACCAAATTTCAATCCTTCAAATCATTGGTTTTTCAATTAAAAGAGTAGTTTCAAATAAGTGGTAATAGTATCTCACCATAACTATTCCATTTCTTTAAATTTTGTATGCTTTTGAAATATATTTAATAATTATATGAACATTAAATAAATGATATAAGGATTCAATAAAATGATCAATAGAATATAATATTAATTTATTCAAAAAATTTATTTATTTTAAAACGTTTATTCCACAGTCAGTTTAACCACATACTCGAATAATGTTATTCGATAATGATCACCATAATCATGAACGATTAATAAAATTTAATTAATAATTGAATATAAAATTATTGATTCATTTAAGTTATTTTTATGTTTCTTTAATTATATATTTCATATAATAACAATTATATTAAATAAATATTTAGGATTGATAAAACAACATCAAACAAATAAATCAGGGAACACCTCTTTGATGAACTAAAACAATAAAAAATATTGAATGACTTTTAAATATTGAAAATTTAATTTTTTTTAACATGATGACTTTTTAATTTTTGATATAAAGTGGTCTTATAAAAAATAAATATCTATACAACATTACTTAAATATTATGAAACTCAAGGGATAAATATCTCTCAAATGATCATGTTGAAAAAAATATAAATACTAAATAATGAATTAAAATTAACTATTAACAATAAGTCATGTAATTATAAGAAATGATATAAATAAAATAATTAATAGATTTTTTTGTTATGTAGAGACTTAAAGTCCATTTGAGCAAGTGGAGACTTGGGAAAAGAGGATTATTTCTCAATTTCTTCCAGATATCTTCTTAGTCCTCACACACTCTTTTGATATATTTTTATTACACAATGGGATAAAAGATATTTCACATTTCATAGGTACCCAACACTCCTCAATCTTATTAAATATGGTTTGGTTAGTTGTTAATTAGGTTCTTATAGGGTTAGGGTGTTAAATACCAAAGCTGATTAATATTAGGGAAGGGTTAAGATTGTGATATTAGGATACTCGAACATAATTAAATTAATTATTATAAATTCATTAACTAAATATTTTTATGTAATAATCAACTTATAAAATCCATTTATTTATCTTGATTTTAGTTCATATTATATTTATAAATAAATTCTAAATTTGAATTTGATTAAATTAACTATTATTAATTTATCAAATATATATTTTAAAATAATAATAAAATTATAAATTATATTTATTTAATTTCATATCGATTAATTTTAGATTTATAAATTAATTTTAAAATTCTGAAATTATAAATAAGAATTTAAATGGGTTTGGGTAGTTAAATGAGTATCGAAAAATATGATAGGGTAGGGTTATGGTAATGAGTTTAAAAAATAAATATTTTCTAAATATATTTAGGTTTTTATCACTACTTGTATACTTAATTTCTTATAATCTATATCTCATCTTGTCAAAATATTTTATGCATATTCACTTTTTCTTTTGTCAAATTACATGATTTACACCATTCCCTCTCTTAAACAATATTTTTATTAAGTTTCTATACTATTATATTGTCCATTTATATCAAGATATTGAGTTGGTGATGATGTTTCCTCATTTCCTTAAGTCATTTCCATTATTCATGAGAAGAAGAGGTCACAACTATTTCTTTTTTGACATTCAGAATCCTGTTATTACACTCAAACCCCAACCACCAAACACCACATAATAGTTGTTGAAAGATCTATATAATTGAGAGATTTAATTTGGGATATATTCAAGTGGTTTTTAAAAATGGAGTTAGACTCTACCAGTTTTTTATATGTCATTTTTTTAATATTAATTACTTAAAATTAACTATTTATTGTTATTAGATCCATAAAAAAGAACTACTCAAAAATTCAATCTGTAATCATGAAAATATAAATCCCTGAGAAAAAAATTAAAAATATAATATCATAATGAATAAACATGAAAGAAAATTTTAAAAATATTGTATCACTATAGTCTAATTCTTGATTTACATATCTTTAGGTATGTTCTAATTATATAATCAATGCAGATATTGATTCGTCTTAAGAATCATATTTGAAAAAAAATCTGTATATTGTCTAATTTTTAATTTCATTATTATTATTCTTGTTATGATTGTAGAGAATTACCTTAACACAAATTTCACATTTCTCTATTTTAAAAATAATATAATTAGAGTGAATTTTAATATGGGGTTTTAGATAATAATTTAATGATTTTCTAGTGGTTTTAAATTTTATGGATGATATTTTGTGGTTGTTTTGTGAAATTTTTTTTTTAGATGAATCATTCCTTTTCATTCAATTATTTTTAGTTTGTTTGTTCATTTAATAATTTTTATTAAAAACATTATTAATATTATTGATTTTATATCATTTATTTCCCCATTTTTTGTGGATGGTTTTTAATATTTGAGATCAAAAATATGTAAAAATTATAATTTTTTAAAATATAGATTGAACACTTATTGAAACAGTGATAAATATAGAATTTGAAGATGTGTGATTGATCATAGGTGTAACATCCCAAACTAACACAATTCCTTGGATAGAATTGGAATTCCTCTAACCTTAAGTGCACTCCCCATACACCAAAGGCTGGAGTTAAATTGCTAGGTTTGATAAATCTATTTTGGATGATTTAACATTAGATAATAAATACCCTATAGTGTAAAAAATACAATGACCATACAAATATGATGCATGAGGAAAAAAACAATAATCTATAAACATAAAAAACCAGTATACAAGAAAAACATATCCAAGTAAGTCTACAAGATAAAAAAACTCAAAATGGAAAATAGGGAGCTCAACATGGAACTACACCAAACTCTACCTGACCACTACCTCTTAGCTTCAAAATCCTTCACCAAAAAACACAACATCATGATGCCCCACTATTGAAGTAAAAGGTATTCCCCTTACATACATAAAATCAAACCGCATCTGCATATACACTGTGATTCCTAAACGCATGAAGTATTTTTTATTAATTCTAGATAAAACACTTTAAATGGTTAAGGTGTAACATTTTATACATGATTATTAGACCTATATGAATAAGGACTTAATACATATCCATTTAGGCTCCAAGACTAGGCACCCAACAGAAATAACACCCAAGTGATTGTAATTTTTTTTTCAAATATCTAACTTGAAATGAAATTAGTAAGTAATCCCCATGAAGAACTGCATGGGGCCTAGTATTGATAGAAAATATATACCCTCTCATTCATTCAAGTCTGATTGCATTGTTGGTGGTTATTTTATCTTTATTTAACCATTTCTAGGACCATATTTTAATATCTGACCCTGTTTTTTTCCTTCAAATCATCTATCAATCCATATAACCACCCATGTGTTCTCTCATCCTTCATCCACTGTTGTCACTCATTTGAGGAGGCCTACCATTAAACCAAATCCAACCATAACTATTTCACACCACCACACCCATCAGAGAACCACCTATCTCTTCTCTCTTCAAGTTGTCGCTCGCCTTGCCATGCACCGGGGTCACTATCACACCATCTCCCCAACCATCATTGAGCCCCAAATCCCACCACTATATGCCTCATTCCTATCAAAGGTCACTGAATCCCTCCACCATAGAGCCCCGTCAAGCCATCATAAACTTCCCCCCCACTTGAAGTGCCTGACCACTGGAACCCCCACACCACACATCACCACAAATCCCATAAATACCCAATTATGGAAGCTAATAGGTATTTAACCATGGTTGATGCAGAATTATAGGGCATCTTTAACCACTATACAAGGATTCCAACTGCCATATACATTTTGATGCATATGTAGGAGGTGAGTATACAAACCCATTAGGAAAACTGTAAAAACATTAGTTTTCAAGATTTAATAGTTTGAATATTTATATATATATATATATATTCATTTTTCCAAATGTAGAACTGTATTTTGGGAGTCTCAAGACCTTAGAATTAATATATTAATAAATACATTAAAATCATGTGCATGAATATTTTTAGAATAAATGAAATTTTTAATTGATCGGCACCTCAGATGGAAGATCTAAGACCATTGTTATTTCCAGAATATGTATTTTACCTTAAGCATGAAAAAAGTTTGTTCAGTGTCAGACGTTCTATTAAAGGAAATCATTGGAGGGTGCGTTAAATAAAAAACATGAAAATTTATTTATTTTATTTAATTCATAAATCCTAATATTCTATCTTTTAGTATGATTCTACGGAGGATATCTTGGGCTAACCACATAATCATAAGATATTGAAGAGGAGGATGAGGAGAGACACTAATAGAATTAATGAACACCGGATCATGGATCAATGATGAATGGATGAAGGAGATTCATAGGACAAACAAACAACGTATTGGAATCATCAATGAAATCACTAGAAAGCATATACTTTAGCAATGATTGATCAATTTTTGAACAAGGGCTTATTATTTTGTTTATTTATTACCTTTTTTCTTAATTATTGATCATGGAATATATATCTACTTAATTCAATGATTATTCATTCTTTACATGAACCAAGAATTTAATTATAATTATTAAGACTAATTATCTATTTTTCACCCATGTATCACCCCTTTGGTTTTCGTAGTTATGATCATTGGTCGTGATCACATTGTTAAATGTTAATCTCACATTTTTTATGACTCAATCACCTATGTTCTTCACATTCCTTATTATTGTCTAATGGGGTAAGTAATTAAACATTTTTAGACCAGTTAAAGCATGATTGAACCCCTAGAATCCTGACAAATGATCAAACAAACTCGAGATTGATGGTTTATGGAATGGTCAAGGAAAATTTTCGAAACATAGATGATGATTCATGGACTAAGACCCTAAAAAGTGATGGGAGGTGTGATGACATTTGATAAGTATAAAATAATACCAATTTTCAGCCACCGAAGGCCAAGAATCAGTGATCGATGGTGTTTACCTTCAATTATAGTGGATTCGGGTGAGTCAAATGGTTAGTTTCATAATGTAATAAGAAGATTTAGTGAGAGCATGAAGACCGAGTGATCATACCTCACTGTTTTAAAAAAAACTTCCATTCATTCCAAAATAACACACACTATATTTCTCATATTCCCAATATATCTAGGGTTATAGATTGATTTAATTTTCATGCAACATGTGAAATGGACCACATGCCTTGGGTACTAGCCCACACATTGTGTGATGCTACCTGGGTGGTAGAGCTATGTGCTAAGAGAACACGTCCAGGGCCCTAGCTGATCATACACACAATTTTACTATAGGTACAAACTGTTTGAAGTTACATTACTATCCAAGGAATGTATAGGGAGGAACACAGCCAAGTCATTAGGAGGTATCTCAAATTGTGTTCCCTAACATACATAACATGTACATTTACCAGAACCTTATACCTTACATATATTATTCTATGGGGCTTGGATTTGTGCTCATGAGTAACCTATACATAATATAATTCCTTATAAAATATAATAGTGACCTTCGCTATGGATTTTGAGATATGAAGTAAGGTGATACAAGAAGAAGACTTCTATTAGTAATGCTTATATGACTCTAGTGATCAAGTTTTGATCATAGGAGAGATGACGAGGTCAGTAATCCCTCATCGCACCATAGTGTAAGTACCCCATACTCTTTATATAAGTAGATTTTGTAATCCCACACATTATAGAAAGAACAAGTACTCTATCTATAGAGTATTACTCCCCTATCATTGAGCTCTGGTAGGGAGTGGGTCCTCCACTGAAGATAGTGCTCCCTTTGATGTTGAGTGTAGTGGTGAGGAGTGATCCCTATAATATGATCCTTGTGAGGTTATTCATGGTGTTTAACATTTGATATGGGACCCTTTGAGATATATACAGACTCAACATCTCTTATCTAGTTGTGAATATTGATATTTCTATCTATTTTTTATTGAGGTTTTAGGATAATCATATTAGTTGTTGGGTTTATTTTCCCTCTATGACTTTGGGTTGAGTTAATAATTTTATTATATTTCTTACCTTTTTGTTTTTTTGAATCCTACTAAGTATATTTATACTCACCCCAATATTGGATTTTTTTTCACATGCATTATGTCTTATGTAGATGATAGGTATATTGGCGGTGACTTTCACAGACTTGTTATCATTGTATCTTAGAGGTACTTTGAAGAAATTTCCTTATTCAGTGGTCAGGATTGGATATTGTGAATCGATATCTCTTTAGTACTTACTAATTTTTAGCCTTTATCAGGTTGGGACCTTTTTTTCTCAATTTGGTCAATTATCTCCCCCATTTTATCCTTTTATTACCCTTCTACATTTTGATGTGTTTCTTAGAGGATGTATTGTTCATTGATTTATCTCTAGATGTTTCATTTATTTTATATCCCTATATTTCTATATGGATATAGGTATGTTTATATATAAGTAATTTAGGTTAAAGCCTCTCATTTTAGTGATATTTCTCCCCAGTATATGTCGTCATCCCATAGCCTATTAGAGGAGGTCTTAGGGTGTCACTATAAACTTACCATCAACCCAGGTGGGTCTTTGGTGGGTTGGGTCATGATAGAGTGGAATCAAAGATTTTTTTTCTTTTATTCAATCTTTAGAGTTATGCATGTAATGAGGATTGGTTTAGGGACTTATGGAAATAATGTCAAAGTGTCCTGAGTTTATCTCTCAATCTAGGGAACCCAATGATAGTGTGATTGTTGACATATACATACACCAAGACATTGATTACCTACTTAACAAATCGACATAATGAGTCACCAATTGTAAGGAAACCAATGGTACATGCATCATATAGGATTGGGTATTTTACATTCATATCCTTCTCGATTTATCTCTCTAGATATTCTCATTTAACTATGATATTTCTTTTTATTTTTTTGGATTCCAATGTGATGACATCCAAATAGGATTTTTCTATAGAGTTGTGACTATGAACCATTGTGGGATAATAAATTAGTTTAGGGACCTATTATTGAGGTATTCCCTATGGTCAATCATAGAGCAATGATTACACCTAATAAGAATCACATGGATACACCTCTAGTCATTTGAGTAGATGACCGAATTCATGTTGGGTAGCTAATAGCTTCATCTAGTCATGATGAAAATTCATGCTAGATTAGAATGCTACATGAGTTCCAACGATAGATACTGCTCTAGTTTCATGGTGATCTATACCCTTAGGTAGTAGATGATTTTCTTAAGGTAGTGTTCTATGTTTTCTAACTTATGTGGACCATTTTCAATAAAATATTTTTGTTTGAAACCATTCTTTTTCATATAGTAGTAGGGTGCTGGTGGGGACTGATTACTCAAACCCATGATGAGGAAATAGTCACATGAAAAAACTTTCAGGGCTTGTTTTGTGATAATTATTACCCTTTTATCTTGAGATATGTGAATATATTGGAGCTTCTTGAGCTACATTAGGGTGATATGTCAGTTTTGAAGTACGCATCAAGTTTTACTGAACTCATTCGTTACTCTATTTTTATGGTACAAGATTCATACATCCAAGTTTAGAATTTTGAGTAGGTACTCCATAGATATATATAATCTAGCATGGTCTATTTATTCATTCACACTTTTGTTTTAGTTTCGGAGTGGTCCAAGGATAAAAGAAAATTTCTAGGTGAGGGATGTCATGAAGCTGGAGGTAAAAATGGACATTGTGGGTTTGAGTCTTCTGTAGGAATTAGCAGGTGTCAGTTTTCAAGGTGTTGTTGTAATAAGAACACTCATTACTAAACTCAGATGCAGGGATATATAGTGTATGATTCATGTAGAGGGTCTATTCATCCTAAAGACTGATGATTTTATTCTTTTTATGAGAGAGTTCACATGGATCATGATTCCCCAACCTGATGTGCTATATATAGTGTATAGATAGTGGATAGACCTATACAGTATAGGAATCATCATGATAAGCATGGTCAAGGTGTCCCCCGGGGAGGTGATGTTGATATAAGAGTAGGTGGAGACCTAGAGGGAGGACTAAAATATGAGAATAGTGTTATAATCCATGGTTAATAGCAGGATATGGAGGAATATGACCAGGTTTCACATGAGAATATTTTATGTATAATTTTTGTCTTATCTAATTTATCTCCAGTACATTTTAATGTAGACATGATTCATTCCTTCATCTCTATATCCCTTTTGCAGGATATAAATATTCATATAGTGTCTTTGGACCATTATTTGTGTCTAGTGTTTCTTATAGGGAGAAATTCTATTATATCACACATCATTCGGAAATGTGATTTGGGGCTCAATGGATAGAGTTTCTCATGGGAGATTTTGTTCATAGTGATAAAACCTTATAATTTCATCATGGTTATGGAAATTCCTTTTACAATTCTTGAATAGATAGATAATCAATTTAGGTTAGTTAGATTCCTTCATGTTGATGGGATGAGGTTCTCGTTCATAAGAAAAAACACCTTTTAGTGATGTGAGTGAGATTTTTATGTAGGAAACTATATCTTATCACTCATCAGTTAGTGATTTTATAACTTGGTGTAGTGGGATCTTTGAGAATATGGATTCTAGTAGTAGAGGTGGATTATATGGACATCTTCCCCAAATATGTTTCAATACTACTTACAAGGTGATATATAAACTTTTACATTGACTTTCACCTCATGACCACACCAATATCTTCTATGGGATATCAGATAGCCCATACTATGCTTTAGGAGTTGAGGGTATCGTTGAAATACCTTATAAAAAAGGTGTTATCAGACCTAGTGTGTTTCTCTAGGCATATTCAGTGTTGTTTATGAAAATTATGGATGGGATATTGAGGCTTTTTATTGATTACTATCTCCTTAACTAGGGGAGGATAAAGAATAAGTGTGTGTTATCAAGGATTTACGACCTCTTTGATCAAGGGTGTAATATGGTTTTCAAAGATTGATCTCAAGCCTGAATACCATCAGTTGAAGGTTTATGAGGATGATGTTCTAAAGATGTAATTCTAACATTTCTATGTGTATTATGAGTTCCCATCGAATCCTTTATATGTGATAAATTCCCCCCACTATATTCATAGAACTTATGAACGAGATCTTCCAACCATTCGTTGGATAGTTCAATGTTGTATTAAGTGATGAAATTATCATTTAATCTACATATAAGTAGGAGAATACAGATCATTTTAGGATGCTCTTAAAATTATTTTGAGAAATCCAATTATATGGTAAACTCTTGAAATGTTAGTTTTGGATTTGAGATATTATCTTTTGGGGGAATCTCATCTCTAAGCATAGTGTAGTTGTGGATTTAGTGAAGATTTATATTGTTCTCTCTTGGGAACCACCCAATAATTTATTGGAGGTTTGAATTTTCCTTGATTTATAAGGGTATTATGAGAGGTTCATGGTATACTATTCTAGGATATCATCCTTTTTATCTTCCATAATGTTGAAAGGGAAGTTGTTTTTCTTGAATGAGCAGTGCCATAGAGCCTTCGAGGAGCTAAGGTAGAGGTTGACCAGTGCTTCTAGGTTGAGACTACCAAATGATGGATTTGACTACACAATGTTATGTGATTATTCTAGAGAAGGGTTTAGATTTGTATTGATGCAGAGGTAGGCAGTGATAGCTTGTGGGTTGAGGTAGATAATACATCATGAGCATATTTATGAAACTCATAACATGGAATTAGGAATTTTAGTTATCACATTAAAATTATAGAGGAATTATCATCTGGGAAATTGTATTATTGTTTACTCAAACCACAAAAATATTAGGTACATCTTTACCTAGATAGATATCAACCTAAGGCAGATGCATTGGTTGGAGTTCTTAATATACTATGACTTATAGATAGTCTATACTCTTAATAAGGTGAATGTGGTGGTAGATGTTCATAGTAGGAAATACTATTCTAGATTGGTGGAGGATGGGTTAGAGCAGTGATCCTCATTACAGATGGCCATAGTGGAGGAGAGGGATGAATATTATATTCATTCTATTGTGGTGACTCTATAACTTCTTTTGTCTGTTAGAGAGGATGGGTTGTGATCCTTCAACTATGAAGTTTTAAATTTCCAAATATCTTAAGGAGATGAACCAGATGTATTTTCTAAAGGTGGAGAACACATCATCATTTTCCAAAAATGGATGATAATTTAGATCACATTATATGGGGAGGTTTTGAGGGATTTTCATACACTCTCCCCTTTGGAAGTACATTTAGGAGTGAGAAATATGTAAAAATACCTTCAGTGGTATTTGTTGGGATGGTATGAGGTAGAGTAATACCATGTTTTTTTCTTGATGCCTCACATATCAGTAGGTCAAGGATGAACATCCGGTTCTAGTAGGTTTGACTCTACCTATTGAGATCCCAGAATAGAATTGGGATAGAATATTTATGGATTTTGATATGGGTATTTGGTGGATAATGAGTGGTTATGATTCCATCTGGGTAATTGTTGACTGAGTTACCAATTAATCACACTTTCTTTCCATCCAAGAGAAATGTTTACATGTGATTTTGGTGAATTTGTATGTGCAGAAGATTGTCTAGCTTCCTACGGTACCCATGATGATCATCTCCGACCATGAAACTTGGTTCACATAATAATTTTGGAGAGATTTTTAGAAGGATTTTTGGATCCATTAATGAATTAACACGGTGTTTCACCTCTATAAATATGGCCATACCAAGAAACAAATCTAGTTTTTAGAAGATATAATATGAACGTATGTGTTAAACCTTTATCTTAGTTGGGAGGATCACTTACCATTGGTGGATTTATCTTATAATAATAGTCATATCTCTACTATTAGCATGTAACCTTTTGAGGCACCATATGGGAGACCCTATAAGTCACCCTTATGATGGAATGAGATTGGAAAGATATATCTTGTTGTGTTAGAGTTTGTGCAAGAAATTATAGACATGGTCCAGGAGATCTTAGAGCATATGATGAAAACACATAGTTGACAAAATCTTATTCATAATGAATTATTAGTTCATTAGAGATTGATTAGGGAGACCATGTTTTCTTGAAAGTCTACCCATGATAAGGGTTATAGAGATTTGGTCAGGGTAGAAAAATATCCCAAAGGTTTTTAGGCCATTCCAGATCATATGGCGGGTTGGAAAAGTTTCTTACAAATTGTACTTACCCCCATAGTTGGGTCGTATTCATGAATTCTCCATGTGTCACTGCTGAGGAGATACGTACACAGTCCCTCGCATGTTATTGAATGAGGAATGTTGGACAATGAGGATGGAGCCACCTTCACAGAGTATTTGGTGGTGATCAAGAATTAGAAGTAGATGATCCTATATGGATGGACTATTCTGTTGGTTAGATAAATTTTGTAGCATAGGAACATCTTGGAGATATTATTGGAGAAATAGATCTAAATGTGGGCTCATTACCCTCACCTTTTTGTTTACCTTGTAGTTTTTAAGGGTAAAAGACTTGATTCTTGGGAGAATGTAACTACTTTTGTTCAAGATTAAATCATTTGAATACTTCTATATGTATCTCTGGATTTTGATTCTGAGTTACTGTTGTGTTTTGGGAGTAAAAAGACCCTAGAATTAATATATTAAAATCAAGAATGTTCATATTTTTATATTAAATAAAATATATCATTGATTGAGACCACAGATTGAAAATCTATTACTATGTTGTTTCCAAAATTCCTGAGACCATGGTTGTTTCAAAAAATTGTGGATTTCCCTAGGCATAGTATAATTTTGGTTTTCATCGGACATTTCTTTAAAGGAAGTCATTAGTGGATGTGTTAAATAAATGAAATGATAATTCATTTATTTTATTTAATGCCCGAAACCTAATATTCTCTCTAATAATATGAAGATATGTAAAATTTGTAGGGTTATCTACATAACCCTAAAATATTAGATAGGAGGAGGAGGAGATCCACCATTAGAATTGATGAACCCGGTATCACAGATCTATGACAAATGAATCAAGGATATTTTATGAGGAATAATGAATGTAGTGGAATATTCAATGAATTCACTAAAGAACATGTTATTTTCCAATTATTGGTCCATTCTTGAAATAGGGATCATTATTTTGGGTGTTTCCCCTTTTGTATATATTATTGATCATGGATCATATACCTGATTAATTCTATGATTTTTCATTCTCTACACGAACTAATAATTTAATTACCATTCTTGAGCCTAATTTTTTTCACCCATTTCTCACCCACTTTGGTTTATGTGATTATGATGATCGGTTGGGATCACATCATCAAATGATAATTTTAATTTGTTTCTGTGCCCCTCTTACATCTGTTCTTCTCATTATTCATCGTCGTCCCATGGGATCAATGATTCGACATTTCTAGACAGGTTTGAGTAAGATTGAGCCCCTATAATCATGATGGATTCATAAATGACCTTGGGATTGATGTTTTGTGGATTGATCGAGGTGTATTTGAGAAATATGGATGATGGTTCCATGGATCGTGACCTAGAATGATGATAAAAGGCATGGTGGATGTTTTTCAAGAGAACAGAATCCTAGTTTCTAACTACCAAAGGATGTGAATAGGTGATTAGAGTTGTCTCCCATCAATTCCAACTGATTTGGGTGACTTTAATAGATAGATTCATAGGGTAATAATTGGATCTGGTAAGTATTTGAATAATAGGAGACCAGACATCACTATCTCTGAAAACCCCAATTACACGTTGTTTATTCCAAAGAAACACATGTTTTGTTTCTCATATTCTCACTATAGAAATGGTTATAACCTATGTTAAATATCACACACCATGTGGACTATCCCATGCATCATGTGACACTACCTAGGTGGCTGATCCATGTGCCAAGAGCACACACCCAAGGCCCTGAGTGATCAGACAAGTCATGTCCCCATAAGAACATGTCATGTAGAGGTATATATTTTTTCATGATATATACAATAAATATTATACTAAGGTCCTTGGGTGGTATCACACTTTTTCTCTCTTACATACACATCATATACTTTTCCTATAACCTTATACCTTTGTGTATATCTTTCTACGAGACTCGAATTTGGCATGTAAGTATCCTATCCTGAGTATATTTCCATATAAGATGCAATGGTGTCCTTTATTTTTTATTTTCATATATTACATGAGCTATGTAAAGTTGGGTTCTTCCTCCAGTTATGTTTTCTTAATGTAATTTATTGGGTTTTGATCAGTAGAGAGATGTCTAAGTTAGTACTCCTCTATCGCAATAGGGTGAGGGCCCCCCATACTATAAATACATATAGATTCGTCACTCTCCCCCATTATAGATGGAGAAATTATTATATTTATGAAGTGGTACTTATTCAAAATTGATCTCTAGTAGGGATAAAGTCCTCTATTGGAGATAGTGCTCTTTTAGTTGTATATCTCAGTGGCAAGGAGTGGTCCCCCCACTATGATCCTTTTGAGGTTGAGTATGGTGCTTGAAATCAGATATGGGAACCTTTGAGCTATAGAAATACTCATAATATTTTATCTTGATATGGTGATTAGGATTTCTCCCTTTTTCTAATGAGTTTGTAGTACAATTGTATATGATGTTGGGTTTCTTTTCCCTCTATGACTATAGGTTGAGTTGACTATTTTATTCTAATTCTTCCCTCTTGGTTTTTGTGGTGTCCAACTTAGTGTGTTTATACTCACCCATACATGGGATATTTCCACATGTTTCATATCTTATGTAAATAGAAGGAAGATTGATGGTGACTTTAGTAGACCTAGTATTGATGAAAAATTGTGGAACTTGGAGGCATTGTCAATGTTTAGTGGTCAGACTTAGAGATTGTGTGTTGGAATCTCTTCAATACTTCCCCATTTTTAGTTCCTTTTAGGTTAGGACCTCATTTATCACTATTTGGTAATATATTTTTACCCCTTGTAATTTTTTATTACCTTGATGCAATTTTATGTGTTTCCTATAGGATGTTGCATGTGTTTATTACTCTCTATATGTTTCTGCTATTTTATCTCTATGCATTATTTTATGGATATGGGTGTGTATGTGTGTATACAATTAATTTAGGCTAAGGCCTCCCATTTCAGTATTATTTCTACATATCACATATCTCTTTCCCTTGGCCAATTGGAGGTAGTCTTGGGGTTTCACACTTGGCCTACTGTTGGCCCAAATGGGGCCCAGTTGGTCAAGTCATGACATAAACCCCAAATACTTCCAACACACACCGCTTAAGAAAATAGGTTATGTCACATTTTATATGACAATAATATAGAAAAATATTACATGTATAACAAGAAATATACACCACATAAATAACCCACATTATAAATCCAACCTTTTAACCCTGGTGACAAACATCACAACCCACACACCCACGCCATTAACTTACTCACCCATAAAATACACCACCCCTCCCCTCTGGGAGCCATGTCACCAACCCAATGTATTCCCTAGGTCAAATAATGAATAACTGAATGTCCCAAACTCACAAGTGGAAGCATGAACCCCTAACCCAAGTTATCATCTTGAAATATAATACCAATACACCAAATTAGGTACCAATAGCCAAGTTTGAACCAACAAATCCCTATAAATATACATCATGAACATATTCCATCTCACACTATTGCCGATACACCCTCATTCCATAAACATATTTTCAAAAATATTTTCCCCAAATGAATATTTCATCAATACGTGGAGTAAACAAACTCACTCAAACCAATATCAAGTTTATCAAATACCAAAACCACAATTTTAATACCAAATATCCAATTAGTCATTTTACCAAAAATGTTGTGGGAATTTCTCACAACCATAACATAAAAACCAATTAACACTAAGATAATACTAAATAAGTATATATAAAAAATGATATAGAACAAATAAACACAAGAATTAGAATTTAAAAAATCACAAGTCTTTAAGTTCATGTCATAGTTAAGAAACTTGAGATAGGATTCTTCAAACCATTTATTGAATAGATGAGTTATGTCGATAATAAAACATATGAACCTAACATCAAGATCCAGTCTAGAACTATTGATGCCCTAGAATTTGGCATTGTTTCGAGCATTCCATATGCACCAACACCTAATGGAAAAAATTATTGATATTTCTTTTCTCTCAAAACTATTGTTCTCAGCACCCAAAAACCAACGATCCTGAAAAGGAGCACCCTGGTCGGTGGTTTTAGATAGGAAAGTGAGATCACCAAAAATTAATATCACTATTACCAAAGATCCAACTAGAATAAAGCTGAAGATCCTATAAGTGGGGTGAAGCGAAAGCAGGATGGGAGAATAAATTTGATTAGGGGGCACAAAGATTGTTCCATATTTCTGGTTTGTATTTCAACCTTACAGTGTGCAATTTTGAATCACTTCAGATGCTAGCTGTGCATGGGATGCAGAAATTTCACTCAAGATACAATAAGGGTTGTTACCTACCTCCTGAACCAGACCTTCCATCCTAAACCAAGATTCTCGGTGATATTTAATGTTTGTGTTAGCATCCTAGATAAAAGAAAATATGATGGAATCAATATTTTTAGCAACAGCATTAGAAACTGAGAGAAATAATAAAATGTGCATTAGGATAGCAGCAAAAACACTATTAACCAAGGTGATACGACCTCCGAAGGAAAAAAACCCTGTTTTCAAGTTGGTAATGTGGCAATTTATATTTTCCACCATCTTATTGAAATTTTTAATTTTAATTCATCTTGATGAAAAGGAGCACTTAAATAATACATTAGGAAATTATGCCTACCAAATCTCAAATGATGTTCCATGGAACAAGACCTCCTATCTGTACAATGTAATAGTAGATAAATAATGTTATTTTCAGGGTTAAAGAGTTTCCCACTCCAATAAAAATATTCTTCAAGAACATATTTAGTTCCAAAAACTGATCTCTTACTACCATTGAGAAATAAAATAGTGTCATTTACATACATGAGATGTAACACTCCATTGAAATTTTTTATTCACTAGATAGGTATAATAGAGCCCACTTGAAAATGATTTTTTATGGAAAGGATAAGAGATTCTTGCAACGGAATGAATATGCTAGGAAAGAGAGGATCACCTTGTATCATTCCCCATATTCATTTGAAGAAACCATTATTTTCCAATGAAAGTGATGGTCAGCCCAGCTGAGTAAAAGCATCTGAATAATAGATCACAGGAAAAATTAGATAAGCCCATACTAGATAGGACCTTAAGTAGAAAACCCCATTATAATCTTTTATATGCTTCTTCTATATCTAATTTTTTGATGATGTTTGAGATGGATATTTTAACAATGAGGTCTCTAATAATATCACGAGCCAAACTGATGGTTCCTTGAATATATCTGCCTTTGATGAAGCCATATTTCTCATTCGAGACCTAAGAGGGAAGGATCATCAATATTCTCTTATTTATGACATCAGAAAATAATTTATCAGTGAAATTACACATGTTGGTTGGGAGATATTGGTTGAGTGGTGAGGGGTCTTTAACCTTAGGGAGTAAAACCAAATTTTTCACACTAGGTACAAGTGGAATATAACCACCCCGAAATAAATATTTAAAAACCTCAATAAAATATTTTCTAACCAAATTCTAACATAGTTCTATTTTCTCCCTATTTCCCAAGGACTGTTTTGGTTGCTGTTTTTAGATATTTTGCTGCTCGGATGGATCGGATGTCAACCTATCGAGTACTCGTATGCGCCTATAAGAAAAATGACCCCTTTGTATTTCTTGTGTATTAAAATCACACCATCCCTTCCTCGACTTGTTGGTGAGATCGATTGATCGTTGGATACATACGGACCAGACATCGATCACCCATGGGATAATACTATTTGGCTTTAGGAGCAATACTATTATAGTAGAGTGATCCCATATAAAAAGATATTTGAAAGGAATCAGGGGCAGGTGAGCTATCTGGGTTGAGGCTAGACATAGTTTCGAAGATCTCCTACTTCCCCAAAACTAAGGAAAATGATGAGTTCATATTGACAAAGACTATTTGAGCAATGCCCTTGAATATATCTTCACTTTCATTGGGATAACCGTCTGACCAATGGGGATTAGAAACTTTAAGAAGATATTGGAAGTGAAGTGTTTCCATACCTCCCACCACATCACAGTCATTGATGAAATATCCATCACCAAGATTAATGTTGGGACTAAGATTCCTCTTATTTTCTTACACACAAGCATTGAAAAAAGAAGTATTTTTATCTCCCTCCAAAATCCATTTAATCCGCGACTGTTCCCAACCAATGTGTTCTTATTCCAAAAGAATTGTTTCCATGGTACTCTTATTATATATCATATCATTGTAGGTATTATCATCCCAATCCATTTTTAGCATTAACTTTAGATATTCAATATCAATCGTGATCAAGTATAGTCATTGAAAGCAAGAAGGTAGGTGCTTGGCCCAAGACTACAAGTCATGCTTAATTATTCTTGGTTTTTATGAAGGTGAGTTCATCTACATCTGTCCACCATTTTACTCCAAGAATTTTTCATTGTATTCTACTAATTCGATTGGGATATCAAATTCTTTGAAAAGGGAAACCATTCTGTATAACCTTCTCTGGTGGAAAAATCCACGGTAATGGGGGAGTGATATTATAATCCCATCGCATGGTGTGAGACCTTTGTATCAATAAAATAGTAAATTTCATGCATATTAGTAAGCTTTTTCTTGAGTTCTCAATCCATGAGTGTTCCAAATGAGTAGAGAAATAATTGTGAAAGTGTTTTTTTATTTGGTGCCAACTAAGAAAGGAGAGGGAGCAGTGATGGAATAGCCTCAATCATCTCTTTTTAATGATCTAGTTTTACCCCCCCCCCTAGAGGGAAAAAGGTTGGAGAGGTTGGGGGATTGGGGATTCCTAATAATAAATAGCATGGGAATGGGAATACATCATTAAGAAAGTGTTAGATATAAGGATAGGGTAGGATGGGATAGAAACAAACTTACTCCCTAGAGTTGGATAAAGGGGACTTCGGGCTAGAGGGTGTGGGATTAATAGAGGAGGAGTTTGAAAATCTGGGCAAGCGATAAGGACGATAGAGGACTATCACCTGGGTATCTAGGGGATCTTTGAGGAGAAGCAAAAATAGGAGGGTGGAAGAATGTACTATTGGCTATACAAGCCGGGAAATTTAGAGGGAATAAAAAGGACACACAATAAAAAACAAAGAGATTTCGAGCTTTCATGTATTTCACTATCTGTTTTCAATGGACTACATTTAATCCATATTTATAAGCTATTAAAAGGCACCAAAAGAACTAAAGAATACATTTAATGAAGGACCAATATACAAAAAAAACAATATTAAATGACTTGCTTGAGAGAAGATAATTCATGGGGAAATGAGAAGTCACATGGGAAAGTGGTGCTACATGGGAAATATGCATGGGAAAAATGATTTTTTGGAAAAACCAAAAGGTTTTGGGTTTTTAATTTTTAATACTCCCCTTCAAACCAGAACTAGATTCATTCCGAGCATCATTCTTATCCTTTTGAATGCATCTGTCAATAGTGCCTTTGTGAAAATATTTGTTAGCGGTTCTGTAGTGTGGAAATACTCCAATTTTATCCTTTTCTATTTCACATGTTCCCTGATAAAATGAAAAGGAGTATCGATGTTTTTTCTTCTTCTATGTTGCACCATATTTTTGGCTAGTTTAATAACCGACTTGTTATCCACATATATCACTGTGGATACATCTTGTGGATGCTTCATCTCCTTTATCAAATTTATCAACCATGTTCCTTCACAAATAGTAGAGGATGATGCCACGTACTCTTCTTCTCATGTGGATAGAGAAAACACATTCTTATTCCCTGAATTCCATGTGAAACTAGTCGATAGAATAAAAAATACATACCCAGTGGTGATTATTCTTCCATCTTGGTCACCTCCCAAATCACTATCTGAGTATCCATACACCTTTTCTTCTTCATTGTACGGATAAAAGAGACCAAAATCCATCGTTCCTTTAACGTACCTGAAGATACGTTATTCCACTAGCATGTGTGACTCTTTCAGAACTTCCATATACCTAATTAGAAGCCCAATGCTATAGATAATATCTGGCTTTGTGATTGTAAGATACATTAGGATTCCAATCAGACTTTTGAATAGAGTCGAATCAACACTTCTTCCTTCTCCATCTTTTTTTAGTTTTAAGCTTATTTCTAAATGTGTGTTTATAGTATTGTAATTTTCCATCTTGAATTTTTCAAGTATCTTCTTATCATGCCTCTTATGAGATATATAGATTCCTCCATGTTTTTTCTTTACTTCAATGCCTAGAAAGAAGGACATGAGACCTTCATCGGTCATCTCGAACTCCTTGAACATGGACCCCTTGAATTCATCAAACATATGTTCACAGTTCCCTATAAACAAAAAATCACCAACATACAAGAATGCAATCAATATATTCCCATGATCGTTCTTCATGATGTAAACTGCATGCTCTTATGGACATTGAGAAAAGCTGTTCTCTCGAAGATAGCTATCGACACATGAATTCCAAACACAAGGAGCCTGATTTAACCCATAAATAGATTTCTTTAGTCGATAAAATTTTTCTTCCTCCCCTTCCATAATAAAGCCTTCAGGATGATCAACATAGACCTTTTCTTTTAGAATTCCTTTCAGGAACACAGACATCACATTCTGTTGGTAGATCATCCAGATGTGATGGACAACAAGGGAAATAATCATCCTTATAGTGTCAAGGTGAGAAACAGGAGAAAATACTTCTTCATATTCCACCATGTACTTCTATTTATACCCATTTTCTACAAGCCTTGATTTTTATCAATCTATTTTTACATCATAATTTTTCCGGATCTTGTACACTAATTTGATGCTAATTCTTTTTTGGATTTTTGGGAGTATAGTCAGCTCCCACATGTCATTTATCTCGATGGTACAAATTTCTTCTACCATATCCATTATCCATCATTCTTCCCTCATGGATTTCTGAAATGTCAGAGGCTCGTGATCTACATATAAGAAAAAAAAGATTTACCTCTTCTGTCTTCTCATAAATGTCACTCAAAATTTTCATCTTCATAAAATCCATAGGCGAGGATGAGCTGAACATATTTTGATTTGATGGAGTGATTTTATGAGTGATGAAATTCACTCTAAGAGTCTTGTGTACTGGCGATGTGCCTAAGGAAGGTGTTTGCTTCTAATGATCTTGTCTTTCCTCTTGGTCTTTTGTTTTGACTAGAACATCTTTTTTTATTCTCCATCATTCCATTTCCACGCTTCTTACTCACTAAATACCACGTCTTTACTCACCAGTTTTTTATTGGTTAGTGAATTTTAGACCTTGTAGTCTTTAGAGGCTTCACAATAGATGATGAAGATACATTTTTCACCATGATCATCATGTTTCCTTCTTCTTTCTTCTGGAACTTGAGCGTATGTTAAACACCCAAAGATTCTGAGGTACACCATGCTCAGTTTTTATCCACTCTATGCCTCTTGTGGTGTCATGTTTATAATGCTCTTTGTTGGACACCGATTAAGCAGGTAGGTAGTACATGCCCCTGCCTCTTCCCAGAATCTCTTTGGTAGTCCTTTCTCCTTTAGCATGGTCCTCATCATGTTGAGAATGGGTGTGGTTATTTCTTTCTACAATGCCATTCTGTTGTGGCATGTAGGCTACACTGTATTGATTTTTGATACCATGTTCTCTTTAGAAATATTGAAATGCATTTCAGGTGTATTCTTCACCTCTAATAGATATGAGTACTTTGATTATGTTTCTACTTTTAGTTTCCACATGATCTTTGAATGTTTTAAAGACGGTGAAAGTAGATGATTTTTATTTGATCCAATACACCCACAACTTTCAAATAAATCATCAATGAGGGTAATAGAATACCTATTTCCTCCAAGTGTGGGTGTTTCCAGTGGTCCGTATATATCAGTGTGAACCAACTAAAGTGGTTCCTTTAGTCTTCTTGACACTCCACATGAGAAGAAGTTCCTTTATTTCTTACTGAGTGTACACGCCTCACATACATGATTTAGAACATCAATATTCGGCAAGCCACACACCATGATTGATGAGGATAAAAGTTTAATCCCACTAAAATGATGATGCCAAAAGCACAGATGCTATCTCCATTATTCATTATTCATGAGTCCAAAAAGACAATCATCATCCTTCTTGTTGATATGAAGCGGAAACACGCAATTTTTCACCATTTGAACTTGAGCGAGAAGTCTCCAGTGAGAATCTCTTATAGATAAAGAAGAATTCTCCAAGTTTATGACATACCCCTTCTCAAGTATTTGTCCGAGACTGGGGATATTTTTTTCATTCTTGGTATATAATACACATTAGAAATGTAATTCAACTCGTCATTCTTATAATAAATTTTAATTTTACCTTTTCGAATCATGGGTAACTTCGATTATTTTTCAAATCTTACATAACCACGAACTTCTTCAGTGAGTTCCTAAAATAACTCTTTGTTACCACTCATGTGGTTGCTTACACCCGTGCCTAGATACCATACATTAGGGCATTCACATACCTTTTATTATGCCAGGGGGAGTGTGGTACATTCTTTATCATTATGAGATGCTTCAGCATAGTTGGATCATTCATTATGATCCACTTTTGTCCAAAAATCAGAGTCATAACGGTTGAATTTCTTACGGTTGTGGCATTTAACATTATTTACATTTCCATGACCACGCACAAATCAACCTCCACCATTTCCTCTTCCATGGAAGCTAGTAAAAGTTTGTTGCTTTTGTTGATGGATTTGATTATATCCACAACCTCTCCCTCTTCCACGATGACCGCCTCATTGCATGTAGCCATTATTTTGTTCCTGCAGAGTCAAAATAGACACTAGGCATGCTCTATTGTTGACTCGCATTCTTCTTCATTCGCTTCTCATGTACTTGAAGTGACCCCATCAATTCTTCAATGGAATTTTTTTTCAAATATTTTGATTCTTCGATTCCCACAACCACATGCTCAAATTTGGTTGTGAGATATTGAATCACTTTATCAATGAAACAAATGTCCTCCATTTTTTCACCATTTCTTTTCAAATTGTTAACAATGATAATTAGGTGTGAGAATTAATCAGAGTTACTCTCACTGTCTTTCATGTGTGTTGCTCCGAACTCTGCTCTTATTGTTTGAAGAAGAACCTACTTCACTCGATCAACAAATTTGAAGATGGTGACAAGGGTATCCCATGCTTGATTTCTTGATGTTTCTTCAATAATATTTTTGAACATTGATTCATCCAACCCTTTATAGAGGAGGAACAATTCCTTTTTGTCTTTCTTCCTTGGATTTTTGCGGGTCGTCTTGTCATCATTCGTGAAGGTGGATTCTTCCTCTGTAAAGGCTACAATATACTCGTCAGTGATGATCTCTCATAATTATTGTGACCCGAACAATGCATTCATATGGATACACCACCTTTCATAGTTTTCCTTAGACAACTTTAGAACTTGCGGCTAGATTGCGATAGCCATCTTCAATAAAATTGAGGATACAATGGTACCTCCTCTGATACCAGTTTGTTGGCTATACAAGCCAAGAAATTTAGAGGGAATAAAAATGACACACAACAAATAACAAAGAGTTTTCAAGATTTCATGTATTTCACTATCTATTTTCAGCAGAATACATTTAAACCATATTTATAGGCTATTAAAAGGCACCAAAAAGTACAACACAATACATTTAATGAAGGAACAAAATACAAATAAAACAATATTAAATGACTCACTTCGGAGAAGCGAATGCATGGGAAATTGAGAAGTCACAGGGGAAAGTGGGGTTGCATGGGGAATATGTAGGGGAAAAAGGTTGCTTTGGAAAAACCAATAGGTTTTGGGTTTGAAATTTCTAACATGGAAAAGGTCCCTTGGGCAGGAAGGGAAGCGAGGGCAAAGGGGGTCTCAACAAGGTGAGAGTGGGGAAGTGAGAGAATTGGATCTAAGGGAGGATGAGTGGGGAAAGGGGAATCCATAATAGGAGGCACTAGGAACAGTAATGGGGAATACAATAGAGGAGGTGACATGCTCAATATTGGAGGGGGTTGCTCAGATGCATCAAAGGAGGACGTGACTGACTCTGGAGAGGTAATGGGTGTTTCATGGGGAGCGTACCTAGAATTTTTGTAAGTATTGGTAGAGTGTCCTTTAATATAGAAGGAGGATAAAAATTGGTATGGGTAAGATGGAAAAACCTTTTCCACCAAGGGAACTCACATGCCCTAAGAAGCAAGTGGTCCAGGAAGGTAGTAAAGAGGACTATCTCAATGCAAATTTGGGCCATGGAGACATCAAAAATATGATATTAGTGATGATTAGTACATAAGAATTATCCCACAGTATCTTTGATGGAGCATATAAAATCTATGTTGCAGAAGGGGAGGGGAAATACTATGAGGTTGATCCATAAAACTGCCTGAGGAGGGTCTCACCCTGACTCAACTCCCAAAGACTACCTAAACTGGTTAAAATTCCATTTTCCCATAGATCCAGGACTATGAGCCCAAGGATTAACAAAGTTGTCTCTATAAACAATAATGATGTAGAAAACTGGGTAGGAGAGAGCTGACACCCGTGCCGTAACTATTAATCCTCAAGAAGATACCATCATCTAGAACCAAGGGATAGGGGTGATATTACCAAACAATTGGAATATATATACCTATCCTAAAATAAGGTAAAATTCCCCCATAAAATCAACTCATACTTGAGGTCAATAAAAAGAATATGATACTAAACTGTTGAAGTATATGTTCCTAGAATTCCCACCTCGATACCCATGGTCTCCCATGACATGTAGATATAGGTGAGTATGTCAAATTTTTATATACAATATAATCTCATAATTAATCAAAATTTCACTCCCTCACCTCTAAAATCCCTTAAAAATAGCCTCTTTTTATCAAAACACATAAGTAATGTCAAATTCCCTCTATAAGGGTAATCACATCATAACTATTCATTTTTATCAATTCTTCAAAAAAGCACCAAGGGGTTTGTTTCGAAGGGGTTTTCATTTTTGGTAGAAATAATTTGAAACATCCAGATAGGTCTTGCAACCACCTTTTAAATTAAAATTTGATGAAACAATTTTTTATACCAAAACCATAAAATCCTTACCAAGAGTTTCAATCCTTAAAATAGAATCGTAACCTCAAAAACATTGTTAAATTTGAAAAACTAAACATGAAATTCATTTAAGTATTATGTCATTGCTTTTAAATTATGGAAATTGATTCAAAATTCCATTTGGTTATTCCCTCAAATATGTGGTGTGTTGGACATTTTGACACATATTTGAAATATAATTACAAGGGATTTTCATCCATGATGAACTTGAGAAAAACCATTTTATTTTCCCAATAAGTACAATATAATATATATATATATATAATATATACTATATTGAAATAACATGTATGGAATAAATACTAAATAATATTTCTATGTTTAAGGATTAAAACATGGAGCACTCTAGCTTTTATCTCATCGTTCTTTCCAATGGTGGTGTTGAACCCCCATAACGGAACCCAAAGAGGTGGAGAAGGCTAAGAGAAAACCTAAAACACAAAAATACTTAATTAAAATAAATAAAAGAGATAACCCTGGGTCACTATGAAATTTATATGGAAATAAAGAGATAGAAAATGGATTAAATTAAGTGAAGAATAGCGTAAGAGGAGATTACCATAAATATTTAGCTTCAAGCCATGAAGAATCCCCACGAAATCACCTAAGATGAGGGAAATGAAGGGGGGTTCCATGAGCCAAGGGGGGATAATTGGAGAGAAAGGAAGACCCTAAAGGCTTTAAGTTAGTAAATGAATAATTTTTTTTCATACTTTTAATGAAACATCGTAGGCTGCACAATTTTCCCACACAGTTGGCCAAACTATGCAAAAACCATGAAAATAGTCCTATATCACCATGGAACTATAATTGGGTGGGTCATACAGTTAGAATAACCATGTTCTAGCCACTCAATATGGAACTTTTAAAATCTATAAGCTTATCACATGATTCTATCATGGTTAGTTATAACTATGATCTAATCATGTGGCATGCACTAAATGCCCAAAACCTCCAAATTTCAAGTGAAAATGTCCAAAAAGGAGAGAGAAAAAATAGAGACTTGAAAATTAATAAAAAATGTAGTGAAATAAGGTTATGGTGTGGAAATTATTCCAATCATAACACTTTTATTCCTTAGAAATCCCAAGAGAATTGGTTGTTCAAATAAAAAATATAATTTAATATTTGTATCCAGGGAATGAGGTAAAAAGTGGGAAAGAAAAACAGCCAAACAAGACCAATATAAAAAATCCAATTATTAATACAAAAACCAAATAAGTAAAGAACCTATATCCTAAAATAATAAATTAACCACGAAAATCCCATATTTAGATCTTCCAAAAACTATAATTTAGTTGGGAAACAACTCAAAAAGAGATTTCAAGAGAGTAAAATTCAATAAACATGATTCTAAACCAAGGAAAACCATACCCCAACAATTCCAATAGATAAGAGGAAGCTGGTGGGCTTACACATGTCTTGGGAAGAATATAATTCAAAGAACAATGATTTTGTCTAGGTTTAGGGATGATTCAAGATTAAACAACCAAACAAATCCATCTACTTACATAGAAATGAAACACACATGATTAAAGAACCCTAGATCCCATATTAAACTCAACAAAAATAATTTCACACAACCTCAAAGAAGATACCCATTAAACACAAAAAAGAATCTACCTATGGTGATCACTCCACTATATTTATTATTTTTCTAAACTCGATTTCTTTAAAACTAAAATTATCCACGACATCCACCAAGACTACAAATTCCAAAAAAAATCCTATTATGAAAATACCACAAACATATTGATATTTACAAAAAAAATTGTTAAATTACCAAAAAAAATAATTTAGATTCTAAATTCAGTTTAATATAACACTAATGAAGACACATTTAATAATAAGAAACACACTACACTAAAGAAAGACTAAAACAGATACCATATCAACATAAGGTTTAGCTGGTTGAACCCAAGGATCATTTGAAAGATCACATCTAGTGCCACCCCTTTTATGAGTTATGACTTTGAAGAGTATTTTTAGATAAACCAAGTGAACATAGATATAGTTGATTTTATAAGCCTCCTCACATGAATATTTTTTATTCCAAGCCTTCGTACACTGATGTCACACAAAATACTTACCCTTAAAAGTATTTGATATTAACAAGCATTAAATTATTTTTATTTTTAAACTCATTCCACTATATTTGTATCATTCCAATTTTTCATTTATTGTAACTACCTCCACCACTTTTGGGAAATAGCTGAAATATCAACTACCTTGAGCACTCCAATTAATCTAGCCTCTATTTCAGTATCAAGCTTCACCACATATTCATAGGAGGTGAGGTTAAGTGAGTAAATTCATGAATAAAGATATGATAAAAGACGCTTCCCAAAATACCAAGACTTAAAGTATTTTTACATATCTATATTGGTAAGGTATGACATCAACTTAATGAAATGACAGGGATACTATAACAATGATCTACCACCATGATGAAGGAAATAAAGTTCCATTTCCATTAGTATTTTCATGGTTTCAAGAAAATATTATTGAATTAATAGTTCCATGAATCCTTCCCATGAATGGTCCTTTTATGGTTTGGTCTGAATAATGAACTTCCACCACATCCAAAATGGACCCTCTAGCATGACAGTATTAAATGTTAACATAAGAAACTAAGGATGTTCTAACGAAACAAATATCTCCTCAATACTCCACAACCATTCATCCACCTCTGCAGAGTATTATTTCCCAAATAATATAGGAGGATTAAAGTCTTCTAATTCAATAATAAAAATCAATGCTAAAATAGGGGATGAATAACACTTGGATTTGATTCCACAGTAGATAGAATAATAAATTGAAATAAACCTTGATCAACCAAAGGAAATTATGATGGCTCATCACCCAAAAATCCCTTGCATGGTTTTGTAAGACATTGTGGGGTTGAACTATAAAATCATAATACATAAAAAAATCAAAACATACCTTGAATTCAAAATCCACATACCCATATATAAATCAATAAGTCAATTTAATAAACTATCAAAGTAACCCATGAACATAAAAACCTCATAAAATCAATCACTACCAATAATTCAATCTCTAAAAATTTAAATAAGGTCACAATTTCCTTAAAAATACTTTATATAAAAAACCCTTTTGAAAGAGATTTCATTATTTAACTCACCGTTTTGACACACTTTTCTATATATAAAAAATCATGATGTAAAAATATTTCAAAATAACATTTTAATAATATTCCAAACATAATATTATTAATTAAATCTTAAAATAATTTAGCACACCTTCCCCTATTACAATTGGATGCACAAATTATCCAAAACTGGATCTTATCACTTTTCTCAAAACATTTCAAAATCATATTCTAATTTTTTTAGAATCTACACATATTTTAAATTTACTTTCCAAAATGTATACTTCTTTTTCTAAAAAAACTACTCCAAAATAACATTTACAACTCATGTAAAACATCCCATTTCATCTTAAATAATGAAAATAGGTTTATTAATTCAGAAATAATTTCATAAAATCTCCCTATTAATGTAAAGACCGAAGATTTATAACCCAAAACTAAAAATTACATCATGAATTTCAAACATAAGTAAATCCAAAATAACATTAATGCCTCCCAAAAATATCTTAAATCAATCAAAAAGGGTATTTAAACAAATGAAAATTTTTAAGGCACCCTAAAATAAAAAAAATGTAAAATTTATAAATATATATGGTATAGATTCATGGTCTAGAAAATCATGTATACCACTTCTGAATCCCATTGTTGTTTATTAGATTCATTAATACTGTCTATGCATGGTTTTCAAGACCATTCACAATGACTTTTCAATCATTGATTTCATCCTAAATTTCATTTCAAAACTAAAATTTCTCAAAAACACATAAATTATAAATGAAATAAATAACCACTTAAATAATACCAAAAATCCTAAAAAAATCAATAAATGAGCTCAAATTCAATACATGAACATCCTAAAAAACCCTAATAACTCAAGTGTTTCCCTAAAAGGTGGTGATCAGAAACCTACTCCAGAATAACCACTTTATTTTCAATGATCATACCTCCATACTACCAAATCTCCCCAAAATAAAGGAAGCACTATAACCTAGGACCTCTTAGAAACCTAGGCTCAAATAATATTTTTTATGAACATATATTGGGATACCCTTGATTAGGGAACCGAAAGTCAACACATGACATACTCAAGGTGTGTTATTATTTTGGGTTAGATATAATAATCATCATGTCAAATGATAATTTATGGGAATTAATTTCACTTAGTGAATAAAAAAATTATAATTCCAATATAGGAACTTGTAATGGCCATTCCATGCATTAGATGTACATGAAATAAAATAAGCAATTCAATAATAAAAAAACAAAAAAGTAATAAGTGAAACCAACAGCATATTAGGAAATAAAAAATGATCTAACAAGAATATTAATACATTCCAACATAAATAATAACATAAACCAAGGAAAGAGATGAAGGGAATAGTGGATGATACATCATTGGATATAAAAATAAAATGGAAGAGCCAAATTCTCAACTACTAACTCCATGTATAAGTGGGATACTTCCACTTGAGTCTCTATCAAGTGGAAACATATTTTGTAAACCAACCATTACATCCCAATGGATCCATACAAACCTATAATTATAGTCATGATAAAAAATCCTAGTAGCTATGAAAAAAATCCACACCTCCTTTATAATATTTAATCATATAACAATTTATTTCTAGTTTTAAAATACTTATAGAAAGTAGGTCTTTTATTTTACAATTAAAAAATGAACCAAGTTCAATAAATTTTTAATCCACTCACTTTTCAATCTAGGATATTTAAATTTAAAAAAAAACTTGAGATATCATAATAATGGAGAAATAATGAAATGATAAGGATCATTTGAAAATAGTATCATAAAGTAATATAAAATATAATAAGTACTAAGTCATCATGGGTCCCTAAGTGATTGGGTACAATATAGGATGGAAATAATTATAAATAAATAGATAGTCCAACACAAAACACATGATATTCTTCCCATACACTATAAATATCCTTACATGGCCTAATGTAGTGGAAAATTCCACAAGAAAATTAACTCGTACAAAGGGCCACTAGTTAGATCATGATACAAAACCAGTGTAGTATGTGTGCCTAGACTTCCCACTCATATACGAAAGTTCTCCCATGACATGTAGATATATGTGAGAATATAAAACTAATATATAGCATATAATATCATAATTAAAAAACAATTTACCCCTCACATATGAAATCCCTTCAAATAACAACCCCTTTTATCAAGACTCGTAAGAAATGTTAACCTCCCTATATAAGGGTAATCACATAATAATTATTCTATTTCATTAATTATTAACAAAAAATAAGGGGAATTATTCAAAAGGGTTTCTATTTCCAATATAAATCATTTTAAAATTCCAATTGATTGTTGAAACCGCCTATTAAATCCAAATTATATGAAATAATTTTATAGACCAAAATCATAAAAACCTTACCAAGAGTTTCAAGACTTAACAAATATATCTCCTTTTAAAACCTCAAACACACACATTACATTGAAAAAACCTTTAAATTTATTTAAAATTTATTTTTTCGGTTTAATTATGTGAATTATTTAAAAATTCCATTTGGCCATTTACTCAAACACATAGTGTTATTGACATTTCAAAACATATTTAAAACAAAATTATACGTTGAAACCATGTTTCATACATGAAGAACTTGAGAGAAACTATTTTATTTTTCCAATAAATATTTTCTATAATATATATAATCTATAATATATTGATATAACTTGTGTAAAATTAATAAGCAGTCATAGTTTTGTGTTTAAGGATTAAAATATGGAGTAACCTAATTTTAATTTCACCTCTTTTTCCAATAGTGGTATCAAACCACCATAACGAAATCCAAACAGGTGTACAATGTTGAGAGAAATCCTAAAATACCAAAAACCCTAATTAAAATCAATCTATTTTAGAAAAATAGGTCATTATAACCTTCCTAGGGTAAGAAAAAAAATGAGAAAATGGAGGGAAGAAAGGAATAAAAAGAGGAAGATGATATTACCTTGAAGATTTGGCATCAAAATAGGAAAAATTCCAAGGAAATAACTCAAAGGGATAAGGGGAATTAAGGGTGATAGTTCCATGGCCTATGAGGGTGAATGGGGGAGAAATTAGTCCCATAAATGATTTAGTTCTAGAGGTTATAAAGGTATTTTCAAACTTTTAAGGAAACTAGGTTGGGAACATAGTTTGGCTGAATGGGTGGTCAAACTGTGTGTCAACTCTATGAATTTTCTTAGATTATCTAGGCACCATGTATGTGTAGGATTCAAGGTTAGACAAACCGTGTGCCAATTATAGAATTTGGAACTGCTAAAAGTTTCAGTCATATCACACAGTTTTCAGACAATTAGTAAAAACATTTCACTAACTATGTGATATGCATTTCATGCTTAAAACCTTCTAAATTAAATGAAAATGGAACTGGAAAGATAATGAAACAATAGTGACAAAAAATTTAATAAAACAATGGATTGAAATAATTTTTGGTGTGATAGAGATCAAATCCCACAACACACTCATAGATCTGGTCCCTTAAAACCCTCCTGCAATATTTTACAAAAAACACATCAAAACATACCCTAACCAATAAATTATAGTATAAAAACCCATAAAGAGAAATTTTTTAAAAGTAAAATGAAAATATATGAGATAATAAGGAGATATAGAAGACTTGACATCCATACCTTGTCTAAACCTCTCGGTTTCAAGGAGAGGGAGCTACAGTTTAGAGATAATCACAAAAATTGGCCAAGGTGTCTTAAGGATCAGTATCCCAAACCAAGAGATAATAAATGGGTTTTTTGGAATAAAAATTATGTTAAAATATAGTTTTTGAAGTTTTTTAATGGAATGTATGTCTTGGATACATAATTTTTAAAACCATAGTCTAATTTTGTGGTTGCTACTACCTGAAACCTAGAGCTACACAATTTGGTAAACTTTGTTCTAACAATGTATTTTTCTACTACCTAATAATTTACTAGGACTACATGGTTAGTCCATGATTTTCCTAAACCATGGCCTACCAAAAACATCTCATTCCTCAATTAATGGTTTACTTTGGGATTTTTCATGGTTTATCCAAATTGTGCAATAGTTTTTCACCTATCAAGAACTACCTAAAACATCCAAACCCCATTTACAACTTTCCAAAACCAACCCCAACCATCTATAAAATTAAAAATTTATGCAAATTCTCATAAGTACCTAAAAACTAGAGTTTTTAATGTTCCCCACCTTTGGTATTTCTATCCATATAAAGCTAAAGTTTTGTGGTGTTTTGAAAAAGTTTGATTATTTACTCTAACAAAGAATTATCCCACTCTAAATTCTCCTTGAAAACCTAGAAATGCTACTATAACACACATTATAAATATATGCATCATCCTCATAAGATCTTTTAGTTCCTTTGAAAAATGTGAATGAGGGTGTTAATAAACATTTCATCCATTTCAAGTATATGGTGATCACAACTAATTATGTGAGTGGAGTTAAAATCAAACTTATATAGTTGAGATATATTTATATCATCATGAAATAAGCTAATAATTTGAGGTAATTATAGTCATCAATCAACTTCTCTAATACCCTTAATAATCTCAAATGGTCTAATGTACTATGGAGATAAATTTCCTTACTTGTTAAGGTGATGTTAAACCAACCATGGATATAGCCACTAGAATACATGATCTCCCACATCAAAAGATAATAGATGATGATGACAATTTGAATTAGTTTTCTTATGGTTTTATGTTGTTTCCATTCTTTTTCTAGCCAATTGAATCTTCTCAGTAGTCTCTTACACAATAATTGGTCTAATCATATAATTTTTGGTAGATTACACCCAATAAAGTGTAGATCAACATGGAAAGGTATACAATTATTTAAATAGAGCTATTTGAATCATAACTTGATAACTATTTTTATATAAACAATTATCTCCTCATAAATAAAATTCTCATTAACTACCAAAGTCCATCACACATTATTTGAACATTTCCTCAAGTGTTTGAATTATTTTATTTAACTAAACATATATTTTAATATGGTATGTCATGATCATGGTTAATTGGGTTTACAAACCATGTTTTTAATGATCACTAAATCCATGAAGAAAATATAGTATCACTATATAAAATGATCAAAAACATCACACTGTTCAACATTAACACTTTATAGATATACAATATTTCCAAATATTCAATATAATTACCCTCCCAAATTAAAATTAATTGTACTAACTTGGTTATTTCATCCAAAATTACCCATATGGAATCATGATTTCGAAGTGTATTAGGAAATATTATAACAAAATTCATGGAAATATGCTCCCACTTCCATACAGGTAGTAGTAACAGCTTCAAAATAACACTTAGACATTGGTATTCAATCTTCATTTATTGAAAATTGAAAAACTTGATGACATATTATACCACATACTAATTTATATCCAACCACAAAAATTGGTTTTTAATTACCTTTTATATATTTCCAATTCCAGGATATACAAACCACTTTATATGATTATATATAAAAAGAAATTTTTCTTAGCATGAAGTTGGAACCAAAATTTGATCCTAAAATTAAAGGTAGAAATTTCTTCCTTTTTCCAACAATCAATGGTCACCGCGTCATTTAGGTTTGACCTAATGGTAATTAAATCAAGTTTTGAATGATTGGATTTCTTTACTTGTTCAACCAAGTCATGAATGATGGTTACTATAAAGAAATCAATAACATTATCCCACTCAATACATTACAACTTTGTATTGGTGAATATACCCATTAATTTCAATTGATACCATGTTTTCTTAAATAATTTATCATATAATTTGTATCTTAGGGAATCAACCACTAAATTCCCCTTCTTGGGCATGTAGGCCAAGTCAAAATCGAATGTTTTAAGGTACGCAATCCAATATCACTACCTATATTTTAATTATCTTTATGAGAAAATTTTCTTCATGATTTTATAATAAGTAAACATGGTAAACTTCTCATCAAAGAGATAGTGGATCCTTTTTTTACTAATATACAACTACGACTAATTTGAGACCATTCATTGTACTGTTCTTTTTATGTGTTCTCATTTTTCATGATTCGTAAGCTATACATAGTCTTTATGTATGTGAATAAATCCCAATCTAGATCCAAACTCATTAAAATGAATAGTATAACACTTATTGGGTTCTATAGATATAATAATGGGTGTTGAAGTAAGTCGCGACTTGATCTTCATAAAGTACTTTTTTTAATTATTACTCTAATGAAATAGAGAACTCCTCTTTGTCAAAGCTGTCATCGACAAGGATAAACATAAAAATTCCTGAATAAAGTGATGGAAATAACCCTCTAATCCCAAAAATCTATATAACTCAAAGAAATTATTATATTAATCCTAAGAAATAAAAGTCTAAAACTTAATAGTGTATAATGATATGCATTTTTTGTAAATAACAAGCCCAAGTAATCATCTTCATATATACAAAAAATTAACGTAGAGAATTCTAAAAAAATGAAATGGTCCTGAAATTTGTTTTACATAAAATCTATTTGTATTTCATAATCATCCTTTTTAAAGATAATTCTAATATATCATCCACAAATACAATTCACATGGTTTCAAGGTATTTTTAAATGATATGGTTCATTAATTAAATTATGAAAATTGATGAATTAGTAAAGAAAAAAGGGATTGTCCAATTATTTATAGTGGTAATAGTGACTTATAAGGGACATAAGTTGAATATCTTGGTTCTTGACCAAGATTTGGTGGTATCCTGATCATAGATCATTTTATAGAATCACTTAACTATATTGAATTAATAAAAAAATATTTTATTCTATGGAGAGGGTATCAATTTTTTATCATGATTTAATTAAATTTATGATATTCAACACAATGTAGAAGAGTACCATCTACCTTTTTTATAAATAAAATTGTATAATACCAATGTGATGCACATGGTCTTATAAATCCTTTGTTTTCTAAATTCTTCTAATAGACCTTCATTTTATGTTGTTCATATGGTATTATTTGATACGATGGAACTGAAATGGGACACATTCTTGGGAGTATATTGATTGAAAATTCATCTTCTATATCCAATGGTAATCAAGAGGATGTGTCTAAGAAAATATAAGATCATTGATTTACTATGTTGGAATATCTTTACTTTTTATTACATCAGTAACCCCAAATATTATGGTGGTCATATAATAAGATATGAATCTAACCTCTTTTAATATAGTCCCTTCTCATTTTTCATTCATATCCCATTACCCTTTTAAAATATTAATAACTCTGTCAAGAAATGTGAAAGTGACTTAGTGATCATAATAGTTAATATAATATTTTAATTTTATCAATCAATCCATCCCTAAAAATATACCAAAAAAATAAATCTCTAACATGGTGAGATCATATAAAATTAGAACATGTCAATGGTAATTGAACATGTTTAACACTTAAATCATCATCAGATCCCGTTGACCGAGATGTGTTTTGAAGATCATCACATATAACATCATTTTCATATGTTACCACATTTTATTTAACACACAAGAAGAAATAAAATAGTGTAATTTTACCAAGTCAAAGAATATATTCATTAAAGTTGAATCTAAGACAATAGTACCTTGCACCATCAAGGGGATGACTTCCTTGTTCACTAAATTCTGATTGGTTCAAAAGGGGTAACAGTTAATTTCCCCAGAATGATTTATTACCCCTTATTGAGATAGTGCCTACTAAGATATTGGGGTGTTTATAGAATTATAATGACAAAATTTATTATGAGGATGAGAACTTCTCTAATAATATCATCCTAGTTGAGTGTGAGATGCTTGAGTCTAATTGGAATCATGTCCATACTTTATCCATATAATATAGTTAACAAAAAACTTGATATGGATAATATAACCATAGTTGTGAGACTCATAAGGTGTTTTAACACACTCCCCCACTTTAGGTAATCCAAGGATCCACATCAAAAGAAACCAGGTGTGTTATTATAAATTGGAGGAAAATCAACTGGCACCATAGAATGGTTATATGATACTTTAATAATTTGGGATCAATTCTCCTCCCCCCGCACCTGTTTCGACTTCTCGGGTTACCACATACACATGTGTGGTTAAAGGTGTTCCCCCCACTAAAGGGGTATGCAATTTATTTTTCTTCTACCATCACATTATTCATGATCTTGATGTGATTATCAGTACAAAACATCATTAAATTGGATCAAATATTAGGTTATATACCCAGATTTAATATACGGCTCTTAATAGATTTAAATGCTACCTCTTTTGGTGAAAATAAATAAAGGTAAGTAAATCAAGCAGCAAATTCCATAACTGAGATATCCCCTTTATTAATACATAAGAACGTTTCTTCTTCAATAATTAGAAGGTTTGAAGGTGTATTTTATTATTAAAAAATTCCTCAAATCCTTCAAGCATATACATTTCTAGATTTAATTTAACATAATCCAAATTTTCACAGAAATAAAATATTCTGTTTATCTAGATGATTTATGCTTTCGTATCCTCTATTTCAGAATATCCCAGAATGATTGGATGGTTTTCACTATAAAATTATAATGAATAATCCACATTATATGGTTCCTCAATTTAATTCCCCATTTACATTTCTTATAATTCTTCTTAGAGGACCAAGGCATCAGTTCTCTACCATCATAATATTATCCAATCTAGGTAATATCCCTAAAGGATTTTTTCCTTGGTAATACCACCCTATGATGGAAAGGTATTTATGATGGTTATGGGAAATCAGGGGTCTTATATATCATTCACAAACCCCCTCCAGTCCCTGATGTGGGATTGGGGAGGTAGTATCAAGGCGTGACACACTATGTGTCACATCATGACACGTTACTGTAAAGAAGTGGGGTGGTTAGTACCATTTTACGGGCACCCTATGGAATTTTATATTTCATTGTGACCCACAATATCCCCCTAATAACTTTATATAGGGACTAAATCTACCCATAGCTATGATAACACTTAATAAGACCAAGGAAGAAATTCTATACCATCATAAAATTTATCACTCTAGGTTATAACCCCCATAGATTTCTTTTTCCTTGGGCATACCACAATCTAATAGAAAAGTCCTTATGATAGGGATGGGGATTCATAGGTATTATATATCATGACTAAACCCCCATACACACACTAATTTGGTATTGGGTAGTAAGTTTCATGATGTAACATGTTATGTTTCACACTATGACACCATGTTTCCAGATAGTAGGGTGGTTAGTCCCATGTCACGAGTAATATAGGGAATGTGATACTTTCTATGGGGTCCATTTATTTCACTATATTTCTTATGATTTGTTGATTAACATGTGGTTTGGTTGTAACTAAATTTTATATGGTTCTCTATTATTGGTTTCTAATTCTCTTATATAGTGGCATATTTCTATAAGCAAATAAAATGTTATCAGAATCCACACCCAGTCACCATAGTGTATTATAATAATAAGTTTCCTAATGTGTATAAATATATATAACAAGTTCATAATGTTAAAATTATAAAATATGACCAATAAAATATCATATAAATGATGAAATCCTAGTGGGAAGTATTTTACTAATCCATGATACCCAACTCTCATTAGTTAAACTCATGATGATGAGATGACAATGTGACAATAATTTTTTAACAACACTTTTCATACATAGACGACCCTAGTAACTTGATGTTGTGTATAATTTGGTTATATATGACTTTTTATATCAAACACTTTCAATTCATAACACATATTATCTCAAAAACTACCATCTCTACTAATAGAATGCGCCAAACTAATACCATTTGTAATATCCTAACCCAACCTGATGTCTTGGATAGAATTGAAATCCCAATGACCTTAAGTGCATCCCCTATACACAAAAGTATGGAAATAAATGTATGAAATTGAAAATACCATTAGGGTATGAGTTACCCTTACCTGAGATGTATTATATATTGGAAGAACTTCAATGACCATAAAAATATGATTCATGAGAAAATAATACAACATTTTAATAGAATTAAAAAAGTAGTATACAAGAACAATGTCAACCAACAATATATCTTGGTAAATCTGCAAGAAAAAAAGACTAAAAATAAAAGATAAGGTGCTAAATATGGAACTTCATTAATCTCTACCTAACCACTATCCCAAAACTCCAAACTCCATCAACAAATATGGTAGCATCAAGGTGCTCCTATAGTGAAGTAAGAGGCTTTCCCATTCCCAGAATCATGGTGAACAACATATATATATACACCATGATTCATATGTAGGGAGTGAGAATTCAAACTTAGTTGTAAAACACTCATGACTTCCCAAACACGCCTCTAAAACAAAAACAAGTTATCTCACATTTTAAACAAATATTTTCTCAAATCGACAGACACTTCAACTCACATGCCCTTAACATGAACTCACTACACCATAAAATACACCACCCTTACCATATAGTATCAATGTAACCAATATAATGAATCCTCTATCAAAATAGAACTAATTAAATTTCCCAAATTCACTAGAAGAAACCCATCCCCCCTAAGAAAAATAATTACCTATAAGTACAATCCATGTTCCCCAAGTTCTAAACCAAAATCCAAGTTTAAGCTAACAAGGCCCTAAATATATTCTTCATGAACACATGCCAATGTCAAACCACCATCATTTCAAAATCATATTTTACAAAATATATTCCCCAAATGAAAATTCTATGAACACAAGGATTGAACATGACCACTCACACTAAATTCAATTTTATCAAATAACAAAACAAATATTTTAAAACCAATTAACTATTTAGGTATTTAACCAAACACATTATGAGATTCCCTGAAAAAAAAATTCATAAATACTATTTTAATTTAATTTAATACTTAATAAATATTTATCAAAATGATTTAGTAAAAATAAACTCAATAATTAAACATTAAAAAAGAATAATCCTTTATTTTCATGACCTAAGTAAACTAAGGAAAATACACGAACCTCAAAAATGGTCACTAAGATGAAAACCAACCATGAACTCATATATTTGATCTCTTATAATCCTTATAAAATAGTTTACAACAAAAATCCCATAAAAAATACCCTAACCAACCCATTTAGGCATAAAATTTATAAAATATGGTTTTTCTAAATAAAAAGACAGAAAAGAAGAGAGGAAAAGTAGAGGTGGAATACTGAACTTCAATCCCTTGTCCAAACACTCCAATATTAAAAGAGAGGGATATTTGGAATGAATATGATCACTAAAATCACCTAAGGGAGTCCCAAGGTTCAATAGATCTAGGTAAGAGAGGGTAAATGATGGGTTTGATGATAAAAATAAGGTTAAAATCAATTTTTTAGGGATTTTTAATGTTGTGAAAGTTTTGGATACATGGTTTAAAAAAAATTCACTAACTGTGTTGTTTCTACTACCAGAAACCCATTATAGTTGGTTTGGTAAATTGTGTGAAAACCATGTGAATTATTTTTGCCTAAAAATTTACAAAGTTCTTAGTATTAGTGCATGGTTTTCCAAAACAATTTACCAAACATTAACCAACCCAAAACCACCATTTCACCTTTTATGTTATACTTGATTATTATTCATGGTTTAAGAAAATTGTTCTCTAACCATGAACTCATCAAAAACCCTCCAAAACCTCTGAAAGTAATCCAAACATACCAAAAACAACCATAACCTCATCTAAAATTAAAAATAATGAAAATAAACATAAATAACAAAAATTTATGGGTGTTATGGTAGTGAATTTTTATCATTGATGAAACATGTCATAAAATATTTTCTATGATGATAGAGAATGAATATGATATTGAAAAAAGAGGTAGAAAATAGAGAAATTATAGTGGGAAAAAATTATATCTTTCATTGAAATGTTGATATATAAATGGTGAATATGAAATTGTAATCAATGGTGGATATATATCTATGTATTCCATATCAAATACAATGGTATTTATACCAAAGGTCACATAAAAAGAAGGGTTTATCATATGAAGGGTTTGTTGGGAATGATGAGTAATAATATTAGTGGGATTATGACATACATGTAATAAATAATTCAAAACACTCCTTATTGGATGTTATTATTTCATAAAATCTCATATAATATTCATTGAAAAAAATTATAGGAAAAAAAATGAATCCAATGTAATTTAATTTCTTGCCAATTGTAGGTTTCCTCATTAAAAACCTTACCAAGAAACCCTAAAGGGAAAAAAATAATGAAGGTAAAATGAGTGTAGCATTCCCAATTCACCCTCATAAAATCATGATCAGATTCATAGTATTTGCATCCCAATTTAATAAAAAAATTCTTAAAATCTATAGTTGAAAATTCCTTTATGAGAAAAATGAAATATGGTCACAATAAATTATTTTCTATATATTAATTTCTCTATTGTTTGGAAGTTTATGAGTGAAAAATAATTTTGTGAGATATGTTTTTTATATAACCTTTTAAATACCTACCATTTTATTTTTAATTAAAATCAATATTATCTTTATATATTATGTTGGTAATATCATTATTCATATCTAAACCATAATTATTTATGATATTCTAAATAACCAATATCAACCAAACACATTATCGAATCATTTCTGAATCAAAATCAACGCAAAATGATTATTGGAAGTCATGTAAATGGTTTGGTTTATAGAACTACATGAAATGGAAGTTCCACTATATTTAAATAAATATTTAGTTTTCGATATATTAATATATGGATCAAAAAATATCCATCATCTACATAACCATCCAATTTTAGTTCTAAAGTTTTATAATAAAATAATCCCCAATCGAAAAATCATTGAAGATATCTTAATATTTTTTTGATATAATTTTAATGTCGGAGAGTAATAGAAGAATTTTATCTATATAATAAATTCATTTAAAATGATCTATTTATCCTTATAGAATTTTTAAGGTATATTGGTTGTCATATATCACTTAAACATGGTGCTTTTGAACCAAAAAGATTTTCATTATCCTCTCATGGTCTAAAAGGATCTTTATGATGATCATGAGGATGTAAAACCATTGGTGTACTTAATGGATGTGATTTTTCTATATAAATACTTTATAGTATTTTTTTAATATAATGAGATTAATGAACAAAAATTCCATATTCAATATGTTCAATTCTTAATCCAAGGAAAAACATTATCTTTACCAATTATTTTATTTTAAATTATTTATTTAAATATTTCACTAAATTGAAATGTTCATCAAGAGCTCCAATAATATTAAAATCATCAATATATATTTCAATGATGAAAATTAATATCCACTCCTCTTAATGAAGACACATGGAAAAATTGGATTATTTTTATAATCCCCTTTCATCAAATATTTACTCAAATGGTTATACCACATATGTCCCAACTTATTTAATCTATATAAATATTTATTTATCATAACAAGATAAATATCTTGAGAACTACAACATGTTTATTAAATTTTGAATACTTATCAGTTTTTACATAAACATCATTATTAATATTACCATATTATTATACAGTCACAACATCCATTAGTCATAATTCAAAATGATCTTGTATAAAAAACATTATGAGATACTAAAAGGTCATTAATGGGTTTCATGAGACATATTTATACCCATCTCATAAGAAATAATATAAAAATACATGTTAAGATCGACTAAGAGTGTGTCTGAAAAGATTAAATAAGAAAACCATTAAAAATAACATCTCATTATCTTCACTTTTTTTCTTTACTAACAATGATTTTGTTTGAGTTCCCTCAATAGAAATTAATGGGTTAATAACTTTAATAGTATCCACCATTCTCTAGAATCACTAAACACTTTGGTAGGACCTCTTCTCTTCAATGGTGTTTTAGAACCTCCTTCTCAAATAAATCTTGAGAGAAGATAAATTAATAGAGCTTTAGCTAATAGATAATGATATCTTATGTTTTGAATGAGGTCAAAATAAATCCCATTTTATAGGCCTCCATAATTGAGTGATGGTTCCTATTAGAGTTCCATTATTTCAAAAAAATTAAATAAATAACCATTATCATTCATCGTTGTTGATTAATTTTATTTTTAAAATCCTTTAACAATAAATATTTCATATATGTGTCATCATATAACATTACAGTGAGATGAAATAAAAATCATAATAAACTTGGGAGAGTCAATTTAATGATATCACATATCATTCTTCAAGATAACCACTAATTGGTATATAAAACCATATGAATACACTAACCATGGTGTGGTGACCATAACCACGTCATTGTCTTTTCTTTAATACACAATATTCAATAATCTCCCACTGACACTAAATCCTTTCAGACTTTATGGAAAAATTCACAACTCTTTGAAAATCTATCCAAAGTCCTTTGCAAATGACTATATTAATCTCTATAAAATTTTCAATAAACACATTACAATAAGATCAATAGTCATTAAATGTCTTTATGTGTGACCCTATAGTTCATTGATAAAAATTATGAATTTTGTAATCTATAATTGTAAAAATAGGTATTCCTTTAAAAAAACAACATTATTACACATGTAATAAAGGGGTATATAGTGATATTAATCAAACACAGTCATATATCTATATAAATATGTCCACCACAAGATGTATCATTATACATCATATGAATTCTTATATGATCTATTGTTTCAAGATAATGAGTGACTGCTAGACATGGAACTTGTCAATCTCATATAGACTATCTCATACATTCATGACTCTTTAAAATATAATGGAATGTTTAAATGAATATATCTCATGTCATTCATCCAAATAGTTGAGCACATAACATATCACATAACCAAGCATGACCATAAATTTCCTAAATCTAATTCAATCATGGGCATAGATTTCATACTTTTCATACAAGGGGAAAATGCATTCTAGGTTAAACTCAACTGATGACGTGATCCAAAAAAACCAACCACCCCTAATTATCTTAGCCTCAAGGACGACGTAAGAAAGGTATAAAATTAAAAAATTCATAGGTAAAGTATCTTTTCAACCTTGTATAATGTGGGTTAATATTAAGAATACAACCCTAATTATATCAATGATCATATAACATTCTATGTGATATATTTTCATGGTTTAGTCTAGATAATGGGTCTCCACTTATTATCTCATGATTCTATTATGTATCATATACATTATTATAACCATTAAAATCTTAACATATCATCACAAATAAGAATACTAAATGATGTTGTTTATTAAGGATAACGAAAATGCATAATTTTATGGGATTGTATCATTCCACTATTCTTGTAATTTCTACAAACCAAATGATGAATGGATATTGAATTTATTATAAAACCATGATGTATTTTACGACCACTATAAACAACATCTCATGTATCTAATACCCAGTTAATCAATATGACCCCCATATGTTTTCTATATAAAATGTTTTGAAAAGGATCCACTATATTTTCATCTATATCCACCAAAAAGATCTTTAAATAACACCTATAAACAATATCTAGAATGATATGGTATTTTTAAATAATGTGTTAGATTTATTGGTGGGATTTTGGTTCTTTGGTCTAAGAAATGGATCTATTATTATCATAGTAAATATCAGTTTCTTCCTCAATGGTCGGAGCTACTATAAGTTCAAAAATCGACTTCTTGATCCAAAAAAACTTCCTTTATATCATCTAATATAGTGATTTACTATACCTCTATTGTCAAGTCCTCCATGGTGGTGTGTTTGAAAGTCATCAAACTAATAACTCCACCATTTAGAAAAAACAAGAAACAAAATTGACATCTCGTATTATCTTTATTAGATTAAACTTGTGTCAATATTACCCATTATAATGAGATCATCCTCACCTATAAAGACCAATAATATATCCTTACTTATTCCCAAGTACATAAGGGTATTCTTAACAGTAATATAGTAAATATTTCTAGGATTGGTCTGGTATCAACTTATTATAATAAAATCATAAGTGACATAGGTTCATATAAACAACATGTTAGGTATGATATATATTAATGATACTGAAAAAGATCATAGGTTGGGCACGCCCACCCCTATTAAATTAAATGAAAAGAAAAGTTTCAAATAGGTCATTACAGACCAGCCTTACACAGGTGGGTAAAAACTTTACCACAGTAATCATCATGGACTAAATGACAACAAAAATTCGGAGCTCTAAATTACCAACTAGAGCTCACCTCCACACCTTATCTTTTAGATAGGGCATCTGCCACTTGATTGGATTCAAGAAGGACATGTTTCACTTCAAGGGAGATCTTTTCAGCAAGTTTAAGGCAGTCCGCCTACACTGGAAGCATCCTCCATGGAACATTCCGAGATCATATTTTCATAATCTGGACAGCAACGAAAGAATCTTATTCTAAACATAGATCATTTCATCCATAATGGATAGTATACCTGACAGATTTAATCATTTCCAAATGTTCCACATCAATATTAGTCACATTTCCGATGTTGTAGAAGAAGAATCCCTTGACCAGACCCCGATATGTGAGAAAGACACCTCCGCAGCCAGCAGGTCCAAGTGTGCCAGATGCATCCCCATCAACGTTGACCTCCAATCACCATGGGATGGGTGGAATCCATCAAATATACTCCACCATGAGAGGTTTCTTTGACCTTCCAGTTACACCAATATACCTCAAAAGAAAAAGATCATATACTTCATTATACATGGCCCCAGTTTGAAAATGGGAAGTATATTGAATGACCCAATGAACACCCAGAATAGAATCATGAAATGAGGGATTTTATTATTGAAAATAAAATCATTCCTTTCCCTATAAAGATAATAAATATGAGAAATAGTGGAAACTATAAGAAAGTAATTATCCAACTCGCTTTCAGTGTACTTGCAAATATTTTTTAGTAGAGTTTCAATGGAATGTAACTCCAAAGAGTACTAGAAAATATCCTGCACATGGGACTAAATTCTCCTAGAAAAGAAGTAGTTAAAAAATATGTTATATATTTATACCTAATATGTAGGGTGATTCACCCATGACTTTAATTGAGAATATTTTTCCCAACCACATCTTCATATAATGTAAATTTGGGGAATATTTTTTTATAAGGATAATATCATCCACATTCAATACTATAAATACCAAAAAAAATAAAACTAAAACTTTTGTATACACAATAACCCTATGAATAATTTATAAAACAAAACTATTTGGTTGTACACTCAAACTGAATAATCCATCTTTGATAATCATTCTTAAATCCATTAATGGATCATTGTAACTTTAAAACCTTAACAGACTTATTAAACACTTCAAAACATTTAGGTTGTATTTTATACACTTCCTTTAATAAATTATCATTAAGTAAAACACTTTTGATATCCATTATATATATTTTATAATCATAATAATATATTATAGTACGAACTATATAAATGGATGTTATCATTGAAACTGGAGAAAAGGTTTCATTATAGCCAATACCATGAATTTTTTATAGCCTTTAGTACCAGACAATATTTATAGGTAGACACTCTACCATCCATGTAAATTTTCATATGGAAAAATCACTTGAATCCTATGGGTCTCACCCCTTTAGAAGAATCTACTAAGTTCCAGAAAATTCTAGTTTAAATAGAGTCTAATAAATCATATCACACAATATAAGTTCTTATCTAACCTAAGTCTATTCTTGTTTCACAACTCTTTGTGTAACCAAATCAACTTCTATATTAGGGATACTTCATTCTTAATGGTATTTAGCTTAGATAATTTCAATTTTAATCCAAATGATTCATTGATTAATGTGTTAATTCTAAAGTAAAACACCATATTGAACAAAAAATACTTTGTGATCGATGAGATTACAGAAACAATATCTCACTATTACCTTGGGATAAACAAAAATAATTATTTATCAAATTTAGGGTCAAGTATTTCAGAATCCAAAAATTATATGTATGCTTCACAACCCAAAATTCTCATAAAATAAAAATTGGGATACTTAATATCCCATATCATATATGGTGTATTTATGGCTATATTAGATAGAAATTGGATGGGTAATAATGCATCAATTTCTAGAGAATGTCCCAAAATGATATAGGAAGGCCACATTAACTCATAATAGATATAACCATGTTTAAAAATGAATGATTCCTCCTTTCATACACACCATTACACTCTGGAGTTCTCAGATGTGTGAGTTTTGAAACAATTATACAATATCTCAAATGATCAAAAAATTATTGGATCAAGTATTGACCACCCCGATCTGATCTGATAATCCTAGTACTTTTACCCAACTGATTCTATACTACACTTTTTAATGCATTTTACTTATAAAAGGTTTCAAACATGTGTCTTGTTCATACCAAGAAATAATAAAATGGATATATCAATAGTGTTTATGACCTTGGGGTTTTTTTTAAAACATGGGGAGAGTTTTATCAGGTTAGAAATAAAATAATAAAAATAAAAATAATCATGGAAGATAAAAACTGGATATGGTTTTTGTGTTTTCTTTTTTCTAAACACATAAATAATGTATAATGTAAAGTGTTATATGGTTTTTCATTTAAGTTTAATTTCATTCCATACATTTTTGTGATTTAATGAACATGGAAGGAGTATTTATTTTGAAGAAGATAAGTTCATGTTATTGATTATATAAGTTTGTTTCTGGATAATATGCTTTAAGGTATCAAAAATTTACTGATGTTTTGTAATAAGAAGCTAATATCTGCAAATATTTGGATATGTTGTTATTATAATATTAGATAATATTTTTTAAGGTATCCTTATGTTTTAAATTTTCAGGAACTAGAAGATGGTATCCAAAAGGATCATGATATTTTTATATTCAAATATTAGAATATACATTGATGTTCTAGTATATTAACTCTAATAATTTTTGAGTAATGTATGATTGAGTTATATATATGAATTAACTAGTAACAAAATTATATAAAGATTGAATATCATAGTAATTTATAGCTATGAAAGATTGGTGTCCAAATTTTATGTTCCCAAAATATGAAATATTGTTCAGAATATCTAAAAAATAATACATTTAATAACCATACTATAATATGTTAGATTTTTATCTTTAGTGTGTGAGGATTACACAAAGATTAATGGATCAAAAATTGGAAAATTCCTCAGTAAGTAAGATTTTAAATACATATTACTTTTCCACACATGCAATTTAGTGTTGAGAACACTATCATTAAAATTGAAAATTCACTCAATGTGTAATATTTTCAATACGTAAGATTTTTTATATGTGATATTTTTCATATGTAAGATATTTATGAGGATGAATAAGATTTAAAAATTTATTAAAAATGGGATATGGTAATGTTGAAGTTGTGCCCACATAGATTAAGATTTGAAAATGGAAATCATGGTACAAATAGTTATAGGATAAAGATTTTACTGTGAAGATAATAATCATTCCATAATCATGAAAACTTGTAGAAAATAATAGAATCCTTTCACCGTGATTAGAAACCATGAGAGTTAATCTCTGCATGATTTTTAGGGAGAAATATGTATTATGTTGTGGATAAGTATATTATTCCTTAAAAGAAGAAGTAGTTGATAAAAATAAGTTGATCACTCTTCAAGGTTTCTAAAGGTTTGATAAAAACTTTATTATAGTAATAGAAACTATTAGAAACCATGAATCCATGATCACCATGATTTAGGTAAACTAAAATTTTAAATAGTAAATGAGAATGTAATTAATACCTTTTATTTTATACATGGAACTCATCTCATATAAACACCTTTGAATGGGTTTTATTAAGATCCCAAAAGTGATGACAAAAAGGTATCCCACCTCTATAAGTATCCATAGGTTTCACCTAAATCATTCATCATACAAATAGGATCCACCAACCTCCATAATGTGCTAGATCTTTACCAAGTTATGTAGAAGGATGGTGAGATATATAGTATCATGGATCATTGATAAATAATAAATAACTCTTTATTCTACCATTGTATGAAAAAGGGATATTTATAAGTAACTCAAGGACACTTCATAAGTGTTTTCATATTAACTCATGTGTTATAACACATGTGTTAATACCTCATTCAATAAAAGTATCATATTAATTAATCTCCCTTCTTATTAAATATTATGTAATGATACATTAATGATATATAACATGGTAGAAAACAAATGAAAATTATCAATATTATTTTCATATTACCCATACCATACACCCACTTTATTTTGTGTAAATGTAACATCAATGCTTTTCTTAAAAATATATTGGTAAAAATGTATTCTCAATATATGACTAAGGTAACATCAGTGGAAATGTGTAACGCCCTAACCCTATAAGCCTAGAGAAATTGAATTATTTTATGGAATAATGGTCATATAATTTCCTTGAATTTAAATGAAATATCATTAAAATTATTATTGAGGAAAATAGACTTTAAACATTTCAAAGTGTCTCATACCACTTCGAAACATTTGAATCATAATCTCCATGAAGGAATAAAATTAAATAAAAATTTTAAATACCTTTAAGATAAAATTATTAATGATATAATATATCAAAATCATTAGTAGATATGCCACATAAAAAAAATTAAATGGTGAACATGCATTTTTCTCATGGATGTAAAAAGTGATATGAAAATCCCTTAACCATGCATTTGATTTATCTCGTGTGTCTTTATATTCCTAAATAACAAAATTATTTTAATTATTTACTTTATTTATAAAAATTTTATTGTTTATAATAACATTTATTTTATTTATTACCATGTTTTATACAACTAATTAATCAATTAAATTTATATCTGGTGTTTTGACCAAATTTGGTTTATCTTTAAAAAAAAAATTTTGTTGGTCCACTATGGTCGTAGAAGAAATTATATAACACACACAAAATAATAATAATGAAATAATTATTATATTTATGAAAAAATTATACTTTTAAAACCAATCATTAAAAAAAATTTAAAAATGAACTAACATTACAATCATGGAGATGATAAGTCATACATACGCATGAGTAACATTCCAATTTTTCAATGATAATTATGGAAAGAAGGTAAGTAATACTAAATAATTAAATAATGATAATTATATCATTAATACATTTTTATTTTATCATATATACTTATAAATGGGATTATTGTGATTTAAAATGAATCACATCATGTCGAGTAGGTGGTAGTCCACACATCCACGAACGACGTTATCACTTTTTCAGTGTGTGAAAGGGTAATAAAGAAAATTATATATACGTATATTTACATAAAGGTTATTATATAATTAATATTATATATATTTAATTTATGTTAGATATTTTTAATTAAAACCACCCTTTATATATTCTATTTATAGTGTGAATTAATCTCATCGCTTTGAGGAGGTGGAAGTCTACACTTCCACAAACGATGTTATCATATTTACACAAAAAAGAAAGTATAAGGGTATGTGTTATAAAATAATTAAAGTGGATTAAAGACATAACAAATATCATATATAACATATATAAATAGAGTTTCCTTCATAATCCCCAACCATGGAAGTTGGTAAACGACAAAACGAACAATCATTATTTCGTGAGTCGTTTGTTCGTTGTACACATAAACAGTATGTTCATTACCCATTAAATGGAAGTGTATGTGAGTGTAGGTAAAAAAAATATCATAAAAATAAAAAACTATATTTATGGTACTTTATTTATAAAATCATAGAATAATAATTTTTTAGGGGGTGGATAATGGAAATAAATCTAAAGAGCTTAAGGAAAGATGTTACCTCTTCTTTGGGTAACTCCATTTGGTTTTCACCAAATTGATCCCTTAGATAGATTTATTCCCAAGGGGATGCTTTTAGGATGAGGGTATGTATTTTTAAGAGATATTTTTTTAGTTATTGGCTGATCCAAATTGTCTTGAGAGGTGTTGGAAAGTGGGAGGAGAGGAGGCCTTTTTATAGTGGAAGAGGAGTGGCATTCTTGAAAATTTTGGAAAAGGAATTTCACCAATCCTTTTTCCACTAAAAGTGGATAAAATAGTGAAATTAATTAAATAAAAATAATTATAGTGTCGAAATATGGTCATCCAATGAATTTTGTACAACTTTCTAGCCCATTTGGGCCCTTAATATTGAGGTTTAGTCCCTCGTTAAGCTTAATTTCACCTTAATCATTAAAATTAATTATAGTTACTTTCACTAATATTTTTGGTAAAAAAATAATTTGAACATATTATAAAATATATATTATGATGATTCCAAATACGGAATCCATTTTTCCGAATTCAAATAAAAAAGAGGTTGAAATTAATTTTAAATTAATCTTGCAGACGGGACGACAATGCAGGTTTTTAAAGTAAAAACATCCAAAAGTTTGCTATGTTTTTATATTCAATTTCAAAGTGAAATTGATTAAAATGAATTAAATTTGAAAAAAATGAAAAAAAAATAATCTAATTAAACTTTAAAACCATTTAAAAATATAATTTATATTATAAATAAATTTTACAAAAAAAGTAGTTTTGAATTAAAATTCATTATTTTCAATTATTCGGTAAAAAATTAAACTTCACATAAAAATACTGAAAAATCCCCACAAGCTAATTTCTATGTATATAATTAAAAAATTGAGTTTAATTTTATATATATAGTCTATAAAAGTTCCAAAAATATGATTTAAAATGGGTTCTCCATTAAAAGGCGGTAAAACTGCATTTATAAAAATATTAGTTTTTATGCATAAAATTGTGTTGTTCTTATCTTATGCCAATAAATTATATTGTATGAATATAAAAAAAATTATTGTATATATAATATATACGTCATTAAAATCATCCACTAATAGTAATTAATTTAATTTATTAAGTTAAAACACCTTTGGGTTCATAAAAATATGTTTTTATGAAAAACATTTCTGTATACTTAATTGGTTCTTATATTTATTTATAATAAATTTGTAACTAATGAATTCATTTTATATTTTTTTTAACATGTATTTATATAATTTATTTAATAATATTCATAACCTTTAATTTAACAGCTAGATTATGTCTTATTATATTAAATAATAATATTTAAATAATATATTATTGCTTAGCTAAAACTCGGTCTGCATGTAAAGAAAGCTATAAAAAAGGCCGTTCTTCCATGTAAGGAAAGATAACATAGTAGTTTAATGAATTTCATGTTATATAATATATTAAATTTATTTAAAATAGTAATTATTTTATACAGTCTCGGGATATTACCTTCCCTTATGTGATTGATGTTGTTTGTTATACACACTATCAAATACAATGTACAGACATTAGAATTTCTGGGTGTTACATTCTACTCCCTCCCACCCCCTTAATTAAATTCCACCCTCACAATTGAAAATTGATATTTTTAATCAATGTATTTATATTTGAAAAAAAAACTATTTTTGAAAAGACCACAATGTAAATAGGGTTAAATCACATCTTCTTAATAAGAGGGAAAATAAAGTACAATGGTCATATAACTAGGTTCCATAGTAAAAGAACATAAGTGGGAAATGGAGAATTAGATATGGAATAAAAATATAACAATCATGTTCTAATGGATAGTGATAGAGAACATGGTTAGGAGAAAGTTAAAAATCACAAATCCATAAATCTGTAATTATCTAAGGTGCCATTTGATTCATTAGAAATGCAAGTACAAGGACAAATTTTTTGGTTTTAAGATCATTTTTCCTAATGTTGAAGAATTACTTCACTATCTAAGAATGTATGTAAATATAATTAATTGGTAAGTTTCTATAAGCACAATCATATTCTTTGGTAGTTCCTTGAACTATTTATACTTCATTTCATAACACAAGTTTCATCTTATGTTGATGTAATACATTAACCTATAAAACATCATCCAATGATCAACATAAACCATTTTATAAATGGTTAAATTTTCCAAAATTTTATGATCTAAAAATTTAGAAGTAAGGTCACTGTATTTCCAAAATGAACTTATCATCATCCATTATTCAACATGAATTATCTCTTTAAGTATTATAAACCGAACATGTGAACACCTTCATCATGTGCTCTCTTAAAATATAGTAATAACTTTAATTACCATAACACTTTATTGGGTAAATATCTTATTATTCATTACTTAAGTATAAAAATTTTATTGGATATATTCCATAAATATAAAATTGTTTTAAACTCCATTAATTATAGCATAAACCACTTTATCAAAAAAACCATTAATTAGTTCCAAGGTAGTTTGTACTATCCAATTTAATTTATCCAATTCAATCATCTCTTTATAAAAATATAATTATCTACATATCAAAAACAAATTAAGGGTTGTATTCCCATTAACCATGTGTTTTTCAAAAAGATTAACTTTCTACCAAATCACTTTTCTTGGTGCCATTCAACATGTGATCTAAAATCCTTAAATAAAAATTGTTGCAGTACAATCCTCATATATCCCATAATTATTATAACCAGTACATCGCTGATAAAACATTAAAATTACATAATTCTTGAATAGTCATATAAATCATTCATCTTAATCTATGGTAGTGGAATAACTTTACCATTATCTATTAGCATCATTTGGGTTATATTCCTTTGAAACATGGGACATTGATTTTCATAGTATACCATCTACTTGAAGTTGAAGCACAGTATATTGAAAACCTTTTTATTACTCTTGCAATCATAAGCATGGTGGTGTTTCTTTCAACATTTTTATCAAACTCCCATTCCTTTTAAGTAAGTATTAGGGTGTTTATTTCCATAATTATCACATATTGGAAGGTATTTTTTCCCTTCTTTCCTTTATCTATCTTTTTCTTTTTCATCCCCTTCTTATCATTCTTCCCTTCAAAGACATGGTACTTTGAGAATTTTTTATCACATGATACTATTTCCTCATATGCTAATAATTATTTGGAGACTATTTCCCTTTGAAATGTTGTCTTAAGACTATAAGAGATATGATCCTTATTACTATTTATATCGCGTTCATTAGGTAAGTTCACATTCCTTCTGCTAGGTTACATTTCTAAATGACAACATGCACTAAATTAGAACATATAATTATAAAACGTAATGTATAATCCCAAAACTAGTAAAATACTAATTATAAATTTAAAATGTTTCCATAAATAATCTCATAATAATAAATATGGTTTCTTTGCAGATGTATTTACTTTCAAATTCTTCATAATGGTTTATAAAGAAACTATGAATTATACTATGCATATACCCTATTATTTTTAAACTATGTGCATAGTCAGGACCATTTTTATGTACTAGTTTACACCAAGTCAGGCCTGACACACCTTTTCAGATTTGTTACTCCTAGGTATATATGTGTCAAAACCATGTCCACATGTAGTATCCAGACAGGGATTATTTATAAGAATACCCACATAATATATTCCTTTCCAAGATTCTAGGATTTCCTTATATACTTATCCTAAAAGTATATATAAGGTTTAAGTTCTTTAATATATGTCTTCTAAATCAAGTTTCTAAGGTTACTATTAAACTTCCTCTGATAACAATTGTAACACCCTGACCCCAAAATCATGGATTATATGAATTATTTTATTAAATTAGAATGATAACAAGGAATAAAATCTCAAAGAAATGATTATTTTAGAATTATTTGAAATCTATATTACATACGTTATACACAAAATTCATTGGGAAATAGAAATTACCAGCATGAGACATAATAAAATAAAATAAACTACATCCTTGAATACTTATTCAAATATCTATTATTCATAACCTAGGGAAAGTAAGCATAATAAGGGTGATATTAAATTGATAGTAAGGGTAAGTAAATTTTAATTAATAATCATTCAATGATAATAAATTAGCATGGAAAGGTAAATAGAAGATAACACATTCCATTAAAATAAAAATATAAGGAAAAATATATATGGAAAACTAAGAAACTGAAACACATGACATTTAATCAATAAACTGACAATAGAATGAATCCATAGATATGTCAATGTAAAATATCATGGATAATTAATAACTGAATCATAATGAAGGAAATTATTAATTATTGGACGTCATGTCTAAGGCACATGAAAACCTATACTGCCAAGATATATCTTACAGATAGTTAAAAACTATAGGTATAAACCCATCTATTCTTCTTGGAAACAAACCTAAAGGGGTTTTTTAAACACATTTCATCTCATGAGACTACCGATGCATCTAGGGGGTTATATTAACCAATCCCCAACCCATAGGTAATTCCTTAAATGGTCCCCAACCCATGCCTTCCATGTCCAACGAATTCCTCATATCGAATAAACAATATTCCTTATCAAAAATCCGTATTAAATAAAGGATATAGAATTATAAATAATTCATAAAATAATAAAATTACTTTCAATGTAAACACCATAAGAAAAATGATATAAAGTTCAGGAAATAATCATATTCATGAAAAATTATATGGGTATTTAGGGGAAATTCAATGTCAAATGATCATAGAAAATTAAATATTTCAAGGGGACTAACAAAATAATCAGGGAAGTGAGTATGAATACTATATTTATTCAAATAAATCATAAACCATAAAGATTAATAATAAAGATGGTATCAATAAAAAATCCCAAGTGGACTAAAAATAAATGGTTTTTTCATTGATGAATAGAAAGAAAATATCTTTTAAAAACATTCTTTTGGAAAATATAAGTTTCAAAAAAATTTGAAAATAAATTTATTTACAAATCACTTTTAAAAAAAATCTATAAAAATAAACATTTAAAACATACTAAGGAATTATTAAATAAATTATGGTGGGTAAATCAGTACATATCGTATAAGGTAAAAAACATTCCTTTTTCATGGTAAAAGGTTAGAAAAATGTCTTGTTCATAAAGCGAAAAAAATATTCCTTTGAAAACATGAGTAAAAGAAATAAAGGGTAAAAATTACTTTACTAAATTATTTTTAAAATGGTAAAAAAAAATTGAATTTTGTTTAGAAAATAGGTTTTTTATAAGAAACAGGTTCTCCAACTAAAGAGAGAGTAAAGTTGGGTTTTCCTAAAAACGTTTTCTAAAACAACTTTAGTACCAAAGAGTGTTAAAATGGTACTAATACTTTAAAAAAGTCATGAAAACCCATAGGTGAGGAAAATAAAATAGATTATGGAAAATTGTTCATATAATTTCCTCAAATGGAAATGAAAGATCATTAAAATTATTCTTAGGAAAAAAGTATTTAAACAATCCAAAGTGTTCCATGCCACTTTAAAACATCTGAATCATAATATCCATGAAGAAATAACATTAAATGAAAGTTTTAAATACCATTAAGATATATATATCAATGATATAATACATCATAAGTGGTAGTAAACACACCACACAAAATAAGTAAGTGGTGAACATATATTTATCTCATGAATGTAAAAAGTTAGATGAAAATGTCTTATCTTATGTCTGATTTCTCTCATGTTTATTTATATTACTGAATAAAAAATTATTTTAATTATTTACTTGATTTATAAAAATTTTCATGTTTATCATAACTTTTATTTCACTTATTACCATGTTTTATAGTCTACTACTTAATCAATTAATTTACATCGGGTGTTTTGACCAAATTTAGTTCATGTCTCAAAAACAACTTTTGTAGGTCAACTATGGTCAAAGGGGCCATTATATAACATATCTAGAATAATTATACTGAAATAATTATCATATTTATACAAAAATTATACTTTTTAAACAAATCATTAAATATTTTTTTGAAAAATGAACTAATGTTACAATCATAAAGATGGTAGGTCGTACGTGTGCATGAGTAACCTTCCCATTTTTCAATGATCATTATGGAAAGAAGGTAAGTAAAACTATATATTTACATAATAATAATTATATTATGAATATCATTTATTTAATAATATATAATTATACATAGTATTCTTGTGATTTAAAAGGAATCATATCGTGTCGAGGAGGCGGTAGTCCACACGTCCATGAACGACGTTATCACTTTTTACGTGCATGAAATGGTAATAAATAAAATGATATATATATATATATATTATATTTCAATAATGTTAATTATGTCATGAATATCATATATATTTCATTTATTTTTCATATTTTTAATTAAAACCATATTTTATATGTACCATGTATAATGTGAACGAATCTCATCGCTTTGAGGAGGTCGTAGTCCACACTTCCACAAACAATGTTACCATATTTACACAAAATGGAAAGTATAAGGTTGTTTTTTATAAAATAAATAATCATAAATATGCAATAAATAAAATATATAACATATATAAACATATTTTACATCATAATTTCCAACCATGAAAGGTGGTAAAGGAAAAAATGAATAATCATCGATTCGTGAGGCGATAGTTCTCCGTACACATAAACATTATGTTCGTTACACATTATATGGAAGTGTGTGTCAGTGTTGGTAGAAAACATAGTGTAAAAACATCATAGTGTATTTATGATACTTTACTTTTATATATTCATATAATAATAAGAGTTTAGGGGGGTAATAATGAAAATAAAACTAAATAGATTATGGAAAGATGTTACCTCTTCTTTGAGTAACTCCATTTGGTTTGCACCAAAGGGATTCCTTGAATGGATTTATTCCCAGGGGGGATTCTATGATTAGGGGAATTATTTTTAGAATCTATTTGGGTATATCATGTTCTATAAGAAGTTTTTTGAGATGTTTGGGGAAGTGGGAGGAAAGGATGCCTTTTTATAATGGAGGAGGAGTGGCACTCTTGTAAATTTTAGAAAACGAATTCCACCCACATTTTTCCCATTTAAATTTTATACAATAATGGTCCAAATTATATAAAATTTAGTATATGGTATACATATTTACATAAAATGGATTTTTGATAAGTTTCTAGGTCATTTATTCCCTTATGATTAAGGTTTACTCCCGTATTAAGATTAATTTTACCTTAATTATTATAATTAATTTTAATTACTTTCACTAAATGTTTTGATAAAAAACTAATTTCACATTATTAGACATTAAAATTTCTTTTATTCAAAATATTTGATCCAATATTAAAAATTAAAATCACAAAAGTGGTAGAAATTAATTTAAAATTAATCCCCCAAGGAAACAAAAATGTGGGTTTTTGAAGTAAAAACTTCCAAAAGTTTGCTATTTTTTTATATTCAATTTCAAAGTGAAATTAATTAAAATAACATAAATTATATTAACTTATAAAAAATTAATCAGATTAATCTTTAAAACAATTTAAAAAAAATAACCTTATTAATAAATTAGACGAAAAAGTAGTTTTGAATTAAATTTCATTATTTTCCATTATTCATTAAAAAATTAACCTTCCCAGAAAAATACTAAAAATTAACCATAAACTAATTTTTATGTTTTTATTTCAAAAAATGAATATTATTTTTGAAATATATATTCTATAATAGTTCCAAAAATTATATTTAAAATGTGTTCACCATTTAAATGCAATAGAACTATATTTATAAAAAAATAGTTTTTATGCATAAAATTGGGTTTGTTATTATCTTATGCCTATAAAATCTATTCAATGTATATAAAAAATATTTTATTTAATATAATATATATATATATATATATATCATTAAAATCATCCACTAATTCTAATTAATTTAATTTATTAAGGTAAAACACATTTGTGTGCATAAAAAGGTTTTTATAAAAAACATTTCATTTATATTTAATTGGTTATTATATAAATTTATAATCAATTTGTAACTAATGAATTAATTTTATATTTTTTTAAAACATATATTTTTATAATTTAGTTAATACTATTCATAACCACTAATTTAATGTCTAGGTTAAGTTTTATTTTATTAAATAATAATATTTTAATAAAAAATTGATTTTTGGTTAAAACTTGGTTTTGTGTGTAATGAAAGCTCTCAAACAAGGTCGTTATTGTCTATAATGAAAGATAACTTAGTGTTCATGGGAATTTAATGCCATATAATATATTAAATTTATTTTAAATATTAATTATATTTTAAATCCTCGGGATCTTACATTCCCTTATGCGCTTGGTGTTGCATGTTATACACACTATCAAATACAATGTTCTTGCTTTTGAATTTTTAGTATATTAAAAATGTATCCTAAAGCATCTTATTCATGATTCTATGAGTGGAAATATAATCTCGAGGATATATACACCAAAATTATTCATGTGTAATTTTGGATTTAGGGAATATACTATTCAATCTCCCACTTGAACTAAATTTTAAGAGACTTTTTTTGTTTTACCTTATATTGTATCATATACAATAACCTATGATAACATATCCAAATGTTATTTTGGATATCATAAAAACATTTAAAAGTCTATTACAAACTTCTCCATATATTATATCATATGTAACTCCATGTGAATGTCCATCCAATACTCTTTTGGATTAACTATAAAAGTATTATAGAAGATCTATGAGTCAAACTCCATCTCTGTATAGTTAATAATAATGTGTGACCCCATTGAAATTTTTAGTGTTGAAAACAAATATAAATATATAAATCCATAAATATAAGAAAATAGTTCCTCTAGAAATTCATCAATGTTACTCAAGATATAAAGGGTTCTATTAATACACGTATATATATACTCGTGCCCACTAGTCACGTTAATCCCATATAGAAAATTCATATTTTCTGGATTGTATATGTATAGATTGATCAAGTTGATGAATGAATCACATTTCATTTACCTTAATGAATGATCACATATCATGTCTCTCGTATGAATAGATAATAACATCATATATACTCTCTAAGTGAATACGAAAACTCCCCAGACTATCTTAATTGAGAGCCTATATGTCATACTCATCATATTTATAATGCCCCGACCCTAGATACCCAGAGTTGGTGCATTATTACATAACATTGGCATGATCACAAAGGATCAAGTCTCAAAAGACCGATTATTTTAGTAGTCTTGGAAACACTAGATATATTCATAAGTCTTACATTACATCATAAGGTAAAAAAAACTACAACAACATCTTGTCTTCATATCCCCTCATACTATACCTGCAGGTCATTCATAAATTACATCTTCATAATCCTGGGAAAAATAAAACATTAAAAGGGGTGATCTCAGATGCTCAGTAAGGATAAAATTATAGCAGAAGCTTTCATAGATAAGCATAAACACTTAAGGTAGTTTATAACTAAAATAAAATCCTTTTAAACTTGAACTTCAGCATAAAATGGAAAAGATAAAATAAAATAATTCCATTTACTTACTCATATGGATATTCTACTAGTATAATGATCACATGCAATATCAATAACCACTTTCATAATGATGGAATGCATAATGCCAGACTATCATGACCACATAGCCAAGGCCTCGTGCCAAGACTACAAATAAGATTTTGACAAGGCCTTATGCCAAGACACTAGTTTGTCTCATGAGACCTACCGATGCATCGAGGAGCTATAGTGGGCTCCACCCATCACTTATTAATTCCAATTCATTCCTCATATGAACAGGTTTAAACATAACATAAACATTCGTATTAAAACTAGCATACGAAATGTCAATACATTAACCACAAACCATGAATGGTATAAAAATAGCACATCCACAGTCAAACATAACTCATTTGATACAATATGGAAGATTTTATTATATCACATTAACCTCAATCAAGAATAATGAAGGATGTTGACATAGATTAGAATAATCATTAAAACTATTTGAGAGAAATATCTCCCTTTTTCTTGAAATCATTTAAAAGTAACACTATTTGTCAAGAAGCAATTTAAAAATAGATTTTTGAATCAAAGTGTCCCATACCACTTTGAAAATTTTAAAAGGAATTTTGATTTTAAAACTTTAATGCCTATATAAATAAATCCTTAAAACCATTTTTAAAACATGGACATTAATGAAAAAGATTTAGAATATTCAATCTTTAAAACACATAAAAATGTATTTTAGTTAGATTTTATAACCAAAATAGAGACACTTGAATACAAATAATTGAGGTAATTAAAACTTTATAATATCATGAGAATAAAGGTATTCATGATATACTATTTCAAAGTACAATATATACACCATATAAAAGTGATTTGGTGTACAACAACAAAGAAGTCTCAATGGAATATAAATTGAGATGAATTATCTTATAAAGACCATATCCTTAGGTTAAGGATAAATCAAAGACATAATTATGTGTGAAAAATAAAAATACACTCAATATGATTGTATATTTAGTGTAAATAAATCATATGACATTCACACATATTCTTGTAAAGACAACACCAATGAATTGGATATTTAACTCAACAAAAGGAGATTGAGTTAAAATTACTCTTATCAAGTTCATACCGATCACTTGAGAATTTATCAATGGATTGATTATGTGTATCAAAAGTATATCCACAGAAAGGGGAGTGGAAACTATGACATAAGAAAATTAATATTAATTCCACACATAATCTTGGAGTAAAATAATCAACGAAGTATGCGTAAAGCTGAATGAGTGGAAATTGAAATATCAAATTCCCTTATCAATTTGGTAACTTACGAAACATACACCCATGAAATAAGGATCATAAAATGATGATGTAAATATCCATAAATTAGAGTATATTACACAATGAATACAATCATGGGCAGTACACACACCACATGCAATAAATAAGCAGTGAATAATGGAAATCTCACGAAATTAAAAGTGAGATAAGAAACCCCTTACCTTGTACTTTTCCTTGGTTGGGGGTAGGTTAACCTCCTATATAATGTTGAAATAACTGTTATTAAATTATTCATGAATCATATACATTAATATGATATCATATATGATATTTTAACATTTCTTTGTTAATAATATCTTAGAATTATCGTCGTTTCGGGTGTTAACTTACTCGTTTTCTTTTATATGTTTTGTTACGTAAGCCATGTTTTTCATGGATAGTTTGTATCTTATTCATATCCAGAATTATATAATGTTATTAAAAATTATTTTTAAAACATGAAATGATAATTATACTTGAATGGATATGATGGAGAATGAATCTCATCGCGTTCGTGGAGACGGTAGTCCGTACGTACGCACGAGCAACAATATCATTCTTTTGATATTAAAATAATATATAATTGGATAGTATATAATATATAAAGAATCATTATAATGTTATATTTATTATTTACATGAGTTACACATCATTATTATACCCATACAAATAATAATATATTGAATAACAATTACACCATGATGTGGAGACGGTAAGCCGTACGTACGCACGTATGGTAACATGTTATTCAAAGGGTGGATTGAATACTGAATATGGTTGTACCATATTTATAATAACATCACAGTATATATAAGATACTGGAGTTATTATTTTAGAATGGTAATAACATAGAAAGAAGAAGTGGAAGAAGAAATGAATTTGAAAAAGGGTGGTGAAAACATTACCTCTTCTTCGGGTTCTTCCTTTTGATTTGATCAAAAGGGCTCATTAGGTTGGCTTTATGATAAAACTAAGGCCTCTAGGTTGTGGTGAGGGAAGTTGATAGAGTATTTGTTTAGATTTTGGCCGAACCAAAAGGCTTTGAAGGTGTGAAGTAATGAGAAGGGTGAGTGACCTTTTATAAGAGGGGTGAGGGGCACTTTTGGAAAAGGTAGAAATATTAATTTATAATAAATTCATATTCGGTTTCTGATGGATCAAAAGTTGATTATTAAAATTTTAAGGTGGTGATATGTCGAAAAACATTCAACCAATAGAATTTAGATAGGTTTGGATTACTATATTAACCTTATCTTTTAGTTTTAACTCTTAGTTAATTAGTTTGACAATTACCATGTCACCTTGTCTTTTTATATTATATAGTTAATAAACTTACTATATACATCCAAGAGACCCCCAAGTGGTCCATTAATGATATATATATCATGATATAAGTATCTTGGTCGAACCTTATATTTTTAGGAATTTAATATCAATTAATAATATAATATTTGTTTTAAAAACTCTTTTATGTCAATTTTGACACTATTCAATAGTTGATTTTTGTGAAACTCATAACAGAATGATTACTTCAAAAAAAGTCAATTAAATAAATCCTAATATGTCATATTATCCTAGAAAATTATTTTAATTCATTAAAAGTCTTAAATTATATTTATTTGGGTATTTATAATATCAATTATTTTAATTTTTTACTAATGGTAATTACTGCATCATCATTGTGTCATAAATATATTAAATTATTTAATGTCAAAAATTATAAATAAAATACAATTATGTAGGAAATATTTTTATATTTCTAATGAATATTTACAATCGAATTTATCTTATGTATAACCCTATATTAAAAAAAATTAGTAAATAAACTTTGCTTTTAACTCTTTTAACTCTTCTTTGAATTAAATAATAATAAATGTCATAATCTAATCCAAGTAGACCTAAATGATAATATTTTATTCCTAAGGTTGTTTTTGGTCGTGATACACTTGTACAATAGAATTAGGACATGTGTTAGGATAATATTAATATCATTTTTACCCTTAATTACCCTATTTACTTTTAACCGTGGTAAATAAAAGTAAAAAAGTTACTATTCACCAAAAATTATTTTCATCTCATTGAACCAAATTTTACTTCTTTATATTAACCGAGTCTCTTGGATTTTTGAAATTCCATTCATAGAAGCGGTAAAATTAAGTTTTATGAAAAATTCTGTTTTTTAACTACCACTTAGTAGTTTCACTATTCATCAAAAATTGAAGTTTCTCATAACAATGCCAAAATTTTACCCTAAGCTATAATTGATATTCCAAATTCAAAAATGATGTCTATTTTACAAAATTACAAATATATAAATTACATTAATTAATTTTATAATTAATTCCCTCTGTCACAACAAAAAGCGTGTTTTTAAGAAACAATATATACCAAAAGATTGACAATTGTTTAGGTCCAATTTCAAATTGAAATTAATTCTAATGAAAACCATTGGATAAAATGGTAAAAATATATTCTAATTATACTTTAAAACCACTCAATAATATAATTTATCACTATAAATTATTTTGATTTAAAAAGTTGTTTTTAATTAAAATTTAGTAATTTTCACTATTCATCAAAATATAAGTGTTTTCTGAAAAGTTCCAAAATTTCACCCAAGGATAAATTCGATATTCCGAATCCAAAAATGAAGTCCATTTTGAGAGATAGAATTTATAAAATTTCAAAAAGTAGGTATTACTATTCATAATGGCTAGTTTGATTGGTTGTCGTGTGTTAGAATCTCGAAGTTGCGTACAATGCACACCATTGCATTATTCGAAGGGAAACGTACCGTGGAAGATTGGGGTGTTACATTCTCCCCTCCTTCAATAAATTTCATCCTCACAATTTTTAAAATTGTTCTTGGGAATATAATGGAAATTCCCACATCAGAAAAAGAGTCAATAAAACTATCACTTTAAAAGAAAGAAAGAGAGGTATAAAGGTCAACCAAGATAACCCATACTCGGATTCCATGTAGGAAAACATGGATATTGATGATAAACTAAGTGTCAAGTTCTGATGAAGAGGGATAGAAATCATGATCAGGAGAAAGTTAACAATAAGAAAACCACAAACTTGTGTTGGGACAAATGACCATTAGTCTCCTAGTAAGAAAGTAAATGGACAGCATTTTTTGTTTTAAGTTACATTACATAAGGATGAGGAATTCATTTATGATATTGACTAAGAATATAAAGATATATACTTACATTTTAAGTATAGTTTCATTCTTTAATAAGTTTCCACCACTAACTAATTTTTTTTAAACGATGAATATTCAAGAAGACTTGGTCACACTGGAAGAGCTAGAATAAACTTCTATAGAATCACATGATCCATGCAGGATAAACTATATATTTACATTGTCTTTAGAGATTAATCAAAACCAAAATGGTTAGTACAAGATCTAATGATCCCCCAAAAGGATATTCCTTGAGATAAATAAACACTAATCTTAATTTCCAAAATTAAACCAACAATACCCCAAAGTTAAATAAATACCATTCAATAATCAATTGTCCTTAAAATCCTTTAATATAATCAAAACTAATATTGAAAACCAAAACTTATTAATAATGTAGTCTTCCACGTTAAATTGTATCTCCAAATGATATTAATTACTCCTAAAGTCACATACTTAAAAGTAATTAACCTAATCATTTCAATAAATAACCCAAATCATTATAAATCCATAATAAAAACACAGATAAAAATCCACCATTACTCCTCAAATGAAATCCCATACTAATCTATTTTCCTTTGGCATATAGTATTCTCAACAAAGAGAACAACTTCCAAAATAACATTTATCACTTAATCACCAAATCATTTTCCTATACTAAGGGTATTCATTTGATAAGACATAAGATCCCAAATCAAATTATTATTGATCAATAAAATCATTTAACTAAAAATAATATTCACACTAACCAGGGACTTCACGTAGTCCAGTGGTAGGCGATAAATCCCAATCGCACTTTGGTTGTGGGTTCGATTCCCACAGCTTTGTCCGACACGACGGGTTGTCACACGGTCTATGTGTTGTCCTTTTTCAAAAACTATATTTTATAACATTACCAAAATGAGATAAATTCCTCAAAATAACCATAACATAATTTAACCACAAATGTTATCTCATACCTTGCATTTTCATCCCAAATTATAATAATTTGTAATTCCCTCAAACCCAATGATCATATAAAACCAAATGGTTATTTATAACTATATCCGCAAGAGAAAAGATAATTCTTCCATAAATATCATTCTCACATGGCAAACGTTAGGGTTACAAATACAAGAGAAAATTATTCCAAAGTAAACCCTTCAACAAGGATCACTAATAATTTTTAAACATTTATCCAACCATTTATTTCCACATAGCTTCTTCTCTGACCAAGAAAATATCCTATATAATAGGACATTCACTCAGGTAATGGTCAGGTCCCCTACATTTATGGAAAATGATTGTAAATGGATTCTTGGGACCATTTTTATCTTCTTCCATAGTACTCTTCATTTTTCTTCGGCAATTCTTCACTTTATGTCCTTCCTTCCCACACGTAAAGCATTTCTTTGTCCCATTGAGACACTTTCCTGGGTATCTCCTTCCACATTTCTTGCATGATGGAAATTGAGGATTTCTTTCTCCATGGTCTCCACTACTGGAGCTCTTATCATTCATCACCTTTCTCTTCTTTGTTGAGTCCGGTAATTGGTTAATATATATATATTGTTGATCATATTTTTTGGAAAATTGATTTGGCATAAAGATGGTATCTTTTATGCCTATCAACATTCCATTTTGTTGCTCATTGCCACCACCGTTCCCACCTTGTACATCATTCTCAAAGTCACTATGACTTCCTTAGAATCCATCCATTGACTAAAACCAGAAAGCATTGTGTAAGTAATAGTAGTCATACAATCATTTAGAGATTAACATGTCACCATATTCTCAATTTGAAACACATTAGGATTAACCAAGGTCATTTACTCTCATCTTATATATATAATACTTTAAATCAGTTTTTAAAGAAAATTTAAATTATCCTAAGCATATCCCCCAAGAGTGTCATAACCAAGAGTACAACAAGGCCCATTGTCGTGCACCAGTTCCCATTCGAGTCTAGCTCAAAGCAGTGTTTTCGTGTTTTACCCCTAGGTACATATGTGCCAGAGCCGCCTCAACCTACTCGTATCCAGACAGGGATGTATTGCTCGGAAAACTCAAAAAATCTCTACAATACCAAAATTATAGGAAGTTATTCTATACTAATCCTAAAATTTCATCTTAGGTCTACGTGCTCTAATCAGAGTTTATCTAAATCTAGCTTCCAAGGTTTGTACTAAACTTTCTATGATACCAACTGTAACGCCCCGACCCTAGATACCCAGAGTCGGTGCATTATTACATAACATTGGCATGATCACAAAGGATCAAGTCTTGAAAGACCGATTAGTTTAGTAGTCTTGGAAACACTAGATATTTTCATAAGTCTTACATTACATCATAAGGTAAAAAAACTACAACAAAATCTTGTCTTCATATCCCCTCATACTATCCCTGCAGGTCATTCATAAATTACTTCTTTATAATCCTGGGAAAAATAAAACATTGAAAGGGGTGAGCTCAGATGCTGAGTAAGGATAATATTATAGCAGAAGCTTTCATAGATAATCATAAACACTTAAGGCAGTTTGTAACTAAAACAAAAGCCTTTTAAACTTGAACTTCAGCATAAAATGGAAAAGATAAAATAAAATAATGTCATTTACTTACTCACATGGATATTCTACTAGTCGAATGATCACATGCAATATCAATAACCACTTTCATAATGATGGAATGCATAATGCCAGACTATCATAACCACATAGCCTGTAACACCCCAAGATTTCATAGTGGGTTATTTCTTTAAAATAATTCAATAACTTGCACTACATGCAACACCGAGTCCAAGCGCACAATGACTTACCAAAAAAGTTGTTAAAAAGAGTTTATGAATATTATTAACTAAGTTCTAATCTTTATATAATCCTTATAATTTTAGAATCCATATTATGAGTTTCTTAGACATAATGTAAGAACAAATTCATTTTCAGTAGTGCACTTTTACCACCTTTTAATAGTGAACCCTTTTTAAATCCAATATTTTAAACTTTCATATATTCGATTTGACTAAATAAATTTTATTTGGGGACATCAAAATTTTACAATGAATCATCTCAAGCTTCTACGGTACGCTTCTCTTTGAATATTGCAATAGTGTGTGTTGTACGCAACATCGAGTTCTAACACACACCACAACCAATCAAACTAGCCGTTATGAATAGTAATACCTAATTTTTGAAATTTTATAAGTTCTATCTCTCAAAATGGACTTCATTTTTTGATTCGTAATATAGAAATTATCCTAGGGTAAAATTTTGGTACTTTTCGGATAACTTTCATATTTTGATGAATAGTGAGAATTACTAAATTTTAATTAAAAACAACTTTTTTAATCAAAATAATTAATAGTGATAAATTATAAATTTGAGTGGTTTTAAAGTATATTTAGAATATATTTTTACCATTTAATACAATGTTGGTCATTGGACATAATTTCACAATTAAACCGGACATAAACAAGTGTCAATCTTTTGATAGTTATTATCTCTTAAAAACACGCTTTTTGTTTTAACAACGGGAATTAATTTTAAATTAATTTCTGCCACTTATGTGTTTTGAATTTGGAAAAATGGATTTAATATTTTGAATCAGGATGTTCAAATTGTGTAAATAGGTAACTTTTATTTTTAGAAATTTGGAATAATTACTTCGGTAAATATTTTATTTACCATGGTTAAGGGTAAATCCGGTAAATAAGGGTTAAAAAATAATATTATAATAATACTAAATTACCCTAAAACGTGTCCTAACATTATTGGTTGATACATGTTCGACCATAGTCATATTTGGGTCCATTTTGGGACCCCATGGAACCACTTGTAGGTGATAGGGACACTTTATTTTAATTAAGTTAAAATAAGTACAAAAATGACATAAGCATATATCTTTTAGAAAACAAATTTTTACATAGGGTTATATATGTTGTAATTTCGACTATAAATATTCATTATAAAGATAAAAAAATTTCCTACATAATTATATTTTATTTATAATTTTTAGACTTTAAATAATGTAATTTTTTTGATGACACAATGATGATGCAGTAATTTCCATAATAGTGACAAATTAAAATAATTGATATTATAAATACCCAAATAAATATAATTTGAGACTTTTAATAAATTAAACTAATTTTATAGGATAATATTACATATTAGTATTGATTTAATTGAGTTTTTTAGAAGTAATAATTCTGTTATGAGTTTTACAAAAATCAACTATTGAATAGTGTCAAAATTGACATAAAAGAGTTTTTAAAACAAATATTATATTATTAATTGATATTAAATTCATAAAAATATAAGGTTCGGCCAAGAGACTTATATCATGATATTTGTATCATTAATATACCACTTGGGGGTCTCTTTTATGTATATAATAAGTTTATTAACTATATAATATAAAAATACAAAGTGACTTGGTAAATGTCAAACTAATTAACTAAGAGTTAAAATTAAAAGATAAGGTTAATATAATGGCCCAAACCTATCTAAATTCTATTGTTTGAATGGTTTTCGACCTCTCCCCACCTTAACATTTAAATAATCTACATTGTAGCCATTATAAACAGAATATGAATTTATTATAAATTAATATTTCTAGCTTTTCCAAAGGTGCCCCTCACCCCTCTTATAAAAGGGCACTCCTCCTTCTCATTTCTTCACACCTTCAAAGCCTTTTGGTTCAGCCAAACTCTGGCCAAATACTCTCTAACCTTCCCTCACTACAACCTATAGGCCTTAGGTTGATCATAAATCCAACTTAAGGATCCCTTTTGATCAAATCAAAAGGAAGAATCCGAAGAAGAGGTAATGATTTCACCACCATTTTTCAAGTTCCTTTCTTCTTCCACTTCTTCTTCCTTTGTTGTTACCATTATAAAATAATAACTCCAGTATAATATATATACTGTGATGTTATTATAAATATGGTACAACCATATTCACTATTCTATCCATCTTTTGAATAACATGTCACCATACGTGCGTGCGTACGGCTTACTGTCTCCACGTCGTGGTGTAATTGTTATTCAATAAATTATTATTTGGATGGGTATAATAATGATGTGTAACTCATGTAAATAATAATTATAACATGATAAGTATTCTGTATATATGATATACCATCCAATTATATATTATTTTAATATCAAAATAATGATATTATCGCTCGTGCGTACGTACGGACTACTATCTCCACGAACGCGATGAGATTCATTCTCCATCGTATCCATTCAAGTATAATTCTCATTTGATGATTAATAATAGTATCTAAGGACTTGATATCATTATGGATATGAATGAGATACAACCTATCCATTACAAACATGGCTTATGTAACAAAACATATAAAAGAAAACAAGTAAGTTAACACCCAAAACGACGATAATACTAAGATATTATTAACAAAGAAATGTTAAAATATCATATATGATATCATATGAATGTATATGATTCTCGTTTAATTTAATAGCAATTATTTCACCATTATAAAGGAGGTTAACCTACCCTCAACCAAGGAAAATTACAAGGTAAGGGTTTATTTCACAATCTCTTCATTATCTGAGGTTGTTTATACGTAATAATCTACTGGGATCTCTTTATCATCCACATCCATGTTTCTTAAAAATATATTTCAAAACGTTTTTACTATTTTAAAGGAATATGGGTTAAAGTAATTTATACCCTTCTTTGACTTTTTATAAGATTTTTATAGAGGAAACTTTCCGTCGTTTTCCAAACAAGGTGTTTTTTAACCTTTTCGACAGAATTAAGGTAAGAATTTTTTTTAAATTATATGGTGGTTACGGAAATTTTCTACCGTTATAAAATCATTGAAGCTTCACTTAAAAGCTTATAAGAATATTTTCAATGAAAATGTTTTATTTTATAAATATATGACTCTTAAATTATTTCAAAATAGAAAGAGATATTTCTCTAAAAAGAGTTTTGATTTCATCTATGTCAACATCCTTTGATGGATTTTATGCTTATTTGCAGTTGATTTATTATGATACAAAACTTCTATATTGTATTTAAGGTTTTGTGATATGTTTGACTGTGGATGTGCTATTTTTATACCATTCATAGTTTATGGTGAAAGTATTGACATTTCGTATGCTAGTTTTAATACGAATGTTTATGTTATGTTTAAACCTTTTCATATGGGAATGCATTGGACAGTAGCATTCACATGGTTAATGCATGGTTTGTAAAATTGTGTGAACAAACCATGAAGCCAATTAAAATTAGTTTTAAAAAAAGGGGGTTAGTCGGTATTTTTCCTATCTCACCCATTTCTTCTCCCATACGAACCCTACGTGGGATTTCTTATTCTTAAGGGCTATGGGTGATCTCCCAATAAATTTGGAAGAGATTTGAAGTGGTTTCAATGCAGTTCATCTTGTGTAAGTCTTATCTCTTGGTGTTTTGTGGTTTTCTTAAGATCTACTCTTCCCCCTATCTTGGTTTCATAGATCTACTTCTATTGCATGTAGATCTAGAGTTTTTATTCCCTTAAGTGATGATATTAAGTATTTTTGATGATATTTAAGGATATATATAGTGGTTTTGGTGGAGAGTTTTCCCATATTTTAGGTGTGGTTGCTTGTGGGTTGATTTTACATGAACCCTAAAGGTAGGTGGATTTTCTCTCGACTCCATTTTGTTATAAATAGATGACTTTTTCCAATTAATGGTTTTTTATTTAATCAATTGTTGATTTGGATGTGAAAAACTAGTTAGAAATACCTTTGTAAATGTTTTATGAATATTTTGTGGAAAAAAGGGTTTTGCGGTGAAATTTTCTTATTGTGGGATTTAAAAATATTGAATTTAAAATCAGTAACTTGTGTTGTTTTATGAAAATGGTTTGAGAAAATGGTTTTCAATAAAAATGGTTTTCTTTATTGAAATGTGATATGGCACGGATGATGTTTCAAGGGATTGTTTTATTATGAAATGGTTATTGGCATGTTGTTGTGGTATTTGTGTGTTATATGCTTGGTTATTGGCTTGTTCATGTTATGTTTGTGATTGGAATGACGTGAATTGGGAAGGAATTAACACTTTAAAAAGATAATGGAGAGTGGAAGGAAGTTCTACTATCAAGGATAAGTGGATTGGAAGTACCACTTTATTGGGAAAGTAGTAAACATATTTGGACGGGAAGCTTCACCATGTTTGTTTCCTTGTTGTGTGTTTCTATATAAGATGAAAATTGTTGTGCTAATGTGAAATGGTGAAATGTATTATGTAATGGTTGTTTGTATTTCACTTGGGTTTCATGGGTTGGGTAAAGGTGTCTTGGTAATGTTGTTTTTGTCTTATCAGTAATTTTTAAACTATTTGATGTTTTATATAAACTATTTTATATAAATGTGTTAATGGTTCTTTCCTAGTGGCGTGTGTAGGGAAGTCATTTAGGGAAATCCTATTGAGTATTATTACTCAATCATGCTTTGGAAATTTAGTTATTTTATATATATTTTATTCTGGAACATAGGTAAGTGTAAAGCGTCTCATTTTTCTAGAGGTTAATCGTGATGCTTTGGCGGTGTTGTGGTTCCTAGAGCATGGAGCTTGGGTTAGAGCTATTGAAGGTGTCATAGTTACTTGGGGTCTTGTTCTTTAATATTTATCTTGGTAATCTGATATTGGTTTTTTATTAGTTTTTGGGAATTTTTATAGAATAGCTTGGGGGTCTTTTGGTGATACATGACTCGGGTTACTATGTTACATGCATCATGTAGTTTTGTGGGTAATGGCTTGTTTGGTTGGTTGGTTTATCTCAATTGAAAATCATTACCCAATTTATTATTGATGCCCTCACCATCTATTTCTATACTTTGGTGCCTTTGGAACGTTTCTTAAGGACAAGTAACACATCTCCACCATATCAAGCTAATGAGGAAGGGGTAGGGCATTACAAGTGGTATCATTTTGTTTGGTCCTTGGATTTTAAGTGAATGCAGTTGTCAGATATCTCATTGTTTTGGGTGTAGACAATGATATGATCATGACCTGAATGGTATAAATGACTTCCATCTAGGATACATGTTTCATTTTGTATAATGACTTATGTTAGGGTATGAACATATGTATGTGTGGAAAATCTTGAAATTATTTCAAATGTGCATATTTAAAATTTGAATGGTTATGGTGTTTTCAAAATGGGTCGATTTTAAAAACATGATGGATTTTTCCGGATACTGCAACATGGGAAATGTGAAGTTGTGGAAAACCTGGTTTTGATAGTTTTTAGGTAATTTAATTTGAATCATAATACTTTTCATGCTACATGTGTGGTAATTATGGTTGTTTTAATGTTGATAGAAAAGGAACCAGGTAGGTTTCGTAGAGGCCAATCGGAGGAAGCTTCTAAAAATGTTGTTTTACCTAAGCATTAGGTGAACCAGTAACTAGTGAAGAGTAGAGTGCAAGCTTTCCAAGATGTGGAAAGTGGGAATAAAGAGGATGAACCAAAGAATACGGATCATGTGGTTCACTTTCAAAAGAATAATCTACCCATTTTTTAGGGGTTATTCAAATCCATAAAGGGTAGAAACATGGATGAACAGAGTGAATAAGATATTTGAATTCTTGGGAACACTGGTGGAGCTGAAAGTGAAGTTATCCATGTACATATTAGAAGATCATTACCTTTAGTGCTGGGAGATGGCGGTCCAAGCATGGATGGACCAAGGTGTGACATTGGAGGGTTTTAAAGAGTTGTTTAATAAACAATTCCACTCTCATACATTCAGAATTCAGCGCAAAATATATTTATTCTAGTTGAAGTAGGAGAATCACTCGATAACGAAATATGAAACTAAGTTTATGAACTTATTTTAGTTTTCACCTGAAGTAGTGGGTAGCACATCCTTGAACTTGTGCAATTTTTAAGCTGGGTTGAGGTAGGAAATTAATTCCAAGATAGAGGTGCTGTGTAAAAATAATTACGCAAGATGGTGAATTGAGCTATGGTCGCTGAGTGAGATCTTTTGGGGGCTACAGCTGGGGGAAGTATTTTGGTCCCATGGGAAATAGTGGAAACTATAATTTTTTATTTAACAGTGAGAGGGACACTTGTTTCTAGGGTGTCATTATGACTCATAATACAACTACAAGATCGGTGAATCTCTCTCCAAAGCCTAAGAGTAAGATGGGATGTTTTCAGTGCATCTCTATGGGCCACATCAAGAAATATTTTACAACACAACCTTGGTCATGTCTTAATTGTAAGAATATGGGGCATCTTCAGTGGTATTTCTAAAATTCTATGAGTTCAGGTGTTCGTGAAACTCCTCAGGGGTCGCAGACATATTATGTCTCGATGGGACAAGGTAGCAATATACTCCTCCTCAGTAGATCCGAGTTAGTCATGGTGATTATATAAATACCATGACACCTCATCAGGGTAATAAAGAGCAGTTTGGCAAGGAGGCAATTGTTTAGAGATGAACTGGTTGTGCGAGAGGATCAGTCAGGACCATCCACAGTGCGAGTTATGATTATTTTGAATTCCACATTAATGAAAACTTTTTTTGATATGAGTGATTCCAACTCTTTTATTTCTTCTCATGTTATTAGTTCAATAGGTCTAATTGTGGAAATGATTCCTTCTGTTTTAAAACTTAAAACTCCTTTGGGTCAAATAGAGTTTCAAGCCATCCTATGTAGAGAATGTTTCATAGTTGTGGACAACATTGAATTGATTAGGGATTTCTCAGTGTTTTATTTTAATGCTTATGATATAATCCAGGGAATGGATTTTTTGGGGATGTTTAAGGACCACATCAATTTTTATGCATTAACGGTTAGTTTTACGATAGAGGATATAGTTAAACATCTCTTTAGAGGGGAGAAGAAGGAAAAATGGGTGCAATAGATTTATTGGAACCAGCTGTTAGCATGAAATAATATCAGTTGGTGGCGTTTTCATGGGAATTAGTGGAAGATATTAAGTATAGTGTTCTTCTGGCAGTTATGGACCAGTTTATGGATGTTTTTCTCAAATAATTATCTGGGTTTCCACCCATGAAAGAAGTCGAGTTTATTATTGATCTCTTTTTGGGGACTAGTCTTATCTCATATCCATCTTACCATTTAGTGCTAGTAGAATTAAGGGAGCTAAAAGTGCATTTGGAGGAGTTAGAGAACAAAGGGTTCATCCAGCCTAGCACGTCTCTGTGGGTAGCACCAGTTTTGTTTGTTAAAAAGGTAGATGGAACCTTGCAGTTATGTGTTTATTATCATAGGTTGAATCATGTTATGATAAATAACTAATATCTGCTTCCATAAATTAATGATTTTTTTGAGTAGTTGAGGGGAGCTCAGTGGTTCTCCAAGATTGACTTGAGGTCAGGATATCATAAATTGTTGGTGAGGAAGGAGGATATTCCCAAAATAGCTTTCAAGAGTAGATATAGCCATTATTTGTATTTTTTTATACCCTTTAATCTAATGGATTCACTAGCGGTGTTCATGGAATTGATGAATCGTATATTTTAAAGATATATGGATAATTTTGTGGTTGTATTTTTTGATGATATACTGGTGTATTCAAGGACAAGGGTGGCGCATGATCAGCACTTGGCGAGAGTACTTGGGGTTTTGAGGGATCATCAGTTTTATTCCATATATTCAAAGTGTGAATTTTGGATATAAGAGGTATGTTTCCTTGGCCATGTTATTTATGAGAAATTTGTGAAAGATAGAGGCTGTTATCTCTTAGAAACTTCCAAATAACGTTTTTGATATACGGAGATTCCTTGGTATATCTAGCTATTATTGATATTTTGTTCTTGATTTCTCAATATTGGACTCACTGATGATATCTTTGACATGGAAGTATATTTTGTTTCAATGGGATGAGTAGTGTTAGAAATTTTTTGAAGAGCTAAAGGAATGTCTTACATTAGCACCAATCTTTGTTTTTCCAGAACTAGGGAAATGGTACGTTGTGTATTGTGACGCATTGGGATCAGTGTTAGGGTGTGATCTCATATAGGGGGGTCATGTGGGTTCATATGGATTTTGGTAGTTTAGGTTTAAGGAGAATAACTACCCAAACATGATATGGAGTTAGAGGCAGTTGGTTTTCATGGTTAAAGAGGCACAGGCATCTGATTCTGAGTGCATGGTGATGAGGTCAAAATTCAATGGTAGAGGGACCATTGAGGGTTGGGAAATGAATGGGAATTAAGTTTTTTGTTTTCAAAATCAGATTGTGGTACTGACAGCTTTTTAATAGGAACTTATTAGGTATTATCATCATTCCAGGTGGGTTTCCCATCCAAGAATTCAGAAAATGTATAAATCATTCAAAGGGAAGTTTTGGTGGGCTGGTATGAAAAGGAAAGTGATTGAGTTTGTTTCGCGATGCTTGACTTGTTATTAAGTCAACATAGAGCATCATCAACCATCAAGAATTTTTCAATCTTTTCTTATTCCGGTGTGTAAGTGGGAAAAATAGAAAAGGATTTTGTGACAGGTCTTCTGAGAACGGTTAAGAAGCATGATGCCATTTGCGTGATTGTGGATTGGCTCAAAAAGTCAGCCCATTTTATCCTAATTTGTGAATCTCATATGGTGGAGGATCTATCCAAAATCTATATCTAGAAATTGGTAAAGGGGAATGGTATTCCAGTTTCAATTGTATTAGATATAAATTTGAGTTTCACATCTTATTTATAGAAATCCTTGCAAAAAGCCCGTGGGGAATAATTAATGATGAGAACAGCATATATTCCTCAGATGGATGGTAAATCCAATAGGATGATAAAAAAATTGGAGGATATTATAAGGTCTTAGGTGATGGATTTTTGTGGTTCATGGGAGTATCACTTTTCATTAGTGTGGTTATCCTATAATAACAATTATTAGGCTTCTATACATATGGCTCCATTTGAAGCATTGTATGGGTGATCATGTCGTTCTCCAATATGTTGGGTGGAAACAAGTGAGAATTTGATGGATAGACCAAGCCTTGTCTAAGAGACTATGTAAAAGATCTATATGATCAGGAAGAGGATGGAGATAGCCCAAAGTCATCAGAAATAATTTGTGGACCATCGTCGAAGGTCGTTGTCCTTTGAGGTGGGTGATCATTTGTTTTTTATAATCTCTCCAAGGTTGGGAAATCGTTGGTTTGAAAAGAAGGGTAAGTAATCTCTGAGGTATATTGGGCCTTTTGAGATACTTGAGTGGCTTGGTGAGGTGGATTATCAGTTGGTTTTTCCACCATGGTTTAGTGTGGTGAAAAATGGGTTTCATGTCTTGAAGTTGAAAAGGTATCATCCGAATAATGACTATGTGATTCGATGGGATCATGTTGAGCTGGATTCGGATGCTTCTTTGGTTCACATTCCAGTTTGGATTGTGAAAAGACAAGATAAATTCTTACGTGGAAAGAGCATTGGTCTAGTTTAGGTTTTTGTGGCAGCATAGTCAGATTCGGGAGGAGATTTGGGAGTGAGAGAAAGAGATGGTTGAGCAATGGTCTGAGGTATTTTGGAAAAGCAATGATTCTCTTCTTTCTGAGGAAATAATTCCAATTGATATGAGAATATATCACCTCTGGTTTGAGGTATGTTACCTTTTTTTATAACTTTTTATGTATATGAAGTTTTTGCATAATTTTTGGTAGAGTTTGGGAGAGTTTAGAGAGGTTTTGGAAATGTTTTGGAATGTTTTGGAGGCCTTTTTAAGGCTGCATAGTTTGAGCACGGTTAGGGGAAACCATGTAATAATCCCATGTAACTCTGAGATATGACACTTTTTGGATAGTATCATCCACATGGTTAGTGCACGGATTGTCGAACTATGCAGGCTAACCTTGCGGTCCATTAAGATTAGTTTTAAAACAAACGGGGTTAGTCAGGATTTTCCCTATATCACCAATTTCTTCTCCCTTATAAACCCTACAAGGGGTTTCTTCTTATCAAGGGATAGGGGGCACTACTACATTATTTGGAAGGGATTTGAAGGGGATTCAAGGTGGTTTGAAGGCGATTCATCTTGGGTATGTATTCTCTCTTGGTGTTTTGTGGTTTTCTCTAGATATACTCTTCCCTCTATCTTGGTTTCCTAGACCTGCTTCGGTTTCATGTGGATCAAGGGTTTTTGTTTCTTTATGTGATGATATTAAGTAGTTTTGATGAAAGGAAAGGAGATCTATAGTGGTTTTTATGGAGAGTTTTCCAAAAAAATTGATGTGGTTTCTTATGGGTCGATTTCGTCGGAACCCGAAAGGTAGGTGGATTCTCTCTTGACTCCACTTTATTAGAAGTAGAAGTCGTGTTCTAATTAATTGGTATTTATTGAATAAATTGGTGATTTTGATGTTTGAAATTGGTTAGAAATATCTTTGGTAATATTTTGTGGATTTATTTGGGGAAAAGGGGTTTTACAGTGAAATGTTCTTATTGTTGGATTTTAAAATGTTGATTTTAAAATCTGTAACTTGGGTTTTTTATAGACTTGGTTTGAGAAAATTGTTTTCAATGAAAAGGGTTTTATTTATTGAAATTTTATACGGCATGGATGACTCTTCAAGGGATTTTTTTTATTATGAAATTTTTATTAGCATGTTGTTGTGGCCTTTTTGTGTTATATTCTTGGTTATTGGCTTGTGCATGTTATGTTTGTGATTAGAATGATGTGAAGTGGGTAGAGAGTGCCACTATAAAAAGAGGATATAGAGGGAACATAAGGTCAACCATCAAGGATAAGTGGACAGGAAGTACCATTTTATTGGGAAAGTAGTAAATGGGTTGGATGTGAACTTCCACCATGTTTGTTTCCTTGTTGGGTGTTTCTATGAATGATGAAAATTATTGTGCTAATGTGAAATGGTGAAATAGATTATGGCATGGTTTTTTGGATTTCCCTTGGGTTGCATGGGTTGGGTAAATGTGGCTTGGTAAGGGTGTGCTTGGATTATCAGTAATTGTTTAACTATTTGATGTTTTATATAAACTGTTTTATATAAATTTTCTAATGGTTCATTCCTAGTGGTGTGTGCAGGGAAGTGATTTGGGGAAATCCTACTGAGTATTATTACTCACCTCTACTTTGGAACTTTGGTGATTTTACAGATGTTTTATTCTAGGACATAGGTAAGAGTAAAGTATCTCATTTTGCTATAATTTTGTCTTGATGTTTTGGCGGTGTGTGGCGCTTGGATCATAGAGATTGGTGTGGAGCTATGGATGTTGTCACAGTTCCTTGGGGTCTTGTTGTTTAATCTTCCACTTGGTAATTTGATATTCGTTTGGTTGTATTATTTTTTGGTAATTTTTATGGAATATCTTGGTGGTCTTTTAGTGATATATAACTCAATTTACTATGTTACATGCATCATATAGTTCTGTTGGTAATGGATTTTTTGATTGGTTGGTTTATCTTAAGAGAAAGTCATTCCCCAATTTATTCTTGAAGCCATCTGCATTTATTTCCATCCTTTGGTGCCTTGGTAATTTCAATTAAGTCCAAGTAACACCTCACCGCCTTATCAAGACAATGAGGAAGGGGAAGGGAGTTACATTAGCATTTTTTTTATAACCTATAAATACTCCATTATGAACAACTGTTAGGGATAACTCAAAGTCATACTTTAAGAATTCAATTATCATTACACATCATGAGATTTGTAAAAATATATTTATTTATACAACAAATTTGATTGTATAATAAAGTGTAGATTGACTTTATTATAATAAATTTTATATTATTAAAACAATTTTTAAGAACATTTAATAAAAATATCCATAATCACTTTTTTATCATATCATATATGGTAAACTACCAAATCATCATTATATTTGATGCACTTTATAGGGTAATTTTAAATCATTGAGTATATATATAATTCCTTCTATATCTCTATGTGACCATATAATAAAATCCTCTCACTAACTCTTTTAGTGAGTAAATTTAATAAAGAAATAAAGTTTGAATAATCTTGATTTTTAAGAATCATATTATAAATGTTAAACTTCTTTAACATATTCAAACTTCTTAACTTCACAGCATGAATTGTTAATATGCTAACCTTTGTTTTATACTTATAACTTTTCTAAGTTCAGAATCACTAACCTTGGTACCCTTTCCATCAAAATTTTCCTTGAAATTTATTTACTTTATTAATCACCATCACACCCTAAACTCTTTTAGTTTAAATTATCATTTACATTGATATGGTAACTAAATACAACTCTTTTCATTTATATTTATTCTCATATATTCCAAAATACTTTGGATATAAAATGAAAATAAGTTAATTTTATACATAGATAATCCTTTATATATTAACTTTGTACTTCCCAAGTGAAAAAATACTCCCACTACACTCTTAGAAAATGTATTATTTTTAGAATATCTTGCTAAGATTGAAAAATTATGTTGTGTTTCGAAAATAATACTTCTTTATTTTTAGTAGGAATATGAAAAAAAAATATTCCATATAATATATGATATTCTATGTGTTTATATAATTTTAATTTTAACCAAATTTCCCTTAAAGCATGTAATTGAATTTAATGAATCATAAACTATGTGTATTAAGAACATTCATATCATTTTAATTTACCAAAAAAATTTATAATATCTTCTCAAGAGAAAATGAGATAATCGATACATGTCTTTTGAAAATTCATCCAAGATTGAAGCATCCAAGTCTTTGAATATATCAAAACCTTTACTTAAATACATAGAAGAAAACTTCAACCTCAAAAATTCAATTCATTCATTACTTTTATCCTCTTGTATGTTTAAAACTCTTGTAAACCAAATAGTTTCTATCATATACCATTTAGAATAAATGAAATGAATTCAATAACATTTATTCCAGGAATGGAATATCTATGGGGATTATTATAAACCATCATGTATTATAGAGAATTATTTCTCTAATGGACAATATTTCCATAATGAAATCATTTTCCTTTCTTATTCTTCTTCAGTTTAGCCAGTGGTGTGGACTCTATAAGACCACTTTTTTCTTTATTGGAAAAACTATTACCCTTATCCTTATGTTCCATCATTACAAAACATGTTCTTCGAAGTCCCATGTCCAACTTATATATCCTAAACATATTTAAAAGATCACATAAATGTTTATAGAGTTCATATATGTTATAATTAATAATGAACTATCATAACATTTCATGCAGTGATTATAGAATGAAATATATGGTCAATTCATGTTTAAGAGGTAATGTTAGCCTCTAAAAATCATTGAAGTACCCGATAATATTGATAAAATAAGATTTATTGAAGTTTTTTCTTCCATTTTGTATCAAAAACTAGACTTTGACACCTCATACCATCTGTTTCTAGCTTACACATGATATATCCTTTTAAAGTTTTTTATCATATTATAGGAATCCATGTTATCATTTTTCTTTTGCAACATAGACTCCATTGTCAAAATAACGAGTTTTGATACCTATAGTAAATCCTTTAGGATATTATAAGAGGTATATAACACTATTTATTAAATTAATTCACTAGTTGGTTTCTTTGGAAGTGTTTGTTCTAACACATAGAATTATACTTATTTATTGAGAACTATTCTCAAGTTTTGCAAAAAGTCAAGAAAGTTACTTCTATTTAGATTTTTTTTTATCCAAAATTGATCTAGAGTTCAAGATAAATGATGATGATTATATTTATCTATAATTAAATCATTTATCAAATGAGTTTCATTATAATGACCCTCACTTTTTATATATTAACATTATATAACTTTTTCAAAATACTTAAAACATTTTACAAACAAACACTCAAAGACCATACTATTATAGTGACTTTGGAAACATGGAAACACAAACATTGATACACAAGTGATATACATTATCTCACACTATGTTCTTCTTGACTAGAACCCTTATGAGAAATATCAAACATAATACATATCTCTATAACCTGGGGACTCAAAAATAAAAATGGGTGATCTCAAATTCTCAGTAAGGGTAAACAAGGGATATATGTAAGAATAATCATGAGAATAAGGTATGATAACATGATCATAACATTTTAAGATCATACCCTTCATATCAAATATCATAAACATGAATCATGGCATAAATCTTGACAGTTCATAAGAGATGAATCATAAGTAAATATATAACATAATACATAAAATCATAACATTGGAATAAACATAAAATTAAGTATATAATATGATTTCCATAGTATCCAAGGAATCACTTCCAAGATCATATTTGTAGTATGGGTTTACTTTTGATACCATCTTAGTAGTCATGGTTCACTCCCATTTCCATCTTAGTAGCATTATTTCACTCCTCATATAATATTGGTAGTCATGGTTCACTCCCACAGCTATCTCAGTATTCAAGGTTCATTCCCAAGATGATCTTAAAACTTTACCCAATACATTGTAGAGAGATATATATGTCCCACCCATCTCATAATGAAATCATACATAAATATTCCAAAAAAATCAAAAAATAGTCATATCATAACCCATGAAATGAAATGGGTATCATAAACATGTAATCATATCATAACTTGTGGAAAAGATATATGTTTCATAATCATTTAATTAGAATCATAACTCGTGGAATAGAAATGGATTTCATAAACATATAACCTATGAAAGAGAAATCAATTTCATAAACATAAAACCTATCAAAGAGAAACTAATTTCATAAACCTATAACCCATGAAAGTGAAATGGGTTTCATAAAGACCATGACATAAACCATAACCCATTCAGAGAAATAATATGAAAGTATCATTTAGATCATTTCTTAGAAATTCATGAGGAACATAAAAGGATGTCATCTTAGATGGAAAATTATTTGGAAATATCTTTCAAAAAAATTTCCTGAGGAAAATAGCCTTTCTTCTTTGAAAAATTATTTTTAATAGATAAAACAATTTGAAAAATATTTTCTTAGAAAATAACTTTCAATTTTATTAAGAATACTTGAAATCATTTTGAAAAACTTTTTACATGAAAATGTATAAAAGAGGTTTGCAAACATTTTGAGAACCATTTTTACTTGAAAACTTATAAGATACGCTTCAAGTATTTTTAAAACCTTTTTATTTGAAAATAAATTGAAAACTTATAAATAAAGTTTGAAAATGTTTTGAAAACAATTTCATTGAAACTAATTTGAAAACTTATAAAGAAAACTTAAAAACATGTTGAAAACCATTTCACTAAAAATAACATTGAAAATTTATAATAAAATATTGAAAATGTTTTGAAACCCATTTGTTTTAAAATAATTTTCAAAAAACAATTAAAAACAAACCATTAAAAATAAAAAAACTTCAAATAATTAATGGTAGGTAAATTCATACATGTCATACGAAGTAAAAAACGTTCCTTTTGCATGGTAAAAAGGTTTAATAAATGCCTTGTTTATAAATTGACAAGAATATTCCTTTGAAAACATTAGTAAAATAAAAAAGGGAAAATTTTATTTTAATTATCATAGTATATTATAAGAATATTCTTGTAAACCCTTTTTAGAAACATGGTTTAGAAAGAACACAAATTTTTGATCGAAGAGAGAGGTAAGGTCATATTTTCTTAAAAACATTTTCTTAATTATCTTAAGTACCAAATATTGGAAACTGTATTAATAAAATAAGAAATCAAGACTAACTATGGTAGAATAAAAATTCATGAGTGTTCTTGAAATATGGATCATAATAATTCATTAATTAAAATTTGATCATAAACAATCTCGATAAACTATGAGATTGTTTCAATTAACTCTTACCACATGGTAACTTTTAATCACACACCCCGTGTAGAAAAATGAAATTATATGGTGCTTATAATATCATGAAAATAATTATATTCATTATATAACCTTTCTAGGGTAGTTTATGCACCTCATATAAAAATATATGTGTATAACATGGCATGTGTCTCAAAGGAGGAAAATTGTGACAAAATTAATTTACTGATTTGGTAACTTTTGAAACTTAAACCTGATGATAGAAAGATCATAAAATGGATATATATAAATACCAATAAATTTAAGTATAATAATCATTTAATACATATATTGTAAGTATAAACACCACACAAAAGTAATGGGTGGTGAGTAAATCATGTATCTCATAGAAATAAATAGTGAGATGAAATCCCCTTACCTTGTGTCTTGACTCTCTTTATACTCGTACATGATTACTGTATAATAAATGTAAATTTATTATAAATATTTTTCAAAAACATATTATTATATATAATACCATTTATGGTTTTATTATGACCTTATATTACCCATTGGTTAACAATCATATGTTAAGGTTTCACTTCGGGTAATATTCGCTTTATTCTTCGCATGTGTATTAATTTGTTATATATTTGGTCCTTATACTTATATAATTATTTATAGAATTTAAACCATGATATAAATTTCATTTATATTCAGTATATTTTTATTATAATAATCTATTGAATATACAAGTATGAAATGGAATACACCATTCATGGAGACGGTAAGTTGTACATATGCATAAACGAAGTTTCCATTTTTATTGTCATATTAAAATAAATAAAAAAATTGAATATATGTATATATATATATATATATTAATTACAGTAGAATTATTAATTCATATATATCATATACTTTTACTAAACTCATCCTTAACAAATTCCATGTAGTGTGTGAACAAACCACAACAATTTGAGGGGGTAATATTCTACACTTCCTCAAACGAAATCATCATATTTTCACCAAGTGTAAAGTATAAAGATATTTGTTTTAAAAGGATTTAATAAGATTAAAAACATAATAAATATAATATATTAAAAATCTAAACATATTTTACATCATAATTTCATAAATTATTGGAGGTAAAGGAAAAATAAACAACCATCGTTTAGTGAGGCAATAACTCATTGTATAGGTAAACAGTATGTTCATTACCCATTAAATGGATGTGTTTGTAAGTGTAGTTAAAACCCTTAGAATAAAAACATAAAATTATATTTAATATACTGGTGTTTTTATAAAATCATTGAATAAATAGAGTGGAGGGGTGGAGAATGTAAATAAAATAAAGGAGCTTGAGAGAAGTTGTTACCTCTTAATCGGGTAACTCATTTTGGCTTGTGCCAAAAGGCATCCTTAGAATGCTTTGTGCTCAAATATAGACCTCAATAATGAAGTAAGATATTTTTTAAAGTTTATTGGGAAGATATTGTCCAATAATAAGTGGTTTTTTATGTGTGAATAATATGAAGAGGTGATCGCCTTTTATAGGGAAGGGAAAGGACACACATGGGGTTTTTGTAAATAGGTTAGGTGTACCCACGTTATTAGCTAAAAATATTCATAAAAAACTGAATAATATAAGTTTAATAGATGAATAATTTCCAACCAATGGGTTTGGTTTAATTTTATAGGTCGTTTGGCATCTTAAATTTAAGATTTAGTACTTTATTATCCTAATTTCTCTTAACCATTGTAATTAATCTTAATCAATTTCACTAATATTTTTTGACATAAATAAATTGAAATTATTAGACATTATTAATTATTATTATTCAACATATGGAATCAATTTTTTCCAAATTATAATCACATAAGTGGCATAAATTAATTTAAAATTAAACTCATTGATGGGACAATGCTATAGGTTTTTAAAGTAAAAAAAATCTAAAGTTTTGCTAAGTTTTTTATACCCAATTTGAAAGTGAAATTAATTCTAATGACTTAAATTGGATTAATTAATAAAAATATTAAATAATTAATGTTTTAAACCAAATTAAAATATAATTTAACTTTATAAATAAATTATACGAAAAAAAGTTTTGAATTAAAATCGTGTATTTGTTACTATTCATCCAAAAATGAAGTTTCACATAAAAATCCCAAAAACAATATCCCTAAGATAATTTATGCATTATAAATTAAAAAAATTAATTTTATTTTATCTAATTAAACTTATATATGTTTCTAAAATAAATTTTATTATTTTTCATAGAAGGACATTAAAAGCAATTCATTTATGAAAATAGTATTTTTGAACATATGAGGACTTTACCAAAAATTATATATTTTGTCATAAATATGTTTTATTTCTAAAAAAACAACATAAAAAATACATGAAAATTAGTTATTACTATTCATATTTCTAATTTTAACAGTAAGGTTACAATTATGTCATTTAAATAATTATAATAATAAAATGATGCTTCATAGAAACTCGTTATTGTTTGTAATGTACAACAAGTCGGTGTTGTTTGTAGCACAAGACAAGTTGTTTCTGTTTGAATGGAATGCTTATTTATTTAATATAAAAAACAATTTTTAGTGTTTCCCGAAATAAAAAATATCCAAAAATTAAATCAATTTGAAAAAAACATTCTCAAAATCTCAGGGTGTTATATTATACCACCTTAAAATGAATTTCATCCTAGAAATTCGTCTTAGTTATCAAAGGTTCAATAATTGAAATTCCATTCATATAAACCCAAATAATATAAATTAATACTTATAATTCCCTTAAAAATGGAAATTTGGAACCATAATGGTTACCCATAGTAATATATAACATGGTTTCCACATAGGATAACATAGGTTGGGAGTGAAGACTAGACATAGAGAAAATACTCAAATATTTATAGGGAGTGATTGAGTTCATCAATTACAAAAAAAGTGAATTATAAAAAAAAATTGAGGGCCTCAAAGTCGTAAATATGTGAGGATTTATAGGGTCACCAGTTCAACCAAAATTAGGGTATTATGACAACATTCTTTTTATCATTATTCTCTCTTTGAGTAATTATTTTATTAAAAAAATATAAGGAAATATAATTACTTTATATTTTTCTATAAAAAAATTTCATTATTTGGTTGTTCTTTTAGATATTTATAATTCATCCATTACTTCAAGAAATAGATTTCAGAAATAAAAATTGATGCCCGAAGAACTAAAATACACTTTTATCAGATATTAAGTCCCATAAAATAATGAAAAGTATAACTATTTATCTAAAACTATTCTTAAAAATCAAAATGGTCTATAAAATAATCTTTAAACAAAAAATTGACGCTACTGTTTCATAATAAATAATTATTTATCAAAAAAAATATACATTAACCAGGACATTGAAATGGCTAGCAATAGGTGTGAAACCCTAATCATCCTTCGGTCATGAGTTCAAGAACCACGACCTTTCTATACTTGATTGTTTATCACTCAAAATACATGATTTTCCTTCCTAAAACCATACTAATATAATTTCCAAAATATGATGGACATATTTGAAATAAGGTTAATCACTAAATTTCCTTTTAACCAAGGTTTTCAATACAATATCAATACATAAATACTTCCTCCAAAGATTAACTCAAACCTTTCATAAATGGTTGACTTTATAACCCCTCTGAAAGGTGAAAATTGAATAATTTAGATAGAAATTCAAGAAATTAAATTAAAATTGATTCCCCCATATATCAAAATGTAGCTCTTGGTTTTTACATTCCAAAACATGTTAATACCATTATTATATATTCTCTTGAAACATGGTAATAACCAGAATTATCGTAAATACTTATTGAAAACATGCATGCTTACTTATTCAAAGTATATTTGATTTATTTCATAAATCCAAAAATGTTTTAAACATCATAAATGATAGAATAAACCACCTATTAACAAGTCCTTAATTTTTTCCAAGGTAATCTGCACCTTTCGATTTACTTATTCATGTCCCACATATATTTATCCAAAAAACATTATCATAACATAAGGAACATATTAAGGTTTACTTTCCCTTAATCATGTGTTTTCTATAGACGTCACCTTTATATTAAATCACGTTTCTATTCAATTGGATCCATTCATTGTATTCTTGTAAATTATTAGCAAAAAAATATAATCTTAAAAATCCATATATATTTAACCTTTCATAAAAACTTTTTATTATTACAATTCATCCTTATTCCATTAACAAGGATACCTCATACTATTACATAATACCTCTTTCCTGTCACATTTCATCTATTGTATCTTCATCATCAGTAATATAACTATTACTCGAACCACATTTTTTATCCTCTTCATAATATTTCTTCTTGGGACATTGAGCTGCATAATTTCCATTTATTTAACACTTAGAACACTTAACCTTTGATGGTGTCATATAGATCCCAATATTCTCATCCATTTCATTTACTGAACTTGTCATTTTTCTCATGCAGTCACTTACTTTTCTTCCTTCTTTTCCATAGTCAAAACATCTTCTTCTTCCTATAATACATTCACTTAGGTGATTCTTTCCACATTCTTTACACAAAGGAAATAAAATCCTCTTTACTCCCTGGACTCCATTACCCAAACTATCAGCAAACTCCTTCTTTCTCTTCCTTTGTGAATCCGAGAATTGGTAAAGGTACACATTGTTAATCTTGTTCCTTGAAAACTGATTAGGAATACTCACAACATCTTTTATTCCATTGATCATCCCACTTGACTAATCATCGTAAAATCTTCCATCACATTTGATTTTAATCTATTTCATTATGTTTACCATTATTCACTAAAAACATAAGCACAGTGTGATCATTACTTATCATATAAGAAACCAACATAGTCCTAAAAATAATTACATATAAGATGTATAAATCATGATAGCTTCATTAATATATAACACTTTAGGTTCATCCTAGGTTATTCATAGCCAAATTATATTTAAATACTTCATGATGTTTCATAAAGAGTTTGTGAATTCCCAAAGCATATCCCCCAGGAGTTTCAAACCAGGTGTGCAGCAAGGCTCATTATCATGTACCATATTACTCTAAGTTAGGCCTAGAACATCTTGTCGGATTTGATACCCAAATGTAAATCTATTACAATTCCATATCCCCTTATGGTGTCTAAATAAGGAGGTATTTCTATGAAACCACTCGCTCTATCCTTTACCAAAAGTCCAGGATATTTTCTTATACTTTTCTTTATCTTTATAGTTATCCCAATACATGTCCTTAGAGTTCTCACTAATTTTTTTTCATTATAGCTTCTAAAGGTTTACTAAACCATTTCTATAATACCAACTATAATGACCCTCACTTTTCATACATTAAAATTACTAAAAAAAAATTAATACTTAAAAAATTTTACAAATAGACACCCAAACACCGTACTAGTCTAGTACCTTTAGAAACATGGAAACATAAATACTGATACATAAGTGAGGTATATTATCTTCCAATAGGTTATTATTGACATGTACCCTTCTTAGAAACATAAAAAATAATACATATCTTCATAACCTAGGGAAGGAAACATAAAAAGGGGTGAGCTAAAATTCTCAGTAAGGGTAAATAAGAGAGATATGTAAGCATAATTATGAGCATAAGGGTATGAGAACGTGATCATAACATTTTAGGATCATACCCTGCATATCAAAGATTATAAACATGAATCATGGAATAAATTGTTACAGTTAATAAGACTTGAATCATAAGGAAATGAAGAACACAATCCATGAAATCATAACATTGGAATAAAACATGGAATTTTGGAAAACGCATAATCATATAATATGATTTCCATAGTAGTAGGAAATCACTTACAAGACCATCTTGGTAGTATGGGTTCACTTCCCATACCATCATGGTAGTTTTGGTTCACTCCCATGTACATATTAATTTCATGAGTTCACTCCTGATACCATCTTGGTAGTCATGGTTCACTCCCATGACCACATTAGTAGTCAAGGTTCATTCCCAAGAACATCCTAGTCTACCTCATTAGATATAAATCTTTACCCAATGCATTGGAGTGAGATATAGGTCCCATCAATATCATAATGAAATCATACATACATGTACCAAAAATCATAAAAAATAATATTATAACCAATGAAATGAAATGGGCATCATAAACATGTAATAATATCATAACCTATGAAAAAATAAAAATGTTTCATAATCATTTAATCAAAATAATAACATGTGGAAGAGAAACTGATTTCATAAATATATTACCCATGAAAGAGAAATGAATTTCATAAACATATTTCCTATGAAAGTGAAACATATTTCAAAATCATATAACTCATGATAAAGAATAGGGTTTCATAAAGACCATGATATCAAGCATAACACATTCATAGAAAGAATATGAATGGAACATTTATATCATTTCCTATAAAATCACGAGTAACATAAACAGATGTCATCTTAGATGGACAATAATTTTGAAATATATTTCAAAAAAATTTCTTAACTAAACTATCCTTTCTTCTTTGAAAAATTATTTTTAATACAAATTAACCATTTGAAAATCATTTTCTTAGAAAAATGATTTGAAAACATATAAATAATATTGGGAATAATTTTGAAAACATTTTTCCTTGAAAACTTATAAAAGAAGCTTGAAAATATTTTGAGAACATTTTCTTCCTTGAAAGCTTATAAAATATGCTTCAAATAATATTAAAATCCTTTTTATTTGAAAATAATTTGAAAACATATAATGAAATATTGAAAACATTTTGAAAACCATTTCATTTAAAATACTTTGAAAATTTATAAAGAAAACATGAAAATGTTTTGAAAATAATTTATTTTAAAATTACATCAAAAACTTATAAAGAAACTTGAAAACGTTTTTAAAACCATTTATTTGAAAATAATTTTAAAAAAATGTTCTTAAAAATCAAAATTTAAACATAAAAACAATATTCACATAATTAACAGCATGTAAATCTGTATATTCCATACGAAGTTAAAAATAACATTCATTTTTCATAGTAAAAGGGTGAGAGAAATAACTCATTCATAAAGTTATGAGAATATTCCTTTGAACACATTGGTAAATTGAAAAAATGGTAAAAATTTATTTTAATGGTCATAGAAGATTAGTAGAATATTTTTGGAAACCATTTTTAGAAAACATGGTTTTGAAATAACACGGATTTTTTATCGAAGAGTGAGGTAAGGTCATATTTTCTTAAAAACATTTTCTTAATTATCTTAAGTACCAAAGAGTTAAAAAATAGTACTAATACAAGAATTCATCAAGACTAACTAGAGCAGAAGAAAAAGTCATGAGTGTTCCTGAAGGATGGATCATATGATTTCACTAATGAAAACGTGATCATAAACAATCTCGATAAATAGAGAGACTATTTCAATTAACTCTTAACACATTGTAACTTTGAATCATAATTCTTATGTATTAAAATTAAATTATATGGATCTTAAAATATCATTAAAATAAAGATATTCATGATATAATATTTCAAAGTCATTTTATACACCTCATATAAAAATATTGGTGTATAACATGGCATGTGTCTCAAAGGAGGAAAATTGAGGCAAAATTAATTTAAAGATTTGGTAAATTTTGAAACTTAAAATCCATGATATAAATATCATAAAATGGATATGTAAATACCCATAATTTTAAGTATAAGAATCATTAAATACATCCAACATCATTATACACACCACACAAAAGGAATAGGCGTTGAATGAATCATTTATCTCACAAAAAATGCGAGATAAAATCCTCTTACCATGTGTCTTGACTCTCTTTTTACTCATACAGGATTCCTATATAATAAATATAAATTAATTATACATAAACTAGTGAAAAAATATGATTTAATATCAAGTTTTTTTCATTTTTAATGTCAGTTTTTAACCGAAGTCTATAATAGTGACATCCAAAATAAGGTTTTTGGCATCGGTTTTACAAAAAACCGACACAAAAAATGTGAATTGGGGAAAATGATAATCTCTTTCATTCTCATCATCGATTTCTTAAGGAAATTGAAAAAAAACCATAGAATTTTTTTAAGTTTTTTTCATCAGTTTTAATAAATACTATCACAATAAGTTAAAAAAAATTAGAAAATTTTGAATTTTATACCCCCAACTAAACCAGAATACCTATAATAGGAAAATTAGTATAAAAACATAAAAAATCATGTATCATTGAATAAAAATCTATAAAAACATCCCTAATTTTAAAAAGATAATCAAAAAAGTATATAAGCATTTTTATTATAAAGAAGAATTAAAAAACATACATGAAATTTATAACAAGTTCATTTTCGGTTGATGTTGAACCATTATTTTGAAATCATTATGTTCAAACACCTATTTTAACACAAGTATTAGTTTTTAACACTAGTTATTAGGAAAATGTAATAATAATCATAAACATAAAAATATACACACCTTAAATCATAATCATACTTAACAAATAGTTCACAAACAAAGATCGAAGATGGGTTAGTTCGTCTTGGGTATAAGACTCAACATCATTGAATAGATAAAATAAAATTTAATGATATAAGATTAAAGAACATAATATTATTATAGAAAATGTAAAATAATTAATATATCTAACCTTATCAAATTCAGTAGTCACCCCATTTGTGATTGTCTCATACATGAACCATAGAACATAATAACTACATTCAACATATCCTTGTTGATGATGAAACTGTTGTTATAAAACATTAACATGATAATAAAAACCAATATATATATATATATCATAATAATATCTAAAATAACAAATAATTATCGTTACTTTTGCATATTTGATTTCATTTGGGTTCATTATCAACAAGTGATATTTGTTAAATTTTTTCCTTGAACTGAATTTTTATATATATCATTTAATAATAAATGTAAATACAATAATAATTAAATATAATGAACTTATAAAAAATAATAAAACTTACATGTCTAACAAGGTGAATTTTTTTTTACGAACATCACCTAATAAAGAAAAAACCAATATAATGTGCATTCACTTGGGTAGAATATGCCTAAAAACCAATGCCCACTAAAATAAAAAATGGTCAAAATTTAGGACATTATAATGAAAATTGGTTCATAATTATGTTTGTGTTCTTTCCCACCAAGAAATAGAAAAAACCAAAACCAAATCTTCGTCTTTAATAATCTATCTCTCATATATATATATATATATAACTCTATCAGTAATCTTCACATATTATAAAGTTGTTGAAATGAATAATGGGTATATAAAAAATAAACATTTGTGGCTTCATTTTTAATAAGAAGCATGTGTGGATACCTAATTAAAAAATTAATATAGTTAGTCAATTTAAACCATCATTAATTAAAGAAATAAAAACTGACACGTCAATTTAATTATATGGAAAACAATTACAACATAGGCATGCTTAGATATTTATAGTCAACTAGATCCATGATATATTTTCTAAATATTATTAATGGATATTCTCTTCAAAATATATCATACATCATCTAAAACTCATAGATATTATCCAAGGAAAAAGAATCTTGAGATAATATTTGTATCCCATCAAAAATATCTTAAGTATATATAGTTGTTTGTTCCTGAATCTTTTGTTTCCTTTGTTCCATTTATTTTTATATTAGATACTCTTATATATTTTAAATGTTAGAAAACATTATAAGTAATTTTCAATCAGATGTAATTAACATTTAAAAAAATTCATACCTCATATGAAAGATAATAAAAAAGGCTAGATGGACAAAGTAAAAAATGACTCATACAATACCCAACTCTTATAACCACCTTAGTATGAAATGGTAGTAGAGTAGTAGGATTAATAATATCATGTACTGAAAATCTAACCTAAACCATCTGTAAAGGTTGGTGATGTACATAATCCACCCAAACATGTATGACTCCAAATGCTATAATATATACACGAGGAAATCTATCATATAACTCATAGTATATGGTTGGGTCTGAATGAGGAGGTGGAGGATATGAGTAGGTAGGCTTGGCAGGTTGGTCCAGCTAAGAGGGTTGTATATATTGTATAGCCTACTGAAAAGGTTATACAAGATAGATAGGCTGGGAAGGCTGCATAGACTATGACTGTCTCATCAATTGTTTAGACATAGCCTGCACAATTGATTGAATTTGATCATATGTGTACTATTTCATATCATTCAACTCAGTTTTTTAAGGATTTGATTTTAGGATCTATTTATTTCTTACTTTTATAATGTAAAACTTTCTAAATACTAACACAAGCCTCATATCATCTTATACAGCTAGGGTGTTTTGGATTTCCTAAAGAAGATTCTAGGATGTTTATCCTACCCTCATGGATAAAAGTTTCATGTGAAAATTTCTCCAAAAGTTCATCCTGAAATAAAAAAAAATTAATATTAGTTTTTTTTAATTTATAAAATATAAAAAACCATTAAAAATAAAATATTTTTATTACAATTTATTCATCTACTTCCTTAGCTTTATTTTTAAGATAATTTTCATTTTTTCTTCTTATTTCCCTTTATTATTTTTCATGGCAGGAGGGGTATGGAAGAACAAACTATAACTCATCAGAACCACTAGAAGGCTGAGCTCTTAATGCTTCAAACTTCTCCTCAATCATTTTTTTCTCCAATAAATGATACCCTCTACATGATAAAGTATGAGGGTATACATTATGCAACTGGATGTCTTCATGGTTCACTCCCATGGTCATCTAAGTATAAATTTATCCTAAAGCCCATAGCCATAATAGTATCATGAGTTCACTCCTCATACCATCTTGGTAGTCATGGTTCACTCCCATGGCCATCTTAGTAGTCATGTTTCATTCCCAAGACCATCTTAGTCGATCTCATGAGATATAAATCTTTACCTAATGAATTGGAGGGTGATATAGGTCACACCCATCTCATAATTAAATAATAGATACATGTTCCACAAAATCATAAACAATCATATCATAACCCATGAAATGAAATGGGTATCATAAAAATGTAATCATATTATAATCTGTAGAAAAATATATTGGTTTTATAATAATTTAATCAAAATCATAACCAGTTTAAGGTAAATGAATTTCATAAACATATAACTCGTGAAATAGAAATTGATTTCATAAACATATAACACATTAAAGAGAAATCAATTTCATAAACATATAACCTGTAAAATAGAAACGGGTTTCATAAATACCATGACACAATCATAAACCATTCAAATAAAGAATATGAATGGAACATTTAGATCATTTCCCGTAAAGGCATGAGTAACATCAACATATGTCATCTTATATGGAAAATAATATTAAAATATCTTTCAAAAAATATTCTTGATTAAAATATCATTTCTTCTTCGAAAAATAATTTTTAATACATAATACCATTTGAAAATAATTTTCTTATAAAATAACTTGAAATCCATTAAATAATACCTGAAATCATTTTGAAAAAATTTTCCATGAAAACCTATACAAGAAGATTAAAAACATTTTGAGAACTTTTTTCCCTTGAATATTATAGAATAATATTCTAAGAATTTTAAAACCCTTTTTCTTTTAATAAAACTTTGAAAACTTATAAATATAGCTTGAAAAAAATTTAAAATCCATTTTATTGAAAATAATTAGAAAACTTATAAAGAAAACTTGAAAATTTTTTGAAACCCATTTAATTGAAAATAAAATTGAAAACATATAAATTAATCTTGAAAAAAAATTAAACCCATTTATTTGAAAATACTTTTAAAAAAATTTTAAAAATAAATCTTTAAACATTATAAAATAAATCTTCAAATAATTGAGAATAGGTAAATCCTTAAATATTGTGTGAAGTCAAAAATAACTTTTCTTTTTTATGGTAAAAAGGATGGAGAAATGACTCATTTGGGAAGCGATAAGAAGATTCCTTTGAAAACATTGGTAAAATAAAAAAGGATAAAAATGTCTTGTAAGGATCATAGGAAATTATTAGAATATTTTTGGAAACACTTTTTATAAAACATGGTTTTTAAAGGTGTCATGTTTTCGATCGAAGAGAGAGGTAAGGTCTTTTTTTTAAAAACATTTTCTTAATTATATTAAGTACCAATGAGTGTAAAAATGGTACTAATACAAGAGGAAATCAATAAAAACCTTATTAGAATAAAATTTCTGGAATTTTCTTGAAATATGTATCATAATATTTCATTAATGAAAACATGATAATAAAAAATCTCGATAAACGGTGAGACTGTTTGAATAAACTCTTACCACATGGTGAATACTCCCCATATAAGAAAATGAAATAACATGGAGCTTAGAATATCATGAAAATAATTATATTCATGATATAACATTTCAAAGTTATTTTATACACTTCATATAAAAATATAGGTGTATAACATTGCATGTGCTACAATGGAGGCAAATTGAGAAAAAACAAATTTCTGATTTGATAACTTTTGAAACATAAACCCCATAACATAAAGATAATAAAATGGATATTTAAATACCCATAAATTTATTTATAATAATAATTTAACACATATATGTGTTGTATACATAGCACAAAAAAGGAATGGGTGGTGAATAAATCATGTATCTCACGGAAATAAAAAGTGAGATGAAATCGCCTTACCATATGTCTTGACTCTCTTCGTACTCATACAAGATTCCAGTATAATAAATATAAATTTATTATAAATATTTTACAAAAACAATATTATTATATCTAATAAAATATTTTTTTGGATTTTGAACTTATATTACCTTCTTTTTAACAATCATATGTTAAGGTTTCACTTCGGGTAATATTTGTTTTATTTTTCACATGTGTCTTAATTTGTTATATCTTTGGTATTTATACTTATATAATTATTTAAAGAATTTAAACCATGATATAAATATCATTTATATTCAGTATATTTTTATTATAATAATATATATAATATATATAAGTATTAAATGGAATACATCATTTATGGAGACGGTAATACGTATGTACCCATGAACGTTGTTTCTATTTTTTATTTTCATTTTAAAAGAAATATAGAATATGAAATATGTGTATGTATATATATATATATATATATTATAATTACATTATCATTATTATTTCATATATATCATAAACTTTTACTAAATTCATCCTTAATTCATTCTATTTAGAGTGTGAATGAATCACATCCCTTTGAGCTGGTGATTGTCCACGCTTCCTCGAACAAAATTATCATATTTACACAAAGTGGAAAGTATAAAGATATTTGTTTTAAAAATATTAGAGAAGATTAAAGACATAATAAATATAATATATAACATATGTAAATATATTTTCTAACATAATTTCCACCATGAGAGAATATAAAGGGAAAATGAACAATCATCGTTTTGTGAGGCGGTAATTCGTTGTACATGTAAATAGTATGTTTGTTACCCATTAGATGGAGGTGTGTGTAATTTTAGGTAAATAAAATATCATAAAAACATCCTAGTATGTTTAATATAATGTATTTTTATACAATAATGGAATAAATAGAGTATAGGGGTGGAGAAAAGAATAAAAGAAAAGAGCTTGAGAGAAGACAATACCTCTTAATCAGGTAACTCCTTTTGGTTTGTACCAAAAGGATTCCTTGAATTGATTTCTACACAAAGGGAGGATTCAAGGATGAATTGAATTATTTTATGAAGTGATCTCGGTAGATATTTTCTAAGCCTAATTGGTTTTAGAGGTGTGAAGAAGAGTAAGAGGTGGTGGCCTTTTATAGGGAAGGGAAAGGACACACTTGGCATTTTTGGAAACAAGTTAGGTGTACTCACATTTTTAACTAAAAATGTCACAAAAAACATAAAAACTCAATAATTTAAGGTTATTTTATTAATAATGGTCATAAAATGAGTTTTTTACAAGTTTTAGGTCATTTTGGGTCTTAAATTTAAGGTTTAATACTTTATTAACCTAATTTTTCTCTTAACCATCGTAATTAATTTTAATCACTTTCACTAATATTTATGGACAAAAACAAATTTAAACTTATTATAAATTATAAATTATTATTATTAAAAATATGGAATCCATTTTTCCAAATTCTAATCACATAATTGTTAGAAATTAATTTAAAATTAATCTCGCTAATAGGACAACACTGTGGGTTTTAAAGTAAAAACTTCCAAACTTTTGCTAAGTTTTTATACCCAATTTCAAAGTTAATTTGATTATAATTACCTAAATTGGATTAATTGATAAAAATATGATATAAATAAAATTTTAAGCCTAATTAAAATAAAATTTAACTTTATAAATAAATTATACAAAAAGGAATTTTGGAATTAAAATCTTGTATTTTCCCCTATTCATGCCAAAATGAAGTTTCATAGAAAAATCCCAAAAAATTTACCTAAGATTATTTCAAAATTATAAATTCAATATTTAAGTTTATTTTATAAAATTAAATTTCTATATGTATCTAAAATTAATCTTTTTATTTTTCACAGAATGACATTAAAAGTAGTTTATTTGAGAAAATTTTATTTTTAAATATATAAGGGATTTACCAAATATTATATCTTTCATCATCAATATATTTTATTTTTTAAAAACCATTATAAATAATATTTTAAAAGTATTTTTTACTATTCATATTACTAAGTTTAACTTCTAGATTAAAATTATCTCATTTAAATAATTATAACAATAAAATGATGCATCATAGAAACTCAGAGTTGTGTGTAACATACACCAAGTCAGTGTTGTGTGTAGCACAGTACAAGTAACTTCTATGTGAAAGAAAAGTTGGAATTAGTTATTTAATATAAAAAACTATTTTTAATGTTTCATGAAATGAAAAATATCAAAATATTAAATTGATTTGAAAAAAAATTCACAAAATCTTAGGGTGTTACATTCTACCTTCGTTAAAATGAATTTCTCCATCGAAATTAATCTAGGTTATCAAAGATTTAATACTTGAAAGTTTTATTTGTATAAACCCACATCATAAAAATGAATAATGAATCTTACCTTAAAAAATATAAAGTTGTAACAATAACGGTTACCCAAAGTAACATATAACTTGGTTTCCACATAAGAGAACATAGGTTAGGGGTGAAGATTGGACTTGGATAGAAAATGTAAATATTTATAGGGAGTGATTGAGGTTATAATTTACAAACAAGTGAATAGTAAAATAAAATTTAAGGGCCTCAAAGTTAGAAAATATTTGATGATTTAAAAGTTCATCAGTTTAACAAAAATTAAAGGGATTAGGAAAAAATCATTTTTATCATTATCTTATCTTTGAGTAATTATTTTATTAACCATGAATATAAGGAAATATAATTACTTGGTATATTTCTATATAAAAATTTTAATTATTTGATTTTTATTTTACCAATTTTTAATTCATCCATTACTTCAAGAAATAGATGTCTAGAAATTAACTTTGATGCCCAAATCACTAAAATAAACTTTTAGTAAATATTAAGGCCCATAAAATAATGAAAAGTATAACAATTTGTATATAAATATTCCTAAAAATAAAAATGGTTAATATATTAATATTTAAACAAGAATTAACACAATTATTTCACCATAAATAATTATCCATTGAAAATAATTATACATTGGTCGGGACATTGCATAGGCCAGTGGTAGGTGTGAAACCCTTATCATCCTTCAGTCATGGGTTCCAGAACCATGGCCTTTCCAGACTTGATTGGTTGTCACTCAAAATACATTATGTCCTTTTTGAAAACCATTCTAATATAATTTCTAAAATATAATGGACATCCTTGAAATAAGGTTAATCACTAAATAATTTTTTAACCAAAGTTTTCAATACAATCAAAATATATAAATACTTCCTCTGAAGTTTGAATTAATATTTTCATGAATGGTTAACCTTATAACCCCTATGATATATGAAAATCCAAAACATTAGAAAGAAACTCATGAAATCAAATTAACATTGATTCCCCCATATATCACAAGTTATCTCTTGGTTTTCACATTCCATAACAACGTAATACCCTCATCATATATTCTCTTGAAACATGGAAATAAACTGAATTTCCATAAATGTGTGTTGAAAATATGCATTCTTCCTTATTAAAAGTATATTGGATTTATTCCATAAATCCCAAAATATTGTAAACATCATCAATGATAGAATAAACCACCTATCAACAAGTCCCTAATTAGTTCCCAGGTAATTAGTACCTTCCAATTACTTATTCATATCCCATATATATTTATCCAAACAAAATTATCATACCATTGGAACATATCAAGGTTTATCTTTCCATTATCATGTTTTTTATGGATATCACCTTTCCATTAAATCAATTTTATATTCCATTAGATCCATTCAATGTATTCTTGTAAATTATTAGCGAAAAAACATAAACTGGGAAATCTTTATATATTTCAACTTTCATAAAAAACATTAATTATTCCACTTCATTCTTATTCCATTAACAAGGTTTCCTTATCCAATTATATAATACCTCATTGCTTTTACATTTCATATATAGTCTCTTCATCCTCATAAATGTAACCATTAATAATACCACCTTACTGATCATATTCAAGAGATTTCCTCTTGGGACATTCAGTTGTATAATGACCATTTATTCTAGACTTAAAACACTTAACCTTTGATAGTGACATAGGGAGGCCAATATTCTCATTCATTTTATTAACCTAACTCGTCATTTTTTTCTATTACAGTCACTTTCTTTGTGTCCTTATTTTATACAGTCAAAATATCTTCTTTTTCCTCTAATTCTTTACTTAGGTAATTCTTTCCACATTCTTAACATAAAAGAAATCATATCTTCTTTACTCAATGGTCTACATTACCCAAAATCTCAGTAAAATCTTTATTTCTCTTCCTTTCTAAGTCTGGGAGTTGGTAAAGGTTCATGTTGTTAAACATGTTCCTCAAAAACTGATTAGGCATGATCACAACATATTTCACTCTATTGATCATCCCACTTGACCTCTCATCAGAAAATTATCCATCACATTCAACATTAATTCAGTTTGTTCTAGTTCCCACCATTGACTAAAACCAAAATCATACTATGATTGTTACTTATCATATCAGAAAACCATATAGTCATGAAAATAATTACTTATAGGATGTCTAAATCATAAAATCGTCTTTAATATATGACACCTTTGGTTCATTCTAGGTTATTCATTGCCAACTTATATTTAAATACATCATGATGGTATGTGAAGATGTTGTGAATACCCAAAACATATCCCTTGAGAGAGTTAAACCAGATGTACAACAAGGCTTGTGGTCATGTACCAGATTACCCTGAGTCTAGCCCAAAATATCTTGTCATAATTATTACCCCTAGGAACATTTGTAACAGAGCCACATCCACTTATAGTATTCATACAGGGATGTATTTCTAAGAAACCACTCACTCTATCCTTTACCAAAATTTCAGGGCATTTTCCTATACTTTTATTTATCCTTAGACTTAACCACAGACATTTACTTAGGGTTATCACTTGTTTTTTCTAATTGTATATTCAAAAGGATTACTAAAACATTTCTCTAATACCAACTATAGTGACCCTCATTTTTTATACATTAAAATTAAATAAATTTTGTAGAATAGATAAAACATTATGCAAATAGATGTCCAAATATTATACTAGTCTAGTCTGTTTGGAAACATTGAACCATAAACACTGATACATAAGTGAGAAACATGATCTCCCACAAGGATTTTATATATTATCACCCTTCTTAGACATATCAAAAATAATACATATCTTAATAACATGGGGAAGGAAACATAAAAAGGGGTGAGATCAAATTCTCAATAAGGGTAAACAAGGTATATATGTAAGAATAATCGTCACCATAGGGGTATAATAATATGATCATAAAACTTTATGATCATACCATACATATAAAATATCATAAACAAGAATCATGGCATAAATCTGGACAGTTCATAATACATGAATCAGAAGTAAATTAAGAACATGATCCATGAAATAACTACATAAGAATAAAAAATGTAATTATGGAAATCACATAAGCATATAATATTATTTTTATAGCAACCAAGTCATCACTTTAAAAACCATATTGTTAGTATGGGTTCACTTACCATACCATCTTGGTAGTCATGGTTCACTCCCATGTCTATCTTAGTAGAAAGAGTTCACTCTCCATACCATCTTGGTAGTCATGGTTCACTCCCATGGCCATATTAGTAGTCAAGGTTCATTCCAAAGACCATCTTAGTCTATCTAATGGGATATAAATCATTACCTAAGGAATTGGAAGGACATATAGGTCTCACCCATCTCATAATGAAATCATACATACATGTTCCACAGAATTATAAATAATCGTATAATAACCTATGTAATTAAATGGTTATCATAAATATGTAATCATATCATAACTTGTAGAAAAAGATATAGGTTTTGTAATCATTTTATCAAAATTGTAACTTGTGGAAGAGCACATATTTCATAAACATATAACATATGGAAGAGAAACTAATTTCATAAACATATAACCCATGAAAGAGAAAAGTATTTCATAAACATAAATCCTATAAAAGAGAAACTGGTTTCATAAAGAGCATGAAATCAGAAATAACCCATTAATAGAAAGAATATTAATGGAAAATATAGATAAATTTCTAAAAAGTAATGAGAAACATCAATGGATTTCATCTTATATGGAAAATAATTTTTAAATATAATTAATTTTATTTTCTTATGTAAAATATACTTTATTCTTTGACAATTAATTTTTTATACATAAAACCATTTGAAAATAATTTTCTTATAAAATACCTTGAAATTTTATAATGAAGACTTTAAATCATTTTGAAAATATTTTTCCTTGAAAACTTATAAAATACTCTTGAAAACATTTTGAGAACATTTTTCCCTTGAAAACTTATAAAATAATCTTTAAATAATTTTAAAAAAAAATTTCTTTGAAAATATTTTAAACCTTATAAAAAATCATGTAAATGTTTTGAAAACCATTTCATTGAAAATATTTTGAAAACATATAAATAAAACATGAAAATGTTTTGAAAACCATTTATTTGAAAATATTTTTAAAAAATATTTTTAAAAATTTAACCTTTAGACATAAAAAAGCTTCAAATAATTGAAAGTGGGAAAATATGTAGATGTTGTACAAAGTCAAAGAAACATTCCTTTTTCATGGTAAAAAGGTTAGAGAAATTCCACGTTTGAAAAGCGACAAGAATATTCCTTTGAAAACATTTGTGAGAGAAAAAAAAGGGTTAAAATTACTTTTAATTATCATAAGAGATTAGTATAATATTCTTGGAAACCCTTTTTAGAAAACATGGTTTTGAAAAAACACATATTTTTACGATTGAAGAGAATTATAAGGTCATATTTTCTAAAAAACATTTTCTTAATTATCTTCTATACCAAAGAGTTGAAAAATGGAATTAATACAATAATATATCAAGAATAACTATAGGAGAAGAAAAAATCATGATTTTAATAAAAATATAGATCATAATAGTTCATTAATGAAAACATGATTATAAACAATCTCGATAAACTATGAGATTGTTTCAATAAACACTTACCACATGGTAACTTTGAATCATACTCTCCATGTAGGAAAATGAAATTACATGTAGATTAAAATTTCATGAAAATAATGATATTCATTATATAATATTTCAAACTTATTTTCAAAACCACATATAAAAATATAGGTGCATAACAAATTATGTGTCTCAAAGGAGGAAAATTAAGACAAAATTAATTTTCTGATTTTGTAGGTTTTGAAACATAAACCCCATGATATAAATATCATAAAATGGATATATAAATACCCATTAATTTAATTATAATAATAATTTAATACAACCATGAGAATTATACACACAACACAAAAGGAATGGGTGGTGAATAAATCATGCATCTCACAGAAATAAAATATAAGATGAAATCCATTTACCTTGTGTCTTGACTCTCTTCATACTCATACAAGATTACTATATAATAAATATAAATTTGTTATAAATAATTTACAAAAATATATTCTTATATCTAATACCATTTATGGTTTGATTTTTACCTTATATTTCCTTCTTGTTAATAATATTATGTTAAGGTTTCACTTAGGGTAATATTCACTTTATTCTTCGCATGTGTCTTAGTTTGTTATATATTTGGTCCTCATAATTAAATAATGATTTATATAATGTATACCATGATACAAATATAATTTATATTATGTATATTTTTATTATAATAATCTATATAATGTAGAAGTAAGAAATGGAATACACCGTTCATGGATAAGGTAAGTTGTATGTATGCATGAACACAATTTCTATTTTTATTATCATATTAAATGAAATAAATAAAATGAATTATATGAATATATAAATATATTATAAATATATTATAATTATTATTTCATATAAATAATATAACTTTTCTAAATAAATCCTTAATATATTCTATGTAGTGTGTAAATGAATCGCATCGCTTTTAGGGGGCAGTAGTCCACACTTCCTCAAATGAAATTATCATACTTACACCAAGAGGAAAGTATACAGATATTTGTTTTAAAAGGATTAAATAAGATTAAATACATAATAAATATAATATATAACATATATACATATTTTACATCATAATCTCCACCATGATATGTAGTAAAAGAATAATGAACAATCATCGTTTCTTGAGGCAGTAGTTCATTGTACACGTAAACAGTATGTTTGTTATCCATTAGATGGAGGTGTGTGTAAGTGTAGGTAAAAAACATAAAATAAAAAATTCCTAGTATATTTAAGATACCTTAGTTTTTATAAAATCATTAAATAAATAGAGTGGATGGGTGGAGAAAGAAAATAAAGGAAAGGAGCTTGAGAAAAGATGTTACCTCTTAATCAGGTAACTCCTTTTGGTTTGTGCCAAAAGGCTCACTTGGATTAATTTATTCTCAAAGGGAGGATTAAAGAATGAAGGTATGTAGTTTTGGAAGTTTATTGGATAGATATTTTCCGAACCTATGTAGTTTGAGAGGTGTGAAGAAGAGGAAGATGTGGTAGCCTTTTATTGGGAAGGGAACAAACACAGTTGGCATTTTTGGAAACAAGTTAGGTGTACCCACAATTTTAACTAAAAATGTCATGAAAAACCAAAAAAATCAATAATTTAAGGTTAATTTTTAAATAAATGTAATAAAATGGGTTTTTGAAACGTTTATATGTATTTCTGGGTCTTAAATTTAAGGTTTAGTACTTTATTAACCGAATTTTTCACTTAACCATTGTAATAAATTATAATCACTTTCACAAATATTTTAGGAAAAAATAAAATTTGACCTTATTATACATTAAAAATTATGATGATTAAAAATATTGAATCTATTTTCCCAATTATAATCAAATAATAATCATAAATTAATTTAAAATCAATCACGCTAATGGGACAACACTACGAGTTTTTAAAGTAAAAACAGCCAAAGTTTTGTTGAGTTTTGTATACCCAATTTCAAAGTGAAATTGATTTTAATGAAATAAATTGGATAAATTAATAAAAATATTATCTAATTAAACTTTAAAACCATATTAAAATATAATGTAACCTCATAAATAAATTATAAGAAAAGGAAATTTTGAATTAAAATCTGGTATTTTCACTATTCATCCAAAAATGAAGTTTCTAAGAAAAACCCAAATATTTGGCCCTAATATTATTTTGAAATTATATATTAAAAAATTAATTTTATTTTATCTAATTAAATTTCTAAATGTATCTAAAATTAATTTTATTATATTTCATAGAATGGCGTTAAATGTAATTTATTTAAGAAAATAATATTTTTAAACATATAAAGACTTTACCAAAAATTATATATTTCATCATAAATATGTTTTATTTGTATAAAACCATTATAAAAGATATTTTAAAATTATTTATTACTATTCATATTACTAATTTTAATGGCTATGTTACAATTATTTCATTTAAATTATTATAACAATAAAATGATGTTTCGTAGAAACTCAGTGTTGCATGTAATGTATGCCAAGTTGGTCTTACGTGTAGTGCAAGACAATTCACTTCCATGTGAAAGGTATTTTTAACTTAGTTATTTAATATAAAATAACTATTTTTAGGGTTTTTTGAAATTCAAAATATCAAAATATTAAATTAATTCAAAAAATATATTCAAAAAATCTCAAGGTGTTATAGTCATATTCTATTACCATTTGATATGAACTTTAATTAAATGGGATCCCATTAAAATGATTCCCTCCTTTTAAATTCATCATATCCATTAATGGGCCAAGATTCATATTTTATCATGAATTACAATAGTCTATCCCTATTTTATCATGTCTTACACCTTTTTCATATTATACATTATATATAATATTAGTAAATATCACATACTGTACATTATTAGAATTTTGCTTATATAAATAATAAAAAACCCATTTATGAATTATAAACAATATCTCTAATAAGTCCGTTAATTTTAACACTTTAGTTAACATGACCATATGATAATTTTAAAATATAAACATTTTATTATTTTGGCCTTATTTTGTAATTTATAAACCCTTTATAGATTAACCCTTATGATTTTTAAATAATTTTTTTAAAATGTAAAAAATAAATTCAACATATTATCCAAAAAGGTATTAAATGTCATCTACTAATAATAAAAAATATTTCTTTATAAATATTTAAAAAACATTAAATTAATTAATTATGAACACTTTTATAATCAATTAATTTATAAACCTTTTATAATTAATAAACTCACAAAATAACTTTTAATTATAATTTATAAACAATAATTTATCATTTTATAACAATTCATATATTATAATAAAAATAACTAAATTATGTAATTTTAATTAATTTTGTTTTTGATTAGATACTTGAGAATATGTCAACCATTAATGTATTTTCAAGATCAAACCCCATGTTATTTTGTATCACAATGTAGTGTGAATAAGTGTCACGACCCATCCAAGTGGGGGCCATTACATGACTCCCCAATACTATTTTCAGTAGGTCAGAGGTTGGTAACTAGCACCGAGTAGTCATATCACTAACATGGAAGGCATTGCCTTTGTACCTATGACAACTGGGTCCCAGTGACAGCACAGACACCCCACCTTTACATTGTAACGCCCCGACCCTAGTTACCTAGATTCAGTGCATTATTACATAACATTGGCATGATCACGAGAAAGATCAAGTCTCAAAAGACCGATTAGTTTATTATCCTTGGAATAACTAGATACATCCATAAATTTTTACATTACATCATAAAAAACATCTTGTCTTCATATCCCCTCATACTATCCCTGCAGGTCATTCATAAATTACTTCTTCATAATCCTGGGAAAAATAAAACATTGAAAGGGGTGAGCTCAGATGCTCAGTAAGGATAACATTATAGCAGAAGCTTTCATAGATAAGCATAAACACTTAAGGCAGTTTATAACTAAAACAAAAGCCTTTTAAACATGAACTTCAGCATAAAATGGAAAAGATAAAATAAAATAATGCCATTTACTTACTCACATGGATATTCTACTAGTCTAACAATCCCATGCATTATCAATAACCACTTTCATAATGATGGAATGCATAATGCCAGACTATCATAACCACATAGCCAAGGCCTCGTGCTAAGACTACAAATAAGATTTTGCCAAGGCCTTATGCCAAGACACTAGTTCGTCTCATGAGACCTACCGATGCATCGAGGAGCTATAGCGGGCTCCACCGGTCACTTATTAAGTCCAATGCATTCCTCATATGAACAGGTTTAAACATAACATAAACATTCGTATTAAAACTAGAATACAAAATGTCAATACTTTAGCCACAAACCATGAATGTTATAAAAATAGCACATCCACAGTCAAACATAACTCATTCGATACAATATAGAAGATTGTATTGTATCATATTAACCTCAATCAAGAATAATGAAGGATGTTGACATAGATGAAAATAATCATCAAAACTATTTGAGAGAAATATCTCCCTTTTTCTTGAAATCATTTAAAAGTCACACTATTTGTCCATAAGCCATTTAAAAATAGATTTTTGAATCAAAGTGTCCCATACCACTTTGAAAATTTTTAAAGGAGTTTTAATTTTAAAACTTTAATTTCCATATAAATAAATCCTTAAAACCATTTTTTAAAACATGGACATTAATGAGAAGAATAAGTCTTTAAAATATTTAAAAATGGTATTTTAGTTAGAGATTCTAACCAAAAGAGCGACACTTGAATACAAATAATTAAGGTAATAAAAACTTTGTAATATCATGAGAATAAAGGGATTCATGATATACTATGTCAAAGTACATTATATACACCACATAAAAGTGATTTGGTGTATAACAACAAAGAAGTATCAATGGAATTTAAATTGAGATGAAATCTCTCATAAAGGCCGTATCCTTAGGTTAAGGATAAATCAACGACATAATTATGTGTGAAAAATATAAATACACCAAATATTATTGGATATTCAGTGTAAAACAATCATAGGACATTCACACATATTCTTGTAAAATCAACACTAACGAATTGGATGTTTAACTCAACAAATGGAGAATGAGTTAAAATTACTCTTATCAAATTCACATCAATGACTTGAGAATTATCAATGGAGTGATTATGTGTATCAAAATTATATCCATAGGAAGGGGAGTGGAAATTATTACATAATCAAATGAATAGTGATTCCACACATAATCTTGGGGTAATATAATCAATGAAATATGCGTAAAGCCAAATGAGTGGAAATTGAAATCTCAAATTCCCTTATCGATTAGGTAACTTACAAAACATACACCAATGAAATAAGTATCATACCATGATGATGTAAATACCAATAAATTAAAGTATATTACACAATTAATACGATCATGGGCAGTACACATACACCATATGCAATAATTAAGTGGTGATCAATGGAATTCTCACGGAATTAAAAGTGAGATAAGAAACCCCTTACTTTGTACTTTTTCCTTGGACAACGGTAGGATTACCTCCTGTATAATGGTGAAATAATTTTTATTGAATTATACAAGAATCATTTACTTTAATATGATATCATATATGATCTTTTAACATTGATTTGTTAATAATATCTTAGAATTATCGTCATTTCGGGTGTTAACGGGTTCATTTTACTTTATATTCTTTGTTATGTGAGCCATATTCGTTATTAATGGGATGTATATTATTCATATCCAGAATGATATCAAGTCCTTATATACTATTTTTAAATCATAAAATTATAATTATACTTTAATGGATATGATGGAGAATAAATCTCATCGCGTTCGTGGAGACGGTAGTCCGTACATACACACGAGCGACAATATCATTCTTTTGATATTAAAATAATATATAATTGGATGTTATATAATATATACAGAATCATTATCATGTTATATTTATTATTTACATGAGTTACACATCATTATTATACCCATCCAAATAATAATATATTGAATAACAATTACACCACGACGTGGAGACGGTAAGCCGTACGTACGAACGTATGGTGACATGTTATTAAAAGGATGGATAGAATACTAAATATGGTTGTACCATATTTATAATAACATCATAGTATATATATGATACTAGAGATATTATTTTATAGTGGTAATAACAAAGAAAGAGGAAGTGGAAGAAGAAAGGAACTTGAAAAGGGGTGGTGAAAACATTACCTCTTCTTCGGGTTCTTCCTTTTGATTTGATCAAAAGGTATCAATAGGTTGGCTTTCTGATCAAACTAAGGCCTCTAGGTTGTAGTGAGGGAAGTTGAGATATTATTTGGGCAGGGTTTGGCCGAACCAAAGGGCTTTGAAGATGTGAAGAAATGAGAAGGAGGAGTGTCCTTTTATAAGAGGGGTGAGGGGCACCTTTGGAAAAGCTAGAAATATTATTTTATAATAAATTCATATTCGGATTATAATGGATCCAAAGTTTATTATTTAAATTTTAAGGTGGGTATGGGTAGAAAAAAACTCAACCAATATAATTTAGACAGGTTTGGGTCATTATATTAACCTTATCTTTAAGTATTAACTCTTATTTAATTAGTTTCATTTTTACAATGTCTCTTTGTATTTTTATATTATATGGTTAATAAACTTACTATATACATCCAAGCGACCCCCAAGTGGTCCATTAATGATGAAAATATCATGATATAAGTATCTTGGCCGAACCTTATATTTTTAGGAATTTAATATCAATTAATAATATAATATTTGTTTTAAGAACTCTTTTATGTCAATTTTGGAACTATTCAATAGTTGATTTTTTTGAAACTCATAACAGATTGATTACTTAGAAAAAAGTCAATTAAATCAATACTAATATATCATATTATCCTAGAAAATTATTTTAATTCATTAAAAGTTTCATATTATATTTATTTGGGTATTTATAATATCAATTATTTCAATTTTTCACTATTAAAGTAATTAACTCATCATCATTGTGTCATAAATAAATTAAATTATTTAATGCATAAAAATTATAAATAAAATAGCATTATGTAGGAAATCATTTTATATTTCTAATGAATATTTATAATCTAAAATCCAACATATATAACCATATGTAACAATTGTTTTGTTAAAATATATATGCTTGTGTCATTTTTGTATTTATTTTAACTTAATTAAAATAAAGTGTCATTATCACTTACAAGTGGATCCATGGGGTCTCAAAATCGACCCAAAGATTCCCATGGTCGACCATGTATCAACCAATAGGGTTAAGACACGTTTTAGGGTAATTTATTATTATTATAATATTATTTTTTAACCCTTGTTTACCGGATTTACCCTTTAACCATGGTAAATAAAATATTTACCGAAGTAATTATCCAAAATGTTTAAAAATAAAAGTTACATATTTACAAAATTTGAACATCCTGATTACTAATATGGAATCCATTTTTTCAAATTCAAAACACAGAAGTGGCAGAAATTAATTTAAAATTAATTCCCGTTGTTAAAACAAAAAGCGTGTTTTTTTGAGATAATAATTATCAAAAGATTGTCACTTGTTTATGTCTAGTTTAAATGTGAAATTATGTTCAATGACCCACATTGTATTACATGGTAAATATATATTCTAAATATACTTTAAAACCACTCAAATTCATAATTTATCACTATTAATTATTTTGATTAAAAAAAGTTGTTTTTAATTAAAATTTAGAAATTTTCACTATTCATCAAAATATGAAAGTTATCTGAAAAGTACCAAAATTTCACCCTAGGCTAATTTCGATATTCCGAATCCAAAAATGAAGTCCATTTTGAGATATAGAATTTATAAAATTTTAAAAATTAGGTATTACTATTCATAACGGCTAGTTTGATTGGTTATGGTGTGTTAAAATCTCGAAGTTGCGTACAATGTACGTCATTGCATTATTCGAAAGGAAACATACTGAGGAAGCTTGGGGTGTTGAATTATTCCCTCCTTAAATAAATTGCGTCCTCGCAATTTTTAAAATTGTGCTTGGGAATATAATGGAAAGTCCCACATCAGAAAAATAGTCAATAAAATTATCACTTTAAAAGAAAGAAAGAGAGGTTTAGGGGTCATCCAAGATAACCCATACTCGGATTCCATGTAGGAAAACATGGATATGGATGATAAACTAAGTTTCAAGTTCTGATGGAGAGGGATAGAAATCATGATCAGGAGAAAGTTAACAATAAGAAAACCACAAACTTGTGTTGGGACAAACGACCATTAGTCTCCTGGTAGGAAAGTAAACGGACAACATTTTTTTTGTTTTAAGTTACATTACATAAGGACGAGGAATTCATTTATGATATTGACTAAGAACATTAAGAGATATACTTACTTTTTAAGTAGAGTTTCATTCTTTAATAAATTTCCACCACTAACTCAATTTTTTTTTAAACGTTGAGTATTCAAGAAGACTTGGTCACACTGGAAGAGCTAGAATAAACTTCTATAGAATCACATGATCCATGAAGGATAAACTATATATTTACATTTTCTTTGAAGATTAATAAAAACTAAAAAGGTTAGTGAATGATCTAATGATCCCCCAAAAGGATATTCCTTGAGATAAATATGCACTAATCTTAATTTCTAAAATTAAACCAACAATACCCTAAAGTTAAATAAATACCATTCAATAATCAATTGTCCTTAAAATCCTTCAATATAATCCAAACTAATATTGAAACCCAAAACATAGAAGAATTTGATTATGTAGTCTCCCATGTTAAATTGTATCTCCAAATGACATCAAATACTCTTAAAGTAACATACTTAAAATTAATTAACATCATCACATATTCTCTGTTATAGGTTAATCATTTCCATAAACAACCCAAATCACTATAAATCTACAATAAAAACGTAGATAAAAATCTACCATTACTCTACAAATGAAACCCCATTGTATTCTATTTTCCTTGGGCATATATTGTTCCCAACAAAGCGAACATCTTCCAAAATAACATTTATCACTTAATCGCCAAAACATTTTCCTATACCAAGGGTATTCATTTGATAAGACATAAGAACGCAAATCAACTTATTATTGATCAATAAAATCATTTAACTAAAAAAAATAGTCACACTAACCAGGGACTTCACGTAGTCCAGTGGTAGGCGATAAATCCCAATCGCACTTTGGTTATGGGTTCGATTCCCACAGCTTTGTCCGACGCAACGGGTTGTCACACGGTCTACGTGTTTTCCTTTTTCAAAAACTATATTTTATAATATTACCAAAATGAGATAAATTCCTCAAAATAACATAATTTAACCACAAATGTTATATCATACCTTGCATTTTCATCCCAAATTATAATAACTTATAATTTTCTCAAACCCCAATGATCATATAAAACCAAATGGTTATTTATACCTATATCCACAAGAGAATAGACAATTCTTCCCCAAATATCATTCTCACATGGAAAACTGCTGGGTTACAAATACAAGAGAAAATTATTCCAAATTAAACCCATCAACAAGGAGTGCTAATACTTTTTAAATTTTTATCCAACCATTTATTTCCACATAGCTTCTTCTTTGAACAAGAAAATATCCTATAGAATAGGACATTCACTCGAGTAATGGCCAGGTCCCCTTCATTTACGGCAAATGACTGTAAATGGACTCTTGGGACCATTTTTATCTTCTTCCATAGTACTCTTAATTTTTCTTCGGCAATTCTTCACTTTATGTCCTTCCTTCCCGCACGTAAAACATTTCGTTGTCCCATTGAGACACTTTCTTGGGTGTCTCTTTCCACATTTCCTGCATGATGAAAATTGAGGGTTCTTTTCTCCATGGTCTCCATTGCTGGAGCTCTTATCATTTATCACCTTTCTCTTCCTTGTTGAGTCTGGGAGTTGGTTAATATATATGTTGTTGATCATATTTTTGGAAAACAGAATTGACATAAATACGATATCTTTTACGCCTATCAACATTCCATTTTGTTGCTCATTGCCACCACCATTCCCACCTTGTACATCATTCTCAAATTCACTATGACTTCCTTGGAATCCAGCCATTGACTAAAACCAGAAAGCATTGTGTGAGTAACAGTAGTCGTAAAATCATTTAGAGATTAAAATGTCACCATATTCTCAATTTGAAACATATTAGGATTAACCAAGGTCATTTACTCTCATCTTATATATATATTACTTAAATCGGTTTGTAAAGAAAATGTAAATTATCCTAAGCATATCCCCCGGGAGTGTCGTAACCAAGAGTGCAGCAAGCCCCGTTGTCGTGCACCAGTTCCCGTTCGAGTCTAGCTCAAAGCGGTGTTTTCGGGTTTTACCCCTAGGTACATCTGTGCCAGAGCCGCCTCTACCTACTCGTATCCATACAAGGATGTATTGCTCGGAAAACTCACAAAATCTCTACAATACCAAAATTCTAGGAAGTTCTTTTATACTAATCCTCAAAGTTCATCTTAGGTCTACGTGCTCTAATCAGATTTTATCTAAATCTAGATTCCAAGGTTTTTACTAAACTTCCTCTAATACCAACTGTAACGCCCCGACCCTAGTTACCTAGATTCGGTTCATTATTACATAACATTGGAATGATCGCGAGAAAGATCAAGTATCGAAAGACCGATTAGTTTAGTAGCCTTGGAATAACTAGATACATCCATAAATTTTTACATTACATCATAAAAAAAACATCTTGTCTTCATATCCCCTCATACTATCCCTGCAGGTCATTCATAAATTACTTCTTCATAATCCTGGGAAAAATAAAACATTGAAAGGGGTGAGCTCAGATGCTCAGTAAGGATAACATTATAGCAGAAGCTTTCATAGATAAGCATAAACACTTAAGGCAGTTTATAACTAAAACAAAATCCTTTTAAACTTGAACTTCAGCATAAAATGGCAAAGATAAAATAAAATAATTCCATTTACTTACTCACATGGATATTCTACTAGTTGAACAATCCCATGCATTATCAATAACGACTTTCATAATGATGGAATGCATAATTCCAGACTATCATAACCACATAGCCAAGGCCTCATTCCAAGACTACAAATAAGATTTTGCTAAGGCCTTGTGCCAAGACACTAGTTTGTCTCATAAGACCTACTGATGCATCGAGGAGCTATAGCGGGCTCCACCCCTCACTTATTAAGTCCAATGCATTCCTCATATGAACAGGTTTAAACATAACATAAACATTCGTATTAAAACTAGAATAAAAAATTTCAATACTTTAGCCACAAACCATGAATGGTATAAAAATAGCACATCCACAGTCAAACATAACTCATTAGATACAATATATAAGATTGTATTGTATCACATTAACCTCAATCAAGAATAATGAAGGATGTTGACATAGATGAAAATAATCATCAAAACTATTTGAGAGAAATATCTCCCTTTTTCTTGAAATCATTTAAAAGTCACACTATTTGTCCAAAAGCCATTTAAAAATAGATTTTTGAATCAAAGTTTCCTATACCACTTTGAAAATTTTAAAAGGAGTTTTAATTTTAAAACATTAATGTCCATATAAATAAATCCTCAAAACCATTTTTTAAAACATGGACATTCATGAGAAGAATAGGTCTTTAAAATATTTAAAAATGGTATTTTAGTTAGAGATTCTAACCAAAAGAGTGACACTTGAATACAAATAATTGAGGTAATCAAAACATTGTAATATCATGAGAATAAAGGGATTCATGATATACTATGTCAAAGTACATTATATACACCACATAAAAGTGATTTGGTGTATAACAACAAAGAAGTATCAATGGAATTTAAATTGAGATGAAATCTCTCATAAAGGCCGCATCCTTAGGTTAAGGATAAATCAACGAACTAATTATGTGTGACAAATATAAATACACCAAATATGATTGGATATTCAGTGTAAAACAATCAAAGGACATTCACACATATTCTTGTAAAATCAACACCAACGAATTGGATGTTTAACTCAACAAATGGAGAATGAGTTAAAATTACTCTTATCAAATTCACATCAATGACTTGAGAATTATCAATGGAGTGATTATGTGTATCAAAATTATATCCATAGGAAGGGGAGTGGAAATTATGACATAATCAAATGAATAGTGATTCCACACATAATCTTGGGGTAATATAATCAATGAAATATGCGTAAAGCCAAATGAGTGGAAATTGAAATCTCAAATTCCCTTATCAATTAGGTAACTTACGAAACATACACCAATGAAAGAAGAATCATACCATGATGATGTAAATACCAATAAATTAAAGTATATTACACAATTAATACGATCATGGGCAGTACACATACACCATATGCAATAATTAAGTGGTGATCAATGGAATTCTCACGGAATTAAAAGTGAGATAAGAAACCCCTTACTTTGTACTTTTTCCTTGGACGACGGTAGGTTTACCTCCTGTATAATGGTGAAAAAATTATTATTGAATTATAAAAGAATCATTTACTTTAATATGATATCATATATGATCTTTTAACATTGATTTGTTAATAATATCTTAGAATTATCGTCATTTCGGGTGTTAACGGGTTCATTTTACTTTATATTCTTTGTTATGTGAGCCATATTCGTTATTAATGGGATGTATATTATTCATATACAGAATGATATCAAGTCCTTAGATACTATTTTTAAATCATCAAATTATAATTATACTTGAATGGATATGATGGAGAATGAATCTCATCGCGTTCGTGGAGACGGTTGTCCGTACATACGCACGAGCGACAATATCATTATTTTGATATTAAAATAATATATAATTGGATGTTATATCATATATACAGAATAATTATCATGTTATATTTATTATTTACATGAGTTACACATCATTATTATACCCATCCAAATAATAATATATTTAATAACAATTACACCACGACGTGGAGACGGTAAGCCGTACGTACGCACGTATGGTGACATGTTATTCAAAGGATGGATAGAATACTGAATATGGTTGTACCATATTTATAATAACATCATTGTATATATATGATACTGGAGTTATTATTTTATAATGGTAATAACAAATAAAGAGTAAGTGGAAGAAGAAAGGAACTTGAAAAGGGGTGGTGAAAATATTACCTCTTCTTCGGGTTCTTCCTTTTGATTTGATCAAAAGGGCTCCTTAGGTTAGCTTTCTGATCAAACTAAGGACTCTAGGTTCTAGTTAGGGAAGTTGAGATAGTATTTGGGAAGGGGTTGGACGAACGAAAGGGCTTTTAAGGTGTGAAGAAATGAGAAGGATTGTCCTTTTATAAGAGGGGTGAGGGGCACCTTTGGAAAAGCTAGAAATATTATTTTATAATAAATTCATATTCGGTTTATAATGGATCCAAAGTTTATTATTTAAATTTTATGGTGGTTATGGGTAGAAAATAACTCAACCAATATAATTTATACAGGTTTGGGTCATTATATTAACCTTATCTTTAAGTATTAACTCTTAGTTAATTAGTTTCATTTTTACAATGTCTCTTGGTATTTTTATATTATATGGTTAATAAACTTACTATATACATCCAAGAAACCCCCAAGTGGTCCATTAATGATGAAAATATCATTATATAAGTATCTTGGCTGAACCTTAGATTTTTAGGAATTTAATATCAATTAATAATATAATATTTGTTTTAAGAACTCTTTTATGTCAATTTTGACACTATTCAATAGTTGATTTTTGTGAAACTCATAACATATTGATTACTTCGAACAAAGTCAATTAAATCAATACTAATATATCATATTATCCTAGAAAATTATTTTAATTCATTAAAAGTTTCATATTATATTTATTTGGGTATTTATAATATCAATTATTTTAATTTTTCACTATTAAAGTAATTAATTCATCATCATTGTGTCATAAATAAATTAAATTATTTAATGTATAAAAATTATAAATAAACTATCATTATGTAGGAAATCCATTTATCTTTATAATTAATGTTTATAATCTAAAATCCAACATATATAACCCTATGTAACAATTGTTTTGTTAAAAGATATATGCTTGTGTCATTTTTGTATTTATTTTAACTTAATTAAAATAAAGTGTCATTATCACTTACAAGTGGATCCATGGGGTCCCAAAATCGACCCAAAGATGACCATGGTCGACCATGTATCAACCAATAGGGTTAAGACACGTTTTAGGGTAATTTAGTATTATTATAATATTATTTTTTAACCCTTGTTTACCAGATTTACCCTTTAACCATGGTAATAAAATATTTACCGAAATAATTATCCAAAATGTTTAAAAATAAAAGTTACCTATTTACACAATTTGAAAATCCTGATTCCAAATATGGAATCCATTTTTCCAAATTCAAAACACAGAAGTGGCAGAAATTAATTTAAAATTAATTCCCGTTGTTAAAACAAAAAGAGTATTTTTTAGAGATAATAACTATCATGAGATTGTCACTTGTTTATGTCTAGTTTAAATGTGAAATTATGTTCAATGACCCACATTGTATTACATGGTAAAAATATATTCTAAATATTCTTTAAAACCACTCAAATTCATAATTTATCACTATTAATTATTTTTATTAAAAAAAGTTGTTTTTAATTAAAATTTAGTAATTTTCACTATTCATCAAAATATGAAAGTTATCTGAAAAGTACCAAAATTTCACCCTAGGCTAATTTCGATATTCCGAATCCAAAAATGAAGTCCATTTTGAGAGATAGAAATTATAAAATTTCAAAAATTAGGTATTAATATTCATAATGGCTAGTTTGATTGGTTATGGTGTGTTAAAATCTCGAAGTTGCGTACAATGCACGCCATTGCATTATTCGAAAGGAAACATATTGAGGAAGCTTGGGGTGTTAAATACATGGATGTCAGGTCCTGACCTACCAGGTACCACCAGTTGCCCCGCAAACACGTTGTCCCCACCCTGGGGCCCACCCACATGCCTAAACAGGTCATCTGACTATTAATAGACCCCACAAGCCAACACATGCCCTTTCCAGTGGGCTTTGTCCTCACTCACACACACCTTGTGAAACTTTCCAGAAGGTCTCCCATCCTGATCCCTACTCCAAGCCAAGTACACTTAACTATGGAATTCTAATTAGGTAGGCTCTTGAAAAGGAAGGTGCACCTTATTGACATGAGTCATATCATTTAGTCATTTTACCCTTTATCATTTTGGGGTGTTACAGTCACCCCCCCCCCCCCTTAGAGCACAATGTCCACGTTGTGGGCCCTACATCTCAACCCAGGTAGTGCACCGCACTTAAGGATGTGTTCCTCCTCTGATACCAAATGTGACACCTGGGTCCCAGTAACACCAAGTTGGCATATCACTAACATGGGAGGCATTTCCTATGTACATGTGATAATTGGGTCCCAATGACAGCACAAACACCCCACCTTTACATGGTTGTCGGGTCTTGACATGCCGAGTACCACCAGTTGCCCCACAGACACGTGGTCCCCACCCTAGGGCCCACCCACCTTCCTGAACAGGTCATCTGACTATTGATAGTCCCCAAAGGCCAATACATGTCCTTTCCAGTGGTCTTTTTCCTCACTCACACACACCCTGGGAAACTTCCCAAAAGTTCACCCATCCTGATCCCTAGTTCAGGCCAAGGACACTTAACTATGGAGTTCTAATAAGGTAGGCTCCCGAAAATGGTGGTGCACCCTGTTGACATGAGTCATATCATTTAGTCATTTAACCCTTTATCATTTTGGGGCGTTACAGTCACCCCCCCCCCCCTTAGAGAACAACATCCTCATTGTAGGCCCTACATCTAAACCAGGTAAGTGCATCACACTTAAGCCTGGGTTCCTCCTCTCATACCAAATGTGACAATTGGGTCCCAGTGACAGCACAATCACCCCACCTTTACATGGTCGTTGGGTTCTGACCCTCCAGGTACCACCATTTTCCCCACAGACACATGGACCCCACCTTGGGGCCCACCCACATGCTTGAATGGGTAATCTGACTATTGATAGTCCCCATAGGCCAACACATGTCATTTCCAATGTTCTTTTTCTTCACTCACACACACCCTAGGAAACTTCCCAGAAGTTCACCAATCATGATCCCTACTCCAGGGAAAACACGCTTAACTGTGGAGTTCTAATTAGGTAGGCTCCAAAAAAGGAAGTTGCACCTTGTTGACATGAGTCATATCATTTAGTCATTTAAACCCTTATCATTATGGTGTGTTATAGTACCTATATGCACAGACCCATCTCCAAGCCCATAAAATGTAGAAATGTAAAAACCACTAAGTAAAAAATGCATGCATACCATTATATCCCAACCAATAGAGAATAACCGGAAAGTAAAGTAAAATGAAGATGTGCCAAATAAAATCCCACCAAAACAAGTCTATAAACCCCAAGTCCAACATGTAAATAAAATGTACTGGGGATCATGTATTTAGCCACAGGAACACACCTCAGTCTGCCTAATCTCACAAGGCACCATCTAGTCCTGGTATGCCTAAGACTCTATCAAAAGGCCGCTTGTATGCATAGGACACGACACATGTGGGAAAATACCATGAAGGGGTGAGTATAACAATACTCAGTAGGACACCCTGAAACAAAAAATCAATATAACAAAGGAAAGTATAGTCGTCTCTATATAAGTATATGTCTACACCATATATAAGAATATCTAGATATACTCAATCCAAGACACATAGTCTAGAGGTAAGTCACGACTACCACATACCAACACAAGGGATTCAGCTAAAAGATTCCAAGAATCACTCATCTGTGATAACACACTTCTGATTCTGATATCACTCATGACGTCCATCTGAGAAGTAATATTTTTTAGGAACCTTCTTGAGAGAGATACGCTGACAGATCTGAAGAGAGACACATACACTAATGAGGTTCATAGCTAAGGTCATGTTGTGATCCCAACAACTCAATCCAGATTAACACACTAACTACATTATAGATTCCCTATAAATTTGGTCATGTCAATACTGAAGACTCTACTAGGGATCGAATAATGAATAGATGATCTCGCTCTAAGCCTCTTAGGGGATTCCACAACTCTATCTAGAAAGTCCTATTGAAGAGATCATTGTCCTATGAGTAAAAAATTATTCATACATACCTTTAGGTAAAATGATAAAAGGATTGAACCCTAAATAAACTTGTCCAAGATATAGAGGACAAGAGAATCAATCCATGTACAAAGTGGCACACTGTGTGTAGTTGTGTCACACGCCATGTCCCTTGACCTCGGGTACTCCTTGTGTACAACAGCCCGTTTATTTATAAACTTTCATGTAGAATATGGGTATATAGCATGTAGAAGGAGTCACATGGCATGTCCTTCCATCCGGGTTCTACCTGTGTGCTCTTTTCGTGGGCTAGTACATGGTGTCAATATATGTAAATTGGTTCGTGCACCAGTACACTAGGTAACCTGTGTATTTGGTTCAGGACATTCTATGTGGTGGAGTACACACCTTTTTGGAAACCCATTTACTCCACCCTCTACCTGTGTACCTCCCGAGTTGCACACCAAGTGGTCTAATGATGAACACACATCATGTAGCTGGGACTACATGCGGTTTGTTCTGGATTTTCCAGAAACTCATCTTTCTCCTCCTGCTCACCTCGGTTGATATTTTGGGTTCCTCTTTGATGATCCATTTTCTTTAAAAATCCATATCCTTGGAAATTTTTCACCATAACACCATATCTATGCGTTTCAGGTCTTTAATCGGATCATAAATCCATTTTAATTAAATACGATGCATTTCTACCAAAGAAATATTTCTCCAAAATTGCTCTGATTCATCCCTCACCATTATCACCACACCTCATTTAGGTTGTCTTGATGCTAGATCTCTAATTTTAGGTATTTATGATAATAAAAATAGGTTCAACGATAGATTTTTCATGAACGTGTTGAATATTGAAGAACAGACATAGAAATATTGGTGGAGAAAAGTCACAATGAATGAATGCTAGGAATGAACCTTGTTCATTGTTCATTCCGGCATCAATACATTCCCATAAGAATGATCAAGAATCAAAACAATAAATAAACCCTATAAATCCTACAATTAAAACATATCCCAAAAAGAATAACCAAATCTAGGATCAACCTTCTCTTTAGTTAGACCGCGTTCATCATTTAATATAATAGCGGGGAAGAAAATACAAAATATCACATCCTACCTAGGAATTGGATCGATCTCTATTGAATATAGATTTCTGCTATCAAGATCCATCAAGAATGGTTTCCATCAATATTTTATCCACAGTTTTGTCATCGCCCATCGAGAGAAATATTTAGGGTTTCCTCTATAGATCCTCTAGGGAATTCCAAGGTTATGAACCAAACCCTGGATCCCTACCTAAAGGTTTATTTAAAATAAAACCAGCATCATGTCTCTAATATTTAAGGATTTCCAGGGTTATTTCACTTTTTTGGGAAAACTGTGTGCACGTGCTATTTAATAATTTAATATATTTCAAACATTTATAATGGCCACACCAGACCTTATAATCACACATCTTCTTAGAGACTAGTCTCGAATATAATCTATATAATATTTAAAAATAATACATGGAAAATATAAGACATTACATTCTCCCCACCTTGGTTCTTTATGTCTATGAAAATCCAAAACAAAGACTACTCAAAAAGATGTGGGTAATGTCCATGAATCTAAGCCTCTCTCTCCCATTTTCTCTCCTAGAGATTTTTGTGCTACCACTGAATATCCACCAAATGGATATCTCACTTATAGAGGATCCTCTCTTGGCGATCCTCGATCTCTACTAGGTACTCAACAAAATTGGTTTCATCCTCAATTTCCATATCATCCAAGTTGAAAAAGTGTGATGGGTCATGTACGTACCTCATGAGCTACAACATGTAGAAGAAGTTGTTTAATCGATCCAAATACAGGGGTAGAGCTAAGTGGTACACCACCTTTCCAACTCTACATAGTATCTAAAAAGTGCCAAAAAACCTTGGAGATAACTTGTCTCCCCAACCAAATGTTCATAATCCACGTTGAGGTGAAACTCATAGGAACATGTGGTATCCTTCCTCAAACTCCAAATGCCTCCATCACCCATCAACATAAGAAATATGACAGCCCTATGCAGTCTTCATCTGCTTTTGGATGATCGGCACCTTCTCTGTTCTAACTTATACCAACTTTGATCTCATGAGTGATGACCCTCCTGGGTTAGTCCAGTAAAGAGGTGACTTGTAGGGTTTCCTGTATAAAACCTAAAATAGAGTCATAACAATGGAAGAATGGTAGTTTTTGGTGTATGCGAACTCCACCAGTGGTAGGTGATCCTCCCAATTACGGCTAAAGTCCAACAGGAAATCTTTCAGCATGTCTTCCAGGACCTGAAAGGTCCACTTTGTCTAGTCGTCTGTATGTGGGTGAAATATTGTTCTTAAGTGTAACTGGGTCTCAAATTATTCATGTAATTGATTCCACAACTATGATATAAAATGAGCATCATGATTTGAAACTATCATCAATGAAACCCTGTGGAGTTGAACAATATCTTGAATGTAGAGGCATCCCAAGATCTCTGCTGAACTCTACTCTCAGATAGATAGGAAGTAGTCCGACTTAGTGAGTTAGTCTATGATCACCCAGATGGAATCATGTCCCCTGGATATATGTGCTAAACCCATCACAATGTCTATTGATATCCCATACCACTTCTATTCTGGCACCTCAAGGGGTTGAGTTAAACTCGATGGAACCTGGTGCCCATTCTTCATTTGCTGGAAAGTAAGGAATCAAGAAACACACTCAATGACCCCTTTTTTCATCCCTATCCACAAAAACTGACATTAGAGGTCCCGGTACATCTTTTCCACACCTAGATGTACCACCAAAGGGGACGTATGAAAATCCATCAAAACCTCTTCCTACAACATCACTGGTACCACTGAGCGTCCTATAAAAAGAACAAAGTTCTCCCCACCTTGTAAATATCCATCAGTAGCATCCCTTGTAGATATCTAATAATGCAGGGTATCATAGTATTTATCCACAAGATGTGCCTACTTGACTCATTGTAAGAGTGTAGGGGTAACAACCATTGATTAGAGGTAAGATTCTCCATCTTTATCCGCAAAGGATAACGGTAATGAGGCCAACTGCTCAGATGCATCATTCATCAACTTAGAACTAGATCTTCAGCTGATAGAATATGCTAACATGTTCCCCTTACTAAGAGTATATACAATATCAAATTCATATTCCTAGAGTAACTCTATCCATTTACTATATCTTATGTTTATATCCTTCTAAGAGAATATATACATGAGACTCTTTTGATCGGAGTAGATAATTAACCACTCTCCCATAAGGTAATGTTTCCATATCTTTAACACAAATACTTCCTCTTCTAATTAAATATAGTGGGTCATGAAGTTCTACTCATGTGTTCTCAACTAGAGAAAATCATAGGTAATCGCCTCTTTCCTTTACATCATCCAACAACCAAGACCGGTTCCTGATGCATTATAGAAAACTACGTACTCGACACCCTCCTCTAGAAATCTCAAGATCAGAGCACTTGTTGAACTCTTCCTTAACTGCTGAGAAGGCTATTGAAACTTCTATATCCACATGAATGTTTTTCCTTTTTAGTCAAGGCTATCATAGGTGTTTATATCTAGGAGATATCCAGTATGAATCTCTAATAATTTTCTTTTGGCCTGAGGAAGCTCTCCACCTCCATCACATTCTTAGGTGGCTTCCATGTTAACACTACCTCAACCATGGATGGGTCCACTACCACTCCATCTGCTAAGATAACATGTCCCAAAAAGTGGACTGCATGAATCTAGAACAGTCACTTAAAATGTTTCCCATAAATCTTGTTCTCTCAGAGTATGTCCAAAATCATTCTTAAGTGTCTTGCATGCTCCTCCTCAGACACCGAGTAAATAATGATATTGTTGATGAAGACTAGAAATAACCGGTATATATAATGCTAAAAAGTCTAACTCATGAGTCCCTTGAACACTTCTAGGGAATTATTCATCCCAAAGGGAATTACCAAGTACTCATAGTGATTGTAATGACATTTGAAATCCATCTTTGGTATATCCTCATCCTGTACTGGCAACTGGTGATATCTTGATCTAAGGTTGACCTTCTATAACCATCGTTCCACTATCAACTGATCAAAGAGGTCATCAATACTTGTTAGTGGATAATTGTTATTCACGATCACCTGGTTCAAGCATCGATAGTTCACACACAGCCTTAGTCTCTCATCTTCCTTTTGGGAAAACAAAATTGGGGCCACCCAGGGTGAAACATTGGGTCTCACGAATCCCTTCTAAGACAAGTCCTACAACTACACCCTCAGTTCGCAAAGCTTTATGAGAGCTAAAATAACGTTGTCATGGGCGCCCTCAAATGATTAGTGGTTTTTGGGTACTCAGGTGCAGTAGAGTGGCTGACCAAGGTCATCTCTCAAAGGAGGAAGTAAATTAAAACAACTTCTTAAAGGTATTCTAAAAGTAAAATAGAATAGAATTAAAACACTACTTGAATGTATGGGGGTGGTTGTTTATCGTTTATAAATCTTGAAGAAGTTTGCTGGAATACGATTGCATTTTTTTGTTTTTAATTTTGAAATGAATTTTGATTAAAAATACACAACAAGAAGATGTTTTTTAGAAAATATTTTAAAAGGTGTAATCGATCTAACTCTAACTCTTCATTTACTTATTAATCATTATAATTTAAATTAATATCCACTTAATTATGATCCCCGAATTTTTTAATCCTCGAACCCTACATGAGTTAACTTAACCACAAAGATGAAATTACTTAAACCCTAGGCTAGCTTCGGAACACGCAATCGTAGCACCCTACTTTGATTGTTGTTATAAGGTTAGATTATGGTTAGTGGTTAATTAGAGAACATATAAATTCTTGAAATGAGGATGAATTTTTTTTAGGTATTATATTTGAACTCTACAAATTTATCCCGTGTGGTCTTGTATTTCCGATTAAGATCGTGCTCTCACAATTTACACAAAATCTCGACCTCACATGTTTTGTGTTAATTGTTCAATTGCTTGCTTAGTTTCTTATAATTTAAAAACACAATTCATAGATCATATTAAGTGAATTACAATAGCTCAATAATTCAAAATAATTAAATGAAGAGGGTATAAGATAGATCGATGACTAAAAAACTACTCTTCCATGGGCGGTGTGGTCATCATAGAGAAGTTTTGCATGAGAAAAAGATTGAAAGGGTAGAACCCAATATCGTCTCCACTATTGATTCCAAACCAATTAGAAAGATTAATAGAAGAAGAAAATGGAATAACACAGAAGATTATTTGAAGAAAAATTCAAGATACAAACATGAAAGAAAAGAAATACAAAGAAAAGGTGGGAGAGGAGAGCCTTTTTAAAAGAGAGGTTTGCACAAATCCTTACTTCTTCCAAGAGTTGTGAGGGTCTCCCAAGAGACACCCTTTCGGCCACACCTTCCCAAATCCTCGACCAGCCCTCCCAAAGAGTGAAAAAACCCCTTTAAATATAGTTTGTGAGGACTAGGGTTACATAACTTTTTAAGTGTGAAATGAACACTTAGCCAAGTATTTTATTCCAAGTTGCACCACATAGTTAACCTCCAAAACGCATGAATTCTCTGGAGTTATAGATGGATGATTTGTTACCAATCATGTCCCCGATCTTTCCTCAACATTTGGGCTCAATTTAATCCCATATGAAGAAGATACGGCTCAAATTGTGAAGTGATGTCCAATCTGGATAGTTCGGTAATGCTTTGTCTTCATGGACCATTTAATCCACTCATATGCACGATCCAGCTCCCAAGTCTTGAATAGAATTTGTATCCGATTAAGTCAGGAACATAGTTACAAAATTTTAATTCAAAATAATTTACTGAAAAATATTTATGCCCAAAATACTACAGTGAATTTTAAAAGGGTAAAACTGGAATTTTCATCAAATTTACAAATGAATGATCTAATCCCAAATATTTCACAATTGAACATATCTAGCATAATGTGAGGAAATTATAAAATTTATTATCAATAAAATATTCAAAAAAATACTGTTTTATTAAGAGCCATCTGATATTCTATGGAATATATCAGTGATGTCATGGGGTATAAATCAATGTAGAAGTTTATTTCCTGATGGAAAGGTAATATAGGAACATCTTCAGGAAAGACACCCTCATACTCTTCCACCACCACTAGAATCTAGAAGTTCATAACATTTACTACACCAAAAGTTGGGCTAGTCAACTGAAGAGTAATTGGATACACCCTCATATACATGAATCTATCCATTTCTACCTATTTTTTCCTTTTCACTGAAAAAGGATAACCTTGTTCCATAACTATGGACACACCAAACCCTTCCCCTAATACAATCAATATAGAAATGGACTATGGATAACCAATCCATACCAAGAATGATGTCATCAGGCCCCATCGCTGCTACCAATAGGTTCTAACCCAAACTCTCACCTCCAAGCATCAGGTTACACTATCAATATAGATGTGTTATCATTGAGTCTTATCTAGTAGGTGTCTCACAACGTAAGGGTTGAGTCAACGATTCAACTAGAATCTTAAGGTCTCCAACAAGATATGTGGTGAGAAAGGAATGATCAGCACCTGTGTCTATCAATACTGAATATAAAGTGTAAAAGACACAGATCATATATCAGATCATTCCAAAAGCCCCTGGATCATATGCCTCAGTTGCATGCAGTTGTCTCCTACCCTATCCCCCAGCTCCCTAAGCCTGGTGTGGACCACCTGGGTGTGGTGGGGGTAATAAGTTGAAAATTTGACCAACTCCTACTGCTCTCCCAGCTCCTCTTCCATATCTTCCACCCTGCAGATATACTTTCCCATGTCACTATCTTGGCCTCAGTGTTCCTTCCACAGTCTCCCTATTAGCAGCACGATGGGTCAGAAAATCTCGAGCGAGATATCCCCATCCATTACATGAATAGTACTTCATCTCTATAGGTTGATTGTAACCACCCAGTAAGCCCTGAACTATAAATCCTTTGTCATGGGACATCCTCCTAAAACATCTCCAATTTCCAAGTCCTTGGGACTGACATCATCTCCCTACTTTTGAGGTCTCTGCTCCTGCTCATACACTACTGACTATCACCAACTGAATCTTCCTAGCCAAGAAGATTTCAACCCCAAAATCTCACTCAAACACCCTAGCATAAGTAGGAATTCATAGAGGTATAATTTTAGCTCAGATGTCTCCATTCATACCTCACTCGAAGTTCTGACCCCTAAAGTATTTATATCTAACCATATCCATCGAGTACCTAGAAAGTTTTGTGAACCTCAATGAATAATTTGTCATTGTCATGCTACCCTACTAAAGCTAAAGAAGTTCCTCTATATGCACAGCTCTCAGTGTAACTGGTGAGGACTCCTCTCTAAATAGAATCTCAAACTACATCCACAAAAGAGTCACCTCATCGTGAATCTGGATAGCCAAACTCCACCATATCACTACTAAGTCTTACAGAAGGATCGCCACTAGAACCACCATCTAATCTTTTGGTGTCTAGACAAGAAATAATACTAAATTCACCACCGCAAGCCAATCATCGGTTGCCTGAGGGTCGTTCTTTCCTCAGAACCTAAGGGTTATCTATCTCTAAAACTCATGGAGCACGCTCAACCTGTGCTCCTTATCTACTGGTACTGAGGGTACCACATACTTATCAACAGGTGTCGGTATAGCTGGTGCATCACCTTGAGGTAACATCAATGGAACCAGTCCCTTTATCAAAGCATCGTCACTAAGGGAGTCATCCTCATGATCAAGATGTTGAATCCTAGCTAGTATGCATCATGAAGGCATCCTATAAGAAAACAAGATGTACCACAGTCAATGAGTATATCTAGATAGCTGGATCAAGAAGGACCTAGAAACCCCAACCCATTCCTATATGATGCATTTACCATTATTTTCCCTACAATAAGTGTTCTCATGTACCGAGTTGAAAAGAAGGTAATCAGAGTCTTGGTGTATGGATACGTCGGTTGCCCGCACTGACACTAGAGTCCCTAGCCTGAAATCCAAACTCGAAACACTTAATATTGTTTCCCCAAACCAATATCAAAGACTCCCGATCCTAAATTAGAACTAACCACCTCTGATACCACTCCATCATGATCCATCACAATGAGGTCCGTGCTGCGACTCCGCAAGACTACCTTCAATAGGTCAGGGGCTGGTGACCGGCACTGAGTAGGCATATCACTAACATGGGATGCATTGCCTATGTACCCATATGAACTCACCCATTTTCAATACCACATAATATTGAATTGTAAAAACCACTAAGTAAACAATTTATGCATACCATAGAGTATGATAGGAAAGTAAAGTAAAGTAAAACTGGTCCAAATAAAATCCCACCAAAAGAATATTGTAAACTAAAAGTCTAACCTGTAAACAAAAGGTACTAGGATTGATGTATGTATCTATAGGAACACACCTCATCCTAGATGATATCACAAGGCATTTTCTAGTCCTGGTCCACCTAGGACTCCATCAAAAGGTCACTTGTCTGCACAATATATGACATGTGCGGGAAAATCCCATGTAGGGGTGACTATAATAATACTCAGTAGGATACCCTGAAACCAAAAAGAAATATAACAAAGGAAATTATAGTTAGCTCTACACAAGTATTTGTCTACAACATATATAATAATATCTAGATATAATAAATCCAAGACAAAAATTATATAGGTAAGTACCGACTACCACATATCAACACTATGGATTCAGAACGAAGATTCCACGAAGCACTCATCTGAGAGAACACACTCATGAGTCTGATAACACTAGTGAAGTCCATCCGAGAATTATTGTTCATCAGGAACCACCATAAGATAGATATGCTAATAGATCTGAAGAGAGAAATGATGCTCAGATGAGGATCACAATCATGACCATGGTTTGATAATAACAACTCAATCTGGATTAACCCACTAAGTAGAGGATCAACGCCTTATAAATTTGGTCACGTAAATACTGAAGACTCTACCTATGGCTCAAAAATGAATAGATAATACCGCTCCAAGCCTCTTGGGGGATTCCAAAAATATATCCATAAAGTCCTACTAAAGGGATCATTGTCCTATGAGAAGGAAATGATTCATACATACCTTCAGGGAAAATGATAAAGGGAACAAACCCTAACGAAACTTTTCCAATATAAAGAGGACAAGAGAATAAATCCATGTAGAAAGGTGTACACGGTGTGTAGTAGTGTCATAAGCTATGTCACTTAACCCCAGTTTCATCTCATGTACATCGTCCCATGTCTTCATAAAATTTCATGTAGAAGACGGGTATATGGCATATAGAAAGAGTCACATGCTATTTTCTTCCATCTGGGGTCTGCCAGTGTGCTCTGGTCATGTTCCAGTACATGGTGTCAACCTATGTAACCTTTCCTATCTACCAATACATAGGGTATCCCATGTATCTCGGTCATTCCATGCCATGTGGTAGAGTACACACTTTGTTGGAAACCCATGTACTCCACACCGTGTCTGTGTACCTCCCAGGGTACACACTAAGTGTTCCAATGATAAACACGTATATATCATGTAGTCGGGATTAAACGTCATGTGTTGTGGATTTTCCAAGAACTCATCTCCTTCCTCCCACTCACCTTGGATGATCTTTCAGGTTCCTCTTTGGTGATCCATTCACCTCGAAACTCTATATCCTAGGCCGTTTCGCCACCCTAAAACCATATCAATGTGTTTTGGGTCTTCAATTGGCTCAAATATATATTTTATCAAATATGAAACATTTCACCTGAATAATGATTTCTCCCAAATCAATATTATTATTTCTTCATTGTCGCACATCCATTAGGACATCCTGATTTTAGATCTCAAATTTCAAATCGTTTCACTAAGAAACAAAGGTGTAACGATTGATCATTCATGAACGCGTTGATGAACGAAGAACATCATAGAAATACCAGATGAGAAATGGAACAATGAATGAATCTAAGGAATTAACCTTGATCATTGTTTGTTCCCACCTCAATCCATTCCCATGAGAATGATTAGCAGTCAAAACAATAATCAAATCTCATAAATACCGTAATTAAAACCCATCCCACAAAGAACAACTGAACTGCAGATCAACCAGTTCGTTGATTGGTACACGTTCTTCATTGAATCTAAGAACAGGAAAAGAAATCCAAAATAAAACATCCTACCTGATAATTTGATCACTCTTTATTGAAGATCAATTCCCACTGGTGAGATCTTTTAAGAACGGTGATCTTTGATCTTTAATCCACAGTTTTGTTGTCTCCTGCCGAGAAAAATCATCAGGGTTTCCTCTCCATAGCCTCTATGTATTTCCAGGGTTATGATCCTAACCCTGGATCCATGTCTAATGTTTTATTTAAAATAAAACCATATCTGCAACATTTCACTAACAAAACAAAACAAAAATTTATTTTATTTTATTCATTAAAAATTCCCATGACAACTTTTCACAGTTGACCCGTGTCATCCAATGTTAGGCTGCACCTGAGGTAAAGAAGCTTCTCAAAAAACAATGGTTCCCTCATATTTCTGATATGGGTACCTATTTAGAAGTTATTCCACTTATTCAGAAAAAATATGAATGATGTTTAATATTTTGATATATTTTAAACATTTATTTTGGGTACACCGGTCCTCGGAATTGCACATCATCTCAACTCTTACTCTCAAATATAATCCATCTAATATTTCAAAATAATACATGAAAAATATGGCACATTATATTAATACACTCTAATTTATGTTTTCTCACAACATAAGGTCTAGTATAGTTCCACACACAACCTTGTCTCACAATGTAATTTCAATAAGGAAATTTATGATACTCTATTTTTGTGACAACAGACGCGGGATAAGTTATCATATAACATAATATATGGATTGAACTCAAAATTATGTTATATTTATAATATATGATCAATATCCAACTCATGTTACATTATTACATAAGTGTAACATATGTAATTTTCTTGAGTGTATGTTAAATACGTAACTTAATAGAAAGTTTTATAGTCGATATTATGTTGATGCTCAATGTAAAGTCAATTGTTTTTATTTATTTTAAAAAAATGATTTCAAATAATAAAATCACATGGGGGATCTGATACCACTTCTATGTTTATAAGTGGTTGATAAACACTTTATCATAACAACAGAAGTGATTATAAGAAAAAAAATCAAGATCTTCATGCTTTAGATAAACAGAAATCATAAACAATAAATGATAATGTAATGTATACCTTCTATTGTAGCCATACTCTACTACCTATCTAAACACCTTCAAATGGGTTTGATAAATATTACCAAAGTGAAAACCAAAACATATCCCACCTCCATATTTATCCACAGGTTTCACCTGAATCGTTATTTATACGAATTTAATCCATTAATCTCCATGACATTCTAGAGACTTACTAGGATAATGGGGAATATGATGAGAGATACACGATTATGGAGATTCATCTAATTATAAATAACTCTTTAATATACCATTTTATGGAAGAGGGATATTTATAAGTCCCTCAAGGACACTCCTTGAGAATTTTAATATTAAATAATGTGTTATAATTCATGAGATAATACTTAATTTTATACTTGAATAATATGAATTAATTTTCGTAAGCACTATATCATATGTAACACTACTTTATTGATAGATAACATGGAATAAAATGGCCACAAACGATCGATATTAGTTTCATATAATACATACCATACAGCCATTTTTCATTATGTTAATGTTGAATTAAGCCTTTACTAAAAAATAAATTGGTATAAATGTATTATCAAGATATAATTATGGTTACATTAGTACAAATTTATCCTAAATCCTATGCATAAGGCTACATTGAATGGAAACATAATCTCAAGTCCATAGTTTCCAAAATGCATCCCATAAAATTTTTTCTTCTTGGAATACACCTTTCACATTACCCAATGTATGAAGTCATATTTTAATGACTTTTATATATACAAAATACTAAAACATATTTTTAATAGAATTTGAGAAGTAGTAAAAACTGGTTACTTGGTTGATTTTTTTATATGAAATTTAAATTTGAGGAGGGAATATCATCATAACTGCTAGAGAATATATTTTTTACTATTGTGAAAATATTTGATGTGTACTAGTGGTAAAATTAATATGAGAGATAATATAAAGACAAGTATAGAAGATTAATTTTTTTCAAGTAGAAGTTAAAGAGAAATAATAGAAGAAAGAAGAAGTATCATAATGATAACTCAATAGAAGTCTAACTCGGATGAAAAATATCTTGTTTTTGGAAAGAAAAATATATATTTTTTGCAGGAGAACTTTAAACAAGTTATTATATATTTTTAGTATCATGATTTCAAGGAGAAACCCTCCTCATTGTATCCAACATGTTGATTCCAAGGGATCATTTTATTACAGGTTTCATTGGATCATACATTAAATACAGCAACTAGTTTTTAGTGGTTAACCTTATAAAAATTTATAGTGTCTGTTATGTTCATGATTTAGTGTGTGTGATAATTATCTAGTAATTCACTTTAATAGTTGTCTAATGTTGTTTCCAAAGAAACATAAAAATGAAGTAAATTCACTAATTCACCCCCTCCAACTTTTAGGGAATTCACACAGGTCTTGTGGGTGATTTTAAAGTGGAAAAAAGTTGGTTTCCTTTAAATAAAATCAATAGTTTAGAGATTAAAGTGGAAAATATTACTCTTTGTAAGATTATTCAAGCTCTGAATGTCTTTTTTGAACATGGAAAACACCAATTACATGAACAACAAGGGTATTCCCACTTTCAATGGGAAAATTTATTAAATATGGAAAGATCAGATATTTACATACTAGTTATCCATCATTATAGAAATATTATAGGTTACTTCCAATGGTTTTACACCTTTGATGAGGTGTTTCTATTACTGTAGTTGATATAAGGAATTTGGAGAATTACGTTCATGGTTAATTTTTTTTTTCATCTCATTATGAAAATAAGTCTCTCAAAGTAAAGGTATGAGAACTGTGAAGTGAATTTGTGATGAATTGAAAAACATCTATGAAATTAATGACATAGTGAAGAAATATAATATGTAAATTTAGATATTGAAATGTGAATTTATCAATATAAATAATTATGTAGTGGAAGAATTATTCACTTGAGTTAGTGAAATTTTTATCACCATCAGTGTTTTTAGTGAGAATTTGTAGTATTATATTGTTGTTTATAAGATACTATATTTTTTAAAATAGTTTTTATGTAAAGGACTTAGTTATTAAAGGCCCGGATTTAGGTACATTTCTATTTATATGATCTTTAAAAACTCTTGATTTCTTATAAAATTTTAAAGGGTAGTGTCTCAAAGAATAATAACAAGGATGATGGGAAAATTTCCTTTAAATATTTGAAACAATAATGGGAAATAAATAAATTTGGAGTAATAGCATTAATAAGGAGAATAATATTTCAAAGTAAAATTTTAAAAACACATATCATTCATTACTAGAAGTTTAAGAATAGGTAAAGGAATGTTTTTTATAAATCTACCACTAAAGTGTTTCAAGTGTGGATATATTGAAAATTTTGTACCAAATTATCCAAAGATTAAAGGATAATAAGATTGTAAGGACAATGATGAGAGGATAAGTAATTACTAAAAGAAGAGAGCTAAAAAGTTTATAAGTCAATGTTTTCTTCAAAGGGGAAATTTAATAATTTTTCTAAACCAAAAATGATAAATTTATTATCAAAGTTTAAATATTATGATAATAGGTGTGATAAAGTGGAAGTTAAGACTTCCAATAAAGTTGATGAAAATTTTATTATTATAAAATTAAATGAGGAATATCTCACTCGTGATGAAAGTAACAATGTTTAAAGTTAGGAATAAAATGAAATAGATTTCATATTGAAGAGTTAAATCACGTAATTTATTTCAAATATCTCTAAATTAAATAAGGAGAAAAAATTAATGGAAATAAATCTTTAATAAATAATGATTTTATTCTTGTTGAAAAAAAGTAAAAACTGATGAACATGACTAATAAATTGAATAAATTTATTACTAAATATAATACTTTGAAATTTGAAATGAAAGATGAGGTTAAATAATGGAAAAAGGAACTTGATTCTATTTAAAAAAAATATTTTTATATACTATAAATGAACTAAAATATCAAATTCAACATTATAAATTTTTATAGGAAGCTTAATATTTAGAAAATTTACCTACAAACAGAGATATATATCCATGGGTGGAATAATGATGGTTATAGTGTGTTCTATAGACATGGGAAATATGGAACTTGACTTTAGGGTTGTTTTTGAAGTCCTTTAGCCATAAGATCGGTGGTTCATGGAAAAAATTCATGTTTAAATACATGGATAGAGATATCTCATGGCCTTAACCTCGTCAAATCTAGAATATAGCCATGGGAAGCTCTACCCATGGATAGAGGACTTTTCAAATTCAATATGAAATTTCCTATAAACAATTTAGGAAATACCTTTATCCATGAGGAGTCTGACTCATGGCATTATGACTCACCGAATTCAGACTTTAGCCATGGAATTTTGGGCTCCTAGCCTTAAATAACGTCAAATTTCCCCAATATCCACTGGAAGAAATGGTCACAGAAATAGGCTTTTTCCACCATGGAACCTATATTCATGAGTAGATTATGTGAGGTATAAGGCCATTTTTAGTTTTACACATGGCTAAAGTTCATGGAGGGAGGTACATAAAACCGTGGTTCTCTTTATCCATGGTGATAGGTTGATACGAGCAGGGCTTACATCCACGGACCACATTTCCCATGGCCCTAGGACCATAAAAACTGAAAATTTATTTATTATAATAATTATAATAATAAATATTTTATAATTCTTATATATATATATACATATACATACCATATATTAGGGTAGGGGTACACATTGGTGCTCCGTATGCTATTGGTTGAAGGGTTTAAACCCACTATATACATTTTTATAATTTTACATACCCACCATTAGTGGATACCTATCCATGGTGATAAAAATATACTATAGAGGAACCACTCATAGGGGTAGATGTATATCCGTGGGCCACACACATGGAAATATCCTTATGACTATGGGCACCACATGTGGATCTACAAATACTGTTAGCCACAGGCCTTTACCATAAATATATCCCATGGTGATATTCACCCACCAATAGAACCCACAAGATACTTGATTATGGCCATATCCTATAGACACACTCATTTGACCTATGACCATGGTTAATGTCTATTTTCATATATCTTTTCCCTAGTAGTTTTAAAGAAAACTCAAAGGAGAAGATTGTGGGAAGAGTTTAAGTTTTAAAGAATGGATAATTCCAAGTAATCCAAACAAATATATAACATTAAAAAGTTGTAAAGTGTCTGTTAAATGTTGGAGAAAAGTCTGATTCGAATAAAAAAGTAAATAAAGTAAAATGTATGGCAAAACAAGATAATTCTCAAAAGTCTGAAAAAATTAGGATTAACACTTAAATGTAAAAACTACTATAAATGGTGACTTAAAAAAAATAAGAGGTTTAGAGTGAAAATGGTGTGTTAGGAGTCTAAAAATTTCAGTTCATAAAAAGGATCTAAAATTTATTTCTAAAATATAAAATAATAGTAGGTGTCGAGATCAAGATAACAACCTGTATTCAAAGGAAAGTATACATTCTATTGGAAGTGTTGGAATTATAGAGGCTTTGTGAACTTGTAAAGGAGATGTAAGTTTAATTACAAATATTTATGTGATCTTAGAATATTTTTGAGATAAAATTTTATTGAGAGAAAAAATACTCTCTCAAATTAAATATTTTATTATCTATAAAGACCAGTTTTAAAGGTTTAGTGGGATCCCTCACAAAAATCACCAGACACAAAATTGACATGACAATGAATAAATTATTCCCAAATTTAATATGATAAAATAACCATTCAATTATCCATATCATCATAAAAAAACCTACTAGATTCAAAATTATTCTTGAATAGTGTTAAATGATTTATCGGTCTAATTCCATAAGCATAACAATATAAAATTAAAACATCACATCAGAAAGAAAATGACTTCAACACATAGAACTAGAATTGGTTGAAACTACCACAACTCAAAACCAAACCTATACATAATTAAATCAAATAAAAACATAGAAAACCAAAATATACCCCCTTCTAAACAATAATAACACAAAACTACAGTGCCAAAAGTAGTGCAATGTAGTGGAGTGCACACTAGAAATCATGGAAAGTCATACCAGAACCTACCTGAGTTGTATGCTTAAATATCATAACATTGGAATCATGCTATTACTTCCAAGATAATTCATTGGTTTCAAAGTTATATTTCCACCATTTTAATTTATAGACCAGTTTAATTTCATTAATTGAGAAAGGCACATGGAAAACACCTAGGAAAATCACCTAAAAATCTCTATAAAACCATATAAGAGGCTCTTCTTTGAGGCCTTGAGAATTACTCACCGCCATCACTTTCACTTTTTGATTATAATATATAAATCAATTCACAATGATTTAAACCATTCCTTTTAGAATCCTTTCTAAATTTATCATAGGCTAATTTCATATTTTCGGATAAATGAGAGGGGTAAGAAAATTTCCTATATCCTTATTTTGCTTAGTCTATGGAATCATCCACCTAAAGCTAGATGTGACCTCCAATAGTAATTTAATAATTCTTAAGACCCACATTATGATTTGGGGTTTCTAAATTCCCCCACCCCCATTCATTATTTTTTAATCGTTCATTGATAAAATTAGGGCTTGAACCCTTTAGGTATGATTATAGATGAATATTCTAGTTTGGTTATTTAATTGAATATTGGATCTCCACCTAGATAGTGGTGGATTTACTAGATTATCTTGTAATTAGTGTCCTGGAAATTGATGAATAATACTTTTGTGGCCATAAACTCTTACTAAGATTGGATATGAATCCTTATGAATCCACCAAATATTTCTTTCCTTTCTTAGAAATGGATTTAAAATATTCTTCAACTTGTCCATATTCCTTTCTCTCAGTAGAATATGATAGGTTTCAAATCACTTATCTAACTCATATTCACCCATAATTTCTCTTTGATACTCTTCCAAATTAGTTCATGCATCTCTAATATACCTCCCATCATCTATGTTCATTGCATCATCACCCAACGGTGTAAAATATTTTTGAATTTCAACAATTGAGGAGATATTTTGAGAAATATTGAAGTTATGATCATTATTTTAATCTAAATATCCTATACCTTCTAATACCTTGACTCTACTATCCTTAATAGAATATGTACTTGATAAATTTAAATGGGTATTATCCATAGAACTTATTGACTTTTCCTCAATATAGGGGAAATTAGAACTTGAATCAATTTTCATATGATCATAATGGATAACTTATTTAAAATAATATAGGAATATACCATTATATAAAGACTCTATCACAAGATGTGATCACTATGTAGACACTACCTCCCTCACATCAGGCATATTTCCCTTTGAGGGCACTATTTGTATGACTATCTGCCTATCTATATCTATTTCTTGACAATCCTCAACTAAGTCTAGTTAATCAGCCTCAAAAGGATGAATAGGATGTTCCTTTCTTCTCTTAATATAGAAACCCTATTCTAGGTTACCTTGATATAAGTATGATAAATACAAATCAAACCCTGAATAATACAGAATATATTTCTTATAATAGTACTCTCAATTATTTTTTGTCCTAATGAAATCTAATAGAGTCTTAGAAACATAAACCTCAACACATATTTTGGGATCATTGGGATAAAATATCACTTGGATACTGAGATCCAGATATAGTAAATGACTAAAAATATTACTAATAATATATATAATAGAGGGATTTTGGAAATACAGTGGTAAACCTAGAAGAAAAATCCAAAAGTGTCATTATCTCGGTGTCATGATTCTTGTGCATCGTAAAGGGCCATCTGATCAGGAAAACATGGAAATATTTAATGGGATGTGGGATTTTGGAACACATGTAAACTAAATTATCCCCAATGTAAAATAAACTCACTATATGTCAAGCATCAAAGAGTTCAACATCTTTACAATGTTGTATCTCTAAATGTTTATTGGTGAATCTATAGAAAATGTTGATATAATGTATACTCCGACCAAAACAAGAAAACATAGTGAGATTTAATGGTATTTATATTATATTAATTCTATAGGATATACTGAAATCAAAGGGTATCCATTAATAAAAACAAGTACCTTCATGATCAACATGAAACCTAGGAAGATAGGGAGCGATTCTGGGATAGTGAAAGGAATGGATCATCGAGGGGGGGAATGTAAGATATCATAGCAACTTTATTTCCACCCTATCCCAATTAAGGGGAAATGATCATAGAACCACCTATATTCATAGGATATAAGCCCTATAAATGATAATAAAACATGGCCAAAACATGATATGGGGAGTCAGATATAACTCATACAAAGAAGAAAAGTTTAGATTCAATCTTAAAATTCGAAACTATCGGTTGAGAACAAGTTCCAACCAATGGTTGAGGTTTGTGTAAAATATTACTAAATATTTCACTTTGCTAAATAATAACTAACTATTCCACCTAACAAATGGATTATGAATTTTAATACTAAAAATACTTAGAATAAGAAATATAAATGAAATGATAAGGCATTAGTTGTTGAAATTTTACTCAAAGAATCATAAAAAGAATGTCCATGGAATTTGGATAGTTGATGTTCTTTACACATGATAGGATATTTAGGGATCCTGAAAGATATTTTGAACTATAGATAAATCTTAGTGTCCTTTTAAAATGATGGGTTAAATAAAATCAAAGGAGTTGGATCAATATTGATTAGAAAAGATATGTTAAAGTTGAAGAACACTTTATATATTTACGGGTTTAAACAAAACTTATTAATAATATATTAACTCTGTGATAGAGGAAATTGAGTGGTTTTTTGGAAATATGTTTTCTTAGTGAAGTGGTTGAAAAATAGGTGTGTATTGATGAAATGAAATATAACATAGGTAAACTTGTTTCAGGTTGGTGATTCTAAAAATTCATGCTACTTAATCTTAAAGGAAAAAAATCATTTTTTGCATCGAAGGATTTTACATATTAGTCAATAGAACATGGGAAAGCTTACTCTATGAGATAATTTCTATGATGTGATTATCCTTAATAAAGAAATAAATTTTATGTTTTATACATTCCTAAAAGAGATTATTTGTAATTCTTCACACAAGAAAGTGGATATTCAATTATCTCACACATTATAGCTCATTCATTTTGATATTTTTGGGATTATAAGGAATCAATAAACAAATAGATATAATTATAAAATTTCATTTATAGATAAATTCACACATATCATATACATTATCCTCAGGAATCATAATTTAGATGCTCTGAGTATTTTTAAAAAATTTATAAATAGTGTTAAGAATGTGTGTGGTTTCTCCTTAAAGAAGATCCAAAAAACAACAGTGTTGAATATAATAGTATAAAATTTTCAGTGTATCTTAGGAATAATGGTATTAATAATTAACTTGGTGAACTATAAACCACATAAAAAATGGTTTCATAGAGTGGAATAATGGGAATTTGGTGGATATGTCTTGTATGATGTTGATTGGGCATGATACTTCTTATTATTTATAGATATAATAAATTATTACAATGGTTTATATTCAAAATTGTGGTTTATACTAACCAAATTAATATATTTCACCACAAGATATATATTATAATAATTCACTAAGGTAGAAATACTTAATGGTGTTTGGAAACCCTTGTATTATTAAATTGAAAGGAAAAACCCTTGGGGAAGATTAAATAAAGTGTAGTTTGTGGTATCTTCCTTGGTTATCATTAAAATGGAAGAAGATATCATTTTTATAATAAAGTGATGAAATTTTTTTTGTATAGTACTTATGTAAATTTGTTTTAACACCCAAATAATGAAATCACACATAAATAATCAATTTTTATAAGTGAAGATACTAAAGTTAATTTTATTTAGAAGTGGGGAGAAGTTTCTGAAAATAATGAGAATTTAGGATAAGTGAAGACTGAAGATATTTATTCAGTCATTTTTAGTGATTAAGAAATATATTTTTCATCTCATAAAAGTATAATAATGTAGTTTTAGGTCCAAAATATAATTCTAGAATAAGGACAGCTAGTTCAGACTAAGAGAACTTTGAGGACAACAACATATACCTCATTGTTTTATAAAGTTGAATCGAGAGATGTGAAAGAGGATTTAAAACATCAAGATTAGATAAATTTAATAAAGTATTAGCTAGATAAGATTTACAATAATGATTCTTTGTAGTTGGTACCCAAGACAACAAATAATAATTTTATAGTAACAAAGTGTATGTTTCATAAGAATATAAATAAAAGAGGAGAATTTGTAAGAAATAAGGAAAGAGTTATGTGCCAAGGGTACTCATGGTTTGAAGAAATTGATTTCAATTAGAACATAAAAGTATTTTATAATATTGATACCATTAGGATATTTATTTATATTGAGGCATGAAGGAGACATAATATTTTCCAAATGGAAACCAACTTAGCATGCCTCAATGGTTAGTTTGAAGAGGAAGTGTACATTGAGAAACATAATGGTTTCTTTCTTAAATAGGATAAAGTATATGTTTTCAGGTTGAATAATGCTCTATATGGTTTAAAACAATCCCCAAGTAGATGTTATTCTGAGTTATACACATACTTTAAGTTTCTAAAGTTCAAGAAGGGAAGAGTATACAAAATAATGCTTGTACATTAAAGATGAAAAAGAGGTATCACTTATTATTATTGATTATGTTGTTGATATCATATTTACTATAAATAAATAATTCATTTTTAAGGAATTTTATTTATATATTAAGAGTATGTTTGATAATTCCATGCTTTAATAAATTTGGTACTTTTTAAGATTTCAAATTTCATAAGAGGATGATTATATCTTTCTTTCTCAAGAGAATTATGCCCAAGAACTTCTAAAGAAGTTTGGAATTAAGGATTAAAAATAATTTATACCCCAATTTTAGTTGGAAACTAAATTTTTAATGATGGAAAATAAAATAATTTTATTTATGAAAATTTGGGAAGCTAATTAAAATTATTTCCTTAATTTACAACTTCAAGAACAGATATGGTTTATGCCATTACATAATGTGCTAGATATCAAAGTTCCCCGAAGGAATATCATTGAATTACTAGAAAGATAATTCTAAATTATATTAAAGTCATGATGTATTATGTATTGAAATATTATAGTAAAAGAAAGATTGATCTATTTAGATATAAAGATGTGGATTGGTATTGAAATTTAGATGTTACAAGATCAATATTTGGTGTAGAGTTATTATTGGGAGAAATATGTGCATATTGTCACAAAAAGAAGAAACATTTTAAAACCTTGAGTACTATTAAATTAGAATATGTTTTAACTCAAGAAAGAGCCCAATTGATAAGTATCAATGCACAATTTGAATAACTTATGGTTGATATGATGTCGTTTATTTTTATGGGATATGATAACCAAAGTGCTATAAATTTATTAAGAGATATGGTTTATTTTTATTGATCAAAGAATATTGATATAAAATATCAATTTATCAAGGATTTTTTGGAGTAAGGAGTTCTTAAGTTTTAGTTTGTTCATACTAAGTAGTATATTTAAAATATGTTCCCTAATCCACCACTGAATGAATGATTTCATAGATTGAATTTCATAATGGGATTCAAAATCATTTCTATAAATTCTAAGGTATGGTTAATCCATCCCTTTTCTCACTTTTTATTTCGATTAGTATTGTATAAGGGGTATAAATACAACATAAATCAATTTATTCGTATCCTTTAATGTACATAAAAAGGGGGAGAAATACAATATAGGGGATAATCCAAATATATGGGTTCAACCTGATGGGGGTAGATATCTTATTTTGGGGGTTCATATATTTATATGGAGTTTTTAAAAGGGGTAAAATTTTAATTCTCTATGTGGTTGTGTGAATGGTGAATTGTTCAAAAATTATTGTTGGGAATTTACATAGGAACTTATTACACAAAGGTTAAAATAATAGTTTTTTAAAGTAGAGAAAGAGTTAAAGATGTTGATTTATGTCACTTATATGGATAGTGTGGTATTATTATTCAATTATCTTGTTTCCTATAATAAATGTTATCAAGTAGGATTAGAATTATTGAATAATAATTCAATTTTAATAATTCTTAGTTTGAAGAGTGATTTATGGTCAATAGTGGCCAAAAAATCCAAAATAGTAGATTATCATGACCAAGAATGAAAAATATGGTGAGATAAAGAGTGGTTGTGATCTTCGGGAGTTTCTTGAGACTTGGATAGAGTTTTTGAGGTTATAAGAAGATGATGATGATGAATATGAATTAGAGAAGATAATAAGCAGATATGTTTCTTGTGTTTTATATTTTTCTCAACACATAAATCATGTTCAATATCAAGTGTTAAATAGTGTTTCATTTTATGTTAATTTCATTACAAGGTTTTAGAGTGATTAAATAAACATGGAAAGAGTTTTTATGTCGAAGAAGTTAAGATGAATATTTTTATTATGAAAGTATGCATATGAATGATATGCTTCAAGGTGTCTGGAAGTTACCAATGTTCTATAACTAGAAGATGATATCTAGAAATAGTCTAAGATTTTACTAGTCATAGATTGGATGATATGATTTAAAGTATTTAAAACTTAACAATGTTTTGGAACTAGTTTCTGATATCTATAATAAGTTTGAGATATTTTTAGTTTGAGATCAAAAGATATATTGACGTTTTGGTAAACTAGCTATTAGCATGTTTTTATAATGGAAGATTGAGTTATAGTTGTGAAAAAATAAGTAAACACGTTACCTAAAGATTAAATTTTAGAATAACTCATAATTGTGGAAAATTAGTGTTTGAAGTTAACTATCTAAAAGATAAAAAATTTATTTTGAAGAGTTTAATATTAAAAAAAGGAAAAAAAACATAATGCAATATGTAATATTTTTCTCTTTACTGTATAAGGATTACTCTAATTATATGGGAATGAAAATTGGAAAATTCCTTATTATATAAAATATTCAATACATATGATTTTAAAATACATAAGATTTTTTTAAAGCATAATATCTTGAAAATAGACAAAGTCCATAATAAATAATATTTTAAATATATATGATTTTTCATATATGATATTGTTATTTTATGATATTTATCATATGTAATATTTTGACGAGGATATATAAGATTTCTTAATTTTTCAAAAATAGGATATTAAAATGTATAATTCATTCCTATACAGATTAAACATCATGAAGTGAAATTGTGATACAATCGTTATGATAATAAGTAATGTGTTTTGAAGATGATAATCACACCATAATCATGAAAACATGGAGAAAAAAAGATAATCCTTACATCATGATGAGAAACTGTGAGAGTTAAGTTTCATGAATTTTTAAGAAAGGGAGACTAATTTTTCTATAGAGAAGTATGTCACACTATGAAGAAATAAGCAGTTGAGGAAAACCTATTTATCACACCCCTAATGTATGAATTCATTCCATAATAAACTAAAAAGATCAAAAATACTGGAGATAAATTTAAAGAAAATTTAAAAAGTAATTAAAAGAAATTACATTACTGAATGTCTAATTTTTAATTAAAATTTGAAAAGGTAAAGTCACCATTTATACTAGAGAATATTTTTGTTATTGATATGAAACTATTTTATGTGTATTTGTTGTAAAAAAGAATAAGAGAGATAAAATAAGAATAGGTATAGAAGATGACTTTTTGTGAAATTATAATAGGAATATAAAGAGGAGGAAGGAGAAAAAGAAGAAGCATAAAGAAAACTCAATGGAAGTCTAACTTAGTTATAAACACTCTTGTTGTTGAGAAATAGATTCTTTATATTTGTTTTCCTAGAGCACTTTATACAAGTCTAGAGTCATTTTTTTGTATCATGTATTTATATAGAAACCCTAATCATTATATCCAACATGACGATTCTAGTGAGTCATGTGATAGTGAGTTTTATGGGATTATTCCAAGGTTATAGTCACTTATTTTTCATGGTGAACCTTGTAAAAATACATAGTACATGTTATGTTTCTTCAATATTTTTTATGATATTTATCTAGTAATTTACTTTAACATGTTTAAAAGGAATATAATTCACTAATTCACACCCCCCCCCACCCCCACCCCCACCCCCAAGTGAATTCTCACTGATCTTATGTGCTATTTTCAAGTAGTATCAAAGTAGGTTTCCTTTAAATATGGTAAGTTGTTTTATTTTTGAAGTGAAAAGTGTTTTATCTATGTAAGATGATTCAAGATTGAAATTTATATTATGAACATATAAAACATCAATTATGTGAATATAAATAGGATTCCAATTTTCAATTTGAAAAATTATTTTATATAAATATATTAGATGCTTTTATACATGTTATAAATTAGCCTATATATATTAAATGCTAATATGGATGGTACAACAACTTGTATTGAATTTGTTTCTATGATAGTAATTGATAGAAATAATTTATAGAATTATGGTCATTATCAAATTTTTATTGTATCCTCTCTTTCTAAAAATAAGTTTCTAGGAGTTAAATAGATGAAAACAATTATCGTTATTTGGGATAAATTATAAAATATCTAATAAGGTAATGATAAAGTTAAGTAAGCTAATATATATATTTGAAGATTGAAATATGAATATATCAATATGAATGATGATAAAGTAGTGGATGGATTATTCACTCGAGTTAAAGAAATTTTGAACAATGTCATACGTTTTCATGGTATGTTTTGGGATTATATGTTTTTTGAGAGGATAATATGTAGCTTTCCAAACTGGTTTGATACAAAGGTCTCAGTTCGTGAAGACTATGATTTGGGTACACTTACATTGGATTATCCTCACATGATTCTAATTTCTAATGAAATATATAATATGAATGACTTTAATAAGAATATAAATGATTATATAGAAATTTCTTTTAAATATTTTTAATTAGAGAAAATGAGAAAGAAGCAGTTTTAGAAGATGAAGATTTTGATGAAGAATAAAATATTGAAGTGAAATTTGACAAAATCATGTCACTAATTTATATAATCTTAATAAGAAAAAAATGAAATTTCTTGTGAAATATATGAAAACACTGTTTCAATTGTAGATATATTGTACATTTTGTAGAAAATTTTGCATGTTTCAAAGGACAATAATATTTTAAAAATGCTGATGAGATGCTAAGGAATTCCTCAAATAAGAAATCTAAAATTTTTGAAAAGTCAATGATTTAATTAAATAGAAATGGTAAGTAATATTATAAAAAAATATAAATTTCTTATCAAGCATTAAGGATGACGATAAAAGTGAGTATGAAGAGGAAGTTAAGACTTCCAGTGATATTAATAAAAATCATTATTGTAAAAGTGAATAAAGTAGATTTAACTAGTAATGAAAGTATAAATGATAAAATTTAATGAGAAATATAAAAATAGTTCATTTTAAAGTGATAAATAAAGTAATTTCTTTCAAGGTTCTCAAAATTGGATAAGTGGAACAAAAATTAAAATAAATAAAATTGATCTTCAAGTAATAATGATTCGATTCATGCTGAGAAAGAGTCAAAGATGAAAACTAATATTGATAACTTGAATAATTTTCTCACAAAATAGAAGCATTTAAAATTTTAATTATAAGATATGGATAAATAAAATGATGATTATATTTAAAATTTTAAATACAAGTTGTAAGAGGCTAAAAAAATTAAAATTTATCTTTAGAAATTATGTTCATGAATTTGGAGAAATGTCAAAATAGATAATTTTGGGAATAGTTAAAGATTCAAATTATAATTAAATCCAAGTAGTCTAATAAATATAACATTTGAAAATTTTAGGAATGTAAATTTGAAAATAAAAATTAATAAAAGTTGTTACTTAATAACTAAAATAATAATAATATATTAAATAGTAAATTTCTATGAGTTTATAAAAAACAAAAAGGATTAAAATTTTATGGTCAAAATATGAAAGAAGTATAAATTTTAATATCAAGATAGCAATTATATTTTAGAGAAAAATTTTCATTTTATGGACACTGTTATAATTTTAGAGTCTTTGGGAACTTTTCAACGAGATTTTGGATTAATTTACCATATTTATATGATTTTATAATATTTAGGAGGTAAATATTTATTGTAGGAAAACCCACTCAAAGAATAAAATCTTAGAAAAAGTCTAGAAATTTGTAACTGAAGGTTCAGGACAAGTTCCAACTATTGGTTGAGGTTTTTGGAAGATGTGACAAACAAGGTCACTTTGCTAAAGAATATATCATCATTATACCTTACTAACTAAGTATTAATTTTAATACTCAAAATAATTATAATAAGAAAGAAGGAAATGAAAATGAATTCATTGTTAAAGTTTCACTCAAAGAACCCCAAAAATTATATCCATTGAATTTGGATAGGATATATTCTTCACACATGACGAGATATTCAAATATATTTAAGGATGTTGAGAAGTGTAAAAAAATCTCAATGTACTTTTGAAATGGTGGGTCACTTAAAATCAAAGTATTTAGATTAGTAATGATTCTAAAATATAAGTTAAAGTCAAATAACATGTTATACATTTATGGGTTGAAACACGACTTATTATGCATATATTAGCTCAATGAATAAATCAATAAGTGGTGTTTTATAAAGATGTGTTCTTAGTGAAGTGATTGAAATATGGATGAGTATTTATGGTAGGATAATGAACATGTCACAAATTTTTTTAGATTGGTGATGTGGAAAATTCAGGCTACTTAATCTTATAGGAGGAAAATCATTTGTGGCATCAAAGGCTTAGATGAAACACCCCATGATTTTGCTGTGTATTTTCCTTTAAAATAAATATTATGTTGAATAACATATTTTATACACAACACTAAACTAAAATGAACTGTGATACATTTTATTAATAAAAATATTATAATGAAATATATACATTAATACATCATGAGAATATAATTAGAAACATTATTAAAAAAAGTATAAGGGGAATAAATCAATAAGTAAATAAAAATATAATGATCATAAAATATATTTTTTCTCATGATTTTCCAAGAATATTTTCACCATGGTTGAAACAATATAAATAAGGAATAGAATTATAAATATAATATACATATTGAGAGATAATTAAATTAATATGATGAATGATTTTATTAATGTATATAATGTTATATATAAGAATGAAATATGACTATTATATATATGGTCGTTGAAAATATGGTCGTTGCATATATGGCCATTGGAAATATGGTCATTGGATATATGGTCGTTAGGTATACCCAATTTTTATGTTGTGTAATTTTAAATAATATAACTCAAAAATAATAAATAATTAAATAAAAAAGATAATATATAATGAAAATATCTTATTAAAAATATATATATATATATATATATATATTATGCTTTGCATATTATTATTATTGTTATTAAAAAATAATTTTATGTATTTATATATAGCATACTTAAATTATAAAATAATAACATTTTATTTGATAATGTATGTGACACACAACACCGAGCTTAAATATCCCACAAAATATATTTCTTTAAATTTAATCTCTTTGATATCTTATGGAACACGCAACCCCGAATATAAATGAATCATAATATAGTATATCATTATATCCTATCCATTAAATCAAAGGGTATAAATAGTAATAACTAAAATATAAAAAAAAAATTCTATCAATTGATTAGAAATAAAATAAGTATCATTTAAAATATTTTCTAAAAGAGGGATTAGTCGCACTTTTCCCACATAATTTAAAATTAAATTTTAAGAATTTTAGAAAATTTATTTGAAAAAATAATATTCCTTTTGGGAATCATCATATCAATATTATCTTAGTATTAATTTTGGTATTTTTCTAAAATATTTCATTTTTTATGAATAGTAAAAAAATATTTAATTTTAATTGAAAACTGCCTTTTCATTTAAACTATTTATAAAGTTAAATTATATTTTGAATTAGATTTAAAGTAAAACTATTTAAATTATATATATATTAATAAAATTTAGTTTATTATAACCTTTTTTATATTGAATTATGATACAAAAACTTTGTAAACTTTTGAACATTTTCTCTTTGAAAATCTGTTTTCTAGTCACGTTTGTGGGATTAATTTTAAATTAATTTTTTCCACTTATATGGATGGAATTTGGAAAAATGGATTCCGGATTTTGAATTATAATAATTTATATTTTCTAATAGGTTAATTTAAATTTTTAAAAAAAATTAAAAGTGAAAACAGTAGAAATTATTTACCGTAGTTATAGTAAAAATGGATTTACTAGGGGTCAAAATAAAATGATAAGGGTTAAAATTGCCTAAAATTTTGTCTAAAATCTATTTTATAGATATATTTATACCATATAATATATAATTCTCATTAATAATCCATTTTTTAACCTTTTTCTTATGAAAGAATTGGGAACACTTTTTTCTGTCCAAGAATTACAAGTGTGTCACTCACCTCACTTATAAAAGGCCACTCATATCCACTCTTATTAAAACCTTAAAACTCATTTTTTATAAATACCTTATCAAATAAATTCCATAATTCCATAACCTCATACTACAAGCATAAATTTGTTTCATAAATTCAACCCAGGAAGGCTTTTTGAGAAAACCTAAGAAGTTTACCCGAAGAAGAGGTAACGTTCTTCAACGAGAATTTTTATTTTATTGCTTCATAGACCTTCGTAAATTATTATTAAACCCTGATAATATAATAACCTTAGTATATTCTATAATCTTAGACTTTTTTATAATAAGTTAATAACCTAAAACTATCTCCACTTCCATCAAATGAGTTATGAAATCATCATTTTTATGTATGACAGACTATCACCTCACAAATCAATGTCATTCATTTTTTCATTATCACCTTTCATGATTGAGTATGATGATGGATAAAAAGTATATATATTATATTTATAAATTAATTATAACTCAATTTTAATTATTTCATATATACCTTTTTTACTTTCCATTATGTAGGAGATATAATAATGTCACTCATGTGTACGGAAAGCTACCGCCTCGCGAAGCGATGTGATTAATTTTTCACTATCACTTTACATGGAAGATAATAAGGAAAAAGTTAATTAATATATGTGACATAAATGAAATAATTAATATATTAATTAAATATATATCATTATTAAAATATAATATATCATTTTTTATTTTATGTTAAAAATATGATAACATCATTCGTGTATGTGTGGACTACCGCCTTCATGAAGTGATGTGGCTCTCTTTTCTTTACCACACCACATAGAAGATATATATAAGTATATTTAAATAAAAAATATAGAATATAATATATTATTATAATACTATAAAGATAAAATATTACTTAACTCCTTTCTATAATGATCATTGAAAAATGGAAACGTTACTCATGCATCTGCATGACCTACCGTATCTATGATTGTAATGTAATTCATTTCTCAAAACCATATTTAATTATTATAATTAAAACTATAATTTATTTATAAATATTAAAATTATTTCATTATTATTATTTGGGAGATGATTTAACTATATAATATGTGAAAGAACTAGATCTTTCATTAAAAACACACATGAGAAAAAAAGGAAATTAACACCAAAATAATGAAAATAATGAATGATTTTTAATGAATGGCTGATAAGATGATATAAAAGTATCATATACGATATTATAATTATTAATATTTTTATTTTATAAGTTTATAACATTTTTAAAACCACTATGTATTAGGTTTATGAATGTTTAACCAAAATATAGTGGGAGGTGAGGGATGTTGTCACAATTTTATTTCATTAAGGCATTTTAAAATGTTATGCATCTAATTTCGTTTGTATGGTGTATATACTACCCCTTTTCCATGTAATAATATTATTATTTAATAATTCATGGTATTTTAAGTACTAATTTGAATTATTACCAATTGGTAAATAATTTCATACCTCAGTTTATTTTCATTGGGTTATATTACTTCTTCATTATCTTTAATATTCTATGATTATGTTTGTAATTGATTCTAATTATCTTATGTTTTATTTTTACTTGTTTTATGTGGATTTAAATTTGATACACATAATCAATTCATTGGTTAATTATCACTTCAATTTTATGATCTTTCCAAGGGTTTATTTTATAATCTCATTTTAATCAGGATTGTTTATACTTGAATTTTCATTGAAATAAATTATTTGATCATTTTTTAATAAACCCTATAATTTTGTTTGTTTATGTTTATTCATTATGTTTTTCAAGTAATAGTAAAATTTTAATAATCTTTGGTACTTAAAATGATTGATAAAATGTTTTTAATAAAATAATACTTCATTTATCTCTTCGGTCGAAAATCTATTTTCATCTAAAAATATGTTTTCTAAAATTGTTTTTAAAATGTTTATATACATTTATAAATAATTTTTTAAATAAACATTAACAAATTTCTTAATTTGTACAAAAAAATTAAATTAATCTTCATATCATTTTCAAAATAATGTCTATTTGTATTTTACCAAAAAAATGAAAGGAAACATTGTTTTAACGTGTATAGCATGAAAATAATTTCTAGCCATCATGACCACTCAAATTTTTCAAAGATTATTTTATATGATTGAAATATTATTTTCAAAGAAAATTATTTTCAAAAGTTTTTGTGAACTTTTATTTTCAAAATGTGATTTTCAAAATGAAATGGATATTTTCTTTAAGAATTTTTTTAAATATCTTTTTATTTCTATTCATCAATGACAACATCCCTATGTTATTTCTCTAATGGTTATATATTTTATTGATACCATACATATCCATATTATATATGTTTTGTGATTTGTTTTACCAAGGAATGTGTTAACATTCACTTCCTTGATTCATTTTTATAGTCATTAAATTTCCCTTTTAATATTCACTTTCCTTTGATCATGGACATTAAATTACCCCTAAATATCCATATTATTTATCATGGATTTTTTTATTTCTTAAACCATGTATAATATCTACATAAGGTGTTCTGTATTTAAAGTTATTTTTTTATATGGGGGAAATATCGATACAATTTTATTCCTTACTCAATATAGGTATTTGAGAATAAGGCACATTTTTCATGAATTAAATCAATTATTTGATATATATATATATATATATAAGGAATTATTTGTACTTGTAGATATGGATTATTCCCTGTAATAGATAGACCCTCAATGAATTGGCAGTCTCATGCGGAAAATCAGTAATCTAGAATAAAATCATTTGGCCAAACCTGATGTGTTTATACCCTGTAGTGTTAAACTATCTTGAGGATAGATTTTAACGGTGGATGTATCATGTGTTTGAGACATGAAATCCAAAAATTAGGCATTTTTTCATTTAGAATTTAGTTATTATTGTTATCCATGATATTTTTACTAAAATATTATCTCTGGATTCATTTTATTCTTATTTTATTGATTAAATGGCATGTTTTTTCAGTTATTTAAATTTCCATATTGATTATTCCTTATCTAATTATGATATCCAAGTTATTGATTAAATATAATGTGTATTCAATTATTTACCTTTCCATAATAATTATTATCCATGATATTTTCATATGGATATTTTCTATGGATATACTTCCTTCTTAGTTTATAGATTACATGGAATGTGTGTTCCATGATGTACTTTTCCATATTTATTATGCTTATTAATTCACGATTTCTCTTGTTGTACTTAACCCTTACTGAGTATTTCAGCTCACCCTTATTTTTTTCTTTCCCATGAATCTAGAAAGCGTACTATGAATGATATGCAAAGATATTCTAGATGTAATAATGATATTATTGAGAGATAAAAATTATGTTGTAATTTTAATTTTCAAATGTAAAGTAATACTTAAGTATATATCTAGTTTACTAAGACTATTAAACTATTCATTTCATCAGGATGTGATTCCTTTTATCTTATGATAATGTAATAAATCATACACCATATCCATGATACTGGAGTTGGGGTCACAACATTTTGTATTAGATAATTTTTATAAGAAACCTTAGGAACTAGATTAATGAAAATAAAGATTATAGAACATAACCCTATAATATATTTTGAGGATAGGTGTATAAAAACATCCTAAAGTTTTGGTAAGGTGTATATTATGTAGTTTTTCCATACATTACATTCCTATATGGATACTACAAGTGTATTTGGTTCTAAAACAAAATGTACTAGGGGTAATAACTCGAAAAAGGGTGAATTGTTCTTGACCTGATCATCTGCTGGTACATGACAACGGGCCTTAATGTGCATCTCTTTTGACACTACCGAGGGATATGATTATGATAATTCACATTTTATTTATAAACCATTGTGAATTATTTGAATATATGATGATAATAAATGACATAGGATAAACCTAAGGTGTCATATATTTAAAAAATATGTTTTATGATTTAAACATCCTATAAATGGTTATATGGTTTTCTTACTATGATTATAGTTGCTCACATTAAACCTTTTTGTTTTAGTAAGTGGCTATAACCTGAAGGAATCATGTTAACAATTAATATGAAGGAAAATGTGGTTAATATGAGAGACAAATTGGGATGATGACTAGAGTAAAAGATATTTTGATTATGCCTAATAAATTTTCTAGAAATATAATTAACAACATATATCTTAACTAACTCCCTGAATCACCAAAGAAGAGAAGGATAGATTTCACCAAGATCTCAAGTGATGGATACCCTAGATGAAAGAAGGATAAATTTCCATCATGTATGAAATGTGTAAGGAAAAACCTAGTAAAGTGTCTTAATGGAATAGTAAAATGATTTATGTGTGTAAAGGAAGGGCATAAATCAAATAATTTTTCAAGAAAAATAAATAGTACGATGGAAGGAAATAAATCTCATCATAATGAACCATTTATTGTTTGTTTTCTTAAATGTGGAGAACTTGGGAATTATCCAAGTCAATTATATCTTCAAAAGTATAAATCTAAGACCAATGAAGGGACTATGTGTAAATAAAACGAATGAAGTATTTATGCATTGGGGTTTAATATATAAATTATAGAAGTATTTTTTTACCAATGATATTTTAGTGATAATAATTATGAGACATCTAAGGATTATGTTTAATTTTATTAGTATATGTTTCTTAATTAATATAAGAGTTATGGATACCATAATGGGTTTATGAGTGTAAGATTGATCATAAGTTCACAGTCTTAAGCACCCCTTTTTAGATTTTATGTGATGATACTCTACCAAGATTAAGGATATTTTGGAAAATTTTATATTAATAAAACCCATTGGTTTGTTATATGTTTTAGTAAAAAATTTATTTTAGGAATAATGTATTTTCATTTTATAGAAATAAATTAAATGGTATTGATAACCATTAGGGTTAATATGATCATTAATTACATTGTAATAATATTCAAATATGATTATTAGGCTTTGTGAAAAAAAAATATTGAATACCATATTAAAAAACGTTATTTAATGATTAATTTTATTTCAAGGATATACATCATATTTTTTCTCTAATAATTTTATAGTAATTATATTGAAATATTTTAGAAAAATTAAAACCCACATGTTGGGTTATAACCTGTCGCATCTATCAAGGCCATAGAGCATCAACCCATGACAGAAGGATGATAAGAGTTTAGTGCCTACCACTGGCCTACATGATGTATTGGTTAATATATCATTTTTTTAGTTAAAATATTTGAAGAATAAATATTAATGATGAACTAGTAGTATTACTTTTGAGGTTTATAGATTAATTTATTATATTGTATAACTTGTTCTAACAATATTGGTTTTGTAAAATAGTTAGAGACAAATAGAAATACTTTTTATTATTTTATGGATATTACAATTTTTTAAAAGTGAATTTTAGTGCTTTAGGCATAAAAATTATTTTTAAATATTAATTTATTGGAGTAAGGGATGACTTAAAAATTGATCAAAGCAAAACCAAAGGATTAAATTATTCTTATAGAATAGAAATTTATCAAGTAACTAAATTTACTTATATTCTTAGATAGTAAAAGAATTATTGAACTTTGTGAAAAGGATCATGAAAAAAAAATTTATCATATTATATTCATATCTAATAAATCATAATTTTTTTAAATCACCATAGATTTATGGTTTTGAGTCATAACTTTCCATTGATCATTCACAATCTTGTGATCAATGACCTCAATCACCCTCTAAAATTATTTCTTCTTTAATTCCATGTTCATATATTTACTCACCACCAATTGTATCCTACTTATAAACCTAGTTATGTTTTATTACATATGACCTTTTTACTTCTCTTTGTCTCTTATTAAGATGGTATCTTGTTATAACTTTTATGGTGCGGGTTTTCAATAAAATAATTTTCAAATATCAAACCCTTGATTACCAGGATCATGTTTAAATTGTGAGGATGAAATTTATTTAAGTTGAAGAGAATGTAACACCTAAAAATTATAAAATAATAACATTGTATTCGATATCATATGTGACAATAAATGTCGATCTTAAATAACCCACAAAATATATTTCTTTAAATTTAATCTCTTCAGTAGCTTTCAGAACACATAACCCTGAGTCTAAATGAACCGTAACATAGTATACCATTAAAAACTATCTATTAAATTGGAGGGTATGAATAATAATTAATATAATATAAAAATTATGGTTATATATTGATTATAAATAAAATAATAATCATTTAAAATACAAATCTTTTTTTTTGAAAAAATATATTTTTCTAAAAGATAGATTAGTTGCTCTTTACCCACAAAATTTAAAATTAAATTTTAATAATTTTAGAAAATTTATTTAAAAAAATAAATTTAATATTTTGGATCAGAGTATCAATATTATCTTAGGATCTATTTTTTGTATTTTTCTAAAAAATTTCATTTTTCAATGAATAGTGAATAATACTGAATTTTAATTGAAAATTGCCTTTTTATTTAAATGATTTATAAAGATAAATTATATTTTTTATTAATTTTAAAGTAAAATTTTTAAAATTATATGTATATATATATATATATATATTAATCCAATTTAAGTTATTTTAATATTTTTAAAATTTAATTATTATATAAAAAACTTTGTAAAAGTTTGAACATTTTCTCTTTGAAAACTCACTTTCTCGTCAAGTCTGCAGGATTAATTTTAAATTAAAATTTTCCAATTATATGAATAGAATTTTGATAAGTGGATTAAATATTTATAATAATTATAATTTATATTTTATAATAATTTCAACTTAAATTTTGACCAAAATGAATAGTGCCAATAGTAAAAATTAATTATCGTGGTTAAGGTAAAAATGGATTTACCAGGATGTTAATCTAAAATTATATGGATTTAAATTACCTAAAAACATTCATAAAATATATTTCATATCCATATTTAGACAATATAATACTTATTTCTTGATAATACTCAATTTTGGACCCTTTTGGCATGTGAAAAGTGCGGGTAGACCATTTTCTTTCAAAAAATTACAAGTGTGTCACTCACCTCACTTATAAAAAGCCGCCCCATATCCACTATTATTCACACATTAAAAACTTTTAGTTTAAAAAATAACTATATAAATATATTAAAAAAATACATAACTTCATCCTAGAAGCCTTATTTTGGGCATAAATCCAACCTAAGAAGGATTTTGGTGAATCCTAAGGAGTTTAGCCAAAGAAGAGGCAATGTTCATCAATGAGAATTTTTATTTTATTTCTTCCTCCACCTCCCTCGATTATTATTAAAACATGATGATATAAAAACCTTAGTATCTTACATATACTTAGATATTTATATAATAATTTATTGACCTACAACCATCTCCACTTCCATCAAATGGGTTACAAAATCAGCATTCATGTATATGACGGACTACCATGTCATGAACTGATGTCTTTGTTTTTCAATTACCACCTATCACGATTGGGTTGGATGATGGATATGAAGTATATATATGATATTTATAAAATAATTATACCTATGTATTCATTATATCATATATATCTTTTTATTTTTTATTCCATAGAGGATACGATAACGCCGCTCATGTGTACCGCAGACTACCACCTCACGAAGTGATGTGATTCATTTTTCACTAAGAATTAATTTGGAAGGTAATAAATATAAATTTAATTAATATATGTGATATAATGAAATAATTATCATATTAATGATATATTTACCATTCATAAAAATAATATCATTTTCTTTTTTACATTAAAAAGATGATAACATCATTGGTGTATGTGTGGACTACCACCTTTAGGAAGTGATGTGACACTCTTTTCATCACCACACCACATGGATGATATATATAATCATATTTAAATAAATAATATGATATATATTAAATAATTATAATTATGTAAATATAAAATATTATTTACCTTCTTTCCATAATGATCATTCAAAAATGGAAACATTACTTATGTGTACATACGCCCTACCGAATCTATGATCGTAACGTAATTCATTTCCCAAAAACATAATTCATGATTGGTATTAAAAGTATAATTGATCTATAAATATGATAATTATTTCATTATTATTATTTCTGAGATAATTTAACAATATAATATTTTCAATAACTGGATCCTTCATGGAAAAGCATGCATGAGAAAACAGCGCAATTAACACCTGAAACATTGAAGATAACAAAATATTATTAACGAATGGGTGATAAGATGTTATAAAAGGGTCATATATGATATTATAAATATTAATATAGTTCTTTATTAAGTTAATAAATTTTTTAAAACCACTATATATGAAGTTAAATTATGTTCAACCAAAAGGAAGTATGGGGTAAGGGATTTCGTCTCAATTTCATTTCATTGAGGCATATTGAAGTGTTATGCACCAAATTTCTTTTATATAGTGTCTATACTACCCCTTTGAGATATAATATAATCATTAATTAATAATTCATGATATTTTAACTTTTAATTTTAATTTTTACCTCTAAGGGAGTTTTACTTAAGAGTTTCCAAGTGTTAAAGGATTTCATAACTCAATTTCTTTGCATTGGGATATATTACCTCTTTATTAAATTTGATATTATAATATTATGAGTGTATTTAATTATTATTATATTAATTTTTATTTACACTTTTTATGTGAATTTAAATTTTATACATATAATCAATTCATTTATTAATTCATACTTCAGTGTTATGATCTTTCCAAGGGTTTATTTCACAATCTCATTTTAATCAGGATTGTTTATACTTAAAGTTCCATTGATGGAAATTATTTGATCATTATTTAATAAACCATTTATTTTTATTATCCTATTGTTATTCATGAAATTTTTTATGTAATATTACCCTTTTCACTCTTTTTTACTTAAACGTATTAAGAATATTTTTTAATAAAATCTAATTTGATTTCTCTATTCGGTCAGAAATCCATTTTCTTCTAAAACCATGTTTTCTAAAATTATTTTCAAAAATGTTATTAACCTTCTATAATTGATTTATTAAATAAATTTTTACCCATTTTTACTTTTTAAAAAAAAACTTAAAGGAGTCATCATAATATTTTCAAAACAATTCTAATTTTTCTTTTACCAAAAAAGTGAAAGGAATCTTTGTTTTAATGTGTATAGAATGACCATAATTTATAGATTTCATGATCACTAAAAAAATTTAATGATTATTTTATATGTTTAAATGGTTATTTTCAAAGAAAATTATTTAAAAAATGTTTTCTTAACTTTTATTTTTAAAAATTGATTTTCAAAATTAAAATTTTATTTTCCTCATAAATATTTTTAAAGATATTTTTATTTCTATTCATCAATGAAAAAACCCTTTATTCTTACTCTAATAGGTATATGTTTTATTTATACTATCCTTATTCTTCCTCTGAATGGTTTATGATTATTTTCACCAAGTAAATTATTGATATTCACTTCCTTGATTCATTTTTGTAGCCATTAAATTTACCTATAAATATTCACTTTCCTTTGATCATTAGATATTAAATTTCCTCAAAATAACCATATTATTTATTATATATATGTTTATTTCTTAAACCATACATAATTTTTACATTTTGTGATCTAAATGTAAATTTATTTATTTGTTTTTGGAAATATTCTTAAATCTGAATTCTTTATTTAATACGGGTAATTTAATGATAAGGAACATTGTTCATGAGTTAAATCAATTATTCAATATATGAGGAATGCTTTGGACTTTAAGAAATAGGTCGGGCCTAGTAAAAGATAACTCTTCAATGTATCAATAGTCTCATGAGATGAATTAGTAAGCTATCATAAAATCATTTGGCCAAACCCAATGGGTTTTTACCAAGTAGTTTTAAATTTTATTACGTATAGATCTTAATGGGTGAGGTATCATGTGCCTGATACATGATGTCAAATAATTGAGAATTTCCTTCATTGAGAATTAGTTTTTTATTATTATCCATGATATTTTCACAATTATATTATCCCTAGAGGCATTTCATTGTCAATTTATTGTACAAATTGAATTTTTTTAGTTATTTTCCTTGCAATATTGATTATGTATTATATAATAATGATGCCCAAGTTATTAATTAAATGGAATGTGTGTTCATTTATTTACCTTTACATATTTATTATTATCTATGAGATTTTCATATTGATAATATGTCTAGATGCACTTTTTTCTCAGTTTATTGATTACATGGAATGTGTGATTAGTGATTGAACTTTCCATATTAATTATGCTTATTGATTCATGATTGCTTCTATTATACTAAAACATTACTAAGAATTTAATTTCACCCTTATTTTTTTCCTTTCCCAAGAATCTAGTAAGTGTACTATTAATTATATTCATGTATATTATAGAGGGAATAATGATATTCTAAAACAATTATTTTGTAAACTGTATTTTCAAATGTAATGTAAGACATAAGTATAAAACTAATTTACCAGGACTATAAAACTATTTTTTCCATCGAGATATGATTTATTATATTTTAAGCCAATTGAATAAAACATACATTGGCTCTGGGATATTAGAGTTTAGGTTTCTAAAGTTGGTGTTAGAGGAATTTTAATTGAAACCTTGGGAACTAGATTAAGGAAAAAATAGATTAGGGAACATAACCCTATAATTGGCTTTGAGGATAAATGTAGAAAAACATCTTAATGTTTTGTTAAGGTCTATATTATTTGGATTTTCCTTAAAATACATTCATGTATGGATACAAAAAGTGGATGTGGTTATAACACAGATATACCTAGTATTAATAACATTGAAAAGGGTTTGTTGGGCTTGACCTAATCATCACCTGGTGCAAGAAAACGGGCCTTACTGTGCACCTGTTTTGATACTTCTGTGGGATATTCTTCAGATAATTCAAATTTTCATTACAATAAATTATGAAGGATTTGAATATATGATGGAAATGAATGACCTAAGTTAAAATTTTGGTTTCATAGATTGAAAAAATAGGTGTCATGATTTAAACATCCTATAAATTATTATATGGTTTTCTCGCTATGATTATTGTTTCTCACACTATCACTACTACAAAAACAGTAAAGGGATGCGCTTCACAATTATGAGTGCTTAAAAAAACACTGATAAAGGCTCCCTTTATCAGTTCTTTTTTTTAGCGCTGATAAAGGCCCCCCTATATCAGTGCTTTTTTTAGCGCTGATAAAGGCGGGATTTATCAGCGCTTTTCTCGAGCGCTGATAAATGTTATGTTTCAAAAAAAAATATGTTTTCATGAAAAATAATATTTTGTTATATAATTATATTTATATTGATATAAATATAATATATATTTTTTAAATATTTTATAAATATGTATAAATAGACTATTACATTTAATATATAATAAATTTAGTGAAAATTGCTTCAAAATATTTTAAAAAAAATATTATTAATTAATAATTTTCTAATTATTAATGATTAGAAGTCATTTAATAACAATTTTAGGACAAAAAAATAAAAACAATTAATAAAAGATCTAAAATATGTTGAAAATGTAACTCAAAATTCAAACGGCCATAACTTTTGATTCGGGTGTCCGTTTGAGCTCTACAACATATCAAATAGAAGCCTGCGACAAGCTCTGCATGCTAGTGACCCAAGAATAGCCTCTGTCACAATTTTAGATCCCAAAAAAGGCCCATAAGGCCTCCAAAACTGAGTTTTTAGTCGGGATACCCCAATTTGTTAACATTCAAACAAGTATAACATATGATCTGGATGTCCGTTAGGCCTATACCACATATCATATCGAATATTGTTTCATTTTCATCGATTTGACTAGTTGTGGCATTGAAATGGGATTCTAGATTATAATTTATGGTCATTTTAACATTCTATGGCTTTTAAAATACATATATATATGTATTTATTAGTAAATATATATGTGTATATGTGTGTGTGTGAGTGTCTATGTGTGTGTTTGTGTGTTTTATATATGTATAAATGTATTTATTTATTTATTTACTTATAAACACACATCAAAAAAATATTTTTTCAAAAATGTGTTTAAAACTAATCTTATATGTATATTTTATGGCTTTTCAAATACACATATATATGTATTTATTCGTAAATATATATGTGTTTGTGTGTGTCTGTGTGTCTCGGTGTGTGTCTATGTGTTGTATATATCTATGTATGTATGTATGTATGTATGTATTTATTTATTTATTTATTTATAAACACACATAAAAAACATATGTTTTCATAAATTTATTTAAAACTAATATTATATGTATATATTAATATACAAATAAATATACATATAATAAATTATAACTAAAAATATATATAAAAATATATTAATATATGAATTAACATATATATATACTAATATATGAATAAATATATTTATATTAATATGAATCTATATTAATATATGAATAAATATAACTATATATATATATCATTAAATAGAGAACAAAACAAAATGGCTTAGTGGTAAAGGTGCAGCCGCGAAAGGGGGGAGGTCCCGAGTTCGAGTTCGGGTGGAAGCGAAGGGGGTGCGCACGTATGAGGATGTGCGGGAAGGGCAATGCACGGGAGACCTCCTATCACTGATAAAGGGGGTGTGAAGCGCTGATAAATGGGTCTTTTATCAGCATTTTTTTAGCGCTGATAAAAGGGGCCTTTATCAGTGATTTTCGGAGCGCTGATAAAAGGGAACCCCCTATATCAGCACTGAGCTTTACAACACTTTTTTAGCGCTGTTAAAGCCTTTTTTTAGCGCTAATATAGTCTGTTTCTGTATTAGTGTATGCTTTTTGGTTTTACTCAATGGATGCAACCTTAAGGAATTATGTTAACATTGAATATAAATGACAAGGTGGTTATTATAAGAAACAAAATGGTATGATGACTGGATTGAAATATATTATGATTATTCCTAATTAGTTTTACCAAAATATAATTAATAACATATACCTTAACCAACCCCCATAATCACAAAATAAGATAAGGATGGAGTTTTCCAAGATCTAGAGTAATGGAGACCTTGAAGGAAAGATGAGTAGATTTCCATCATATAATAAATATTGAATGAGACACCTAGGAAAGTGTATCAATGGAATAATAAAATGCTTTATATGTAAAAAGGAAGGGAATAAAGCAAATAATTACTGAGAAAAAATGAAGAGTAAAATTAAAGGAAATAAATCTCATCCTAGGGATCCATTTATAGTTCATTGTCTTAAATGTGGAGAACCTAGGTATTATCCATGTCAATTTCCTCTTCTAAATGATAATCCCAAGACTAAGTAAAAACCTATGTGGAAATAAAATGTATAAATTATTTATATATTGGGGTTAGATAATTAAATTTTATAATTATTATTTTTACCAATGGTATTTTGGTGATAAGAATTATGAAACATATAAGGAATGTTTAAAATTTTAGAATAATATTTGTCTCAATTAACATAATATTTATGGATACCATTATGGGTTTATGATTTTAATATTGACCATAAGTTAAATCTATTAAGTAAAAAAAATTAGGTTTTATGTGATAATAGTCTACCAAGATTAACGATATTTTCAAAGATATTTATGGAAATAAATCCCATTGGATTATTATATTTTTTTAGTGAAAATTTTATTTATGGAATAATTCCTTTAAATTTTATAGACATAAGTTTAGAGGTATTGATAACCTTTAGGGTTAATATGATCATTAATGACATTGTAATAATAGTTAAATAAGATTATTATAATTTATGAAGAAAAAAGGGTTGTATTGAAAACCATAGTAAAAAGTTTATTTGATGATTAAATTTATTTCAAGGATTACATTATATTTTTGGGGGGAAAAATATTTGAATTATATTAATATAGTTTATAAAAAAGGATAACCCACATGTTGGCTGATAACCCTTTGCAACCGGCAAGGCCTCGAGGCTTTATCCCATGACCAGAAGATGGTAAGGGTTTAACTTCTACCACTGGGCTATGAAATATTCTAGTTAATATGTCATTTTTTCAGTGAAAAATTTGAAAAATGAATACTAATGATGAAAAAATATTATTAATTTTTAGGTATTTATATTATTTAATTATATTGGATAACTTGTGCTAACCTTATTGGTTTTGGAAAATAGTTAGAGGCTAATAGAAAGACTTGTCACTCTTTTGTAGATCTTAAAATCCATTAAAAGTGGATTTTATTTCTTCAAGCATAAAAAATTCATTTTTTGATATTAATATATTAGATTAAGGGATTAATTGGAAATTGATTGAATCGTAACAAAAGGATTAAATTGTGCTTATGAAATAGAAATGTATCAAGTAAGTATATTTCCTTATATTCTCAAATAATAAAAAATCATCAACTTTAGGAGAAGGATATTGAAACACAAATATTATCCTATTACATTCATATCCAATAAATCAAATGATATTTTAAATCATCAAAGATTTATGGTTTTTAGGCCCATAACATTCCATTGATCATTCACTTGCTTATGATCAATGACCACAATCACTATCTGTAATTATTTACGATTTTCCTTCATGTCCATATCTTCACTCTCCACCAATGTTATCCTAATTATAAACCTATTTATTTATTATTCCATATTACATTTTTACATACATTTCTCTCTTATTAACAGTATATTTAATTAAACCTTTTACAAAGTGGGTTTTCAACAAAATAATTTTCAAGTATCAACCCCTTAAGTACCAAGATCAATTTTAAATTGAGAGCATACAGATTATTTAAGGTGGGTAGAATGTAACACCCCAAAATTATAAAATAATAATATATTATTTGAAAAATTATTCAACCTGAAACATTAAGCTTAAATATCCTACAAAATATATTTCTTTAAATTTAATCTCTTTGATATCTTGTAGCATATGCAACCCCGAGTCTAAATGAAACATAATATTGTATAACATTACAAACTAGCCCTTAAATTGTAGGGTATTAATAGTACTAAATAAAATATAAAAATTATGGTAATATTTTTATTATAAATAAAATAAAAGTTATTTAAAATAAAAATTATTTAAAATAAAAATAAATTTTTTTCTGAAATATTTTATTTTTCTAAAAGACAAATTAGTCACACTTTTCCCTCATAATTCAAAATTTAATTTTACCAATACTAAAAAATGTATTTGAAAAATATAAAAACAAAATTGAATCATAATATAAATATTATATTATTATGTTTTTTTTTGAATTTTTCTAAAATATTTCATTTTTTATTAATAGTGAAAAATGCTAAATTTTAATTAAAAACTACATTTTATTTTAAATTATTTATAAAGTTAAATTTTATTTTCAATCATTTTTAAAGTAAATTTTTTTAAATTATATATCTTTTAAAACAATTTAGTTCATTGGAATATTTTTTATATTGAATTTTTATATAAAAACTTTGTAAAGTTTTGAAGATTTTCTCTTTGAAAACCTGTTTTCTTGTCACGTCTACAGGATTAATTTTAAATTAAATGTTTCCACTTATATGAATGTAATTTGAAAAAATGGATTCAATATATTTAATAAATATAATTTATATTATCTAATAAGTTCAACTTAATCTTTTACCAAAATTAATAGTGAAAATAGTAAAAATTAATTTATGTGGTTAAGGTAAAAATAGATTTACTAAGGGGTTAAACTAAAAATATAAGGGTTAAAATGACATAAAAAATTTATAAAAAAAATTTAATGGCCATATTTATGCTCTCTAATGTATAATTATCTATAATAATATATTTTGGAATCTTTTTCATGTGAAAAACATGGGTATGCCTTTTTCTTTCCAAAAATTACAAGTGTGCCACTCACATCACTTATAAAAGGCCACCCCCTCTCCACTCTTATTCACACCCTAAAACCCTTTTTCAGAAAATATATACTCAAATAACTTCCCAAATTCCATAAAATTATCCTATAAGACTTATTTGTGTAATAAATCAAACCTAGTAATGCTTTTCGTGCATACCTAAGGAGTTTACCCGAAAAAGAGGTAATGTTCTTTGAATGTGAATTTTTATTTTATTTCTTTCTCCACCTCCCTATATTATTAATAAATCATGATTATATAATATAATTGGTATATTACATATAAAAATATTTTTTTTAATAATGTAATTACCTACAACCATTTCCACTTCCATTAAATGAGTTGCGAAATTATCATTTATATGTATGACAAAATATTTCCTCGTGAATTGATGTCAATCATTTTTTCATTAACACCTATCACAGTTGGTTATGATGATGGATATAAAGTATATATATGATATTTATAAAATAATTATACATATTGATTCGTTATATCATATATATACATTTTTTACTTTTCATTTCGTAGTGGATATGATAACGTTTCTCGAGTGTATGGTGGAATACCGCCTCGCGAAGTGATTTGATTCATTTTTCACTAACACTTTACATGAAAGGTAATAAGGATAAATATAATTAATATATGTGATATAAATTAAATAATTATTATATAAATTAAATATTTAAAATTCATAAAATATAATATATCATTTAATTTTTACATTAAATAGATAATAACTTCATTTGTATACATGTGGACTACCACCTTCACGAAGCGATGTTAATAAATTTTTATCACCACAACACATGGATGATATATATAAGTATATTTAATTAATTTATATGTTATATGTGATATTATTATCATTCTTGAAAGATATAATATTACTTACCACCTTTCTATAATGATCATTAAAAAATGGAAACGTTACTCATGCGTACGTACGACCTACTATCTCCATGATCGTAACACAAAATATAATGAATAGTATTAAAATTATATTTGATGTATAAATATAATAATTATTTCATGATTATTATTCTTGAGATTATTTAACTATATAATATTCACAAGAACTAGATCTTTCATGGAAAAACACGCAAGAGAAAACAAGGCAATTAACACACAAAACAATGAAAATAACAAAATATTATTAACAAAGGGGTGATGAGATGTTATAAAAGGATCATATATGATATTAAAAATAATAATATGGTTATTTTATAAGTTAATAACATGTTTAAAACCACTATACATGAGTTTAACGTATGTTTAACCAAAATAAATCGTGTGGTAAGGGATTTCGTCTCAATTTCATTTCAATGAGGCATATTGAAATGTTCTAAACCTAACTTATTTTTTATGGTTTATATACTACCCATTTGATATATAATATCATGATTCATTAATAATTAATGTTATTTAAATTTTAATTTTGAATTACTTCATCTAAGGGTATTTTACTTAGATTTACCAAGCGGTAAATAATTTCATAACTCAATTTATTTTCATTTGGTTATATTACTTCTTCATTGTATTTGATATTAAAATATTATATGTGTGACTATTTTTTATTATATTATGTTTTATTTCCAATTATTTTATTTGTATTTACATTTGATACATGTGATCAATTCATTGGTTAATTCTCACTTCAATGTTATGATCTTTCTAAGGGTCTATTTCACAATCTCATTTTAATTGAGATTGTTTATATTTGAATTTAAATTGAAGAAAATTATATTTTAATTGATTATTAAACCCTGTAATTTTATTATCATAGGTTATTCATTATCTTTTTCAACTAATAGTACCATTTTTTCACTCTTTGGTACTTAAAATTATTGAGAAAATGTTTTTAGTAAAATCTGACTTCATTTCTCTATTCGGTCAGAAATCTGTTTACTTATAAAAAATATATTATAAAAATGGTTTCAAAAACGTTTTTAACCATTTAAAAATTATTTATTAAATAAATTTTTTCAAATTTTTTATTTTTATTAAAAAAATTAAAGGAATCGATATGTCATTTCAAAACATTTTTTGTTTGGATTTTACCAAAAAAGTTAAATGAATATTTATTTTAATGTGTACATCATGAATGGAATTTATATATGTCATGACCAAAAAAATTTTAATGTTATTTTATAAGTTTCAAAGATTTTTTTCAAAGAAAATAATTTTCAAATTTTTTTTTGATCTTTTAATTTTAAAAATAGATTTTTTAAATGAAAAAATTATTTTCCTCAAGAATAATTTTAAAGAGTTTTTTATTTTTATTAATCAATGAAAAAACCCCATTATTATTACTCCAATGGTTATATTTTTTATTAATACCATTTTTATTCTTTATCTGGATGGTTTATCATTATTTTGACCAAGGAATGTATTGAAATTCACTTCCTTGATCTGTTTTTTTAGTTATTAACTTTACCTTGAAATATTCAATTTCTTTTGATCATTAGATATTAAATTTCCCCTAAATATCCATATTATTTATCATGGATATGTTTATTAATTAATCCATATATAATTTCTACATATGGTGTTATACATTCAAAGTTATTTGTTTATCTGGGAAAATATTGATAAATCTTTATTCATTACTTAATACAGATATTTTTTGATAATGTGCATTTTTCATAAATTAAATCGATTATTATACATATGAGGAATGATTTGGATATTAAGATAAAGGCGGGTCCCATTTATAGATATCCCCTTGATGTATAGATAGTCTCGTGAGGCAAATCAATAAGCAAGCACAATATCAGTGGGTTGAACCCAGTGGGGTTTTACCCAGTAGTTTTAAACTATCTTGAGGATGGATCTTGATGGTATATGTATCATGTTCCTGAGACATGATGTATAATAATTAATTATTTCCTTCATTGAGAATTCATTTATTATTATTTTCCATGATATTTTCACAATGATATTATCTCTAAATTAATTTCATTTTCAATTTATTGATTAAATGAAATGTTCTTTTATTTATTTACATTTCCATATTAATTATTCCTTATATAATTATGATATCCAAGTTATTTATTAAATATAATGTGTGTTCAGTTATTTACCTTTCCATATTGATTATTATCCATGATATTCTTGTATTTATATTATTTGTGGATGTATTTCCTTCTCAGTTTATTTATTACATGGCATGTGTGTTCAATGATTTACTTTTCTATAGTAATTATTCTTATTGATTCATGATTTCTTCCATTTTACTTAACCCTTACTAAGAATTTGAACTCATGATTACATTTTTTCCTTTTCAAGAAATCCATGATGTGTAATATAAATGATATTTATGGATATGAATGAGGGAATAATGATATTCTCAAAAAAAATGTTTTAATTTTTGTTTTTAAATGTAATTAAATACTTAATTATGTATCTTGTTTACCGAGACTACTAAACTATTCAGTCCTTTGGGATACGATTCCCTGTATCTTATGCTAATGTGATAAAGTAGACACTATATCTAAGATACTAGAGTCAAGATCTCAACCTTATAATGTCAAAATAATGATTTTAATAAAAATTTGTAGATAAAATTAAATTTTTATAAGATGAATAATTAATTTTAATAGGATGTGATTAATATTATTTAATATTAAAAATCATATTTTTCAAAGAAATATTTTTCCTAAGTATTTTATATTTTTATAATAGTAAATTAATCACTTTTAAATGATAAATATTATGTAATGTTTCAGTGAATAAAAATATGTATTAACACACATTTAATTAGTAATTTATATAAAATTAAATTAAGAACACTTAAAGTTTAAAAAATCTATAAAAACAGTATTTTATATATTTTATATATTTTTATTTAAAAGTTAATTTTATCATATTTAAAAAATAAATTATATTAAATGGATTATATATTTTTAATGATTTCATCAAAATTAGATAAATAGTTTGAATTAATTTTTTGTATAAAAATAAGTTATTGCGATAAAAATTAACTTACCACGGTAAGGGTAAAATAATGTAAAAAGGGTGAAACTGAGTGATAAAGAATTAAAATATCATAAATATTTATCAATAAATTTTTTAGATGAGGGTATTTAAGACTCATTTCCATTATTTTTCTACTTTGTATCCACTTTCATTTTAAAATGACAAACTAACACCTTAGTAGATGAGTATTTGCAGAAATTCCACTCAAAACTCACCTATAAAAGGACCCCACCTATACCCCTTAAAAACCACTAAAATAATAATTTATCTCTTTAATTTAAAACTATTTATCCAATTAAAAATTCTTATTATAAATTTTGTAGCTTTTAGTTCTAATAAAGAAGCCTAAATCCTTCATTATAAAGAAACCCATATAGAGAAGGAGAGAATTCATCAAGTAGGTATCTAAGTTACTGTCTAAATTATTCTATTTAATTATCATTTAAACTATTTATAAATATAATTATATACTTTAATTTTGTTATATTAACATTATTATCCATTCTTTTAAAATTATATTATTGTTTTATAACTCTAAACTCTTAATCATTAATTAGTATACCATGTTCTCATTTGGTTTAGTTCAACCACCTACCTTAATTTACTGATAACCATTAATTAGTAATATATTTCATGAATATCATTCAGAGAACAACATAAAAGTGAATGATTATTATAAATTAATTCATGGTTATCAGTAAATTACATGAAAATTTTTGTCATGGATGCCTTTCTCTCAAACCATACCCATAATTATCATAATGAATAGGGTATTATATAAATAATTTTAAAAAATGATATCACTACCTTGAAAAATCTATGAATGATGAAATAAGTATCAAAGAAGAAGGACTGACATCAGTATTATGAAATGATCAAAATTACTAACATCTAATGATGAAAATAAATAATAACTAACTAACATATATATAATAAATCATTATAATTGAATATTTTAGTATGGTAATAAAATATGTGATTAATATGATTTTTTTATTATATAAGAGGATAACGAGATTTTGTGAAATTCATAATTAAAGGTAAGGATTTATTTTCCAATCTCATTTTGAAATCGAGATTGTTTATGTTTGAGTTTATATTTTGAAAAACATTTAATAATTATCTCTTAAACCCCATATATTTTATTTTACTTTGGTTATTTTTGGATTTTACATATCTTCTTACCATTTCATCTCCCTTTGGTTAAAAATTAAACTAAAGGGATGTTTGTAAGTGGATCTAACCTTATCTATTCTTTTTGGTTGGGAATTTTTCCCTCTATGTTCATAATATTTGTATTTTTTATAGATTTTCTTAACTATTATTATATGGTTTCATAAGGTATTTTTGAGTTTAATTAACTTTATTTACAAAATTAATCTTCTTTTAATGTATTTGGTATGGTTGTTTCTGCCAAATTTGACTCTCTTTACAAAAATGTGATATGAATGTTAATTTTTAACATTTTATGCATGAATACCTTTTCCCAATTTTATAAATATTTTTCATAATGAAGCTTTCGCTACAAATTTTCATGTATTTTCAAATTAATATCTATTTTATTGTTTTTTGAATTTTTTTTAAAATAAAATATATCAAAAGAAAGGTATTTTTTCAAAGTAATTTTCTAATGCTCTTATAAAATCGTTTTTTCATGTATGTTGGGATTGTTTAATTATTCTTAGGTTTCACTAGGGATATGTTATAATTATACCAAATGAATTTTTTTTTATGTATTTTGATCATGTTATGTTAAAGTTTAAATGATACTCGTTTCTTTTTTCATGAGTTAATTAAACTATGATTGAATTAAAAAAATCATAATCCTCTAACACATATATGTATGGTTTATCATAATATGACAGGTGGTTCTAATATATCCCACTAATTCATTGGTTAAAGTTTTATATATCATGATATTAGGAGAGTTCATGGGTGGTGAGACAAATTATAGAAAGGTTATGGAACATGGGTAGTTGGCCTACGTCTACTATGATATGATAGGTGGTTAGCCAAGTCCATTATGATATAAATATACTCGTGGTTATACTTGACATGTGTTATGATTTATATGATTATTTTTATGTCACATTATTATTCCTATGTTATTTTTTAATAGTGTATGATTATAATCTCATGTTACTCATGTATTATGTTAGACTATATCCTTATGAAATGACTTATGATTTATGATATATGTTTTATTGGAAATGATTATATTATATTATAACCACTTAACTTGATTTTGTTATCACACTCACATGCTTATCTTATGATCACTTATGATCTTTGATTGATATCTCTTATGTTTACCCTTACTTAGAATCTAATATTACACTTTCTTATATTTCTATTCCATATGTTATGAAGAAGAGTATTATGTATGATGTGTTTAAAAGGATATCATGTGAGAATACTATTTTTGGGAAATGTTTAAAATGTTTTAAAATAATTTGGTTATCTATCTAATATCCAAATATACAAAACTTTTAGGTTTTAAGGTGTGATTTATTGTGAGGTGTAATTAGTATTATTGTAAAATGATTTAATATGTATGTATATTGTTCTTGGGTTACCTCATTGACATTTTAGTGAAAAGAACATGATAAAAAATAATTGAGGAGAGAATTTTGATGTGCCTATGTTGAAGAGAGAAATAAATTGGATGAACTTTTCATTCCAAAATGGGAACATTGTTATTTTCCATATATAAGAAAGTAGTGATTTAAATATCCTAACCATTCAATCTTATTCATTCAGATATTTTTTAACCAATGAGGAATAAATAAAAAAACAGATATGGGTATTTTTATTTTTGTTATAGATGATTTCACTCATATCACATTTATTTTATTCATGAATCATAATTTGGAGGCTCTAAAAAGGTTTAATAATTTTAGAAGAAGTGCAGAGGAGTGTCGTCACTCCTTTAGAAATATCCAAACAAAAAAAGGTGTATAATATATTATTAGAATATTTTTAGAATATCTTGAGATGAATTGTATTTTTCATAAACAATGTTCTCCATAAACCCCATGAAAAAATTGTGTCACTTAATAGAAGAATAGGAGTTTTATAGATATGGCTCATACTAGGTTGATTGAGTATGATGATTTCCATTATTTATATAGAAAAGAAGATGTTATAGCTATTCATATTCCAAACTATTGTTTATAATGATAAAACTAAGATATTTTTCTATATGATAAGTGTTAAAATAAAATCTCAAGATTGAATTACTTAATTGTTTTTGGAGGCCCTAATTTTATCAAAGTGAAAGGTGAAAACCTTGGGAAGTTCGAATAGAGAGGATTTTATGGTATCTTCCTTGGTTGTCCTCTAAATATAAGAGGATATCATTATTACAATAAATAGACTGAGAAGATTTTGGATAGTATTTATGTACAGTTTTTTGAACACTCAAATAATGAAATCATACATCAAGAAGTATGTTTTATAAGTGAAGAAAAAGAAGTTAATTTTATTAAAAATCGGGGAGAAGTTTATAAGAATAATTAGAATTAATAATAAGTACAAACTAAATATATTGATTCAGTCATTTATAATGATGAATAAAAATATTATTCAATACATCAAAGGCTACGAAAGTAGGTGTGGGTCTAAAATATCATTGGAGAACAAGTACAACTAGTTTATACTAGGATAAATTTGATTATAAGAACACATACCTCATTATATTCTCATATTAAACTAATATATATGAAGGGGGTTTAAAGAATCAAGAGTGGATCAATGTAATGAATTAGAAGTTAAATTATATTAATAATAATGGTACATGGGATTTTTTACCTAATCCAAAAAATAAGAATGATATTAGAAAAAATGGGTGTTTTAAAATAATCTAAATGAAAGAGAATAATTTGTAAGAAAAAAAGTATTGAATTGTATACAAATGGTACTCATAAGTTGAGGTAATTTATTTTTGATGATAATTTCACACCAATTTTTAATCTTAAGACCATTATGATATCTCTTTTTATTGTGAAATAATGGAGATACAAGATTTTCCAAATGGATTTCAAGTCATCCTTCCTCAATTGAGAGTTTGAAGGGGAAGTTCACATTGAGAAACAAGATGGTTTCTTTCTTGGATATGATTAAGGACACATTTTTAGGTTGATAAAATCTCTATATCAGTTATAATAATCCCTAAGTGCATGGTATTCTAATTTTGAAAGTTTCTTGAAGTTTCTAAATTTAAATAAGGGAAGAGTGAAGAATAAAATCTATATTAACGATGAAAAAAAGACATCACTTATTATTATTATCTTTTTTTATGATATCATATTTTTTGAAATGAATAATATTTATTCAAGGATTTTTCTTTTGAGAATAAATATATTTTTGAGACATCCAAGACTAGATAAATGTGGTACTTTTTAGTATTAAAAATTTCTCAATAGAAATATCATATCTTTCTTTCTTGAGAGAATTATGCCTAAGAACTTATAAATAAGTTTGAAATGGAGGATTAAAAGTCATTTTATATCCCAATTTTAGTGGAAACAAATATTTAAAATAATAAAAAAGGAAAGTAAGTTAATTTAAAAGAATTCATGAAGCTAATTGGATGTTTACTTTACTTGATAAATTCATAACTAAATATATTGTATATTATTACATTATATTTCAGATATCAACATTCATTAAAGGAATATCATTTCATTACTGGATAGAGAATTATCAGATATACTAAATGTATGATAGATTATGGATTGAAACATAAAAGAAATTAAAAGCTTGATCACTTTGGATATAAATATGACAAATAGGCTAGAAATGTAGATGATAAAAGATCAACATTTGATGGAGTTTTCTTTTTAGATTAAATGTTTTTATGTCAACGCATAAAGAAGAAAATTTTTATGACCTTAATTACTATTGAAGTGAGATATGTTATTACAACTCAATTAAAAACACAATTAGTTTGGATGATGGATTAATTAGAAAGTCTTAGAGTGGATGTGATGTTACCATTATTGATGGGTTTTTATAACCAAAGTACTATCAATTTTTCAAGAAATATATTTTAATGTTCTTGATCAAAGAATATTTATATAAAATATCATTTTATCGAGAAGTTTTAAAGAAAGGATTTCTTATTAATGAGTTTGTTCCTACCAAGGAGCAGATTATAGATATGTTCACTAAGATACTACTGAAGGAATCATTTCATATATTAAGGTTAATGATAGGATTTCAACCTCATTTCTCTCAAAGCTAAGGTATAGTGAATTTTTCCCCTCTATCACTATTTCGTTGTATTATTTTTTTCTAAGGGGGGAAAGGAAACATAAATTTATTTATATTTATCCCTTAATATACTTATAAATGGGTATGAAGATAATATATATAGAGAATCCAAAGTTATGTGTTTAACATAATGAGAGATATATCTCTTATTTAGATGGGATCATGTATTTAGAGGGTGTTTTTAAATTGTGAAGTTGGGAAGTCATCAAGTGGTTATCTGAGTTTTTAATTATTAGAATATGTTTGTTCAGTATGTATATTGGATCTTGTTACACATAAGTTTGAAGAATATTTTTTTGAATTATAAAATGAGTTATGTGAAGTAAATTTGATTCTATGGATAACAAGATATTATTATTCAAATTTATTCTCATATACACTATGTTCTCTCATGTATGATAAGAATTAGTGAATGATGATTCACTGCTAAGTGTGTTGAGTTTTAAGAGTGATTTATATTAAAAGGTTACAAACAAAACCCAAAGGGGAATTTTTGAGACCAATAAAAAAGAATATGGTGACATCAAGATTGGTTGTGACATTGGTGAATTTATTGACACTCATGGAGAATTTACTAAGGTTAGAAGTAGAAAAAAGAAGAATAAGAATTAAATAAGAGAATAAGTGGATATGGTCTTTGTGTTTTCTTTTGTTGTATATATATAAATCGTGTTTAACCTAAATTATTGCATGGTGTTTCATTTTAGGTTATGTTAATTACAAGGTTTTAGAGTGGTTGAAATAATATAAAAGGAGTTTTGATATTGAAGGATTTATATTAGAGTTATTGATTCAGGAAGTCTGAATTTAGATGATTTTATTTAAGGTATTCCAAAGTTTCCAATGTTCTGGAACTAATATTTGATATATATGGAAGGAGTTTGATATGTTTATAGTCAATTATTGGATGATATACTTTAACTAAGTAAGAATTAATCTGATAAGACTAGATCAAATATTGTTAAGTCATCAAAACATTATATTTTTAAAACATAAGATATATCCATATATAAGATCTTATGATGATAAGTCTATCTTAAAAATCCAAAATTCCATAATATGTAAGATTTTAAATACATAATATTTTTCATATGTGAGATTTTTTATACGTATAATTTTGATGAGGATTTATAATATTTCTTACTTTTACAAAAATAGAATATGATGATGAAAAATTTATTCCTACATTAATTTAACATCATGAAGGTAAATATTGATACATATTAGTTGAAGAATAAGGATTTCATCATGAATATGACAATCACACTTTAATAATTAATACCTAATAAAAATAATAGAATCATTATGCTGTAATGAGAAATTTTGGGAGTTAATATTCTTGTTTTTTTTAATAAGAAAAATTGAATGTGTCTTAGAGAATTATTTCATGCCGTAAATGAATAAATAGTTTAGTAAAACAAGTTGATCATGAAAAAATTTATAAATTCATATTATGATGACCTAGATAGATCTAAAATCCTAAATATGAAGTTGAAGAAAATTTTACAAGTAGTTGAAATTAATTAATTTTTTAAATTTTGATTTTGAAATTATAATTTAAATATTAAATATATTCATTTCCATTAGAGAATATATTTTCTACTACTATGAAAATATTTTATGTGTAATAGTGGTAAAAATAAAAGAGGGATAAAATAAGGATATGTAGATAATATTAATTATAACTATGTAAGTAAAAGAGTAATAAAAAAAGAGTAATGAGAAGGAAAATAATTATAATAAACACCTAATGAAAGTCTAAGTTGGTTGAATACTCTCTTGTTGTTGAGAAATAGATTCAACATTTTTTTTTCTGGATAACTTTACACAAGTTTGGATAAATTTTTGTATATCATAATTTCAAGGATAAACCATATTCATTTTATTTAGCAATATGTTTCTAGTGAATCAAGTGATATTAGGTTTTACTATATCATTCCATGGATGTAGCTACATTTTTTGAGTGGTGAACCTTATAAAAATCTATTGTGGTTTTTATATTTTTGATTTGGTGAGTGTGAAAGAGATCTAGTTATTCACTTTAACAGGTTTCAAAGGTTGTTTCTAAACAATAAAAAATAAATGAATTCATTGATTTACCCCCACCCCCTCTCAGTGAATCCCCATTGATCTTGCAGTTACTTTTCAACTGGTATCAGAGTAGCTTTCATTTAAAGACAATTAACTTCTTGGAGTTTTGAGTGAAATTTTTTCCTCTATGTAAGATGATTTGGGGTCTCAATTTCTATTTTTAACAAGGACAACTTCAATTTAGTGAATAGTAATAATATTACTATTTTTATGAGAAACTTATTATATATGAAATGGTAGGAGTTTTTTAAACATGTTATCAATAATTCTAATGTATTAGAGGCTTCTTCTGATAGTTATAAACCTCTTGCTGAAGGTGTTTCTCTAAAATAAGTTTACAAAAAGAATATAGAGAATGATTATCATTATATAAATTTCATTTTTTTAATCTCTTTTTGAAAAATTTTTACTTAAAGTTAAAGGAATTAAAATAATAAAGGGAATTTGGAATAAATTGGATGCATTTTAAAATTGTGATCCAGATAAAATTCTATTGGAGGATCTGCATGTTATTTTCATTGCTTATGAATTCTGAGAGGGAAGTTTCTTCATGAATAAGATCACATACGAAAGGGAAATTTCCTATAAAGATTTGAAATAAGATAAGAGTTATAAAGAATAAGTTTTAGAAGAATGGGGTTCTGATTAAGGATAATATTTCAAAGTACAATTTGATAAACTCGTGACATTAATTTCTAGATGTTTGAGAAGAGGAAAAGGAAATTTTAATGGAAAGATAAATCTAAATTATTTCAAGTGTATATCTATTTGTAATTTTACTAAAAATTGTCAAAATTTAAAGGAAAATATGATTGTGATGATAGAGATGAAATTCCAAGGACTTCCTTATATAATAAAGCTATAAAATTTGATAAGTCAATGTTTTATTCAAAGATAAAATGTGACACCCCTTGTGTTATTGTCTTGTTTAATTTGGTTTTATTTTATCTTTCCTTGAGTTTAATTAAGTTTCTCTTGTTCATGAGACAAAATTTAAAGTTTTTGGATGTTTTTTTAGGATCATGGTTATCCTACATGGTTAGTACTAATAGTGTGGTGCTTTTGCAGGTTTCTTGGTGTTCTTGATGTGTAGTGAATGACTTATGTGCAGTTTCTTAAACCATGAGGAAAGCTTGTAGTTGGATTTTTATTTTTGAAAAAACTATTTTTCATGGCTTCTAAACAATTTGTAAAACCATATGGAGCTCCCCAAAGGTCATGTGGGGCTTGTGGGTTGTCATGGGTGAGGCACACAGGTTTTACAAACCATGCGAAACCCCATGAGTAACTTTTTGGCTTAAATTTTTAAGGTATAGTAGCTCCAATATGGTTGAAACACAATTTTCTAAACCATGTAGACTATCCAAGTGTTTAAAATTTGTGGTAATTCATATTGGTTAGAGTGTAATCTCAAGAGGGGGTGAATTGAGTTCCAACTTTAAATTTCTGTTATAAAATTTAGGATAAAGATCCCCCAATTTTGAAACAGCCCAGTTAATTAAGAAGGTAGAGATATAAATGTTTAGTTGGTCATTAGGTTTCTCAAAGGGTGATTAGTCCTTAGTTAAATTAGTGTAAAACACTTCTTCAACTTTTGAAACAAGTTTACTGAATTAAACACATACACACACTTACCATAACTAACTATCAAATTAAATGTAAAACAATTTTCTATTTTGAAAATAATGAGTAGTGAAATATAGAAAAATTAAGTATAACAAAGATAGTATACAAAAAAGTTAAACTAGAGGTTTAGTCTCAAGTCGAAACTTAATCCTCTCCACTTGTTAATCACCTACCAGCAAGTAGTTTATATTAACAATAAACTTGATACACAGCCTGTATCGGGATTTACAATAGTTTTGAAAAACTATCCAGGGTTCACACCCTCTACCATAGTTCTACATGGGAAAAACAAACAATACAAACCACACACAGTCTCTTCCACAGTTATGCGTGGGAAACAATGTGTAAGTGAATTTTGATGTGGGGATTTTCAATATCCTCGATTTAAGCACAGGAGACAGTGTGTGTAACACAAACACCCACATCGTAGAAATGTAAAGTAAAAGAACACAGTAGAGAAAATATTATAAGATTGAGTTTATAAGTCTTTATGTGTTTTCAGTTCAACTCTTGACTACTTGGAGTGAAGAAATTCTTGATCGAGTCTTTTTCTAGAAGTTGTCCTCAAAAATAGTGTTGCAACTCTAGGTTCTAGATTTTAATAATTGAGGTATTCTGCTTCTTAGTTGGATATAGGGTTGATTAAGCATAAAAGGTAGATGAGAGTTTGTCCCAAATGATCTTCGTGATGCTCTTGGGTTCAGTACGTAAGTGCTGTATGGTTCTTCTTTGATCTAGTGAGTGAGTTCTTTCAGATGCATTCCTCACTCTATTCCACTCATTCTCTCATTTTATTTTCCTCATTATTCTCGTTTATACTTGAGGTACGACAATAGTAATAAGTAAATCACATGTTTTCCTCCTCATACCTCGTATTTTCCCCAGATAAAGTCTCTTGATATGTCTACAATCAGCATTAATTAATGTCAGAAGCAATAAAGTTACCAAAAATTACCATTATAATATTCTTAATAACATGATGAAGTATGGAGTAGAAGAGTGAATCAGTATACTGGTAGCAATAGCCTTCTCAATAGTATGCTTCAATCGATAGCCTTCAATAGTAACCTTTCATCGGTGACCTTCATCGGTGACCTTTAACAGTGACCTCACATCGGTGACCTTTCATCGGTGACCTTGCATCAGTGACCTTTCATCGGTGACCTTGCATCGGTGACCTAGCATAGGTGAACTTACATCGGTGACCTTTCATCGATTAACTTAATCGGTGACCTTCATCAGTGACCTTGCATCAGTTACCTTGCATTGGTGACCTTGCATCAGTGACCTTGCATTGGTGACCTTGCATCGGCGACCTTACATCGGTGACCTTGCATCCTTAGAGAAATTTTTCACTGAGAGCTTAATCATGAAAGTAGTAAGATTAAAATTCCATAGTTATTACTTGATATAAACATGATTTTCACATAAATGATTATCCTATAAGAGAAACATTATTCCTTATATAAATTAAACATGATTTTGGGATTATCAAAATAGTTGAGTCTAATTATCTCCCCCTTTTTGATAATCACAAACTATGTCTGTAGTTTTTTTGAATCAGGGTTAAGCACATTTGCTAATATTTTCAAAGGTGTGTATAAGTAAAATTAAACCATGTATATTTTAGATAGTATATATATGCAATGATTCCAGTTAACTGAAAAAACTTCTTCCCCTTGCAAGCAACTAAAAAATTCTCCCCCTTTGTGATTAACAAAAACACAGGAGGACAAAAAAACAAAAGAGGATTTTATTATTAATGAAGCAAGAATACAAGATACAAAAAGTGTAAAAAGATCCCTATCAACTAATACATCCCATATTCAATCCACATAAGATATTTCCAAGGGATATTTTTCTTTGGAAGCTGAGGAATCAGGTTCTGAAGATGGAGGGATAGTCCAAGGGATAGTAGTGAGCATGGTTGGAGAAGCTGCAATAGAATCATTAGTAGACCTATAGTGATTAGATCTCTGAGGAATCATAGGGGTAAAGATTCTGATGGCCTGTGCAAAATTCATCAATAGAGAAGCACTGGTAGAGACTGAGGTAGCCGAGGAAGAGGGTAATGTTGGAGGAACAATGATAGGAGTGAAGTCCACATGAAGGAAAAGAAAAAGAAGTTTTTTCAAATCCATAATAATACTTCCTCCTCTTTCCATAGTTGAGGTAAAATCATTATTATTCTAGATAAATCTCTCTAAGTCAGGAGTCAACTCTCTATGCCTGCTAACCTGATCCTTAAAGGCTTGATTGATAGGTGGAATCCTCAGGTTTTCCAATAGTAGCTTAAAGTGACCATCCATTTGATGCTTAGTTTATACTCTTCTGTAATAGAAATCTACTTGATCGTTGATGGACTTATGATCCTAAGAAGCTTCCCTTAAATAATTTCCCACAAGGTTATGAATTTATCTGGTATTAGAAATAACCTAAGTCATAGACTCAGGAGCTGAGGTACTTGCACCAAAGAACTTCACTACTTCTTCTCTGACAATAGATCTGAAAACCTCTAGATCAACTGGAGGAGAGGCTGAAGAAGAAGCATATACACACAGAGGTGCCATAGTGAAATCCACTATCTCCTTTAAGGATCTAGTCATCCCACTGATCAGCCTCTTCACATAATTATCCTGGCCACTCACATGTGTCTCCATAAACTTATTAAAGTCTTCAAACACAATGACCATTTGTTGTACCACAATTTTAACATATCTAAGATCTCTGTCCACTTAAGGCCTTGAAGCCATATAGGATTATAAACTATAACTAGACTTCTTCACAGATTCTATAGATTCTTCCAAGGTTCTGACATAATTCTGACAGTCCTTAACTTTATGCAGCAAGACTGAGTGAGAGGTAGAAACTAGCCTTTCCATTATTAATGTCATAAGTTCTTGATTGTGAGCTACTGTTCTCTCTATATCAGTAGATTTCTCATCAAAGTGTCTCTTTAGATCTGACTTCAATGATTCCAAATCGTCCTCCTTTACATAGTATCGAGGTAAAAGTACTATTGGATGCACAATATTAGTCTCTATAATTGAAGTAATTGGTGGACTTCTGATAGGATGGTCATCATCAGAATCTCCATAGTCTAAACCCAAGACCAAAAATTTAGGTTCTTCTGACCAATATTATATTCCATGAGCGACGGCAACTGAACCTGTAGAAATAGGTTCCTCCCCCTCACTTGGAGCATTCTCCTAATCAACCAAATTCATCTCTACCATACCTCCTTGAGCAACTGTATCAACAGGAGATTCCACTGCCACTTCCTCTGTAGAATCTTCAACTCCTGCTAGAGAAATTCCAGCTTCAACTGAATCAACAACCTCTTTATATACACTTTAGACCATTTGTGGATGTCCTATCAGAGGAAGGAGACTTAGACATTCTTCTTCAATTTCACCATCAGATGTCCCAAAGTCATCAGGACTAGATTCAGAGTCATCTTTCTCCTCTGAGGTCTCTCTAATGTCTCTTAAGACATTTTGATCACCTTCTTCTTCACTAGTTTTCTCATCATCACTGTCCCTTAGGATAGTATCCCTTATAAGAAGTATATTTGGTGGGATAGGCTCACCAGAGGATACAATATTGTCATGAGGATTTGAGGGAAGGTCAGGATCACTCCTATTATCTATAGGAGAATCCTCTCTTTCTTACACAACAGCAGCCTCTTCCTTTTCATCTAAATATACTAGTTCCACTTCATCAGGCATTAGACTAGGGTCTCTCTTATCCTTAGGCCTAGTAGGATGGGTAACAGGGTTGAATTCCTCATATATCTTGGCCTCATCATGCACCCATCTTCTTTTCCAAGGGTTACAGTTTATCTTAATCAACTTGTAAATCATCTTAGTAGTGCAAAATTTGTCCCTTACTACAATTTTTTCCTCCTTATTTTCAGAAACTCCTTTCACCTTCAACATCAAGGATATCAATTTGGCATAAAAATGAATTACACTTGAAACTGGTCTTTTTCGTATCCTCTAATTGAATCATTAGCAATATACCCAAATTTATCTTATGTCCATTATTCAAAAAATACAAAAGAAATATGTCCTGATACATTAAGGTAGAAAAGTCCCCTCTCCCGGGACTCAAGACATATGTTGAAAAAACTTAAACAGAAACATGTCTTCTCCTTCTATTTCCGCAAAAATGACTTTCCTAGGGATCCCATTCCCTATAATTTCAGCTAAAGCTTCTTCATAATAAAAGAACTCACTAGTGGGAGGCACCACTCCTGAGTAGTAGTCAAAAAATACCTTTATGTGGCACTCTTAAACACTCATCCCATTCAAAATATGAGAAGCTCACACTTAATCTATTTACCATAGAAGACATTTTTTTTTCATTCTCAGAATGTTCGAATTTCAAGAACTCATAAAAATCCTTCACTAACTTCATGTAATAGGGTCCATTTTTATTTTCAAAGCATTCAAACCAACATTGAGTTTCAAGTGCCTTCAACACTAAAGACCTGCTCGATAGCATCCATTCATAACTTAGCTCTTTCTCAACCACGATTTCCATTTTTAACAGATGAGGTTTGATCAGCTTTGCCACTAATTTTCTTCCACTACCGGACTCATATCGAGGTCTTTTAGGATTCGACACATCTCCTTCATCACTGACCAATGGTCTCTTCAATCATTCCATGCGATATAGAGAGGTTTTGAGGGTTTCATGAGAAGGTTAGGTTCTGAGGTTAGGGAGAAAGAGATTCAGGAGTGGGGAGAAGTGGATAAAAATATGGTATGTTCTTTATTTTTATCATTTAGGGATCCAAAAACAAATCAAGAATGAGAAATAAGTAATACTAAAAATATTTCAGATTCCAGTAGAGAAAAAAACACGAAGTCCTAGAAAAGTCGACTATCAGTAAGGTGTCAATGGTGAGGTCTGATGGTGAGGTCTGAATAGTGAGGTCCAATTGTGAGGTTCAAACGATGAGGTTCCAATAGTGAGGTCCAATGGTGAGGTTCTAATGGTGAGGTCCAATAGTGAGGCTCCAACGATGAGGTTCCAACGGTGAGGTTCAAATAGTGAGGTCTAACAGTAAGGTTCCAACGGTGAGGTCTAACGGTGTTGTTCCAACGTTGAGGTTCAAACACTGAGGTCTAATAGTGAGGTTAAATGGTGAGGTTCCAACGGTGAGGTTAAATGGTGAGGATCAATGGTGAGGTCCAACGGTGAGGTCCATCAGTGAGGTTCCAACAGTGAGGTCTAACAGTGAGGTTCCAATGGTGAGGTTCAAATGGAGAGTTCTAATGGTGAGGTTCCAACGGTGAGGTCCAACAGTGAGGTTCAAACGGTGAGGCTTAACAATGAGGTTCCAATGGTGTGGTCCAATGGTGAGGTTCCAAACTTAACATTTTATCATACCTAACTCATGTTTGATGTAATTTAACCTCTTTAAATTCAAAGTCTTTGTGAATATATCCTCCAATTAGTGTTCAGTGCTAATGAATTCAAGAGTGATATCACCAATTTGATAATGATCTCTCAAGAAGTGATGTCTCACATCAATGTTCTTTGTCCTAGCATGAGATATTGGATTTTTAGAGATTTTAATAGCACTTGAATTATCACAATCTATAGAGACATGTTTGAATTGATATCCATAATCTAGTAAAGTGTGTTTCATCTAGAAAATTTGAGCACAACAACTACCAGCAGCTATATATTCATCTTATATAGTAGATAATGTAACAAAATTATGTTTCTTACTACACCATGATACTAGTGACTTGCCCAAAATGCAACATGTTCTAGAGGTGCTCTTTCTATCTAACTTGAAACTAACAAAGTCAGCATCATAATAACTTATCAAATCAAATTATTATCCTCTTGGATAAAATAGTCCCATGTTTTTAGTATATTTGAGGTATTTAAAAATATTTTTAATAGTAGTTAAATGAGACTCTTTAGGGAATGGATTGAAAATGAGAACACATGCATACACTAAACACAATATCAATTCTTCTAGCAGTAAGATAGAGCAGACTCCCAATCATACCTCTCTAATTGGTTTCATCCACCGGTTTACCAGTTTCATCAGCATCCAACTTACAAGTGGTACTCATAGGTGTATCACTACCGTTTTTACTTTCCAAACCAAAATGTTTCAAAAGATCGTTAGTATATTTACTTTGATTTAAAACAATACAATTTTTATTTTGAAAATTTTAAAATCTAATAAAAATTTAAGTTCCCCTGTTAAACTCATTTCAAATTCATCTTGCATCATTTTTGAAAAATCAGTACATAAAGAATTTTTAGAGGATCCCAAAATAATGTCATCAACAAAAATTTGTACTATTAAAACATCTTTGGAAATCCTTTTAATAAAAAGAGTAGGATATGTTATTCCTTTAGTAAAACCTTTTTAAATAAGAAAAGAACCAAGTCTATAATGCCAAGCTCTCGGAGCTTGTTTTAGACCATATAGGGTATAAAATTTTTAAATACATGATTTGAAAAATGAGGGTTTGTAAAACCAGGGGGTTGTTCATAAAATACATTCTCAAATATGTACCCATTTATAAATGCACTTTGGACATCCATTTGATAAAATTTGAAATTCATATGAGCTGCATAAGCAAGTAATATCCTGATGGATTCTAGTATAGATACATGTGAAAAGGTTTCCTCATAGTATATTCCTTATTCTTGACTATATCCTTGTGCAACTAGTCTATCCTTGTTTCTAACTATGTTTCCAGATTCATCGACTTTATTTCTAAACATCCATTTAGTGCCTATGGTAAAAGTGTCTTTAGGTCTTTCTACTAATTCCCAAACTTTGTTTCTTTCAAACTAATTTAATTATTCTTGCATAGATATCACCCAAAATTCATCATTTATAGCATCATCAGTATTTTTAAAATTCAATCTATGAAAGAAAGGCTTGATGTTCAGCCTGGTTTCTTAGAGAAGCTCTAGTTTGTGTTCCTATATTTAGATCACCTACTACAGCATATAAAAGATGATTCTTAAGAGTTCTAATTCCTCTATAAAGAGTTGAACTAAACTCCTCATGATTGTATATAGGTTTAGATTCAGCATTCTCAGATTCTGGAAAATTTCCAGAACTAGTTGTTTTCACTAAGGGTTCACTGTCTTTATCATTAAGATCCAGAATTGACATATCTTATTCAAGATTTTCAATGGAGTTTTTGGTTTCATGTGGATCAGTCTCATAAAATTTTACATGAACTGATTCTTCCACACATTTGGTTCTTTTATTGAATACTCTATACCCTTTACTAAAGATTTAAGACCCTAGGAAAATTCCATCATCACTCTTGGAAGAAAATTTGTCAAGGTTATCCTTAGTGTCAAGGATAAAGACTTTGCAACCAAAAATACTAATGTAATTTACCTTAGGATTCCTATTATTCCATAACTCATAAGGGGTTTCCTTAAGAACCAGTCTAATTAAGACACTATTGATAATGTAACAAGCTATATTAATAGCTTCAGCCCAAAAATAGATAGGTATATTATACTCAGTTAGTATAGTCTGGGAAATTTCTTGAAGTGTTATATTTCTTCTTTATAAAACTCCATTTTGTTGAGGTGTTCTAGGAGAAGATAAATTGGGAGTATAGACATTATATGAGCAAAAAGAATCAAATTCCTAATTTTCAAACTCACGACCATGATCACTTCTCAAGGTCTTAATTCTAATTCCACTAAGATTTTCTACAGACATGGAATATTTAATGAAGTAAGAACAAGCTTCACTTTTGTGAGCTAGAATGTATAACCAAGTATATCTAGAAAAATCATCTACAAGAATATGAACATAGTGCTTCCCATTTAAACTTGAAACTCTAGATTTTCTAAACAAATCCATGTGAACTAACTCAATTGGTTGAGAAGTAGAAAAGTATTTCTTTTGTTTGAAAGAAACATTGTGTAGTTTTATTTTTTGACAAGGATTACAAACTTTTTTATGTGGGAATTCCAATTTAGGTAAGCCTCTAACTAAACCTTTCCTAGTTAGTTTCCAAAGTGAATGCACATTGCAATGTCCTAATCTTCTGTGGCATAACCAAGATTCCATATGAAAAGCATTCAAACAAGAAAAAAAATTCTTAGCTATAGAATTTAAATCAACAGCATATACATTTTCATTTCTAGGAGCAGGGAATATTAAATCATTTCTAGAATTAAAAACATTACATGCATCATTTTCAAAATTTACATTAAAAATATCATCCCACAACTAAGAGATACTTATTAAATTGTATTTTAACCCATCAACAAAAAGTAATTTTGAAATTAATATAGTGTTAGGGTTACCAATTTGGCCTAAGCCGATGATCTTCACTTTAGCATTATCACTGAATGGGACGTGTCCACAATCAAATTTAATTAGGCTCTTGAAGAATGAATATTATCATGTCGTATGTCTTGAAAATCCATTTTCCAAGTACCATAGAGTTTTATAGGAGCTCTTTAGACAATTTTCCTGCAAAATAGATTAATTTTAGGGTAACTTTGGTACCCAGATTTTCTTGGGTCTAGAGAGGTTAGCAAGTAAATATTTGGGAACCCATACTTGTCTCACAGGTTTCCTATAATCAACAGATATGTTTTGAAACATTAAAACTTTTTTAGGTCATTTAGAAAAGTTTTTTTCAAAATATGGTCCAGATCTTGAACTAGTAGTGAACTATATAGATTTTGGAACAAATTTATTTTTAATAATCCTTTTTTGTCCTAGTTGATATCCTAGACCAGTTGTATATTTTGGAGAAATTTTTTTCCCTAGTAACTGGGTCAAGGTATCTATACCTGCATTAAACTTCTAAAGATCCATTTTTAATTGCTCATTTGATAATTTAAGTTCAGTATTTTCTTTTAACAGTTGAGCACATTTTTCTTTCTCAATATCCAAATCAGACTTATAATTAGAATTTAAAGCATGTTTCCATTTTAATCATTTATATTTATCTTTAAGTTCATTAAAGGATTCTTTAGAAATTCCATAGTATTCAAATATTTCATTCATAGTAATATTCTAATAATTATTATATTCACTTTCATTCTTAGAATAATAAGCATTAGGTATAGGAGAATTGAGTGTTACCTCAGATGTTTCTGTCATGAAACACAGATTTTCATATTTGTTCTTCTCAATATCAGAAGAGTTAGATCCACTGGAGAAATCTTTCGAAGCGCTCTAATTAGAATTCATATCCTTCTTATATCCCTTTCCTCTTTCCTCATATTTCTTCTTAAACTTCAGCTTGGGTCAATTAGATTTCACATGAAATTTTCATTTACACTCATAGCAGATTATTTCATTTGTATTGTCATTCCATTTTCTGTCCTTTTTCCATTGTCCTTTATTATCATACCTTCCTTTATAGTTTTACTTTCAAATGAACTTCTTCTTCTGGTAGAACTTCTTAAATATTCTAGAAATATTAGCCATCTCATTATCACTATTAGAGTCTGAGTCTTCACTAGTGGAAGTGTATATAGGAGATTGAACTTTTTCTTTGTCCTTGTTCGTTGAGGTAGCAGTCTTGAATGCTACATATTTATTTCTTTGTTCTTCATCTGCTTATTGATTTACCTTAAGCTATTCTTCATACATCATATGTTTTCCAATTAGTTCCTTCACTGGAAGCTTGCCTATGTCACATGATTCTATGATGAAAACAGAAGTTCCTCTCCATCTGTCAGGTAGGCATCGAATAAACCTCATAATCTGATCCTTGTAGTCCATTGGTTTCCCAAGTAGACTCATGGTATTTACTATTTCATTGAACCTGTGATACATTTCAGATATAAGTTCATCTGGATTCATTTTAAAATTATCATATTTAATTGTATAAGTATTTAATCTCATTTCTTTAACATTTTTTGTTCCCTCATGGGAAATATCCAGAGTATCCCAAATTTCATAATCAGTTTTATAGGTATATATTGTATTGAATTGTTCATTTCCTAGAGAACAGTACAAAGTATTCATTTCTTTACAGTTATTTTTATATGTAGCTTTATTCAATTGAGACTATGTTTCCCTAGAAGTAACAGGTAATACATGTTGTTCTTCAATTGTGTCCCAGATTTCAGGACCCATGCTCTCTAGATATATTTTCATTTTTAATTTCCACTGAGCATAGTTATTTCCATTAAATAAAGATGTCATGTTAGTAGAATCACCCTCAACTATGTTATCTATTGTTAATTTAAAATTTAAAGAACTAAAAATTTAGATATGACAAAAAAATTAAGATCTTTAAGACACAACATAAAATCACAGTTGAAGAGAATTTGACAATTTTCAGAATAGTTCAAATAGTATCAATAAAAACTGATAACCTTTAATACAAAATGTTGGCTGGAGTGGAATCTCAAGAGGGGTGAATTGAGTTCCAACTTAAAATTTCTATTATAAAATTTAGGATAAAGATCCCCCAATTTTGAAATGACCAAGTTAATTAAGGCAGTAGAGATATAAATGTTTAGTTGGTCAATAGGTTTCTCAAAGTGTGATTAGTACTCAGTTAAATCAGTGTAAAACACTAATTCAACTTTTGAAACATGTTTACTAAATTAAACACATACACACACTTACCAGAACTAACTATCAAAGTAAATGTAAAATAGTTTTCTTTTTTGAAAATAATGAGCAATGGAATATAGAAAAATTGAGTATAACAAATATAGTACACAAAAGAGTTAAACAAGAAGTTCAGTCTCAAGATAAGACTTAATCCTCTCTACATGATGATAACATTCCACTAAGCAGTTTATATTAACAATAAACATGATACACATCCTCTATCAGGCTTTACAATAGTTTTAAGAAACTGTCCAGGGTTTACACCCTCTACCACAGTTCTATGTGGAAAAAATAAACAATATAGACCAGACATGGTCTCTTCCACATTTATGTGTGGGAAACAAGGTGTAGGTGATTTTTTATGTGAGGATTTTCAGTATCCTCAATTTAATCATAGGAGACTGTGTGTGTAACACAAACACCCACTTCTCATAAATGTAAAATAAAAGAACATAGTAGAGAAAATATTATAATATTGAGTTTAGAAGGCTCTATGTGTTTTCATTTTAGCTCTTGACTCCTTAGAGTGAAGAAATTGTAGTTTAAGTCTTTCTCTGGAAGTTTTCCTCAAAAACAGAGTGTTAAACTCTAGGTTATGGCTTTTAAGAACTGAGGTATTCTGATTCTTAGTTGGATAGAGGGTTGATAAAGCACAAAAGGCAGATGACAGTTTGTCCCAAATGATCTTCCTAATGCTCTTGGGTTCAGTACGTAAGTGCTGGATGGTTCTTCTTTGATCTAGAAAGTAAGTTCTTTCTGATTCATTCCTTACTCTATTACATGCATTATATCATTTTATTTTCCTTATTCTTATATTTTATACTTTAGTTTTGAGAATTGGAATAAGTAAATCATGTGCGGTTCTCCTCGTACCTCGTATTGTCCCTAGATATGGTCTCTTGATATGTCTACAATCATAATTAATTAATGTTAGAAGCATTAAAGTTACCAAATATGGTCGTTTGAATAATCTTAAGAATTTGATGAAGTATGAAGTAGAAGAGTGAATTGGTATACTGGTAGTGGTATCCTTCTCAATATTAGGCTTCAATCGGTAGCCTTCAACAGTAACCTTTCATCAGTGACCTTTCATCGGTGACCTTCATCATTGACCTTCAACAGTGACCTTGCATCGGTGACCTTGCATCAATGACCTTGCATCGGTGACCTTTCATTGGTGACCTTTCATCGGTGACCTTTCATAGGTAACCTTTTATCGGTGACTTTTATCAGTGACCTTTCATCGGTGACCTTGCATCGATAACCATGCATCGGTGACCTTGCATCCTTAGAGAAATTTTGCACTGAGAGCTTAAACATGAAAGTAGTAAGATTAAAATTACATATTTATTACTTAATATAAATATTATTTTCACATAAATGATTATCTTATAAAATAAACATGATTATTTATATAAATAAAACATTATTTTGGTATTATCAAAATAGGTGAGTCCAATAATTCCCATTTTTTCTTTTAAATAAGAGGTATTTCACCCCTCTTTTTCCCCATAAGATTCAGCTGACCCTTTAGATCTCTTATAGAAGCTCCAATCTCTTATTCCCTTGATTATTTGATTCCTTTTAATGATTTCCAATATATTTTGAGGTGGTTATTCCTATTTTTCTCTCCTTCTTCCTTATCTTTCCCTTCTCTCTTAGATTTGACTTCCCCCATGAACCTTAGTTATCATGTGGTTTGATTTTAGGGTTATAGATAGATCTAATTATGGGAATTTTTGTTTCTAGGGGCTGTCGACATCATTTCTTATCTCATGGGTGTAGTCCCCATTAGATGTGATGAGTTTTGTGGTTATTCATCTTGGTTCTCGTCTCTTTCAGGTAGGTGTTTCTATGCTGTTTTTTCATTTTTGAATTCAAATTTTTCTTTTTCTTTCTAAATTAACTTTATATAAAATTATTATTATATGTGATATCCTTATGGTATTTTACAACCATTTTGTTGTGTTTTAGAGCTTATCATAAATGATTTATTATAGAAATTCCATGTTTTCATGTGTGAAATGGAATTTTTAATTATACTAAGATTTTTTTTGGATTTCCCATTTGGATTTGAAATGGTTTTAAAGATAAATTGTATAATTTTCATCCATTTTTATTTTTCAAGGGGTGAAACTATTTTTTAAAGGGAATTTTGTTTTAAAGTGAGGTGTTGGCCTAAAAATGTTTTATAATGGGGTTTTGGTGTATTTAAAATGGTGATTTGAAATGTTTGTGTGATTTTCCCCTTATGAAAATGACTTTGGTTTAGTTTAAAAAAATTTATAGAAATTTGTGGCCTAAGGCCTTGTATTGGATTTTAAAGAGAAATACCCTTATGTTAAGGGTGGTTTTGAAATTGTTTAATTTGTGGGTGATTTACATCAATTTCCAAATGGTGTTTAGAAAGGTGTTTTATGAAATGTGAAGGTTATTGGATTCCTGAGCCATATTTTGGTGTTAAATTCATGGGTGAAACTTTTTTTGAAATGGTGATATTGAAAGACACCCCTTGATTTTCCCTTTCTTATTTACCCCTTGTGTGGTTTCCTTATAACTATGTGATTTTTGTTTTCTCCCTTTGTATGGGAATGTCCTTTTTTGTGTCATGGTGAAACTTGTATGTGGGGATATTCATAATTGGGTGTTTTGGGTGAGGTTATCTATGGTTATGACTTGTGTTTTGGGATTGGCTCATTTTCACTATGCCTCACTTCCTCTATTGTTCATGGTAAACCATGTACTAAGTGGAAGATCTAGCTTGTTCCTCTAGTTGGTTCACACGCCTCTAGTATCTCACCAGTCATGCTTGGAATAAGGGTTAGGTGGGGGTTGATCATTGTAATGATGTTTGTGTGGTCTAATTGGATGACTGGTTAGTGGACTTCATCACATTATGGTAGCTGGTTTTGAATGGTTATACACTTATACAGTTAGATTCTTGGTATGTTAGGATTCCTAGGGTAGATCCCATGACACATTATATTTATTGGTTAGTTAGAGATTGAGGTTAGTTTGATATAGATAATGTTTATTTCATTTCCCTTTCTTTTTTTGTAATGGAACCTCTTCTTGTGATATTTATTTTTCATTATTATATGCTTGTGATGTTTAGTGCTTGACTACTGTATTGGACACATGTGGTTCTTGAGTTTTTTTCTATGAAAGTAAATTTTCCAAATAATTTATGGAAACCTATTTTGGATTTAAAGTCTCTTGTGTGTGAGTTCTTTAAATGGATTTAAAAATGGGTGTTTGGATTAATAAATTGATTCATCTAGTTTCGTGTTCAAAAATGTTATTCATTTCATTTAAAACAAATTGATTTGTTTTTAAAAAAATGAAAATAGGTGTTTGTGGTTGTGAAACAGTTTAGGCTAGTGGATTTATTTTAAAAATATGTTTTTTCAATTTTTTAAAACAAGATTAAATGTTTGTTATGGTTATTATTGATGTGTTTGGGTTTTTTATAAGTTATATTTGAAAACTGTATTTTTTAGTTTATTTTCAAACGATCATTGATGAATTTATTTATGAAATACATTACACAGTTTTGTCAGGATGTAGACACCTACTAGGATTATAGATCACACATATATGTTTTAGGTTCTAGGTTATCATTGGTATCCATATTTATTTTTGATCATCGTGGCTGACGTGGGGTGAGTTGGGTGGTGGTGAGAAACTAGAGGTTGTGTGGAGTTGTTTTGGACTCAACATGAGTTGGTTCGTTGTTGTTTTCTTTTCAGTTAACTCTGTATTTTTTATGTCTGGCTATTTATTTCTTTTAATAGATGTCGTTTATGTTTAGAAAAATGGGTTAGATCATGTTAGTTGGTCATGACCTATTTGGTATGTTGTTTTTTTATTTTTGATCTTGTATTTATTCATTATATTGTTATATCTCTGATTTGGGTGAAATTATTCTGAAAGGGGTTCCAATGATTCCTATGTTATTATCACCAGCTTGTGGGGAATGGAAATTCCCTTTAAGAATTTTTTAGAATCGTTTCGAGTGTCCGGTGAGATGGTATCTTGGGATAGTTTATTTTAAAATGGTTTCATGGGTTTGGGTTTACTTAGTAAGTGACTAATATTATTATATAGGACTTGTTATTTTTGTATTTCCTGGTAAAATTGAGATTATGGTTGTCATATCTTGAGAGGTAAGGGTGGGGAGAGTCTCTCTAGGTCTTTCTTATCTCGAACCTCAAGCCGCCCAGGGCTGTTGGATTTTAAATTGTGAATTGAAGTTTTATTTTAGATGTTTCTAGTGGATTTTTATGTGATTTACATTTATTATACCCTCCTTTGATTATGTATGTGATGTTGGGTACATCACATTGGTTTTGGCATGAAGTGGAAGTAAACTCGAGCCACATAGATGGCGTGCACATCTTGGGAAACTATGTTGTTCTTGTGTAGTTGAGGCGGCCTTTTTTATAGCCTATGTGGTATGGTTGAAACCCAGTCTCCCAAACTGTTTGGTCTAGGAATTCATAACACCTTTTCTTCCAAGTTAGCCTATTTGGACTCCTCTTGATTTTGGATTTATCCAAAAGTGATTTCACTTGTTGGAGGTGTAATGAGTAGTGTTTTATTTCCCTTTTAGGAACTTGGTTCTTATGATTATTTCTTAGATGCTTGTATAGTGATTTGTTTTCCCATGGCTTTAAAACCTTGTTTTGGAAAATAAAGGGGTTTGTTGGAAAATTTTATTTTTATTCTTGGTTTTTGAATTAATGAGAAGAGTGGATTCCCATAGTTTTGTAAATTATTTTATAAAGTATTGTATTCCCTTGTAGTATTTGTTTTCAAAATGATATTTTCTTTTTAAAACAATTTTGGAAAGTGTTCTAAAAATGTAAATAGGTTTTGATAAGAATTTTGGATGCATAGTTTTCAATGTGAAATGATATTTTGAAATGAATTTTGTTGATTTACTTATTTGGGGATATGTGTGTGTTTTACTAAGGTTTATTTGTTTTAAAATCTATGCTGGTTTTTATTTCTGGTATACACACCTTAGTAGAAGGTGGTTGAAAAATTTCTTGGTGAATACTTTGTTCCTTGTTTGAATACTTGTTTTTAACTTGATTCCTAGCTGGGTGGAGTCTTTTGGATTGTGTTTTGAGACATGAAATGGTGATGTTCTTGAATTTTTTGTTTTTTTTTCTAGGATGGTTGTAAAGGTTTATTTAGTTATGCTGCATTCCCAAAATCTAGGTGGAGTGGTGTAAATGGAACTTTCCTTGATATGGGACCCCATTTTGGATTTCTTGAATCAGTATCTACTATTATTTATTGGTGACCAAGGGTTAGTGGAATCGGTGAGGTGGTTAGAATGGATTGAGGTGATCCTCAATTATCGTAGGACACAAAAAAAATTTAAGATCCATTAAGATCTTTCTAGTCAATTTTAGCTGATCTTAGTGGGAGTTTTAAGTTCATTCCCTATTGATAGAGGGTTTTTTTAGGGATTTTAGTGCGGCATTGGCCTAGTGGTTCTTTTCTAAGGTTGTGAAAGGAGAGAAAGTTCTTGGTCATTCCTTAATTATGGCCTCTATTTCATATTTAGGATTTTTGTAATCTCTTTTTACAGAATAGGTCTCAAGTGTATCCCTTTTGAGTATGTGTTGCTTTGGGACCTTTTCTTTTTGGGTTGTAATCTGGGTTTTTGGGAGCTTTGGTTTTTATTGTTGTGATTTTATTGATGATTAACTTTTTAAATGTTTTGATAGATGGTTTGACTATTTTTTTTATGGCATGCCTTGTTTTAATTATGGAATGATTCTCCCTCCCCTTATAGGTGGATTTTGGGGTTATTCTGGTTTTCCTCAATTATTTTGGTTGGTTGTAATTTCCATTTTTTGAGCCTTTTGTTGGGAGAACATTTATTGAGAGCTTTGGTTTCTCTCATTCTTGTGTTAAAACTTTAAGGTGCTCATTTTTTGGGCCTAAGAGAGATCTTGGGTGCATGATTGGGTAACTAGGGTGTGTTATTCACAAGTTGAGTTTGGTATATTAAATGGTGTTTGGTTGTGTCTATTTCAGATGCACCGAGTGAGGGTGACCTAGTTTTTGATCCTAGGTTATCCATATTTTTCATGAACTGAGGTGAGAGATAATGTCATTATTTTGAGGGTTCTTATGGTTTTTATTCCTTCCTTGGGTTTGGAAGTGATTTTGGTTGAGAGTGAGTTCCTTTCGCAGTTGTTTGTTGTTTGAGGATGTTTCTCTCAGTATTTTTTCATTTATGTCACCATGTTAGAGGAACTCTAAATGGTGGGATGACCATGTTAGGTATCCCATGTTTTATAGGACCAGTTTCTTGAGGTTCTAATTTCAGTTATTCTTGGAGACGTTTTATTCCTTATGTTTGATCATTTTGATCATTTTATTTGTTTTTGGATGTTAGCTTTGAGGTTGTGCGGTCTTGAGCAGTTCCTTGGATAGGTTCTTTTAGACCTTCTATTTTCTTTTTTTTTCTTTTTTACTAGGACTTTCTAGGTGTATAAAGTGTCATGAGGGGTTTTTTGACTGTAATTTTTTTATTGTGTTGTTTATTTTAGTCTTACTTTATCTTTCCTCAAGTGTAATTTAGAATCGGTTGGTTACATCCCAAAATCTCAGGATTTTAGAGGCTTTTTGGGGGGATCACGGTTAGTCCCCATGGATAGTACTAACTGTGTGGTTCCCATGAAGGATACTTAGAGTTCTTGAGGTGTGGCACATGAGTTGAATACATTTTGTTAAATTATGTAGAAAACATATAGTTGGATCTACATTTTTAAAAAAGTTGTTTTCCATGGATTCTGCATGCTTTGTAAAACCATGAAAAGCTCCCCAATGGTTTTTCAGGGCTTGGGGTTGTCATGGGTGAGGTGCATGGGTTTTCCAATCTTTGTGTAATATCAATAGTAATTTTGTATCTTAAATTTTTTAGGGATAGTAGTTCTTACATAGTTGATTAATAGTTTTCCAAATCATGTGTCCAAATTATGCGGCATGTCAAAGTGTTTAAAATTTTAGGTAATTAAAATTTTCCCTTTTGAAATAAGAGGAATTTAACCCCTCTTTTTCCCCATATGAGTTGACTGATACTTGAGATCTCTTAATGGAGCTCCAACCTCCTCAACGCATGATTCCTAGATTCCCTTTTATGATTTCCAAGAGCCTTTGAGGTTATTTTTCCTCATTTTCCCTCTTTTATCCATCTCCTTCCCTTATCTCTTGGATTTGGCTTCCCCCATGAATCACAGTTATCATGTGGATCAATTTTAGGGTTCCTTGTGGATCTAATGATGGGTATTTTGGTGTTTAGGGGTTGTATACATCATTTTTATCCCATAGGTGCGGTCGCTGTTAGAGGTGACAAGTTTCAAGGTTCTTCGGCTTGGTTATCATCTCTTTGGGGTAGATGTTTCTATAGAGTTGTTTTATTTTGGAATTTAAACTATGCTTTTTCTTTCTAAATTACATGTTTTATGAAATTATGGATGTATTTTATAGCCTTGTGGTATTTTAAAACCATTTAATTATGTTTTGGATCATAGAATAAATGGTTTATTATAGAAATCCCATGTTTTTATGTTTGAAATGGAATATTTAATTGTGATAAGATTTTTGTGGATTTATTATTTGGATTTGAAATGGTTTCAAAGAGAAATTATGTTATTTTGATCTAGTTTTAGTTTTCAATAAGATATAACTATTTTTTTAAGGAAATCTTATTTTAAAGTGAGGTGTTAGCCTTAAAATGGTTTATAAAGGGGTTTTGGTGTATTTCAAATGGTTGGTTGAAATGTGTTGGTGATTTCCCCCTTTTTAAAATTTCTTTATGTCTTAGTTTAGAATGGTTTTGATGGGAATGGGTGATCTACATCCTTATATTGGTTTTAAAAGAGAAATACCCTTGTGTTAAGTGTGGTTTTCAAATGTTTTGAATGTGTGAGTTATTTCCATTATTTTTAAAATGATGTTTGGAAAGGTGATTTATGAAATTTGAAGGGTCTTGGTATCCCGAGCCATGTTTGGGTGTTAAAGGCCTGGTTTTCACTTTTTTAAGTGGTGATAGTAAAATAAACCTCTTGATTTCCCATTTCTTTTTTACCCCAGGTGTGGGAACTTATTACTATGTGATGCTTGTTATCTCCCCATGTATGGGAATTTGCTTGTTTATGCCATGGTGAAACATGTTTGTGGGGATTTTCATCATTGGGTGTTAGAGGTGAGGGTATATGTGGTTATTCCTTATGTGTTATACTTGGATCAATTTCACTATGCCTTACTTCATCTATTGGTCATGGGAAAATAGGTACTAAGTGGAAGATCGAGCTTGTTCCTCTAGTTGATTCACATGTCTATGGTTTCCCACTAGTCATTTTAGGAACAAGGTCTAGGTGGTGGTGGTTTATCACAATGATGCTTGTGTGGGATAATTAGATGACCGATAAGAAAACTTCAGTACATTTCGGTAGCTAGTTTCAAGTGGTTATACCCTTATACAGTTATATTCTTGGCACATTATGATTCCTAGGGTAGATCCCATGATGCATTCTATTTCTTGGTTGGTTATTGATTGAGGTGAGTTTTATATAGTGAAATTTTATTTCATTTACCCTTATTTAATTATTATAAAACCTCCTCTTTTGATATTTATTTTTCATTTTAATATGCTTATGGTTTTTAGTGCATGCCTGGTGTATTTGTTCTATATAGGTGTTGATTTTTTTTCTTTCAAAGTGTAATTTTTAAATAAGTTGTGGAAAATGGTTTTGGATTTAAAGTCACTTGTGTGTGAGTGCTTTAAATGGATTTCAAAATGGGTGTTTGGATTTATAAAGAGCTTCATCTAGTTACATTTTCAAAAATGGTATCTATTTCATTTTAATAAAACAAGTTGTTTTTTAAAAGAAATGACAATGGGTGTGCATGGTTTTAAAATGGATTGGGTTAGTGGATTTGTTTTTAAAAAACATTTGTTCAGTTTTGGAAAATATAGTGAAATGTTATGTATGGTGATTATAGATTTTTTTTTGGTTTTATAATAAGTTATATTTTGAAATACTATTTTTTTAGTTTATTTTCAAATTATTATTGATGAATTTCCTTATAAAACATAAGTCATAGTTTTAGTGTGTTTTGGTGACCTACTAGGCTTCTAAATCACGCCTATATATTTTAGGTTCTATTTCTTTTGTGGGACCGATCTTCTGTTTTGATCATCATGTCCAACAAGTGGTGAGTTTGGTTATGGTGAGATAATGAAGGTTGCATGGAGTTAGTTCAGGATCATATTGAGTTAGTTTATTTTTGTTTTGTTTTCAGTTTGTTTAGTATCTATTATGTCAAGATATTTATTTCTTTTTATGGATTTCATTTATGTTTATGAAAATTGTTTAGAACATGGTAGTAGGTTATGACCTATTTGGTATTCTATTTGTTTATTTTGGATCTTTTATGTATTCATTACACATTATATCTCTAATTTGGGTGAAATAATTCCCATAGTGATTCATGTGATTCCAATTTTCTTTTTGGTATCTCGTGGGGATTGGAAATTAACTTCAGGTCTTCTATAAAATCAGGTCAGGTACCAAGTAGGATGGTTTCTCTATCCAGTTCATTACAGGATTGGTAAGAATTTTTCTAAGCCCAAAAATTTATATTTATTATCAAATTTTTAGGATGGTGATAGTAAAGAGTATGAAGATTAATTTTATACCTCTAGTGAAGTTGATGAACAATTAATGATTACAAAAGTTAATAAGGAAGAGTTTACTAGAAATCAATGTAGCAAAGCTGAAAATGAGGAATAAACTAAAATAAAGTTCATATTAAAATAGATATCAAGGAATGACTTTTAAGGATATCAAAATTGGAGAAGGAGAACAAAAAATTAAATAAATTTAATAAATCATCAAGAAATAATGATTATATTCATTTTAAAAATGAGTCAAAGGTGATGAATGATATTGACATCTTGTAATAATTTCTCACTAAATAGAAAACATTGAAATTTAAAATGAAAGATAAAGTTAAAGAATTGGGGAAGGATATTGAATATTTTCAATAAAAATTGTTCGAGGTTGAAAAGTAATTACATGAATTCAAATTCAACTTCATAAATTTTTTATAGGAAGTTAAAGAGAGATCAAAGGATAATATTGTGGGAAGATTTAAAGTTTAAAATAAAGATTAAATCCAATTATTCTAAGAAATATCATATTCAAAAGTTAAAAAAGGTCTTGGAAGTATTTTTGAAATGGCTGGTTCAAATTCATAAGAAAATAAAGTCAAATTTATGGCATAACATGATGATTCTCAAAAGTTTAAAAATTTTGGGAATGAAAAATTGAATGTAGAAACTATTACAAATGGTAACCTGAAAAAATCAAAGATTAATTTTAGAGTACATATTAATGTTTTGTGAGTCTATAGAAATTATAGTTAGCAAAAATGATCCAAAATTGATAGTCAAAAATGAATAAATAGTAGGTGTAAACATTTGGATAAAAAGAAGTTTCTAGAGGAAAGTATGAATTATATGGACAATATTGGAATTATAGAGGATTTAGGGACTTGATAAAAATATTTTGGTTTAATTACCAATATTTATATGAGCTTAGAATATTTTAGAGACAAAGTTTGAGGGGGTCCTATTGCACTGTATGAAATAGCTCTGGAACCACCCAAACTTTCAAACCTAAAATATGGAACAAGGTTACTGGAAGGTATGGAAAAACTCAATTCCATGGAACTATGTATTTGTAATTGAAAATCCATAGAAATAGCCACATACCCTGACTATTCACCATTCGAACCCTCAATAAACACTCATAGAATAAATACCAAATATAAATTAAGAAATGTATGGAAGTAAAATAAAATAATAAAGGAACATAAGGATTAACATGGTTTATAAAAAGTCCTAATATATGGGAAATAATAAATTTACTATAATAGTAAATAAGAGATTACAATAAAATTAACAACTCTAAATCAAAAGTTAAAAAAATATTAATATTAACAAATAATTCTATTATCTAGTACAAATGATCCAACCACTCATTTATATCATAAAACTTCTAGTAATTCTAATTTCACTGCCAACTAATCTTCATAGAGAAAATGCCTCATGGAACTGATCTTCATAGGTATCCCTTAACACAATCAAAGGCTTTCATTTCCTTAACTGATTCTTATATTGAACAATGTGTGCTTTCAAAAAACATTATAGGTAACTCTTATGTATTATCCTAAAGACTCTTACATATCTTTAGATATGACCCATGTGAAATTCCTCTACATCTATGCTGCATCAGTGCCATCTTTTAGAATTAATACTTGAGTTTCAATACTTTAACCTTGGTCCAAACTCACCATAACCCCTGCTACTAGGTTTCATACTTGTAGTTTTGAGAGAAATTACACCCTTGTATATAGTATAAGTATGAATTTTTGAAAGTTACTCATTTACAAAAACTTTTGTATTTATCCAAAAAATGGTTTCTCACACAAATCCTAACAATCTCCCACTGAAGAATCATTTTCAGGATTTATCACCAAGTCCTCTAGGTCATAATTACTATGATTCATAATTATCTTATTTGGTTTCTTTCTTCCAGTATATCATAGATTTTGAGATCTTATGAATTCTAATTTATCCAAGCCCCACTAAATCACAATAATGATTTATAAATTCCTTAACTAAACATTATTTGTCTTATCATCCAGATTCCAATTCCTTTCAACCGTCTATATTTATAGCGCCCCATCCTCCCCTATATTTTTTTATTATGTTTTATTTCAATTGAATATACTTCATTTGGGAGTGAAATGTTGAATTATTTTCCAAGTTAATCATTATTTTTTTATCCTTGTATAACACATAGATCTCTTATACTATTTTTATCTCCTCTAATAAACTCTTAAACTACAATAAATAATTATTTTCTTCTATAATTACAATGTATATAGCTTATGTGGTTGATATTGAAACTATCAGTTATAACCAGTGCATCATTCTCATGGAGGTACCTCTAAAAGTAAACACAAAACTAGTAGTGCTCTTTTTTGAATCTGTATTCACCCCAAATTCAACATTTGAAAACCCTTTCATGGGATTTTTATTCTGAAAAAGAGTTCTAGATCCATTGAACCTTTGAGATATTAGTAGATTAACTCGATGGTCTCCCAGTGTTTCTTTCCTGGATTCATCATATATCTCTCAATTGCACCTACTTCTTGAGAAATATCAGGCCTAGTACAATCCATGGAATATATCATACATCCCACAATCGATGAATATGGAACCTTATATATGTAATTATCCTCATCATCCATTTTAGATGTCTTATACTTTGAAATTTTTAATTTTTTTACCCAGTGATTACTCTAAATATTTGACTTGCTCATTCTAAATCTCTCCACTAATTACAAATATACTCTGACTGGGAAAGAAAAAATGTTTTGGATATCATATCTCTTATAGTCCCCTTCCCAAATAGTGTGAATTGTCTTGTGAATTATAGTATTTATAAACCTTCCATGTAGAGTCATCTATAAGGGTAATTCAATATAGTGTGTCCCCTATGATATAAAACTGATGTTGGTCCCTATACGTATATATAAACCATCTCAAGATTCGGATTCTTTGGTGTCTTTAATCCAAATTAAATGGAATTTTATACTAATTTCCTTAGATGAAACCATCACATGGTCTATAATATACATGATGGATTTTTATAAATCCATTAATATCTAAGTTATGCAAACCTTTCTCACTAATGTTACCAAGATGGTCATGTAATAAATTTTATGTTCTAGAATTTGTTTCTCCAGTATGCATGATACCTTAAGAAACCCCGGTCAAGTACAAAGATATATACTTTACACCATGGTCCACTACCATGGAACCTTGTGTGATCTTCCACACATAATAAATAAAAATATTACAAAATCTCACATCATCATAACAAATGGAACCTAAGTTCTTCCATAAACTTTGGATTGGTTGGACACCTTGCAAATTTATCATACATTTATCTTTGTTCAAATTTTCACATCGCATTTAATAAAAACTTAAAGATACTCTCAATCCACAAGTTGAACCATGATAATCTAGGATACATAATTATACATGAATCACCTTTTGGAAGTTGAATTAAATGAGTCCTTGGAAAAAAGGATCCATGACTCCATTGAACTCATGACACATAGAACCAAATTTTCACTCTACCCTTAAACTACTGATTTTTTGGATGAAATGAAAGAATTATTTCTAGAATTAAAACTCATATCTTATAATTAATTCCATAAATTTCACTTCTCTCTATAGTGCTAGCATGTGGAGTCACCAAGACCAACCAAATTTTCACTGAACTAATCTCTTTTTTTCACCCCTTCTCTTATGAATTCTTTGAGTAGAGAATCCATTTCCTTCAATGCTAAATAAACTTTTGGTAGCACCAAAAACCTTCTTATTTTAGATCAATTCATTCAAGATCATATCACATTTCTCATTGAAGACCAAGTTAGTATTTATTCTATAATTACTCATAACGGTATCCATCACATACCAAGATTATAGAAGTGTAGATATAAGGATTAAATCCCACAAACCTTCAAAAAAACACAACACTGATGGACTCTAGTTGACTCCAGATTATGAATAACTCATTTATATGATTATAAATCGACATGTATTATAAAATTCACATGCTAAAAATTCACCACAATATGAACACTATGTTCATTATGAAATTATTCACATGCATGTTTTTAATATTAGCCACAAAAATTGTAGTTTTATTCTCCTCATAGATATTAAAGGCCATATTTTATACTAACATCATACAAAAAATACCAAAATCCTTCCTATTGAGTCTTTCCCACTTCATATTTTATATTTATTCCACCTTATAATTTATCAATAAAATTTAAATATCCTATAGAAATAGGTATTCATCCACCTATATCTACCAGAAACTAGAGTTCAAACCATAAAAATTATCCAAACTCAAATTTACCTCTTCCAACTCCATATTCTAAAACTAAAAATCCCACTAAAACATAAAAGGGTAAAGTAAAAGTAGTTCATGATTTCAGAAAGTTTTTTCTCTTAATAAATTAGAATCAATCTCTAATACCACTTGATGTTCTAAATGAGGTGGTTATAAAACTACCCAACTTATAGAACCACAAATATGGAACAAGGTTATTAGAAGGTCTAGAAGAAACTTGAAATCATTAAACGATGTATCCAGAACAGATAATCCATAAAAATATCCACACATCCTTGCCATGAACCATCTAAAAACTCAATAAAAACTCATAAGAGACATCACAAATAGAAATTAAGAATCAAAAGTAAGTAAAGGTACATAATAAAGTAACATTAGGATTAACATGGTTAGGAACAAGCCCTAATCCATAGGAAATAAAAAATTCACTAGAAGAGTTCATAAGAGATGAAAACAAAATCACTAACTCCAAAGCATAAGCTAATAAAATATTAATCTTAACAAATCACTCTATAATCCATTAAAAATGACCCTACCACCTATTCATAGTAGAAAACCTTTTATAATTCTAGTTCCACCATTGATTGATATTCATAGAGATAATGCCTCATAGAACTGCTATTTATAGGCATCCCTTTACATGGTCAAAGGCTTCCACCACCTTAAATGATTCTTCCAATTAATAGTGAATGGTTTTAGAAAACATCACATGTACCTATTATATACCATATTAAAGTCTCTTACATGTATTCAAAGATGACCCTTAAAAAATACCTTCTATCTCTGTTGAATCAATTCCATCTTTCAATTTGCATCCTCTAGCCCCAATAGTTTCTCTTACATCCAGAATCACCATCAATATTGTTTCTAGGATCCATACTTCTGGTTTTTAGAAAACATACACCTTTTAATCTAGTATAAATATTAATTTATAAAAGTTACTATTTTCAAAAAACATTAGTATTTGTCTAAAAAACATCTTCTCACACAAATATTAATAATGAAAACCCATAGAAAGAATAAAATCTTATAAATAGTCTAAAAATTCTTAACTGAAGGGTGAGAACAAGTTCCAACCATTGGATGAGGTTTGTGGATGATGTGTTTAGTCGGTTCACTTTGATAAATAATGTCTCACTATTATACTTACCTAATTAATTATGAATTCAAATACTCAAAAATACATGTAATAAGAAGGAAAATAAATGTATAATTCATTATATATTGATGTTTCACTCAAATAATCACAAAAATAATGTCAATGGATTTTGGATTTTGTATGTTCTTCAAACATGATAGAATATTTAAATATCATGAAGGATATTTATAAGTAAAAATAAGGCTTAGTGACCTTTGGAAATTATTAGTTACTTGAAATCAAAGGAGTCTGAACAATGGTGATTGAAAAAAGATTAGTTGATGTAAAAAACATGTTATATGTTTATGGGATGAAACACAACTTATTATGTGTATCTTAGCTATTTGATAAAGGTAATAAAGTGTTGTTTTAGGAATATGGGTCCTTAATAAAGATTTTTAAGGATCTATTTTTATTGATGAGAGTATGGATAACATGGTGAAACTTTTTTTAGGTTGGTGATGCTGGAAATTCATGTTACTTAAGCTTAAAGGATGAAAATAATTTATGACATATAAGGATTGGACATCTTTCTCAAAATAAAATGAGAAAGATTACCAAAAAATAGAATGTTTTTTATGAGAATATATTGAAGAGATAAAGAAATTGGATTTTCTATATAAGTCAAAAGGTAATTATTGTTAATTCTCTATAAAAGAAATTATATATTCAAACATCTCACTCGTTTGAGATCATCATTCAGATATTTGTGAATATATGAGGAAGAAATAAATAAATGGAGATAATTATTTTATTTACTTGATAAATGAATTCAAAGATATCCTATAATTGTGTTCATGAAGCATAATTTAGAGACTATAAATATGGTTAATAATTTTAGAAAAAGAACAAAGAATGAGTGTGGTTATTCCATGAAGAAGATATGGACATCCACGATGTTGAATATACTTATAGAATATTTAAATTGTATCTTGAGAAGAGTGGTATTCATCAAAAACTCAGTTCACCATACAACCCACAAAAAAATAATTTTTTTGGGCATAAGAATGGTATTTTGGTTGAGATGTATCTTACTATGTTGATTAACCCTAATAATTCTTGTTATTTTTTGAGATAATAAGTTGATACAATGGTTCATATTCAAAATAATTGCCTATATTAATGAAATTCATATATTTCACTATAGGTAATGTATTATAATAATTACCCATGCTTGAAATATTTAATTTTGTTTGGAATCCCTTTTATTATCAAATTTAATGGTGAAAATCTTAAGAAGTTTGAACAAGGGAGTTGGAATAAAGAGATGTTTTGTTATAATAAAGAGATGGAAAATATTGTGGATAGTTATTATATAATTTTATTGGAATTCATAATGTATAAAATAACATATCAAGAATTAAGTTATAGAACTAAAGACAATGAATCAAAAAAATTGAGAAGTAGAGAGAAGTTTCTAAAAATAATGATAATTCAGAATAATTTCATACTACAGATATTGAATCATTCATTCCCAGTGATGAATAAAAATATTTTACAACTCAACCAAGTTTTATAAATCAAGTGGAGGTAAAAAAATATAATTAGATAAAAATTATTTCTATTTTATAATAAGATATCTTTGAGTAGAGTAACTGATACATCATTTTATTCTTAGGCTGAACCAAGAGATGAAAAGGAGGCTTTAGAGAATCAAGAGTGGATCACATAAATGAATGAGGAGCTATATTAAATTGAGAATAATGATAAATTGGAGTTGGTACCCAAGAAAAAAGAAAAAGAAAAATAGCATATCAAAGTGAGTGTTTCATAAAAAGATGAATGAAATAGTGGAATTTATAAGAAATAAGGGAATACTTATGTGTAAAGTGTAATGTCCCGGTTCCGGGTGCCGCCCTGAAGTGCCCTGAACCTGGTTGGCCACATAACCTCAAGAACATTTCCTCAATCTCTAGAGGTTGCTGACTAGCAGTGAGAGCCAAGGTATGATAGTAGGGAAACTATGACCTCATTGGCAGAGTATACATAGCAGAATAACAATAATAACAATATCAGAAGTAGTAATACCATAAAACAAGTAAATAGAGGAAGACTAATAGTAAATAAAGAGCTAGAGAACATATATAAATGATTCCTGTCACATATGTATAGGAAATAAGCCAAATATTTTACAATGCTGAAAATACAATAATAAATCAATATAAAAAAGAAACAAGTAAACTCTAGCAGTATCACAAGCCTCAGATTGGTCTCATGCTCTTCATCTCCAATAGAAATCAAGTACCTGATGAAGAAGGGATCTTTCCACTATCTATAACTGCAACCATATAATATTTTTGGGTCAAAAATCATGACCCAAACATAGTGTAGATCTCAACACATCTTGGTGACACCAGGATGTACTGACCAAACTGAAAAATGAAAATCTCACATCAACTCCTCACATATGTCTGCTAACACCCATACGCATCCATGAAAATGTGAGAGCTCATCCTTGCCTATGGTCCACCTAGGAGTAGGGTACTCTCTTGACATTCTCTCCCTTAGAATTGGGCCTTCGTAATCTGATAGATGCCTCATTCAAACTCAATCCAATAGAGTAGAGGTAACCTCTATAGAAGAAAAAAATGTATGCCCTTGTTTGTTGTGCACCTCCAAATGCATATAAAAGAATAGATCCATAAGTTTCCACTCACTATTGGACTCCTGAACTACCTGTATCTGATTCCTCCTATTCAACACATCATTCATTGTATTCCCTTTCCCTGGTGTGTAGGAAAGATCAAAGTCAAAAGACTAAAGGTACTCAACCCACCTTCGCTATCTCAAATTCAAATCACGCTGAGTAAGGATATACTTGTGTATTTTCTTATCAATGAACACTACAAAATTCTCTCCCAAAATATAATGTCCCCAACAGCACAAATCTTGCACAAATGCAGCTAACTTGAGATCATGCATCAGGTAATTCCTCTCATGTGGCCTTAACTTCCAAGACCCGTACACAACGAATCCTTCCCCCCTGCATAAGCACTGCTCCAAGCTTGATACCTGATGTATCACAGTAAATGGTGTAACGCTTTCCCAGATTTGGAAAAATCAGTATCAGTGCTGAATTCAACCTCACCTTTAGCTTCTAAAATTCTGAATCAGAGGATTATGTCCAAAAGTACCTTGCACCCTTCTTAGTCAGGCCCGTCAATGGCCCTGCTCAGTGTGAAAATTTCTGTATAAAGCGCCTGTAGTAACCTGTCATCCCCAAAAAACTATGTACCTCAAATAATTTATTCAGATTATCCCAAGAAACTACTGCTCTCACTTTCTCTGGGTCTACTGATACTCTTGTCTCTAAGATAACATGACCCAAGAAGTGAATATGGTCCATCCAAAAGTGAAATTTTGAGAGCTTGGAATATAATGGATTCTCTATCAGTGTACTCAAAACATTACCAAGATAGATGTCATGGTCGGGTCAAGTGTGAGAGTACACCAAGATATATTCCACAAATACTACCACAAAATAATCCAAGTAGGAATAGAACACTTGGTTCATTAGTGCCATGAAAACACCCAGCACGTTCGTGAGACCGAATGGCAAAACCACATACTCGTATAGACCATACCTTCTCAAAAAGGTTGTTAGAGGTATATCTAATGGTCTAACGCACAACTGATGATAAATAGATCTCAAGTAAATATTCAAGAACACCCTGGAACAATGAAGTTGATCATAGATATCATCAATCATCGGTAAGGGATATTGGTTCTTAACTGTTAACTAGTTCATCTTCTGATAATTCACACAAAGTCTGAGGGTACTATCTGCCTTCTTCACAAACAAGACAGGCAAACCCCAAGGAGAAGTATTGGTTCAAATTAAATCCTTTTCCTAAAAATCCTCTAACTACTTATTGAGCTTTTGTAACTCTGGTGTAGCCATCCTATAAGGAGGAATGGACACGGGTGCTACTCCTGACACAAACTCAATAGAGAAATCTACCTCTCACACTATAGGTAAACCTGAAAAGTTGTCTGGAAAGACATCCCTAAAACAGTCAAACACTGGAAGAAATTCCATTTGTGATTTCCATTGGTAATTTAGATATAGACTAGCAATTTGGTCTATAACTTCTCTCAACCCATGATGCTTAGGTCCCGCTCTACTCACCTAAATATCCCATTCTCCCTTGTGTAGAAAAGACCCACCCTCTGGTGATGTGAAACTCATACTACAGTGATAGAAGTCAAAAAAGGTTTGAAAGGATACTAAACAATCCATTTTGAGAATGACATACTAGCCTATCATCTCTAATACATAGAGGTCCCATAAGAAGTGAAACCCACCAGCCTCAAAAGGGCACTTTGTGCACTGACGTACACTAGCTGTCCAAATTCCCAATAGAGTGTCTAGAATCATAACATCCTTATAAGTAAATATACAGATCCCAAAGATCTCCACAGCAGCAAAAGATATAAAACTATGTGAAACCCCCATATCAAAAAGAATATAATCTAAAACTGAGGAAACTATAACCATACCTCTAACCATAGAGGGTATGGGATCCTACTCCTACTAGATCTACTCTAATAAAAATGTCTGACCTGTACTGGGGCCCTGCGACCCTTCCTAACTACCCTGAGCTGATCAACCCTACGATCGCTAAAAAATGTAGCTTGACTACCACAGCCATGGCCTCCTCCTTGACTTGAGCGGCCTGACGAACTCCAATTCCCTAATTGATGAGAAACTAGTGGTCTTTCTCCTAATTGTGGAGTTATATAAGAACCCCTATCACTCGCTGATGGTGAGTACATCTAGAAAAAACACTAAAGATGACCCATCTTTCTTCAATATTGCCACTCAACTGGGTCTCTCGGGCACTGAGGCCTCATGTTCCCACTCTTCCCGCAGTGGTAGCATACCACCTGGATACTAGAATAAACATCACATGATAGCTCCCTATAGAACTTCCTACTATATATCGAAGGAGTACCATCCCTAGATGTTGAACCGCCCTAGCTCGCAGCTCCCAACTCCTTCATATTATTCTTAGTAATCAGCTCCTGGTTCACAATATCCATCACTGAAGTCAGCCTGAATACATTTACTTGTGGTCAGATTTCATACCTGAGACCATCCTCAAACCGAATATCCAAAGACAACTTGTCACCTCCTAGAACAGGTGTGAAGCTCTATATCTCTATAAAACCATAAGAGTACTCCATCACGAAAAGAGTTCCTTACTCCAGATGTATGAACTCTAAGGATCAATCATCCCTAAAAATATTGGGGTATAAGTAGTCATAGAAGATCCTATGAAACTCTTCCCAAAACATATCCCGATGATGCCCCACATATGATATAACATCCCACTATATTTTGGAAGAATCACATAGCATGTGTGTAGCAATATTCACCCTCCTCTTCAGAGGCGTCTCTAGATGCTCAAAGATTTCAAGCATGGCCTCAAACCATGAATCTATATCCTCTAGTCCTCTATCCCCTAAAAAGGTGGGAGGATGATACTGCTAGAACACCCACGTCAACCTTTCCATAGACGGGGCAGGGTACGGTGCTCCCTGAAAGGTCTATAACATTCTCAAAAAACCTTCACAGAACTGTGCATCAACACTTGCATCTGGTATAATAGATGGTTCCAAGACAGGCATGATAGGAGGATCTGCTGGTAGTCCTTGATCCATCATCTTCGTTGTATGATCATTTCCCAATATCTAGCATAAAACTGAATGAAGTATTGGGGGAATGAATCCTAATGTAGTATGGTGAACACTCTAGAATGTAATTCCTAGAATTGGCCCAGAACATCGTAGATCGGTGGGAATCCAATGCACATGGTAGCGTCCCAATTAGATCTCAGACAGAGGAACGGTAGAACCTTGAAGATTTTTGGCCATACGTTTCTCTCCTATATGAGCCTCAAGAAGAAGAAGACGCTTCTGGAGATTAGACATAACCCCGGTCCGATTAATCAAATAAAAATAAAAAACATTGTGTGGTCATTTAATATACATGTTGTGTACTAGACTCAACATCCCTACATTAGGCGGTCAACCAGGTCACCCACATGGTTGACCGCCTAAAGCAGGGCTGGTTGAGGCTAGTACGTGGTTTGTATACTAATTGAACATGCCTTATATTTTTATTATTATTTGATTAATCAGACCGGGGTCATGTCTAATCTTCATAAGTGTCTTCTTATTCCTATGTATTGTATAGGAGAGTGATGTATGGCTGAAAATATTTGAGGTTCTACCATTCCATCATCTGAGCTTTGATTAAGACACCACCGGTTGCATTGGATTACCACTGATCTACGAAGTTCTAGGCCAATTCAAGGGCTTACTTTCAAGAGTGTTCACCATACGACATTGAGATTCATTTCACCAAGATGCCCTCTAGTTGTATGCTAGATACAGAGTAATGATCATACACTAGAGATGGTGTATCATGGATTACCAGCAGATCCTCCTGCCATGCATGTCTTGGAACCAGCTATTATATCAGACGCAGGTGATGATGCACAATTCCATGAATGCTTTTTAAGGATATTATAAACCTTTCAAGGGGCACCACACCCTACCCTGTCTATGGAAGAGTTGACGCGGGTGTTCCAATAGCAACATCCTCCCACTTTTTTAGGGGTTGGAGGACCACAGGCTGTAAAGTCATGGTTGGTTTCCATACTTGCTATCTTTGATCATCTAGAGATGCCTCTGGAGAGTAGGGTGAATCTTGCTACATATATCCTACATGATTCCTCCAAAAGATAGTGGGATGTTATCTCACAGGCAGGACATCATCAGTATATGGTTCGGGAAGAATTTAAGAGGATCTTCTATGACTACTTCTACCCCAAGACGTTGAGGGTTGATCGAGCCTGAGAGTTCATGCATTTAGAGTAGGGAACTCTTTTGGTGATGGAGTACTCTTCTCGTTTTACAGAGCTATAGTTCTTTTCACCTTTTCTGGGAGGTGATGAGTTGTATTTGGCTAGGCGGTTTGAGTATGGTCTCAGGTATGACATCCAATCGCAGGTAAATGTCTTTAGGATGACTTTAGTAATGGCTATAGTGAACCAGGTGCTGGTTACTGAGCATAATCTGAGGGAGTTGGGAGCTATGAGCCAGGGCGGTTCAGCATCCAGGACAAGTACGCCTTCAACAGATAGCGGGAAGTGCTATAGGGAGCTATCACATGGTGTTTCTTCAGTTATCTAGGTGGTATGCTACCAGTATGGGAAGAGTGGTCACATGAGACCTCAGTTCCCGAGAGACCCAATTGAGTGCCGATATTGCGAAAAGATGGGTCATATTCAGAATTTTTTCAGATGTCCTCACCATTAGCGAGTGATAGGGGTTCTTTTATGACTCCATGTTCAAGAGCAGGACCACCAGTTTCTCATTAGTCAGGGAACCTGAGTTCTTCAGGCCGCTCAGGTAGAGGAGGAGGTTGTGGTCGTGGTATTTAGGATATAGGTTTTTAGAAACCATAGGGTATATCAACTCTGGGTAGTCGAGCATGTCCGTAGGGCCGCAGTACATGTTAGACGTTTTCATTGGAGCAGACTTAGAAAGATTAGGATCCCAGACCCTCTACGGTTATAGGTACGATTCTAGTTTCCTTAGTTTTTTCTTCTGCTCTTTTTGATATGGGGGCTTCCCATAGTTTTATATCTATTTCTATTATGGAGATCCTTGGGATCTATATCTTTACTTCTGAGGATTTTATGATTCTAGAAACTACGTTGGTAATTAGGACAGTTAGTGTATGTTAGTGCAAGGAGTTACCTATTGAGGCATGTGGGTGTCACTTATTATGGGACCTCTATGTCTTAGAGATAAAAGGATACGATTTCATTCTTGGAATGGACTTTTTAGTATCCTTTCAGGTCTTTTTTTACTGTTATCGTCGAATGGTGAGTTTCACATCACTAGAAGGTGGGTCTTTTCTACACAAGGGCGAATGGGATGTTCAGGTGAGCATAGCTGGACCCAAGCATCATGGGTTGGGAAGAGTTACAGCCCATATTTCTAGTCTATATCTGGATGACTAGGGGACTTCACAGATAGACTTTCATCTATTGGTTGATCATTTCAGGTATGTATTTCCAGACAACTTTTTAGGTTTACCTCTGAAGCGAGAGGTAAATTTATCTATTGATCTTGTTCCAGGAATACCACCAATGTCCATTCCTCTTTATAGGATGGATACACTAGTGTTATAGGAGCTCAAGAAGAATTTATAGGAGTTTCAGGAAAAGGGTTTCATCTGAACAAGTACTTCTCCTTGGGGTTTTCCTATCTTGTTTGTGAATAAGGCAGATGATACCCTCGGATTTTTGTGTTGATTATCAGAAGCTAAACCAGTTGAAGGTTAAGAACTGATATCCCTTAAAAATGATTGATGATGTATTTGATCAACTTTGAGGATCCCAGGTGTTCTCAAAGATTGAATTGAGATCAAGTTATCATCAGTTGCGCGTTAAACCATCAAATATACCTCTTAGATCCTTTCAGATTAGGTATAGTCTATACAAGTATGTGTTTATGTCGTTCGGTCTCACAAATGTGCCGGTAGTTTTCATGGTACTGATGAACTAAGTGTTCCATCTTTACTGGGATTATTTTTTGGTATTCTCTGTGGACGATATCTTGGTGTACTCTCACACTTGACACGACCATTCCATCCATATTGAGATCATTTTGAGTACACTGAGAGAGCATCAGTTATATTCCAAGCTCTCAAAATGACACTTTTGGATGGACCATAATCACTTCTTGGTCATGTTATCTCATAGATAAGAGTATTAGTGGACTGAGAGAAACTGAGAGCAGTAGTTTCCTGGGAGAAGTCAAAAAACTTCCTTGAGGTACGGAGTTTTCTAGAGCTGGCTGGTTACTACAGGTGATTTATATAGTACTTTTCATGATTATCATCTCAATTGAAAGGACTAAATAAGAAGGGTTCAAGGTAATTGTGGATATAATCCTGTTATTATTCCTTTCAAGAGCTGAAGGGGAGGTTGACTTTAGCACCGATACTAATTTTTCCAGAGTTGGGAATGATTTACACTATTTACTACGATGCATCAGGTATCGGGCTAGGACCAGTGCTTATGCAGGGGGAAGAAGTCATTGTGTATGGGTCTCAGTATTTGAGGCCACATGATATGAATTACCCTACGCATGATCTTGAGTTATATGTAGTTGTGCATGATTTGATCTATTGTAGAAATTATCTTTTGGGAGATCATTTTGTGGTGTTCACTGACCACAAAATCCTCAAGTATATCTTTACTCAGTGTGATCTGAAATTGAGACAGTGAAGGTGGGTTGAGTACCTTAAATATTTTTACTTTGAGATTACCAACACACTAGGGAAAGGGAATGTATTGGTAGATGCGTTGAGAAGTAGGACTCAAATACAGTTAGTTCAGAAGGCCATTAGTGAGTGGAAGCTTATGGCTCTATTATCTATGTTGCATTTGGAGGTTCATGACAGACAGGGGAAGACGTTTCTTTCTTTTATATTTGTTACCTCTACTCTACTGGATCGAATGAGAATGAGGCAGCTATCAGATTCTAAAAGCCTAGTCCTATGGGAGAGTGTGTCAGGAGAGGACCATACAGCTAGGTGAACCGTAGGAGAAGATGAGATATTGTTATTTCATGGACGTGTATGGGTGTCATCAGACATACGTGAGGAGTTGATGAGAGATTTTCATTCCTTGGTCTGGTTATTTCATCCTGGCTTCACCAAGATGTTTAGAGATCTATACCCTATTTGGGACATGTTTTTTGACCCAGACAGATTATATGGTTGCGGGTATAGATAAGGGAAAGCTCCCTTTATCATCAGGTACTTGATTGTTATTGGAGCTGGAGAGCATGGGACCAAGCGGAGGCTTGCGATGCTATTAGAGTTTACTTTTTTCTTTTGTACTTTGGTTTGGTATTGTATTTCTAGAATTGTGAACTATTTGACTACTTTCCTATACATATGTGACATGCATTATTTATATATGTGCTCCAATTGTTTATTTACTATCAGTCTTCCATTGTTTACTTATTGTATGGTATTACTACTTCTACTTTTGTTATTATTGTTATTCCTCTATGTATACTCTAATAATGAGGGCATATTTTCCCCACTATCAGACCTTGGCCCTCGCTTCTAGTCGACAGCTTCTGGGATTTGGGGAAATACGCTAGAGGTTATGTGACTAACTAGGTTCGGGGCACTTCAGGGCAGCACCCGGAACCAGGACGTTACAAAGTGGTATCATAGGGGTTAGACCATGTGATATTTCACAGCGGGTCTTTATTATTTTATTGATTGATTATATGTGAAACCAAAGGAGATTAGACTATTAGAACTTTCTCAGAGGGTTGGTTGTGAATGATTGTATGATTATGACGACTCTTCCAAGCCAAAGCACAAGCTTGGATACGATCTCTCTTGATTGTTTAGATGGTCTCTTGAGAAATCTGTTGTTTTTTTATACTAGAGGATACTAATTTTAGTCTAAATATAGAGGTTAAATTATTCAATGGATTGAATAATTATTAATGTAAATGAATTTAATTAAAAATTGTAGGATTTTTTACTTCTGAGTACGTCCTAGTTTATTGATTCATTTCTACATATTACCTGATATATATATTTACTGAGATATAGGCACATATATTTTGGTGGTTTCCTATAGGGATTAATCTCACACCCTTTTTGGGTCATGCTTTTCAACCCAAATAGATTATATGGTTTCAGGTATAGATAAGGGAAAGCACCCTTCTTCATCTGGTACTTGATTTTTGATGGAGGTGGAGAGCATGGGACCAATATAAGGCTTGTGATGCTACTGGAGTTTAATTTTTCCTTTTGTACTTTGGTTTAGTATTTTATTTCCATTATTGTGACTTGTTTGAATTCTTTCATAGACATATGTGACATGCATCATTTATATATGTGCTTCAGTTGTTTATTTACTATCAGTCTTCCATTGTTTACTTTTTGTATAGTATTACTTCTTCGGCTTTTGTTATTACTATTATACCACTATTTATAATATTCCAATGATGGCATAGTTTACCCACTATCATACCTTGGCTCTCATTACTATTCAGCAACCTCTGGCATTTAACAAAATGTTCTTGAGGTTATGTGACCAACTAGGTCTGGGGCACTTCAGGGTGGCACCCGGAACCGGGACATTACAAAGTGGTATCAAAGGAGTTTCTTTTCTTTTTTTACTATTTGGAGCCTATAGACAGAGATAAGAAGAAATAGGTAGTTGATAATAAGTTGTTCCCTAGAATAGCTAACCTGTGTACAGGAAAAATCCAAGTTACCTCAAATATTACTATTTTCTGGTTTTTCAATTGTTACAGTTGATTTGATTTCACCATTGGGTGATTCACTTGTTTTTCACTATTATAGTTGATATTATTGAGGTTATATTTCTATTTCAACCCAAGGAGATGATGGTATACCATCTCATGCATCATATACACATTTTATATAGATCCCATGTCATGCATTTTTTATCATTCCATTTAGGGTGCATTACTGATTTCTTGTTGTTGTGGTAGATGTTGTGCTAGATATGCATGTTGTTGTCATAGATGTCGTGATATAATACCTTCTATTAGGGTATTGAAATATGTAAAGTTTCATTTCCATGCACATCAAACTTTGGTTCTTGATGTTTTATGTGCCCTCTTGGATCGGAATTTGGTAGTTCATGTTGAACTTTAATTGAATTTCTTCAAGTTATGTGAAGAAAGATGTCAAATTTTGATTTCTAGAAGTACGGGCTCTCACAGGTCATAATTTTTCATGCCTTAGAAAACAATTTATGTTTTTAAGGGTTCCAGAGAAGTTTTATAGGCTTACTGTCTGGAAACTCAAACAATACAGCGTGTGGTGTTAGGAACACATGCCATGTGTTCTTCTGTTCTAGAATAAACAAATTTTCTTAAGTACACATCGTGTATTGTATGTACACACCGTGTAGTGTTTGACTGTGTGACTGACTATGTGGGAAGAGGCATGGGGTTGGGAAAAATTTTGGTAGAACACGCCATGTCGGGATTGTACATGTCGTGATGTAGAGACCATGTATCCGGCCGTGTGACTAACGACATGGGTGGATGAAATTTGGGTAGTACACGTTGTGTTCATCTTGAAAACATTGTGTGGAAGTTGACCGTGTCTCCGACCATGTGACTAAAAACACGGGTGGTTAAGTCCTAGGTAGTACACTATGTGTCTAGGGTGAACACGTCATCTAGTGTTACCCAGGAGAGAACTGTGTGGTCTAACAATGTAGAAGAAACCTGGGTAGGAGTGAAAATTCAAGTACAAACAGTGTTTGAGGATGAACACGACGTGTGAAGGGGTGTTACATGACTAGGATTGGAAGAGGTACATGCCCATGTTAAAACATAAGGGAATATTTCATGTAGTGGTTATATACGTTGTATAACCCTATTTTGTAAAACTTGAATGTTTTTCTTCTTTTGTTCCCTTCTTGCACTTCTAAGTTGATGTCCTTGATAATCTTGTACTGAGGTGTGTGCTTGAACTTGAAGAGTCATTCCACCAAGATGTCCTTCAGTTGTATGTCAGATACAGAGAAATGATCATACACCAGAGATGGGGGATCAGGGACTACCAGTGGATCCTCCCATCGTGTCTGTCTTGTCACCAGCTATTATACCGAACACAGGTGCTGATTCACAATTCCTTGAATGATTTTTGAGGATTTTATATAACTTTCAAGGATCACCACACACTTCCCCATTTATGGAAGAGTTGACATGGGTGTTCCAACAGCAGCATCCTCCCAATTTTTTAGGGTATGGAGGACCACATGCTACAGAGTCATGGTTGGAAGCCATGCTTGAAATCTTTGAGCATCTAGAGACACCTCTAGAGAAGAGGGTGAATCTTTCTGCATACATGCTATGTGTTTCTGTCAAAATATAGTGGGATGTTATCTCACAGGCGGGACGTCATAGAAATATGGTTTAGGAATAGTTTCATAGGATCTTCTACGACTACTTCTACCATGATACGTTGAGGACCAATCAAGCCTGAGAGTTCAGGCATCTATATCTAGGAACTATTTCGTTGATGGATTAATCTTCTTATTTTATAGAGCTACAACACTTCGCACCTGTTCTAGGAGGTGATGAGTTTTCTTTGGCTAGGAGGTTTGAGGATGGTCTCAGGTATGATATCCAATCGTAAGTAAATGTCTTCAGGCTAACTTCAGTGCCAACTATAGTGAACCATTAACTGATTACTAAACATAATATGAGGGAGTTGGGAGCTGCAAGCTAGGGTGGTTCAGTATCTAGGGTTGGTACTCCTTCGACAGATAGCAGGATGCGTTATAGAGAACTATCACGTGATGTTTCTTCATGTATTCAGGTGGTATGCTACCAGTGCGGGAAGAGTGGGCACATGAGACCTTAGTGCCTGAGAGAACTAGTTGAGTGTCGATCTTGTGGAAATATGGGTCATCTTCAGCATTTTTCCCTGATTTCCTCAACATCAGTGATAGATAGGGGTTTTGCTATGACTCCAAATTTAGGAACAGGACCACCAGTTTCTCATCAGTCAGGAAACTGGAGTTTGTTAGGCTACTCAGGTCGAGGAGGAGGTCATGGTCATGGCAGCTAGGCTATAGGTTTTAGAAACCACAGGGTGGATTAGCTCAGGGTAGTCAGGTAGGGTCGTAGGGCCATGTTACAGGTCAAACATTTGCAGTAGAGTAGGCCTAGTAGGAGGAGGATCCTGGAACCTCTAAGGTTAGAGGTATGATTCTAGTTTCCTCAGTTTTAGATTCTTCTCTTTTCGATATAGGTTCTTCCCATAGTTTTATATCTATTGTTGTTGTGGATATCCTTTGGATCTGTATCTTAACTTTTGAGGATGTTGTGACTCTAGACACTTAGTTGGGAATTAGGACAGCTAGTGTACTTCAGTGCAAGTAGTTCCCTCTTGAGGCTGGTGGGTGTCACTTCTTATGGGAACTCTATGTCTTAGAGATGACAGGATATGATGTCATTTTCATAATGGACTGGTTAGTATCATTTCAAGACTTTATTGAATGCTATCACCGCAGGTGAGTTTCCCATCACCAGAGGGTGGGTATTTTCTACACAAGGGTTAATGGGATGTTCAGACGAGTAGAGATGGACCTGAGCATCATGGGTTGGGAGAAGTTACATCCCAAATTTCTAGTCTATATCTGGATGACCAGGGGAATTCAGATATGAAATTTCCTCCAGTGGTTGATCATTTTAGGGATGTCTTTCCAGAAAACTTTTCAGGTTTACCTCCAGAGCGATATGTAGATTTCTCTATTCAGTTTATGTCGAGAGTAGCATCGGTGTGCATTATTCCTAATATTATGGCTACACCAGAGTTATAGAAGCTTAAGAAGTAGTTAGAGGAGTTGTAGGTAATGGGTTTCATCTGACCCAGTACTTCTCCTTGGGGTTCGCTAGTCTTCTTTGAAAAGAAGGCAAACGGTACCCTCAGACTTTGTGTGGATTGTAGGAAGCTGAACTATTTGATGGTTAAGAACTGATATCCCTTACCAAAGATTGGTGATCTATTTGATCATCTTCAAGGAGCCTGGGTTTTCTCAAAGATTGACTTGAGATTCGGTTATCATCAGTTGCACGTTATAATATCATATATACCTCCTACATCCTTTCAAAGAAGTTATGGTCTATATGAGCATGTGGTTATGTTGTTCGGTCTCACAAACGCGCTGGCATTTTTCATGGCACTGATGAACTGAGTGTTCCATCCTTACTTGGATTCTTTTGTGGTAATCTTCTTGGATGATATCTTGGTGTACTCTCACACTTGAAACTACCATTCAATCCATCTTGTGATCATTTTGAGTACACTGAGAGAAAATAAGTTATATGCCAAGCTCACAAAATGCCACTTTTGGATGGACTAGATTCACTTCTTGGGTCATGTTATCTCAGAGAAAGGAGTAATAGTATACCTAGAGAAATTGAGGGAAGTAGTTTCCTGGGAGAATCCAAAGAACATCATTGGGGTACATAGTTTTCTAGGGCTGGATGGTTATTACAGGTGATTTATATAGGAGTTTTAATTCTTAACAGTTCCACTAACGACCCTAACTAAGAATGGTGCAAGGTACTAGTGGACAGAATATTACAATTCAACATTTCAGGAGTTGAAGGGGAGGTTGACTTCAACATCGATACTGAGTTTTCCAGAGCCGGTCAAGTGTTACATTGTTTACTACGATGTATCAGGTATCAGGCTAGGAGTAGTGCTTATATAGGGGGAAGGAGTCATTGCGTATGGGTCTCGGCAGTTGAGGCCACATGAGAGGAATTACCTGATGCATGATCTCGAGTTAGCTGCAGTTGTTCATGCTTTGCGCTATTGGAGATTTTAACTTTTGGGATAGTATTTTGTGGTGTTCACTGACCACAAAATCCTCAAGTATATCTTTACTCAGCGTGATCTAAATTTTAGACAATGAAGGTGGGTTTAGTACCTTAAATATTTTGACTTTGAGATTGCCTATACACCTAGGAAAGGCAACGTAGTGGCTGATTCATTGAGTAGGAGGACTCAGATACAGGTAGTTCAAGAGGCTAGCAGTGAGTGGAATCTTATGGCTATGTTCTCTAAGATTCATTTTGAGTTGCATGACAGATAGAGGAAGATGTTTCTTTCTTCTATAGATGTTACCTCTACTCTACTGGATCGAGTGGGAATGAATCATATATCAAATTCCAAAGGCCTAGTCCTACGGGATAGTGTGTCAGGAGAGGATCGTACTCCTAGGTGGACCGTAGGTGAGGGTGAGATATTTCATTTTCATGGATGTGTATGGGTGTCAGTAGACATATGTGAGGAGTTGATGTGAGATATTCATTCCTCAGTTTGGTTAGTTCATCCTATTGTCACCAAGAAGTTTTGAGATCTACACTGTCAGTATTGGTGGCCAGGCATGAAGAGAGATGTAGCTGGCTTTGTTATGAGATGTTCCACCTGTCAGAATGTGAAGGTGGAGCATCAGTGACCAGAAGGGATTTTACAGTAGTTACCCATTCTCGAGTGGAAGTAGAATGATGTTGAGATGAATTTAATTATGGGTCTAACAAGGTCTCCTTGAGGGAGTGATGCAGTATGGGTTGTTTTTGACAAACTCGCAAAGGTTTCACATTTCTTTCTGATAAAAAAACCTTCAATGTTGATGATATTGGAAGGTTTTACATCCGAGAGATTGTACATTTTCATGGGGTTCCATACTCTATCATTTCAGACAGGGACTCCAGTTTTACTTCTTGTGTCTGGTAGGGGCTATAGAGGGCTTTGGGTGCATAGGTTCTTCTGAGTACAGCTAACCATCAATAGATAGATGGTCAGTCCGAGTGCACGATTCAGGTTCTGGAGGACATGCTTCAAGTTTTCATCCTAGATTTCAGGGGTTCTTGGGAGAGACACATACCCCTAGTGGATTTTTCTTACAATAACAGTTTTCATGTGACAATTCATATGGAACCTTATGAGGCCGTGTACGGTAGGCCATGCCGATCACCCCTAAGTTAGCTGGAGGTAGGAGAGGCAGTTATGTTGGGACCTTATATTGTCTATGAGACTACTGAGTAGGTGTAGTTGACTTAGAAGAGGATGGATACTGCATAGTCTCGCCAGAAATATTATGTTGATCGACGGAGATGACCTCTGGAGTTCGAGGTCGGAGATCAGGTTTTCTTATGTGTAGCACTGAGGTTGGGACATAGGAAGATTAGGATACAAGGAAATCTTTTACCAGGATACGACGGGATATTTTAGATTTTTTTGAGAGTCAGGACAATTTCCTATTGGTCGTATTTACCTTATAGGTATCGGGATATACACGACTTATTTCATGTTTCTCAGCTATGACATTAATTTTTGAACCTGTATCATGTTTTCCAACCTGAGTAGGTTGAGTTAGAGGTCAATGCATCCTTTGAGGAGCACCCTATATGGATTGTGTATCACAACAATAAGGTTCTCCATGGCTATTTTTTTCCTCTAGTACAGGTGTTATGGCGGCATGGGTGAGTACAAGACGAGACATGGGAGAGGGAGGTCGACGTTTGATCACAGTGGCCAGAGTTGTTTGAAGTTTCTTCTTCTCCACCCTTGGAAGGGAAATTTGGGGAAAATTTTCTTTAAGGGAAAAAGTATGTAAGAACCCAGATCTTCATTTTAGGTATGGATCTTTATTTCATGTTGTTCTTTGAGGAAAAAGGAATGAAGTGGAAATTTTAGGAGTAAACGATATGTACTCCTAAGTATACTCCATGTACCTGGTCGTTGTGGGTAGCCATGTACTGGCCGTGTAACAGCCAAGTACATGGTCATTTGGGTGACCTGGATGACCACCTAAAGTAGTTCCAATTGAGGCTAGTACATGGTGTGTACATTAAATAAAAACGCCACGTATTTTTCTTTTTATTTGATTAATCGGACCGAGTTGCGTCTAATCTCCAGAAGCATCTTCTTCTTCTCGTGTCTCGTATAGGAGAGCGATGTATGACCAAAAATCTTTGAGGTTCTACTCTTCCTTCATCCAAGCTCTGATTGAGAGTTCATCGAGTGTGTTGGATTCCCACCAATGAGTTCTCTCTTTCCCTAGAACCTCTCTTCCTGATTTCTCCTCTCTTGTAAGTAATTCAAGGTTGAATGATTTTGACCTTTTTGTAGATCTACGACATTATGGACCAATTCAAGGGATGATGTTAGAGAGTGTTCACTGTACCACATCGAGGTAGGTTTTTTGTGCCTTTCTTTGATATTATTTTTATTATAAATGATTAAAGTGGCGAATACCCATGGTTAGGGTATTGTTTGTTTTATAATTTAACCTTTTTTAATTCCTGTTGTGGTTTGTTTGTTTGAGAAAGGGTTATTGATTGTGCATATGGTTTACTACCTTGTTTATAGAGGTGTTTCCTATGTTTTTTTTGGTTATGGACATTGGGTCTAGAAATCATGTTAGGCTGCTTTGATTTCCATGCCTAGTGTTGTTAGGATGGAGTTGTTGTTTATATGAAATGCATGTGTTTTGCATTATGAAAGTATGACCAAGGTTAATTGACAATGATATATTTCCTAAGTAGGGTCTTTTAATTATGAATTGTTATTATGATTGACCATAGGTCTTGATTATGAGAGCCATCATGGGTCATTAACTAAAGGGGTTAGACCATGAGAGATACCTAGACAGTTATTACTAAATAAATTTTGGACCATAGGGCATTGATTGTGAGAGATTCTAGGAGTTCATTATAATACAGACCAAGGGGTATTGACCATGAGAGCTACCCGGGTGGTTGTTTGTAAATTAATAGTACTATGTGAGACCAAAGGGGTTAGACCATGTGAGATTTCCCAGAGGGTATTTATTATTTTATTTGTTGATGATATGTGAAACCAAAGGGTATTATACTGTGAAAACTTTCCCAGAGGGTTTCTTGTGAATTATTGTATGATTATGAAGAGTCTGCCAAGCCAAATCACAAGTTTGGACTTAGTCTCTCTTGATTGTTTAGATGGTCTCTTTAGACATTTGTTGTTATTTTTATACTATGGGATACAGTGCTTAGGCTAGATCCCAAGGTTACATTATTCAATGGATTGAATAATTATTAAATGTAAATGAATGTAATTGAAAAATGTAGGATTGTTTACTTATGAGTACTTCCTAGTTTATTGCTTCATTTCTACATATTACCTGATATATATTCACTAACAGTTAGGAACATATATTTTGGTGGTTGCCTAATTGGATTCATCTCACACCCAATTTGGTTCATGCTTTTCGACCCAAACTGATTATATGGTTGCAGGTACAAATAAGGGAAAGCACCCTTCTTCATTAGGTAGTTGATTTCTATTGGAGATGGAGAGCATGGGACCAAGATGAGGATTGCGATGCTGCTGGAGTTTACTGGTTTCATTTGTACTTTGGTTTAGTATTGTATTTGTAGCATTGTGACATGTTTGAATGATTTCCTAGACATATGTGACATTAATCATTTATATATGTTCTCAAGTTGTTTATTTACTAACATTATTATGGTTTTTACTTATTATATGGTATTAATACTTTCTCTTTTGTTATTATTGTTAGTCTTTTGTTTATAATCTGCCAATTAGTTCATAGTTTCTCCACTATCTGACCTTGGCCCTCACTACTAGTCAGCATCCACTGGCATTTTTGTAAGAACCCGAATCTTCATTTCATGTATGGATCTTTATTTCAGGTTGTTTTTGAGGAAAAATGAAGAAAGGGGAAATTTTATGAGTAAACATCATGTACTCCTGAGAACATACCATGTACCCAGTTGTCATGGGTATTTGTGTACTGGTCATGTAATAGTCGGGTACATGGCTAGGTGGGTGACCTGGTTGACCGCTTAAAGTGTGGCTGGTTGAGGCTAGTACACGGTGTGTACATTAAATAAACACGCCATGTATTTTTATTTTTATTTGATTAATCGGATCAGGTCCAAGTCTAATCTTCAAAAGCATATTCTTCTTCCCGTGTCTAGTATAGGAGAGCGACGTACGACTGAAAATATTTGAGGTTATATCGTTCCTCCTTCTGAGCTTCGATTGAGATGCTACTATGTGCGTTGAATTCCTACCAATGAGTTCTCTCTTTCCCTAGATCCTCTCTTCCAAATTTCTCCTCTTTCATAATTTATTCAAGGTTGAACAATTTTTACCTTTTTGTAGATATACGATGTCCTGGGACGATTCTAGGGCCTACGTTCAAGAGTGTTCACTGTACCATGTCGAGGTAGGTGGTTTATTCCTTTATTTGATAGTATTTGGATTATATATTCTTATAGTGACAAATACCCATGGTTAGGGTATTGCGTGTTTTAGAATTTAACCTTATTTAATGCTTGATATGTTTTTTTTGTTTGAGAAAGGTTTATTGATTGTGAATTATATTTACTACCTTGTTTATAGAGGTGTTTCCCATGTTTTTTTGGTTATTTCCATTGGGTTTAGAAATCATGTTAGGATGCTTTTTTTTCTATGCCTAGTGTTGTTAGGAAGGATTTGTTGTTTATATGAAATGCATGTGTTTCACATTATGAAAGTATGACCAAGGGGAATTGACTGTGAGAGCTTCCTGAAGTAGGTTCTTTTAATTATTAATTGTTATTATGATTGACTAGAGGTATTGAATATGAGAGCTATCGTGAGTCATTGACCAGAGGGGTTAGACTGGGAGAGCTACCTAGGGGGTTGTTATTAAATAAATTTTGGACCATAGGTAATTAACTATGAGAGCTACTAGGGGGTCAACATAATGTAGAACAAGGGGGTATTGACCATGAGAGCTACCCAGGTTGTTGTTTGTAAATGAATAGTGTTATGTGAGACCAAAAGGGTTAGACTATGTGAGATTTCCCAGAGGATCTTTATTATTTTATTGATTGATGATATGTGAAACCATAGGGGATTAAACTATGATAACTTTTCCATAGGGTTTCTTGTGAATGATTGTATGATTATGACAAATCTGCCAAGCCAAAGCACAAGCTTGGACTCGGTCTCTCTTGATTGTTTAAATGGTATCTTGGTACATCTATTGTTATTTTTATACTAGGGGATACATAGCTTCGTCTAGATCCTGAGGTTACATTATTCAATGGATTGAATAATTATTAAATGTAAATGAATGTAATTGAAAATTGTAGGATTGTTTACTTATGAGTACTACCTAGTTTATTGCTTTATTTCAGAATATTATTTGTTATATAGATTCACTGACTATTAGGCACAGATATTTTAGTGGTTTCATACTAGGTTTCATATCACACCCTATTTTGGTCATTCTTTTCAACCCAAAGAGATTATATGGTTGCAGGTATAGATAAGGGAAAGTTCTCTTCTTCATTAGGTACTTGATTACTATTGGAGATGGAGAGCATGGGACCAAGATGAGGCTTGCGATGCTGGTGGAGTTTACATGTTTCATTTTTACTTTGGTTTAGTATTGTATTTCCAGCATTGTGACATGTTTTCCTACTTTCCTAGACATATGTGACATGCATCATTTATATATGTGCTCTAGTTGTTTATTTACTATCAGTCTTATTTTGTTTACTTGTTGTATGGTATTACTGCTTCAGATTTTGTTATTATTTTTATTCCATTGTGTATACTCTTCCAATGAGGGCATAGTTTCCCAACTATTTTACCTTGTCCCTTGCTGCTAGTCGGAAGCCTCTAACATTAGGGGAAATGATCTTAAGGTTATGTGACCAACTAGGTCTGGGGAACTTCAGGGCAACACCCAGAACTGGTATATTACAAAGTGGTATCAGAGGAGTTTATTTTATGCTTTGTACTACTATTTGGAGCCTATAGATAGGGATAGGAAGGAATGGGTATTTGGTAATAAGTTTTTATTGGGATTAGCTAACCCGTGTACAGAAAAAAGCCAAGTTACCTCAAATATTACTATTTTCCGGTTTTTCAATTGTTAGATTTTATTTGATTTCACCATTGGGTGACTCACTTGTTTTGTTCTATTATCGTTGATATTATTGAGGTTCTATTTCTGTTGAAATCCGATGAGATAAAGGTATGCCATCTCATGCATCATATAGGCACTTAATAGAGATCACATTTCATGAATTCTTGTCATTCCATCTAGGGTGAATTACTGATTGCATGTTGTTGTGGTAGATGTTGTGCTAGATATGCATGTTGTTGTAATAGATGTCATTATATAATACCTACTATTAGGGTATTGTAATATGTAAAGTTTCATTTCCACGGATTCCAAACTTTGGTCCATGAGGTGTTATGGGCCCTCTTGGAACAAAATTTGGTGGATCATGTTGAACTTTAATTTAAATTTTGTCAAGTATTTATGTGAAGAAAGATGATAAACTTTGATTTTTAGGAGTATGGGCTATCATAGGTCAGAATTTTTAATTCCTTGGAAACAAAATTCTATTTTTAAGGGTTCCGGAGAAGTTTTAGAGGCTTACTATCCAGAAACCCGCACAACAGTGTGTGTGGTGTTATGAACACACACCATGTGTTCTTCTATTCTGGAAGAAACAACTTTTCTTAAGTACACATCGTGTACTATATATACACGTCATGTAGTGTTCGACCATGTGAATAACTGTGTGAGCAGAGACACGGGGTTGGGAAAAATTTTGGTAGAAAATGTCATGTTTGGATTGTACACATCATTCTGTAGAGACTATGTATTCTTCCTTGTGAATAATGACATGGGTGGATAAAATTCGGGTAGTACACATTTTGTCCATCTTGAACATGTTGTGTGGAAGTCGACCCTATCTTTGACTGTGTGACTAATGACATTGATGGTTAAGGATTAGGTATTACATGTCATTTCTAGGGTGAACACATCGTGTCTAGGGTGAACATGCCATGTAGTATTATCTTGGAGAGAACCGTGTGGTCTAGCAGTGTAGAATAAACTTGGGAAGGAGGGAAAATTCAAGTACACACCTTGTCTGAGGATGAACACGCTACGTGTAGGAGTGTTACATGAATAGGATTTTTAGAGGTACACGCCCATGTTAAAGCATAATAAAACATGTTGTGTAGTGGTTATACATGCCATGTAACCCTGTTTTGTAAAACTTGAACATTTTTCTTCTTCAGTTCCCTTCTTTCACTTCTAATTTGATGTCCTTGGTAATCTTATACTAAGGTGTGCACTTGACCTTGCCGATTCATGTCACCAAGACATCCTACGGTTGTACGCCAGGTATAGGGAAATGATCATACACTAGATATGGTTGTTCAGGGACTACTATCAAATCCTCCCATCATGTCTGTCTTGGAACCAGCTATTATACCGGGCATAGGTGCTGATGCACAGTTCTGTGAAGGCTTTTTGAGGATGTTACAAACCTTTCAGGGAGCACTGCACCCTACCATGTCTATGTAAGAGTTTATGTGGGTGTTCCAGCAGCAGCAACCTCCCACTTTTTTAGGGGATGGGGGACCACAGGCTATAGATTCATGGTTGGAGTCCATAGTTACAATCTTTGAGCATCTAGAGACCCCTATGGAGAGGAGGTTGAATCTTGCTACGTACATGCTATGTGATTCCTCCAAAATATGGTGAGATGTTATCTCATAGGTAGGGTGTCATCCGGATGTGGTTTGGGAAGAGTTTTAGAGGTTCTTCTATGACTACTTATACCCTGAGATGTTGAGGGCCGATCGAGCCTGAGAGTTCATGCATCTGGAGTAGGGAACTCTTTCAGTGATGGAGTTATCTTCTATTTTTACAAAGCTACAGTGCTCTTCACCTGTTTTAGGAGGTGAAGAGTTGTCTTTTGCAAGGTGGTTTGAGGATGGTCTTAGGTATGAAATCTGATTGCAGGTAAATGTCTTCAGAATCACTTTAGTGATGGCTATAGTCAACCAATCACTGATTTCTAAGAATAATCTGAGGGAGTTGGGAGCTGCGATACAAGGCGGTTCAGCATCCAAGGATGGTACTCTTTTGACAGAGAGCGAGAAGCATCGTAGGGAGCTATCACACGATTTTTCTTTAGGTATCCAGGTGTTATGCTACCAGTGCAGGAAGAGTGGACACACGAGACCTTAGTGCTGAGAGACCTAGTTGAGTGATGATCTTGAGGAAAGATGAGTCATCTTAATATTTTTTTCCAGATGTCCTCACTATCAGTGAGTGAAAGTATTTCTGCTATGACTCTACATTCAAAAGCAGGACCACCAGTTTCTCATCAGTTAGGGAATTAAATTTTTTCAGGCTGCTCAGGTCGAGGAGGAGGTTATGGTCGTGGTAGTTAGGATATAGGTTTTCAACAACCACATAGTGGATCATCTCAGTGTAGTCAGGCAGGGTCGTAGGGCCATGATACAGGTCAGACATTTACAGTGGAGCAGACCTAGAAATAGTAAGATCCCGAACCCTCTACGGTTAGAGGTACGATTCTAGTTTCCTCAGTTTTAACTTCTTCTCTTTTTGATAGGGGGTGTCCCATAGTTTTATATTTTTTCTATTGTGGAGAGCCTTGGGCTATATATCTTTACTTTTGAGGATTTTATGCCACTAGACACTTCGTGGGGATTTAGTATGGCTAGTGTATGTTAGTTCAAGGAGTTCCCTCTTTAGGATGGTGGGTGTCACTTCTTATGGGACCTCCATGTCTTAGAGATGACAGGATACGATTTCATTCTTAGAATAGACTAGTTAGTATCCTTTCATGCCTTTGTTTAGTATTATCATCATAGAGTGTGTTTCTCATCACCATAGGGAGGATATTTTCTACACAATGGATAATGGGATGTTTAGGCGATCAGAGCTGGACACGAGAATCATGGGTTGGGAGGAGTTATAGCCCAAATTGCAAGTCTATATCAAGATTACCTGGGGACTTCACTGATGGACTTTCCTCTAGTGGTTGATCATTTCAGGGATGTATTTCCAGATGACTTTTTAGGTTTACCTCTGAAGTGAGAGGCATATTTCTCTATTGAGTTTGTGCCAAGAGCATCATCGGTGTCCATTCCTATTTATAGGATGGATAATGTAGAGTTACAGGAGCTTAAGAAGTAGTTAGAGGAGTTTAAGGCCAAGTGTTCTATCCAACCCAATACTTCTCTTTGGGGTTCTCCTGTCTTGTTTGTGAAGAAGGCAGATGGTACCATCAAACTTTGTGTGGATTATCAGAAGTTGAACTAGTTGACAGTTAAGAACCGATATCCCTTATCGAGGATTGATGATCTCTTTGATCATCTTCAGGGATCATGTGTGTTCTTTAATATTAACATGAAATCTGGTTATCATTAGTTGCATGTTAGACCATAAGATATACCTTTTATATCCTTTCAGAGTAGGTATGGTCTATACGATTATGTGGTTATATTGTTTGGTCTCATGAACACATCGACAGTTTTCATGGAACTGATGAATAGAGTGTTCCATCCTTACTCTGATTCATTTATGGTAGTCTTCATGGACGATAACTTGGTGTACTCTCACACTCGAAATGACTATGCCATCCATCTTGAGATCATTTTGAGTACACTGGGAGACCATCAGTTATATACCAAGCTCTCAAAATTCCACTTTTGGATTGACCAGATTCACTTCTTGGGTCATGTTATCTCAGAGACAGGAGTATCAGTAGACCCATAGAAAGTAAGAGGAGTAGTTTACTAGGAGTATCCAAAGAACTTCTTTTAGGTATAGAATTTTCTAGGGATGGCTGGTAACTACAGGCTCTTTATATACAACTTTTTATGCTCAGTAGTACCACTGACGGGTCTAACTAAGAAGGATGCAAGGTACTTGTGGACACAATCCTATAATTTATCCTTTTAGAAGCTGAAGGGGAGGTTGAATTCAGCACCAATACTGATTTTTTCAGAGCTGGGAATGAGTTACACCATTTACTACGATGCATCAGGTAGCAGGATGGGAAAAGTGCTTATATGGGAGGAAGGAGTCATTGCGTACGGGTCTCAGAAGTTAAGGCCACATGAGAAGAATTACCAAACGCACGATCTCGAGTGAGCTGCAGTTGTGCATGTTGTACGTTGTTGGATACATTATATTTTGGGAGATCATTTTGTTTTTTTCACTGACCATAAAAGCCTCAAGTATATCTTTACTCTGCACGATCTGAATTTGAGACAATAAAGGTGGGTTGAGTACCTTCAGCCTTTTGACTTTGAACTTTCCTACATGCCTGGGAAAGGAAACGCAGTGCCTGATGCATCAAGCAGAAGGACCCAATCCTTCCTTCCAAATAAACCATAGCACGAGCCCTGAGGGGATGGACACGAGCATTTTGTCCACATGGTGCCCACCGGGCACCACAACTCCCATCGCTTTTCCCGGTTGGCCGCAGCCTCCAGCCGTCATGGCACACCGACATATTTCTCAGCAGACCACTGGACGCGCTCCAGTGTTCCATTCTTTGCACCACCTATGCCAACAACCTCTGAGAAAATTCCTCTTCCCCGTGAAGGTCCCAAAATCATATTGTTGTTACTTCGTACAATTTGTTCACAAAGAGTGCACCTGCGGAGCAGTCTGGGCCTTTGTTCATGTCGGCTCGCGCCCTCTGCATTATAAGCTTTAAAATACAGGGAGGCTCAGGGGAGATGTTTAATCATATCAAGTAATTTCGAAACCTAGATAGATAAATCCCCAAATATAGTTACCCTCCTGCATAAATGCACGAATAGTAGATCAAACTGTTCTTGGGTTGATCCGCATTCATTGTTTCTATAAAATAATTGGGAAGAACAAAAAATTTAAACAACCCCTACCTCATTTATGTTGGATGCCAAAGTATTCTTCCTTGAGGTTTCATGATGTCGACGTCGCTTCTAGCTTCGTTCTTCCAGCAACGTCCAATATGATGAAGTCTCATTGACGTTTTTAATTCTTAATTGGAGAGAAAATTTATCGGCGGTTTTTTAGAGAATCCCCATAGTTTAATTCCCCATTATCTCAAGTATTGTCCTAATAAAAAGAATGATGTTGTAGTATTTCTTGTATGTTGTGACGTTGCATCATTACGCTATTTCATATACAGTCCATTAATGATCCTCATTAATGTGCCTTGTCATCGCCTATTCATTGCATTGCAGTGTCTCTATCCTCCACCCAATGGTGAGTAAATAAATAAAATAATTCCTTTAAATTATTTTATTATTTTTCTCAAAAAGTCCGAAGAATAAACTTTCTGCTCAACCCTTGTCGGTTGAAGTTAACTAATTTCTAAAATAAATCTAGACATTCCAAATTCAATGGTGCCATCATATTTTTGATCCAATCAGAGGTTTAAAATAGAGAAAAACTCGCTCACACATTTACTGAACATACCATAAAAAAGTTCAAGATTCCATTCTAGGCTCTCTGGGCCTCGGAATCACGTGTCGTCAAAACATGCGGTCTCAAAATAATTTCATATAATTTAAAAAAAAAATACATGAAATTTTTGAGACATTAAATTCTCCCCACCTTGGGGCTTTATGTCCCTAAAAGAGAAAATAAGGTCTAACCAAACAAGTGGGTGTACTGAACACGAATCTGAGCCTCTCACTACCTTGTGCTCTCTAGGAGATTCCAGTGCTACCACTGAATGCGCACCAGAGGAATCAACTGCCCACGTAGGATTTGCTTATATAGATCCTCTATCTCTACATGGAACTCTACAAATGTCACCCCTTCATCAATGTCCATATTTCCCCAGTAGATTATGTGCGATGGATCATGCACGTATCTCCTCAGCTGCAACACCTGGAAAACATTATGCACCTGGTGCATCTGTGGTACTCCAACTCTGCTTAGGATCTGAAAAGGTTCAATGAACCTCGAATATAGCTTGCTGCCCCAGCCAAATCTCCGTAATACTTTTCGGGGTGAGACCCAAAGGAAAACATGATCTCCCTCCTCAAACTCCAAGGGTCTCCATCTCCTGTCGGCATAAGAATTTTGTCTGCTCTATGCAGTCCTCATCTGCTCCTGGATGATCTTCACCTTATCGGTGGTAGCCTATACCAACACTGGACCCATGAGTGTTGACTCCCCTGAGTCTATTTATCATAGGGGTGATCTTAAAGGTCACCCCTACAAGGCCTCAAATGGTTCTATTCCAATGGAGGATTGATAGTTTTTGTTGTATGCAAACTCTTCCAGTGGTAGGTTTTCCTCCCAACTATGACGAAAACCAGGACATAATCATGAAGCAAGACATCCAAGGTCTGTATGGGACCATGTTTTCCTTCACTGGTGAGAAGGTAACCCTTGCAACATAGGATGGACTTTCTCAGAGGAGGGTGTAGCCGATCACTCACCAGTTGGATAGCCTCACCCTCTGTGCAGTGGATGAGGGGTGTCTGAGATTTCCTGTAGTGGTGGAAAAATATGAGTGTGTATTTCCAAATTATGTCCCAGGACTACCACCTCATAGATAGGTAGAGTTATGCATTGACTTGTACCTAGAGATGACACTGATATCTTCACATACATATCGGATGGCTCCTACTGAGCTTTGTCAATTGAGGGTACAGCTAGAGGACTTGTAGAGGAAGGGGTTTGTAAGGGCCAGTGTTTCTCCATGGGTAGCCTTGGTGTTGTTTTCTAAGAAGTCAGACGGGATCTTGAGGCTATGCGTGGACTTCCTGCACCTGAACCAGGTGACCATGAAGAACAAGTATCCACTACTGAGGATTGATGACCTCTTTGATCAGCTGAAGGAAGTGAGGTGGTTCTCGAAGATCAACCTCAGATCATGCTCTCATCAGCTTCGAGTATGGGATGAAGACATACCAAAGGCAGCCTTCATATGTCGGTATTGCCACTATTAGTTCTTTTTTATTCCCTTTGGCGTGAACAACTCCCCAATAGTGTTCATGGGACTCATGAAATGGATCTTCAAGCCTTAACTTGATTGTTTCATGGTGGTCTTCATTGATGAAATCTTGGTGTACTCGGCATTAGAGGAGGAGCACACTACACACCTGTGAATACTCCTAGGTGTGTTCCGAGAGCACCAACATTATGATAAACTCTTGGAGTTCCAGATCTAGATTTGGTAGGTCTACTTTTTGGGACACCTCATCTCTTAGGCTGAATTTGCAGTGGATCCGATGAAGATAGAGGTAGTGCTTTCTTGGGAGCCACCCTAAAGCGTGACTAAGTTGTGGAGTTTCTTTGTGTTGGCTGGGTACTACTGGTAATTCATACCTGACCTTTCCAGAGTAGCATCACCCTTGGCATATTTGAAAAAGAAGGTACAAACCTCCGTATGGGTAGAGAGAAGTCAGCAGAGTTTCCAAGAGCTAAGTCGAAGACTGACTAGTTCCCCCATCTTGAGTCTACCAGAGGAGGGTGTTGGGTATGTAGTTTACTACAACGTGTCAAGGACCTTACTGGGTTATTTCATGATGCAGTAGAGAGAATTGATTTCCTACAACTCACAATAGTTGAGACAACATGAGTATAATTACACGACCCATGACCTGGAGTTAGTAGTAGTGGTCTTTGCCTTGAAGATGTGGTGACACTACTTGATGGGTGAATGGTTTACTATCTACTCCAACCACAAGAGTCTCAGGTATATATTCTCACATAATAAATTGAACTTTAGACATTTATGGTGTCTATAGTTCCTCCTGGACTATGAATGTGAGGTATTATATACTCTTGGGAAGGGGAACGTGGTGGCGGACGCACTCAGCAGAAGGTTTGGTTTGCAGCTACTGAGTGAGGTGACTGAGCATCTAGCTACGATGTAGATATCTTTTTTGGATAGTGATGGAGTATCTTACCTTCATTTTATGATTTTTACCCCCCACTCCTACATAGATTTAGTGAGGCACAGCTAGTGGATGTGTACTGCAAGTCCTGACGTTCTCAGTTATCCTCAGGACCGGCTCCTAATGGATTTTCAATAGATAGGGAGCACGCATTCCTTTTTAGAGGGATCATCGTAATACCAGTGACATTTTAGGATGAGGTGTTGAGGGAGTTCTATACATCCTCATTGGCGGTACATCATAGAGTAGAGAAGATTTACCAGGACCTCTGATGTTAGTACTGGTGGCCAGGGATGAAGAAAGTGGTGGCAGAGTTTGTTTCTCAATGCCTCACTTGTCAACAAGTGAAGGCTCGGTATCAGGTTTCAGTAGGCTTGTCCCAGCCACTTGAGGCACCTGATTGGAAATGGTATGGTATATCGATGGACTTTGTGATGGGGTTACCACGTACATCCAAGTTCCATGATTCCATCTGAGTGATCGTTGATTGACTCACCAAGTCGGATCACTTTCTACCCATCTGGGAGCAGGGATCGATAGAGGGATTGGGACACCTCTATGTGCATAATATAATGTGGCTCCATGGAGTTCCTTTGACGATCATCTTAGACCGTGATGCACGCTTCACATCTCGGTTTTGGAAGGGGTTGTAGGAGACGTTTGGGACTCAAATGCATTTGAGCAAAACTTTTCATCCCCATATGCATGTTCAGAAGGAGTAGACCATATAGACCTTGGAGGACATGTTTTGTGCTTGTGTCCTAGATTTTGGTCACAGTTGGGAGGACTGCCTTCCACTGATGGAGTTTTCATACAAAAAAACTATCACTCCACCATTGTCATGGAACTATTTGAGGCCTTGTATGGGAGACCTTGCAGATCACCCCTAGCTGGACAGAGCTAGGGGAGTCAGCACTCATGGGTCCAGACTTGGTAAGGGATACCACTGAGAAGTTGTAGATCATCCAGGAGCAGATGAGTACTACATATAGTAGGCATAAGTCTTATTACAATAGGAGACGGAGACCCTTGGAATTTGAGGAGGGAGATCATGTATTCCCTCAGGTCTCACCCCGATGAGGATTACGAAGATTTGGATGGGGCAGGAAGTTATCTATGTGATTCATCATACCTTTTCAGATCCTAAGAAGAGTTATAGAGGTGTCATACTACCTATCCCTTCCCCCATAGATGAAATTGGTGCATAATGTTTTCCACGTATTGCAGTAGAGGATATACGTGCATAATCCATCACTCTTCATCAACTGGGGCGAGCTGAACATTGACGATGGGGAAATGCTTTTGGAGTTTCAAGTAAAGATAGAGGATCGAAGGAATCAAGTCTTATGTGGGTGTTTTATTCCTCTGGTTCTCCTTTGGTGGTATCATGGAAATCTCTAGGAGATAATATGGGAGTGGGAGACTCAGATTCGTGCTCAGTACCCCCACTTGTTTGGTTACACCTTATTTTGGATTTTGGGGACATAAAGCCCTAAGGTGGGGAGAATTTAATGTCTTGGAAATTATTTGTAAGTTTTTCATAATTATATAGAATTATTCTGAGACTGAATGCTTTGAAGGTACATAATTTTGTGGCCCGGAGATCTCGTAATGTAATTTTGAACTTTTTTAAGGTGCATTCAGTAAATGTGTGAGTGGGTTTTTCTATCTTTTGAACCGGTGCTCAGATCAAAAATCTGAGAGCACCGTTGATTTCAGAACGTCGGGATACACCTAAAAGTGACTTTACATCCACCAGAAAGGGTTGAGCGGAAAAGTTAATTTTTGGACTTTTCAAGAAAAAAATAATGAAATAATTTAAAGGAAATGTTTTATTTCATTACTCACCATTGGGTGGTGGATGGCGATGCTACGGTGTAGTGACCAAGTGGTGACAAGGTTCACTAATAAAGCTCATTAATGGATCATATCATGCATCGTAATGATGAAATAAAATAATCATAACAATGATGTTGTTTAATAAATGTAACAGTGTAACGATGCGGCATCACAGCATAACTGAAACATTGATATGTGTTTTACTTTTAATTGTTTGATGTGTTGGTGGGATGAGGATTAATCGGTGAGGATCCTCTGACGAACCTCCAACTAACTTCCTCCATAATGAATAAATATGAACTTCAGTGAGACTTCATCTTCTTTGGCGTGTCTCGATGAACGGATCCAGAAGCGACAAAAGGTGTTGACACCTTGAAACCATGAGGATGAATGATTCGGCATCGAAAGTCAATGAGGTAGGTGTTGTTTAAATTTGATGTTATTCCCTGTTCATTTCTACAAAGGTCGAACACAGATCTACCCATGAACAGGTTGATCTGTGATTTGTGCATTTATGCAAGAGGGTAACTATATTTGGCGATTTATCTATCCAGGTTTCAACATTACTTGATATGATTAAACATCTCCCTCGAACCACCCTTGATTATAAACTTCAAATGTGGAGGGTGCGGGCTGACACGAAGAAGGCCCGAACCCCGATTCTATGGGTTTTCTTCGTGTCCAAACTCTTGAATTGACAGAAAAATGGATTTGAGAGCTTCATGGTGGAGAGGAGGTTCCCTAGAGAGTTTAGGCGTAAGCGGTGTGAATAACGGACCACCAGTGCGGACCTGGTGGTCCGCATAAGAGTCTGTTAGTGCACTGGAGACGACGTCAGTGACTACTAGTGGTGGCCTGCAATGGAGGCCACAGGCGGGTGGCCCGCGGTGGAGGCCACAGGTGGGTGGCCTGAGTGGAGGTCGCGGGTGGGTGGCGGCGCACCACGATGACGTGCTGGAGGAAGGGTCGCGGCCGGATCAGGCTACAGCGCAGCAGGAGGAGTCGCCAGCTAGCACAGACTAGAGTTAAACAAATCATACCACTTTTTCATGACCCATCCCTCGGGGCCCATTCTGTTACTACCCCAATCCCACCTTCCATAGGCTAGGGGATGGTGACTAGTACCGGAAATACATATCCCCAGAAAAGGAAGGCATTGCCTTTAAACCTGCACACACACACACCCAACCACATCCCAACACACGGAAAGGGGAAAAAAGTATACCACTAAAACAAAGATGAGTGAAAGTACAAGTGAAAAGTAAGTGGTCCAGAATACAAACCCAACAAGGAAAAAAATAGTAAAGTACAAAAAGGAAACTCTGATGTCCATTCATGGAAAACCACACCTGATCTTGAGAGTAGTGAAGCTACTGGAATCCAAAGTAGTATGTCCTACCCACCCAGTCCTACTGGGCCCCACCAGGTCCTAGTCCACCAAGTCCACTGTTGTAGCATTCTTCAGTCCTTCCCCCCTGAGCATCTCTTTCGAACCGTTGATCGTATGCACTTGACACAACACGTGTGGGCAAGGCCCGAAGGGCGTTCCCGATCCCCACGGGCTGGCACAAGTGCCCGGGTATCAAGTTTAACAAGTGGGAACAGTTTTTACCCGAAATACAAGACAAAAAGAAAACAACCAACCAGATAAAAAAACTGAAACTGGAAACAGACTAAAAAACACCCCACTAAACTATAAACAGGTTTAGGTATACAATTCAGCTAAAATCCCAAAATGAACAACAACCGAAAAAGAGAACTAAGCTCCAAAAACCAACCTGCACACGAAGTCCAGCAGCAGCCAGAGCCACCATCGTTGAACACGATGCACAACCTGAAATACACGAGAAACAAGAATCTACATACACCCAAGGGTGTATGTAGGGTGTGAGCTAAAAGCCCAGTAGGATGCCACCGAGAAAAAAGTTCCATGCCATAACACCAAAAGACAATTTAAAGTGATTATTCAAAATTATGCTTTCAAAATGCTTTTAGATAAAACATTTACAAACCAAAATTCTAAAGGAAAACACTAATAAGAACTCATTTAACAGACATAATTTTAAAGAGGAAGAGAAAAGTTCATTTTGGGCACATACACACACCCAGTCTCACACACACACACACACATACTCACACACACACACACATACACACGCGCGCGCGCGCACACACACACACGTTAACACACAAGCGGTCCTCCATATGCCGACGGAAGGCACCACAACATTGATGGTAGAGCACTATGGGAAAATCCCCTAAGTTCAATCTAGCTCGAGTGGGACCCTAGAAACCTCGTGTCTCGGTGAAACGTGGCTTAGAAGGCCACGACCCTCAGAAAACGTGGCTTAGAAGGCCACGACCCTCAGAACACATGGCTTAGAAGGCCACGACCCTCAGATATCATATGTTTAGTTAGTGTTGCAATCGTCAATCCAGTTAAGTGAAACAGGGACGATACCCATCCGGTTCACTAGCACACTAGTTCTAGTTCGCCCACCTAGATACCCAGGGTTTTCCCTTGTGCTCAAACAAGTTTCACATTCACATAGTCTATTTCTTTCTCATTTCGCAAACCAAACAAAGTATTGCACACAAAAGTCACCATTTGCATACCAAAGCACTATTTCAAAGACACACGCACACGACACATCCCATTTTATGAAAATACACCACTTTAAGAAAAATGAATGCGTAATCAACTCCTACAAAGCACCGTTTTAGTGTCATATAAATGTAACAATAAAACATTTGAGTCATTATTGAAATCATTTTAAGAAAAGGAAACCAAGAAGACTTTACACTGAAGGCAACTTGATTTTATATAGATCCGTCACTTTAAAACTTGATACATGAGGTAACCATGTCAAAACTTTCTTTCCATTATTCAAACAATTTTTCATTTCAACTTCAAAAGTACCCAACAAGGAAAACCCACCAAAGTGATTCATATTCTTTAAAAATATCTATTTAAATACACAAACACCTAGAGTGACTTTAAAACCCTTTCGCACCTGCCAAACAACCTTCAAAAACCTTTCAACTATGTTTCGCACTCAAAACGCCACTTAAATAAACAATTCCTCAATTTATAAAACATATCGCAGGAAAATGAAACCCTTAAAAAATGAATTTCACAAAGAAACCCTTTCAAAACCTCTTTGACACCCTATAAACAATTATTAAGCACTTCAAAAGTTTACCACCACCAGACCAAAAGGAAAAAACATGACAATTTCTAAAGACAAGCGCAATTTTCATCACGAACGCTTGTTACACCATTTTAAAAAAAATGCATTTCCCCAAAACCTCTACAGCACTACCAAAACATTATAAACATAATACACATCATACAACTAAACCATAGAACATATTAAGTTAAACTAAACAAACAAATTAAATACAGAAATAAAGATGATTAGTTGTGAAGCTAGATCATATTATTCTATCTAGAGGCTCTTCTGTTGACCTGCATAGGGTCTCTAGGTGCTGACCCACCAAGGATCGCTGGGTTCTGACCCATAGAGGATTGCTTGGTGCTGACCCACAGAGGATCGCTCATAGCTGACACACATAGGATCGCGAGGTACTAACCCTCAAAGGATCGTTATTCTTTCTTCACATCACACCCAACCACTAGATTTCCACACTTAGCATGACTTGATTTCTGAATGATCCTCTCCTTAAGACATTGGATGTACCTAAACCTCCACAAAGTCCCACATAAAGTAACCCCAAAGGATTGTCTCGTCGTAAGGGCCCCAACGCAATAGGCAACACGTTGATCAGACGCTCAGTCTGTAAGTTTTGGGCTTTTTAGTAAAAAGGGCCCGATTGTATTCAAGCCTAATCCAGAATGCCTATACTCAAACTTCTTGAAAAACTAAAAATGGGTATATCAGAAGGATCTCCTCGTCGCAAGGGTCCCAACACCACTGGCGTCGCATCAATTGGGCGTGTGGTCTGACAGATATAGGTGTTTTAGTAAATAGGGGGTTGGTAGTGTCTGGGCCCAGTCCGACCCGGTCGAACCGACCTGACCAAACCGGATCGGGGGTTCAAGATACCCCGGTTTAATTAGATGGACTCAACCTGACCCAGTTCGGGTCAAGGTCGATCTGATCCGGCTTGGTTGATGGGCCAGCCCCAATGGGCCTCGTTGGACCCGGCCCAGTTTGGCCAAGGGTCCAGCCCGTCGGGTCACCCAGTGACCCGGTCTCATCTGGCCCCACCCGAAGGGTGCGGTTCTACCCTGTCAGCACGGTTCTGGGCCCCTGGGTGCAGGTCCATCCCACTAGTGTGGGTCTGGCCAGCAGGGCGCCGGTCAGGCCCGTCGGTGCGGGTCCGGCCCAGCCCGCCAGCCAAAGACTGGCCACGTGGTGTAGCTGGTGGGTGTCATCCAATAGGGATGTAGCATCTGCGCCGCGTCTGGCCTACGCTATCCCTACAGACTTCAGGTCTCCTATAGCTGCAGTCGACGGATCGCGGCTCTCCAACTGCCCGGATGACTCAGATGGGGGTCATCCCTCCAAGTGGCTTCCGGTTACCATTGTAACTCCCGCTATCGTGGAAGGTTGGCCCCAACCTCCTTCCTCCATGGCGCACCTAGGGGTGTGCCTCCACCCTCCGCCCATAGCCACCGTCAGTGTCTGCGCATCGGCATATTTCTCGGTGGACCACCAAATGCACTCTGGTGTTCTGTTCTTTGCACTTCTTGCGCGAATAGTCTCCAGGAAAATTCCTCTTCACTGTGAAGGTATCAAATATATCTTTTTGTCAATTTGAGAGTTTTTCCAGAAGAACACCCACAACGAAGGGTCTCAGGCCTTGTTCATGTCAACCTGTTCCCTCTGCAGTAGAAGTTTATAATCAAGGGAGGTCCAGGGATTTTAATTTGAACAACAATGATGATTCAATGTGGGATAAAGAAATCCCAAAAGAAAAACCACCCTCCTGAATAATTGCATGAATCATGAGGGGCCCATGATGGCTAGTCCACAGGCCCCCAGAATTGTTTCCAAGTTTTTTCTTCGCCACCCTTGGAATGGAAATTCAGGGACAAATTAGAAGGAAGTTTTTAAGAACCCAGATCTTCATTTCAGGTATGGATCTTTATTTCGGGTTCTTTTTTAGGAAAAAAAAGAAAGGGTAAATTTTATGAGTATACGCCATGTACTCCTAAGTAGATTCCATGTACCTGGTTGCCACGAGTAGCTATGTAACGGCTGATTACATGGTTGTGTGGGTGACCTGGCTGACTGCCTAAAGTGGGGCCGGTTGAGGCTAGTACATGGTGTGTACATTAAACGAACACGCTGTGTATTTTTCTTTTTATTTGATTAATCGGACTGGGTTGCATCTAATCTCTAGAAGAGTCTTCTTCTTCCTATGTCTCATACCAGATTGCGACGTACGGCTAAAAATCTTCAAGGTTCTACCGTTCCTCTGTCCGATCTCTAATTGAGATGCTTCCAAGTGCGTTGGATTTCCATTGATGAGTTCTCTCTTTCCTTAGAGCCTCTCTTCCTGGTTTCTCTTCTCTATTAAGTTATTCAAGGTTGAACGATTTTGACCTTTTTTTAGATCTATGACATTCTGGGCCTATTCAAGTGCTGACATTCGAGAGTGTTCACTGTACCACACTGAGGTAGGTGTTTTGTGGCTTTATTTGATAGTATTTGGATTATATATGCTTAAAGTGACGAATAATCATGGTTAGGGTATTGCATGTTTTGGAATTTAACCCTGTTTAATGCCTCTTATGGTTTTTTTGACCATTACATTACATTCTCCCCACCTTAGGTCTTTATGTCCCCGAAAGCCAAAACAAGGGCTAACCAAATAAGTGGGGGTACTGAACACAAATCTGAGCCTCCCGCTCCCATGTGCTCTCCTGGAGATTCTCATGTTTCCACCAAATATGCACCAGAGAAATCGACCTCCCACATAGGACTTGATCCTATTGATCCTCTATCTATACCGGGAACTCCACAAATGTCACGCCTTTGTTAATGTCTAGCTCACCCAATTCAATGACGTGAAATGGATCATGCATGTATCTCCTCAACTGCAACACGTGGAAAATGTTATGCACTCGGTTCATCTATGGGGGAAGGGCTAGGTGGTACGCCACCTCGGCAACTCTTCCCAGGATCTGAAAATGTCCGATGAACCTCGAAGATAGCTTGTCACCCCGGCCAAATCTCTGTAGTCCTCGTCAAGGTGAGACCTGATGGAATACATGATCTCCCTCCTCAAACTCCAAGGGTATTCGTCCCCTGTCGTTATAATACTTCTTCTTCCTCTATGCACTCTTACTTTTTTTGGGGTGATAGAGAGAACCTTTTTGGTTTAAAGTTCTTTGGATGAGTAGATAGAGCCATTGAATTTCAATAGTGGGAAAGTTGGAAACTGACGATAGTCTCAGATAATTTGATCTGAAAAAAATTTTGGGAAGAGGAATTTATAGGGACTGGTTAATTTGCAGGGCATCAGGCGTAGGGGAGCAGTAGAAGGTGGTATACATTTTGACATGTTACAACCAGCACCCCAATGTGGTCCCTGTCAGGCTTAAGGAGATGGAGGACAGGGTTAGGGAGTAGCTTCATGCGGTCAAGGAGTATGACCCAAGTGCTCCAGGAATGATTTCAAGTAAATTCAGTGTCTACTACTAGCTACTGTATTAATAGACATAGGTACTAATTATTTCTTCTTGTCATGAATATTGTTCAAGAACTAGAGTTTCTATTTAAACTATTGACTTGATCCTTACATCTAGAAATATCTATGGGATGAGACTTGATCATCACACTTATGTCAACATTGTGATTTGGCCCTTGAGGAAAGAGTTTTGGTTGGAACCTCTTGGTTGTAGTGTCAATGCCTTATGACGTTAGTCTAAGTATGTATAGGTCATCCATAGTTCATGTTTAGATTGACTATTTTAGGAAAAAAGATATGGTATATTTACAGTGTTGGAATGGGTTTTTCCTTGGTCGGTGAAAAAGGAAACTCATATAGCACATGATAAACTCATGCATAGGAGGGTGCAGATGATCACTCTTGAGTCGTCCAGCCTTACCCTTGTGGCAGTAGGTGTTTTGAGTTTTTGGTTCCCAACAATAGTGGTGGAGTGCGGGAACATACTTTCAAAAGATGTTTCTAGGATTACCTCCCTATAGGGAAAGGGACTTCTGCATTGACTTGTACCCATGGATGACACCGCTATCTACACCTGTATATTGGATGTCTCCCACGGAGCTCTGAGAGCTGAGAGTACAATTGGAGAACTTGTATAAGAAAGGCCTAGTAAGACCTAGTGTTTGAGGTTATGTGTGGATTACTGGCACCTTAACCAAGTATCCATGGAGAATGAGTACCCACTACCAAAGGGTCGATGGGAACATCAATCAGTTAAAAGGGGTATCCATTCACATGGATGAAAAGGTTCCTGTAGGGTTTTCAGTAGTTGAGACAACAGTGATGGCTGGAGTTCCTCCAGGGCTATGACTTTGAGATAGTCTATACTTCTGGGAAGGGGAATGTGGTGGCCGACACGCTAAGCAGGAGGTCTGGTTTGCAGTTGTTGAGTGAGGTGATGGAGAAGCTAGTCGTAATGTAGATATCCTTCATGGATAATGATGGAGCAGCTTTCCTCTAGTATATGACTCTCACTCCCCCACTCCTTCAGTGAGTTAGGTTGGCACAACTTTTCAATGTTTACTATGAGGCCCGGCATGCTCATATATCCTCAGGGCAGGCTCCTGATGCATTTTTGATAGTTGGGGATCACGCTATCCTTTTCAAAGAACGCACCATGGTACTAGTGACATTACGGGAGGAGTTGTTGATGGAATTACATACATACCCTTTGGTTGTATATCCTGGTTTCGCGAAGATGTACCAGGACCACTGATGTTAGTACTGGTTGTCAGGGATGAAGAAAGCGGTGGCAGAGTTCGTTTCATGATGCCTCACTTCTCATAAAATGAAAGTTAAGCATCAGGTTCTAGCACACTTTGAACAACCACTTGAGGTACCAGAGTAAAAGTGGTATGGTATTTCCATGGACTTTGTGATAGGATTACCACACACGTCTAGGGTCCACGATTCTATCTTGGTGATCATGGACCAACTCACCAAGTCAGATCACTTCCAACCCATCTGAGAGCAAGGATCGGTAGAGGGCTTGGGATGCCTCTACATCCAGGAGATAGTGTGGATTCATAGGGTTACTTCATCTATAATATCAGAATGTGATGCACACTTTACATCCCGTTTTTGGAAGGGTTAGCAGGAGGCATTCGGGACTTAGCTATGCTTGATCACATCTTTTTACCCCTAGATAGATGGTTATACGAAGCATACCATACAAACCTTGAAGGACATGATTTGTTATTGTGTCTCGGATTTTGGTCACAGTTAAGAGGACCACCTACCACTGGTGTAGTTTGCCTATAGCAGTATCTATCACTCCACCATTGGCATGGAACCATTTGAGGCCTTGAACGAGTGGTAATGCAGATCACCTCTATGTTGGACAGACCCAAGGGAGTCAGCACTCATGGGTCCAGAGTTGGTACGGGATACCATTGAGAAGGTTTAGATCATCTAGGAGCAGATGAGGACTGCACAGAGCAGACATAAGTTTTATGCTAATAGAAGATGGAGACCCTTGGATTTTGAGGAGGGCGATCATGTATTCTTTCGGGTATCACCCCGACAAAGCTTACAGAGATTTGGCCAGGGTGCCAAGCTATCTTTGAGGTTCATCGGACCTTTTCAGATCCTGAGAAGAGTTGGTGAGGTGGCATACCACCTAGACCTTCCCCCATATATGCACTAGGTGCATAATTTTTTCCACATGTCACAGCTGAGGAGATACGTTCATGATCCATCCCATGTCATCGACTTGAGCGAGCTGGACATTAACAATAGGGAGACATTTGCGGAGTTCCAGGTAGAGATAGATAATTGAGAGGAGTGGGTCCTACGTGGGTGGTCGATTCCTCTGGTGTGTTTTTGGTGGTAGCACAAGAATCTCTAGGAGAGAACATGGGAGTGGGAGGCTCAGATTCGTGCTTAGTACCCCCACTTGTTTGGTTATCCCTTTTTTTGGTTTTCGGGGATGTAAAGCCCTGTGGTGGGGAGAATGAAATTTCTCTTAAATTTGGTGTATTTCTTTTTTAAATTATATGGAATTATTCTGAGACTGTATGATCTGACAGAACACGATTCTGAGGCCCAGAGAGCCCATAACGAAATTTTCAAATTTTTTATGGTACGTTCAGTAAAAGTGAGAGTGGGTTTTTCTATCTTTTGAATCGGTGATCGGATCAAAAATTTGAGGGAACCGTTGAATTCGAAATGTCAGGATTCACTTATAAATGACTTAACTTCGGCCGGCAAGGGTTGAGAGGAAAATTTATTTTTTATACTTTTTGAGAAAAATAATATAATAATTTAAAGGAACTATTTTATTTATTTACGCATCATTGGGTAGAGGACGACAATGTTGCGGTGCAGCGACCAAGCGGTGACAAGGTAAATTAATGAGGCTCATTAATAGCATGTACCATGCAGTGTAACGATGCAATAAATTAAGTGTAACAGTGATGTTGTTTCATAAATGAAACAGTCTAACGACGCAATGTCGCAGTATAACAGAAATATTATGACGTGATTATTTTTATTAAACCAACATGTGGGATAGTGGAGAATTAAACTGTGGGGATTCTGTGACAAACCTCTAGTATTTTTCATCTCCAACGAAGAAATACGAATTTTGGAAAGACTTAATCATCTTCGTCATGTCTCGACGAATGAATCTAGAAGCAACGAATGACGTCAAAACCTTCAAACCTAAAGGATGAACGCTTCAGCATAGAACATCGATGAGGTAGGGGTTGTTTAAATTTGATGTTCTTACCCATTTGTTTCTAGAAATGACGAATGCAGATCAACCCATGAATAGGTTGATCTGTGATCCATACGTTTATACGGGAGGGTGAATTTTCTTCTAGGATTTCTTTATCTGAGGTTAAATCATCAATGTTGTTCGAATTAAAATCATCGGACCTCCCTTGATTATAAACATCTAACGCAGAGGGAGTGGACTGACACGAAAAAGGCCAGAGCCCCTTCTCCATGGGTTTTATTCATGTACAAACTCTCAAATCGATGACAATATAGATTTGAGACCATCGTGGAGGAGAAGACGTTCCCCAGAGAGCACATGGACAAGTGGTGCGAAGAACGGACCACCGGTGCAAACCTGGTGGTCTGAGGAAGAGTCTGTTGGCATTCCAGTGTCGGCGACAGTGCCAGTGACTGTCAGTGGGGGCCCATGGTGGTATCTGTAGGTGGGTGGTGGAACAACATGATGGTGTGATGGAGGAAGGGTTGCGGCTAGCTTGGGCCGCAGCGCAGCGGGCGGAGCTGCCGGCTGGGTCGGCGATTAGAGGTGGTGGACACAGTTGGTTGACCGCGTTGGAGGGCCATGGATGAGGCACCATGCTGCATCCCATGCACTGGGTTGTGATCTCTCGACAGCGGAAAAGGATGCACCCCACAGTGACTCATGGGGCGATGGCGGCGGACCGGATGTGGCATCCGGTCACGTCCCAATGAGGCGGACCGGATGTGGTGTGAACCGTCCAGTGGGCTGGACCCGCATCGGAAGGCCATACCCACACTGTTAGGTCAAACATGTGCCCTTCGGGATAGGCTAGATGAGACCGGGTCGTCGGGAGACCCAACGGGCTGGACCCTTAGCCAAACCGGTCCGGGACCAGCGGGGCCCTTTGGGCCGTGACCAGCGAGGCCCATTGGGCCTGGTCCACTAGCCATGCCTGACCAGACTGACCCCAACATGAACTAGGTTAGGTTGAGTATATATAATAAAACTGGGGTATGTGGTACCCCTGGGTCGAGTTGTTCGGGTCTTACTGGGCCTAGATGCAACCAGCTTCAGTTTACTAAAACGCTTGTATCTCTCAAACCGGGCGTCTGATCGATGCGATGTCAGTGGGGTTGGGAACCTTGCGGTAGATAGGTCCTTCTAGTATACTCCACTTGAGTTTTTCTAGAATTTGGTGTATGGCTGGGTTGGATTGGAATCGAATCCAACTTGTCCCTTTTTACTAAAAATTCTATAACTTACTGATTGGGCGTTCGAACGATGCACCTTCTGTTGGGTTGGAACCCTTATGATGAGACAGTCCTTTGGGTTAGTCTATATGGGAATTAGTGGTGGTTGAGGTATGGACAATGGATTGAGAAGTTGATCCTCCGGAAATAAAGTGTGCTAAGTGCGGGAATCTAGTGGTTGGCTGTGACGTGAAGAAAGAATAGCGATCCTTTGTGGGTTAGCACCTAGGGATCCTCTATGGGTCAGCACCTAGAGATAATCTGTGGGTCAGCACCTAGTGATCCTTTGTGGGTCAGCACCTAGTGAACCTATGTGGGTTAGCACCTAGTGAACCTGTTTGGGTCAACAGTAGACCCTCTCAATAGAATAAGATGATCTATCTTTACAACTAATCATCTTTATTTCTGTACTTAAGTTATTCATAGTGTTAGCTAAGTCTTTTACTTTTTGCTATGTAGTTGAGGTCTTACTTGGTGGTATTACCTATGTGGTGTTTTTTGTGGTGTTTTTATTCATGGATTGCTGAGAGACCTTCGTGGGTCTTAGGGTCCCTATTGAGTATTGTTATACCCACCCCTGCACGGGCTTCGCCTGCATATGTTGTGTCTGGTGCAGATGATCGACATTTCGACAGAGGTGCTCAGGGGGACGGGATTGACAGATGCTATGACATTGGACTTGGTGGCCTAGGACTAGGTGGGTCCCAGTAGGATCAGGTGGGCAGGAAATACTAATTCAAATTCCAATAGCTTCACTACTCTCATGATCAGGTGGGGTTTTCTGTGGATGGCCATAAGAGATTCATTTTTGTACTTTATTGTTTTCAGTTCCTTATTGGATTTGTATTATATCCCACTTACTTTCACTTGTACTTGCAATCATCCTTGTTTTAGTGGTATACTTGTTTCCCCCTTTTAGTGTGTTAGGATTTGGTTGGGCATGTGTGTGTGTGTACAGGATTAAAGGAAATTCATTCCCTTTTTAGTATATTCCTTTCCGGTGCTAGTCACCAGCCCCTTGCCTATAGAAGTCAGGCTTGAGGTAGTCATGGAATGGGCCCCAGGGGATGGGTAATGTAATGGTCAAACAAACTATAGTCCAAGGTCCTATACTGGCCTATGGAAGGTAGGCTTGGGGTTGTCATGGCATGGGCCCCAGGGGATGGTTATTGTAGTCCCCTAGTTGTTTGGGAAAAAGGAAGAAAGGGGAAATTTTATGAGTACACTCCATGTACTCCTGAGTACATGCTGTGTACCTAGTTTCTATGGGTATCCATGTATTGGTCATGTAACGGCCAAGTACATGGTCATGTGGGTGACCTGGATGATGACATAAAGTGGGGCTGGTTGAGGCTAGTACACGGCGTGTACACTAAATGAAAATGTCGTGTATTTTCTTTATTTGATTAATTGGATTGGGGGTGCATCTAATATCTTGAAGCATCTTATTCTTCCCATGTCTCATATAGGAGAGTGATGTATGGCTGAAAATCTTCAAAGTTCTACCATTCCATCATCGGAGCTCTAATTGAGACACTACCAGGTGCATTGGATTCCCACAGGTGAGTTCTCTCTCTCCCCATATCCTCTCTTCTTGATTTATCCTCTCTCATAAGTTATTCAAGGTTGAATGATTTTAACCTTTTTGTAGATCAATGATGTTCTAGGCCAATTCAAGGGCTGAATATCAAGAGTGTTCACTGTACCACATCGAGTTAGGTGGTTTGTGCCTTTCTTTGATAGTATTTGGATTATATATGCTTAAAGTGATGAATACGCATGGTTAAGGTATTGCATGTTTTGGAATTTAACCATGTTTAATGCCTTCTATGGTTTTTTTGTTTGAGAAATGGTTACTGATTGTGTATAAGTTTTACTACCTTGTTTATGGAGGTGTTTCCCATGTTTGTTTTGTTTATGGTCATTTGGTCTAGAAAGCATGTTAGGATGCTTTTTTCATGCCTAGTGTTGTTAGTATGGAGTTGTTGTTTATGTGAAATTCATGTGTTTCGAATTATGAAATTATGACCAAGGGTAATTGACTATGAGAGATTCCCTAAGTAGGGTCTTATAATTATGAATTGTTATTATGATTGAATAGAGGTATTGACTATGAGAGCTATTGTGGGTCATTGACCAGAGGGGTTAGACCGTGAGAGCTACTCAGAGGGTCATTATTAAAGAAATGTTGGACCATAGGGCATTGACTATGAGAGCTTCCATGGGTCATTGAGGTCACAATGATGGAAATACAATACTAAACCAAAGTACAAAAGAAAAAAGTAAACTCCATTAACATCACAAGCCTCAGCTTGGTCTCATGCTCTCCATCTCTAATAGAAATCAAGTGCCTAATGAATAAGGTCAATTTCCCATATATATACCTACAACCATATAATCTGTTTGGGTCGAAAAGAATGACCCAAATAGGTTGTGAGATGAATCCCAGTAAGCAACCACCAAAATATATGTGCCTAAATATCATTGAATATATATAGCAGGTAATATGTATAAATGAAGCAATAAACTAGGAAGTACTCAGAAGTAAAAAATCCTACAGTTTTCAAATACATTCATTTACATTTAATAATTATTCAATCCATTGAATAATGTAACCTCAGGATCTAGACTAAGCTATGTATCCCCTAGTATAAAAATAACAATAGATGTCTCAAGAGACCATCTAAACGGTCAAGAGAGACAGAGTCCAAGCTTGTGCTTTGTCTTGGAATACTCGTCATAATCATGAAATCATTCACAAGAAACCCTTCAGGAAATTTCTCATAGTCTAATACCCTCTAGTTTCACATATCATCAATAAATAAAATAATAAATACCCTATGGGAAAGCTCACACGGTCTAACTCCTTTGGTCTCACATAGCTCTATTCATTTACAAACAACCACCCGGGTAGCTCTCATGGTCAATACCCCCTTGGTCTCCATTATAATAACCCCTGTAAGCTCTCATAGTCAATGTCATGTGGTCCAAAATTTATTTAATAATGACCCCCTGGGTAGCTCTCACGGTCTAACCCCTCTGATCAATGACCCATAGCGGATCTCACATTCAATACCTCTGGTCAATCATAATAACAATTCATAACTAAAAGACTCTAATTTTGGAAGCTCTCATAGTCAATTCCCCTTGGTCATACTTTCATAATGCAAAACACATGCATTTTATATAAATAGTAACTCCATCCTAACAACACGGGGCATGGAAAACAAAGCAACCTAACAGGATTTCTAGACCCAACGGCCATAACCAAAACAAATATGGAAAACACCTCCATAAACAAGGTAGTAAACCTTATGCACAATCAATAACCCTTTCTCAAACAAACAAACCATAACAGGCATTAAACATGGTTAAATTCTAAAACAAGAAATACCCTAACCATGGGTATTCTTCACTTTAAGCATATATAATCCAAAGACTATAAAAGAAAGGCACAAACCACCTACCTTGATGTGGTATAGGGAACACTCTCGAATTTCAGCCCTTAAATTGGTCCAAAACGTTTTATATCTACAAAAAGGTCAAAATCGTTCAACCTTGAATAACTTACGAGAGAGGAGAAATCAGGAAGAGAGGCTATAGGTAAAGAGAGAACTCACCAGTGGGAATCCAATTCACCTGGAGGCATCTCAATCAGATCTTGGATGGAGGAATGGTATAACCTCGAATCTTTTTGGTTGTGTGTTGCTCTTCTGTAAGAGACATGAGAGGAAGAAGATGCATCTGGAGATTAGATGTGACCCCAGTCTGATTAATCAAATAAAAAGAAAAATACATGACATGTTCATTTAATGTAAATTCCTTGTACTAGACTCAACTGGCCCTGCTTTAGGTGGTCATCTTGGTTACCCACACAGTCATATACTCAGCCATTACATGGCCAGTACACATCTACCCACGGAAACCGGTTACACGGCGTGTATTCATAAAATTTCCCCTTTCTTCCTTTTTCCTCAAAAACAACCCAAAATAAAGATCTATACCTAAAATGAAGATCTAGGTTCTTACATAAAGGGTACTCATAGGTTAAATGAATTGATTTCAATGAGGCTATCACATCATTTTTTAGTCTCTATTCCATTAGGATGTTTCTTAATATTTCGTACTAAAGGTGGTAAAATATATTCTAAATTGATTTCAGCTCATCCTTCATTAATGGAGATTTGGAAGAGTATGTGTACATTGAGAAACCTAATAGTTTCTTACTTGGATATGATAAAGAATGTTTTTTATATTTAGGAAGGCTCTATATGGGTTAATACATTCCCTGAGATCATGGTATTCTACGTTATATGATTTCTTAAAGTTATTGAAGTTATAAAAGGGAGGAATGTAAATAAACCACTATATTAAATATGAAAAGAAGTTATTAACTATATTTATTGTTTATGTTTATGATATTATATTTTCTATAAATAAAGAGTGTGTGTGAGATTTGGAGATGAAAAATTTGTTTGATATGTCCATGATTAAACAAATGAGGTACTTTTTGGATTAAAAATTTCTCAAGAGGAAGATCATTTCATTATTTCTCTAGAGAAGTATACCCAAGAAATTCTAAAGAATTTTTTCATGGAGGATTAAAATACATTTTATATAGAAATTTCAGCGGGATCTAATGTTTCAAAGGATGAAAAATGAATGGGAGATGAATCAAGAGAATTTAGGAAGCTAATTGGAATTTTTCTTTACTTGAAATCTTCAAGACCAGATATAATGTATACTGTTACATTATATATTAGATATGAAAATACATTGAAATAATCTCATTTCATTATTGAAAATATAATTATTAGGTTTATTAAAGGCATAATAGATGATGGATTGAAAATATTAAAAAAATGTAAATATCCATCTCATTGGATATACATATATGGATTGGGATAGAAATATAGATTATATAAGATCAACATACAGTGAAATTTTATTTTTAGGAGAAAGATGTGTATTTTGGCACAAAAAGAAGCAAATTTTAGGGATATTGAGTACTTGTAAAGTGGAATATGTTGTTATAACTCATGAAATAACCCAATTTATGTAGTTGAATTCTCAATTGTAAGATCATAAGGTGGGTGTGATATTGTTTTTGTTTATGGGTTGTGATAAATAATGTTTAATAAATTTATTGAGAAATTTAGTTCAATGTTCTTAATCAAATCACATTGATATAAAATATCATTTTAACAAGGATTTACTGGATTAAGGAGTTTTTAATTTGGAGTTTGTTACTACTAATGATAATATTATAGATATGGTCACTAAGACATTATTGAAGGAATTATTTCATAGATTAAGGTTGATTATGGAAGTTCAACCTCATTCCAATCAAGACTGAGGTATAGTGAATCCATCCCATATCTCAATTTTTCATTATATTATTATTGTATAAGGTAAGAAAATACAACATAAATACCTTTCTATTTATCCCTTAATGTACTTACAAAAGGGGGAAGAAAATTAATATAGGGGAGAATCAAAAGGTATTTTTTTAGCCTAATGGGGAAGAGATATCTTATTTAGAGGGAGAATATATTTAGAGAGAGTTTAAGAAATGGGTAAGTTATAAAGTTATCATGTATCCATGTGATATTTGAGCTATTCTTATATGATTATCGAGCATGTACATAAGAACTTATTACGCATAGGTTCAAATAAAAGTTTTATAAAGTGGAAGAAGAGTTAAAGAATATGATGTAATTAAATTTTATGTATAGTATGGCATTATTACTCAATTTTATTTTTTACTAAATTTATTTCTATAACATAGTGTTATAATTATTGAATTATTATTAACTACTAAGTTTTTTTAGTTTGAATAGTGATTTATGATAAATGGATTCCAATAAAAATCAAATGGAGATATTATTAAGTCCTGGAATGAAGAAGATAGTTGGATAAAGAGTGGTAATGAGATTGGGGAGTTTCTTGAGACCCATGGATAGGTTTTTGAGTTTATAAGTAGAATAATAATATTTTTAAAATAGAATAAGTGGATATGGTTCTTATGTTATATTTTTTAGCACATAAATCACATTAAAACACAAGTGTTACATGGTGTTTCATTTGAGATAAAGTTTATTTCAAGGTTTTGTAGTAATTAAATGAACATGGAATGATTTTTTATGTTTAAGGGGTTAAGTTAGAGTTGCTGATTCTGGAAGTCTATATATAAATGATATGATTTAAGGTATCTGGAATTTACCTATGTTGAAGAAATGAATGTCGATATTTATAAGGATTTTGAGATGTTTATACTATGATATTTGATGATATTATTTAAGGTATCTTAAAGTTACAATTTTTATAGAAATATAAGTTTATTTAATTAAGTATATTGATATTTTGTTAGTGATATATTAGAAGATACATTAATGTTCCAACAGATTAACTCTTATCATTCTTGAGTAATGGAAGATTGAGTTGTAGCTGTGAAAGAATACGTAATGGTATTACATGATGATTTAATCTATAAATATTTCATAGATGTGGAAGATTGGTGCTGGAAGTAAATATTTGAAATATTAAATATTGTTTAAAATATATTGAGATTGAAAAATTTGAAAATCTTACAAAAATATGAAATATTTTTATCTTTACTGTGTAAGGATTACTCTGAGCTGACTGGATCAAAAATTTGAGAATTCTTCATGATGTAAGATTTTAAATATATAAAATTTTTCCATATGTAAGATTTTATGCTAAGAATACTTTATTTAAATTAATTAAAGTTCTCAATACATAATATTTTAAATATATAATATTTTTATATGTAATATTTTTTATATTTAATATTTTTTTCATATGTGAGATTTCTCATATGTAATATTTTCATGAGGATGTGTGAGATTTCTTAATTTTCCAAAATTGGGATATGAAGATGATAAATATGTCCCTTCATGGAATAAACATCATGAAGTTAAATTATGATACAGTCAAATATTGAATAAGTATTTCATTATAAAGATGATAATCACACTATAATCATATAGACTTGGAGAAAATAAGAGAATCTATAAGTTGTGATGAGAAGTTGCGGTTTGAGGAGTCATAAGTATCCCATATCTTGAAATGTCTACATGATAGTATTACAATTATTTATGATAACTCCCACTATATTTTTAGAAGAGGTGAAATCTCCTTCTAAAAGGAAAACTAGGTTATCCTTCCTCTCTTTTTCCTTGGATTACTTATTTCATACCTCAGTTTCAGATAGCCCTAAAACATTCCTCACTTATTTGAATTTTTCCTCATTGATGATTAAAATTCTTATACAATATCACTATTCTAGATATTAAACCTAACCCTTAAATCTTAAATCTATTCCCTTTATGAGCCTTCACCTATGCCTCATTCTAGGATCCAATTCATTCTCTATAAATCCTTTACCACCTAGGAAAAAACTTTGGTGCCAAAAAATACCATAAAATTTAATTTTTTTACTTTTACACCTTATAAATTCATCACTCACTGTGGAAAATAATGTATAAAGGAAAGGAATCAACCTATATTCAAAATACTTATGTTTCTTAATTGCTATATCTGAATTTGAGTTCCATTTGTTTCTAAAAGTGGATTATTCCTATTTCATTTAGATATATCACAGAGGTAAGTATGTTGGATTAAAATAAATTAATAATTTATTATTTTTTCTAATTCAGTGACTATGTAGGGTCGATTATTAATGATCAAGGTAGGATTATACTATTTTTTTGGGTTGTTTGGTGATCTAGGATACCCAAAATGCTTCTCCCCACCAATGTATATCTCTCAATAGTGAGTACCTAAAATCTAGGATTCTTGAGTGGTTCCTCTATCTCATTAATTTTTATAATGTTGTTTTTCTTCCATGTGTGGTGAAAATCTATATTTTTAATGTTGTTGAATCAATCATAATGGATGGATTGAGAAACAGTGGAGCTTGGATTCACTAGAAGCCTCTAAAATAGGGACTCAAAATCAACACTGGTGGATCATGCAACCAAGGGAGTATGCATAGAGAGGGCCTAGTTCAGTAAATACATAGCTATGTTATCATGGATTTATCTTCCTTATTCAGATAGGGGTCCTCCTTATAAGATTAATCTCAAGCCATGCTCACTATTATCAGTATTTTTAGTCATAACAATAATTTTATTTCAATTATTAAATATGAATCATCATTTTTTATTAATTATCGCTTGGGAATCCATCTAATTCATTGGATTATCTCATATACCATTAGTAAATTTAGAAATATTCTTCCTTTGGAAGTTTAAATTCAACACACTTTATAATAAGGTAATAAATATGTGGATCTTTTAGCCTCAAAGATGATCAAGTAAAGTGGTTGAGTATTTTTTTTTTGATTTTAGGGTATTTACTATGAAATTTAATTAATATAATCCAATGGGGTTCCATTATTCTTTATTACTTTATTACCCCATAGTTTCTCTCCTCCCCCTTCTACCCCTCCTCTTTTCTTACTGCATAATAATAAAAATTCAATTTCCATTTAGTTGATGAGCATTTGTGAGAGTTAATATCTATACTGTTTGGAAGAAGAAATTTGGATTATGTTATAGAGAAGTATATTAGGGTAAAAAATAAAAATTAGTTGATAAAATTAGTTGATCATGATGAAATATATGAATTCATTCCATGATAACCTTGATAAATCCAAAATACTATAGAAGAAGTTGAATAAAAGTTGACAAGAAGTTTAAATAAGTTACTTGTCTAAATTTTGAATTTAAAATTTGAATTTGGATAGGTAAAATCATCATTGATACTAGAGAATATATTTTTGACTATTGTGAAAATATATTATTTGTAATAGTTGTAAAAATAATAAGAGAGAAAAAATAAGGATAAGTATATAATATTACCTGTTATTGTTCAATTAGAATAGGAATAGAAAGAATATGAAGGAGAAAACAAATAACCATAATGAAAACTTTATAGGCTTATAAATCATTTGAATACTCTCCTATTTTTGATAAATAGGTTTTATATATATATTTTTTTATGGGTGCAATTTACACAATTCAAGATACATTTTTTTATATCATGAGATCAAGGACAAACCCTTCTCATTGTATCCAATATGATGATTCTATTGGATCATGTGATCGTGGGATTTACTAGATCATACCAAGGATGTAGATATTTTTTTTGAGTGGTAAACCCTATAAAAATACATTGTGCCTATAATGTCTATTATTTGGTGTGTGTGATGATTATAGAGTTATTCACTTTAATAATTTACAGGTTTTATTTTTAAATAAACTTAATAAAGAAGTGGATTCTCTGATTCAATCCCCCCTCTCTATGAATTCTCACTAATCTTGTAGGGTTTTTTATGTCTTTTGAGAAACACATTACCATACCAACTAAAATAATCAGTAAAGTTTATGAGTTACCTATAACTATCACTTTATTTAGTACTCACCAGTTTACATACATCACTATATATAATATCCAATAGTACAATATCTCTATCACCTTTTCCCACTAAAAGATGTGTTTTTAATTTTTTCTAATAAACAATATTCACAATTATTAAATGATTTATAATAAAATGAGACAAAAAATCCATCTCTATAGAGTCTTTGGATTTTTTTATAATTTATATTCCTAAGACAATAATTCCAAAGATAAGTGGTATTATAATCAACATTGACCTTATTATTTTTAATGTTGTAGATCAAATAAACAATGTCTAGAATTTATAAACTATATTCCATATTTATATTTCCATAAAAAAATTATCCATATATATATATATAACAACTCTCCTTATTTATAATGAATGAAAATCTCATCTTATCCAAACAAGATATGGAAATAAAATTCCTATTTATGGCTAAAAAATAGTAATATTTTTTGTAATCCTAGAAATAATCCACATGGTATACATAGATCCCAATTTCCAACCTCTAATACAACAACTCTTCCCCCATTTATAATACATATAACTATTTTTTTCATAAACTCTCTTCTATTTTTCAGTTAGTATTTATCATCCTAAATGTGTTATACACACCCAATATCTGGTACCCATTCAAAATAAGATAAATTTATTTATATGGAATTCACATCCCTTTGATCAAAATTATTCTCTTTATTAACACTTATTAACCTTATATACCAATATATAATTATATCATAGGTCATACATACAAGGGACCACAAAATTAAAATCATGATTCATGCAATAATATAAATCAAAGACATTTATTAGGTGAGAAACATGTTTTATATATTTTCATCCTGGAGTTTTAATGAGACTATTCTAACTGAAATAATGACCCTGTAAATCATTACCTTTAGTGGTCCAAGATCCATATTTCACTAATTGTTTCATACATTTTAGTATTCATGTCAAAATTTAGATATTTAGGTGTTCCTTAATACCAATAATATCAAATATGATTCTTGGATGATTGAGTAGAAAATACTTTAACCAAATCCATCATATGGTCAAAACTAAACTCTATTACTCTAGTATATTATCTTATAGAGTTTATTTAACTAAGTGAAACCCAATCCTTATAGTGTAATTTGGTTAACTAACTCTTAGGGATATCTATTTCTACTATTTATTATACAAGATACTCCATGGTCACCAATCATTCACATGAAACTACCCGATTGTATGATCATGGTCATTACATGTGTTTTCTTTGGAAGGAATCTCACACTTAGTATTTTTTCAGGGGTATTATTTTTCATTCAATTTCTATATGAATCATCTTCATGTCATTCATAACTATTATAACCCACTAAATAGTTACAAGTCATTTAATCCTTATAAATATTTATGATTCTAACATTGGGTATCCAACCCCCACTTTTCAATACATATTCCTTAATTTTAGCGATCATAATGATTCTTATTGAGAACATTTCATTGTTTCTATTACTAACCCAAAAATAAAATAAAAATATTTCTACACATACCTTAATTAATCACATGTGTATGGTACATGAAACCCATTAATATAAATAATTATAATCATCTGAAATCAATAATCTCTATAATATTAAGCATATAACTACAGGTATCCAACCCTTACTTTTCTAGATAATGCATATAGATCTAGGTCAAAGAAGTCTGACCCAAATTCCCTCTACCTATGAATATTTACTCAATGGATACCAAAATTCTATCATAAATCTAACACTTAATATTTATAAAATATATCCAACCTCTAAATTCTACTTTATAACTTCATAACAAACCAAATTCAAGTTAGAAGAAAACTAAATATTATATTCTCATACCTATCATGTAAAGCTTTTATAAATGTTATTAAAATTAATAAGAAGTATATTAAACAATTTAAACTAAGTATAAAATATCCACATAATATAAAAATTTATATACATGGATTTTTAAATAGGTATTTCATAAATTAATTAACAATATGAATATTTAACATGATATATAAAAAATTTAAATAATCATAATAATCAAACCAAATTTTTATATATTCTAAAGTTATGTGGTTTGGAGAAGGGTTTTTGAGAAAAACAATTTTTTATAGTTTTCTGAAGGAAAAAACTTTCCACTGTGATGTGGTCACATAGTCCAAACTATTTTGGATCATGAAATAATTTCAGAACATATATCATTTTGATTATTTAGACTCATGAGGAACTATTGTATATCAATTTCACTAATACATAATTGGTCCTTGTGGTGGTTATGACCATGATTAGTGCGCATCCACAATGATGTGGTCGGTCTTCATGGTGGCTCTAACATGTCATATTGGTCATCTAACCATGTCTTGGTGATTTCAAAATTGGTAATTTGTTTTATAATTAGAACAAAGATTCCATTTTCTATATGCCCATTATATTTTTCCTTTGAAATTTGATTTAACTTTATGTGGTGATGGATAAACTTTTTATTTTAAATAAAAAGTCATGAAACATAATGTGGCTATATAAATTCAACTATGGTTCATGAAAAATAGCCAAAACTGGTTTTTAAATTTGATATTCACCCTATTGATTCATCATTAACCTATGATCTGGTGACACTAATGGGTTTCATGGGATAACTCTATTATCATTAGTAGTGTTATAATACACAAAATCCATGTTCAGATTGATAGGGAGTGGGATTGATAAGATAAAATTATATAATTATATAATAAAAAAACCTAACTATCCATTATTTTGATCTTTGTTAATAGTGAGTTTGATCGAGTTCCCTAAATATCAACCAATGAGTTATTTTGATCTTTAATTTGAATGATTATCCTCAACGGTGTTCTAAAACATCCTCCTTAAATACAAATAGATATAATATAAATTTAGATAGATTTATATAGCATAGAATTGTATCTTATGTATTGAATTAGGTCTAATAAACTCTATATTATAGTAATCTATCATTTAATAAATTATCCTCTTGAATTTTCAATATTTTAATCATTTATCAAATAACAAACCATTGTTATTTATATTTATTGATTAATCTAAATATTAAAATCATTTAAAAATAAATATGTAATGTATGAATCATTATATGACCTGTCAATGAGGAAAAATAAACATGATAATCAACTTGGGAGAGTCAATTGAATGATATCACATGTCATTATTCAAGAGCACCATGATTTAGTATAGAAACCCATGTGAAGACACTAAACATGTCATGGTGACCTTCACCACATCATGTTTTGTGATTTAGTTCACAATATTCAATAGTCATAACATACATTATAGAATATTATTTTTCATTATAATCAATCATAGTTCTTTGTGAGAAACCTTGATCAACTATTCAATCTTTATATCTTATGACTTCATTATTTTCATTTAACTTTCTCATAAATACCTATTTATAAAAAATGGGTTTCACACCTTCTTGTGTTTTCATAATCAACCTAAAAATCACACATTTAGAAAGTGTGTCTAATTTACATTGGATTTCAACTTTCCAATTATCCCAATTTTGTTTATCATGACATTCATCAACTATTTTAGAATATTGATCCTCATTAACAATATCAAGTGCCATATTGTATGAAAATGTTTCCTTGATAATGTTCTCCACTTGGTTGTAATGTCTTTGGGTTTAAGTAAAATCAATATAAATTTTATCTTGATCATGATAATGTACTTATTATATAATGTTTTTTTGAGTAATTCCATGATCAAGTAAAAAAATTCTCCTTAGGTTTATTTATTTCTTTAACCAACATGGATTTTTTCACTTTACTTTGATGATGATTTTTATCTTTTGAACCAAGTGATATTTTATTCTTCAAACGTTAATTAGAAGCATTATTTATAGAATTGTTAGATTTTCCTCTGGGATATAAATTCTAATCAGAACATTTTTAGTGGGCATGTATGATTTTGTAACACATTTTGAATCATTGAGTGAATTAGGAAATTGATTTGATAAATTTTTAAAATTAATGATCTTTTTAATTTCCAATTCACTCATATTTGTATGAGTATCTACATGGAATACTTAAGTCATTTTCTATGATATTTATTTTTTTATTGATTTATTTTATCCCTTTAATGTAGGAAACATTTTTTATCAAAATGAAAAGAAATTAATATTGTTATAAATAAATCTTATATCATTATATAAATATAATTTATGATCTAGAGATATTTAAATACAATGTAAATCCTTAATCTTCTTTTGGGTCCCATTTTTTTCATTGTGGGGATGTTAATCACATGTATATAGCACAACAAAATATTCTTCAATGTAAAATATTTAGTTCATAACCATAAGTTAATTTAAAAGGGGAATATTCATGATAACATAATGGTGTTATTATATCCAATGTTGTTGCGTGAAAAATTGTATATCCTCATGTTGAAATAGGTAATTTTTTCATAAGAAGTGGTATAGATATAAGTTGTAATCATTTTATAAATGATTAAGGTAAACCATTTTGAGTGTGAACATGAGTTATAAGATATCAAACTCTTAGTCCAATTCACATGAAATAATTATTAAAATAATGTGATGAATATTATATAACATTATCAAGATAAATATACTTGATTGAATAATCTAGTAATTGTTCCCATAACCTTACCATTTGGGTAAAAAACCTCAAAAATGTCAATTTGTGAGTTGATAATAAGAACATATGGGACCATTTAGTTGATTTATCAATCAATATCATAAAATATCTAAATATTCAACATGGTATATAAATTATACCACATATGTTAACATGAATTCTTATAAAAACATAGGGTATTTAGTCCCATTTTCTATGTTGATGGACATATAGTCAATTTTCTTTGAGAATAGGTGGCACATGATAAATTGTTAAGTGTAAGAACTTTTTTATCAACCAATGGATGAACATGTGAGTATTTAATAATTTTCATTTTCATTATTGATCCTAGATAACCCAAACTATCATTTCATGCAATATATGTATCATGGATACTAAACTACTTATTTGCCATATTTTATTTAATTTTATATATATTTACATAGTATAATATGAAGGGAAATCATGAATGTTTCTCTCAAATCAAGGTGAAAATGGAGATATTTATTCCATTTGTTTTAGGTTTTGTGATTTTTGTTGATTGGTTTTTATGATTTCATTTTTGTCTATTGTTGTATGCCCTTGTGATGGTTTCTCAATTTAATTTTTTCTAATTATTTGGTTTTGGATCAATAAAGTTCCTAGCAGTTCATCAATTCCAAGTCTTTTGTTATTGGTTTTTCTCTAGTAGAGGTGAGCTAAATATGGAAATGATTTTACATCAGTGGAATTTCTTGTAGTGATGGTGGTTTCCTAGTGATGGTTTGGTTCAGTGCTCCAGCTAGTAGGTATCCAATATTAATATATCCTGAGGTTTCATATCCCTTCCAAGCATGTGACTCGAGGCATCTAATTAACAATTCTATACTTGATGGTGGCCTAGTTTACACCTTCTGGTTGATTGATTCTTTTATTTTTTTTCCTTGAATTTTGAATTTTTTAAGGGTTTTTTAGTGGTAGGTATTTTATTATGGATCTAGTTTTTAATATTATGTGGGTTCCCACTCTTACCCTTAAAATTGGTTATTTTAAAAAACAAGAGAAGATAACTTGTAACTTATTCTCATTATTAATTCTTGCTATATAGAGGTATTCAACACCTCCTTTATTTATAGTCTCGATTTGATATACATTTTTATAAATACATTTAAAGATTAATAAATTAAATTTAGGATTAATAGGAAATAAATCATCATTTATTAAATCTTTAAACCACTAGTTAGACATATTTTTTCTCATTTAAATACTTCAATTAATTTCACACTACTAGTTAATGTACATACAAAAGATCATACCATTTTAAGGTTGATAAAATATTTCATATATTTAAGAATTGTATGAATCATAGAACTATCAATGATAAAAATATATTCATCATGATAATTAATCTTGATAGATTGATTCATAACATACATTTCTATTAAATAAAAAACATATAAGAAATAAAATAAAATTGAATAAAATAAAAGATGAAATATTCATTGGAAAATTTAAAAAACCAAAATTATATATTCATAATGGGAATTTATTCATTATTATTTTTCTTGGTACCTTTAGGTTTTACAAAATAATCAGAGAGGTCAGAATTTATAATATCATCTTTATACTTCAAGGATTGTCCAGTAAAGTTTTCATCAATTATATTTTCTTTAATTTTAATTGAGTTTTGATAAATATAAATAAAAATATTTATCATATTACTATTACGTGACCAATTCCCATTCATACCATATGAAAATAATTCAATTTCATTTTTCTTTATTTTCTTCAATTGTGGTTGTTCGTTATTTAACCACTTCAGGTGATTTCATTTTCTTTTCTCATGGGTTTTATAACCACCTCAAGAAAATTATTTTCTTAAATATTGATTGTTTTGAATATTTCCATAACCATGATTATAAATATTCTTAATCCATTAATTTAATATAGATACACCTATAAGGGCCTATATTTTCTTATAACCTTTCGACTTTATTTCTCAGGTGTTAGAGTAAAGTGGAGTTTTAGCAGAAATTGTAGTTGGAAGTTATCATTATGTCATTATCGATTGTGTTGAATTATGATGATTTGGTCAACGGATTTAGGGAATATTTTTTACTTTGGTTGTGTCATGACTCTTTTTGTTATAGTGTGGTGAGATAATTAGCGGTGTGGGGCTCAATCCATGGGTTTTTTGTGGAATTCAATTTAGTTGGGCTTTATTTATTGTGTTTTGGGACCTTATGTTGTGGTGTAATGAATATCAATCTATTTTGGTTAATATTATATATGGTTGGTTACATAGGAATAATAGTAATTACACCATGAATCCTTATTTTAATAATTCTATGTTTCTTTCATATTGAAGATCATTTCATCATTAGTCCTTTGATACACCATGATCACGTTCTAAGAGTTATCATACGTAAAGTGGAGGTGTCAAGTATTCACCATAATTTTCAGGAATCTAGTGTTGTAGAATGGTGAGATTCATCGCCTTGAGATATTCCTTGATCATATTATATTTAATAAAGTTAAATGGGTTTTAAAAGGTGGATCTCCTAAGAGGATCATATCACGATCCTCAAAAGTACCTTTAAAATTGAACTATCGTGCTATGATGTTGCCTATCACATCATGATTCCATGCATCCAAATTTTTTATTATAAATTAGGGGTTCCCTCTCCCTTTTTTTACCCTCCTCATTTATCTCAAACCCTAAGTGGAATTGGATATTATTTTTTATGGTCCTTGGTTTCCATGGAATATTTACAGCCTTTCAGTTCATATGATCAATTCCTTCTTAATTTATGGTGATTTAGTCTTTTGTTCTCTTTTTTTTTCCTCTTATTATTTCTTCTTACCTAGATATTTTTAGTATTAATTATTCTAGGTTTCCCTAAATTATATCCATTGGATTTAGGGAAGATTTTTTTCTTTAGGATAAAGGATGTCTCTTATGGATTCATCAAAAATCATCTTTAGACTCCCTTCTCTTATCATGGTATTACTCAAGCTTTGTTGAGGTAGGGTATTTCTAATATTTTATAATATCACTTAGAATACTATATTTCTTAGAATTTATTGGTATCTTTTAATTTCCCTCGATAAACCTAAATTACTATTTATTTCTATTTCATGCCCATTACTTTTGATTCCCTCATACCATATCTTTTTCCTTGAATCCATTTATACCCTTTTACCCTAGTACTTTACTATGATCCTTTTCATTGTACTAATCCAACCTTTGATAACCTAAACTTAGATGAACTTTTGAGTAACAACTCTGACATGATAATTTCATTCTCTTCCCTTAGGATCGGTGTTATTTTTTTGTGAGAGGAATAATTGTATGTTTTCTTTCCTTTTTATATTACTCTCTTAATTTAGGCTCGATGTGGTGAGTTTTTGTACAGGGGAAGTGGAATTTCATATTTTTAGTTTATTTCATTGAAATTATAACTCTCTTTAATTAGGATTGGAGTTACAATGTTTTTCTATGGTAAAGGGATAGTGTGTGTTATGTTTCTTCTTATTTTTAATTTCTATATCATTCTATATTTTTCATGCCTAGTTTTTTATAGTTATTCCCCTTTACTTCATTAATTTTTTATTTAGAATAATGTTATTATTTTACAGTTTCCCAGAGAAGTGATAATAATGTATGAATTTGATTATGAACTGAATATGGAAAGGTGAATATGTTGGATAGTTTTACTATCATGTATTATTGTTATTGATGATATTATAAGTAAGCAGTTGTGATTATGTTTATAATTTTATGTTAAATTATGTTTGGGAGATTATTTAATGGAATTAATGTGAATTGAAGTGAAATATTAATTCTTTATTAGTTCTTTTTTATTCAATATTGTTATAAAATTAAGTTATATATATTATGTTACCTTGTTATGTTGATATCATGTTGAAAACATATGTATAAATGATAATTGATTTAATAATGGTAATATTATAGTAATAAAAATAACCCTATAATTAAATATTAATGAACATGTAAATGATTTTAGTAGTATAAATTGAGAGTTTGTGGAGTCAGAAGTGTTGTTTTATTTGAATGGGTTTATTGAATCATTAAGGGTTTTTGTCTTTAGTTAGATTTAGGATTTAGGTATTCCTTATTAGGGTGATTCCATGTGTTATGGTTTAGGTTAATATGTGTAATGTAATTAAGTGTTTTTTTAGGTTTTTTAAGATATCTGGGTAGGTCTTGGTGATGGTAGTTATTGGAGATTATGGTTATATTTTAGAAGTCGATTTTGAAATGTTGGGTAACTGTTGGTATTTGGTTAGTATTGTCTTAGGAAAGTGGTGTGTGAGGTTTTAAGGTTAATTCATGGTTGTTTCATAGTTATTCATAATTATTTGGTTGTGTAATGGTTATAAATATTGAATGAAATTGATATCTTGTATGATTTAGTGATGATTAATTCTTTGATTATGTCAGTGTGTTTTTTTTACTTCGGTTGGTTGTGCCTATGATATCTTCTAGTTGTATCTTAAATGGAAATTTTATAATGTTATGAATTTTTGTAATAATTTTATGATTCATAATGAGGTAATTTAAGGAATTAAATAACTACACTAATATAAGATTGAGTTAAATATAAATAATTTCTTAAGAATGGGATGTGAATACAAATTTTTAATTTAATAATGAAGATATAAATAATTAAAAGATAAAAATGAACATGAAGCAGTGATTATGGTTGATTCTAGATTTTTATTCATGTATGATTTATCATTGAATCATGGATTGATGTGGTTATTTTATTATCCATTGTATTGATGTTGTTTATTTATGATACCTCATGATGTTTCATTGATTATTATTGTCTGGTATTTCTTGTTTGTTTTTTTAGGGTCTTATGATGTTATACATATAATTTTTAATGGATTTAAATTATGTGTATACTTATGTGGGCTATAATTTCATAAGGTATGTTTTATATATACATGGGATCTATTGGCTCAAGGTTATCACATGTAAATATATTCTATTTATCTGTTATTTCATTGAGGTTATTTATTTATGATACCTTGTAATTTTTTATTGATTATTATTGTTTATGATTGTTTATTTGTTTGTTTTTAATCTTATGGTACCATTCATGTTGGTTGTAATGTCTTTTAGATATTTGTATACTTTTACGAGAAATAATGGATTATGGTATAGTATATATATACATGGGTTGTAGTGGTTCAAGTTTATCATATGTATATATATTTTACAGTCTTTAATGTCTTATAGTTATGATATTCATATATATATATATATATACATTCATTAGATATAATTGATTAAGGTATAGTGTGTTTGTGTGTGTGTGTGTGCATGATTAAGTGGGATATAATGGATAAAGGTTACAAAACATGCATTTTTTCTATGGGATAAAATGGTTCATGGTTATAACATGTATACATACCTACTGGTTGTAGTATATAAAGTTTATGTCATATTTTTAGGATATAAAGGGTCAAGATTTAAGTATAATTCAGATTGATAGTTATGGTGATGTGGTGGCAGTGGTGATGTTATGGTTGTAGTGATGTGGTAATGGTTGTAATGTGATGGTTATGATTATGTGGTGTGGTTATGGTGTGATGGTTGTGGTGATGTGGTAGTGGTTTTGATATGGTTAATATGAAAATATTCTTGATTAGTTATAATGGTAATATGATTCTAGGTTATCTATTTTATTTATATATGATGTCATAAATATAAAATCACCCTTATTTATTTTTTATAGTAAAATTACTGATCTAAAATTATGATTTTGGGTCATACGGTTAAAGGTGACAACTATGTGCTTGTGTGGTATTATTTATGCTTCATACTTTTCTTTAATAGTCCATATCCTTGATTATCTCATAATCCTACGTAGTTGATCTCATGCATATCTACCCCATCACTTTTATTTCAAATGGATACTGAATTTTTTAAAATTATGATCCTAATAAGTACTTCCAAGTGATAACCCCTATATAGTTTTCTTGAGTGTTTTTTCAAAAGAGTTTGATGTAGATTGGGTATATTGATATTTAGGTAGTTGTAGTGGAGTTATAGGAGATTGTTCTTGCATTATACTTGATTACATTTTATTTCTTAACATGTAGATATAGTTTGGGTATGAGATCTATTTTATTTTAATAAATTTATATTTGAATTTTATTGATGGTTTCATTTTATTTTATCCATAATTATGAGGGAAATTCCTCCCATATGTGTAGTACATACCCTCAGGGGTAGTCACTAGCCCATGGCCAATTAGAGGTAGGCATTGGCAGTCACACTTGTTTTCATTTCCCACCCATGTGGGGTTATAATGGAAACAATTCATGACAAAGTGGTATCAAAGATTTATTTAAGAAATTGGATGGAATTTTGAGTTAATAATAGGTGAGGATCACATGGGTCTCTAAAGGAAACATCTCCATCTAAACATTACCTGTGATGAAGGAAAAGGACAGGATAGAACACAGATATTTATGACCCATGTGAATGATTCAAGGACCCTAAAATTCAAAGAGTTGTTTTATAGAATAGAAGAATATAATGGTCCCATGTGATTTTACATAAGGACCATGATAATCAACTAATAATTTTTAAGTGAAAATGTATTAATTTTAGGGTAAAATTTTAATAAGGGTGAATGCATCATCATCATATGTTTAATTTTAGGTTGAAATTTTAAATTATGATTATTTGAGTTAACTTATAAAGAAATTTATAATTATATAACATTTAGGATTAATGATACATTCTTAACTAATTTATTTAATCTAGCATAAGCATATTCTTTAAAAATCTAGGTCATGATATGATTTTTGATTTTTTTCCATAATACATCATATTTAGTTTTTAATTTAATATTTAGTGAATGTAAATTAGAAAACCTAAAGTGATTAATGGGTTATGCAGTCACATTGATGATGGGTGAATCATTGTAGATAAGTTTTATTTAATTCTTTACATTTAACTATTAAACCCTTTTTATATTCAAACCTCTACACTGGTTAGGATAAATGAATATCATATGTTCACCAACACATTCACATCATATCCAAGATGGATATTAAATAGATCACTAGACATGATGTTTTTGTAAGGTATAATCCCAATGTGGGTATATACTCCTTGTTTGTTTTGGGTCCAGTCCAAGACATAGGTTTTATCATTAATCAATTTTAATTATTACAAAAGGTGGGAAGGTATTATCCTTAACCCACCACTTATAAGGGGTGGGAAGGTATCATCTTTAACCCATGGGAAGGTATCATCCTTGAACCAATGTTATCTTATGATAATAGTCATTTGGATAAGATAATACTAGATCAATCTAGTATTTAATAGTTCTATTTGAACTCTTGAACAATATCTTAAGTATTCTATTGGATGTATCTGCATCATAAGGAAAGATCTTATTTCTCAAAATAGGTCTATGATTTCTAGTGAATGAACTAAAATTAAATTTTCATCAACATTTTACTCTCAATATTTATAATGATAAAAATGTGGAAAAAATATCTTCAACTTGACTTCTTCATCAACTATATTTATATTTAGAAGATGTAGGAAACTTCCAATTTAACTCAACTTTTGAATCTACTCTTTCATCAAAACTTCACCCTGATTCTGAATCATCTCTACTTATGATTCCTTTGTTATAAGAAAGATATAGTTTAGTTATCTCACTTATTTCCTCAACTCAATATATCCTTCAAAACATGATGGTGAGACTCACTTATTCCTTGAATTCAAATGATCTTTTAGTAAATGTAAATTGGAATCACTTATTCTTTTTCAAAACATACTGGTTGGAATCACTTATTCCTTGACTTCAAATGGTATTTCTATAAATGTAAGTCAAACTCACTTCTTATTATTCTATGAAATACAGCACTACAGACTCTGGGAAATCCTCACTTTGAATTTCCCAATTTCTCAATTACATGATCTTCTTTATTTATAGCTTTAAAAAACTTCATTTTAACTAAGACTTATCTCTCATTTAGTCCTTGTTCAATATTCTCAACCACTTCCCTAAATCTCATCTTGAATAATGGATTGCAACTCAAAATTTTTATTCCTGTAAGTATATATAAATATCATAACTTCATGTTGACCTTATGAAAACTTCAGATCATTACATAGCCTTTATTAGCATTGAAATTAACATAACATAGATTCTAAGATCCTATAGTTATTATTACACAAATAAAACACATCATTTGAACTCTGAATTATTGAATCTCACCTATGTGGCATAGATTGTGATCTCCTCAACTTTTGATCATCTCCAACTTCTGATCTCCTCAACTTTCATACTTATTAACTTCCTCAAATTCCACTTTCATAAATATTTTGTCTTCTATATTTTTCCAAATTATCATCTTGAAACACCTACAAGGATGAAATCAAAGTCATTACTCTACAAATCTAGATTTTATATATTTAGTCATTCACATTAAGGAATCCTCCAAAAAACACTTTTACTTACGGTACTTTCTCTACTTCTAGATTAGTTAACTATAATTTCATTACTCTGACACATTAGGATTTACATCAACTAAATTTATTAGAATTACTTAATTATTCTTCTTTCAATATTTCCTTTTGTATATGATACTCCAGGAGAATCCTCAGCATCTATTTCTTCGAATTAGTGATTTACCTTCTGTGACTAACTCAAGATTGATCTTTTATTAATTTTTCCTTTTTCAATAATCATACTTATCAAACTCGTCAAAGGACTTCTATTCAACAAATTCCATAAGTCAATTTTTGAAACCATACTTTTCTAGAACTACTTTCATGCCTTTTTCAATTTAACTCATCATGAATCATAGTTTATTCTCAAACCACCATGATTTTTATTATAATGAAATATCAAAAAATAACCACTGAGATTTTTTCTTTTAAATTCACCTTTAAAAAATCTCTCAAACTTCTTAAAATAACAAACCCTTAAATATGTTTTAGGTTAAAATTACGTATCCTTTGAGTGATTCTATTTATTATTATGTGGTTAGTGGAAACTTCATATACACAGTAGTTTTCATCCACATCTCATCATTTGGTAGTGTAAATGTCATCCCCATAAAAGTAAATACCATAAGAGTGGATTGAATCAGGGTATATTGACTTCTTTAATAAACACTCACTGATATTCTTGTTTCACTATTATTAGAAATATCTCTTTCCATAATAGTTTATAGGAAGTGATAAATTAAGTAAAAGAGATATATAAGAAACTTTACTCGGTTCACTTGTACTAGGATAATCTAGGGATCATACAACAGTGATGTGTCTAAGTACTAGAATCCCCTAAGAATATACATGTGTATAATGTTTAGGGTAAACTCACCATCCCTTCTAGTTAACTACCAATCACATTTAAAAAACCCACTTCTCTCTCAATCAAGATCACTTCTTGTTAACATGTTTGAATTCAACTCATTATTCCTCTTGGTTCACTTCCATTCACTTGTTTAAATCTCACTAATATATTTGTTCAAGTATACTCAATATTATTTCAATGGATATATCTGATGAGTTGAATCAAATTTTATTACACCATAATTGGTGTGTCATGAATCTCTTATTTCATCCAAATGATGAACTCCAATTTACCATAGAAATTCTGGGTAATTCATTTGAGGTTCATGCAAATCACTTTCATAAAACTCACCTATTAATTATGAAGTATGTTTATGTAACTCCCATTCATAGAAATCCTTATTTCTGAAACATGAACTCCTTTTTTGTGCAATTAATGATAATTTAGAATGTATTCACACAATAAATACATTCATGCACATCTTATGAAAAAAAAATAGATCTATATGATTTTATCTATATATTTATCTCTTTACTCTTAATGATGAATTAATTCCCTATTTATAGGTGGGACAAATCCTTCATGCAACTTCTCTATGCTAAAAAAATTTCCCCTATTGACACTAATTTATCTTAATTTCACTTTTATGTTGTGTTCACACAACTCTACTTCCGTGATTCAGTCTACTTTGTAAAATAACCCTTCTTATACTTTAAAATGTGGTGTCTATATGTATCCAAATATCGGATCATAAAATATATGAATATGTATATTAGATGGAACAATACAAGAGGGGTTGAATTGTATGTTTAAAAACATAGTATTTAAACACTTGAGAAATAACTTAGTTTAAGAGGTCTTAAACTAATACAATTCACAATCAATAAGATTTACTACAATGATCTTGGATCTAGTAGATATGATAAGATGTAATACTTATAAGTAATGAAAAAAAATTGTATTCAAATTGAATAGAATGATCAAAGTAATACAAATAAAAAATATTCTACCATACAACGTATAGAATCTATTAATATAGTATGTAACAAAAGAATCGTAATTGAAATAATTACAGTTGAAATGAATATAAAAATAAAGGGGAAACAATAAAATTCCCTTTCTAATAAAAATAGCAGTGGAAATGTAAAAGTATTACAATTATTTTAACCCAATGAGAAGGGTATACTTTCACCTAGGATAAAAGGTATGTCTTACCACCACCTTGTTAAGCCCTCGATACGATGATCGGTCTCACCGTATGCCTATCCTCAATAGCCCTCAATCATTATCACCTGATCGGTCGCACAAAGAAAAACAAATCACTTACTGAAATACAAAATCTAAGAACAAGTCATCCATGTTTTGTAATTCCAGGGCTTTCTCACGAAGCAAGAGAGAAGTCACAACGTCTCTCACTTGAACTTGATAGAAGAAAAAATTTATAAAATTCACTTATCTGTTTCAAATGACCTCCAATTTATAGGACTCTGGTTTCAATGGTCATATTTTCTCCAACGGTCATATTTCTCCGGAAAACTCATAGGGACTTGGACACCTGGCATTGTAACAGTTATATTGAAACAGAAAACGCAACATCATTTTGATTAGTTTATAACTAATTCCACAACATCATTTTGGTTAAAACGATAATGTTATGAGAATGATAATATGAGTACGATAAATATAGAATAAGTGTTTTGATAAGATATTAAAATCATGTGTGTGATACTAATAAAACATGAGTATTATTATTATTACTAAGTGAAATGTATTGATATGATGCAAATTGAGTACGATGAACACAGTCATTTTTATTGACAGAATCAGTAGGATTTATAGAGTCAGTACAATTGACAGAGTCAGTATGATTGACAGAATTAGTATGATTTACAGAGTCAGTATGATTGACAGAGTAAGTACAATTGACATAGTCAGTACAATTAACAGAGTAAATATTCAAAGTAAAACATTTATTTGAGAATAGAATATAAAAAGATTTTTGATTTCTAAAACAAAATACATAAAATCCAAAAGAAGACTTTTGACTTAATACCAACTTTATGAAACTCCATAATTGTGAAAATAACCTTCCTTTACTCTAATTTTCTATACAACTTCCTACACGCCTTCAAACGCTTCCAAAACCACTACTTCATGAATGTTTTAAGGTCTTCACAATGTTATAATTTGTTTGACACACTTTTTCAACAAACACAACCCCAAAAAATATAGAAAATCACCTTGGAGATTTATTCCAATAGTATCCATCTTTGGGTTTGTTTACAGAACTTTAAAACTCCTTAGTTATCCTTTTGAAAAAACTTGTGCATTTTCTTCTTCAACTACCATAAACCCTTTTTAACTCTATATAGTGATCAAATACACACCCAACATGTGATTTAAGCCCACATGAATCAAGATCATAATGAGAAAGAAGATTAGCATTCAAAGATCTTCAATGAATCACTTTATTATACTATCGGTATTTATTTGACCCTTATCCTCAATCAATTTGCATCATGGCTTCTCTTCATGATATTTGATCTATACAGGTCATCTTTATCATTGTCATGTTTAGATACTCCCCTTGAATATTTTCTCCCATTGATTTAATATATAATATCTCTACCCATTTATTATATTTACTCATCCTCTCAAAGGGTTTAAGTAGTCTAATTGGGAAATTTCCCTCCCTCTATATACAAACCCAAATTTCATCACATAGGGAAATCCATACCATACCTCAAATATTGGGGAATCTACATCCACACTATCTAAGTGTGGGGGTTGAATGGACTCTAATAGACAATAGATGCCTCTCAAATGCTTCCTTAGGTAAGTCTTTTTTTGTGATGTCTATGACTTGAAGTTTAGTAGGTGCACACTCTAATTGTACCAACTCATGCTCAACTATATCCTTAATGAAGTGATACTTTATTTCAATGTGATTCTTAGTTGAGTGTTGGTAGCTATTTTTTCAGATTGATAGCACTTTAATTTTATAATTGATTATAATTAGATACCTTACTTCAACTCACATATCTTCAAGCTGATGTGTCATCCATAGTAGTTTTTTGAAAGCTTTAGTGGTCTCAATATATTCATCTCTCACGATTATTAGTGAAATTCATTCTTGTTTCTTTCTAATCGAAGAAATGCACAATCCTCCAAGATAAAATGTACATCTTGATATTAAATTTCTATCTTCTATTGAACTAGACCAGTATTCATGTGTATAGACTAATAATTCATATTTTATGTTCAAATATAAAACAAACCAAATTACACTATATTATTTATATGACTAAGTAAAATTTTCATTGTTATAATGTGGTTTTCCTTAAGATATCTTTGGTAATATGAATATTTCCATGTGGAAAACATAATGTCAAGTCATGTTATCATTATGTATAAGAGGCTCTAGATAATCTTCCCACACTCCATGATATCAGCCTTCTTCCCAACATTATCTTTTGAGAACTTCATCCAGACAATTATCAATGTTTTCATTAGGTTTGAATCCTCATTTAAAAACCTCTTGAGAACTTATTTGTCATGTTTTTATTGAGAAATAAATTTTGCATCCCTTTATTGAGTTAACTCTAGATCAAGTGAAAATTTTAACTCCCCAATCATGGATATTTTAAAGTTTTACCTCATATATTTTGTAAATAGATTTCACTATGCCTCACAAAATACTCCAATGGTTATTCCATCCACATAGATGAGAACCAAAATCCTTTGATCATTCTCTTTATTGATTTAGAGATTATGATCAACTCCACCTCATTATAACCCCATCTTTCTCAAGTATTGGTAAATATTATAATACCATCCCTTGATACTTTCTTGAGACAATTTAAAGTCTTCTATAATTGGTAAACCTTACTCTCATCATCATTTATAATGAACCCATTCGGTTATTCTATGTCCACTTCATCATTTAGAAATCTATTGAGGAATAACAATTTAAAATTCACTTTAAAAAACTTGAATATTTTTTCACTAATATTTTCAAGAAAAATTGAATGGTTACTATCCAAGAAATAGATGAAAAAGTCTCACTAACTTCAATTCCAAAAATTTGGTAATACCCCTTACACACCAGTTACTCTTTGTTCTAAGTAACCATATCGTATTTATTGATTTTATTACGAAAACTCCATTTTTTCCTGATTGCATTCTTATTTTCCAGCCTTGAAATAATCTCCCTCGTATGATACTTTTTAATTTTTCAAACCATTCATGCATCACTTGGACCCAATTCTCATCTTTAGAAAATTCTTAAAAAAAATTATCTCTGCCAGTGATAATATTAAATTTTTTTTATAGAGGATCATTATACTTATTTTCATTTGTGTTGTCTAGTCACTATTGACATTCTACTTATCAATTTAAACTTTTTTTCAGGCAACTACTAGTCTAAACTCATTATTCTCATCATCGGTGTATTCTTAAGAATCAAAATTAGCACCCTATGCTTACCCTAATATTATGAACTCCTCATCACAATATTTTAGAATTCATTTTTTATATAGTCTTCTCAATATCCACTATATTTACATCTTAACATTTGATATATTTTTCAAAATATTTATTCAAACACTTATATGTCTTTCTCTTATAAGAGTATACAATATAAATTCCTTCGTCCCTATAAGACTCAAAATTTATGTGTTTATTCTTATTGAGAATAAATAATTTACTATTAAATTTTTGAAATTATTTAAAAATTGTATTATTTATATAACATGTTTAAAATTGATTCTTTTTTTATCTGGGAAATAATAAGGCTTTGTTGGAGATATAGAGCGGTTCTATGACTGTTTCCTTTTAAGACTTTTCTTGTAAATATTTCTTAATGAGCATGATTCTGGTCATATTGTTTATGACTTGATTTCTCCTCTCAAGTACAATATTTTGTTTATAAGTATTCACTGATAAAATTTGGTGAATTATCCCATGCTTCTCAATATATTCCTTCACTTCGTTTTTGATAAACTTTGTGTCATTATCAGTTTAAAATTTTAAAATATTCTAATTGTTCATCTTTTCATCCTTCATCTGATACTGAGTAATACAACTGAATACCTTGGACTTGTGAGAGATGAAAAACATCCCTTCCATACTGATGTGATCATTAATAAATAATACATATAATCTCCTCCCATAAACTTCTCTTGGTGATATCTGTCTACACATAATAAAATAAATCAATTAAATCACCCTTGTTTATTTATGTTCTTTTGACCTGTATACCTTTTGAATAATTTTTCCTTTTTGAAAAAACATCACATTTGTGTATATGATCACATCATAGTTTAAGGATATCAAAAGATCTATAGTTATTCACTAGATCTTCTAAGGATTATTGACTCAGGTGGACAATTCATTTATTCTTTTTTCTATTTTCTTACTCCTTGGATATAAGCGCTTATATTTTTTCCATTGATGAGGTATAGATTCCCCATTTTTTGATTCCCTTTCATCAAAAATACACCATATTTCCCATTGATGGTGTAATTATTCTTGGTGTAATTCAAAATATGTCATATGTCACATAATTGAGTTACACTTAGAAATTTGTGGTCAATACCTTCAATATCCAATACATCCATGCATCTCATGTATTTTACTCCAAATTTTTCTTTCCAGGATTTGATAATTTTTTAAACTTATTCATTTCTAAATCATATGAAACCTTGTTTGTTGTATTTGATTCATGTGGTTATATCTTTATTTCTTATTATATGTGTGGTACATACACAGTCAAGAATCCATACACCAATACGATCTAATTATTTCAATTAAATTTCTAAAACAATTGACTTCCCAGCTCTTTTCTTTTTAATCCATGTTTTTAGCTTCACATCTGGTGAAGAATTGTACATTTAATCCTCCTATAAATATGATGGGATAACTTAATCTTATAATGTAAAAAAATTCAATTTTCCATTTTCATATTACATGATGATTCCTTGATATTTTCATATGACTAGTATGGGTCTTCATAGTAACATTACTTTGTATCATTGATAAAAAATACCTAGATATATGTCCATATCATCTACATCAGAAATTGTGGTCATCAAAATAATACATGGAATATTAAACTCAACTTAGATATCATCTTCACACTTATTCTCCCTAGTACCTTTTAGCTATAAAACACACATTCTAAGAGTGTATCATCTTTCAACAACTAACACTTAATAATTGGTTTAATCTTGTATATCATTCCTATTATACCAGAAGTATTTTTAGTTATTCAAAAGTTTTGATTCTAAGTTCTAAAAAAATCAACCTTCAACTTTGGGGTGGGTTTTTGTGGTCTCACATTAACCACCACTACCATTTGTTTGAGATCATGATACATACTATCTTTTTCATTTTGATGTGTTCTTTTCTTCTACTTACAATCCTATGATTATCTTATTATACCTCCATGATACTCTTTCACTCCTTCTATCAACCATTTAACCTGATTTCCTAATGTCATGTTGGGAGTCGAGATTATCTATTTTTCCTCATCGATTGATAACTTTAACCTCAATATATTCAATATGTTTGACCTAATCTTTCACTATGTTATTTAAACCATCAATAACATTGGCTTGCTCTTTGATTTTTATTTTTTACTCAACAACATATCTGAGCTCTCTATCTTTTCAGATTTTAGGATTTCAATTTCTTTATTAAACTCAAACTTCTATTCTTTCTACTTCTGTATGTAGAGTTTGGAATCATGGATCACTCCATTTGATTTATTTTTCTTAGATCTCCAAATTTCTATTTCATGAAGTCTAGATTTCAACTCTATTTGTAGATCAAACTGCCTTCTACCTCTATCTCATAATCTTTTTTGTCTTACTTATTTTTTGAGTTGTCTATAATAACTATAAAATCATATTATTTGTGGTCTTTGTAGTCCTTAATATCTTTTTACTCTATTTCTTATAAGCTATTATCATCTTGTGAAATTATATTCTTACTCTTAAAGAAATTTTTCATATTACTTGTCTTTCATTTCACATTAGTAGAAAACTTCTTCATGGGAACTTCATCATCCTCTTCATTATTTTGAAACTTATTAGAACACTTTATTATAAGGTGTCCAACCTTTTCATATTGAAATAACATGAGTTGAAGTTTCTTTTTGAACTTTCCTTTACCATTTTTATATTTTAGTAATGGAATGTCACTACTTTATTAACTTCCTCTTCTTCTTGGTCATACTCTATGTTGAGCTTCTTCAATTCCTTGAATGAAACCTACTTAAACTTCCATTTTCCCATAGAATCATTATAATAGTTCCTCGTCTAGTATGTGATAATAGTACTATGAATATTATCCAATGTCAACTTCTTTAGATCTTTATCCTTAATCATAGATACTTTTGGATTGAACCTAGGTGGAAATTTTCTTAATATGTGCTTGGAAATCTCCACATTATTGAGGGTTTCTTCAAGACTATGCATATCCTCTATAATGACATTTACTTGATCCAAGAATTCATCAATAGAAATTAATTTTAGTGTAAAATTAAACCTGATATTCAAATATTTATGGAACATTATTCTAAATGAAAATATCTAAAAGAGGGAGACATAAGTACTTTTTAGAAATGCATAAGTTTAGAGGTGAGTGGGAACACATCCCATCAAATAATTCAAATATGATTGGAAGATAATTTGGTGAGAGGAGTGGAGGAAAATATATCAAGTTTAGATCAGTGGGAATACATTGTGGTAAAAGGGGTCACCTCAAGAAGGTTTATTTTGAGTGTAAAGGATATTATAGAATACCAACTTATAGAGGAGTAAGATTATTGTATCAACTAGTGAAAGTATTTAATTTTGATTTTAAACACTCTAATAGATTCTTGGATTATAGATTTTGGAACATCTTAGAAATCCACTTGTGATAAGGGATGCATGATGAATTATGTATCTGGGAGATTTGGAAGAGTGTATGCAGCATATTATGAAGCTCTTGATGTTGTGGGAAGGCACATGTCAAAGTTCTGTTGAAAAATATAAGTTTTATTGTGCCGAAGTAATTTTTCCATATTATAAGAATTCTATAAAACTTTATTTTAATTGGTCAATTGGAAGAAGTGAGATATGAAAAAAAACTGATGGATCATGGAAAATCACTCAATGATGTCTTTTATATCTAGAGGTATAAAGTATAGAACATTGTATCTGACTGAAAGGTTCATGGGAGTTACACTTGTTGGAACATCCACAATCGGAAATTCATATATATGGCACTACTGTCTTAGAAACATCAGTGAGAAAGGTGTAACAACTATAGAATAAAAAATTATATAGAAGTTAGAACATTCATAATTCATAATTTTTGATATTTGTATACTCGGTAATTAGTGGAAGTTGAGTTTTAATTTTTTTCAAAAGAACGCTGAAGAGTCATAAGATGGGGTTTGTTCATACAGACGTTTGTTCACCTACCTCAATGAAATATCTTATAGGTTCTTAAAATTTTGTGACTTTAATTGAAAAATCCACAAGGAAAGTATAGGTATACATCCTTAAACATAAATCTAAAGTGTTTGAAGTGTTTTTTAAATGTAAATATATGGTTGAAAGATAACCATGATGTAAACTAAAATTATTAAGATAAAAAAATAGGGTTGATTACATTGGAATAATTTTTTATAAATTATGTATACATAGAGGCATTATTCATGAGAAAACTATACCTATAATTCCTAAGAAAAATGTCATGGTTAAATAGATTAATTGGGTATTAATGGAAAGGTCGTGGAGGATGAAGTTGTATTCAGGGGTGTCCAAGGCCTTTTGGGATGAATCAATTAGTACTGAAACATAATTAATCAATCAAATAAACTTAGTTCCAATGGGATAAAATATGTTGGAATCTCTATGGAATTTGAAATTATTGGATTTGTCTCACCTCAAGGTCTTTTGAAGTTTAGGTTACACTCATGTGAATTTTAAAGACAATGATAAGAAGAAGAGAAATCTCATGAATGTGTCATTATAGGGTATGGTGATAAAGAACTTGGATCTAAACTTTGGTTTGATTATAAAATAAAAATCATTATAAGTGTTAATGTTCTATTTAATGATAATGATTTGTAAAAGGATAGGAATTCAAAGGTGAAGGAATATGTGATCAAAAAATCAACTTCAGTTCAAATTGATCTGAATAGAGGCACTGAAATATCAAAAATTATAGAGATTTTATATGGATATGAGTCTAAAATAAGTATAAAAATTCTAGAGGAAAGTTTATTGGGTAGAATAGTATGTTTGAGTATGAGACAGGTGGAATATATACCTGAAAAATCAAGAACTAGTGAGGCTCAACCAAGACTTTTAGAGAATGAAATTATAGATTTTTTTTGTTCAGGAAAGAGAAGAACCACAGGTATAGTTGCAGAGATATATAAGGTTAATATGTCTTGAATAGAGGTATGTTTTTACCTGAATTTCATGATTTTAATGGATATAAGAGAACCATAAAACCCAAAATAATCGGTTACCCTTAGTGATTTCGTTGAGTGGGAGTTGAACATATAGGAGGAGTTGAATTTTCTTCACATGAATAACACCAGGGAGCTGATAGATTTAACCATCATAGAGAGGAAACATGAAAAAAAGTGGTTTTTATACTTAAAAGATAAATCTAATAGAAATAATAGGTATAATGTGAGGCTCTTGGTCAATGGATATTAGTATAAGGAAGGAATTGACTACTCTAGAATATTCTCTCTGGAAGTTAAGAATATTACCATTAAAACCTTACTTATCTTGGTTTCTTATGAAGTATTATATATGGATAATATGGATGTGAAGATGGATTTTATTTATATATACCTAGATAATCAAATCTATATGAATCAACCTATTGTTTTTGTGGATGAACGAAATCGGGACATGGTGTATAAACTCAAAAAAAAGACTTTATGGGTTGAAATAAATAGAAAGATAGTGGAACTATAAGTTAAAATAATTCATGGAGGATAATTATTTCATGCGTTGTAACATAGATATTTATTTATACCATAATGGGTATTGTGTGAGAATTTCATCATTATTCTATTGTATATAGATGATATGATTTTAGTCGGTCTTTCAATCCAATTGATTCAGGAGATAAAGAAATACTTTTCCTAGAAATCTAAAATGAAAGATCTTGGTGATGAAAGGAAAATGATAGGCATGAGGATTTAGTGAGATAATATGACTAAAACTTTTGTTTTGTCTAAGAAAGAGTATGTCCAGAATATTATAGAAAATTTTGTGAAAATTGTTTATATTTTTTTATCTCTTACTATTGTCCACATAGAAATCTTGAAATATCAAGCACCATTAATAGATGAAGAGGAAGACTAAATTTCTAGAATACTATATTCATCAACAATAGAAATACTCATGTATACTATGGTGTGAACTTGGTTAAATCCCTACCATGCAGTGGTAGTTTTGAGTAGGTTCATGTAAGATCTGGGGAAAAAAATTATGAAGTTGGGAAATGGATTTTGTAATATCATAAAGGAATATAATATACAACCCTTTGTTTTGGATATGATGATATATTGGTTGGTTATGTTGATGTATAATTTTGGGGAGACTCAAATTCATGTAAAAGAACAAATGGGTATGTTTTTACCTTTAGTGGAACCACAGTTAGAAATATTTTTAGGCTATAACTGGTGATTTCACTCTCCACAAAGGAAAAAAGAATATGTGGGGAAATAAAAGAACGAAAAGAAATTTTGTGGTTGAAAATTTTGTCTAAATAGATAAGAATAATCTAGAAAAATGCATCACTCTAATATGAAAATCATAGTGAAATAAATTTGTCCAAAAATTTGGTGTTTTATGAAATGATGAAACACATTAACCGGAAGTTCCATTACATCCGAAAGTTTCTTGAAGATGGATTTATGGGGTTATGAAAGACAATCGGATCATTGAATCTAAAGGATATGTTTACCAAGTTTTTAGTTTTTTATATCCTAAGGAAAAATTGTGCCTTAGTAAGAATTGGGTTATTGGAAGAGATTGAAAGAGGATCATGGTATGTAACAGAAGTATGAAGGGTGATTTTTTACAAAGTATTGGAGGATGCCATGGAATCCTTGAAGCATTATTAAAGTGGTATATTATTAGTATTATGTGAATTCTCTTCATGAACTATAGTAATTTCACCAGAAGGATAAATTTTATATAACCCTTTATACTTATTATATCAGTGGTAACCAAATTCAATAGATGGAAATGAGTTTATCAAAATTTTATGAACTTCTAATTATTTTCCATCATAGTTTTCAACCCACCAGAAGTTTCAAGGTGTTACATTCATCAAAAGAAGAATTTTTCACCCTTTTAATAACCCTTTACATGAATAATATGAGAAAGAGTGATTTTTGGGAGAATTTTTTGACTATTAGTGATTGGCAGTCAGATAAAGGAAAGTTACAAGGTATCAGTGATTTCATTATCCAATAGATAGTTTCACTCCCATATTAGAATTTGATGTTACATTATGACTAGGTGGGCCCTCTATAAAATGGTAAGGACCACTTTTTAAGGTTTATTATTCCATTTTTACTAGTTAGTGATTTGTTTTACTACCAAGTCACAAGATATTATAGCCTTTAAACCTCTAATGAAATAAATAATTATAATGCTTCTCACCATGGATATGGGACATAAGTCTACAACATGTAAAAACCTTAGTGTTTCCTTTTACACACTTTCATTTCCTAATTCTAGTTGAATGTTTTTGTAAATTGCAGTTAATAGATTTATTAAGTATAAGATATTGTGGTGATTAGGGTGAAGTTTCTTCTTTATAGTTCTGTTACATTGACATTTTGAGGATCCACTTCTAGTGGAATATTTCTTCTAGTGTAGTATTCTAATGATGAAATTTCAGTGAGTAGAGTTTTGTATGGGATTCGCAATTGGTGTCTTCCCCTATTTTGATGGCCTCAAAAACTTTCAACATAAATACATCTATATGGGATGCCTCTTTATAACCTTTGTAATTACCCCTAAGTGGTCCAAGAAATTATACACTTTAGACCCCTTGGTGGGTTATATTTACAGCTTAAAGGAGGGGAAACACTTGGTCTCCCACTAGGGAATTATTTTAGTAATATTATTTATAGATGAAGTTGTGAGAGTTTAGAATTAAAATCAATGAATAATACATAGAAATGGTAAAATAAATTAATTATAGAAGAGACTCGAGTCCCCTCAGTTATTTTTCATTTTTCTAGAGCCCATCTTAGGCACTAGGCACTTATATGTATTTGAAGAGATCATAGATATTGATGTCAGCATTAGATAGTATAATGACATCTAAAATGGAAAAGAGATATTGGTATGGATATCATAAAACATTATTATCACATTATGTTTTCATATCTAAATTATCTATTCCTTTTTATCAGAATCAATTGAGGCAGTCAACATTGGAGTTCCATCTACTATAGGTACCTTTATAGGAGGTAAAAGTATGCCTTGTGTTTCTCCTTCAATTTCCTTAGAAATTACTTAAAACCTTTCAAGGGAGATAAATTTTTCAATCAAGGGATATATATGTTAAACATATGTACTATTAACAAAGACCAAAGGTGGGCATGTAAACAGGTCCCTTTTATCATAAAAGTAACATTTGGATAATATATTTTCTTTTCCCCAGTGTCGAATCTCGAATGGTGAAGGATCTAACCTTTCCACCATATGGATTAATTTTATGGGAGGAATAATGAAAGAATAACATTAATTATATTCATTTTTTGTATTTTTTCAGATTAGGGATCATATTCCTCCTCCTGAGGCTCGTCCTCCTTAGGTATACCCTCCAAAATTCCACCAATGGTATACTACAGAGATTTCATCAATTGTTTCACTACCTTCACTCTCTACAAATCAATCATAGTGATATATAAAAATGATTCAGGGTTAGGGAGTTATAATCCTAAAGGGACTTCCTTCTTTCCTCTTATAGTTCAATAATTTTGTTTCATTTCTTATCTTAAGATTGATCAATAACTCCTTCAAGGGTTCCCTGATATACTAAATCTTTAACCCAATTTGTGATTGGGACCCTTCTATCAGTGGAGAAGATGGGAATCTTTATATCTTGAATTAACCTCACCACCTTCATAGTGTTAGTGACATAATTGAAATCATGAAGTGATTTTACATTTCCAATTATTGTACTGCGGAGATAGTTTTGGAGAATCACTCTCAAGTACCTAGTTTCAATAGTAAAGTGTCCATTTTTACAAAATCAGATTGTGTCAGTATATATGTTGTATGAAGACTCACTGGAAAAATAATTAATTAATCCCTAATGAATAAATAGTATCCTTTGATTTTAATCATTTCTCAATCCTCTTATGCTTAGTTAATGCATCACTCTATTATCATTGACTTGACCACCTTAACCTGGATTATGGTAGTGCCAGTTCTTCGAACCTTTATTAGCAGATAGCCTTAGACTATGGATGACTTGATGAATCAGGAATTTCCTTATATGTTATATTTTTATGAATATTCCTAGCCTTACTCCTCCATATCTTTGAGGAATGATAGGTTGTTACCATAAGGATATTGGTCTCTAATATCCTTTTGGGGTACAACGATATCCAAGAACAGTCATGCCCTATGGTTAGCCTAATAAATACATTTAGAGCATGTAGTTTAATTTTATACCCATTTTTTTAGTGATCCATCATGAACCATAGTTTCCTCATCACCATTGGATGTTTTTCTATCTAAACATCCATCAGTGGATCCACCACCTCATTCTGAATTTTCAAGAATTAGAGTGTAAATCGATATGGTGCATATGTCTTGTAAAAAATGTTGTAGTCAATGAGAGTTAATTGTAAGAAATCCTAAAGATCCATTTTATAAGATCAATTCTCATATTCACCACCCATTTTTAATAATTTAACCAATAGAAGGATTTTCACAAGGAGAAAACTTGACCTATGGATACAAACTCGGAAGTTTAAAAACTTTTTTCCCCTTAGAGGTGGTGGCCTGATGCTAGAGACTAGTTGAATAGATGGTTTGAATCTACCTCATGGAACTTATACCACTATAAGTATCTAATATTCATTAAAATTCACCTCCTCATAGCCCCAAAGACTTGGAATAACCTAAAAATTGAAAGGGTTCCTTCCTCTTATGAATGTGTAGTAAACACCGATTTATTTTCATGAGTATTAGAAAATTTAAGCCTATGGATTCCCATTATAAAATTATATTCCCTATCATAAATTTTCTTGGATATATGACATTGTGAGAATAATAAACAATAAGTAGATATCTACTAAACCACATGGATATGAACCCTACTAGTCAAGTTTGAGTATGTAAAGTCTCATAAATTTCAAGGAATATTTTTTATTAATTTCTTTGAAATTTTACGAGTGTGCAGTTTCTGAAGGAACCTGATTCTGAGGCCCGGTGTGCCTGAAATCAGTTTCCAAAGTTTGGCTCGGGTATATTCAATGAACAAACGAGCGGGTTTTTCTGTCTTTTGAACCGGTGCTCAGAATTGAAATCTGAGGGCATCGATGAACTCACAGCGCCGGTATTTTCTTAAGATGACTTTTATCGTAGGTGCGTTTGCACGGGAGAAGAAGTTAAATTTTGGGGTTTAAGTATGAAGTAAATAAAATTGTGTACAATTTTATTTTTGTCATCCAAGGAAGTTAAATTCTACCATGGGAAGTTGTTGGTGGGGCCCACAACCACCTAACTTCTCATGTGTGGATATGTGGGAGGTGGGGGCCACACGAGACCATAACCCCCTTGACCTTCCCATAACCCCCTTGACCATCCCATAACTCTCATAACTTTTTCCCCCTCATTAATTTGTAACTCTCAAAAACCCCTATTTAACTCTCCCAACACTTATGAGGACCTTCCCTCTCTTAACTCTTTCCAACATACACTAATTGACTAATTGAACCTACTCAATTAATTAATTAAGTGTTTTGAGTTTGAATTTCAAATGGCATGTGTTAATAAAATAATTGGATGAGCCCTGTTATTTTATTTTGGGACACACATTTTGTTGGGGGATTTGGGGAGGGAGAGAGCCTTTGTGAGAAGAAGAAGAAGAAGAAAGAAGAGAAGATAATTCCTCCTCGTTGAAGAACGACGCCTCTTCAACGAATAAGGATGCTTCTTTATCGAATAACACTGGATCCACGAAGAACGACTTCCTACCACGATGAATAATGGTCGACGTGATTCTTCTTCTTTTCTCCGCGACAAAAGGGAAGGCCCCGTATCTTCAGATACACTCCAGCGTCACCAACGAATCTTTTCCCCGCGACGCCGTCTTCCGCGACGCCCGATGTGCGACACTAATTATTCGAGGTAGGTGAATTTTATTTGATATTATCTTTAACTTTTGAGAATAGAACAACGATCACGGACCAACCATTGCCCGGTTGATCCATGGATCGTTCGTTGATGTGGGTTGGTTGAGGGGTTAATTTTTGGGAATGAATTTGAGTTTGATCCTAGTTGAAAATCTCTAACGTGGAGGGCACGGGCTAACGAACAAGCCTCGACCCTCTGCAGATTGTTTGTTGATGTGTGGATTGACAGAGACGATGAAATGAGACCGCAAAGGCAATTTGAAGCCTCCGCAGTGAAGATCGGGTCCTGAGGTGACCTTAGGTGCTGATGGCGGAAAAAACAGACCATCGAAGCGTGTCCGGTGGTCCGCGGAGGATGCTGCTGGCATGCCTCGCCGGCACGGTGGCGCCGGCGACAGGAGGCGGCGGTGCCCCAGCGCGCCGCCGGAGAAGACCAGCTGTGGCTTTCCGCGACGATGCGATGCGGCGGATCCCGTGGCCGCGCGAGATCCCGGAAGAACGGCAGGTGGCGCAAATCGCCGCCGGTGCCAATCAGCGGGGAGGTCGCGCCTCCCCCACTCCGCGTCCGCTCGGCCACGCTGGCCGAGCCTCAACCGGCCGGGCCGGGCCGCCAGCGCCGGGCTGGGCCGCCAGCACCGGGCCGGGCCGGGCCATGCCCTATCGGGTCGGACCCGGACCCGGGACAGGTCGACCTGGTTCGGACTGACCCAAGGGGTATTGGGCTGGGTCGGACCGGGCCCGAACCCCCTATTTCCGGACCATTTTCAGTTAAACGAACATATCTTGAGCTTCGGGACTCCAATCGACACACCGTCAGTTGCGTAGGATTCCTTGGATCGAGATTGTCGTTTCGGTATATTACACTCAAGCTTTTGGTAAAGTTTGGGTATGGCCGGGTTGGTTCAAACCCGAAACCAACCGGGCCTTCAGAGCAGAAACGGATATTACTTGAGTTTCGGACGTCTGATTGAAGTACCATCGACTTTGTTGGATTCCTCTTGATGAGATGGTTCTTTTTTTATACTTCACCTGAGTTTTGGACGCAGTCAGAATATGGTCAGGTTGGATTGTACCCAAAATCCAACCGGGCCCCTGGAACGGAAAAGCCGATAACTTTCAGACCAGACGACCGTTTGGCGAACCGTCAGCGGCGTTGGTAATCACGTTGAGAAATGTTCCATTTGAGTTTACCCTATGAGATTTCAGGGTACAGTTGAGATACGTTCGGGTTGGTTCATACACGAAACCAACCGGCCCCCCGGGATGAAAAGGCTAATAACTCACAGACCGGGTGTCCGATTGACGCACCGTCTATTGCGTTGAGAACCCTATGACGAGGTGGTCCTTTGAGATACTTCTTTGTGGGACTTTGTGATACTTGGAGTATCAAACAATAGATCGTGGAGCGGATCCTCCCTGAGACAAGTGTACGGAGTACGAAGACCATGTAGTTGGCTGAGACCAGATGACTACTTGTCCGATTCAAGTCGGAGTGACTTGTATAGCCCAGTGGGGAGCACTACTGTGTTTGGGTGGTAGACCCACGGCGGGGAGCACTACTGTGTTTGGGTGGCAGACCCGCGGTACTCGACAGGAGGAGTACCTCTGTAGGCTATTAGGGGAACCGCTACTGTGTTTGGGCGACAAACCCCTGGCGGGGAGCACTACTGTGTTTGGATGCATACTCGCGGTACTCGACAGGAGGAGTACATCAGCAGTCTATGGTTAGTGAGCAGTGCCTCAGAGTCGTGATAGGATCACTGTACTCGTCAGAGGAGGAGATCTTCAGCAGTTGTGGTTTCGATATCATTAATGAAAATCCTGGTTTGATCTGAGTCAATGACCTTTGTGTTTTCCTCATGATTGAGATGGGTTACTTGATAACTTACGTATATTTATGGGAATATACCTAAGTAGTGGTTATCTGTTGATTTCATATATATGTGATACCTCATGACTGAGATTGGTTACTTGATAACTTAGGTATAAGTATAGGCTTATACCTAAGTAAGGGTTTTCTGTTGGGATTCTTCTTTGTGGTTATCCTTGTTGGATTTAGTGAGATCTTGAGGGTCTTGGGGTCCCTAATGAGTATCGTTATACTCACCCCTGCACGGGTTACGCTCGCACCTCGTTGTGTTGGTTGCAGACGACGAACAACACTGATTATGGTTGAGGCTTGTAGAGCTAGACGGTACCCGGAGGTGGATTTCATGACAAGATGGTACCCAAAGGTGGACTTCACGATGAGACGGTACCCGGAGGTGACAGACGGACGTGGAGATCTGAGGTGGACATCTGTACCTACCCTTCAGGTAGTAACTCCGGAGGACAATCCAGGAGTAGCTTGACACCTTCCTATAGTTTTGTCTTTTCTTTGTTCTTTATTTCAGTTCTAGCTGTATCTTTCCATTGGACTTGTATTTCCAGCCCCTTGTACTTCCACCACACTTGTTACTGTTTTACTTAGTGTTTGCTTCCTCTTGTACTCTGGTTGTGTGTGTGTGTGTGTTACATTTATGAAGGCAATGCCTTCCCAGTTTTTAGGGAGTTACGCCTTTGGTGATAGTCGCCAGCCCCTGGCCTATGGATGGCGGGCTTGGGGTAGTCACGATACGGGCCCCGGGGGACGGGTCGTGGAAAATTGGTATCAAAGGATTTGGTTCTACCGTAGAACTTAGAACTCTGATATTTTTCCTTTCTGTGAAGCAATAGTGTTAAGGGTACCGAGTGTGGTCTTCAGTTTAGGGAGTCCAGTGTTGGTGCGGCGGCCGACGTATCCATACATTAGGACCCTGAATACTGATTTCCGACTTAGTGCATGAAAACACTATTTGCGTGTGTGTTTCCAAAAAAATTTAAAGTTAGATCAAACCAGGTCATATCACCAGGTATAATCGTTTGACCATGTCACATCTGTTTCTTTCAAGATGCATTTCCACAGACTACCAGCTAGTTCCCGAGAGATGTACGTACTGATAGCCCGCCGAGCGACGAGTCCTTAGTACAGTGCCCTCTTTCAGTTGAGGCACCAGCGGAGGCACCAGTGGTACTACCATACGTTGGGCTGGCGATGCCACCAGCCCCAGCAGCAGGTGATGTACGCCGCTTGAGCGCGCTGCATGAGTTCCGGCGTCAGAGGCCACCCAGGTTCTGGGGAGAGATGGACCCACAGGCGACTGAGGATTGGATGGAGGCTGTGTTGAGAGTCTTCAGGATAGTAGGTACACCGGCAGACTTCATGGTGATCCTTGCTACCAGCCTCCTTCAAGCAGCAGCAGGCAGATGGTGGATCTGAATGCTCCAATTTTGCGATGAGATGACCTTCACCTTGGGAGACTTCGATGCCTTCTTCAGGGTGGAGTTTATACCAGTGACTCTACACACTGAGCATGTTCAGGAGATTCTGCCTTTTCCGCAGGGTTTACCATCATAAGTCGAGTCATCTGTAGGCAGTAGACGGATGATACAAGGGTCCAAGAGGACCGGACCTACAGGTGGGTGACCTAGGGTTATAGATTTGGTTGTGCGAGGAAAATGAAATAGATCCAGTCATACAAAGATCAGGAAGTGCTCTGCATGAAGCAGAAAGGGTCACTTGGCTCAGGACTGCCCAACCTGTCTAGCAGATGACCATTAGGCAGTAGATAAAGGACCTCCCAGGCAGAGGCAGAGGTTCGATCGAGGTGGACCGCATGGAGCTCTGGAAGCAGGCGGACAGGAGTGGGACTAGATCCAGGCATGGAGGCCTTCTTTTTTTGTGCTTCTAGCTTACTTTTTTTTTGTTGTGGTTGTATGTGTCTTTCTAATTTTAGCTGTAGTAATAAAAGACACATTTTTTTGTGACGTTTACTTTCCTATCCTCTCTGTATAGTTGATACTTAGAGGTTCAGGTTAAAAACTGTTGACTTGATCCTCACTTTTGAGATACCTACTAGAGGAGACCCAGTGACCACACACTACTGCCAACAGTGTGACTCGGCCCTTGGAGGTGAGAGTAACGGTTGGATCTCTTGGTAGTAGCATCGAGTCCTTACGACGATGTCCATAGCATGAAATGGTAGCGTTCATGACAAGATTGACTGTATTAGGAAAAGAACATGGTTCATCCAGGGGATGAGACCAGATTTCTCTTTTCGGCAGAGGGTGAATCTCAGCAACTCTTGAATAACGTAAACAATGACGGGTGGAGATGAGTTCTTACAGTTGTCTAGACTCACCCATTGTTCGTTGAGCAAACGGTTTACGGTTCTCTCTAAAAAGTCTCAAGTGTGTTCTGATGCAGGATTGGGCAGTGATCACCTATGGTTCACGATAGTTGAGGCAGCACGAGCAGAGCTACACTACCCATGACCTGGAGCTATCAGCTGTGGTCTTCGCCTTGAAGATATAGCGGCACTATCTGATGGGCGAGAGCTTTACAATCTACTATGATCACCAGAGTCTTAGGTACATCTTTTGGCAGAAGAACCTGAACCTGAGACAACGGCGATGGCTCAAGTTCCTTCAGTATTATGATTTTGGGATAGTCTATACTCCTGGGAAGGGAAACGATGTGGTTGATGCTCTCAGCAGGAGATCGGGCACTCAGCTGCTTGGAGAGGCAACAGAGTAGCTATCCACGTTGCAGATATCCTTCATGGATAGTGATGGGTCAACCTTCCTACAATCCCTCACAGTCACTCCTCCACTTCTTCAACGGACAGAGAGGCACAGCGTGGGGATGTTGATTGTGAGACACGACGTGCACAGATATCCACAGGACAGGCACCTAATAAATTTTCTGTATGAGGAGGGCACATCATCCTTTTCAGAGGACGTACCATGGTACCAGTCGAATTACAGGAGGAGGTGCTAAGGGAATTTCACACTTCCCCATTGGTAGTACATCCAGGAGTAGTGAAGATGTACCAGGATCTCATACGACAGCACTGGTGGTCGGGTATGAAGAAGGTTGTGGCAGAGTTCATTTCACGATGCCTCACCTGCCATACAGATGGCTAGACGGAGAGGACCATTCAGACACTCGAGGACATGCTCCGTGCATGTGTCCTTGAATTTGGTCATAGCTGGGAGGATCACCTACTCTTGGTGGAGTTTGCGTACAACAACAGCTACCACTCCACCATCGGGATGGCACCATTCGAGGCATTGTACGGCTGACCTTGTAGATCACCTATGTGCTGGACTGACCCTGGGGAGTCAGTGCGTGTAGAACCTGAGATGGTTCAGGTGATGATGGAGAAGTTGCAGATCATCCAAAAGCAGATGAAGACTGCACAGAGTAGACTAAAGTCCTATGCTGATGGGAGACAAGACCACAGGAGTTCGAGGGTGACGACCACGTCTTCAGAAGAGTCTCAACTCGACAGGGTCTATAGAGATGTGGTCGAGGCGGTAAGTAATCTCCGAGGTTCAATAGACCTTTTAGGTCCCCAGCAAAGTAGGAAAGGTGGCTTACCTCCTAGACTTTCCACCTTAGATGCACCGGGTGCACGACGCCGTCTACATATCTTAGCTGAGGAGATGTGTGCATGACCTTTTTTTCATCATCGGCCACAGGGAGATGGACATCGATGACGGGGCGAAATTCACAGATGTTCCAGTAGAGATCGAGGGTCGACAGGAGCGGGTTCTAAGTGGATGGTCGATTGCTCTAGTGCGCATTTGTTGGTAGCACGAGAACCTCCAGGAGAGCACATGGGAGCGGAAGGCTCAGATGGGTGTTCAGTACCACTTTTGTTTTCCCTAGTGTGTGTTGTAGCTTTACAGGGACGTAAATCCCTGAGGTGGGAGTAATTTAAAGTCTCGGAAATTTTATGGAAATTTTTTTCTTAATTTCTTTGTAATTTTACGAGTGCACAGTTTCTGACGGTACCAGATTCCGGGGCCCGGTGTGCCCGGAATCAGTTTCTGAAATTTGGCTCGGGTACGTTCAGTGAACGAATGAGCTGGTTTTTATATCTTTTGAACCGGTGCTCGGAATTGAAATCTGAGGGCACTGATGAACTCGCAGCACCGACATTTTCTTAAGAGGACTTTTACCATAGGTGCGTTTTCACGGGAGAAGAAGTTAAATTTTGGGGTTTAAGTAAGAAGTAAATAAAATTGTGTACAGTTTTATTTTTGTTATCCAAAGAAGTTAAATTCTACCATGGGAAGTTGTTGGTGGGACCCACAACCACCCAACTTCCCATGTGTGGATATGTGGGAGGTGGGGGCCACACGAGACCATAACCCCCTTGACCTTCCCATAACACCCTTGACCATCCCATAACTCTCATAACTTTTCCCCCTTATTAATTTGTAACTCTCAAAAACCCCTCTTTAACTCTCCCAACACTTATGAGGACCTTCCCTCTCTTAACTCTTGCTAACATACACTAATTTATTAATTGAACCTACTCAATTAATTAATTAAGTGTTTTGAGTTTGAATTTAAAATGGCATGTGTTAATAAAATAATTGGATGAGCCCCTTTATTTTATTTTGGGACACACTTTGTGTTGGGGGATTTGGGGAGGGAGAGAGCCTTTGTGAGAAGAAGAAGAAGAAGAAAGAAGAGGAGAATTCCTCCTCGTTGAAGAATGACACCTCTTCAACGAAGAAGGATGCTTCTTTATCAAAGAACACTGGATCCATGAAGAACGACTTCCTCCCTCGATGAAGAATGGTCGACGTGCTTCTTCTTATTTTCTACATGACAAAAGGGAAGGCCCTACATCTTTGGATACACTCCAGCGTCGCCAACGAATCTTTTCCCCGCGACGTCGTCTTCCACAACACCCGACGTGTGGCGCTAATTATTCGAGGTAGGGGAATTTTATTTGATATTCTATTTTATCTTTTGAGAAAAGAACAACGAGCGCGGACCAACCTTTTCCCGGTTAATCCGTGGATCGTTCGTTCATGCGGGTTGGTTGCGGGGTTAATTTTCGGGAATGAATTTGAGTTTGATCCTGGTTGAAAATCTCTAACGCGGAGGGCATGGGCTAACGAACAAGCCCTGACCCTCCGAAGATTGCATGTTGATGTGCGGATTGACGGCGATGATGAAATGAGACCGCAAAGGCAATTTGAAGCCTCCACAGTGAAGATCGGGTCCCGAGGTGACCTTAGGCGCTAACTGCGGGCAAAACTGACCACCGGAGCGTGTCCGGAAGTCCGCGAAGGATGCTGCTGGCGCGCCTCACCGGCATGGAGGTGCCGGCGAAAGGAGGTGGTAGTCGGTGGCGGCCGGCCGCCAGGAGGCGGCGGCGCCCCAGCGCGCCGCCGGAGAAGACCTGTCGTGGCTTACCGCGGTGGTGCGACGCGGCAGATCCCGCGGTCGCGCGGGATCCCGGAAGAACGGCGGGCGGCGCAAACCGCCGTCGGTACCGATCAGCGGGGAGGTCGTGCCTCCCCCGCTCTGTGTCCACTCGGCCACGCTGGCTGAGCCTCAACCGGCTAGGCCGCCGGCGCCGGGCCTGGCCGCCGGCACCGGGTCGGGCCGCCAGTGTCAGGCCTGGCCGCCCACACCGGGCCGCCCGCGCCGGGCCAGGCCAGGCCAATCAGCGAGGAGGTCATGCCTCCCCCGCTCCGCGTCCACTCGGCCACGCTGGCTGAGCCTCAACCAGCCAGGCCGGGCCGCCGGCGCCGGGCCGGGCCGGGCCGCCAGCGCCGGGCAGGGCCGCCATTTCTGGGTCGGGCCATGCCCTATCAGTCTGGACCCAGACTCAGGACAAGTCGAACCTCTTCAGGCCGACCCAAGGGGTGTTGGTCCGGGTCGGACTGGGCCCGAACCCCCTATTTCTGGACCGTTTTCAGTTAAACAGACATATCTTGGGCTTCGGGACTCCAATCGACGCACCGTCTGTTGCGTAGGATTCCTTGGATTGATACGGTTGTTTCTCTATATTACAATCAAGCTTTTGGTAAATTTTGTGTATGTATGGGATGGTTCGAACCCGAAACCAACAGGGCCCTCAGAGCAGAAATGGTTATTACTTGAGTTCCGGACGTCCGATTGATATGTTGTCGACTTTGTTGGATTCCTCTTGATGAGACGGTTCTTTTGGTATACTTCACCTGAGGTTTGGATGCAGTTGGAATATGGACGGATTGGATTGTGCCCAAAATCCAATTGGGCCCCTGGAACAGAAAAGCCGATAACTTCCAGACCAAACGGCTGTTTGGCGAACCGTAAGTGGCGTTGGTAATCACGTTGAGAAATGGTCCCTTTGATTATACCCTATGAGATTCCGGGGTACAGTTGAGATACGGTCGGGTTGGTTCGTACATGAAACCAACCGGGCCCCCTAGACGAAAAGGCTAATAACTCATAGATCGGGAGTCCGATTGACGCGTCATCTGTTGCATTGAGACCCCTATGATGAGGCGGTCCTTTGAGATACTTCTTTGTGGGACTTTGTGATACTTAGAGTATCGACTAGTAGCTTGTGGAGCGGATCCTCCTGGAGACGAGCGTACGGAGTACGGAGACCATGTAGCTGGCTGAGACCTGATGACTGCTTGTCCGATTCGAGTCGGAGTGACTTGTATAACCCAGTGGGGAGAACTACTGTGTTTGGGTGGCAGACCCACGGCGGGGAGAACTACTGTGTTTGGGTGGCAGACTCGTGGTACTCGACATAAGGATTACCTCTGTAGGCTATTAGAGGAACCGCTACTGTGTTTGGGCGACAGACCCCTGGTGGGGAGCATTACTGTGTTTGGGTGCGGACCCACGGTACTCGACAGGAGGAGTACCTCAGCAGTATAAGGTTAGTGAGCAGCGCCTCGAAGTCGTGACAGGATCACCGTACTCGTCAGAGGAGGATCTCTTCAGCATTTGTGGTTTCAATATCATTAATGAAAATCCTGGTTTGAGCTGATTCAATGACCTTTGTGTTTTCCTCATGATTGAGATGGGTTACTTGATAACTTACGTATATGTATGGGCATATACCTAAGTAGTGGTTATCCGTTTATTTCATATCTGTGTGATACCTCATGATGGAGATGGGTTACTTGATAACTTAGGTATAAGTATGGGATTATACCTAAGTAAGGGTTTTCTGTTGGGATTATTCTTTGTGGTTATCCTTATTGGATTTAGTGAGACCTTGAGGGTCTCAGGGTCCATACCGAGTATCGTTATACTCACCCCTACACAGGCTATGCCCGCACCTTGTTGTGTTGGTTGCAGATGACAGACAGTGTTGATCCTGGTTGAGGCTTGTAGAGCTGGACGGTACCCAGAGGTGGATTTCACGACGAGACGGTACCCGGAGGTGGACTTCATGACGAGACGGTACGCGGAGGTGACAGACAGACGTGGAGAGCTGAGGTGGCCATATGTACCTACCCTTCAGGTAGGAACTCCAAAGGACGATCCAGGAGTAGCTTGACACCTTCCTGCTATTTTGTCTTTTCTTTTTACTTTCTTTCAGTTGTAGCTGTATCTTTCTATTGGGATTGTATTTCTGGCCCCTTGTACTTCTAGCACACTTGTTACTGATTTACTTATTGTTTGCTTCCGCTTGTACTCTGGCTGTGTGTGTGTGTGTTACATTTATAAAGGGAATGCCTTCCCATTTTTTAGGGAGTTACTCCTTTGGTTCTAGTCTCTAGCCCCTGGCCTATGGAAGGTGGGCTTGGGGTAGTCACGATATGGGCCCCGAGGGATGGGTCGTGACAGAGTAGGGGTGCTAGGGTTAATATCATACCCCCATTCTCTATATTGGCCCCTTTACAGCTTCATCCAATAAGTTCCTAGGGATCCTATTTTCCTTTCATGGGGCATCCTATTGGGTGTTTTCAATAAGGATAATCCCCATGAGAGATAATAAAAACCCACATCCAAGCCTCGATACTGATGTTTTTTCATGGTAAAGGATCGGCCTCCACAATGTTAGTGACCATATCAAGCAATACATGAGTCAATTTTGGCATTCATTGACGATCTCCTAACTCATATTTAAGAGGGATGAAATCATCATATATATATCTTAGTATTGGAACCCTAAATATCTTTTAAAAATCCTAAAGATTGATTCCCACACCCCCCATTAACCAAGGGGAAATTTTTTATCTCATTGATCCAGCTACAAATTAGTTCAGGGAGAATATCATCATTCTTATAATCATAATTCTACATAATATGAATTAACACATTGATTTATATAGTATTTAACTCCTTCTTGAACTTATAACATGTTTTGTAGACTCAGAATGCCTAAATCCATTCAAGTTTTATGCCTCCCTCAAGTCACAGACCATGGTCTTCCACCAAATCCTTACCTTAGTCCATAGCTAATTAGTGAAGGATTGAGGAGTAGTAGTGTGTCTTGGAATTAGATATGTAAGTTTGATTTTAGATAGCATACTAGGGGTGATGTAATATGTTCATAGGAGATACGTCTCCCATTGGGATGTATACCCCTCTTTAAGATATATCGGCACCCCCCCGAGATGAGTATAATATGAGATTTAAAAGTTTGTAAGATTGGAGTTGTGCCTCAGGATGTCCAAATCTGGTAGGATTTAGTGGTTATATAAGGGAAAAAATTGATGTTAGATGCTCATGGTGGTGTTTTCATGTGATTTTCATTATATCTGACATGTATGGCATGTATAGAGTGTAATTACCATGTCTAATGTCTCTTATGATCACATTTATGTGAGAAGTAGCTTTATTATGGGAAATGATATTCATAGTTCATGCCATAAAGTTTCTAAAAAAGAATAATTCAAATGGATGTTTACAAGAAATAGTACAAGTAAATTACAACAGGAAAGAGAATAGAATGTATGTATTTAGGATAAAAATTAACTAAAGGAAAAATGTTATCCCTAGTAATTTATCCTAAGTGCCTTACCCAAATTCCTTTCCTAGGTACTTCAATAATCCAAAATCACATGAAACCTTCACTCAGGGTTGGTTTTCCCAAGCAAATATATCACGCTCAACCCAGAATGAATTAAGATGATGTGATAAAGGAAATGTGAAAGAATATTTGAAATTACCTTGACTATTGAAGATTACTTAAGTGAACAGAGGGTGAAAAGCTATAGGATTCACTGAAGTTGGAAGAAAAGTGTGTGGAATAAAGGGGGGCCACTATTTATAGGCATGGGTGTTATGTTCTCAAGCTAGAGTGCCTTTGTCAAATGTGAAAATAAAAGCGCATATCTCCTATGCATAGACTAATTCACATATGATGAAACCATCGTGAGGGGAATGCTATTTACTAAGACTAATCTTGTGATTACTATTGTAGGTGATAGAGTTCATGTCGGAGACACATTTACTTTAGAATTCGAAATTCTTCATTTCAATCGATTCAAATTCTAAAGGGGTATTTATTATAAACCCCTTTAATAAATACAAGGATATGAAAAATATATAAATCATTAATCTTGTCACCCAATCTATGTCATTCATCCCCTATGCATCTTGTTCTTCATGCTCAGTCCCCATGTGTTCTGGTACTCATGCTCAGGCCCTAATGCCCGACCTCCATCTCTTTGGTTCCCATGATTAGGTCCTTATTTATGAACCCTAGTACCACCAGTGTGCACTACCTCCCACAATCATCTTTTATTCACAGGAATCCCTTTATACTATAAGTATCCTATAAAGATTAAGACCTATGAGAACTAATCAAAGGGGGTGATTGATTCATCCAATGGTAAAACCTTCATGAGAGACCACTATGTCCCTAGTTTTCATACACTAGGTTAAAGGACCATTAGGGTCACTATAGTAGAGTATCGTACACCCAACCCATTCAACAAATTCCATACCAGAGTATTATGCATCCATCCCATTTGGGGAACACCATACCAGAGCTTTGTGAACCCATCCCCTTTAGGGAATGCTATACTAAGGTGTGATGTACCCAAGACCCTTAGGGAAACCTCATACAAGGGTGGAAACTTTTCCCTGAACTATACAAGGGAAAGCCCTTCATCCTGACCTGTATAAGGGATATCACTTATCCCTTACCCATAAAAGGGTGAACAATTTTCCTTGACCTATACAAGGGTGACCAATTTCACCTCCCCTATACAAGGGAGACCACTTTTCCCTAACCCATATAATAGACTTATCACTTACCTAAACAAGGATTAACACTTTTCCCTTACTTCCACTGGTGTAAAGTTTCCACCTAGCCCTCCACTAGGGAAAATAATTTTCCAAAGCCTCCACTAGGGTGAAGCATCCTTATAACCCTCTACTAGGGTGAAGCATCCTTCTAACCCAAAACAAGGGTGAATCATCCTTCTGTTCACCTATATTAGGGCACTATTCATACCCTAATTTCAATGATAGTGTATCCATTTAACCATATTTCCTTCATTATTGTCCAATTATCAAGTCCTCCTCTGAATCCAACTGATATACATGATCAAGGTATGCACACCGGTATACATGCCTTTGATTTTATATTTTCTTAATAAAAAATGGCGCTATAATCATCCTCCTAGATAGGTAGAACCCTCGAGGAAATCACAATTGTGTATTCCATTGATAACAAGGATCTATTTCAGGAGGGCACTAGAGTGGTCACCCCTATCCCAACATGTTCATCCTGGATTCTCATTTAGTCAATTATCCATGTGGAATCAAGATTTCTCCCTAAGTATAATCCCCAACCATGTTTCCATTGATGATTTCATCACTAACAGACATCAATAATCTATGGACACCCATGTATGGGTAGAAAAAATTCATGCGTAAACCTCTCTCGTTCTCTCTCAGTTTCCATAAAGAATTCTAGGCCACCTCCTAGGTGTAAACCCCCATAATTTCCTCAATGAGGGAAACCACCATTGTCTACTCAATGATCTTTTCCCCCATATGGGAACCCCTAATGCCTAATCCTCACTTGTTCATCTGTTTTGGATCCTTTCATGACATAGACTTCTTTACCACGCGACATTAAACTACATAGTGCAGTCTTATCACATGACCTTAAACTATGAAACTCAAACTACATGGGATTTGATTATTATTAATTAAGATACATAGGACACCTATATAAGGTTAAATCCCAATACCTAAAATAATATCTCTACTAGGACATGTTCCTCATGGAACCAAACATCAAATTTCATCCCTTCATTGGGTCGTACCCCCAATGAAATCATGTTCCACTCTTGAAGGGTCACATTCTTTCTAAGTATCACCACATCTTTCTCATTCAATTAATAACCCCTATGATACCATGTCTATTTTTTGTTAAGCTATTTCCCTCACCCAAATATATCTAACTCGCAATAGGTCATATACTCTATAAAAGAAAATATATAGGTACACTCATTAAAAATATATACAACTACCATTAAAAATGCCTATTGTATTCCAGGAATGATATAAACTCAAGATCACCTAGTTATGTGGCTTTAAACCATAGTCTAATAGCCACAGTGTAACTACTTAATAAGATAAAGATAGAGAGATTCTGATACATATAGATGGTACCATTGATGAATAACCTCTAATACATGCAATATGTTTACATTTATGGTGAACCTATGATATTTACTTATTTTTACATTGATGCATGTTAATGATCAATTGTTAACATAGTGGTAACTATTCTCATGCTTGGATTTGGGATAGATTTATGAATATAATTTAAATCTATAATAGATTCCAAAGTAAGAAATAATTCCCCCTAATAGGGTGAGATAACCTTGACCCCCAATCATCTCAACCAGTATGAATTCTAAGGTGTTTCTATAAAAGTACTAGTGACTGCCTACCATTGAAAAGAATATTTTCACTGACTAAAAATGTTGCGGCATGATCACACTTTGGATTTTACATCAGAAAAAATGGTTAGCTTGATGTGAAATCTATGTGATAACTGATGTGGCCTTAAAATCATTTGATTTTCCACATATTTTTATTAAGTTTTTAATGATTTAATTAATTAATATTTCTCTTTTTGTTAAATATTTACACTTGTATTTTTATAATTAAATTTACTATTTAATTATTTTTTATATAATTAATTTTGTATTTTTAAGTCTTAAATTATTATTTTTCTTCTAATCACTTATTTTTTTTCTATTTTTACTTTTTAAGTTTGTTTTTTGTGTGTTATAACAGTTTTGTAAAATTTCTTAATTAATCAATTATTCGATTTATTCTCATTTTTTTTAACTTAATCTTTAATTTAAGTTTTTATCATTGGTTTTTGTATTATTAATATATATTAACATTAATTTTAATTAATTATATTCCAATAATTAATTTAACTTTTTAAATTTTAACATTTATTTGTATGTTTTTTAATTTAATTGAGTTTTTTATTTTAGTTTAAGTTTAGTTTTAAATATTTAGTTTTATGTTTTGAGTCTTTTAATTAGTTAATTGATTAAAATTTTATTAATTTATTTTTTTAATTTTAGTTTTAGAATTATGTTTTTAGTCTTGATTATGTTAGTTTTTATTTGTTTTCTGTTGATTTTTATTTTATGTAGATTTTTTCACCATTAGATAAACGAGTCACCATTGGAAACCCAACGGTGATACATTCAGTCCTTTGCTATTTCTTTGGAAGTCACTGAAACTATTCTCGCACACCGTTTCACACCGACCATATCACCTAACAACACCGTTCTAATTTCAAATGTCTCACTGACACTCCCTCGCTGTCTCATCGATGCCACTCCTACCAACACACTCGAAATTGTCTCATCACTCATCCAATCATCCCACCGACACTGTTGTAGCTTGCAATGTCTCACCAATGAATCCCACTTACTGATGTTTTCCCCTATTGTCTCACCATCACTGTAACGTCATTCCATAACTCACTAACACCATTGTTCTTTGAGTCGCTAATGGATCTTCCTTCACCGGTGTCTCGCAACCAGCTATCTCACTGCTGCTCGCACCTCCCTGACTCACCAATGGTGTCACATTAAAACTCCAATGGTGCCTTCTTTCATAGCTGAGATAGTGCCACTTCCGGTTTCACACACTGGTGCCTCATATTGCACCTCCCCATCCCTGTAACTATTTTACCTTGAAGATAAACGAGTCGAGGCATCATCCCCACCAAAAATCCACAACAATCTAGACTTAAACCATATATTTGACATCAAGAACCAAAATGTATACATATTTGAACAAATTGAAGAAATAGTAGTCCAAAATTGATGAATTTGAGAAACTACCACCAGATCTGCAATGTTTCATGAAACCGAGCCCACACCAGTGCAGATGAATCTTTGGCACCACCTAGGGTCATCATCGAAGCTTGTTGATGCCACCATTCATCTAAGCTGCAAATTTATGGATCTGGAGAACTCAAGACCGTCACCGCCACTTTGGATAACCAAGAACCGAATGCTGATTGAATCGCCAAAATAGGTCGCACCACCTGAAGGGTATACTGCCATCGTGGAGTCCTATTATGCGTCGTGCCGCTGCCCCAGAGGGAAGCTGGATTGGTTTCCCAGAGAAGCCACCCCCCCGCGCGGTGAAGAAGAAAGGGGGGAGATAAAATAAAATAATTCATTAAAATATAGTAAATAAAAAAAGTTAATTTTAATAATAAAAAATTGATAATTTAAAAATAAAATTAATTATTTAACTAAAATAATTTAATTGTAAATAAATTAATTTAAATAATTTAATAATTATAACAATTGTAATTTAACTTTTAAAATAAAATAATTATAATAGCAATAATAATAATATTTAATAAAATAAATTTACTTAATAAAATAATAACTTTTAATCTTAAAATAATAATAATTTTTATAAAAGTTATTAAAAAATAACCTTAATAATGTTAATAAAATATTTAAAAATTAATAATAGTTTTAAATAAAATAAAATATCAATATTAATTAATTAAAACTTTATAATTAAATTAATAATAAATAACTATTAATAATTTAACGGTATCAATAATAATTCTGTTATTGTTTTTTATATCTAACTTATTGATTAATTTACATATATGTATTAGTTTCATTATTTTTAACAACATTTTAACTTTTATTGATTTTAGCTTTCCATTCATTTGCAGATACAGGTAGATACAGGATCGCGTCTGGATTCTTGATTCCAACCACTGAGAATTCAGTTATGAGGGAAAACTTAAAATGACAAGTGTTGCACAGAAAAAAAACACATGTGCAGTGATACATGGAAGGACAACCTGAGTCGGTGGAAGGTTGTTGGTGACTAACAGAGATGTTTCAAATGATTTAAATAGAAAACATAGTAGCTGATGAAGGAGGGAATTTAGATGATTCATTTTCTCATTGATTACATTCACCGAGGAGCAGAAAACACACCTCCTAGAGACTTAGAAGCTACACCTACTAGATACTTGGACAGTAGGAGCAGTATGGGAGTTCTCTCTTCCTCTTTTTTTCTCAAATTTTGTACTTATAACTGAATGGTTTCAATTCATAATATGAGCATGATTATTGGATAAATAAATTTAGTTTGGGGTAATTTCTTTTTCTAATGGTAAATATTAACTTCCATTTTCACTCTTTCTTTTTAATGTTTTCAAAATTGATTGGCGAAATAAATTCTAAAATCATTTAATTGCTTCTTGCCACTTTTGCTCAGTTCAAAATCCATGATCAATCAGTGAGTTTGATCATGGATGAATTTTTGTAAGCTTATATTTTAAAACAAAACATCAGAATATATAGTGAGTTTGTTCTGTTGTACATTTAAATTTTAATTTTTACAGATGAATCTTTCTTGGAGTGGCGAACTTCAAGATTGATCAATCTGTTTGATTTATCTCTTTGTGAGGGAGATAAATCATTCATTTTCAATGGTTACATTGCATTCATTTTTTTTGAAAAGGAACCCATTTTAGACCAGTAGGATATATTTTTTCCTAGGAATTTCATCTTGATTGTTTATCTTAAAACATCTGTACTATGTTGCTCATTGTTGGCTTTATCTTCTGTTGTTTCATCATATCTTGTTTTCAATTTAGTTTTATTAAAAAAAACAGTGTTTCATTTCTGTTTTACATCAAAAAGTATAAAAGTTAAAAAAGAAATTTCACCCACTGATAATAGTAGTGGGATTTTTGTTGGAAATTTTTGGTCACTCAAACTTAATATTAGCCTTCCCTTAGGTTCAACCCTAAAACCCATTATACAGTAGTAAGTAGGAGTTGTAAACTTTTTAACTTGGACTCAACTTAAATGAAGATCAGGTCATGTTTTTGGCCCCATTTTCGGGGAACGCTTCGAGCGACCACTTTTCTTAAAAAAATCTAAAAAATCTAAAAAAAATTGAAAATTGAAAAATACTACAAAAAAAATATGTTGTGATTTACCATCTATTTTTTCCTATTATTTTTCATTGTTAGTATTGTTTTATTATTTTTACTGCTTTCATTGTACATTTACTGCATGCTTCTCTCTCTTTTTAATACAATTTTTCATTTATTTTTACCCATTTTATAATCACAAGGTCTTCCACTATTAGATTAGAGCCTTTAATCCCTGAAATTGAAAAACATCTAAGTTATTTAAAAAGATAAAGAAAATTGAAATGGAAAATTTAGAAGAAAGAGTTCATGGAGCTCACAATCTTCGAAACTATCACCCTGAACTTTTAGAAGAGAATGATAGGCCTAGGATTAGGGAGTTCTAACTCCCTCAAGTGTCAAGAAATACTTCTTCAATTAGGTTAACTCCTAAATCCAGAAATGATAAACTAAAACAGTCTTATCTTTCTCTGCTACCTACTTTCAAGTGTATCTCTAATGAGTACTCTCTAGCCTTCATTAGATATTTCTAAAATACTGTGAAGAAAATGACACTCTTAGGACTCACGTAAAACGTGCTTAAAATGATATTATTACCCTTTTTCCTTAAAGGGAATGTTAATAATTGGTTATTGAGTCTAGATGAAAATATATTTGAGAACTAGAACAAATTCTACAATTCTTTAATAATGAAATTTTATCCCCAAAGACTTAAAGGATAACTTAGAACCAAAATCAAAATTTTTTACCAAGAGGATAGTGAAGCCTTTCATGAGGCTTGGGATAGATTTAGGGACCTTCTTAGGCAGTGTCCTCATCATTAACTCTCATCCCATGTTCTCATGGACATATTTTATGAAGGGTTATCCTCCTCTAGGAAAAAACTTGTTGACCAATCTACTGGGGGAAACTACAATGATAAGACTGATGAAGAGTTAAGACAAATTTTCAATAACCTTTCTTTGAATTACCAACATAAAAAATTAAATATGAAAAAGAGTGAATAGAAATCCAAATACTGGTTCTGGAACTAGAATTCATACTCAAGCTCAACTTGTTGAAATAACCAACCAACTTCAATCTTTAATGAAACAGAATTCAAAACAATCTTTGAATCAATTAGGATGTAAAAACTCAAACCAATCACTTGTGGAATAATGTTCTCAATGTGGTATGTTCGATCACACTAAACATTTTTTCCAAACTTTGACATGTTATCCTAAAAAGGAAACTCAAAAAATTTTAACTATGGCCCTAGGATTCCTAACAAAGATGAATCATTTTTAAAAAGTTACAATCAAGGATATAGGAACTATACAAAATTGTCATGGAAAGACCAAAGAATGATCAAACAACCCACTACCCCTGCCTGACAAAATCAACCTAGGAAAAACTTTCAAAATCAACAGAGGTAGAATCTTCTAATTCAAAAGGGAATTATAATGGCCAAATTTCTTCTAAATTAGATCAATTTTTAAATAAAATGGACTCTCAAGAGAAAAGATTCAAAACTCAACTGAATAAACATTTAACTCAATATGAATATGATAAATTTAAAAATGATGCTATAATGAAGAATATGGAAACTCAACTGAGTCAAATAGCTAAATAATTTACTTCTAGGGATAAAGGAAGGCTACCTAGAACAACTGAATTAAACCATATGGAGAATTTCATGGTTGTTGTCACTAGAAGTGGGCTAAACACTCAAACTAAAATTGAAAAAGAATCTGAAAATTCCCAAACTGAAAATTTAAAATAATATAGAATGAAAAATATACATTGTATATAATCTGAAAATTATGAAAAAAAACTACTGGTAATAAAAAAATATATAAATTTGTCTTCTAAAATTTGAGATGAAAATGTTTTCAAAAATAAAAAGAATAAAGTAAAAGAGAAAATTGTTGAAGAAATGAGATACATACCTACTTTTATTAATAATTATTCCCCACTCATCCCTTTCCCTGAAAAATTGAAACCTCAAATTAACATTAAGGCTAAATTTCTTCAATTCCTTAGGATTTTAACCAAGCTTCAAGTGAACATCCCATTCATTCAAGCCTTGATACAAATTCCATCTTACTTGAAATCTATAAAAATATGTTTCCAACAAAAATACACTTGAAGAATTTTCCACTAAAAGCCTCACTAAAGAGTAAAGTGTTGTGATATAAATGAAAATCCCACCCAAGCTCAAAGATCCAGGTAGTTTTCTCATACCTTGTACCTTAGGAAATTCTTTTCAAATCAAATCCCTATGTGACTTATGTGCTAGAATCAACGTGCTCCCATACTCACTATTCCAACAGTTGAGACTGGGTGATCTTCATCCCACCACAGTCATCCTACAGTTGGTTGATCGTTATTTCACTCATCTTGTGGGAAGGGTATATGACCTACTAGTTGGATTTGGGAAATTGTTTCTGCCTGCAGACTTCTTAGTCCTTGATATAGAGTGTGACCAAGAGGTTCCCATCATTCTTGGTAGGCCCTTCTTGGCCACTGGTGGAGCAGTTATTGATGTGTCTAAGGGTCAGTTAATTACTAAAATTAGAGAGAGAAAAATAAGAGTTTAATGTTTTTAATAATGTTAAAGGACCAAATTTCTCTAAAAATTGTTTAATTTTAGAGTCCTTTGAAGCTGACAATCAACATGAAAATGTTAAAGAAACTGAAGAACAAATCTCTTTTGAAGAAATAAAGTTGGAAACTGAAAATCTGGATTTTCCTATCACACAAACTTTTGAATCTTCTCTAACTGACAATTTGGAAAATTTTCTAGAACTGGAAAACTGTCCAATTTTTGCTTCTACTGTAGGAGAATCCTCTATTTTTGAACTAAAAAACTTTCTGATGGAACTTATGGTTGACTCTAAGGTTACAAACAAATCTGAACATTTTTATTTGGTAAAGGGATAGCTCATTAAACAACTTGATTATTTTTCTTTGATGAATATTTTAAATTCATATCTGGAAAATTTGGACAATAGTGCTGGAAATTCTGAATCTAGTCATGATATTCAAAATTTATCATGTTTTAAAACTCCCTAAAAGAAATATGTTAAAGATCTTGGTCCTCCTAGGCCCAATAGTCTTCCTTCGAGTGTAGTTACTGTCACTCTTGAGTTAAAGCCACTTCCTGCTCATTTGAAATATTCATTTTTGGGTGAGAACTCCACACTTCCTATAGTAATTTTGGTTGAGATGAAAGAAAACCAAGAGGAAAAATTATTGAATGTGCTTAAAAAATTATAATATTCCATAGTTTGGAACTAACCGGTATCAAGGGAATTAGTCATTTATTTTTTATGCACAAAATCCTTATGGATCCAGATCATAAGCCTAGAGTAGAGTGTCAAAGAATATTAAATCCTAACATGAAAGAGGTTGTAAGAGAGGAAGTTATCAAACTACTAGACACTGGCATCATTTATCCTATTTCTGACAGTACTTAGGTCATTCCGGTCTAAGTGGTCCCTAAGAAAGAAGGATTTGTTGTTGTCACTAATGAGAAAAATAAAGAAAAACAAGTGAGAAAAATCAAAAAATGAAGAGTATATATATATTATAGAAAGATCAATTCATCCAATAGGAAGGACCATTTTCCTATTCCATTGATCAAATGTTTGAGAGGATTTTTGGGAATGAATTCTTCTATTTTCTGGATAGGTATTCTTGTTACAATCAAATTCCATTAGCCCTAGAGTATCAGAAGAAAACTACCTTCACATGCCCCTTTGGTACATTTTCCTACCAGTGGATGCCCTTTGGGTTGTGCGGAGCCCCTTCTACCTTTCAAAGGTGTATGATGACCATTTTTTCTGATATGATTGAGAGAATCATATAAGTTTTCATGGATGAATTTTCCATTGTGGGTGGCACATTTGATACTAGTTTTGGAAATTTGGGGTTATTATTATAGATATTCTTAGAGACCAACCTTGTTCTTAATTGAAAAAAATTACAGTTCATGGTCACTAAAGGGATATTTCTTGGACATAAAGTGTTTAAGTGGGGTTTTTAATTAGATACTTCCAAGATAGAAGTAATTCAAAAACTAACACCTCCCGAAAATGTTAAGGGTGTTAGGAGTTTCTTAAGGAATGCAATGAAGGTTTATAAAAGATTTCTCAAAAATCAAAAATCACTTGCTTAAAACTTTCTAAAATCATTCAATTTTCTTAAGTAAAAACTCATGTCATCATTGATCATCACTGCACCTGATTGGGAAATACCTTTTGAATTAATGTGTGATTCTAGTGATATGGTTGTTGGAGCTGTCTTAGGATAATGGAGGGTTAAGAGGATGCATGTGTTATATTATGCTAGCATAATGGTAGATGAGGATCAAAGGAATTATAACACTGCCGAATAGGATTTATTGGTTTTGGTATTTGCTTTAGATAATTTTAGGCAGTATTTACTGGGTTCAAAATTTATCATCTTCACAGACCATTCTACCTTAAAATACTTGTTGTCTGAGAAAGAATCCAAAACTAGGTTTATTAGATGATTTTTTTTGTTACAACAGTTTGACATAGAAATTAGAGATAAACAGGGAGCTGAAAACTTAGTAGCAGACCACCTTTCTAGGATTCCTCAAACTCATTGTGATGAGCCAAGGTATATTAACTCTTCCTTTCCTAATGAAAAACTTCACACAGTTTCAATACGACAATTTAAATGGTTTTCATATTATGACAATTTCTTGATATCTAGTGTCTTTCCCAAGTACTTTTCTAATAACCAAAGTAATAAATTCATTTTAGAGCTTAATTATTACCTTTTGGATGACCCCTTGATATTTAAAAGGTTTGCTGATGGAATTCTTAGAAGGTGTGTGCCAGAGGAAGATATGCTGCAAATTCTAGAAAGTTGTCACTCCTCACCTTAGGGAGGTAATCATGGTGGTGAAAGGACAACACAAAAATTATTTCAAGCAAGTTTTTATTGGATCGCCTTATTCAAGGATACTAGGAGTTTTGTAGTAAGATGTGAAAGATATCAGAGGTGAGGGAATATTGGGAGGAAGTAGGAGCTACCTCAAAAGTGTATTCTGGAATTTGAGATATTTGATGTTTGGGGTTTAGATTTCATGGGTCTATTTCCATCATCTCATGGGAATGTGTATATTATAGTGGTTGTAGATTATGTGTCTAAGTGGGTTGAGGTAGTAGCTCTATCCAACAATCGATAAAACAATTTCATTATGTTTTTCAAAAAGAATATATATATTTTCAAGATTTGGAGTGTCAAAAGCCTTCATAACTGATAATAGAACACACTTTAAAAACTAAAAGTTTAAGTATTTAATGGAGAAATATGGTTGCACCCATAAGACCAGTACTGCCGATCATCCACAATCTAGTGGACAAGTAGAGTATCAAATAGGGAGTTGAAAAAAATTCTAGAGAAATTTGTCTCAAACTCTAGGAAGGACTGGTCTCTTAAATTAGATAAAGCTTTGTGGTTATAAAGAATAGATTTTAAGACCCCAATAGGTATGTCTCTATATAAGATGTTATTTGGGAAATGTTATCATTTTCCTTTGGAGTTGTAGAAAAAGTCATATTAGAAAATTAAGGCCTTAAATTTTGATTTTAAGAGTGCTAGAGAGAGGATATTGCTTGAGCTAAGTGAGTTAGAAGAAATAAGAAGAGAGTTATTTAATAATTATATGATATATAAAGAGAGGTAAAAAGTTTTTTAAGATTCTTTCATTAAAAACAGAGAGTTTAAACCTGGACTGAAGGTCTTTATCTTTAATTCAAGACTTAATCTCTCTCCTGGAAAACTTAAATCTAAGGGGTCTATACCTTTTACAGTAGTTATAGTTTTAAATAATGGAGTTGTGGATATTATTGTAGAGGAAAATAAGCATATTATAGTGAATTTTCAGAGAGTTAAACAATATTTTGAAGGATATCCAAAGGTCTTGGTTGCCTTCACTGTGCTTGAAAATTGATTCTGAACAAATTCTAACTGAAGACTTAAAACTTAGTGATTCATGGGAGTCAACCCATGGTTCATGCTTGGTTTTTACTTTTGTTCCTATTTTTTGAAATAAAGTGTTACTAGATCTTCTTTTTGGTACCTTTTCTATGGGATATTTGTCTTGGTCTTGCGGGTCTTTTTTCTCAGATTACAAGGTATGCTGATGTTGGTGTCACAAAGGAGTGGAATTTCCTTAAGGAATCATATATGGAAAAAATTAATTAGGGAAGTTATTTACTTTTTAATTTCTTCTTTCATTTCCCCCAATTTTACTTAAAAATCACTACTAAGTAATTTTGTCTCTGTACAATGGTAATTAATTGACTCACCATTACATGTGAGTCACTATTACACTTCCATCACTGAGTCATCTCAATGGTGTATCACTAATAATTGGTTAGCGTTGAGTCTTTAATTTTCTATACATGACTCCTTGCTGAAAGAATTCGGCTTCATGTGTTGGTTGCTATAAATTTTTGTTGCATGCACTGGATTATTAAAAATCGGTACTTTAATTCACTCACTATTTGAAATTATGTGTGGGGGTAAATGCAGGCTAGCTATTGTTTTTTATTGAATCTTATTTAATTTTCTGGGTGATTTATCATGTATCTTTCTACTTAATTAAAAACATGATTGAATCAAAATTTAGAATTTTCTAACACCCTTTTCACTATTTAATTATGTTTCATATGATACTTTTTGAGTTTAATTGAAAATTCTTATCACTAGCTTCATGGTTAATGAATGCATGTGATTATATTAAATATTTCTTATGGAAAACATTCTTTTGAGTTTCATTGATACCTTGAAACATTACATCAATATGCTTCAATGAAAAATCTACTTTGATCTTTAATTGTAAAATTGTTTGCTTCTCTACCTTTGAATTCAAATTTGGAGATAAAGTTGGGTTTTAAGTGTGGGGAGGTGGTCAACTCATGTTGATCTAATCAATGCCTTTATGGAAGCCCATAAAATCCCACTAATTTTTTAAAAAATTGTCAAAAAATTCAAAATACTTTCTCAATTTTAGTCACTTTAGGATTTAATTTGTACTTCAAATCTATCTCTCCTAAGGATAATATCTTACTGGTAGTTTTAGAGTTTCCTTGAGTCTGAAAATTTTGAGGATGAATGACTACTGAGTGAAATTTCTTAGTGATTTTATGAAAATTTTATTTAGGAACTATGATTGAGAGTTATATAGGTTAATTTTTATGGATTTATGATCATAACTTTAGGAATTTAAAGATTGAACCTTTTCCTAGGGGACTCACATTTTAATTATTAAAAAATTAATCACTTTATTGAGCCAGTTTAAATAGTATTTATATAAATATTTTAAAACTGGACTAAAATGAGTATTTGGTAACCCACAGTGAATCTCTGAGACATTAGGAACTAAGTGTGTGTGATTAAGACCTACGTAAAAATCTAATAAGTGCACATGCACAGTGGTTATCACATGCTACATGGCTGGGAAAAATTCAAAAAAATAAAAAATAAAAAATAAAGTGCCTAGTGTCAAAAATGAATTTATTAAGGTGAGGAGAAAAATGAACACCAGATGAAGAAGGGGACAACTGAGTTGTATGAAATCATTTAAGTTGTATCAATAAGGTGATTCAAAAAAATTAATTTTATTTTATCTTTTTGGTTCCTATGAGAGAGTCAAATTATAAGGTTTTTATGGTTAAGTTCTTAATTCCACTAATTTTTAACCAATTATCACTCTTAGATTTAGGAAATATATTTGATTTGAAGTAATTCTATAAGAAAATTCATATATGAATCATGACGTCCTCATTGATGAATTATTCTTTGCTCTTTAAATTACCTACTAAGAATTTAATTTTAGGCAAGATTTCATTTGAATTATTTCATTTAAAAAGCCTCACTTACAATTTTAGGTCCTCTAATTTGAAAATGATGTACATACTTCAATTTGAGTTACTTAATAAAAACATTTCTCTATTTTTCAAAATATAATAAAACATAATATTTATTGAGTACAATAAATAATTAAGTGTGGTGAGTTTTATGTGGCCTTGAAATAATTTGATTTTCCACATATTTTTATTAATTTTTTAATGATTTAATTAATTAATAATTCACTTTTAGTTAAATATTTTCTATTTTGAATTTTTATAATTAAATTTACTTTTTGATTATTTTTTATATAATTAATTTTGTATTTAACAAAGGGAGGGAGATAAAATAAAAAAATAATTAATAAGTAAAATAAAATAAATGAATATAATATAATAAATAAAATATAGTTAATTTTAATAATAAAAAAAATAATTATTTAAAAATAAAATTAATTTTTTAACTAAAATAATTTAATTATAAATAAATTAATAACCTTAATAAATTAATTTAAATAATTTAATGATTATAATTTAAATTTTAAAATAAAATAATTATAATTACAATAATAATAATATTTAATAAAATAAATTTACTTAATAAAATAATAACTTTTAATCTTAAAATAATAATAATAATAATAATAATAATAATTTTTATAAAAGTTATTAAAATATTAATTTTATTAATGTTCGTAAAATATTTAATAATTAATAATAGTTTTAAATAAAATTAAATAGTTATATTAATTAATTAAAACATAATAACAAAATTAATAATAAATAACTATTAATAATTTAATGATTTCAATAATAATTCTGTTATTTTTATTTTTTATATCTAACTTATTAATTAATTTACTTATTTATTAGTTTTATTTTTATTAACAACATTTTAACTTTTATTGATTTTGGATTTTCATTTATTTGTAGGTATAAGTAGATACATGATTGCGTCCAGATTCATGATTCCAACTACTTAGAATTCAGTTATGGGGGAGAAAATAAAGTGACGAGTGTTGCACAGAAAAAACGCACATGTGCGATGATGTAGTGAAGGACAACCTAAGTTGGTGGAAGGTTTTTGGTGACTAACAGAGATGTTTCGAAGGATTTAAATTTAAAATTCAATAGTAGATGAAGTAGGGAATTGATCTGATTCATTTTCTCATTGATGGCATTCATCGAGGAGCAGTAGACACACCTCCTGGAGACTTAGCAACTACACCACCTGGAGACTTAGAGAACATGAGCAGTATGGGAGTTCTCTCTTTCTCTTTTATTCTCAACTTTTGTACTTGTAACTGAATGATTTCAATTCATAATATGAGAATGATTATAGGATAAATACTTTTATTTTGGGGTAATTTCTTTTTCTACTAGTAAACATTAATTTCCTTTTTCACTCTTTCTTTTCAATGTTTTCAGAATTAATTGGAGAAATCAATTCTGAAATCATTCAATCGCTTTGTACCACTTATGCTCAGTTCAAACTCCACGATCAATCAGTTAGTTTGATCCAAAATTATTTTTTTAAAAGCCTCTATTTTAAAACAAAACATCAGAACACATGGTGAGTTTATTCTATTTTCCATTTCAAATTTAATTTTTGTAGATGAGTCCTTATTAGAGTAGAAAACTCCAATATTGATCAATCTATGTGATTTATCTCCTAGCAATGAAGATAAATCAGTCATTTTTAATGGTTATGTTGCATTCATTTTTTTGTGAAAAGGAACCCATTTTAGACTTGTTGAATATATTTTTTCCCAGGCATTTCATCTTGACTTTTCATCTTAAACATTTTTACTCTCTATTGCTCATTTTTTTATTTATCTTTTGTTGTTTTATTGTAGCTTGTTTTCAATTTATTTTTATTAAAAAATGATGTTTCATTTCTATTTTATATTAAAAAAGTAGAAAAGTTAAAAATAAATTTCATCCACTGTTAATAAAAGTGGGATTTGTGTTGGAATTTTTTTTCACTCAAACTTAATATTATCCTTCCCTTGGGTTCGACCCTAAAAACCGCTATATATTAGTAAGAAGGAGTTATAAATTTTTAAACTTTGACTTGGTTTTAACAATGATCGAGTCAAAAACCAAATAACCGAGTTACTATAGGTGTTGGGAATTTTTTTTGAATACACATAATTTTTTCAGAAACAATAATATTTACTCATCCCCTTAGAGGGTTTAACCAGTCTCTTTGAGAAATCATTCCCACTTTCTCTCTCTCCCTTTTTCAATGAACCTAAAGTTTATCAAATGGGTAAATTCATACCATTCCTTAAGGATTGGAGACTTCACATCCACATTATCTAAGTTTGAAGACTAAACTGGACTTCAAGAGACACTCGATGCCTCTCAAATTCTTCCTTGGGTAAGGCCTTTTTCATAATTTCTATGACTTTATGTTTGGTAGTCATATACTTCAATTTCACTGAAAAATTAACAACTTTCTCCTTGATATTGTGATACTTTATCTCAATCTGTTTCATCCCTGAGTGATGGATGGTATTTTTTTCTCATATTGATATCACTTGAATTATCATAATTGATTATGATCAGATACTTCACTTCAACTCCCTCATATTTAAGCTATTTCTTTATTTACAATAGTTTCATGCAATCTTGAGTGGATGCAATATATTTAGATTAAACAATGATAAATTAAATTTGGTCTTGTTTCTTTCTAAGATAATAAATGCATGATCCTCCAAGATAGAATGAACCATCTAAAGTTAACTTTCTCTCATACGTTAAACTATCCCAATTCACATCTTTATAGACCAATAATTCCTCTTGTAATGTTCAATGATATAATAACCCAACATCCAACATATTATTGATATACTAAAGTACTATTTTCACTACTAGCATGTGTATTTACTTGGGATAACATTGGTATTGTGTGGATTGGTATGTAGAAAACACAATGTTATGTCATGTTTTTTCTAAGTATAATATACTATTGATAATATTCTTTTACTTCATGGTATTGACCTTCATGCGACCATCATCTTTGGAAAACTTCATTGAAGTAGTTTTTTGTGTTTTCATTGGCTTATAATCCTTTATTAAACACATTATAGGGAATTATTTGGTACATTTTGATTGATAACAAATTGTTTCATTCCTTCCCTGAGTTACCTATTGACCAAGAAAAAATGTTAACTCCCCAATCATGTATATTTTAAAATCATGCCTCATGTATTCTCCAAACATCTTGCACTCTGCATCATATAATCCTCCAAAGCTTATATCACCCATATAGATAAGTACAAACATCTTTTGATCATTCGCCTTCTTGATATAGAGATTTTGATCAACTATGTCTTATTAGAATCCTATATTTCTCAGGTATTGATCAAGACTAGAATACCTAGCTCTAGGTGCTTTCTTTATCCAGTGAAAATCCTTCTTTAACCAACACTCCTTTCTCTCATCTTTATATATAATGAACTCATTTGATTATTTTATGTGCACTTTCTCATCAAGAAATTCATTAAGGAATGTTGATTTAATATCCTAATTCAACCAACACACCTTTCCTATTTCCATGAAAATTTGAACTATTTCCATCTAGGAAACAAGTTCAAAAATCTCATCAACATAAATTCCCTTAATTTAGGATTACCCCTTACACAACAGCCCTACTTTTTTGAGTTAACTTGTTTTATTCATTGAGTTTTTTATGGAAAACTCATTTGGTCATGATGAATATATTGTTTTTCAACATGAACTAATATTCCACATATAATTATTTTCAATTTGTCCAATCTCTCCATGCATCACTTATACACAATTATCATCTTTAATAACATCTTCAAAACACTTTGGTTTTATCTATGATAATAGTGATTTTTTTATAGATAATTTATTCTCCTTGTTTTCACTAGTGTGGTCAGAACAACATTGATATTCTGATCACCAATTTCATCACTTTTTTTCAGCTTCTATTCAACTGTTGGTTTAACCTCATTTTTCTCATCACCAATGTCTTCCTTAAAATTAGCATTATCACTTTATTATATCCCTGATTTGATTAGATCCTCATCACTCTATTCCAAAATTCATTCACTATTTTTCTATATATTCTATTCAATATCCACTATATTGATGTCTTGACTTTAAAAAATTTCTCCAACCCATTTTTTAAAACACTTATTTGTATTTATCTTGAAAAAGTGTCTGAGAAAAATCCATTCATTTCCACAATACTAAAACTTTCTACATTTATACCTATTGAGAATAAATAACTTACTACCAAAGATTCAAAATTATTACAATGTTGAATTATTTTAGTACCAAATTTTGTATGGAGTAATTTATTCCCATGAACACAACAAGGATCTATTGGAAATATAGTATAATTTCATGCCTATTTATTTCCAAAAATTTCCTGGTAGGTATTTCTCAATGATAATTATCCATTACATATTGTTTGTGATCTTATTTCTTCTATTAACCACATCATTTCCCACCTTCATCCAATATTGAGTAATACAACTAAATACATTATACTTGTGAGGGATGGACATAAACAATTCTATCCTATTGTAATAATCAATAAATAGCACATAGTATCTCTCCCCATCAATTTTCCTTAGTGATATCAGTCTACACACATCAATATGTACTAATTTAAAAAACCCTTGTTACCTTCTATTATTTTGACTTGTACATGTTTTAAACAATTTTTCCTTTTTTAAAAACACTACATGTGTGTGTACAATAATGTGAACGTTTAGGGGTATCATGAGGTCAATCATTATTCACCAGATCTTACAAGTATTGTTGCCTTAGGTAACTAATCAGAGTATGTTATAATTTATTTTCATCCTCTTTGGATAGAAACCACATATCTTTTTATCCACTAATGATGTTTAGATTCCCCTTTTTGTGCTTTTATTTCACCGCAAAATCCACCATATTTTCCTTTGATAGTGTAATTATTCTTGGTGAAATTAATTGCAAGCTCTGAGTCACACAACTAAATTACACTCTGCAAGTTCTAAAAAATACCTTCAAAAACCAAGAAATCCCTTTATTTTATGTCTTTTCCCCAAAATTTGGATTTCCCATATCTGATAATTTTTAAACCTTCATCATTTCCAAATCATACAAAACGTTCTTTTTCATATGTGATGTCTCTAACTATATCATTTTTCCCATCATATGGGAGGTAAATATGTTATCAAGAATTCATGCACCAGCATGATATAATAAATTTAGGGAAATCTATTCAACCACTACCTTATCAACTATTTTATTTTTAATACATGTTTTTGTCTCCAAACCTGGTGATGACTTGTGCATTTTAACCAATGAATATGATGCACAAACTTTATCTTATAATACAAAAAATTGATTTTTCATTTTCAACCTGCTTAATGATTCCTTGAGTTTTTGTGTATGAACACTATGGGACTTCATAGGAATATTCCTCTACATTGTTGATAGCTAATACCTGGACATATATTAAAATCATCGATATAAAAAATAGTGTTTATGGAAATCATGCATGGAATGTTGAACTCTTCTTGGATTCCTTCATTACTCATATACACTCCAGTACCTTTTAGTTATGGAACACATATTTTGAGAGTGTCCCATATTTCCACAACAATAACACTATATTATTAATGTAATATTATGTTTCCATGCTATTATACTAGTGGTCTTTTGGGTTCTTTGAATGCTTTTATTTTGAGTCAAACTCAAATAAATATTTAAATTTAGAGTCGATTATTATGTTCTATAATCAACTACTATTTTCTTCTATTTATAATCAATATCCATATTAGATTATTAATTCTGGTGTGTCTTTTTTCAACTGGAAATACTATAATTATTTTTTTGGACTTCCATACTTCCCCATTACTTTTTCTATCACACATTTAACCTGATTTAAAGATTCTATATAAACAGTCAAGAGTCTTTCCTAGTCATCTATTTTTCATTATATAATGATGAACTTCTCTTCAAGCTCTTCGATATGTTTTTCCTGATATTTTTCTATATTAATCAAACTGTAGATGACCTAGTATTTCTCTTCAATTTTATATTTATACTCAAAAACGTTCGCTAGTATCTTTAGATTTTCATATTTGAGTATTTCAATTTCTTCTTTTAATTTATACTTCTCTTATTCTTACTACTTTATTTAGAGTTTGGTATCACATTCCTCTCTATTTTCCTTCTTTTTCTTAGCTCTTCAAACATCTATTTCATCATGTGAATCTTCCAACTCTATTTTGTGATAAACTCTCCCTTATACCTCCATCTCATCATCATCATTATCTTCCTTATTTTTTGACTTATCTAAACCATCTATGAAATAATATTCTTTGATTTATTGTAATACTTAATCTCTTCTTCCTCTATTTACTCTGAGCTATTATCCTCTTGTGAAATTAGGTTTTTATTCTCAAAGAAATTATTCTTAGTACTTATCTTACCTTTCACGTTAGTTAGATACTTCCTCATGGGAAATTCATCACCCTATTCATAATCATGGAAATTTTTGGAACACTTTACTACAAGGTGTACAACCTTTCCACATTGAAATCACACAAGTGGAAGTTTCCCTTTAAACTTTAATTTTCCCATTTTTCATATTTTAGGAAAGGAGTAACATGAATTAATTAACCTCTTCTTATTCTTTCTGGTCATTCTTCACTATGATATTCTTAAATGAATTAAATTAAACTACCTTATACTTCCATTTTTCTACATTCCTATTGCCATTATTCCTTATTTCATAAGTGGTAATAATTCTTTGAAGACTATACAATGTCATTTCCTTTATATCTTTATCCTCAAGCATATATACTTTTGTATTGAACTTGGGTGGAAATCTTCTCAAGATATGCTTGAAGAGATTCACATCATCAAGGGTTTCTCAAAGACCACACATATCTTCCAAAGTAACATTTACTCAATCAAATAATACATCAATAGATTCACTTTAGTGTATCCTCAAGTCCTCTTACTTATTCTTTAGAAATTAAAATTCTTCTTCTCATGATTTTTAGTCACCATTATAGATATTAAGTAGTTTTTACCATATAGTGTGTGTAGATTTACATGAGATCACCTTAGTGCAGATTGTGTTGGATAAGGCCCCACATAAATCATTGATTCTTAAAGCATAAATATCTAGTTATTTACAGTATCCATATAATAAATCTATACTGTCTATATTGATTGAAATCACAAGTATAGAATTTGTATACGCATCCATTTTAAAGGGTCAAAAATAGTGTTATGTATAATTTCCCCAGAGCTAAATTTTGTTTATATCAAATATTTAAATTAATTATTGAGTAACTATTTCAATTAATTACACTTAATGGTGATTTCCACTGACTTGAACCTTTATATTTGATACCAATTACTATTCCTATAAAAGGTGAATAACTTGAGATGGGTGGTGAATCAAGGTATATCTATTTCCTTAAACGAACCTCTCCAACAATATTGTTCCACTGTAAGTAGGAATGCCTCTATCCCTTGTAGAAAATATAAAGTCATAAATAAATTAAAATGGATACATGAGTAATTTTACTTGGTTTACCTATAATGGGGTAATCCAAGTAGAATACAATGGGGATGTGACAGTACTTGAATCCACTAAGTGCCATATTATATACAATGTTTAGGGAAGACTCATTGTCCCTCCTAATTCACTACCAATCATATTTAGATAACTCACTAATTGTTTATAGGTTCAAAGTAGAGTAATTATACCTTCTAATTCACTATCAATCACTTGTTAAAAGATCGCTACTCTATATTTTGAAGTGTACCCACTATTCCTTTAGTATATACCTCTCATGAGTTGAATCACCATGGGTTACACCACAATTTTTGTGTCGTTGAGCTCTTTATTTATTTAAATGATGAAGTCCAGTTTACCAAAAAAATCTAGTAAATTCCCTTAAGGTTAACACAGCTCACTTTTGTACACCTCAATTATTACATACAAAGGATGTCCATGTAACTCTCATTCACACAAATCCTTATTTGTGAAAAAAATCCTTATTTATATGTGAAATTGATGATCTAGTAAAATATATTCACACCATAAATATGTTTTCATAAGTTTTACATGAAAAAAAAGCTCTGATATTGTCTCTATGTCTTACTCTCTCTACTCTTAATAACATATTAAAAGCCGATTACTGGTGGGAAAAATATTTTTCTCAACTTTTAAACGCCTACAAAACACATCACCTCTATTTATGCTAACTTCACATAAATTCACCCACATGGTGAGTTATCACAACTATAATTTCATGATTCTACCTTCTTGTGTGATAATCTTTCATTTTCTTGAAAATTTGGTGGCTCTATGTATCCAACCTCATGTAGCTCCACACTTGAAAAAATATTCTTCCTTTGCTAAAATTTTCTATACATATTCTTGCACACCTTCAAACACTTCTAGAACCACTCCTTCATGAATATTTCAAGGTCTTTATAGTACTATAACTTTTTCAACATTCTTTTTCAACAAACATAACCCCAAAAACTTTTTAATGTCACATTTTGGGATTTATGCCAATAGTACACCTTCTCATCACTTTATTCTTCTGAATGTACATCTTCCTTCATCAGTCATCTTCCAAATACACTTTATCTCAAAATTCACTAATCATCATGAAACTTTTAGAATTACTTCTAATTTATCTTTAATGTATATCTCTTCTAGAAATAGTGCTTCTAAACTTCAATTATAGATATTACAACATCATTAACTCTTTTTTTGTAAGTGTATGTAACATCTCAAGTATTTATAGAATAAAACATTTTTATATCTATTAATATTTTTTAATTTAATATTAATTTTATTTTAAAGGGGGAACTATGTATGATAGCATACCTGAAACACAATAATGGGTTTCTCAAAAATATTTCATTGCACACACCACTGAGTTATAGGAAAAAATAATACAACAATAATATTATTATTTTAAAAGGTAGTTAACACATATCTGTTGTATTGGAAGGAATGAAAAAAATTAACTATATTATGATTCTATATATTTTTAAAAAAATTTACATTTATCCAATTAATTTTAGAGGCTCAAAATGAGAATGAATCCAAATTTAATCATAAAATACTCTAATGTTTTTAAAATGTTGTTTTATCTCCTTTTAATGGTGAACCCTTTTTAAAAATATTTTTTCACTTTTTTATATTATAGTTGTTAAAATAAACTGTTTATTTAGAATAGGGGCATAAAAATTTTCTTTGGTTGAAATTTTGGTATTTTTCTGATAAAATCCATATTTTTATGAATACTAAAAAATACTGCATTTTAATTAAATATTATCTTTCATCTAAATTATTTATATAGTTATATTATTATTTTAATTGGTTTTAAAGAGTAATTGGATTAACTTTTTATCATTTAATCCAATTATAGTCATTGTAAGTAATTTCACATTTAAATTGGACATAAGCACATGTCAATATTTTGATAGTTTTTTACTTCTTAAAAACCTGTTTTTGGGTTTTGACAATGGGAATTAATTTTAAATTAATTTCTTCCAATTATATGTTTTGAATTTATAAAAGTTTATTCCATTTTTGGAATCCTATGTTCCAAATTATGTAAATAGTTACCTTTTATTTTTGGACATTATGAATAGTAACTTTCGTAATTATTTTTAAGTACCATGGTTAAAGGGTAAATATGATAAATAAGGGTAAAAAATAATATCATAACAATATAAAACTATGCTAACACATGTCCTAATACTATTTTCTGAGATATTTCTGACCATTAAAATCCTTGGGTTGAATTTAGGACCTCATGGAGCCACTAGGTTATGATAATGACCTTATATAATATTTAATTTAAAGAAAAGGGAAATATAACATAAACATGTATCTATTAACTAATACAATTTTAATTTGCTTTATATAAATTATCTCTTCAACTATAAAGATTCATTAGAAAGCCAAAAAAATTCCTACATCATTTTATTTTATTTATAAATTTTAGACATTAAATAAATATATATATTTATGACATAATGATGATGCATCAATTACCTTATTAATGAAATATTCAAAAAAATGATATTATAAATATTAAAATAAATGTAAATTGAAAATTTTGATACCATACATGAATTTTTTTGAATGAAATTTATATGTTAGGGGTGATTTTTGTAAGAACCTGGTTCTTATCTTTGAGTTATGGGTTTCTTCTTTTCTCTTTTCCTTAAGTATTTTTGAGAAAATAGGGGAAAATCCTAAATTTTAGAAGTACACGCCGTGTACTTTTCCACACACCGTGTACTTCTGGCCGTGTGGAATGAGTACACAGGGCGTGTGGCCATGTCGGCGATGAAGGGTGTAGGAACTGACTACACACCGTGTAGTGGTCCTTTACACGTTGTGTAGTTAGTCGGCAGTCGAATAGTAAGGTGGTGGTCAGCTGTGTGACAGAACACGCCGGGTGCTCATGCAGACACGCTGTGTAGTCATGTTGATAGGTGAACAGTGACACGATGGCGGGAAGCCTCTATAGGAACAATTTAAAAATGGGAATTACATGTCGTGTACTTTGAAGTACACGCCGTGTACTTGGAAGTACACATCGTGTACTTTGTTTTTTTCTCTTAAAATGGGAAGTACTCTCCTATTCACAGGGAAGGCTTAGAACTGGACGGGAGCTCAGGAGAGGACGACCGAACCTTCGGAGATCCGCTGAGCGCACGTCGGGAATCCGTTTCTGCCTCGGACAATCTCATTAGAACCGCACGGGTAAGCCCTCCACTATTCTATAATGGTTCTTGCCAATTCTTCCCCTAACAGGAGTTATTTTCATTTAAGATAGAATTATTTTACCTTAGATCTATGGTGTTCTTGGACGTTTCAGAAGTCTTCGTTCACGTATAACATTCTTTGGTGATTAAGGTAGGTGGCTTGGTGTTTATTTTTCCAACCGTCATGCGTTTTTGTGTGTTTTTGTGATACAAACCCATATTTGGGGTGTCGTGTGGATGAGGACATGGCTATTTTAATACCTAGAGTTGTATAGGTAATTAAATGTGATATTAAAATGCTGTTTGGGATCAGTTCTTGGATCCAGGTCCACCCAAGGGGTGCGTTCCTCTCTTTAGCCGTTTGGCCAGGATACCCGAGGGTATGCCATGTTTAAATTTTGCATTACTTTTTCCTTGAGAGGAATTGTATGTAAAGTGCATGTTTATATGTTGGCCATGGCCCGGTTACTTATGCGTGAGGGTGGTGTTTTACTATAGCTTGTGGGCGTTGTTTTTCTTAGCCCGAGGGAAGTTGTTATCTTAGCTTGAGGGCAACGTACTATTTCACCTAAGGGTAACCTTTCGTGCCTGAGGGCTTGACTTCTGTGCCTAAGGGTGACACTTCGTATGCCATAGGGAAATTTATGTTACACCTGAGGGCAATACCTGCAGGTTGGATTCTAGTTACACTACTGGAAAATGGACCTATCCCCACGGTTTTTTAAAACTGTGGGCATAGGTAAATTTTCAGGACCTATACCCATGGTTTTGAAAAACCGTGGGTATAGGGGGGTCTATCCCCACGGTTTTCTAAAACCTTGGGGATAGGTCCTGAAAATTCACCTATACCCATGGTTTTCAAAAACTGTGGGTATAGGGTCACCTATCCCCACGATTTTGGGGAAAACCATGGGGATAGGTCTGGGTTAAAACACCTATACCCAGGGTTATGGAAAACCGTGGGTATAGGTTTCCCGTGTGTGCACTGGAAAAAAAATTTCCGCGGGAAGGAAATGTTTTTTGGTGGGAGTCCTATACCCATGGTTCTTCCCTATATACCCACCGTTTATATAACTATATTTAACTAAATAAAAATATATATACATAAAAGTGGTTTTGGGGTAGTGGTTAGGTGCTTCGTCTGTAGCGGAGAGGTTGCGGTTCGAAACCCGCAGGCCGTATTATTTTAGGACCTATACCCACGGTTTTGAAACCGTGGGGAAAAGCCTTTGACACCGTGGCAATTGGGTATGTTTCGTTGACACGGTGGCAGAACACCTATACCCACAGTTTTGGAAAACCGTGGGTATAGGCTGGGGACCTATACCGATGCCGTTCTAGCCCACAGTTCCCAAAAACGTGGGTATAGCCTATACCCACGGTTTTGGGGGCTATACCCACGATTTTGAACCGTGGGTATAAGCTATTTTTCCAGTAGTGTTACCTAAGGGTAAGATTTTGTTTATCTGAGGACATCGACTGTTTACTTAGAAATTCATTGTGGTGTTTTCTTATATTAAATGGATTAAAAGAATAATTAAATGGCAATATACTGTTAAGTTAGTTACTTTCGAGTATTGCTTATTTTATTTCATTTTTCTACTGCACACTTTTGTTGCATACTTACACACAGTTGGGCACGAGCCTTTGGTGGGTGCCTACTGAGATATATTTCTCACACCCTGTTTGGGTCATGCTTTTCGACCCAAACAGATTACGTTTCTGCAGGTGTAGATAAGGGCAAGGGTCCTTATATAGGTACATGATTTTTGCTGTGGAGTAGGGGGGTCATGGGACCAAGCTCTGGCTCATGATGATACCGGCTGACTTGTTTTGTTTTGCTTTGTCGTACTTGTATTGTACTGTACTATTGTGTAACATGTTCTGGCTGCTTTCTTAGAATTTTAGGCATGTTGCACCATTATTTATATACCGGTTCGTATTATCTACTGAAGTTGTTTATTTCAGTTGTGTATGGTTTACTGCTTCCATTGTTGTCGTGTGTTTTATTTGATTCTGATGCTCTACACTTTGACAAATGAGGGCATAGTTTCCCCACTATCAGACTTGGGCCCTCGCTGCTGGTCGGCAGCCTCTGGCGTTTGGGGAAATGCGCTTGAGGTCACATGGCGAACCGGGTTCGGGGCACCCATTGAGTGGCACCTGGAACCAGGACATTACAAAGTGGTATCAAATGGGTTCTTTTCTTTGACTTACTATTTGGAGTCGTAGTCAGGGATAGGACGAACGGTAGTTGGTAATAATATGTGCCCGGGTGTAGCTAACCCGCGTATAGGGAAAATCCAATTTACCTCGTGATTGCAATTTTACTAATTTTTCAATTTACAATTGATTTGATTTCACCGTTGGGTGACGCACTTGAGATTGTGCTAGTTATATTTTATCTATGGGTTTTATTTAGTTGCAACCCGATGAGATGAGGGTATTACATCTCATGAATCATTTAGGAACATGCTAGAAATCACATTCCATGCATAGTTTCATGCCATGTAGGTGCATTAGAATTTTTCATGTTGTTGTGATAGTTTTTGTGCTAGTAAAGCATGTTGTTGTGATAGTTTTTGTGATAGTAAAGCATGTTGTTGTGATAGTTGCTCTGATAAAATACATGCTACGTGATAGGGTAATTTTATTTGAGCCTGTTTATAGAATTAATGCCAAACTTTGGTCTTTGGGGAGTATGGGCCCTCACTAACTGGAATTTGGTGGATCATTAGATGGTTATTTTGTTATAACACATATAAGATGTCAAACTTTGATTCGTGGGGAGTATGGGCCCTCACGGGTTGGAATTTAACACTTAGGTGTTGTTTTTCAGTATTTTCTGGGTTCCGGGGAAGTTTCTAAGGCATACTACTTGGAAACCTAGTATACATGTCGTGTATTATCCTTTAAACATGTTGTGTATGGCCTTTTGTTCAGGAAGAAAAATAAACTTTTTAAGTACATGCCGTGTACCCAGAGTACACGTCATGTAGTCTCTTCCCGTGTCACAAACCGTGTGGGTGGCGACACGGGGTAGGGAATGTTTGGGAAAAACACGTCGTGTACCGAATGTACATGTCGTGTAGTGTTGACCTGGAGTCCGGTTGTGTAACTAACAACACGGGTCGGTGAACTCCTGTATAGAACATGCCTTGTCAATGATGAACACGCCGTGTAGTGTGACCTGGGGACTCGGCCGTGTAACTAACAACACGGGTCGGTGTCACCTCTCCTTGAACACGCTGTGTACCTCTGGGACATGCCTTGTAGTCTTGTCCGAGGACAGACCGTGTGGTTTAGTCGTGTGGCTGGGAAACGGGGTGGTGTACACGCTGTGTGCGGGTGTAACACGCTGTGTAGTGTCAAGCCGAGTAGTCTGCCGTGTCACAAACGACACGGGAAGTTAGAAAATTTCACCATACACATCGTGTAGATGTTATACACACCGTGTAGTTTTTGTTCAACAGGAGCCGTGTGGCTTAGCCGTGTGGAAGGACCCAGGCATGGGAAGAGAAGTCAAGTACACGTCGTGTAGTCATTGTACATGTCGTGTAGTATTGTTTTGAAAATCTTGAAATGCCATATTCCTCTTGTTCCCTTTGTGGTTCCTTCACTTTTAGTCTTGATAAATCTTGAATCTAAGGCGTTTTTTTGACCTTATAGTGTCATTCTTCCTAGACGTTCACGCGTTGTTCTCTAGGAGAGCGGGAACGATTATAATCCAGAGATGGTGGGCCATGGGCTACCAGTGGATCCTCCAGTAGAGCCAGATGCAGCGCCAACTATTATACCGGACATAGGTGTGGATGTGTAATTCCGTGAAGGCTTTATGCAGTTCATGCAGACCTTTCAGGGAGCACCGCAGGCCGCTACATCTATGGCCGAGCTGATGCGTATCTTCCAGCAGCAGAATCCGCCTACGTTTTCAGGGTATGGTGGACCACAGGCTGTAGAGTCTTGGCTGGGGTCGATGCAGACTATTTTTGAGCATCTTGAGACGCCTCTAGGGCGGATGGTCAATATCATGACATATATGTTGCGTGATTCCACCAAGAGGTGGTGGGATGTTACCACCCAGTCGGAGCATCACAGGGACATGGCGTGGGAAGATTTTCAGGCAGTCTTCTATGAATTCTTTTTCCCAGAGATGCTGAGGGTAGATAGAGATCGAGAGTTCATGAATCTGCAGCAGGGTGCTATGTCGGTGATGGACTATTCTACTCGTTTTGCCGAGCTTCATCGCTTTTCACCCGTTCTGGTGGGTGATGAGACGTTGAGGGCCAGGTGCTTTGAGGATGATCTCTGATATGACATCCAAGCGCTAGTGAATGTTTTTAGGTTGGCTTCAGTACATGATATTTTGAATCAGGCGCTGATCACAGAGAGGAACCTGTGGGAATCTAGTGGTGTGGGCCAGGGCGGTTCAGCACCAGTTACTGGTACTATTTCTACTGGAAAGAGGAAAAGACAGATGGATTTCTCTTAGGGAGGCAGTAACAACCAGGAAGCTTCTTCAGGTGGCCTAGTCAGGTGCTACCAGTGTGGTAAAGAGGGGGACAAGAGACCATAGTGTCCACGTGATCCAATGTAGTGCTGAGCTTGTGGCAAGATGGGTCATCTACAGCGCTTTTGCAGGGAGTTTCCACCGATGGCTAGTGAGAGGGGTTCTGTGAAGACTCAGCGTGCTGGAGCAGGACCAGCGGATTCTTACCAGTCAGGGAACTGGAATACATCAGGGCATGCAGGCAGAGATGGTGGTCGTGGCTGTGGTAGCCAGAAACCAGGATCTCAGAGGCAGCAGTGCGGGACAGCTCAGGGTATCCAGGCTGTGTCGCAAGATCGCGGTACTGGTCAGGCATATGCAGTGCAGTAGACCCAGCAGGAGCAGGATCCCGAACCTTCTACAGTCAGAGGTACTATTCTAGTAGCTTCTTTCTTATCTTCATTACTTTTCGATATGGGTGCTACACATAGTTTCATATATATGCCCGTTGTGGAGAGACTTGGGCTCGGTGTTTCTTCTTCTTCTAATGTTATGACGCTAGACACTCTGTTGGGGACTAGAATGGCTGGTGTGCATTAGTTCAAGGAGTTCCCCCTAGTGGTTGGTGGGTGTCACTACCTTTGGGACCTCTATGTATTAGAGATTATGAGCTATGATGTCATTCTCAGGATGGACTGGTTGGTTCCCTTTCGAGCCTTTGTAGACTACTATCGTCGCAGGGTGAGTTTCAGGTCACCAGAGGGCGGAGAGTTTCTATACAAGGGATAATGGGATGTTCACGCAAGTCGAGCTAGACCAGAGAATCATGGGCGAGGTGGAGTCACAACCCAGATTTCTAGCTTATACTCGGATGATCAGGGGACTTATCAAATGGATTTTCCCCCAGTGGTTGATCATTTCAGGGATTTATTCCCAAAAAACTTTTCAGGTCAAACTCCGGAGAGAGAGGTGGATTTCTCTATTGAGCTTGTTCCAGGGGCAGCACCGGTGTCCATTCCTCCTTATAGGATGGTTGCACCTGAGTTATAGGAGCTTAAGAGTCAGTTATAGGAGTTACAAGCAAAGGGCTTTATCTGAACCAGTACTTCTCCTTGGGGTTCTCCGGTCCTTTTTGCAAAGAAGTTGGACGGTACCCTCAGACTCTATGTGGATTATCAGAAGCTGAACCAGTTGACGGTTAAGAACTGATATCCCTTATCGAGGATTGATGATCTTTTTTATCAACTTCGTGGAGCACGAGTGTTCTCTAAGATTGACTTGAGATTCAGATATCATCAGCTGCGCGTGAGACCATCGGATATACTGCTTATAGCTTTTCGGAGAAGATATGGTCTGTACGAGTACTTGGTTATGCCGTTCGGACTCAAAAACACGCCAGCAGTTTTCATGGATCTGATGAATCATGTGTTCCATCCTTATCTGGATTCTTTTGTGGTAGTATTCATGGACGACATCTTGGTGTACTCTCACACTTGAAATGACCATGCCACCCATCTTGAGATTGTATTGAGTACACTAAGAGAGCATTGGATATATTCTAAGATCTCAAAGTGCCACTTTTGGATGGACCAGATTAACTTCCTAGTTCATATCATCTCAAAGGCAGGAGTTTCAGTTGACCCAAAGAAGGTGAGAGCAGTAGTTTCCTGGGAAGAGCCTAAGAACGTGTTTGAGATACGAAGTTTCTTAGGGCAGGCTGGTTACTAAAGACGCTTCATACAGGACTTATCTCGCTTAGCAGCGCCGTTGACGGGTCTGACTAAGAAGGGTGTGAAGTTCGTTTGGTCGGAAGCTTGCGAGACAGCCTTTCAGGACCTAAAAGGAAGGTTGAAATCAGCACCGATCCTGATACTCCCAGAGCAGGGGAAGAGCTATATAGTTTACTGTGATGCATCAGGTATTGGACTGGGAGCAATGTTGATGCAGGGCGATTGAGTCGTTGTGTACGAATCTCGGCAGTTGAGGCCACATGAGAGGAATTACCCGACGCATGATCTCAAGTTGGCTGTTGTTGTGCATGTGTTGTGCTGTTGGAGACATTATCTATTGGGAGAGTATTTTGTGATTTTCACCGACCACAAAAGCCTCAAGTATATCTTTACTCAGCATTAATTTTATTTGAGGCAGCGAAGGTGGATCGAATACCTACAGTCTTTCGATTTTGAGCTTGCCTATACACCTGGTAAAGGTAATGAAGTAGCTGATGCACTGAGCAGGAAGACTCAAACATAGGCTATGCAGGAGGCCAGTGGTGAGTGGCAGCTCATGGCCTTGTTCTCTGAGATGCATCTGGAGGTGCACGACAATCAGGGGCAAAACTATCTTTCATCTTTAGCTGTGACCTCTACCCTCCTAGATAGAGTAAGGATGAGACAGCTATCTGTTTTCGAAGTCCTAGTTCTACAGGAGTCAGTGGCAAGTGAGGACCCTCCACCTAATTGGACGATAGGCGATGATGAGGTTCTGTGTTTCCATGGACGAGTATGGGTTCCATGGGATATACGCGAGGAGCTGATGCGGGAGTTTCATACTTCATCTTGAGAAGTTCATCCCGGGGTTACCAAGATGTACCATGACTTGATACGTCAGTACTGGTGGCCAAGTATGAAGAGAGAGATAACTGGTTTTGTTACGAGGTGTTCCACCTATCCGCAGGTGAAGGTGGTGCACCAGAGGCCAGCCGGACTGTTACAACAGTTACCTATCCCAGAGTGGAAATGGGATGATGTCGTGATGTACTTCGTGACAGGGTTGTCGAGGTCACCTAGAGGCAATGATGCCATGTGGGTTGTTGTGGATAGACTCACAAAGGTAGCTCACTTTTTTCCTATCAAGGAGACCTTCAGGGTTGATGAGCTCAGAAAGTTATATATCCAAGAGATCGTACAACTTCATGGGGTCCCTCGTTCTATCATTTCAGATAGGGACACCCATTTTACATCTCGTTTTTTGTAGAGTTTTCATAGGGCACTGGGTACATAGGTGCTTCTGAGCACAACAAACCACCCTCAGACCGATGGCCAGTCAGAGCGCATGATACAGGTATTGGAGGACATGTTGCGTGCATGCATCCTGGACTTTGGGGTCTCTTGGGAGAAGCATATACCCCTAGTCGAGTTTGCCTATAACAATAGTTTTCAGGAGACTATTGAGATGGCACCTTATGAGGCTTTATATGGTAGGTCATGCCAATCACCTTTGTGCTGGTTAGAGGTAGGTGAGACATCTTTACTGGGACCACGTCTCATACAGGAGACTACTGAGCAGGTCCAGTTGATTCAGAAGTGGATGGCTACCGTGCAGTCTCGTCATAAGTCTTATGCTGATTGTCACAGACGACCTTTGGAGTTCCTGGTCAGGGGTCAGGTTTTCTTGCATGTCTCGTCGAGGTTGGGACATAGGCGGATCAGGAGATAGGGTAAACTTTCACCGAGGTATGTGGGGCCATTTGAGATTCTGGAGAGAGTTGGGTTGGTTGCCTATCGGTTGCAGTTACCGCAGCAGTATCGAGCCATGCACGACATCTTCCATGTGTCTCAGTTGCATCGCTATCATTCAGACTCGACTAACACCTTTCATATAGAGGAGGTTGAGCTTCAGATGGATGTGTCCTTTGAGGAGCATCCGATTTGTATCGTTGATAGGAGTAAAAATGTTCTTCGAGGCTGGTCAGCTCCTATCGTACGGGTGCTATGGCAGCATGGCCGAGTGTAGGATGAAACCTGGGAGCGATAGACCAACATACATGCTCAGTGGCCAGAGCTGTTCTGAGCTATATCTTCGCCACCCTTGGAAGGGAAATTCGGGGATGAATTTCTTTAAGGGGGGAAGTTTAAAAGAACCTGGTTCTTATCTTTGAGGTATGAGTTTCTTATTTTCTCTTTTCCTTAAGTATTTTTGATAAAATGCGGAAAATGGGAAAAAATCCCAAATTTTAGAAGTACAGGTCGTGTACTTTTCCACACACCGTGTACTTCTGGCCGTGTGGAATGAGTACACAGGGCGTGGGGCCATATCGGCGATGAAGGGTGTAGGAACCGACTACACGCTGTGTAGTGGTCCTTTACACGCCGTGTAGTCAGTCGGTAGGCGAATAATAAGGTGGTGGCCAGCTGTACGACAGAACACGCCGTGTGCTCATGCAGACACGCCGTGTAGTCATGTCGACAGGTGAACAGTGCCACACTGGCAGGAAGCCGCCAGAGGAACAGTTTAAAAATGGGAATTACATGCCATGTACTTTTTTTCGCTTAAAATGGGTAGTAACCTCCCCTATTCACAGGAACGGATTAGAACCGAATAGGAGCTTGGGAGAGGACAGCCGAACCTTCGAAGATCCGCCGAGCACACATTGGGAATCTGTTTCCGCCTCAAATGATCTTGTTGGAACTGCACAGGTAAGCCCTCCACTCTTCTATAATGGTTCTTGCCAATTATTCCCCTAACAGGAGTTATTTGTGTTTAAGAGATAATTCTTTTACCTCATATCTACGGAGTTCTTGGATGTTTCAGATGGTGTCGTTCGCGTATAACGTTTGTTGGTGATTAAGGTAGGTGGCTTGGTGTTTATTTTTCCAACTGTCATGTGTTTTTGTGTGTTTTTGTTATAAGAACCCATATTTGGGGTGTCGTGTGGCTGAGGCCATGGCTATTTTAATACCTAGAGTTGTATAGGTGATTAAATGTGATATTAAAATGTCGTTTGGGATCAGTGCTTGGATCTAGGACCACCCGGGGGTGCGTTCCTCTGTTTAGTTGTTTGGCCAGGATACCCGAGGGTATGCCATGTTTAAATTATGCATTACTTTTTCCTTGAGAGGAATTGTATGTAAAGTGCTTGTTTATATATTGGGCATGGCCTGGTTACTTATGCCTGAGGGTGGTGTTTTACTATAGCATGTGGGCGTTGTTTTGCTTAGCCCAAGGGCAGTTGTTATCTTAGTCTGAGGGAAATATACTATTTCGCCTGAGGGAAACCTTTCGTGCATGAGGGCTTGACTACTATGCCTGAGGGCGACACTTCGTACGCCTAAGGGAAATTTCTGTTACGCCTAAGGGAAATACCTGCGGGTTGGATTATGGTTACTTGAGGGTAAGATTTTGTTTGTCTGAGGACGTCGACTGTTTACTTAGAAATTCATTGTGGTGTTTTCTTATATTAAATGGATTAAAAGAATAATTAAATGGAAATATAATTTTAAGTTAGTTAATTTTGAGTACTGCTTAGTTTATTGCATTTTTATACTGCACAATGTTGTTGTATACTTACACACAGTTGGGCACAGTCCTTTGGTGGGTGCCTACTGAGATATATTTCTCACACCCTATTAGGTTCATGCTTTTCGGCCCAAACAAATTACGTTTATGTAGGTGTAGATAAGGGAAAGGGTCCTTATACAAGTACATGATCGTTTCTGAGGAGTATGGGGCATGGGACCGAGCTCTGGCTCGCGATGTTACCGGCTGACTTGTTCTGTTTTGTTTTCCCGTACTTGTACTGTACTGTACTATTGTGTAACATGTTCTGGCTGCTTTCTTAGAATTTGAGTCATGTTGAACCATTATTTATATACTGTTTGGTATTATCTACTGAAGTTGTTTATTTTAGTTGTGTATGGTTTACTGCTTCTGCTGTTGTTGTATGTTTTATTTGATTCTTCTATGCTACACTTTGACAAATGAGGGCATAGTTTCTCCACTATCAGACCTGGGCCCTCGCCACTGGTCGGAAGCCTCTAGCGTTTGGGGAAATGTGCTTGAGGTCACGTGATGAACCAGGTTCGGGGCACCCATTGAGTGGAACCTGGAACCGGGACGTTACAATTTAATGCCTTTTTTAAGGAAAAAGTTATTATAACTTTAAAAAAAATCAATTTCTAAATAGTGTCAAAATTGACATAAATGAGTTTTAAAAAAATACAATTTTATTAAATGATATAATAGTCCTAAAAATATAATATTCATCCAATTGACTTATATAATGTTACAAATTTTATTAATTATCCACTTGTGGTTCTCTTGGCATTTTATAGTAACTATAGTAACCACATATTATGAAAATACAAGAAGACATGGTATGAGTTGATGTTTCTAACTAAGGGTTAAAGCTAAAAGATAAGGTAAATTTTGTAACCTAAACTTGTATAAAACCTATTAGTAGAGAGTATTTATACCCATAATCATATTATCCATGAAATTAATCACTTTGGAACTATTATAATTTTAAAATCAATTTATAATAAAATAATATTTCAAGACTTTCCTAAAGTGCCTCTCCTCCCTCTTATAAAAGGCCACAAACTCTACCCACTTACTCACACCTCTCAAACCCTTTGGATCATACAAATTTTGCTAAAATAATCTCCCAAAATCTCTCCATTCCTCTTAAAATCCTTACCTTGAGCATAAGGCAGTTCAAGGAAGCGTTTGGGCTAAAATGAAAAGGATTTACCCAATTTAGAGGTAACGTCTTCTCTCAATCTCCTTTCATTTATTTTCTCCATCCAACCTCCAAACCAATATTTATTACACTATTTTATAACAAAAATAGTATCTTTTATATACTAGGATTTTTTATGCTAATTTTTTGACCTAATCTTACACATACCTCCATCTAATGGATATATAACATATTATTTCTGTGTACGACGGACTATTGCCTCACGAAATGATGATTATTAAATTTTCTCCTACCACCTTTCATGGTGGCCATTATGATAGAACTATATTTATATATGATATATATTATATTTATATTGTCTCCATTCTTCTCTAATTATTATTTACAACATACCTTTATGATTTCCATAATGTGTAAATATGATAATTTTATTTGAGCAAGTGTGGACTACCGCCCACTCAAAGTGATATGACTTGTTCATGCCATACATAGAATGTATAAAGGATAAAATTAATGAAATTATGTAACATATATAAAATAGATATTATAATTTAATTATAATATATCTATGTATCTTTTATTTTTTTAATTCTTTTAATATGATAAAGAAATGAAAGTAGCGTCCATGAGTATGTACGACCTACTGTCTCCATGAATGGTGCATTTCATTTATTATCTCCAAATGTTATAGACTATTATAAATAAAAATATACTGGATATATATTCTTTTTAAATCATGAATAATAATATGGATATAATGTAATTATGACCACATGGATAATTTTCATCAAAACAAGTTCATTTTTTACTCAAATACCAAATATCGACAAAACGTCCGATATGAACTCAAATAATTAACTAATTGCTATAACATGGTAATAAGTGATATAAAATGAATAATAAAATTTAAAAAGGTTATAAAGAAATTATAAATTAATATAAGTTTATTATTCAAGAAATTAAATAATGAATGAGACAAGTCAAACTCAAGGTAAGGGACTTCGTCTCAATCTCCTTTCATTGAGTATTTTCTTGATAATATGAACCTTTATTATTTTATAAGGTGTATATACAGACACTATTAAATTTCATATCCATATTTTATCTATACTAATTTTATTTATTAAATCATGGATATTAATATTTAAATATTCAAAGTGGTATGGGACACCTTGAACATTTAAAGATTTAATTATCAAATATATTTCTTCCTATGAATATATAGGAAATTTTATGTCAATATTGAATTTAATTAAAAGTTTTCAAAAGGAATATTTTTACAAGAATCATTTTAATTTCTTTAAAAAATGACAAAATTAATGTATTTTTAACGTATATGGAAAAAACGACTTCTTTTTCGTTGTAACTGTTATTAGATATTTGGATTCCTCTATAAGACTTAATGTATTTTAAAATGAAAATAAATCCCTTATTCCTTTATTTTGATATATTGGTATTGAAAATGGGATCTTAAATGAAAATGGTATTTTTATATGGAAATTTTTTTCATATGGGATTAGAATAAGCTTACAGAAAAGGGGTTTTGTGATGAATGTGTTTTATTTATGAAATGTTACGTGAGCATTATATGAAATGTGTGATCCTGATATAGCTTATAGAAAGGGTATATCCCCATTACAGCTCACAGGTGAGCCCAATATGGCTTATACAAAGGGTTGAACCCCATTATATCTCATGAGTGATCCCGAAACAACTTATATGAAAGGTTGGTCTCCATTATAGCTCACAAGTGATCCCAATATAACTTCTAAAATGGGTTATCCCCATTATAGATCTCCAGTTTGGAATTCAGCCATATGGTTTTTTAAATTGGAATATGTTTGAAAGGGTTTTATGTATATAATCCTCTAAGTCACCTAAAAGAGTTTTAATTGTTTGCTATTAGTTTTAGTGTTTTTCATTGAGAAAAAATTATAAGTGTTATTCATGTAAAAATGTTTTGTTTCATCCGCTCAAGGAACATTGAATGGGTTATTAGATTTTAACTAAACTAATGTTTTTTCTTTATTTTTATGTTCCTTACTAAGATTTTTGTTCTCATAAAAATTTTTTAAATGTTTTCATAGGATTTAACAGATAATATATTCCAGGATGGAATAAAGTAAAAAAATTTATGATTAAACATGAAAAGAAACCATGTTTCTTTTTAAAAGTATTTTAGGTTATAGAAGAAACAGATATTTTTGGAAGTGTCTACTTTGTATTTATATGTTTTTTTTATTTAATAGTTATGGTCTAATTCTATAATTCTCCAAACCTGAAAAGGTACTTAATTTGAATTCTTGACTTAACTCAAGATTATGTAACTTTTAAGGATGGGGCCTTATAGTTGGTATCAGAGGTCTCTTTATATAAATTTAGAGGTTAGGATGGTGTTAATTGCTTTCCCTTAGAGGATTTTACTTTATGGTTAAGTTGAAATGATGTAGAATTTTAAGATTGCCTTATTGATTCATCTAAAATATGTCTATTCAGAATGGTTTTTTGTAGAGGAAATAGGAAATCTATAATGGGAAGCCATAAAGAGGAAAACAACCTTTCAAATCAACAACATGAGGTGGTGAGAATTGCAACTGAACAGTTTGTTATAGTGATAGAGTAGTTGACTTAGGCTATAAATGGTAGTGGTATCCATGCACCAGAACATCTCGATCAACTATAGAAGAATATTTCAGTAGTGGAACATTTTATGAGGAAAAATCCCACATAATTCAATGGATCATTTGACCCAGTGGTAGCTGAAGGATGGATCAAAACCTTGGATACGATATTTGAAGTCATGGGATGTTCATAACATCAAAATGTAACTCTTTCAATCTATTATTTTTAAGTTGAAGGTGATTGATGGTGGTCATTAGTTAAGAATACTAGAGAGAAAAATGATCTTGATTCCATGGAATGGGAAGAATTTAAGGATATTTTCCTTGAGAAATATGTCCCTAAGGTTTTTCAGATTAGTATGGAGAAACAATTCTTGTAATTAATCAAAAGGATGATAATTCAATTTTTGCATATGAATCGAACTTCACAAGACTGGTCAGGTGTGTTTTGGATTTTATTTGAGACATTGATAGTAAAATTAATAGATTTTACTTAGGATTGAAATCAGGGCTATGAAGAGCTTTAGCCTCCCTAGAATTTAAAATTTATGAAAAAGTGGTTTGTTGTGATGAGAATGTTAAAATGGATTTTTCTGACACTTATGTTCCATAAGATGATAAGAGTAAGAAATGGTCAAGGTGCCAGGAAATGGAGAAGCAACCAACTAATAATTCTAGATTTAAGCCCAAAACTTATTCCAAGTGTGGTAAAATACATTTTGGGGAATGTATGTCGGGGTCTAGAAAGTGTTATCGGTGTGGTAAGTTTGGTCACATGGTTTTTGACTATAATGAAATGGGTCCTAAATAGTCCAATAATGAGATAACATATAGAAAGTATACAATAAGATGGTTTAGCTACAATTATTTGGTATATTATAAAAATAAGTTTCTAAAGTTAATTACACTGGGAGGAGGTTAATATGATCAGAAACAAAAAGGTTTGGGAAAATCTTTTGCTACTACTACAGTTGATATTGAGACATCTGGTGAAGTGATGAAATCTTATAATATCCTAGTATTTTTAGAAGGATAACCATAAGTTCAAGGTTTTAGATACACCTTCTCAGGTTTTATGTGATGTGATAATAAGTTATTAAGGACATTTATAGAAGTTGTTTTGTGGAGTTATGTTTATGTATGATTTTTTTAATGTTGAACTCTGCCTTTACATTTTGACCTCAGTTTTAGGAAAATGATATTCTTTATGGTTTGTGTGATCTTTAATACTTAAGGTTATTCTTATGGATATACATTATATTCTAGTAATATTATGAGGATGAAATTTTTCTTATAAAATATAAATACATCAATTAATTATGTTTCCTTTTGTTCTTATTTGAGGAAGTAAATTAATTCCAAAAATATATCAAAAGGGTCTTAAAACAAAAACATTATTATTTTACATTTATCAATGGCCTTTTGACCCATCACATAATTATGGTTTTGTGATGGATTACCTTCAAATGATTATGTTCTCTATCACTCTCTATTTTTATTTGAGAGTTAGTTTTATCATCCATGTCCATGTTCCAAAAGGGAACCCTAGAATATGATATCTCAGGTGACCTTTGTACTTATATTTATTTATTTTAAAGTGATATTTTTATTGACTCTTTTTCATATGTGGGGTTTTCAATGAAGTTTTTGAGCTCAATTTTAAAATTGCGAGGATTTAATTTCCAAAAGGGGGGAATGATGTAACATCCTCTGTATTTCTAGAATAATAAATTTTCATATCCATTAATATTTTTAAATTTAATATTAATTTTATTTTAAAGGTGACACTATGTATGATAGCATACCTGAAACAAAACAACGAGTTTCTCTGAAATCTTACGTTGCACACAACACTGAGTTATACTGAAAAATAATACAGCAATAATATTATTATTTTAAATGGTAGTTAACGCCAAGTCATTTTATTAGAGAGAATGAATAGAATTAAATATATTATGAATTTACATATTTGTTAAATTTTTTACATTTATCCAATGAATTTTAGAGGCTTAAAATGAGAATGAATCTAATTTTAAGCATAAAATACTTTAATATTTTTTAAAAGTCGATTTACCACCTTTTGATGGAGAACCCTTTTTAAAAATATTTTTTGTCACTTTTATATATTATATTTGATGAAATAAACTTCTTATTTAGAATAGGGACATAAAAATTTACTTTGGTTTAAATTTTGGTATTTTTCTAACAAAATCCATATTTTTATGAATAGTGAAAAAAACTACATATTAATTCATAACTAAATTTTCATATAATTTATTTATATAGTTATATTATCCTTTTAATGGATTTTAAAGTGTAATAGTATTAAGTTTTTATCATTTAAACCAATTATGGTCATTTTAATTAATTTCTCATTTAAATTGGGCATAAACACATGTCAATATTTTGATAGTTTTTTACTTCTTAAAAAAACTGTTTTAAGGTTTTGACAATGGGAATTAATTTTAAATTAATTTCTGCCAATTATGAGTTTTGAATTTAGAAAATAGGATTTCATATTTGGAATCATAATTTCTAAATTATTTAAAAAGGTACCTTTTATTTTTTGACATTATGAATAGTAACTTCAGTAATTATTTTTATTTTCCATGGTTATAGGGTAAATCAGGTAAATAAGGATGAAAAAATAATATTATAATAATATAAAACTACCCTAACACATTTCCTAATCCTATTGGATGTGATATTTCCAACCATGATCATCCTTGGGTTGAATTTAGGATCCTATGGAGCATCTTGGGTGTGATAATGACCTTTTATAATATTTAATTTAAAGAAAAGGTAAATATAATATAAACATGTATCTCCTAAATAAAATAATTTTAATTTGTTTTATATAAATTATATCTTAGACTATAAAGATTAATTATAAAGTTAAAAATATTTCCTACATCATGGTATTTTATTTATAATTTTTAGACAATAAAAAAATAAATATATTTAGGGCACAATGATGATGCAGCGATTACCTTATTAATGAAATATTCAAATAAATGATATTAGAAATATTAAAATAAATGTAATACGAACATTTTGATTCCATAAATGAATTTTTTGAATGAAACTAACATGTGATGGATGAGTTTATTCCTTTGGGTTTAAGGAATCAAGTTGTTATAACTTTAACAAAAATCAATTTCTAAATAGAATCAAAATTGACATAAATGAGTTTATAAAAAACATATTATTTTATTAAATGATATAATAGTCTTAAAAATATAAGATTCATAAAAATGACTTATATAATGTTAAAAATTTCATTAATGATCCACTTTTCATTCTCTTGGAATTTTATACTAACTATAGTAAACATATAATAGGAAAATACAAGAAGACATGGTAAGAGTTAATGTTTTTAAATAAGGGTTAAATCTAAAATATAAGGTTACTTTTGTGATCTAAACTTTTCTAAAACCTATTGGTTAAGAGTATTTAGAACAATAATCATCTTATCCTCCAAATTTATCCCTTTGGGATTATTAGAATTTGAAAATCTATTTATAATAAAATAATATTTCAAGACTTTCCTAAAGAACCTCTCCTGCCTCTTATAAAAGGCCACAACCTCTACCCACTTAATCACACCACTCAAGAACCTTGTTTAATAAGATCCAAAAATACCTCCCTTCCTCCTATAAGCCTTAACTTGGGTATAAGGAAATTCAAGGAAGCATTTTGGCTAAAATCAAGAGGATTTACCCGATTTTGAGGTAACGTCTTCTCTCAAGCTCCTTTCATTTATTTTCTTCATCAAACCATTAAACTTATCATTATTCCATTATTTTATAAAACAAACCTGTATCATAAAAATTTTATAATGTTTATATGCTAATTTTTCTACCTACACTTACACACACCTCCATCTAATGGATATAGAACATATTGTTTCTCGGTACGGTGAACTACTATCTCACGAAATGATGATGGTTCAATTTTATCCTACCACCTCTCATTGGAGACATTATGATGAAAATATATTTATATATGATATATATTATATTTATATTTTCTCTATGATTCTGTAATTTTTATTTACAATATACCTTTATTCTTTCCATAATGTGTAAATACGATAATTTCATTTGAGGAAGTTCGGACTACCGCCCCCTCAAAGTGATATGACTCATTCATTCCATATATGGAACGTATAATGGATAGAATTAATGAAATTATGTAACATATATAACATATATATTTTACTGAAATTATAATATATCTATGTATCTTTTAGTTTTTTTATTCCTTTAATATGACAAAGAAATAAAAGTAGTGTTCATGTGTATGTACGACCTACCGTCTCCATGAATGGTGCATTTTATTTCTTATATCAAAATCATATGGAATATTCTAAATACATATATAATGTATATATATGATAATTAAATCATGAATAATATTATGGAGATAATGGACTTATGACTACAGGGATAATTTTCATCAAAACAAGTTCATTTTTTACTCAAATACCGAACATCGACAAAACGTCCGATATGAACTCAAATAATTAACTAATTATTGTAACATGATAATAAGTGATATAAAATGAATAATAAAGTTAAAAAGGTTATAAATCAAGTATAAATTAACCTAAGTTTATTATTTAGGAAATTAAATAATGAACGATACAAGTCGGACTCCAGGTAAGGGACTTCATCTCAAGCTCCTCTCATTGAGGCATTTCTTGATAATATGAACCTTTAATCTTTTATAAGGTTTATATACAGACACTATGACATTTCATATACATATTTTATCTATTCTAATTTTATTTATTAAATCATGGAGATTTATATTTAAATGTTCAAAGTGGTATGGGACACCTTGAACATTTAAAGATTTAATTATCAAATCTTTTTATTCCTAGGAATATATAGGAAATTTTATGTCAATATTGAATTTCATTAAATGTTTTCAAAATGAATATTTTTACATGAATGTTTTTACTCTATTTACAAAACAAAACAAATAATTTTTTTAACGTATACGGCGACAACGACTTCTCATTCGCCGTAACCGTTATTTGATATTTAGTTTCCTATATAATCCTTAATGTATTTTAAAATGAAAATAAATCCATTATTACTTTATTTGGGTATCTTGGTATTAAAAATGGGTTTTTAAATGAAAATGGTACTTTTATAAGGAAATTTTCTTTATATTGGATTATAATAAGATTTCAAAAAAAGGGTTTTGTGATGAACGTGTTTCATTCATGAAATGGTACATTAGTATTATATGAAATGGGTGAGCCCGATATAGATTATATGAAGGGTTGAGCCCCATTATAGATAACAGGTGAGCTTAATATAGCTTATACAAAGGGTTTATCCCCATTATAACTCATAGGTGAGACCGAAACAGCTTATACGAAGGGTTGTGCCCCATTATAGCTCACAGGTGATCATGATATAGCTTATACAAAGGGTGATCCTCATTATAGATCTCTAATTTGTAAGTAAAACATATTATTATTTCAATTGGAAGATATTTTAAAGGGTTTTATGTATATGATTATCTAATTCATCTAGAAGAGTTTTAATTTCTTCATATTGGTTTTAGTGTCTTTCATTGAGAAAAAAGTATGAGTGTTATTCATGTGAATTTTTTTTGTTCCATCCAACCAAAGAACATTGAATGGGTTATCATGTTTTAACTATACTAATGGTTTTGTTTTTATTTCTATATCCCTTACTGAGCTTATTGTGCTCATACCAAGTTTTTAAATGTTTTCATAGGATTTAACAGATAATATAGTCAAAGATGGAATCACGGAAAGGTTATGATGATTAAACATGAAAAGAAACCATGTTTATTTTTAAAAGTTTTTATGTTATGAAAGAAACAGATAATGTTGGAAGTGACCACTTTGTATTTGTATGTTTTTATTATGTAATAGTTATGGACTAATTCTCTAAATCTCTAAACCTGAAAGGATCCTCAATGTAAATTCTTAACTTAACTCAAGATTATGTAACGTATAAGGATGGGGCCTTATAGTTGGTATCAGAGGTTCTTTTAGATAAATTTATAGGTTAGGATAGTGTTAATAAATTTCCTTTGGAATATTTTACTTCATGGTTAAGTTGAAATGATTTAGAATTTTAATATTTCCTTGTTGATTCATCTAAAATATTTCTGTTCAGAATGGTTTTATGCAGAGGAAATAGGAAAGATGTAATGGGAAGGAATCAAGAGGAAAACAACCTTTCAAATAAACAATATGAGGTGGTGAGAATTGGAATTGAATATTTTGTTGTAGTGATAGAGCAGTTAGCTCAGGCTATAAATGGTAGTGGTATCCATGCACAAGATCATCCCGATCAACCACAAAAGAATATGTCAGTAGTGGAACATTTTATGAGGAAACATCCCCCATCATTCAATGGATCATCTGACCTAGTGGTAGCTGAAGGATGGATCAATAACTTGGAGAATATATTTAAAGTCATGGTATGTTCATAACATCAAAAGGTAACTCTTACCATCTATCATTTTGAAGGTTAAGTTGATTGATGGTGGTCATTATTTGAGAATACTAGAGAGAAAAATGATCTTGATGCCATGGAAGGGGAATAATTTAAGGATATTTTCCTTGAGAAATATTTCCCTGAGGTTGTTCAGCTTAGGATGGAGAAACAATTCTTAGAATTAAAGGAAAATAACGATGATTCAGTTGTCGCATATGAAGCAAAATTCAAAAGATTGTCCAGGTATGTTCCATATTTTATTCGAGACATTGATAGTAAAATTAATAGATTTTAATCAGGATTAAAACTAGGGATACTAAGAGATTTGGTCTCCTGAGAATTTAAAAGTTATGAAAAAGTGGTTTTCTGTGCTGAGAAAGTTGAAATGGAGTTTTCCGACACTTATGTTCCATGAGATGATAAGAGTAAGAAACATTCAAGGGGCCATAAAATAGATAATCAACCAAATAAGAATTATGTAGGTAAGCCCAAAACTTGTTCCAAGTGTGGTAAAATACATTTTAGGGAATGTATGTCAGGATCTAGAAAGTGTTACCGATGTGGTAAGTTTGGTCACAAGGTTCGTAACTGCAATGAAAAGGTTCATGAATAGTCCAATAATGAGATAACGGATAGTCAGTCTATAATAAGATGTTTTAGTTGTAATGAGTTGGGAAATTATGAAAATAAGTGTCTAAAGTTAATTACATAGGGTGGAAATAAGTATGATTGGAAACAAAAAGGTTTGGGAAAATCTTTTTCTGCTACTATAGTTGATATTGAGACATCTAGTGAAGGGATGAAAGCTCTTGAGAGACCAGTATTTTTCGAAGGATAACCATAAGTTCAAGGTTTTAGACACACCTTCTGAGGTTCTATGTGATGTGATAATAAGTTATTAAGGACCTTTCTCGGAGATGTTTTCTAGGGTTATGTTTATGTATGATTTTTTTAATGTGGAAGTATACCTTTACTTTTGGACCTCAGTTTTAAGATATTTATATCCTTTATGGTTTGTGTGATCTTTAATACTTAAGGTTATTCTTAGGGATATAAATCATATTCTGGGAATACTATGAGGATGAAATTGTGCTTATAAAATAGAAATACATCAAGTAATTATGTTTTCTTATGTTCTTATTCTAGAAAGTTAATTAATTCCACAACTCTATCAAAATGATCTTATAAAAACATTATTCATTTACATTTCTCAATGTCCTTTTGATACGTCACATAATTATGGTTTTTTGATAGATAACATTCCAATGACTATGTTCTATATCACTCTCTATTAGTCGTTGAGAGTTAGTTTTATCATCCATGTATATATTTTCCTACAGGGAACCTTAGAATATGATATCTCATGTGACCTTTTTACTTCTATTTATTTATTTTAAAGTGATAGTTTTATTGACTCTTTTTCTGATGTGATATTTTCAATGAAGTTTCTGAGATCAATCTTAAAATTGCGAGGACACAATTTCCAAAAGGGGGGAATTATGTAACATCCCAAGTATTTATAGAATAATAAATTTTCATATCTATTAATATTGTTGAATTTAATATTAATTTTAGTTTAAAGGGGACACTATGTATGATAGCATACCTGACTCACAACAACAGGTGTCTCTGAAATCTTATGTCGCACACAGCACTGAGTTATACTAAAAAATAATACAATAATAATATTATTATTTTAAATTGTAGTTAATGCCTAGTATTTTTATTGTAAGAAATGAAAATAATTAACTATATTATGATTTTACATATTTTTTAAATTTTTTTACATTTATACACTGAATTTAAGAGGCTTAAGATGAGAATGAATCCAATTTTAAGCATAAAATACAGTAATATTTTTAAAAGGTTGTTTTACTACTTTTGATGAAGAAACCTTTTTAAAAATAGTTTTTTTTTCACTTTTATATATTATATTTGATAAAATGAACTTCTTATTTAGAATAGGGACATCAAAATTTACTTTGGTTGAAATTTTAGTATTTTTCTAATAAAATCCATATTTTATGAATAGTGAAAAATACTGTATTTTAATTCAAAACTGTCTTTTCATCTAATTTATTTATATAGTTATATTGTCATTTTAATTGGTTTTAAAGTGTAATTGGATAAAGTTTTTATAATTTAATCCAATTATGTTCATTGAAGTAATTTCACATTTAAATTGGACATAAACACATGTCAATCTTTTAATAGTTGTTTACTTCTTAAAAATGTGTTTTCTGGTTTTGACAACAGGAATTAATTTTAAATTAATTTCTACCAATTCTGTGTTTTGAATTTATAAAATTGTATTCCATATTTTGAATTATAAGTTCCTAATTATGTAAATCTTTACCTTTTATTTTTGGACATTATGAATAGTAACTTCAGTAATTATTTTTATTTACCATGGTTAAAGGGTAAATCTGGTAAATAAGGGTAAAAAAATAATATAATAATAATATAAAACTATGCTAACATGTGTCATAATACTATTTTATGAGATATTTCTGACCATTATAATCATTGGGTAGAATTTAGGACCTCATGGAGCCACTTGGGTATGATAATGACTTTTTATAATATTTAATTTAAAGAAAATGGAAATATAACATAAACATGTATCTCCTAACTAATACAATTTTAATTTGATTTATATAAATTATATCTTCAAATATAAAGAGACATTAGAGATATAAAAATATTTCTTACATCATTTTTATTTATTTATAATTTTTAGACATTAAATAAATAAATATATTTATGACACAATAATGATGAAGCAATTGCTTTATTGATGAAATATTCAAATAAATGATATTATAAATATTAAAATAAATGTAAATTGAACATTTTGATACCATAAAAAAAATTGAATGACATTTACATGTGAGTGATGAGTTAATTCTTTTGGTTCAAAGGAATCAAGCTTTTATAACTTTAACAAAAATCAATTTCTAAATAGTGTCAAAATTGACATAAATGAGTTTTAAAAAAAATACTATTTTATTAAATGATATAATATTCCTAAAAATATAATATTCAGAAAACTGACTTATATAATGTTAAAAATGTCATTCATGATCCCCTTTTGGTTCTCCTGTCATTTTATGGTAACTATAGTAAACATATATTATGAAAATACAAGAAGACGTGGTATGTGTTAATGTTTTTAACTAACGGTTAAATCTAAAATATAAGGTTAATTTTGTGACCTAAACTTGTCTAAAACCTATTGGTTGAGAGTATTTAGACCCATAATCATCTTATACATGAAATTAATTACTTTGAAGCTATTTTAATTCTAAAATCAATTTATAATAAAATAATATTCCAAGACTTTTCTAAAGTGAATCTCCTCCCTCTTATAAAAGGCCACAACCTATACCCACTTACTCACACCTCTCAATCTCATTGGATCATTAAAATTGTTCTCAAATAATCTCCCAAAATCCTTCCCTTCCTTATAGAATCCTTACCTTGAGAATAAGGCAATTCAAGGAATTTGTTTTAGAGAAAATCAAAAAGTATTTACTCGACTTAGAGGTAACGTCTTCTCTCAAACTCATTTCATTTATTTTCTTCATCCAACCCCAAACCTATATTTATTGAATTATTTTATAAAAAAACCAGTATCCCCAATATACTAGGATTTTTATATGCTAATTTTTCAACCTACACTTACACACACCTCCATCTAATGGATATAGAACATATTGTTTCTATGTACGGAGAACTACTCCCTCACGAAACGATGATTGTTCAATTTTCTCCTACCACCTCTCATGGTGGCCATTATAATGGAAATATATTTATATATTATATTTATTATATTTATATTTTTTCTATGCTTATGTAATTTTTATTTACAACATACCTTTATGCTTTCCATAATGTGTAAATATGATAATTTCATTTGAGGAAGTGTGGACTACCGCCCCCTCAAAGTGTTATGACTCATTCATGTTATACATGGAACGTATAAATGATGGTCTTAATGAAATTATGTAACATATATAACACATATATTATAATATATTTTATAATACATCTATGTATATTTTATTTTTTTATTCCTTTAATATGATAAAGAAATGAAAGTAGCGTTCATACGTACGTACGGTCTACCGTCTCCATGAACGGTGCATTTCATTTATTATCTCTAAATGTTATTGACTATTATAAATGCATATATACTTGATATATATGATATTTAAATCATGAATAATATTCTTTAGATAATGGACTTATGACCACATGAATAATTTTCATCAAAACAAGTTCATTTTTTAATCAAATATCGTACATCGGCAAAACGTCCAATATGAACTCAAATAATTAACTAACTGTTATAACATGGTAATAAGTGATATAAAATGAATAATAAAATTTAAAAAGGTTCTAAATCAAGTATAAATTAATCTAATTTTATTATTCAGAAAATTAAAGAATGAACGAGACAAGTCGGACTCAAGGTAAGGGACTTCGTCTCAATCTTCTTTCATTGAGGCATTTCTTGATAATATAAACCTTTATTATTTTATAAGGTGTATATACATACACTATGAAATTTCATATCCATATTTTATCTATACTAATTTTATTTATTAAATCATAGAGATTAATATTTAAATGTTCAAAGTGGTATGGAACACCTTGAACATTTAAAGATTTAATTATCAAATATTTTTCTTCCTTGAAATATATAATAAATCTTATGTCAATCTTGAATTTCATTAAAAGTTTTAGAAAGGAATATTTTTACACAAATCATTTTACTTTCTTTACAAAACAAAAAAAATAATTTTTTTAAAGTATATGGCGACAACTACTTCTATGCCATGGTAACCATACTTTGATATTTGGTTTCCTCTATATTCCTTAATGTCTTTTAAAATGAAAATAAATCCCTTATCCCTTTATTTGGGTATCTTGGTATTGAAAATGGGTTCTTAAATAAAAATATTTTTTTTATATGGAAATGTTTTTCATATGGGATTATAAGAATCTTTCAAAAATGGGGTTTTGTGGTGAATGTGTTTTATTCATTAAATGATACATGAGCATTATATTAAACGGGTGAGCCCTATATAGCTTATACGAAGGGTTGATCCCCATTATAGCTCATGGGTGAGCCTGATATATCTTATATGAAGGTTTTATCCCCATTATAGCTCACGGGTGAGCCCGACATAGCTTATATGAAGGGTTGATCCCCATTATAGCTCACGGGTGAGCCCGATATATCTTATACAAAGGGTGATCCCCATTATGGATCTCCAATTTGGAATTCAACTGTATGGTTATTCCAATTGGAAGATGTTTGAAAGGTTTTTATGTATATGATGCTCTAAGCTACCTAATGTATTTTTAATTACTTACTTTTGGTTTTAGTGTTTTTTATTGAGCAAAAAGTATGAGTGTTATTCATGTGAAAATGCTTTGTTTCATATTATCCAGGAACATTGAATGGGTTATCAGGTTTTAACTAGACTAATGGTTTTTCTTTATTTTTATGTCCCTTACTGATCTTTTTGTACTCATACCATGTTTTTAAATGTTTTTAGAGGATTTAACAAAGAATAGAGTCAAGTATGGAATCAATGAAAAGTTATGATGATTAAACATGAAAAGAAACCATGTTTATTTTTAAAAGTTTTTTTATGGAAGAGACGAATATTGTTGTACGTGTCAACATTGTATTTTTTTTTGGAAGATAGTGTTATGGTCAACGACCAAAACAAAAATTTATTGAAAGAAATAAACAGTTACACAAGTCTGAAATAAGAAATTTTGTTCACATCCCTAACATAAAGCGGGAGTAACTAAGGTGGAAGATCATCCCTCCAAAGCATATCATGTGCAACCCCCATATTAGAAAGTACATCAGCGACCCTGTTTGAATCACAATACATATGTGTGACAATGAAGTTGATATCTGAGAGAAAGTTTAGGAAATCCATCCAGTGCGTAGTGAGCGTCCAAGCAAGTGTACAATTTGTATTTATATGTTTTTGTTATGTAACAGTTATAGCCTAATTATCAAAAGCTCTAAGCCTGAAAAGATCCTCAATGTAAATTATTTACTTAACTCAAGATTATGTAGTGTTTAAGGATGTGTCCTTATAGTGTATCTTACATAAGTATGACTTCTAGATGTAGCTTTCAGAATCAATTTTTCTTCAACTTTACTCCTTCAACCTCATTAAAAGTATAGTTAAAATTTCAACATTAGTTTTCATACTTGATAAACACAAGGATGTATTCTCACATTCTTCATAAATAATGTGTAGTAGAGAGTTATCTAAACAATAATATAACATATCATTTGTTTAAATTCATTTCAGCTTAACAATAAAAATATCCTTCAATTATTCCTTCTATAGGTAGATCCACATCTACCTATATTCTAGAGTGTTAACTTCCATAGTGTTAACTTCTAAAGTGTCAACATCTAAAATGCTTATTGTTATTTTAATTTTAATTCATTATTCATCTTTACATTCAGTTCATATTGAATTTACTTCTCATTAACCTTACTTATATTTGAAAACAACACAACACTTTTCATTAAAATCTATTTGGGTACTTCAATCCCCCCCTTTAGATATTTCTTTGAAACCCATTTCAATTCTAAAGTTAATACATATTCTAGCTAAACTTCATTCTTCTTTTCTTTCCAACATGTTCTTAGTTTCTCTCCCAATTGATGATAACAAATACAAAGGACCTTCTATTTTATTATGTTGAGATTCTTGAGTAAGGTAAAGTCACTCACATCTCATACTCCAATAAGGACTTAAAATTTCATCTTCTCCCCCTTTTCTTCCTTTGTGTTGAAAATTAAATCATATTTACTTGAGAAAAATATATAGAAGATTTTTTTAAAAGAAGTGTGTCAAAAATTAATTAACACTAAGTCCACATGATCCATGTTTGATGTAAAAAACAAGTGAGATTAACTTAGACATAAAATTTATCCATAAGTAATTCATCATGTGAAACTAACTCAAAAAATTTCTTTCAGGGGTTGTTAAAAATATATTCAAGTTTTCACCTATATTTATATTAGTAAATAGATTAAAAACATTCAAATCCATTAAAATTACTCCCATAACAAGTTTCTTTCCTCTTATCTTTAAATAATCAACCTCTCCCCTTTAGTTTTAGAATTTTTTTTTTATATAAGGATGGGAGAATAAAATAAAAATACACCATCAATGATAATCTTCAATTTCTAGAATTTCTACTCCTAGAACTACAATGTATGGAATTTCAACTTCTTAGTTGTTTGGAATTTTAAATATTTCATCTCAACTTACTAAATTTATGGAATCAAAAATTACAAAATTTTCCAAAATTTCAAATTTATATGAGATATTGATATATGGTAGTTTTTCAACTCAACTCCCCCTCAAGTGTTAATCTATATTTATCTTCTTTATCATGGTTTATATTAAAAAAATGGTTTGGTTGATACCAATTGAAATAAACTAATGATATATATCATTCAGGTTTCTATATGGCTTTCACAAGACGCATTACTTTAGGTCTCCCCCTGAATACATGCATCACATTCAATTCCCTGAAAAATGAAAATAAAAACAACATATATGGGAATAAGGTGGTTTCACCTCTATTTATTAGTTAAAGAAACAAGGTCGATAGAAATTTCTCAACTAGAAAACTCTTTTCAATTTAGATCTAGATTTATGAAAACTATTCATGCTTACTCTTCCTTTGATTTTTCAAAATATGTATTTCCTTAGACTTCATGATATTATTTCTTTATTTAGATTTCTATATATGTGGAATTGATCTTTTCACATTAGTTATCACGGAGAATTCATTATTTTTTTATCTCTATCTTCTTTGATAGTTCCAATTATTCTGGATAAATTATCATGCATTCATTAATAACATGCTTATATTTATTGGATTTTCCATATGATTTCTCACAAATTCTTAAGTTAACCTTTATTAGAAACCTCTCATGAAATTTGAACTCTTTTTCATGGATGAATTTCACTAAACCAACACTTTTTTTTCTTTCCCAATTTGATTTAAATTGTTATTCCAGATTGCTTCCTTTAACTTTAATTTCCATAGATTTCTTACAACTATCCATAATGTGGAATTTCCCTCCATAGTACAAGCATATACACTTTGGTGTATCTTCTTTATTTACATTATTCTTGGGTATGTTTTTTTATTATCTTCCTTTTTCTTACACCCTAAGGTTGACTCACATTTTTCCTTCATTTTATTTTTCTCTATATTTTGTATCATTCTTCCTTTATTAATAAATGAATCATTATTGGTAGGTGAAAACCAAAACATTTCACTATAATGAACACTTTTATTACAACTTCCATATAATTTTCTAATATTTTCAAATCTATTGGAAGTGATTGGATTTAACTTCCTCTATGTACTTTCCCTCATTTAAATATAATTTTTCTTGACTTTAGTTTTTATCCTCCTTAATATTGGCCTACCTTTTCTTTCAATAATTGATATATTATACCAATATCCAATGGACTTATGTCTAGAATTTTCATATCACTGACAATATATAATAAATATTTCTTTATTCCTTTTTATTAGGATCTAGCCAGCTTTGAAACCTTGTTTTTTTAGTAAAACCTCCTTTCTTTTAGACACCATGTATAGAAATATTTTTATTATATGTGTTCGCATGCACCTCTACTAAAGTCGTGGGATTCTCAAAAAAAATCTCCACCCATTTTAGTTCAGAATTTGAATTGTAACATGCACTATTCAAATAACTAAAATTAGTGCACAAAGAATTTTTATAACCAAGGGTTACCTTTACCTTTGAACTTATAGAAGATAAATCATTATATGATTCTAAGCCCTTGTTTTCAAAAGTTTTAATCTTTTTAGTAATGATACTCTTTTTGTAAACTTTCATGGTACTACTTCTTCTTTCATATTTTTTAGAATTTTTAGGATGAACCTCTTCTAAATTACTTACTTTAACTTAATGTTCAAAACACTTTAAGTTGAGGGTATTTTTCTCATCCTCAACATAAAAAATTATTTATAACCATTATTTATTCATCTTTTTAACTTGATATTTATAAAACTTACACTTTTATTATAATGAATTATCATGATCCTTTATCCTTATATCCTTGATTTACAATTGATCATATTTGACAATAATTAATTCATTTAATGAATGAAAATTTTCTTTAAAGATCTTATTAATATAAACTTTCACATCAATTGATTTATGCAATGCTTCTTCATCTAGGGAAGAAATTTCTTTAAAAATTAATATAGATTATTAATTGAATTAAATTAGTTTAGTGAGAGTGTTACACTATTGGAACTTCTTAATCAATGTTTTTTAAAATGATTTCCTATCAATTACCAGTTTTGTTTTCTCATCATGTAATTTCTTGATAGAGTAAAATATATAAGTGAAAACCTCAATATAAACTTTATTTAAATAATACATAACTTAATATTAGTGGTATTAAATAGATTCAATATGTTGAAACTCTTCACTATCTGACCCTAATTATTCATGTAGGTGATTATTAATAGATGTGAAAGATAACTTACTACTTTGACTACTTTCAAATAGTGGTGTATCCTCTTTTTTATATTTTTGAGAAGTTGTCTTCTTTAACTTATTAGCTTAATTTTTTTATATTATTCAAAGTTCTAGAAAACTAAATCTTCATTTTGGTATTTATAGGGATGTATTCCTTATTATTCAACTGAAATATCTCACTAACATCCCCAAATATGGACTTCATGTAAATCAATTAAAAAACTAGGATAAAATATATAAATCCAATTAGAGATTCAATATTTGATATAATACCAATTAAAGTTCCAATTGAATCATACATTCATACTAAGATGGGGGATAATCAATGTGGACAAGTTTTATCAAATTCTGTACACTTTATTTTTAATACCATTTTGAATTTGAAACTTTAAACCTTTTAGGATGAATGGATCTTGTATGTTCAAAAACACATTCACACCACATGTAAGACATAAATTAAATAGATAATAGTACATGGTATTTTTATAATGTTTAATCCTAGTGTGGGTATCTACTCTTTATTGTGTTTGGTTATAGTTTGAGATGTATATTTTATCACTAATCAATTATGGAGACTACAAAAGGTGAGAATATATCATCCTTAACTCAATACTTATAGGGGTGGGAATGTATCATCCTTAATCCTTTGGAAGGTATCATCATTGACCTAAATTTTTTCCTTAAATCAACATATCCTCTAAAATATGCATATCAGACTCACTTCTTCCTAATATTCAAATTATTTTTTAGTAAATGCAGTTCATACTCAATTTTTCTTCTTTGAATCAAAAGATATTCCAGAACTTATAGTTCAGATTCTCCCTATCTTCTCTTATAGTATCTTATCTCTTATTATCATCATATATTTCTAAATAATATCTCATATTTTTATATTTTTCATTAAATATTGAAACATCCATGAAATATGATAGCGTGGAATCAAAAAAAATCCTTACTTTGAATTTACCACTTTATTAATTACATGCTCTTTCTTCATTATGGCTTCTAAAAAAACTTGGCTTGACCAAAAATTATTCTAATTTATTCCTCAGTTAATCTTCTCCACTTATTACTAAAATATCATCTTGAATAACGTCTTATGACCCATGATTTTTATATCTTAAAGTAAAACTCAATGATGTAACTTTATATTGATCTTCTAAAACTTTCATATCGTTCTAAAGTAGCCTATGTTATCTTCTAACATAATATAATGCAATTCTTGAGGTTCTAAAGTTATTCTTTTATATCTCCAATGCATCATATAAACTTTGGTTATGAAATATCACCTCCATGATATAGATTTTGATCTCCAAAACATTCAACCATCTTCATATTCTAATCTCCTTAGATTTTGTACTTTGAACTTTCTAATATTCTACTTCCCTTAACTTTAAATATTATGGACTTTTCCAAATTATATTTTTAAAAAACATTCTAGGATTAAATCAAATTCATTCTTATATAACTTTATATTTCCTAGATTTAGTCATCTATATCATTAAATCCTCATGAATTCACTTATACTTCTATTATTTCCTCTAATTTTGAATTAGTGAATTATACTTACCTCACTCTAAAAATTTTGGAATTATATTAACCAAATTAATAATAATTATTGTATACTTCTACCTTTAGAATTTCCTTAAGTAATTTATGCCCTAATATCATCCTCAATGTCTATTACTTAAGCTTTCTACATCACATTTCAAACTCACTTGAGATTGGTCTTCTGTTAAACCTGCCTTTTTTAATTCTCATACTTATCAAAGTCTGTAATGTCATTCTATTCAACTGATTGTGTAAGTCAAATTTAATATCCATACATTTATAGAATTTTTTTTATTCATTTTTTAATTTAACTGATCTTGAATCATAGTCCATTATCAAACCATTGTGATTTTTGTTTCTTTAAAATGTTATAAAATCATCATGTTGCTTATTTTATTCCAAATTCCCCTTCAAAACATCTCTCAAACTTCTACAAATAAAAAACCCTTACATAAGTGTTAGGTTACACATATGTAATCTTTGAGATCTTCTATTTATTCTTATGTTTCTAGTGAAACCTCTATATACACAATAGTTTACATCCTCAAATCATCTTCCAGTAGCGTATGCCTTCTTAGTACTTTATTCTTTTGAATATACATCTTCCTACATCTGTTATCTTTCAAAATATCTTTAGATAAACATCCAAAATGAATCAATAAATTTTTTTAATTAATTTTAGGATATCTTCAACATATATCTTTTTTGAAAATTTTTCTTCCAGACTTTATTTCAAAATATGGATACATCCTTAATTTTTCTTCTATAAGTGTAGCTTCAATAAGTATGATTTATGGATACATCTCCTGGCATCACTTTTATTCTAGACTAACTCCTTCAACCTCATTAAAGTTTAGTTCAAATTTTAACATTACTTTATATGCTTGATAAACATGAGGATGTATTCTCACATTATTCATCAATTACATATTTTAGACAAATCTCTCAACTACCATAACACAAGTAATTTATTTTCAGTCAGTTTAGTTCGACAACTAAAATCTCCTTCAATGTTACCTTCTTGAATTAGAGTATTTAATACTTTTATTTTTGGGTTATAACTTATGAAGTGTTAACTTCTAAAACACTGGTTATACTTTCAATTCAACTTTATTATTTATCTTTACCTTCAGTATATATTAACTTTACTTATCATTGATTTACTTATCATTGAAAAAAAATATAATAATCTTCATCATAATCTATTTCGGTACTTAAAAACCTATAAGAGAATGCTAAAAATTAAAATTACTATTTCCATTGTATTTTTATGAGTATTATATGTTTGATAGTGAAGCATGTCTAAAATATCATTAATTCTACATACATGAATAACATTTTCTAGAATCCCTTTTAACAATTTATTCCCATGATGATATATTATTTATACAGTAGAAAGATTTTTTAATTAATGTTTTATAAGTATGTTTTATATTCTTAAGTTTCCTTTTATAAAATTATATGTCATGTGTTATGCCAAACTAAAATTTTATAATGTTTATTGAATCAAATACAATATGTAAATATGATTCCAGTGATTAAAAATTATGCTATAATTATAATTCATTATTATGTATAATATATTTAAAAGTTTTAATATGTTATCATTACATTCCCAACATAAAAATATTTAATAATACATGTTATTAATAAATAATTAATGTGAGATGTATGAATTCATTGTTATAGAAAGCATTTTCACGGTTATTAAATGATAAAAGTGATTTTCTATGAAAACATTTTATAATATGTGATATGTTAATTACTATTTATTCCATTTTGAGTGATAGATATAATATTTACATTATTTTTTATATTTTCTTCAATGATTTAATCCATTAAAATTTAATAATTTGAGCTGTATTACATCATTTTAGTATTCTTGGTGAATTTTGGGCTAAAATGTGAAAATTTATTAATTCTATAATTTTAACAATTTTCTCACTTTAATATTTCAAGAATAATGATTAAAATTTTGATCCAATTTGATTTATTCATTTTTTAGCCTTACTTTTTTCATGGTTTGAAACTTATTTTATTGGTCCCAGAGCTAATTTGAAATCCATAGTTCTATAAACATGAATCAAGTTGAAAAATATTTATGGATGATAGAGTAGACCCTGCCTCATTAATTGATATATAACTTAGGGTAAATACCTCCAAATAAGTTGATTCCATGTGAATTTGAAAGAGGAATTGAATTATAATTTGAAAATTAAATTTCATGGAGAGTTTCACTCATTAGTGAGGTCATTTAATGTGTTAAAGTAGAGGAAGTTGAAGATCCACTTCGTTCATAAAAAGTTAGCTTTAGTAATATGGGAATAAATTTTTTGAAATTTTTCCAAAAAATAAGATATTTTTAGGAATAATGTAAAAGAGATAAAGGAACAACTTTTATGAATACACCTTTCTAAGAATCATATATTTACTATGATAAATAAGCTCAAACTTTTAAAATAAAGGAACTGGATGGAAATTTTTCCACCCCTAAATCCTATAAATATTTGTTTTCACTTAAATTAAAAGGTGTTAAAGAAGGGAAAGAGGGGATTTTCTAGATAATTAGAAGATTTAAGTGCTTTATATTTTCTACTTTATCTTTTATTAGTTTTATAATTCTCTCTTCTTACCCATTCACTCAATTACCCATCACATGGAGGGGTAAAACTTCTGACTGATCGGGGAATGGGGAGTTTTCCATTTATAATATCAGAGTCTTATCCTTTAATTTAAAAATATATTTTATATTGAATGGTTTCTATTTTTAGTGGTTCCCAATTATATTAATGTGGTTTTATTTTAGGTTTTTGTGTCATTTATTGTTTACATATTTGGTTGAAGTTCTTTAATCTCCCCCTTCCTAGTGAATTTTGTCTCGATTTAGCAAATTGTGTTAGGTGGTGAGTTTCTATGATTTCTGGAATGTGTGTGGAATAATTGAATTATTTTTAGATTTATAAGGATAAAAAGTCCTTGATCAAAAATTTCTTTATTATTTTTTGAATGGTTTACTAATTTTCATGCACACATGAGTGGTTTCTATTATTTCCTTCAACCAAAGGTTATTAATAACTTTATCAAATATTATTTCATTTATCATTCAATAGGAAGATAGGAAGAATGATTTTTATGACCATGATGACATTTAAAAAACTTTATCCTACGTGGACCCAATCACTCTCTAATTTCAAGTGATAAACATGATTTTCCCACACTCCTCTCTGGAGAAAACCTTGGTTAACCACTTTAAAACATTTTTAACTTAGGAAATAATTGTTTTTTTTACACCCCATGATAGAAATGTGTCAAAACTTGGAACCGTTGTTGGGGAGGTGGTTCTAACAATATTTTTTCTCTTCAAAATTTCATAACTAGAACCATAAATGTTGACCATTTCTCCATAGATATTGAAATTGAAAGAAACTTGTTGAATAGACTTATAAACTTTAATTTTCAATCCTAATTTGAGTAAATTTCTCTTGAAAACTCAAGTGAAACTTCAAGTGTTATCTCTGATCATTTCTTTATGGTTGTAAATCAGAACCAACCCCTTAGAGACCTATGTACACCACAATTCCTTAATCAAAATAAAAAAACCTTCCATTCTAGATTTACAAAATGATTTTGATATGAAACCTAACATGATCCTACTATTTCAAAAATTTCATGTATTGGTAGGATAAGGCCCAAAAGAACATATTAAATAGTTTACATATGTTTTCTCTACCTTTAGACCCCAATTACTAGTTGAGAAGAAAGTAAAGTGTAAGGAATTCCATTTTCATTGGAAGGAGATACCAAATAATGGTTGTATGGCCTACATCCAGGAGATGTGCATGATTGGAATGACTTAGTGATATGCTTTATAAAAATATTATTCCCCACCTCTAGAATAACATCCATTAGAAATAGTATATATTCCATCAGATAGACATATGGAGAAACCCTTTATAAATACTAGGAAAGATTTAAGAAGTTATGTGCTAGTTTCACACATCAATAAATTAAGGATCATTAATTTCTTGTATTCCTTTATCAATTATTAATATAAAATGATAAAAAAATTCTAGATACATCATCTAGAGTCACATTAATTTAAATGTCACCAAAATAATCCAATAACTTTACTAAGAAGATTTCTCAAAACTCGCAACAATTTGGTACAAGAGGTCTTGCACAAGAGGAATTCATGGAGTAAGAATTTTTTATACATAACCTTTATTGGAAACTAATGTCAATGACATCGCTATTTTAGTGAGATATATGGATCTAAAATAACTGAGTGAAAAAAAAACACTGGCTAAGGTATGTGTTTTATGCTCCTCACCTAATCATTTAACTAGAAAATGTGTTGAGGTATAGGGAATGGAAAGTTTTGTAGTAGCCTTTCAGCCAAGGTAGTTCCAAAAAATCAAGGATGTAGAGATCCTAACCAAGTCCAATATGGATTTAGAAATTAGTAGAATCAAACTAGATCCTCAAGTAAAAACTAGTTCCAAAACCAATACCTATTCCAACAAAAATTCCAAGACCCACCTCCATTTTTGAAAAATAATCTTATATTCATCCCACCTACCACCAACCAACCACTTTCTAGAGACCCTATGAACAACCATACACCAATGAACAACCGCCAATTAAAAACCAATAGTAGAAAAATAAGTTTGAGGGTCTGAAAGACACCATTAAGTATTTGTCCAACAAGTTTGATAGTCTCATGGACTTCCTATCCAAATGTTCAGGTAAACTACCAGATAAAATGGTACCAAAACCAAAGGATAATTTCATAAAGATAACAAAAATAAGTATAAAATAACTCCCACAACTAGCAACCTATGAACGTGTACCACCTGTGCTGAGGGAGAATGAAGTTGGGAATTCTAAAAATTCTAAGAAAATTAACCAGGAATAAGAAAATAAAGAGGGGAGAGAAGGATAGTCCAAGTATAAAGAGATAAGAAACAAAATTTCAAATATATAAAAGGGATAATAAATAACTTCCACATATTTTCCATTAATTATGATTAAATCAAATAGATTTTAGGGAGAATTTCTTCAAAAAGATGTTTTTGAAACCTTCGAGAAAGTGAAAATTAATATCCCCCTTCTTGAAGTAATTAAAAAAATTCCAAAGTATGAGGAATTTTTTAAGGATATTTTAACCAAGAATATAAGACTTAAAGGTAATTAGAGTATCAACTTTGGAGGAAGTGTCTCAACCCTTATCACACCACATTTTCCAATAAATGTCATGATCCATGGACATTTTCCATTATATGAAACATTGGATCATTAAATTTATCTAATTATTTGTGTGATATAGTTTCTTTGATTAATGTATTTTCTCATTAGATAAATAATTATTTATATATTGGATACTTGAATACCATCTGAGTGGTGGTTCATCTTGAAAATAGATCCACAGTTTTTTTAGCTGGAGTTCTGGAAGATGTCCTTATGAAATTTAAAGTTCTCTTATTCCCAGATGATTTCCATGTTCAGAATATAGAATAATATAATATCCCATCACACTCACCCATCATTTTGGGGGTATTTATTAAATAAATCCAAAACCATCATCAATTTACATAAAGGGAAACTCACCATGGAGTTTGGAAATATCATTTTCCACTTCAATATTTTTGAATCCATGAGGTGCACATCATATGATCACTCACTATTTTCACTCTCCCATAAAGTTGGTGTAGAACCAATTGAATAATAAGGTATGTTACCTAAATTCTTATCCTTGTGATATAAGTTTTCCACTAAAAATATAATTAAAATTGTGGATTCCCAAAACATTGGAGATTCTAATTTCCTATGGGAAGAAGAGGTCAAATATGATTTCTTTACTAATTTTTTAAATGATGAATAATGCTATATGATTTATTGTGTGTAGGATCATCATACTTTGTAAGTGGGGAATTTCAATTTAATTTCATCATTTTATTATCCTCCTGTTATGGAATTAAAACCACTCCCCACTAATTTGAAATATGTGTACCTTATAAAGAAAGATAAATTACCATTGATAATTGTGAATAATCCATATGAAACCCAAGTAAAATATTTTATTAATATTTTGAGATAAAATTTATAATAAATGTGGTATATTTTAGGTGATATCCTAGGAATAAACCCAAAAATATGCACACATAGAATTATTCTTAAGGGAGATGCCAAATCTGCCAGACAACCCCAAAGGAGGATAAATCCCCCCTTGATAAAGGTTGTGAAGAAGGGGATTGAGAAGATCCTATAATCTAGGATAATATATACCATTTTATATTCACAATGGTTTAGCTCCATTCATTTAGTTACAAAAAAATGTCCTAACCATTGTGAGGAATGAAAATAATGAATTAATCTATGTGAGAATTCAGAATAGCTAGAGAGTGTACATAGATTTTAGGAATTTGAATTAGGTCACTCAAAAAGATCATTTCCTCATCCCATTAATTGACCATATGTTATAGATATTGTTAGGGAGAACTCATTATTGGTTTTTGGATGGATTTTCATGTTATTTTAAGGTACCTATTTCTCCCAAGGATCAAGATAACACTATATTTACTTGTCCCTTTAGTAATTTTTCTTACAAAAGAATTCAATTTGGATTATGTAATGCTCCAGGTATATTTTAGTGGTGCACGGTAAGTGTTTTTTCTTATCACATTGAATATTTATTATAGGTTTTCTAGGATGATTTCATATTTTTTGGAAATTCTTTTGACCATTGTTTCAAAAATATGGAAAAAAATTTGAAAACCTACATTGAAAATAATCTTGTTTTAAATTTTAAACATTTCCATTTCATGGTTAAGAGAAGAATCTTCATTTGTAATTTCATTTCACAAAAAGGGATTAAAGTGGATAAATAAAAAATTGAAGTGATAAATTCATTTCTTTGCACAACTTGGGTGAAACATGTTATATTATTTTTAATACATGTTGTATTATATAAAAGGTTTATCAAAGATTTTAGTAAGACTTATCTCCATATCTCTGGATTAATTTTAAAAGATTTTGATTTTGATTTCAATGGTGCATGTAAGTAAGCCTTTGATGAGTTTAATAGGATATTGATTACACCACCAGTGGTGTATCCACTAAATTGGTATGTCCCATTCGAGACCCCTTTTTATGCTTCCAACCAAGGTGTTGGAGTATTCCTTTGCGAAATGAGGGTAGGCAAAAATTTATTGGCTATACCTCAAGAACCTTATACATAGACCAGTTCAATTACAACACCACATAAAAATAGTTTTTAATAGTTTTATTTGATTGAGAAAGATTTAAATCATATCTTCTTAGAAATAAATTCACTATGTTTTCTAATCATGCATCTCTTAGGGACTTGATAAAGAAGGATGAAGCTAAAATAAGGCAATTGAGATGGATTTTACTGCTACAGGAGTTAAACATAGAAATCAAACACAAAAAGTGAGCTTATAACCAAGTGTTCAATCAATTAAGTAGATTTACCAACACTTTTGAAGCTGAAATTCTAGAAAAAGAACCATTGAATGATCACCTTCTAGGAGATCAGTTGTACTTGATTGAAGGATAAGTGCCTTGGTATACTAAAATGTTCAATAATATCATAACATCTCAGGTCCCATATCATTTAAATTCCCACCAAATTCTAAAACTAAAATTTTAATCTAGATATTACATTTGGGATTATCCATTTCTTCGGAATATTTTCAATGATCAAGTGACAAGAAGATGTTTTCCTGAAAGTAAAATTGATTTTTTTTCTTTGAGTTTTGTCACAATTTAGCTTGTGGAGGCCACTATAGATATCAAATTATATTAAAGAATTTTTTATAATATGAATTTTATTAGAACGCCTTTTTTAAATATGCACATTAATTTTGGAAAATGTGTGAAAATGTCAGTTTTCTGGAAAGATTTCAAAGAGACAAGAAATACTGAAAAATCCACTTAATTTTTGTGATATTTATGAATCCTGTAGGATATATTTTATAGGATTTTTTATAATTTCATTTTTAAATTATTATATCTTTCTTGAAGTAGATTATGTTTCAAAATGGGTGGAAGAAAAATCCACTAAGACTGATGATGATAAAGTTTTTTGTGATTTTTTCAAGGATAACATATTTGTTGGTTTGGAGTGCCCATAACCATCATCAGTGATCAGGGGACTCAATTTTTTAATAGTATAATGGAGAATTTTCTAAATAAGTATGGTTTGAGTCATAAAATATCAAATCCCTATCATCTACAAACTAATGGTCAGGTTGAAGTGTCCAATAGGGAAATCAAAGGAATTTTGGAAAAGACTATTAAACTGAGTAGGAAGGATTAGATCCAAAGATTTAAAGACACATTATGGGATTACAAGAAATTCTATAAAACCCTGATAGGAATGATCCCATATAGTTTTATTTATGGGAAAATTTTTCATCTACTTGTGTAATTGGAGCATAAGGCATATTGGGATATGAGAAATATGAATTTTTATTTTGAAAGCTCTAGGATAGAGAGAAGATTTCAATTGCAGAATTTAAAGGAAATTAAAAGGGGTGATTTTGAAAATTCTAGTATTTACAAAGAGAGAACAAGATTGTATCATGAAAGGATGATCTAATTGAAATAATTATATCTCGGATACACAATGTTGTTATTCAACTCAAGACTCAATTTGATTACAAACAAACTTAATTCTAGATGGGAATTTCCATTTATAGTTACTCATGTATATCCTTTAAGTGTTGTGTAGATTGTGAAGGATGGGGATAAGGATTCATTCACTGTTAATGGACTTAGGCTGAAGAAATTTCATGGGACCATGCCATCGGAGCTGGTGGAGGATATTACACTCTTCCAACCTATTTACCAATAAAATCCATCAGGTCGTACCTATCCTTAAAACTTATTTTCTTACTATGATTAAATTAAAAATATTCTTACATGTTAAATCCACTTGAATGCATTTAGGACACTGCATCATTTAAGTGTGGGGGAGGGAACCATTGTAATTTAGGTTTTTTAATTTTTTTATTTTTTACTATTTTTCAAAAAAAAATTGTATGTTTTTCAAATTTTTGTGTATTTATTTTTCAATTTTTGTTTTCTTTTGAAAATTTTGATATGAAATGATTATCATTTCCATTTTTGAAACCCATTTCAATGAGTGAAACAATTTATTCCATGAAAACAATCTTAAATGAATGTTGAAAATGACTTTGTTTCAAGTTTAAATCTTTGGTAATCTCATCAAAAGACCTCTGATTTTTCAATCTCATGCCACATATCACTGTCTTTATCAATGAAATCACTTTACCATGAGGATTTTTAACCCTTTTTTCATATTCTTTGCATTCACCTCACTAATTTAGAGAACCAAACCATGATTTCTTTAACCATAATTTGAATTATTTCTATCAAAACTTGAGGGTTTGAGGTACTTGTGTTAGTCATAGTGGAAACTTAATAGGGGGTGAATTGAGTTCCTACTTAAAATTTATATTAAAAATTTTATGATAAAAAACCTTAATTTGAAAACAGCCTAGTTAATTAAGGTAGTATAGATATAAATGTTCAATTGGTCAACAAGTTTCTCAAAGGTTGATTAGTCCTCAGTTGAATCAGTGTAAAATAATTATCCAACTTTTGAAACAAGTTTACTGAATTAAACACATATACACACCAACCAAAACTAACTATCAGATTGAATATAAAATAGTTTTCTGTTTTGATGTTATAAGTAGAGAAAAATAGAAAAATAGAGTATTACAATATAAGGTACACAGTAGAGTTAAACAAGAGGTTCAGTCTCAAGAAAAGACTTAATCCTCTCTACTTAGTGATGAACTTCCACCAAGTAGTTTATATTAACAATAAACTTGATACACATCCTGTATCGGGATTTACAACAGTTTTCACAAAATGTCCAGGGCTCACACCCTCTACCACAGTTCTTTGTGGGAAAAACACACAACCAAGCCACACATAACCTATTCCATGGTTACACGTGGTAAAAAAATTATATGTAATGTTTGGGGTGAGTATTTTTAGTATCCTCCAGTTCAAGCATAGAAGATAGTTTTTGTAATAGACAAAAAAAACACTTCTCAAAAATGTAAGATAAGAAACACAATAGTGCTAATTTTATAAAGATTGAGTTTAAAAGGCTCTATGTGTTTGCAGTTTATCTCTTGACTCCTTGGAGTGAGAAATTGCAGTTTGAGTCTTTCTCTAGAAGTTGTCTCCAAAACAGAGTGTCACAAATCTAGGTTATAGCTTCTAGGTACTGAGGTGTTCTGATTCTTGGTTTGAAATAGATTTGATGAAGCACAAAATATAGCCTTGAGTTTGTTATCCCAAATGATCTTTGTGAAGCTCTTGGGTTATTATTGTAAATTCTAGTAGGTTCTCTTTGTTCTTCAGGTCATTCATGTAGTTCATCTCTTGCATCCTCCTTTCTTCTCTTCCTCGGTCTTCTATTTTATATTTGATATCTGACAATGGGAATAGGAACACCACATGCAGTCTTCCTCATACCTCGTACTATCTCAAGATACAGTCTCTCTATATGTATACAATCAGCATTAATTAATGTAAGAAGCCTTAAATTTACCAAATATGACCATTAGTATAATCTTAAGAAATTGAAAAAGTATGGAGTAGAAGAGTGAGTATAAGTAAACTGGTAGCGGTAGCCTTCTCAATGGTGGGCTTCATCGGTAGGCTTCATCGGTATCTTTCATCGGTAGCCTTCATCGGTAGCTTTCATCGGTAGCCTTCATCGGTAGCTTTCATCGATATCCTTCATCAGTAAACTTCATTGGTAGCCTTAATTGGTAGAATTCATTGGTATCTTTCATCAGTAGACTTCACCAGTATCTTTCATCGGTAGCTTTCATCGGTAGCCTTCATCGGTAGCTTCTAACTTAGAGAAATTTTGTACTGTAAACTTAATCAAGAGATCAGAGAGATTAAAAATACATAGTTATTTCTTGATAGAAACTAAAAATATTAATGAAACATGATTATCATATAAAAGAAACATGATTTTGGATTATCAAAAGAGGTTAGTCCAACAATCTCCCCCTTTTGATAATCACAAATTATGATAGTGAAATTGATATTTAATAATTTTTTAATTAGGGTTAAGCACATTTACAAATTTCTGCAGATATGTTAGTATAAATATATTATGTATCAGTAGATGAAATAACATAAAATTGAACCATGTTTATTATTAAAAATATATATCAGAGCATATATTCAAGATCTCCAGTCTTAAAACTTTCTCCAGTCTTAAAACTTATCCCCCTTTGTGATTAGAAAAAAGAATGAAAGATAAGAAGGAGAAAAAAGAATATTTTCATATTAATGAAATAAGAGTACAATATACAAAAATATTACAAATATCCCTATCAACTAAGATAGCCCGCATTCAATCCACATCAGAAATGTCCAAGGGAGATTTGTCTTTAAGTGCTGAGGAGGTAGGTTTAGAAGATGGAGGTACAACCCTAGGTACGATAGTGATAAAGGTAGGAGGAGCTGCTATAGAAGTATCAGTATATTGACAATGAGTATATATCTGAGGAATCATAGGATTCATGCTTCTAATGGAATGTGCAGGAGTCATCAAAGGGATAGCACTAGTAGAGCCTGAAGAAGCTGAGGAAGAAGGTAAAGCTGGAGGAACAATAATGGGAGTTCAGTCCACATGGAGGAAGGGAAAAAGGAGATTCCTGAAATCTATAATGATTCTCCCTCCTCTTTACATAGTTTAAATTAAATCATCCTTATTCTCCATGAACTTTTCCAAAGAAGTATTAAACTCTATAATCTTTCTAACTTGATCCTTAAAATCCAGAGTGACAGGTGGGATCCTCAAGTTCTCCAATAGTAGCTTAAACTGACCATCCATCTTATGCTTAGTGTAGAACCTTTTATAATAGAAGTCAACCTACTCTTTTATGGCCTTCTAATCTTGGGAATCCTCCCTAAAGTAATCTCCTACAATCTTATTAATGACTTTGGTAGTGGAAATGACCTGAGTCATAGACTGAGGGTCTGAGGTACTTGCACCAGAAAGTTTCTCCAATTCTTCTCTAACAACTGATCTGAAAACTTCTAGATCGATAGGAGGAGAGATTGATGAGGAAACAGATGCACACAAATGTTCCATGGTAAAAACTATCATATCCTTAAAATAATTGTTCATTCCACTAATCAACCTCTTCACATTATCATCTTGACCACTGACATGTGTCTCCATAGACTTCTTGAAGTCCTCAAGCACAGTGACCATCTACTAGACAACACTCTTAAAAAACTTAAGGTCTTTTTCCACATGAGATCTTGAATCCATATATGAGTCTAAACTCATAATTGACTATTTCACAAACTCCATAGATTTTTCCAAGGTTCTGACTTGATTTTGGCATTCCTTCAATTCATGTAGCAAGTTGGATTGAAAGGTAAAGAGTATACTTTCCAAGGCAGATGCCACAAACTTTTGATTGAGATCCATTATTCTCTTTATCCTAACAGATCTTTCATCAAAGTGTCTCTCTTCCTTCCTCACATAATCTTGAGGTAGAAGAACCACCGGTTGCACAATAGTGGTCTCTGAAACAGAATGAACTGAAGGTCTTCTATTAGGATTGTAATATTCAGAATATTCATAGTCTAAGCCCAAAACCATGAATCCAGGATCTTCTGACCAATATTCTATTTCATGAGAAACAAAAACAGAATTTGCAGCAACATGTTCCTCCCCCTCACTTGGAGCATCCTCTTGGTCAACTACATTCACCTCTGTCATTCCTCCTTGATCATCTGCATCAATAGGAGAGTCCACTATTATCTCTTCTACAGAATCTTTAACCACTACCATAACAATTCCAACTCTAATCGATTCATCATACTTCTCCTCTTCACTCTCTCCCACTTTTGTATATCCTATCAAAGGACTAAGAATTAGGAATTACCTTTCACTTTCATCAATAGCTATATCAAATTCATTATTTACAAATTCAGTTTCATCCTCCTCCTATGAGGTATCTCCAACAGTAATGTCTCTTAAGACATTCTCTTCTCCTTCTTCTTCACTGTTTTCCTCATCATCACTATCCCTCAGGATAGTCTCTCTTCTAGTTAATCTCTTTGGTGGGATAGGATCACCAAATAATAAAGCATTGAAATGAGGAATTTATGGAAGATCGTGATCAATCATGTCATCAACAGGAGAATCCTATCTCTCTTGCACAATAGAAACTTCCTATTCTTCATCTGAGTACACTGTCTCCACTTCATTAGGCTTTATACTTGGATCTCTTTTATTATTTGGCCTAGTGGGATTGGTAAAAATATTGAATTCCTCATATAACTTAGCCTCATCATTCACCCACTCCTATTTCCAAGGGTTCCAGTTTATCTTCATAAACTTGCAAATCATTTTGGCAATGCAGAATTTGTCCCTTATAACTAAAATTTATTCCTTATTTCCAGCAACTCCTTTCACTTTTAACATTAAGGATATCAACTTGGAATGAAATAAAACATTTGACTTGGAGATAGGCTTTTTCATATCCTCTAACTAAACCATCAACAGGCTGTAGATATTTATCCTTTGTCCATGCTTCAACAGATAAAATAAAAATATGTCTTGATACTTCAAAGTAGAAAAGTACCCTCTCCTGGGACTCAATACATGTTGAACAAATTTAAACAGTAATCTGCTTTTCCCATCCATCTCAGTATCTATCACCTTCCTAGGGATTTCATTCCCTGTTAGTTCATTTAGAGACTCTTCATAGTAGAAATACTAACTGGTGGGAGGCATCACTCTAGAGTAGTAGTTTAAAATGCCTTCATGTGGGACTCTTAAGCACTCATCCCATTCAATAGAAGATAATCTCACACTTACTCAATTTATCATAGAAATCATTTGGTTCTCATCCTCAGACTATTCAAACATCAAACACTCATAAAATTCCTTTACAAGATTCGAGTAATATGGTCCATTGTTATTTGCAAAACATTCTACCCAATCCTGAGCTTCTAGTGCCTTTAGCACCAGAGACCTGCTCGACAGCAGCCATTCCGAACTTAATTCCTTTTTTACCATGATTTCCCTCTTCGACAAATGAGGATTGATCAGCTTCACTATAGCCTTTCTTCCACTACTAGACCCAGTTCGAGGTCTCTTAGGGTTTGGCGCATCTCCTTCATCATTAACCATCGGTCTCTTCAGTCTTTCCATTGCAATCTGATGTGGTTCTAGGATTTATCAGAAGGTTAGGTTCAAATATTCTGGAGAAAAAGGTTTGGGAGTGGATTTAAGTGGATCAAAATGTGGATTGTACTTTGTTTTTATCATTTAGGGATCAAAAAACAAATCGAGTAAAGGAAATAAATAAGATTAAAATGTTTCAGATTCCGGCATAAAAACACTAAGTCCCAGACCTAAGTAAGGTCGACTATCGATAAGGTTCCAATGTTGAGGTCTAACGGTGAGGTCTAACGGTGAGGTCCTAATTGTGAGGTCCAACAGTGAGGTCCTAATAGTGTGGTCCTAATGGTGAGTTCTAATGATGAGGTCCAACGGTGAGGTCCTAATGGTGAGGTCCTAATGGTGAGGTCCTAATGGTGAGGTCCTAATGATGAGGTCCTAATGGTGAGGTCTGACAGTGAGGTCCAATGGTGAGGTCCTAATGGTGAGTTCCAATGGTGAGGATCAACAGCAATGTCCAATGGTGAGGTCCAACTGTGAGGTCCAACGGTGAGGTCCAAACTTAACAATTTATCATACCTAACTCATGTTTGATGTAATTTAACATCTCATAATTCAAAGGCTTTGTGAATATATCATCCAATTGATGTTTAGTGCTAATTAATTCAAGAGTGATATCATCTCTTTGATAATGATCTCTCAAGAAGTGATGTTTAACATCAATGTGCTTTGTCCTAGCATGAGATACTAGATTTTTAGAGATGTTAACAGTACTTATATTATAACAATTTATAGATACATATTTGAATTTATATCCATAGTCCAGTAAAGTGTGTTTCATCCACAGAATTTGAGCACAACAACTACCAGCAGCTATATATTCAGCTTCGGTAGTGGATAATGCAACAAAATTGTGTTTCTTACTACACCATGATACTAGTGACTTGCCTAAAATGTGACATGTTCTAGAGGTTATCATTATATATAACTTTCAACCAATAAAGTTATCATCTGAATAACTTATAAAATCAAATGATTGTCCTTTTGGATAAAATAGTCCTAAGTTTGTAGTATATTTGAGATATTTAAAAAACATTTTAACAGCACATAAATGAGATTCTTTGGTATTGTCTTAAAAACAAGCACACATGCGTACACTAAACATTATATCAGTTCGTCTAGTATTAAGGTAGATAAAACTCCCAATCATACCTCTGTAATTGGTTTGATTCACTTATTTATCAATTTCATCAGCATCCAACTTACAAGTGGTACTCATATGTGTATCACTACCTTTATTACTATCCAAACAAAAATGTTTCAAAATATACTTAGTATATTTACTTTGATTTAAAACAATACCATTTTCATTTTGAAAATTTTGAAATCCAAGGAAAAATTTAAGTTCCCCCATTAAACTCATTTCAAATTCATTTTGCATCATATTTTAAAAATCTGTACATAACGAATTTTTAGAAGATCTAAAAATAATGTCATCTACATAAATTTGTACTATTAAGACATCTTTGGAAATCCTTTAAATAAAAAGAGTAAGATCATATATTAATTTATAAAAAACCTTTTTAAATAAGAAAAGAACATAGTATATCATACCAAGCTCTGGGAGCTTATTTTAGACTATATAAAGCTTTAGAAAGTTGAAAAACATGATTTGAAAAATGGGAATTTATAAAGCCAGGGGTTGTTTAACAAACACATCCTAAACTATATACCCATTTAGAAATGCACTTTTGACATCCATTTGATAGATTTTGTAATTCATGTGAGCCCCATAAGCAATTATTATCCTAATGGCTTCTAATATAGCTACAGATAAAAAGGTTTCCTCATAGTCTATTCCTTCTTATTGATTATATCCTTGTGCAACTACTCTAGCCTTATTTCTGATTATATTTTCAGACTCATCAACTTTATTTCTAAACACCCATTTAGTGATTATGGTCAAAGTTTCCTTAGGTATTTCTAATAATTTCAAAAATTTGTTTCTTTCAAACTGATTTAATTATTCTTTCATATCTATCACCCAAAATTCATCATTGATGGCATCATTAATATTTTTGGGTTCAAGATGTGAAAGAAAATCTTGATGTTCAACCTGGTTTCTCATATAAGCTCTAGTTTGTGTCCCTCTATTTAGATCACCTACTACAGCATCTAAAGGGTGATTCTTGAGAGTTATAATACCTCTAGGAAGGGTTGTACTAGACTCCTCATGATTTTCTATAGGTTCATATTCAACATGCTCTAATTCTGGAAAATTTCCAGAACTAGTTGTTTTCACCAGGGGTTCACTATCTTTATCATTAAGGTCTAGAATTGACATATCTTCCTCAAGATATTATTGCGAGGTTTTATGTTCATGTGTATTAGTATCATCAAATTTGACATGAACTTATTCTTCCACATATTTGGTTCTCTTATTGAATACTCTATAGGCTTTACTAGAGATTGAGTAACCTAGAAAAATTTCTTCATCACATTTGGAAGCAAATTTGTTAAGATTATCCCTAGTGTTAAGGATAAATACATTGCAACCAAAAACTCTAAAGTAATTAACCTTTGTTTTTCTATTGTTCCATAACTCATAAGGGTTCTTATTAAGAACATATCTAATTAAGACTCTATTGATGATGTAACAATCTGTATTAACAGCTTCAACCCAAAAATAGATAGGCAGGTTAGACTCATTTAGCATAGTCTGGGCAATCTCTTAAAGTGTCCTATTTCTTCTTTCTACAAATACATTTTGTTGAGGTGTTCAAGGATCATATAAATTGTGATTATAGCCATTATGTGAGAAAAAAGATTCAAACTCTTGATTTTCAAACTCACAGCCATGATCACTTCTCAAGGTCTTAATTCTAAATACACTAAGATTTTCTATAGACTTGGAATATTTAATGAAGTAAGAACATGCTTCAGTTTTGTGAGATAGAAAGTATACCAAAGTGTATCTAGAAAAATTATCTACAAGAACATAGACATATTTCTTCCCATTTAAACTTGAAACTCTTGATGGTCCAAACAAATCCATGTGAACCAACTCAAGCAGTTGAGATGTTGAAACTTCTTTCTTTGGTTTGAAAGAAACTTTGTGTTGTTTTCCCTTTTGACAAGGATTAAAAACTTTGTTAAGTGGGGATTACAATCTAGGTAAGTCTCTAATTAAACCTTTCTTAGTCAGTTTACTAAGTGATTTCACATTACAGTGTCCTAATATTCTGAGCCACAACCAAGATTCCTTATGAAAAGAATTTAAAAAATAAACTTTTTTACTTAGTTAAATAGTTTAAATCAAAAAAATATACATTTTCATTTCTAAGAGATATGAATATTAAATAATTATTATAATTAAAAACAATGCATGAATCATTTTCAAACTTAACATTAAAGCCACCATCACACAACTGAGATATACTAAGTAGATTGTACTTTAACCCATCAACAAAAAGTACTTTTGAAATTTATATAGTATTAGGGTTACCAATTTGGCCTAATCTGACGATCTTCCCTTTAGCATTATCACCAAATGTAACATGCCTACCATCAACTTTGATTAGGATCTTGAAGCATGAATAGTCTCCTGTCATATTTCTTGAACATCCATTGTCCAAATACCATAGGGTTTTACAGGACCTCTTTAGAAAATTTTCCTACAAAACATATTAAGCATAGGGTAACTTTGGTACCCATATTTTCTTGGGTATAAAGAGGTTAGAAAGTAAATATTTGGGAACCCATATTTATATTATTGGATTTATATACTCAATAGATATATTTTGAGACATGAACACTTTGTTATGTCCTTTAGATTTTTTTTCAAAAGATGTTCTAGAAATTGAACTAGCAATGAACTGTATAGATTTTGGAACAAATTTGTTCTTAATAATCCTTCTCAATCCTGGTTGATATCCTAAACCAGTTGTGTATTTTGGAGTAATTTTTTCCCTAGAAACTGGGTTAAGGTATCTCTACCAGTAATAAACTTCTCAAGATCTCTTTTTAATTGCTCATTTGATAATTTTAGTTCAATATTTTCTTTTAACAGCTGAGAAAATTTTTATTTTTCAATATCCAAATCAGACTTATAATTGGAATTTAAATCATGTTGTCTTTTCAATAATTTATATTTATCCTTGAGTTTATTAAAGTCATCCTAAATAATTCCAAAGTATTCAAATAGTTTATCCTTAGTCATATATTCATCATTATTTGATTCACTCTCCTTCCCAGAATAGTAAGAATTATGTATAGGAGAATTGAGTGTTACCTTAGATATTTCTATCATGAAACATAGGTTTGCATGATTGTTATTTTCAGTATAAAAAGTGTCAGATCCAATAGAGATATCTTCTAAATCGCTCTAAGTATATTTCATAGCCTTTTTATATCCCTTTCCCTTGTCTTTATATTTCTTCTTAAACTTTAGCTTGGGGCAATCAACCTTCACATGACCTTTTTGTTTACAATCATAATATATTATCTCATTTGTGTTGTCATTCAATTTTCTTTACTTTTCCCAATGTCCATTACTATCATACCTTCCTTTATAATTTGACTTTCTAAAGAACTTATTCTTTTGGTATAACTTTTTGAATCTTCTAGCAAGATGAGTCATCTCATCATCACTGTCAGAGTCTGAATCTTCACTGGTGGAACTATCTACATAAACTTGAACTTTTTCTTTTTCTTTTCTCTTTGTGGTAGCAGTATTGAATGATAAATATTTATTTCTTGTTTCTTCATCTACTTATTGATTCACCTTAATCTCTTATTCATACATCATGTGTTTTTCAATTATTTATTTCATTGGTAGCTTGCTTATGTCACGAGATTCTCAGATGGAAACAGAAGTTCCTCTCCATCTGTTAGGTAGGAATCGAAGTAATATCATAATCTAATCCTTGTTGTCTACTGGTTTCCCAAGCAGACTCATGGTATTTACTATTTCATTGAACCTGAGATACATTTCATAGATAGGTTCATCAGGCTTCATTTTAAAATTATCATATTTAATAGTATAAGTATTTAATCGTATTTCTTTAACATTGGTTGTTCCCTCATGGGAAACAGCAAAATTATCCCAAAAATCATATGCAGTTTTACAGACAGATATTCTATTGAATTCTTCATCACCTAGAGAATAATACAATGTATTCTTTGCTTTAAAGTTATTATAATATGTAGATTTAGTCAACTGAGTCCATGTATCCCTAGCAGTAGCAGGTAATTCATATTGTTCTTCAATTGTGTCCTAGATTTCAGGACTCATGCTCTCTATATACATTTTCATTTTCAATTTCCACTGAGCATAGTTAGTACCATTAAAGAAATTTGGCATGTTAGTAGATGCACCCTCAACTTGGTTATCCATAGTTAATTAGAATTTAAAGAACTGAAAATTTAGATATGACATAAATTTTAAGATCTCTAGGATACAACCAAAATCACAATTAAAAATAATATGAAAATCTTAAAAAATATTTATGATGGTTGCAATAAAAACTACCTCTAATACCAAATGTTGGTCAAAGTGGAAACTCGAGAGGGGGTAAATTGAGTTCCTACTTAAAATTTACATTAAAACTTTATGATACAAATTCCCAATTTAAAAACATCCTAGTTAATTAAGGCTGTAGATATATAAATGTTCAATTGGTCAACAAGTTTCTCAAAGGTATATTATTACTCAGTTGAATTAGTGTAAAAAACTTATCCAACTTTTGAAACAATTTTACTGAATTAAACACATATACACACCAACCAAAACTAACTATCAGAGTGAATATAAAATAGTTTTCTATTTTGATGTTATAAGCAGTGAAAAATAGAAAAACAGAGTATTACAATAGAAGGTACATAGTAGAGTTAAACAAGAGGATCAGTCTCAATTCAAGACTTAATCCTCTCCACTTGGTGATCACCTACCACCAAGTAGTTTATATTAACAACAAACTTGATACACAACCTGTATCAGGATTTACAATACTTTTCACAAACTATCTAGGGCTCACACCCTCTACAACAATTCTTTGTGGGAAAAACAAACAACAAAACCACACATAGCCTCTTCCACAGTTACATGTGGGAAAAAAAGTGTAAGTAATGTTTAGGGTGAGGATTTTCAGTATCCTCTAGTTCAAGCACAGGAGAAAGTGTGTGTAATAGAAAAACACACACTTCTCAAAAATATAAGATAAGAAAAACAATATAGATAATGTTATAAAGATTGAGTTTAGAAGGATCTATGTGTTTGTAGTTCATCTCTTGACTCCTTGAAGTGAGAAAATTATAGTTCGAGACTTTCTCTGGAATTTGTCTCCAAAACAGAGTGTCACAAATCCAGGTTCTAGATTCCAGGTACTAATGTGTTCTACTTATTGGTTTGAAAGAGATTTGATGAAGCACAGAAGATAGTCTTGAGTTTGTTCTCCCAAATGATCTTCGTGAAACTCTTGGGTTCTCAGTGTAAATGTTGGAAGGTTCTCTTTATTCTTTAGTCCAGTCATGTAGTTTCTCTCAATAATCCTCCTTTATTCTCTTCCCCGGTCTTCTATTTTATATTTTAGATCCAACAATAAAATTGGAACACCACGTCTGGTCTTCCACGTACCTTGTATTTTCTCCAGATACGGTCTCTTGATATGTCTACAATCAGCATTAATTAATTTCAGAAGCATTAAATTTACCAAATATAACCATTAGAATAGTCTTAATAAATTGAAAAAGTATGGAGTAGAAGAGTGAGTATCAGTAGACTGGTAGTGGTAGCCTTCCCAACGGTGGGCTTCATCGGTAGGCTTCATCGGTAGCTTTCATCAGTAGCCTTCATCAGTATCTTTCATTGGTATCCTTAATCGGTAGCTTTCATCAGTATCCTTCATCAATATACCTCATCGGTAGCTTTCATCGGTAGACTTGATCGGTAGCTTTCATTGGTAGACTTCATCAGTAGCTTTCATCGGTATCCTTCATCGGTAGCTTCTAACTTAGAGAAATTTTGTACTGTAAACTTAATCGAGAGATCAGTGAGATTAAAAATACAAATTTATTGCTTAATAGAAACTAAAAATATTAATGAAACATGATTATCATATAAAAGAAACATGATTTGAGATTATCAAAATAGGTGAGTCCAACAACTTGTGTTTTAAATGATTGAGGCATTTATTTAGTTTTAAATCCCCCTTTTTCAAGAGAATACTTTTTATTCTATATTTTTATGTACATTTAATCCTTGTATCTATTATAATCCAAGAACTACCTATTAGGTTATCCAAATTACAAGACAATTTTCCTTATCCAATTTGCTCTTAAAGTGAAATTTCATGATCTAGATGAACTTAAGTGTGGGGTGAAGCTGTATTGTGTTGTGCTACCTCATTTTTTGATACTTTGGGTCGAAAATAAAAATTTTAAGATATGATTTTTCGGTGAAAATTTTATTCTATAAAAATTTTCTCCTATCTAGATATTTTATGATAAAAGAAGTTGTGCCTTTTTAGAGCTTCAAAAGGAGAAATAAAGTTGTTTCTATCTATAGATTTCAAGAAAAAACTGAAGAAAATTTAGTTTTTTCTGCTAAAATATTTATGGTATGGTATCTCCATGAGATTTTCAAAGAATCTTGGAGCTTATTTTTTATTAATAGGAGTGATGAGGAGACTATACTTGAGTGAAAATTAAAATCATGCAATTTTTCTTCAAAAAGATTCAATCCCTTCTCATTCGGCCTCATAATTTTTAACATCAAAATCTTACCAACCAAAATCCATAGAATAAACCAGAAAATTCCTTATAATAAACACATGTCCTTGAATAATATTGGGTGGAGAAGTAGGAATTTATCAATCCTATGGTGACACTTTCATGGGTTTGTATAGTAAAATCCTTTTTGAGAATTGACATTTGTGAGATGAGAGAAAATTCATGTGAGGTAGGTTTTTTGTGTGCATGGGAGGAGAAATGAAGAGGATCTATATTGAATGATCTAAATGGAGAACTTGAAATAATGGTTTTTGAGGAGTCATGATATCTTTTGTTTCTTGTTTTCAAATTGGTGTATCTCATAGGTGTGTGTTTTGAATTTTCTTTGATTTAATTTTGATGCTTACTTATCTAGGAGTACAAGTGATAAGTGTGGGGGAATTGTTATAGCTAATATTTCCATTATTTTTTATATGTTTTTAAATGATTTAATCCATTCAAATTTAAAAATTTTATCTGAATTACATCATTTTAGTATTTTTGATGAATTTTGCGGTAAAATGTGAAAAAAACAAATCTATAATTTTAACATTTTTATTTCACTTTTGTATTTAGAGCATAACTTTTACAATTTTTATCCAATTAGAGTGATTAATTTTTTTATTATTCTTTTTTTTGTAGTCCACAAATTATTATTCTGGTTCTAGATTTAATTTTAAATACACAAACCCATAAAAATCAATCAAATTTAAAAAAAAAATTATGGAAGACAAAATGGAACACACTTCAGTAATTGAAACATAACTCAATCTAATAACCTAAAAATTAATTTATTTCAGCTGAATTTGAAATATGGATTTAAGACTCATTATAAAATTAATTTTTATGGAGATTTTCACTCATTAAGGTAGTCATTTAATTCTCTAGATTGGATGATGTTAAAGAGACTCTTCATCCATAAAAATATTTATGTGTTAATTTTGGAATAATTTCTTTTACACTTTTCCAATGAAGCTTTTATTTTTAGTGAGAATTACCAATAGTGATAGGAACAACTTTTATGAAGACACATTCCAGAGAATCTTATATTTACTATGGGAAATAAGGTCAAACTTTCAATGGATGGAAACTAAAAGGTAAATTGTTTCACACCTACACCCTATAAATATGTGCATCCACTTCCATTCCAATGTGTTGAAGAAGGATAAATAGGGTTTTTTATAGAGACTTGGAAGCTTTAAGTTCTTTTTGTTTTCTATTTTATCTTTTATTAGTTTCATAATGCACTCTTAATCCTCATTCATCTTTATCAACCTTCACATGGAGGGGTAAAACATTTGAGTGATCGAGGAAGGGGGATTTTTTATTTTGTAATGTTGTAGTCTTGTGATTTAATTTAAAAATATATTTTTCTATTAAATTTTTTCTATTTTTATTGGTTCCCAATTCTTTTAATTCATTGTATTTTGGGTTTTCATGTAATTTATTGTTTACAGTTTTGGTTGAAGTTCTTCAATCTCCCCCACCTAGTGCAGTTTATCTCGATCGAGCAGATTGTGTTAGGTGGTGAGTGTCGACAATCATTGGCATGTTCATGGAATAAGTTATTTGTTTCTATATTTATAAGGAGAAAAAATTCCCGACCAGGAATTTACTTAGTATTTTGTTAATGTTTTTCTAATTTTCATGCACACATTAGTAGTTTTCATTAATTCCTTCAACAAAAGGTGATTGAAGACTTCATCAAGGATTATTTCATTTATAATTCAATAATAATGGATGAAGAATGATTTTTATGACCATTATTACATTACAAAAGGTGATCCTATCCTATCCATGTCACTCACTTCATCAATTTGTGTTTAACCTTTATTTTATTTCTTTTTTATTAACTCAAAAAATTTCAAAAACAACCTCCACTTATTTCTCTAATTTCAGGTGACAACCATTGATTTTTGTGTTCTCCTCTCTTGATACAACCTATGTTAATCACTTTAATAAATTTTTAACTTAGGAAATAATTGTTTTTTCATACCCCAAGATAGGAATGTTTCCTGGAGCATGATGAATTCTAAATTTTACAACATGATTTAATTTTCCGATATTATTTATTATTATGTGTTTTGATTTATTTATGGTGAAAGAAAGATAAAAAATTGGTAATTAAGTGATGAATTAAATTATTAATAATAAAAAATAAAAAATTAGTATGAGAAAAGTATTATGATGTGATTATTATAAGAATGTTGTAATTATATAAGCATTGGATATGAATATTCTATGTGTACCACCCATGAAATGTTTCTTATAATGATGGTTTAACATTATGTAATAGGTTTTTGATCCATGCCTTGATTGGTTAAATATTTCCATGCCTTATTGATGATATTTTTTTCTTTAAGACTTAATTTTGGTTATTGTGGATATTGATTTAACATTTTAATTTAATTTTTTGTCAAATGAAGTATTATAATGTTTTTGTTGAAATCTCTAGTATGATTTATTTTGAAGTGGATATGGTTAATAGGGATGAATATATATTAGGTTGGGAGTTTATATAATAGATGATATGTATAATGGGGAGGAGTAGATATAAGGTTGGGAGTTGATATAGTAGATGATATATAGAATGATGATATTGAAAGGAAGTGTTGTGATGATGGTTCAATGGTAAGAAGTATGCTTATATTTTGAATGTGTTTCCTTATGTGTTATGATATTCTATATGATGTTGTTTTAATTCATGTGATATATGTTAAACTTTTTTTTACTTTGTAAGTTGGATCAAATTTAGTGGATGATAAATCATGGAAACACATATGGGGTTCCTTGGTCAGAGTTTCTTGAAATTTTCAAGAAGGATTTTTCCTTGTGAAGATGTATGATCATATAAAGAAGCTTAAATAAGACCATAAAAGGTTGAGATGAATTACTTGAGTTACAAGTATTTTATCTCATGAGGCAATCTTCTATAATTTTTTTCAATGCTAAACTCTATCTTTAAGTAGTTTTAGGTGTCCCAAAATAGGTAAGTTAATATTTTTTTTATTATGTGTTGGGGAATCATCAATATGAATGTGTTGAGGTTTAGTAGGTCTCTAAGTGGGTAATAATTTTTTGTTAGGGTATATTTAGTTAGGTGATCTAACTCCTTCCACTCATTCCTCCAAGGTGGATTTCAAAACCTATTTTAAATGTGTGAGTTAGCAAAAAATTTAAAGTCTAAAATAAATTATTTTCTTTATTAAACATTTCGTTGGGTTGTTTTATAAAGGTTATAATTTTAAAGGTGTTGGTTTTCAAATTTTTAAGGGTTTTCAACAGTTAATATTGTTTAAAAAAAGTGTTTCATTTTTTTGAAGTGTTATTGGATAAGGTGGAATGAGTAGCTAATAAAGATTCGGCCATGAGTTGAGGTGGTTGGTGTAGTATCTTCTTGTGCTTAGTTCTCTTAGTGGTGTGATTCCTATTTAATATGTATATTATATTGTTCTATGTTTTTTTGTGAGTTTTTTTTTGGGAAATCTAGTTTCATTGTATCTTCCTTCCCTTGAAGGCATTGGCAATACTTCTGTTCTATTCGAGAGGTATCTCACTATGGTTATTTATCTTTGGATCTACCATATTCTGTTTTTTGTTTGATTCATGGGGATGATAATAATTTTAGAGGAATCTAATATAAGTGATATTATTCCCATGGACTCCTAAATTTATATTTCTCAGGTGTGGTGGTGTTAGGAATAATTTTTAGAGGAAAGTTTTAGATTAAGGTAGGGTTTTAGATAAAATTTTAGTTAGAAGCTACCATCATATTGTGACTGATTTGTGGTATGCCATGACGAGTTGGTCAGTAGAGAAGGAGAAGGTTGTTTCCTTTATTTTAATCATGACTCATTTTTTATGTCATGGGGACATGGGTATTAGTGTGGTACTTATGGTGTCAGTTTTTTGTGGTGTTTTTTTTGGTTGGGCTTTATTCATTATGGTGTGGGGCCTTCTATTGAATCATGAAGGATATTGGTCTAGTTTTGGTTAATCTTACATATGTTATGTTGCATTAGAATGGTAGCCATTGCTTCATGGATCCACTATTTAATAATTCCTTTGTTTTATCATATTCTAAATCATTTCAATGTTGGGCCTCTGTTACATCATGATCATGTTCTAGGAGTTATTAGGATTCCAGTGGAAGTGTGAGGATTGTACCACAATTATTGGTATTCAGGAGTTGTGGTGTGGTGAGAGTCATCATTTCATGATCTTATATAACTATATAATATTTAAGAGAGTTAGTCAAGTTTTAACATGGGGATGACCAATAATATTGTGATGAAGTCCTCAAAATCGTGTTTTAAACTGATCCATTACATCATGACATTTCACATCATATCGTGATTCCATGCATTCAAATTTTTTATTATACTTTTAGGGTGTTCTCACCATTTGGTTCAATTTTCCTTATTTATCTAAAACCCTATGTGGTATTGGATCTTATTTTTTATTATCCTTGGTTTCTCATAGAATATATATAACATTTTAGTTCATATAATTTATTTCTTTTTATTTAAGGTTTTTCCTGTTTCATTCTATTCTTTTTCCTATTATTATTTATTCTTACTTGGATGGTTATAATAGTAGTTATATTTAGTTTCAGTGGACTATGAACACTATTTTGATGTATGATGTTGGTCAGTTTCAGCTTCCCTTCCTTCTCTTGGACCAATATTTCTTGAGCTTCATTGAGGTAGAGTATTTCTATGATTTTCTTGTATCACTTAAACTAATTTTTTGTTTGGAGTGTCATTCTTATAACACTACTCTGGAGGCCACTTGATAGGGCCATGTTTCGAGAAGTTATATGAATTGAGGTGCACCTCCCCATATTTAAAGGGATTCTGACTAGTGATAAGGGCATAATCCATGCAATAGGGAGAAAATTCCCTCAAATCAGAGATAAGAACACTATAGAAATAACCAAAAAATATCCAACACAAACATCATAGTATACATAATCACTAAATAACAATGTTATAAAAAATATATAATATATAATCATATAATCATACAGCCCAACCAATCACCCATTGGTTTAACAACATATAAAAGAGGATCTACTATCATCCCTAAGCCTCACCTCATCTAAGTCTCTAATATCCCATCGAGCTGCCCCAACCTAATATATTGTATGTTTTTTTATCAACCTAAAAGAAAATATGTGGTCAAAAAAATAACCATAGTTACCATAAAAGGTGTGAGGGATACATATTAGTATATTATCACCAAGTTACCCTAGTATATTATATCATATATGTGTATGCACAAGGTAAATAAATAAACTTATAACACAAGCGCGCTAGAAATCACATGTTAATTAGACTGCCACAAGTCCATGTTCACCAGTTTGTCATATACTAACTAGGCCACCACAAAACTTGATCCTACATACTTTAGCATCATATTGTAATATAGTCACCACCTTGTGTCATCATACCCAAACCCTAGCTCGTACTGAAATAATCAGGGTAGGGAATTATGATGAACCTGTACCACTACCCAAAGGTATAGGGTAGGGTCTTACATCAAAGATAAGGACTCGCATTCTCATCAAGGTGGTACTATGTCCACGATCTATAAAATCCCTTATCACTCAATAGAGATCATACAATGAACCCCAATATCTACCTTATCACCCAAGGTGGGGACTCACTTCCATGTCTCAACCACTTCCTAGTCACTCAAGGTATAGTCCATTATTTATGTCTCAACCAGACTAGCCTTCTCACTTAAGATTATTCATCATATCGAACAATACCTTCTCACTCAAGGTAGTGTTCAACCCTCACCATCTCACTCAATGTGAGTCCATAAAGTCTCAAGATATACCTTCTCACTCAAGGTAGGCCCATACTTCGTACACACTAGGATCCCATATCACTTAAGATGATCCTTCCAACACCATCTCACTCATAAATGGGTTAAGGATTAGGATCCATATCACCCACACTATAATTTTTCACATATCACAAGAACATGAAATCACAATAGGTCACACAAAACCTCACACTAGCTCTCCATTTCGCCACATGGTGCTAATCACTAGTGATCAATCCCCTAATCTCACACATGTATCATTATACAAGCACAAAATGCAGGTCATCTTGATATCCTTATATTTACTAAAATGGAATCAAATTAGGTCCTATAGACCTGTCTCATATTATCAATACCATACATAATCCTTCACCCCTCAATAACCTCACTGACCATAGGCTCTACCCAACCCAGATCTCAGGGGGGTCAGTCCACATCCTCACCACAACCCTCACTTGGTTCCTATCTCACATATCTCTCATAAGTTCCCTCAACCTATCACTTAGAGTGAAAATTTTCATCTAGTCCTAGAGGATCCATCCCAATCACAAAACTCATAAATTCTTAGACCATAATTTGAAGTGTTCTCCTCACTAAGAGTGAGATGTACGGATATCTCACACATCCCACTTGGATTGAACCTTTCATGTATTCCCACTAGCCTAAGGAATCCATCCTAGGTTACCTATGTATCATCTCATATCCCAAGACCAACCTGAGGTCTCTCATCAAATCAACTGGAAAACATTCCCTTTGGATACATAATCATCAGGTGATCCCAATAACTAAAAGTGCTAATAAGCACTTACCATGATCATAGGAGGCCCAACACCAACCCATGTCTTCCTCTAGATCACTCTTGATCCCTATCTTATCTACCTAAACCCATCCAACATTAATATATCTAATAAATCATGCATAAAAAGTATATGGATTTTTATTAGTGGGATCACCTACCATAAACATAGATTTAACCCATCGTTGAGCTTCATCATGCCTCTCCTAAGATTATACACACTCCCAATCACCTATATCATTCCATACGACACAAATAATTAATTATAAAAAACTATAATTAAATATTTAAATTAAATACAAATACATATTTTCCTAAAAAATCAATTTTCACCATCATCACACTAAATTTGCACCCAACAATGTGTGATCAACCTTAAGGGGCCTCCTATTTCTAATCTGTATGAAAGATCCATCATCCTCACCAGATCTCACCATGATCTAGTGGAATTGGTTCCAAAATCTATCCAAAATTTGACCCAAAATCAAGGGATATAAAATGGGAACCAAAAACCAAGTAAGGAAGAGGATAAACATACTGTTAGTCATCATCAAATCATACCAAAAACTATCCCCCTCTATAGTGGATTTAAGGGAGGAAGATAGATTAGATATTCAGACTATTCAGACCTCTCCCACATGCCCCTTGATCTAACAAAAAATGGGGATAACCCCAAAAACATAGGGATTCCTCTATTTTTTTTAAAACTACCCATATATTGGTTATAATTTGATCAGGGTTTCATGGTGTGATGTACACCCCTTGCCTAAAAAATTCATGAGGTGATCCTTCCAGTCACTATGCGACCACCATAAGAAGAGGTCCTATCCCTTGGCATAACTTCATCATGGTGTGGCCTAAGTGTCATGGTGTGACCTATTTTTCTTCGTGGGAAATAAAGGAAATTGTAAGAGTCCTAAAAAATATTTTTAAGATTCATCATTGTGGTATGATACACCCTTTTTAGAATTTCCCATTTCATAAGACTCTTTTCTTGTCCAAAATTCACAAAACTCACCATGCTACAAATATCTCGACCACAACATGTCCTTCCTCATTTCAGAACATCATGGTGAAATTTTTTATAGTAGTATCATTTCAAAAATTCTTTCAAGACTTAATATAATGTCTTATGGAGAATCCAAATCACTAATTAGTCTTCATTATACATCAAAAAACATCTTCTTGATATGTTTTAATGCACATATTCTTGATCTAAATCCCAAATCATGAAAAAAATCCTACTTGTGGATCAAAATTCAAATTTACCTAGAAACAAAAACCCATAAAATTTACAATTCATTACAAAATCCCTACCATAACACTTATCAACCTTGAGAAACCATGGTATTCCTTTAACCATCACTTTCGAACTACCTTGGATATGAATTCACCACCAAATCATCATATTCTACCCTCGAATTACAAATGATGTTCTATTGCACAACTCAAAACTACAAGGTTCGTTGTTCATCAAAAATCAAGTCACACACTTATAAAAAATGTCAACACTATGAAAGTGCTCGACCGTACCCATCTATCATGAGAAACCATAGTGTCTTCAATAAATTCATCTTAAATCTTATGGTGATTTTGACTATAAGGGTTCACTCAAAATTGGTTGATTTTTAGCCATGGTACTCTCCACCATAGTAATATAATTTCAGTAAAAAATTACAACTTATAATGATCCAAAAACACACTTGATGTAGTTTCTACATCACCACATCCAATTCCAAAAAAAATCGGTCCTCCTCTTATTGACCTCTCTAAAAAATTCTCATCCTTAACTGATGATGCATCACCACACTACCCAACATTAGTGTGTCATTACAATGCCCAATCATGATTTCTTAACACCCAAAAGTATTGTGAAATATGAAAAGAACCCATACCAAATTCTAAAACTAGATCCTAATGTAATTCCATGGTTGGATCATCAACTAACCAAATTCAACCATCGTGATCTGCCACAATCACTAACAAACATCTGATTTGACTCACTCTTATATCAACTTAACTCCACAAGTATATAAAGAGGCTATAGCCACAGGCCAGGACCATGGATATAACTAAAATGTATATAGTTATACCCTCTATCCACATGCATTACCTATGGATATATGGGGTTCCATGTGGTTGTTGGTCCATATGAAACCTATTGTTATGGTCACCTTGATCTTGGGAACAAAATCGACATTGGTAAATCTATTATTATGGTCGCATTGACTATGAAAATAGAATATTCCCAAAATAAAATTTGTTTAGGTTTAAACATGTGCCTCACCATTTAAGTACATAAACCCCTTCCAATTTTCTATTATTCCTCTTATCTATATATTTGTACAATTCTGTGTGTGTTTGTGTTAAGCACCTAAAAAATAAAAATTACATCAATGTTTCAAACTTGGGTCTCAAGATTCTTCTCTAGTGAACTCTACCACTACATAAATACTAACATTAGTTATATATATATATATATATATATATTCACACATATACTGGTATAAAAAATAAATCATGCATCGAGTTTTGAACCTTATATTTTGGAAAATATTCCAAAAACCTAATACACTCCCTTATGATTAATATATTGATTATTCATGTCCAGATATATTTAAATATACCTATTTAAGAATTTTATATTATAGGCCTATATCCATGGGTGAAACATACCATGGCTATATGGTCCCCAAGAAAAGGATACTTCCACAAGAAAAAATGCTTTTGGATATAGGGTTCTGATGCATTGGATATAGCCACTGGATATAGTGACCATAGTTATAGGGTCCCCATGAAAAGGATATATCCATGGAAAAAAATGTTGGTGGTTATAGGGTCCTGATTCATTTTCTATATCCACAGGCATTGTAGCCCATGGCTATAGGGTCCCCTTGTAAAGGATATATCCATGGAAAAAAATGCTTGTGGTTATAGAGTCTTACCTCTATAAAAACTCTTTCCCACCTTCTTAATTTGAAAAAAAAATACCACATCAACCAAAAGTCATAGTTATTTTGTATCCATGGATATAGGTCACTATATCCAAGGGAATCCTACCTGTGGCTATAGCCCCAACATCGTAGGTCTATTTTTGAGGAGTGCTTCATCCTAAGCCCACTAATGACACATGTGTTGGTCCAAGTAGGATAGAAAGAGGGGGTGAATTGAATTTAAAAATTAAAAAAAATAACCAATAAAATTATGAGATAAAAAAATTAAAGGGAAAGTATAGCAGGATAAAATAAATTATATGGAAAATGAAAAATGAGTTCAGCCAATACTCAAAATGAGTGCCTACATCACCTACCCTCGAATGATTTAGGGTTTTCATTATCCCTTGGATTCAAAAGTAGCCAAGAAACCTGTAAAACATTTAATTTTAATTAGATATAGTAAGAAATACAATATAAATTAAGGGACACTTTCTTATTAATTGTTATATAATAAAACCCAAAAACACTTGATTTTAGATGGTAAAAGCAAGAAACCCAAAAAAACTAACTTTAGAGGTAGCGGGCACTCAGGAAGAAGAAGAATAAGAGGTGTGTTCAAAAAAAACTTTACAGCACAGTCTTAATTCTCTCAGTAATATTGAAATTAAAAAAATTAGAGAAATATAGACAAATAATGATACAACAAATATTAAAAACAAGGGAATCACAAATAATAGCTCAAGTGATGTTATGAGTGTATCAAAATAGTAAACAATACTATTAAAGCCTTATTGGGGGAGTATTTATATCCATAATAGGTACCATGGTGGTTTTTTATGTTTTGGGAGTCCAAAATATTCATTGGTTTTAACACCCTGGGATTTTAAAAGAATGTCATGTTCGATAGCGTATACGACATGCAACATCGAACCTAAGCAAACCACAAAATATTATTATTTAAATGTTACAGTTATAACATAGTTGTTAAATTGGTGTGTATGAATAGTATTAAATTTATTATTAAAAATATATAAAGGTCATAATCAATTCAGATTTATTGATTAATTCTTTTCAAATAAGCACTCTTTTTTTGCAAAGTCATTTTATTCTTTAAAAATATGTTTTCTTCATAAATAGTTTTTATTGATTTTTATGATTAAATATTATAATTTATTTATTTAAATTAAAAAAAATATTTAATATAAAAATTAGTTTATGGTGAATTGTTGGGATTTTTCTAAAAAGATTCATTTTCTAGTGAATAGTGAAATGCTGCTTTTTATTGAAAACTGTATTTTATTTCAAGTATTTAAAAAGTTATATTTTATTTTAAAATGATTTAAAAGTAAAATTATTTCCATTATATTATTAATAATCAAATTTAGTTTGTTGGAATTAATTTTATTCTTGATTTTCCTATAAAAATATTTTCATACTTACAAATGCATTTTTTTGAAAAACTGTTTTCTATTACGTTTTGAGGTTTATTATTAAATTAATTTATGCCACTTATAGAAATTGAATGTTAAAAAATTTATTCCATATTTTTAATTATGAAGACCAATTTTTTTAAATATTCTTCTTTTATTTTTGGTCATTATAAATAGTAACCATAGTGAATAATTATCACTATAGAAAGGGTAAATCGAGTAATTAAGGTTAAGAATAATATGATAAGGACTAAAAAATGACCATAGCACTTGATTTCATACTATTTTATAATTTTATTTTATCCATTTCCATAAAATTTTATAAAATATTGCAACTCAGTGTCATATTTGTTTCATTTTTACATTTATATAATTTTATGTAAAGAAAAGTCAAAAATATCATTCTATTTTTTTTATTATCTCTAAATTTTTTAAACAGGGATATACAGAGTGTTTGTTTAGTTATAAAATTTTTATTTGAAATATAAATTATTTTTTTATCATGTTAATTTAGTTATAATTTTTAGTGATTAAATAATTAACTTAAATGTTTACGCAATGCTGACACGGTATTAATTCAATAAGTAGAAAAATAAAATAAATGATTTTTAAAATATTAAAATCAATATAATTTGAATGAATTATTTTATTCAAAAAAAATAAACAAATATAATATTTTATAGATGTTTTAAATTATTATAATTGAATTTATTTACTTTCATGTTGTTTTCAAAGTCAAATTAAATAAATGGTGTCAAAAATGACATTAATGATATTTTATGTTAAATATATTTTATTAAATAATTTAAAAATTATAAAAATATTTAAATTGAACAAATAGTATTATTAATGGTCAAAACTTTCATCTATTTACTATTTATTATCCAATTTTTACCTTAAAAGTAAAAGTATAACCCTTTAATATTGAAACAGTTGTTACCGCGGTTAAGGTTAAAATTAGTTAACCAAGGGGTTAATCCAAAATATAAGGGTTAAAATGATATAAATACCTATAAATATTTTATTTTATGGTTATATTAATACCATATATTCCTTATCTTTTAATAAATATCATTTTTGAACCATTTTACATGAGTTAAAAACATATTATATTATAATATTTCATGTATTTCCAAAAATGATATAAATGATATTTTATAATAAAAAATACTTTATTAAATGATTTAAAATTACTAAAATACCTATATTCATCCAATTTATTGTAATATAGTGTAAAATATATACTATATTCCATTTATGGTCCAATTTTCCTTTTATAATAACTATATTGATCCAAAAATAGTAAAAAACTTTATTATCACAATAATTATCGAAAGGGTTAATGGGGAGTTAAAACAAAAATATAAAGGTGAAAAAATCACCTAAACTTGTCCAAATTTTCTTTTATGAGATTAATTTTATTAATAATCATATTATATTATAATTTTATCAATTTGGGTCCATTTTAACATGAAAATAAATTTTATCAATTTAATATTTTAAGAAAATCCAAGAATTTTCATCCCTCACTTATAAAAGAGAACCCACTCTCCTCTTCTATAAACATTTAAAGAACCATTTTATTCAGCCAAAACCTAACCAAATAAATTCATAACATCCCTTAACACATTCTATAGGTCTTATTTTGGTCATAATATCATCCTTAGAGGGGTTAAAGTGTAAAAAAGGAGACTATCTGAATAAGAGGTATAACTTTTAACCAAATGTTTTAGTTGTATTTCTTCTTATACCTTATTAAAATATTATTAAAAAATTATGAAATAATAAAACCGATATATGAAATATACTGATATTTTTTACGTTAATATCATACATTATATCCTTCTCCTCTTCTATTAAAAGGGAAACGAAACTGTCGTTCGTGTGTACGGTAGGTTACCATCTCTCGAACTGATGTGATTCATTTTCCATCACCGCCTCTCATGGATGGATATAACGATGGATTTAATGTATATATATTATATTAATTATATAATTAAAATTATTTAAATATAATGTATCATTTATATTTTTACATTTCCATCCATTGAAAAATGATAACGTTGTTTGTGTGTACTTGTGTGCCACCACCTCCATAAAGCGATGTGATTCATTTTCCATCACCACATCAATTGGATGATATGTATAAGTTTATTTAAAAAATTATATTTTATTTATGATATTATTATAATTATTTAAATATAAAATAATACTTACCTTATTTCAATCATGATCGTTGCAAAATGGAAATGTTACTCATGCGTACGTACGACTTACCATCTCCATGATTATAATGTAGTTCATTTTTCATAACCATATTTAATGGTTCATTTTAAAAGTATATTTGATGTGTAAAAATAATAATTATTCCATTATTATTATTCTGTATATTATAGAATAAAAATCAATTTTACCATAGTCAACTAACCAAAGTCATTTTGGACATATGAACTGAATATCGTCAAAACATATGATGTGAACTTAATTGATTGAGTAAATAAATATATCATGGTAATAAATAAAATAAAATGAATAATAAACTTTAAAAAAGTTCTTAATCAAGTAAATAATTAACATAATTTTATTATTTGTTAATATAAAGAACATATGTGATGATTCGGACCTGAGGTTTGGGATTTCGTCTCAATTTCCCTTCATTAAGGCATATTTTAATGTTATGCACCTAATTTATTTTATATGGTATAAATACTACCCTTTTACATGTTATATCATGAATAATTTATTTTTCATTTTATTTTAAGTTGAAATTAAAATTATGCATCCAAGTGGATTTGGCTTGAAATTTACCAAGTGGTAAGGGGTTTCTTAACTCAATTTCCATTCATTGGGTTGTACTTCTAATTCATTAACTATGTTATGCCATGATTATGTGTGAAATAAAATATGATTTTATAATTTTGTATTTATAAAAAATGGATTTAAATTTTTTGAACATAATTACTTCATTGAATAATTCTCACTTTAATGATACGATATTTGTAAGGGTTCTTCATCTCAAATTGTATTTTTTATGACATATGTTATATTATACACTTATCTTATTTTATAAGGTATATATACTACTCCTTTGATATGTTATATCATGAATATATTTATATTCAGGGTATTTAATGTTTTACTTGATTTTATTTCTTTCATGGGGGTTATGATTCTAAAGTTACCAAAGTGGTAAGTGTTTATTTCACAATCACATCATTATTCAGGGTTGTTTAGGTTAAATATCCACTGAGGGAATTATTAAATCTTTCTCTATTAAACCCAATATATTATATTATCCTATGGTTATTTTTATAAATTAAAATTTTTCTTTTCATTTTCTACTATTTAAGTACACAAGATACCAAAATCATGTTTTTTTAAGGAAAACTGACTTTTCTTTTCTATTTGGTCAAGATTCTTTTTCTTCCATATCCATATTTTTCTTAAAATGTTTTTAAAGAATATTTTTTAATATTATATAATGATTTATTAAACATATTTTTATCCATTTTTGACATTAAAAAATGGTTTAAAAGAAATCTTCTTTTCATTTTCCTAAAAAAGTGCATTTGACTTTTTTACAAAAGTGTGAAATGAATGTTTTTTAACTTATACGGCCTGATAAGAATTTCCCATCATCATGAAAGATCAATTATTTGAGGATTAATTTATAATTTTCCAAGTTTATTTTTAAAGAAAATGTTTTTTTAATATTCTGGAATTTTTTATTATTTTAAAAGTGATTTTTAAAGTGAAAAGGGTATTTTCCTCAAGCATGTTTTAATATTATTTTTATGGTATTTATATTAATAAATTATAATAAATCTATATTTTATTATACTCTATTGGGGATATATTGTAATGATACAATCCTTACTCTTTATCTGATTGGTTTATGATTAGTTTTACTGAGGAAATATTAACATTTTGTATGTTAGTTTGTCATTATGAATGTTTATATTGATTATGTATTGAATTATTATTCTCTTATTTCATATAATGAATGAATTTGACTTATTAAGTAATGGTTGGAGACCGCTATATCCCCTTTATTAATTAGTAGGTCTCATGATATAAAATATTTTGGGTATTTGGTTGAGGCCTTACCCATTTATATAAGATGTCCTAGCACAAGGCCTCAATAGTATGTTTAAGATGTTAGGAATTATGCATTACATCATTATGTGATTAGTTATTAATTTTCATGTGATTATTTGAATATTTATGATATACATGGATAATTTTCAATCTCATGTGATTATGAAATTATTTGATCATTATTCACTCCAACCATATTACTCTACATGATTAAGTTATTGATTAAATCGCATGTGTTTTCATTTATTTACCTTACCATATTGATTATGATTTATTTACTTATAATAACTCCCATTATAAGTAACCCTTATAGAGCATCCAATATCAACCTTATTTTTTTTACTTTCCCAAGGACTTGAATAAGTAATTTTTGAATGAGATCAAGGCTTCAAAATATTTAACTTTATTATATTTTATTTTATGCTTTCAAATGTAATATGATATTCAAGTATGTATCTTGTTTACCAAGACTACTAAAATATTAATTCCTTTGGGATGTTATTTCTCGTATCTTGAGTTAGTGTAATAAATTAACCATCAAATTTGGGCTACAGAGGTCAGGGTCTTTACATTGGCAGGTGATAAAGGCTAGAGGGGAGAATCCATAATGGCTAGTTTGAAATTACAGAAACAATCCACCAACTAGTAGATAAACTCCACCAGTGATCTGGTGGGTTGTCCCACCTTCACTAGCTGGTTGGTGATCTCATACAGTATGTAGACCTACTAGTTTTCTCAATAACTATTTGGTGGTTACCTCTAGTTAACTAGTGGTTTTTTCTTAAAAAAGGCCTTCAAAATGGTTTTCTAAACTTTTTTTGAACCCTATGATTAATTAGTAAAATACCTAAGATGATATCCAAAAAATATAGCTAAAATAACATAAAATTAAATGGTTATAATAATAAATGGTTTTTATGATCATTAAAACATCTAAAAGAGTAAGGGGTAAAATAATCACAACATTTTTATGACCAAAAACACTTTAAATAAAATATAAGAGAAGGAGTTAAAATATAAAGACAATATTTATTTCAAATAAATATATCCAAGATAATTCCTAATAAATTTAAATATTTCATAATGAAATTTAAAAGATATTTTGAAATTATTTTTAGTAATCAAAAATTTTAAAATGAGGTCAAACCAATTGAGGTTCAAAAAGGAATATAATGTAATATTTTTTAGAAAAAATATAATTATAAAATACTTAAAACCATTAAAATTATAAAAGTATTTTAATAGATAAAATATGAAAATTAAAAACATAAAACTTCCAGATAAATAAAATCATTATTACCTATCTCCCCCTTTATTATTATCAAAAACTCAAAAAAATATTAGATGGATAATGTATACAAAGAATACAAAAATAAATAGATAATATATTCTTACCCTTTAAAAAAGAATAAGATTATAAGTTATAAGGGTTGTGCATAAGATATTTCAATTTTAATAACCACCCCCCCCCCTCAAAATAAATAATAAGTAATAAATACATGTTTTAAAATGATATATTCAAATAATAAATAAAGAATTTCCCCCTCTGAAAAAAATGTTAAAAAAGATAAGCCACTAAAACATGTAAAATGCACTAATTCAAAATAAAGTGTCACATAGGATCCATACCTTACTCCCCCTTAATAAAACAAAAACTTTCTAAAGAAAGGGTTTTTTTAAAATATCATCCAATTGAAGGTATTTCCTCATAAATTATAACACAATATCTCCATTTTGAAATTGATCTCTCAAAAATTGGTTTCTAAGATCATTGTTCTTAGTACATGAATATTAAATTGGATTCTTATAAATACTAATTGCACTAATTTTTTCACACTTAATAGAAACATGATTATATGTAAGCTTGTAATATAAGAGAGTGTTTTTCATCAAAATAATTTGGTTGCAACAACTACCCATGGCTATATATTCCACTTCATCTATAGAAAGTTAAATGAAGTTTTTCTTATTGATACTCTAAGAGACCAAGAATTTCTCATGTAGTTGAAAAGGCCCACTAGTGATTTTCTAATCTAATTGGAATCCTCTAAAATCAATAACTAAAAAACTGGAAAGTTCAAATGAAGTATCATTTGGATATAATAAACCAAGGTTTTTATAATCTTTTAAATATTTGAAATTTATTTTAAGAGATTTTAAATGAGATTATTTAGTATATTATTGAATAAAAAAACAAATAAAAACACTAAAAATAATGTCTAGTCGGGTCAGGGTTAAGTCAATAAGACTCTAAAACATACCAAAATAAATCTTTTTGTCAATTTATTTACCAGTTTCATCCAACATTTGCTTAAAAGAAATACTCATAGGTGTAATTATTTCTTTGAATTGATCCATGAAAAAATTATTTAATAGTTTATTTGTTTATTTTCTTTGTATTATAAAAATATCATACTTATTTTGAGAAATTTGAAAACCAAGAATTAATTTTAATTCTCCCTTAAAACTCATTTCAAATTATTTTCTCATTAAATAATAAAATTCATTACAAATATATTCTTTTATAGAACCAAAAATAACATCATTGACATATATTTAAACAACTAATAAATCCTTTAAAATATGTTTTTTAAAAAATTAGAATATACTTTTTCCATTTTAAAATAATTTTCTAAGATTTATTTAATTAACTCCTCATTACAAGCCTAATAGGCTTATTTAAAACTATAAAGAGACTTGGTTGACTAAAAAATTATTTGGATATGTGGAATCTTCAAAACTGGGTTCAAAAAAACCTTTTGGAAATAAAACCATTCAAAAAAATACTTATAACATCCATTTGAAAAGGATTAAAATTTAATTGTATGGAAAATGCCAATAAGATTCTAATAGACTCAATCCATGTGATGGGTGGAAAGGTCTTTCTGTAATTAATTCCTTATTCTTGATTATAGCCTTTAGCTATGAGTCTGTCTTTATTGCAAGTGATGTTACCTTTCTCATCTAACTTTTTCCTAAAAACCCATTTGGTTCCAATAATGGGATGATCATTGAGTCTTTCAACAAGAGTCCAAAAAGTTTTCCTTGTAAAATGGTTCAATACTTCTTAACTTAAAAATACCCAATTTCCATCATTAATGGAGTCGTAAATATTTAGGGTTTCTAGGTTTTAAACAAAAGCATGAAGTTCAACCTCATTTAAAAATGGTCTTCTAGTATGAGTACTAGATTGTAAATCACTAATAAAATTTATAAGGAATAGTCTTTAGACTTCACCCATGCATTAGGTAATGAAATAAATGGTGATTCTTATTAAATTTCAATTTATTTAAAAGGTGGTGAATCTTTTAAGGTCAAATTTTCTAGTTCAACCACAACATTTCCAATTTGGGGATGAGATTTAGAAAAATTCTCATCAAATTAAATGTGAATTTATTCTTTTGTGGTCTTTATCTATAAGAACCAAGATATTTATTTTAGGTATGGATCTTTATTTCTGGTGTTTTTGAGAAAAATAAGAGTTTCTGGAAATTTAAGGAGTACATGCCATGTACTTAGGAGTACACGTCGTGTACTTGGGAGTACATGTCGTGTACCCAGTTTCCATGGGTAGCCATGTACTAGCCATGTAATGACTGAGTACAAGGTCGTGTAGGTGACCTGGAGACCGCCTAAAGTGGGCCCCAGTAAAGGCATATACACGTTGTGTATCTTTAAAGAACATGTTGTGTATTTTTTTACTTTTAATTTTTATATCGGACCGAGGTCGTGTCTAATCGACAGAACTTTCTTCTTATAGAAATGTCTCATCTAGGAGTGATGGATATCGCTGATTCTTCTCTGATCCTCTGTTTGGTCATCTATTCTCCAAATTGAATACCATAGATTGTGTTGGAATCGCATCGGTGAGTTCTTACTTCTTCTATAGCCTCTTCTCTTGATTTCTTCTCTTTCTTGAGATATCCTTGGTTGAACTTTTTTGTCATTTTTGTAGATCTACCATGTTCTAAGTCGATTCAAAGGATGAGGTTCAACTATATCGATCGTACAATGTCGAAGTAGGTGGTTTGTGCCTTTCCATAGATTTTATTGAATTATATGTGAAAAAAGTGCCCAATAACCTATTTTAAGGTATTGCATGTTTAGGGAAGTTAACCCTATTAATGTCTGCTATGATTTTTTTTTCTTGAATAGGGGTGTTTTATTATGAATACAGTTTATTACCTTACTATGGATGTGTTTTCCCATGTTTGTTTGATATTGAATGTTGGGTCTAGAATTTCTATTAGGATCATTTTTATTTCCATGCCTAGTGCATTTAGGATGGATTGATTATTATATGACATGCTTGTGATATGAATTATAGTTGTTTATCCAAGTAGTATTTTAGATTTACTTTGGCTTCTAGATATTGTTTGTGCACGATTGTATTACACAGGGCTATGGGAACCTGGTGTAGTGAGACCATAGGGGTAATGGATGCTAAGGGATTCCCCATAGTGTTGGTTACCTTTCATGTTGTGAGACCATAGGGGGGTGGACATGAGTTCTCCCTCAAAGTGTCTTTAGTTCCATGTTGTGAGACCACAGGTGGAATTGGACGTTGAGTGCTTCCTCAGAGAGTTTGTAGTTTACTATTACGAGACTACAGGGGGAATTGATAGTGAGTGCTTCCTCATAGAGTCTTTGTCTAAGCTGAACCAGAGGGGTTAGACTATGATAACTTCCCATAGGGTTGATTCTGTTTGTTTGGTTGAATAATTGGTAGATGTAAATTAATGTAATTGAAACTGTAGGAATATTTATTCTGAGTACTTCCTTGTTTATTACTCCATTTTTTATATTTTCCTGCGATATATATATTCACATATATTTAGGAATAGGTTTTTTGGTGGTTGTCTACTGGGATTCATCTCACACCTATTTGGGTCATGCTTTTGGGCCCAAAATATTACATTATTGCAGGTATAGGTAAGGGAAAGTGCCCTTCTACATTAGGTACTTGATTATTGTGGAGCTGGAGAGCATGGGACCATGATGAGGTGTGCAATGTTGTTGGAGTTGTTTAATTGTTTTCCTTTATACTTTGGTTTAGTACTATATTTCATCATTGTGACTTGTTTTCCTGCTTTCCTAGATACTTGTGTCATACATCGTTATTTATATATATGCTGCAGTTGTTTATTTATTTTCAGTCTCCTGCTGTTTACTTATTGTATGGTATTATTGCTTCTGCTGCTGTTATCTATTTGTTTCCTCTATGTTACTCTGCCAATGAGGGTATATTTTCCCCACTATCACACCCAAGTCCCTCGCTACTAGTCAGCAACCTCTAGAGTTTGGGGAAATGTGCTTGAGGCCATGTGACCAACCGAGTACAAGGCACCTCTGGGCGACACCCAGAACCGAGACGTTACAAAGTGGTATCAAAGGACTTATTTTCTTCTTGGAAATATTGTTCGGAGCCTATAGATAGGGATAGGAAGGAATAGGTAGTTGGTAATAAGTTGTGCTTGGGAGTAGCTAACTCGTGTATAGGGAAAATCCAATATGCCTTGATTATTTCAATTTTATGGTTTTTCAATTGTTACAATTGATTTGATTTCACCATTGGGTGATTCACATGTTTTGTGTTGTTATCATTGGTATTATTGAGGTTCTATTTCTATTTCAACCCAATTATATGAGGTTATGTCATCTCATGCATCATATAGGCACTTTCTAGAGACCACGTGTCATGCATTCTTATCATGGAATTTAGGTTGCATTATCGATTGTATGTTGTTGTGATAGATGTTGTGCTAGATATGCATGTTGTTTTGATAGATTCCTTGATAGAATACTTGTTTTCTGATAAGGTATTTCTAATGTTTGAAGTATCATTTGAATGGATGCCAAAATTTGTTCCCTAAGGTGTTATGGGCCCTCATGGATCGGAATTTGGCGGATCATGTGATTGATTTCATTGTTACACCCTATGATAGACAAGTATATGATGAAAATATTTGATTTTAGGGGATTATGGGCCCCCACGGATCATAATTTGGCACTTAAATTTTTGTTTTAGTGTTTTCATGGGATTCCAGAGTAGTTTATGAGGCTTACCATCCAGAAAAACCCAGAATAAACAGTGTGTAATAATGAATACATTCCATTTATCCTTCTGTTTGGAAAGGAAATATTTTTCTTAATTACACACCGTGTACTATATGTACACACCATGTAGTCTTTAACTGTGTGCTTTTCTATGTGGGCAGAGACACAGGGTTGATAAATCATTGATGGAACACGTCGTGTACCAGATGTACACACCATGTTGTAGAGACCATGTATCCGAATTTGTGACTAATGACATGGGTCGGTGAAATCCTTTTGGTACACACCATGTCTAGGGAAAACATGTTGTGTAGATTCAACCGTGTCTTAGACCGTGTGACTAATGACATGGGTGGTAGAAACTTAATGGGTACACACTGTTTCCAGGGAGAACATGCCATGTAGAGTTACCTAGGAAGGAGTTGTTTGGTTTAGCTGTATAGAGGAACTCGGGAAAGGGGAAAAATTTAGTACACGTTGTGTTAAAGGAGAACACGTCATGTGTATGGGGTGTTACATGACCGGTTTGACCGATGTACACGCCCATGTAAAGGCTTAAGGGAACACGTCGTGTAGGGGTCATACACGCTGTGTATCCATATTTTTAAGAACTTAATTTTTTTTCTCCTGATCCTTTCTTGAACTTATAAGTTTCAATCTTTGATAATATTGAACTAAGCTGTGTTCTTGACCTTGCAGTGTCATGCCACTGAGATGTCCTCTGGTTGTATGCCAGATACAGGGCAATGATCAGACACCAGACATGGTAGATCAGGAATTACCAATAAATCCTTCCATCATGCATGTCTTGGCACCAGCTGTCATTTCAGATATAGGTGCCAATGCATAGTTACGATGAGGATTCATGAGGTTTATGTAGACTTTCAAGGGATAACCACATCCTACCCCATCTATGGAAGAGTTGATGTGGGTTTTTCAGCAGTATCATCCTCCCACTTTCTCAGGGGATGGAGGACCTCAGGCTAGAAAGTCATGGTTAGAATCCATGTTGTCTATATTCAAACACTTAGAGACATTTCCAGAGAGAAGGTTGAAGCTCTCTACATACATGCTTTATTATTCCACCAAGATATGGTGGGATGTGATATCACAGTTAGGGATCCAACAGGGTATGTCTTGGGATGAGTTCCAGTGTGCCTTCTATGATTACTTCTACTCGGAGACTTTGAGGGATGACTGAACCTGAGATTTCATGAGTTTGGATTAGGGTGCTCTTTTAGTAATAGAGTATTATTCTCTCTTCACAAATCTACAGTACTTCACACCCATCCCAGGGGTTTATGAGTTATTCCTGGTGAGGAAGTTTTAGGATGGACTCAGGCATGACATCCGATCTCAGGTGAACATCTTCAGGTTGACTTCCATAACTTCTATAGTTAACCAGGCGCTAATCACAAAGTGAAACCTGAGGGATTCTGGGGCTGTGAGCTAGGGTATCTTGGCATCCAGAGTTGGTACCCCTCTGACTAACAGCAGGAAGCATTGTATGGAGTCTACGCGTGGAGATCCGAGTAGGTGGAATACTTCTTCAGGTAGACATGTGGTATGCTACCAGTGCAGGAAGAGCAGGAATACGTGGCCACATTTCCTGAGAGACCTATTTGAGTGCTGATATTGTGGAAATATGGGTCATCTTCAGTGTTTATGTCAGGTTTTCTCACCAAAATCTGGTGATAGGGGTTCTTTTTTTACTCCCTATACCAGAGCAGGACCACCAGTCCCATATCAATCAGGGAACTAGATTTCTTCAGGCCGTTCAGGATGAGGTGGAGGTCATGGCCATAGTGGTCATCCACAGGGTTTTTGATAGTCGTAAGTTGGATCAGCTCAGGGATCACATAAATCTTCACAGGGTTGCGGTGCAGGTTAGGATTTTGCACTAGAGTAGATCCTACAGGAGTAGGGTCCCGGACCCTTTATAGTTAGAGGTACGATTCTAGTTTCCTCGATTTTAGCTTCTTCACTTTTTGATATAGGGGCTTCCCATAGTTTCATATCTATTTCTATTATGGAGATCCTTGGGCTATGTATCTTTACCTCTGTTGGTATCTTGACATTGGACACACTATTGGGGACTAGAACGGCTAGTGTATATCACTACAAGGAGTTCCCTGTTGAGGTTGGTGTGTGTCACTTATTTTATGACCTTTATGTCATAGAGATGACGGGATATGATGTCATTCTTGGAATGGACTGGTTAGTTCCCTTTTAGGATTTTTTCGACTACTATCGCAACAGGGTTAGGTTCACGTCACTAGAGGGCATTTTGTTTCTACATAAGGGTGAATGGTATGTCTAGGTGAGAAGAGCTAGACCCTAGCATCATGGGTTGGGAAGAGTTATATCCCAGATCACTATTCTATATCTGGATGACCAGGGGACTTCATATATGGACTTTCCTCCAGTGGTGGATCATTTTAGGGATATCTTCCCAGATGAATTTTTAGGTTTGCCTCCAGATCGAGAGGTATACTTTTCTATTGATCTTATTCCAGGAGCAGCATCGGTGTCTATTAATTCTTATAGAATGGATACACCAAAGTTATAGGAGCTTAAGAAGCACTTAGAGGAGTTATAGGCAAAGGGTTTCATCTAATACAGTACTTCTCCATGGGGTTCACCTGTCCTGTTTGCGAAGAAGGCGGACGATACCCTCATAATTTGTGTGTATTATCAGTTGTTGAAATAGTTGACGTTCAAGAACCAATATCCCTTACCAAGGATCGATGATCTATTTGATCAGCTTTGAGGATCCCAAGTGTTCTTGAATATTGACTTGAGATCCGGTTATCATCAGTTGCATGTTATACCATCAGTTATACCTCTTACAGCCTTTTGTAGAATGTATGGTCTATACAAGTATGTAGTTATGCCATTCGGTCTCACAAACACGCCTACAGTTTTTATGGCACTGATGAACTGACTGTTCCATCCATACTTAGACTCCTTAGTGGTGGTTTTTGTGGATGATATCTTAGTTTACTCTCATACTCAACATGACCATGTTACCAATCTTGAGATCGTTTTGATTACACTGAGAGAGCATCAGTTATATGTTAATCTCTCAAAATTCCACTTTTGGATGGACCATATTCACTTCTTGGGTCATGTTATCTTAGAGACAGGAGTATCTATAGACCTATAGAAAGTGAGATTAGTATTTTCCTTAGAGCATACAAAGAAAGTCTTTGAGGTATGGAGTTTTTTTGAGATATCTAGTTACTACAGAAGTTTTATACAGGAATTTTCATGCTTAGCAACACCACTGATGGGCCTGACTAAGAAGGGTGTGATGTACTTGTAGACAGATTCATGTGACTCAGCCTTTCAGGAGCTGAAAGGGAGGCTGACTTCAGCACCAATACTAGTTTCTCCAGAGTTAGGCAAGAGTTACACTGTTTACTGTGATGCTTCAGGTATCAAGCTGGGAGTAGTGCTTATACATGGTGAAGGAGTCATTGCGTATGAGTCTCAGTAGTTGAGGCCACATGAGAGTAATTACCCAATGCACGATCTTGATTTGGATGCAATTGTACATGATTTATGCTATTGAATACATTATTTACTAGGAGAGCATTTTGTGGTTTTCACCGAACACAAAAATCTCAAGTATATCTTCGCTCAGCGCGATTTGAATTTGAGATAGTGAAGGTGGGTTTATTACCTTAAGTACTTTGATTTCGAGCTTGCCTACACGCCTGGGAAAGGCAACGCAGTGGATGATGCGTTGAGAAGAAGGACTCAGATATAGGCAGTTCAAGAGTCTAGTAGTGAGTGGTAGCTTATGGCTCTGTTCTCTAAGATGCATTTGGAGGTGCACAATAGATAGGGGAAGATGTTCCTTTTTTCTATGGTTTTTACCTATAATCTACTTGATTGATTTTGAATGAGGAAGCTATCAGAAGCTAAAGGCCTAGATCTATGAGAGAGAGTGTTGAGAGAGGACCCTATTCCTGGATGGACCATAGGCGATGATGGGATCTTTAATTTTCATGGGTACATATGGGTGTCAGCAAACATACGCGAGGAGATGATGTGTGGTTTTAATTGTTCAGTTTGGGTAGTTCATCCTTGTGTCACCAAGATGTATCGAGGTTTACATTGTCATTATTGTTGTCCAGGCATGAAGAGAGATGTTGTAGGTTTTATCATGAGATGTTCCACCTGTCAGCAGGTGAAGGTGGAGCATCAGCGACCAGCATGACTTTTTTAGTATTTACCCATTCTCAAGTTTAAGTGGAATGATGTCGCAATGGACTTATGACAACCTTAATGAGGTCGCCTCTAATTAATGATGCAGTTTGGGTTGTCATTTACAGACTCACGAAGGTTGCATATTTTTTACCGATCAAGGAAACCTTCATTGTAGATGAGCTGGGAAGGTTGTGCATCTGTGAAATTGTACGTTTACATGGGGTTTCATACTCTATAATTTTAGATAGGGATTCTCATTTTACTTCTTGGGTCTGGAAGGGACTACAGAGGGCTTTGGGTACATAGATACTTCTGAGTACAGCTTTCCATCCCCAGACAGATGGTCAGTCCGAGCATACAATATAGGTGCTGTAGGACATGCCTCGAGCATGCATCCTAGATTTTGGAGGTACTTGGGAGAAGCACATACCTATGGTGGAATTTACCTATAATAATAGTTTTCAAGCAACTATTAATATGGAACCTTATGAGGCTTTGTATGGTAGGTCATGTCGATCACCCCTATGTTGGCTGTAAGAAGGAGAGGTAGCAATGTTGGGACCTCTTCTTGTCCAAGAGACCACAGAGTAGGTGGGGTTGATTCCAAAGAGGATGGCTACTACACAGTCATGACAGAAGTCTTATGCTGATCGTCCGGAAAAAAAACCTCTAGAGTTTGATGTTGGAGATCAGGTTTTCCTACGTGTCACACTAAGGTTGGGACATAGGAGGATTAGAAGGCCAGAAAAGCTTTCATCGAGATACGTTAGGCCGTTTGAGGTTTTTGAGAGAGTCATTATGGTTTCCTATCGATTGCAGTAACCTCAAATGTATTGGGATATGTATGACATCTTCCATGTTTCTCATATATAGCGTTACTTCTCAGACCAGTCTCATGTTTTTCAACCCAAGGAGGTTGAGTTGGAGGTGGACACATCGTTCAAAGAGAATCCTATTCAGATCATTGATTTTAGTGTGAAGGTTCTCCATGGCCGGTCTAGTCCTCTGGTATGCGTTTTGTGGAAGCACAGGCGAGTACAGTACAAGACTTGGGAGAGGTAGGCCAATGTACGATCGCAGTGGTCGTAGTTGTTCGAGGATTCTTCTTCGCCTCTTTCTTAGGGAAATTCGGGGATGAATTTATTTAATGGGGGAAGTTTATAAGAATCCAGATCTTCATTTTAGGTATGGATCTTCATTTCTGTTGTTTTTTATAAAAAGAGGAGTTTCTGGAAATTTAAGGAGTACACACTGTGTACTTAGGATTACACGTTGTGTACCCAGTTTCCATGGGTAGCTGTGTACTAGTCATGTAACGGCCGAGTACATGGCCATGTAGGGTGACCTAGAGACCACCTAAAGTGGGGCCCAGTAAAGTCATATACATTTCGTGTATCTTTATATAACACACCGTGTATTTATTATTTTTAATTTCTATATCGGACTGAGGTCGCATCTAATTGACCGAACTGTCTTCTTCTAACGTCGTCTCATCCAGGAGTGACGGATATCGTCGATTCTTCTATGATCCTCCGTTTGGTCATCCGTTCTTCGAATCGAATGCCATTGATTGTGTTGTAATCACATCGGCGAGTTCTTCCTTCTTCTAGAGCCTCTTCTCTTGATTCCCCCTCTTTCGTGATATATCCTCGGTTGAACATTTTATACATTTTTATAGATCTATAAGTTATAGGTTGATTCAAAGGCTGAGATTAAACTATATCGATCGTACAACATCGAGGTAGGTGGTTTGTGCCTTTCCATAGATGTTGTTGAATTATATGTGAACAAAGTGCCCAATACCCTAGTTTAGGGTATTTTGGGTTTAGGGAAGTTAACCCTATTAATGTCTGCTATGCTTTTTTTGCTTGAGTAGGGGTGTTTGATTATGAATAGAGTTTATTACCTTAATATGGATGTGTTTTCCCATGTTTGTTTGATATTGACTATTGGGTATAGAATTTCATGTTATGATCTTTTTCTTTCCATGCCTAGTGCTGTTAGGATGGAGTGATTATTATATGACATGCTTGTGATATGAATTATAATTGTTTAGAAAAGTAGTATTTGAGATTTACTTTGGCTGATGGATATTGTTTTTGTATGATTGTATTACACATGGTTGTGGGAACCTGGTGTAGTGAGACTATAGGGAGAATGGACGCTGAGGGCTTCTCGAGAGTGTCAGTTACCTTTCATGTTGTGAGACCATATGAGGGATGGACATGAGTTCTCCCTCAAAGTGTATGTAGTTCCACGTTGTGAGACCATAGGGGGAATTGGATGTTGATTGCTTCCTTAGAGAGTATGTAGTTTACCATTACAAGACCACAGGGGGAATTGATGGTGAGTGTTTCCTCAGAGAGTCTTTGTCTAAGCTAAACTAGAGGGGTTAGACTATGAGAACTTCCCAGAGGGTTTCTTGTGTTTGTTTGGCTGAATAATTGGTAGATTTAAATTAATGTAGTTGAAACTGTAGGAATATTTACTCTGAGTAATTCCTTATTTATTACTTCATTTTTCATATTTTTCTGCTATATATATATTTACTGATAGTTAGGCACAGGTCTTTTGGTGTTTGTCTACTGAGATTCATATCACGCCTATTTGGTTCATGCTTTTGGGCCTAAACAGATTACATTATTGCGGGTATAAGTAAGGGAAAGTTTCCTTCTACTTCATGTACTTGATTGCTATGGAGATAGAGAGCATGGGACCAAGCTGAGGCTTGCGATGTTGTTGGAGTTGTTTACTTTTTTTCCTTTATACTTTGGTTTAGTACTGTATTTCAACATTGTGACTTGTTTGGATGATTTCCTAGATACTTGTGTTATGCATCATTATTTATATATATGTTTCAGTTGTTTATTTATTTTCAGTCTCTCGTTGTTTACTTATTGTATGGTATTACTACTTCTGCTACTATTATCTATTTGTTTCTATTGTGTTACTCTTCTAATGATGGTATAGTTTCCCAACTATCACACCCAAGGCCCTTGTTTCTAGTTGGAAGCTTCTGGTATTCGAGGAAATGCACTTGAGGCCATATGACCAACCGGGTACGGGACACCTCTGGGTGGAACCCGGAATCGGGACATTACATGATCAATTTATTAAATATATGACATGTTTTACTTGATTTAGAGTTCCTGGTAAAAATACCTTCATCGGATTTGGTGTCAAAGTTTACTAAGTTTTCTTCAGTGTTAATAATATATCATGTACACCAAAACACCTTAAAATAACCAACTTTAGGTTTTTTTCCTTCCCAAAGGTCATATAGGGTCTTCTTAAGGATGGTTTTTATGAGAATATGATTAAAGGTATAATAAGAGATATTGACTATCTTGGACAAAAAATATTGAGGGATTTTAAATTCATTCAAGAGAGTTCTTACAATCTTTTGTATATTTTAATTATGTCTTTCAATAGCCCCATTTTTTCAGAGAGTCCTAAGAGTGGAAAAAGAATGATTATACCCTTGGGAATCATAAAGTTCATCAAAATCCATATTTTTGAACTCTCCCCCATGATCACTCTGAATGTATATGAACTTATATCCTTTTTCATTTTTGAACTTCTTGGTATATTTAATAAATAATTTACTAGCATTTTTTTAAAAATCTAATAAATAAACCCAAGTAAATCTTGTATAATAATCAAAAATTAAAAAAGTATAAGATTTAACTTATATACTTACAGATTGGGTTGGTCTAAATAAATACAGTTAAATAAGATCAAGTTCCTGTAAGCTAGACAATTCCTTTTTAGATTTAAATATGATTTTTGTTTCTTACCAAGTTGATAAGGGTAACACACAATATTATTTTTGAAATGAAATTTAGGAAAATCTTGTACTAGTTTATTTTGTTTGAGTTTTAAAAGTGTTTGTTTTCTACAATGACCGAGTATTGTGAACTAAGACATTGAACATGTTTACTAAAAAGATGTTTTAAATCAACAACATAAACATTTTGAAATTAAGAAAGTAAAAAAAATAAAAATTTTCCTTTTGATTCAAAAAATTTTAAACCACACTTTCAAAAGAAACTTTTAAACTATTATCACATAATTGGATAATACTAAGAAAATTATATTTTAAACCATTAAAATATAAAACACCTTTAATAATGGTAGAATTTTAAAAAATAATTTTACCTATGTCTATGATCATACTCCTTAAGTTATTAATAAAAGTGATAAGGGATCCTCTAATATTTTAAAGATTGTTAAACTCATAGAAGTCACCAAACATGTTTCTTAAGAACCCACTATCCATTTACTATGTAGAGCATTGGGATTTTCTCTGGAGACATTTATCTTACAAAATAATCAATATACTAAAGCCTTTGGTACCCAAATAAATTTTGATCCACTAATATTAGCTAAAATATACTTTGGAACCCATATTTTTTTATATAATATTTTATAAATGAAATTTTAAAAGAGAGATATACCCTTTTGGGCCCACTATACAGAGCATTTTTACAATATACTATATAAATAAGATACCTATTTTTATAAAAAAAACAAAATTTATTTTTTTAGAATCCTATTACAAAATTCATATCTTTAGTGGTGCTGGATTTATTTGAAAAACTAAACCATAAATAATTTTTCACATGATGTTGGGAACCTATAATTTTATTGAAATTTTATCACCTTGTGTGAACTTATCGAGATAATTTTTATGATCCTTAATAGTGTATTCTAATTTATCAACATTTGGTTTCTCTTTTAATTTTAATTATAATTAATCTTTTTTCTTTAGAGAGTTTATCCTTCTTAATAATTACATGATTATATCTCTTTTTAAGCTCTTTGAATTTTGTAGTAAGTTCAAAAAAATCCATCCTAAAGTTGATCTCTATCATATTTAAGATCTTTATAATTTAAATAAACTTAAGAATAATAGGAAGTAGTCGAATTTACCTCAATTTATTCCATGAGACATTTGACACTATCATCACTTGATTCACTTGAGGAGAGGGAGTCGTCACCAGCACTCCATATTGAAACATTGAAGTCTTTATTACTTAATTTCTTTTCTTTTATCTTCTTTTTAAATGTGGGAACTTCAGTTAGATATTCCAATTATTCTTGCATTAATTCTTAGAAAGTTACCTCCTCTTATCCATGTTTATTTCCCTTTTTAGTATGATGAAAAGATTTATTATTCCTCGTGATTTTTTTATATTATTGGATAAGTGAGAAATTTTAACATCATTACTAGAAGATTCATAATTGATTTACTTAAAGGAAATAATATTATTTTCCTTGATTTTATTTTCTTACTTGGATTCCTTTTCATTTTGTCACTTTATGGTGATATCATATGTCATGGCTGATCTAATTAGTTCTTCTACTAACATATTCTTGATATCCCTTGATTCTTGAGTCATTGTTACCTTAAGTGACCAATTACTTGGTAATACCCAAATTATATTCTTTATAATATTTTATATAGAAATATCTTCACCAAGATATTTTCCACCACTACAAATATTAGTAAATATAGTAAAAAAATTAACAATTGATTCATTAGTTTGAATGATAAAACTTTCAAAGTCTTGACAATACATGTCAATTCTAGTGTCCTTGACCTTCTAGTGCCCACATGTGTGACTTTAAAAAGTTTCCAAATTTCATGTTCATTTTTTCATGTGTAAATATGATTAAATTAATTACAATATAACCGACAATTAAGGGCATTCAAGACTTTTCCATAAATTTTAAAGGCTACAATATCATAGAGAGTCCATTTTTCCTTTGATTACTTAATGGGTGTATAACCATGAATAATAATTTTCCAAATGGGAAAACCAATTTTTCTACAAAATGTAAACATGTGAGTTTCCTAATAACTATAATCTGATCCATCATAGTATAGAGCTCAACCTATTGAGTGTCCTTTGGGAGCACCTTAGGTGTTAGAGGAATTGGTCATCCATTATAGTCATTCCTTGAAACCAGTTAAGGTTTAGAAACCAAATATATCTCCAATACCAATTTTTGTTCTAGGTAGGAAGGTAAGAGGGGATTAATTTCTTTTTAAAAATTAAAGAAAATTATGCAATAAAATCATGTGAAAAATAAAATTAAAGAGTAATCATGAAAGAATAGAATAAATTTAAAGTAAAATGATAAATGAGTTTAGAAAATACTCAATATGAGTGCCTACATATCCTCCCTCAAGGGATTAAGGGTTTAAATTATCCCTTAGATTCAATGGTATCTAGAAAACCCATAAAACCTTAATTTTAGTTGGTTGTAACAATAAACCTAATACAAAGGAAGATGCACTCACTTTTTAATGGTTATAGTAAAAAAACCAAAAAAATGATTTTAGATTGTGAAAGAAAGAAACCTAAAAGAACTCACTTTAGTGGTAGTAAGTGCCTAAGAAGAAGAAGAATAATAGGTTTGTTTAATAAAAACCATTTACAAAACACTCTCAATTATCTCAGTCGGATTAAAATAGAAAAATGAGAAAAAATAATGAGAGATTAAAGATTAAAATAGGGGAAGCATGAATATTAGCTCAATTGAATCCACAAGTTTATAAAAATGGTAACCAATGATATTCAAGCCTTATTAGGGGTTATTTATAGCCTATTGAGGTACCATGGTGCTTTGGAGGTGTTGGTAGTCTAAAAGAGTTGTTTGGAGGTGAGAGAGGCTGGAGGGGACAAGCCCTAATGACTAGTTTGACTTCCTAGAAATGGTCCACATACAAATAAATAAACTAAAATGGCTAGTCAGTGGGATTTCCTACCTTCACTAACTAGATGGTGAGCCTAGATAGTGTATATAACTATTGTTTTACTCACTATTTGTATGGTGGTTACCCCCAACTAGCTGATGAATTTTCCTAGAAAAGGCCTTCAAAATGGACCTTTACACTTCGCTTGAACCCTTCGATTGATAGCTCGAATACCTAAGATTATATCCAAACAATATAACTGAAATAACATCAAATGAAAGGGTTAGATTAATAAATTGTGTTTGTGATCATTAAAATATATAATAGATTAGAGGTATAATTACACAAACTATATCCAACACTGCATCCAAATCTCTAATATGATATTATTAGGGAACCAAATCACATTAGATCTTTTTGTACATGACGTTATAGTGTCACCTTGACCACTCACCAACCATTCTCATTGCATCTACGACCCTTCCAAAATAAGATTCATACCTCCATAATTGATATAATGTTCCCAACTATAGGAGTGTCATTATCTTCTCCCCACTAAACTAAATCTCCCAATTTCCATGGCCCATGCTTCACCCATTACCGCACGTAATGACTAGAAGTGTTTATCCTACTCATACCCAAGTATCAATGATAAACACCAAGCACTGCCTACTCCCAGGTAATTGATAATTCCTTTGTTCAAAACTCTACCCACAATGAATACCACGACCTCTCATGTCTAATGGTGCACTCTCCTCCATATGGATTCCCTTACACCACTCCTTGAGCACTGACTCAATGAGTCCCATCATCATATGTGTGTCACTCCACCTGAGCTGTGTTCACCCATTTATGAAAATCAGTGTCAAGGACCACTCAGATCAACCATCCCATGGTACCCCAATCCACTTCTAATGTCACATCTCATTGTAGATGGATATATACCATCTCTTCTAATACCCTAGGCCAACATACCCATGATCTACTCATCGACCCATTAGTCCTTGGACACATAGCCTCTCATTGATCCATTACCCAATGGGTACCATGCATAACCATCATTCACCTTCCCTTACACACCATGACTTTTCACCCCAAAAATACATGCTGACACTCACTCTTCTTCTTGGGCAGATTGATCCATCGAGAACCCACTCACAGGTTCTTACCTGCTGTCTAAATCTATCTCACCCAATCCCAATGGGTGAATACTCCTATAAAACTTGATTAAACACCATAATTCATGATCTAATGAGTCTCATCATATTGAAGCTAGGCTCACACACCTAAACTACTGACCATTCTCCATTACATGTCATCTCATCCAACATGCCTAAGGCATCACTCATTCCAAAGAATACCACATGATCACCCACCACATGGGAATTATTTTAAAACACTATAATCCACCCACACTCCCACCATTCCACTAAAATCACATATATAATCAATAGATATAGGAATCCAACTGATAATTTCCTCTAAACTTGGACTTGATACCAAGAACAAGGAATAATAATTCCTTACCTCAACCCTCTTAGGGGTATCTATGTAACCCCTTGGTTTAGTTAAGTTGAATGACACTAATATATATATGAGAAAACACTATATAGGTTGTTTTTGAAACTTTAAGTAACTAAACCCCATACTCAAGGCAACCTATTCCCATCCTCAAACTACTTCTTAGGCGTACCCAATATGTATCAACCTATCAAAGGTATTTATACATCCCTTACATGAAGAGATTGTATATTTTTCACTGGAGAAAATATTGATATAATATTCACATGAACTACCATAAAAAAAGTTAAATTATGGTTCAACTAAGTAAAATATCACCAATAAGTCATATGGGAAAATATCATGTATGTTTTTTTTACACTTTAAACAAATGAACCCCATATCAGTGAAATAGATCACACACAAGCACGTGTATGTCATGTGAATCTTATGTTATAAATATGATGTATGTATATAGTCCTATTACCAACATTATAAGATCCAAAATTATAAATAAAAATATCTAGTAACACATCATATTGAATAATCATATCAACCATAACAATGATAACCAACAACAAAAATCCTTTACCCTTGGTAACTAGGAATCCCCCCTGAAAAGGAGTTCATAACTCACCAGTATAAGGTTCATCATAATCTCTGAAACATTAATATTCTCTATTTACCATATCCAAAAATAGTAAGGCAAAATAAAATTATCTGATACCACTTTATAATTCCGACCACTCGACAGCACCCTAAGTCGAGGAGCTACGTGACCTCAGGTGTACCTCCCTGTATATCATAGATTATCGATTATATGCAATAAAATAATCCATAAAATGGGGATGCTATGATCTTGAATAAAATCCAGGTACACAATAAAACTAAACAAGAAATATCCAATAGAATCACTAGAGTATGTAAAATCACTAAACAAAAATATTATAAAAAATGTCTCATGTGAAAGAATACAGTCATACATCCCAAATAGGTTCCCACTAGTTCAACCATATATACAAAATATATAAAATAAAGAAAAATACATAGATGATCTGCTATTATCCCAAAGCATCACCTCATCCCAGTATCCAATAACTCATTGAGCTTCCCTGGCTCGATCCACTACATGTTTTGTGCTCATCTTGAAAATAGACATAAGGTAGGAACGCACACTAGAGTTCCTATGTAGGGTGTGAGAATTACATCTCAATAGAGTCTCACAAAGTTCCCCAAGTATAATTCATCATATAAGTGTATGCAAGAGGTAAATAAATAAATATGTTACACAAGTGCATTAGAAATTGTCTGTTAACCAGGCCATCACGACTCCATGCACATTAGGTCACCGTGTTCAAAATAGTCCACCATGACACTCAATCATACCTACTTCAACACCATTCTAAAATAAATCCATCTTCTTATTCCATCATACCTAAACCTCAACCTGTACCCAAAGAGTTAGGTTAGGGTTTCATGTTAAACCTCATCCATTACCTGAAGGTATAGGGAAGGTTATGTATCTAATCCATGGACTCACCTTCTCACTCAATGTGGTCCTATGTCTATAATATAGGCTATCCCTTATCACTCAAGGTAGTTCATACATTGAACCTAGACCTATACCTTATTACTAAATATAGAGACTCATATATATATATCTTGACTGTTACCTTTTCACTCAAGGTAGGTTCCATCATCCACATCTCAACCGAACTAACCATATCACTCAATACTACCCACCATATCGAACACTATCGTCTTACTCAAGGTAGGTTTAATCCATCACCTTCTCACTCAAGGTGATACCATCAGGTCTCAATATATACCTTCTCACTCAAGTAGGTCCTAGAATTCATACACACTAGTATCTCATTGCAATCATGATGATCATGTCAGGATAGACCTTGGGATCTACATCACCTGCACCAGAATATGTCTCTTATCACATGAAAATGAAATCACAATAGGGAATGCATCTTATCACACTATATCATAATCTCTCAATATGTAACTAGTCACTTGATACCTATCCCCTCATCATGAAAACAATTCATTATCCAAGAAAAAAACATTGATCCTCTATATATCTTTATCTCGCCCAAAAAATAGTCTACTTGGTCCTCTAGAGTTGCCTCATCTTACTGGTACCATATCCAATCTATCACCCCTTAGTGATCCCACAGCTCATGGGCTTTACATGAACTAGGCCTCGGGTGGTCATTCTATATCCTCACCATATCCCTCACTTAGGTCTCATCTCACATACCTCTCAAAAGATCCCTCAATCCATCACTTGGAAGGAAACACTCTCTATTATGCCTCATCTATCCCCAGAGGACTCATCCCCCTCATAGTCCTCTCCAAGTCTCAATCCACCCTCAGGAGGGTGATTCTCAATAGGTGTGAGATGTATGAATGTCTCACCCATCCTTTTAGGCATAAACCTCTCATATATGCCAACTCGACTAAGTAATCTAACCTGGGTTACCCACGTCTCATATTTCTTCCTAAGACCTACCTAAGGTATCTTATCAACTCAACCAGAACCCACTCCCTTTGGAGACATAGTCTTTGAGTGAGCCTAATTACCTAGAGTTCTAATAAGCACTCATCCTAAGACTAGGTGGCTCAAAACTATCCCATCTCTTCCTATATGGTACTTTAGTTCCCTATATTCTCTACTTGAACTAATGAAACATCTATGTAGGCAATCAATCATGAAAAAGAGGCATATGGATTTGTATTATAGGGGATACCAACCTTAAACATGGATTTAGCCCCATTAGAGCTCCATCAATCCTCGCTTAAGCTCATCCACTCTCCCAAGAACCTATCTCATTTCATACAATACAAATAATTGATTATAAACATTTATAATTAATTATTAAAATTAAATCCAAATGTATATTCACCTAAAAAATTAATATGCAACCTCGTCACACCAAAACCACACCCAATGATGTGTGATCAGTCTTCTGAGACCTCCTCTCACCAAGACACATGAAAGCACCATCTTCCTTTCCTGGACCTATAATTATTTTTTGGAATTGATGATAAACCCTATCCGAAATTTTACCTAAAATCAGGGGTTGGAAAAGTTTAACCAAAACATAGGAAGGAATAGGAGAAACGTATGCATAATTAGCATTAAATCACACCAAGAACCATCCCCAGCTATGGGGGTTGAAGGTAGAAAGAGGGATGGGAGATTCAATCAATTCAAACCTCTCCCATACACACATAAACCTAATAAAAATGGGGTTTAATTCCAAAAACTAAGATATATCCCTATTTAAAAAAAACACTCAGAATTTGATCGTGATGTGACCAAGGTATCACGGCCTAACTTTCCCCTACCCAAAAAAATAATGATGTGGCCCTTATAGTCATGGAGTAGCCACCTATGGAAAAGGTCCTGAATATTAACTTAGATTCATCATGATGCAACCTCAGGGTCATGATGCAGCTGGTTTTTCTTCATGAAAATACAAAGGAAAACCCATAAGAGTCCTTGAACCCCTTCGTAAGAGTCGTCATCATGGTGTAACACCCCCTTCAAAATGTGACCCATTTAATAATACTTCTTCATTAACCAAAATACATAAAATCTACCACATCATGAATCCCTCAGTCATGTTATGGACTTCCTCACTTCAAGGCTCTTTGAAACAACCTTCTATAGCGACAACATTTTAGAAAGACATTCGGGCCTTACTTTGATGATTATCCAAGCACTTGAGTCACCAACCGAGCCTTATTCCACATCCAAAAACATATTCTTGAGATATTAAAATTCTTGGATTCCCAATTTGAATCCCAATTAATGAAATTACCCTTTCTCTAGGATCAAAATTCAAATTTCTCTAGAAACAACATCCCATAATATTTGCAGGTCATTATAGTGTTAACTTCTAATTTCCCTTAATTTCCCTAAAGTCTTATTGATTTCTATGTCACACCCATTCCAATTGATTCCCTTGTTCCATAGAGTGTTTCTTGAATACCTTTATACCTTGATACCCAAGTTTATTCCTTTAAATTCCTTGTGTTATAATCCTTTTCATTGTACCACTCCAAACTTTGATAACCTACCCCCGATCAAACTTATAAGAAGCCTCTCTGATATGGTATGTTCGTACTCTTCCCTTGAGCTTGGTGTTATTGGTTTGGTTTGAGGGAAGGGGTTGTTGTATTTTTTATTTTATTCTTGTATCACTCTATTCTCTCAGGACTGGTGTAGTGGGTTTTGGTCAAGGGAAAGGGAACATGTCATGTTTCTATTTTATTTCATTGAAATTATAACTCTCTTATCATAGGCTTTGAGTTGTGGGTTTGGTTCAGGGGAAAGGGGATATTGTATGTTATTTTTTTCTTTAATTTAATTTTTTCATCATTCTAGATTTTTTATTTCTTGTTTATTATAGTAATTCCTCTTGATTTCTTTAATTTATTCTTTATAATAATATTATTATGTTGCGATTTCCTTAAGCAGTGAAGAGAAGGCGTGAATTTTATTATGAACTAAATATTGAAAGGTGATTGTTTTGGCTAGTTTCCTCATCATTTTGTATTATTATTGATGATATTATAAGTAAAAAATAGCAGTTATATATATGATGTTATGTTTTATTAAGTTTAGGAGATGATTTAAAGGTATTAATGTGAATGGAAGTAAAAGATTGATATTTTCTTAGTTCTTTATTAGGAAACATTGTTATGAAATTAAGTGATATGTATGTTGTTTCCTTGTTGATCACAAACATCAAATTCATAAGAATATACAATACAACATAGTTGAAAATTATGATACACCCCCAAAAGGAAATAAAATGATTCTTCCAATTTGTAATGTGATTAGTAATTTTATCAACCATCCTATCAAAATGATGAATCTGAATCCTTCCCGAATCCATGGGATCCCCAAGGTATTCCATGGGGTAGTTTTTCTTTTTCATACCAAAATATTATTTAATTATCTTCTCCCACCACTCTGAACACTATTTTTAAATGAAAAAAATACTCTTATCTCAGTTGATAGCATGGACACTCCACTTAAGTAATTTTCTTTGCTTTTTTTTAATTCTCAAATGTTACAACTATTTATATTTAGTAAAAATATCATTTCATCGGAGAAAAATATATGGGAAATAAAACTAGTATTCTCTCTACCATGATAAGGTCAAGGGTTTCCATTGATAATTTTCCTCTCCGGATATCTTCTAAGAGTATCTTACACCAGGCGGAAGAGGCTGGGAGATAGAGGATCTCTTTTTCTAAGTCCCCAAGTAGATTTAAAGGACCCTCACTACTTCCCAATGAATTAAATAGCTATCCATGGTGAGATAAATGATCTAAAGATAAGATCCACTACCCCTATGGAGAAACACATGAAATTCAGCACTTTTTTAATGAAACTTTATTCCATTTTTTCATAGGATGTGTGCATATCAACCTTAATCACCATGTTGGAACTAGATGATTTTTTTAATGCCCCAACCATTTCATGTACCATGGATATGGTGGACTGAGTTGATCTTCTTTTGATAAAACCCTATTGATTCTTAGAGACCCATTGAGTAAGATATGATGTAAGTCTTCTATTGATAATATTTTCAAGTACTTTATATGGGAAATTACACATGATTATTGGCCTATATTTATTGAGTAAGTATGGTTCCTTCAATTTTGGAATGAGGATCAAGGTTGAAGCACAAGAAACACGTGGAAATATCCCACCTCTAAAGAAGTCCTAAATTGTCCCCACTAGATCTCCTTTCACTAGATCCCAAAAATATATATAAAATTCACCTAGGAACTCCTAAGTACCTAGATAACTCTCTAAATTAAGTGACTGAACTAATTCCCAAATATCAGCTTCCTCTGACATGTTTTCAAAAAATATTTTTATCTCATTGGAAACCACCATTGGAATATCATTGAATAAATTAGTTTGATCATTCATGTATCCTCTCTATATGATAGGATTAGGATCATCCCATAACAGTTTAAAATATTCAATAGTCATACCTCCCATCAAATCTGCGTCCTGTGTGAAATACCCATCTTCCAGGCAGATATTAGGAATAGTGGTGTGATTTCTTTTATTTCTATATGCTTTAAAGAAGGTTGTATTCTTATCCCCCTCCCTTATCTAATTTGCCTTGAACCTTTCATGGGTAGTTTATTATTTTTTTAGAATAAATTTAGCTAACTAATTTCTTTTATCCACTTGTGTGCAAAAAAACATCATCCCAGTTGTCTTCCAGACTCCCCTAAATGTGTTCAATATATTACTTAATCCCCTACAGGTTAATAAAAAGATTAGGAATGTTAATATACCAAGACTCTAGATCACCTTTGAGTCTCTATTGCCTGTTGTAAAGACCCACCCATCTACTTTTTCTAGTAGACTGATCAAGTTCATCAGGCTAGGGAATAGAGGTTACAACCAAGAGACCTTTCATCGGGCTTGGTTTAAGGGGAATGAGAACAATTATCATGAGTGGAATTAGAGGGAGGTACTCCTTGTGGTGGGATGATGGAGAATATTGAGTAAAAGGAATCAAATCTTCCATAATGGCATATCTATCTCATGACTATGAATGGTGGTTAAAGCTAGAAGAATAATGGAATATCTGGTCCCACTTTTCAAATGATGAGAAGGTTCACCATCATTGAGGAAGCTCATGGATGGTAAATTAACAATTTGTACTTCCCGAAATCTTAGAAGATAGTGAATATGGGTGATGTGGAGTCCACTGTGCAGTGGACTTAAAATCAATGTGGATGGATCCAGTACTTCTGGGTTTATTTGAGGGGGATGAGGTTGTTCGTGACCATCAAGGGGTGGTGGTTCTAGCTTTCATCACCAACTATGGTAAGGGGTAATCCCATATAGTAGAGGCATGTGCGATTTTGAAGGTATTGAATTGTGTCATGAACACACCATCACGCTAGAATCGGTGGAAACGGACTTGACTGTGATCCATGGAGTGATGCAGGAGAAGATTAAAATTCCATGGTCCATCACTTATCTCATTAAAAAATGTAAAATACTTCTCCATCCGAGGGTGTCCCTTAGTCATACTTGGAGTGAGGGTAATAAGGAGGAAGACTTACTAGCTTCTTGGGTGGAAAATGACGATCATTGATTTTTATTTTCTAATTTTGGATGTCTTTACTTGTGGTAGTGTTTTTAGTGAACATTTACTCAGTCTACACTATTTTAGACCACCTTTAACTTATTCTAACTTGGGTTCTACCCAGACTAAAATAAAATTGTTACATTGGAAGGGTATGTTGTTTCCTTGTGATGTTGATATCATGTTGAAATTATATGTGTAAATGGTAAGTGACTTAAGAATGGTATTATGATGGTAATAAAAATAACCCTAGAATAAAAGATCAATGAAAATGGAAATGATTTAAGTAGTGTGACTCAAGGTCTTGTGGATTTGGGGATGTTGCTTTAGTTGAACAGGTTTATTTTCTGGTTAAGGGATGTCAAATTGAGATAGATTTAGGGATTAGGTGTTACTTCTTAGGTTGATGTCATTAGTTATGTTTTAGGTTAAGGTGTGTAAGTTCGTTAAGATTTTACATGGGTTTTTTATTGAGATAGTTAGGTAAGTCTTAGTAATGGGAGTCATGGGATCTTGTGGTTATGTTTTATAAGTTGGGTTTTAAGAGCTGGTTAGTTGTTGGTATTTAGTTATTGTTGCCTTAGGAAATTTTTGTGTGGGGTTATAAGGTTAGACCATGGTTGTATCATGTTTTTTCTTAGTTATGTGGTTGTATTGAATTAACTAAATGATTAATTTAAATGGAGTAATTAAATAAATTAATGGGTAAGATAATAATTTTACATGGTGATTATAATTATTTCCTGGTAGTGATATCTTTTATAGTGAATATTAATGTTTTAATTATGTCATCGTGTTTGTTTTTTTACTTCATGTTTATTGTGGATATGTTGTCTCTTGGTTGTATATTAAATTAGAATGTTATGATGTTATGACTCAGTGTAATGATTATATCATTCATAAGGAAGTAATTAAATGAATTAAATAAATACATTAATATGTGGTTGACTTAAATATAAATACTTTCTTAATTATAACACCTTGTTATCTTCCTTCAGGCATACTTTGGATCTTGTTTTGCATTCCCTTTTTGTTTGGGTGCATTGTAGGCTTCTTGGGGGTGGATAGCATTTACTAGATAAAATGACCTAAATTTTGGTTTTTATTTTTGTTTGAATTAATGGAGTCTAGGAATAAATGTGTAAATGGATTTAGAGGGTTCTCATTGGGAACATAGAGCCTCAAGAATTGGTTCAAGGATTTTCTATAGGAAACTAAACTGATCGCTGCCTACTAGACACATTCACATCATGAATGGGTTACACGATGTGAACCTATTGTAGTTAAAATGTTGTGAGTATTGTTCATATCATGAAAATTTAAAATCCATGATACCATTAAACATCATGAATGGGACATCGGGGTTTAATTTATCCCAAGGCGACTCCTTTTTTAGCAAACTTGAAATTAATGGAATTCACACTGTGAAAGGGTTTCATGACATGAATTCTTTTGGTTTAGTGATTTTAACCACAATGTACATATAATCTTTTTTTATCTATTCTGCAGACCTCCCTCTCGATCTTTAGAGTGATTTTAGATATATTTGGGTGATCTCGCTCCTTATAAATTTCTTTGTTTGGCATTTAACTCCTATAGAGATTGCATTGCATATCCCTAGTAAGCGGTCTTCCTGCTTCTTCATTTACATTGTTCATGATAGCAATTTTGTTTCATTTGTGATTCATATTGTGATCAGTTGGTGTTTTCTATCAATCCTTTGTAGTTTTATTTTGTGACTTTTATTTTGAAGTCTAGTTTGTTGGTTTCCAATATCCATTGTCAAAGGTGCATATGTTTTAATCCTTCTTGATGAAAGTGTATCTATGCAAGTGGTTCTAATTCTTGAATTGTTATATGTTCATTTCAATTAATTTGGTTTATTGAATGAAAATGTATGTTTTGACATTTAAAAGGCTTTGTTAGGAAGGATTCTCATTTTTAAAGGGATTTGGATTTAAAAACATATTTTATTTGATATTAAAAGGTTTTATTAAATTTGATCATGGATTTTGAAATGGTTTTGACAAACTTAGAACATTGGGTACCTTGGGTGTGTCGGGAAATGGACATGTCACTTTAGTGTGTCATGCCACTAGAGGTTTTGTGATATCGACAAACTATAGAAGGACTCAATATTGGTTGGAACAAAAATATGTCTAGTTTAGTATTCTTTTATGTCTGGTACATATTCCGTTAGGTTGGAGCCCAAATGGTATACTTTTTCATTTATACCTATTTTATCATATGATGGATTATTTCATGGATATTTTCTCACATTCTTATATTATGGTGTATCCATGGTTGGTTTTTCCTATTCTTACCTAATTTTATTTTATGTTTTATATATTCCTTGATTTGGTGAATATGATATGCATTTATGGAAAATGGAGGAATGTTTACAAAATGGATTCATTTATAAAAAAGGATTTATAAATTGGTTTTTGTTTTAAAGCTAGAACTTATGCAATGTTGATATTAGAACTTGTATAGATTATTTAGTGGTATCCAACTAAGCTTTGTGATCACACCATACTTTTGTGTTTGAGTGGTTGTAGACCTTGTTTTTCAAGAATTAGGTAAAATAAAGGGCATCATATATAATATTGGGTTCTCTTGTTGTTCATCGCCTTTATAGTGGGATGATTTGGTGGTAATGGATAGTCACATAGAGACTTTTTTAGTCTGATATGCTTTATTATTCTAGTTTTTTGTATTTGGTTTGGCTAGTATGTCTCATAGATATGTATTCCTTTATTCTAGATAGTACTTTGAAGTTTCTTAAATTAAAAATGAGACTTTTGGTTCTTTTCTATGTCTCACCATGTGGTAGACCATTCAGGGTGGATTGTCTAGTTAACCCAGGTTGGTTTGTTGCAAATTGGTATCAAAGGTAATACCCAACCTAAAGTGTGGTTGTCATTTCCTGGGTTTGGTTTGATGTTTTGGTAGACCAGAGTTAGGAGCATCAAAATTTGGGTAGTGAGTGTGGAAAAGGGGTCTGTCTAGCTTAATTTTGTATCTAAATTCGACTTACCATGGGTGATCAGGGATTTTTTCCAAGCTTGAGACTTGGTGGTGAGGTTGTTTGAATGAACCGGATATTTGGTTTATTTAAATAGACCTATTTCTTATTTTTGCTCAGTTTTTTTTCAAAGAATTTAGGATTGATTTAGATTCATGTTGTTTCAAAGCATTGATATTAAAACCTAAATTTGGTTCTATGATTTTATAATCTGATCATGACTGATTGGTTTTTGTCTTGTGATTATTAAACAATGACTCCTAAAAGAGCACTTCTAAATCTGAGTGAGGGATCTATGAGATAGGTTTTATAGGTGAATCCTACAATGGGCCCTTCTTTGCTAGAATTTTTAATACACACTATTCAAACTCTGGGTCAATAAGGTGTGGGGAAATTGGGATGATCAGTGGATCATGAATCGGAATTTACTAAGAAAAAACACATGTCTTCAATGGTAATAAAGGGCCCCAGGAATCTAAAGAATGGATTGAGAATATTGATAAAATCTTCAACTTTATAAAAAATTATGAGGACTCTAAGGTGGGTTTTTTCAGATATATTCCTGAGGGACCAGGAAGGATATGGTGGGAATCTATTGTGCAAGCTAAGTTTCAAGAGGATCTCACATGGGTATCTTTCAAAAAAATCATTAACCTTCATCTTTATCTTGTGACATTACAAAGGTACAAGTCCCAGAATTTTTTGACCTTAGAGCATGGAAGGCATACTTTTCTAGTGTATTACACCCATTTTGTTGAGTTGGTGCACTTAGAACCATACTTATTCACCAATGATCATATAAAGGCTCATAGGTTTGATTTTGGGTGGTGGGATGATATATGGTTGATGTTGAATCTCATGTGCATTTTGACCTTCATGGAGGAAGTTGATAAGGAAGATTTGGAAGAGGCTAACATTGCTAGAAAAACAAGTTTGGGTAGAGCTTCAGTTGGTACTATCGTTATCCAGGGTGTATCTTTTATCCAAAAAAAGAAGTGTAAAGGTATCCAATTTTCTTCAGGAACATTTTTGGGGGATTCTTTAGGATAGCAGTAGGTTTTTTTCCATCGGTGTGGAAATCCTGGTCATACTAATCCTAATTCTATGGAGGATCTTAAGACTTATCATCATTTTGGAAAATCTGTCTATCTAAATTATTTTTATGAAAGGATTTCCCATGGTAGTAAAGCTGTATCCACTCTAACTAAGGGTGTTTAGGTTTGTACCAATGCTTCCAAGGATGGTGGGTCATATCCTCAAGCTAAGGGGGTGTTCATGTGGATAAAAAAGATTAGGGAGGAGCTGAGACCAGGAATCTTTATGCAGTAGAGTATACACTAGAGGAACCTAAATCAAGAACATCTATAGTTAGAGGTATGATGTTTATTTCATCTTCTATGGTGCTATATTTTTTTATATCAATTCTACTCATTATTTTATATCGTCAAAGTTAGTAGACATGTTGGTTTTTCATTCTAATATTATTTTGTTCTTGTTATATGTTTACACAACTTTGGAAAAGAGTTTTATACAAGGTTTCAAGTGTTCATCATGTCGACTTATGATGGTAGACCATGAGGTGGAGTGGGACTTCTTGGTGTTTGATCTTAATATCTTCATCATGATTATTGTAATGTATTGGATGGTCATCATTAATTCCCATATTGATTTTTATCACTATCATGTTTATTTTCTATCTCTGGATGTAATCACTCATGTCTTTCAAGGTGAGAGGGATTCTAGGTATAGTAGAGTGAGGATTGTTCTTCCTTACACTAGGGTGATCTCTTGTTAGTTTTTATAATTGTTATGGGATTGATGATCTCTTTGATCAGCTTAAAGGGACTCATTGGTTTTCAAAGATTGACCTTTGGTCAGGGTACCACTAGTTGAGAGTCTTATAAGAGGATATACCTAAGAAAATTTTTAGGATCCGATATGGGGATTTAGAGTTTTTGGTTATCTCATTTGGTCTCACTAATACTCCTATGGTATTTAAGGATTTGAAGAACTGGATCTTTCATTGGTTCTTGTAATTTTTTGTTTTTGTATTCCTAGATGATATTTTGGTTTACTTTAAGTCATAGAAGGAGCACATATTTCATTTAGATATCATTCTTAGAACCTTGAGGGAACATTTCTTGAATGGTAATCATTCCAAATATGAATCTTGGATTTAATAAGTAATGTTTTTGGGGCATGTTATATCTGAGAGGGGAATATTAGTGGATCATAAAATGGTACATGTAGTTATGTCATGGGAGTGACCCAGAAATGTGTTTTCGAAGCTTATTGGGGTTGGCTGGTTATTACAAGCATTTTGTTTGGTAATTCTCCAAGTTTATAGCTTTGATGATAGCTTTAACTTATAAGGTTGTAAATTTTGAGTGGAATGAAAAATTTTATAGATCTTTTGAGTAATTGAATGTGTGGTTTACTTCATCTCTAGTTTTTATTCTTCTGGAACTAGGTTTGGGTTATGATTTTTTTATGATTATGGAAATGGTTTGGGGTGTGTCTTGATGCAAGGGGGTAGGTAGTAGACTAAATATTTCTCTAGTTACTCACTCATGGGTATAACTACCCTACCCATAATATTGATTTTGAATCAGTTATGAATGCGCTCAAAATGTGGCATCACTACCACTTTGGGGAGTGGTTTACTGTATATTCTTATCATAAGAGCCTGAGGAATGTTTTCACTTAAACAGATATGAATTTGTAACAGATACATTGGATGGAGTATCTGCATATTTTTTATTTTGATATTTCTTACACTCCCATAAAAGGGAATGTGGTCACTGATATGCTGAGAAGGAAATTAATAACACAAGTAGTGAAGGAATAAATGGAAGAGTGGTCTCTGATAAGGTTTTTTACTGAGATGAGCTTGGGAATGGAAGAAGATGGTGGGATTGTATGTTTGGATTTGATTAAGGTTGACTCATTGTTTGATCAGTGGGTTCATCTTAAGCAGATATATGACTTTGAGTGCTAAAGGTTAGTAAAATCCTCTATGGTAGAGAGACCTTGAGTGATTGGGATCAGTCTCCCAATGGTGCTTCATGTTTTCAAAACAGGTTGGTTGTCCCTTTTTATGTGAGGTAGGAGTTGATAGAAAGTGGACACCATTCTTGTCGGTCTATACGCCTAGCTACTACTAAGATGTATCATGATTTGAGATATTGGTATTGGTGGTTGGGGATATGATGGTTAATTGCAGATTTTATATCATGGTGACTTACTTGTTAGAGAATTAAGGTGGAGCACTAGAGACCTGATGGTTTGTTATAGACCTTAACCATTATGATATGGAAATTAGATGATATTTACATATAATTTTTCATTGGTTTACCATGGACTCCTAGTGGGAAGGATTTTATTTGGGTGATCATCGATGGACTTATGAAATTGGCGCATTTCCTTCCTATCAAGGATATTATGAAAGTGGATCGTCTTAGGGAATTGTATGTACAATAGATTGTGAGACTTCATGAGGTTACCTTCATGGTTTTTTCTAAGAGACTCTAGTTTCACATCCAAGTTTTGGAAAGGTTTACATGAGGTGATTGGTTCCCAGTTGAAATTGAGCACAACTTATCATTCGTAGATGGATAGACAGATAAAGAGGGTTATCTAGGTTCTTGAGGATACAATCAGGGCATGTGTGATTTATTTATATGGTCCTTGGGAAAATAATTTGCCTTTATTCAAGTGTTCTTATAACAATATTTATTATTACTTGATGAAAATGGATCCCTTTGAGGCTTTATAAGGGTAGCCATGTAGATCTCCTTTGTGCTGGGTAGAGTTGGGAGAGCAGTCTGTGGTTGGGCCAAGTCATATTCAAGAGACAATGGAAAGGGTGTAGTTGATATAGAAGAGGTTTAACATGGAACTTAGTTTTCAGAAATATTACGTGGACCATTGTCTTTGGCACTGGAGTTTGAGGTTGGTGATCAGGTCTTTCTTAGAGTTTCACCTCGCTTGGGACATCATCGATTACATAAGTAGGGTAAGTTGGAACCAAGGTTTATGGGGGCCTTTGAGATCATTGGAAGACTTTAAAAGATGGAATATCTGTAAAATCATGAGATTTTATGAAATATTTTTTAAAAATTAATTTAAATTTTTAGATACATCATGTTACATACAACAATGAGTTTCTTCGATATCATGCATGACATGCGACACTGAGTATCAGCAAACTATGAAATAATATTATTTTAAATATAAATGTTATAAACTAGTCGTAAAATAGGTGGGTATAAATCGTATTAACTAATTTATTAAATATACAAATAAATTTCCTACTCAATATAAATTTATTTATAAATTCTTAGTAAATAATCATTCAATTTTGGTAAACTAATTATAATCATCAAAAATATGTTTTCTTCAAAAATGGTTTTTATTACTTTTAATGAAATAAAATATTATAATTAATTTATAGATATTTTAGAAAATTTATTTAATAAAATGAAATTTATTTTTTAAATCATCATATAAAAATTAACTTATGGTGAAATTTTGGGATTTTTTTGGAAAATGTTGATTTTTAATGAATAATAAAAAAATACCAATTTTTGTAAAATTGTTCTTTATTTTCATTAAATTGAGTAATTTAAATGAAAAATTATGTTTTAAAGTAATATAATTATTCATTATTAATATTTAATCCACTTAATTACTTTTGAATAAAATTTATATTGAATTTTAGTATAAATTTATTTTTGGATTTAAAAAGAGGGGTTTTCTGAAAACTATTTTAAAGTGCATAATGTTTCTCCATTTTAGTTAATTAAAATAATCCATAATAAGGAATGTTTTAAATTAAATTTATAGATTATATATCTATAAATTTTTATTTTTAGTCAGATAATGATTATTATTAGTCATAGAGTTAATATAAAATCATTATATGCTTGAAAAAAATACACTTCTCGAAAACCTGTTTTTTCATCCCATCCATGGGTTTTTTTTTTTAATTTAATTTTTCCAATTTTATAAAATTTATTAGAAAAAAATAAACTTCATTTTATAATTCATCATTTCAAAATTATATTTGGGTGAATTTTTGGGAATTTTCTAAAAAATTTAATTTTTTGATTAATAGTGAAAAATACTAAATTTTAATTGAAATTTTCCTTTTCGTTTAAATTATTTATAAAGTTAAATTATATTTTAAATTAGTTTTAAAGAAAAAATATTTCAATTATATATATATATTAATCCAATTTAGTTAATTTAAATCAATTTCATATTGAAATTGGATATAAAAACTTTGTAAACTTTTGAACATTTTCTCTTTGAAAACCAACTTTCTCATCACGTTTGCAAGATTAATTTTAAATTAAATTTTACCACTTATTTGAATGTAATTTTTAAAAAATTATTCCATATTTTGAATAAGAATAATTTATATTATATAATAATTTAAAATTAATTTTTTACCAAAATAAATAGTAAAATAGTAAAATATATTTACCACGGTTAAGGTAAAAATCGGTTTATCGGGGGGTTAAACTAAAATGATATGGGTTAAAAATAACCCAAAACTTGTAAAAAACCCATTTTATGTGCATATTTATAAATTTTATATTATTTGAGCCTTTTTATATGAAAAACAACATGGGTTTAATTCTTTCTTTTAAAAAATTACAAGTCTACCACTCACCACACTTATAAAAGGACACCTCTTCTTCGGTCATTTTTACACCTTAAATACCTTTTGGTTAGGCCAATAAATTCCCAAATAACATATCAAATTTACTTCTATCATCTTATAAGCCTTATTCTATGAATAAATCTAACCTATGAAGGCTTTGGTTTAAAACTAATGTGGTTACTCGAAGAAGAGGTAATGTTCTTCAACGAGCATTTTTATTTTATTTCTTCCTCCACCTACTTCAATTATTATTAAAACATTAAAATATAATGAACTATAAATCATAAATATACTGATATTTTTTCTGTTAATTTAATTACCTAAAACAATATCCCCTTCCATCAAATGGGTTATGAAATCATCATTCATGTGTACGGAAGATTACAGCCTCGAGAACCAATATCATTCATTTTCTCCATTACCACCTCTCACAGTTGGGTATAATGATGAATATAAAGTATATATATTATATTAATAAAATTATTATATTTATGGAGTCATTATATAAAATATACCTTTTTATATTCTATTTTTTAGTGGATATGATAATGTCATTTGTGTGTATGGTAGACTACCACCTTGTAAAGCGATGTGACTCATTTTTCATTAATGCTTTACATGAAAAATAATAAGGATAAATATATGTGATATAAATGACATAATTATTTTATTAATGGAATATTTATCGTTATAAAAATATAATACATCATTTTCTTTCTTACCTTTTCACTCACTGAAAGATGATAATGTCGTTTGTGTACGTGTGGATTATCATCTTCACGAAGGGATGTGACCCTCTTTTCATCACCCCAACACATGGATGATATGTATAAGTATATTTAAATAAATAATATGATATTTATTATATTATTATAATTATATAAATGTATTATATTACTTACCTCCTTTCCATAATGATCGTTGAAAAATGGAAACATTACTCATGCGTGTGTACGGTCTACCGTCTCTATGATCGTAACGTACCTCGTTTCTCAAAACCATATTTCATGATTGGTATTAAAAGTATAATTGATGGATAAATATTATTATTATTTAATTATTATTATTATTATTATAATTAAACTGTGTTAAAAGTAATAGGAGTGAAAATAACAAATCAAAATATATATGAAAAACAAAACGGTTATTACCCAAAACGTGACTTAAACATGGAATTGTTAATAAACAATTAATAAAAGGACATATATAAATCATATATGGTATGATATATATATATATATTTATGGTTATTTAATATATGTATAATAAACTTATATTTATTATATAGGAGTTTTGAATGTGTATGAAGGAAGTTGAAACTTAAGGTAAGGAATTTACGCCTCGCTTTTTTACTTCTGTGAGACACAAGACATATTCACCACCTATTTCTTTTGTGTGGTGTATATACTAACCATGGATGAATTTTATGATTATTGACCTTAAAATTATGGTTATTTACATATCCAATTGAGTATACCTCTTTCATGGGTTTTACAATTTCAAAGTTACCAAATCGGTAAGATATTTTTGTATCAATTTGACTTCTTTGATACATATGTTATGTTATGCACCTATCTTCTATTATGAGGTGTATATACTACCACTTTGACATGTTATATCATGAATAAAATTATTTTAATGATATTTTAAGTTTCATTTAATTTTATTATTTCATGGTAATTATGATTCCAAAGTTACCAACATGGTAAGAGTTTTATGTTACAAATCTAATCGTTTTTCAGGATTGTTTATGATTATTCTTACAATGATGAAATTATGATATAAATCTAAATAATTCTCAATAATTTTATTTTTATCAGGTTATTCATGATATTTTCAAGTAATAGTACAATTTTTCTACACTTTTTTACTTAAAATAATTGAGAAGACGTTTTTAAGAAAAAATATATTTATTTCTCTCTTCGGTCAAAAACCATTTTTCTTCCAAAACCATGTTTTCTAAAAATGTTTCCAAAAATATTTTAAAATTATCAAAAGGATTTATTAAAGGAAATTTTACCCATGTTTTATCTTTTTAACAAATATTTTTTAAAGTAATATTCATTTTGTTTTCAAAACAATGCTCGTTTTTCTTTTACTGAAAATATGAAAGGAATATTTGTTTCAGCATGTATGGAATAAAAAAAATTACCCACCTTCATAACCATTATTTTATTTTAAGATTCCTTTATAAGTTTTTAAGGATATTTTCAAATAAAATGATATTTAAAATGTTTTATGTTTCAAAAAAAATCAAAGTGGAAATGTTATTTTCCCCAAGAAATGTTTTAAATGATTTTAAATATTCTTATGTAAGTTTAAAAGTTATTTTCAAATAAAATGATTTTTAAAATGTTTTAAGTTTAAAAAAATATAATTGTAAAGGATTTTTTTCTCAATAAATTTTCCAAGTAACTTTTCAAAATCATTTTTCATCTAAGATGACATCCTTTGATGTTACTTATAATTTTCTAGGGATATGAACCAAGGATACCATTCTTATTATTTTTATGAATGGTTTATGATGAAAAGATTTTTATGAAACCCATTTATCTTTCATCGGTTACACCATGATAAAAATTTTATGAAACCCATTTAGTTTCATGTTTTATGCTATGATGAAATATTGAAATGATTATTAAACCTATCTCTTTTCCATAGGTTATGATATGATGAAATTCTTATGAAACCCATTTCATTTCATGAGTTATGATATAGTTAATATTTTATGATCTTGTAGCACACATATATATGGTATTCATTATGTGGATACGGTTACATTATAACCAAGGATGGTGGTTATTTTATACACAATGATGATGGTTATGTTATAACCAAGTATGATGGTTATGTTATAACCAAAGATGGGTGGGACCTATATCTCCCTCCAATGCATTAGGTAGTTATATTTATATCTCATGAGATATACGGGACTATAATTAGAAGTGAACCTGGTTTAGTAAGGGACTTTGTCCTCTATGGTGGTCTTGGGATTGAACCTTGACTACTATGATGTTTTGGGGAGTAAATTCATTCTACTGTGAGGAAAGAGATTCCACTGGGGATGGTGGTGTGTCCTACCCAAGATGTGTATCCTCCTATGGAGATCCCTGGTAACTCTTTTAAATGAGCCTTGACTACTAAGGAAATAAATTTCTATGTTTATTTTTATGCCACAATTCTATGTCTTATTCCAATGTTATTCTCTCATAACTCATTTTATTTAATTTTATTATGATTCATGTATTATAAACTTCCAATATTAACGTCATGACTTAAGATTTTTATCTTTAATATATAGGGAATGGTTTTTATATGTTATTATCACATTCTCATACCCTTAGGATCACATTATTGACATCACTCTTTCCATAGAGTGTGGAAAAAGAAAATTCATTTTCCTAATATAGCATAGAGGCTGACCAAGGTTGTCTCAATTGAGACGATTCTCAGTTTTTTCACTCACACAATTTAATTCACCTAGACTAATTTTTTTTATTATTATTTTATGAAAATAAGGATAAATTATAAGATAAATGAAATACCGAAATTTATAATAACATTAAATGATATAATGTGATTATAAAAGAAAGAAATTTTCCTTTATGGTTTGGTTAATGGATTCCATAATTCTCCTTGAATGGGGTTTAAATTTAGTTTGATAATTTAATTCTGAGATCTCATGCATGAATTATTATTCTTTTATTTAGTGGTGTGAAGTCTCAAATACCTTTAGCAATCTAAATTCCACCTCCTCCTATAATTAAGGTTGATGGAACGTCAATTGAGAGTATGAAGTCTCCCTATACTTTGATCCATTTTATGTCATTTCATCCACTGAATGGATCAAATCCATCATATAAAGATCTTGTATCTAGTATAAGGGAGGAAAATATTTTAATAAAATTACAGAAATGAGTTTGAGTTTAGCATCATGGTGGGAAATTTCCACACTCGTGCACATCACCCTTGATCACCGCAAACTTAATAAACTTATGAATTTAAGCAGAGAATGAAATGGAAACCCCACTTACCTCCAAAAATCCAAGTCTTAGGTTAACCCCTCATTTTTTAGGGTAAGAGGTCAAGTTGGTAAGATGAAAAAGAAGAGAATAAGATAAATAAATAAAATAAAAATAATAAAAAATAATAAGGATGAGATAAAGTGATAAAAAATAAAAATAAAATGAAAAGAATATATATATATATAATAGAGATAATGAATAAATTAGAGAAATAAGAAGAAGAAAAGAGTGTGAAGAAATTTGGTGGTGGAAAATAATTGTTGATAAATTAATATGCATGTATTAATTTAATAAAAAAATTAAAATTAAAAATAAATTAAAACTAAGACAAAGAGAACATAAAAGAAAATAAAAAAATGAATAAAAATGAAAAGGATAAGTAGCATTGGCTTTAAGGATTATTCCTCTATAGTGTCGAACTCCCTAAGGCAGTGGTGATCTCTTCCTTTTATAGGCAGCAAGGGTGTGGGTCTCGGCCTCCACCACCTTCAAATATTCCCAGAGATATAGGATCCTTAAAATATACACATGTATCTCATTTATTTTAAAAACAAATGAGAGACCCATAGTGATGAATTTTGAAATACCCATGAGTGTTAAAACTTTCAATGGAGTGGGTTTTGAGTGCAGGGTTCTTCTCCACATGAATGGTCATGCATGGTGCATGGAGATGTGGCAGAAACATGGCAGGTGCATAGCAGTAGTGAGCATCAAATATTATCCCTCAGACGACCTTTGAAATGGACGGATGATGCTTCAAATGAGGCTCCATGGAGGTCATCCAAGTCACCTTATGTGGTCCATGGTGGTTTGGAGTTGTGGTAGTGGTATATGACTCGATTTTAAACTTTGGGTGTTTGTTTTCATGGAATTTCTTTGTGAGAAGCAGTGGCAGCTAATGAGTACAGGTGGAAGAGCTGTGGTAGTGAGTGGTGGAGCCACAATGGCGATTGGTGAAGTCACGGTGGCGAGTGTCGGACCTGCAGTGGTGAGCAGCTAGGAAGGTTCATGGAAGTAGTGATTCATGATGGTTGACAAGTGGGCTTCATGCTAACTAATTTCTAATACTGAAATTGAAATTAGTAGAAAGTAAGTAAAGATAAATCTTGTTATGATCCCCCAAATGGGACATAAATTTTTACTACCTCTAGAGGGCAGTACCATTAGTTATCCATAGTATGATGGTGGTTAGATCTTCTTGGACTTGAATCACCACATGTGGATTTTCTCAGCTTTCACTTATTTCTTCTTGGTGAGGAATGATCCATGGATAGAGTATACCAGATCCATATCCTTCACAATTAAATATAGATTGAGTGGTGGGGGTAGGTTGAAGTATAGACCAACCACTTCCTTGTATGTTACATGTGCAACCTCTTATTAATTTTCTAATATTGGATTAATATAGGTTGCATGAATTTTAATTTAAAAAGTAGGGTTAGAATTTATTTTTAATTAAAAATAATTTAAACATGGACAATGTAAATCAAAATTACCCTTTCTAGTGTGAGCATCCTCTATCTTGATTTCCTCCTGCATGGATACTTAGACTACTTCATGGGACTCCTCAAATGTATTTCCATCAAAGTTAGATAGCTCTATGTGTTCCTCAATAGGTTCATGTTCAATTTTTTCATATTCTTGTAAGACAGGTCAAAGATTGACCAAATTTGAAAATTCAAAATAACAGTGAGTGATACTCAATTTAGATTGAATAAAATCAGAAAATAAAGAGTTCAGAAAAGGATTATCTCTATGATTTAGTTCTAGTTCAATAACTTCTTTAGTGATAAGTGTCTCTTGAAGTTGGATCTCAGTGGATGGAGGTAGGTAGTTGGGTTGCTCCATCTTTTTTTCAAATTCCACCACTTGGGTGGTCTCTTCATTTAATGGTGCAGACTATTATTCTTTTGGGAGATCAAGTTGCTTTTCACACTCATTCCAAAAGTCATCTAGATATTTTTTATCTCCTATATGTATCTTAGGTTCTAGTTTCTCCATCAATTCTTGAATATATTCAAATAATCTCTCTATTTTTTCTTCTAATTATTCTATGTATTTTTGAAGTAATTAAACCTGATCTTCATTATATCCAGTCTCCTCTTCAGGTTTCTCTTTCACCTATGATTAGTTGTTTCATACCCAAATATATAGTATTTTGTGATAAATCATGAAATTTTTTATGATTTTTTAATCATTTAAAACTATCTACAATGTGAAAATAGAAAAAATAAGAAAACTTTGCTTAGATCCCTATAAATGGTGAAATTTTTTATGACACGCCTATTTTAGAGCATGGTAAAAGTAAATTTATTTTCCCAATGCATCATAGAGGATGATCAGGGTCATATCACTTGAGGATATTCTTAATTTGTTCACTCACTTAATCTAATTAACCTAAAATAATTGGTTTTGTTGTTTTTATTATTTTATGAAAACAATGATAAATGATTAGATAAATGAAATAAGAAAATTTATACTAACATTCAATGAAATAATTTGATTATAAAATAAAGAATGTGGACTTTGTAATTGGTTAATGGGTTCCATCATTCTCCTTGAATAGTGTTCAAATTTAGTTTGATAATTCAATTTTTATATCTCATGCATAAATTACTATTCTTTTATTTAGTGGTGTGAAATATCGAATGAATTTAAAAATATAAATTCCACCTCCTCATATAATCAATTTTGATGGCACACCTCAATCAAGATTGTGACATATCCTAGGACCTGGCTCTATTGTATTTCATTTCATCCACTAAATGGATTAACTTAATCATATGAAGAGTGTGTATCTAGTAGAATGGAGGGAAAGGTTTTAATAAAAGTATACAAATGAGTTTTAGTTCAGTTTCATGGTGTAGAATTTTTACATCCATGCACATCACCCTTGTTCACCAAAAACTTAATAAAACTTATGAATTTAAGCACATAATGAAATAGAAACACCACTTACCTCCCCCAGGTTAAGTCTCGAGTTATCCCCTCATTTTTTAGGGTAAGAGGCCATGGTGATAATATGATAAAGAAGAGAATAATATAAAGAAATAAAATAAAAATAATAAAATAAAAATAATAGAGATAATAGAGAGAGAGAAAATAAAAATGAAATGAAAATAATATATATATATATATAGAGAGAGAGAGAGAGAGAATGAAGAAATTATAGAAATAAGAAGAAGAAAAGAAGGTGAAGAAAATTGGGTGGTGAAAAACAATTATTAAGAAAATAATATGCATGTATGAATTTGAAAAATAAAATAAAATTATAAATAAATTAAAACTAAAACAAAGATAAAATAAAATAAAATAAAAAAAAATGAAGAAGAATGAAAAGGAGAAGTAGCCTCGGCTTTAGGAATTCTCCCTCTGCAGTTTCAAACTCCCTGAGGTAGTGGTGATCTCTTCCTTTTATATATAGTAAGGGTGTGGATCTCAACCTCCTCTTCCTTTAAATATTCTTGGATATTTGGGATCCTTTAAAGATACACTCGCATCTCATTTATTTTAAAAAACCCCGAGAGACCTGTGGTGATGAATTTTGAAACAACCATTGTTTTCAAGTGTTCAAAATTTTAGTGGAATGGTCTTTGAGTGTGGGATTATTCTCTATGATAATGGCTTATGGAGATGTGTTAGTGTCTTGGAAGGTGCATGGAAGTAGTGATAAGTGGATTTTCTCCCTCATTTGGCCTCCGAAATGGCCAGATGAGGCTTCGAATAAGGCTCCATAGTGGTTTTTTGAGTCACCAAAGGTGTTCCATGGTAATGTAAAGGTTAAGAGGTGGGAGTTGACTTGATTTTGAACTTCCATTGGTGCATTTCATAGAGTTTACTGGTGAGAAGAAGTGTCGACCGAAAAGTTCAGGTGGCAGAGCCATAGTGGGGAGCGATGGAGTTGGTAGAGGGATTTGTCTGAGGTAGGGCTGAGTGGGAGCAAGTGAGAATAGTGTCATATCTTTTAAAAATGAACATTAACTGGAATTATATTTATGCCCCACATCGAATCGTAGGCTGGGGTGCATGCTGGTATAACAACCAAGGTGTGGGTGCACCATCCAAAACCTCCTACTATAGGTATGGGCTCCCACATGATGTTGCATGCACTTCTATGTGGGTTTCACCACCCATGGATCATGTGGGCTCTGGCCCACCTTTACTCCTCGAAAGATTGATCACACATGATCCACCTTTCCTCAAGATTGATTTCCCTATTCCCTACCATGGCTCGAGTTATCTTTCCCACTAGGTACCATGGTCGGTCGATCCTATGAAGGCCTAGCTATGTGACTTGGTCCTTAGTTAGTTGGGGGCTATCCAGACTGATTATATTTTTTGGTACTTAAAGAAAAATGATAACAGTACAAAATATTTGAAAAAACCATTCTTAAATAAAGTTAACAATAAAAATTCTCAATTAAATTCCATAACATTTAAAACTCATATATTCATTCTATTTCAATTTTTTTCAAATCCTTAAATATTAATTCCCACTTTTGAATAAAACATTGAAATACATGGTAATTATCATTGGAAGACATTTAAAAATAATTGAAATTTGATTAAAAATATGAATATAATTTATGTGTGTAAACTATGTTTATGTATTTCCCTTGTTTACCCTTACTGGGCATCTTAGCTCACCCTTTATTGTGTTTTGTTTCCTAAGGTTATGAAGAAAGGTCTTATATAGGGTATGTCTATAAAGGGTAATAAATGGGAAGATCTTTGTGGGAAATAATGAATATATTTTACTAGATTATAATATTGTGTTATAAGTTTCCAAATGCACTAAACTATTATGGTCCTCAAGTGTATGTTTGTGTAATGTAATGAATATTCATTAAAAATAGATAATATCATGTATGAGAAGCCTAGGTTTCTATATTTGGTATTAGAGGAAAGATTTAGTTAACCTTTGGAAGCTAGGATGAGAAAACTTTAGTGAGATCCCTAGGGATATTTATAAGGATATGTCTAGGTATGCCTCTAAGGATAAGTATAAGGATTATTCAAAGTATAGGAAATGTCTTACAATTTTGGTAAAGGATAGAGAAAGTGGATTCCAACCAATTACATTCATGTTTAGATACTACTAGTAGATGTAGCTCTAGAACTGAGGTACCTACGGGTAATAACTCTAAAAAGGGTGAATTTAGCTGGATTTGATCATCACTCGGTATATAACAACAAGCCTTGCTTCACACCTAGATTGACACTCCTAGGGGATATGCTTTGGAAATTCAAAAACTCTTTATGAACCATCATGAAGGATTTAAATCTATGATGATAAACCTAAGGTTTTTTATATTAAATAAGGTCTCATGATTTTGACATCCTATAAGTGATTTTTTACTATTATGTGATTTCTTGATATGATTAGTGTTGCTCACATTATTCTTTTTGATTTTAGTCAATGGAGGGAACCAGAATGAACTGGGTTAACATTGAATGTGATAGACAATTTTATGATGAGCATCCAAATGGTATGATGGATGGAGTGAAGGATATTGTGATTATTCCTAATCAGTTATCATAAAAAATGATTAACAACATGCACCTTAACCAACTCTTAGACTCACAAAAGAATAGAAGGATGGAGTTTGTTGAGAGTTCGAGAAATGGAGACCTTGGAGGAAAGAAGGTTCAATTTTCTATATGTTGATAATTTGGGAAGAAGCACACAATAGAATGTATTAGAGGTATAGGAAGATGTTTTGAGTGTGTAAAAGAAGGACACAAAGAAAGTAATTATAAAGGAAAGATAAAAATTTCAATTAATGCAATGGATGAGAATAATGGTCTCCCTAAGGTATCATCAATTATTGAATGTTTTAAATGATGAAAGTATAAGCATTATAAAAATCTAGTTCCTAATGGGAAATATCATGAAAATAATCTACAAGGTTGTAGGAGTAATTTTTTTCTATTAATGATGAAGAGATTATGAATGACATATGAAAGGAAAGATGTGTAATGACCCAAACATTTATCAATGTAATTTGTCTCTTCTTATCATAACGCAATATAGTATAAATCACATAAAATCACTTGTATAACATAATAAAAACGTTATAAATGATGAATTAATGAAATATGAAGTATCTATAGAAGTTAATAAACCAATACCGATGAAATAATAACTTGACCTTAGGAATAGTAATATGACCCTAATAAATAGTAAACCAGTAAAATGAATAGTAACCTCACCCATGAAAGTATAAATAAAATTTATACATATTATAAATGAAAGTATGGTATAATTATATCATAGACTAAGTAAATAAATGTTTTAAAATTTAATAATTAAGTATTGGTATTTTTGTAATTCATAAATATTTAATTACAATTTTATGATTAATTTAATAATTTAAAAGAAAATTTATTTTCATAAAATGTATTCATAAATTAATATTTTTATGTCTTATGATTTTAAGATAATTTTATGAGACCTTAAGTAATTTTTCAAAGTGTTATAAAATCAATTATAATTTTAAAATCTGTAGTTTCCAAGTAAATGATGATTTTAATTAAAAATTAAATTACTCATATTTAGATAATTATTTTCATAAAATTGATTTCATTTTTGAATTATAAACATCTAAAAATTGTTATGGTGAATTTTTTGGATTTTTTTGAAAAACTTGAATTTTTGTGAATAGTAATATATGATAATTTATGATAAATGCTAAATATATGAATTTTCGAGTCATTATTGATGTAAGGATGATTTAAGCACCTTAATATCGAACCATAATTAATTATTTTATTATATTTTCTAATAATTCTCAAAATATTCATATTCTTGAGATAAAATAATAAACTAATCATTAAAATAATGAGAAAACACCACTCTCCTCCACTATAAATACCACCTCTTTTCCTCACACCTATAAATCTTTGATCCTTATCTAAATTGTGTCCAATAATCTTCCTAATCCCATCTCCCACTTCCAAGATATCTTGGTATCATCAAAAGACCAAAACCTTTTCCCTAAAGAGTTTCTCAAGGAGGATAAATCCAAGAGGTAAAATCCTATTCCTTTTTCATTTAATTTCTTTTCAATTTATTTTATTTTATTCTATTCTCCTCGCCTTATCTTATCCAAATGGAATGATAACTATATTATTTTTGATATAATAGAATTATATCATGTTAATGTAATATCCATCATTAAAATCCCCCCTCTCTCTTTTATTCTAAAAATGAAACTATCACTCGTGATGTGTCAATTTTCTAACATCGTGGGCAATGCACTTTCATTTTCATTTAATGAAGTAAAATATGTTAATAAAACCATTATAATGTTTTAAACATACTTTAAAATGTATTTCAAAACCCTATTTATTTTTTTAAACTAACATATATACATAATACTAAATGATAAAACAAAACAAGTTTGTTGTGATTGAAAAACTGCCAAAGTTAACCTAAAACTATCATCATTAACATTTATCTAATGATTCATCCTCATAAAATATAAAAAATTATTTATAAGATCATTTAAACTTCTATAAGATCATTAATAACATATAATAACAATTCTAGATATTTATATGCATTTTACACAAACTTTTATTCATGTATACAAGTGAACAGATCGTGAAAACTAAGAAAATGAACACTCCTGAATGATGAAATTAAACTCTATAACTAATTAAAAATCTCATAAATGAACTTAATAAAACCATAATGAATCAAATTAATGTATAAAAGTTTTTATATTTTTTAATTAATGAATATAATGTGATTATACAGGATATTAAAGTGAAGGAACCATCTGGACATAAGGTAAGGGGATTCTCGAACCAAACTCTCTTCCTTTGGATTTTCCCTATTTCACTCCATTTTCAGTATGGATATTCCATTAATTTTCCCTAAATATAATTTCCCTATCCTCCAATTTTATTTTCTGGATATACATTCTTCTAATCTAATTTTATGAATTCATTCAAATTTGGTTAAAATTCAACAGCAAATGAGTACACAAAAAATGAACCATAAAACAATTAATTGACAAACAGTCTACTGATAAAGAATTGGGAAGAAAATTAAAAAGAGGAACAACAGTTGAAAAGAATCTGAAAACTATTAAATAAAAATAAACCTACCTTCTTAGGTTGAAGAAGTCCGAAATCAAAACCCTAGGCTCAAATGAAACCCTTAGTCGAAGCTCAGTCCACACTCAACAGCAGACAAACATCACTCTGGGTCCCTTGTCGGCATTCAGTCTCCATCCAGTGACCAATCCACTACCAAGATGATTCTCAACTTCGGCTTCCTCTCCCCCGAAGCCTTCCAACTTGATGATCAAACTCTTACGTTGATAGCTCGACTCCTTCGAAGAAGCGTCGCTCGGCTCTCCCTCGGGATCTTGAAAAGGACTCAAAACCCTCAGGGTCCCCTACTTGCAGCACGACTCTAACACCACTTAGACCCCCTTATCCCCAAATTATCAATTATTATTTGTGTTCTTATTCTTTTATTATTTATTTAATTTCATTAGTAAGATTATATTTATATTAAAAATATTATAATTTTTAAATTTTTAAAATATTTTTATAAAAAAAATTATAATATAATAATATTCAAATTATTATAAACCATTTATCATAATTCATAAAATTATATTTTATAAAAGATATTACTTTAATATGAACATTCAAAATTTATTAATTTTAAATCAAATTAATTAAAATAATGTCACTTTAAAACATTTGACATTTTAATATTACAACTTATTATACTTAAAAATAATAATTTATTTAATATACTCAAATTATGATAAAAAAACTAAAATATTAATATATCATAATTATATTATTTCTATCATTGAAAAATAAATAATTTGATTAAGTATAAAATTAAATACATTCATTCAAAATAGTTTTTTCAAAAAAATCAAAAAGATATATTCATATTAAAATATTATTTTAAATAGAATAATACTATAAAATAGTGTTTGTTTTTAGAAAAATAATTAATTTGAAAACTATAAATTTGAATTATAATTATTTATATATATTATTATTAAATTAATTAAAACAATTAATTTAAATTATTATTTTTCATAACTTTTTTTTTAATTGTAAAAAAGTAATTTAATAAGCAATAATTATTTTTAACTTTTTGAGTTGTTACATTATTCCCCCCTTAAAAAGAATTCTTCCTTTATAATTCATTCATTGGACTTGAAAAAATTCTGAATTTTTGTCTTCATAATTTAGAAAAACAAGTACTGTTAAACTTTTATACTCTACCGCTTAGATGAAAATATCTAATCTACAGAGTTATCTAAACTGTTGCTCTGATACCAAGTGTGACACCCTGAACTCGTGCTTCCGGGTTCAACACATGTAAATGTAGCACTTTTTTATAAAATAAACTAAAAAAATACACAACATTTATTACATAACAATAACTTTTATCAATCTAGGTTTTAAAGAATTAGTCAAACATTACATTTTTATAAGAACTTTACAAAAGTAAATAAAGTTAACACATCTAATATACTTCATGTGCACTGAATCTTTATCAAAGCCATCCAACTTAGAACTTCAAAGTGACCTGTGAAAATAATTTTAAAATAAGGGATGAGAATTGAATTTCCCAGTAAGTAGTTTTCTAAAAATCTAGTGAAAATTTTACCATTGCATAATACCTTTATAAAAAAATTATAATACTTTGAAAATAATCAAACTTTAAAAATTCTTTAAAAATAATCCAATGATTTTTTGGAAACAATAATAAATCCTTTGAAAAAAAACTATGTGGCCATCTGAAACATGGAAGGATGTCTAGGCCTACTCACTTTCTTAAGGGACGGGTTTACTCCCCACTCCCTATCATGTTTACCATGTCCAAGTGCCAATTTTATAAAATCATTTTGAGATTGCCTTATATATATATACATTTATCACTGGGTTTTTTTCTTTAAAACATAACCATGTATTAAATACACATAATCTTTTATTTATATATAGGTATATATAAAAATGAATTTTCCTTGAAAATCTCTTGCAAGTTGATAAAACCAAAATTTTATTCATTTATTCTTTTCATAAACATCATTATACAAAAACTTTCATTCTTTAATTCATAAAATACATCTTTGTATAAAGTGATAAATTGTATTATTTAAAACTCAATCTTAATAAAAAAAATATCAAAGTCTCATTTAATTGATTCTATGCATTAATTAATGACATGATGTATAAATCCTTCACATAACAATAGTAAATTGTTATTTTATTAAAATAATTCATATATAATTTCGTCTTCTTAAAATAATCACAATCATGAAACAATTATGTATCTCACATTAAGTCATCAAGGTAGCATTTTCAAAATAAACATTCACCCTTGCACACATATATATATATATATATATATATATATATATATATATATTCACATATGTATGTATGTATGTATGTATGCGTATCAAAGTATGAGAGCCCTCATACATAAAATATAAGGAATTTAAGTAAAATCTGTCAAGATATAATTTTATAAAAATAAACTATACATGCATAAATGATTTCTTCTTTCATAATTAGAACAAAATAAAATTATATCACACATAAAAATATATAAACATCAACTTGAAGAACATGAACTTAATATATACATATATAATATTTTTAAATAAGATGAAGTCCCTTTACATAAACATGATTTAAAGAAAACACCCTCTCTTATAATTAGAAGATAAGAAAAAGAATTGTACCTTGAAAATATTTTTATTAAAATAAAACAATTACCACACATAAACTTAAAACAAAAATTAAGAGATAAAAATATAATCAAACCCTTTCACCAGAATTAGCATGCAATTAAATTCAAACACAATTTTAATAAATACATATCCCTTGTAGAAGAATTATAAAACATAAATACAATCCCTTAATAAAAATATGATTATCCCTTGAACTATAATTTAAAACATGGTTTTATAATTATATTTATATATATATATATCCTTTACAAATCAAGAATCATAAAAAGAAAATAGCTAATTTGAAAATAAATGATGAAAATTATAAAATAAATTTAATATAACGGTTACTTGAATTTCATTTCTGAAGGAAAAGAAATGCTAAAAAATTCTGATGCCTTAGACACACACACACCAGACTGCAAATTGGTTTGACCAATTGCAATTTCACACTGAAGGCTTTTATAGAAAAACCTTTACTGTGCAGCGATAATAAAAATATGCATAATTTTCCAACCAGCAGACTAGAGGATTCTTTGAGATTTCAAAACAGTTACATAACCAAGCTTGTGGAATAGGCTGATAAGAGAGATTCAGATAGCGAAATAAAAAAATCGTAAAAATTTGATAACACAACTACATTTTCAAACCAAATTCATTCAAATTTAGTTCAAAATTCAAAAGCAAATCAGTACACAACAAACAAACCATAAAACAATTAATTGATAAATAGTCTACTGATAAAGAATCGGGTAGAAAATTAAAAAATGAAACAATAGTTGAAAATATTTATACACCTATGAAATAATAAAAAAACCTACCTAATTAGGTCAAACAAGTCTCAAATTAAAACCCTAGGCTCAAACAAAACCCTTCATCGAAGCTTGGTCCACACTCGAGGGTGGTCGAACATCACTCAGGGTCCCTTGGCAGCGTTCGGTCTTCATATGACGATTGATCCACTACCCGGATGATGCTCGGTTTCATCTTCTTCTCCCCTGAATCCCTCCAACTTGACGGCTGAACTCTTCCCTCACTGGCTTGACTCCTCCGAAGAAGCGTCGCTCAGCTCTTTTCTCGGGATCCTAAAAATAATGACTCAAAACCTTTATGGTCCCCTCTTTTCTGCTCGACTCTAACACCGCTCAAACCACCTTATCCACAAATTTTCAATTATTATTTGTTTTTTTATTCTTTTATTAATTTTTTAATTTTATTAATAAAATTATATTTATATTAAAATTATCATAATTTATAAATTCAAAATTTTCAAAATATTTTTATAAAAAAAATTATAATCTAATAATATTCATATTATAATAAACAATTTATCATAATTAATATATTTATATTTTATAAAAACATATTAATTTAATATGAACATTCAAAATTTATTAATTTTAAATCAAATTAATAAAAATAATGTTATTTAAAAAAATTAACATTTTAATATTGCAACTTATAATACTTAAAAATAATAATTTATTTATTGTACTCAAATTCTGATAAAATAATTAACATATCCATATATCATACTTATATTATTTCTATCATTGGAAAATAAATAATTTGATTAAGGATAAAATTAAATAAATTCATTGAAAATAATTTTATAAAATAATCAAATACATATATTCATGTTAAAATATTATTTTAAACAAAATAATACTAAAAATAGTATTTTTTTTATAACACTAATTAGAAAACTATAAATTTGAATTATAATTATTTATATATATTATTATTAAATTAATTAAAACCATTAATTTAAATTATTATTTTTACAAACTTTATTTTTTTTTTAATTATAAAATCAATTCATTTAATAAGCAATAATTATTTTAAACTTTCTGGATTGTTACATTACTATAGCGACCCTACTTTTTCTTACATAATTTATTAAATCATTTTATATAAAAACAACATAAAGTCATTACACAACTAGGATCAAAAGGTTTAGTGTATTAGGTAAATTTAGACCATACATAACATTTATAAAAAAACAAAAACATTTATTTAATTCCTTCTTCTTTAGCTTCTTATTGTCCATCATATTACCCTTAGTACAATTAATCACCTGAGGATATACATCAAAGAAAGGGGTGAGCTGAAATCCCAATAAGAGGATAGATAATAACATGAATTAATATAGCATGGGTGAGTGTAATCATTATCATCCTAACATAGTCATAGGATCGTAATCATGATAGGAAGTATTAAGAAAATTCTTAGAATGTGGAAATGCATAAAAATGAAACATAATGTCTTAGTTGTCAACTACCACACATAGTTGTGAATAAAGATAGCATCGTGTTCAAGAATATTTCACTTTTTATCATGATATAAACCATATTACCCAATTTATTGGAGCGGTATATAATTCTGGGTGCACCTGTCACATCATAACATCTACTTTTCACTATATAATTCTGGGTGCACCCATCACATCATAACATTTACATTATCATGCATGCCACGTAGAACGTATATTAATATTGGATATAAAATAACCAAAGGGAAGTAATGGGTTTGATTTCATAAAGAATAAATTCATTAATAAACATTTGGGTTCCCAAAATAAAGAGGGAATAACATACTTGGTATAAGAATCATCAATTTTGAGTGAAGAAAAAATAATCTCACGCGAAGTAAATGAAGTGTTTTTAGAAAGAATAGTTATTTCGGAAAAATATTTTCATTTGTAATAGAAAAATTGGTAACATGTATATACCAAAAAATCTAATATAATGATGAATAATTTTTATTTAAGGAACATTAAAGGAATATCCATACTGAAAATGGGGTGAAATATGGAAACCCCAAAGAAAGAGAGTTGGTTTTGAGAATTCCCCTTACCTTATGTATGAATACTTTCTTCACTTTAATATCCTATATAATCACATTATATTAATTAATTAATACATAACCTTTTATACATGAATTTGATTCATTATGGTTTTATTAAATTCATTTATGGGCTTTGTGATGAGTTATATAATTTAATTTCATCGTTCAGGAGTGTTTGTTTTCTTAGTTTCCATAATCGGTTCATATGTATACATGAATGGAAGTTCATGTAAAATGATGATAAATATCCAGAATTGTTATTATATGTTATTAATTATTTTCCATAAGTTTAAATTATCTTATAATTAATTTGTTCATATGGTATGAGGATGAATCATTATATAAAAGTTAATGATGATTGTTTTAGGTTAATTTTTGTGGTTTTTCGATCACAGTGAACTCAATTTGTTTTATCATTTAGTATTACGTATATATGTTAGTTAAAAAACATAAAGAGGGTTGTAACATAAATTTTATAATAATTTTTAACCATTATAATGGTTTTATTAACATCCTTGAAGGCGTTAAAGGAAAATGAAAGTGCATCACCCACGATGTCGGTAAATTAACACATCACGGGCGATGATTTCATTTTTAGAATAAAAGAGAGTGTGGGAGGAGTTTGATGATGGATATTCCATTAAAATGATAGAATTATACTATATAAAAGATACTTGAGTTATCATGAACATGTGGATAGAGGAGGTGATGAGATAATAAGAAAATAAAAAAGAAATTTAAATAAAAAGGAAGAGGATTTTACCTCTTAAATCTCTCCTCCTTGAGAAACTCCTTAGGGAAAAGATTTTAGTCTTTTGATGATACCAAGAGCTCCTGGATGTGGGGGAGGTTCTTGGGAAGAGTATTGGGAATAATTTATTCAAGGCTCAAATATAACACCCCAAACATTTTATGGTATGTTTCTCTTAAATACATTCTATTCGTAGCATATATTTCATAAAGCACTGAGTTTCTTTGAAACAACACTTGGTTATTTAGGAGATAGTCATAACCTAACCATTAAACTTAAATTTTCCACTTCTATTTTTTTAATTTTGAAAAATGGACATACACGGTTGTGATCAGGGTGATATTTGGAGTCTGATATAATCAAGTTAATTTTTGGTGAATAGTAACTTACCCTTATGAATAATAACATACCCTTATGAATAGTAACATATCCTTATGAATATTAATACAAACATTATGAATGGTAACCTTACTCATGAATGTATAAATAAAATTTAGGCACCTTAAAAGTGAAGATGAATATTTTAAGTGTTGGTATTTTTTGATTAAATAATGCTTTTAATTAAAAATTAAATTTATCATATTTAGAAATTTATTTTTTAAAAATGGATTTCATTTTTTGATTCTACATATTGAAAAATGGTTGGGGTGAATTTTTTGTATTTTTCTGAAATTCATGAATTTTTTATGAATAGTAAAATACAATAAATTACGATAAATGCTAAATACTTGATTTAATGCATCATAGGTGATGAAAAATTATGTAAGTCCACTTGGTTAAAACTCACATGTCATTATTACTATTTGGGATCACGTGAATCAAGGCTATTCATAGTCTTGAGCAAAAATATTAAAATAATGATTAAAATAATGTAAAATCCCTCCTCCCCTCCACTATATAAACCACCCCTCACCCCCTCTTCCTCCCACACCACTCGAGCTTCAATCCTTGCCTAAATTCTACTCAAATATCTCCCTAAGATCCTCTCCCACGTCCAAGACCTTCTGGTCTCACAAAATGGCCAAAAACAAAGGCCTTAATGAGATTCTCAATGAGGGGTACACAAGAGGTGAACATATCTTCTCTTTTCTTTGAAATTCTTTTACAAGTTCAATTATTTTGTTGCTCTCTACTCACCTCCCCAGATAAAAATGATATGATAATTACATTACATTACATGGACTGAAATTTTATTATGGTAATGGAATATTTCATCATCATCTCTCTTTTCCCCCACCTCTTACACTAAAAATGAAAATATCGTCTCAGATGTGTTAATTTATCACATTCAAGGACGACAGGTTTTAAATTTCTACTATTATCTTAAGACTGGTCATGAAACCTTTTTAATGATTTAAAAAGATCATAATATATGTATTTTACCTTATTCAATGTTCTATAATCCTTACACACTCATAATACAAAATAATAATACAAAACAAGTTCATTATGCACAAAACCGCCAAGTTAATCCAAGCACTTATCAATAACTTTTAACTAATGAGTCATCCTCAAGGTATATAACCCAAAATCATAATAAGATAATTTATAATGTCACTAATAATATATATTTACAATTATTTATGTTTAACCACATTTCAAATGAACTTCCATTCATGAATACAAGTAAACCGGTCAGGAAAACCAAGGAAGAAAATGCTTCCAAAACAATAAAATTGAATCTCTTAAACCCATAAAAAAGGGCATGAATGAACCTAATAAGGTTATAATATATCAAATACATGTTGATGAGGTTCTGGAATTATTAATTAATGAAGCTAAATTTTATTATTCAGCTCATTTAGATCAATCAATAACACCTCCGGGCATAAGGTAAGGGATCCTCTCTTTCACTTTTAATCATGAATCCCCTTATGTTGTGTCACTACGGCAAAATCACGATTTAGCAGCGGTTTTTTTTCGTTTTGCGGTGGTTTTTCAAAACCGCCGTGAAATCGTGCGTCGGGAAACTATTCGCAGCGGTTTAGTTAGTTAGTTAGTTAGTTAGTTAGTTAGTTAGTTATTTATTTAGTTATTTAGTTATTTTCTTTATTTAGTTATTTTCTTTATTTAGTTATTTTCTTTATTTAGTTATTTTCTTTATTTAGTTATTTAGTTATTTAGTTAGTTATTTAGTTATTTGGTGAGATTTGAACCCCTAACCTCTTGCATATTTTCCAAAGACTTTACCACTCCAGCAAGCTCGTCATGTGGTTAATAAACAGAATTTAATATACTTATATATATTAATTTATAAAAACAAATAATACATAAATAATAGATATAAACTCAATAATAATAAATAATAAATAATGAATAATGAATAATAAATAATAAATAATAAATAATAAATAATAAATAAATATAAATAATAAATAAATATAAATAATAAATATTAATTATTAAATATTAAATATTAAATAAATATAAATAATAAATAAATATAAATAATAAATAATAAATAATAAAAAATAATTAATAAATATAAATAATAAATAATAAATAATAAATAATAAATAATAAATAATAAATAATAAATAATAGATAATAAATAATAAATAATAAATAAATATAAATAATAAATAATAAATAATAAATAATAAATAAATATAAATATTAAATATTAAATATTAAATATTAAATAATAAATAGCAAATAATAAATAATAAATAATAAATAAATATAAATAATAAATAATAAATATAAATAATTAATAAATATAAATAATTAATAATTAATAATTAATAAATAATAAATAATAAGCAATAAATAATAAATAATAAATAAATATAAATAATAAATAATAAATAAATATAAATAATAAATAAATATAAATAATAAATAAATATAAATAATAAATAATAAATAATAAATGATAAATAATAAATAATAAATAATAAATAAATATAAATAATAAATAAATAATAAATAATAAATAATAAATAATAAATAATAAATAAATATAAATAATAAATAATTAATAATTAATAATTAACAATTAATAATTAATAATTAATAATTAATAAATATTAAATATTAAATATTAAATATTAAATATTAAATATTAAATAAATATAAATATTAAATAATAAATAAATATAAATAATAAATAATAAATAATAAATAATAAATAATAAATAATAAATAAATATAAATAATAAATAATAAATAATAAATAATAAATAATAAATAATAAATAAATATAAATAATTAATAATTAATAATTAATAAATATAATTAATTAATAATTAATAAATATATAATTAATAAATAATAAGTAAATATAAATAATAAATAATAAATAATAAATAATAAATATAAATAATAAATAATAAATAAATATAAATAATAAATAATAAATAAATATAAATACTAAATATTAATAATAAATATTAATAATAAATAATAAATAATAAATAATAAATAATAAATAACCAGTAACAAATATTATTATTATTAATAATATTTTATTATTAGTACTAATAAATAATTAATAATTAATAATAAATAATAAATAATATAAATAAGTAAATATAAATAATAAATAATAAATAATAAAGGTAACACATGAAAAAGTATGAAAAGACGTGGTAAGGGATGAAAAATCATGAAAACGCATGAAAACGGATGGAGAAGCATATGAAGAATGAGGCATTCGAAAGAATGAGAACGCATGAGAACGCATGAAAACTCATGACAACTCTAGAAAACCCCTTAATAATTCAACATAATCATCATAATAACCCACAAAAAACCATTGATAAAGATAACAAGTCATGGAAACCCAAATAAACAGTAATAAATGGAGAAACCGTTAAAACCCGTCAAAACGGTCATAAAGAGACAAAAACATTGGACTCACATTAACGGAGATAACTTATGATCCGAGAGTCCGTTTTAGATCCATGACCTGTCAAATCAAAGATCCTGAAACGATCTTCGACCTGATAGGTGAAAGATTCTGAATGGACAGGCGAATCGGAAGTTATAACCATTTAAAAAAAAGCTAATGGGGAACGGGTGCTAGAAACGAGGCATCGAAAAACATAACAAACTCGATACCCACTAAAAAGGTCATAACATATGATCCAGGAGTGCATGTGGGCGCTGCAACCAGTCAAACTGAAGCTCATGGAACGAGCTATGATCTGGCATGTGGAGGTGTCCGAACTGACACGCGGATCAAAAGTTAGACCTATTTGAAAACAAGTTTGACGGGACACCGGTGACGGAAATAGGGTTTCGGAGGCCTTCGGAGGGGTTTTTGGGGTCAAAAAACACGAAAAAATCTTGCTTGTGTCAATTTAGTACGTATCTCTCTTTGCTGGCTTCGATTTGATATGTGGTAGAGCCCAAACGGACACCCGGAGCGAAATTTATGGTCGTTTGAAGTTGGAAAACTTTTTTCAACATTCTTATAACACTAATATCTTCTGCACCTTAGACCGTCTCATGGTTTTGATTATATGTGCCTCTATATCTCTTCATTATATTCAATTTCACTGGTTGTGGTGCTCCAACGGACGCACGGATCAAAAGTTATGGTCGTTTTAGTGATTTTGGGGTTTCTCGTGTTTTTTTTATTTTTTCCTTTCATTTCACGGTGGTTTTACCGAAACCGCCGCTATTTCATGGCGGTTTTTTAAAAAAACGCCGCTAATCCTCAAAAAAAATTTAAAAAAAATATAAAAAATTATGGCATTTCGCGGCGGTTTTTTCACGGCGGTTTAAAAACTGCCGCGAAACGGCGGCCCGAAACGCGTTTAGCGACGGTTTTTAAAACCACCGCTAAACGGAAGTTTTCTTGTAGTGTGTCCTTTTATTTTTAATTCCTAGTGATGGGGTATGTTTTCTCACCTCCCTCATACTTCCCTTATGATATATAAATGATGGGATACCCATTTACCTCTCATTAATCCCTCACAAGAACACATGTTACCATTCCAAAATGTTGTAAGGGGTTTCTCATCTCACTTTTATTTTTGTGGGATTTCCATTGTTCGCCACTTATTTCTTGAATGTGGTGTATTGTGTACTGCCATTTGATATGTATTTTCATTTTTATCTTTATATTCATGGTATTATTTGATTCATTTGGTGGTTATTAATTTTTTTTCATATGACTCGATTGATTACAAAATGGTAAGGGACTTTGTCTCAATTTCCGTCTCATTGAGACTTACTTGGTATTGTGCACCTAATATTTCTTATGTGGTGTATTCACTAACCATTTGAGATCATTTTTCATTTAAAATTGTAAATATATTATATATCTATATTCTGGTTTCATGGATATAATTATTTTCTTAATCCGTATACCCTTTTACATACAGTTTTTATTTAGAATGTTGTTTTAACTATGGAAATATTGATGAATCTGTATTATATACTCTATACAGATATTGAGAAGTCATATTGCACTTGTATTAAATCTATGTATAAATAATTATTTGTACTTTCAGTGATGGGCGGGGCTCGCTATAGCCCCTCGATGCATCGACAGGTCTCATGAGACAATCAGTTGGCGACAAACCCTTCGAGTTTGCTTCTAAAAATCAGACAGGTTTCTACCCATATACTTAAACTGTTTCGACAGTATAGTGGTATCATGTGCCAGATACATGACATCCAAATAATAAGTATTCTCTTTATTCATTTTCAGTTATTACTATCCATGAGCTTTTCACTATGATAAAATCTATGGATACGGTTTCATTCTCAATTTATTCATGGAGTGTGTTTTTCATTTATTCACCATGCCATATTGACTATGCCAATTTGTTTATGATTCAGTTATTGTTGATTCATGTTTCCACTATTTGTAACCCTTACTGAGCATTTAATATCACCCCATTAATTTGTTTACCTTCAACAGGTTATGAAGAGGAGACCATTTATTGAGTTCTTGTGGTTGAATTTTATTAGTTTTTGTTATGTATTGTATTTTGTACCTTTCTCATTGTAATATGAGTTTCATGTATGTATCTAGTTTCTTCAATACTACTAAACTGATTTTTTCTTCAGGATTTCATTCCTCTTAATCATGAAAATGTAATAAGTAACGCACTAGCTCTAGGATTTTGGGGTCGGGGTGTTACAATAAAGCTTACGATGTGTGAGGAAAAGAGTTGATGAAGGGTGGTATTTATGGTGGAGGATAGGAGTGTTTTCTCATTATTTAATTCATTAGTTTATCATTTTGAATCAAGACTATGAATAGTTTGAGAATTATCACGAAATATAATAAAAAAATGAAGTATGGTTTGAGATTATGGTGATTACATTAGCGATGACTCATGTAATAGTGTCTTTAAATTATAATGTATATATACCGTAAATTACCGTATTTTACTATTCACTGAAAATTCAAGTATTTCAGAAAAATCGCAAAAATTCACCCTTAAATTTTTTTACATTTAGAATTAAAAAATGAACTCCATTTTATGAAAATAATTTTATAAATATGATTAATTTGATTTTTAATTAAAATCATCATTTACTTGGAAAATACATATTTTAAAATTATAACTGGTTTTATAACAGTTTGAAAAATTAATTAAGTTCTCATAAAATTATCTTAAAATCATAAGATATCAAAATATTAATTTATTAATAATTTTTATGAAAATACATTTTCTTTTAAATTATTAAATTAATCATAAAATTATAATTTAATATTTATGACTTAAAAAAATACCAACACTTAATTGTTAATTTTTAAAACATTTATTTACATGGACTATGATATAATTATACCATAATTTAATTTATAAGATGCCTAAATTTTATTTATACTTTCATGGGTGATGTTACTATTCATTTGGCTAGTTTACTATTCATAAGGTCTGTATTACTATTCCTAAAGTCAAGTTATTATTTCATCGGTATTGGTTCATTAACTTCTATATATAATTCTTATTTCATTAATTATTTATTGATAAAGTTTTTATTATGGTATATAAGTAATTTTATGTGATTTATACTATATTACATTACTATTAGAAGGGATAAATTCCATTGATAAAGTTTGGGTCATTAAATTCTTCCCCCTTTTGAAATTTCTCCCTTGAAATTTTATTTTACATATACATGTGAGGGTACTTCTCCTTCATCACCTCCTATGGTTCCCAAGTTACTTCTTCATACTCATGGTTCCTCTACAACACTTTGACAAGGTGGGTTGTCTTGTTGCATAGAACCTTATCTCTATGGCCTATAATCTTTACTAGTTTCTCTTCATAAGAGAGATCATCTTCCAGTTTTACCACCTCTAAGTTTAGTACATGTAAGGGATCTTGTATGTACTTTATCAGGAGAGATACATGGAACACATCATGAATTTGAACCATACTTGGTGTAAGTAAAAGTTGATAGGCCACTGATCTTATGAAATCGAGATCTCAAATGGGCCAATGTACCTTGGTCTAAGATTCCCTTTCTTTACAAACCACATGACAGTTTTCCATGGTGATGTTCGAAGGAAGAATTTATCTCCAATGTCAAACTCCAAGTCCCTTTTATGGTTTTCAACATAACTCTTTTTCTGACTATGATCATATTTGATATATTGATGGATATCTTGAACCTTATATATCATCTCTTTCACAAGATCAGGTCCAAGTAGCTTTCTTTCACCAACTTCATCCCAAAAGGTTGGATTTCAACATCGCTTTCCATACAGAGCTTTATATGGATCCATCAAAATAGTCGAGTGAAAGTTATTATTGTATAATAACTCAACCAATGGGATATGTATATCTAATCAACATTTTAATTCTAATTATCAAGTTATTAGAATATCTTCAATCATTGTAATAGTCCTTTCAGATTGTCCATCAGTTTGGGGGTGATATTCCATGCTAAAATTTAATTCAGTACTCAAATCATGTTGAATACTCCAATAGAATTTAGATGTGAACCTAAGATCACAATCAAATACAATCGAGATTGGAACCTCATGCGGTCTCACCACTTCCTTCACATATATCTTTTCAAATTGTTCAAGTGAGAGGTCTTCCTAAATAGCGATAAATTGGGTATTCTTGGTGAGTCATTCCACCACAACCCATATCACATTATTTCCTTTGGATGTCTTTGGGAGACCCCTGAAAAAGTCCATAGTGATATTATCCCATTTCAAAATTGGTATAGGAAATGGTTGCATCATCCCTTTGGATTTATATCACTCTTATTTAACTTACTAATATATTAAGCACCTTGAGATATACTCTGCAATATCCTTCTTCATGTTATCCCACCAGAAGTGTTCTTGAAGATCATGTTACATCTTGGTAGTCCCATGATGGATAGAGAAAGTTGATTTATGTGTATAATCAAATATACCCTTCTTTATACCAGGTGATTAAGGCTCAAAAATCCTCATTCCAATCCAAATCACACCATCATCATTGATATGGAACTCTTACAGTTTCCCTTTTTTTACTACATTCACATTCTTTTGTAACTCCGGATCATCCCTTTGTGCCTCCTTGATCTTCTCTTGGATAGATGGTTAGGAAATAATTTTGGAAAGGTAGGATGTATTCCCTACCATTAATATTTTTAAATCTATCCTTCACATATCCATGAAGATGGTGTCTTTCTCAATCCACAACATGGATAGAGTAGCGGGTTATTTTCTACTAAGATCATCAGCTACCTTGTTTGCCTTTCCAGGATGACAGTGAATAGATAAATTATAGTCCTTTATTATCTCTAACCATCTCCTTTGTCTCATGTTGATATCATTTTGTGTGAATATATACTTTAGGATCTTGTGATCATTATATATGTAACACTTCTCATCATATAGGTAGTGCCACCAGATTTTCAAGGAAAAAATCATAGGTGCTAACTCCAAATCATGCATTAGGTAGTTATTCTCATGGATCTTTAACTATCGTGAGGGTTAGGCTATCACATTATCATTTTAAATGATTACACAACCCAATCCTTTATTTGAATCAACATTGTATATCATAAAACTTTCTCCACTTTGGTAATGTGAGTATAGGTGTAGTGATCAGCCTTCTCTTTAGCTCCTTGAAGATTTACTCACATTCTTCCATCCAAACATAGTTTACCCATTTCCTTATTAAATTAGTTAGCGAGATTGAAAATAATGATAAATTTCTCACAAAAATTCCTTAGTATCTATGTAATCCAATAAAACTATGGATTTCCATGACACTAGAGGGTATGGGTTATTCCTCAATTGCCTTTTTTAAGGGTCTAAAAAAATTCCCTCACTTGTGATCACATGTCCCAATAATATTACTTACTACATCAAAAAGTAACACTTTATGAACTTAGATTACAACTACTCCTTCCTTAATGTTTACAACACAAGCCTTAGATGTTCTTCATGTTCCTCCTTTCTCTTGGATTAGATGAGAATATCATCAATAAATACTACCACAAATTTGTTGATGTAATATGTAAAGACTCTATTCATCAAATCTATGAAGATTTTAGGGGCATTAGTAAGACCTAAGGGAATCACCAAAATCTCATAGTGACCATACCTTGTATATAAGTAATTCTTATGAATATATTCCTTCATCACCTTTAGCTGTTGATATCCAGAATGGAGATCTAACTTTGAGAATTACTGAGCTTCTCATAGTTGATCAAACAAGTCATCAATCCTTGGAAGGGGATACTTTTTCTTTATGGTGATATTTTTTATTTCTTGATAATCAATACATATCTTAATTGATACATCCTTTTTATTAACAAAGAGAACCGGTGCACCCCAAGGTGATGCACTAGGGCATATAAACCCTTCGTCCAATTGCCCATGTAGCTTCTTCTTTAACTCCTCCATTTTTATAGGAGTCATACTATAGGGACACTTTGAGATAGGAGTAGCTCTGAGTATGAGTTATATTGAGAACTCTACCTCAAAATCCAGGGTAAGTTTGAGTAACTCTTTAAGAAATACATCATTGTATTTCAACATGATGGGAATTTTCCCTAGGTTGATACCTTCCTTTGACTCGACCATTTGAGGGAGGTATGATTCTTTATAGGGAATCAAGACCCGCACTATTGAAGGATTTTCTAAAGGATATTCATAATCTTCCTTGAATTTTTAGAGTATAATTGAATGGTTAAAAATATGAAAATATATTTCCTTTTCCTGATAGTTGATATGTTCTCTATATAACAAGATCCTATCCATTCTCATTATAGCATTGAATTCCACAAAGTTAAGTGTCATGAAATTTTCTAGAAGAATATTCCCACATACTCCAATATGAGAAGAGTCCAACACTTGGGTTGTAATTATTGCACTACCATGTGTTTTTATGGATATCTCAACTTCAAGGTTTTAGGGATTTGACTCAATAATTTTGGAAAACTTGAAAGATATAAAGGAATGTGTAGAACCATAATCAAAAAAGACTTTTGTCATTATTGAGTGAATAAGAAGTGTACCTTGTATGACTTGGTTTTATTTCTCTATTTCAGTAGTAGTGATGACATAAACCTTTCCTTGATCCTTTGGATTTGGTGGCTGCTGATGTTGATTACCCTCAAGGACTCTAGGTTTAGTTCACTAGCTTTCATAGTGTCCTTTCTCCCTACAGTTGAAGCATTGAACCATCAGTGGTTCTCCCCTTTACTCCACCCCATTGTACTACTTCCTCGTGTATTTTCAAAATTCATGAGCTTGGTGGGATTCTCTCCCACACTTTAAGCATTTCCCCATCCCTTTGAGGTAGTTCCCATGATTCATATTCCCACATTTTTGACATGTGGGTGGTTGAGTTTTATTTCCACTTTTCTCACTAGATCCTCCGGCTTGAAACTTCATATTTCATTTCTTATCACCATATCCATGGGAAAATTCTCTAAAATACATATCCACTTTTAGATCACATCCAACAACTTCTTCATAACTCCCAAAGTATCAAATTGTTAGATCCTTTTGAATGAGTTGTTTTAAACCACTAAAGAATCTATTAACTTTTATATCATTGTTGATAATAAAACCTGAATCATACCTTGAAAGACTTGTGAAATTTTCATCATAGGCTATGATAGATTCACCTTCTTTATACTTAAAATCTATTAATTCTCTCTATATCTTTGTAATAATAGTTTAAGGGAAATAATTGTTAAGAAACATTATCTTAAAGTCTTCTGACTCCATCACTTCAATTTTTTCCTTTGTCTTGGTGTTCTTAATAAAATCCCATCATTGATCAAACTCTCCATATAAATGATTAAAGGATAGAGTCACCTTCTCCATATCATAATAATGAAGCATAAAAAATATCTTCTCCATTGAGTTGACCCACTTTTCTACGACTAGTGGATAGGAAGATCCACTAAACGTTGGTGTTCATTGCTGAATAAAACACTCAATAGCCAATTTTTTCCTCTTTGGTGAAGTCATACATTCCAAATTATTCAGGTTATTATTCATAACCTAAGACCATTTGGTAATAATCACAATGAAATTTTTAACTCTACCTCCCAAGGAAATGGTTATTTCATTCACACAATCGATGTATTGTCCCTCACATGGTTTTTTGGTCTCATTTCTCCTGGTTCCTACCATTTTCTAAAATAGAAAAGTTTAGAAAAAAATATAAGTCAAAAATTCATGAATAAATAATTTTTTCCTTTGTAAAACTAAGTCTAAATTCACATCTTGTGGGATCCCTATGTTTATAATTTTCTAAAACAAATTTTCTTGGGTGCTTACTTATAATTAGTCTCATACTAAGGGTTTTCACTAAGGTTCTCTAATCCTAATTCCAAAATTAACTAAATCATGTTATGATACTAACTATATTGACCCTTATTTTTATTACATAACTTATTACATAATTTTATAGACAAAAAACATAAAATAATTACACAACCAGGATCCAAAGGTTTAGTGTCTTGGTAAAATTATAACCATACATGAAATTTACAAAATAAAACATAAACATTTATTTAATTTCTTCTTCTCTATCTTTTATTGGCCCTCGTATTTTCTTTAGTACAAGTAATCACCTAAGAATATACATCAAAGAAAGGGGAGAGCTAAAATCCCAGTAAGAGGATAGATAAGAACATGAATCAACATATCATTGGGTGAGTATAATCATTATCATCTTAACATAGTCATAGGATCATAATCATGAGAAGAATCATTAAGAAAATGGTTGGAATGTGGAAATGCATAAAAACGAAACATCATTTACTAGTGGTAAACTACCCCATATAGTTGTGAAAAAATATAGCATCATGTTCACACATATTTCACTTTTTATAATGAGATACATCATATTACCCAATGCATTGGAGTGCTATATAATTTTGGATGCACCCGTCACATCATAACATTTACATTATCACGCATGCCACATAGAAAGTATATCAATCTTGGGCATAAAATAACCCAGGAAAGAAAATAGGATTCATAAATTATACATTCATGGATAAAAATAGTAGTTCACTAAATAAAAATATAATAAAATACTTGGTATCATCCATCTTGGGTGAGGAATAAACAAAATCAAGAGAAGTAAAACATGTGTTTTTAAAAGGAAGAGTTCTTTTGGAAAAATATTTTCTTTTGTCATAAAATCATATTGGAAGCATGTATACCCAGAAAAGAAAATGGGATGATAGAGAAATTATATTTAGGGAACATTAATGGAACATCCATACTAAAAATGTAGTGAAAGAGGTAAAAGCCAAAGGAAGAGAGTTGGGTTCGAGAATCCCCTTACCTTATGTCTAAATGCTTCATTCACTTTAATATCCAGTATAATCACATTATATTCATTAATTAAAAAATACATAACATTTTATACATGAATTTTTTTATTATTTTTTATTAAGTTCATTTATGGTATTTTTTATGAGTTATATATTTTAATTTCATTGTTCAGAAGTTTTCATTTTCTTAGTTTTCATGATCGGTTCACTTGTATACATGAATAGAAGTTTGTGTAAAATGCAGATAAATATCCAAAATAGTTATTATATGTTTTTAATGATCTTAAATAAGTTTAAATTATCTTATAAATAATTTTTTTTATGGTATGAGGATGAATCATTATATAAATGTTAATGATGGTCATTTTAGGTTAATTTTTGAGGATTTTTCGATCACAGAGAACTTGTTTTGTTTTAGCATTTAGTATTATGTATATATGTTAGTTTTAAAACATAAAGAGCATTGTGAAATAAATTTTAAAATATATTTCAACTATTATAATTTTTTTATTAACATCCTTTAAGGTGTTAAAGGAAAATGAAAGTGCATTTCCCAACATGTCAGTAAATTGACACATCACGAACGACGATTTCATTTTTAGAATAAAAGAGAGGGAGGGAGGATTATAAATATGGATATTCCATTAACATTATAGAATTAAATTATATCAAACATACTGGATTTTTCATTCCATTTGGATAAGATAAGGTGATGAGAAGAGAAGAAAATAAAAGAAATTGAAAAGAAATTAAAATAAAAAGGAAGAGGATTTTACCTCTTGGATTTATCCTCCTTAGGGAAAAGGTTTTCGTCTTTTGATTAGACCAAGAGCTCATATAAATGGGATAGGGGATTAGTAAGAGTTTTGGGTAGAATTTTTACAAGGCTAAAAGCTTGATAGGTGTGATGAAAAGAGGTGGTGAGGGGTGGTATTTACAGTGGAGAAGAGGGGTGTTTTCTCATTATTTTAATCATTAGTTTATTATTTTGGCACAAGAATTTGAATAGTTTGAGAATTATCACTAAATATATTAAAATAATGAATTATGGTTTGATATTAATGTGCTTAAATCATCCTTATATCAACAGTGACTCAAAAATTCATGTATTTAGCATTTCTCGTAAATTATCGTATTTTACTATTCACAAAAAAATCAATTATTTCAGAAAAATCAAAAAAAAATCACCCTAACCATTTTTCAATGTGTATAATTAAAAAAATGAACTCATTTTATGAAAATAAATTTCAAAATTTGAGTAATTTAATTTTTAATTAAAATTATCATTTACTTGGAAAAAACAGATTTTAAATTTGTAATTGATTTTATAACACTTTTAAAATTTACTTAAGGTCTCATAAAATTGTCTTAAAATATTAAAACAAAAAAATATTAATTTATTAATATATTTTATGAAAATAAATTTTCTTTTAAATTATTAAATTAATCATAAAATTTTAATTAAATATTTATGACTTACAAAAATACCAATACTTAATTATTAATTTTTAAAACATTTATTTATTAAGACCATGGTATAATTATACCATAATTTCATTTATAGGATATCACATTATCATTTTTCATTAGTACACAACCCAAGTCTTTCTTTGAATCATCCTTGTATATCACAAAACTTTCTACACTTTTCAGTAATGTGAGTACAGGTTCAGTGATAATCCTTATCTTTAGCTCCGTGAATATTTCCTCAAATTATTCCATCTAGACATACTTTACCCCTTTCCTTATTAACATAGTTATCAGGCTTAAAAATTGTGAGAAATTTCTCAAAAAACTTCGGTAGTACCCAGTTAATCCAATAAAACTGTGGATTTCCATGACACTATAGGGTCTAGGACATTCCTCAATTTCCTTTTTTAAGGGTACACAAAAATTCCCTCACTTGTGATCACATGTCCCAAGAATGTGACTTGCTGCATCCAAATCACACTTGCTGAATTTGGCGTACAACTGCTCCTTCCTTAATGTCACCAGTATAATACTTATATGTTCTTTATATTACTCATTTATCTTGGATTATTTGATAATATCATTGATAAACACTACGAAATTTTTTTCAAGGTAATGAATAGAGACTCCATTCATCAAATCCATGAAGATTTAAGGTTCATTAGTAAGTTTGAAGGGCATCACTTGGAACTCATAGTGTCTATACCTTATATAGAAGGTGGTCTTCTGAATATCTTCTTTCTTCACCTTTAGTTGATGATATTGATGACGGAGATCCACCTTTAATAAATATTGATCTCATCATAGATGATCGAACAAGTCATCAATCCTTGAAAAAGGATACTTTTTCTTTATGGTGATCTTTTTGAATTCCTGATAATCGATACACAACTGCATTGATCCATCCTTCTTCTTTTCAAAGAGTATTGGAGCACCCCAAGGTGATGCACTAGGTCTTATAAACCCTTTTTATAAGTCCTCTTGAAGTTTATTATTTAACTCTTCCAATTATATAGGGGTCCTCCTATAGGGACATTTTGATATAGGAGTAGCTTCGGGTATGAGTTATATTGAGAACTCTACCTCATGATCTGGGGTAATTTCAGGTAACTCTTGAAGAAATACATCATTGTATTCCCTTACAATGGGAATTTCCCCTAGGTTGATACCTTCCTTTGACTCAACCATTTAAGAAAGGTATGATTCTTCATAGGGAATCAACACCTACACCATTGAAGGATTTTCTAAAGGATCTTCTGATCCACTAGCCGTAGAACAGTGGGTCAACTCAATGGAGAATATCTTTTCTATGATTCACTATTATAAGATGGAGAAGGTGAATCACATAATTTACCATTTAAATGGAGAGGCTTATCAATAGTTTTATTTTATTAAGAACACCAAGATTAAGGAAAAAAATGAAGATATTGAGTGGTAATACTTTAAGATTATGTTTCTTAACAAGTATTTCCCTCAAAATCCTCAAACAAATATAGAGAGAGACCCTGGGTGATGTTCAACTATCTTCGACTGTGGACCAAGCTTCGATGAAGGGTTTTGTTTGAGCCTAGGGCTTCAATTTTGGACTTCTTCAACCTAAGTAGGTAGGTTTTTGTTTTATTTCATAGGTGACTGAATATTTTCAATTATTGGTCCGCTTTTTAATTTTCTACCTAATTCTTTATCAGTATACTTGTAACACCCCAGGTAAATAAATAATATTACATCTTTATATTTATACCTATTTGTGAATAAAATGTTAATATTAATTTAAAGGTAACGCTATGCTTGATGGCTTACCCAATACGCAACAATGAGTTCCTTTGAAATCTTACGTTGCACTATAACAATAAAATAATATTATTTTAAATGGTAGTTAACGCATAGCCATTGTAATGGAGGGAATGAACAGAACTAACTAAAAAATGATTATATATGTTTGTCAAATATTTTTACTTTTTACAATAAATGTTAGAGAATTAAAAATGTGAATGAATCCAATTTTAAGCGTAAACATTCTAATATTCTTTAAAAGGTCGATTAACCGCCTTTTGATGGAGAACCTCTTTTAAATCCACTTTTTGAAAATTTTATGTGTTATATTTGACAAAATAAAATTCTTTTTAGAATCGAGACATCAAAATTTACTTTGTGTAAATTTTTGGTATTTTTCCGAAAAAGTTCAATTTTTAATGAATAGTGAAAAATGTTGTATTTTAATTCAAAACCTCTTTTTAATCTAATTTATTTATATGATTATATTATATTTTGAATTGGTTTTAAAGTGAAATTAGAATATATTTTTACCATTTAATCCAATGGTGTTTGTTGGAATTAATTTCACTTTGAAATCGGACTTAAACTAGTGTCAATCTTTTGATACATTTTGTTTAATAAAAACACGTTATTTGTTTTGACAGCGGAAATTAATTATTAAATTAATTAATTCAACTTATATGTTTTGAATTTTTTAAAATAGACATCATTTTTTAATTCTAAATATCAAATATATCTTAGGGTGAATTTTTGGTAATTTTCTGAAAAATTTCAATTTTTGATGAATAGTGAAACGACCAAGTGGTACTTATAAAAACTGATTTTCCGTTTAAATGAAATTTTGCCATCTTTGTGTTTTGAATTTCAAAAATCCGACATAAATGGTTGTCATTAAGAAGTAAAATTTGGTTCAATGGGATTAAAATAATTTTTTTGGGAATAGTAACTTATTATGTTTTTAATCGCGATTAGAGGTAATTAGTGTAGTTTAAGGTAAGAATAATGTTTTAATAAAATGAAATGACCTAGAAACATGTCCTACCCTCATTTGATGTGTCATGTCCGACCAAGAAAATCCATGGGTCAACTTGGGGACCCCATGGAGCCACTTTGGTTGGAAAATGACATAAATATCTTTTTATTTAATGTTAAAGTAAAAATGACACAAACATGAGATGTTTTACTAAAACAATTTTTACATGGGGTTATACAAGTCAGATTTTTTATTATAAATAGTCATTGGAAATATAAAAATATTTCCTACATCATAGTATTTTTTTATAATTTTTATACATTAAATAAATTAAATTATTTATGACATCATGATGATGCAGCGATGACCTCATTATTTAACGATTTAAATAAAATGGAAAGATAATATAAAATCTAAGACCTACACATGTCCAAAACCTATTGTATGGGTGGATTTAGAACCCTTATCACCTTATCCTAGAAACAAATCAATGTGGGGCCATTAAAATCCGAAACTTATTCTAAAATAAAGTAACATTTATTTACTTTCCAAGAGTGCCCCTCCCCTCCTCTTATAAAAGGCCCTCACCTCTACCTCCTTACCCACACTTCCAAAGCCTTTTCCTCATCCAACCCCTTCCCATTTTGTCTCTCCACATACCTATATAACTCCTTGAAGCCTAACTTTTGTCATAATTCTTCCCAAGGAAGCCTTTGAGCTCAAACCAAAGGGAGTTACCCGATTTTAAGGTAATGTCTTCACTTGAGTCCTTTTGTTTTATTTTGCTTCTCCAACCCCATAAACTCTTTTTATTTATTTATTTTGTAACAACTCCAGTATCTTCAATATACTAGTATGTTTTTATAAGAAGTATTCGAGCTACACTTACACACACCTACATCTAATGGTTAAAGAACATACTGTTTCCGTGGATGGCGAATTTCTGCCTCACGAAACAATGATTGTTCAATATCCTTCTAACACCTTCAAAGGTGGCCATTAAGATGTCACTATATTTATATATGATATATAATATGTTTATGTTTTCCTTAAGCTTCTGTATTTTTCATTTATGGCATAACTTTATGGCTTCCACTATGGGTATGCTCGATATCTTCATTTTAGGAAGTGCGGACTACCGCCCCCTCAAAGTGATTTGATTCATTAATACCATATGTGGTACATATAAAGGATATATTTAATTATATTATATATGATACCATACTAGAATTAAAATACTATTATATATAATTATGTTTTAATTCCATTAAATATGAAATAGAAATGGAAGTAGTGTTCATGCGTACGTACGGCTTACCGTCTCCATGAACGGTACATTTCATTTCTTATCTCAAAATGTTATGTACCATTATAAGTACATATATATAATGGATATATATGTAATATATTAAATCTAAATTATGGATATCATTCTGGAATTATAACATATATATATATATATATATCTCATTTTGTTTTAATTCCATTAATATGACAAAAAATGAAAGTAGCGTTCATGCGTACGTACGGCCTACCGTCTCCATGAACGATGCTTTTAATTTTTATCTCCAAATGCTATGGAATAGTATAAAATTAATATATACTGGATATATATGATATTTAAAACATAAATACTATTCTTTATATGATTTACCTATAACTACATGGAAAATTATTTTCCAACAAGTTCAATTTTTGACTCATGTACCAAACATCAAAAAAATCGTCTGATATGAACTCATATTATTAACCAATTATTATAACATTAAAATATGTGATATGAACTGAATAATAATCTTTATAGGAGTTCCTTAAGAAATTATAAATTGACTAAAGTTTATTATTCAGGAATATAAAGAAACGAACAAGACAAGTTGGACTTGAGGTAAGGGATCTGACTCCTCTCTTTCTTTTAAAGTACACTCTTTTATGTCATTCCTTTTAAATCTCATCTTTATTGTTATTGGGATATTATTTTATATTAATCTTACTGTAATTTTTATGTTCATATTATGAGAGACTCTATTCTCTCTCATCAATCCATTTTGGAAGTTTTGAGTGGCACCGTTAGGCTGCCGAATTTTCGTAAGAGATCCAACCTCTCTCTTTATTTTTAAGTACTCTCCTTTATGTAACTTCTTTTAAGCTACTCTTTGTTATGTTGGGGTATGTTCTTTTATATTACTCTTTCTGTAAACTTTATGTTGATATGATGAGAGACCCTATTTCCTCTCATCAATCCATTTTTAAATTTTTAAGTGGCGCCGTTAGGCTGCCGAGTTTTCGTAAGATATTTTTCATCTCACTTTTATTCCCGTGAGATTTATGCTAAATTTGCCACAATTTCCTTTGAGTGGTGTATGTACTGCCCGTTATTTTACTCATTGTGTAATATAATTTCATTTATGAGTATTTACATCAATGTTGTATTGTCCTTCTTTCACGGGGCGTATGTTTCGAAAGATACCCATGTCGGTAAGGGAACCTTTCACCCTCCTCTTTTTAAAAGACTTCTTTTGTTATGTCTTTTAATTCACATAATATTATGTTGGGATATATTCTTCTATATCCTTATTGATTTAAATTTTATGTTCATGTGATGAGATACCCTTTTTATCTCTCATCAACTCATTTTCTGAATTTTGTAGTGACGCCGTTAGGCTGTCAAATTTTTGCAAGGGAACTTCTTAACCCAAATTTGATTCTTTGGGATAAACTTGTACTCCTTGAATATGTCGTTCTATGAATATGTGTGAATAAACTCTGATTGTTTTACACTTAATATCCACTTATATTTCGTGTATTCTTTTGTCACACATAATTATGTAATTGATTTATCCTTAATCCAAGTATATCGTCTTTGTATGGGACTTCGTCTCAATCTCCTTTCATTGAGGCATATTTTGTTTTATACACAACCTTCTTTTATACGGTGTATAAACCCCTTTAACTTTTATGTTTATTCAAAAGGAATCTTTTTTATACGAAGCGTTTACTAAATGACAAAAGGGAATTTTTTTGTCGTACGTATGCGGCGACAACGACTTCTCCACCGTCGTGACCATTATTTGAGTTTCGGCTTCCTCTAAAAGCCATACCTTTTTTTAAAAAAGAAAAATAAATACCATGTTTTACTTTTATTTTATTTTGGTATTGAAAATGGTTTACATAATGTTTTTATATCAATGTGTTGTATTGATATCTTGTGATTGAAAGGTTGAAATGTTATGTTTCCTTTATGAATGTTTTATGTGATACGATTATGTTGAGGTTCTTGGGAATTATTATGAAGACGGGTGGTTCCGTGATAAACTAAGGGCGGGTGAGCCCGATATAGCTCTCCAATACATTGGGTAACGCGAAGGAGTGAAAAGTTAAGGTTTCTCCGAAGAGATTTAGGGAATATACTGTGGTGGGTATTCCAAACGTAACCAAGAGGGTTACTCCCTACGTAAGAATGTTATGAATGCCTCAAGTTACCTTTTATGTCTTATGATTTCTATGATTTATTCATGATTTTATGAGGTATGTTAAAGTGCTTATGTTTTATGGGTAAAGTATGATTTCATTCTTATGTATACATGTACTCATGTTTCCTTTCCATATTTTTATATCCCTTACTAAGATTTTTATGCTCATCCCAGGTTTTTGAAATGTTTTTCACAGGTCAAGGGAAGGGTACATGATATGATGATAGTGTCAAGGAAGTGTCAAGAAAGAATCCATGTTTTATTTTAAATATGTTTCCGTTGATGGGGAAAATGAATACTATCTTTTATGTAACCACTTTGTTTAAATGTGGAATGTAATGCAAGTTTTATGATCTAATTCTCTAAAACTCTAAACCTGAAAATATCCTCAATGTGTAATCTTGTAATAACTCAAGATTAAGTAAGGTTTAAGGCTGGGGCCTTATAGTTAGTATCAGAGGTCGGTTTAGATAACTTTAGAGGTTAAGGTATTCTTTAAGCATAAGTGACATTACCAAAATGGTTAGGATTTCGGAAAGAGTCATAGTTTTTAGATAAAGTGAATGAGTAAGTATATCTTCCTCATTAGTACATGATGGTTTTGTTGATATACTCACACTGGCCTTTTTGGTTTTAGTAAATGGCTGGATCTAGCAGGCACCAAAGTGACAATAGGTTTGAAGGAAACTGTGGTGGTTCTCTGATTAAGAGACTGGATGAAATGGGGGATTCAATGAGGAAACTAATGGTTGTTCTAAACCAACTATCCAGGAGTCATGATCAACCACTTGTACCTTGGTATGTTCTGTAATGCATCATGTACAAGATGACCAATCAATGTGGAATTTCAGGTAATAATTATAAAGGTAACTATTAGGGTTTATATGATCCTTACTTTTGAGGTAATTATGGGTTATTATATGTTATGATGGAAAATGAAAGGCATGAGATAAAATTGAGGTTAAAATATGTTATGATTATTTTTGAAGATTTTATCTCATTTTGGGGAATGTCTTAAGAATTATATAGTTTGGGAAAAAGGACAACGCGTAGACCGTGTGACAACCCGTCGCGTCGGACAAAGCCGCGGGAATCGAACCCACAACCAAAGTGCGACTGATATTTATCACCTACCACTGGACTACGTGAAGTCCCTGGTTAGTTTGACTGATTATTTTTAGTTAGATGATTTTATGAATTAAGAGTAAGTTGATTTTGGGTTATCTATAGAAATTTATTAACCATTCATGGAGAATATGTGATTAGGTTAATTACTTTTCAATACGATACATTAAGAGCAACTGATGTTGTTTGGAGATAAATGTTACGATTTAACTTGGAAGACTATGTGACTAAATCCTTCAAATATTTGGGTTTGAATCTTAGTTTAGTTTACTTTGAATAATTTTATGGACAAATTGTTTATAGAATGGTCCTCGTTGAACCTTGGGTTTTTTTGGACAAATTTTGGAGATTAAGAATAGATTTTCTTTTTATAAAGGGTTATCCTTTTCTGGATTATCTGATCTTATACTAACCTTTTTGGTTTTGGTTTTGGTTTTGGTTAGAGTCTAAGGACATGGGAAGTATATAGTTCTCTTTTGTGGATTAGGTGATTCTCTAGAAATTGATTATAGTACTCTTAATGCGAACAAGTCTTCCTAAATACTCATCTTTTAGAGAAAATATGGGTTTGATTAAGGAATCTAGTAAAAGTTGAAAGTCTACATGACAAGTAAGTATGTTTCATTATGATTTAGTTAAACTCAAAAATAAATTCCTCAATGAAGAGTAACATAAAACAAAAATGTTGTCTGTTAACTTTTCCTACTGGGGAATCGAATACCGTTTAACCTATCACAAGTTTGTGATTTTCTTATGGTTAACTTTCTCCAAGACATGTTTACTATCACTCTCCATCAGAACATGACCCTTTGTCTTTTCCTCCATGTCTATATTTTCATACTTGGAATCCTAGTATGGGTTAACTCGGGTGACCTCAGTACTTATCTTTCTTTATTTTAAAGTGATTTTTTTACCGACTCTTATTCCGATGTGGGACTTTCAAGGATGTTTCCGAGCCCAATTTTAAAATTGCGAGGACCCAATTCCCAAAAGGGGGGAAGGATGTAACACCCCAGGTAAATAAAGAATATTACATATTTATATTTATCCCTATTTGTGAATAAAATGTTAATATTAATTTAAAGGGAATGCTATGCTTGATGGCTTACCCAATACGCAACAATGAGTTCCTTTGAAATCTTACGTTGCACTATAACAATAAAATAATATTATTTTAAATGGTAGTTAACGCATAGCCATTGTAATGGAGGGAATGAACAGAACTAACTACAAAATGATTATATATGTTTGTCAAATATTTTTACTTTTACAATAAATGTTAGATAATTAAAAATGCGAATGAATCCAATTTTAAGCGTAAACATTCTAATATTCTTTAAAAGGTCGATTAACCGTATTTTGATGGCGAACCTCTTTTAAATACACTTTTTGAAAATTTTATGTGTTATATTTGACAAAATAAAATTCTTCTTTAGAATCGAGACATCAAAATTTACTTTGTGAAAATTTTTGGTATTTTTCCGAAAAAGTTCAATTTTTAATGAATAGTGAAAAATGTTGTATTTTAATTCAAAACCTCTTTTTAATATAATTTATTTATATGATTATATTATCTTTTGAAGTGATTTTAAAGTGAAATTAGAATATATTTTTACCATTTAATCCAATGGTGTTCTTTGGAATTAATTTTACTTTGAAATCGGACTTAAACTAGTGCCAATCTTTTGATACATTTTGTTTCAAAAAAACACGCTATTTGTTTTGACAGCGGGAATTAATTATTAAATTAATTAATTCAACTTATATGTTTTTAATTTTATAAAATAGACATCATTTTTGAATTCGGAATATCAAATATAGCTTAGGGTGAATTTTTGGTAATTTTCTGAAAAACTTCAATTTTTGATGAATAGTGAAACCACTAAGTGGTACTTATAAAAACTGATTTTCCGTTTAAATGAAATTTTGCCATCTTTATGTTTTTAATTTCAAAAATATGACATACATGGTTGTCATTAAGAAGTAAAATGTGGTTCAATGGGATTAAAATAATTTTTTTTGTGAATAGTAACTTATTATGTTTTTAATCGCGATTAGAGGTAATTAGTGTAGTTTAAGGTAAGAATAATGTTTTAATAAAATTAAATGACCTAGACACGTGTCCTACCCTCATTGGATGTGTCATGGACGACCAATAAAATCCATGGGTCAACTTGGGGACCCCATGGAGCCACTTTGGTTGTAAAATGACATAAATATCTTTTTATTTAATGTTAAAGTAAAAATGACACAAACATGAGATGTTTTACTAAAACAATTTTTACATGGGGTTATACAAGTAAGATTTTTTACTATAAATAGTAATTGGAAATATGAAAATATTTTATACATCATAGTATTTTTTTATAATTTTTAGACATTAAATAAATTAAATTATTTATGACATCATGATGATGCAGCGATGACCTCATTATTTAACGATTTAAATAAAATGGAAAGATAATGTAAAATCTAAGACCTACACATGTCCAAAACCTATTGGATGGGTGGATTTCGAACCCTTATAACCTTATCCTAGAAACACATCAATGTGGGACCATTAAATCCGAAACTCATTCTAAAATAAAGTAACATTTATTTACTTTCCAAGAGTGCCCCTCCCCTCCTCTTATAAAAGGCCCCCACCTCTACCTCCTTACCCACACTTACAAAGCCTTTGTCTCGGATAAAACCTGCCCATTTTGTCTCTCCACATCCCTCTATAACTCCTTTAATCCTCACTTTGGTCATAAGTCTTCCCAAGGAAGCCTTTGAGCTCAAACCAAAGGGAGTTACCCGATTTTAAGGTAATGTCTTCACTTGAGTCCTTTTGTTTTATTTTGCTTCTCCAACCCCATAAACTCTTTTTATTTATTTATTTTGTAACAACTCCAGTATCTTAAATATACTAGGATGTTTTTATAATAATTATTCGAGCTACACTTACACACACCTACATCTAATGGTTAAAGAACATACTGTTTCTGTGGATGGCGAATTTCTGCCTCACGAAACGATGATTGTTCAATATCCTTCTAACACCTTCAAAGGTGGCCATTAAGATGTAACTATATTTATATATGATATATAATATGTTTATGTTTTCCTTAAGCTTCTGTATTTTTCATTTATGGCATACCTTTATGGATTCCATTATGGGTATATGCGATATCTTCATTTTAGGAAGTGCGGACTACAGCCCCCTCAAAGTGATTTGATTCGTTAATACCATATGTGGTACGTATAAAGGATATATTTAATGATATTATATATGATACCATACTGGAATTAAAATAATATTATATATAATTATGTTTTAATTCCATTAAATATGAAATACAAATGGAAGTAGCGTTCATACGTACGTACGGCTTACCGTCTCCATGAACGGTACATTTCATTTCTTATCTCAAAATGTTATGTACTATTATAAGTACATATATATAATGGATATATATGTAATATATTAAATCTAAATTATGGATATCATTCTTGAATTACAACATATATATATATATATATCTCATTTTGTTTTAATTCCATTAATATGACAAAAAATGAAAGTAGCGTTCATGCGTACGTACGGCCTACCGTCTCCATGAACGGTGCTTTTAATTTTTATCTCCAAATGCTATGGAATAGTATAAAATTAATATATACTGGATATATATGATATTTAAAACATAAATACTATTTTGGATATGATGTACCTATAACTACATGGAAAATTATTTTCCAACAAGTTCAATTTTTGACTCATGTACCAAACATCGACAAAAACGTCTGATATGAACTCATATTATTAACCAATTATTATAAAATTAAAATATGTGATATGAAATGAATAATAATCTTTATAGTAGGTACTTAAGCAATTATAAATTGATCAAAGTTTATTATTCAGAAATATAAAGAAACGAACAAGACAAGTTAGACTTGAGGTAAGGGATCTGACTCCTCTCTTTCTTTTAAAGTACACTCTTTTATGTCATTCCTATTAAATATCATCTTTCTTGTTATTGGGATATTCTTTTATATTACTATTACTGTAATTTTTATGTTCATATGATGAGAGACCCTATTCTCTCTCATCAATCCATTTTGGAAGTTTTGAGTGGCACCGTTAGGCTGCCGAATTTTCGTAAGAGATCCAACCTCTCTCTTTCTTTTTAAGTACTCTCCTTTATGTCACTTATTTTAAGATCCTATTTGTTATGTTGGGGGATGTTCTTTTATATTCCTCTTTCTGTAAAATTTATGTTGATATGATGAGAGACCCTATTTCCTCTCATCAATCCATTTTGGAAGTTTTAAGTGGCATCGTTAGGCGGCCGAGTTTTCATAAGAGATTTTTCATCTCACTTTTATTACCGTGAGATTTATGCTACATTTGCCACAATTTCCTTTGAGTGGTGTATGTACTACCCATTATTTTACTCATTGTGTAATATAATTTCATTTATTAGTATTTACATCAATGTTTTATTGTCCTTCTTTCACGGGGCGTATGTTTCGAAAGATACCCATGTCGGTAAGGGAACCTTTCACCCTCCTCTTTTTAAAAGAATTCTTTTGTATGTATTTTAATTCACATACTATTATGTTGGGATATGTTCTTCTATATCCTTATTGATTTAAATTTTATTTCCATGTGATGAGATACCTTTTTATCTCTCATCAACTCATTTTCTGAATTTTGTAGTGACGTCGTTAGGCTGTCAAATTTTTGCAAGGGAACTTATTAACCCAAATTTGATTCTTTGGGATAAACTTGTACTCCTTGAATATGTCGTTATATGAATATGTGTGAATAACCTCTGATTATTTTACACTTAATATCCACTTATATTTCGTGTATTCTTTTGTCACACATAATTATGTAATTGATTTATCCTTAATCCAAGGATACCGTCTTTGTATGGGACTTCGTCTCAATCTCCTTTCATTGAGGCATATTTTGTTTTATACACAACCTTCTTTTATACGGTGTATAAACCCCTTTGACTTTTACGTTTATTCAAAAGGAATATTTTTTATACGAAGCGTTTACTAAACAACAAAAGGGAATTTTTTTGTCATACGTATGTGGCGACAATGACTTCTCCACCATCGTGACCATTATTTGAGTTTCAGCTTCCTCTACAAGCCATACCTTTTTTTAAAAAAGAAAAATAAATACCATGTTTTACTTTTATTTTATTTTGGTATTGAAAATGGTTTTCATAATGTTTTTATATCAATTTGTTGTATTGATATCTTGTGATTGAAAGGTGGAAATGTTATGTTTCCTTTATGCATGTTTTATGTGATACGATTATGTTAAGGTTCTTGGGCATTATTATGAAGACGGGTGGTTCCGTGATAAACTATGGGCGGGTGAGCCCGATATAGCTCTCCAATGAATTGGGTAACGTGAAGGAGTGAAATTTTAAGGTTTCTCCGAAGATATTTAGGGAATATACTGTGGTGGGTATTCCAAACGTAACCAAGAGGGTTACTCCCTACATATGAATGTTATGAATGCCTCAAGTTACCTTTTATGTCTTATGATTTCTATGATTTATTCATGATTTTATGAGGTATGTTAAAGCTCTTATGTTTTATGGGTAAAGTATGATTTCATTCTTATGTATACATGTACTCATGTTTCCTTTCCATATTTTTATATCCCCTACTAAGCTTTTTATACTCATCCCGAGTTTTTGAAATGTTTTTCACAGGTCAAGGGAAGGATACATGATATACTGATAGTGTCAAGGAAGTGTCAAGAAAGAATCCATGTTTTATTTTAAATATGTTTCCGTTTATGGGAAAAATGAATACTATCTTTTATGTAACCACTTTGTTTAAATGTGGAATGTAATGCAAGTTTTATGATATAATTCTCTAAAACTCTAAACCTGAAAAGATCCTCAATGTGTAATCTTGTAATAACTCAAGATTAAGTAAGTTTTAAGGCTGGGGCCTTATAATACTATTTATCAAATATTATTTTATAGTTTTTTTGTCATGTACTGATTTTATTTTGAATTTTGAACCAAATTTGAATGAATTTGGTCTGCATATGTAGTTGTGATGTCAACTTTTTGTGATTATTTTTATTTGGATATCTGAATCTCTCTGATCATCTTACTCCAGAATCTTGGTAATATCACTATTTTTAAATCTCAAAGAATCCTCTAGTCCTCTGGTTGAAAATTGTGTATATTTTTATTATCACTGCATGGTAAAGGTTTGGTTGTAAAAGCCTTCGGTGTGCAATTTCAATTGGGAAAACCAATTTTTAGTTCAGTGTGTGTGTGTGTGTGTGTGTGTGTCCAAGGCAGTAGAATTTTTCAGCATTTATTCACCTTCTACAAATGTAATTCAATTAAGGGTTATATTAAATTTATTTTAGAATTATGATCCTTGATTTTAAAATTAGATTTTTCTTTTATAATTCTTGATTATTAAGGGATATATATATATAATTATCAAACTATGTTTTAAATTTTGGTGAAAGGGATAATCATATTTTTATTAAAGGATTGTATTTATGTTTTATAATTCTTCCATAAGGGATATGTATTTATTAAAATTGTGTTTTAATTTAATTGCATGATAATTCTGGTGCAAGGGTTTGATTATATTTTTATCTCTTAATTTTTATTTTAAATTTATGTGTGGTAATTTTTTTATTTTAATAAAAATATATTTTTAAGGTATAATTATTATTTTTATCTTCTAATTATAAGAGAGGGTGTTTTCTTTAAATCATGTTTATGTAAAGGGAATTCATCTTATTTAAAAATATTATGTATGTATAATTTAATTTCATGTTATTCAGTTTGATGTTTATATATTTTTATGTGTGGTGAAATTTTATTTTGTTCTAATTATGAAAGAAGAAATCATTTGTGCATGTGTAGTCTCTTTTTATAAAATTATATCATGACAGATTTCACTTAAACCCCTAATATATTATGTATGAGTGTTCTCATACTTTGATATATATAAATATATATACATATGTGAATATATATATGTGTGTGTGTGTGTGTGTGTTCAAGGGTGAATGTTTATTTTGAAAATGTTACCTTGATGATTTAATGTGTGATATATAATTGTTTCATGACTATGATTATTTTAAGAATACAAAATTATATATGCATTATTTTAAGTGAATAACAATTTAATATTTATATATGAATGATTTATACATCATTTAATTAATTCATGCATAGAATCAATTAAATGACACTTTGATATTTTTTTATTAAGATTTAGTTTTAAATAATACAAGTTATCACTTTATACAAAAATGTATTTCACGAATTAAAGAATGAAAGTTTGAGTAAAATGATGTTTATGAAAAACTAAATGACTTGAGTTTTGGATGTATCAAGTTTCTAGATATTTTCAAGTAAAGTTCATTTTTATATATACTTATATATAAATAAAAAAAATTTGTATTTAAAACATGGTTATGTTTTAAAGGAAAAACCCAATGATAAATGTATATATATAGGGAAATATCAAAATAATTTTATAAAATTGGTACTTGGACATGGTAAACATGATAGGGAGTGGATAGTAAACTCATCCCTCAAGAAAGTAGGTAGGCCTAGATAGCCTTCCATGTTTCAGGTGAGCACATGGTTTTGTTTTCAAAGGCTTTCTTATAATTTCCAAAAAACCACTGGATTATTTTTAAAGAATTTTCAAAGTTTGATTATTTTCAAAGTATCATAAAAAAATTATAAAGGTATTATGACATGGTAATTTATTTCACCAAATTTTTAAAAAACTCCTTATTGGGTAATTTAATGCTCATCTATTGTTTTAAAATTATTTTCACATGTCACATGAAATTTCTAAGTTAGGAGGCTTCGATAAAGAGTTAGTGTGTGTGAAGTGTATTAGATTTGTTACTTTTCTTTACTTTTTTAAAGCTATGATAAAAATGTAAGGTTTTCCTAATCCTCTAAAACCTAGACTGGTAAATTTTCCTAGTATTTAATAAATGTTTCATATTTGTTTAGTTTATTTTATAAAAAAATACATCATTTATATGTGTTGAACCCAGAAGCACAGGTTATGATGTAACGGGTGCACCTGGAATTATATAGCACTCCAATGCATTGGGTAATGTGATTTATCTCATGATATAAATTGAAATATGCATGAATATTATTCTATCTTTTTTCACATATATGTGTGGTAGTTGACCACTAAGACATGATGTTTCATTTTTATGCATTTCCACATTCTAAGAATTTTCTTAATGCTTCCTCTCATGATTATGATCCTATTCCTATATTAAGATGATAGTAATTATCCTCAATTTATGTTATATTGATTAATGTTCTTATCTATCTTCTTACTAGGATTTTATCTCACCCCTTTCTTTGATGTATATCCTCAAGTGATTACTTTTAATAATAAGAACATGAGGGAAAATAAGAATCTAGAGAAAAAGGAATTAAATAAATGTTAATATTTTATTTTGTAAATGTTATATATGGTCCTAATTTTCTTAAGATACTATACCTTTGGATCCTGGTTGTGTAATTATTTTATGTTTTTTTCTATAAATGGTTTAATAAGTTGTGTAAGAAAAATCAGGGTCACTATAGTTGGTATCAGAATACAGTTTAGTTAATTTGGGAATCAGTATTACAGAACCTTAGTGAAAACCCTTAGTATGATACTAAGTATAAGTAAACACCCAAGAATATTTATTTTAAAAAAAATCTAAACATAGGGCTCCCACAAGATATGCCTTTATACTTAATTAAACAAATGAATAAATTATTTATTCATGACTTGTTGTGTTTTTTCTAACCTTTTCTATTTTAGAAAATGGTGGGAACCATGAGAAACCAGGCCAAAAACCCATATGAGGGACAATGTAGCAATTTCCCAAATGACATCCCCAATTCCTTGGGAGTTTGAGTTTAAAATTTAATGGTGATGCTTACCCTATTTTCTCAGGTTATAAATAATAACCTGAATAATGTGGAATGTTTGCCTTCACCTAAGAGGGAGAAACTGGATATCGAGTGTTTTATACGGAAACAACCACCAACATTTAGAGGATCTTCTAATCCACTAGTCATGTAATATTGGGTAAACTCAATGGATAATATCTTTTTTTTCTTTCACCATTCTGAGATGGAGAAGGTGACTTTGGACATTTACTGTTTAGATAGAGAGTTCAATCAATGGCAGGATTTAATTATGAACACTAATCCAAAGGAATAAATTTAAGAGATGGAGTGGGATGACTTTAAGATAATATTTATTAATAATTATTTCCCTAAAACTCTTTATACAAATATGGAGAGAGAATTCATATAGTTGAAGCAAAAGGAAGGTGAATCTGTCATGACCTACGAAGAAAATTTCACAAGGCTTGAAAGGTATACTTTGGGTTTTGTTATCAATAATGACAGAAAAATTGATAGATTCTTTAGTGGTTTAAAACAAAACCTTTTAAAGGATCTATAAATTTGAGACTTTGGTAGTTATGAATAATTTTTTCTATGTTCTCTCAAAGTGGATATGGATTTTAGATAATAGTCCCATGGTTATGGTGATAAGAAATGAAAGATGGAGTTTCAAGATAGAGGATCTAATGAGAAAGGTGGAAAGAAAACTAAACCACACATATGGAAAAAATGTGGGAAGAATCATCATGGGAACCACCTAAAAGGGATGGGGAAATGTTTCAAGTGTGATAGATAAATCCACCAAGGTCATGAATGTCGAAAAGACATGAGGAAGTATGAAAATGTGGAGGAGGAAAGGATAGCACCACCGATGGTCCAATGATACAACTATAGGGAGCAGGCTCACTATGCAATCCAATGTACTAAACCTCAAGTCCTGGAGGGTAATCAATGTTAGCAGCCACCAAATACAAAGGATAAAGGAAAGTTTTATTCCATCAATACTACTGAAGTGGAGAAATAAAACCAATTCATACAAGGTACACTTCTTATTCACTCAAGAATGGAAAAAGACTTATTTTATTCTGGTTCTAAGCATTCCTTTACATATTTCAATTTTTATAGAACTACTGAATAAAATCCCTAAAACCTTAAATAAGATATATATATAAAAACACCTAGTGGTGAAATCATTGCAACCCAAGTGTTGGAATCTTATCTTATTAGAGTATGTGGGAAGATTCTTCCATTAAATGTCAGGATACTTCCCTTGGTGGAATTAGATATTATAATGGGAATAGATTGGATCTTATTATATAGTTCACATATCAACTTTCAAGAAAAGGAAATATCTTTTCATATTCTAGACCATCCCATGATCCTCTAAAAATGTAAGGAAGATCATGAATCTCCTTTGGAAAATCCTTCAATGGTGTGGGTATTAATTCCCTATGAAGAAGCATACCTCGCTCAAATGGTTGATTCAAATGAAGGTATCAACCTAGGGAAAATTCCCATCGTGAGGGAATACAGTTATATATTTCCTAAAGAGTTAATTGGACTTCCCCTAGATTGTGAGGTAGATGTATCAATAGAATTCATACTTTGAGGTACCCCTATCTCAAAGTGTATCTATAGGATGGCGCATATCAAAATGGAGGAGTAAATGAATCATCTAAAAGAGCAGTTGGAAAAAGGATTTATACGCACTAGTGCATCACCTTGGGGTTCACTAGTGATCTTTGTCAAGAAGAAGGATGGATCAATACGATTGTGTATCGATTATTGGGAACTCAACAAGATCACCATAAATAAAAAGTGTCATCTTCCAAGAATTGATAAATTTTTCGATCATCTACAAGGAGATCAGTACTTCTCAAAAGTGGATCTCTATTCTGGATATCACCAGCTAAAGGTGATGAAGATATTCATAAGACTGGCTTCCATACAAGGTATGGGTGCTAGGAGTTTCTTGTGATTCCATTTGGACTTACTAATTCCCCTGAAATATTCATGGATTTGATGAATAGAGTCTTTAGACATTACCTCAAAAAAATGTGATAGTGTTTATTGATGATATTCTCATATATTCCAAGAGAAAGGAGGAACATGAAGAACAACTAAGGCTTATGTTGGAAACATTAAGGATAAGTTGTATTCCAAGTTTAGAAAGTGTAACTTCTAGATGTAATAAGTCACATTCCTGAGACATGTGATAATAAGTGAGGTAATTTCTTTGCACCCTTCAAAAACAATGGTAATTGAGGAATGGCCCAAACTCTCTAGTGTCACGGAAATCCACAGTTTTATTGGATTAGTTGGGTACTAATGAAATTTTGTGAGAAATTTCTCATGATTTTCAAGCCTTATAACTAAGTTTACAAGGAAAGGGGTAAAGTATTTCTGGATAGAAGAATGTGATGAAAGATTCAAGGAGCTAAAGAGAAGGTTTATCACTATACTTGTACTCAAATTACCAAAAAGTGGATAAGGTTTTTTGATATATAGTGATGATTCAAAGAAATTCTTGGGTTGTGTACTCATAAAAAATGATAATGTGATAACCCACGCCTCATTATAGTTGAAGATCCATGAGTAGAACTACCCGACATATGATATGGAGATAGAAACTATGATTTTTTCCTTAAAAATATGGTGGCACTACCTCTATAGTGATAATTGTGACATATATACCGATCAAAAGATCCTAAAGTATATATTCACACAAAAGTAGATCAACATGCAACAAAGGATATGGTTAGAGCTAATCAAGGGCTATTATTTCTCTATTCACTATCATCTTGACAAGGAAAACAAGGTAGCTGATGCTCTTAGTATAAAAGAACCTTATACTTTATCCATGTTGCGGATTGAGAAAGACCCTATCTTCATGGATATGTAAAGGATGTATTTGGAAATCATAACAGTAGGGAATACATCCTACCTTTACTAAATGATTCCTCAACCATCTATCCAAGAGAATATTAAGGAGACACAAAGGGATGATATGGAGTTACAGAAGAAGGTGAATGTAGTAAAGGAAGAGAAGATGCAAGAATTACATATCGATGATGATGGTGTGATTCGGCATGGAATTAGGCTTTTTGTGCCTTCATCACCTGGGATAAATAAATATCTATTGGATAATAAACATAGATCAACTCTCTTTATCCATCCTGGGAGTACCAAGATATACCATGATCTTTGAGAACACTTCTGGTGGGATAACATGAAAAAGGAGATTGCAGAGTATATCTCAGGGTGCTTGATATGTCAGCAAGTTAAAGAAAAGAGACATAAGTCTAAAGAGATGATGAAACCATTACCTATAACCATGTGTAAATGTTAGAATATCACTATGGACTTTATCATGGGCCTCCTAAAGACATTAAAATAAAATAATGTGATATGGGTTGCGATGGACCGACTCACTAAGACTTCCCACTTTATCACTATTCGGGAATATTTCTCATGTGAACAACTTGTAAGGATATATGTGAAGTAAGTAGTGATACTTTATGGGGTTCCACTCTTGATTTTATCTAATCGCGATCTCAATTTCCCATCTAAATTCTGGAGGAGTCTTCAACATGATTTTAGTACTGAATTAAATTTCAAAAAAGTCTATCACCCCCAAATTTATGGACAATATGAAAGGACTATTCATATGCTCAAAAATATTCTAGGAGCCTTATCATTTGAATTAAAAGGTGGGTGGGGTTAGCATCTCCCATTGGTTGAGTTCTCATACAACAACCGCTTCCACTCAAGTATTTAGATAGCTCCATATGAAGATCTATATGGAAAGAGGTGTAGAACTCCAACCTATTGGGGTAAATATGGAAAAATAAATCTATTTGGACTTGATCTTGTGCAAGATATGACAGTGAAGGTTCAAGTTATTGAGAAACATATCAAAACTGCTCAAAGTTGGTAAAATAGTTATACTAACAATCATTGAAGGTACTTGAAGTTTGACATTGGAGATAAATTCTTTCTTCGAATATCACCATGTAAAAGAGTCATGTGGTTTGGAAAGAAAGGGAATCTTAGCCCAAGGTCCATTGACCCCTTTGAGATCATCAATTGCATAGAAGTATTGGCCTATATACTTTCCCTTTCACCAAGTATGGATAAAATTCATGATGTGTTCCATGTATCTCTCCTAAGAAAGTATATATCAGATCCCTTGCATGTACTAAACTCTAAGGTGGTACAACTTGAAGATAACCTCTCTTATGAGGAGCATCCAGTAAAGATTCTGGATCATAGAGATAAGGTTATACACAACAATACAACTCACCTTGTCAAAGTATTATGGAGGAACCATAAGTATAAATAAGCAACTTGGGAACAAGAGGAGGTGATGAAGAAGAAGTACCCTCACCTGTTTATGTAAAATGAAATTTCTAGGGAGAAATTTCAAAAGGGGGGAAGAATGTAACAACCCAAACTTTTATCAATCAAATTTTTCTCTTCTTATAGTAATGTCATATAGTATAAATCACATAAAATCACTTATATACCATAATAAAAACTTTATAAATGAATAATTAATTAAAAAAGAATTATTTATAGAAGTTAAGGAAGTTATACTGATGAAATGGTAACTTGACCTTTGTAATAATAATATTACCCTTATGAATAGTAAACTGGCCAAATGAATTGTAACCTCACCCATGAAAGTATAAATAAAATTTAGGCATCTTATAAATAAAAGTATGGTATAATTATATCATATTCTAAGTAAATAAATTTTTTAAAAATTAATAATTGAGTTTTTTTATTTTTTTTAAGTGATAAAGTGGGCATAATCATTATCATCTTAACATAGGCATAGGATCATAATCATGATAGGAAGAATTACATAAAGGCATGGAATGTGAAAATGTATAAAAATGAAAACTAAAGTCATAGTGGTCAACTAACACACATATTTGTGAACAAAGATAGCATCATGTTCATTCATATTAAAAAATTTCTCATGAGATACATCGCATTACCCAATTCATTGGAGTTCTATATAATTCTAGGCACACCTGTCACATCATAACATTTACATTATCATTCATACCATATAGAACGTATATCAATATTGGACATAAAATAACCCATGGAAAGGAAATGGGTTTCATAAATCATACATTCATAGATAAACATTTGAGTTACCAAAATAAAAAGGGAATAACATACTTGGTATCATCTATCTTGAGTGAGCAAGAAACAAAATCAAGATAAGTAAAACATGTGTTTTTAAAAGGAAGAGTTCTTTCAGAAAAATGTTTTTTTGTCATAAAATAAGATTATAAGAATGTATATCCTGAAAAGAAAATGGTAGGATAGATAAATTACATTTAGGTAACATTAATTTAACATCCATACTAAAAATGGAGTGAAAAAGGGAAAATCTAAAGGAAGAGAGTTGGGTTCAAGAATCCCCTTACATTATGTCTGAATGCTTACTTCACTTTAATATCCTATATAATCGCATTAAAAAATCCAGGACCTTTTATACATGAATTTGTTTCATTATGGTTTTATTAAGTTCATTTAGGGTCTTTTCGATGAGTTATAGAGTTTAATTTCATCATTTGGTAGTGTTCGTTTTCTTAGTTTTCATGATCAGTTCACTTGTATACATGAATGGAAGTTTGTGTAAAATGTAGATAAAAATCCTGAATTGTTATTATATTTTATTAATGATCTTACATAAGTTTAAATGGTCTTATAAATAATTTTTTATATGTTACTAGGATGAATCATTAGATAAATGTTAATAATGAATGCTTTAGGTTAATTTTGGCGGTTTTTCGATCATGACGAACTCGTTTTGTTTTATTATTTAGTATTTTTTATATATGTTAGTTACAGAACATAAATAGGGTTGTAAAATAAATTTTACAATATTTTTCATCCATTATAATGGTTTTATTAACATCCTTGAAGGCGTTAAATAAAAATGAAAGTGCATCACCCATGATGTCAGTAAATTGACACATCACAGGAGACGGTTTTATTTTTAGAATAAAAGAGAGAGTGGGAGTATTTTGATGATGGATCTTCCATTAACATGATAAAATTAAAGTATATAAAATATAATTGAGTTATCATTAACATTTTGATATATTAGGTGAGAAAATAATAAGAAAAGAAAAAAAATTAAAAGAAATTGAATGAAAAAGGAAGAGGATTTTACCTCTTAAATCTCTCATCCTTGAGAACCTCCATAGGGAAAAGGTTTTAATCTTTTTATGAGACCAATATATCCTATATTCAAGGGAGGGTCTTGGGAAGAGTATTTGGTAGAATTTTTACAATTCTAAAATCATGAGAGGTTTGAGGAAAAGATGTGGTAGGGTGGTATTTATAGTGGAGAAGAGGGATGCTTTCTCATTATTTTAATCATTAGTTTATTATTTTGGATCAAGACCATGAATAGTTTGAGAATTATCATTAAATATATTAAAATAATTAATTATGGTTCTAGATTAAGGTGCTTACATCATCCTTACATCAACAATGACTCAAAAATTCATGTATTTATCATTTATCACAAATTATCATTTTATACTATTTACCAAAAATTCAAGTATTTCAAAAAAATCCCAAAAATTCACCCTAACCATTTTTCAATGGGTAGAATTTAAAAATAAACTCCGTTTTATGAAAATAATTTTCTAAATATGATTAATTTAATTTTTAATTAAAATCATCATTTACTTGGAAAATATAGATTTTAAAATTATAACTAATTTTATAACACTTTGAAAAAATAATTATGGTCTCATAAAATTATCTAAAAAACATAAGACATAAAAATATTAATTTATGAATACATTTTATTAAAATTTATTTTCTTCTAAATTTTTAAATTAATAATAAAATTTTAATTAAATATTTATGACTTACAAAAATACCAACACTTAATTATTAATTTTTTTAAAAAATATATTTACTTATACTATGATATAATTATACCATACTTTCATTTATAATATGACTAAATTTTATTTATACTTTCATGGGTGATGTTACTATTCATTTAGTCAGTTTATTATTCATAAGGTTCATATTACTATTCCTAAGGTCAAGTTACTATTTCATCGGTATTAGTTCCTTAACTTATAGAGATACTTATTATTTCATTCATTCTTCATTTATAAAGTTTTTATTATGGTATATAAGTGATTTTATATAATTTATACTATATGAAATTACTTTAATAAGGGATAAATTTCATTGATAAAATCTTGGGTCATTGCATTCTTCCCCTCGTTTGAAATTTTTCCCTTGAAATTTCAGTTTACATAAACAGGTGAGGGTAATTCTCATTCATCACCTCCTATGGTTCCAAAGTTTCTTATTAATACATATGGTTCCCCCAAAACACTTTGGAAATTTGGGTTATCTTATAGCATAGGACCTTATCTCTCTGATCCATAATCTTTACTAGTTGATCCTCATAAGAGAGATCATAGTCCAACAGTACCACCTCTAAGTTCAGTACTTGTGAGGGATCTGGTATGTACTTTCTTAGGAGAGATACATGGAACACATCGTGAATTTTATCCATACTTTGTGGAAGTTCAAGTTGATATTCCACTTCATCTATGCGATCAAGGATCTCAAAGGGGTCAATGTACCTTGAGCTAAGCTTCCCTTTCTTTCCAAAACACATGACTCTCTTCCATGGTGATATTCAAAGGAATACTTTATCTTCAACATCAAACTCCAAGTCCCTTCAATGGTTGTCAACATAAATATTTTACCAACTCTGAGAATCTTTGATATGTTGTTGGATGGCTCAAACCTTCTCTGTTATCTCTTGTACAAGATTAGGCCCAAGTAGCTTTCTTTTTCCAACTTCATCCCAACAGGTTGGAGTTATACATCTCTTTCCATACATAACTTCATATGGATCTATCTAAATACTCAATTAGAAGCTATTGTTGTATAATAACTAAACCAATGGGAGAAGTTTATCCCATCCACCTTTTAATTCCAATGAGTAGGCTCTTGGCATATCATCAAGCATATGAATAGTCCTTTCAGATTATCCATTAGTTTGGGGGTGATAGGTTATTCTAAAATTTAATTTAGTGTTCAAAGAATATTTAATACTCCTCTAAAATTTATATGTGAACCTGGGATCATGATCAGAGACAATTGATATTGGAACCCCATATAGTCTCACCACTTCCTTCACATATATCTTTGCAAGTTGTTCAAGAGAGATATCTTCTCAAATAGTGATAAAGTGGGCAGTCTTGGTGAGTTGGTCCACTACAACCCATCTCACATTATTTACTTTTGATGTCTTCAAGAGACCCATGAAAAAGTCCATAGTGACATTATTCCATTTCCACATGGGTATAGGAAATGGTCCCATCATCCCTTTGAACTTTTGTTGCTCGGATTTAACTTGCTGACATATCAAGAACCTTGAGATATACTCTTCAATTTCCTTCTTCATGTTATCCCACCATAAGTTTTCTCGAAGATCACGGTATATCTTGATACTCTCAGGATGGATAGAGAAAATTGAGCTATGTGTATTTTCCAATAACTCCTTATTTATCCTAGGTGATAAAGTCACACAAAGCCTCATTCCAAACTGAATCACACCATCATCATCAAAATAGAACTCTTGTATCTCCCCTTACTTTATTGCATTAACCTTATTTTGTAACTCCAGATAATCCCTTTGTTCCTCCTTAATCTTCTCTTAGATAGATCGTTGGGAAATCATTTGGTCAAGGTAGGATGTATTCCCTATCGTTATGATTTTTAAATCCATCATTTACATATCCATGAAGATAGGGTCTTCCTCAATTCGCAACATGGATAGAGTAGCAAGTTATTTTCTGTTAAGATCATTAGCTTCCTTGTTTTCCTTTCCAGGATGATAGTGAATAGATAAATCTCAATCCTTTATTAGATCTAACCATATCATTTTTCCCATGTTGAGATCATTTTGTGTGAATATATACTTTAGGATCTTGTGATCGGTATATATGTTATACTTCTCACCATAGAGGTAGTGCCCCTATATTTTTAAGGAAAAAAACATAGTTGTTATCTTTAGATCATGGATCAAGTAGTTCTACTCATGGATCTTCAACTACCATGAGGTATAGGCTTTCACATTATCATTTTTCATGATCACACAACCCAATCCTTTCTTTAAAGCATCACTATATATCACAAAACTATCTCTTCTTTTTGGTAATGTGAGTATAGGTGCAATGATCAGCCTTTTCTTTATCTCCTTGAATCTTTCCTCGTATTCTTTCATCTAGAAATACTTTACCCCTTTCCTTGTTAACTTAGTCATCAGGCTTAAAAATAGTGAGAAATTTCTCAAAAAACATCGGTAGTACCCAGCTAATCCAAAAAACTATAGATTTCCGTGACACTAGAGGGTTTAGGTCATTCCTCAATTGCCTTTGTTTTTGAAGGATCTATAGAAATTCACTCACTTGTGATCACATTTCCTAAAAATGTGACTTGTTGCATCCAAAAGTCACACTTACTGATCTTGGCGCATAACTTCTCCTTCCTTAATGTCACCAACACAAGCCTTATATATTCTTTATGTTCCTCCTTGAACTTAGATTATATGAGAATACCATCGATAAACACTACCACAAATTTGTTTTGTTGATGTCTATAGAATCTATTCATCATATCCATGAATATTAAAGGGGCATTAGTAAGTTTAAAGGTAATAATAAAAAACTCATAGTGCCCATACCTTGTACAGAAGGCAGTATTCTGAATATCTTACTTATTCACCTTTAGTTGGTGATATCCAGAATGAAGATATGGCATTGAGAATTACTGAGCTCCTCATAGTTGATCAAACAAGTTGTCAATCCTTGTAAGAGATGCTTGTTCTTTATATTGATATTGTTAAGTTACTGATAATCGTTACACAGCCACATTGATCCATCCTTCTTCTTTACAAAGAGTATTGGCATACCCCAAGGTGATTTACTAGGGCATATGAACCCTTTATCCAAGTGATCATATAGCTGATTCATTAACTCCTCCAGTTTAATATGGGCCATACTATAGAAACATTTTGAGATAGGAGTAGCTCCATATATGAGTTCTATTAAGAACTCTACCTCACAGTCTGTGGGAAGTCTAGGTAACTCTTTAGGAAATACATCACTATATTCCCTCACAATTGGAATTTCCCCTAGGTTGATACCTTAATTTGAATCATCCATTTGTGCGAGGTATGCTTCTTCATAGGGAATCAACACCCACACCATTGAAGGATTTTCCAAAAGAGATTCATGGTCTTCATTTCATTTGTAGAGGATCATGGGATGGTTTAAAATATTAAAAGATATTTCCTTTTTATGATAGTTGATATGTTCTCTATATAATGAGAGCCAATAAATTTCCATTATAGTGTCTAATTCTACTAAGGGAAGTATCATAATATTCGCTAGAAGAATCTTCCCACATATGCCGATAGTAGAAGAGTCTAACACTTATGTTACAATGATTGCACCACTTAGGGTTTTTAGAGATATTTCTACTTAAAGGTTTCAAGGCTTTGAATCAATAGTTCTAGAAAATTTTTAAAATATAATGGAATGCATATAACCATAATCAAATAATAATTTTTCCATTCTTGAGTGAATAGAAAGTATACCTTATATGACTTAATTTTATTGATCCACTTCAGTAGTAGTGACGACATAATTCTTTCCATGCCCCTTTGGATTTTTTGGATGTTGATGATAATTACCCTTAAGGACTTTAGGTTTAGTGCACTTGCATGCATACTACCCTTGCACCCTAAAGTTTTAGCATTGGACCATTGGTGGTGATCTCCTTTCCTCCACCACATTGTCCTACTTCCTCATGTCTTTTTGACATTCATGAGCTTGGTGTAATTCCCTACCACACTTGAAGTATTTCCCCGTGTCTTTGAGTCAGTTCCCATGATACTTCTTCCCACATTTTTGACATGTGTGTGATTGATTTTTCTTTCCACCTTTCTCATTATATCCTCTGTATTGAAACTTCATATTTAGTTTCTTATCACCATAGCCATGGGACCATTCTCCAAACTTCATATCCACTTTGAGATCACATCAAACAACTTCTTCATAACTCCCAAAGTCTCAAATTAATAGAGCCTTTCAATAGTGTGGTTTTAAATCCCTAAAGAATATATTAATTTTTCTATCATTATTGATAACAAAACATGAAGTGTACCTTGAAAGACTTGTGAAATTTTCTTCATAGGATGTGATAGATTCACCTTCCTTTTGCTTCAGCTCTATAAATTATGGATCCATATTTTTATAAATATTTCGAGGGAAATACTTGTTAAGAAACATTATCTTAAAGTCTTCACACTCCATATCTTCAATTTCTTCCTTCGGCTTGGTGTTCTTAATCAAATCCCACCATTGACCAGCCTCTCCATCAAAATAGTGAGTAGTCATAGTCACCTTCTCCATCTCAGAATAGTGAAGCACATAAAATATCTTCTTCATTGAGTTGGCCCACTATTTTGTGACTATTGGATAATAATATACACTAAACATTGGTGGTTTTTTTCACATAAAACACTTGATAGCCAATTTCTCCCTCTTAGGTGAATTTGTACATTCCAAATTATTTATATTATTGTTCATAACTTGAGATAGTTGGGTAAGAATCACAATGAAATTTTTAACTCCACCTCCCAAGGAATTGGGTATCTCATTCAAGCAATCACTACATTGTCCCTTGCATTGGTTGTTGGCTCGGTTTTTTCTGGTTCCCACTATTTTCTAAAATAGAAAAGGTTAGAACAAAATATAATTAAACAAGTCATGGATAAATAATTTATTCCTTTTTGAAATTAAGTCTAAAGGAATGTATTTTGGGATCTCTATGTTTAGAATTTTATAAAAAAAATCTTATTGGGTGATTACTTATACTTAGTCAAATACTGAGGGTTTTCATGAAGGTTCTCTAATCCTAATTCCCAAATTAACTAAACTGTGCTCTGATTCCAATTATAGAGACCCTGGTTTTTCTTACATAACTTATTAAATCATTTTTTAGACAAACAACATAGAAAAATTACACCACCAAGATCCAAATGTTTAGTGTCTTGTAAAAATTAGGATCATACATGAAATTTAAAAAATAAAACATAAACATTTATTTAATTCCTTCTTCTCTAGCTTCTTATTGGTCCTCATGTTCTCCTTAGTAAAAATAATCACATGAGGATATACATCAAAGAAAGGGGTGAGATAAAATCCCATAAAGAGGATAGATAATAGCATTAAACAATATAACATGGGTGAACATAATCATACTCATCATAACATAATCATGGGATCACATTATAATCAAGATACAAAGCATTAGATAAAGGCATGAAATGTGGAAATGCATAAAAATGAAACATCATGTCTTAGTGGTCAACTACCACACATAGATATGAACAAAGCTAGCATCATGTTCACACATATTTCACTTTTTCTCATTAGATACATCACATTACCTAATCCATTTGATTTCCATATAATTTTGGGCATAACTGTCATATCATAACATTTACATTATCATGCATGCCACATAGAGAATATATCAATATTAGACATAAAATAACCCATGAAAAGAAAATGGGTTTAATAAATCATGCATTCATTGATAAACATTAGAGTTCCAAAAATAAAAATGGAATAACATACTTAGTATCATCCATCTTGAGTGAGAAAGAAACAAAATCAATATATGTAAAACGTGTGTTTTTAAAAGGAAGAGTTCTTTTAGAAAAATATTTTCTTTTGTCATAAAATATGATTGGAAGAATTTAAATCTAAAAAAATAAAATTTTATGATATATAAATTATATTTATTTAAAATTAATGTAACATCCATACTAAAAATGGAGTGAAAGATAGAAAATCCAAAGGAAGAGAGTTAGGCTCGAGAATCCCCTTACCTTATGTCTGAATGCTTACTTCACTTTAATATCTTGTATAATCACATTATATTCATTAATTAAAAAATAAATAACCTTTTAGACATTAATTTTATTCATTATGGTTTTATTAAGTTCATTTATGGGATTTTTTATGAGTTATATAGTTTAATTTCATTGTTCGGAAGTGTTCATTTTCTTAGTTTTCATGATCGATTCACTTGTATACATGAATGGAAGTTTGTGTAAAATAAGGATAAATATACATAATTATTATTATATGTTATTAATGGTATTAAATAAGTTTAAATTTTATTATAAATAATTTTTTTATATGGTATGAGGATGAATCATTAGATAAATGTTAATGATGATCATTTTAGGTTAATTTTGGCAGTTTTTCGATCACAACAATCTTGTTTTGTTTTTTCATTTATTATTATGTATATATGTTAGTTATAAAACATAAATAGGATTTTAACATAAATTTTAAAATATTTTTCAACGATTATAATGGTTTTATTAACATCCTTGAAGGTGTTAAAGGAAAATGAAAGTGCATTGCCTATGATGTCGGTAAATTGACACATCACGGGCGAGGATTTCATTTTTAGACTACAAGAGAGAGTGGGAGAAGTTTCATGATAATTATTCCATTAACATGATATAATTATAGTATATAAAGTACAATTTAGTTTTAATTAATATTTTTATAGAGGTGGTGATGATACAATAAGAAAAGAAAAAGAAATTAAATGAAATTGAAAGAAAAAGGAAGAGGATTTTACCTCTTAAATCTAACCTCCTTGAGAACCTCCATGCGTAAAGGTTTGGGTTTTTTATGATACCAAGTGATCATGGAAATGGAAGAGGGTATTGGTAATAGTATTGGGTATAATTTTTAGAAGGCTCAAATATTTATAGGTGTGAGGAAAAGAGGTGGTGAGGGCTGCTATCTACAGTGGAGGAGAGGGGTGTTTTCTCATTATTTTAATAATTAGTTTATTATTTGGATAAATACTATGAATAGTTTGAGAATTATCACTAATTATATTAAAATAATGAATTATGGTTCTAGAATAAGGTTCTTACATCATCCTTTCATCAATAATAACTAAAAAATTCATGTATTTATCATTTATCGTAAATTATCATATTTTATTATTCACCAAAAATTCAAGTATTTTGGAAAAATACCAAAAATTATCCCTAACCATTTTTCACAATGTATAATTCAAAAATGAAATCCATTTTATAAAAATAATTTTCTAAATATGATTAATTTAATTTTTAATTAAAATCATCATTTACTTGGTAAATACAGATTTTAAAATTATAACTGATTTTATAACACTTTGAAAAATTAATTAAGGTCTCATAAAATTATCTTAAAATCATAATACATAAAAATATTAATTTATGAATAAATTTTATGAAAATAAATTTTCTTTTAAATTATTAAATTAATCATAATAATGTAATTAAATATTTAAGAATTACAAAAATACCAACACTTAATTATTAACATTTATTTACTTATATTATGATATAATTATACCATAATTTAATTTATAATATGAATTAATCTTATTTATACTTACATGGGTGATTTTACTATTCATTTAAGTGGTCTAATATTCATAAGTGTCATATTACTATTCCTAAGGTCAAGTTGCTATTTCATCGGTATAGGTTCCTTAACTTATATAAATACTTCGTATTTAATTAATTATTCATTTATAAAGTTTTTATTATGGTATATAAGTGATTTTATTTTATTTATACTATATGACATTACTATAATAAGGGATAAAGTCGATTGATAATATTTTGGGTCATTACATCTTCCCCCTTTTGAAATTTCACCCTCGAAATTTCATTTTACATAAGCAGGTGAGGGTAATTATCCTTCATATCCTCCTCAGATAACCAAGTTGCTTATTCATACTTATGGTTCCTCCACAACAATTTGACAAGGTGGTTTGTCTTATTGTGTATAACCATATCTATCCGGTCCATAATCTTTACTAGATACTCATCATAAGAGAGATCATCTTTCATCTATGCCACCATTGAGTATAGTAAATGTGAGGGATATGGTATATACTTCCTCAAAAGTGATACATGAAACACATAAGGAACATGAGCTATATTTTGTGGAATTTCAAGATGATAGACCACTACCCCTACGTGCTAAAGGATCTCAAAGGGGCCAATGTACCTTGAGCTTAACTTCCATTTCTTTCCAAACCACATGAATCTCTTCCATGGTGATATTTGAAGGAATACTTTATCTCCAACATCAAACTCCAAGTCCCTTTGATGGTTTTAAGCATAGCTCTTTTTCTAACTCTGAGCATATTTGATATGTTACTGGATGGATTGAACCTTCTCTGTGATCTCTTTAAAAGATCAGGTCCAAGTAGCTTTCTTTCACCAACTTCATCCAAATATGTTTGAGTTCTACATCTCTTTCCATGCAGATATTCATATGGAGCCATTAGAATACTCGAGTAAAAGCTATTATTGTATGATAACTCAACCAATGGGAGATGTTGATCCCATCCACCTTTGAATTCTAATGAGTAGTCTCTTAGAATATCTTTGAGTGTCTAAATAATACTTTCATATTGGCCATCAGTTTAGGGTTGATAGGTCATGCTAAAATTTAATTCAATACTCAAATCATGTTGGAGACTCCTATGGAATTTAGGTGTGAACCTGGGATCATGATCAGAGGCAATAGAGAGTAGAACCCCATGCAGTCACACCACTTCCTTCACATATATATTTATAAGTTTTTCAAGTGAGAGATCTTCCTGGATAGTGATAAGGTGGTCAGTCTTGGTGAATCAGTCCACTATAACCCATATTGTATTATTTCCTTTTCATGTATTTGGGAGACTTTTGACAAAGTCCATAGTGATATTCTCTCATTTCCACATAGGTATAGGTAATGGTTGTATCATCCCTTTGGACTTTTATTGATCTGCTTTAACTTGCTGACATATCAAGCACTTTGAGATATACTCCACAATATTCTTCTTCATGCTATCCCACCAGAAGTCTTCTCATTGATCAAGGTACATCTTGGTACTCCCATGATGTATAGAGATAGTTTATCTATGTGAATTATCCAATTTATCCTTTTTCCCAAGTTATGAAGTCACAAAAATACTCATTCCAAACCGAATCACAACATCATCATCAATATAGAACTCTTTCAACTTCTCTTCCTTTATTTCATTCTTCTTTTGTAACTCCAGATCATCCCTTTATGCCTCCTTAATATTCTCTTGGATAGATGGTTAGGAAATAATTTGGTAAAGGTAGGAGTTATTCCCTGCTATTGTGATTTCCAAATTCATCCTTTTCATATCCATGAATATAGGGTCTTTATCAATCTATAACATGGATAGAGTAGCAGGTTCTTTTCTGCTAAGATCATCAGCTGCCTTGTTTACCATGCCATGATGATAGTGAATAGAGAAATTGTAGTCCTTGATTAGCTCTAACCATATCCTTTGATTCATGTTGAGATCCTTTTGTGTGAATGTATACTTTAAGCTCTTGTGATCGGTATATATGTCACACTTCTAACCATAGAGGTAGTTCCACCTGATTTTTAAGACAAAAATCTCATTTGATGGATCTAGATAATACGTTGGGTAGTTCTACTCATGGATCTTCAACTATCGTGAGGTGTAGGCTATCACATTATCAGTTTTCATGAGTACACAACCCAATATTTTCTTTTAAGAATAATTTTATATCACAAAAATTTCTTCAATTTTTGATAATTTGAGTACAGGTGCAGTGATCAACCTTCTCTTTAGCTCCTTAAAGCTTTCCTCACATTCTTCCATCCAGACATACTTTACCCCTTTCCTTATAAACTTAGTTAGCAGGCTTGAAAATCATGAGAAATTTCCTACAAAATGTCAGTAGTACCTAGATAATCCAAGAAAATTGTAGATTTATGTGACACTATAGGGTTTGGCTCATTCCCCAATACCTTTTTTTGAAGGGTCCATAGAAATTCCCTCACTTGTGATCACATGTCCCAATAATGTGACTTTTTGCATCCAAAAGTCACACTTACGGAACTTAGTATACAACTTATCCTTCCTTAAAGTCACCAACATAATACTTATATGTTCTTCATGTTCCTCATTGATCTTGGAGTATATGATAATATCATCGATAAAAACTACCAAATTTTTTATGAGGTAATGTATAAATACTCTATTCATCAAATCCATTAATATTGTAGGGGAATTAGTATGTCTGAAGGGCATCACCAGAAACTCACAGTGCCCATAACTTGTATGGAAGGAGGTCTTCTGAATATATTCCTTCTTCACCTTTAGCCAAAGATATCCAAAACATAGATCCACCATTGAGAAGTATTAATCTCCTCATAGCAGATCAAAAAAGTCTTCAATCCTTGGAAGAGGATACTTGTTCTTTATGGTGATCTTGTTTCGTTCTCAATAATCGATAAACAGTCACATTGATCTATCCTTCTTCTTGAAAAAGAGCACTGGCGCACCCCAAGGTGATGCACTAGGGCATGTGAACCCTTTTTCCAAATGATCTTGAAGCTACTTTTTTAACTCCTCCAGTTCGATAGGATCCATACTATAGGGACACTTTGAGATAAGAGTAGATATGGGTATAAGTTTTATTGGTAACTCTACCTAATGATTTGGGGGAAGTCTGAGTAACTCTTTAGGAAATAAATCAATGTATTCTCTCGCAATGGTCATTTTCCCTAGGTTGATCCCTTCCTTTGACTCAACCATTTTAGAGAGGTATACTTCTCACGGAGAATCAATACCCACACCATTGAAGGATTTTCCAAAGGAGATTCATGATATTCCTTGTATTTATAGATAAGCATAGGATGTTTTGGAATATTAAAAGATGTTTCCTTTTCAAAATAGTTGATATGTGATCTATATAATGAGATCCAATTCATTCCCATTATCATGTCTAATTCCACTAAGGGAAGTATTGCAAGATTTGTTGGAAGAATATTCCCACATATTCCAATAGGAGATGAGTCTAACACTTGGGTTTTAATGATTTCAACACTTAGTGTTTTATATATATATCTCTACTTCAAGGTTTTGGGGATTTGATTCAACATTTCTAGAAAACTTTCAAGATATAAATGAATGCATAGAACCAAAATCAAATAATACTTTTTCTATTCTAGAGTGAATAGGAAGTGTACCTTGTACGACTTCTTTTTCTTTCTCCAATTCAGTAGTAGTGATGGAATAATCCTTCCCTTGCTTCATTTTCTTTGGTGATTGATGACACTGACTACCCTCAAGGACTCAAGATTCAGTACACTGGTTTACATAGTGACCTTTATCCCTACAGTTGAAGCATTGAACCATTGGTGGTTCTCTCCTTTCATACACCAAATTGTGCTGCTTCCTCATGTATTTTCGACATTCATGAGCTTGGTGGCCTTCTCTCCCACACTTGAATCATTTTCTTGTCCCTTTGAGGCAGTTCCCATGATGCTTCTTCTCACATTTTTTACATTTTTTTGGTTGAGTTTTCTTTCCACATTTCTCAATAGATCCTTTGGCTTGAAACTTCATATTTTTTTTCTTATCACCATAGCCATGGTACTATTATCCAAACTCTATCTCCACTTTGAGATAACATAAAAAAAATTCTTCATAACTCCAAAAGTCTCGAATGTATAGATACTTTTGAATGTATGGTTTTAAACCACTAAAGAATCTATTAATTTTTCTATCATTTTTTATAACAAAACCTGAAGTGTACCTTGAAAGACTTGAGAAATATGCTTCATAGTCTATGATAGATTCACCTTCCTTTTTATTAATATCTATGAATTATCTCTCCCTATTTGTACTAAGATTTCGATGGAAATACTTATTAATAAACATTATCTTAAAGTCTTCCCACCCCATCTCTTCAATTTTGTCCTTCGTCTTGGTATTTTTAATCAAAGCCCACTGTTGATCGGCCTCTCTATATAAATGGTAAACATCCAAAGTCATCTTCTCTATCTCATAACATTGAAGCACCAAAAATATCTTATCCATTGAGTTGACCCACTATTCTGTGACTAATGGATCTAAAGATCCACTAAAAATCGGTGACCCTTTCCATATAAAACACTTGATATCCAGTTTCTCCCTCTTAGGTGAAGGTAAACATTACAAATTATTCAAGTTTTTGTTCATAACATGAGATATATGGGTAAGAATCACCATGAAATTTTTAACTCTACCTCCCAAGGCATTGGGGATGTCATTCTGGCAATAGTTCTATTGTCTCTCACATGGGTTTTTGGCCTAGTTTCTCCTAGTTCCCACCCTTTTCTAAAATAGAAAAGGTTAGAACAAAATATAAGTAAACAAGTCATGAATAAATAATTTATTATTTTGTTCAATTAAATATAAATTCATGTCTTATGGGATTCATATGTTTATAATTTTCTAAAACAAATCTTCTTGGTTGCTTACATATACTTAGCCTCATACTAAGGGTTTTTACTAAGGTTCGCTAATCCTAATTCCCAAATTAACTAAACCGTTCTCTGATACCAACTATAGTGACCCTAATTTTTCTTAAATAAATCATTACATGATTTTATAGATGAACAAAATAAAATAATTACACAACTAGGATTCAAAGGTTTAGTGCCTTGGAAAAATATGGACCATACATGACATTTACAAAATAAGACATAAACATTTATTTAATTCCTTCTTCTCTATCTTCTTATTGTCCCTCGTGTTCTCCTTAGTAGAAGTAATCACCTGAGGATATACATAAAATAAATGGGTAAGCTAAAAGCCTAGTAAGAGGATAAATAAGAACATGAAACAATATAACATCGGTGATCGTAATCATTCTCATAATAACATAATCATGGGATCATCTTCATAATTAAGAGAGGAAGCATTAGATAAAGGCATGGAATGTGGCAATGCATAAAAATGAAACATCATGTCTTAGTGGTCAACTACCGCACATAGTTGTGAAACAATATAGCATAATTTTCATGAATATTTCAATTTTTCTCATGAGATACATCACATTATCCAATGCATTGGAGCGCTATATAATTCTGGGAGCACCCGTCACATCATAACATTTACATTATCATGCATGCCACACAGAACGTATATCAATATTGGACATAAAATAAACCATGTAAAAGAAATGGGTTTTATAAATAATACATTCATGGATTAAAATTGTATTTCACAAAATAAAAAGGTAATAACATACTTGGTATCATCCATATTGAGTGAGGAAGAACCAAAATCAAGAGAAGTAAAACGCGTGTTTTTAAAAGGAAGAGTTCTTTTGGAAAAATATTTTCTTTTGTTATAAAATAAGATTGGAAGCATGTATATATAGAAAATAAAATGGTAAGATAGAGAAATTATATTTAGGGAACATTAATGTAACATACATACACAAAATGGAGTGAAAGAGGGAAAACCCAAAGGAAGAGAGTTGGGTTTGATAATCCCCTTACCTTATGTCTGAATGCTTCCTTCACTTTAATATCCTAAATAATCTCATTAGATTAATTAATTAAAAAATAAATAACCTTTGATACATGAATTTTATTCATTATGGTTTTATTATGTTCATTTATGGGATTTTCTATGAGTTATAGATTTTAATTTCATCGTTCATGAGTGTTCGTTTTCTTAGTTTTCATGATCAGTTCACTTGTATACATGAATAGAAGTTTGTGTAAAATACGGATAAATATCCAGAATTTTTATTATATGATATTAATGATATTATATAATTTTAAATTATATTATAAATAATTCTTTTATACGGTATTAGGATGAATCATTAGATAAATGTTAATGATGATCGTTTTAGGTTAATTTTGGCCGTTTTTCGATCACAACGAACTTATTTTGTTTTATCATTTAGTATTATATATATATGTTAGTTAAATAACATAAAGAGGGTTGGAACATAAATTTTACAATATTTTTCAATCATTATTATGGTTTTATTAACATTCTTGAAGGAATTAAAGGAAAATAAAAGTGCATTGCCCATGATGTTGGTATATTGACACATCACGGGTGACGATTTCATTTTTAGAATAAAAGAGAGAGTGGGAGGAGTTTGATGATGGATATTATAATAACATGATATAATTATATTATATAAAATATACTGGATTTATCATTAAATTTTTGATAGATTATGTGAGGATATAATAAGAAAAGAAAAATAAATTAAAATAAATTAAAAGAAAAGGGAAGAGGATTTTACCACTTAAATCTCTCCTCATTGAGAACATCCTTAGGGAAAAGGTTTTGGTATTTTGATGTGACCAAGAGATCATATATTTGGATGGGGATATTGGAAATATTATTGGTCATAATTTTGATAAGGCTCAAAGATTAAGAGGTGTGATGAAAAGAGGTGGTGATGGGTGATATTTATAGTGGAGGAGATGGGTGTTATCTCATTATTTTAATCAATAGTTTATTATTTTGGATCAAGACTATGAATAGTTCGATAATTATCACTAAATATATTAAAATAATGAATAAGTGTTCTATATTAATGTTCTTACATCATCCTTACATCAACAATGACTAAAAAATTCAGGTATTTAGCATTTATCATAAATTATCATATTTTATTATTCACCAAAAATTCAAGTATTTCAGAAAAATCCCAAAAAAATAACCCTAACAATTTTTTTGAGTTTTAGAATTCAAAAATTAAGTCCATTTATGAAAATAATTTTCTAAATATTAGTAATTTAATTTTTAATTAAAATCATCATTTCCTTGGAAAATACAGATTTTAAAATTATAACTGATTTTATAACACTAAAAAAATTTACTTAAGGTATCATAAAATTATCTTAAAATCAAAAGACATAAAAATACTAATTTTTGAATAAATTTTATAAAAATAAATTTTCTTTTAAATTATTAAATTAATCATAAAATTATAATTAAATATTTATTACTTACAAAAATACCAACACTTAATTATTGACATTTATTTACTTAGACTATAATATAATTATACCACACTTTCATTTATAATATGCCTAAATTTTATTTATAATTTCATGATGATCCCATGATTATGTTATGATTATGATGATTATTCTCACCCATGTTATATTGTTTCATGTTCTTATATATCCTCTTATAGGGCTTTGAGCTTACCCATTTCTTTGATGTATATCCTCAGGTGATTTCTTTTACTAAGGAGAACAAGATGGCCAATAAGAATCTAGAGAAGAAGGAATTAAATAAATGTTTTTGTTTTATTTTATAAATGGTATGTATGGTCTTAATTTTTCCAAGACACTAAACCTTTTTATCCTAGTTGTGTAATTCTTTTATGTTGTTTATTTATAAAATGATGTAATATGTTATGTAATAAAAATTTGGGTTTCTATAGTTGGTATCAGAGTATGGTTTAGTTAATTTAGGAATTAGGATTAGAGAACCTTAGTAAAAACCATTAGCATGAGACTAAGAATAAGTAAGCATCCAAGAATATTTGTTTTATAAAATACTAAATATAGGGACTCCACAAGAGATTCCTTTAGACTTAATTACACAAAGGAATAAATTATTTATTTATGAATTTTTTACTTATGTTTTTTTATAACATTTTCTATTTTAGAAAATGGTGGGAACTGGGAGAAACCAGGCCAACAACCCATGTGAGGGACAATACAGTGATTGCTCGAACGACATCCCCAATGCCTTGGAAGGTGGAATACAAAATTTCATGGTAATTCTTACCCAGCCATCTTAGGTTATGAACAGTAACCTGAATAATGTGGAAAATCCACCTTAGCCTAAGAGGGAGCAACTGGATATCTAGTGTTTTATGTGGAAATGACCGCCAATGTTTAGTAGATATTTTAATCCACTAGTCATAGAGTAGTGGGTTAACTCAATAGAGAAGATATTTTCTATGTTTCACTGTTCTGAGATGGAGAAGGTGACTTTGGACATTTACCATTTAGGTGGAGAGGCTGATCAGTTGTGGTATTTGATTAATAACACCAAGATGAAGGAAAAAAATGAAGAGATTGAGTGGCAAGACTTTAAGATAATGTTTCCTAACAAGTATTTCCCTCAAACTCTTTGTAAAAATATGGAGATAAAATTCATAGAGATGAAGTAAAAGTAAGATGAATATATCATGGACTATGAAGCAAATTTAGCAAGTCTTTCAAGGTATGCTTCAGGTTTTGTTATCAACAATGATAGCAAAATTGATAGATTCTTTAGTGGTTTAATACCACACCTTTGAAAGGCTCTATAAATTCAATACTTTGGGAGTTATGAAGAAGTTGTTCGATGTGCTCTCAAAGTGGAGATGCAGTTTGGATAATGGTCCCATGGATATGGTGATAAGAAACAAAAGATGAAGTTTCAATCCATAGGATCTAATGGGAAAGGTGGAAAGAAAACTCAACCACCCACGTGTCAAAAATGTGGGAAGAAGCATCTTGGGAACTACCTCAAACGGATGGGGAAATGCTTTAAGTGTGGGAGAGAAGGACACCAATCTCATGAATTTCGAAAATACATGAGGAAGTAGGTCAATGTGGTAGAGGAAAAGGGCACACCACCCATAGTCCAATTCTAAATTGTAGGGAGCAAGGGAACTATGCAAGTCAGTGCACTAAACCTCGAGTCCTCTAGGGTAATCAGCGTCAGTAGCCACCAAATCCAAAGGAGAAAAGAAAGGATTATTCCATCACTACTTCTTAAGTGGAGCAAGAAAACTAAGTCATACAAGGTACACTTCATATTCACTCAATAATGGAAAAAAGTCTTATTTGATTCCAGTTTTACGCATTCCTTTATATCTTGAAAGTTTTCTAGAACTATTTAATTGAATCCTTGAAACCTTAGAGTAGATATATCTGTAAAAACACCAAGCAGTGCAATCATTTCAACCCATGTGTTGTAATCTTTTCTTTTTGGCCTATGTGGAAATATTATTCCATCAAATCTCATGTCCCTTGGTGGAATTTGACATTGTAATGGGAATGGATTAGTTCTAATTATATAGATCACATATCAACTTTCGAGAAAAGGAAATAACTTTTCATATTCTCAACCATCCCATGATCCAATAAAAATTCAAAGAATATCATGAAACTCATTTGGAAAATCCTTCAATGGTGTGAGTGTTGATTCCCTATGAATAATCATACCTCATTCAAATGGTTGAGTCAAATAAAGGTATCAAACTAGTGGAAATTTCCATCATTAGGGAATATAGTTATGTATTTCTTAAAGAGTTACCCGAACTTCCCCTGGATCATGATGTAGATTTATTAATAGAACTCATAACTGAAGCTAATCCTATCTCAAAATGCCCTTATAGGATGGACTCTATCAAACTATAGGAGTTAAAGAAGAAATTGCAAGAGTACTTGGAAAAGGGGATCATACACCCTAGTGTATCACCTTAGGGGTGATGGTGTTATTTTTAAAGAATAAGGATGGATCAATGTGGTTGTGTATTGATTATCGGGAACTCAACAAGATAACCATAAATAAAAAGTATCCTCTTACAAGTATTGATGACTTTTTAGATCAACTATGAGGAGATAAGTACTTCTCAAAGGCATACCTTCATTCTAGATATCATCAACTAAAGGTGAAGAAAGAAGATATTTATAAGACTACCTTCTATACAAGGTATGGGCACTATGAGTTTCTAGTGATTCCCTTCATACTTAATAATCCCACTTTAATCTTCATGTATTTGATGAATAGAGTATTTAGAAAATACCTTGAAAAAAAAATTGGTAGTTTTTATTGATGATATTATCATCTACTCCAAGATAAAGGAGGAACATGAAGAACATATAAGGCTTATGTTGGTGACATTAAGGAAGGAGAAGTTGTACACCAAGTTCATAAATTGTGACTTTTGGATGCAGAAAGTCACATTCTTGGGACATGTGATCATAAGTGAGATAATTTCTATGGACCCTACAAAAACAAAGGCAATTAAGGAATATCCTAGACCCTCTAGTGTCATGGAAATCCATAGTTTTCTTGGATTTGCTGGGTACTAATGATGTTTTGTGATAAATTTATCACGATTGTCAAGCCTGCTAACAAAGTTAACAAGGAAAAGGGTAAAGTGTGTTTGGGCGGAAGAATGTGAGGAAAGATTCAAGAAGCTAAAGAAGAGGTTTATCACTGCACCTGTACTCACATTACCCAAAAGTGGAGAATTTTTTGTGATATAAAATGGTTCTTCAAAGAAAGGCTTGGGTTGTCTACTCATGAAAAATGGTAATGTGATAGACTACACCTCACAATAGTTGAATATCCATGAACAAAACTACCTGACGCATGATATGGAGTTAGCAGCTCTGATTTTTCCCTTAAAAATATGGTAGCACTACCTCTATGGTGAGAAGTGTGACATATATACTGATCACAAGAGCCTAAATTATAAATTCAAACAAAAGGATCTCTATATGTGAAAAAGGAAATGGTTAGATCTAATCAAGGACTATGATTTCTTTATTCACTATCATCCTAACAAGGCGAACAAGGTAGCTAATGATCGTTGAAGAAAAGAACCTGCTACTCTATCCATGTTATAGATTGAGAAATATTATATCTTCATGGATATGTAAAGGATAGATTTAAAAAACATAACATCAGGGAATACATCCTACCTTTCCCAAATTATTTCTCAACCATCTATCCAAAAGAAGATTAAGGAGGCACAAAGGGATGATATAGAGTTACAAAATAAGGTGAATGAAGTAAAGGAAGGGATGATGCAAGAGTTCTATATCAATGATGATGGTGTGATTTGGTTTGGAATGAGGATCTGTGTGCCTTCATGTCCTGGTGTAAAGAAGGGGATATTGGATAATGCATATGGATCAACTTTCTCTATCCATCCTGGGAGTACCAAGATGTATCGTGATCTTCAAGAATACTTTTGGTGGGTTAACATGAAGAAGGAGATTGTAGAGTATATCTCAAGGTGCTTGATATGTCAGCAAGTTAAAGTTGAGTGAAATAATTCCAAAGGGATGAAACAACCATTACCTATACCCATGTGGAAATGGGAGAATATCACTATTGACTTTATCAAGGGTCTCTTGAAGACATCCAAAGGAAATAATGTGACATGGGTTATGGTGGACTGACTCACCAAGGCTGCCCACTTTATCACTATTCGAGAAGACCTCACACTTGAATAACTTACAAAGATATATGTGAAGAAAGCGGTGAGACTGTATGGGGTTCCACTCTCGATTGTATATGATCATGATCTCAGGTTCACATCTAAATTATAGAGGATTATTCAACATGCTTTGAGTACTGAATTAAATTTCATCATGGATTATCACCCCCAAACTGATGGTCAATCTGAAATGACTATTTAGATGCTCAAAGATATGCTAGGATCCTACTCATTGGAATTTAAAGGTGAATGGGATCAGCATCTCCCATTGGTTGAGTTCTCATACAATAATAGCTTCCACTCAAGTATTCAGATGGATCCATATGAAGCTCTATATTGAAAGAGATGTAGAACTCCAAACTTTTGGGATGAATTTGGAAAAAGAAATATACTTGGACCCAATATTGTAAAAGATATGATAGAGAAGGTTCAACCCATCCGGCAACATATCAAAGCTACTCATATACAAAAAAAAAGAGTTATGCTAACAACCTTCGAAGGGACTTGGATAAGGGTGTAATTTTGGCCCGGCCCGAAAGCCCGAGCGACCCGGCCCGGCAAAGCCCGCATCAGGCCAGGCCGGGATCGGGCTGCAGGTTCAGCGGGTCAGGCCTAGGCCTTTCCAGGCAGGCCTGCGGGCCAGGCTGGGTCGGCCCGAAAAAACCCGGCCTACTGGGCCGCCTGCTGGCCCACCTACTGTAAAAAATATAATGGAGAACTGCAGGTAGGGGGATTTGATCCCCCTACCTCAAGCTCTCAAGGATGCGCCTGGACCAACTGGTCCAGGCGCTGCGCCTGTAAATTAATCACAGGTCTATGTATATATAGATATATTTATATATATATATATATATATGTAGATATATATATATATATATATATATATATATCTGGATATATATATCTCTATATATCTATCTATATATACATATATCTATGTATATATATCTCTATATCTATATATCTCTATCTATATATATATCTATACATATATATATATATATATATATACATATATCTCTTTATATATCTGTATATATACATACATATATACATACATCTATATATCTATCTACCTATATATCTATATATACATGTATCTTTATATATTTATATTTATCTATATATGTATCTATATATATGTGTGTGTGTGTGTGTGTGTATTTCTATCTATATGTGCATATATCATTATATATTAACAAAAAATGATATTATATATATACATATAATTATTATTATATATAATTATAATGTGTGTATAAATATATATATACAATGATATATAATTATATATATAATAGTTTATATATATAAACAAAGCCATTAATAATATATATCAATTAAGTGTGGTTTTTAAAAATCCATTAATAATATATATGTGTGTGTGTGTGTGTGTCTATGTATATGATTTAATATAATATATATATATATATATATAAACAAAGCTATTAATAAATATATATATATATATATATATCAATGATTTAATATTATATATATATAATAACTTGTTGTATATTAATAAAAAAATAAGTATGGTTTTTAAAAATCCATTAATAATATATATATGTATGTATGTATATGTATATATATATATGATATATATATATCAATGATTTAATATAATAGTGTATATGTATAAACAAAGCCATTAATAATATATATCAATTAAGTGTGGTTTTTAAAAATCCATTAATAATATATATATATATATATATGATTTAATATAATATATATATATATAAACAAAGCTATTAATATATATCTATATATATCAATGATTTAATATTATATATATATAATAACTTTTTGTATATTAATAAAAAAAGAAGTATGGTTTTTAAAAATCCATTGATAATATATATGTGTGTGTGTGTATATGTATATGTATATGATATAATGTAATATATATGTATATAAACAAAGCTATTAATATATATATATATATATATCGATGATTTAATATAATAGTGTATATATATATATAAACAAAGTCATTAATAATATACATCAATTAAGTGTGGTTTTTAAAAATTCATTAATAATATATATATATATATGTATGTATATGTATATGTATATGATTTAATATAATATATATATATATATATAAACAAAGCAATATATATATATATAAACAAAGCAATATATATATATATATATCAATGATTTAATATTATATATATATAATAACTTATTGTATATTAATAAAAAATAACACACTCGCCTAATGATGTTCGTGCAAGTCCCTCAACTTCATTAATTTTTTTAAGTACGTTGCAACATGCATAAATTATATATACTATACATATATAAATCTATTTAGAAAAAAAATTAATTCACCCAAGGATGTTCGCGCACACCCCCAATATATATATATAAACAAAGCCATTAATTCACCCAATGATATTCGTGCACACCCCCTAATTATTTTTTTACAATTTTCTCATATTATATATATATATATATAATAACTTATTATATATTAACAAAAAATAACTACTCACTAAATGATATTCGCACACCCCCAACCTCATTATTTTTTTTAAAATATGATAAAACTTTCATATATTATATATATTATATATACATATATAAATTTATTTAGAAAAAAATTAACTCACCCACTGCTGTGCACTCGCTAAGGGTGTAATTTCAGTCCAGACAGAGCCGGGTTGGGACTGCCCAGCAAAAAAATTAAAAAACGTTTAAATTTTTTTTTAAATTAAACAAACGTTAAAAAATACTTTTAATAAATAAGTTAAAAAATAAATGTAAAAAAAACGTTTTAAATAAATGATAAAAAACATTTAAATAACAACACTTTAAACTCACCACTCACTGTTGCACACCCCCCAATAACCCATTATTATTATTTTTAATTTGTACATAATATATATAAATTCACAGACATGTATAAATCTATTTAAAAAAAATAACATATTCACCCACTGTAAAATGTTTTTACAAAAAACGTGTAAAATGTTTAAAAAAAATACATGTAAAAAATATGCGTTCAAAACAACTTTTTAAATTAAACGTCTAAAAATAAATGTAAAAAACGTTTTAAACAATTGTTAAAAAATGGTTTAAATAAAAATGTTTAAAAAGTTTTTAAAACAAACATTTAAATTAATTTTTTTAAAACAAACACTTAAAAAATACTTTTTACATTAAAATGTGAAAAAAAGTTAAATGTTTTAATAAAATACTTGTAAAAAGCATGTGTTTAAAAAAAATCAAAAATGTTTTAAGTTAATCATTTAAAAATAAATGTAAAAAAACATTTTAAACAGATGTTAAAAAAACAGTTTAAATGAAAATGTTTAAATAAAAAATACTAACAAACGCTTAAAAATTATAAATAAGTTAAAAAAAATAAACGTAAAAAGTGTTTTAAATAAATGTCAGAAAAACTTTTAAATAATGAGGCTTTGAACTCACCCACGGCAGCTGCGCACCCCTCATTATTTTTTTTACAATTTGCAAATAATATATATATTTATTTATTTAGACAAAAAAAATATCCACCCACTGTAAAATGTTAATAAAAAATAAAATAAACATTTTTACAAAAAACATGCATTTAAAAATAAATGTAAAGAAATGTTTTAAATAAATGTTATAAAAATGTTTAAATAAAAAAAATTAAGAGACAATTATTTTGAAAATAATAAAATCCCACCATGGCCCGATTTGAAAAAGCCCGGCCCAGCCCGAATAGTGTTCAGCGGCCCGACACTTTGCATGGCAGGCCCGGCCCAGCCCGGCCATGTCCGGGCCGGGCCGAAATTACACCCCTAGACTTGGAGTTCGATGTTGGAGATAAATTATTCCTTCTAATATCACCATGGAAGAGAGTCATGTGGTTTGGAAAGAGATGGGAGTTAAGGTTAAGGTACACTGGCCCCTTTGAGATCCTTTATCGCATAGGATTTGTAGCCTATTAGCTTTCACTTCCACTAAATATGGCTCAAGTTCATGATGTGTTCCACGTATCACTCTTGAGGAAGGACATACCAGATCCCATACATTTATTGAATTTAGTGGTGGTACAACTGGAAGATGATCTCTCTTATGAGGAGCAGCCATTAAAGATTCTGGACTGAAGAGATAAGGCTCTACGCAATAATAAAACCCACCTTTTAAAAGTGTTGTGGAGGAAGAATAAGTATGAATAAGAAACATGGAAACCTGAGGAGGTGATGAAGGAGAAGTACCCTCACCTATTTATGTAAAATGAAATTTCGAGGGAGAAATTTCCAAAGGGGGAAGAATGTAATGACCCAAACTTTTATCAATGGAATTTCTCCCTTCTTATAGTAAGTTCATATAGTATAAATCACATAAAATCACTTATAAATCATAATAAAAACTTTAAAAATGAAGAATTAATGAAATAATAAGTATCTATAGAAGTTAAGGAACCGATATTGATGAAATAGTAATTTGACCTTAGGAATAATAATATGACCCTTATAAATAGTAAACTATCCAAATGAATAGTAACCTCACCCATGAAATTATAAATAAAATTTATGTATCTTATAAATGAAAGTATGGTATAATTATATCATAGTTAAATATATAATTTTTTCAAAAATTAATATTTAAGTGTTGGTATTTTTGTAAGTCATAAATATTTTATAACAATTTTATGATTGATTTGATAATTTAAAAGAAAATTAATTTTCCTAAAATGTATTCATAAATTAATATTTTTATGTCTTATTATTTTAATATAATTTTATAAGACCTTAAGTAATTTTTTAAAGTGTTATAAAATTAGTTATAATTTTTAAATTTGTATTTTCCAAATAAATGATGATTTTAATTAAAAATTAAATTACTCATATTTAAATAATTATTTTCATAAAATGGAGATCATTTTTTAATTATACACATTAAAAATGGTTAGGTTTAATTTTTGGGATTTTTCTGAAATACTTGAATTTTTTGGTGAATGGTAAAATACGATAATTTATGGTAAATGCTAAATACATGAATTTTTTAGTCATTGTTGATGTAAGGATGATGTAATCACATTAATATAAAATTATCCTTCATTATTTTATTATATTTTGTGATTATTCTCAATCTATTCATAGTCTTGATCCAAAATAATAAACTAATGATTAAAATAATGAGAAAACACCCCTCTCCTCCACTATAAATATCACCCCTCACAACCTCTTTTCCTCACACCTATCAAGATTTTAACCTTGTAAAAATTCCACCTAATACTCTTCCTAATCCCCTCTCCCAAATCTAGTAGCTCTTAATATCATCAAAAGACCAAAACCTTTTCCCTGAGGAGGTTCTCAATGAGGATAAATCCAAGAGGTAAAATCCTCTTCCCTTTTCTTTTAATTTATTTTCAATTTCTTTAATTTTATTATCTTATCATAACCTTTTATTATCTAAATGGAATGATAAATCCATTAGGTTTGATATAATATAATTATATCATGTTAATTTAAGATCCATCATTAAACTCCTCTCTCTCTCTCTTATTCTAAAAAAGAAATTGTCACTCGTGATGTGTCAATTTACTGACATCGTGGGCGATGCACTTTCATTTTACTTTAATGCCTTAAAGAATTTTAATAAAACCATTATAATGGTTGAAAAATATTGTAAAATTTATTTTATATCCCTCTTTATGTTATATAACTAACATATATACATAATATTAAATGATAAAACAAAACAAGTTCAATGTGATCGAAAAACCACCAAAATCAACCTAAAACGATCATCATTAACATTTATCTAATGATTCATCCTTATTCCATATAAAAAAATAATTTTATGATCATTTAAACTTATGTAAGATCATTAATGACATATAATAACAATTCTGGATATTTATCCACATTTTACACAAACTTCCATTCGTGTATACAAGTGAACTGGTCATGAAAACTAAGAATACAAGCACTTACGAACGATGAAATTGAACTCTATAACTCATCCAAAATCCCATAAATGAACTTAATAAAACCATAATTAATCAAATTAATGTATAAAAGGTTGTTTATTTGTTAATTATTGAATCTAATGTTATTATACAGGATATTAAAGTGATGGAATCATTCATGCATATGGTAAGGGGATTCTCGAACCCAACTCTCTTCCTTTGGGTTTTCACTATTTCACTTCATTTTCAGTATGGATGTTCTATTATTGTTCCCTAAATATAATTTCTCTATCCTCCAATTTTCTTTTCTTGATATACATGATTCTAGTCTTATTTTATGACAAAATAAAATATTTTTTCCAAAATAACTCTTCCTTTAAAAAGCACATGTTTTACTTCCCTTAATTTTGTTTCTTACTCACTCAAGATGGATGACACCAAATATGTTATTCCCTTTTTATTTTGGAAACTCCAATTTTTTTCCATGAATGTATGATTTATGAAACCCATTTCCTTTCCATGGGTTATTTTATGTCCAAGATTGATATATGTCATGCATGATAATTTAAATGTTATGATGTGACGGGTGTGCCCGGAATTATATAACGCTCAAATGCATTGGGTAATGTGATGTATCTCATGAGAAAAAGTTAAATATGTGTGAAAATGATGCTATATTTGTTCAAAACTATGTTTAGTAGTTGACCACTAGGACATGATGTTTCATTTTTATGCATTTCCACATTCCAAGCATTTTATTAATGCTTTCTCTCATGATTATGATCTTATTCCTATGTTAAGATGACAATGATAATGCTCACCCCATGATATATTGATTCATGTTCTTATCTATCCTCTTACCAGGCTTTTAGATCAACCCTTTCTTGGATTTATATCCTCAATTGATTACTTTTATTAAGTAGAACACAAGGGCCAATAAGAAGCTAAAGAATAATTAATTAAATAAATATTTATTTTTTATTTTGTAAATGTTATGTATGGTCCTAATTTTCCCAAGATACTAAACCTTTGTATCCTGGTTGTGTAATGATTTTATGTTTTTTGTCTATAAAATGACGCAATAATTTATGTAATAAAAATCAGGGTCGCTATAATAGGTATTAAGGAATAAGATGAGAAGCCTAGTTAATGGTTTAAAAATGAATTATAATGGTTGATGTGTTAATGTATTGGAATTCAAGAATTATGAAAGTATTATTTGGTATAATTTTTTCACTAAGTATTTTCAAGAATATGTTGAATGGTCCTGATGACATGGAAAAATGATTTAAATTCAAGGTGATATTCATAGAAAACACATGATTAAGGGAAAGATAACCCTTAATATGTTATTGATGTTGAGATAATGATATTGGGATAAAGATATGATTTATATGGATGAAGTAAATTAGATAGTATTAATTACCTTGGAACTAATTAATGATTTATGGATAAAGTGGCTTATTTTATCATTGATGGAGTTTAAAACATTATTGGATTTATGGAATGTATTCAGTAATCTATGGTTTTATTCAAGGAATGAGGAAGTGTGTATGTTTTCAATAAGGTTTTATGGTAATTCTGGTCATTACCATGATTCAAGAAAATATTTGACTAAGGTATTCACATATTTGTCATATGAAAATTAAGATCTACTTTATGATAATTCGGGGATTAATGTTAAGTTGTTTTTTAGAAATTTAGTAACCTTCTTTGTAAATTTTGAATTTTGGAAGGGTTAAAATTTTAACCATTTATAGAATTTTTTAAGTTGAATTTTGGATGAGGTTTTAGAGATTAATGTATTATTTCACCATATGAATATTTATGCGTAACACATGCTAACCATTTTTTTGTGATGATAACTAAATCTAGACAGAATTAATTATAATTCTACTTAAGGATCTTGTGATCTTTTAGTGTTTCAGGAATAACAAATTCGCCTTCATTTTTTTGAGTAAGAGATGAAGTGAAAATTGATCAAGGCATAACCAAAGTATTAGGTTGTGGTTATGAAATGGAATAAAATAAGTAATTATATCTTCTCATGAAAATTCTTCAACTTTATAAAATGGATCTTGAAAATAAAATGGTGTCATCTTATCATTATTTTTTATGAAATCAATGAACTTTTTCATGTCTCTTTGGTTTATGGTTTTTTTATCTTTAACCTTCTATAGATCACCCAATTTCTTATGATCAATGATATCCATAACTCTCTATAATTATTTATGATTTTCTTTCATGTCCAAATCTACACTTACCACCTATGTTCTCTATTGGTAAAAAAATCCCTCAAGGTAACATTGCAGTATTTTTGTGTTGATTGTGTTTATTGAAAAAGAGGGTTTCCATGGTATGTTGTGTAAATCCATATATATTTTTGACATAGTACATTGAAAAATATCTAATACAAAGGAAATGATTCCCTAGAAGCGGTACAAAAAAGTATGTAAACAAGGTGACGTCATTTCCTAGTGTTTTCCAGATTTTTGGGGTCTAAAATTTAAAGGATGGATAGAATTGCAAAAATTGGATTTCCTTGAAGGCCTTATGAAAATATGGAAAAGTTGTGAGTTTCATAAAGAATGAGTTTTATGGAGGTGGTTTCACGAAGAACCAGATAAGATGATGGTAATCTCCATGACTACGTAAAGAATCATGAATAGGAAACTTTCATGGATCTTCACGAGACAGGGAGCATCACAAATGGAATCAGGGAGAATAATGAAATTATGGTGATGTGGCTAGAAGCTTTTTAAATAAATGTAAATGCCAATAAATAGGTTTCTACCCCCTTCAGAAAAGTATCAAGACTTAACAAAGATCTTAAGGCTCTAGATTCATGAAGGTGGTTATTGTGAAAAACATCACAAAGGAAGGGAGTTCATGAAGGCTATAAAATCCAACCTAAATTCATGATCATATTGAAAGTAGGGGAGTTTGAAAAGGCTATAAAAAGTTGACTGAAAATTGGGATCTTTGTGAAGTCTAAGTGAGCTTCATGAAAGAGATTATTTTCGTGAAGGTAGCGAGCATCCTGAAATTTATGTGTTTCATAAAGGCTAAGTGAGCTTTGTGAAAGGAGGGTGCTTCACAAATGATATTGGAGCTTCATAAAAGAAGAGAGCTACGTGAAGGTGTTGAGCATCGCAAAAATTTTCAGAAAGAGATTACCCAGTAAATCTTTGGTAAAGTGATATTCATCAATTATATGAAAGTGAGACTTCAAAAAAGCATCTATCTACAACTAAGGATGTATTCATTAGAGAAAATGAAGAGAATTACAAGTCTATAAACTTTGGGTGAATCCCTTCCAAGATTAGTGAGCAAAGAAAGAGGAAGAAGGTGATTATTTTCACTAACAGTGAGCTAGAGAAAGAGACTTAGGGATTGACCCTTGGGAAATTAGTGAGTTGACCCTAAACCTTATAAAGGTATTGAGCCTGGGCATAAAAGCAATCTCTCCCGAACCTTGTAATTTGGTAGTGAGCCTTAGTGGAATTGGTACATAGGCACATCATTGTTTTATACTCCTTGGACATATCCCAATGAGTTTGAACCAAGTAAAATTGATTTGTCTCATGTATGATTTCATTTCTGCTCATACATTGCTACGAGAGAAGGAGAGAAGAGTGTTTTGTTTAATGATGAAATAAGATCTGACGGGGTAGTTGTTTCAATCTGCCATACCCTGATTCACCCCCCTCTCAGGGTATTTAACCTAGTTAGGATAACATTATCCTATATAGAAACCTATTTATGTGTTAATTTATGTAACATTTATGTTTCAAAATTTACCTTTTAAGGGAAGTTTTATTATTCATTTAAATTATGTGTGTTTATATGAAGGAGTTTTCAAATGTTAAACCCTTGATGATCGAGATGAATTTTGAGGGATAAATTAATTTTAAGGGGGGTAGAATGTAACATCCCTAGATTTTATAAAAAAAATTAAATTGATTTAAATTTTTAGATAGCTTTTGTTACATTCACTAACAAGTTTCTTTGATAACATGTATGAGACATAACATAGAGCTTCAGTGAACCATGAAATAATATTATTTTAAATATGACCATTATAACCTAGTCGTTAAATTGGAGAGTATGAGTAGTATTAACTACTTTATGAAATATACATATAAATTTATAAATCAATATAAATTCATTTATAAATTCTTAGTAAATAATCAATCAATTTTTGGTAAAGTAATTATATTCATCAAAAATATGTTTTCTTCAAAAATGATTTTTATTTCTTTTAATGAAAAAAAATATTATAACTAATTTATAGATATTTTAGAAAATTTATTTGATAAAATGAAATTTATTTTTAAAATCATCATACCAAAATTAACTTAGGGTGAAATTTTGGGATTTTTTTGGAAAATATTGATTTTTCAGTGAATAGTGAAAAATACTGATTTTTGAAAAAATATCATTTATTTTAAATAAATTGAGTAATTTAAATGAAAAATTATAAAATAAGTATTCTTTAGTAATATTTAATCCACTTAATTACTTTTTAATCAACTTTATATTATATTTTAGTATAAGTTTATTTTTTGGTGGGGTTTTTTCTGAAAACTATTTTAAAGTGCATAATATTTCTTCATTTTAATTAATTAAAATAATCCCTAATAAGGAATGTTTTAAATTAAATGTATAGATTATATATCAATAAGTTATAATTTTTATTCATATAATTATTATTATTATACATAGAGTTAATATAAAATCATCATGTTCTTGAAACAAATACACTTCTCGAAAACCTATTTTGTCATTGTGCCCATGGGTTTTGTTTTAAATTTTGTTTTTCCAATTTTAGAAAATTTATTTGAAAAAAATAAAATTAATTTTTTAAATCATCATATAAAAATTATATTATGGTTAATTTTTGATAATTTTTTGAAAATATTAATTTTTTGTTTAATAGTGAAAAATATTGAATTTTAATTGAAAATTGTCTTTTCATTTAAATTATTTATAAAGTTAAATTATATTTTAAATTACTTTAAAATAAAAATTATCTCAATTGTATCTATATATTAATACAATTTAGTTCATTTTAATCAATTTCATATTGAAATTAGATATAAAAACTTTGTAAACTTTTGAACATTTTTTCTTTGAAAACCTGTTTTCTCATTGCATCTGTGAGATTAATTTTCAATTAAATTTTGCCATTTATGTGAATGTAATTTGGAAAAATTGATTCCATATTTATAATAATCATAATTTATATTATCTAATAATTTCAACTTAATTTTTTACCAAAATGAATAGTAAAAATAGTAGAAATTATTTACCATGGTTATGGTAAAAAACAGTTTATCGGGGGGTAAACTAAAAGTATAAGGGTTTAAAATAACCCAAAACTTGTCCAAAACCCATTGTATAGCCATATTTTGACCTTATATCTTTTATTATTGAAATTTTTTTATTATTAGAGCCTTTTTATATGAAAAAAACATGGTTCGAACTCTTCCTTTCAAAAAATTACAAGTCAGTCACTCACCTCACTTATAAATGGTCACCCCTTATCCTCTCCTATTCACACCTTCAAAAAAAAATTATTTGGCCAAGACCTAAAAAAATAAATTCCCAACTATCATCCTGGAAGCCTTATTTTGGGTATAAATCCAACCCAGTGAGGCTTTTCGTGAAAACCTAAGGAGGTTACTCGAAGAAGCGATAACATTCTTCGACGATAATTTTTATTTTATTTCATCCTCAGTCTAATTAAATTATAATTAAATAGTGATAATATAATAAAATCAGTATATTACATATATTTAGATGTTTTTATGTTAATTACATGACCTAAAATAATAGCCTCTTTCATCAAATGGATTACAAAATCATCATTTGTGTGTACGTCAGACAACCGTCTCACGAACCAATATCATTCATTTTTTCATTACTACCTCTAAATATTGGGTATGATAATGAATATAAAGTATGTATATGATATTCATAACATTATTATACCTGTTTATCCATTATATCAAATATACATTTTTATATTTCATTCTGTAGTGTCATGACCCCCTCCCTCTAGAGATACTGCAATGAGGGGAGAGAGATAATGACCCCTGAGACCCACCTCCAGTAGGCCCCAGGTTGGCGACTAGCACAAATGGTGTAAAAATATCACTATGGGAGACATTACCCTTTATAAGAAACAAGATCATGAGATATGATGGATCATACAAAAGGAAACTCCAAGACATAATATAATCAAACACAAAACCATCTCACGTGCATGTGCAAAATAGAACTGATAAAAATAAAAAAGTATCCAAAGTAAATACCTAAAAGAAAGGATAAGCAGCAACGTAGAAACTATCAAGATCCAAGCTAGTAAAGTTCTGCACAGCCCAAAAAATCCTCTTGGAAACCTGAAAGCAGTTTATATATGTAGGGTGGCTATACAAGTATACTCAGTAGGAAAACCAAGGTCTATCATGCACATGTGAAAGAGGCATACTAATGCACCCATGAGAAAACAGCATAACCAAACAGCACCTAAGTAGGTATACTAACCAAACTCAACCTCACCAATTAATGCTCTCCAAGTAATGAAAGTCAAGTAATATAATATAAATCACATCGATGATAGGGTACCCACACCACTTTCCCACTGATTAGCCCCCTCTCACACCCTAACGGAAAATGTCCTAGCACTCCTGCCTCTTCTGAACATATCACATCACATCCCACCCGCGTACACCTAGACCTCACAATAAATCTTTCCTACATAGACCTGTGCCTCACAATACATCACATCTCATCCCAAAGACACCAAGGAAAGCATGTCACAGCTCATCTCGAAGACACTTGGGAAACAAACTACCTCACCCACAAACACTTGGGCTACCACATCTCACCACATCCTACCTGAAGAAACTTGGGTCGTCATCAACTGGAAGAGGGAGTAGGGAAGAGTGGGTGGCCATCCAACCATCCTCCCATTGGGATTTTTGGAAATACACCCTCTCCCATGATGATGGGGGTGTTTGGAACATAGTTCTCAACTAGGGTGGGTGCATTTAGAAATTATAAGTAAAATACAAGTGTATACATATATGATACCAAACACTCAGTCCCAACCTAAGGGTTATCAGAAAAAAAAACCCATCTCATAACACTATCACCTTTGATACTACCTATAAATTCAAAACACCACACATTAAGCCACAAAAACCATTTCATATTCCCAGCCAAATTTATTTAAACATTTCCATTCTATTATCCAAACCAACCCACGCCATTTCCAAACTTTATTAATCAATTATTTATTCATCCCATCACTATTCAGGAAACTAAGAAACACATAAGAAGTCATTTAAAAAGGTGAAGATCCCAAATAAATTAAGGTGGATTTGAATTAAATATACTTCATACCATGACCTCTTGGTATGGGGTGAAGCTTTCTGCATGTTACTCATGAAGAAACTCTGGTTGAATTTCTCATACCAACCTAAAGAAAACCCCCAACTCACAACCACATCTAGCAACATAACATAGCACAACTAGTTCCACATCCCTACTGCATAATCACACCATGCCCCTCACATACCCATTATACAACCACAAAAAAACATCTTACTGTTTCATATTAATATTTATCGCATTCCACTACTTTTCTTTGGGTTATTATCACACAAACCAAATCCTGGGGAAACAAATTTATTATCCAAGTATACATGTTTATCCATTTTTCTTTTTTGGGTGATACCATACAAATCTCAATCAAGTAAATAACCACAAAAAATGTATCCAGTGAAAACAAAGATACTAATGATCACAATTTTCAATGGGGCATCAAGCTCGAACAATCACAAGATCACAAGTAATATTAAAGCTATAAAAGCATGTGAACGAACCACATTTTCCCCTAAATTTCAAATAACCGATTCTTAATCTTCAATTAGGTTGGAGTAAACATGATTCATGGATAAAAATAAGTAAAAATAATCCCTCATGTGCACAATATAGAGAAACTAAGGGAATCATACCTCAAAGAATCTTTCCAATTACTACGCACCGCAGGGCAAAGAAGAACACCCATGAACCACAACCACACCATGAAAACTATGGGGAAACCTATACCACACCAAGTATCCATAAAAACATAACCCGAATGCATCCCCCATACCAAAGAAATACTGCCATAGTGGATGCTTAGGAGAATATCGAAAGAAAACAGATGATAAATTTAAGAGAACTCACCACTGATCAATCACGGATCGCCAACGAACAACCATCGAGATCAATGGATCGAAGAGGGAGGGAAATATCTCTAAGAACACTTAGGGGTGCCTAGGGTTCACCCAAAATGATAGGAAAAAGTAAAACATGGATGAATGAATGAGGTTTTGGCCGAAAAGAATTTTAAAACTATACATGATCAGGGTATTACACGACGTGTAATCCCCTTTCATATCATGTAATACTCAGGGTTCAGTTTTCACCAAAAAACGTGTCGCCACTTCATTTTATTTTATTTTCTAACCCTGAAATATCACACATTGTTAAACCTCAAAGATAAACCATGAAACAAAATTTCACATCATGTAACCCAGTTACATGATGTGTAATCCCCCTTCTTCCATCCTTTAGAAACTGAACTTCCCTAAACTCCCTTTGAACACTTCCAATGACAAAAACCCACAAAGTACTGGATTGGGAAGGTATGGAACACTACATAAGATACATCTTAAATGACTTTCACCCTCGAGAACACAAAACCAATCCCATAAGAAAAAGGGGTCCGAAAAACCACCCCATGAGATACCTCTCAAGGATCTTGTCATGCCTCAAACACTACCACCGACTGAACACACCAAACCAAATGACCACAACCACACTACACTGCCACATCACCATAACCATAAGTCGCCTTCCCTTACAAAACCACACTTCCATATGACCACTACTCAACCATCTCAACCTCCACGCATCCCAAACCAACAACCGCTACAACCAAAAGATTACACCGCCATACAACCAAAAAATCACACCATCCTAAACATACGAATCGTAGAATTCCATCTTCCATGTCAAGATACGATCCGCTCTAGGTGGAACTGACTCTACCACATGGGTTTAATAACATCGCAATTAATGGATCTCGATTAGGAATCAGGTCTTCCCCTTTCCACATGTTAGGAATTTATCACACAACACACCACACAAAATCATAAACCAAGAAAAAAACTCATCTCATAAAATAAAAAGGATCCAAACATCATGTTGAAAGGGAAAAAATTAAAAAAAATCTCAAAAAAAAATTTTGTACTGGGAACACATCTATTTTTCTCACTCCTAAGTACTCTCATCCTAGCCACCATGCCTCTAAAATACACAAACCAAAGGAATTGTCCTTCCACACAACACATTCTCTCTGTGATCATGGATCCCCACTAGACACTCTACAAACGTCACATCATCCTCAATATCCAAATCTCACCATTCAATGACATGGGGGTCATCGTTTAGATACTAATGAAATTGAGAGATGTGGAAGACATTGTGGATCCTCTCTATCCATGATGGCAACGCCAAATGATATGTCACCTCACCAACTCACCCCAACACCTCAAAGGGTCCAATGAACCTGGGATAAAGCTTACTCCCTCTACCAAACCTCTACTACCTACGTTGAGGGGAAAACTTAAAGAACACATGGTCCCCAACCTCAAACGCCAAGGGCCTCCTTATGCGATCGGCATATGACTTATGTCGATCATGTGCTACTTTAATCCTCTCATGTGTTGAAATAGTGGGTGCCCTAGACCCAACTATTTAGTGCTTTTGATTACCATATCATGTATATAGTTAGCTATGCATGATGTCATCTTACCATTATAGTGTATACTTTTCTTTGTACACTGTTGAAATGGTAATGTCCAAAGGTTAATTGTCATATCGAAAGGTTATAGCAGTTCTCAGGCTATAATGAGAACCTCTAGATAATATGACATTAATCTTGGATAAATGTTCTATGGTCCAGATAAATCTTACTGACTGGACAAAGTATATGTTTGACCATCAGGTGTTAGGGGCTCATAAGCATTGAGACTTATTCTCGTGAATTTCTCACTTGGTGATCTCTAGTAGTTAGATCATGAGGATTGACCCGCCAATAGGAACACCACATGTTTTAGGTGTCATTGGATGTTCCTATCTATGATCATGTGTAATGGTCTCCTGACTTGAGATCATTACCAATGTATGTCACTTGATTACGTACTTTGATGCAAGATGAAAACCATGATGTGTTGGGTGCGTCATTGGTGGCCTGACATTGGTTGAATGGTCAAAAAAGGATTTGTCACTTCTGGGTTATGGAAGTAATATATCTCAGGCCATGTTGATATGGATGGTAGTACCTTTATAAGACCATGTACATGGCAGTCGAGGGTAAATCCATCTAGTTACATCAACAAACAATAAAGCAAGAAAAGGGCGATGACACGAGATTGCATCCTACTTTATGAGATATTACTGAAAAAGAGATTATATTACATGGTGCGTGTTCATAGGTTGGTTGTCACTGCTGTGACAATCCTTATTTCTTTAGGGTTCATGATGGGTTGCTAGATCCTGCTCTTGGTCTATGAATATTATTCAATGCTGTCGAAATAAGGGCCTAGAGGGTCACATACAATAGCGTATTCGATAATCTGCCCTATTCAGTCGAATAGTATTTTTGGAAATAGTGGGCCCCGCCATAGGGTCTGGGATTTGTCCAAAGTTAAACGATCACCATTGCAATAAATAAATTCATATTATTCGAGTTTAGAATAATGAGTATTGAATTTATTTATTAAATGTATTTATGAGTTTTAAGTAAATACATGAAAAATATTAATTGACGGATATTAAATTATTCAAGGTTCAATTAATATTTATGGGAGTGATGAGTCGAGTTAATGACTCAATTATTATCGCGTGATATATTTTAATATATTACAAGTCAAAGATAATACTATTTATGACTCAGTTTAGTAGTCATAAAATGTCATTGATAGTGCGTTAAGTATTCGGGGCCAGCGAGGATATACTGGGTATTTTAATTAAGCACTATAAATAGAAGAGGAGGGGCTTTTGCTAAATACTATTCATAGTGCCTCTCTCTCCTCTCCCCTCTCCCATGTTCTAGAGAGAGAGGCTCTAGATCCAAGGACTTCAGATTGAGCACTCTCTTAGGCATCGCTAGCAAAGCGATGTGGTGATCTTTGGAGCATTGAAGACGTCGTCGCAATTCCGCGCTAGCACTCGGATTACGATGAACAGCACTCTTGCAGATTCCTTGAAGCGTGTGTGGATGATCTAGAGGAATTAGACTTTAGATTCATCGAGCAGCGGTCTCCAATGATGAGAATACTTTGTGTGCGGCTTTGGATTTAAACCAGGTATTTTATAGTTTAAGTTTGTGCTTAAAACCCTTCACGTGAGATCCTAAGCTTTGACCAGGCTGCTCTTCACTGACGTCGGCAAGTTTACGATGACCGTCGGTGGAAAATTTTTAAAAAACCACCTGTTTGGGGCTTCCGCTGCATGCCTAGTTCCAACATCATAAACATGCTGAACTTTTTTTGTCATGCTTTGCACCACATTAGGACCAAGAATAGTTGTCTCCCCAACCTCTATTTAGAACAACAGATAATGACATGGTTATCCATACAAGGAATCAAATGGAGCCATGCCAATGGAAGAGTGATAGTTATTATTATAAAAAAACTCTACAAAAGGTGTCATACCCAAGATCCACCAAAGTCTAAGATTCATGCCTGCAACATATACTTCAATGTTTGGATGTTCTTCTCTATATGCCCATCTATCTGGGGTGGAAAGTAGTGTTGAGGCATAACTGGGTGCCAAAATCATATTGAAATCCCCTCCAAAATCATGAGGTAAACTATGCATCATGGTCTAAGATAATGGACCTTGGAACTCCATGAAACTATACCACCTCATCCACATGTCTCTTGGCCAAGGCATCCATTATTCCCAACTCCTTGATCGCTAAGAAGTGGGTCAATTTCATCAACTAATCCACTATCACCCAGATATCATCATAACCTCGCTGAGATCGGGGTAACCTTATAACAAAATTCATCGAGATGTAATCCCATTTCCACTTTGGGACTTCTAAGGGCTATAACAAACCACCAGGTACCCAATGCTCAGCCTTTACCTACCAGAAAACCAATAAAATTGCCACAAACTTTGCCACTACCCATTTCATCCTAGGATACCAAATCTGCATCCTCAAGCCATAGTACATCTTAGAAACTCCTAGGTGTGCCGCAAAGGGTAAGTTATAAAACTCACAAAGAAATCCATAATGAATTATCACTAAAACAAACAAATTTTCATGAAACAACATATGGTTTTGACCATACTTCGACCATCCCTCCAGAGCATCATCATGGACAACATGATTTCGCAATACCTTTACCTCTAAGTCTCCCCATTGAGACTCCTCCACATGCTACATCAGAGAATACTGCACCATCATTTGAAATAAATAGCCTCTATCCCCATCCACTTTTTCATCTAAGTGCAAGGATGTCAACTCCTCCATTGCTTTCCAAGAATCCATAGATTCTTGAACAACCTCCTTCTGTGACTTTCTACTTAAAGCATCAGCCACGAAATTTCCCTTTCTTAAGGTGTAGGAAATATCAAAATCATATTCCTAAAGAAACTCCACCCACCTTAGTTGTCACAGGTTCAAGTCATGATAAAAAAAATATATAACTCAAACCGTTGTGATCTGTGAAGATCACAAAGCACTCCCCAATGAGTTAATGCCGCCACAACTTCAGTGTGGACACAACAACTGATAGTTCTAGATCGTGGGTGGCATAGTTACACTCATAGGGATATAACTACCTATATCCATAAGATATCACTACCCACTGATGAATTATCATTCATCCCAAATCCATATTAGAATCATCACAAAACACCTCAAACATCACCCATTCCTTAGGAAACCAGAGAACTAATTCACTAACCAACTTCCCCTTTAGGTAACCGAATGTTTTTTGGCACTGATAACTCCACAAAAAATCCTAGTACTTCTTAGTCAAAGTCATCAATGGGGCTGAAAATAAATAGAAATCGAGTACAAACCTCCGATAATAGCTTGTGAGACCAAGGAAACTGTGAACCCCTACCACGTTCTTGGGTGCTTCCTAAGAAACAACTGCTTCAACCTTCGATGGGTCTACTGCCACACCCTAATGAGACACCAAATTCCCGAGTAAATGCACATCTCGTGTCTAGAACTTACACTTGTACAACTTTCCATAGAGCTATTGGCGTCGAAGAACATGCAATAGAGTCTTGAGATGATCGGTGTGTTCCTCTTTTGAATTCGAGTATATTAATATATCATCGATGAATACGATGATGAACTAGTCCAAGAACTCATAGAACATGGATTTCATGATCCCCATGAACATGGCTGGTGCATTCGTAATACCAAATGACATGACTACAAACTCTAAGTGTCCATACATGCATCTAAAGGAAGTCTTCAAGATATCTCCCTCCTTCACCCTCAACTGGTGATATCCAGACTATAGATCAATCTTAGAAAACTAACTCACTCCTCTCAGCTGGTTGAAAAGATCATCTATCCTCAGAAGAGGGTAATAGTTCTTGACCATCACCTGATTCAACCTTCATTAGTCTATACACAACCTCAGGACACCATCTGCCTTCTTTTAGAACAACACTGGAGCACCCCACGACAATACACTGGGCTAGATAAAACCCTTATACATTAGATCATCTATCTAAATCCTCAACTCTCACAACTCATAAGGTTTCATCCGATAAGGAACCATCTAAATCGGAGAAGCACCAGGCTGCAATCATATCATGAACTCAATAGCACGTTGAGGGGGGTTCATTACAACCTCCTCAAGGAAAACATCCAGAAACTCCCCAATGACTCTAGGAATCTCCACCATTTCAGCATCCACTGATTCCACTAAAATCTTATCTAACAAGGAAATAAGAGGATCCACACACTGACTTCCCACCTGGAAACCTATCACGCCAATGAAAACCGCATGTTATCCATCCACATCCAAAAACACGACTCTCCTCTAAAAGCAGTCGATGATAGAACGTATATAATACAACTAGTCGATGTCGAGAATGATATCATAGAGCTGCATCTGTAGAAAGAAGAGGTCCTTGTGGGACTGATGCGACCCCATCATTATTCTACACCCCTGGAACACACTAAACAAGTTGGTATGGATTCTCACTTGAGTACTCAACACCAGGGGCATAGGAATCCTCTATATGTCTAGTTCCACGGAATGGGATATAGTAGGTGTAACAAAAAAGTGTGAAGCTCCTAAATCAAACAAGAAACAAACAAGGGTACTAAACAAACTGATCGTACCTCTGACAATATCTGGCCCCGCTAGAACCATTGCCTCTACCACATAAAACTGACCATGCTCAGCTCCTATGACTCTCTTTTGATGAACGCCTCCATGACCATACTTTGTTCATGGTCCCTAAACATGAGGATTATCTTGATTTTATCCTCTACCTGCTCTATATCCCCTTGGTAGAGAAAAATCATGCTGCCCCTATAGCTGAAACGGTCTCACCAGCAACTATTGCTAGGGATGGCATTGAACCTATCCACCTCCACCAAACTAAGCTCGGGCAGCCACTAGGAACTAGTTCTGAAGATGTCCACAAACCCCACATAAGAAACATATCATCCCCAAGATCACAATAAAATCATAGAGAACACTAGCACCAGAAGGCCATAAATAAAGCTACTAAGGTTGTCTCTCTGCCAGTCGAAACCTCGAAGGTCCTGGAGCCTGAGATCTTCCACTAAAAACTCTGTCACTTGAAGAACATGATTGGTTCCCCTATCACAGTAAACCTCCTCATGATTTCATCTACTTGATCACATCTTCTTTCTTATGAACCTCTAGATGTGTCAGAAACATGAAAGGAGTAACTACATATTGGATAGAAGGGTGGAGTGCCTCCTCAAGACATATCACATGAGAATCCTCATCTGTAAAAAAGATATGGGGAAAAGAAAATAAGGTCCTTGAACTTGATTCCCAACTCCCACACTGACAAACTCCCCTACTAAATGGAGATTATTTCTTTCCTCTCCTCAACCTTCATGGTTGACGAAAGGAACTCTTCTTGGAACTCCTTCTGGGAGTCAACCCACAAAATGTCTTCCTCCCTCCGCTCCCCCAGATACAACTTCCACCACTGATGCATAGATCCACGCATCTAACTAACTGTCAAAGGGAACCTATACTCTATCGAGGCCCAGATTAAACTGAAGTCAATCTTTATATCCTCTATCCAAACTTCTATCACCACATCAGATACGATTCCCTCATACTTTCCCAAAGCATGCCGCTGGAAAGCATGAAACATCCTCTTCCATTGATCATCCTTCTCATCTGAATCAACCCTATTCAAATCAACTATATCATCCTGCTGAACCTCCACTAACTAAGCCACATGAAGATGACAACCAGGAGCCATAGCTGAAAGTTAAACAAAGATTTCCTAATCCCGGGCAGTATGGAATTTTATTAAGATTCATTTTAATTCATTTCATTTATTATATCCATTTTCACCTTCCCAAAACAACCCAATTCAAACAAGAACACTTGTCATTATGATGTATGTACCTTTCCTAGGTCTATACCATACAATAAGGTCCATCCCACTTGGTCGTTAAATAAGCTCAGAGCCAGTGCACTGGATCACGGGGGGGGGGGGGGGGCTAAAATCATGTATCCAAGTCAGTCTCCCTAACCTATGTTGCGTACCAAGGTCAGACGGAACTATTTCCATACCACCCCATGCAATCCTCACTGTACCTAACTTCAAACTTCATCCTATCTCTCAACCATCACCTCTGATAACACTATGTCACGACCCCATCCATCAAAATATATTGAAATGAGGGGAGAGAGATGATATGTAACACCCCAAGATTTCATAGTAATTTATCTCATTAAAGTAATTCAATAGCGTGCGCTACATGCAACACCGACTTCAAGCGCACCACAACTTACCAAACTAGCCGTTCAAAAAGAAGTTATGAATAGTATTAACATCATTTTGAATCTTATATACTATATATAATTTTAACATCCATATTATTTATTTATTAGATATAATATAAGAATGAATTCATTTTTTTAGATAAAAGAAGTATTTTTCAAAAAATGCAATTTTACCGCCATTTAATTGAAAACCCTTTTTAAAACCAATATTTGACAGTTTTCTATATTAAATTTAATGAAATTAAATTCTTCTTTAGAAGCAGGACATAAAAATTTAGTTTGGATAAATTTTTGGTTCTTTTCTGATAACTTTCATATTTTGTCGAATAGTGAAAAATACTATGTTTTAATTGAAAACTACTTTTTAATCAAAATAATTGATAGTGTTAAATTATGTATTTGAATAGTTTTGAAGTATAATTAGATTATATTTTTATAATTTAATAAAATTTAGGTCATCATAAGTAATTTAACATTTAAATTTGACATAAACACGTGTCAATATTTTGATAGTTTTTACTTTTTAAAAACCTGCTTTTTGGTTTTGACAACAGGAATTAATTTTAAATTGATAAATGAAAATTATATGTTCTGAATTTGGTAAAATAGACTTCATTTTTTAATTTGGAATATAAAAATTATCTTAGGGTTAATTTTTGGTATTTTTTTGAAAACTTTCAATTTTTGATTAATAGTGAAAAACATTGCGTTATTATTTAAAACTGAATTTTTATTTAAATATTTATTTATTTTATTTAAATTTATTTTAAGTCAAAAAAGATATATAATACATATATAAGCTCAATTTAATTCATTTAAGTCTTTTTATAAAAAAAGTTATATGTATAAAATTTTATTGAACTTTTTAACCTCTTTTACCCACCTTCTAGGCACGTTAGCAAATTTGCATAAAACTTAATTTTAAAGCTTTTGTGAGTTGAATTTCAAAAATATGAGAAACATGGTTGACGTAAGTAAGTAAAATGTGACTCAATAAGATGAAAATTATTTTTAGTGAATAGTAACTTTTGAATTTTATTTACCACGATTAAAAGTAAATAGGGTAATTAAAGGTAAAAATGATATTATAATTACCCTAACACATGTCCTAATTCTATTGGATGAGTGTAATTCAACCAAAAACAAACTTAGGAATAAAATATGATCCTTTAGGCCCACTTGTATTAGATTAGGACATTTATTATTTTATTTAAAGAAGAGTTAAAAGTGTTAAATTCAAATTTTATTAACTAAACCATTTTTAATATAGGGTTATACATAATATAAATTCGACTATAAATATTCATTGAAAATAAAAAAAGAGTTCATATATAATGGTATTTTATTTATAATTTTTAGATATTAAATTATTAATTTTTTTATGACACAATGATGATGAAGTAATTACCTTCTTAATGAAATATTAAAATAGTTTATATTATAAATATTAAACTAAATAGAATTTAAAGGTTTTGATGCCATCCACGAATTTTCTAGGTTAATATGACATGTTAGGGTTGATTAGATAAATTTTTATGTCAATATGACATGTTAGGGTTGATTAGATTTTTTTTAAGTGATAAGGTTGTTATGACTTTCACAAAAACAAAATACCAAATAGTGTCAAAATTGACATAAATTAATTTTTAAAACAAATACTATATTATTGGTTGATATAATATTCCAAAAAATCTAAGGTTCATCCAAAGGGCTTAAATAATATTGTATATGTCATTAATGAACCACTTAATGTTATCTTGGAAGTTTATAGTAAGTTTATTAACCATATAGTTTAAGAATACAAGAAGATGCGGTAAAAGTTAAACTATTTAACTAAGAGTTAAATCTAAAAGATAAAGTTAAAATGGTAACCTAAACTTGTCTAAAACATATTGGTTGAGATTATTTCGGCCCATAAATACCTAAGTCTCAAAATAAATTCATTTTAATCCATTATAAACCGAATATGATTGTATAATAAATTAATATTTTAATCTTTTCCTAAAATGACCATCACCCCTCTTATAAAAGGGCACTTCCCCTTGTCTCAAAATCACACCTACAAAGCCATTTGGCTTGGCCAAACCCTGACCAAATATCATCCCAATTTCCCTCACATCAACATATAGTTATTACTTTGATTAGAAATCCAATCTAAGGATCCCTTTTGATCAACTCAAAAGAAAACACCCGCAGAAGAGGTAATAATTTCACCACCCTCTTTCAAGTTCTTTTCTTCTTCCACTTCTTGTTTCTTTATTATTTCCATAACAAAATAATAACTCTAGTACCTACTAATTAATTTTATGATATTATAAATATGGTACAACCATATTCATTATTCTATCCATCCTATAAATGACAAAGTCACCATACGTGCGTACGTATGGCTTACCGTCTCCACGTCGTGGTGTAGTTTGTTATTCAAACACTTAATTATTTGTATGGGTATAATAATGATTATAACTAATGTAAATAATAAATATAACATTTTAATGATTCTTTATATATTATATACCATCAAATTACATATGATTTCGCCATCAATATAATGATATTGTCGCTCGTGCGTACGTACAGATTACCGTCTCCACAAACGCAATGAGATTCATTTCCCTTTCGTAACCATTCAAGAATAATTTTCATTTGATAATTAAAAATAATGTTTAAGAACTTAATATTATTTTGGATATGAATAAAATACATCCTATCCATAACAAACACGGCTAATGTAACAAAAAATATAAAGGAAAATGAATCAGTTAACACCTGAAACGACGATAATACTAAAATATTATTAACAATAAAATATTAGAAGATCATATATGATATCATATTTATGTATATGGTTCTTGTATAATTTAATAAAAATGACTTAACTATTATACAGGAGTTTAACTTACCCTTGACCAAGGAAAATTACAAGGTAAGGGTTAATTTCACAATCTCTTTATTATCCGATGTTGTTTTTACGTAAGTATCTACTGGGACATATTTATTATCCATGACCATGTTTCATAAAAGAGTTTTCAAAGGGATTATTTTTAAGGTAATTTTTTACTAAAAAATCATTTTAAATGTTTTAAATATTTATTCTTCTAAACCTTTCTCATTAATGTCCATGTTTTCAAAATGGTTTTAAGGATTTATTTATATGGACATGAATGTTTTAAAATGTTAATTACTTTCAAAAGTTTCAAAGTGGTATGGGACAATTTGATTCAAAAATATATTTTAAATGAATTCCTTTATAAATTATGTGACTTTTAAATGATTTCATGAAAAAAGGGATATTTATCTCAAAGATTTTTACTGATCATTTTCAACTATGTAAACATCCTTTACGGGATATTATTCTTGACCGAGGTTGATTTATTATGATACAAATATTCCATATTGTATTGATGGTTTTGTGATATATTTGATTGTGGATGTGTTATTTTTATACCATTCATTGTTTAGGGTTAAAGTATTGACATTTTGTATGCTAGTTTTAATACGAATGTTTATGTTATGTTTCAACCTTTTCGTATGAGGAATGTATTGGACATAGTAAGTGACGGGTGGAGCCTGCTATAGCTCTTCAGTGCATCGGTAGGTATCATGAGACAATTAGACGTGGAATTAAATGAGGCCTTTCCCAATTTGATATATGGTTTTCATCAAGGCCTTAATCATTTTTATACATCTTGGCCGAGGCCTTGACAAAATGTTTCAGAATATCTAGCATTATATGTTCCCTCATTATGAAAATAATATTGATGGTTCATGTGGTTATTCGACTAGTAGAATACCCATGACTATGTTTTATTATGGCATTATTTACTCAGCTCATATTCCTTCCATAAAGTGTACATGTTTATTATTTGTAAAGGCACGTTTTTTCAATTATTCACCAAGCCTAATGTTTATGTTATCTTCTGCTATATTGCTTACTCTTACTGAGCATTTGAGCTCACCCCTTTCTTATGTTTCATTTTCCCTGGATATGAACAAGTTAGTTATGAGTGACTTCCAGGCATAATCTAGGAGGCTTGGATGTTTCAAATGGAATAAATTAGTATTGTATTTCTTTTCAAGTTGTAATGTTGAACTTATGTACGTATCTTGTTTCCAATAATACTAAACTGATCGGTCTTTTGGGACATAATTCCTTGTATCATGCCAATGTTATGTAATAAAGCACCGACACTTGGTAACTGGGGTCGGGGCATTACAGTTGGTATCAAATAAATTTTAGTACAAACCTTGAAAACTAGATTTAGAAAAACTTTGATTAGATAACATTACCCTAAGATATACTTTGAGGATTAGTATGGAAGGACTTCCTAGAATCTTGGTAACATAGAGATTTTGTGAATTTTCCAAGAAATACATCCCTGTATGGATACAAGTAGGTAGAGGCAGCTCTGGAACAGATGTACCTAGGAGTGAAAACTCTGATAAAGAGTTTCAGGCTTGACCCGGGGTATCCTGGTACATGACAGTGGGCCTTATTGCACTCTTGGTAACGACACTCCTAAAGGATATGTTTAGGATAATTCACTTTTTCATTACAAGCCATTATGGAGGATTTAGGAGTAAATACTTCATCAAAGAAAACATTTTGTGATTATAGATTATATGCATAATCTTTTCAATTTAAGTTAGGTATTTTACAAGTTTGGAATTATGCATTGTGATTCATAAACTAACCTAGTGTATGTCATTTTTTAGAAATCATTTCTAGTAGAAGGAATGAGAACTCCAGTAATACGTATGATCCAAATATTAAGAAGGATCATATCTTTTATGGATTAATCCAACATTTAGAAAATAAATAGTCTCCCACGTATTCTCATCATATGAAGAAATAGAATCATGTGTTAATAAGATAAGTAAATAATTCTCTGAGTCCTATGGATTTTAAGGGAAGCAAGAGAAGAAAAGGATGGAAGAGAGAAAGATGGATAAAGGGAAGAGGGGAAAGAAGGATTTTACCATATGTGATAACTATGGAAAGAATAACCTTGGTAAATTCTTGAAGGTAATGTGATTTTATTATAAGTGTGGAGGAAAAGGACACCAAGTACATTATTGAAAGGGTAAGAAAAAGATTTAAAATGTACAGTGCTTCATCTGAAAAGAGTTGGGACACTACGCGAATCAATGTCCAAATCATCAGAGTATACCCCAAATGCTGCTATTGGATAATAATCAAATTATGATACTACCAAAGATGAAGATGGATGATTAGAGTTCTTATGTTTTTATTAAAGTACTGTGTCATTTGATTATTGTATTAATGATGTACATGTTATAATAATTATAGAGTATATGAGGATTGTACTATAGTACTATTTCATTAAGGACTTGAGTTTGTGTGGAACCAAGACAAGTGACTCAATAACAGGTTAAATGTTTTGGAAAATATATGGTTGAGAGAAAGATAAACCATAATATGGTTCTGACACTGAGGTAGTGATTTTGGAATAATATATGATTTATTTGGATAAATTATATTGGATATTCTTGAATACCTTGAAACTGATTAATGATTTGTATATTCCATCATCGTTGGAGTTTACAAAATTTTTGGATAGAAGGAGTATATCCAGTATTCTATAAGGAATAAGGGAGCATGAATGTAATCAATAAGGTTTTATGGTAATTCAGGGTGTTACTGTGTTTTAAAAGAATATATGATTATGGTATTCACATGTTATTACATGGCAAAAAGGATCTTCATTGTGTTTATCTTGTTTATAAATTGTGGACTATGAGTTTGGAAAAAAGTATTTTGGATAAGTCTAAAGATTGGAATCGATTAAGTTTGACATTGGATACTATCGTTAAGGTTAAATCGTTTCTTGAGATTATTTTTGGATTGTCATAAAAAGGACAACCCAAAAGTCGGGCGACAATCCATCACGTCCGGCAAGGACATAAGACTTAAACCCACAACCAAACGGCGATAAGGGTGTATCACCTACCACTAGCATACGTGATGCCTTGGTTTGTATAATGTAGTTTTTTTTAAATAGTCTGATAAATGAATTCTAAATTCATTATTTTTGAAACCCTGTAATGTTAGGATAAATAGAATATTTTTGAATTCTATTACCTTTTGGAGTGAAATATGAGTTTGTGGTAGGAATTAGTTGAAGGATGAAACTCTACTTGTCAAGTATATTTTTTTCCTCCTATACTATGAATAAATTAATTCTTAAACTTTAGGGAAGGGATCTTAAAACCAAAAATTTGTTATCCTAATACCTTATGTTTTGTTGAACTAAAAATATTTTAAATCATCATAGATTGATGGCTTTGAGGCCCTCAATTTTACACTTTTTTGTGATTGATGACCTCAATCACTCCCTATAAATATTCATGTTTTTTATCCAATTATGTGTCTCTAATTTCCACCAATGTTCCCCTAATCGAGATTATAATTTGGGGGTGAATTTTTCATTCCATTTCCTTCTTATTAAGACTAAATTTTATTAACTCAATTTCGAATGTGGGTTTTCCACAAAGGTATTTTTCTATTTTTAAATTTTTATTTTCAAAGAACAATTTCAAATTGTGAGGACACAATTTATTGAAGGATAGAAGAATGTAACGCCCCAAAATTTCATAGTACGTTATCTCATTAAAGTAATTAAATAGCTTGCACTACACGCAACACCGAGTTCGAGCGCACCACAACTTACCAAACTAGACATTCAAAAAGTTGTAATGTCTTGAACTTAATCAGGTACAAACCATTTTTACTTTTTGCAGCCTAATTAATTAAGCGACATGAGGAACACACATGCGCACCTCTCTACGGTTCCTGGGCATCTTTTTATTTAATTTAAATAATTGCAGACGTTTCATGAAAAATGTCATGTCGCGCTTTGGTGTAATGTTTGGGTTTTAAATAATTAATTAAGGATTGTAAAAGAGTAATAAGAGATTTAAATAAGATTTAAAATAAAGAAAGAAAGGATAAAAAGAAATTCTAAAATAAAATAAAGATGGGATTACGGGAAAAATGAAAATAATTAAAATGGGGGATTCTCATTTTTTATTATTTTTATTATTTTCCTTTCCATTCTTTTTTTATTTTATCTTTTTATTTTATTTCATTTTTTCCTTATCTTTTATTTTTCCCTTTTTTATTTTCTTTTCTTTTTCTTTCTTTTCTCTCTTTTTTCCCTCTCCTCTCTCCCTCTCCCACTCATCACAACACACCCCTCAATCCCGTCACACCAACCAGCAGCCCCTTCGGAAGGCTGCTGCTCCTCTGTCCGACGTTCGATTCCTTCGTCGTTATGTGCACAGTAAACCTTAGAGAAAGGATAACGTTTCTCAATTGTAATCGTGCGTTTTCATTGAGTAATTTGTATGCAGTTCGTCGTGAAAGATTGTTACCCTATTTTAGAGTTTTTCTAAAATCCTTCATTTTCATTCATTTTAGGTCAAATCAAAGCCCATTGTGGATCTTAGAGTCATATAAAACTACAAGGTAGGATGCCTACTCACTTTCCCTCCGTTTCATTGCGATTTATAAAAAAGCGTCGTTGTGCCATTAGTCGGTGCTTACCGGCTTTGTGCAATTTTACCCATTTTAACTACTTTAATGGTTTTGCTTAATTGTTGCAGCCTAAATCATATTAAATTAATTTTTTTGAATGGTTGTAACAAGATCAAACACCCCTTTGGGTGTGCCGACATAGTCGGTGTATTTTTCTGTTAGCCAGGTTATTAATTTAATTAGCTGCGGGTATTGCACAGCCCCTTTTTATTATTTTTAAATTAAATGAATGGTTGTTTGAATTATTGCAATAAATTTGGACACCCCTTTGGGTGTGCCGACATGATCGGTGTATTTTTCCATTATTTGAGTTTATTGTTTGATTAATTGCATGTGTTCCGAAGAAACTTTTTATTGTAATTAAATTAAACAAATAGTTGTTTGAACGTGAACTTTAATTGTTGGATCATTGACACTTGTTTTACTGAACTTTTTATTATTTAAATATGAATTATCCGCTAAGGTTGATATGATATGTATCTTTCCTTTCAAGTTATTTTGTTGTACTGTTAAATTTATGTCTTGTGATGCACGGCTGTATCTGGTTAGTTTTCAAGATGCGGATTTATATGCTGATTATGCCTTATTTGCTGCTATGAAAACTTTAATTAAATTCAGGACGGGGAAAGGAGGTGGGTCCCATATTAAGGTCCACGCTTAGATCCTCCATTCCTGGCGGGTTACCTCTATGTGTCGGGGGCGGTGTCATTGGATTTTCCGGACTGAGACTTCTTCTGACTTTCTAATACTTTTGAGTGATATTGGTTCCAAAAGGGCCCATGGGGACAGATCCGTTGGTAGTGTGGCTAAGCTAGCCTCGGATGATACTCGACCCCTTTTTGCGAGATTGGGACAGACTCAGGGTAAATCCATGCCTCTGACGATACTTAGTCTTTCGAAATATTGCCTTGGACAAGCTCAGTGGCATTGGATAAATTGACGGATGTTCCATAGCGATACCTTTAGGACGAGCTTGGACTCCAACTCTTAACTTGAACCTTAATAATGATTCACTTATGGTCTACATTACTGCCATTTGAGTTTCTTGAGAATTGTGATATCCTTCTGATATGTGTAAGTGCACCTGATTGACACTTGACTTAGACCCCAAGTCAAAGCACAAGCTTGGGGTATACCTCTTTCTTGTTTACCTTGCTTTTTTAGGTTTTATATATATATGCGTTCCTGTATTCTGCTGACAGGTACCCTTTCAGACTACCAGCTTAGGATGAATTAGGTGATTAGTCATGGGTGGCGTTTGGGACATGGGCCGACTTATTTATTTCATTGCACTGCAATTAATTTATTTGAAATGTTTATGTAATGGCACGCTGCATTTTTATTTTTGGCACGAAATGGAAAGGTTTAGACACCATGGGTGCCGACCTACTGCGATTTTATCTCACACCCTGCTCGGACATCCTCGACACCCAAGTAGATTACATGCTCGCAGGTATTGACAAGGGGAAGTGTGCTGCTTCTGATGCTTGATTGTTCGTTACTGCTTAGGATGGAGACTAAGGCAGAGGACCGGGACTTTCTCACGATGCAGTTGCTACTTGTGTCTTTTCTTTTAGTTGACTGTGTGTTTGAGTTCTGTTTTCCGTACTTTCAATTTAGACTCATATCATAGAATGACACTCTTTTGTGAGTATCTTCACTTGGTTTTTATTATTCAGTTAAATTATTTACATTGATTATGTTGTAGTTTATTTATTCACATGCTTCTGCTACTTATTATCTGTTGATTTTTACTTCCGCTGTGATATTATCTGTTACCTATGAGGGAATAGTCTCCCCCACAGACACAAAAAGGGCCCTCACTGCTAGTTGGCAGCCTCTGGTGTTCAGGGAGATGCGCTTGAGGTTATGTGACTCATAGGTCTAGCCACTGTCTTAGAGGTGAGCCAGGTCGGGATGTTACAAAGTGGTATCAGAGGTGGTTTTTCCTTTTTTCTTACTGTTTGGGTTAGACAGGAGACTATGATATAGGGATTTGGAATGTACCTTGTGCTTGTACATAGCTAACCCATGTACAGGGGAAACCCAAATTCCTGGGTTGGGATTGCGGTTATTGATTATGCCAGTTATTGTTGATATGATTTCACTGTTGGGTGACTCACTTGTATTGTATTGTTATTGTGTTGATATTTTTGAGATAATGGGTTTACCATTACAACCTGATGATACGAGGACAATACATTCCATGCATTATACTAGGCACTATAGGATTTAAATGCCATGCATATTGCCATGCCATATCTACTTTCAGCAAGTATTTTCTTGTTTGCATGTGAGTGTTGTTGTGCCTAGTGGTAAAATTTTGAATTACTGGTTTGTTGAATATAAATTTGTGATGGTCTATTATATGTTATCCTGACTTAACTGAGGATTGGACTATTGAACTTGTTTAGTAATCCTTTTTAGTTTTCTCCTTCATATCTAAACCCATCCCTTGAGGCGGGTTGTCTGTTGTTTAGTGCTCAGAGGCAGGCTATGTGCCTAACCTCTTTTACGCCTTACTTGTTTTTCTCACCTTCTTTACTCCTTGTCTAAAGGTGTGTGTTTTTCCATTGTACACAAATGTCACCGCGATGTCTTCGTGTTGTGCCTCAGGAGAGTGGCAATGAGCACATTCCTGAGATGGTGGGTCCTGAACCACCAGTGGTTCCTCTCGTAGAGCCTCCTGTGGTACTACCTCCTGTCAATTTTCTGAGGGACCCTGACGCTCAATTCAAAGATAGTCTCCTCAGGTTTATATAGTCGGTTCAAAATATTCCCAGACCTACCCCGTCTATGGCAGACCTCACGTGGGACTTTCTATAGTAGCACCCTCCCACCTTCCTGGGGAGTGGCAGCCCTCATGCTGTAAAGTCATGGATAGAAGCTATAAGGTCTATCTTCGACCACCTTGAGACACTTCCAGAGTTAAGGGTCAAGTTTGTAGTCTACATGCTCTGTGACTCTGCCAAGCATTGGTGGGACGTTGTTTCTCAGGCTGAGCAGACCAGTGGAATAGCTTGGGCTAATTTCCAAGCAGCCTTCTACAATCACTTTTTCCTGCAGACTATGAGAGATGATCATGCACGGGAGTTCCTACATCTTCATCAAGGCTCTATGACTATGTTAGAGAATTCTACTCATTTCACAGAACTTCATCATTTTACCCCATCTCTGACTAGCGATGTGCAGACTACTACAAGGAATTTTGAGGACGGACTTGAGTATAATATCCTTTCACAGGTGAACATCTTCTATTTGACCATAGTTACGGAGATCATGAACTAGGCTCTTATCTCAGAGCGAAATTTCAGGGAAGCTAAACCATTGATCCAGGGTGGTTCAGTTCCGAGACAGGGTGATGGCTCTTCTGGCAGTAGGAAATGTTGTTTTGAAAGTGCACATGGGGGAAATACTATCCAAGGAGCACGTCTTAATAGATCTGTCACTGGTTATCAGTGCGGTAGGGATGGTCACAAGAAGCTACAGTGCACAAGGGATCTGAAGGAGTGCCAAGCTTGTGGCAGGATGGGTCACCTTCAGAGTTTATTCTGTTCTTTCTCTTTAGCTTCTAGTGGTAGAGGATCTGCACCTGCACCTCCTTCAGGTATGGGATCTATGACTCCATAGTAGGCTGGAAGTTCTTTTTCCATCGGTCGTTTAGGCCGAGGTAATGGTGGAGGTCGTGGTCGAGGAAATCAAGTCCCAGATTATCAGCGTCATTAGAGTGGACGTGCTCAGGCCAACCAAGTAGCGTATCAGGGTTGTGGCTCAGGTCCCATGTACATAGTGAAATCAGCACTAGAGGAGTAGAGTGCAGGACCATCCACAGTGAGAGGTACTATCCTATTAGCCTCTACTTTAGTATCTGCTCTTTTTGATACTAGCACATCACGCTCCTTTATATTTGTTGTTGTTGTTGAAAGTCTTGGTTTTCCAATTGAGTACCATTGTGGCGTCATGTCTCTCGACACTCATCTTGGGGTCAGGACAGAGGGCATACTCTAGTTCCAAGAGTGCCCCCTCGAGATAGGTGGGTACCATTTTGTTTGGAATTTCTATATCCTCGATATGTCTGGCATTGAAGTCATTCTTGGTATGAACTAGATTTCGCTCTACCATGCTCAAGTGGATTGATATCATCATTGGGTGTCCTTCACATCCCCTGAGGGTGACACATATCTTCACAAAGGAGAATGGGACCTGCTGGAAGACCGAGCTAAGCCTAAATATGCAGGGTTGGGCAGAGTGACCACTCAGTTGGCAAGTATCTTCATGAGCGATTAGGGAACACAACTAGTTGAATTCCCTCCAGTGGTGGATCTTTTCAGGTACGTCTTCCCTGATGATTTCTTTGGCTTACCTTCTATGAGAGATTTGGAGTTCACTATCGATCTCGTGCCAGGTGTGGCACTGGTGTCTATTCATCCTTATAGAATGGCACCAACAGAGCTTCAGGAACTCAAAAAAAAGCAACTTGAAGACCTTAAGGCTAAGGTTTTCATCAGACCTAGCACATCACTGTGGGGTTCACCTGTCCTTTTTTCCAAGAAGGCAGATGGTACCCTAAGGTTATGCGTGGATTATCTTCGACTCAAACAGCTCATGGTAAATAATCGATATCCATTGCCTCGTATAGATGATCTCTTTGACCAGCTCTAGGGAGAAACTATTTTCTCTAAGATTGATCTGAGGTTGGGATACCACCAGGTGCATGTGTGACCATATGACATACCACATACGGATTTCCGAAGTAGGTACGACTTATATGAGTATCTGGTTATGCCATTAGGCCTCACGAATGCGCCGACAGACTTCATGGCTTTGATGAACTGGGTTTTTCATCTGTATCTTGATTCCTTTGTGGTAGTCTTCATGGATGAAATCTTAGTGTATTCGCGTTCCAGACACGACCATGCAACCCATCTTAAGATCGTGATGAGTACACTGAGAGAGCACCAACTATACGCTAAGATCAGTAAATGTCACTTCTGGATTGATAAGGTACACTTCTTAGGTCATATTATATCTGAATTAGGGGTATCAGTTGGCCCAAAAAAGGTGAGCATCATGGTTTCATGGGAGCAGCCCAAGAGTGTCTTCGACATCCGCAATTTTTTGGGGCTTGCTGGCTATTACAAGAAATTCATCCAGGATTTCTCCCACTTAGCAGTGCCTCTCACATCCTTGACTAAGAAAGGTGTACAGTTCATCTGGTCAGAAGCTTGTGAAAAGTCTTTTCAGGAGTTGAAAGGAAGACTGACCTCATCCCTGATCTTGATTCTTCCTGAACCTGATAAGAGTTATACAATTTATTGTGATGCTTCAGAAATTAGACTGGGTGCAGTTTTGATGCAGGATGATTGAGTTGTGGCTTATGGATCCCGCCAGCTGAGACCTCACGAGCAGAAATATCCTACACATGACCTTGAGTTGGCAGCTTTGGTTCATGCTCTACACTGTTGAAGACACTATTTGTTATGTGAGAGATTCATTGTTTACATGGATCATAAAAGCTTGAAATATATCTCCACTCAATGAGACTTGAACTTAAGGAAACGCAGGTGGGTCGAATACTTGTAGTCGTTCGATTTTGAGCTTGCTTATACCCCTGGGAAGGGAAATGTTGTGGCGGACACTTTAAGCTTCAAGACATAGACACATGCCGTACAGGTATCCAACAGTGAGTGGTAGATGATGGTCTTGTTTTCAGAGATGCATCTAGAGGTTCAGGAGTAGAGTGGACAACCGGTTCTAGCAACTCTTACAGTGACATCCTATCTTCTAGAGAAAGTCCACAGACAATAGTTGATTGACTCTGAGGGTCTCGTTTCGAGGGAAAGTGTTGTAGGAGAGAACCCACCTCCTAGTTGGGTTATTGATGGCAGTAAAACTCTCCTTTACTGTGGTCGTGTATGGGTACCTTCAGGTATACGGGAAGAGATGATGAAGGAATATTACACCTATGTTTGGGAAGTTCATCATGGGCTGACCAAGATGTATAGAGACATGTGTCGACAGTATTGGTGGCCTGGTATGAAAAGGCAGATATCAGGTTTCATCACTCGGTGCTCCACCTGCCAACAGGTGAAGGCAGAGCACCAGTGACCTGCTGGACTCCTACAGCCTCTATCCATTATTGAATGGAAATGGAATGACATCACCATGGATTTCATTATAGGCTTGCCAAGATCTCCTCGAAACAGCGATGTAGAATGGGTGTTTATTGATAGGTTGACCAAGGTTGCACACTTCTTGCCTATCTGAGAGACCTATACGATTGATGAGTTAGGAAGGCTGTATATCCAGGAAATTGTGCGACTTCATGGTGTACCTCATTCTATTATCTCAGACAGAGATGTAGGTTTTACTTCATGGTTCTGGCAAGGGTTACAAAAGGCATTGAGCTCACAGGTACTTCTGAGTACTACATATCACCCTCAGACCGATGGGTAGTCTGAGAGAACTATACGAGTGTTAGAGGATATGTTACGGGCCTATATCCTTGATTTTGGAGGTTCCTGGGAGAAACATTTACCTCTTGTCAAGTTTACCTATAATAACAGCTTCCAGGAGAAAATCCAAATGGCTCCGTACGATGCTCTCTATGGTAGACTGTGTCATTCGCCTTTATGCTGGCTCGAAGCAGGTGAGGCAGCTCTGTTGGGTCCTCATCTCGTTCAGGAGACTTCTAAGAAAGTTTAGCTAATTCAGAAGCGTATGACTACAGCTCAGTTCAGACAAAAGTCTTATACCGATCATCATCGTAGACCTCTGGAGTTCGAGGTGGGACATCGAGTCTTTCTGTGTGTTTCTTCGAGGTTGGGTCACAGGCAGATCAAGAGGCAGGGGAAGTTATCACCGAGATACATCTGGTCGTTCGAGGTAGTGAAGAGAGTTGGGCCGATAGCCTATCGGTTACTGCTACCTCAGAGGTATTGTTCCATGCACGACGTTTTCCATGCATCTCATCTTCGACAATATCATCCAGACCCATCTCATTCTTTTGACCCTGACAACATTGAGCTTGACGTTGATGCATCCTTTACAGAGCATCTGATCTGTATCGTCGACCGTAGCATGAAATTCCTTCGAGGTAAGTCAGTCCCACTGGTCCGGGTGTTGTGGAAACATAGATGCGTTCAAGACGAGACCTGGGAGCAAGAGACGGATGTACGTGCGCAGTGGCCATAACTCTTCTCTGGAAACGTTCCACTGCCCTTGGAAGGGCAACTTGGGAACGAGTTGTCTTAAGGAGGGGAGGTTGTAACGTCCCGGCCTTAATCAGGTACGGACCGTTTTTACTTTTTGAATTCTGATTAATTAAGCGACTCGGGGCGCGTGCCTACTCACCTTGCTGCGGGTCCCGGGCAGCTTTTTATTTAATTTAAATAATTACAAATGTTTCATGAAAAATGTCACGTCGTGCTTTGGCGCGGTGTTCGGGTTTTAAATAATTAATTAAGGATTGGAAAAGAGTAATAAGAGATTTAAAGAAGATTTAAAAGAAAGCAATAAAGGATAAAAAAATAAATTATGAAATAAAATAAAGAGGGGGTTGCGGGAAAAATGAAAATAATTAAAATGGGGGATTTTCATTTTTAATTATTTTTATTATTTTCCTTTCCATTATTTTGTTTTATTTTATCTTTTTTTTAAAATTTTTTACTTATCTTTTATTTTTCCATTTTTTCTTTTCTTTTCTTTTTCTTTCTTTTCTCTCTTTTTTCCCCTCTCCTCTCTCCCTCTCCCACTCATCACGTCGCACCTCTCAATCCCGTCACACCAACCAGCAGCCCCTTCGGAAGAACGCTTCTCCTCCATCTGACGTCTGATTCCTTCGCCATCAGGTGTTCAGTAAACCTTAGGGAAAGGCTAACGTTGCGCAATTGGAATCGTGCTTTTTCGTTGAGTAATCTGCACGCAGTTCATCACGGAAGATTGTTTCCCTATTTTGGGGTTTTTCTAAAATCCTTCATTTTCATCCGTTTTAGGTCAAATCAAAGCCCACCACGGATCTTAGAGTTATCTATGACTACAAGGTAGGGTTCCTACTCACTTTCCCTCCATTTTTTTGCGATTTATAAAAACGTGTCGTTGTGCCGTTAGTCAGTGCCTACCGGCTTTGTGCAGTTTTACCCATTTCAATTACTTTAATGGTTTTGCTTAATTGTTTCAACCTTAATCATCTTAAATTAATTTTTTTAATGGTTGAAACAAGATCTTACACCCCTTTGGGTGTGCCGACATAGTCGGTGTATTTTTACATTAGCTGGGTTATTAATTTAATTAGTTGCGGGTATTGTGCAACCCCTTTTTATTGTTTTTAAATTAATTGAATAGTTGTTTGAATTATTACAACAAAGTTGGACACCCCTTTGGGCACGTTGACATGATCAGTGTATTCTGCCATTAGCTGAGTTTATTGTTTGATTAATTGCATACGTTGCGAAGCAACTTTTTATTGTAATTAAATTAAATAGATATTTTCTTAAACATGAACTTCAATTGTTGGATCATTGGAACTTATTTTTCTGAAATATTTATTATTTAAATATGTATTATCCGTTGAGGTTGATATGATATGTATATTGCCTTGCAATTTATTGTGTTGTACTGTTAAATTTATGTCTTGTGATGCACGGGTGTATCTGGTTAGTTTTCAAGCTGCAACTTTATATGCTAATTATGCCTTATATTCTACTGTGAAAACTTTAATTAAATTCAGGGCAGGGAAAGGAGGTGGGTCCTGTATTAAGGGTCACGCTTAGATCCTCCGTTCCTGACGGGTTACCTCTATGTGCCGGGGGTGGTGTCATTGGTTTTTCCAGACCGAGACTTCCTCGGACTTTCTAATACATTTGAGTGATACCGGTTCCAAAAGGGCCCATCAAGACGGATCTGTTGGCAATGTGGCTAATCCAGGCTCAGATGACACTCGACCCCTTTTTGCGAGATCGGGATGGACTCAGGGTAAATTCATGCCTCGGGCGATACTTGGTCTTTCGAAAGATTGTCATGGATGGGCTCGGTGGCATTGGATAAATTGACGGATGTTCCATAGCGATACCTTCGAGACGGGCTCAGACTCCAACTCTCAACTTGAACCTTAATAATGATGCACTTAAGGTCTACATTACTGCCATTTGAGTTTCTTGATAATTGATATATCCTTTTGATATGTGGAAGTGCACCTGATTGACACTTGACTTAGACCCCAAGTCAAAGCACAAGTTTGGGGTATACATATTTCTTGTTTACCTTGATTTTTTGGGTTTTATATATGTGTGTGTTCCTACATTCTGCTGATAGGTTCCCTTTTAGACTACCAGCTTAGGCTGAAGCAGGTGATTAGGCACGGGTGTCGTTTGGGACCCAGGCCGACTTATTTATTTCATTACACTGCAATTAATTTATTTGAAATGGTTATGTAATAGCACACTACATTTTTATTTTTTCACGAAATGGAAAGGTTTAGACACTGTGGGTGCCGACCTACTGGGATTTTATCTCACACCCTACTCGGTCATCGTCGTCACCCGAGTAGATTACATGCTCACAAGTATTGACAAGGGGAAGCGTGCTGCTTCTGATGCTTGATTGTTCATTACTGCTTAGGATGGAGACTGGGGCAGAGGATCAGGCCTTGCTCGCGATGCAGTTTTTGCTCGTGTCTTTTCTTTTAGTTGACTGTGTGTTTGAGTTTTGTTTTCCGTACTTTCAGTTTAGACTCATATCATGGCATGAAACTCTTTTTTGAGTTTCTGCACTTGATTTTTATTATTCAGTTGGATTATTTACATTGCTTCTGCTGCAGTTTATTTATTCACATGTTTTTGTTACTTATTATTTGTTGTTGTTTACTTCCATTGTGATATTATATGTTACCTATGAGGCATAGTCTCCCCCACGGACACAAATAGGGCCCTCACTGCTAGTCAACAGTCTCTGGAGTTCAGGGAGATGCGCTTGAGGTTATGTGATGCGCTGGTCTGACCACCGTCTTAGAGGTGAGTCAGGTCGAGACGTTACAAATGCGGTTATGAATATTATTAACTTAATTTTGAATCTTATATACTGTATATAATTTTAACATCCATATTATGTATTTATTAGACATAATATAAGAACGAATTCAATTTTTCAGATAAAAGAAGTATTTTTAAAAAAATGCAGTTTTACCGCCTTTTAATGGCGAACCCTTTTTAAAACCAATATTTGACACTTTTATATATTCAATTTAATGAAATTAAATTATTCTTTAGAAGTGGGACATAAAAATTTAGTTTGGATAAATTTTTGGTACTTTTTTGATAACTTTCATATTTTGACGAATAGTGAAAAATACTATGTTTTAATTGAGAACAACTTTTTTAATCGAAATAATTTATAGTATTAAATTATGTATTTGAATGTTTTTGAAGTATAATTAGATTATATTTTTATCATTTAATACAATTTAGGTCATCATAAGTAATTTCACATTTAAATTTGACATAAACACATGTCAATCTTTTGATAGTTTTTACTTTTTAGAAACCCGCTTTTTGGTTTTGACAACGGGAATTAATTTTAAGTTAATAAATGAAAATTCTATGTTTTGAATTTGGTAAAATAGACTTCATTTTTTAATTTAGAATATCAAAATTATATTAGGGTGAATTTTTTGTATTTTTTTGAAAACTTTCAATTTTTGATGAATAGTGAAAAACACTGCATTATTATTTAAAACCGACTTTTTATTTAAATAATTATTTATTTTATTTAAATTTATTTTAAGTCAAAATATCTATATAATACCTACATAATTTCAATTTAATTCATTGGAGTCATTTTATAATAAAATTAGATGTATAAAATTTTATTGAACTTTTAAACCTCTTTTACCCACCTTCTAGGCACATTAGCAAATTTGCATAAAACTTGATTTTATCGCTTCTGTGAGTTGAATTTCAAAAATTAGAGAGATATGATTGACATCATTAAGTAAAATTTGATTCAATAAGATGAAAATAAGTTTTTGTGAATAGTAACTTTTGACTTTTATTTACCACGGTTAAAAGTAAATAGGGTAATTAAAGGTAAAAATGATATTATAATTACCCTAACACATGTACTGATTATATTTAATGAGTTTAATTCAACCAAAAACAACCTTAGTAATAAAATATTATCCTTTAGGTCCAATTGGATAAGATTAAGACATTTATTATTATTTTATTTAAAGAAGAGTTAAAAGTGTTAAATTCAAAGTTTATTAACTAAACCATTTTTAATATATGGTTATAAATAAGATAAATTAGACTATAAATATTCATTTGAAAGATAAAAAGATTTACTACATAATTGTATTTTATTTATAATTTTTAGATATTAAATAATTAAATTTATTTATGACGCAATGATGATGAAGTAATTACCTTCTTAATAAAATATTAAAATAGTTTATATTATAAATATAAAAATAAATAGAATTTAAAAGTTTTGATGCCATCCAAGAATTTTCTAGGTTAATATGACATGTTAAGGTTTATTAAATAAATTTTTCTCAAAGTTATAAGGTTCTTATGACTTCTACAAAGACAAAATACCAAATAGTGTCAAAATTGACATAAATTAATTTTTAAAACAAATACTATATTATTGGTTGATATAATATTTCCAAAAATATAAGGTTCGTCCAAAGGACTTAAATAATATTATATATGTCATTAATGAACCACTTTAGGTTATCTTGAAAGTTTAGAGTAATTTTATTAACCATATAGTATAAGAATACAAGAAGACACTGTAAAAGTTAAACTATTTAACTAAGAGTTAAATCTAAAAGATAAGGTTAAAATGGTAACCTAAACTTGTCTAAAACATATTGGTTGAGATTATTTCGGCCCATAACTACCTAATTCTCAAAATAAATTCATTTGGAGCCATTATAAACCGAATATGATTGTATAATAAATTAATATTTTAATCTTTTCCTAAAATGACTCTCACCCCACTTATAAAAGGGAACTCCCCCTTCTCTCAAAATCACACCTACAAAGCCATTTGTCTTGGAAAAACCCTAACTAAATATCCTCAAAAATTCCCTCACATAAACATAGATTCCTTACTTTGATTATAAATCCAACCTAAGGATCCCTTTTGATCAACTCAAAAGGAAACACCTGAAGAAGATGTAATAATTTCACCACCCTCTTTCAAGTTCTTTTCTTCTTCCACTTCTTGTTTCTTTGTTGTTTTCCTACCAAAATAATAACTCTAGTACCTCCTACATAATATGATGATATTATAAATATGTTACAACCATATTAATTATTCTATCCATCCTATAAATGACAAAGTCATCATACGTGCGTACGTACGGCTTACCGTCTCCACGTCGTGGAGTGGTTTGTTGTTCAAACAATTCATTATTTGGATGGATATAATAATGAGTATAAATGATGTAAATAATAAATATAACATTTTAATGATTCTGTATATATGATATACCATCCAATTACATATGATTTCTCCATCAATATAATGATATTGTCGCTCGTGCGTACGTACGGATTACCGTCTCCACGAACGCGATGAGATTCATTTCCCCATCGTAACCATTCAAGAATAATTTTCATTTGATGATTAAAAATAATTTTTAAGAACTTAATATCATTCTGGAAATGAATCAAATACATCCTATCCATGACAAACACAGCTTATGTAACAAAACACATAAAGGAAAATGAATCAGTTGACAGCCAAAACGACGATAATACTAAAATATTATTAACAAAGCAATATTATAAGATAATATATGATATCATATTTACATATATGGTTATTTTATAATTTAATAACAGTTATTTAACTATTATACAGGAGGTTAACGTACCCTCGACCAAGGAAAAGTACAAGGTAAGGGTTAATTTCATAATCTCTTTATTATCCGAAGTTGTTTTTACCTAAGTATCTATTAGGCCATATTTATTATCCATGTACATGTTTCATAAAAGAGTTTTAAAAAGGATTATTTTTAAGGTACTTTTTTACTAAAACATCATTTTAAATGTTTTAAAGATTTATTCTTCTAAACCTTTCTCATTAATTTCCATGTTTTCAAAATGGTTTTAAAGATTTATTTATATGGACATGAATGTTTTAAAATGTTAATTCCTTTCAAAAGTTTCAAAGTGGTATTGGAAACTTTGATTCAAAACTATATTTTAAATTACTTCCTTTATAAATTATTTGACTTTTAAATGATTTCATGAAAAATAGATATTTCTCTCAAAGATATTTACTGATCATTTTCAACTATGTCAATATCCTTTATGGGATATTATTCTTGACCGAGGTTGATTTATTATGATACAAATCTTCCATATTGTATTGATGGTTTTGTGATATATTTGACTATGGATGTGTTATTTTTATACCATTCATGGTTTAGGTTTAAATTATTGACATTTTGTATGCCAATTTTAATACGAATGTTTATGTTATGTTTGAACCTTTTCATATGAGGAATTTATTGGACTTAGTAAGTGACGGGTGGAGACCACTATAGCTCCTCGGTGCATCGGTAGGTCTCATGAGACAATTATATGTGGAATTGGCCAAGGCCTTTCACAATTTGATATATGGTTTTGGCTGAGGCCTTAATCATTTTTAGACATCTTGGCTGAGGCCTTGACAAAATGTTTCAGAATATCTGGCATTATACATTCCCTCATTATGAAAATAATATTGATGGTTTATGTGGTTATTCGACTAGTAGAATACCCATGACTATTTTTTATTATGGCATTATTTACTTAGCTCATATTCCTTCCATAAAGTATATATGTTTATTATTTGTAAAGGCATGTGTTTTCAATTATTCACCATGCCTAATGTTTATGTTATCTTCTACTATATTGATTACTCTTACTGAGAATTTGAGCTCACCCCTTTATTATGTTTCATTTTCCCAGGATATGAAGAAGTTAGTTATGAGTGACTTGTAGGCATAATCTAGGAAGATTGGATGTTTATAATGGAATGAATTAGTGTTGTATTTTTTTAAGTTGTAATGTTGAACTTATATATGTATCTTGTTTCCAATAATACTAAAATGAGCGGTCTTTCGGGACATGATTCCTTGTATCATGCCAATGTTATGTAATAAAGCACCGACTCTGGGTAACTGGGGTCGGGGCATTACAATTGATATCAGAGGAAGTTTAGTACAAACCTTAGAAACTAGATTTAGAAAAACTCTGATTAGAGAACATTACCCTAAGATAGACTTTGATGATTGGTATAGAAAAACTTCCTAGAATTTTGGTAATGTAGAGATTTTGTGAATTTTCCAATCAATATATCCATGTCTGGATACGAGCAGGTAGAGGCAGCTCTAGCACATATGTACCTAGGAGTGAAAACTCTAACAAGGAGTTTCAGGCTTGACCCGGGGTATCGTGGTACACAACAACGGGTCTTGCTTCCCTCTTGGTTACAACACTCTCGGGGGATATACTTAGGATAATTCAAATTTTCATTACAATACATTATGGAGGATTTAGGAGTAAATACTTCCTCAAAGAAAACATTTTATGATTATAGATTATATGCATAATATTTTCAATTTACGTTGGGTATTTTACAAGTTTGGAATTATGAATTGTGATTCATAAACTTACCTAGTGTATGTCATTTTTTATAAATGATTCCTAGTAGAAGTAATGATAACTCAAGTAATACGCATGATCCAAAGATTAATAAGGATCATATATTTTATGTATTATGCAAAAATTTAGAAGGGAAGTAGTCTCCCACATATTCTCATCATATGAAGAAATATAATCATGTGTTAATAAGATAAGTAAAGAATTCTCTGAGTCATATGGCTTTGAAGGGAAGCAAGAAAAGAAAAGGATGGAAGAGAGAAATATGGATAAAGGGAAGAGGGGAAATAAGGATTTTACCATATGTGATTACTGTGGAAAGAATCACCTTGGTACATGATTGAAGGGAATGTGAGTTTTCTATAAGTGTGGAGAAAAAGGACACTAAGTACGTGATTGCAAGGGTAAGAAAAAAAATCAAATGTACAATGCTTCATCTACAATGAGTTGGGACACTACGTGAATCAATGTCCAAATCATCAGAGTATACCCCAAATGATGCTACTGGATAATAATCAAGTTATGATACTACCAAAGATGAAGAGGAATGATTATAGTTCTTATATTATTATTAAATTATTGTGTCATTTGAGTATTGTATTAATGATGTACATGTTATAAGAATTATAGAGTATATAAGGATTGTACTACAGTACTATTTCATTAAGGACTTGATATTGTGTGGAACCAAGAAAAGTGACTCAATAACAGGTTAATTTTTTTGGAAAATATATGGTTGAGAGAAAGATAAACCATAATATGGTTCTGATACTGAGGTAGTGATTTTGGAATAATATATGATTGATTTGGATAAATTATATTGGATATTCTTGACTACCTTAAAACTGATTAATGATTTGTATATTCCATCATCATTGGAGTTTACAACATTTTTGAATAGAAGAAGTATATCCAGTATTCTATAAGGAATAAGGGAGCATGAATGTAATCAATAAGGTTTTATGGTAATTCAGGGTGTTACTGTGTTTTAAAATAATATATGATGAAGGTATTCATATGTTATTACATGGAAAAAAGGATCTTCATTGTGTTTAGCTTCCTTTTAAATTTTGGACTGTGAGTTTGGACAGAAGTATTTTGGATAAGTCTAAAGGTTGGAATTGATTAAGTTTGACATTAGATACTATTGTTAAGGTTAAATTGTTTCTTGAGATTATTTTTGGATTGTCATAAAAAGGAAAACCTAGAGGTCGGGCAATAACCCATCACGTCTGGAAAGGCCACGAGACTTGAACCCGCAACTGAAGGGCGACAAGGGTGGATCACCTACCACTGGAATACGTGATGTCTTGGTTTGTATAATGTAGTTTTTTTAAATAGTCTGATAAATGAATTGTAAATTCATTATTCTTAAAACCCTATACTATTAGGATAAATATAATATTTTTGAATTCCATTACCTTTTGGAGTGAAATGTGAGTTTGTGGAAGGAATTAGTTAAAGGATGAAACTCTAATTGTTAAGTATATTTTTTTACTCTTATTATATGAATAAATTAATTCTTAAACTTTAGGGAAGGGATCTTAAAACCAAAAATTTGTTATCCTAATACCTTATTTTTTGTTGAACTAACGATATTTTAAAACAGCATAGATTGATGGCTTTGAGTCCCTCAATTTTACACTTGTTTGTGATTGATGACCTCAATCACTCCCTATAAATATTTACGTTTTCCCTCCAATTATGTGTCTCTAATTACCACCAATGTTCCCCTAATCGAGATCATAATTTGGGGGTGAGTTTTTCATTCCATTTCCCTCTTATTAAGACTAAATTTTATTAACCCAATTTCCGATGTGCATTTTCCACAAAGGTATTTTTCTATTTTTTACTGTTTATTTTCAAAGAACAATTTCAAATTGTGAGGACACAATTTATTGAAGGAGAGGAGAATGTAACACCCCAAAATTTTATAGTACATTATCTTATTAAAGTAATTCAATAGCTTACGCTACATGAAACATTGAGTTTGAGCACACCATAACTTACTAAACTAGCCGTTCAAAAAGCTGTAACGTCCTGGACTTAATCAGGTATGAACCTTTTTTACTTTTTGCAGTCTAATTAATTAAGCGACCTGGGGCGCGCGCCTGCGCACCTCGCTGCAGTTCTCGGGCAGATTTTTATTTAATTTAAATAATTGCAGATGTTTCATGAAAAATGTCATGTCATGCTTTGGTGCGGTGTTCAGGTTTTAAATAATTAATTAAGGATTAGAAAAGTGTAATAATAGATTTAAAGAATATTTAAAAGAAAGAAATAAAGGATAAAAAGAAATTCTAAAATAAAATAAAGAGGAGGTTACAGGAAAAATAAAAATAATTAAAATGGGAGATTCTCGTTTTTAATTATTTTTATTATTTTCCTTTCCATTATTTTGTTTTATTTTATCTTTTTCTTTTATTTCATTTTTTCTTTATCTTTTATTTTTTCCTTTTTTTTCTTTTCTTTTCTTTTTCTTTCATTTCTCTCTTTTTTCCCTCTCCTCTCTCCCTCTCCCACTCATCACATCACACCCCTCAATCCTGTCACACCAACCAGCAGCCCCTTCGGAAAGTTGTTGCTCCTCCGTCTGACGTCTAATTCCTTCGTCTCTAGGTGTGCAGTAAACCTTAGGGAAAGGCTAACGTTGCGCAATTGGAATCGTACGTTTTCATTCAGTAATCTGCGTGCAGTTCGTCACAAAATATTGTTACCCTAATACATGTCCTAATTCTATTGGGTGAGTGTAATTCAACCAAAAAAAACCTTAGTAATAAAATATGATCCTTTAGGTCCACTTGGATTAGATTAGGACATTTATTATTATTTTATTTAAATAAGGGTTAAAAGTGTTAAATTTAAAGTTTATTAACTAAACCATTTTTAACATAGGGTTATACATAAGATAAATTATACTATAAATATTAATTATAAATATAAAAATATTTCATAAATAATGGTATTTTATTTATAATTTTTAGATATTAAATAATTAAATTTATTTATGACACAATGATGATGAAGTAATTACCTTCTTAATGAAATATTAAAATAGTTTATATTATAAATATTAAAATAAATATAATTTAAAAGTTTTGATACCATCCACGAATTTTATAGGTTAATATGACATGTTAGGGTTGATTAGATAAATTTTTTTCGAAGTGATAAGGTTGTTATGACTTTCACAAAGACAAAATACCAAATAGTGTCAAAATTGACATAAATTAATTTTTAAAACAAATACTATATTATTGGTTGATATAATATTCCCAAAAATCTAAGGTTTGGAAAAAGGGCTTAAATAATATTATATGTTTCATTAATAGACCACTTGAGGTTATCTTGAAAGTTTAGAGTAACTTTATTAAGCATATAGTATAATAATACAAGATGACACGATAAAAGTTAAACTATTTAACTAAGAGTTAAATCTAAAAGATAAGGTTAAAATGGTAACATAAACTTGTATAAAACCTATTGGTTGAGAGTATTTCAACCCATAACCACCTAATTCTCTAAATAAATTTATTTGGAGCCATTATAAACTGAATATGATTGTATAATAAATTAATCTTTTAATCTTTTACAAAAGTGATCTTTACCCCTCTTATAAAAGGGCACTTCCCCTTCTCTCAAAATCACACCTCCAAATCCATTTGGCTCAGACAACCCCTGACCAAATATCCTCCCAAATTCCCTCAAATCAACCTAGATTCCTTAATTTAACTATAAAGGCAACCTAAATATCCCTTTTGATCAACTCAAAAGGAAACACCCGGAGAAGAGGTAATAATTTCACCACCATCTTTCAAGTTCTTTTCTTCTTCCACTTACTGTTTCTTTGTTGTTTCCATAAAAAAAAATAAATAAAGTACCTAATACATATTTTGATGATATTATAAATATTTTACAACCATATTCATTATTCTATCTATCCTATAAATGACAAAGTCACCATATGTGCGTACGTACGGCTTACCATCTCCACGTCGTGGTGTAGTTTGTTATTCAGATACTTAATTATTTGGATGGGTATAATAATGAGTATAACTGATGTAAATAATAAATATAACATGTTAATGATTCTGTATCTATGATATACCATCCAATTACATACGATTTCACCATCAATATAATGATATTGTCACTCGTGGGTATGTACGGATTACCCTCTTCACAAACGCGATGAGATTCATTTTCCCATCGTAAACATTCAAGAATAATTTTAATTTGATGATTAAAAATAATGTTTAAGAACTTAATATCATTTTTTATATGAATCAAATACATACTATCCATAACAAACATGTATTATGTAACAAAACATATAAAGGAAAATGAATCAGTTAACACCTGAAACGACGATAATACTAAAATATTATTAACAAAGAAATATTAAAAGATCATATATGATATCATATTTAAGTATATGGTTATTTTATAATTTAATAACAATGATTTAACTATTATACAGTAGGTTAACATACCCTCGACCAAGTAAAAGTACAAGTTAAGGGTTAATTTCACAATCTCGTTATTATCCGAGGTTGTTTTTACGTAAGTATCTAATGGGACATATTTATTATTCATGTCCATGTTTCATAAAAGAGTTTTTAAAGGGATTATTTTTAAGGTAATTTTTTACTAAAACATCATTTTAAATGTTTTAAAGATTTATTCTTCTAAATCTTTCTCATTAATGTCCATGTTTTCAAAATGGTTTTAAGGATTTATTTATATGAACATGAATGTTTTAAAATGTTAATTTCATTAAAAAGTTTCAAAGTGGTATGGGACACTTTGATTCAAAACTATCTTTTAAATTAATTCCTTTATAAATTATGTGAATTTTAAATTATTTCATGAAAAATGGATATTTCTCTCAAAGATTTTTACTGATCATTTTCAACTATGTCAACATCCTTTATAGGATATTATTCTTGATCGAGGTTGATTTATTATGATACAATTATTCTATATTGTATTAATGGTTTTGTGATATATTTGACTATGGATTTGTTATTTTTATACCATTCATGGTTTAGGGTTAAAGTATTGACATTTCATATGCTATTTTTAATACGAATGTTTATGTTATGTTTTAACCTTTTCATATGAGGAATGTATTGGAATTAGTAAGTAACGGATGGAGCCCGCTATTTCTCCTCGATGCATCGGTAGGTATCATGAGACAATTAGATGTGGAATTGGTCAAGGCCTTTCCCAATTTTATATATGGTTTTGGCTGAGGCCTTAATCATTTTTAGACGTCTTGGTTGAGGCCTTGACAAAATGTTTCAGAATGTCCGACATTATACGTTCCCTCATTATGAAAATAATATTGACGGTTCATGTGGTTATTCGACTTGTAGAATACCCATGACTATGTTTTATTATGCATTATTTACTAAGCTCATATTCCTGCCATAAAGTGTACATGTTTATTATTTGTAAATGCATGTGTTTTAAATTATTCACAATGCCTAATGTTTATGTTATCTTCCACTATATTGATTACTCTTACTGAGCATTTGAGCTTACCTATTTCTTATATTTCATTTTCCCAGGATATGAAGAAGTTAGTTATGAGTGAATTGCAGGCATAATCTTGGAGGCTTGGATGTTTCTAATGGAATAAATTAGTGTTGTATTTCTTTTCAAGTTGTAATGTTGATCTTGTGTATGTATCTTGTTTCCAATAATACTAAACTGATCGGTCTTTTGGGACGTGATTCCTTGTATCATGTCAATGTTATGTAATAAAGCTCTGACTCTAGGTAACCGGGGTTGGGGTGTTACATAATGACCCCTGAGTCCCACCTTCAGTAGGACTTGAGTTGGCGACTACCATCAAGGGTGTACAAATCTCACCATGGGAGGAATTACCCTTTATAAGAAATAGGATTGGGAGATATGATGGATCATCCAAAAATAAACTCTAATACATAATATAAGTAAACCCAAAACCATACCACATGCATGTGAAAAATATAACTGATATAAATTAAAAAGGCTCCAAAGTAAATACCCAAAAGAAAAGCTAAGCAGCGACGCAACAACTGTCAAGATCCGAACTAGTAAGGTCCATCACGGTCCATGAAATCCTCTTGGAAACCTGAAATAATTTTATATATGTAGGGTGAGCATATAAGTATACTCAGTAGGAAAACCAAGGTCTCGCGTTCAAATGTGAAATAGGCATACTAATGAATCCGTGAGAAAACAGCATAACCAAACAGCACCTAAGAAGGTATACTAACCAAACCCAACCTCACCGAGGAACACTCACCAAGTAATGCAAGTCAAGTAATATAATATAAACCACATTGACGGTAGGGTACCCCACACCACTTTCCCACTGATTATTCGATATCACACCCTAATGGAAAACATTCCGGCACTCCCACCTCTTCCAAACATATCACATTACATCCCGCATGCACACACTTGGGCCTCATAACACATCCCACCCACACACACCTAGGCCTCACAACACATCACATCTCATCCTAAAGACACCTGGTAAAGCACATAACAACTCATACTAAAGACACCTAGGAAACAAACCACCTTGCCCGCAAACACTTGGGATACCACATCTCACCACATCCTTCCCAAAGAAACTTGGGTTATCATCGCTTGGAAGAGGGAGAAAGTAAGAGAGAGTGACTGGCCATTAATCCTCCTACCGTGGTATTGGGAAAGATACCATCCCCTGTGATGATGAGGGTGTTCAACACATAGTGATCAACTTTGGTGGGGTGCATTTAGAAATCATGAAGAAAATACAAGTGTATACATATATGATACCAAACACTCAAGCCCAACCTAAGAGTTCTCAGACAAAAAAACCATCTCAAAATGTTGTCACCTTTGCTACTACCTCTAAATTCATAACACCACACATCAAGCCACAAAACCCATTTCATATTCCCAAACAAATTTATTTAACCATTTCCATTCCATTATCCAAACTAACCCGTGAAATTTCCAAACTTTATTTAGCAATTATTTATTCATCTTGTCACTATTCAAGAAACTAAGCAACATGGAAGCAGCCATTTCATAAGGTGAAAATCCCTGATAAATTAAGGAAACTTCACATTAAATACAATTCATACCATAGACTCTCGGTACGACATGAATATTTCTGCATATTACTCATGAATAAACTTCAGGCGAATTTCCCATACCAATCCAAAGAAAACCCCCAACTCACAACCACATCTAGAAACATAACACAACACAAACAGTTCTACATCCCTACTATATAATCACACCAATTCCCTCATAGACTCATTATACAACCACAACAAAACATCTTACGGTTCACATTAACATTTATCACATTCCACCACTTTTCTTTGGGGTGTTATCACACAAACCAAATCACATGGCAACCAATTTATTATCCAAGTATACATGGTTACCCAGTTTTCATCTTTGGGTGATACCAAAAAAATCTCAATCAAGGAAACAACCATAGAAGATGTATCCATCATAAATAAAGCCACCAACAACCACAATTTTTAGTGGGTAATCAAACCCCATTTGCACCTCAATTTTGAATAATTGATTCTTTATCTTTAATTAGGTTGGAATAACCATGATTCATGGATAAATAGAAGTAAAATCCATCATTTATGATGAAAAATAGAGAGAAACAAAGGGAATCCCACCTCAAGAAATCTTTCCAATTGTTGTGCACCGTAGGGCAAAGAAGAATTCCCGCAAACTGCAACTGCACCATGAAAAATGTGGGTCAGCCTATACCACACCAAGGATCCATTAAAACACAACTCGAATTCACCCCCAAACCAAAAAAACACCACCACAACATATCCCTGGGAGAAAAATGAAAGTAAAATGATGTGAAAGAGAAGAGAACTCACCACGAATCGACCACGGATTTCCAAAAAACATCCACCAGGATTAACATATCAAAGAGGGATGGAAAGGGATCGAAGACCATTTCGGGGTGCCTAGGGTTCACCTAAAATGAGAGGAAAAAGGAAACCATGACTGAATGAATGAGGGTTCATCTGAAAAATAATCTTAAAACTGTGCATGATTGGGGTATTACAAGACATGTAATCCCCTTTCACGTCGTATAATAATCGGGGTTCAGATTTAATCAAAAAATGCATCACCACTTCATTTTATTTTATTTTCTAACCTTAAAATATCACACGTCATGAAACCTCCAAGACAAACTGTGAAACAGAATTTCACATCGTGTAACCCAGTTACACAACGTGTAATACCCCTTCTTCCATCCTTTAGCAACCTAAATTCCCCAAACTCCCTACGAACACTTCTAATGACCAAAACCTATAAAGTAACAGACTGGAAATATACAGACTGTTACACATAGGGGATAGGATAACATCATTCTTGTGTACAGTAGAATACCACCTCATGAAGTGATGTGATTCGTTTTTCACTAACGCTTTACATGAAAGATAATAAGGATAAATATATTTGATATGCACAACATAATTATGATATTAATGATATATTTATCATTATGAAAATATAATATAGTATTTTCTTTCTTACCTTTTCACTCACTAAAATATGATAATGTTATTCGTGTACGTGTGGACTACCGTCTTCACAAAGCGACGTGACTCACTTTTCATCAACACACCACATGGATGATAGTATGAGTATATTTAAAGAAAAAATATCATATTTATGATATTATGATCATTATTTAAATATATGATATTACTTACCTCCTTTCCAAAAATATCATTGAAAAATGGAACCGTTTCTCATGCGTATGTATGGTTTACCGTTTTCATGATCGTAACATACTTCATTTCTCAAAACCATTTTAATGATTGGTATTAAAAGTATAATTGATGGATAAATATGATAATTATTTCCTAATTATTATTCTGGGGATAATGGAACCATGTTCAAATTAAGAGGACCAAAAATAATAAATTAAAACATATACGAAAAACAAAATGGTTATTACCCAAAATGTGACTTTGACATGGAATTGTTAATAAACGAGTAATAAAAGGACATGTAAATAATATATGGTATGATATATATAAGTATGGTTCTTTAATATATATATATATATAATAATAATAAACTTATATTTATTATACATGAGGTTCGAATGTGTACGAAGGAAGTTGTGACTTAAGGTAAGGTATTTTTGTCTCGTTTTTTACTTCTGTGAGACACCAGACATATTCATCACCTATTTATTTTATGTGGTGTATATAATAACCATAGATGTATTTTATTATTCTTAAACCTAAAATTATATGGATTTACATATCCAATTGAGTATACCTCTTTCATAGGGTTTACCATTTCAAAGTTACCAAAGCGTTAAGAGATTTTTGTCTCAATTTTTCTTCTTTGAAACATATGTTATGAGATGTATATACTGCCCCTTTTACATGCTATATTATGAATATCCTTATTTTCATGGTATTATAAGTTTCATTTAATGTTATTCTTTTGTGGGAATTATGATTCCAAAGTTACCAACTTGGTAAGAGTTTTATGTTACAAATCTCATAGTTTATTAGGATTGTTTACAATTACTCTTCCAATAATGAAATATTATGATCTAAATCACAATAATTATCATGAATTTTATTATAATTTTGATATTAGTTATATTTTAAAGTAATATTACCATTTTTACCCTTTTTGGTACTTAAAATAATTGAGAAATATGTTTTTAATAAAAATTATCTTTATTTTTCTCTTCAGTCAAAAACCCCTTTTCTTACAATACCATGTTTTCTAAAAAACAATCCAAAATGTTTTAAAATTCTCAAAAGGATTTATTAAAGACACTTTTACCCATGTTTTACTTTTTTTAAAAAAAATTAAAAGGAATCTTCATGTCATTTTCAAAAATAATGTCTGTTTGGATTTTACTGAAAATGTGAAAGGAATCTTTGTTTTAATATGTATGACATGAACATAATTTCACACCTTCATAACCATTATTTCTTTGAATATTATTTTATAATTTTTCAAGGTTATTTTCAAATAAAAATATTTTTAAAATGTTTTATGTTTTAAAAAAATCAAATTGGAAATGATATTTTTCTCAAGAAATGTTTCAAATGGGTTTTAAAGCTTCTTGTATAAGTTTAAAAGTTATTTTCAAAGAAAAGGATTTTGAAAATATTTTAAGTTTAAAAAAAATTCAAATTGGAAAGTATTATTTACTCTATAAATGTTCCAAGTAATTTTTCAAATTTATTTTCCATCTAAGATTACATCCTTTGATGTTAATTATGATTTGATATGGATATGAACCAAGGATACTATTCTTATTCTTTCTTTGAATATTTTATTATGATAAGATGTTTATGAAACCTATTTGTCTTATAAGGGTTATGCCATGATTAAATTTTTATGAAACATGCTTCTTTTCATGGGTTATTCCATGATGAAATGTTGAAATGATTATGAAACTAGTCATTTTTCCATAGTTTATGATATAATGAAATGCTTATGAAACCCATTTCATTTAATGAGTTATGATATGGTGAATGTTTTATGATATTGTGGCACACATATGTATGATATTCATTATGTGACTATGGTTACGTTATAACCAAGGATAGTGGTTACATTATAACCAAGGATGATGGTTACATTATAACCAATGATGGTGGTTAAATTATAACCAATTAAAGTGGTTATGTTACAACCAAAGATGGGTGGGACCTATATCTCCCACTAATGCATTGGATAAAAATTTATATCTCATGAGATAGACAGGACTGGAAGGAGGAGTGAACCTGGTTCAGTAAGGGACTTTGTCCTTTATGATGGTCTTGGGAGTGAACCTTGACTACTATGATGTTTTGGGGAGTGAACTCATTCCACTATAAGGAAAGGGATTCCACTAGAGATGGTGGTGTGTCCCACCCAGGAGGTGTAACCACCCATGGAGTGCCTCGATAACTCTTATAAATGAGCCTTGACTGCTAAGGAAAGGATTTTCTAGGATTATATATATTACACAATTCTATGTCTTATGCCAATGTTATTCTCTCAGGACTCATGTTCTTTAATTTCCTTATGATTCATGTATTATGAACTTTCAATATTTATGTCATGACTGAAGATTTTGACATTTTATATGCATGGTATGGTTTTTATATGTTATTCTCATGTTCTCATACCCTTAGGATCATATTATGTTTATTTATTTCCCTTGTTTACCCTTACTAAGCATATGCGCTCGCTATTTCTTATGTTTTCTTTTCCTAGGTTATGGAGAAAGGTTTTATGTAGGGAATGTCTATGAAGAGTAATAAATAGGAAGATATTTATTAGAAACATTTAATATCTTTCACCAAATTAGAATATTATGTTCCAAGTTTCCAAATGCACTAATTATTATGGTTCTCAGGCATGTGTTTGTGTAATGTAATGAATATTCATCTAAAAAGATATAATATCCATGTATGAGAAGTCTGGGTTGCTATAGTTGGTATCATAGGAAAGGTTTAGTTAACCATTATAAGCTAGGATATGAAAACTTGAGTGAGATCCCTAGGTATATTTCTAAGTATATTTCTAGGGATGTATCTAAGGATAAGTCTAAGGATGATTCAAAGTAAAAAAAATGTCTTGGAATTTTGGTAAAGGATAGAGCAAGTGGTTTCCAATCAATTACATCCTTATCTATATACTACAAGTGGATGTGGCTCTAACATAGAGGTACCTAGGGGTAATAACTCTGAAAAGGGTGCATTGAGCTGGACTCAATCATTACCTAGTACATGAAAATGGGCCTTGTTTCACACCTGGTTTGACACTACTATGAGATACACTTTAAAAATTAAAAAAAACTCTATGAATCATCATGAAGGATTTAAATAGACAATGATAAACCTAAGTTCTCATATATTAAAGAATTTATCATGATTCAGACATCTAATAATTGATTTTACATGGTTTTTTGGTTCCCCTCTATGATTAGTGTTTCTCACATTATGCTTTTTGGTTTTAGTCAATGGTGGGAACCAGAAGTAACCAGGTTAACATTGAATTTTAAAGAAATTTTTTTGATTAGTAGCTAAATGGTATGATGGCTGAAGTGAAAGACGTTGTGATTATGCCTAATCAGTTATCACAGAACATGATAAACAACATGCATCTTAACTAACTCTCAGACTCACAAAAGAAGAGAAGGATAAAGTTTGTTGAGAGTTTGGGAAATAGAGACCATAGAGGAAAGAAGATTCAATTTACTGTATGTTTAGAATTTGGAAAGAAGCACTCAATAGAATGTCTTAAATTAACGGGAAGGTGTTTTGAGTGTGGAAAATAAAAACACAAAGAAAGTAATTATAGAGGAAAGTTTAAAAGTTTGGTTAACATAATGTTTGATAATAATGGTCTCCCTAAGGTATCATCAGTTGTTGAATGTTTTAAATGTGGAATGTATGGGAATTATGAAAATAGATGTTCTAAGGGGAAATATCATGAAGAGAATCTGCAAGGTTTTAGGAGTAACAGTTTTTCTATTAACAATGAAGAGACTTTGAATGACATATGAAAGGAAATAGGTGTTAGGGAATAAGATGAAAAAATTCTAGTTAATGGTTTAAGAATGAAGTAGAATGATTTATGTGTTTATGTATTGGAATTCAAGAATTATGAAATATATAAGGATTGTTTAGTATAAGTTTTTTTCTAAGGATTTACAAGAATATATTGAATGGTGTTGATGACATGGGAAAGTTATTTAAATACAAGGTGATATTAATGGGAAAAACATGATTAAGGAAAAGATAACACTTAATATGTTCTTTATGTTGAGATAATGATGTTTGGATAAAGATATTATTAATATGGATAAAGTAAATTAGATAGTACTAATTACCTTGGAACTAATTAATGATTTATGGACAAAGTGGTTTATGTTATCATTGATGAAGTTTACAACATTACTGTATTTATGAAAGGCATTCAATAATTTATGGTGTTATCCAAGGAATGGGGAATTATGTGTGTATTAAATAAGGTTTTATGATAATTTTTGTTATTTCCATGATTCAAGAAAATATATGACTAAGGTATTCACATATTTGGTATTTAACAATCAAGAGCTACTTTATGAAAATTTGAGGATTAATATTAAGTTGATTTTGAGAAATTTAGTGACCTTATTTATAAATTTTTAATTTTTAAAGGGTTGTAATGTTAACCATTTATGGAATGGTTTTAGTTTAATTTTTAATGAGGTTTTAGAGATTAATGTATTATTTCACCATAAGAAGATTTACACATAAATTATGCTAACCATTTTGTTGTTATGATAACTAAAATAGATGGAATAAATTACAATTCTATTTATGGATCTTATGATCTCTTAGTGTTTCAAGAATATCAAATTCACCTTTATTTTTTGTAGTAAGAGATGAAGTGGAAGTTGATCAAGGAACAACCAAATGATGAGATTGTGCTTATGAAATGGAATGAAATAAAGTAACTATGTTTTCTCATGAAAATTCTTCAAATTTAGGAAATGAATCTTGAAAATAAAATTTTGACATGTTGTCATAATTTTTTATGATATCAATGACCTTTTTCATGCCTCTTTGGTTTATGGTTTTTTGATCATTAACCTTCTATAGATCAACCAATTTCTTATAATCAATGATCTCCATCACTCTCTATAATTATTTATGTTTTTCTTCATGTCCAAATATTCACTTCCCACCTATGTTCTCCTATGTGTAAATCTAGTTATGAGTTACTTTAGTTAACCTTTATGTTTCAAACTTTCCCTTTTTAAGATATTCATTTAAACGATGTGGGTTTCTATAAAGGAAATTTCAAATGTTAAACCCTTAATGACTGAGATGAGTTTCAAGGGAGAAATTAATTTTAAGGGGGGTAGAATGTGACATCCCAAGATTTTATGAAATATTTTTTTAAAATTAACTTAAATTTTTAGATATATTGTGTTACACGCAACAACAAGTTTCTTTGATAGTGTGCATGACATGCGACACCAAGTTTCAATGAACCATGAAATAATATTATTTTAAATATGAAAGTTATAACCTAGTTATTAAATAGGAGGGTATGAATAATATCAAATACTTTATGAAATATACATATAAATTTCCTACTCAATATAAATTTATTTATAACTTCTTAGTAAATAATCAACCAATTTTTGGTAAAGTAGTTATATTCATTGAAAATATGTTTTCTTCAAAAATGATTTTTATTGCTTTTAATGAAAAGATATTATAATTAATTTATAGAGATTTTATAAAATTTATTTGATAAAATTAACTTTATTTTTGAAATCATAATATCAAAATTGAATTATGGTGAAATTTTGTGACTTTTTCAAAAAATATTGATTTTTCAATGAATAGTGAAAAATACCAATTTTTGTAAAATTGTCATTTATTTTCAATAAATTTAGTAATTTAAATCACTAATTATATTTTAAAGTTATTTAAGTATTATTTATTAATATTTAATCTACTTTATTACTTTTTAATCAACTTTATATTGAATTTTAGTATGAGTTTATTTTTTTGGTTTAAAAATGGGTTTAATCTGAAAACTGTGCATAATGTTTCTCCGTTTTAATTAATTTAAATAATATGTAATTAGGAATGTTCTAAATGAAATTTATATATTATATATCAATAAATTTTAATTTTTATTCATAAAATGATTATTATTAGATATATATTTAATATAAAATCATCTTGTGCATGAAAAAAATACACTCCTCAAAAACCCGTTTTTTCGTCACATCTGTGGGTTTTGTTTAAATTTAATTTTTCCAATTTTAGAAAATTTATTTGAAAAAAATAAGATTAATTTTTTAAATCATAGTGACAAAAATATATTAGGGTGAATTTTTAAGAATTTTTTGAAAATATTATTTTTTTGATTAATAGTGAAAAATTCAGAATTTTAATTGAAAACTGTATTTTTGTTTAAATTATTTATAAAGTTAAACTATATTTTAAATTGGTTTTAAAGAAACATTAGTTTAATTATATATATATTTACAATTTAGTTCATTGGAAACAATTTTATATTGAAATTGAATATAACAAATTTTTAAACTTTTGAACATTTTCTCTTTGAAAACTCACTTTCTCGTCGTGTTTGTAGGATTAATTTTAAATTAAAATTTGCCACTTATATGAATGGAATTTGGAAAATGGATTCCATATCTGAATTCATAATAATTTATATTATCTAATAAGTTTAACTTAATTTTTGACCAAAATGAATAGTAAAAACAGTAAAAATTATTTACCACGGTTAAGGTAAAAATGGGTTTACCGGGAGGTTAAACTAAAAAGATAAGGGTTAAAAATAACCCAAAAATTTTCCCAAACCAATTTTCTAAAAATATTTCAAAATTATATCTTCTATTATCTATAATGGTTCATTATTGGTTCCTTATGACATGAAAAAAACATGGGTGAAATTCTTTCTTTTAAAAAATTACAAGTATGTCACTCGCCTCACTTATAAAAGCTTACCCCTTCTCTCCTATTCAAACCTTCAAACCCTTTTTTCAGATAATTAATGACAAAATCACTTCCCAAATTCCCTAATATCATCCTATAATCCTTATTTTAGTCATAAATCTAACCTATTAAGGATTTTGGTTCAAACCTAAGGAGGTTACTCAAAGAAGATGTAGCATTGTTCAACGAGCATTTTTATTTTAGTTCTTCCTCCGCCTCATTAAATTATTATTAAAACATTATGGTATAATAAAATAATTATCTTAAATATAATTATATGTTTTTATGTTAAGGTAGTGACCTGCAACCATTTATTCTTCCATCAAATGGGTTATAAAATCATCGTTTATGTGTACGGTGGACTACCGTCTCGCGAACCGATGTCATTCATTTTTTCATTACCACCTCTCACATTTGGGTATGATGATGGATATAAAGTATATATATGATATTAATAACATTATCATATATTTTGAGTCATTAAATCATATATACCTTTTTACATTCCATTCCATAGGGGATACGATAACATCATTTGTGTGTATAGTGGACTACTATCTCATGAAGTGATATGATTCATTTTTCACTAATGATTTAAATGGAAGATAATAAGTAAAAATATATGTGATATAAATAACATATTTATCATTCTAAAAAGGCAATATATCATTTTTTTCTTACCTTTTTCCTCACTGGAAGATGATAATGTTGCTCATGTATGTGTGGACTACCGCTTTCACAAAGCGATGTGACTCTATTTTCATAATCAAACCACATGGATGGTATGTATAAATATATTTAAATAAATAATATGGTATTTATAATATTATTATAATTATTTAAAAATATGATATTACTATCTCCTTTCCTTAATGATCATTGAAAAATGGAAACGTTACTCATGCGTACGTATGACCTACCGTCTCCATCATCATAACATACTTTATTTCTCAAAACCATATTTCATGATTGGTATTAAAAGTATAATTTATGTATAAATATGATAATTATTTCATTATTATTATTTTTGAGATAATTTAACCATGTTCAAAGTAATAGGGCCGAAAATAACAAATCAAAACATATATGAAAAACAAACCGGTTATCACCCGAAACGTGACTTTAATATGGAATTGTTAATAAATAGGTAATAAAAGGACATAATTAAATTATATATGGTATGATATGTATAAGTATAGTTCTTTAATATACTTATAATAAACTTATATTTATTATAAAGGAGGTTTGAATGTGCATGAAGGAAGTCATGATTTAAGGTAAGGGATTTTCATCTCGCTTTTTACTCCTATGAGACACAAGACATATTCACCACCTATTTATTTCATGTGGTTTATATACTACCCATGAATTGATTTTATTATGTTTCACCTAAAAATTATGGGTATTTACATATACAATTTAGGATACCTCTTTCATGGGTTTTATGGTTTCAAAGTTTCTAAAGCAGTAAGAGATTTTTGTCTCAATTTTCCTTCTTTGAGACATATGTTATGTTATGAACCTATATTCTATTATAAAGTGTATATAATTCCCCTTTGACATGTTATATCATGAATATACTTATTTTCATGATATTTTAAGTTTCATTAAATTGTATTCTTTCATGGTAATTATGATTCCAAAGTTACCAAAGTGGTAAGAGTTTTATGTTACAAATCTCATAATTTATCAAGACTATTTATGATTGATCTTATGATGATGTAATATTAGGATATAAATCTCAATAATTCTCATGAATTTTCTTATTATCTAGTTATTAATTATATTTTCAATTAATTTTACCATTTTTTCACTCTTTGGTACTTAAAATAAATGAGAATATTTTTTAATAAAAATTTTCTTTATTTCTCTCTTTGGTCAAAAACCATTTTTCTTCCAAAACCATGTTTTCTGAAAACATTTCCAAAAATGTTTTAACATTATCAAAATGATTTATTAAAGACACTTTTACCCATGTTAGATTTTAAAAAAAATGAAAGGAATCTTCATGTCATTTTCAAAAACAATATCTGTTTGGCTTTTATAAAAAATGTGAAAAGAATATTTGTTTTAATGTGTACAACATGAATAAAATCTCCCAAATTCATGACCATTATTTTCTTTGAATCTTCCTTTTTATTTTTTCAATTTTATTTTAAAATAAAATGATTTTCTAAATCTTTTATGTTTTAAGAAGTGTTTTTTAAATTGGAAAGGATATTTTCCTCAAGAAAAATTTTAAATGATTTTTAAAAATCCTTTTAAAGACCCATAAAATTCAAAGGAATTTTTTTTTATTAATTTTCTTTAGGATTTTACAAGAACGCAGTTTCTGAAGGCACCTGATTCTGAGGCCCGGTGTTCCCGGAATCATTTTACGAAGTTTGGCCCGGGTACGTTCAGTGAACGAACGAGCGGGTTTTCCTAACTTTTGAACCGGTGCTCAGAATCGAATTCCGAGGGCACCGATGGAATTGCAGCGCCAGTAATTGCTTAGAAACACCTTTTCCAGAGTTGCGTTTGCTCGGGTGTGGTTTTTAAATTTTTGGGTTAAGTAAAGGAATAAAATAAAAGTGGTGCAACCAATTTTATTTTATTTTGTTTAACCTAAACTAAGTGGATGAAGTGGGACCCACAATATTCTACCCACTAGGTAGTATATTTGTGAGGTGGGGGCCACACGAGTCCCACCATTTCTTTTCTTCCTAAATCCCCCTCCTTTAATAAGGTAACGCACCTGCACCCCTTTTAAGTGGAAGTCAACCCTTGCGTTTATCTGTTTATGAAACGCCTCTTTTAATTGGGCGGTTTAAACGTTGCAATTAATTAAATTAATTGTTTGATTCGTTTTTGAATTTAAAAACACTTGGCTTGAGAAATAAAATAAGACAAACTCTTATTTTATTAGAGTTGTTGGGTTGTGAAAGGAAGGGAGAAAAATCTCTAAGCCTTGAAGTTCTTCCTCTTCGTCGAAGAACGCGAAGAACGCACCGCCGCCGCGAAGAACACCGACCTCTGACGAAGGTCGACAAGAACGCCGGATCCTCAGAGATCGACGACACGATGCCGACGAATCTTTTCTCCATGACGCGATGATCCTCCTTCCGCAACGCCTTCTTCCGCGACGTGCAATTCCACGACGAACCTTCGTTCAACTATGCTCGAGGTAGGGGATTTTGTTTTTGGTCGTGAATACTTCCATTGTCGTTCTTCGTGAATCTTTACCGCTTGATATCGATTAACGGGAGGGGGCCGGACCGCACAAACACGGCCGACCCTCCTCCCTTATTCTTGTGTTGTTGCGGTTCGAAGGAAAGTGATGCGGTGTCGTCGCACCGCGCAGGATCGTGTGGCAAGGATGCGCGGCGCCGTCGCGCCGCGTCGATGAGGTCGAACAAGGTCGCAGTGCTGTCGCGCCATGCCGAAGAATCATGGAAACACCGCGGTCGAAGCGGGGTCACGGCGGAGGGGCGTCGCGTCGTTGCGCCGCGCCGGACGGACCAAGGTCACGGCGGAGCAGGGACCGGCGGCCGGTTCCGGGCCGCCGGCGTCGGAGTAGGGGGACCGGCTGTGCCGGTCCCATGGCGGCAGCAGCCGGCCGGCCGGAGCGTATCGGCCGGTCAGAGGAGGAGCCGGGGGTTAGAACCCCCGGCTGTTCGGACAAGCAGCGGCCCCCCACATGGGGGCCACGGTTACGAAACAGGTGGGGGGGGGGGGGGGGGGGCAGCGCCCCCCCCCCCCCCCCCCCCCCCCCCCGCACCCCAAACGCTCAGCCGTTTCGGCCGAGCCACCTGGCCAGCGCCAGGCCAGGCCATACCCGGACCCGGTTCAGCCCGACTCAGGGGGTCTCGGGCTGGGCCCAAAACGCCCGCTTTCGGACCTCTTACGGTCTTTTGCCCATAACTTGTGCTGCGGACCTTTGATCGATAAACCGTCAGCTGCGATGCGATCCTTGGATTGAGACGGTCATTTTGGTATATTACACTCAAGGTTTTGGAGAACTTTGGGTTCGTCCGGGTTGGTTCGTACATGAAACCAACCAGGCCCTCGGAGCGGAAACGCTTATAACTTGAGCTCCGGACGTCTGATTGGCGTGTCGTTGACTTTGTTGGATTCCTCTTGGTGAGACGGACCTTTTGGTTTAATCCACTTGAGGTTTGAATATAGATGGAGTATGGTCAGGTTGGTTTTGACTTAAAAACCAACCGGGCCCCTGGGACGAAAAAGCCAATAACTCTCAGACCGGGCGTCCGATTAACGCGTCGTCTGTGACGTTGAGTTCCTGTCGACGATACGGAACTTTTGGATACATCAACTCCGGACTACGTGTCAGTTGATGTATCAGCCCCTCGGATCGTGGAGCGGACCCTCCCGAACGATCTTGCTGTGTGCGGGAACCCTAGAGCTGGCTACGACTGCGACGATGATGACGACTGTGCAGAAATCCTCCGTGGATTCGACGACGATAACTACAGCACTCAGCGATCCTACGTGGATCAGTGCTACCGATCCTGTGTGGGTCAGCGCTCAGCGGTCCTGTGTGGGCCAGCGCCTATCGATCCTGTGTGAGTCAGATCCTGTGTGGGTCATTACGGGGGTTAGTTACCTATTGATCCTTTGTGGGTCATTGCGGGGGTTAGTACCTATCGATCCTGAGTGGGTCCGACGGCTTAGATGAATCAGTGGCTATATCTGATCATCTCTATCGTCTTACAAATAAGTATACCTGTGTGAGCTGAGTCTTGACTTTTAATCATCATCTTCGTTATGATTGTCTTGCTTTCCTATGTGGATTGTGTTGTGCTATCCTGTATGGATGTTATCGAACTTGGGCTCGGATGCTGGAGCCGAACTGGAATTGATAACTTAGGTATATGTATGGGCATATACCTAAGTAGTGTTGGATGTTACTTCATGATTGTATATTTCCTTTGCGGATTATCCTTTGTGGATTCTGGGAGACCTTCGGGGGCCTCGGGGTCCCTACTGAGTAGTTTATACTCACCCCTGCACGGGCTATGGCCGGACTACGTTGTGTTGGTTGCAGACAACGGATAGCGTTGATCGTGGTTGAGGCTTGCGGAGCAGGTCGGTACCTGGAGGTGGACCACTGGGCGGGACATACTCGGAGCGGACAACTGGACAGAGGAGTTGTGGAGGCTATCTGAACCCACCCTTCAGGTGGGACTTTCAGTGGACGGCTTGACATTGCGGCTTTACTTTTCAGTTGTTGTACTCCCTTTTTCATTTGTACTTTACTTTCAGTTTGGGTTTGTATTCTGACCCACTTACTTTTCCACACTTACTATTGTACCTAGTTTTTACTTAGTGTTTACTTCTTCTTACTTGCTCTGTGTGTTTGTTCACTTTACAAAGACAATGCCTTCCCTTTTTATCGGGAATCACACCTTGGTGCTAGTCGCCAGCCCCTGGCCTATGGAATACGGGCTTGAGGTAGTCACGGCACGGGCCCCGAGGATGGGTCGTGACAAATTGGTATCAGAGGAGTTCGGTTCTACCGCAGAACTCAGGACTCTGACCTTTTTTCTATGTGAAGTAATAATGTTAAGAGTATTGAGTGTGGTTATCAGTCTAGGGAGTTCAGTTTTGGTGTGGCGGCCGACGTATCCGTACACCAGGACCCTGACTTCTGATTTCCGACTTAATACACGAAAACATTGATTGCATGTGTGTTTTAAAAGTTTTCTTTGTGATTAATTTGTGTGAGCTCACCAGGTATGCTGTTTTGACCGTGGCGCACCTGTCTCTTTTCAGGATAGCCCCACGATGGCAGCCAGCTAGGGTTCTGAGTGTTGTACGGGACGACAGTCCACTGAGCGACGAGGCCTCGATATAGGGCCCTTTGACAGCAGAGGCACCGGCGGTACCTCTACCCGCCGAGCCACTGATGCTACCAGCCCCAGCCGCTGATGGTGCACATCGCCTTAGTGCACTGCACGAGTTTCAGCGTCAGCGACCGCCCAGGTTCCGCGGGGAGACGGACTGTCAGGCAGCCGAGGATTAGCTGGAGGCAGTTGTATGAGTTTTCCATTTGGTAGGGACACCAGTAGACCTCATGGTGATCCTTGCAGCGAGTCTCCTGCACGCGGAAATAGTCAGATGGTGGAGCTTGATTCTCCAGGTGCACGACGAGGCATCACTCCTCTAGACGGACTTTGAGAGCCTCTTCCGCTCGGAGTTCGTCCCAGCCACCCTCTGTGCGGTGCGCATCTATGAGCTTCTACAGCTGCGGCAGGGCAGCATGACGGTCGCCCAGTACTCGGAGAGATTTACAGACCTCTCGCACTATTTGACGGACATGGTACGAGACTCATTCTTCCGGGCCCGGACCTTCGAGCAGGGATTGAGGCAGGAGATCAGGGCATCGCTGATCTCCCTCAGCATTCCAACTCAGGTAGGGGTATTGGAGCGAGCCCTTCTCATAGAGAGTTTTCTTGCCGAGCCTACGCCAGCAGCGAGACCTACTGCAGGGCGGCACGTAGCAGCGTCGTCTGTAGCTGGCAATCGACGGATGTCACAGGGGTCTAGGCAGACCGGACCATTAGGCAGACGACCTCAGAACACTGGCTCAGAGGTGTGGGGCACACAGCGCAGAGCCAGTCTTTCGAGAGTCAGACAGTGCTACGCATGCGGCGGGCAGGTCCACATGGCTCGTGAATGCCCGACCCGCCGTGCGGAGGAGCATCAGACGGTTGAGGGACCACCCAGGCAGAGGCAGAGGGTCGACCGTGGCGATCCGTAGGGAGCAGGCGGACGAGGCAGAGGAGATGGCCAAGCAGCAGGTGGTGGGCGACGCTTTGAGGCTCTACCACCACCACCACTAGGAGGTCCACCCCGACCACAGGGAGCTGGCGGGCAGAGACAGGCACAACTCCAGGCAGCGGAGGCCTACGACCATGGCGCGCCTGAGATGATTCGAGGTACTATCTGTGTCTATTCCACCCTTGTTGCAGTTCTTATAGACACATGAGCAAGTCATTCTTTCATAGTCGATGCCCCTGTTCGGAGCTCGGAGATTCTGACAGAGCCGTTGGCTCGATCCTTACGGCTAGAGACTCCTACGGGAGCAGACTCGATGATTACGCACTGGTGCTGACAGTGTGAGCTTACTCTAGGAGGCGAGAGCTTCGGCTGGGATCTTCTTGTAGCAGCGTCGAGGCCTTACGACGTCATCTTGGGCATGGATTGGTTATCTACAGCCTATTCTCAGATTGACTGTATTAGGCGCAAGGTGCGGTGTGTATGCACTGATGGGAGCAGGTTCATCTTCACCGGTGAGAAGGGAGCCTTCACAGCATAGGATGGACTCTCGCAGAGGAGAGGATAGCCCATCACTCATCAGTTGGCTAGCCTCATCCTAGGAGCAATTGACATGCAGAGTCCTGGTTTTCCTGCAGTGGTGGATCAGTATGCGGACGTTTTCCCCGATGACGTCCCAGGGCTACCTCCTCGCAGAGAGGTAGACTTTTATATTGACATGTACCCTGGGACAGCCCCGAAATCCACTCCAGCATATCGGATGGCCCCCGCTGATCTTCGAGAGCTACGGGTACAGTTGGAGGACTTGCAGGGAAAGGGATTCATCCGACCCAGTGTTTCACCCTGGGCTTCCCCGATATTGTTCGCCAAGAAGGCGGACGGGATCTTGCGACTTTATGTCAACTATTTTTGCCTGAACCAGGTAACCGTGAGGAACAAGTATCCGCTATCGAGGATTGTCGACCTCTTCGATCAGCTTAAGGGAGCACGGTGGTTCTCGAAAATAGACCTCAGGTCAGGCTATCATCAGCTCAGAGTTCGGGACGAGGACGTGCAGAAGAAGGCCTTCAGATGTCGGTATAGCCACTGTGAGTTCTTGGTTATGTCATTCGGCATAACCAATGCTCCAGCAGTGTTCATGGGCCTCATGAACAGGATCTTTCAGCCTTACCTTGATCGATTTTTCATGGTCTTCATCGATGACATTTTGATTTACTCGACCACTGAGGAGGAGCACGCCTACCACTTGCGGGTTGTACTAGACACACTCCGAGAGCACTAGCTTTATGGAAAGCTCTCGAAGTGTCAGTTCTAGTTACGTGAGGTCCACTTCTTGGGACACGTCATCTTTGAGGGCAGAGTTGCAGTGGATCCTGCGAAGATCGAGGCAGTGCTATCTTGGGAGCCACCTAGGAGCGTGACGGAGGTGCGGAGTTTCTTGGGGCTAGCTGGGTACTACTGGAGATTCATGCCAGACTTCTCCAAAGTTGCGGCACCACTCTCAGCTTTGACGAAGAAGGGAAAACCCCTTTTTGTGGTCAGGCAGATGCCAGCAGAGCTTCCAAGAGCTGAGACAGAGATTGACCAGCGCACATATCTTGAGGATACCGGAGGAGGGGGTTGGGTACGTAGTTTACTGCGATGCATCAGGGACCGGACTCGGATGTGTCCTGATACAGGAACAGGTCGTGATCGCCTATGGATCACGTCGGTTGAGGCAGCATGAGCAGAACTACGCTACCCATGACCTAGAGCTAGCAGCAGTGGTCTTCGCTTTGAAGATGTGGCGACACTATCTGATGGGCGATCACTTTACAGTCTACTATGACCACCAGAGTCTCAGGTACGTCTTCTCACAGAAGGACCTGAACCTGAGACAGCGGCGATGGCTCGAGTTCCTCCAGGACTATGACTTTGAGATAGTCTATACTCCTAGGAAGGGGAATGTAGTAGTCGATTCTCTCAGCAGGAGGACGGGCATTCAGCTACTTGGGGAGGCGACAGAGCAGATAGCCACTTTGCAGATATCCTTCGTGGATAGAGATGGAGCAGCCTTTCTACAGTCACTCACAGTCACTCCTCCACTTTTACAGTGGGTCAGAGAGGCACAGTGTGGGGACAATGACTGTGAGACGCGGCGTGTACAGATATCCTCGGGACAAGCACCTAATGGATTCTCTGTGGGAGGAGAGCACATTATCCTTTTCAGAGGACGTACCATGGTACCAGCTGCCTTACAGGAGGAGTTGATGAGGGAGTTTCACACTTCCCCTTTAGCGGTACATCCTGGAGTGGCGAAGATGTACCAGGACCTCAAACGACAGCACTGGTGGCCGGGTATGAAGAAGGTTGTGGCAGAGTTTGTTTCTCGATGCCTCACCTGTCAGCAGGTGAAGACAGAGCACTAGGTACCAGCAGGCCTGGTACAGCCTTTGGAGGTCCTGGAGTGGAAGTGGGATGTGATATCTATGGACTTCGTGACTAGACTTCCACACACTTCCAGAGGTCACGACTCCATTTGGGTGATTGTCGACCGACTCACCAAGTCGGCTCACTTCTTACCCATCAGAGAGTAGGGCTAAGTAGAGAGCTTGGGATGTCTCTAAATTCAAGAGATTGTACGGTTTCATGGTGTGCCATCATCTACCGTCTCCACTCGAGATGTTTGCTTTACTTATCGGCTTTGGAAGGGGTTGTAGGAGGCATTCAGGACGCAACTACGTCTGAGCACCGCCTTTCACCTTCAGACGGATGGTCGGATGGAGAGAACCATTCAGACTCTCGAGGACATTCTCCATGCATGTGTACTCGACTTTGGTCGCAGCTGGGAGGACCACTTACCCTTGGTGGAGTTCGCGTACAACAACAGCTACCACTCCACCATCGGGATGGCACCATACAAGGCGTTGTATGACCAACCTTGCAGATCACCTCTATGCTGGATAGACCCTGGGGAGTCAGCACTTGTGGGACCAGAGATGGTCCAGGCCACGACAGAGAAGGTCCAGGTCATCTAGGAGCGGATGAGGACAGCTCAGAGCCAGCAGAAGTCTTATGCTGACAGGAGGCAGAGGCCACTGGAGTTCGAGGATGGCGACCACGTTTTCTTGTGGATCTCACCTCAATGGGGATTACGGAGATTTGGTTGAGGTGGAAAGTTGTCTCCACGCTTCACCGGACCATTCCAGGTCCTCAGCAGGATAAACGAGGTGGCTTATCACCTGGCTCTACCACCTCAGTTGCACTGGGTGCACGACGTCTTCCACGTATCTCAGATAAGGAGATACGTGCACGACCCGATGCATATCATTGACCATGGGGAGCTGGACATTGATGATGGGGCGACTTTTGCGGAGGTCCTGGTGGAGATTGAGGATCGACAGGAGCGGGTCCTATGTGGATGGTTGATTCCTCTAGTGCACATCATATGGAAGCACGGGAACCTTCAGGAGAGAACTTGGGAGCGGGAGGCTCAGATGTGTGTTCAGTACCCACATTTGTTCCCCTAGTTTATGATGTATCTTTATGGGGACGTAAAGCCCTGAGGTGGGAGTAATGTAAAGACCCGTAAAATTCAAGGGAAATTTTTTTTTTCTTAATTTTCTTTGGGATTTTACAAGAACTTAGTTTCTGACGGCACCTGATTCCGAGGCCCGGTGTGCCCGGAATCATTTTCCGAAGTTTGGCTCGGGTACGTTCAGTGAACGAATGAGCGGGTTTTCCTAAATTTCGAACCGGTGCTCGGAATCGAATTTCGAGGGCATCGATGGAATCGTAGTGCCGGTAATTGCTTAGAAACACCTTTTTCGGAGTTGTGTTTGCTCGGGTGTGGTTTTTAAATTTTTGGGTTAAGTAAAGGAATAAAATAAAAGTGGTGCAACCAATTTTATTTTATTTTGTTTAACCTAAACTAAGTGGATGAAGTGGGACCCACAATATCCTACCCACTAGGTAGGATATTTGTGAGGTGGGGCCCACATGATCCCCATCGTTTCTTATCTTCCTAAACCCCCCTCCTTTAATAAGGTAACGCACCCGCACCCCTTTTAAGGGGAAGTCAACCCTTGCGTTTATCTGTTTATGAAACGCCTCTTTTAATTGGGCGGTTTAAACGTTGCAATTAATTCAATTAATTTTTTGATTCGTTTTTGGATTTCAAAACACTTGGCTTGAGAAATAAAATAAGACAAACTCTTATTTTATAAGATTTGTTGGGTTGTGAAAGGAAGGGAGAAAAGGCTCTAAGCCTTGAAGTTCTTCCTCTTCGTCGAAGAACGCGAAGAACGCACCGCCGCCGTGAAGAACGCCGACCTCTGACAAAGGTCGACAAGAATGCTGGATCCTCAGAGATCGACGAAACGACGCCGACAAATCTTTTCTCCACGACGCAACAATCCTCCTTCCGCGATGCCTTCTTCCGCGACGTGCAATTTCGCGACGAACCTTCGTTCAACTATGCTCGAGGTAGGGTATTTTGTTTTTGTTTGTGAATACTTCTATTGTCATTCTTCGTGAATCTTTTCCACTTACTATCGATTAACAGGAGGGGGACGGACCGCACAAACACGGCCGACCCTCCTCCCTTATTCTTGTGTTGTTGCGGTTCGAAGGAAAGTGACGCGGTGCCGTCACACCGCGCGGGATCGTGCGGCAAGGATGCGCGGCTCCGTCGCACCGCGCCAATGAGGTCAAACAAGGTCACAGCGCCGTCGCACTGCGCCAGAGAATCACGGAAACACCGTGGCCAGAGCGGGGCCGCGGCGGAGGGGTGCAACGCCGTCGCGCCGCGCCAGACAGACAAAGGCCGCAGCCTTAGGCCGCGGCGGAGCAGGGATCGGCGGCCGGTTCCAGGCCGCCGGCGTTGGAGCAGGGGGACCGGCCGTGCCGGTCCGGTGGCGGCAGCATCTGGCCGGCCGGTCAGAGGAGGATTCGGGGGTTACGACCCCCGGCTGGCCGGACAAGCAGCGGCCCCCCACATGGGGGCCACGGTTACGAAACAGGCGGGGGGCAGCCCCCCCCCCCCCCCCCCCCGCACCCCAAACGCTCAGCCGTTTCGGCCGAGCCACCTGGCTAGCGCCGGGCTGGGCCACGCCCAAGTGGTTCGGACCCAGACCCGATTTGGGTTGACCCGGTTCGGGCCGACCTAGGGGGTCTCGGGCTGGGTAGGTCCGGGCCCAAAACCCCCGCTTCCGGACCTCTTACGGTCTTTTTCCCATAACTTGGGATGCGAACCTACAATCGACGCACCGTCAGCTGAAATGCGATCTTTGGATCGAGACAGTCGTTTTGGTATATTACACTCAAGGTTTCGGAAAAATTTGGGTTCGGACGGGTTGGTTCGTACACGAAACCAACCGGGCCCTCGGAGCGGAAACACTTATAACTTGAGCTCCGGACGTCCGATTGACGTGTCGTCGACTTTGTTGGATTACTCTTAGTGAGACGGACCTTTTTCCTTACTCCGCTCGAGGTTTGAATGTATATGGAGTACAGTCGGGTTGGTTTTGACTTAAAAACCAACCGGGCCCCTGGGACGAAAAAGCCAATAACTCTCAGACCGGGCGTTCGATTGACGCGCCGTCTGTGATGTTGAGTTCCTGTCGATGATACGGAACTTTTGGATACATAAACTCCGGACTACATGTCATTTGATGTATCAGCCCCTTGGCTCGTGGAGCGGACCCTCCCGAACGAGCTTGCTGTGTGCGGGAACCCTAGAGCTGGCTGCGACTGCGACGACGATGACGACTGTGCAGAAATCCTCCGTGGATTCGACGGCGACGACTACAGCACTCAACGATCCTACGTGGATCAGTGCTACTGATCTTGTGTGGGTCTGATCCTGTGCGGGTCAGTGCTCAGCGGTCCTGTGTGAGCCAGCGCCTACCGATCCTGTGTGGGTCAGATCCTGTGTGGGTCATTGCGGGGGTTAGTTACCTATCGATCCTTTGTGGGTCATTGTGGGGGTTAGTACCTATCGATCTTGTGTGGGTCTGACGGATTAGATGAATCAGTGACTACATCTGATCATCTCTATCGTCTTACGAAGAAGTATACCTGTGTGAGCTGAGTCTTGACTTTTAATCATCATCTTCGTTATGATTGTCTTGCTTTCCTATGTGGATTGTGTTGTGTTATCCTGTGTGGATGTGATCGAACTTGGGCTCAAATGCTGGAGCCGAACTGGAATTGATAACTTAGGTATATGTATGGGCATATACCTAAGTAGTGTCGGATGTTACTTCGTGATTGTATCTTTCCTTTATGGATTATCCTTTGTGGATTCTGGGAGACCTTTGGGGGTCTCGGGGTCCCTATTGAGTAGCTTATACTCACCCCTGCACGGGCTATGCCCGCACTACGTTGTGTTGGTTGCAGAAGACGGACAACGCTGATCGTGGTTGAGGCTTGTGGAGCAGGTCGGTACCTGGAGGTGGACCACTGGGCGGGACGTACTTGGAGCGGACTGCTGGACCGAGGAGCTGTGGAGGCTATTTGTACCCACCCTTCAGGTGGGACTTTCAGTGGACGGCTCGACGTTGCAGCTTTACTTTTCAGTTGTTGTACTCCCTTTTTTAGTTGTACTTTACTTTCAGTTTGGGTTTGTATTTTTTCCCACTTACTTTTCCACACTTACTATTGTACCCAGTTTTTACTTAGTGTTTACTTCTGCTTGCTTGCTCTCTGTGTTTGTTCACTTTACAAAGGCAATGTCTTCTCTTTTTATCGGGAATCACGCCTTGGTGCTAGTGGCCAGCCCCTGTCCTATGGAAGGCGGGCTTGGGGTAGTCACGACACGGGCCCCGAGGACGGGTCATGACAATTCTTGTATAATTTTAAAAAGTTATTTTAAAAGAAAAATATTTTGAAAATGTTTTAAGTTTAAAAAAAGTTTTTTTTCAAAGTGTAAATGCTATTTTCCCCAATAAATGTCCCGAGTAATTTTTCAAAATCATTTTCCATCTAATATGACATCCTTTGATGTTGTTTATGCTTTACTAAGGACATAAACCAATGATATTGTTCTTATTCTTACTTTTAATGGTTTATAATGAAAATATGTTTATGAAACTTGTTTCTCTTCCATGGGTAATACCATGATAAAAATTTTATGAAACCTGCTTCTTTTAATGGGTTATGCTATGATGAAATGTTGAAATGATTATGAAATCTTTCTCTCTTCCAAATTTTATGATATGATGAAACACTAGTAGAAAAATGGTCTTTAACGTCAGTTTTTTTAATTTGAAAGTCATTTTTAACTGATGTTGAAGCCACTGACGTAAAAAATATGACTTTTGACATCAGTTTTTGTAAATTGACACCAAAAATTATTCACATCTATTTTTTGGCATCAGTTTTTTACAAAACTGATGCCAAAAATACCCATCAGTGTCATTTTTTCATTATTTTTTAAAGAAATCAACACCAAAAAGTTTTAAAAAAATGTGTTGGTTTTAAAAAAACCAATGATAAAAAGAAAAAGAAAAAAAATTCGCGTTAATTTTTTTTAAAAACAATGCCAACAATGAATGTTTTTTTACTATGCTTTTTATCATTTCCTAAGTTTCGATTTGACTAATCATGGAGCTAAAACGGAGTTACGGATCAAAATATATGGCTATCGGAAGTCAAACATCTCAAAGTTTTGATAGATACAACTCATTTCAAAGAAAACATGATAAACATGAATGAAAATTACATAAACCAAATGAAATAAAATAAACTTAAGGCTTCAAACATATTTCAATTCTTTTAGGAGTTTCCGTCAAAATGATATTTTTTTATCATTATATCTCTTTGTTTTAGGGTAGAACTCATACGATAATGAAAATGGTGATCGATAATGAATTTTTCACCTCGGTTGGTAAATCTCATCTGGATGTTTTATATTTTTAACTCGGTCATAAGAATAAATCATCATTATAAACAAGATTACTGAGATATTTAGAAATGAAGGAAAATAATAATAAAGATATTAAATGATTAGAATAAATATCGTGTTTAAATCATCATTTAAAGCAGCCTTAAAAACTTGATTGAATCGAAGAGTTTGAAAATAATGAATGAAAGAGAACACGTATTTATATATAGTAAATGAAAATATTTTCAATAGTTTTGAATTAATATTTAGGTGGGCTTTTAAAAAGTGAAACACGCATTGTGAAAAAAATTGAAATACCGATCTTGTGTATTTGCGAATACATTTTGGCATCAGTTTTATTTAAAACTGATGCAAAATAGGATTTAAATTGGTTTTTTTGCATCGTTTTTTTACAAAATCGATGCAAAAAGTTCCCATCAATATCATTTTTTGCATCATTTTTTAAAAAAAATGATGCAAAAAAGTTTAAAAATTTTATTTTTGGTGTTTTTTTTTAAACCAACTCCAAAAATTAAGCATATTTTTTATAATGTTTTAGATAATTTTTTAAGCTTCGATTTGACTAGTCATGGAGCTAAAATGAAGTTATGGATTAAAAGTTATGTCCTTCGAAAGTTGGACTTCTTTAAGACTTATCTTAGATAAGTTCAACTTCCAACATGCATAACTTTTAATCCATAACTTTGTTTTAGCTCCAAGACTTGTCAAATTGAATCTTAGGAAATGATATAAAACATAGTAGAAAAAAGTTTAATTATTGGCATTGGTTTTTCTAAAAATAGAGGCCAAAAATATTTTTTATTTTATTTTTGGCGTCGGTTTTTTTAAAATCGACGTGTTTTTTTTTACTTTTTGGAATCGGTTTTTTTAAAACCGATGCCAAAAAGTATCTTAAAATATATTTTCCATCGGTTTATAAGAAACTGACATCATATTTGTGACGTTAAAAACCATTTTTATACTAGTGAAATTTTTATGAAACCCATTTCATTACATGAGTTATGATATGGTGAATGTTTTATGATCTTATGACACACATATGTATGATATTCATTATGTGACTATGGTTACGTTATAACCAAGGATGGTGGTTATGTTATAACCAAGGACGATTGTTATGTTATAACCAGGGACAGTGGGTGTGTTATAATCAAAGATGTGTGGGACCTATATCTTCCTCCAATGCATTGGGTAAAGATTTATATCTCATGACATAGACAAGACTTGAATGAGGAGTGAACCCAGTTTAGTAAGGGACTTTATCTTCTATGATGTTTTTTGGAGTAAACCTTAACTACTATAATGTTTTGGGGAGTGAACTCGTTCTACTATGGGGAAAGGTCTTCCACTAGGGATGGTGGTGTGTCCCTCTCAGGAGGTGTAGTCACCCATGGAGTGCCCTGATATTTCTTGGTAATGAGCCTTGACTACTAAGGAAAGGATTTTATATGCTTATCTATATGCCACCATTCTATGTCTTATGCTAATGTTATGCTCTCATGACTCATGTTATTTGATTTCCTTACGATTCATGTCTTGTTAACTTCTAATATTTATGTCACGACTCAAGATTTTGATCTTTTATATGCAGGGTATGGTTTTCATATGTTATTCTCACATTCTCATACCCTTAGGCTCATATTATGTTTGTATATTTTTCTTTTTTACCCTTACTGAGCATCTAAGTTCACCCTTTCTTGTGTTTTCTTTCCCTAAGTTATGAATAAAGGTTTTATATAGGGTATGTCTATGAAGAGTACTAGATGGAAAGATCTTTATGGGAAACATTGAAGATCTTTCACCAGATTAGAAGATTGTGTTCCAAGTTTCTAAAGTCACTAAACTATTACAATCCTTAGGCATGTGTTTATGTAATATAATGAATATTCATCTAAAAGGTATAATATCTATGTATAATAATCTCGGTTCGTTATAATATTGGTTGGACTTACCGTATCATTTGACTTTCATCCATGACATGTTTCATGTTTCCCAGCTAAGGAGGTATCAACCGAATCCTTTACATGTGATTTAATGGGAGGATGTTGATCTTGAGACCGATGCTACTATGGTTGAGAAACCAATTCAGATTATGGATCACCAAGAGAAGGTATTGCATGGTAAAACAATTCCTTTGGTCTATGTAATGTGGTAGTGCAGATGGGATATCCACGATACGTGGGAATGATAATTATTGATAAGGTAGTAATGACCTTCACTTTTTGTGAGTCCGGGATCTTGATAAATATTTGGTGACAAAAAGAATTTATGGTGGGGAGATTATAACACCTTGTCACCTTCCTTCAGGTATGCTTTGACTCTTGTTTTGGTTTCCCTTTTTATTTGGGTGCATTCTAAGCTTCTTAGGGATGAAGAACCTTTTCTAGGGAAAATGACCTAAAGTTCAGGGATGTATATTTATTTAAATTAATGGAGTCCAAATATAAATTTGTAAATGAATTTAGAGGGTGCTCTTTGGGTTCATAGAGCCTCGAGAATTGGTTCGGGGATTTTATGTAGGAAACTAGACTGAGCACTGCCTACTGGCCACATTCACGTCGTGAATGGGTTACATGACGTAAACCTGTTGTGGGGAGGATGTCATGAGTCTTGTTCATAGCGTGAAAATTTACAATCCATGAAACCAATACACATCGTGAATGGGTCAATCAAGATTTTATTTAACTTGAGGTGATGCCTTTTTCAGCATACCTGAGATTCATGGAATTCAAACTGTGAAAGGGGTTCAAGATGTGAATTATTTGGGTTTAACAGTTTTAACCACACCGTGCGCATAACATTTTTTCATTATCCGGTGTGCAGACCTCTCTCTCGAGCTTTAGGGTGATTTTGGGCAATTTTGGATGATCTCCCTCCTTTCAGATCGCTCTGTTCAATGTTTTACTCTCATGGCAGTTGCATCGCATATCCCTGGTAAGCGGTCTTCTTACTTCTTCATTATCGTTGGTCGTGGTAACGGTGTTTGCAGTGTTTTCGATTTAGATTGTGATCGGTTGGTGTTTTTTATCAATCCTTTACAGTTTTTTTGTGTCTTGTCTTTCAAAGGCTTATTTTTTGGTTTCTAATCTCCGTTGTCTAAGACGGCTAGGTTTATATCCTTCTTGAGGTAGGTGTGTATATGCAAGTGGTTCTAATTCTTGAATTGTTATATGTTCTTCTCAATTCCCTTGGGTTATTGAATGAAAATGCATGTTTTGACATTTGGAAGGCTTTGTTGGAAAGGATTCACATTTTTAAAGGGATGTGGATTTAAAAATGGATTTTATTTGATATGAAATTATTTTATTAAATGTGAGCATGGATTTTGAAATGGTTTTGACAGACTTAACACATTGGAAACATTGGGTGTATCAGGAAATGGACATGTCACTTTAGTGTGTGTGACGCCACTAGAGGTTTTGTGATATTGACGAACTAAAACAGGACTCAATATCGGTTGGAACCAACATATGCTTGATTTAGGCTTCTTTTATGTCTAGTACGTATTCCCATAGGTAAGATCCCAAATGGCATGCTTTTTCATTTATACCTGGTTTATAACATGATGGATTGTTTCATGGATATTTGCTCACATGCTTATCTGGTGGTGTATCCATGGTTGATTTTTCCTATGCTTACCTACTTTTCTTTTATATTTGACATATTCCTAGATTTTTGTGAATATTGTATAAATTTATGGAAAACGAATGAATGTTTACAAAATGGGTTCATTTATGAGAATGTTTTATAAACTGGATTTTTTTAAAGCTAAAAACTGTGCATTCTTGATATTAGAACTTGTATATATTTTTTGGTACTGGGATCTGTGCTCACACCCTACTTTTGTCTTTGGGTAGTTGTGGACCTTGTTTTGTAGGACTCAAGTAAAGTGAAGGGCATCATGTAGCATGTCGGGTTCTCTTGTCGTTCGTCGCCTTCACAGTGGGGTGGTTTGGTGGCGACACATAGTCACATAGAGACTTGTTTAGTTTGATTTGCTTTATCTTTTTAGTTTGGCTTGTTTGGATTGACGTGTATATGTCGTGGATATGTATTCATTTCTTCTACGTTATGCTTTTATGTTTCTTTAGTTATACATGAGACTTGTGGTTCTTTTTTGTATTTCACCATGTGACATACCATTTAGGGTGGCTTGTTTAGTTGACCTGGGTTGGTTCGTCACATTAATAATGGTATGCAGATAAAAATGTTTGAATTAATGGTGAAGAGATGAATAATTAAAGGGCGAAAATGAACATGGTATGGAGATGATGGTTGCTACTAGCTTTGCATTCCATTACGACTAATTGTTGGATCATGAATTGGTGTTGTTAGTTTACCGGTTATTGTATTGATGTCGTTTATTTATGATACCTCATGATGTTGCATTAAGTGTTGTTGTTTGTTAGTGATCTTATGATACTATACATGTAGGCTGTAATGGATTTCGGTTATGTGTATACTTGTGCGGACTATAATGGATTAGGACATAGTTCATATACACACGGGATATAGTGGCTCAAGGTTATCACATGTGTGTATATTTTTATAGGTTGTAATGGCTTGAGGTACAATGTATGTGCGCGCGCATGCGTGTGTGTATGGACACATATGCAAGCTATAATGGCTCAAGGTTACGGAACATGTATTTTTTTCTATGGGCTATAATGGTTCACAGTTATAAAATACGCACATACCAACGGGCTGTAGTGGCTAAAGGTTATGTCATGTTTCTGGGCTATAGTGGCTTGAGGTTGAAACACAGTTTGATGTGATGACTATGGTGATGCGGTAGTGGTTGTCATGTGATGGTTACAATGATGGGGTGGTTGTTTTAATGTGATGGTTGTGGTGATGTTACGGTGGTTGGGATGTGGTTAAGATGAGAACGTGCTTGATTGGTTATGATGGTGATGTGATTTCAAGTTTTCTCTTTTATTTATATATGATTTCAAAAATCTAAAATCACCCTCGTTTATTTATGGCTGTAAAATTATTGATCTAATACGATGATTATAGGTCCTACAACTAAAGGCTGCGACTACGTGATTCTGTGATGTTGTTTTTTTCTTCCGATATTGCTTGCCTAATACCCGTTCTGGTTATCTCACACTCCTGCTTAGTTGATCTCATGCATGTCTACCCCAACACTTTTATTTTCACACAGACATTGAATTGTTCGTAAGTATAATCGCACCGGGTACTCTTAGGTGCTCACTCCTCTACAGTTTTTTCGGGTTGTTTTGCAAGATAGGTTGATGAAGATTGAGGATGTTGTTGTTCGGGTAGCTGAAGTAGAGGTCTAGGAAGCCATTCTTGCATTGTCATTGATTGCATTGTATTTGTTATCATTTAGAGATAATATAGGTATGAGGTCTATTTTCTCTTAATGGATTTATATTTGGACTTGATTGGTAATTTTATTTTATTTTTCTGAGAATTACGAGGGTAATGTCTTATACATGCGACATATACCCTCAGTGCTAGTTGTCACCCTGCGATCTGTTAGAAACGAGTTTCGGGGGTCATACATGTATTCACTGACAACTCGGGTAAGACTTTAGTAAGGGCGGGTCGCGACAACAATGGTGAGTCGAGATTCGTGATTCCTTATCGAGAGTTCATTGTTTTATTTCACAACAAGAATACAACGAAATAATTCATAATATTCTGCAAAACCATTTTCTCAATGGACGAAAAGTAGAAAATGTTTTTTCTTGCATATTGATGTCATAATATTTTCACTCCAAAATTTGAATTGTGATATAATTTTAAAGTTGCATTCACTTACTCATTTAGCCGTCATAGATGATCATATTGCTTCTTGAGGTTTTGGCCACACCGAAGGATTATTCACCGTAAGCGTTACCTCTTCAAATATCTACGAAGGCGGTGGTGGAGGAATATCAGGGCATGAACACATTTATGAGATTGCCGATTTTGATTATCTCGCCAAGACCCCACCCATAGTTCAGGAGGGTTGAGATATAGAAAGCGTCTCGCAATGTTCGTTGTGTAGAATACGACTTATCATTTTATTACAAAATCTCTCCGGACAGATAAGTCGTACAAACAACGTGTTGAAAAATGAATCCAACGTTGATTGAAACCTCGAATGATTTTGAGACGATGATCAGGTGACCGGAAATCCATGGCGGAACCAATGTATCCAAACGGATTGGCGAATCACGTCGTCACGGCCGCCGATTCGCCCGAGTACACCCACCTTAGCTGGGCCCTGACCCACTCGTCCATAGTTGCGCTCGACGCCGAGTGGAAGCCGATCTGCGCTCGCCCTGATCGACCCCCCTCCTCAAGCTTCCCCACGGTTACGCTCCTCCAACTCGCCTGCCGATTCGCTCCCCATCACGGCGGCAACGAGGAGGGTGATTCCGTTGTTTTCCTGCTCGATCTGTTGGCCGTCCCGCTGCCATCAGTCTACGGGCTTCTGAGGAACGTCTTTACGTCGCCCGATGTTTTGAAATTAGGGTTTAAATTTAAGCAGGATTTGGTAAACCTGTCATCTACATTCTCCTCCCAAAGTTGTGATAATGGCTTCGATCGGGTTAGGCTTCTTCTGTCTAATCATCTGAACACGTTTGCATGTTGAACATATTTTATATATATTCTTTAAAATAATTTATTAAAAGACGTGTAATTGTTTTTTTTTTATAAAAATGAAAACAAGCACGTTTGGAAAAAAGTTTGTTGTCAGTTTTGAGGAAAATATTCACTTGAAAAATTGATGAAAACAATCACTTACATTCCTCCATCCTCAATAAGTTTGATACGGAGGAACAGTAGTCTGAAAAAATCTTTTAGTGACGGAGCAGTCAGAAATCATGTTTGGCTGGCAGGAGACACAGAAAGTGTCCCTTCGATCGTTTAAGGAATCTAAATTTCTTCAAACCTTGGTGGAAAGCCTGCTTCTTCTTTAGTGAATAAAATTTATGGGGATAATTGCCTGAAATTTCATTTATCATTGACAAAAATCTCTCTTTAACAATGGAAATCATCTATTTTATAATTTGTTGTTATTATATATTTATACCATTTAACATATTTCATCACACTTTACCCATTTATACTAAACACACTATTAACTCTCTAATCCCTGTCTGAATTTTGATGGAATGAAATGAAATGGTCATCATTGAAACAATACCAAATACAATGAAAACAAAATTTCTATTATTTGTTTCATTGTTTGATAGTTTCATTTTGGGTTGGAATAAACTCATATGAATGTTTGAATGTTATTATAAAATAGATGAAATGGACCATTTTTAATTTAATTTTCCAAAATAAGTGTTATTGTTTTCATCCATTTTACTCCTGTTTCTCAATATTTCTGAACCTGTAATATTTTTTCATGTCATCTCATCGGACTCCCAATTTGGAGGGTCAAGGAATAAGATTTATAAAGCGGTTTGAATTTACATTACCCGTTGGCCTTGTACTTCTTTTCATTTGTTGCTGGAAAATCCTATGTATTAATAAATGCAAATTGAGTTATCGGTTTTTTTTGAGATACACTGACTTTGACATCACTTTACCTTTCATTCAAAAATCATGCTTACATTTCAATAAATTGGTGAGTAGGTGGAACCCTTCATAGACATCACAAGCATATACAGTTTACTGCAAGGAAAGCAGCCGGCAGAAATGGCATCAGTGGAAACTAAGAGTTTGGCAACCATCTGCAGCGAAATCTTGGGAATATGTTTATCAAAGGTTTGATTAATCAACACCTGATTAATTAATCACTGAAGAATTAAAACATCTTCCTCTTTGTGCATTTTTTAATGCAATTCTTGAGTTCAAATGATTTATCTATATTCTATCTAAATATTAAATTAGTCATAGTTTACAACTCGGAATGTTTTTGCATTTACCAAACAAAAATGGAAAAGAAGTTTCTGACGGGTCTTACTTGAAGTTCTCAGAAGAAATATTGTAATGGAATTTTAATTCACTATACATCCTTCAGGAACTTCAATGCAGTGACTGGTCACAGCGCCCTCTCACAGAGGAGCAAAAGCTTTATGCTGCTGCAGATGCTCATTGCTTGCTAGAAATTTTTACCATTTTCCAGGTCAAATTTGTGGATGAAGGTTTGTGGTGCACAACACATACTGCTTTAAGGGCTTGTTTGGTAGGGAATGGGAAAGGGAGAGGGGAAAAGGTTTCTCTCAAACAATGGAATTTTAATTTCCAACTAAATTGCAAATGCTACTGACAAAACTTTAGAAACCCATTTTCCACTTCCTTACCATGTCTGATCTCTACCAAGCATACATTTATTCTCTCTTAAACTTGCCTGCTAGATTAGTTTTCTGCTTATTAGAATCGATTGGAGAATTCATTTCATATTCATTGTCTTTCCTGTAATATTTTAGAAATATTTTAGATTAGGAGTCATTGTTCTTATGTGATTAATATATGAAAATTTATTGCATTTGTGTTAAGTTTTGCAGTTGACACTATGAGGAATTATTTGAATTCAATGGACCAATTTTACCTTATCTACCCTGCCATAAAAAAAGAAGCTTGACGTACGAAAACAAATTCGAATTTTAATGTTTCATTAAAAGAAATTACTGAGCATTGTCACTGATAATTTCAGAGTTCATTTTTATTGTCATAACATGGAGTTAACATCGTATGGGTAAACCTTAATTTGGCTCCATTCATTTACTTGATAGATGGAGTCTTGAAATAATAATGCCGTGTTTGGTATATTGGAAGTATTTTCAGAGGAAGTTGAAGTGAAATGAGAAGTGAAAAAAGAAATGAAGACTATAAGTTTGTTTGGTACACTGAAAAAAAAAATTCTATTAACTCGTAATTATAATTATAATCTTTGTAGTTATAATATAATATAATTTTGTAATTATAAAAATACGATTACAATTTTTTATAATTAAAAAATGATGATTGAAACAGATATTTTAAATATAATAATCAATCAATCAATCAACTGTGCAAATATTAAAATATAATTGTAGTTGTAATTAATATAATGATAACTATAAAATCTAATTATAATTGTAATTATAATATATTTATTTAAAATTTTATTAAATTTTGATAATTAATTAATTATATTATAATCAATAATAATTAGTAGCAGAGTTCCATAGTTGGGATGGAATTGGCTTCCATAAAGAACTTGATTCTATGATACCCCTTTTATCAGCTTTCCATTTCCATTTCCATTTCCCTCATTTGGATTCCATCATACCAAACAAGCTTTTAGAGTTAAGTCACTGTAAGAAGTGTGGGATTTCGGGATAGATTTGCTACCCATTGTAATAGAAGGCTTACCAATATCAGAGTAGCTTCGCAGGGTAACAGTGAAAGAGGATGATGAAAATAAGGAGAAAGACAAGTCTATCTGAAGGTAATGCAAAATACATAAAAATAACATTATAATGGGCGATGTTAGGAGCTGCTACAAATTAATTAATTGCATGTTTAACATCAGTGTCAGGTTGAACAATGATGAGATGCACAAAAGTATCAATAATAACCATACAGGCAGCCCCATTGGTTTGTGGTTCACCATAATTAGAACAATTTTTTTGAATTATCTTTGTGGGGGTGGCAGATACGCAACTATCAATTAATTTAGCCTGACTGTGTTTGACAGCACTTTCCCCTTATGATAAGCAGTTTGAAAAAACAAGTGGTGTTTGTACTGTTTCTGAAAAAAAAAACACTTCCACTTAAATTGTTAAAGAATTAGTCTCAAATAAGTGACAGAAAAACACTTTTTCATTAATGTCAGGACTCTTGCCTAACAATAGACGCTCAGTAGAAATAAGGAAGAAGAATGTGACAAACAAACTGAATATTCCTCGCTATGCAGCGGTAATCCGGTATTTACAGTAGGAAAATGAGACAGATTTACTGTAAGAAGAGATAACGGAATTACAGTTGAAGGAGAAGAGAACGTAGGAGTAGAAGATGAAGGAAGAGAGTACTCTCTTGGGACAGACCACTTCCCCGAGGCGAAGTTGATTCCTCCCAAGGACGACCTCTAGGTGCTACCAAGCAGAAATGTAAAACTGATCCGTACTCCTCCCTCAGAGGCTACTCCCCTATTTGTTAGTCCCAACCAGACACCAACAACCCCAACCTACAACCATCAGCCCCCAACAACTACCTTATTCCAAAGTACAATACCGCCCCTTGGCAGTTTCCCCTAACAACCCCTGGGCAGGCAGGTGCCCCTGCCGTGTATGGCCCCCGTGTAAGGATCCCCTCTCATCCTAACTGTTGGAGTCTGCATCCCACACCGAACTTGTGGTTCTATGTGGTTTTTATTATTCATTATAAAATAACCTCAAGGTCTTCCTTAGAGAGGCATTTTAGGTATTGAGTTTGTCTCTTTTTATCATTTTTTTACATGGTATCGGAGGGGGTTTTCTAACACTAGCTCACCCTCCCCTCTCTATTTTCTATCGGAGAAAACCTATGTTTCCCCTCAGGGGGCGACGACCTCCATGGCTAGGGAGCCATAAGTCCTGTCGTCGCCCCTCCGCTGCTCCTCCGAGGTAGCCTCTCGTCGTCGGTCTCTCCCGTCCACTGCTCGACGGCCCCCGACGGCTCCCTCCCGGCGCCCCCTCCCTTCGCCTCTCTGCGCGCGACACCTGACATTGGACTTTTGGTCCTATGTGGTTTTTATTATTCATTATAAAATAACCTTAAGACCTCCTTTAGAGAGACATTTTGGGTATTGAGTTCATCTCTCTTTATCATTTTTTACACTAACAATTTTCCTTGTGTCAAAATTCACTACTACAAAACAGGGTTTTATCAATGCTAAAAAAAGCCTTTATCAGCGCTAAAAAAGCGCTGATAATCGAGTCGCTATTAAAAGAGGTCCCTTTTATCAGCGCTAAAAAAAAGCGCTGATAAAAGTTATTTTTTTTAAAGAAAACTTTAAATCGGAGACCCACCCTTTTAACAATGCTTGATCCCCCCTTTTAACTGCGCTAGAAAGCCCCGCCCCGCCCGCGCCCGCGCCCCTGCCACCCCCTTTAACAGTGCTAGGCGCACCCACCCCCACCCTTTACAGCACTAGCCCCCCCTGCACCTGCCCGCGCACCCTGCCTTTGCTTGGATTCGAACTCAAGACCTCTCCCTTGCACGCCTGCACCTTTACCACTCACCCATCTTGTTTTGTTCTCTATTTAATGATATATCTATTTATTTATATATATATATGTAGTTATATTTATTCGTATATTAATATATATTTATATCTATTTATATATATGTATATTTAGTTATATTTTTTTTATCCGTATATTTATTCGTATATTAATATATATTTATAATATTAGTTTTAAATACATTTATAAAATATATATATTTTTTATGTATAAATAAATAAATAAATACATACATATATATTATACATATATATATATTATATATGTGTATCTGTAAGTATAATTATACATATTTATATATATTTACATATATTATATATTAATATGTATATTCGTATATTAGAATATATAGATAATATATATCAGTTTGTTAATACACATTAATACACACACACACACACATTATATTGGTATATAAATATTAATATATTTGTATTTTAAATAAAATTGATATTATAAGGCTTATATATTGAGAAATATACTTAATATGTTTAATTATTTATTTATAAAATTAATTTTTTATGTGTGAATATATAAAATATATATATTGTTATATATTTGATTATAAATAACAGTATATTGTGAAAAACGATAAAACTTCAAAGACATTATATCAATATGAATGTAATCCTTGGGAGTAAATTCAGTTCCCACTGCAAAAGGGCAAAAAGACTCCCTGAAACGAGGCTGAAATTCCATCGAATGTTAAAAAATTTGGGTATCCCAACTAAAAACTCAGTTTTGGAGGTCTTTTTAGCCTTTTTTGGCCTAAAAAAATGTGACAGAAGGTTCCCTTCTGTCACCAACGCGTAGAGCTTGTCGCAAGCTTTGATTTGATATGCGGTAGAACTCAAACAAACACTCGGATTAAAAGTTATGACAGTTTGAAGTTTGGGTTACGTTTTCAATTTATTTTAGATCTTTTATTAATTTATTGATTTTTTGTGTTTTCAAATTGTTATTAAATGATTATTACTCGATGATAATTAGCAAATTATTAATTAATAATATTTTTTTAAATATTTTATAAGCTATTTTATCTAAATTTCTTATATATTAAGTGTAAATGTCTATTTATACTTATTTAAAAAATATTTAAAAAAAATATATTATATTTATATCAATATCAATATATTTATATTTTTCATATATTATTTTTAATGATTTTTTTAAAAAAAAATATATCCTTTATCAGCGTTAGTAAAAAAAGCGCTGATACAACCCCCTTTTATCAGTGCTACTAAAAAAAGTGCTGATAAAGAGGATCTTTTTATCAGCGTTTTTTTTAGCGCTGTTAAATGGTGGCTCTGCGAAAACCCGTTTTTATGGTAGTGATTCCACCTTGTCCTCAAGGTGAAAATCTGGATAAACCGTGACACCCTATTTGCTGAAGAAACCGCTGCTTGAAAGATTCTACGCGCCTGCTTTTCAGTGAGATCAGTATAGGTTATCTCCAACCAGCAGCCGCAAAAAAAAAAAACACTTTTCTTTTCGTCCTGTTCCGTAGCCTTAGCTTCTGAATTTTTTGGTGCAGCACCGATAAGTGCCGAGTTTTTTTTAATATTCTTTCTGATTTTTTTTTAAAACGTCCTAGGTTAATTTTTTTTGTAAAAATACCGCTCTAAGGCGGCATCGCAGATGCCGCCTTTTCCCTAAAACACTAATTTTTTTTCTATTATAATTATGTATTTTATATATTTAAAATTTTAATGTTTTATTATTATGTTCGTATGGTTATATATATATATATATAAATAAAACTTAATGTTTCAACATAATTTATCTTTTATTCAAGTACGTGACTTTGCTAGCCTATATAATATAAACTGCAAGACATATATGAATGAAATTTTAAACATTGTTTAAACATATAACAAGTAATCCAAAATAAAAATAATTTCTTAAAAAATCTTGGTGAAAAATTATTTATAAGCTTTCTAATCCACCTACTTGAAACTTAAAAATGTTTCAAGTGCGTGAGTTTGCTGACCTTTATAATATAAATTATAAGACCGATATGAATAAAATTTTAAACATAGCTTAAACATATAACTAGTAGTCCAAAATAAAAAAATTTCTTAAAAAATCTTGGTGAAAAATTATTTATAAGCTTTCTAATCCACTTACTTGAAACTTAAAAATGTTTCAAGTACGTGACTTTGCTGGCCTTTATAATATGAACTATAAGACCGATATGAATGAAATTTTAAACACTGCTTAAACATATAACTAGTAGTTTAATTTTTAATTTTTATTTATATGGGTCTTATAATTTATATTTTATAGGGTTTCAAAGTCAAGTAGGTGGCTTAGGATCCTCCTCGACATTCATTCTTTTCGCTCTCACTTCTGAGTTACATTTCTTACATTCCTTTCATTATAATTTATTTATTTTATTTATGAAACTCTTTATTTTCAACAACTTTTTAGATGATTAGGCTATCTTTTAAATTATATTTACATTGTTTTTATACTGTAGATTTTTTAATCTTTTAAAGTTATTTACTAGAAATTTACTAATTATTTCTATGTTTCAAGTAGTCGACTTTGAAAGATGTCAAATATAAGTTGTGCCTAAAATATAAATGAAAACTGAAATACTGGATAAACATATAAGAAGAGCTAATAGTAATAATAGTATTTTGATTTCAGTAGACATAAAACATGTAAACAAAAATGTACAATCAATGTCTATGTCTGTGACGAGGAGATTCCGCCCCACATGGTGGTCTGCGAATAGGACGTCTGCTTCAAGTGCGTAGTGGAGTCTGATGACCCGGAGAAGGCTGATCCTCGGACACTGGAACGTCGACTAGCGCATCCTCTATCTGTGCGTCAGTGGGAGGAGCTGTCAACTGCATCTCGTACTGCCTTCCGGATCCTTCTCCCCCCAGGGTGGTAGAAGGACCTGCCTCCATCGCAGTGGGGAACCAAGCCTGCGATGGAGCTATACCCCAAGACGACGATGAATCTGGAATCCAAGGCTGCGATGGATCCCAAGGATGCGAAGGATCTGGAACCCAAGATAGAGAGAACTGCGGATATCCTGTTAGGAAAGACGGATCCCATGCCACCTGAGGCACATCCTGAATCGGCTGATCCTGGACTACTAGAGGGCCGACCTCTGCTTGTGGAACAGGTGAGGCCTCACGTGCAGCACGACGCTGTCTACGTCGCCGTGGCTCCTCAACACCAGCAGCGGCTGCATGATGTTCCTCTGGGGTAGGAACCTCCTCTCTCCGAGCCGGACGCGTGAAGATGCTCCCGAAAAGCGCACGAAAAGATGCTATCGCCTCCAGCGTTGTAGCATGGACGACTGCCCGACTAAAGACCCCCCTCCTCCGCTTCATCACTCACGCGAACAAGCTGCTTTGTGTGACTTTCCTGTAAATAGATTCAAATTGAATTAGAAAATAGTTCAATAAACAAACTAATGGAAGTTTATTGACTCACCATCCTCTGCATCTTTATGCCGGATTGGGTAAGATACAATATAGACTTCAGTCTATACCATGGTGCATACTCAACCTGCTCCGAAAGAGAGAATCGATTCGTAGGAACACCCTGAATACGAAACTCTACACGTTTGTGCCAACAGTCGATAAAGCTGACATGTACTCGGGACCAATCATCATCCTGCCTCCCCGTCAGCTTTATCCCATAAAGTCGGTCTGTCTGTCTCGATGGTAGTGGAATCGGCTGAGCACGGAAAAACTGGCGCATGACTCTGTCTGGCTGCTGCCACTCAATAATATGGAAGCGAATGAGGGGCACTACAGCCACAACATCCTCAAGCCCAACAGTGTAGTATGTTGACAACTGGTCCGTAATACTCCAGTATGAAAGCCATGAAATCTGAAATGACAAATGATTTTGTCAAAAAAACACCTAACTAAAAATCAAAATTGATGCTATTATTAAACATGTTAGACAGTGATAGATTGTATATACATACCTGATCAGGTAAGAGACAGTCCAACTGTAGCCGATATACGCCCAAATACTGTCTCAGAACCACGTCAAAATTGTGTCGCTGACACCACCTATAAAATACATCAACGATAATGAGAAATTATAGTCAATAACTCATAGTAGAATCAGAAACCAATAGAAATGACTGATCATACCAGCGTCCACGTGGAGCGTCATGCAACACCTCCATCGCGACCGGCGGATCAGCAAGGTCAGGGCGGAATGCTGGGATGCGCTCCCATGCCCACATCTGAATAAGGATGATGCATCCCCCGAGACCTGTGCGGTCCCTGTGGGATAGCCTGCATAATGCTCTGTACGTGTATGCCAAACAGGCTGATCCCCAGCTGTACGTCCCAGCCCGATCAAAGTCTTATAGTAGAGGTAGATACATCATGTGCATGTGCATGTGCATCCCCGAGTGATCAGTACACATGGTCCCGCCAATGAGCCGTAATATATATGCACGGACGTAACGCATGACAGTCTGTTCGTCATCATCATCCTGTAAATGTGGAATCTGCGACTCCAACCAAGGCATAGATACAGACGCTCCATCTGTAGCCCTACGGTCGGGCAAAATATCAACGCCTAACAAGCACTGAGCAAGGTCTGGCCAAGCTGCACGAGTGAGTCCAATAACAGGTCTCCCCTGGATAGGAAGACCGAGAAGCACAGCCACATCCTCGAGGGTGATGGTCATCTCTCCCTTAGGCAGGTGAAATGTGTGTCTCTGGTCTCCACCTCTCAACGAGGGCAACAAGTAGGTAATGATCTACAAATGTGAAATCTGATACGACAAGACCATAGAAGCCAACACGGCGCAAGTATGGTCTAATGGCATGTGGAGGCTCCCTATGATGAAAATGGTGCGCACGACGCACCTTGATCAATCGATCTGGACGACCCTCTAACACGGCCTGCGAAATATGGGTAGGCTGCTGAGTGAGTAGTATGGTATCATCTATCTGCATATAAACAAATAAAATGAGTCGTAAGTGTAAAATGTAAATATAACGTTATGGTTAGAATAATGTTATGACTTGTAGAATGGAAGACATGAAATGTTTATTCACATTGTTTTATGAAGTTATTTTTACCAAAATAAATATAATTCTCCATTTCTTTTGGTTCTGAATGGAAGAAAGATAACAAGAGAAAAAAATAGAAAAAAATAGATTGAATAAATTATGTTGTGAAAGAATTTTATTAATGAAAATATCTTTGTAAGAATTTTATTAAGATTTAGGAAACATGTTTCTGGGTCTTGAATTTGGTTAAGACATATTATGGAGGAGCTTTATGATCAAGTAATTATGGATTGGATTAAGATAAACCATGACAATTACTAATGATGTTTTACGAATTTATGTAATTATCTGTATTGAATAACTTATGCTAATCATTATGATACTATTATTTCGTTATAGACTAGTTTATTAAAATATCACACATAATTTAACCAAAAACCATGGTAAAGGGAAGATGCTTTTGGGTTGGGGTTTATGTTTGATGGTTTAGGGTTTTGAATTTTGTTATTAAGGTTTAGAAAACTTGTTTCTAGGTTAAGTGTTATGCTTTTGGGTTTTGGGGTTTAGAAAACCGAGAAAAAAAGAAGAGATAACAACATTTACTTTACAATATGAGAATGTCACAATGGAGACAATACATCATTCTGGACGAGACTGTGAACTCGACCCAACAACATTAGGGCATTGTTTCAGGTTATGACCTTCTTTATGACATATCGTGCATCGCAAACTCTGCCCTTGTTCTTGAGGCCAGTCCCTCTCATTACGTATCCTACTGGCCTTCGGTCTCCCACGGAACGTAACCGATTCATGTTAGGTATCACTATCGGCTGGCCTTTGGGCATAGAGAAATAACGATACTCCCCAATAGGTGTCCATGGTGCAACATAACAGTTAGCAATGGTATCCATCCGGTACACTGGATCAACATATGCTTCTCATGATATGTTCACAGAGGCACATGCTGCGATGACGTGTGTGCATGGAAACCGTAAGGTCTGAAAGTTTCCACATTGACATCGCCTTATTTTCAGTAATACCACCATTTTTTCACCGATGCGATTTGTGATGGGATCTGAACGCTCTTGAACTTCAAATGAGGAGTCTTCTCGTCGAAAAAGGCAGATGTGATAACCAGAAGTTTCTTCAATATTCTTTTCAATTTCTTGTTGAAAGTGTCTTCCGTATCTTAGCCCCTGTTGTATTCCGTCTGATGCTAGTTTTTGTCTATCAATAAAGTACTTCACGCATCGATATAATGTCTCCTGAACTAGGGCGGTTATAGGTTTTTGAAGACACCATTGATGCACTCCACAATATTTGTCGTCATGTGTCCGTACCTCTTCCCCCCATCACATGCCAATGTCCATTTCTCTTTTGGAATCCGCACCATATAATCATAAACTTCTTGATTAGCCTGACAGATTTGTTTAAAACGTTCTTCAAACCGCCGTTGGTCCGACTCATATGCTACATAGAATAGATGATATTTCACATAAATTGATTTTATGTTTATGTTGAAATAGTAAAAAATAACGAATACAATGCGTACCAAGGCTCGTGATTGTCTTCTTCATCGGTTCGTTGTGGAATTTTTTATGCACATTGCTTGCAATGTGTCTAATGCAGAACCGATGATGTGCATTTGGGTATCTCCATGTATCAGGATCCACATTGATTGCCTCATTAATTGCCCGATGACGATCCGATATCAAACAAACACCCCGAATGTTGGTGAAATGGTTGCTGATACATGCCAGAAACCAACTCCATTATTCATAATTTTCTTTCTCTACAATGGCAAAGGCAAGTGGAAGAGGTGAACGGTTTCCATCTTGGGTTGCAGTAATCAGCAATACGCCCTTGTACTTTCCGTACAGAAATGTTTCATCAATCTGAATAAACTGTTTGTTGAAACGAAATGCGGAGATACATGGAAGGTGTTAGAGTCTGTATCCCACATCGGACTTGTGGTCCGATGTGGAGTTTCTCATTCATTATAAATGAACGCCTCCGCCTCACTTTGAGGTAAGGAGGCGAGGGGGTTTCCCTATTTTAACATGGTATCAGAGGGATCTTCCCGACCCTCCCTCCCATCTTTTTTTATTTTGCTCTAGGGTTTACTCATTTTTTTTTTTCCCGTCCGAGGGGCGGCGGCCTCAAAGCCCCGTAGGGTTACCGCCGCCGCCCCTCCGCCTCTGCCCTGCGCGATTTCCCGGCGGCTCACCCCTCCCTCCCGAGGCCTCGGCCAGGCCTCTTCCCCGGCGGCTCGCCCTCGGCGCGACGCGGCTTCCCGGCTCGTCCCTCCCGCGACGCGGCTCCCGGCTCCTCCCGGCGCGACGCGGCTCCCCGGCTCCCGGCTCCTGCCGCTGCTCCTCTCCTGCGCGCGCATCCCGCCGCCGTCCTCCCGCGGTGCGCCCTCGTCCCTGCCGGACTTCGCCCGGCGCCCGCGCCCTCTCCCCGACGGCGCTCCCTCCCCGCGGCTCCCGACGCCATCACCCGCACGGCCCATCCCGTCGCCGGACCTCCACTGCACGCGACGGCCCTCCCGGCGGATCTCTTCCCTCCCGGCGCACTCCTCCTCCCTGCGCGGCTCCCCGGCGCGACGCGGCTCCCCGGCGCGACCCGACTCCCGGCTCGCCCCTGCATCCTGTGGCCTCCCGCGACTCCCTCTGCTCCCGCGCGCTCGCCTCTCTCGGCTCCCGGCGGCATCCCCCTCTCCGGCGACCCCTCTCCGGCGACCCCTCCCCGGCGACCTCGCCTGCTGCTGTCCGGCGGCCAGATCCGGACAGCTCCGGCCGAATCCGGCCGGATCCGGTGATTTCCGGCCAGATCCAGGCTACTCCGGCCGGCTCCGGCCTGATCCAGAGATTTCCGGCCAGTTCCGGCGATTTCCGGACTGTTCCGGGCAGATCCGGGCAGATCCGGACTGTTCCGGCCAGCAACCGGCCTCAACCCGTGCTGGCCGCTCCACGCAGGGGGCCTCCTCGGGTTTCCAGTGCTGTCTCCCGGTCTCCTGCACCCTTGCTGGCCTCCTCCTGCGGCATCCCCGCCTCGCCGGCATCTCCCGGCACCTCCCGACAGCCGCATCTCTCTCCGCCGGCACGTCCTGTCAGTAGCGCCGCAGCTCGACCACCTCGGATTTGGCTCTGTTGGCGCCGCCAGATCCCGCAACGATTTCTGCGGAATCCCCGCCTCCCGTCGCCGGCCCCGCAAGTGCGGTTTTCCCGGTGCTAGTTTGGATTTCCCGGCGTTTCATCGACCGGCCCCACTAGTGCGGCAGTCCCGGCGTTCCGTCAACCGACCCGGTCTCTGTGTGGTTCATCTGCCGCGTCTGCGACATCATCCATCCATCTCCTGCGCAGGAGCTTCGATCGTGAGGGGGAGCAGCCACCTTTGCAGCGTTCTCTTTTTTTTTTACTTCGTCTCGTTTTGTAATCAAGCTGGGCATGTCCAGCTTGAGGGGGAGTGTTGGTCTCTGTTTTTCTTGCTTTCTTTTCATTATGTGTCCAAGCTAGGTACACCTAGCTTGAGGGGGAGTGTTAGAGTCTGTATCCCACATCGGACTTGTGGTCCGATGTGGAGTTTCTCATTCATTATAAATGAACGCCTCCGCCTCACTTTGAGGTAAGGAGGCGAGGGGGTTTCCCTATTTTAACAGAAGGAATGCCCAGAACAACCGATGAAATTGAACACGAGATGGATCAAGTCGGTTATCGTGAGACACGTGTTCGTTTGTATCCAGATAGAAGACAACTTGATTATGATGCCTCAGTATGGCTAGCAATTGCGGCAATACCCCCATAGACCTTCACAATTGCATTCTGTTTCGCCATCCATGCCTTATTATAGGAAATCTTATAACCAAATGTCTGTTGAATCCTCTCTTGCACATGGGCTATTGGAACATCGTGAAATGTCCTAATCATCTCAACAACAATAGATGACACAAATTCTGCATCCAATGAGGTATGATCTTGTGTGAGGCTTGACTGAACGCAAGTATAAGCCGCCTCAATCCTCGAGATTCTCCAACCTCCAAATGTAATGTCCAGAATCGCCCTCAAGCGAAATCTACAATCACCCCATACTTCTCACGCCGTATGACATATTTACTACGGCAAGATTCGTGAACTATATAGCTGCAGTGCCTCTCAATATGAAATCTCTTTAGCGTGTTTTTTAATGCATCTTTACTTGGAAAATTCTTTCCAATATATAAGGTTTTGTTCAGCTCACTAAACCTATCTGGTACAACTCCGGGGAACTCAGTTGTCGGTGTGAGAACATTATTGTCGAATTCAGGCACACGTGTCATTGTTTCTGACCAAGATGAAAGGAGTGGTGGATGATTTATTGTAGGTCGAGGTTGATGTACAACTAATGCATTTCTCTAAACCTCATTCCTAACTTCAACTGATCCCTCCTCATCAGCACTGTTGTCACCATCTGACCCGTCATTACAAAACTGCTCATCGGAGGTCGGATTGACATGTATATCCGGAAAATCATTTAGGTTGTCCCCTTCTGCTGCATCATTTGAATAAGCTCAATTTCATTGGGTGGACTGTCTTCAACTACTTTTGTAATTCTATGTCTTCGTACAATTGGACGTTGTTGTACAGTAGCAACATCAACGTATAACTCAATCATGGTACCATCTGATCGTTGAGAAAATAAATTAATTGTTTGGACCCACTGCGCATCAGCAACCAATGGACAAGCTAGTTGCAACAGTGTTGCCGGGAATTGCAAATGTCTATAACTCATAGACTTGATCTCTTGATCGGGTCCTAGATTTAATTCTCTCTTGACGTCGCCAAGTGTTCGTAGCCAAGCGATGTTGAGGATTAAATCCAGACCACTAATGTCAAGAACATGAGCATCAATATAGCAGGAGTAGGACCAATAACCAATGGTAAGGTCTATAATTTGGGACTATCACCTAATTTAATTGGGTGATTATAGGTGGGAGGGCCACTAGTCCCAGTGAGGTTTTAAGAGTAGGAGATACAAAGTTATGGGTGACCCCACTGTCCAAGAGGATCAGAATTTGAATGCCAGTGAGGTTGCTAGCGACCTTCATCAATGTTAACTGGTCGCTGCTTTGGCTATGGAAATATGTGCTTGCTCCAAGGTGGTTTAATACCCGACGTTCGATTTCAACGGCTTCGTCACTGCTCCCATGCTCTATGTTACCCATTGTTTTTCTATTATCATTGTCCGGAGGGAAATCATCCCCCCTAAAAGGACCACCTGGACCTTAACATCAATACACTTATGCGTGAGATTAAAAGGAAGGCCGCAACGAAAACATAACCCCTACTTGCAACGGTCCTCCCATTCTTGATTAGCGAGGTGGCGAACCCCCCGGCCAGCAGTGGGGGTGGGTTGGGCGCCCTTCGTGGTGATGCCTGGGTGTCTGTCCGGGCGTGAAGAGTAAACCCGCTGAGGTTGAAATGGGGGACGAAAAATGGGCTGCCAATTACTGATGCCACAGGGCACTATTGGACGCGAACTACCGGTAGACTTTGAGGGCCAATACCATTGGAAATGGCCAGCTCCACATGGTGTGCCAAGAGCATGGCTTAAAGCCGAGTATCAGGATTATGAATGCGAACCCAACTGCGAATATCCTTACGCAGACCATGAAGAAAGTATCTGACGTATTGTTGTATTGTTGTTCCGGCTGACGCGGTAGTAGGGAGGTCAGGTATTCAAATTGTTCAACGTAGTCTTGGATGAACCCTACTTGCTGGAGAGTAGTGAGTTCTTCATAGGGGTTTTGAATTTCGAGACCACTAAATCATTGCATTAGTTCTTCAAACGTAGTCCAGTTGACTTGAGGAAGAGCCTCCCCCAAAATTGTGAACCAGTGGATTGCAGAGCCCTCCATGCACAATTGAGTCAGCGGGACCTTTGAATCCGCCAGAGTGTTGTTGATGCAGAAGTAAAGTTCTGCACGTGTAAGCCAGCCACACGGGTCAGTTCTATCAAAGAGAGGCAGATCGACCTTTCGCGTAGTAGGCAAGGGGTGAGGTATAAGGCTGGAGGTCCGAGGAAAATACCTGGGTCGTTCATAGGTGATTCCTTGTTGCCGGTGGTTGCTGAAATAATTTCCGAACAAGTGTTTGAACTCGACGGAGGGCTAGGATCCTCCTGTGGAAATTTCTCCAGGTGACGGACGAGATGAGACATGGATGCCCGAAATGCAGCCTGCTTCTGGCGATCTTTGTCGGAGGTGGTGGTCAGGTCTGCGATGGTTGTTTCCAAAGCAGTCATGCGCTGTTCCATAGAGTCCATGCGCGTATGAGTGTGGGTCTCCCTGATGGGTGTCAAATTCGACAAATCAGACAAAAAACGAACTTAGGAAAAAAGAGGCAACACTTCTGGTATTACGCAACAACAATGGTAAGAAAGGTTAGGGAAGAAGATGAAACAAGAAATGAGGGAGACACTTTGGGAAATATTCCCGCCCAAGCCCAAGGCCGATTCTCTAATTCTTCTCCCCCCTTCCCTCTTCACTCTCCTTCCTCTTTAAAGCCAACAAGTCTTCCAGGGGATCCTCTAACTAATCTCGTGTGGGACCAGTTTGTTATTCCCTGGGATCCTCCACCCATTCTGTTATTCAACTGCTGCTGGAGGGACCACTTCAACTGCCTGAATATTCAGTTTTGTTGGGGGGATCACTTCAACATCTTGGTTATTCGATTGTGCTGTTGGAGGGTCTACTGCCAGCTGTGCTGGAGGGTCCACCTCTGGTGCTGCCCTCTTCCCACACCTGGAATAAACCTTCCATGGTCCCGGAGCATCCCGTGCTCTATCAGTTTCTCTCTAATCATTTGAGTTAAGTACCTCTCATGGTTGGGTATTAAGACCTGCATAATGGAATTAATTTGTTCTAGAGAGTTCATAGTCAACTTTGCAGTGATAGATGATCATAGATTGATTTGAGAAGTGGAATGTGGAATGTAGAATGTGATTTCCCTATTTCGGTAATTAATATACCCGATTTGGAGATAGTCAATTCATTTTCAAAATTACATCAAATTCATCTAAAGGAAGAATAATAAGATTTGCACAAAACACATTCCCACAAACTTCAACTTGGGATGCAATAATCATACAATTAGAAATTTTCTTCAATAATTTATTATAAAATCATTAGGGTGGTGATTTGATGCTCTTATAGAACTTCTTAGATATAGCAGAGTGACTAGTACCGAAATCCAATAAGACGTCCGCAAATCCGGGGTGAAGGATGATTGTACCTTAATTATCACGATCCACTTCAGCGACTGTCATAGCATAAGCCCTTGTTCCTTTAGTTGAGGAGGTTGTTGATGCTTATCATCCTTATCATCTCTTGGATTATGGCATTGACTTGGATAATGATCAAGTTTCCCACACTTATGACATTGAACTATTAGTGACGCTTTAGGATGAACTTTATTTCCCTCTATCGTGTTAACCGCACTCTTCATTTTTCTTTAACAATTAGTTGCTCTATGCCCTCATTTTTCCACACATAAAATATTTTGCAACTCCTTTGAGGCATTTCCCTGAACGCTTTTTCCCACATTCTTGACACGCAGGAAATTGAATCTTCTTTCATCCATGGTCGTTATCTCCTGAACTTCCATGAAACTCCATTCTTCTCTTCTTTGGTGTGTTTGAGAATTCAACTACATTCAAGTTATTAATCATAATTCGCGATAGTTGGTTAGACACAACCACAAGACTTCTTGCTCAAACTCTTATCTCGCTCGGTTGTTCGTTGGGACAATCACTGCAGTGTCTACGACACCCATTGTTAACTCCGTTCCTCCTATTTTCAACCATTTACTTAGATAGAGGAAAGTTAAGGATAAAAATGCTTGATTCGATATGCTTATAAAAAAAAGACTATTAATATAAAAGGGATAAATCATAAATGACATATGCACCCTAACTTATAAATTTTTAGGTTTCAATTTAGGTTATTCATAGTCATTTTCCTATGAGGTTCTCTAACCAAAATATATTCAAATCCCACATAATGATTCATAAAGAGCGTATGAATCATCAAAACACATCCCTTAGGAGTGTCAAAATAGATGTGTAGTTAGGCCTTTGTCTTGTATCAAGTGAAGTTCGAATTAATACCCAATTGGTCTTTTTTGGGTTATTACCTCTAAGTGCATCTGTGCCAGAGCCTGCATCCAATTGTTTGTATCCAGACAGAGATGTCATTGTCAGAAAATCGCACAATCCCTACTTTACCAAAACTTCAGGATGTTATCCTATGCTTAAATTTATCCCTAGGGTTTTCACCAAAGTTCTCTCATCCCAATCCCTAAAAAGAACTAAACTAATCCAAAAAAATAACTAAATCTTGTTTTGATATCAACTGAGATGCCTTTTCGGGTTCGGTGTTAAAATCACATTCATTATATTTCAGTTTTGATACCAACTGAGGCGACTTAAGCTAAATAGACACTTATTCCATTATTTTACACGAATAATCATTTCATCTCACACATAGCTGCACAACCTTGAGAACTGAAAGTTTAGTGTCTTTGAAGATTGATCACATAAATAACTTATTTTACAACACTTAACATTCCTCCATAATCGTATTCTTTTAGACATCCATCTAGACTTCTCATAAGTTATTCCCATCTTCATAATCTGGGGAATGAAAACATAAGAGATGAACTCAGATGCTCAATAAGAGTAAAACTTATCAACATGTCATCAAACGTTAGATCATAAGCATGTGAGAAAACATGAGCATGAGAGAATTATCTTATTAAAAAGAATATGGAATAATAAGAGTTGTCCATAAGTCATGATAGAGAGACATGTGATCTCAAATGAACAAACATGTACCATGACATAAGAGTGAGATTAAACACGAGTCATGAAGCATGATCATAGACATGGCATAAAAATGTGACATGTCATGGAAACATAGCACAACAAAGAACTATGACACAAAACATAAGCACAAATGATGCAGCGAAATGGTGATAAATTGAGCCTTGCACGAGGAACTCGGGAAGAACACAAGGATAAGACCCAAACCAGAGAGAAGACTAAATAAAAGCATCAAATATCCTATTTATAGGCTAAACCCTAAGCAAATAAAAGATTAATATGACCTTAAAATATCCTAAGGTGGAACACATGATAAAATAAATAAATAACTAAATAAAAGCATCAAATGTGCCCACATGGGGTGTTGTCCACAATAGGTGCTGCTGCATCTGTCTCCCCCTCTTGAAAAGGACTCGCCCTTGAGTTTGACTTCTGATAAAGCGGTTCCTAAGGGTTGAACAACTTCAAGTCAACCACATTGAATGTTGGAGAGATCTCCCACCCTTTCGGAAGCTCTACCACATAAGCATTGTCGTTGAGTCGTTGTAGAAATTTGCAAGGGCCTGTTCTTCGGTTTCAACTTGTTGTAGGTGCCGATTGGGAACCGTTCGTTCCGGATGTGAACATAGCTCGCCTCCGCTTCCCGTCAGTTGTCACTTTGTACTAGGCTTTTGAGTCTTCAATGTTACGAACCACTTCAGCTTGGACTGTTCGAAGGCTATGGCCTTAGCCTCGGGGAGTGATCCCAGGGGAAATTTTTTTTTCTTTCTTCTTGCGTCTTCTTCTTCCTTGTAAATGTTGGTTACGGAGAATACAATTGAGATTACTTCCAAGGAATGAACAGAATTACAGTAGGATAATCCAGGGGGATACCACCTCCTTGAATGCTCTTCAGTTCCGCTTCCAGCAGGCCTATTTGCGGTAAAATGTTGAATGCCCATTCCCCAGCCAAATCAGATAGCTATATAGCCCGTAAAATTCCCTAACCGACTCACCCTACAACCTAACTGACTTGCCACTCCAACACACCACACCCTCTCTTTCTCTCAGTGGAAGGCAGGGGACCCTTACATATTCCCCTGAGGGGACTCTTACGAATCAGCCAAAGCTTTTGGCTGAGGATCCTTATGTATTCCCCAAAGGGCCCTTACGAATCAGCCTCAGGAGACCCTTTCCCCCCCTCCTTTGATAGATATGTAAAATAAGAGGTCTATGTTGCAGAAATGTCGGGAGTCGCAACAACAAAAACGAGATACGGAAGAAAATGCAGAAGAAATGAAAACACACGGAACACACAAATTTACGTGGTTTGGGAATAATCCCTACGTCCACGGAGAGGCAAAACTTCACTATGATTCGGGAGCACAGATTACAGAATTTTTTCACACAAATCCTAGCCTGAAAATAGGCTACAAAAGGAGGAAGACCATCCACTGTTCCGCACAGGAAGTCCGCGTCGCTACAGTGAAAGGAGGCCGCCACCCAAGTCAAAAGTGCTACAGTGGTTGCCGGATGGAAGTTCAAAAGGCTACAATAAAGTTGACTTCGAAGTCCACACTGCTACAGTGCTCTGTCAGTGTCGGTCGGTCAGCTCCGCTACAGTGTCAGATATGCTACAGTGCCAAAAAATTTGGACCAAGGGCCTTCGACTCCCAGAGCAGGAGCGTGTTGCCCCCTGCAACCCCCAACGAGCTCATCGTGGAGCTCGACCTGCGACAGTTGAAGGCCTCAAGCATTCGGCCCAACCGGATCAGACTACATCAATCCAACAGTCTACTACTAACAAGTGATGATGTGCTTCTGTCAAGGAGGATACTGTCACTGCTACTAGTGACCTCACAACACTAAAAAGTTGGACCAATCATTTGTTGAGGGTGAATCTGGTTATAATCCAATATGGATGGCACCCTCTCCTTGAGAAGAATCGTACTTTCATACAAAAGACCAGTGCAGGTATCAGTAATTGGGGAAATAGATACATGAAGCTGCAACATGTTAATATCACAAAAGGAAAACCTTAATAATTTTTCTTGGCAACAGAGGGGAAATGTTAAGAAACCACACCCAACCAAAAGAGATCAGGATAAAATGGCGTATAATCAATCAGTAGTAGGGGACACTTAGAGCAGAAAGTAGAAACAGAGATGGATCACACAGGAGTTCCAGATACTCCCCTTCCCAAGCCAGATGGATGAACCTCCCCAAAACAAAATTACCCCCCCTCCTCACTCTCCTGTACCCCCCCTCTTAAAACAGAATATTTTCCCTCTCTCTTGTGGTCCCCAGCCAACTAAACAGAATCACCTCTCCCCTGCTCGTGATCCCCAGCTAACTGACTGCCCTCTGGACTAACTTTCTTACCTTTTCTAGAATATACCAGCCAATCACCAGGGAGCCTTTGCACTTTCAATTGTTTCTTTTGTGTGGCTGCAAGTTTTTTAATTCAAGCTGTGAGTTAAAACCCCCCCTCTGTGGAGGGAAGGGAGAAAACTTCTTTTGACGGGCGGGGGGGGGGGGCTTTAGGCATTCACGGTGCTTATTTATATACACTAATTTATAGAGTTGTATTTTTCATTGATGCATTCCCTATAATATGTTTTTCTTGCGTTGTTGGTGGATTAATTCTGCAGTGCATGAGTTATCGCTGTTAGATAGGCATGTTTTCTGTGGTTTTGTTCTTCTTATAGTGTCGAGTAAAATTTTGAACTTCTGCTGGACATTTTTTACGCAGGAGGTCCTTTGGGAAAAACCACTTATCTTCATTGTTCTGCCATGGATGAGTCCCTCTTGAAGATTGTTAAAGGGCATGGAGATAAAATTTTATTGAAGGATTCTGATAAAAAACCAAAAGTATCTAGGAAGAAAGGTAAAAAGTCATTTTCAGCAGGCTCAATTATCCAAGGCAATTGGTTGCAGAAATTTGATGATTGGGAAGGTCCTTGCCCGTGGGATTTGTCTGTGGGTGGGGATGGGCGTCCCAAGTTCCTGTGTGATGTAATGGTAAACTGGCTTCTTTGCTCATGTCTTAGATTGCTTTTTATTCATGAAAACATTTAGGTTCTATTTGATTATGGAAAGCATTTTCTATTTTCATTTTCAAAAAATGTATTAGATTATGTAAATGGAAAACATTTTTTAGGAAATGAAAATGCAAGAGTGATTTTTGCTAAAAAATGTTTCCATGTTTTATCGAAAATGAAAATGGAATAAAAGGTAATGCATATACTTTCTTATTTTTTCTTACTATCCAAAAATATTTTCTAACACATTTTTAACGTTTTTTTTTACATAAACAGAGTTATATTTTCATTTTTCACAAATATTTTGCAGCGTGTTGCAAAACGTTTTGGAGAGTGGTGGGAAGACAAGAAAGTATAGGAGGGAAGACAAGAACGCATGCGAGATCCCTCTCCAAGCCTTTTCATTTTTATGAAAAAATAAATGTTTTTTTTTTAAATTGCTTATTTTCATTTTCATTTTCTAAGAAAATTAGTTCATTTACATAATTCAACACATTTCCTATTTTTTTTTGGGAAAATGAGACCAGGAAATGTATTCAAAAATATGTTGGATTATATAAATGAAACAGTTCTTAGAAAATGAAAATTGAAATGGTAGACTTTTGTGAAAAAAAAGTTTTGATGTTTTTAGAAAAATGATGGTGCCTATACAGTCGACTTAAACTTTTTTTTTTGTTTTTCCTTCACTTTTTAAGGCATTTGTTAACACATTTTCTTACACATATTTGGAAAATGTATTGGATTATGTAAATAAAGATCATTTTTAGTAAATGAAAATGGAAGAAATAAAAATGCAATAAGATGTAAATCATATACTTTCTTTGTTTTCACATGCTATCCAAAATGGTTTCCCATATATATTTATTAAATGAAAACATGAAATGTTTTACAAAACCACGCACAACCTTAATTTGTCCTCTTGTATGGGTAGAGCAGTTGAGTAGTGTAGCTCTTTTGCTGATTTTGCAGCTGAAATTATAAAATTCCTTTCACATTTATGCATTAAAATTTCTTCTCAGGTGGAGGGCTTGGCAAAGCAGCTAAGGTGTGTTGGGATTGATGCTGCCACTCCATTTTCAAGGAAGCCTGAACCCAGGTGTTGATATTACATGCTCACTAAAATCTGGTCACCAAAGCTGGATCATGTTTATAATTAATTGATATGGCATTATTTATTTATTTATTCTTTCTACCTTTTGTGGTCAGAGGGTTACTGGATCAAGCACGCAGGGAGAAGCGTGTTCTTTTGACACGTGATGCCAAGCTATTGAGACATGGCTATCTGATACAGAATCAAATATACAGGGTGAAGAGCCTTCTAAAAAATGAACAGTTGCTCGAGGTATGCCCATGAATTAATGCTGAAGGTTATTTTTCCAATTCAATGGTGCTAGGTCTGTGTGCAGTGGGGGGCTGTCCGTGAGAGGGAAAGTGCTGTCAAAGGGTATTAACTGCCTAGGGCAGTCTTGTACTTTTTTCCCTTATTAGTTAGTTGGGGCAGTTGTGGGTTGTAGTTGGGTAATAAATAGGGGAGATAGCTGAGGGAAGGGGGTCACGATTCATTCTGGAATATTCAGCTGGAAGCTGGGAGGTTCTGGCATTGGAAGTTCCGGCCGCTTTTGTTTGGGAAGTGCTCTTTCTCGTGGAGATTCATCTTCTTCCTCTTTTTCTACTTCTCCTCCAACTGTAATTCTGTTTACGTCTCCTACTGTAAGAAACCGTTTACGTACGCTGAGGAAATATACAGTTTGATAGTGTTCTTTCTTCTACCTAACCTCTGCTGTGCAATACTGTTAGTGGGGGTCCTAACACTTGGTGCTTTCATTGAGAGTCACGATTGCAGGAGAACGATCGTTGAGATTCGAACTAAAGGAGAGGAGTCATTGAAGCAGGTGCGACTCTGCTGGGAAAGCTGTTCGTTGCGAGCTGTTTGGTTGAGTGCCGTTCGCTGAAAGGCTGATCGTTGCAATCGGTTGAAGCGTGGTTGACGTGTGCACCTCCTTGTTTGAAAGCAGACGAGTATGGAATCAGGTGTTGCTGAAGAGGAGTCGAAACAGGAGCGGTTGTTTCGTGTGCAGACGGACGAGTTGCTGGAGTTTCAAACGTCTATGAAAGCTTTTTGCAAAGTTGCTTGTTTCTGGACTGTTGGCACTTTTGACTGCAGAAGCAGAGCGCCCGAGCGTACCGCCAGAAGAAATGGAGTAGAGAGGAATGTAAAATACCACGAGTTAAGTGGAACCTATTGTTCCAGAAGGAATCGTTGTTGTTCCTGCAGAGGAAACTGATCCAAATACTGGTAGAGTTGCTAAAGTGAGCTAGGAACTGCCATTACAGAAACTCAGATTGGCGATGAGCGTGATATTTTTGCCGGAAGCAGCAAGTATCATGCTTGGCTGAAAGTAACAGGTCCGAGCGATCCGCCAACTGTACACGTTTGGCGAGGTATGGAGAAAGTCTTGTCACCTCCTACTCTTTGCCTTAAGGAGGATCGCCGTTCTTTGCTCAGCTTGGGGGGCGAGGAAAGTAATGAGGAGAAGGTTGTGCTGGTTCTGGGTGTTCGTTGCGGGGCGAGTCAAGGGAGCAATTTCCACAGCGTTTGTAGTGGAAATTTGGCTGATAAGTCTCGCTGGGCTCCTGTACTTGCGAAGGAGCCTGATTTTCCTCTAATTCCTTTGAGGGAGCCTGTCCAAGTGACACCAGGTCTTCTTCCTGAGGCCACGCGAACTCTGGTAGAGCAGCCATTGGTTGCTGAGATGGAGGAATTTGGCTACAGAAGGGGTGCCGTTGCTGCCGGGATACCAAGGATGTGTGCATTACCTGCAGGATCTGTGTTCAATACACACAGCAATTGTAGCGACTTTGCGCACATGGCAGCACCTCTTCCCCATACCAGCTTGAAGGGAAATAGTTTAGTTGCTGAGACCTATGGAAATAATCTCGTTTCAGCCATGAATTCAAATTTGTCTGATGGTCCTCAACCAGTTGCAGATGCTTTTGCAGTAGTGAACTGAGGGGAGCTTTGTTAGAATTCATTCTTGAAACAGCTTCTCTTGAAGAGGAAAATTTTCAAGTAGTGTTGGATCAGGAAGCTCTTCTCGGACATGGAGATGTTGTAATTGCAGTAGCTGCAGCTGAAACAATTGCCTTGGCTAGAGCAGCTGTTAAGGCTGCAAGGGATGCTGCCCTGTTGATTAAAGACTGCTTGGTGACAAACTCAGAAGATAGACCTTCGACTTTTTCATCCAAACCTGATACTTTCCTGTACAAGAGAGGACTTAGAAGCACAGAACATGTTAGCATATTGGGAAACCCTTCGGCCACTCAGCTTGAAGAGGGTGATTTTGATGAGTCGAAACCAACACATGGAGATCTCGAGCCTCTGCAAGCCCGGTTTTTCGAAAAGTACCATTGTAAGATCTGGCTGTCGATTAGAAAGGAAAGCTAAAAGAGAGAGAGCTTCAAAAAAAGCTTCTGCAAGCAGTGTGCCTTGTAATAATGGCTCCACCCACAAGAAAAAGCATGCTGATTTACAAGATGTTGACTACTCTGGTCAGTTGAGTTCCTTAAAAGGAAGAAAGAATGCCATGAAGAATCTGACCATGAGAGAAGAGTATGGGCTTTCAAAAGAAATACAGGACCTATTGGAACTGGAGAAGGTTCTCAAGGAGCTTCAAGAATGAACTGGAGACCGGCCTACGTTTCCTTAGTGCGTTGCTGCTGCAGGAATTGTCAAGAAGATTCTCAGGAAATGTTTAAACCAGGGTGACATTTTCCAAGACCGAATGATTAATGTCATCCAACGGCTTGTTATGACAATTGCTAAATGCTATCAAGGGGTTGGGTTGAGCCCCCAAGATCCAGTTCAGGATGGATGCCCAGGTCTCCTGAGAAATGTGGAACATTTTGTTCCTTTGAAGGGTTTCAGATTTTGCACCCACGCTGGGTGGGTTAAGCAGTCAATTCTCTGTCTCAGCAGCTGAGGATAATCCGCCTACCTATCCACATGGTTGTGGCAACATATAAAGTGAGGGCAGCTACAGAACAGTGGTACAGTGAAAATAGGAGAGACCCTGACAATAATGAGGATGCAGAAGCAACAGGGTTTTCCATGAGGAGGCTCAACAATGTGCTATTGACTCCCAAACATCCTAGATTTCTCGATTAGAAGATCAGCATCAACATGGAACTAAAACTGTCGGAAGTGGTTTCAAGCCTGGAAGCAGAAACCTCAGTGGAGCAGTTGTCAAAGCAGCTTCAGAAGGAGGATCTGGCTGGGGTGTGCAGAGTGGTAGGACTACAAACTGGTGTACTTAATGTCCTCACTGGTTTGGGTCATGAAGCTGGAGCAGCTAGGGCGTCTCACCTTGGTGATGACAAGATTGCATTTTCTGGAAGCAATGCCACGGGATGCAAGGACATGACTGCTGCAGTTCAAGTGGAAAGCATCAAAGCTGAATTTATTGACAAGCTAGTTAGATGGACCAAAGGTAACACGGTTTCAGATCCGTTGGTAGAAGGATACAGGCTAGGCTCTATTTTCGTTGGCGGACAGAATGAGAAGACACTGAAGATCATCTCACCCGCTAAGGGCGAAGGTGAAACAATTTTGTGCGGCGGGGATCGTGTTCAGCATATGGAAAGAGGTTTCCTCATCGAACCCACGGAAGAGGAAAAGTTTGGCCCTATCACCTTGAGGACAAGGTGGGTTTTTAGGAGGGAGGGAATTGTTATGACTGTGTGCAGTGGGGGGCTGTCAGTGAGAGGGAGAGTGCTGTCAGAGGGTATCAACTGCCTAGAGGCGGTCTTGTACTTTTCCCTTATTTGGGGTAGTTGTGGGTAGTGCTTGGGTAATAAATAAGGGAGATAACTGAGGGAAGGGGGTCACGATTCATTCTGGAATATTCAGCTGGAAGCTGGGAGGTTCGGGGCTTGGAAGGTTCCAGCTGCGGCTCTTCGGGAAGTGTTCTTTCTCGTGGAGATTCTTCCCCTTCTTCCCCTTCTTCCACTTCTCCTCCAACTGTAATTCTGTTTACGTCCCCTACTGTAAGAATCCGTTTACAGCTGTATAAGAGGAAATCTCCTTACCTCAAGGTGAGGTGGAGACCTTTTTTTATAGATTGAGAAAAAGGAATACATAGAGGAGTATTCCGATGTGGGACTCGGAAATACCCAGAATAATAAAAATAGGGTTTAACACTCCCTCTCAAGCTGGACATGCCCAGCTTGGACCACGAGTCTCACAAAAGAAAGATGACATCAGACAAGACCAGACAGACTCTCCCTCAAGCTGGGTCGCAGATGCTGTGGATGCCCAGCTTAGAACTGAGCGAGGCCAGACGAGCCTCTAGGAGACCTTTAGTGAAGATGTCAGCAAGCTGGTCCGCCGTCGGGATGTGGCTAAAATTGACATGATTGTGCTCCAGGTGGTGGCGAAGAAAGTGACAGTCCACCTCGATATGCGTTGTGCGTTCATGGAAGACGGGATTCGAAACAATCTTGGTGGCTGCTTGATTGTTACACCAGATATGAGCAGATGTATGTGGAGGAAAGCCAAGCTACTGGAGGAGATGTCGAAACCAAAGGATCTCCGTAGTGACGGTGGCCATGACACGGTGCTCAGACTCCGCACTGGATCGGGAGACGACAGTCTGTTTCTTGCTCCGCCAAGAGATGAGGTTGCCTGCCAAGAACACGACAAAGCCATAAGTAGATTTTCGGGTAGCAAGACAACCGGCATAGTCAGCATCACAGAAGGCCTCAATATTCAGATGAGCGTTGTGAGAGTAGTGAAGACCACGGGCAGGATCTCTCTTGATGTATTTGGCGATGCGGAGGACAACATCCCACTGAGAGGTGGTCAGATGCTCCATGAATTGACTCACTTTGCCAACAGCGCAGACTATGTCGGGACGAGTCATTGTGAGATAATTGAGTTTGCCCACCAGCCGACGGTACCGCTCTGGGTGTAAATACGGTTCAGAGGAGTCATAGAGAGACCGTTCCCCAGGCTCAAGAGGAGTGTCAACAACGGTGGCCTGTGCCAGCCCAACATCCTACAGAATATCCAACGTATATTTCCATTGACAGAGGAAGATGGTGTCCGGAGAACAGGAGACCTCGATGCCAATGAAGTATGTGAGAGGGCCGAGATCTTTGGTGTGGAAGTGATGGTGAAGATGCCCCTTGAGGTGAACAATTTCAGCAGAGTCGCTTCCGGTGATGATGATATCATCCACATATACGACCAACAGGATGCATCCGGTGGATGTCGTCCTGTAGAACATGGTGTGGTCCTTCATGCTGCGAGAGAGCCCAAAGTCGGTGACGACGGTGTTGAATCGGCCAAACCAATCACGAAGAGACTGTTTGAGACCATATAGAGAGCGGTGTAGTCGACAGACTTGGGACTCGGCACCGGATGCACAAAATCCGGGGGGCTGCTGCAGATAAATCTCTTCCGCAAGATAGTCAATACCACATGTCTGCGCGAAGCCCTTTGCCACAAGGCAGGCTTTGAGGCGATGGAGAGTGCTTTCGGCATTAAGCTGGACTGTGTAAATCCATTTGCTGCCAACCGCCTGTTTGCCCGCCGGAAGGGGGACAAGATCCCAAGTATGGTTGTCTTCCAGAACTTGCAATTAATCCCGCATCTTTTCTAGCCACCCCAGGTGAGATTTCGCATCACCAACTGTGCGGGGAATAGATACCGTCTCCAGAGCTGACAGACCCCTGTATGAAGATGTAAATAGAGTACTTTGTCAAGAGCGAGTACATTTCCGGAGTGCAATGGGCAAGTCGTCTGGTGCTGGGGCAGGTGCATCGGACGAAGCGGGGACGATGGTGTCGTTGGCCGGGACGGGGGATACAACTGATGGGTGATAGGAGTTGACCCTACCAAAACGGGGATCAGCAGGGGGAGACACCAGAGGATGGTGGATGATGAGAGGAAGACAATCATCAATGACAGTGTCGGGATGGGGAGTGAGAAGGGAGAACGGAGAGCTCTCAACAAACAAGACGTCAGCAGAGATGACATATCTCCGCAGGTCCGGTGAGAAGCAGCGATATCCGCGCTGAGTGCGTGAATAGCCGAGAAATATGCAACGGAGGGATTTGGGAGAGAGTTTGGAGAGGCCGGGACGAGTGTGACGAACATAACAAAGGCATCCAAACACTCGAAGTGGAAGTGAGGAGGAAGGGAGGAGAACATAGCTCGAAAAGGAGTCTCCCCCTGAAGGATAGAAGAAGAAAAACGGTTGATAAGGTAGGTAGCAGTAAGGATCGCATCTCCCCAAAAGAGCAGAGACACCTGTCGGTGGAAGAGGAGGGCACGAGTAGTCTCCAGAATATGTCTATGTTTTCGCTCGGCCACTCCATTCTGCTGGGGTGTATTAGGACAGGAGGTCTGATGAATGATGTCTTTCGCCTGGAGAAACTACTGAAAGGGAGTCGATAGATACTCACACCCATTGTCCGAGCAGAGACATTTAAGAGAGGTGGGGAACTGGTTATAAATTTCATTGTAAAAAGTCTGAAAAGTAGAAAACACTTCAGACCGTTCTCGTAGGAAGTACAACCAAGTCATTCGCGAAAAATCATCAATGAAAGATATATAATACTTATACCCCAAATGACTCGAGATGGCACAGGGATCCCAAACGTCTGAATGAACTAGATCAAAAGGTTTTGAGGCCCGTGTATCCACTCGAGGAATGTATGAAGTGCGATGGTGTTTCGCAAACGTACAAGACTCACAATGAAAAGAAATATGCTGACTAATATCGGGATATAACTGATAAATGGTGGAGGCGGGTGGATGTCCCAATCGGGAATGAAGGTCCAATGCATGGGCAGAGACAGACGTGTAGGCGACAGTTGCCGGTCCATCGAACATGTAGACCCCGTCCCGAAGCTGATCTCTACCAAGTTCCCGGTTCGTCGTCTGCTTCTGAAAGACAACAACAGATGATGTAAATATTGCAGCACAGTTGAAATCATTTGTAAGTTTATTGATGGATATAAGGTTAAAAGGATTGCGGGGCACATGTGCCACAAAGGGCAGGTGAGGTGATGAATTCAGGGAGCATGCACCAAAGTCCTCAATGAGGATAGTGGAGCTATCAGCGACGGTGATGGCTGATGAACCAGCATAAGGACAGGAGGTCAACATACCAGCATCACCGATGAGGTGGTCAGAAGCACTTGAGTCGAGCATCCAGGCAGAGGAGTGACGGCCGACGAAGGCAGCAGAACCAACAGAGTGGGCAAAAGAAGCCGAAGACGGACCTGGTCCTGAGGGGGTCCGAGGATCGTGAATCGTCCGGAGGTCCATCATGGAGAGGTCCAGAGATGATGAAAGAGCTGCTGCTGACGAGCAAGCATCCTAGACCGCTGTCTGACCCTGCTGCGGTTGCTGAGATGGGCGTCTATGAAGAACCCAACAGTGGTCGATCAGGTGGCCGAGCTTGCCACAATGCCGACAAAGGGGACGAGGACGACCCTCCACACGGCCATGTCCACAAGTGCCCGAGGAGCGTCCAACGCTACGTCCGAAGAGGACAAAGTGATCGATGATGGGGGTGGGTGGGGGAAGAGCCCGATGGGCCTTGCCCAGGCGATGATACACCTGGGGAATCTCCAGTGTAGACGGGCTGACGAGTATCTCGGTAACCGTCGTTGCATACTCAGAAGCAAGACCATTGAGAATATTAAAGATGCACAGTTGGTCCCGCTGGGCCTGAGCTTCCGCCGGTGTCTGGGGAACGGGCCACAACTCTTTTAACTCATCGCGAAAAGCTTTCCATTGCATGAAGTATGCTGGGAAGGAATGGTCATGTTGTCGTATCTGCGACAGTCGCTGAAGAACATCGGAGACCCGAGCCAAATTATTGGTCTCTGAATACATGATGTTCAAGGAATCTCAGAGTTCCTTGACTGTATTTGTAGTCCGGGTGACGTCCTTGACTGAGCGATCCATGGAATTGACTATCAAGGCGAAGATCTTGCTATCAACAAGCTTCCAAGGACGGTATTTGAGATCAGTAGATGCTGGTGGAGGATCCTCAAGCTGAGAGTCAAGGTCCATTCCCGTTAGGGACATCAACATGGTCTTTCGCCAGATTGAGAAGTTGGTAGAGTCGAGCCGTTCATCTACGAGGCAGGTGGAGGCTGTGATCATCTGGGGCGGAGTAGAAGAGGCTGCCATGGAGGCGTCGGACATCTGCAGAAGATGACAGGATCAGCGGTGCGCCGTGGAGAGCGAGATGCCGCGATGGGAGGCCGCAAAAAGGCAGGGCCGGTTGAAGCTGGGAAGCAGTAGGTGCGGGTAGCGTCGGGAGCCGACGTAGGAATTGGTAGGCACCGGGAGAGGCGTCCGGTTGGTGCTGGAGGACGTCGGGATCGCCTGGACTAGGCGGGTGACGACTGTAGGACAAGGAGGTGGGGTCGCAACGGGAGGGTGGGCTGATTGTGCCTGGACGAGGAGGGCGCCGAGAGTCGGGAGCGCCGCTGGGAGGGGGGGGTGCGCGATGGGAGAGGATCGCGGCGGGAGGTCTACCGAAGGGAGACGACGCTAGAGGGTAACCGTCAGAGAGGGCGGGGATCGGGATTCCGCGTAGGGCGGGGCCAATCGCGCTTGGACGGGGAGTTTGGGTGCCACGTCGGGACCGGTATTTGTTGGGAGAGGTGGGCTGGTTGGGAGGCTCGGCGTCGAGATCGGGGAGGGACGCCTTTGGAGGGCCGGTCCGTCGTTAGTGGGATTGTCGGGGGAGAGCGCCGAGGTGGGGCCGGGAAGCGCCGAGGAGGGCGGCCGGGAGACCGTGATGGAGGCGCTGTACGCAGCGGGGCCGGGAGAAGATGGCCGAACGGGGAGGGGCGCCGTGAGAAACCGCAGGGAGGCGGAAGGGAATTTTTTTTTTCCGAACGTAGGAATAAAAATTAGTTTCCCTTTGATACCATGTATAAGAGGAAATCTCTTTACCTCAAGGTGAGGTGGGGACCTTCTTTTATAGATTGAGAAAAATGAATACATAGAGGAGTATTCCGATGTGGGACTCGGAAATACCCAGAATAATAAAAACAAAGTTTAACAACAGCCATAGAGTGAGGAAATATACAGTTCGATAGTGTTCTTTCTTCCACCTCACCTCTGCTGTGCAATACTGTTAGCCGGAGTACTAACAAATGGTGTGAAATTTGTTGATGCGCAATTCATTGAGTCTCCTCAAGGATCTGTTTGGCAGCACTTATTGATAACTGCTTCCAGAAATTATCAAATATACAGGGTGCAAAGCCTTCTGAAGAACGGACAGTTACTCCCAGGAAGTAATGCGGGGAATTTGGCAGCTGCCTATGCACTGTGATTGAATCTAGATACTCTCTTTTTTGGATGGTGTAAAACGTGTTAATATGCAATTGAGTTTCATTAAAGATCTGTTCGACAACACTCGCTGATAACTGCTTCTAGTACTTATCACTTATGATAAGCAATTTGAAAAAATAAGTGTGCGTGTTCTGGTTATGAAAAAACAATTACAATTATTTTAAAATGCTTATAGCACTTCGGATTTGTTTGGAACCACTTATTGAAAACTTAATATTGTACTTGTTACTTATGACGATTGATTCTGTACAAGGCTTCGTTTGACTATACTTATTGAAAACTGCTTATAGTACATGTCACTTACGGTAAGTGTTTCCATACAATTGTTTCCAGATTGCTTATTGTTAAAGTAGTTATTTCACTTGTTTAAGTGATTTTCTTTTGGAATTTAAATGTAAATGTTTTATTTGAAGAAACAGAACAAACATCACCTGTTCTTTCACACTGCTTACCGTAAGTGAAAAGTGCAATAAACAGTTTCCAATGACTATTGCCATATGGTACTTTTAAGTGTTTCCAAATTGCTTCTTGAAAAAGTTTTTTTTGCCACTTATCTAAGCAGTTTTCTTCTGGAATTTGATTATTAAGTGTGTTTATTTTCAGAAACAGAACAAACATCAGTTGTTCTTTCCAACTGGTCATCATAAGTGATAAGTGCTGTCAAACAGGGCCTTATCACTGATGATAAGTGTTTTTGTGCAAGCTTTTCCAGATAACTTGTTTGAAAAAGTGTTTTCCCGCCACTTAAATGCTTTTCTTCAAGTGCAAGTATTTTTTCATTAGCAGAATAAAGGACACTTATTTTTTAAACTGCTTATCATAAGTGGTGCACTTTACACTTTACACCGTCGGATTGCTTCAAGGACCTTCCAAGCCAGGGAGATGATCTGTTCTACTACTTGTAAGTGACATCTATACAGGTGATCCAGGTTCTTCAATTGAACATCTTGAAAGACGAGCTCATGTCACGGTGCACTAAATGCAATGGAAGGTTTATCCAGAAACCGGTAACCACAGAGGTTGTGAAGGCTTCAAAACGCTTCCAAAAGATTCCAAGCTGTTTGTTTGATAAAAATCGAGAGCTTTGGCAGTGCATGGATTGCCACCAATTGTACTGGGAGGTAAGAGTTGATGCCTTTGACGTTAAGAGGGGGTGTTTGGTTCGAGGATTTTAATTACACCACATTATAATTTAATAGGCTGCAATCACTTTTCAACGTTTGGTATGATAATTTCAATCACAATATAACACGGCAATTGCCAAGTTATTGTAGTCATTTTCTTTTGTAATGGTAGATTGCCACAACCAAAAAGCGTTGAACTCATTTAAATGAGATTTACTACATGAATCAAACATTGCCAATTAGATATATTAAATGCCATATTTTTATTGAAATCATTAGCAACAAGATCGCTCCACTATTGGTGGTGGGGTGGTAAGGGTTTGGGGGGTTGAGGGGCAGGTCGCGGGGTAAAGTCTTTGGGCCTGCATGTTTATTGCAATTTGTTTCCTTACGTTGTGTTCCACGGTGGCGGATGTAATTGGCCTTATATATTAGCAACAAGATCATTTTAGATGACTTTCTTTTGTGTCCTTTTTGGTCTTCCTCTCCGTCTATTTTGTGTATTTGTCACTAAGTCTATCCTATCAACAAGTCCATCTATTGACCTTTTTTAATGTTCAAATCATTTTAATCTAGTCTCGGTCATCTTCCCGTCAATCGGTTTGACTCGAATTTTCTTTCATATATATATTCATTTCTAACCTTATCCATTTTTGTATGTTCATGTGGCCATCTTAACATTTTCATTTTTGCAATGTAAGATTGCAACACAAGGTAATTTTAAAATATCAAACGAATTTAAGTTTGGATCTTTTATTCAATACAAGACCTCCACTGTCAATTTTTTGTCTTCTACATTTGTTTTTTTATAATAATTATATTTTTTATTAATTTAATTATATTAAGTTGCATGTTTTATTAAAAAACACTTTTGAAATTTGATACAACATTGCCATTAAAGTGAATGTATATCAAACACTATTTTTTCCTGCATTTTAAACACAACTTCACATTGCATACCAAACACTGGATTGTCACTTTTCCAGTAATCACTTAAAATTTTGGCTTACAATGTACCAAACACCCCCTAATTTCTTTGTTTTTGTTTACAAAATGATTGTAATGTAGATGATTAAGCCGAATAATTTAGTTAATGAAATTGTAAAGTAGTTGTGGATGTGTTATTTTCTTTGGTTTGCAGGGTACCCAATATCATAACGCGGTTCAGAAATTCATTGATATATGCAGGCTAAGCGAGAAGACTGGGTAAGTTCTGTCTGGGGGTGATAAGAAGACTTTTTTTGGACCTGTTTCATTACAATTTGATGATTTATTGTAAAATTAATTCAGTTGTAGATTGTTAAATGGTTAATTATATATATAATGAACGTGTTTATAAATGTCTGAGTATTTTAATATGTTAAATGCATAATTATGTATGGTAAATGATATTTTTTGTGCGATGCATTTAACACATGTAAAAGTTTTTTTTTAAACATTTATAAATGTTTATCTCTGCATTTATAGCTAACAATTTTTTTTTTATTTTTATAATTTAGATTAATAATCAAAATTAATAATATGTGGAAAAAAGAAACATGGAAGATCATGGAAGAAAAAAGAAACATGCATGGAGTAAATGCATACCCAAAACATTGATGAGTTCAGTTGGTAGAAGACTCCAAGCTCGAACGGAAGTCACAGGCCCCATGGCATCATTACTGGTAAGCTTCAAACAAACACATTGAATGCAAATTCAATTTCACTTATCCTCGCAACAAGTATTTATCGTTTCATTTTTTGTGCAATATTGGATATGATAAAAGACGATTATCATCCAACTGAAAAATGCAGAGGCTACACCTCCTTTTGTAGCCTCCTAAGTGTTAGAAAATGTAGAGTCCATGGCTATGTTCGATGGATTTGTTGTCACTTGTGTTGAAAGGGTTTCATATCAACTTGTGCTAGATATTTCAGGAGAGTTGAGCCTGAGATGTATGTAGAAAATGTTCACGGATCATTTCTCAAGTGTTTTAGGTACATTTACCAAGGATTGTAAGTACTGTTGTGACAGTTCAAGTGTTGGATCTGTAAGTAAACTTGTTCACATCTGTAGGCTAAGTTGAACTAGTTTGTAGGTTGAAGTCTCCAAATAATTTTAAGTGCATATTATGAAGATTTGCTTTGCGTGCAGAATTAGAAATGTGGAAAAGTGTGATTTGCAAAAGTCCTTGAGGTCATATGATGATCTATAGGCGAAAATGATCTACAGAAGACTTCCAAGTCATCCTTATGAAAACTGCAAGTCAAACATTAAGTATAGTGATTGTGAAGGACCCCATGGTGATATGTATGTGGTTATGTAGATACTGAGTACATGTGACTATTGGTGCAATTCTAAAGGGATGTAAGTCCAAGGCCATCCTCATGGGAATTTGAAGCATGTTTGTGAAAGGATGTAGGTGCAATGATATCTGTATTAGTTGTGATATGAATGAAGGTTATTTGTATGAGGATTGATGGAGAAAAATGTCTCATGCATTGAAGTGAAGCCATGCAAGACATTGTATGTGAAATAGAGGGTTATCTGTATTAGTTAGGTCATTTTTATGACTGTAATGCCATTTGTATGAATTCTAAGTTTAATGCATGATATTAAATTATTTGTGGATGCATGAAAGATGATCAATGGTTCTCAAACATGAGTCTGAATGATGATCTTGGATATGCAAGGCCTGATTTTTGGATAAAAGATTTTTTTTTTGGATTTGGCCGGGTTAGGCAATTGTGGGAGTTATTTGGAGGTGTTGAGAGGCATTTGGAGGAGACGGTGGTAGTGGAAGAAAAATGGGCTTCCAGTGCTGGAAAATGGGCTTCCAGTGCTGGAAGTGCAGTTGGGCACATGGTCCGGGTGACTTGCGAGGTTCACGGTCCGACGCATGTTCCAGCGGACCGTGTGGCCACTTGAAGTGGCTCCGAAACTTTGTATTGTTACCTGAAAATCCCTGAATGTCTCCCATTTCTTCCTTGGGATTTGGGATGATTTTGCTGTCTGATGACTTCTGGGTGGTGCTGTACTGATTTCTGGGTTGTGCTGTACTGATTAGTAATTATTTGCTGGGAGGTGCTGGTTAGCTTCTGATTGTAAGCTGGTTTTTACGAGTCTCAGGGGGTACGAGATTGAATTTATGGCATTAATACGAGGCATGTGTTTTCTCATTCTTGCCATTCTGTGATAAATTCAGACGACTTACATGTTTGTGATAATTATTATGTGTTTAATATTTAATAATAAGTGTTATTATCTTTTTAAAATTTATTTTTAATCTTAATTATGAATTCGGGGTGATCCACCAACCAGTCCGCTTAAAATGAGGACCGAACTATACTTAATTTTTGAAGTTCACATTAAATGCGGGCCTAAATAGACTAGACATTTTTTTTTGGCTCAGCCCATGCGGTATTCACCCGAACCCACTCGGTCTAGCCTGTCAAGCATCCCTTATTGTTGAAATGTTCAGATTGTCATGGAAATGTTGGGAGCTTCAGCGACAAAAATTAAAGAAAGAGTAAATGTGAGAAAAAAAAAAAAAAAATCAAGAATGTGGTGAACTTGACCTGGATACCCTCTTAAGCTGGTACCCGACCTGAATTGTCACATACTAGAAGAGTGTTTTCGATCCCCACGAGCTGGCGACTATCACCCGAACATCAATAACGAGAGGGAACAATTTCGTTCAACCTGAAGCATACAACATGACATATATTTATATACACAACAGAGAAACAACGGAAGAGATAAATATATGTCATAATTGAAAGAAGAAAGCGGAAATAATACAACTCAAAAGTAGCTAAAAAAAAATCTCTAGGATACAACAACAATGGACAACTAAAACCAAAACACCTACTTCATGTGATAGCATGAGAAAACTCCTACCATCTCACCACCAGCTACCCAGACAAAGTCGATAGAAGCCTCATCGCCTCACTGCGGTGCCTTGTGTTTCCCTGCATCGAAAGACATACAAAGATCTACGCACCGCCGAATGAGTGCATATGGTGTGTGCTAAACATGCTTAGTAGGATCCCACTCAGGTGTTTCATATCAAGTCTTTGTACAACAATCTGAACAATGTTCAACTTTAAAGAAAACAAGACATACTAAACAGCAGTTCCACAGTTCTTATATCAAAAGTATGATAAATCATTTTTTCTCCCCTTAGCATGTATCACATATCATATCAAACCATGACAGTACAAGATAAAACAGTACAAGCTAAAAGCACTGGTAACATTACGCCAAGGATCACTAGAGGTCAGGCTAGCAGACTACTCGTACCGTAATTAATGACAGATGCACACTTAAGTTCTTAGAACACATGCCTAAGTACAAAGGAACACTCCATGAGTGAACTCCCAAAATGCTAATCAAGCCCCTAGAACGAGCATAGGGAGCAAAAGAACACCTCCTGAGTGAACCCCCCAACAATACATGGACGTTGACCCTAAGCTACACCTTCCACCTAAGTACCCAAAGCTTCCCATGTGTTTTATTTTCCAAACTATTTCATCAACACCATGGTTTGGAAACCATTTTAGAAATCCATTTCACAATGCTTTGAAAAATAGCTTTTTCTTTTACCAAAACAAGGGAAAAACCATCTTTTATAAAAAAACTCATTCAACAGACACAAATCCATTAACCAATCATGCCATTTCATTTATAAAACAATTTATCAAAACTAGAGCAATACTATTCATCCAACATAGGCTAGAGATGAAACCACCTACCTCAAACTTGGGCCGCACATGCTTGCAATGAGATCCACCAACAAGGAAGAACGAAAAGACAATGATGGAGGCTCTAGAATCAATCCACACATCTCAAAATCAATTCAATCAAGCTAAGTTGTCTGTTGAAAGAACAAATCGCAACATACTTCAAAGAACGCTCACGCTGCACCACAACCAACACAGGGGTCGACATTCGAAGGAAGATCACACAACAAATCTAGTAAGGATCAAGAGGATTATCACCACAGATCAACAAATGCAACAATGCAACACAATAATGCTACCACGTTCAACGACAACAAAGAAGCAGAATGATTACTCACCCGGAGAAACGCACTGCAATCGCAACAGAGATCAATCACTGAACGAAGCAATCTAGGAGCAGAGATCTCTAAAATCGCTTGGAAGAGCTCATAGGTCGAGAGGGAAAAAGCTTGCCGCTGAATGAAATAACAAATTAGTCGTTCACCTCCCTAAAAACTCAATTTGTGAGATTTATATAGCGTGTAATCCTCTTTCATGTTGGGTGATCCATGAAACCCAAAAACGACAAAAAACCCATCGCCTTGGGTTAAAAATCATGATTTTTATCATTACACAATGTGTGATATATTCACAGTGTGTAATCTTCACGCCTTGTACCGGTTCACGACATCTGCCTGACACCCAATACACGACGTATAAACTCGAAAAGCCCAGTTTCTTTTGAAAACCTCAAACCAACTCCAGTATTCTCCGAACATGGGGAGAGCCCCACAAATCCTTTAACACATTTATACCTGGATTCCATTAATTCAAACAAACATACATCCCTGAACTTTAGGTCATTTTCCCTAGAAAATGCATTCCATCCTTGGGAGTCCCAAAACACACCCAAATAGAGGGAAACGAAAAGAGAGAAGAAAAATACATGAAAGTGGGTAATGAGATGTTACAAAAAAGAACACAATAATTTATGTGGTTCAAGAAAAATTCCTACATCTATGAAGTGACAAAATGATTTCACTAATTTCAAGAGTAAATTATAGGGCACACACATAGTTACAAACCCCACCTCGAAGATGTGCTCATAAAGTAACATAGTGCTATAATAACCCATGTTGCTACAATGTCAGATCTGCATAACATTCCATGTTGCTACAATGCTCGAGTTGGTAAAGTCCACATGGATACAATATTAGCTATTGTGTTGCCGATAAACTTTGCTACAATACCTCCCTAATTTGGGCCGCTTACACTTGACCTAATGAATCATGCTCTACCATTCTAACAATCCGCCACTTGGAGTCCGATCCAGCAAACTGGCCTTCTTCCATTCTTCCAACTTAGGCGCTTTACTTAATCCAAGATCCTCATCTTCTTCACTCACTAATGAGTGCTTTTTCCATTAAATCTTCAATTTCAAGTTGGACAATTAATGAAATACTGATTACTTTCCTTTTGAAGCTTCAATTTCAAGCTGACGACTCATGAAAGACTAACATAAACACAACAGTTCTCAATCACCATCGACTTCATCAACATGTATGCCAGATTATTGGTTCCTTGAATCTTTTACAATGTCAACAAATAATTAACCCATTGATAAAGTTGCACTTCAACTAAATATGCTTAATTCTAACATGAATCACTGGGTTCTTCGCAAGGTATATAACACTCTGACTATCATAGCGTAATACATTTTCCTCTCGTTTTCTGTCCAACTCCTCTAAGAAGTTCTTCAACCAAACCATCTCTTTCCTAGATTTTGTTACAATAATGTACTCTGTCTTAGTAGTGGATAATGACACCACCTTTTTCATATGAGATATTCAACTTACTACAGTTCCTCCACAAGTAAACACATAACTCATGGTACTCCTCATGCTATCTTACACTACATACAAGGTCAACATCCATGCACCTTTGTAACAAATTTCCATTCCCAAAGCACATAGATATTGTAATGTCTGAAGTTCCCTTTGTATTGAGTGTTGTATTTCTTTTTAATGTAATTATTGGAGGAAAGTCAATGTGTATTAGTGATGAGTGGTGGAGTGAGAATCCACCCACCAAAGGAAAGTTTCTGCCCATGCATACTTGGGTAAAAAAAGAATAAAGAAGCCACTTACCTTAAATAACTAAGTGGATAGATTCAAGTGGGAAGCCCCGAAACTTGATGATTGTTGAGCCGATCCTCAAGTCAAAGACAAGTGCTGAAGTTGGAACATTGTCTACAATAGTTTGGTAAGTGCTTAGAAGAAGCTAACTACTAAGGAAGATCCAATTAAAGTTGTGGAGAAACCATCCATTGATGACTTAGCATGTTGGCCATTGTATTTAGTGATTAAAATTATCTGGATGAAGCTTGATTTGAAGGCTGTAGCAAAGAGGTAGTGGAGTTTATTTTTATACTCTACTTGAGTATTTATAGGCTACAAAACACCTTCAGAATATGCTGAAAATGTTTGGATTTTTTTGATAATTTCGAGATATATTTGAGGTAGATCAGAGGTGATTTGAAGAGGTTCCGAGAAGTCCTCAAGGCATTTTAAGCTAAACTGAATTAATTTCGCTTTTTATAAAATTCTGAAAATTTTCCTAAGTATTGAACCCTATTCACTTCATAGGGTACGATAAGAACAACGTAGGGTACAATCCCTGATCTTCATAGGGTATATCAGTGTGAACTTCATAGGGTTCCTTGAAATTCATAAGGTACCTTCGTAAGGTACCATTGGACTTCATAGGGTACATTGAACCCTGTGAAGAGACTTTGTACGATACATCCGAGCCAAATTTCGAAGACTTTGAAAAAAGCATGAACCCTATGTTGAAGCTTGTAGGGTATAACAAGCACTTCATAGGGTACAAACATCATTACAAAGATTGTAAGGTTCATTGAACCTTATGAAGACATGCAAAGTTGTTGGGGAACTTTAGAGAGTTTAACAATTAGAAAAATTTGAGTACTCCTTAGACTAGAAAATGGAGAATTCTAGAATATTCAATATTTTGAAGAATTTATTCCAAAAGATGCTAAAGTCATTCTTTTATTCTCTAAATATCATCATGATATGAAAAGCCATGATCCAAGCTTTGAGTTGATGAAAATGAGAAGATGAGTTCAGTGGAGTGTTCTTCAAAATAATCATGCAAGCTGAAGTATATTGGATTTTCAGAATTCACCACACCGCAAAGAAGTGAGCCATGCTACAAGGTGATATTGATGTATATTTTTATACATATTTTATTGATTAAATGTAGAATTTTAGTGGTATATTTTTGAGAAGAACTCGATCCTACTAGAGAATAAAGTGAATATATATTCGGTTGAGATGAAAATAAGAGAAATAAAAGAAGGGTACTTCTTTCATTTTGTTGGAGATCAACATTGAGAAAAGAAAAATCAAATATTTAGAGGATCATGTGCCGCTGTATGAAAATCCATTTCATTTAGGCTTTCACTTTTTTCCCTGCAATATTTCATTTTTTGGAAATTGAGAAAAGACCAGCAAAAAGGTGTGAGGTTGCCTAAACAAAAATGGTATCCGAAGGGAGAAAATAATAATAGGTTGAGGAAGAAGGTGTAACTACACGACTGAGAAGAGCGTGACGAGAGGAAGAAAAAGACCTCTTGGGGAAGAAGAGTTTCCAAGACCGTGTTGAAGTAGATACACAATCTAGGTATCAAAGAAGAGTAGAAGACGAAGAAGGAAGAAAAAGAAACTGACCTTTGTGGATTTTCATGCAGTTAACAAGAACATTCCTGAGGCTTTCATTGTTTACCTACCAATTATAATTTTATGAGGTTCTCATTTTTGAAGAACAATGAGAAAGGTCGACGAGCAAGAGACCTGCAGAATATCTAGTGGCTGTCGAGTTGCTTGGAGTTTGAGTTGGGAGTTTCCACCGAGCAGTTTCTGAAGAAGAATCGGGAGAAAACAGAAAAATAAAGACCGATTTGCAAGTGCTATTCTTGAATATTGATAGGCAGTCAAAGGCTCTCTGATTGAGGAAGCATATCTATTTTTGTGATGCAATAACATCCAGGGCAGATTGGGGATCAACTTCGAAGAGGATGCAAGTGCTGTGAAGAAAACCGGTGGGATGCCAATATAAAGAACTTGTGGGAGCGAGTGTAAAGAATCCATAGGAGCGAATTTCATTCACATGTGTAATATTGTGAATGGACACATGTGTCATATGAAGAACTTGGTTTCAGGATGACACCTGACCAAACCACTATATTTTGATGATAAGATATATAATGGAGAATCTATGAATCAGACATCTTGAACACAATAAGGAGTAGGATCCCTAGGAGGGGACGAACCCTGTAAAACACCTATGCTATACTTTACTGCTATTTTTCATTACACATATATGTTTATGTTTGGTTAAAAGAGAAAAGATACATTTTCCCTAACCGACATCAGAGGTTCAAAGACCAAAGGAGTTAAAGTTTAAAATAAGATTTGGAATTTGGTAAAATGTTGACCACATCTGATTCATCCCCCCTCTCAGGTATGTCTGCACCGGTCCACTGGGACTTACAATTGGTACCAATGTAAAAGTTCCCTATGATTGGATCTAAAGTATATTCCCAGGTGTTTTTATCATAATATATGAATTGAATATTTAAAGTGTTTTCTGAAGAGCCTCATATGAAAAAATCAGATTCAATCCTTAATAGAACAAAATTGGAGGTTTCAACCAAAAATTTGCAAATAAGGAAGGAAAAAGAGGCAATGAAACAAAGAATGAGCTTAAAGAAGAAAGAGGATATACCACCAGCTGAAGGTAGTCAGAGTGGTAGAATTCATGATAAATCTATTAATGTTGATTCCTCTAGTGATTCAAGTTCAAACTGTGAGAATGGATGCATTGAATCTGTTGAAGACCTTTACCTTGAGGTAGAATATTATTTGAGAAATGTCTATATTGAAGTAGTTACATATATATTTTCTCACATTAAAGAGATATAGTATGAAAAAGAACAATTAGAAGAGGAGGCTGGAGATATGGAGGATACTTAAGCCAATAAGTATCGGAAGTGTAAGACTCTCACACAACTTGTTGAAGCCAAGGATGAATCTGCTTCACTTTATAAGAAAATATATTCTCTAATTAATGAATAATTGAAAAGAATTCATTGTGAGAAAGAGGTGTACGAGAAAGTTGTTAAATAAGTAATTCATGCATTGGAGATATTACATAAAGTCTCCATGAATGTAAAAGTTACCCAGTTAGTGGCAAAATCCAAGAGGATAAGAGAGATGGATATTTCTTTACAAGATACAAATCAAGTGCATGAAGATCAAATAAACAATTTGAATAAAGAATGTCAAGATGGGGTGAAAGCTCTTGAAGATTATAAGTACACTCTCAAAATGATATGTCTAGAGATGAATGTGAAACTAAAAAAATATGGAAAGCACCTAAGTTGGATCTTCACATTCTACTGAGAGAAAGGATGTTTCCACACAAAATTTGAAGGAAAATCTTACTACTAAAAAGACTCAAAATGGTGGCAAGAAGAGTTGTGAATCATCTCTTGATCAACACTCAACCAGATCATAGAAGAAGGTATCCCACAACCTTGATAAAGCTCTTTGCATTGAATTTTTCTTAACTATTAGTGCACGAATAAAGTCAAAAATTGTACAAATTTGGAAGGAGAAGATTGCCAATAAATTCACCACATCATCAAGGGTGAATGTTTTCATGTTTTAAAAGAGAAAATCCTCAAATGGAACAAAAAAGATTGAGGTTTCCACCCAAAAATAGCAAGCAAATAAATCTGGTCAGACTACTTCTAAAGAGAGGAGAAATAGGTTTGTTGGCCACTATTGGTGTTGCTGGAGGTTCAAAAACAATTCTATGGAGTGCTAGCATAACATGTTACCATGTGAAACTCAAAGAAGTCCTAAAGCAAGGGGAGAAAAATCGAAACAAAGAAAAAACCTATTGGATAACTGCAAACATCACAAAAAAATGCAAAATTTGTCTTGCAAAAAATAGATTTGATTATTTTGGAAACTTCTATGATTACTACAACAAAGTTGGCCACTACTATGAAGAGTGTTAGTATGTACCAATCCAACACAACTCTTATACTAATGAAAGGAGAACGCCACAACAGAAGAATAAACAACCAACATCACACCTTAGTTCATAGGTTCAATGATGGTAAGATTAGTCTGGAAGAGTTCAGCATGACCTGGGACAAGATGCATTATTGCATCGAGGAGCTTATTAAAGATGATCCAGATATGGTCCTCTCCATAGAATGGAAATTACAAAGGGTTCATGACTTAACAGGTTAAAACTATTCTGGAATGGTTTGATTATGTCATATGGTGTTTAACTTTTTATGGGCTGATGGTTGTCTGTTCGGGTTCACAGTCAACCTGTGAAAGTGGTTTTGAAAATGAAAAAAAGGAATTTGAGGACTACAATTATACCTTGGGATTAGATCAAAATAATAGAGTTTAACTTTTTATGGGATGATGGTTGTCTGTTTGGGTTCACAGTCAACCTGTGAAAGTGGTTTTGAAAATGAAAAAAAGGAATTTGAGGACTACAATTCTACCTTGGGATTAGATCAAAAGAAGAGAGTTGAACTAACTAGTACTAAGAAGTCAGTGAAGAAAGATAATATGGGCATCAAACTAGCTGGTAGGAGATGCTTTTATTATAGTAAGAGAGGCCACATTATATAATATTGAAAAATGACTATAAATATCAATGTTAAAGAGATAAAGTTGGAATCTAAAAGAAAATAGTCAATTTAAGAAATGGATAACATAATTGGATTGGTTGTTGACAATTAAAATGAAGAATACAAATTTCATGAGAGGTTGTCAAAGAAGGACAACCCAATGGCCATTGATGATGTGTATGGAAGGTGCAAGAAGGCATGACATATAACCGTCAAATGTATGTCATGGTTTCCACAATGAGAGAAGCAGTTAAGAGCTAAAGGGAAAGCACCAATGAATCATGGTATCAAAACTGCTGATACAAATAAAGATTCAACACACAATAAGAAGGATAAATACACTCCAAAGAGTGCTTGACAATGTGGCCAGTCCAGTTGGAAGAGGCTAGGAAAATAGAGCAAGTTGAAAATGGTGGATGTGCCTTATGAGTTCATGTATGGATCTCTTCATGCTTACTCCTAATTCTACTGGATAAGAATTTTTCGACCAAAATCAACCTTAGGACAAAAATATGATCCTTTTTGATTCACTTGGGTTAGATTATGACATTTATTATATTTTATTTAAAGAAGAGTTAAAAATGTTAAATTCAAATTTTATTAACTAAACAATTTTTAATATAGAGTTATACATAAGATAAATTCGATTATAAATATTCATTAGAAAGATAAAAAGATTTCCTACATCATGATATTTTATTTATAATTTTTAGACATTTAATAATTAAATTTATTTATGACATAATGATGTTGTAGTAATTACCTTATTAATGAAAGATTAAAATAATTAATTTTATAAATATCAAAATAAATATAAATTGAGACTTTTGATGCCATCCACTATTTTTCTAGGTGAATATGACATGTTAGGGTTGATTCAATGTATTTTGTTCGAAGTAATTAAGTTTTTATGACTTTAACAAAAAACAAATACTAAATAGTGTCAAAATTGACATAAATGAGTTTTTAAAACAAATACTATTTTATTAAATGATATAATATTCCTAAAAATATAAGATTCACCCAAAGGACTTATATAATTATAGATATCTAATTATTAAACCACTTGAGGTTCGTTTGACATTTTATAGTAAGTTTATTAACCATGTAATATAAAAATACAAGAATACATAGTAAAAGTTAAACTATTTAACTAAGAGTTAAATCTAAAAGATAAGGTTAATATGGTAACCTAAACTTGTCTAAAACCTATTGGTTGAGATGATTTCAACTCATACCCACCTTATCCATGAAATAAATCCATTTGGAGCTATTAGAAACTGAAAATGATTTTATAATAAATTAATATTTCAAGCTTTTTCTAAAGTGTCCCTCACCTCTCTTATAAAAGGGAACTTCCCCTTCTCTTAATTTCACACCTCCAAAGCCATTTAGCTCGGCCAAACCCTACTCAAATCTCCTCTCAACCACCTTAACTTCAAACTAGAGGCATTTGATTAGAAAACCAACCTATGGAGCCCTTTTGTTCAAATCAAAAGGAAGCACTCAAAGAAGAGGTAATTATTTTATCACCTCTTTCAAAGTTCTTTTCTTCTTCTACATCCAATTTCCTTGTTGTTTCCATACCAAAATAATAACTCCAGTACCTTCTACACACTGAGATGTTATTATAAATATGGTACAACCATATTCATTATTCCATCCATCATATGAATGATAAAGTCACCATACATGCGTACGTATGACTTACCGTTTCCGCATCGTGGTGTAATTTGTTATTCAACGCTTCATTATTAGGATGGGTATAATAATGAGTATAATTGATGTAAATAATAAATATAACATGTTAATGATTCTATATATATATATTATACCATACAATTACATATGATTTCACCATCAATTGAATGATATCGTTGCTTGTGCATACGTACGGCTTACCGTCTCCACAACACGATGAGATTCATTTGGATGTTCACCATTCAACGATGATTATAAAAATATATATTATTAATAAGTATGTAATATATGACATAATAATTCTATTATATATATATATATATATATATATATATATTTATGTATTTACATATATCTCATTCACTTACTTCCGTTCAATATGATATGAAAACAGAAACAGCGTTTATGCGTACATACGGCCTACCGTCTCCATAAACGGTGTTTTCCATTTCATATATCTATCTATTATACATATTTATATTCTGAATATATATGATATATAAATCATGTTTTATATTCCAGAAGTATGTAAATCAGGATCTAAGTGATACGATCAAGAATAACAAGTTAAAACACGCACGATGAAGAAAACGATTATTACCCAAAATGTTACTTTAACATGGAAATTATTATTAAATGGGTAGTATAAAGTAATAAATGAATCATATATGATATCATAATTATTAATATGGTTTTGGTATAATTTAATAACATACTATGGTCATTATAGAGGAGGTTAAACGTAACCTTGATCAAAGAAAAGTACAAGGTAAGGGTTAATTCCTCAATCTCATTATTATCTGAGATTGTTTATGTGTAAGTATCTACTGAGACATATTTATCATCCATGTCCATGTTTCATAAAAATGTTTTAAAAAAGAAACTTTTAAGGTTTTATGGAAGAGACTCTTTAATCATTTTAAATGTTTTAATGATTTATTTTTCTAAATCTTTTTAATTAATGTCCATGTTTTCAAAATGATTTTAAGGATTTATTTATATGGACATGATTGTTTTAAGTTGTTAATTTCTTTCAAAAGTTTCAAAGTGTTATGAGACACTTTGATCAAAAAATCTCTTTTAAATGACTCCCTTTATAAATTGTGCGACTTTCATGAAAAGGGGTATTTCTATCAAAGAGTTTTATTGATTATTTTCAACTATGTCAACATCCTTTACTAGATATTATTCTTGATTGAGATTGATTTATTATAATACAATCTTATATATTGTATTGAATGAGTTATGATATGTTTGACTATGGATGTGATATTTTTATACCATTAATGATTTATGGTTAAAGTATTAACACTTCGTATGTTAGTTTTAATATGAATGTTTATGTTATATTTCACTCTTTTCATATGAGGAATGCATTGGACTTAGTAAGTGACATTCAGGGCCCGCTATAGCCCCTCGATGCATCGGTAGGTCTCATGAGATAAATTAGTGTCTTGACACAAAGTCTTGACAAAATTTTTATTTGTAGTCTTGGCATGAGGCCTTGGACATGTGGTTATGATGTCTGACATTATGCATTCCATCGTTATAAAATTAGTTATTACATGAGATTATTCGACTAGTAGAATACCCATGTTCATGTTTATATGGTAATTTCGACTTATTTTTAGCATATTTTGTTTAAGTCTTACGTTTAAAAGGTTTCTGTTTTTATTATATATATTGCTTTAAAAGTTTATAGCTTATACTGAATTATTCACCCTTACTGAGTATCTGAGATCACCCCTTTCTCATGTTTTATTTTCCCAGGATTCCAAGAAGTGTATTATGATTGATATGTAGGGTTAAGCTAAGGGAATAATGTCAGTCTCAAAGGATTATTTATGATGTGTTTTATGTTAGAAAGTGTAGTGTAATGTTCATGCATGTAATCTATTTTCCAAGACTACTAAGCTGATCGGTCCTTCGGAACTTGATTTCTTGTAATCAGGCTAATGTATTAAAATAATGCACTCGCTCCGGGCTGCTGGGGTCAGGGCATTACAATTGGTATCAGAGGAGGTTTAGCAATAACCTTAGAAATAGATTTAAATAAACTCTGATTAGGAAATGTTACCCTAAGATAGACTTTGAGGATTGATATAGAAGAACGTCCAATTTTTTTGGTAATGTAGATATTATGTGGGTTTTCCAAGCAATACATCCCTATCTGGATACTACAAGTGGACGTAGTTCTGGCATAGATGTACCGAGGAGTGAAAACTCTGATATGGAGCTTCAGGATTGACCTCTAGTATCCTGGTACATGACAACGAGCCTTACTACACACATGGTTTGACACTCCTGGGGGATATGCTTAGGATAATTCACATCTTCTTTACAAACCATTATGAAGGATTTATGAGTAAATACTTCCCCAAATATTTTTTTATGATTATGGATTATATGTATAAACTGTTCAATTTATGTTAAGTATTTTACAAGTTTGGAATTATGCATTGTGATTCATAAACTAATATAGTGTATGACATTTTTAGAAAAGGCGCCTAGTAGAAGGAATGAGAACTCTAGCAATACGCATGATCCAAAGAGTAAGAATGGTCATATCTTTCATGGTCTTAAGCCAACATTTAGAAGGTAATTAGTCTCCCATGTATTTTTTATCATATGAAGAAATAGTATCATGTGTCAATAAGATAAGTAAATAATTCTACGAGTCATATGGATTTGAAGTGAAGCCAGAGAATAAGAGGATGGTAGAGAGACAGATGGATAAATGGAATAAGGGAAAGAAGGATTTTCCCATATGTTATAACTGTGGAAAGAATCACCCTAAGAAGTGATTTAAAGGAATGAGAGTTTGTTATAAGTCTCAAGAAAAAGGACACCAAGTTCGTGATTGCAAGGGTAATAAAAAGGTTTTAAATGTACAATTCTTCATCTGCAAGGAGTTGGGACACTACACGAATCAATGTCTCAATCATCAGAGTATACCCCAAATGATGCTATTGGATAATAATCAAGTTATGATACTACCACATATGAAGATGAATGATTAGTGTTCTTATGTTGTTATTAAAGAATTGTGTCATTTGAGTATTGTATTAATCATGTACAAGTTATAATAATTATAGAGTATATAAGGATTGTACTGTAGTACTATTTCATTGGGGATTTGAGATTGTATGGTACTATGAAAAGTGACTCAATAACAAGTTAATAATTTTGGAAAATACATGGCTGAGGGAAAGATAAACCTTAATATGGTCCTGATACTAGGGTAGTGATTTTGGAATGAGAGATGATTGATTTGGATAAATTATATTGGATATTCTTGACTACCTTGAAACTAATTAATTATTTTTTTATTCCATCATTGTTGGAGGTTACAACATTTTTGGATATAAGGAGTATATCCAGTATTCTATGTTTTACAAAAGGAATAAGGAAGTACATATATATTCAAATAAGGTTTTATGGTAATTCAGGGTGTTACCATATTTTAAGAGAATACATAATGAAGGTATTCACATGTTATTACGTGGCAAAAGAGATCTTCATTATGTTTACCTTCCTTTTAAATTTTGGAATGTGAGTTTGGATAGAAGTATTTTGGATAAATCAAAAGGTTGGAATAGATTAAGTTGGAAATTGGATACTATTGTTTATGGTTAAAACATTTCTTAAGATTATTTTTGGATTTTTATAAAAAGGACAACCCAGAGGTCAGGTGAAAACCCGTCACATCTGGCAAGGCAGTGAGACTTGAACCCGCAACTAAAGGGCGACAAGGGTGCATCACCTACCACTAGCCTATGTGATGTTCTGATTTTTGTAATGTAGTTTTTTTAAATGGTTTGACAGATGAATTATAAATTCATTTTTTAGAACCCTATACGACTAGGATAAATAGAATATTTTTGAGCTCTATTATCTTTTGGAGTGAAAGATGAGTTTGTGGTAGAAATTAGTTAAAGGATGGAACTATACTTGTCAAGTATTTTTTTTCTTATTCTATGAAGAAATTAATTATTAAAATTTAGGAAAGGATCTTAAAACCAAAAATTTGTTATCTTAATACATTATTTTTTGTTGAACCAATGATATTTTAAATCATCATAGACTTATGGCTTAGAGGCCCTCAATTTTCCATTTATTGTTCACTTGTTTGTGATTGATGACCTCAATCACTCCCTATAAATATTTATGTTTTCCCTCCAATTATGTGTCTATAATTTCCACCAATGTTATTTTATTTAAAATCATAAGTTGGTGGCGACTTTTTAATTTCCCTTTCCCTCTTATTAAGACAAAATTTTATTAACCCTATTTTCGATGTGGGTTTTCCACAGAGGTATTTTTTATTTTTAACCTTTTATTTTCTAAGAACAATTTCAAATTGTGAGGATGCAATTTATTAAAGGAGGGAAAAATGTAACACCCCAAGATTTCATAGCACATTATCTTTTTAAAGTAATTTAATAGCTTATATTTCATGCAACACCGACTTGGCTTGCATTATATGCAAGATTGAGTTTCTGCGAAACAACACATTAGTTTTATAATTATTTAAACGATATATTTATTTATCAATTATATATTGTCATATAAATAGTAACAAATAAATTTTAAATATTATTTATAATGTTTTCACATAAAGAAAACATATTTATAATGAAATGTATAAGTTTTGTTAAAATAGTTATATATTTAGAAAAACTATTTTCTTAAAAGAACTACGTTTTATAACCTTTTGTAGGAAATAATAAAATTAATTTTAGAAACTCCTAAAAATTGAATTTGGTAAAATAGACTTCATTTTTGAATTTGGAATATCAAAATTGGATTAGGGTGATTTTTTGGTATTTTTCTAAAAACATTCAATTTTTGATGAATAGTGAAAAATACTGTATAGTACATAAAAGCCGACTTTTTCATTCAAATAATTATTTTTAATTAAAATTTATCTTAAAGTAAAAATAGATACATAATACATATATTATCCCAATGTTAGTCATTTGAGTCATTTTATAATATAATTAGATATAAAAATTCGTTGAACTCTTTTTTAACATCTTTTACCAACCTTTTAGGCAAATTTACCCACCTTCTAGGTATATTTTCAAATTTGCATAAAACATAATTTTACCGCTTCTATGAATTGAATTTCAAAAATCTGAGAGACACGGTTTACATCAGTAAGTAAAATGTGGTTCAATAGGATGAGAATAATTTTTGGTGAATAATAACTTTGGAATTTTATTTATCACGGTTAAAAGTAAATAGGGTAATTAAAGGTAAAAATAATATTATAATAATATAAAATTACCCCAACACATGTCCTAACTCTATTGGATAAGTATTTTTTCGACCAAAATCAACCTTAGCAAAAAAATATGATCCTTTTTGATTCACTTGGGTTAGATTAGGATATTTATTATATTTTATTTAAAGAAGAATTAAAAGTGTTAAATTAAAATTTTATTAAATAAACCATTTTTAATATAGAGTTATACATAAGATAAATTCGACTATAAATATTCATTAGAAATCTAAAAATATTTCCTACATCATGGTATTTTATTTATAATTTTTAGACATTAAATAATTAAATTTATTTATGATGCAATGATGATGCCGTTTTTACCTTATTAACGAAAGATTAAAATAATTGATTTTATAAATATCAAAATAAATGTAAATTGAGACTTTTGATGCCATACAAAGATTTTCTAGGTGAATATGACATGTTAGGGTTGATTCAATGTATTTTTTTCTAATTAATTAAGTTGTGATGACTTTAACAAAAAACAAATACTAAATAGTGTCAAAATTGACATAAATGAGTTTTTAAAACAAATATTATTTTATTAAATAATATAATATTCCTAAAAATATAAGATTTGTCCAAATGACTTATATAATGATAGATATGTAATTAATGAACCACTTGAGGTTTTCTTGGCATTTTATAGTAAGTTTATTAACCATGTAATATAAAAATACAAGAAGACATGATAAAAATTAAACTATTTAACTAAGAGTTAAATCTAAAAGATAAGGTTAATATGATGACCTAAACTTGTCTAAAACCTATTTTTAAGAGTATTTAGACCCATCCCCACCTTATCCTAGAAATAAATCCATTTGGAGCTATTATAAACCGAAAATGATTATATAATAAATTAATATTTCAAGCTTTTCCTAAAGTGCCCCTCACCTCTCTTATAAAAGGGAACTTCCCATTATCTTAATTTCACACCTCCAAATCCATTTGGATCTACCAAACCCTACTTAAATCTCCTCTCATCTACCCTCACTTAAACCTAGAGGCCTTACTTTGATTATAAAACCAACCTATGGAGCCCTTTTGTTCAAATCAAAAGGAAGCACCCGAAGAAGAGGTAATTATTTTATCACCTCTTTCAAAGTTCTTTTCTTCTTCCACATCATTTTTCTTTGTTGTTTCCATAACAAAATAATAACTCAAGTACCTTCTACATAATAACATGTTATTATAATTATGGTATAACTATATTCATTATTCTATCCATCCTATGAATGACAAAGTCACCATACGTGCGTACGTACGGCTTACCATCTCCATATCATGGTGTAGTTTGTTATTCAACACTTCATTATTAGGATGGGTATAATAATGAGTATAATTGATGTAAATAATAAATATAATATGTTAATTATTATGTATATATATTATACCATCTAATTACATATGATTTCACCATCAATATAATGATATCGTCGCTTGTGCGTACGTACAACTTACCGTCTCCACGACGCGATGAGATTCATTTGGATGTTCACCATTCAACGATGATTATAAAAATATATATTATTAATAAGTATGTAATATATGACATAATAATACTACTGTATATATATATATATATTTATGTATATATATGTATTTACATATATCTCATTCACTTACTTCTGTTCAATACAATATGAAAACGGAAACAACGTTTATGCGTACATACGACCTACCGTCTCCATAAACGGTATTTTACATTTCATATATCTATCTATTATACATATTTATATTCTGAATATATATGATATAGAAATCATGTTTTATATTCTGGAAGTATGTAAATTACGATCTAAGTGATACGATCAGGAATAACAAGTTAAAACACGTACGATAAAGAAAATGATTATTACCCCAAATGTTACTTTAACATGGAAATTATTATTAAATGGGTAGTATAAAGTAATAAATGAATAATATATAATATCATAAATATTAATATGGTTCTGGTATAATTTAATAACATACTATGGTCATTATACAGGAGGTTAAACCTACCCTCGACCAAAGGAAAGTACAAGGTAAGGGTTAATTCCTCAATCTCATTATTATCCGAGATTGTTTATGTGTAAGTATCTATTGGGACATATTTATCACCCATGTCCATGTTTCATAAAAATGTTTTAAAAAGGAAACTTTTAAGATTTTATGGAAGGGAATATTTAATCATTTTAAATGTTTTAATAATTTATTTTTCTAAATCTTTTTAATTAATGTCTATGTTTTCAAAATTATCTTAAGGATTTATTTACGCGGAAATGATTGTTTTAAAGTGTTAATTTCTTTCAAAATTTTCAAAGTGGTATGGGACACTTTGATTCAAAAATATCTTTTAAACAACTTCCTTTATAAATTGTGTGACTTTTAAATGATTTCATGAAAAAAGGGTATTTCTCTCAAAGAGTTTTATTGATTATTTTCAACTATTTCAACATCCTTTACTAGATATTTTTCTTGATTGAGGTTGATTTATTATAATACAATCTTCTATATTGTATTGAATGAGTTATGATATGTTTGACCGTTGATATGATATTTTTATACCATTCATGGTTTATGGTTAAAGTATTAACATTTCGTATGCTAGTTTTAATATGAATGTTTATGTTATGTTTCTCCATTTTTATATGAGGAATGAATTGGACTTAGTAAGTGATGGGTGAGGCCCGCTATAGCCCTTCGATGCATCGGTAGGTCTCATGAGACAAATTAGTGCCTTGGCACAAGGCCTTGACAAAATTTTTATTTGTAGTCTTTGCACGAGACCTTGACTATGGGGTTATGATGTCCGACATTATGCGTTCCCTCGTTATGAAATTAGTTATTACGTGTGATTATTCAACTAGTAAAATATCCATGTGCATTTTTATATGGTAATGTTTGACTTATTTCTAGCATATTTTGTTCAAGTTTTATGTTTAAAAGGCTACTGTTTTTATTATATATCTTGCCTTAAAAGTTTACAGCTTCTACTGATTTATTCACCCTTACTGAGCATCTGAGCTCACCCCTTTTTTATATTTTATTTTCCCAGGATTCCAAGAAGTGTATTATGATTGATTTGCAGGGTTAAGCTAAGGGAATAATGGTATTATCAAAGGTTTATTTATGATGTGTTTTATGTTAGAATGTGTAATGTAATGTTTATGTATGTAATATATTTTATAAGACTGCTAAAATGATCAATCCTTTAGGACTTGATTCCTTGTAATCATGCCAATGTATTAAAATAATGAACTGGATCTGGGATTCTTGGGTCGGGGCATTACAAGAATAATCCCTTCTGTGTGTGTGGGACCTTCTACTTTATGGTTGGGTCACTACTCACATGAGGGGATATGAATATCTAAACCTAATCTACCCTCTCAACACAAACTTCTGGATGTCGATCCTAAACATCTTCAGGAGTCTCCCTCTCAACTTGGGATTAGTGGATGTGCTATCAAGGATTGGGATGGTAGACCACTTCATTTTTCATCTGTTTCCTCTCCTTATGGTAATGATGATTGATGAAGGTGCGGGGACCATTAAACAACAGTCGTACCTCTTGGTCTTTCAAGGTGGGGTACTAACAGCAAGGGTGGATTGCAAGGTAGTTTGTGAGTCGTACACCACACAACACTTCACAAGGAAGTTTTTATGCCTCTAATGGCTGACCTTGAGGGTGTACATAGGATTACACAATGAGTTCCACCCCTTATTCCTTAGAAAAATATGGAACATGTTTGTGCATGAAGATGGTAGGGGATGAAACGAGCTGCCACTACCCACTACTACTTATGGGACCATCCATGAATATGTACTAAGATGAAAGGGTGCATATTTAGGGGATATATTGAGGTGGTGAACCACTTGAATTGATGAGGATGGAGGTGTCCCAAAACCATAGGGTTGAGGGTGAATGGAAATCAAGGCACGCCATAGAGGCAGAGTCGGCCCGATGGGAGGAGCAACAACTGTAGAGCTGATAATTTCTGGTCCTACATAGATGGAAACCACAATGAGAGTAGAAAAAATAGGCTTGATGCTCCTAGGTAATTAACTTCGAGAGGAAGGTAGAACCTCTAGGGAAATATTGAGGGTGCACGTCCAAGGTTCGAGGAAGTGATTGAGTCACCCAAATGTCCCCAGTGATTCTATTTTTTCCAAGGCCTTGGAGAGTCGGGGGATCCACAAACAAATCACCTCTCCTTGTGGGGTATGACAACATCTCCACTTTGAGGGGATATTCCTCACTAGATTGGGTTACGTGAGGGTATGCTTCCATGTTTCTCACACCTAGGCGATGCAATATATGGAGGAGTCGGAAGACCCGATCTACTCTCATTGAATCACAAGTCCCCTGACTAACCGAGTGAAGGTGTTTCTAAGAATTACTTTTTCTTCAGGTCCTGTGGGCCACATGGCTGCGGGTGTGACTGAGGGAAAATGATCAAAAGAGTAATGGGGGATAAATTCATATCAAGGATCCTATGGGGATGAAAATACTATCGTTAATTAGGTAAATCTTTGAAAAACATCAACCTATGAGTGGTTTTGATCTCCCGTCTCCCCAATCCAGGGATTCCTTCGATGATGATTCAAAGGGGGTGGCCTATGCGCTGCTTTCAGCTTCATCTCCCCCTTCCCCCTTCCCTCCTCCTTCCTCTCCTCACTTCCCCCTAGTCTCCACTTTTTCCTATTGCTTTCAACGCTCCTGCCTCCCTCTCTTCTTCCCCTTCCTCCTCAGGGTTTGTGGTTACTTTCAGCAGTGAAGGTGATCCTCACTTCACTCCACCTTATTTTATCTTCCTTTTATCATATCCACCTCCCTTTATTTCCTTTTTCTATTCACTGGTGGGATAGTATTCACCTCTCACCGCCCCTCTTTCTACCTTACCCTGTGCATCCGACCTCCATTTTGGGTCTATGTGCGGGTGTTTCAGGCGGTTTGGGTCGGCACAGTTGGTGGCATTCAGTGTTATTCTTTTCCTATGCCCTTGTTTTCCAACTTATCGTGATCGACCCCATATTGGTCTAGCTCGATGAGGGTTTTGGGAAATCTTGGGATGGTGATGGAGGGGGTCGATAGTGGTCTTAGTTCTTTTTCTACACTGGAGTTGGTTTCTTTCTCATATGTTTGGTTTCCTTCTTCTTCGGCCGCTATGGTGTTTCTTACGACGATGTCTACCGGTTTTTATTTGGATTATTTTTTTGTTTTTTGGTGTTGTTTTGATGGATTTCTTTTGGTTCATTGTTCGGTTTTTCTGTGGTATGTTTTTTAGTTGTGGCTTTAGATGGTGCCGACGTCGACACTTCGTCCGTGCTGGCAATGATGAAGACGATGTGAGGTATTGTGAACGCAGTGGCCATCGACGATGGATTTGTTTATTTTAGTTTGGTGCAAGGTTATTGTCTCAAATGGTGTTTATTCCGAAGGAAGTTTATGGTTAAGGTTATGGTCTGCTTCAAAGGTGTTATGATGATGATGAGTTAGAAAGAGTTCTGTGATAGTGTTTTGATGTTGTGAAGGGATGATGGATGGTGGATTCTTGGTGACTATGAAGTGACTTTGACTTGTGGTTTTGATGGTCTGTGGTGATATGTTTTTGTGTTTTTCAGCAGTGATGATGGACTCCGGTGGTTGGTTTCTCCAGTGACTAGTGTGGCGATAGGTCGGAAATGATGATGGTGGTGACAGGATGACAATGACGATGGTGGGTCTCATGATGATGATGGAAGACAATGTGACACAAATTTTCTTAATTTGGGTACTAATGGATCGGGGTCTCCTTGGATTATGTGTGTTTTTGAATTTTGAACTTCCTTTTGGAATATTTGAATTTATATCCCACACAAGGTGTTTTGGTTATCGCTCAACTATAAAGCATCTATTTTGAAAATCATAAAAAAGAGAATTTTCATTCATTAGGTGAATCTTTTGATCATGTGTGTAAGTTCCTAACCTTTTCTAGATATGTATCAAGATTGTTTTCAGGTATTATTTTTCCTTTATTTGAGTATATTTTGTTTGGGTTTTACCTTGGGTAGTTTTTGGGTGAAATTGGAAAGTGTTGGAAGGATTTTGAGCGGTGCACAGTTTTCCAAAACCGTGCATCCTGCCCCAGAAAACTATGCAACCCCAGGTAGAGGGGAATTTCATGGTTAGTGCATGGTTTGGATAACCGTTCACCCTCCTAGCAGTAACCTTGCAACTCCCTATCAAGTGGTGTATAGTTAAGCGCATGGTTAGGAGAAATTGTGCACCCTGTACAAGAAATCATGTGCAAGATATTTTAATCCCTTGAAAAATCATTTAAAATTATCGAACCCCCGTCTTATATCCCTAAAACCCTAGATCGAACCTAAAATGTTTTTTTATAATTTTTGGAGGTTCCTGAATGAATTCCAAGGCTTTCCAACCTCCTTTATTAGAGAATCGAAGATCTGTTGATGGATCTTCACCTCTATGGGTATGTGGTTTCTTCTTAATTAGATCTCTCTATCTCTCCCGATCCACTTTACGGATAAAAGAGGAATGTTTTATCCGCTATTGGAAAGGGTTTAGATCTAGGTTTAATGGATCTTTATTCTTTTGATCTTGGATCTAGGTTTTAGATTTGGATCTCGTTCTTTGTCATAATTGTGGCTGCTCCACTTCAATTAAGGATTTCTATTTGTGGGCATTTTTCAATAATATTGAGGTAGGTGGTCTAAATTCAATTCCCATAGTTTTGAATTCCAATTGCATGTATGTGTTGTGAACTTTCAATTTCCACATTTGAAAATTGATTACTTAATTGAATAAATAAATTGATTGATTAATTTATGAATTAATGGGATACTAGAATTATGAAATTAGATCAATTAATTGGTTAATTAATTAATGGAATATTTTGAATTGAAATTGTTGAATTGGATTAATTAATTAATGAATTAATTAATGAAAATTGTTGTGATTATACAATTGGTGGAGTTGGATTAATTAATTAGTAAATTAATTAATAAAATGTTGTGATTGTGAAATTGATTGATTAATTGAATGTTGATTTGGTTAATTAATGGGTTTACATAATTGGTCAATTAATGTGATTATGAATTAATTGAATAAGGAGATTATGTGATGGTTGGATTAAACTTAATGGGTTAAAGGGATATATGATTAAATATTTATAAATGGAATAATGGTGATTTGTCATATTATTTCCATGTGATTAAAGTATTGACTATAATTTTTTTGATAATTAAAATGACATATCGTGATGTGAAATGTGATAAGAGGGTTAATGTTGGTAAACCTTGATTGATATGATATATTGTGATATATGTGATATTGTGATAAATGTGATATACATGTGTGGGACATGGTCTGCTACATCAAAATCCCATAGTGATAAGTGAGTGTGAGACATGGTCTGTTGTATCAAAAGACCATAGTGATAAATGAGTGTGGGATATGAATTGATGCTTCAAAATACCACATGTATGATTGATTTATAATGATTTTTTCTTCACATACTACTACTTCAAATACCCATGGGGTCCCAGGCATGGCGATCTAGGCCCAAAATGTTGACATTGGACTATGGTTCCAATTGGCTATAGTATGAATTGAAATAAAATGATAATTGATAACCATTGTATTGTGATATGTGATATCCATTGAGGATAGTTTAGACTTTAGCATGGGCCAAAGAAAGTATTATGGATTGGGTTTCCTCAGGAACCTGAGGGTTTATGTGGTTAATTTAAAGAATAATAAATGTGATATCTATTTACTTACGAATTATACTTTCTTCTTTATACAACTACATACATCATTATTAAATGGATATTGTTTTATACACCATTGGTGGTGGCCTACTATGTTTTACTCATACCCTACTCAGGCTTCCTGGTTGGTACCCGAATAGACTTCATGTTTACAGGACAAGATTAGGGAAAAAGTCCTATGTTAGAGGGATGATTGTGATGAAGTTTGGTTGGGGTAACCATACATGATTTGGGACCTGATTTGGAGTTGTTAGTGTCTTTATTTATTTTTGGTTTTTGCATATTGACATTTGACATGTATTTGATCATGACATATCTACTGTTTAGTTTTGGATATTGTACTCTTGTTTTGGTCATCATGTGATACCAGTTTGGTCTAGTTATTGGTTATATCATTTGGTTATTATTATTGATTTCCATTGTTGTGCTACTTTGATAAAGAGGGTATAGTCTTCCCATGATCTATATTAGACCCTCATTGCTAGTTGACATCCTCTAGCATATGGGGAGGTGCACCTGGGGTCATGTGACCAACCAGCTCGGGGCACTGGTGTGTGACACCCGGGTCAAGACAATGCAAATTCATATTAAAGGGAGGTTTCAATCCTCTGACCCATGGGTTATGGTCCCATAGAAATTTCATGAAATGGTTTCTTGGAAGCATCCCAAGAACTTTTTTGATATATGTAGCTTTCTGGGGTTAGTGGGTTATTATTGGAGGTTCATTTTGGAATTTTCCTGATTGGAAGCACCTCTTTCAGGCTTGACCAAGAAGGAGATAAAGTTTGAATGGTCTAGAGAATTAGATAATACCTTCTAGGATTTGAAGAAGCACTTGATATTGACACCAATATTGATCCTAACTAATCTAGGTAAGGATTATATGGTGTTTTGTGATGCTTCTGGAATCGGGCTTAGAGTAGTGTGGATGTAGGGAGATCGAGTTGTGATGTATGATTCTCGACAGTTGAGATCACATGAATAGAACTACCCTATGCATGACCTTGAATTAGCTACAGTGGTTTATTCTTTTGAAGTGTTGATGACATTATCTGTTGGGAAAAAGTTTACTGAGTATACAGATCACAAGAACTTAAAGTACATATTTTTACAGTGAGATTTGAATCTCCAGAAATAGAGGTAGGTTGAGTATATGCAATCATATGATTTTGAGCGATCATATATGATTGGGAAGGGAAAAAATGTTGCTAACACTTTAAGTAGGAAAACTCAGACTCATATAGTTCAAGAGTCTAGTGTTGAGTGGAAGATGACAATATTGCTGGTTGAGATGCATGTGGTAGTCCAGGAGGGTCAGGAGCAGATGACTCTTGAATCAGTTTTAGTGGAGTCTACACTTTTGAGATGGATCAGTTACATGTAGTATAAGGATCCAAAATGTTTGTCCTTGAGGGAAATATAGAAGGTGGGGATTCACCTTTAGATTAGACCATAGATTAGGATGATATCATCTATGTCAAGAATAAGGTTATTGTACCTATGAGTATGTAGGAAGAGTTGATGTGTGAATTTTATGCCTTGAAGTGGGCACTACATCCAGGTGTGACCAAAATTTACTGTGACCTTTGATGATAGTATTGGTGGTCAGACATGAAAAAGGAGATAATAGGGTTCGCGACATGATGATACATCTGTCAATAGGTGAAAGTTGAGAATCAATGACTTGGTGGTTTACTACAGTCATTGCCCATTCCAGAATGGAAGTGGGATGACATTACTATGGATTTCATGGTGGGTATACCAAGGATGCCTAAAATTAATGATTCTATTTGGGTGATTTTGGACCATTTGACAAAGGTAGCACATTTCTTACCAATATGGGAGAATTTATTAGTGGAACGGTTGAGATACTTATATGTTTGGGAAATAGTTTATCTGCATGGGGTGCTACAAAGTATTGTTTCAAACCATGAATCATGATTTACTTTGTGATTATAGAAAGGCTTGCAGAAGGTGCTTGGTATATAGGTTTTACTGAGTACAACATTTCACCCATAGACAGATGGGAAATCAGAGTGTACTATACAAGTGCTTTAGGATATGCTATGAGCATATGTTCTAGACTTTGATGGGTCTTGGGAGAAGCACCTGACACTTTTAGAGTTCTCCAATAACAAAAGTTATTAGAAAACTATTTAGATGAAACCATATGAGGATCTTTATGGTAGGTCATGTAGATCACCTCTATGTTGGATGGAGGCATGTGAGTTAGAGCTATTGGGATCAAGTCTTATGTAGGAGACGTCAGAGTATGTTAAGATAATTTGGAAGTGTATGGATATGGCTCATATTAGATAGAATTCATATATTGATAGACGTCAATGAACCCTAGAGTTTGCAGAGGGTGATCATGTATTCCTTCTGGTGTCACCTAGATTGAGTCATCGTAGGATATGGAGACATAGAAAGCTATCACCTTGGTTTTTTGGACTGTTTGAGGTTGTGGAGAGGATCAAGCTGGTGGTGTATTGATTGGCTCTTCCACAGAGGTATAATGCTATGCATGATGTTTTTCATGTGTCATAGCTTCAACGATATCACCCAGACCCTTCTCATGTAATCTAATTGGATGATGTTGAGCTTGAGACTGATGTGTCCTTTGAGGAGCATCTAATATGTGTTTTGTATTGTAGTGAGAAAGTGTTGCGGGAAAAAACCATGTCGATAGTTTGTGTTTATGGGATATGCTGATGGTGGTAGGGTCTACTAGAGCCATAAAATATGTCTCCTATTGAGAAATGTTCAGGGTCTACCCCCAACATCAGTGTTGAGTGTTCTGGACTGAGGCTGGAAGACTGAGGATAGAGTCAGCCCACTCATCGACCTATGGGACTGGTCAGTGTTTATGTTTGCGCGACCTAGTGGGAGCCCTCCTGGGTAGCTCCCTAGTAGTGGATGCGATGGGTATGACTCGAACATCCCCTTCCTCCTTGAAATAGGAGAGAGAGCTATCATATCTCTCTACGGAGAGGCTCCCAAAGAGGTTCAACATTGTAATGAGGGGGGGGGGGGGTGTTTCCCCCCGATGTGGCCCTCAGGGGTTGCGATGTTGGTGAGGCACTGATGCCTCAAGATCTTGGAAGGCCATATCCATGGTGGGAATGGACCCTTCTTGCTCTTATTTGAAAAAAGGGCATCGATCACCCTTCTATGAATGAACTTGAAGGGTGAAATGGGGCATGGGAACCTAGTTGTTGAAGGAACAATGGCTATTATGGTAGGAGTATAGTTTTGTGGGATTGTTGCACCAATGTTTTCTCTTCCCCTATGCCTGTTGGTGCTAGATCATCGATTTCTTGTAAATTGAGTCCAATAAAGTATGTGGAATCAGCTATCAGTATAAACATAGTGAAGGTGATTCCCAATACCCCAACACCATCCATTATTCCTAAAGAAGAGAAAGATCCCACATTGATGATGTCACAGACTGAGAATACCCAATACCATCTTTCCCAAGTCACATGAGAGTTTCATGCTGGGCCCACCACTTGATTGGCGAGACCTAGCACTGAATATATGGACCTGGTGACATGAAAATCTAATGGTGTCCCACTAATACTAGTCCCCATAGTTGAAGGAGAAGATAATCATGTAGGGTTCACCATTTTTTTCCAATGCTTTCCATCAGGGCCGCATGTCGCGCATGCTTCTCCCATGTATTCCCTCTTTCCAAAGGCAGGTATCTTCCATCACTTTAATCAGTGATGCTAGATCCTTGATTGAAATGGGATGATGAGATATCAGTTCTTCCTTTCATGGATTCCTCCTTAGATCTCTTTTTCTAGTATGGGTATCCCTCATAGATTTGAGTCATGTTCGTGAAACTCGTTCCTGGTGCCATCTCGAAGTGGACACCGATTAATTATGATGCTTTTGTTTCGACAGGGTAGTAACCTCCGGTCATAGGAGGTAGTAACTTTGGGAATGTATGGTAATTTCTAGATGTTGGGTTTGTTGGAAACCTATAAAGTCTTCCCATTTTGGAGGGAATCTCACATGTGAGGTATCTTAGGCACAAAACCAAAGGCTTCCCATATTTTCCATGAAGTAGTTGACACCAGAGGCACAAGTATTTCGAGAATTTTTACCCAAGACATCCAATTTTTATTGTATGGGGTAGATATTTAGGATTTTCTCATAATTTTAATGTCTTGAGAAGAAAAGTGAGTCCCAAGTTTAATGTCTTGTAGAGACAGATGGGCTACAGGTTTAACGTCTTATAGGGACCAATGGGTTTCAGGTTTAATGGCTTGTAGGGACAGATGGTTCACAGGTCCAACATCTTATGGGGATAGATGAGTTTTAGGTTTAACGTATTGTAGGTATAGATGATTCATTGTTTTAATCTATTACGGGGAAAAAACGAGCCGTATGTTTAGCATCTTGCAGGGACAAATGGGTTGCAGGTTTAATGTCTTGTGGGGTTAGATGGGTCTTAGGTTTAATGTCTTGTGAGGATATATGAACCATAAGTTTAACATCTTACTGGGACATATGATTTGTTATGTGTATTCTCAAGGGGTAATATTTCACATTTGGGATTTGGTTTTGATGATGGGGTTGATGGTTTCGGGCGCAATGGAAGCTTGAATAGGTGAGCAATATATTGAAATTTATTTCAATAATCATTGCCCGAAACCAAGAACAATGATCTTGCACATCAAATTTATTATAAATTTATTTAATATTTGAAGAAATAAATACCCAGTCTTAAGAAATTTAATCATTGGTGAATGTTTATCATCTGAAAGTACCCTTTCAAATTACCTTTGTTGCACTATGAGGATCTTAAGATAGAATCCCTCTAGTAGTGATCTAAACATGCTCCTATGTTCTCCGAGAAACACCACTCGATATCTAGGTGCTAGCGCGTAAAGTCAAATGTATTTCACTATTCATTCTTGATTGATCATTCTTCAGTCTTGATGAAATATGTCATGTACTTATCATTCTTGAGATGGAGAGAGAATGAGCTTAGGGATAATTTGTTGTGCACAAAAAATCTCTATTATCAATTTTTGGATGCTTTACACAATAAAAACAGTCTTCTATTTATAGAGATATGATTTAAGATAAAATATTATTTAATTTAATATCAGCCATTAAATAACATTTATTACCTTTAATAAACCCCATTCCACAAAATAATAATTATATTTTTATTATTTTGTGGTGAGCTCCAACTTGCACAATAAAATATATTATGTAGCTGTTTTATTAATTAACATTTGTCACCAGACTTGGTCTTGGTCTATTCGAACTACTCTATAATTTGTTGAAAAACCTAATAAATATTTTATTCACAATATAGAAAATAAATTTCTATTAAAATATATAATAAATAAAATAAAAATTTTATTCACAAGATAGTGAATAAATATTTATTTAATTTATGAAATCAATATAACTTGAATAAAATTATTCCTCAGAATCAAAAATAATATTTATTCCATTAATTAAACTCAAATATAATTTAATCGAGATCAACAAAAACACTTACTGGGTGACTTTCTAGGATTATTTTTCATTAGCATTAGGCAAGCTTGACTAAAGTCCATGATTACTATCTAGAAATGGGTTAAGAAACCTAAGATAAAGAACTTAATGTTGCAATGTTGAAAACCACATACGAACACTCACTGTGTAATATAATCCTTTTGTCACAATATCTCATTAAGAAGAATTCATAACTGTGTCCCCAACCTATATGCTCGATATGTATTTCTATGAATATCTAAAATAAACACGTCATTACACCATGACCATGAAATTTAATGTGATGGTTCTATTCCAATCAAATATATGAGATATCAGCTTCCATAAAGATGGAAGAGACAAATCCTTCCTCAACTTATTTATTAATGACATTCACTCGTGACGCACCCAAAGTATACAACTTCGTCATGAAATATTCTCATCATAGTTTATGAAATTCATCTAAGTACGCATGTTGTAACATGCATTAATAATAATCTTAAACTCTAAGGACCATCACACATGCTCATAGATAGGAATATCCGATGACAACAAAACATGAAAAATTCCCACTGGTAGGTCTATTCTCATAATCTCTCATCTTGGAGATTACCAAATGATAACTTCATGAGAAGAATCCTCATCTTCTTATGAGTACTTGAACCTGACAGTCTATGTAATATGTGTCCCATCATAGTATGTTATCCAACCACAGAACATTATTTGAGAATATTTTCACAACACATCAAAGTTCTCATCATAGTAGGGAATTGCTATGACCATATCAATGCGACACATACTCTAAGACATTATTACATTAGAGTCATACAGAACAAAAAACAATATGTAATAAGAAGTTTTATTAATATTCAATTAATTAAATATACATGTAATCAAAGTAAAAACAGTTGGTCCCAGGACACCAACTCCAAAAAACTCCCACATGGACTAGAACCAACTTCTTACAACCTTCAGTCCGCTAAACCTCACATGATAGTCAAGTTTATGCTAATTTAAGGTTTTAGTCAAGGGGTCTTCTATGTTGTCTTTTATGGAAATATTTCTCACTATAACTTCACCTCTCTGAGTAAAATATTTCAAGAGATGATACTTCTGAAGTATGTTCTTCATTTGTTGATGCGACCTTAACTCTTTTACAAGAGAAACCACTATAGTATTATCATAATAGAGTGTGATAGATATTTATTTCTAGATAGAAAATCAAGATCTTATATGGAGTTTCACATCTATACTACTTATTTAGCTACCTCATAAGTTTTAATATACTCAAACTCTACTGTAGAATCTGCAACCACAACATTCTTTGAGATCTTCTAGCTCACAACCCCTCTATTCAAAGTGAAGATGTATCTCGTTTGTGACTTCATTTCATCTTTATAATTTTGGATACTAGCATTTTCATATCCTCCAATGACTAGTTCTTCATTTATTAATATACCAGGATCATATCCTTAGTATGCCTCAGATACTTAAAGATAGCCATGACTTCCATCCAATGGTGGTCACCTAGATCTTCTTGATATCTTCCTACCACACTTAATGCATATGAAACATATATCCCATTACATAAAATAACATACATGACTGACCTAATCCCTGATACTTATATAATCCTTTTCATTCTTTTTCTTTCCTCATATGTCTAAGGACACATTTTCACAGAAAGATGAATTCCATGTGATACTAGAAACAATCCCCTCTTGGGTTGTTCCATACAAAATATCTTTAGTATCTTGTCAATATATATACTTTGACTTAGGCTAAGAAACCTATTGGATCTATCATGGTGGATCTTTATCCCAAGAATATATGCCACCTCACCCAAGTCCTTCATAGAGAATCATTTATTAAACCTCACCTTAACAGACTATAAGACTTTTATTTCATTTCTAATGAGTAATATGTCATAAAAATATACTATTAAGAAAATTAATGCACTCCCACTAAAATGTTTATAGACACCTATCTCACATATATTCTTTATGAAACCAAATTTCATTATGGCCTCATTAAAAAGAATGTTCCATGATATGGATTCTTGCTTTAATCCATAAATGGATCTTTGTAACTTGCATACCTTGTTGGTATCCTTTAGAGTCACAAAACCTCTAGGATGTGTCATATAGACATCTTCTTGTTGGTTCCCATTAAGGAAGGATGTTTTGAAATCCATTTTCAAAATCTCATAATCATGGAACTTCATAATGGAAAGTATAATTATGATGGATTTCATCATTGCAACTGGTGAGAATGTTTTCTCGTAGTCAATGCCTTGGCGCTGTTTAAACCCTTTTGCAACCATTCACACCTTATAGGTACTAACTTTTCCTTCCATGTCAATTCTCTTCTTGAATACCCATTTTAAACCAACAAGATTTACATTTACTGGAGGGTCTACCAAAATCCAGTATTGGTTTTGGTACATGGAATCCATTTCAAAATTCATGGCTTCTTGGCACTTGGAAACATCTATGATACTTACTGCTTCCTTGTAGGTTTGAGGATAATTATTATCAACTAATAATGAGTCACCATCCTCAGTGACTGGAAAACCATATTATTCTAGTTCTCTAACCTCTATAGTACACCAATGTAGTAATCATGTCTCTGGAATAATTTCTTCTTCCATGGGTATTTGTGGAATTTGTTCCTATGACAACTCTTGTGTATATTGAGCATAAACTTCATCAAATTCTATCTCAATACCACCATCTATTTTAGAGATAATATCCTCCTCAAGAAATGTGGGATGTCTATTAACCACAACCTTTTTTTAAAGTACTGTATGATATCCTATAAAGATACACTTTGTGCCTTAGGGTGAAATATTATTACCTAAAGAGGCCTTAATAAATGATCCACAACCTGACACATATAATTAAGACAACACATGTTTATTTCTATTCCATAATTGGTATGGTATACCATATATTATTTTAGCTGGCACTCATTTTAGTACGTATGATACTATTTGTAATGTGTATGCCCAAATGGATAATGGAAGACTCTCATAACTCATCATTGATCTCACTATGTCCAATAAGGTGCGGCTATTCCTTTCGATTGCACAATTCCACTAAGGAGTATAAGGAGGAGTGAGTTGAGATAAAATATCAAACACTTATAAATAATCAATGAAGTATTGATTAAGATATTCTCCACCATGGTATGAGAGAAGTTTTTTAATCTTCTTACCAAGATGGTTCTCAACTTCATTCTTGTATTCCTTGAATTTATCAAAAGAATACGACTTATACCTCATTAAGTAGATATATACATATCTAATAAAACCATCAGTAAAAGTTATGAATTATGAGTATCTACCCCTTTCTTTAATAGGAAATAGTCCATGCACATCGGTATGAACTAATTCAAGAATATCTTTCACTCTTTCACCTTTTCCACTAAATGGGGATTTGATCATTTTTCCTTATAAACATGCATGAAATACACCAAGTAGTTTTAGTTCAAAAGAATCTAAATATACATCTTGATGTACTTTAGTCAACCAATTTTCATTTACATGACCTAGTTAGTGATTCCAAAGTTGGGTGTGGTATGAGTCATGTGAAGTAACTTCGTTATTTATTTCCATTATTTGGTTCATGTAATATAGCACATAAAGACCGTTATTTAAATACACTTTACCATAAAAAATTCTATCTTTATAAAATAAGAAACATTTATTCTCATATTTGATAATAAATCCATCCATATCAATTATGGATATAGAAATATTTTTTTTGGTAACTAAAGGCACATAATAACAACCCTTTAAAACCAAGATCATTACGATCAACAACATGAGGTGGTAGTCTCTGATAGCTAAAATAAAAGTTTTTCTCCATTGGATGCTCCAAGATCTACCTCTCCTTGGTCAATATTTTTGAATCTACTTGGTTCCTATATTTGAATACATACATGAGCACCACAAGCTATATATAATACCCAATTTGTAGAAATAGATAAATTTCACTCAATAACAAATGCACCTGAATCTCCCCTCACTTATTTGGAATGGTGCATTTTTTTCTTCCAATGGACCTTCTTTACACATGCGAAACAAACAAAATCCCATTCCCTTGCTTTCCCCTTTATCTTCCTCTTCTTAGAAGTTCATGAAGAAGATTTGTTCTTAAATCTCTTTGAATTCACATTCTATTTGTTCACCATAAGGATGAAAGGTTTTTCACACTTTATATCCTTATATAATTGAAAAAGGTGAGTAAGAATATCCAGAAGAGAATCTCAATGCTGTTCATATTAAAATTCACAACAAAGCTAGAGAACCTCTGAGGGAGTGATTCTAGAATGAGGTTGGTTCCTAGTTCTTTAAGGAGTTTAAACCCTAGAACCTCTAAGTGCTCAATGTATCAAATAAGCCTAACTATGTGAGGCCCAACTAGGGCATCCTATCCAAGATTTTTCTGAAAGAGTGACTTGGAAATCTCAAACCTTTCCTATCTATCTCTCTTATGGTAAATATCATAGAGGTTCTCAAGCATGCTATACACACATATTTTTTTGTGAGACTTCATTAGTTCAATAGACATCGATGAAAGCCTAAAATATTGAACGTTGAGCATGTCGCTCAAATTTTTGTCATAGAAAAGGAAATCTTCATCACTTACCTCTTCAGTAGGCGGATCATGCATTGATGATTCTAGCACATAAGATTTTCTTTATTGACATAGCACAACCTGAAGGTGTCTAACCAATCCTAGAAGTTATTTCCAGTTAGGAGGTTATCTTTTTCCAATATTGATCAAAGGGATAGTGTGGATGAATAACTTGTCATTTTATTCTATAATTATAAAGATAAGATTATTAGTAATTTTATTGATTACAAAATAAGTGAGATATAATAAATCAAATGTTTTTATTTATTTATTAAATCTCCCACTATTTTATTAAGTCCCAATATCCCTCACCATTGAAATCAGAATGTCTAGTTTCTTTAACATTCTAGTCAAAATGAGCCCCATTAAATTTTTTAATGATCTAGATTTTGACCATGAAAACCATAATAAAGTAATCAGGTAGGCAGTCTTTCCAACTACAAACTTTCATCTCCTTGATCCGTTGAGTGGATTCTCTTATCCTGAAATTCTGACTTGGATTTCCTCAACACTTGCCTCCAAATTTGTATTTAATAGACTTTGTTCATTAAACTCAATACAATTTCAGTTAAGTCAAACCAAAACTCTCATGATAACTCCTTGATAAAAGTAAATGTTTAGACTTTGACTATTTACTACATTTAGTTCTATAGTTTCATTCCCAATCAAGTAATGGAAGGATTAGTCTAAATTAATATTTAATTGAGGGATTTTAATTTATTATGCATAAATTTTATCTATTACATGTCTTGCTAATATTAAGTGGATGTTACTTAATTAATTAACCATGTTGGATAAAACATTTACACACAATTTATTTATTTAATTTCTATTTTTGCACATTAATTCATTTATTTAGGTTATCATGACCTTGTATCCATAAAATAAATAATTTCACAGACACAAATAATTAATTAATTAAATGACTCATTCATGAGTTTTATATAATGGTTAATTTAATGAGTGGACATTAAATCAACCTTTAGCCTAGGGGAAATAACTCCTATTGTTGGTCTTAACATGAGTTACAACATTCCTCATGTCCACCTATGTATCACTCATGTGGGCATCATTATGGTTCCGTCTTGAACCACCCATACCTACATTAGGATGCTCTATTAATTACAAATATTTTTACTCACATGCAGGTGAGGGGAACTAAAGGATGGTTAAAGGGGATTACATAAATATCCTTGAATATGTGGATCCTACATAATAATGGAGGGAGTGATAACTTGCATTCCATCATTTAATTTAATATTAAATAATTTTAAACTCATGAAATAAATTAAATTAAAATGTCCAACACATACATAAGTCTTGGTCAAGCTCATGTAAAGTCATACATGCAACAAATATGCAAAAGTAAATGACTAGCATTAATTTCTTTATTCATTCTTTTATTATTTAAGATAAACACACTTATATTAATTAATTAATTGATTCCATTTCATATTAATGATCATCTAATATTATTTGACGATACCCATAATTAATGGAATTCATGGAAAATAAACAAAAAAACCAATAATGACATATTAATTATAATAAATTAATTGAACATTTAAAATTCTTTAAAACCATTATTAAAATTTCAAAATAGAAAACGATGTTCCAATCACTATAATAAGATTTTAATTTCAAAATTTTCATATTTAATATAAATTTAATTTTTTTCCATTAATGGGAGACTACATGACGTGTACATCCAACTACACTCCATGTACCTCGGTCACCGTATATCCAAGTCACATGCCTGTGGATTTAGCATATTAAATCGACTGGACTACACAACGTGTACATTCTAGCCACACACCCTGTATCCACTTTCTGTGTGCTAGGTTGTCTTGGTCAACAAGTGGTGTGCAATAAAAGCACCACATGTAATTAATTTCTAGTTGTATCTAGATACAATGCACATGGGTATACAGCGTCTGCTCTAACTGCACGTTGTATAACCCAATTTTACTAGATAAATATTTGGAACTTCTTAATGGAATCTTCAATCATTCTTCATTTGTTCTTAAAACTTTAAGACAATAAAACACTGAACGAACATGATTAATATGTCGATAACATGCTAATTCAAATCTGATTAAAGAACAAATAATATGAAATGAAAATATAACCACAATTGTGCATAGATCAAAAATAAAATAAATAATTATAAATTTAAATGTGACTGGTCTAATTCCAATTGAAACATTTTGGGTGTTGCGGAAGCATGAAAAGGTGGGTCATATATTAAAATTTCTTTTAATAATCATTACCTGAAACCAAGAGTGATGATCTTGCATATCAAATTTATAATTAATTAATTTATTATTTAAAGAAATAAATACCCGAGCTTAGGAACTTTCTTCATTGGTGAATATTGATCATCCAAAAAGATCCTTTCAGATTACCATTTTTGTGCTATGAGGATACAAGGATAGAATCCCTCTAGCGGTGATTCACACATTCTACTATAATCTTTGAGAAACACTACTTGATCTCCAGGTGCTAGTGTAGTGAGTTGAATGTCTTACATTGTCTATTCTTGATCACTCATATTTTGGTCTTGAATAAATATCTCTTTCACTTCTCGTTCTTGATAGGGAGGGAGAAGGAGGAGTTGAGAGAGAATTCATTGTGCACAATAATTCTATATTCTCAATTTTTAGATGCTATACACAATAGGCATAACCATATATTTATAGAGTTAGGATTTAAGATAAAATATTATTTAATTGCATATTGGCCATTAAATAACATTTATTACCTTTAAGAAACCCCATTCCACATAATAATAATTATATTATTATTATTTTGGGGTGTGTGCAAACTTTTTCAATAATAAATATTATGTAATGGTCTTGTTAATTAATAATTGTCACAGGACTTGGTATTGGTCCATTCTAACTCCTCTAGCATTTATTTAACAACTGAATAAATATTTTATTCATAAATAAATATTTTATTCAAAATCTAGCAAATAAAAATTTATTAAAATATTTAATAAATAAAATAAATATTTTATTCACAAGCTGAAAAATAAATATTTATTTAATTTATGTAATCAATATAACTTGAATAAAATTATTCCTCAAACTTGAGAATAATATTTATTCCATTAATTAAATTTAAAAAGAATTTAATCAAGATCAAAAGAAACACTTAGTGTGTGACCATTAATTCTTTCTCTTGGAATTATGTGGTCTTGACTAAAGTCCAAGATTAATGTATAACAATGGGTGAAGGAACCAAAGAGAAAGAAATTAACGTCGCAATGTCGACAACCACATATGAACACTCACTGTGTAATATTATTCCTTTATCACAATATCTCATCAAACAGGTTGCAAAATCGTGTCACGAACCTATATGGTCGATATGTCTTTCTTTGACTATCTGAAATAAACACATCATTACACCATGACTATGTAATTTAATGCGATAGTTCTATTCCAATCATAGGGCCAAGATATCAGCTTCCATAAAGATGGAAGTAAAAAATACTTCCTCAACTTATTCATTAATGACATGTCATTGGTGATGCAACCAATGTATCCAACTTCTCCATGAACTATTATTGTCATGGTTTATGAAATACATCAAATTATGAGAGTTGTAACATGAATTAATAATAATCTTAAAGTCTAAGGACCATCACACATGCTTGTAGATTGGAATATTTGATGATGCAAAAACATACAGAATTCCTACTAGTGGGCCTGTTCTCATAATCTACCATCTTGGAGATTACCAAGTGTGAACTTCATGAGAAGAATATTATCTTCTTATGAGTACTTTCACCTCACAATCTATGTATGATGTGTCCCATCATAGTATGTTATTCAACCGCAAAACATTATTTGATAATATTGTCATAACATATCAAGGTTCTCATTATAGTGGGGAACTTCTATGACCTTATCAATATGATGTATACTCTAGAACATTATTAAATTAGATTCATGCAGAACAAAAAAATATATAATAATAAGTTTTATTAATATTCAATACATTAAATACACATGAAATTAATGTATAAAAAGTTGGTCTTAGGACACCAAATCCAATAGGGGTGTTGGGATTGAACCTTAGGGAGGTATCCTATGTACCCTGTTTAAGAGAAAATGATCAAAACCCATGTAGTTTGATATCCCAGTTTAAGGGTCACATGATAGGATCGGTCCCTGAAGTTTGACGTCTTATGGTAAGGATGCCTGTATCATGTAAGAAAAATCAATGAGGGATGGTTTGGGGATTATTCATAAAATATGATCAAAGGAGGAGGGTAATCCCATGGTGAGGTAGAAGGTTTAATCCTATAATGATCATACAAAAGGCATCCTGATCTTATCACATGGGGTAAGACTATAGTTTAACATCATGTACTAAGGATGTTGTCATGAATTTTAACGTCACATGAATAAGACACGGAGATAGAAATTTTTATATCATGAAGCTCATGCATGGATAGGGCTTACACCATAAGGGGGACTTTATCAAGGTGAGAGGAAGATCTGAAAAAGGACTCTCTATTGAGACTGGTATTCTGTTTCTCTCAATGATGCCACCTTTAGGGCTTACATGCTCACTACCCATTTTCCTATGGTCAAGGCATGGTATAAACATTTCTACGTAGGAGGTACAATCAGGAGGCCCAACATTAGGGAGAAAAAGGTATTAGGGTACCTATGCTTAGGATCAACAAGTAGGGTAATGCCCAAGGCCTCACTTGAAGTAAAGTGGGTGGACACAAGGGTAGGTGGTACCGGTTGAACATATATTTGGGGTGTAGTTGAACCAGTTTTGGGAAGGTATAGGGTTCCTGGGTACTCAAATTTCTTTAAAGGGTATTAACTAAAAGGAGGCACCATAGGAATGACTGGTAGCTTGGTTTCATGAAATTTGGGGTTTTGGGAATGTCTGGGGATTTGTGGAGGTTAGGATCTCGTGAAGTTTAGAGGTCTTGTGAAGGTCAGGGGTACCAAAGAAGAATATGTTTCATGAAATAGGGTGACCCTACCTCAAAGTAAAGTCTTAGTTCCCATGGGGTTGGTTTCACAAAGGATAATTATCTCGTGAAACCTCAATAGATACAAAGGTATTTCTTCTTATGTGAAGTCCATGTACCTTCATGAACGACTTATCCACCATGGGTTGAGGTTCTAAAAAACCCTTGGGAAGAATTTTCAAAAAATACAACTACCATTGAAAATCCATCTCTTCTCTCACTCACGAAGCTTCCCAGTTTCATGAATTAAGATCTTTTCTCAGAATATGAAAGTTTTCCCCACTGAAATTAGAACATAGGGGATATTTATAGGACCAACATAGGAAATATAATTGGTTCCATGAATGATGGAGGCTTTCACAAAAGATTATGAGCTTCATGAAATGATGGGGTTCTGTGAACCAGAGTTACGCTTTGTGTAGGCTACCACCTCAAGATTCACATGGCTAGAGACTTTTGTGAACTAGATTTATGCTTTGCGAAGGTTACCACCACAAGCTTCACTTGTTTGGGGGATTATGCGAACCAGGGCCATTTGAAAATATTCTGAACTTTGCGAACCAGTCCCTTAAGTTCATTTTTGGGTTGTTTTGTCTTGAATTTGTTTCTAACTATCCATGCCTTCCCTGACCTCTCTCATGTCACATGTATTTCATCATCAAAAAACCAATTTGATCAAACCCCAAATAAGTGAAGGTCAGAAGTGGTATCTCATTGTGATTGGATTATGAACATATTTTTTTCCTAAATTAGTAACTCTTGTATTTGACACTATGCTAGACTAAGTTTAATTAGTGTTGATTGGTTGAAAACACATTGTTAAGAAAAAAATTTGGTGCCACCCTTCTCTCAAATGAAAGTTGATTGACTCTGTCAATAAGGGGGAGAAGTCTCTACATTGACCATTATGTTTATTGTCCATTTGGAGGAGATGAGAAAAAATTGACTCTAGATATGAATCTTATATTGAAAATAAATAAAAAGAGAGAGATTTAATTTCCCTTTGTATTGAGTGTTGTATTTTTTTTCAATGTAATTATTAGAGGAAATTCAATGTGTGTTGATGATGGGTAGTGGATTAGGAATCCTCTCATTAAAGGAATGTTTTTGACCATGCATACTTGTGTTAAAAAGAATGAATAAAATGATTTCCTTGAATACTTGGTAGGGTAGATTCTAGTGAGAAACCCTGAAATATGATGACCACTGAGTTGAACTTCAAGTCAAAGACAAGTACTGAAGTTGGAACATTATCTATAATAATTTGGTAAATGCTTAGAAGAAGTTATCTAGTGAGGAGATTTATCTGAAGATGTGAAGAAACCATCCATTAACTACTTAGCATGTTGGATACTATATTTAGTGATTATAATCATTTATATGAAGGATGATTTTAAGGTTCAAGAAAATAGGTAGTGTATTTTATTATTATACTCTACTAGAGTATTTATATACATAAAACACCTTTTAAATATGATGAAAATGTTTGAAAATGTTTTGATAATTCCTAGAAATATTTGAGGTGTTTTAGAGGAAATTTAAAGAGGTTTTGAGAAGTCCTAAAGGAATTTTAAGCTAAGACAAATTAATTATGTTTTTATAGAATTTTGTAAATTTTACCAAGTATTGAACCCTATCAACTTTATAGGGTACAATAATAATAATGTTAGGTACTTTTCCATGATCTTCATAGGGTATATTAGTAGGAACTTCACAACATTACTTGAACTTCATAAGGTATACTTGACCCTTTGAAGAAACTTCATAAGGCACATTTGAGCCAAATTTAAAAGTTTTTGAAAAAGGAATGAACCATATGTTGAATCTCATAGGGTACAACAAGCACTTAATAGGGTATAAACAACCTTATAAAGGCTATAAGGTTTTTTGAACCTTATAAAGATAAGTAAATCTACTAAGAAACTTTTTAGAGTTCAACACTTAGAAAAATTCAAGTACTCTATAGACTAAAAATAGAGAATTCCAGAATATTCAACATTTTAAAGAAATTATTTCAAAATATGATAGAGCCATTATTTCATGATATAAATCTCATGATGTTATGAAAATACATGATTCCAGCTTTGAGTTGATGAAAAATTATAAGATGAATTTAGTGGAGTGTTTTGAAAAATAATCATGCAAGCTAAAGTCTATTTGTTTTTAGAAGATTCCATGATGTAAAGAAGAAATCCATGTCACATGTTTCTATTTATTTATATTTTTATAGAATAATTAAAGATTTATTAAATGAAGATTTTTAGTGGTATATTTTTGAGAAGATGAACTCGAGCCTTCTAGAGAATAAAGTGAAGATATATTTAACTAAGATGAAAATGAGAGAAGTAAAATAATGGTACTATTGTAATTTTTTTGAAGAGAACAACCTTGATAAAATAAATAAAAAACATTTAGAGGATCATGTGTGCTGTATAAAAATCCATTTCATTTTTTCTTGCATGTTTTCTCCTGTAATATTTCTATTTTTTGAAATTGAGAAAATACCCACAAAAGGTGTGAGGATTCCTATACATAAATGGAATCCATAGGGATAAAACAATAATAGGCAAAGGAAGAAGAAGCTGTAACTACATGACTAAGAAGAGTGTGTTGAGAGAAAAAATAATACATATTGAGGAAGAAGAAGAGCTACCTTCCTGTGCTAAAGAAGATACACCATCTGAGTATCAAAGAAGAATAGAAGAAGAAGAAAGGGAATAATGGTTCTTATTCTAGTCCTTAATACACTTAGTATTGTAGAATTCTGAGAATAAGAAGGAAAAAAGCATACTTTTGTGGATCTACAGGCAGTGATCAAGGGTAGAATCAAGGATTTTATTGTTTACTCTCCAAGTATAATCATTTAAGGTTCCTATTCTTAAAGTGTAGTGAGCATGGATGATGAGAATAAGCCCTACAGAATATCTAGTAGCTTTTTAGTTCCCTGCAGTTTTAGTTGAGAGTTTCTAGAAAGTAGTTTCTAAACAACTAGCAGTAGGTAGAAAAATAGAGACTGAGTTTCAAGTGCTGTTCTTGAATATTGATAGGAATTTAGAGACCCTCTAATTGTGGAAAAAAATATATTTTTGTGATTTAGTTACATTCAGGATAGACTGGGGATCTACTTCCAAGAAGTTGCAAGTGTTATAAATAAAACTGGTGGGATACTAGTATAAATAACTCATGGGAGTGAGTATAAAGAACCAATGTGTGATACTTTCATTCAAATGTGTAATATTGTAAATGGTCACCTATGTAATATGGGTAAATTGGTTTCAATATGAACTTGGTTAACCCATTTCATTTTGATTATAATATTTATAGTAGAGAATCCCCAATTTAGAGATCTCAAACATAGAAATAAGTAGGATTTTTAGAGGGGTTGAACCTTGTAAAAACACATGTTTCATAGTTTAATACTTTATTTCATTTCATATAGGTGTGTATGTTAGGTTAAATAATAAAAGATCCATTTTTCTTAACTGATATCAGATCTTCAAATACTAAAGGGGTTAAAGTTTAAAATTCTTTTTGGAATTGGTAAACAGTTAACCACACTTTATTCACCCCACTCTCAAGTGTGTCAGCACTGATCCATTGGGACTTAAAACATCCCTAGTTTGATTCACCTCCACTGCGACCAAACTGGGTTGCTATATACCTTAGGTGCACCTCCCTGTATTCTAGAGGCTACTGACTAATGATGAGAGTCTACGAGTAAGCATGGGGAGACTATATCCTTAGGTACAAATAACCATAATTATTAGTGGAAGAAATAATAACAATGGTCATCATAAGATAAACAGTGTAAAATAGACATCACTGTGATATGATAGTGAAAGTAAACATCAAAAATCATGCTATAACAATATAAATAGTTGAGCATGTTTTAAAAGTAATACAAACATAAAAAATACCCCTCATTGGTGGGTTGTATACAACAGGTCTTAAAAAAACCAAAAGTAAACAAAAAATAGATAAATCTGCAAAACTAGCATGAATCATGAATTATTCTCATCTACCAACTCTAAATTAACTACATAACTCAACCATCAAGCATAGATCTCTTGCCTTTATCTATAGTTACAATTATGAAGTCTTCCAGGGTATATATGACACCTGGAAAAGATGTGAGTAAAAATCATTAGGCCACCAATAATGGTGTCTCTAAATATATATAGTCTATAAGGGTGTATGCTGATGTGACATGATATAAAAAATAAAAGCATAATTAATAAAACACCGTCAATCCTTGAGCTTTTTGTTGACACTTGTGAATGACCATACCTGCTTCAGCTAGTACTAGTGTCGAGTTTGAACATGTCTCATAATAATAACAAGGGTTAGAATGGTTCCTACCCACAATACTATCACATGATCTCAAGAAACCCAATTGGGAACATAACCACCAGATTCTATAAAAATATCTCACTCATTTGGCATGACACCCAACCCAATCATCCATTTGGTGATAGTTGGCATGTCACCCAACTCATCCCTTAAGCATACCCACAACTAGAATGATTGCACAATCCATATCATAAGATCTAGACGGTTGACATGACACCCAACACATCCCACATATCTATGAAATCATAACACACACTATGAAACCCCCATGTCACTATTGGTTTTTATTTTTTATTTTTTTGGGGAAATTTAAATTTGAGAGAGTTTCAATTTGAAATCTTTAATTTTTTGAATTTTTTCTTTTATTGGATGATTAGTGTGCACAGGCTTGGGGAAACTGTACATGAAGTCATATACAAGGGTCTCCCCAATTCATTTTTTAAAATATGGTTTGGTCCAAAACATGAGAAATCCAAGAGAAACTGTGTGAGGATTTTATACTTGGGGTATTGGCACAAAAGTTGCATACAGTTAGAGGAAACCATGAGGGTGTTCATGAGACAATGTTACCGTTTTTACTAGTGATTTTTTTGAACGGTTATCACACAGTTTGGTAAATCGTGCAGTCAAACCATGAAAGTGTGCATGTATCTTCTAGTGTCTCCCGTATGGCTAACATAGGGTTTGAAAAACCATGAGGACTTCCTAGTTTTACTTATAAGTGGGTTTTCAAATTTCCCCCTTTTTAATTTAAAGGGTTAGTCCCCCTCTCCTTCCCTATTTCATTTGGGAAAACCCCAGGGGCACCCAAGGGATTTATCCCTCCATTATTCTTGGTGTTTTGGGATCTTCCTTCTATATTTCAAGTGAATTTATTGAGGTATTATCCTCATTTAACAATCCTCTATTATCCCTTTTCTATCTCCCATCAATTTTTATTCTCTCACAAACCCTAACTTCTCTGTGGGTTGGGATTTTATTTAATAATGAGTCTAATGATAGAGATTTTATTGTTCAAGGGGTGTAGAGGTTTCTTCCTTCCATGGATATGAATTCATCATTGAAAGAGATGATTTGTGATTGTATTCTAATCAAAATAGGTAGGTGGTTCTATGTGAGTTCCCTTATAATATATTTCATATAATGGTTTAATGTTTAAATTTATTTCTTATGAAATTTAGGGTATATGTGCTACCATAATAGGATTTGAAATTGGTCTTCCTATAATTTTCATACATGGAATAAAGAATATTATTAGAGTTTTGTAAATATGGTTTCTACTTTGAACATTTATGCATGAAAATTGTTTTATAAAATGACTAAGTGGATTTTGGAAGGAAAAGGGGGAATTTTAAAGAGTTTCTTGGGATTAATTATTTTTCCAATGAAGGAATTTCATGGATTTAAAGAGTTATTTTCTTAAAAAGGGGCATGTAAAACCCATGTAAAATGGGTTTTATGGTTGGTTATACTTTATATTTATTTAAAATGAATCTTATAAAATATTATTTTTCAAGTGGATTTCAAAGTATCTTTTTATGATTAGTTTAAAATGGGAATTCATAATAAGGCTTCAAGAGGTGTGAAATGACTTGGCATTCCAAGTGTGTTTTGAAAATACCATTTGAAATTTTATAAAAGATGTATCTTGTGAATATGGAACCCTCAGAGTCCATTTTATGTAATTGATATATATTATGGACCATAGGGAGGATTTTTTTATTGTGTATTATTGATTCCCATGCATATATGTGAAAAGGGGATGTTTCTTGAGAGGTTGTTGGAGGTGAGATGAAATTTATTTTAAACACCTCAAAATTGTTTTATATAATGATATCATGTTCTTTTTATTTGATCTACTTCATTTATTAATGTCATGATAATTCTAGGATACTAAATAAGGGTCTGGATAAGTTCAATCCCAAGTGTAGATTGTGCACTGACCAGAGAATGTTACTTGGTTAGATATGATGATTTCTAATAGGATGGATCATGTAGAACACAATATATTTAAGGCTCTTGGGATAGATTATATAGCCTGTTTAGTTTTTCAGAACTACCAGGATGTTGACGGGTTCTTTTAGGCTAACCTAGGCTTCTGTGTCGCTATTCTAGGTCTATGTTACATGAGACTTAGGGAGTTTCCCATGATTATTAGTTTATATTGGGGATTATTTAGAGGACCCATTTCATAATTTTTTTGTATCCCCTAGAATTAATTTGACCACATGACACCATCTTTTTATTATTGAACTTTCATTATGCCTCATTGATATCTTGGTGTCAGTGATATTTTTATTTTATTCTGATTTTCATTTTGATTTACATTCAAGATGTTTCTAAAATGGTTTTGAACGTATGGTTTCTAAGTGAAATAGAAATTTTTTATAAATGAAATTTGGAAAATGATTTTGGGGAAAAGGGGTGGATTTTGTTTTATGTATTCTGGAATCCCTCTTTTCATGGAAGAAAAATTTTAAAGAAAAGATATTTTCGATGGTTAGGTTTAAAACTTAGGATTTTGATCCAGATATGCTTCAATTTTAGTAAGACTTGTTTTTATGGATTTAAAAAGAAAGTGATAAAGTATATTGACTGTTTTATTTATGCCTTCTTATAGAAAAGTGAAATCATTCATTATATATTATGTTCAAACTAGTATTTATGAACTATTTTATGAAGGGAACTACAAAGTCTCATTGATGATATCTTATTGAGAATGTTTCCCTCACACCCTGAATAAACACTAATGTATATGTGTGTATGAATCTATCTTGTTTTATTTTAGGTTCCCAAGCCTTGATTCTAGGCTGTATGTTTATCCTGGCCCATTAATTAGTGTTTAGTTGTGGTGAGTGACCATGGGTCACATGTGGGGGGGGGATGTTGGAGGTATTTGGGGTTTGTTTTCTTTTGGGATGTTGTATCAACCATTTTGTCTTGATGTATATTATATTATGTTCTTATGTATCTGAAACCACTATATTTTATCTAGTGTTTTTAGTTGTATATTTTGGAAGGATGTTTATTTCATTATGCCCAGTTTGGTTGGTTTATTTATTTGGATATGTTTATTTGATATGCATGGATGTCCAAAGTCAAGATAGGTCATTCCAAATTCTTAGTTAATTACACTTCTTTATTGTATTATTGTATGAGGGTGAAACCATTACTAAGTACATTTTCTTGGTACCCAAGAACTATTTTCAAGCCTATTGGGACCGAGAATTCCCTTCGGGCACATTGACGGACAATGTAGGGTTAACCCAGGTTGGTTCGTTACACACACACACACACATCCATGGTTGGTATGATTACCCAAACCATAACACATATTCCATTCCCTATTATCAAGTATCACTATAGTTGTCATGATCACCCAACCCCTTCCATATAACTCATTCCATCACATAACACACACTCTTGGTTAGAATGCTTTCCGAACCCATAACACATGATTTCTTCCATCACATTCTACATGTACATGGTTGGCATGAATGACCACCTCAACTTTCCATTTAATCTCTCATATGGTTGACATAACTTTCCAACCCATATCACATAACCACATATACAATCCAAACATAACACAAGGAAAAATATAAACTCAAATAAAAAATCATAGTTCACAATTTAAAAGGTAAGTTTATAAATGTCCACAATCAAAAATTAAAGACAAAGGGGGAAAGGGTTCTCAAGGGATGGAAAATTTCCAAAATCTAAATTCTAATCAATCTAGGGTGGTCACACTCACACACCCAACCTCTTCCAAATTCCCATTTGTTCTTAAGGCTACCATCGTGTTAGCCCTATCTTAACATCTTCTAATTTATCAAAATGTATACAAGTCCCCTACCTCAGTTTACTAGGTTATAAAATCTTTTACATGCTTACCTAAGTCTATTTCAATTATAGCCTAAATTTAACACACTCCTTTTACCAAGGAAACACCCTTGGGAACCTACATTAATCCCATTAGGTCATAATTCCACCAAATTAATACCTATGGGTAGCCACTAAAATTAAACACCATAATTAGCTTAGGCCCACCTATCCTAGAATCCAATGTTTAACCATAATAATTTACATCAAACCGTATATGACCTAAAAAAGATTTTCTATTTATAGAACATGGGAAGAAACCATTTGTATTTAATTCTTAGGTTGAGTGGATAGGGTTGGAACAAACACACATCATACACACTTGGAAATGACTGTAGACCTTAGGGATAAGATATGGACCATCTAACTCATAATTATTGAGGCCTTCCCGCTACCTCATAATTATAGAAGCCTTCCGGTTGAGTATCTTTTGTTGATTTGGTTCCAAATGACAAAGATTGTGAAATTAGAGAAAAGCCCTAAAATTATCCATAGACAAAGAATACCAACTTAAGGATAAGAAAAAACACGAGGAACAAAGAATACCACAAGTGGAGAGATAGACCCATTGAAGATGATATTTCATGATGAATGACACTCAAAATGATCAAAAATAAAGGGAGAACTCACTTAAAGAAGAAGAGGGGAGTGGGAGAGGAGGGATTTGACACACCTATAAGGAGGAAATGAACAAGACCCCCTTCTACTCTAGGTTTTAAACAAAATTAATTAATTGATTAAAGTAAAGATTTTAATAAAGAAATAAGGTGTCCACTGAGTACCCCCTTGGCCACCACCAGGTACTTGTTCCATGCCCATTACGATGGAGATATTCCCTAAAGCCTTTACCCATAATATGTGTTTTGGATTATATCATAGGGCATGGTATAAACATGTCATATGATACGATATGTAGAAACCAAGGCTCAATTTGAGTATATTGTGTTTAATGATATGGAATATCATAATTGCATGAAATGTGTTTTCATTAAACTACTTAACCCAACCATATTGTATGATTGGGTGATATCGTATGACATATTTTCATAGGGTATGATATACACTACAACCTATGATAGAAAGGAAACCGAATGATAATCATTATCATTCAAGAAGATATTCCATATGGGATATCATGAATATACATTTAATAAGATGAAATAGATCAGAATTCCAATGCATTAATACAAGGGTTTCATGAGTTGGATGAGCCATTTAATCATGCATTATAATGAATGAGTAAATCCAAGCTCACTCGAGGAGTGCCCCCAAAGGATTTATAAAGACAACTACCATGCGAAAGTGGGTGTGGATTTCGTGTTCATGATTGGATGAAACTCCCTCATCCTTAAGCTCTCTTCATCCTTTATCTTTTAAATAGTGAGTTACTAGCATATCGTAAATGAAGGATGATCCCACTCATATGATGAGTGATTTGGTTTCAAACCATGCATACCTATAGAGGAGGGACATCTTTTGAATTCAAATTCTATGATCATAAAACCCATATGATGATGATTTAAGATGGTGAAATAGTTCATCAGTGTAAGGTATACATTCAAAAAGTTCTTCATTTTCAGTTTGGGTTTCTTTTATCACTTCTGCTTATTTAACAATTGTTGTTACCCTTCAAAATCCAACAATAGAATTAGAGGTTACCATGCCTTTAGATTTGTGAAATCATGCTAATAAATAAAGAATTTTCATTCATATTAAATGTCATATTCCTATAATGAAATATGATTTGTTATATTGTTCTGGATGATCAAATCAAATCTTACGATATAGAGATATAATAGTCGATGATTAAGTACAAATCCATGAATTTTTACTAATCGCTGCATAAGATATTGACTTATTTTATTCTACAATGGTTTGTGCCATGTTTTACTAAAACAGAGCATCATATCGATATTGAAATATTTACATGTATTGTTAAATATGATATGTGATATCATAGTTAGTGAAATGACTATTGGTTGTAGAATAAAACTGATAACACGCCACTAGTCTATCATATTTGAAGACTATATTATCAATTGTAATGTATGACTGATAGCACATAAATCCACACCCTATTAATTGTATCATATAATTGACCTTGGATCATAAAATATGATTGGTTAAGAAAAATTTATTTTTCTTTAAATTCAATTAGGAATTAAATTAAATTATTTATAAATATTAATAAAATGTATTTTTGAGATATTAATTAATTTATAGTGTTTATAAATTAATTAATAGTAAAGAATTTATAATTAATTAATAAATTTTTATGTAATAATTATTAATAAATATTCCATAAAATTATGTGTTAATATTAAAATACCTTTTACCAAATTGTATGGTATGCCTTATGATTTAAAAATAAAGTGTTAATTTAAAAATTATAATAGGAATTTATAAAGTGTTTATAAATTAAAAAATAATAAAAAATATAAAATAATTTATATTTAATCATGAATTTTTCATAATCAATTACTTTGAATTATTCAAATTAAAGGGCCTTATTTGAGAAATTATTTAAACCACATCAAAAGAGTTTTGATGATTGATTTGATCATGATTTAAATAATATTAAATATGATATATTTAGATTATATAAAATGTTTAAATAATATAAATTGAAATATAAAATGTTTCTATTTCATAAAAATCATATATTTAAAGGAAATTCTATATAATTAATAATATGAAAGTGTTCATTTTAGGAAATGAATATAAAGTGTTTACATTCAAGATTATAGAATGTTAATAATGAATAGATAAAATTATAAAGTGTTTATGATTATCTTTGATTTATTAATTATTCATAAATGTTTATCTCATGTTTAAATATGTGAATTGTTTATTTATTTAAAATCTATTCCCTAATATTACTCATAATTATAAATTATATATATTGTAAATATGTGTATGATTTAGTTTAATTGTAAAACCACTTCTAAAGATTATCATACATGCATATAAGGATATTTATCACTTCCTTAACACTGTTAAATTATGATTCATTCTTGCTAAAATATCCTTATAATTAATTGATATAATCAAGATGGTAAAGAAAGAGGCAGATTGCTAGACTTAATATTTGTGGCCGAATGCATTCAAACATTGATTGTTAATAACTTGTGTAAATTAATTAAAGAAATATAAATTGCTCTTCAATATTTATTACCACTGGAATTATGTTTCTTTTTATTTATATATTTTAGAATATTAAAACCCTTACTGTTATTTAATTAAAAACCTATTATGGTTGGTATGATGAGGATTTGTGTTGATATATTTTTTGATGATGTCTTGATGTAGTTAATGATGGAGAGTGTTGATGGTTTAGAAGGGTATTGGGGATGAAACTAGATAGATTGATCAAGTAAAAAACTTGTCTAATTTTCAATGATTAATGCTTGATTTCTATTTGTTTAATTATTATCACATATTAATTATTCCCCTTTGGGCCTATTCTTCCTAGATATCAGAATAGTGTTTTTTGGTGCTCAAAATTATAGAATGGTATCTAAATGATGAATTAATTTAATAGAGATGGTTCATAATGAATAAACGATGATGAATTAATATAAATTCATATGAATTAAGTAAAATATTAAAGGAAAATGGATATAGAAAAAATAAGGGGTGTCCATGGGTTGGGTTGGGTCGGGTCAAGGATGTTTCGGGACCTGAACTGACCAAAAAAGCTCAAGTCGGGTCGGGTCACGTCATATGCTTCATGAGCAGCTGACCCGACCCTACCCTACCCATTGGGGTCGGGTTACCCAACAAATGGCCAAAGGATCCAACCCAACCCAACAAGATGTGGTTCAGGCCAGTTCAGGTTGGGTTCTATGTGTAAACCTGACCCAAATCGACCCGACCCTGACCCCAACCCCGACCCGACCTAACCCGATGGACCCGGAACCAACCCCCCAGACCTAGCCCCCCACCCACCCAGACCACCCCCTCCCCCTACCCCCTGCACCAGCCCCTACCCCCTGGACTAGGCTCCCACCCACCAGCCTCCTACCCTCTACACCACCCCCCTGCCCCCTGCACCATCCCCTCCCCCTCCCCTTGTACTGCACCCCCACCAGCCCCCTATCCCCCCTACTGCACTAGCCCCACCACCACCCCTTACCTCTCCCCCATACTACACCAGACCCTCTCCCTCCCTCCTTCCCTTGCACCAGACCCTCCCTCTACCCTACACCAGCCCCTCCCCCTCCCCCCTTGCTGCACCAGACCCTCCCCTTCCCCCCACTACCCCTACCCCCTACTATACTAGCCCCTCTCACTCCCCATGCTAGACCAACCCCTCTCCCTCCCCCTTCCCTACACTATCCCACCTCCTCCCCCACTAGCCCCTACCCCCTACTGCACCAACCCCACCACCATCCCCTACCCACCTACTACACCAGCCCCTCCCCCCTCCCTCCATTGCACCAGCCCCCTCCCTCTCTACAGTGTACTGGTCCCTCCCCCTACCCCCTGCCCTACACCAGCCAACCCCTCCCCCTCCCCCTTCCCTTGCACCAGCCCCTTTCCCTCCCCTTAAACTGCACCCCCACCCCTACCCCCTACTTCATTAGCCCCACCACGACTAGCCCCTACCCCTCCTACTTTCCCTACTGCACCACCAACCCCTCCCCCTCCCCCATGCCCTTGTACCAACCCCTCTCCCCCCTACACTACACCATCTCTCCCCCTAGAACTTTATTTGAACCAACCAACCCCTCTCCAACCCCTACCCTTTCACTAGCCCCTCCCCTCCCCTTGCCCTTGCACCAACCCCTCACCCTACCCCCTACCCTGCACTTCCCCAACCCCCCCTCCCTCTTTCTCCACCAACCTGCACCACTGCACCAGCCATCCCCCATTTATTACCCTACCTTCCTAGCCACTATCTACTACAGTTGGATAGAATAGACTAACTACATAATTACTATACTTCCCACTAACAGTAAATACCCCTTACATAGCCCCATCCAGCCCATGTTCCTAACAATGTCCTTGTAAATGGAACTAAATTAAATTTCATTGTGTAAAGATGTTGTATTGAAAAAAAAAACAATCCCCTATAAGTGGACAGAGTCACCACAATAAATAATTTGGTGAGTAACTAAGTCAAACCATAAGGATAAGTTTGGATTATTAGTATTCTTGGTTGAATGTTTAACAAAATCAGTATACAGAAATGGCTATGTGAAAATGGAATATAGAAAAGAAGGAAGAATAGAACATATCCTTCCTAGAGTTGATAACTACTAACTAGGAGGTTTACCTTAACCGGAGTTACAAATCACTTGTAGGGGAAATGGAAATCAAACAAAATCACCCAAGTATACATACTGTTCATACAACAAAAATGGGAAACTTTCACCACCTACTTGAAATGTGCACACATGCACTCCGATACGACTCACATAGGTGCATGCATAAATTAGTTGAGGAAGATAATTTGAAGAACATGATTAAAAAAAGGTACTTACCATCAGTGCCACCAGACTGAACACACGATAGGCTAGGGAGGAGTGAGCCAGCAAGATGGATTTCTCCTGATTTCTTGTGAGGGAATCTATCAGTCTGGAGAGGAGGTGAGTGAGGAGAGGAGGAGGAAGGGAGTAGAGTATGAGGAAGGAGGATAGTCACTAGTGGAGAGGGAAGGATGAAGGTAGGGGAGTAGGGTTTGTCCATGAACAAGGGAAAGTCGGGGTCAGGGGGAGGAGGAGGAGAATCTATTCAGGGAGGGTAGGAGGTGAGAAAGGAGAGGAGGAGGATAAGGGAGGCCATCCAATCACACGTGAGGGAAGGTCGGGGAGGGGAAGTAGGAGAGGATGAGAGGAAGAGGCGGGCAAGTGTGAGGGAGGGAGGGAATTAGGGTGGCCAGACCAGGTCGTGACACCAGGTAGTTTTTTTTGTATACACCCTCGGGTCAACGGGTCAGGTTGGGTCGATATGTAGCCAACCCGAGACCCGACCCAACCCATCCATGGGTCAACCCGATACAAACCTGACTCGACCCAACCCGACCCAACCCGGTCGGGTAGAGTCAAACCCATTGGGTTGGGTCGGGTCTGACACCCCTAGAAATAATATTGGATTTAAGATCCTTGGATTGATGATTAAGATAAATATTAATCCATGTTTGATGATATAATATTATTAAATGTTTTGTAATTGATTAAAGCTTTATGGAGGAATTGAACTTTGATTCTTATATGATTAAAAATATATAGCTCCTTAGTCCTTATTAATGGTAGCTAGGTTATCATACAAAACATTGTCTATATCTTGAGTCTAGGGTTAGGTAGTTTCTCTTAGAATAGTTATGTTTTATATATCCATATAAACTATTATTTCTCACGCTCCACCACCCAGTTCAGGCTGTGGTTCCACATGACCTCATGCAAGCCTCATTGTATGCAAGAGGATGCCAACTAGTGGTGAGGGCCTGAGTTACATTGCGGGAAGACTATACCCTTGGTAGTAGATGTCTAATAATCATAAATATAGTTTAATAAACAATAAATAATTGAATAAAAAACACCCACATCAATATAATAAAAGCAATTAGGAAAACAATACCCATAAAGTAACATGATAACACATAAGAGTAACATCGAGTCAACATGATACCCACATGTGGTGGATCAATGTACCAAGATAAACAAAATACATAAATATAAATGGGTAATGACTTAAAAAGATCCTAGAATCTATATCAACATCACCTTGTTCCACCCTACTCCACTTTCTCAACTGCCTGACATAGGGTCCTTGCCTTTTGATGGATCCCTAACTATAAATTCTGGACATGCACCAAGATTCCTATGCATGGTGTGAGTATAAAACTCATTAGGACACTATTAACGTATCCTTAACATAAGTGAAACATATATATATATATATATATAGATATAAAAGTGTATGTAATGATTAGAAAATAATGTAAGTAACTTTACAACCGGCCGAGTCATCATGTGTTAATCTAGTGGCCATGAACCTCGATCCTACCTACTTTGGTACCATGCCTAAAGATATTTTATATTAATCCAGTTTCATAATTTGAATAAGGTATCACAAATCATCTGACGACTCAACCACCTCATCGATTGATAACCACAATAGTATTATAACTGGGTTACATGTTTCATCCCATGAATCAACTATCTAATGATAGATCACCAAAATATAATCAAAGTAAGGTTTTGTGTTTCATCCCAAGAATCAACCATCTCATGATGGATGACTAAAATATCAGCCAATTATCACTTTCAATCCACATAGTATAGTTCTCATAGGGAAAACACCCACACCCACATGCTAATCAACTTACACAGTAGATTTCTCATAGGGAAACACATGCATCCACTTTCCGATCAAGTCACATAGTAGAGTTATCACATGGATTCACATGAACCTACATGATAATAAAGTCACTCATCTTTATATAAAATCATTAACATGGTAAGGACTTCATACCTCAAGCATAAAAAATTAAAATTTCTAAGAACTACCACTTGAATTGAGCCTAATGAATCAAATCCCTAGGATCATCCCCAAATTCATCATAATAAGGTTCTATCAAGAATAAAAAATAATAAAGAAACATCTAGGGATGATATAGGATTATAATCATTAAATGATAACTTCTGAAATAAATTTCACTTCAAAAGGAGAATATATGAGGAAGAGGGAACCAAAATATCCAAAGAGAACCCCCTAAATCTATACAAGTTAAGTAAGGTTTGAGGAGAATGAGGGAGAAATAAAATAGAGGTTTCTAGCAAAATTACAAATATTCCTTTACAAAAAAACCATCCAGGATCCCATCAAATAACTGGTGGCCCCTATAGTATTTCAACTGAAGTTCGGCCCATGCTTCTATATAACCCACTCCTGAGCTTCCCCAAGACCCTAATATAAAAGAAAGATATAAATTAAATAGAAATTAACATAAATTATAAGGGGTGTTACAAACCCCCCTATAAGGAATTATCATCTTCATGAAGTGTCTCTAGGGATCTATTTCAAATAATTGAGTCCATTGCACCCAAACATCCAAATCATGTCCCTAAGTATCCTCTTGGATGAGTCCATGCTACTAAAATACATGGATAAGAGGTACTATATTCCCTCTCATCACTTTATTATTCTGGTCCACAATCTACACTAGACACTCCTTGAATTAATCATTTTCCTCTAACTCAACATCTTCGCTATCAATCACATGCATCAGGTCCAGCTCATATTTATGAATTTCTAACATATTAAACACATCATGCATGCCTCTATGACATTGAGGAATATTCAACTGATAATCCACTATTATAGTTCATTCTACAATCTCAAATGTGAAAAAAACCATGACACAATCTTCCCTTGTTTCTATAGACATTGATGCCCCAATCGGGGTGACACCCATAAGAACACACGATATCCTTCATTAGAATCAACCCAATCACTATTGGCTTGCCTATATTAATCCAACATAGTACCGAATGACATGACCAACCATAAAGATCTTCAAATGGGTTCATCTCAATTGATGCTTGAAATCTGTTATTATATGAAAACTCTGCTAAATCCATATGGTCATCCCATAATCCACCAAAATCAAGAGCACATTATCTAAGAATATATTCTATAATTTTGATCATATGATTATATTATCTATCGATATGAAAATTATATTTCATACTCATATTTAACTGAGATCCCATCACATTTTGTAGGACTTTACAAAATCATGATGTGAAATTCACCTCCTGATCCAACATGATACTCACATGCACACCATGTAACTATATGATCTCTCAAACATACAATCTAACCAATTCATTCAATGATTGAATCTATCAAATATGAATTAAGTTCACAACCATCATCCATTGATTATCCACTACCCACATTGCATCATGAATCCTCAGAGTCACATGTATCCTTGTGACAAAGTCCATCATCAACTTATACCACTTCCATATGGGCACTGGAAGAGGCTTTAACAATCTATCTGGTCGATATTGCTATGCCTTTACCCTATGACAGGAAAGGTAGTGAGTGAAATTTTTTACAATATTCCTCTACATACCTAACCACCAAAAGCACCATCTGATTTCATGATATATCTTAGTTGATCCTAGGTTAATTTCCTACTATAAGGCATGGGATCCCATCATAAATTCTTCCCTCATGGAATTCAGAACCACCACCCTACCATGGACATGAATTACGTCGTTCCCATACAAATACCATCCTAGTACAAGGTTGTCTCCCATCGACCATTCCCACATCACCACACAGTATGAATTATATTCCTGGATAGCCTTTACCCAATCGACTAATAAGGAACTGATGACCAAGGGAGAAAAAGTTTCTTCCATTTAGTCCTTAGATTCTTCCATCCTCCAATCTTATAATAATATCATAAAATTCCACTCCTATTATAATGTTTGAGTTCCCATTTTTCATGTCTTTCTACTAGGGTAATCTACAACAACATTTCCTTTCCCTAGGGAATGCACCACCTCAAAGTTGAATGTTTATAAGTACTCAACCCAACACATTTGTCTTAGGTTTAAGTATCAATGGTAGAAAATATATCATAAGATCTTATGGTTATTGTCGATAAAAAATATATCAAAAAAGATAAAATGACTTCTACACTTCAAATCATGGAACACAACAACTAACTAAAAGTCGTGAGTAGGGTAGTTCTATTCGTACGGTTATAGGTGACGATAACCATAAAAAACTACATGATCTTCCTACATCAAGATAGCCCCAAGACAACTCCTGAAGCATAAAAATAGACTATATTTCCAATACCTTAGTTTCCAATAGTCCAAATATTAGAATATTTCAACATTTTATTTAGTTCCTAAAAGCCTCTTCACATTGATTAGTCTATTCAAACTTTACTCCCTTCTTGTTCAGTTCATTCATAGGTTCTTCCAAATGAGAGAAGTCTTTAATGAATCTCCTATAATATCTAACCAAACCTAGAAATATTAGAATGTCAAACTTGTTCTTAATCTATGTATATGCCTTTAATACTTCCACATTCTCCAGATCGACTGATATTCCTACTTAAATGATAACTTTATAGAGAAAATGCACCCCTTGGATACATAAAAAACACTTAGATAACTTAGTATAAATACTATGTTATCTAAGTGTACTCGTCATAATATCTTGATGTTTTTCATATAACTACGAGGTTTATGAGTATATCAACATTTCATCAAAAAAAAAAACATTGGCAAAAGAGTCTATATAGGGATGAAAAATCCAGTCCATGAGAACCATGAACACTGCCGATGATTTTTTTAACTTGAAAGGAATGAATAAATACTCGTACAATCTATACCAACCCCTGAATTCTATTTTTGGAATATCCTTGGTCTTAACCTAAAGTTTAAGAAAACTAGATCACAAGTCATTCTTGGAGAACCACTAGGGTCCTCTTAACTGATCAAACAAATCATCTATCCTTAGCAGTGGATACCTATTATTCACCATGACCTGATCCAACTTCCATTAATTGAAACATAACCTAATACTACCATCTTCCTTCTTTGTGAATAGAATAAGATCACTCCAGTGAGTAGTGCTAGGCTGAATAAACCCCTTTACCTCCAGATCCTTAAGTTGTATTTTCAACTCCTTCAACTTGGCTAGTTCCATATGATATAAGGGAATCAATATAAGTTGTGAACTTGACATGAGTTCATTCTCAAAATCAATTTCTATTTTAGTATAAAGTCTTGAGAAATAATCTAGATTTTTTTTGGTAATGGTCAACCACAAAAGGAAAAGTGGATGGAATAGTCACCTTGTATGCTACAAGAGCTATACCTGACACCCGCATCATAATGGTCCTGATCCAACTAAGGTTTGGTCCCATTTTTCCTTCTCTTAAATCCCATTCCCTAGTCAAATCATACTTCTATCCCTTATAAGAGGTAAAAGACACTCGTTTGCAGTATCAGTCGACGTGATCTCAGAAACTCATCAGCCAGTCCACATTGAATATAACATTAGACCTTTTCATTTATTGAACAAGAAAATCCCATTGATGTCCATAGATCACAATTACTATAGGATACTCTGGGAATCTCTAAATATCATCTACTCTCATTCTAATAATATTTTTAAGGGATAAAAAACCTAGGAAAAATTTTACTTTTAATTCCAAACCATAAATAACTTAATCAAAGATAAAAGAATGAGATGCTACCATATCAAATAAGGTAGTAGAAAGTATATATGTAATAATAACTATACCTCACACCATCAATGGTCCCTCTATAGTTTCAATCAAACCCTAATACATCATATAAAATCTACTAGAATCATACATATGGCATTTCTAATACTATCCCTAGATCATTTAGCCCACCAAATCTTGTGTAATATACAACTATTGCTGAGATTCCCGACCCTCTCCATGACCCAAACTTATAGCAGTAGCTTGAATATAATTCTAAGGTCACCCTGACCAAGCCCTCAATCCCTGCATCTTCTCATATTCCTTTCCCAAACCTATCAACAATATCCTTGATTAAAAACATTAGAGATATAAGGACCCAACCTTAAACATTACTTAATCTAGTTGATTCAACTAGAATAAACTTATTTCATTCCTAAATGTATTTTTGGTTTAGGGTTTTAGAAAGTTAGGAAATAATTCATACATATTAAACCATAATCATACAAAGTGAATAATACTAAAACAATATCCATTTTTCTTCATAATACAAAAGTTTTTAATAAAAACATGAAATCTATTCATAAAAAGTCTTCACAACATTCATCTTGGATTATCCTTTTCTCTTACCCATCCTTAAACCCTGTGATTTTTTTTAAAACTTGGGACGAGAAAAAAAATCTCAGTAATGGATATAAAAAGAAGGATAGAAACCATTAGTACATGAATACTTATAAACATATGAAATCATTTTCACAAATACATACTTCTCACCCAATATGTATCATCTAGTTACTTTGTGAATACATGAGATCTCCATGGAACATAGAAAACATAAATGTTGGTCAGAGTAGTTTACTCAATAGGGGAGGGGTGAATTGAGTAACTATAAAAATTTATATTAAAAGAATATTATTTTCAAAAGAAATGGTTTCCCCAAAAATAGATACAGCCCAGTTAATCAAGGTTATACTGTTATAAGAGTTTGACTTTTTAAACAACTTCTTAGAAGATTGATTAATTCTCAGTAATCTTAATTTGTATTATTAATATTACTTTTGAAGTTATCCTACTAATACAAATTAGTTATAAATTCTTTCCAAGACTAACTATCAAAGTGAAATTAGTGTTTTCTGGATTATGCAATAAAGTAGTAAAACAGAGAAGACTAAATTTAAACAGCACAGCGAATATGAAACAAGTGGTTTAGTCTCAAGTCGAGACCTAATCCACTCTACTTGGTGATCCCCTACCACCAAGAAGTTTATATAAATAAACTTTGATACACACCCTAGATCAGGGTTAACAACAGTACACAGACTGTCCAGGTCACACAGGGACCTCTTCCATAGTTTTTTTGGGTAAACAAAAATAATAACCAGACCACATAGGGACTTCTTCCACAGTTTTCATGGGTAAACAAAAGTATAAAGAGTTTGGTGTAAGGATTTAGAAATCCTCCAGTTTACATAGGAGTCAGTGTGTGTAAAAAGTAAGTAAAAGAATCACTGAGATAGAGTAGATATGAGTTTAGAATGCTCTAGTGATTTGAAGTGCAGCTCTAGACTCCTTTGATTAAACTGAAATGCTTATGAGTCCTTCTCTGTTTTTGTCTTGAAAAACAGAGTTTCGCGATTCAGTTTGTGTTCTTCACGAGTTTTGATAATGTGAAGATGTTCTATGGATTCCAGTGTACTTCGTATGTTCTTCAGTAGAGTCAGACTGCATGCATGAGACACTGCTTTCTTTGAAAATCTTGCAATATGTTCTTCTTGGTCGTGCTCATAGGCTTGTTTTTTGTTCAGTATCACGCTGTATTTCTCTTGTTCACACTTCACTATTTATCTTTGAATGCATGAGTTTTAGCCGACAGGATCCATGTGCTTCGTACCTCGTACCACGTACTATGTCTAAAAAGAATCATTAATTATGTCAGTTCATTAAAGGCATCAAATATGACCATTAAAAATTAAATTGAAAGACGACAAAATAGTTTAAGATACGGTGTCACAATATGTTATGAAAACGATGTATTTTTCTCACGGTGTCTGAGTTTCATGGTTTCTGAGTGTCACAGTGTCTTGTTCACAGTGTCTTGCTTCATGGTGTCTTGATTCACGGTGTCTGGCTTCATGATGTCTGGCCTATGGTGTCTGGATTATGGTGTTTGGCTTATGGTGTCTGGCTTACAGTGTCCGGCTTACGGTGTCTGGCTTACGGTGTTGGGCTTCACGGTGTCTGGATTACGGTGTCTGGCTTCACGGTGTCTGGCTTACGGTGTCTTTCACTTAGGCAAACAACTGTATTCAGAATTAAATAGTGATATGAATGAAATGGATTGAGCTTAACCATTGTAAATCATGAGATAACTTGAAACATAAATACACATGATTGGATATAATTTATAGTAGTTAACTAGGTTGAATAAGATTTGTGATCATTAATGAGATTTGAGATCATTAAAACATGATAAATACATGAGGAGTCCAACAATCTCCCCCTTTTTGATGATCAAAAATCATGTATAGTTAAAGTGTAAATTAGATGAAACTATAGAGAAAATAACATATAGAAACTTCTCCCCCTTTTGGGATTATCAAAAAGTTGAAAGAAGAGAGGGTAAATAGTGCACATTCCATTAATAGTAAACATAGTTTAGTACAAAATAAAAGAGAAATACAAAAAAAAAAACAATGGAATCCCCATCAGAAAGGAGTAAACACTGGTATTCTTCAGGGACCAACCTTCTCTTTGCCTTTATCAGCAGCAGAAGAGGAAGCCATAGGGGCAGCAGTTGATGTAGAAGAAGGCAGAGACGTGGTAGATAGAGAGGGTAAAGGGAGAACTTCAAAGATTGAGGGAGCCAAGGTAGGAGAATTATAAGATCTAGGCAGTTTCTGATCAAGAATCACAGGCCTAATCTGACTGAGAGCTTGGCCAACAAACATGGTAGTTGAGTCTAAGGCACAGGTGAAGGTAGGAAGCCCAAGTCTGAGAGGTGAAGCTGCTGGAGCAACAATTTCTATACTCTGGACATGAAGATAAGGTCTCAGGAGTTTGATGAAGTCTGTAATAATCTCTCCACCATACTTTATGGCTTTTTCAAAGTCATCTTTGTTTTCCATAAAATTTTCCAACAATTGGGTAAACTCAATTAGCTTCTGGACTTGGGTTTTGAAGGCTTGAGTCACAATAGGAATTTGCAGATTCTTTACAAGTTATTTGAAGTGGTTGGTTATATCAGTCTTGGAGAAAATTCAGTTTAAATAGAAATCCACTTTCTTAGAAATATCCTATTGGGCATCATTTGCAATCTTGGAGTAAATTTGTACAAGATCAAGAACTATATCACTATTTTTGACAACTTCAGAGAAAGAAGTGACATTAAAGCCACCGAAAGCATTCTGAATCTCTTCTTTGACTATAGATCTGAGCAAAGTACTATCCAAGGAAGGTGTAGAGGATTGACCATAGGTATTAGAAGCTTTGACAACTATGGTCAGAGATTTGAGCTGATTTAGCACCTTTTGAAGACAACCAATGTACTCATCAGTGAGTTTATTAAGGTTCACCACAAGCTCTCTCATTTACTTTAACATCTGTTTGTGCCTTTCCACAATATTTTCATCAAAGTATGCCATATAATGGTGAATCTGATACACAACATCTTGAGAGATTTGAGAAACAGTGGGTGCTAGAGGAGCAATAGCAGGCTATGATTTCAAATGCATCTCTTTCTGCATGTCTTCAACCATGCTTCTCATGGTTGCGACTTCATTACTGAGCAACTTATTTTCAACTTGCACTTCTTGAATCTCATGGAGCATCTTAGGTTGTATTTTCCAAATGATCTTTTCAAATAATAGTGAGGCATCTCTCTCACTCAAATTTGTCATAGGACGGGGTTGGGAGTTCATAAGTTTCTCAACTCCAGATAAGAGAGTATCTCCAAAATCCTTCAAACCATCCTTACTGAAAAAGGGCAGTTATTCAGATAAAGTTTCAGGTGTAGGAATTGGTACAGGGACAGGTTCAGGTTTAGGTTCCTTCTCAAGTACAAAGTTTGTGAATGATTTCAACTGAAATAGGGAAGAGAGATCAATCCCGGTTTCAGTAACCTGCTGAGACTAATTCACATCTTATAAACTAGGAAATTTGTATTGAGTGTCTATAGGACTTGACTCAGTTGGATGTGAGGCTTCATCAGGCTCAAGATTTTGGGTTTTCTCCCCCTCAACAGGTGCCTCCTTCTCAGGACTAAGAGGCTCAAGAGCTTGGTCTAAATCTATAGTTTCATCTCTAAGTTCCCCATTCATTTCTTGTCTAGCTAGCTGAAAGGCCATATCCATCCTCTCTTCAGCAGAGGGTATTATTTCAGGAACAGATTGTTCCACAGGGAGTTCTTCCAAATTCGCTTCTTGTACAACAGGGAGTTCTTCTACTATAGGGTCTTCCATGGCTTGATGCTCAGATTCTATGACAACTGATTCTTTTTCAGATTTGGGTTGGATTTCTAGATTGATATCATTTCCAGGGGAAAGAGCTTCTTCTTCAAGGACAACATGAGGAACAATAGTCCTTTCTTCCTCAACAATAACTGCTTCCCTATGTGGTACTTTAGCCTCTTCTTCCTCTTCTTCTGAATAATCAACAAGTTCATTTAGTTTCAAACTAGGATCAGAAATGTATTTCGGCCTTAATGGATAATCCACAAGATTAAACTTCTCATAAACCTTATCATTGTATTCCACCCATTCCTTTTTCCAAGGATTCCGGTTTATCTTCATTCTCTTGATGGTGGATTTAGAGAGACAGTATTCACAGTCCATAATCACTTCTTCATTAGGTCCAACCACACCTTTTTCAACAAGCATGGTTGATATCAGCCGAGAGTAGAACAGAGAAGTGGACTTGGATGTAACCTTGATCAACTCACACATATGGTGAATGATTTACTTTCATAGGTTGATCTTGTGTCCATTTTTCATAAGATAAATAAAAAACATATCTTGATACTTTAACACAACAAAATCACCTTTTCTTGGACTAACCAGATTTTGAACATACTTAAACAGAAGTCTTGTTTCTCCATCTAGTTCAGCAGTGATGGACCTTCTATTGGTGCCATTTCTGGTTAGGGTTTTCAAAGCATCTTCAAGATCAAAGAAATCAATTGAAGGTGGATGTCCTCTCTGATAATCCTCACATATAACTTCATGAGGTATCTTAAGGCATGCATCCCATAACCTTGAAGAGAAGGAGCATCTTTGGCCATTAATCCAGCTACTCAAAACATAACTTTCATCAGAATCAAAAGAGAACTGTACGTACTGGTAGAACTAAGCTACTAACCTAGGATAGATGGGTCTATTCTCCCTTGATAACCACTCTAACTATCCTTGTTATTTTAACACTTTCAAGACCAGAGATTTGCTAGACAGAAGCCATTCAGGGAAAATTTCTTTCTCAGGTATAACACTGCGATTTACCAGATTCAGATTTAGAGGTCCTTCGGGTGTCAGCTTAGGTGCAATCTTCTTCTTCTTTGGGCTGCGCTTCTCAGGTGTGGATGATGACATATGTTTAATTCTTGGCATCCACTTAAGTTTTGAGAGAGAGAGAGAGAGAAGGGGTTGCAAGGTTGAAAGGATTTGAAACGAGAGAAAGTTCGAGTGAAGAACTGAGTGAAAGTTTTTGTTTTATCATTTAGGAATGCCAATCGTCACAAAAATAAAAACACAGGAAAGTAAAAGTGGTGAAATAATAATTACCGCGATACGGGTTTAAATAAAATCATAAAGAATTTTCACGGTGATACTGTGAATGGTCGTTACGGTGAGATAATAAGTGGTTGTCACGGTGAGACAATGAGTGGCCGTCACGGTGAGACAGTGAATGGTCGTCACGGTGACACAGTAAGTGAACTTTTCAGTGTGTGTTATGGTGAGACAATAAATGTCAGACTGTAAGTACAAAGTACTAATGGTGAGACAGTAAGCATGAGAGATAGTAACTGAGAAATCGTAATCATTAAATAGTAAAGTAAAACATAGTAAAATGTTGAACAGTAAGAAAATTAAGATATCTATTTGAGATTTATCATGCCAAGATCATGTATGATGTAGTCTATTCTCTCATAATTTAATGGTTTAGTGAATATACTAGCAAGTTGATATTCAGTACCAATGAATTCCAAGGTGATATCACCTTTTTGATAATGATCTCTCAAAATTTGATGTCTTACATCAATATGTTTTGTCCTAGAATGTGAAACATGATTTTTTGAGATGTTAATAGCACTTGTGTTGTCACAATTTATTGTTACATGTCTAAATTGATATCCATAATCTATTAATGTGTGTTTCATCCACAAAATTTGTGCACAACAACTGCCAGCATCTATGTATTCATCTTATGTAGTAGATAATGCAACATAATTTTGTTTCTTACTACACCATGATATTAGTGACTTTCCTAAAAGGTGACATGTTTCAGAGGTGCTCTTTATATCTAACTTACATCCACTAAAGTCAGCATCAGAATAACTAACTAGTTCAAATGATTGTCCTTTAGGATAGAACAGTCCTAGATTGGGTGTATGCTTGAGGTATTTGAAAATTCTCTTTACAGAATTTAAATTAGATTCTATAGGATTTTCTTGAAAACGACAACACATACACACACTAAACATAATGTCCAGAAAACTAGCAGTTAAGTAGAGTAAACTTCTAATCATTCCTCTATAAGTGGTATGATCAACAGATTTTCCATCTTCATCAAGATCCAACTTACAAGTGGTACTGATGGGAGTGTCACTACTTTTAGTTCTATCCAATCCAAAACATTTTATAAGATCTCTAGTGTATTTACTTTGAGTTAAAACTATTCCATCATTATTTTGAAAGATTTTAAATCCAAGAAATAATTTTAGTTCTCCCATTAAACTCATTTCAAAATTTGTTTTGCATCATTTTAGAAAAATTAATACATAATGAATTTTTTGAAGATCCAAAAATAATATCATCTATATAGATTTGAACAACTAAAACATCATTAGAAATTTGTTTTATAAAGAGGGTAGGATCAACTATTCCTTTTTTAAAACCTTTGGAAATGAGAAAATCACTCAATCTGTCATACCAAGCTCTTAGAGATTGCTTTAAACCATATAAAGCTTTTGATAGTTTGAAAATATGATTGGGAAAATTATGATTTGTAAATCCATGGGGTTGTTCAACAAATACATCCTCAGCTATATACCCATTTAAGAATGCACTCTTAACATCTATTTGATATAGTTTGAAATTCAGATGTGCAGCATAAGCAATTAGGATTCTGATGGCTTCAAGTCTGGCTACTGGAGCAAAGGTCTCCTCATAGTCAATTCCTTCTTCTTGACTATAGCCATTTGAAACTAATCTAGCCTTGTTCCTAACTATATTTCCAGCTTCATCTACCTTATTTCTAAACACCCATTTAGTGCCTATGATGAATGTGTCCTTGGGTCTTTCAACAAGTTTCCAAAATTTGTTTCTTTCAAACTGATTAAGTTCTTCTTGGATAGACATTAACCAAAATTCATCGTTGATGGCATCATCAATGTTTTTAGGTTCAAGTTGTGACAAGAAGGCTTGATGTTCAACCTGATTTCTAAGAGAAGCTCTAGTTTGTGTTCCTTTCTCTAAGTCTCCTACAACAGCATCTAAGGGATGGTTTTTAAGGGTTCTAACATTTCTAGAAAAAGAGGGACTAGTGATTTCAAGTTCATCAACAGATTCAGGTTCATTATGACTCGATTGCAGAATTGGAAGTTTTCACAGATACTTTCACAGAGGAATTTGATGATTTTGAGTTGATGTTCAGATTTGATACATCATCCTCCAGATTTTCTAGGATGGTTAGAGGCTCATGTGGATCTGTTTCATCAAACTTGATATGACCAAATTCTTCCACACATTTAGTTCTCTTATTGAATACTCTATAAGATTTACTTAATATTGAGTAAGCTAGAAAAATTCTTTCATCACTTTTGGATGAAAATTTGTCAAGATTATCCTTAGTGTTGAGAATAAAGACTTTTCAACCAAAAACTCTAAAGTAATTAACCTTAGGCTTCCTATTTTTCCAGAGTTCATATAGGTTCTTTTTGAGAATTAGTCTAATCAAGACTCTATTGATTATGTAGCATGCTGTATTAATAGATTCAACCCAAAAGTAAATAGGTAAGTCATATTCACTAAGCATTGTTCTAGAAATTTCTTACAGGGTTCTATTTATTCTTTCTACAAAACCATTCTACTGAGGTGTTCTAGGGGCAGAGAAATTGTGACTATAAGCATTTTGTGAGAAAAAGGATTCAAACTCTTGATTTTCAAACTCACATCCATGATCACTTCTTAAAGATTTAATTTTAAGGCCACTAAGATTTTCTATAGACTTGGCATACTTAGTAAAATAAGAGCAGGCTTCACTTTTTTAAGCCATGAAGAAGGTCCAGGTATATCTAGAAAAATCATTGACCAGAACATAAACATAGTGCTTCCCATTTAAACTAGAAACTCTAGATGGTCCAAAAAAATCCATGTGAACCAATTCGAGAGGTTGAGAAGTAGAAACTTCTTTCTTTGTTTTGAAAGATATTTTTTGTTGTTTTCCCTTTTGACAAGGATTACATACTTTTTCACGTGGAAACTCAAGTTTGGGAAAGTCTTTAACTAGGCCTTTTCTAGTTAGCTTTCTAAGGGAGTGAACATTACAGTGTCCTAGTATCCTATGCCAGAGCCAAGATTCTTTATGAAATACACTTAAGCATGAAAATTTTTGAGAAGCTAAGGAATCTAAATTAACAGAATAAATGTTCTCATTTCTTGATGCAGAAAATACTAATTCATATTTAGAATTAAAGACATTACATGCATTATTTTCAAATTTAACATGATATCCATCATCACATAATTGTGAGATACTAAGAAGATTATATTTTAAGCCATTAACAAACAGTACTTTAGAAATTAAAATCAAATCAGAGTTACCAATCTAGCCTAAGACAATGATTTTCCCTTTGGCATTGTCACCAAATGTGACATGTCCTCCATATACTTTTATCAGGTTCTTGAAGCATGAGTAGTGTCCTGTCATGTGCCTTGAACATCCACTGTCCAAGTACCATAGATTTTTGTATGAGATCTTTAAGCATATTTCCTATAACATGATCAAGAAAAGACAGTTTTTGGTACCCATACTCATTTGGGTCCAGTAACATTAGTAATAAGTGATTTAGGAACCCATACTTTTCTCATAGGTTTCCTATAAGAATTATGTAATGTATTTGAAAAATAAACTGTATTTGGTCCAAAGAAACTTGAAACAGTAGAATATGTATCATGACTTGAGCTAGTTGAGTTATGTCCAGAACTGGGAACAAAACCATATGTTATAGACTTTTAAACAAAATTTGTTCTACCAAGGTTTCTTTTACTAGGTTGATAACCAATGCCAGTATTGTATTTGGGGGCAATTTGTTTTCCTAGAATTTGGGTAAGGGTATTTGTCCCATTAGTAAAATTTTATAAGTCACTTTTTAATTGCTCATTAGAAATTTTTAATTCATTTTTTTCTTTGACCAGTTGAGTATTTTTCTCCTTTTCAGTAGTAAGTTCATATTTAATATTTATAGTGAGATCATGCAGTTTCTTCAATGATTTATATTTATCTTTTAATTCATTGCATGTCTCTTCAAGCATGTTACAATATTCAACCATTTCTTCATTAGTCATATTTTTAGAGTCACTTTCCTCTTCATAATAGTATGAATTATTTACAGAAGAGTTCAATGTTACCTCAGATGTGTTTTTCATAAAACACATATTGGCTTTGTTAGCCTGTTCATCATGTGATGTCTCTGAGTCGCTTGAACTATCCTCAGAGGCACTCTAGGTTGCTTTCATTGCCTTTTTGTACTTCTTATTCCCGTCCTCATATTTCTTCTTATACTTGAGCTTTGTACAGTCAGCCTTTATATTTCCTTTGCGCTTACATTCATAGCATACAATTTCATCAGTTTTGTCACTTATTTTCCAGTCCTTTTTCCAGTTTCCTTTTAGATCATACTTTCCCTTGAAGTTAGGCTTTCTGAAAAAGTTATTCTTTTTGTAAAATCGTTTGAATCTTTTGGCAATTGAGCCATATCCTCATCACTGTCAGGTGATGATTGTTTAGTGGTGGAAATTTCTACATAAGCTTCCAGTTTCCCTTTGTATTTGGGCTTCGAGAAGGTGGTCTTGAATGCTATAGATTTCCTCTTTGGTTCATCCTCCTCTTATTTGTTTAATTTCAGCTCTTCCTCATACATCATTAGTTTCTCAATGAGTTCTTTTACAGGTAGCTTACTGATGTCACATGATTCTCTAATTGAGATAGAGGTTCCCCTCCATCTGTTAGGTAGACATCTAAGGATTCGCATGATCTGTTCTTTGGCACTGACTTCTCTTCCCAGAGAAATCATTGTGTTGAAAATCTCATTGAACCTGAGATACATGTCCAAAATAGCCTCATCAAGTTTCATTTTAAAATTTTTATATTTTATAGTATAACTATTAAGTCTCATTTCCTTTACACTAGATGTGCCTTCATGTGAGATAGACAAGGTATCCCAAATTTCATGGGCAGTTTTACAAGCAGAAATCCTATTAAATTCTTCATCTCCTAAGGAACAATACAAAGCATTCATGGATTTTCAATTTTTATTTAAAGCAAGTTTGGTAGGTTCATCCCATGTAATTCTATCAGTCACAGGAAGTTTGTATTCATCTATAATGGATGAACAAATTTCAAAGCTCATACTCTCTAGATGCATTTTCATTTTAATTTTCCATTGAGTATAATTGGTTCCATTAAATAATGGTGGTCTGTTGGTTGTAGCACCTTACAATCTATTTTCTATACCAACGAATTACTTTAAAAGAGCTAGAAATTTAGAATTAGTATAAATTTACAAATATTTAAAGAACAACTACAATCATAGTTGAGTAAGATTACACAGAGTCCTAATAAAGAAATCTTTGATACCAAATGTTGGTCGGAGTAGTTTACTAAAGAGGGGAGGGGTGAATTGAGTAACTATAAAAATTTCTGTTAAAAGAATATTATTTTCAAAAGAAATGGTTTCCCCAAAAATAGATACAACCCAGTTAATCAAGGTTATAATGTTATAAGAGTTTGAATTTTTAAACAACTTCTTAGAAGATTTATTAATTCTCAGTAATCTTAATTTGTATTATTAATATTACTTTTGAAGTTATCCTACTAAGACAAATCAGTTATAACTTCTTTCCAAGACTAACTATCAAAGTGAAATTATCATTTTCTAGATTGTGTAATAAAGCAGTAAAACAGAGAAGAATAAATTTAAACAACACAGAGGATATGAAAAAAGTGGTTCAGTCTCATGCTGAGACCTAATCCACTCCACTTTGTGATCACCTACCACCAAGTAGTTTATATAAATAAACTTTGATCCACACCCTAGATCGGGGTTAACAACAGTACATAGACTTTCCATGTCACACAGGGACCTCTTCCACAGTTTTTGTGGGTAAACAGAAGTATAAAGAGTTTGGTGTAAGGATTTAGAAATCCCCCAGTTTAGCACAGGAGTCAGTGTGTGTATGGAATATATAGATTACACACACTGCTCAAAAAGTAAGTAAAAGAATCACTGAGAGAGAGTAGATATGAGTTTAGAATGCTCTAGTGATTTGAAGTGCAGCTCTGGACTCCTTTGATTAAACTGAAATGCTTATGAGTCCTTATCTATTTTTTTTCTTGAAAAATAGAGTGTTGCGATTCAGCTTGTGTTCTTTACGAGTTTTGATAATGTGAAGATGTTCTATGGATTCCAGTGTACTTTGTATGTTCTTCAGTAGAGTCAGATTTCATGCATGAGGCAATGCTTTCTTTGAAAATCTTGCAATATGTTCTTCACAGTCATGCTCATAGGCTTGTTTTTCGTTCAATATCGCACTGTATTTCTCTTGGGAACACTTCACTCTTTATCTTCGAATGCATGAGTTTTAGCCTATAGGTTCCATGTTCTTTGTACCTCTACCTCGTACTATGTCTACAAAGAAACATTAATTATTTCAGTGCATTAAAGGCATCAAATATGACCGTTAAAAATTAAATTGAAAGACAAAAAAATAGTTTAAGAAACAGTGTCACAGTATGTTATGAAAATGGTGTCTCTTTCACATAGTGTCTGAGTGTCACAATGTTTGAGTGTCACAGTGTCTTGTTCAGAGTGTCTTGCTTCATGGTGTCTTGATTCACGGTGTCTGGCTTCACGGTGTCTGGCTTACGGTGTCTGGCTTACGGTGTCTGGCTTATGGTGTCTGGATTACGGTGTCTGGCTTACGGTGTCTAGCTTATGGTGTCTGGATTCACAGTGTCTGGCTTACGGTGCCTGGCTTCACAGTGTCTGGCTTACGGTGTCTTTCACTTATGCAAACAACTGTATTCAGACTTAAACAGTGATATGCATGAAATGGATTGAGCTTAAAAAATATAAAGCATGAGAGAACTTGAAACATAAATACACATGATTGGATATAATTTATATGGGTTAACTAGGTTGAATAAGATTTGTGATCATTAATGAGATTTGTGATCATTAAAACATGATTAATACATGAGGAGTCCAACAATAAATAAACTATATAAGTTACTTGGGGAATTACTTACTTAATATTGTAACCATCGTAGTTACCATATGATTTGTAACCCTCATGACTACCTTACAATGTAACCCTCATGACTACCTTACAATGTAAACCTCATGGATACCTTATGGTGTAACCATTGTAGTTACAGTTGGAGTAACCATACAACTGAACTCCAACTTAAACATACCCAATGCATTAGAGGTATATATAGGTCCCAACCTTAATAATAAAAAATTCCCAATAACTATAACATAATCATTAAACACGAACACTTTCATAAAAACATTCATTTCAAATTTTGTAAAAATAGAAATTTAAAAGAGGATTTTTAAAGAAGAGTCCCTTACATATACTACATCATTAAAGGTAGAATTAATAGAATGAAAGGAACATGTATACTCACTATAAATAAATATAACACAACATAATATGTTAATAATTCATTTCACAAATAATCTTATCACGAAAAATTCAATGAAGTAGAAGGTTAACCTAAAGAATGAAAATCAGGTTAAGAATTCACTTACCTCTGGTTCATCTTACTTAAAATGTGTTTAAAACTTCTGTATAATGGTTAAAAGAGTGTTATTAATATTTTAAAGAAATATATTTATTTTTATAACACCTTATATGGTTATTTTATAACATCATTCCACCCATTTATTAAAAATATTACGTTATTTCCATTATTTCGGGTGCATTCTTTACATGGTTTCCATGGTCGATTCGTAATGGATTTTTTTATCGAATGAAATAGAAACTCTAAAAGTGGAATGAAATGGTATTAATATGTTTCTGTTGGACCATAGATGCTGTTGGAAACTATCTCTAACTAAAGGTTTTAATTATCACAAATCATGTCATATATTAACATATATCTTATTTCTTGTTAGATTTAATATTATGACACAACTTTATCTTGAATATCAAATCATGTCATTCATATAAATATTTATGTGTGCTTGAGTCTAAAAATTATTTTAATTGATTATCTATGTGTAATTAAGAGGATTTCCAGTTTCTAACTTTATTAAATTACAAGATAGATCATCTAAAATTGTCTATGTATAAGTTACTGACACTGACAAGCTGATGACTCACCGTCAGACATATGTCTTACTAGAAGACAGATCAAACATGCATATTTTCTAAGTATGTAAAGTTGACACCATTATAAAGGACTCACCATTGGATGTGACACTGACAAACAGAGGACTCACTGTTGCACATGCTACCGACACAAACAACCCACCGTTAGTTCAAGCGACCTACCATTGCATGATGCTACCGACGCAAGGACTCACTGTCAGTTAAAATGAGTCACAGTCGGCTCAACTGTCTCACTGACAAGAGGAAGGAATCACCGTATATATGAGTCACCATTAGTTAATCCATCTCACCATTGACCGGTCGCACCGATAGTTCAAGAAAGCCACTGATGGGCGTCACACCGATAGTTATAAATGAGTCACTGATACCGATGGAAAGGACTCATTGATACACGAAGTCACCGAGGATGACTGACCAATGATGACAGACCGATGAAAATAAGTCACCGATACTTGTGACTCACCGATAGTCATAAAATATGTTTTTATATTATTAATTCAAATTTATATCTAACAATCATATTTAGACAAATTAATGTTTCTAACATTTTTTAATGCTATCTGTAGGACATTCAGTAGACAATATGAGGTACATACATGTGGGGAGATCTTCATGACTACTAGATCATAAAGTATAAAAGAATTACATACTGGATTATTTGAAAGATGACGAGGAATATTATGAAAAAAATAAGGAACACAAGAACTAAAAATACTCCCGCAACACTTGAGATTTCTTTAAATTCCCAAGAATTCAAAGAAAGAACATACAGGAACATCAATAAGATGAGAAAGACCTATTGAAATTCACCGAACATATTTCCACCAAAATTCTGAACACTTCACACTCCTTCAAAAACCAAACCACAGAGTCTTTGATACTCTATTTTGAAGCCGACTTCCAGAAGAGGACTCAAACTTCATTCTCTCTACATCAGATGAGTCCAGAACTTCATTGCATAACACAAAAATACTTCTAAACTATATTCTATATGTTTAACTTTGTTGTGTTCTTTTGTTTACATTTTTTTGAGCAGTGTGTGTATCTTTCTGTTACACACACTGACTCCTATGCATAACTGGAGGATACCTGATATCCTCAATATCACTATCCTTATTATCTTCTGTATCCCACGTAGAATAGTGGAAGAGGTCAAGTGTGATATGTTTGTTGTTTTTCCCATGAATAACTATGGCAGAGGTCAGGTGTGACCTAGATATCCTTGAGTGCTACTGTGAACCCCAATCCAAGGTGTGAACCAAACTGTTTATTAATATAAACTGCTTAGTGGAAGGTGCTCACAAAGTGGAGAGGACTAAATCTCAAATTGAGACTGAACCTCTTGTTTATTTATGTTGTATTTTTACTCTTTATTTTTACTCTGTTTTATCACCATTTCATAAAACTAAATTGAACTTTGATAGTTAGTTTAGAAAGTGTTTATATTTTTTTTGAACCAGTAAGTTGGTTTTAAGAGTTATACCAATCTTCAGATTAGTATAACTAAAAACTAATCAATCTCATGAGAAATTAATTGAACATTTAGGAATTTTATAAATTCACTAAAAACTGACTTTGATTATATTTTAATTGGGGGAATTTTTTCAAATAACCAATTTTAATAGAAATTTTTATAGATACTAAATTCACCCCCCCTCTTGAGTAATCTACTCTGAATGACATTTGGTATCAAAGGTTGTTTTTAAAAAAATTTCAGTTTTCAAAGCTTGTTAAATCTTTTTCAACTGTGATTGTAGTTGTCTTGAAAAGATCTTAAAATTTCTGTTATTTTTAAATTTTTATCTTTTTGAACTCCTTTTACAATTCATATTATATACAATCATTTAGAAGGAGATTCTACTAATAGACCACCTTTTTCAATGGAACCAAATATGCTCAGTGGAAGCTTAAAATAAAAATACACCTAGAAAGCATGGGATTTGAAATCTAGATTGCTATTTAAAGTAAATATGCAATTCATGAAACTACTAGAAACACTTGGGATGAACCTACCAAGTCTACCTATAACAATAATTTTAAAGCAATGAATGCTCTATACTGTGCTTTAGGAGATGAAGAGTTTAATCGCATTTCTACTTGTAAAACTACCCATGAAATTTGGGACACTTTTTCTTTTTCTCATGAGGGAACATCTAATATTAAAGAAATGGGATTAAATACTTATACTATTAAATATGATAATTTTAGAATGAATCATGATGAATATATTTCTAATATGTATCTCAAATTAAACAAAATTGTTAACACAATGATTTCTATTGGAAGAGAGGTCACAACCAAAGAACAAATCATGAGGATTATCATTTGTTTACTTGATAGATGGAGAGGAACCTATGTCTTAATTAGAGAATCACGTGACATCAACAAATTACCTGTCAAATAACTCATTGGAAAGCTGATGATGTGTGAAGAAGAACTAAAAGTCAACAAAGAGGATGATGATGAACCTAAGAGGAAGTATGTAGCTTTCAAGACTACTGCCTCTAAAAATAAATACCAAGAGAAAGTTCAAGCTACTATTGAAATCTCCATTAGTGAAGAATTAGATTCATACAGTGATGAAGAAATGGCCCATCTATCCAGGAGATTCAAGAAATTATATAGGAAAAAGAAGTTTTTTAGAAAGCCCAATTATAAAGGAAGGTATGATGAAAAGGGAAATTAAAAAAAGGATTGGAGGAGAAATGATAAATTAGAAGAGATAGTGCACTATAAATGTAAAAGGAAAGGACATGTCAAAGATGACTGTCCAAAGATCAAATAAAAAAGGAAGTATGATAACAAGGATAAAAAATATAAGAAATCCATGAAGGCCACTTGGAGTGCCTCTGAGGATAGCTCTAGTGAATCTGCTTCTTCTCATGATGAGAAAGAAGATATGGAAAATATGTGTTTTATGAAAAACACATACGAAGTAATCTTAGAATCCCCAGTTCAACATTTTTACTATTCTGAAAATGAAAGTGAGTATGAGAATATGTCAAGTGAAGAATTATTTGAATATTGAAACATACTGGAAGAGACATGTAATGAACTAAAGGATAGGTATAAATATTTAAAGAAACAACATGCTCTTATTATAACTATGAAATCTGATCTTACTATTGAAAAAGAAAAGAATGCTCATCTGCTCAAGGAAAACAATGAATTAAAGCTATCCAATGAGAAATTAAAGAAGGATATTGAAAAGTTTACCAATGGAAAAAACACACTTCCACAAATTCTTGGTAAACAGATAGCTCCTAAGTACACTTTTGGAATATGATATCAACCAGGACAAAGAAACTTATCAAAAACACATTTTATGGCCAAATATGGAAAATATGATTCTTTATGCAAAAACTAGACTTTTACTACAAGCTATAGTTCTAAAAATTCTTTTACTGCATCCAGTTCTTCTAGACCAAATAGAGCTTATTTTTCAAATAATCTATATTATGCATATAGAAAACCCATAAGACAAGTGTGGGTTCCGAAATCTTTTATTACTAATGTTTGTGGACCTAGAAAAATATGGGTACCAAAATCGTTTCTTGGAAAAAAAATTTTGTAGGTAAACTACCTAAAAAGTTCCTGTAGAAATCTATAGTATTTGGACAGTGGGTGTTCAAGACACATGATAGAGGATTAATCAAGCTTCAAAAGTCTTATCAAAATCTATGGAGTACATGTCACATTTGGTGACAATGGTAAAGGAAAAATCATTGGTCTAGGATAGATTGGTAACTCTAACTCTATTTCAATTTCCAAAGTACTTTATATTGATGGATTAAAGTATAATTTTCTTAGTATATATCAATTGTGTGATGATGGATTTAATGTAAAATTTAAAAATGATCCATTCCATGTTTTTTATGCCAAGAATAACTTAGTATTTACTCCTCTTAGAAATAATAATGTATATTCTATAAATTTATACACATTAGCCTCATAGAATGTATCTTATCTAAGTTCCTTTCACAAAGAGTCATGGATATGGCACAAAAGATTTGGACATTTCAATGTACAATAACTTATAAAACTTATGAGAAAAGGCCAAGTCAAGGATCTACCCAAATTATAGTTTCCAAAAAATAAAGTGTGCAATCCTTGTCAAAAAATGAAATCAACATAAAATCTCCTTCAAATCAATGAAAGAAGTGTCAAATTCTCAACCTTTAGAGTTGTTTCACATGGATATTTTGGACCATCTCGAGTCTCTAGTTTAAATGGAAAGTACTATGTGTATGTTCTTGTGGATTACAATTCTAAGTATACTTGGACTTATTTCTTAGCTCACAAAAGTGAACCATGTACTTACTTCACTAAGTATGCTAAAACATTAGAAAATCTTAGTGGACTTAAAATTAAATCTCTAAGAAGTGATCATGGATGTGAGTTTGAAAATCAAGAATTTGAATCGTTTTTCTCACACAATGTCTATAATCATAACTTCTCTTCCCCTAGGACACCTCAACAAAGTGGAGTTTTAGAAAGAAGAAATAGGACCTTGTAAGAAATTTCCCAAACTATGATGAATGAATATGACCTACCAATTTACTTCTGGGATGAAGTTTTTAATATAGCTTGTTATATAATAAACAGAGTCTTAGTCAGACCTATCCTTAAGAAGACTCCCTATGAGTTATGGAATAATAGGAAACCCAAAGTACGTTATTTTAAAGTGTTTCTATGTAAAGTTTATATTCTAAACACTAAATACAATCTAGACAAATTCACATCCAAAAGTGATGAAGGAATCTTTCTAGGTTACTCAACATATAGTAAATCCTATAGAGTATTTAATAAAAGAACCAAGTGTGTGGAAGAATATGTGTATATAAAATTGAATGAATCAGATCCACATGATCCTAAGACCTTTATAGACAACCTTTAAGATGATATATCAAATCTTGGGATAAATGAAAAACCATCTAATCCTTGTGTCATGCAATCTGTGAAATCAAAAAATTCTAGAAATTCTCCAGAATCTAACCATAATGAACCAGATCAAAATAATGAATCTAAAATAATCAGTCCTACCTTTATTAGACCAACTAGAATCCTTAAAAACCATCCCTTAGATGCTACTCTTTGAGACTTAGATAAAGGAACACAAACTAGTGATTCTCTTAGAAATCAGGTTTAACATCAAGCCTTCTTGTCACAACTTGAACCTAAAAATATCAATGATGAAATCAATGATGAATTTTGCATGATGGATATGAAATAAGAACTCAATCAATTTGAAAGAAATAATGTTTGGAAACTTGTGGATAGACCCAAAGACACCTTGATCATAGGAACTAAGTGGGTGTTTAGAAATAAAGTAGACAAAGATGCAAATATTGTTAGAAGTAAGGATAGATTAGTTGCACAAGGCTATAGTCAAGAGAAATACATTGACTATGAAGAAAAATTTACACCTGTTTCTAGACTTGAAGCCATCAGAATCCCGGTTTCTTATGATACCCATATTAATTTCAAACTACATCAAATGAATGTTAAGAGTGAATTCTTAAATGGTTATATAGTTAAGGATGTTTTTTTTGAACAACCCCCTGGTTTTACAAATCCTCATTTTCAAAATCATGTTTTCAAATTAACTAAATATTTATATAGTTTAAAACAAGCTCCAAGAGCTTGGTATGATAGATTGAGCAATTTTCTTATTTCAAAAGGTTTTAGAAAAGGAATTGCTGATCCTACTCTTTTTATAAAGTGAATTTGTAAAGATTTTTTAGCATTCCAAATCTATGTTGATGATATTATTTTTGGATCTTCAAGAAATTCTTTAAGTATTGAATTTTCTAAAATGATGCAAAATTAATTTGAAATGAGTTTAATGGGTGAACTCATATTCTTTCTTGGATTTCAAAATTTTCAAAATTTAGAAGGTATCAATTTAAATAAAAGTAAGTATACAAAAGATATTTTAAAAAGATTTTGATTTGATAACATTAAAAGTAGTGACACTTCCATGAGTACTACTTGTAAGTTAGATCTTGATGAAGATGGTAAATCTGTTGATCAAACCACTTATAGAAGAATGATTGGAAGCCTTCTCTACTTGACTACTAGTAGGATAGATATAATGTTTAGTGTGTGTATGTGTGCCCGTTTTCAATATAATCCCAACAAATCTCACTTAAATTCTATTAAAATAATTTTCAAATACCTCAAAAATACTATCAATTTAGGCTTTTTTTACCCCAAAGAAAAATCATTTGATATAGTAAGTTATTTTGATGCTGATTTTGGTGGATATAAGTTAGATAGAAAGAGAACCTCTGGGAAATGCCACTTTTTTAGAAAATCTTTGGTTTCATGGTGTAATAAGAAGAAAAATTTTTCTTCACTATCTACTACTGAAGCTGAGTACATAACTGCTGGTAGCTGTTGTGCACAAATTTTGTAGATAAAACACACTCTTCTAGACTATGGAAATAAATTTAGACATGTACCTATAAAATGTGACAACACAAGTGCTATTAAAATCTCTAATAATCTAGTTTCTCACTCTGGAATGAAACATATTGATGTAAGACATCACTTCTTGAGAGATCATTATCAAAAGGGTGATATTACTTTAGAATTTATTGGCACTGAATATCATCTTACTGATATATTTACTAAGCCATTAAACTCTGAAATGATAAGTTACATCATACATGATCTAGGAATGATCAATCAGTAAGACCCTATTTTTATCTCTCCTTTAATCTTTTTCTGTGAAGTTTTCATACCAACACCATTGTCATGCAGACACTGTTTTCATGCCGACACTATTGTCATGCCGACACCATTTTCATGATGACACCGTTGTCATGCTGGCACCATTGTCATGCCAACACCGTTGTCATGCCAACACTGTTGTCAAGACGACACCATTGATGTTTTGCGAAGTATTTCATACCGACACCGATGACTCATTACTTTTATACGTTGTATGTTTTTATCAAAACGACACTGTTTCATTAATTTCATTGAACTTGGTTCACAATTTTTCGATTATAAAATATTAAAAGCCCTAAATGATATAAATTTGAATCGATACACTCTAATATCATTACCTCTACTCTCTCTCTCTCTCTTCTTCCTTTCTATTTCTATACTCCCGACCTTTCATGTTCTGACATTCAAACAGAACTAATCGGAATGACATGAGTAAAGTGAGATCTAGAAGAGTGTGACTCTTGTCCTTCCAAGAAATAGAAAGGGGAGTCATGCAAATCATCATGTCCTATGAATCCTAGTCTGGTAAACCATGCTATAACTTCATAGAAGGAAGTTTTAGTTGAATGGATTTTGGAGAGTAAATCATTATTGTTGAAAGTGCTGAAAGATCAAGGATGTATTGAATGGTTTGAAAATAATGATATAGTCTTTTATCCAAATATGGTGTATGATTTTTATATGAATATGGAACTTTTGTTGGAAAGAAGTGATGTTGCCTGGATGAAGTCAATTGTGAAAGGTAAGAGAATCTCATTCTCTTAAAGTCATTGGGATGAGTGTCTTAAGGTAACTCATGAAGGAAGGTTTGATGATTACCAAGGTACTTCACCTCCTGAAAGTGAATTTTTATATTATGAGACTGATCTAAAGAAGATAACTAGAAATGAAGAAAATAGGAGACCTATCACCTCAGAATTGAATGGTGAGTGCAAAATTCTTTTTAAGTTTATTCAACATTAGATGTATCCCAAGAAAGGGGACTTTTCTTCTATCAAGTATCAAGACACATACTTGATTTATTTACTTTAGATAAATTTTAAATGGAATCTTTGTAGATATCTAATAGTACACATCAATGAAATGATAAAACCTGGGTGTAAATCTAATTCTCTCTTTTATTCAAGAATTATTTCAGCTATGCTGAAGGAGAAGGGTTGTGTAAATGAAGCTGAGGATGTAGTAGTTAGTGAATGCAGTGGAATCTGCTTAAACTCTGACATCTACAAAAGGATGAAAATAAATTGGAATCCTTGGAAGAAAGAATGGGTTGGTGATGAAGACAGATTGTATAAGAAGTTCAATCCCATAGATCATCCTATTAGACCAAAGGATCTAGTGGATCCTGGTCTCGATCCAGATGAAAAAGTAACCTATTATTTAGATAAATAAGAAGAACCTGGTTCCCCTGTTAGAGATGTGGGATCACCAGTTAATGATCAAAGTGACCCAAAAACTACTGGACCATCTAAAATAATCTCTATTGGACCTGCAAGTCAACCTCTAGATTTACCCTCTCATGAACATATTATCAAATCCTCTAGTAGTGAAGAAACTGAAGTTGAAGGCAGTGTAGAGTATGTTAGCGAATCCAATGAAGAAGATGAAGAAGAAGCTGAAGAGGAAGAAAACTGGTAGTGGTAAAAATGGTTCAGAATCAAGAAGGAAATAAGGATAAGAAAAAGTCAAAGATGAGCAGACTGAAGATGGTAATGATGAATAAAGCAGTGAAAGTGAAAGTGATAGTGACTCCGATCACCATGATGAAAATCCAGATGCTGTGAGTATGAAGGTTACTAAAGCTAAAACTGGTATCTCTATTGAGGGTGCTTCTCAAGAAGAAAATGTTGCTCCATATGAACCAATTGATAAAGTTTTGTACACTAGGAAAAGAAATATTCTTAAGAAAAATTAACTTATCTAGGAAACCTTGACTGAGGGGGAGCCATCTGACCTAAGAGCTGACACTGAGGGGAGCCTCAAGTACTAGTTGGTTAAGCTGATGAGGAGCATCAAACACGAAGAGTAAGGCTTGATACTATTTCTCCTTTGGATTCTAATATTATTGCTGAATGGATAAGGAATCCTGGTTATGTAGCTTTGGGTTTGTATTATGAAGATTCTGATGATGAGATTGTTGCACTTGATGCAAAGGAACCAGTGGATGAGACCACTTCTAGTGTAACATACCAAGTAAGTAATGAGTAATAGATATTTTTATCTGTGTCTATTAATGAATTAGATAGTGTTTTAGAGGCTTAAAATGAAAATAAATCCAATCTTAAGCATGGAATACACTAATATTTTTAAAAGATTGTTTTACTGCCTTTTGATGGAAAACCATTTTTAAATCTATCTTTTGACAATTTTATAAGCTATATTTTTCAAAATAAACTTATTCTTTATGATTAGGACATCAAAATTTACTTTGTGTGAATTTTTGGTATTTTTCAGACAATGTTCATTTTTTTAATGAATAGTGAAAAATACTGCATTTTACATCAAAACTGCTTTTTAATCTAATTTATTTATATGATTAAATTATCTTTTTAATTGGTTTTGAAGTTAAATTAGAATATATTTTTACCATTTAATCCAATGGTGGTCATTGGAATAAATTTCACTTTGAAATTGGACTTAAACTAGTGCCAATCTTTTGATACTTATTGTTTCATAAAAACACGCTATTTGTCATGACAGCGGGAATTAGTTATTAAATTAATTAATGCAACTTACATGTTTTGAATTTTGTAAAATAGACATCATTTTTGAATTCGGAATATCAAATATATCTTAGGGTGAAGTTTTGGTATCTTTCTAAAAAACTTCAATTTTTGATGAATAGTGAAACCACTAAGTGGTAGTTAAAGAAACTGATTTTTCATTTAAATGAAACTTTGCCACTTCTGTGATTTTTTTTTCAAAAATCCGACAAACATGGTTGTCATTAAGAAGTAAAATGTGGTTCAATGAGATTAAAATAATTTTTTGGTGAATAGTAACTTTTAAGTTCTTAATCGCGATTAGTGGTAATTAGTGTAGTTTAAGGTAAAAATAATGTTTTAATAATATAAGATGAGCTTGACACATGTCCTAACCTCATTGGATGTGTCATGGCCGACCAAGAAAATCCATGGGTCAACATGGGGACCCCATGGAGCCACTTTGGTTGGGAAATGACATAAATAACTTTTTATTTAATGTTAAAGTAAAAATGACACAAACATGAGATGTTTTACTAAAACAATTTTTACATGGGGTTATACAAATCAGATTTTTGATTATAAATAATAATTGGAAAGATAAAAATATTTCCTACATCATAGTATTTTTTTTATAATTTTTAGACATTAAATTTATTAAATTATTTATGACATCATAATGATGCAGCGATGACCTCATTAATAAAGGATTTAAATAAAATGGAAAGATAATGTAAAATCTAAAACCTACACATGGAAAAAACAAAATGGATGAGTGGATTTAGAACCCTTATCACCTTATCATCGAATTATATCAATGTGGGACCTTTTTAATCCGAAACTAATTTTAAAATAAAGTAACTTATCTTTACTTTCCAAGAGTTCCCCTCCTCTCCTTTTATAAAAGGCCCCCACCTCTACCTCCTTACCCACACTCCCAAAGCCTTTGGCTCGGCCAAAACCTACCCATTTTGTCTCTCCACTTCCCTCTATTACTTCTTGAAGCCTCACTTTGGGCAGAAGTCTTCCCAAGGAAGCCTTTGAGCTCAAACCAAAGGGAGTTACCCGATTTTAAGGTAATGTCTTCACTTGAGTCCTTTTGTTTTATTTTGCTTCTCCAACCCCCTAAACTCTTTTTATTATTTTCTTTTGTAACAACTACAGTATCCTAAATATACTAGGATGTTTTTATAATATGGATTCAAGCTACACTTACACACACCTACATCTAATGGTTAACGGACATACTGTTTCCGTGGATGGTGAATTTATGCCTCCCGAAACGATGATTGTTCAACATTCTTTTAACACCTTCAAAGGTGGCCATTAAGATGTAACTATATTTATATATGATATATAATATGTTTATATTTTCCTTAAGCTTCTGTTTTTTATTTTTTGTCATACCTTTATGGTTTCCATTATGGGTAAACGCGATATCTTCATTTAAGGAAGTGCGGACTACCGCCCCCTCAAAGTGATTTGATTCGTTAAATATCATATATGGAACGTATAAAGGATGTAACTATGATATTATATATGATATTATACTGGAAGTATAATATACCTTTATATCATTATGATTCTATTCTATAAAATACGAAATAGAAATGAAAGTAGCGTTCATGCGTACGTACGGCTTACCGTCTCCATGAACGGTGCATTTCATTTCTTACCTCTAAATGATTATGTAATATTATATATGCATGTATATACTGGATATATATGATATATACATAATGATTATAATTCTGGATATAATGGATACATGAACAACATGTAATTATAAAGGGTTTATTTTTGACTCAAGTACCAATGATCGTTAAAACGACCATTATTAACTTAAATAATTACATAGTGTTCATGACATGGAAATAAGTGATATAAAAGGAATAATGAACTTGAAAAAGGTTCTTAAAGAAGTAGAAATTAACTCAAGTTTATTATTCAGGACATTAAAGAACGATCGAGTCAAGTCGGACCCGAGGTATGAGACTTCGTCTCAATGTCCTTTCATTGAGGCATATTTTGTTTTATACACAACCTTATTTTATACGGTGTATAAACCCCTTTGACTTTTACTTTTTTCCAAAAAGAATCTTTTTTTATATGAAGCGTTTAACAAAACGACAAAAGGGAATGTTTTTGTCATACGTATGCGGCGACAACGACTTATCCACTGCCGTGACCATTATTTGAGTTTCAGTTTCCTCTACAAGCCATACTTTTTTTAAAGTAAAATAAATACCATGTTTTACTTTTATTTTATTTTGGTATTGAAAATGGTTTTCATAATGTTTTTATATCACTGTGTTGTATTGATATCTTGTGATTGAAAGGTGGAAATGTTATGTTTCCTTTATGCATGTTTTATGTGATACGATTATGTTGAGGTTCTTGGGCATTATTATGAAGACAGGTGGTTCCGTGATATATTAAGGGCGGGTGAGCCCGATATAGCTCTCCAATGCATTGGGTAACATGAAGGAGTGAAACGTTAAGGTTTATCTGAAGAGATTTAGGGAATATACTGTGATGGGTATTCCAAACGTAACCAAGAGGGTTACTCCCTACGTAAGAAAGTTATGAATGCCTCAAGTTACCTTTATGTCTTATGATTTCTATGATTTATTCATGATTTGATGAGGTATGTTAAAGTGCTTATGTTTTATGGGTAAAGTATGATTTCATTCTTATGTATATATGTACCCATGTTTCCTTTCCATATTTTATATCCCTTACTAAGATTTTTATGCTCATCCCAAGTTTTTTTGAAATGTTTTTCACAGGTCAAGGGAAAGGTACATGATATGATGATAGTGTCAAGGAAGTGTCAAGAAAGAATCCATGTTTTATTTTAAATATGTTCCGTTGATGGGAAAAATGAATACTATCTTTATGTAACCACTTTGTTTAAATGTGGAATGTAATGCAAGTTTTATGATCTAATTCTCTAAAACTCTAAACCTGAAAAGATCCTCAAGGTGTATTCTTGAAATATCTCAAGATTAAGTAAGGTTTAAGGTCGGGGCCTTATATCTAGTGACTATGTCACTAAAGCTGATTTTGAACAATTCAAAGAAGAAATCTATGACTCTATAAGACAATCTATTCAATATCAAATGAGGTATGAGATTGATGAAGCCAAGAGATAGAATACTGAGCTAAATGAGAATTTGAAAGTAATTAGATTTGTGGTTGATGGTTTAAAGCACGCTGGAAGTTATAGATCTTCTACCGATTCAACTAGTCTCTCTCAAGATGATGCTACTTCTATTTCAAAGTTAGTGATAAAATAGATTCAATCAAATATAATCAAAACTGCAGATATAATTGTGAAAAGCAATACCAAGCTCAGAAATGATATCAAGAAGTTGACAACTGAGATCAATGTTTTTACCATATAGTATAGGACTATAATGGAAACAATCATGAAAGGACTTGATAACCTTGTTTCTCATTTTAAAGCTCTTGAGTTTTACAAGTTGAGGAAAGAAGTTCAGGATCTCACCTATTTGGATCTAGCTTCAAGTTATACTACACCTGCTCAATCCTCTCAATCTACAGATCTTGATACTATTAGTTCAATGTTGAAATAGGAGCTACATGATTTGATTGCAAGTATGGACAAAGTTGAGGATTCTTCAGATAAAGTGCATGGTCAAGTCAAATATTATACTCGGAGTGATTCTCACACTTAGGAAGAGTTGACTAAAAGTCTTAATGAGTTTTTCTCCAAACTCATCACAAAGCGCCAAATGAATAGTCTGTTCAAGTATTTAGCCACAAATCTTACCCTTCCTCTAGTAACAAAGGCCTTGAAGGATCAAAATCAGAAACTTAGAGAATTTAATCCTTTGTTGGATAAGTTTATAGAAAACAAGGATGATTTTGATAAGGCCATAAAATATCGTGTAAAGATCGTTGAAGAATTCATCAATCTATTGAAACCGTATCTTCATGTCCATAATGAAGCAATTGAAGTACCTGCTGCAACTCTCGGGCCTGTTAGTTCTATGGTTTCTCAACCTAAAATGTCAGTTTCTTAGGCATTATCTCACATCAGACTAGTCATCGCAGAAGCTGTTCCATCTCAGGTTCTTTATCAACAAAAACCTACCCTTGCTTCTATAGCTCCTAAAGGAGTGCCTCTACCTCCTCTCACAATCCCTGAAGACCCTCCTCCTCCTTAGCCTACCCCTCCTGATCAACCTTCTATTGATCCTTCTGATAAGGGGAAGGCACCCCTTGACCCTACCTCTTGATCCTGTAGTGTGTACTATTTTTAATTTGATAGGGATTCCTTCTTGTCTTTCTTTTTGAAGTACTCAGTTTTGAATGCTATTTCATTGTTCCTACTTTACTATTTTCCCTATTCTTTTCTCCTATTAATTTTTGTTAATCCCAAAAGGGTGATAACCTTATGAAATTAGATAATTCCATGATTTGTGATTATCAAAAAGGGGGAGATGGTTCGACCATAAATGATGTTGGCCACTATCTCTAACTAAAGGTTTTAATTATCACAAATCATGTCATATATTAACATATATCTTATTCCATGTTAGATCTTATATTATGAGACAAAATTATCGTGAATTTCAGATAATGTCATTTATATAACTATTTATGTGTACATAAGTCTAAATAAGATTTTAATTGATTATCTATGTGTAATTAAGAGGATTACCAGTTTATAACTTTGTTAAATTACAAGACATATCATCTAAAATTGTCTATGTATAAGTCACTAACACTGATAAGCTGATGAATCACTATCAGACATATGTCTTACTAACATACATATCAAACAAGAATATTTTCTAAATATGTGAAGTTGACACCATTACAAAGGAAACACCATTGGATGTGACACTGAAAAATAGATGACTCACCATTACACATGATACCAATGAAAACGACCTACCGTTAGTTCAAGTGACCTACCATTGCATGATGCTACTGACGCAAGGACTCACTGTCAGTTAAAATGAGTCACCGTTGGCTCAACTGTCTCACTGATAGGAGGAAGAACTCACCGTTCATACGAGTCACCGTTAGTTCATCTGTCTCACCATTAGTTCAAGCAAGTCATCAATGGGAATCACACCGATAGTTATAAATGATTCACCAATACCAATGGAAATGACTCACTGATACACAAAGCCGCTGAGGATGACTGGACAATGATGACAGACCGATGAAAATGAGTCACCGATACTTGTGACTCACTGATAATCATAAAATATGTTTTTATATTATTAATATAAATTTATATCTAACAGTAATATTTAGACAAATTAATGTTTTTGACATTATTTAATGCTGTTTGTAGGAAATTCAGTAGACAATATGAGGTACATACACAAGGGGATATCTTTATGCCGGTTGGATCACCAAGTATAAAATAATTACATACTGGATCGTTTGAAAGATAATGAGGAATATGATGAAAAGAAAAATAAGGAACAAAAGAACTGAAAATAATCCTGTAACACTCAATATTTCTTCAAAGTTCTAATAACTCAAAGCAAGAATATACAGGAACATAAAAAAGATGAGCAATACCTACTGAACTGCACCAAACATCTTTCCACCAAAGTGCCAAACACTTCACACTCCTTCAAAAACCAAACCACAGAGTCTGCAATACTCTGTTTTGAATATGACTTCTAGAAGAGGACTCAAACTTCATTATATTTACATCATATGAGTCCATAAATTCATTGTATAGCACACAAAGACTTCTAAACTCTATTCTACATCTTTAGTTCTGTTGTGTTATTTTGTTACATTTTTTTGAGCAGTGCATGTATCTGTCTGTTACACACACATTGACTCTTGTGCATAACTGGAGGATACATGATATCCTCAGTATCACTATGATTATTATCTTTTTATCCCATGTAGAATAGTGAAAGAGGTCAAGTATGACATGTTTGTCATTTTTCCCATGAATAATTGTGGTAGAGGTTAGGTGTGACCTAGAAAGCCTTATGTGCTGTTGTGAACCCCGATCTAGGGTGTGGATCAAACTATTTATTAATATAAACTTATTGGTGGCAAGTGATCATCAAGTAGAGAGGACTAAGTCTCATCTTGAGATCAAACCTCTTGTTTATTTCTACTGTGTTTTTAATCTTTAGTTTTACTCTATTTTATCACCATTTAATTAAACTAAATTGAACTTTGATAGTTAGTTTAGCAAGTGTTTATATCTATTTTGAACCAGTAAGTTGGTTTCAAAAGTTATACCAATCTTCAGATTAGTATAGCTGATAACTAATAAATCTAATTATAAATTAATTTAACATTCAAGACATTTATAAATTCACTACAAACTGACTTTGATTATATTTTAATTGGGGGAAATTTTTCAAAGAACCAATTTTAACAGAAATTTTTATAGATACTCAATTCACCCCCCTCTTGAGTAATCTACTCCAACCAACAGTTTCCAGAATATTAAATGATACCATAATTTATTTTGTTTTCAGATATGATGATGAATCATTATATAAAACATTAATGATATTTGTTTGGATCATTTTGGAAATTCTTCGATAATCACGAACTAGTTTTGTTATATAATTTAATATTATGTATATATATGTTAATTACAGAACATAAAAGAGGTTATATAATACAATTTAAAATACGTTTCTACTATTAAAATGGTTTTATGAACATCCATGAAGGTGGTAATGGAAATTGAAAACACATCATCCACGATGTTGGTAAATCGACACATCACAGATGGTGTTTTTATTTTTAGAATAAGAGGGAGAGGAGATGAAGTATGATGATGATTTTTTCAATAAACTGGATAAAATTATATTATATATAAGATACTGGAGTTTTAATTCCTCTTGGATAAGGGGAGGTAAAGAGAGTATAATAAAATAAAAAGAAAGTAAAAGAAAATGAAAGAGGATTTTTACCTCTTGAATTATCTTCCTTGAGAACCTCCTTAAGGCCCTTGGTTTGGGACTTTTGGTGATACCAATAGGTATTGGACATGCAGAAGAGGATTGAGAAGGTATTTGGGCTAAAATTAATCAATCTACAAGGCTTTGATGTGTGAGGGGAATAGGTGGTGAGGGGAGGTATTTATAGTGGCAGAGAGAGGTGTTTTCTCATTATTATATTCATTAGTTTATTAATTTTGATCAAGACTACGAATAGTTTGAACATTATCATAAAATATATTAAAATAATTAACTAGATATAGATATTTTAGGCTTACATCATCCTTATATCATCTATGACTCAATAAATCATGTATTTATCTTATATCATAAATTACTGTATTTTACTATTCACAAAAATCTAAATATTTAAGAAAAATCCCAAAAATTTACCCCAACTATTTTTCAATGTTTAGAATTCAAAAATGAAATCCATTTTTGAAAATAATTTTCTAAATATGATAATTTTTAATTAAAATCATAATTTATTCAAAAAATACAAATTTTAAAACTATAACTAATTTTATAACACTTTAAAAAATTAATTAAAGTCTCATAAAATTATCTTATAATCATAAGTAAAAAAAATAATTCATGAATCTATTTTATGAAAGTATATTTTCTTTTAAATCATTATTTTAATTATAAAATTTTAATTAAATATTTATGGCTCACAAAATACCAACACTTAATTAATAATTTTCAAAAAAATATTTACTTGTTCAATGATATAAACATATCATATTTTCACTTATAAGATGGATAAATTTTATTTATAATTTATTAAGTGAGGTTACTATTCTATTGGCTATATTACTATTCATTATAGTAATGTTACTATTCCTAAGGACAAGTTACTATTCCATCAGTTTAAAGTTCATAATTTCTATAAATGCGAGTTATTCATTATAAATTTATAATGAATTTAATTATTTAATTCCAAAATGAAAATAAATTATTATATAAGTACATGGGTCAGTACATTCTCTCCACCTTTTGGAAATTTAGTCCTCACAATTTTTATTTACTTACTAAACAAGTGAGGGTACCTTTCCCTCATAAATTTTTTAGATTCTCATGTTGCTTCTTCAATGATGCAGTTTCATCACAAAACCTTAACCTGGTGGATTAACTTATTCTGAAATACTTTCTCTCAATTATCAAGAATATGAACAAGTTTCTCTTCATAAGAAATGTTCTTTTTCAGCTGAACTACTTATGGGATCAAAAAAAGAGATGGATCTGACACATACTTTCTCAATATCGAAACCTGAAAAACATTATGTACCTGAGATAAACTCAGAGGCAAATATACTATGTGTAGGAAACTAGTCCAACTTTCTCTAGGATTTCATAAGGTCTAATGAACTGTGGACTTAGCTTTCATTTCTTACCAAAATAAATAACACTTTTCTATGGTGATATTCTAAGAAAAAAATGATCACCTACCTTAAAAGAAAAATCCTTCCTCCTGTTATCCGCATAAATATTCTGCATGCTCTGATCAGTCCTCATGTGATGATGGATCATCTTCACTTTCTCAAAAACTTTCTCTAATAATTCTAGTCCCATCAACTTCCTTTCCCCAACTTCATCCCAAAAAGATAGAGTTCAACACCACTTTCCATATAAATTCTTAAAAGGTGAAATATGTATATTGTAATGAAAACTGTCATTATAAGAAAACCCAACTAAATAAAGATATTGATCCCAAATTCCCTAGTAATCCATTGAAAATGATCAAAGTATATCCTCCAATGTCAGAATTGTTCACTCATATTTTCCATCAGATTGAGGATTAAAGGTTGTGTTGAAATATAATTCTATGCCCAGTGAATTTTAAAGGTCTTTCCAAAAGTTATAAGTGAACTTGGGATAATGGTAAGATACAATAGAAACAGGAAATCCATGTAACCTAACAATATCTTTGAGGTACAGTTGAGAAATTTGATCTAAAGACATAATATCTTGAATAAGAAGGAAATGTGTAGATTTAGTCATCCGGTCAACAATAACCCATCACATTGTTACCTTGAGAAATCTTCAGTAGTCCCACCATAAAGTTCATGGATATATTTTCCCATTTCCACTCCTACATTGGAAAAGGATAAAGCATCCCCTTTGGTAGTTTTCTCTTTCTTTAACCTGTTGACATGTCAAACATTTCATGGTAAAATATTCAATATCTCTTTTCATTCCATCCCACCATTAATAATCCCAAAGGTCTTTATACAAATTAGTAATTCCAGGATGAACTAAAAATGGAGAACTATGAGCTTCACACAACAATTCTTTCTTCAGTTGGGAATCAAAAGACACACATAATCTCTTCCCAAATCTCAGAACAAAATCTTTATCAATATTAAATTTTGTCAACTTACCCCTTTTCAACAATTATATATTTTTATGAAACTCATGATCTTCCTTCTGCGCCTTATTAATTCAATTTTATAGAGATGATTTCATTGAAACCTGAAACAAAATAGATGGATTTCCTACACAAATAACTTCCAAGCCAAAATTCATCAAATCATTAATCAAGGGGTCTTATTCCAAACATAACATAGATAATAATGCACGATGTTTTCAACTCAAGGCATACACTAATTTGTTTTCTTTTACAGGATGGTAATTGATTATGAAATCATAATCATTTATCATTTCAATCCATGTTCTCTACCTCATGTTTAATTCCATCTAAGTGAATATACACTTCTGACTTTTATAGTTAGTATATATTTCACATTTGGCTCCATATAATTGATGCCTCCAAATTTTCAAAAGGAAAACCAAAAATGTTAATTCAAAATCATGTGTGGGATAATTTAACTCATGAGGTTTTAGTTGTTTTAAATCATAAGCAAATACCTGATCATTCTGCATCAGAACATAACCAAGTCCCTTCAATGTAGCATCATTGTAGATAATAAAATCACTATTTCTGGAAGGCAGGGCCAAAATTGGATCATTCACCAATCTCTTCTTCAGCTCCTAAAAACAAAAATAATATTCTTTTATCCAAATAAATTTAACCCCTTTTCATGTTAACTTAGTTAGCGGTCTAGATAAACATGCAAAGTTTTTAACAAATCGTCGATAATAACCTACTAATCCAAGAAAACTATGAATATCTGTAGCATTTGTATGTATTGTCCATTAATCAACCACTTTTGTTTTGGTAGGATCAACTATTATTCTATCATTATTTATAGTGTTCCCAAGAAAATTAACCTGTTGCAACTAAAAATAACATTTATTAAATTTTCCGTATAACTTATTTTCTTTGATATTTTTCAATACAATCCTTAATTTTTTTTTCATGATCCTCATAAATTTTTGAAAAGCCCAAAATATAGTCAATAAAAATAAAAAAAACTTATCAAAATATTTATGTAATATTATATTCATTAGATACATGAATACAACAGGGGAATTTTTCAAACCAAAGGGCATAACAACAAACTCATAATACCTATATATAGTATAAAAATCTATTCTTAGAATGTCAAACTCCTTCACATTCAGCTAATTGTACCCAGATCTCAAGTTAATCTTGAAAAAATATTGATCTCCATGGAGCTGATCAAACAAGTCATAAATATGAGGAAAATGATACTTATTCTTAATAGTAATGTTATTCAAAGCTCTATAATCAATGAAAAGTCTCATGGAACCATCTATCTTTTTAAAGAACAAAATAGGATCACCCCATAGTGAAGTGATAGGATGAATTAATCCTTTATCAAGAAACTCCTGAAAATGATATTTCAATTAAATAAGTTACACTCGATCCATTAAGTAAGGGGGTTTTAAAATTATCTTAGCATCAGGAACTAATTCAATAGTAAATTTAACTTTTTGATCCGGTATATCACCAATAAAATCATCAGGAAAATCATCCAGGTATCCATTTACTAATGGAACATCATTAATCTAAATAGTTCCCTTATTTTCAATAATATGAGCAAGGTAATTTTTATTTCCATCTTTTAATAGTTTCACAGCTTCCTGATATGTTATCAATTGTATGGGTTCATTCTTGTATACAAACTGAAACTCTTTCCAAAAAACACCTTCTTTAGCTCTACAATCAATCTTAGAATGATAAAAATAAAGACAATTCATACCCAAGAAAACATAAAACTCTACTAAAGGTAAAACAATAAGGTTTTCAGGTGATACATTTCTAAAAATAACAACATGATGATTCTTATAATTCCTTTTTGCTATAATATTTCCCCTTGGTGTTTTAAACATAAGTTCCAATCTCATTTCTTGAGGTGAAATTTTCAATTTACCATAAAATTTTTCAGAAATAAAGGAATATATAGAACCTGTATCAAACAAGACATTATCAAAATTTGAGTAAATAAACAAAGTACCTAATAAAAATTCATTGGATGGCCTGAAAACTACTAACATAGTCACAAAGGATCTCACTGCACCTTTTTGCTTATAATCTAGTTTCTTTCCACCATTCAAATCTTTCTTTGGGTAGGTATTTTCATAATGACCCATGTCACCATATTTAAAAAACTTTATAGTTTTCTTATTAGAATTAATCTTAATATCTTTTTCATTATAATCTCGAGCCTTATGTCTACACTTACCACATCAAAAACACTTCCCAGTTCTGTTAAGTCATTCCCTAGGGTGCTTTTTACCACACTTTTAACAAACTAGAAACTGAAATTTCTTACCTTTAGATTTCTTTGATTGATTCTTATTATCCACCGCTTTTCATATAGACCTCTTCTTTTGCTTGTTATCAAAGTGCACATGATCATCAGAAAACTCCATTTTTACCCTCTCATAATATAAAAAAGTTTCTCATAAAATTTGAACTCTCTTGAGGCCAATTCCCTTCAGTATCTTGGATTCAATTTTGAGTAAAAATGATTGATTTTTCTATCAAGACCCCGAATAAGATTTAGAGCGTACCTTGAAAACCATATGAAGTTTTATTCATTTACATCCACTAAATCTTTCTACATTTGTTTCAATTCAAGAATTTATTTTCCATCCTAAGTCGAACCACCTTAGGAAAATATTTTTCAAGGAAAATGTTTTTAAATTCATCCCATTCCAAGGCATCAATCTCCTCGCTATCCATGATATTATTGACCATTGACCACCACTGGTCAACTTAACCTTCAAAATGATAAATAGAAAGACTAAACTTTTTATTATTTGAACACCCCATGACATTGAATATATTTTAAAGGGATTTAATCCACCCTTCATCCACCATTGGGTCAGAAGATCCACTGAAAGCAGGAGGGTGTTGACTCATAAAATGTTCCACTATCATCATGTTCCTTTGTGTTAGTTCTGGTTGTTCTCTTACATGGATACCACTGCCATTTAGTGCCTAATTCAACTGATCCATTCCTATCACAAACTAATTGGTTCCAATCCCTACCATTATAGGTTGTGGATTTGGAAAGTTATCAGCCACTCGGTTCTTTCTAACTTCAGCTTCCCTGTTTCTTATATGGAAAAATATTTTAAACAGACATATCTTAGATGAAGAAACATGGTAATATTAAAATTCTATATCATTTAAATATAAAAATAAGGTAACAACCATTTATGGTATTCTATTAACATAACCCTTAACCCCAAAGTTATCTAAACCATACCCTGATACCAACTATAAGGACCCAACCTTAAACATTACATAATCTAGTTAATTCCACTAGAATACACTTATTACATTCCAAAGATCTTTTTAGTTTAGGATTTTAGAAAGTTAGGACATAATTCATACATATCAACCCATAATCATACAAAGTTTATACTACTAAAACAATATCTTTTTTTTTCATAATACAAAAGTTTTTAATAAAAACATGAAATCTATTAATGAAAAGTCTTCACAACATTCATCTTGGATTCTCATTTTCTTTTACCCATCATTAAACAATGTGAAAAATATTTTAAAACTTGGGATGATGTCAAAAGTTCAGTAAGGGATATAAAATGAAGGAGGTAAACCATTAGAACATGAATACAAATAAACATATGAAATCATTTTCACAAAGACATACTTCTCACCCAATATGTATCATATAGTTACTTTGTGAAAACATGAGATATCAATAGAACATATAAAACATAAATAAACCATATATGTTAATTGGGGAATTAATTACCTAATATTGTAGCCATCATGACTACCATATTATTTGTAACTCTCACGACTACCTTACAATGTAACCCTCACAACTACATTATGGTGTAACCATTGCAATTACACTTGGAGGAACCATACAGACAATCTCCAACTTAAACATAACCAATAAATTAGAGGTAGATATAGGTCCTACCCTTCATAATAAAAAATTCCCAATAAATATAACATAATAATTAAACATGAACACTTTCATAAAAACATTCCTTTCAAATTTTGTAAAAATAGAAATTTAAAGGAGGTTTTTTAAAGAAGAGTCCCTTACATATAAGATATCATTGAAGTGAGAATTAATATAATTAAAGGAATATGTATAATAACTATAAATCCACATAATAAAACATAATATATTGAACATTCATTTCAGAAATAATCTTAGCATGACAAAATCAATGAAGTATATGGTTTACCCAAAGAGTAGAAATTGGGTTCGGAATTCCATTACCTTGGGTTTGTCTTACTTAAAATGTGTTTAAACCTCATTTATAATGGTTAAAAGAGAGTTATTAATATTTTAAAGAAACATATTTATTTTTATAACACCTTATATGATCATTTTATAACATCATTCCACCCATTTATTAATAATATTTTGTTATTTTTATTATTTTAGGTGCGTTCTTTACATGGTTTCTAGGGTCGGTTTGTAATAGATTTTATTATCGAATGGAAGAGAAAATATAGAAGTGTAATGAAACGGTATTAATATGTTTACAAAATATTAAATTATACCATAAATAATTTTGTTAGATATGATGATGAATCATTATATAAAACATTATTGATATTTGTTTAGATCATTTTGGCAGTTCTTCGATAATCACGAACTAGTTTCGTTATATAATTTAATGTTATGTATATATATTAATTACATAACATAAAAGAGGTTATATAATAAAATTTAAAATCTTTATAATCCATTAAAATGGTTTTATAACCATCTATGAAGGTGGTAATGGAAATTGAAAACATATTGTCCACGATGTCGGTAAATCAACACATCACGAACAATGTTTTTATTTTTAGAATAAGAGGGAGAGAAGAAGAAGTATGATGATGATTTATTCCTTAAACACAATAATATTATAGTATATATAAGATACTGGAGTTTTAATTCCTCTTGGATAAGGGGTGGTGAATATATTATAAGAAAATAAAAAGAATTGAAAAGAAAGTAAAAGAAAATGAAAGAGGATTTTTACCTCTTGAATTCTCTTCCTTGAGAACCTCCTTAAGGCCCTTGGTTTTGGCCTTTTGGTGAGACCAGTAGGTCTTGGAAGTGGGGAAGAGGCTTAGTAAGGGATTTGGGTAGAAATTAAGCAATCTATAAGGCTTTTATGTGTAAGGGGAAGAGGTGGTGAGGGGAGATATTTATAGTGGGGGAGAGGGGTATTTTCTCATTATTATATTAATTAGTTTATTAATTTGGCTCAAGTCTATGAATAGTTTGATAATTATCATAAAATAAATTAAAACAATTAAGTATAGTTTTATATTTTGGGCTTACATCAGCCTTACATCATCTATGACTCAATAAATCATGTATTTATCTTATATCTTAAATTATCATTTTTTACTATTCACCAAAAATTCAAGTATTTCATAAAAATCCCAAAAATTCACCCCAACCATTTCTTGAAATGTAGAATTAAAAAACGAACTCCATTTTTGAAAATATTTTTCTAAATATGATAAATTTAATTTTTAATTAAAATCACACTTTATTTGAAAAATACCACTTTTAAAACTATAACTGATTTTATAACACTTTGAAAAATTAATTAAAGTCTCATAAAATTATCTTATAAGCATAAGACAAAAAAAATAATAATTCATGAATCTATTTTATGAAAATATATTTTCTTTTAAATAATTATATTAATTATAAAATTGTAATTAAATATTTATGACTCACAAAGTACCAACACTTAATTAATAATTTTTAAAAAAAATATTTACTTGTTTAATGATGTAAATATATCATATTTTCACTTATAAGATGGATAAATTTTATTTATACTTTATTAGGTGAGGTTACTATTCCATTGTGCATATTATTATTCCTAATGGTCATGTTACTATTCCTAAGGACAAGTTACTATTTCATCAGTTTAAAGTCCTTAATTTCTATAAATGACACTTATTCATTATAAATTTATAATAAATTTAACTATTTAAATCCAAAATGACAAAAATTATTATATAAGTACCTAGGTCATTATAGTAGGTGCCCTATATTTCCACACAGATTTCACTCTCTAGGAATACTACTATAGAACTTGTGGTGATGTCCCCTATGTATGCACTGTAAACACTAAAGAATACCTCATCCTATAGATAGATCTGAATAACCCATAATCTACTCTAGTTACCATTCACCACCCTATAATATATAATTATCTCTCCTCTTCCTATCACCAGAAGAGGAACCCATAATGCCACTAGAAAGACAACTAATTGGTTCACTAAAAACGGGAAGAAGTCATATTGAATTGTCTTCCTCAAGACCTTTCTTGATCATAAGAGTCTTGAAAAGCATGCCTGGATATGATGTTAAGTCAAAGTTTCTAACCAGATTCCCCACCTAAGTCCATAACCTAATTGCAAATCTATTATCCTTTGGATGTCATTTACAACCAATAGAGGTGAAAATGATATAAATCCATAAAACAAGTGGAATAAATGGCCACTGATAGAGATCCCTACTGAAACCCCATAAAATCCTATGCTTGATCTAACCTCCATGTTTATGGAAAAAATCCCTTGAAGAAGAGGTCCTTAAAGGCCCCTCATATTAGGACCTTATTCCTCTTCACCTGAATCATGAGGCCCCACCACCTTCTAGTGGGTCCCTGAAGCATATAGATATCTAGCTTTACCCTCTGATCATTAAGAGTCTCAACAATATCAAATATACATTCAATGATCTCAATCCATTCCTATACACCCCAATAACCTCTTGAAACTTAGAATGTTAGAGGATTCTTTAACTAAAATTCTAAAGAAAATTCCACCATTGTTAGTCCATCCCTATGTGCTTTTCCTCCTTGAACCGACACTAAAAAAAACCCCCAAACTAAAGGAGTATCTTCCACCCTCCTATACACTCAGAGGAATAATAGGAGCATCTTCCACCTCATTAACCTCTTGATCAGGGTCCTTGGGTGGCCTAATGGAATTTCATCTAGGAGTAATCTTTGAAATGTTAGAAGGAAACTTATAGTTGTCCTTAATATTTTAAATCATCAAAAAATAATAATAATTGAAAGGTAGATTCCAATTCTAGGAAACACACCATAATAGTTTACCCATGGTCACTAGGAATAAATTTACTCAATTACCCAAGTCCTAATCTGATCATGGTACCTACACATTAGTCACAATTATATACATAAAAATATATAATATGTTCAAGTTATATCAATCAAAAGAAACAAACACATATATGTGAACCTACATGCCTATCCATGATGCATGAACTCACCAGTCTTTCCAAATGGATAAGAAAAAATTCTATAAACTGTAACCACACAATAATATCCATCAAATAACATGAAACTATAATCAAACAACTAGTAAAAGAAATCAAAATTCCCTGGTAACTTAGAGGGACACTATATAAGTGTTGGCCAGATGCTAGAATATTCCCCTTGCCTGAGTTTTGACTATCCTATCTCTGTTTTTACAAGTCCCAAAACATAACAAAAGGAAACTCTTTTGATACCACTTTGTAAACCCCAACCCAAATCACCCAGTCCATACTGAGGTGTCACATGACCTCATGTGTGCATCCCCATATACAAGAGTCAACTGACTAGCGGTGAGGGCCTAAGTGGTAATGTGAGGATACAATACCCCTGGAAATTGATGTCCAATAGTCATAAATATTGTGGAATAAATAATAAATAATTGAATCAATAACACGCACATTAATGTAGTATAAGTAATAAAGAAAAAAATACCCATGAAGTAACAAGATGGCATATAAGAGTAACATCCAATCAACAGGATCCCCATATATGGTGGATAAATGTACCAAAATAAAGAAAAGATAGAAAGATAAATGCGGAATGATAGAAAAAGATCATGAAATTATCCCAAAATTTCATTGGTCCACCCTATTCTACCTACTCAACTTCCTGAAATAGGGCCTTTTCCACTCACTATATCCTTGAACATAAAGTCTACATGCACACTAAGATTTCCATACAGGGTGTTAGTACAAAACCTAGTAGGAAACCATCAACATATCTTTAAAATTAGTGAAACACACACACACACAAACATATATAAATGTGTATATAATGACTAGAAAAGAATTTAAAATAAATATACAATCGGATGAGTCATCATGCACTAACCAAGCATCCAGGAACCCCAGTCCCACCTGCTTCATCACCATTCTAAGAGACATTCTATATTAATCCAGTCATATAATCAGAATAAGGTAACACAACTCATCTAGTGACTTAACCATCTCATAAATGAATAGCCATAATAGTATCAGAACTAGGTTACACATATCATCCCATGACTCAACCATCTCACAATGGATATCCATAATATAATCAAAGTAAGTTTTCACGTTTCATCCCATGAATCAACCATATCATTATGAATAAACATAATATAAGTTAATTTTCACTTTTATTTAACATAATAGAGTTCTCATAGAATAAAACATACACCCACATGCCAATAAAGTCACACAATAGAGTTATCATAGGGATATATATGCACCCATGTTCCAATAAAGCACACAATAGGGTTATCACATGGATACACTGTGACACCCCCTATATCACGATGTTTATTTTTTATTTTATTTTATCTTTTCTTGGGTGGTTTCAAGTTTCAGTTGGTTGTGGGATGAAAATTTGAGTTTTTGGAGGATTTTTTAGAGGAGAAAACTAGTACTAATAATGTGGTGCCTCCGCAGGTTCCCTAGTGTGCTTGTGGTGAGGTTCATGAATTGCACATAGTTTGTTAAACTATACATAAAGTGTGTAGTTTTGATATGGTTTTTGATAGAGTCATTTATCATGGATTTGACACAGTTTTTTAAACTTTACATAGCTCCCTAGAAGTTGTATGAGGCTTAGAGTGTGTTAGGGATGAGGTGCATGGTTTTTTCAAATCGTGTGGCACCCAAGATTAACTATGTGAGGGGGTTCCTATCCTAGGTAGTGGCTAGTGCACGCTTGGTGCATGGTTTGGAAAATCGTGATGCCAAACCATGTGACTTGTCCTTGTGTTTAAAATTTGGGATATTTACAATTTTATCCCTTTAAAATTTAAGGTGTTTCACCCCCATTTATTCCTATATATGTTGGATAACCCCTTGGGAGTCCATGGAGGAGCTCTAATCTCTTTTTCCATCAATCAATGGCCTTCCTTTGGCGATTTCCATGTGGATTTGAGGTATTTCTTTCTCGCATTCTCTATTCCTTCCTCCTCCCTCTCTTCTCTCTTGGTTTTGGATCCCCCTATGGAACATAGGTCTCTTTTGGTTCTATTTTTTGGTTTTGAGTGGTTATAATGATGGGGGTTTTAGTGTCTAGGGTTTGTAGACACCATTTATATCCCTATGGGTGAGGTTTCTATTAAAGGTGAAATGTTTCAGAGGGTTTCATATTGATTCTAATCTCTTTGAGGTAGGTGTTTCAATGAAATTGTTTTTTCTAAATTATAATGAGACTTGTGTTTTCTAAATTCCTTTTTATTTAAAGTATGAATATATGTGATTTCATTGATGTGATTTGAAACCATTTCATGATGTTTTTTGATTGGCATAATTGGTTTTCTTATAAATTACACATTTTCATGTTTGAAATGGAATCTTTAAAGGTTCTAATATTTTTTTGAATTTTTATGTGGATTTTTTAAATGTTTCTTGTGATGTTTAATGGGTTTTGACACCATTTTGGTTTTCAATGAGTGAAAACTATGTTTTAAAAAGGGAATTTGGTATTTGAGTGAGGTGTTGACCTCTAAATGGGTTTTAAGGGGTTATTTAATGGATTTTAACTGGTTATTTGAAATTATTGAATGATTTAATACTTTTTAAAATTCATTAATGGATTTTTTTGAAATTTATTTGATGGGAATGAATGGAATTTTTTTATTGTTTGGTTTTCAAAGGTAAATGACTTTATTTTAAAGGGAATCTTTGAAGTTTTTTGAATGTGTGGTTATTTTCTATCATTTTAGAAATGGTATTTTGAAGGGTGATTTATGAAATAAGAAATTTTTTAGAATCTTGATATGTGTTATAGTGTTAACGTCCTAGTTGGAACTTCGGTTTTTAAATGGTACTTGTGAAAGAAACCCTATGATTCCCCCTTTCCTGTTTACCCTTGAGTGGGTTTTTTTGACTAGAATGTGTTTCTTTTTTAATAACCTTGTGTAAGAATTTATTTACTATATTGTAAGTGAATTTTATTATGGGGTATTCATCATTAGGGGTTTGGGGTGGGGGTATCTTTGGTTATTTCTAGTGTGTTATACTTGGATCATTTTTTTCTATTCCTCACTTTCTTTATTGGTCATGGGAAACTATGTACTAAGAAGAAGATCTAGTTTGTTCCTATAGTTAGTTCAAACACCAATAGTTTCTCACCAGTCATGATAGAAATAAGTGATATGTGGGGTTTGGTCATCATAATGATGCTTGTATGGGATAATTGGATGATTGGTTATTTGAACACCAACACATGCCGATAGATGGTTTTGAGTGGTATACTCATATACGGTTAAGTGCTTGGCACGTTAGGGATCCTAGGTTTGGACCATGACACATTCGATTGTTTGATTAATAAGTGATTGATAGGAGTTTGATCTAGTTATTGTTTGTATCATATCCCCCACTTTCATTTCCATGTCACATTTGTTTGTTTATGTTTGATTTATACTCTGTAATATGTGGTGCCTTCTTGTAGTTATTAACCCATGTGTGTGTTGGGTTGTTTCCTTTAGAAAATAAGTTTTCAAAGATGTTTGGAAAAATATTTTTAAATTAAAAACTACTATGTGATTTCATGAGGTGGATTTGAAAATGGGTGATTTGATATGGATTCAGATGGTTAAAGTTTTTAAAGTTACAATTTTCATTTTAGATAAAACAAATGGGTGGATTTTTTTAAAAAATGTTAATGGTGTGTGTGTGGTTTTGAAATGGATTAGGATGGTGTATTTTCTTTTAAAAACACATATGATTAGTTTTGGAAAGAAAAGAGATTTTTTTTGGAAATTTTATTAAATAATTGTTTTGATACATTTCACATATACGGAAGGATTTCTTTTTAGCATTATTTTCAATCTTGCATTGAAAATTTTCCTTATTAAACATAATTCATAGATTCAATGGGTTGTGGTGACCTACTAGGTTTTTTTAGATTATTCCTATATATTTTAGGTTCCAGGTTCTTAGTTGGACCCTTCTTGTTTATCATAGATGACATGGGGTGAGTTGGGTTGTGGTGAGAAACCAGAGTTTGTATGGTGATGGTTTGGGCTCATATCGAGTTGGTTTGTAGATGTTTTCTTTTTATTTAGTTTGTATCCATATTCTTAACTATATATTTCTATTATTGGATTATGTTTATATATGAAAATGGGTTGAATCATGGTATTTGGTTATAACCAGTTGGCATGTTTATTTATTTTAGATATTTTAATTATTTATTATGCTCTTTTATCTCTATTTTTAGTGAAATAATTACTAAAGGGATTCTTATGATTCTTAGGAACTTGTTACCTAACCGTGGGTATTGGGAACGCCCTTTAAGTCTTATGATTATCCAGGTTGGGTGCTGGTTTGGATGGAATCCTGGACCAGTTCGTTATGAAATGGTATCATATGAGTTTTCCTTGGTAGGATCCTAAGACTTTCATGTAACCCATGTTATTTGGGGACATCCTGGAAGAAAGGAGAATAATGTTGTCATATATTGAGAGGTAAGGTTAGGGAGATTCTAGATAGATCTTTATTTTACCAAATCTCAAGCTTCCAAGGGAAGTTGGGTATCAAATTTTGGATTATTTGGTTTTGATTTTAATTGATATGTTTGATCCACTTTGATTATTTAAGTGATATTGGGGGTCACTCCTTACTTTAGGGTGGAAAGAGGGGAGAAATTGAGTTACATAGTTACCATGCATAGCATAGGAAACCATGTGGTCATGTTCAGTCAAGTCTATCTACTAAATAAGATGTGTTACATGATTATCACATGACTACCCAACCATGTTTCCAAAACATTCATAACACTAATTCTTCCCTGATTAGCCTATTTGGAATCCTCTTGATTAGGATTTATCCAAAAGTGATATTAACTTGTTGAATCTAGAATGGGGAGTGTTTTGATGCCATTTATGTATGTGGTTCATGTGAACCTTGTTTGTATTCCTATGAATTGATTGCTTTCACATGGTTTTTAAAACCTTATTTTGGGAAGTGAAAGGATTTTGTGAAAAGTTTTTTTGAAAAATTTGTTTTATAGAATGTTTTATAAAATAGTGGTTTTCCATGTGGTGTTTGGAATTTTTTGATAAGAAAACATGTTTGTAAAGGGATAATGGGTTCTAGTGAGTGTCCTTTAGTTTCTTTGTTTTCAAAATGAAATGGAATTTTAAAAGGTATTTTTTTGATATGCCTTTTTTGGAAAATGTGTGTGTGTTCCACCGAAGTTATTTTTCTTTTTTAAGCTGTGTTGGATTGGTTTTCAAGAATATAACTTTTCAGAGGATTATTTCAAAAATTCCTTGGTAAAAATAGTGGTTTTGAAAGAAGAGTTATTTTGGAGTGAATGTTTTGGATCCTCGTTAACAACTTTTCATTTTTTCTTGGATTCCTACCTTATGGTGGGATCATTTGGTTTATGTTTAAGGCATGAATTAGTGATGTTTATGTATTTTGTTTTTGTGGTTGTTGTCCCCTGGAATAGTTGAAAAGGTTTCTCTAGTTCTGGTTCCTACCCATACTCCAAGTGGAGTGGTGGATGTAGATATCTTCATGGGTGAGGGCCGTTGAGAGTTGTTGGTTAGTTTTAGACAAGTGTTGGGTGTAGATGATACCTTATAAGTTGTGCGAGGGTATGTATTCAGAGTTATTCAAGGCATAATTTGTTTAGTAGTTATTTTATGAGTATGTGGAAGTAGAGAAGGATCTTGATTTTGAGATCCTTTTTCAGGGAGATTGATTAGTGAGAGAGTACACAAATAAATTTTCAAATATGGTCCTTTATTCTAAAAAGATAATGGTTAATGGACTTGAGAAATATTGTTTCTTTAGAGGCAGTATTCACCCAGATTTTGGTTCAGATATACTTTTATCATACCTAACAACTTTTCAGGAGGTTTCCAGTAAATCCATGTGAACATAAGCTAACCAGTCTAGGAAACCTATGATAGGTGAGGCCTTAGTCCCATTAGAGTGCATAATAGAAACATGGTGGGAATAAAGATAACCTGATGAGTAAAGAGTAGGAGTAGGATGATCCCAAGTTAGAAGTTCAAATTCTTTTCAATAGAAAAAATATCTCTTGTGTGCTCCAAGTGTGGGGATATAGGGCATGATAAGCCCTCCTTCCTTGAATACCCTAGAGTTTGCCTTTATTTTGGCATTTTGGGAAATCTTCAAAAAATTTATAAGCTAGGTTTTCAGAAGAGGTTTTAGGTTTTATCCTTTAGGGATGGGTTGTTTTTTGGGACCTTTCCTTTGATGGTTTTAGGTTTGGGTTAAGCCTTTGGAGTTATGACTGTGGTTGTTGGAGTATTGTAGACCATTTCCTTTTATAATGTTTTAATGGATGGTTTGAATTCTATTTTATATAATTCCTTCTTGTGTGTAATTCATCCCACTCTTTATCCCTTATAGGTGTTTTGTGGTTGGATTGGAGTTGGAATTTTGATGAGCCTCATTTTTGGGTGAACCTTCCTTTAGATTTTTGGTTGTGACCATTTTTTTGTTAATCCTTTTAAGTGCTCGTTGCTTGGATATGAGATAAGCCTTGGGTGTACAATTAGATATATAATGTGTGTGGTCTAATATTTGAGTTTGGTATACTAACTATTGTTTGGATATGGTCATTTAGGATGCACTGTGTGAGGGTGATCTAGTCATTTACCCTATGTTATCTGTGCGTGTCCTAGACCAAGGTGAGATTTCATGTCATTATTTGGTTATTCTTATCATTTTTCTTCTTTAACTTGGGTTTGGAAGTGTTTTTGGGCTGAGAGTGCATTTATATAATGGTTTTTCATTGTTTGGGGATGCATTTATCAGTAGTTCCTTTTTATGCCACCATGTTAGAGGAATTCTAAATGGTGGGGAGTACATGTTAGGTATCCTATACTTCATAGGACTTATTGTTTTAGGTTATTGTTCCAGTTGTTCTTGGAGACATTGGTTAGTGTTTTTTTGGTTTGGTTTGATTGTTTTATGATCTTGGTTATTGGACTTGATGTTGTCCAATTGTGATCGGTTCTTTTGGGTTAGGTCCCCTTTGGATCTTCCATTTTTCTCTTCTCTCTTCTTTTTAACCATGTAATTTATTGGGGAAGAAAGTGTCATGATGGGGAGTTTGTGACACCACCATTTCATGATGTTGTTCATTTTGTATTATTTTATATTTCCTTGAGTGGTTTTGAGTTTTGGTTGGTTTCAAGATGAAAATTCTAATTTTTGGAGGCCTTTTAGGAGGGTCATGGTTAACCCACATGATTAGTACTAACCATGTGGTTCCTGTACAAGTTACTTGGTGTGTCTGTGGTGTGGCACACGACTTGAACACCTTTAAGAAAGATTCCAGTTTGGATCTGGTTTTTGACAGAGCTATTTAGCACAACTTTGACATTGTTTGTTAAACTATGAAAAGCTCCCTAGAAGTCATATGAGGCTTAGAGTGTGTTAGTGGTGTGGCATAAAGTTTTTCCAAACCATGTGTAAGATTATAGTGACTTTGTTAGGGGGTTCCTAGACTAGGCAGTGGCCAATGCACGGTTTTTGCACAGTTTGGAAAATCATGCGGCCAAACCATGCGACTTATCCAAGTGTTTAAAATTTGAGTTACTTACCACTTTACCCATTTTTTATTATATTTTTTCACCCCCATTTCTTCCTCCATACATCATCATAACCCTTGGGATCCCATGGAAGATATCCAACCACTTCCTCCTTTTATTCTTGACTTTCCTTTAGTTATTTTCAAGTTTATTTGAGGCATTCTTCCACTATTTCCCTCTTCCTTCCTTCTACCTCTCTTCTCTCTTGGTTTTGGATTTCCCCATGAACCCTAGGTATCCTATGGTTTGATTTTAGGGTTCTTAGTGGATATGATTATGTGGGTTTTGGTGTCTAGGGTTCATAGACACCGTTTCTATTCCCTTGGGTGTGGTCTCCATTGAAAGCAACATGTTCTGAAGGGTTTTAGTTTGATTCTAATCTCTTTAAGGAATATGGTTATATGAAATTGTTTCCATTTGGAATTCAAATAGTTCTTAGGGTTTCTAAATTCCTTTCTATTGAAAGATGAATATATGCGATATCTTTGAAGTGATTTGAAACATTTAATGTCATTTTAAGATTTTCATAATCAATGTTTCATATAAATTCCATGTTTTCATGTTTGAAATGGAATTTTTAAAGGTTATAAGTTTTTTTTTGTGAAATTTTATGTGGATTTATGAAATGGTTATCATGATGTGTAATGGGTTTTGACCCAGTTTTGGTTTTCAAAGAGTGTAATCTATTTTTTAAAAAGGGAATTTGGTATTAGAGTGAGGTTTTAAACTCTAAATAGTTTCCAAGGGGTTATTTAATGAATTTTAACTGGTGATTTGAAATGTGTGATTGATTTTACCCTTGTGAAAATTCCTTAATGGCTTGTTTTGTAATGTATTTTATGGAAATTAATGGCATTTTTTATTGTTTGAATTTCGAAGGTAAATGCATTTATTTTAAAGGCTGTATTTGAAATGTGGTGAATGAGTGTGTGTTTTAAATCATTTTAAAAACGGTATTTGTAAATGTTATTTATGAATTGAGAAATGGATTGGAATCATGATCCAAATTTTATTGTTAAAGTCTTAGTTGGAACTTTAGTTTTTAAATGGTGGTTGTGAAAGAAACCCCTTGATTTACCCTTTCTTGTTTACCCTTGATTGGGTTTTGTTTATCACTATGTGATAATTGTTTGATCCCTTGTATGGGAATGTGTTTGTTATGCCGTAAGTGCATTTTATTATGGGGATATTCTTTATTAGGGGTTAGAAGTGAGGTAGATTCAGTTATGCCTTGTGTGTTAGACTCAGATAATTTTTTATATGCCTCAATTTATTTACTGGTCATGGGAAACCATTTAATAAGTGGAAGACCTATCTTATTCCTCTAGTTGGTTCATACGCCACCAGTTCCCCACCAGTCATGCTAGGCACAAGGGATAGGTGGGGTTTGGTTGTCACAATGATTCTTATTTGAGTTAATTTTATAGATAGTTATTTTAATTTTAGTGCATGCCAACAACTAGTTTGTAAGTGGTATACTCATATACAGTTAGGTGTATGGAATATTATGGATCCCATGGTAGGACCATGACACATTTAATTGTTTGATTGGTTAGTGATTGAGGGGATTTTTATCTAGTGATTATTTGTATCATTTCTCCTACTTTAATTTTTTTGACACCTTTGTTTGGGTTTTATTTATTCCTTGGGATATGTGGTGCCTTCTTATTGTTCTTGACTAGAGTGTGTGTGTGATAGGTTGTTTCCTTTGAAAAATTAGTTTTCAAAGATGTTTGGAAAACCATTTAGAATTGAAAACTCTTGTGTGAGTTTTGAGGTGGATTTCAGAATGGGTGATCTGAGATGGATTCAGCTGGTTAATCATTTTAAAGTGACCATTTTTATTTTTGATAAAAAATGGATTATTTTTGAGAAATGTTAATGTTGTGTGTATGGTTTGGAAATGTCTTAGATTGGTCTCTTTAGATTCAAAATGCATGTGATTAGTTTTGGAAAGTAAATAGATTTTTTTTAGAATGTTTATTATGTAATTATTTTGAATTCCACACATTTAAAATATATAGAAAGGTTACCTTCTAGATTTATTTTCAATATATCATTGATGAATTGCCTTATGAAACATACTGCATATATTTAGATAGTTGTGTTGACCTATTGAATTTTTATCTTATACTTATATATTTTAGGTTTTGAGTTCTCAGTTGGACCCTTCTTGTTCATCATGGCTGATATGGGGTGAGTTGGGTGGTGGTGAGAAACCAGAGATTTCTCGGTGACGATTTAAGCTCAGATCATATTGGTTTATAGCTATTTTCTTTTCAGTTAGTGTTGTATCTATTTTCCTAGATGCATATTTCTATTTTGGATTATGTTTATATATGAACATGGGTTGGATCATGGTAGTTGGTTATGAATTTTTGGAATGTTTATTTATTTTGTATCATTTATTTATTTATTTATCCTATCATAATTTATCTATGTTTTAGGTGAAATCATTCACAAAGGGATTCTTATGATGCCCTGACACTTGTTTTTAACCCATGGTGATCGAGAATGCATTTTGGGCCCTATGACAGGTCAGGTTGGGTGTTGGGTTGGATGGAAGCTCAGGATGGTTTGTTATTAGACACACACTCAGATGCCAATCAAGTTATAAATCTTTATATAAATGATGTATCATGGTAAGGATTTCCTACATCAAGGGTAACATAGAAAAATCGCTAAGAACCACCACCCAAATCAACCTTTATGAAACCAATCCCTAGGATTAAACCCAAATTCTTTACAATAAGGTTCCAATAAGTTGAAGTAAGAAGAAAGAAGCATCTAGGGACAATACAGGCTCAGAATTACTGAATGACAACTTCCACAATGAATGAAAATTAAAATGGAGAATATATGAGTATGAGAGATAAAAAACCACCAAAGAGACCCCATGCATCCACATAGGTCAAGTGAGGGTTGGAGAGAAGAAGGGATAAGTAAATTAGGATTTTCTGATGAAATTACAAAGATTAACTTATAAAAAAACCATCTAGGAGACCACTGACTAATCTATGGGTCCTAAAATCCTATAGTGCTTCTTATTATCCCATCATGTAATGATCCACATAGTTATGTGTTATAAAATTTTGAATAAATTTGAATTATTGGCCCATCGAGGGGTTGTTTGGTGAATTTTGATTCATATTCAAATTATGAGAGTTAGAGACCCGTATTATAAGTTTTTTAGGCATGGTTTGAGACCATGAAGGTGGATCATATGCTTAGGTGAATATCAAGAGTTTTTTGTTTGAGTTATATTTGTTAGGATGCTTTTGGAATAAAACATTGTATTATGTTCATGAATTAGTGAAAAATATGCGACCCTTTGAATCTTGTGGATTTTTTAGTTTATTTTGTTCTTATATGGTTTAGTTAGCACAAATTGCGCATGGTTAAGGCCAAACCATGAAGAATCTAGAGAAAACAACATTTGGTGAGTGCCTCTCAGGTCCAGGGTGTACAAATTTCTCATGCTTACAGAAAAACCATGTGAGGTGTTGTATAGGGGTTCCAATTCTATTTTATGAATTTGGAACATGATTAGAAAACCACATTTCTTGACTGTATGGGGAGGTTTTGTCTAGGAAGTACCTTGTTCATGGTTAACACATTGTTTGGGAAACCATACATCCAAATTGTGAAACTGTCCATATTTTCATTAAAAGTGGAAAATATCCATTCCCCCTTGATATTTTTTGTTTCTCCTCCCCTTTCCCTCCCCTCATGCTCACAGACCATAGGAGGTATCCTCCCCCTTTCCCCCTTCACTCCCTTTTATTTAGAATGGTTTCTAGGTTTGTTATTTGGTATTTTGAGGTTATATTCTTCCTACTATGTCCCCATTCTTACCATTCCTTCCTTGGAGTTGATTTTGGTGTCCCCTACTTAGGGTTTCATTTCATATTCCTCCGGATCATAGTGTAGTCATCTAGGAATGAAGGGGATTTACTATAGATTAGTGAGAGGCTGTTTCGAGGTGGTATCTACAAAACTTTTCTCATTATTTTGGTAGAGGTATGATTCCTAATAGTTTTTTCTTAAATATTAAATTAAATTGGAAGGAATTTACATGTAATTGGGAATATTTTGTTAGGTGTTTTTCTTAGTTTAGTTCCGATGGTGTGTTGTGGGCCTTTTATGGTGATCGGTTAAAGTTTTGGATAAAAAAATCCCCTCAATGTGCTTTAAATTTTTATGAATATTTGGAATTAAATTGATTAATTAATTTTTTTAATCAATTTAATTGTATTATATGGCATGGGTTCAGCATATCAGTTATTGGTGATGCATGGTTTTAGGCCTGGAGCTTTGGCTATTACACTGTAAGGCAGGCCAGGGGTTTAGTTTTGTATAGTTTCCCTTTTTATAGTCGTTTAATTTAATTTAAATGATTTTCTTATGTTTTATTGAGAACCTTTGGAGGGTAATTTGTTTTATTTTTGGGAAAGTCCTTGGGTTTTTAATTCCTTGAAGAGGGTATTTCTTCGGAGGACCCTATTTCTTGGATTTTCCTTTGAGGGAACATATCATGTTTCCTCTGGTGATGTATTGAGGTAGTGAAAGGAAAGATATTGGATTCCATCATCATCCTTGGATCATGAGTGGGATCATGTATAACCAAATTTTAGAGTCTCATCCCAAGTATGACGTGGTAATGAGAGATGCTGGCACTTAGGTACCATGGTTTGATTCACTAGGTTATTTGAGGTTGGACAAGTTGCTCTCCTAGTTTTGGATTTAGAATCCTCTAGGTGAGATGTATGGGATGAGACCTAGGTTATGGTCATTCGATCAATGGGTTTATTGAATTGGGAATTATAATGGTTTTTTCTTGGGGTTCTTTAGATTGTTCCAAGAAGGTGGGATTGAGAAAGGACTTATCATGGGTATGCTAATAGGTTTGTCTTGTGGTTTCTTGGGATGAAACTTGGATAGAAGGACCATTTTATTAGCCTTTGAGGAGTTCAGGTTTTAGAACTGGTGGTATTTAGTCTAGTTATGTTTAAGTTTTTGGGCTTGGTTAGCTTCATGGGATGTCAAGAATGTCAAGGCTCAGTTGAGCTATGTTTTGAGATAGGTATGACGGACCCTTGAGGTTTCCTTTTTGGGATGGTTTGTGATTTTTTTGAGGTTTAAATCTTGAAGATCCCTTTCTAGTCTGAGATGACACCAGGGGGTGTTGAGTGCAACTGGGATCCATTGGTATGATTTTGTAAGTGGATCCTAGAGGCATATTTGGATACCCATGTGGGAATTGTTGTTGATCTAGGATCAATTGATGTCCATTTTGGTTCCCTTATAGTTTCCTATCACGTAGAGCATGATCTAAGAAGTTAGTTGGGATTTAGGAGCCCTTAGTAGGTAATTCTATTTTATGATCTGGTTCCAAGGATTGTGGGATACCTCTCATTTTTTGACCCCTTATGAGGGTCAGTATGAACCTGTGGAGGTTGGGTTGAGATGGTGTGTTTCAGGGGAATGTGGGAGCCCCAAGATTTATTGATAGATATTTGATATGTGTTGATAGTTTAGAAGTTTGGATGATGGGTTCAAGAGTTGATCAACTCATTCTTTGATAGCCTATGTATGAGGATGTTTAAGGAAGTTCTTACTTAGGTTTTTTATAGGATAACTTTGGGATACTTCTTGGATCAGGCATTGTCCCTAAGTTTGTTCTAGTGCTCTCATTTTTTGTTGTTAAATTTTTTTGTTAAATGGGTCTTATAAAGATAATGAGTGATTTGGGTGTGTGGAACCCTCTAGTTGAGAGATATGCACATGTAGAGGTTATAGATTGTGGATTATGATCACTCCTAGATGGATATTAGTTCCCCTTAGACAATTTTACTTTTAGGAACATAGGAACTTGGGGTAGTGTACACTACTTGGTTCACTTATAAACTGATGAGTTTTTCAGTACTACCAGGATATTGATAGATTCTTCCTTATCGACTAGAGTTCCAGTCACCAGATCAAATCATGATTTTGGAGTCTTAGGGACCTGGTAGGTTATCTGTTGTCATTTGGACATATATAGTTGCACCGTGGGGTCTAACACCCATGCCTGTTTCATTTTAGAGGTCTTAGAGCTCCTATGTAGTTTTAGTGGATGCACTTGATGTCATGTGGCTGTGTGGGCCATGTTCTTTAAATCATCTAGCATGGGCCAGAGTGGGGGTATATTTACCTTGAGTGTGAGACTAGATCCTGAGGTTGGATATTTTATTCTTTATTTTAGTCCCATTTATTTACTACAGTTGTTTATTTTATTACCTTTTTATTGTTTTATGATAATTGTTTTTGGTTTTTGATTAGGATGGAAATATCACAAGTGAATTCACTTGGTATGACAATGGATTATAGTTTTACCATTATAGGTAAACTACTGATATATATTTCTCACACTTGTACATGCACCTCGATGTGTGTGAAAACTGTTATATCTATTTTTTGGTTGGACCACAAGTTTCATTGTGGATGGGGTTGAGGCATAGTGTTTCTTGACTGAACTGGACTACTTGTGTGGAGTTTGATGATCGAGATTGAGCAGCATGACTATTGGAGACTGGGTATGAGGTATGTCTTAGTGATGAAAATATAGATTTTTCATTTTGTTTTCTTAATTTACTACCTGTATATATAATCAACCTAGTGGGAAATCAGTTATATATTCTAGAATGCTTTGAGTTTGTATGACCATATTCCACATTTCATTTTATTATACCATTATTTCATTTTAGTTATTTATATTGTGTACTATGATGATCATGTTGTGGTTGTGTTTTGGATATTTCCACTTTTATTTCACTTTAACCAAGGGTATATTCTCCCCACTATATACTTTAGACCCTCACCATTAGTTTGCAGCCTATGGAATATGGGGAGGTTTTATTGAGGCCTTATGGAGAGCTAAATCAGGTGACAAGTCAGGTCGATCTGGGTTGGTGTGTTAAAAAATGGCATCAGATCTATCACATTTTCTTGATTTTGGAATTTCGTAGACTGGCGGTTTAGGGATATTTCAGAACCTGGGATGGAAATCAAACTGGTGCATCATGAACCATTTTTTATGGAAAGTCTATATTTCCAAGGGGATGAGATTTCTATTTTTTTTCTTTCATTTTTACGGTTGTATGATTTCACCTTGAGTGATGCACTTTTTTATGTGAATTTATGGATTTATTGGTATTTGGATCTTGGATCATTGGAAAGAGGCCTATGTTTATTAATTGTTCTAGGCACATAGAGTTCATATCACATATGCCTATCTGTATATGATTTTATTGATGATGGAGGTTCACTTGTTTAAATTTTCTGTAATGACCTATATCGAACTATTCTATATAGATACTTGGTGGAATGATATTCAAATGAACCAAAAATATTTTTCTATTGATGAAAGGTTAGTTTGATCTTTCAGTGAGGTGTACACCAGTGATGGTAATGCAATCCCATTATCGAGGGATGCTTGAAGACCCTATAAGATCATTACAGGCTTTGAAGGCCCTATTTGTGGCTTGATGAGGTTAAGAATTCCTAAAAGGTATTCATATTGATATCAAGTTACCATAGTTTCTAGGTTGAGTGATGAGAGTGTTCATTGTTTCGAGGATGTTTGATAAGGCATGTTTGGATTGATATCTAACCTTGATAGTTTTTGGTTTCACTTCTAGTGGCATAGTGGGAGCATGGTTAGGTTCTTCTGGTTTGAACGACACCCAGTTGGTGGGTGGTCATGTGGTTAGCTTTTCCTAGAGTGTGAGATATGTTGTTTTTGGATAAGGATCACTAGGGTTGTGTTGGTTTTTTGGAGTTTAACTAAATGAGTATAATGGTTAGTTATTTTTGTGTGTTATATTAGGTTTGATAAGACATGGATTGTGTGGGTCATGGGGGTATGTGTGTGATGGTTTTTTGGGTCTCTGGAAACCTGAATGGTTTTTTCATGGTGGAAATTTTAAGGCCGACACTTGGGGAGTGGAGTAGGTGAAGTTTTATAATGTTGAGACTACCCCAATCCAATAGAGGATTCCATTTCTGGTGACCTAGGAATAGGTAGTGGTTTCTGTTTTCTATTTAGCGCTCAGGGGTGAGAAGGTTGGATACATCCAATCATCACGATCAATGGTGGATAGAGTGTGGGTCATGCCACTTTGTGTTCTATTAAAATATGATGATGATGGTACTTTTATAGTGTGGAGTATCCTCTCAATTGCAAGTTGGATATTGTGTCTTCAGAGTGCTAGTGTGTTGTTGGATTCATATGGATCTGATTCCATAGGAAATAAAATATTTGAATTTAAAGGTAGTATTGGATGGAATCTATATGTTATATTAGAATCATGGTGACATTGGTGTAATCCTCATGTTGAGAAGGGTTGTGGTGTCTCGGTAGCTGAGGCCACATTTTCTGGGATGAGACCACCTGAAGGGGTCTAGCTAGAATTTTTGCACATATTCGAACATGAAGGGTTTGATAACACATCAGGAATTTTATTTAAGACATGGTTTGTGTGGCTCATGGATAAAACTAAGGATTTTTTAACAAGGTACATTGTGTCTAGTCATAAAAGTTAGATTTGCATAGTAAAAGTGTGTTAAGATTTTTGAGTCAGAACATAGATGGTTTTCAGTGAAATAATGATTGAGGTAGGTCAAGATTATTTGTTTTATAAGCAACGAGGATTCTTGAGGATGATAAGTATTTATAGTGGAGAGTTTTTAATGATACACATCATTATAGGTTATAAAATTCAAAATAAGTTTTAATTTTTAGTCCACTGAGGCGTCATTTTGTGAATTTGGATTTGAATTCAAATTCCAAGAGTTAGAGCCTATTTTATGAAGTTTTTTGATAATTATTTGAGTCCAAGAATGAGGCTCAGGTTCTTTGGAAAATCTCGAGATCTTCTGGTGTGAGTTAGAGTTTTTGAGTATTTTTATACTGATACATGGTTTGGTGTGTATGATTTAGTGAGAACTATACAACACTTTGAAGATCAGATCTTTTTCAATTCATTTTTTTCTTACACAACTGGCACATGGTTAATGTTAAACTATTCATACTCTAGATACAAATATCTAGGGTGAGTGTCTCTTAGTTATAGGGTGCATGACTTGCACATGATTTCAAAAAAACCATGCGAGGTCTTGCAGAGGGCTTCCGGTTTCATTATTTATGGTTGGTGCACAGTTAGAAAACCATGTTTCCAAACCATGAAGAGATGTTTTTTCTAGGTAGATACTTATTCACAGTTGATGCATTGTTGAGAAAATTGTGTGAAAAAACCATGTGGATTCCTATATTTTCATTAAAAGTGAGAAATACCAAATTTCCCCCCTCAGGATTTTTGGTTTCCCCCTCCCCTTTCCTTCACCTCACACACACAGACTGGAGGAGGTATCCTACCCCTTTTATTATTAACCCCCTTCAATTTAGAGTGGGTTCTAAGTTCATTCATCGATGTTTTAAGGTTATTTTATTCCTCTACTACCCCCTTCTTCACTTACCTTTATTGTGGTTGGTTTTGGTGTCTCCCACTTAGTGGTTCAACTCTGATTCCACCGAAGCATGGTGGAATAATCTAGGAATGAAGGTTATTTACTGTAGCTTGGTGAGAGGGTGTCCTAAGGCAGTGTCTTCGCCTGTCTCTTGACTTTTTGGTGAATTTATGATACCTAGATTATTTTTCTTAAATTTTCAATTAAATTGGAAGGAATTTATGTGTAATTGGGAATCCCGTGTTAGGGATTTTTCCTGAATTGGTGTCATGGGTGCGTTGTGGGTCTTTTTAGGCAGTTGGTTTAGGTTTCAGAAGGTATAATCTCCTTGAAGAGTTTTAAATCTCTACACAACTTTGAAAATAAATTTATTAAATAATTTTAATTGTTTTTTATTAATTTAATTCCCATTCATGGCATGAGTCAGGTGACCCAGTTGTTGGAAGAGCGTGGTTTGGGGACTGAAACTCAAGAAGTTATGCCACAAGGTAGGATGAGGATTTAATTTTATTTCATTTAACTTTTTATATTCATTTAATTTATTTTAAATAATTTCTTTATTTTTATTGATAATCCCTTGAGGGTTGTTTTGTTTTGGATTGGAAAAGGCCTTAGGTTTTAAATGCCTCAAATACGAGTCTTTGTTTATAGGACCATCTTTATTAGAATGTAATTAAAGGGAAAACCTCATGTGTCCTCTAGAAATGGATTATAGTAGTGAAGTGAAATATCTTATATTCCCTCATCATCCTTATATCATGAGTGGGATCATGTATATCCCCCTTTTAGTGTCACCTCCCAAGTTGGATGCGACAGTGAGAGATGTGGGTAGGTTGTTTGAGTTTGGACAAGAGGTTATCATTCAAGGTTTTGGATTTAAAATCTTCTAGGTGAGAGTTATGGGATGATAAATCAGTAAAGGTCCTGTGATCTATAGTTGTTTTGTCTTGGAAATTCCAAGGGGTTTTCCTTGGGGTTCTTTGGATGGTTCCTAAAAGGCAGGATCAAGCAATGAATCAATGTGGAAATTCCAAGAGCTTTTTCTTATGGTTTCTCAGGAAGATCCTTAGATAGTGGGACTGGTTTCTCATCCTTTGAATGGTTTAGGTTTTAGACCTGATTTCATGGGTTCTAGTTCATTTTGAGTCTTTGGGTTACGTTGGCTTCATGGGATGTCGGGCACAATAGGGTTCCATTGAGACATGTTTTGAGACAGGTCCAAGGGACCCTTGAGGTTTACTTTATGGGTATGTCAGTGATACCATTTAAGTTTTGGATATGTAAGAACCCTATCTGGGATAAGAAGAAATCATGGGGTGTCAAGTCCAGCTGAGATTAATTGGTAAAATTTTGGAACTGGGTCCTAGAGGCCCCTTTGGAAGCCCCTACAAGTGCATTGTTGACCGAGGATCAGTTAGAGTCCATTGAGGGATGATTGGAGTTTCCCATTGTGATATTATTGACTTGAGGAGTTGGTTGGGTTGGAGGATATCTCAGTAGAATGTTTTATTTTATGATCTGGTTCGAGGACCAAAAGAGCCTCATATTTTGTTTGACCCCTTGTGAGGGTTGGTATGAACCCATGGAGACTGCATTGAGATGGTATATTTTATAGGACCATGAGATCCCTTATATTTTTTGACAAATAATTAATCCATATATGCTTTTATGGACTATGATCGAGGATGTTTGATGTAGTTCTTACTGAGGTTTTAGTTTTGAGAGAAGACATTTGGGATATTTTTTGGATTGGGTGTTGGCCTTGAGTTTGATCTAGTTCTCTCCTCTGTTTTATAACTATTATTGTTAAGTTAATCCTAGGAATCTAATGAGTGATATGGGTGAGTTAACCTCTCTAGTTGATAGTTACAAAGAGGCTAGGAGTTAGTGTTCGTGGATGCTGAGCACTCCCTGATGGATATTGGGACCCATGTGATAGTTTTACTATTGGTCCCACAAATTCCTTGGAAAATGTATGCTACTAGGTTTCCTTATAGAATGATGAGTTATATAATATTATTAGGACATTTAAAGGTTCTTACTTATTTATCAGAGTACCTTTTTCTATCTAAAATTGTGTTATTGCAGTGCTAGAGACCTGGTAGGTTGTATGTTGTCGTTTGAACACCTATAGGGTTGGTCTAGGGTCCGAAAATCATGCTTGTTATATTTTAGATATCTTGGAGGTCTTGTGTAGTTTTATAGGATGCCTATGATTTTGTGTATTGGGTGGTGTGGGTTAGGAAGGGTAATATTTACCTCAAGTGTCAAACTAGATCCTAGGGTTGGCTATTTTATTTTTATTTTAGACCCTTTATTTAATATAATTGTTTATTTTACTACCCTATTTATGGTTTGATGATAGGTATTGATGGTTTATGACTAGTCTGGTCATATAATGAGTTCATTCACTTATTATGACAATATATTATAGGTTTACTATTGGGGGTGACCTATTGAGATTTATTTCTCACCCCTTATACATTCAACTCAGTGTGCATGCATACACTTATGTTTGCTTTCAAGTTAGAGAACATGTTACATTGTGGATGGGCTAGGGCCTAGTGTTTCTTAACCAAGTGGCACCGCTCATGCGTATTTTGATAATCTAATTGGAGTAGCTTGATAGTTGGAGACCAAGTACGAGTCTTGGATCATAGTTGGAAGTAGAGCCTTTGCATTTTGTTTTCTTTATTTACTGCCTATATATGTGATCAGACCAATCAGTGATCGGTTGGATGTTCTAGTATGATTTAATTATTTATTACTATATTACACATTTAGTTTCATTATATCATGATTCTGTTTCAGTTATTTATATTGTGAACTCTGATGCTCATGTTGTGATCATGTTTTGGCTATTTTCTCTTTTATTTCACTCTAACTGAGGGTATAGTCTCCCCACTATATCTTTCAAATCCCCACCACTAGTGAAAAAACTCTATCATATGGGGTGGTATACTTGAGCTCTTGTGGTGAGCTATATTGGGTGACATTTCAGGTTGAGTTGGGTCGGTGCATCACACATCAACTTGCTAATGGTGCCTCATCGGTGAGATAGTGGCCCCAACAATATTTCAGGTGAAGGTTGGCCCTTGTTCCTCTAAAACCTACTCTAAAGATTCCTCGATAACTTTAACAACCATTAAATTATTAAATACATAATATTTGATAGAAATTAAATAGTAACACACCTAAAATATGAGAGGATTTATAGGTTTAGTGATTAGAATAATACATGGGTTAAATATCATTAAATAAATATTAATTCATTCATTTAATAAAATTATATTTAATGATGTGTTGGCTTGTGCATGACATGTAATAATAATAACAATAATACTAGAATGAGGAATATTTATAGTATAACATTAGATAAGTTACTTATGTGAATTCATCTATATTATCTCCCTAGATCTATATATTTTATTTCTATATCATTTTCTAGGGTTAATGGATTATATATAATAAATCCTCTCCTTAGATATTTATATTCAATGAAGAATACTCTAGATATTTTCTATGAATCCTAATATAACTCCACTAAACCTAACTCTCCCCTATCAAGAACGAGATACAAGAATAATCCTTTGCCAATGAAGGACTGTGTTGTGATCAATACAAACAACACAGGATGCTCAATGTCTTTGTGTTAGCACTTGAAGTTCTAAAAGTGACATTTCAAGATCAAAGGATTATGTACAAATCACCACTAGAGGGATTATACTCTTGGATCCTCATAGTGCAATAATGAAATAACCCAGATGAGGGCCGATCAATCAATAAATATTATGAATAAATAATTACCAAGATCGAGGTAATTTTGAAATTTAAATCAATTATAAATTTATGTAAAAGATCCTGTCACTTGGTTTTGGATTATTTCATCAATATTATTCAAATTAATTCATCTATAATGACATTTATTGTCATGTAAATTGTGGATTATTCATTGAATCTAAATAAATAAAGAGTTATCCATAGGCCAAATAGGCAGTTCCATTGAATCCAGAACCTACAAGTAGTATTAAAGTGGTCACATTAAATTTATAATTATTTGTTATTCATTGAATGATTTATTCATTTTATGTTAGATTAATTTCAATTTTAATTATCACTCAATTTAAAAGTTGATATTACACACTTTTTCAAGTTTTATATGATCTTAAAAAGGTTAATAATAAATGAATAATGATCGAAGATTCCATTGAGTAGTGCTAAGTTTTATGGATGGATGAATTGGTTACATGGAATTTAATGGAAATGTATAAAACATATACCAAGGTTAACTGAATTTGGATGGGTTGTGGGATACACAGATATACTATAGGAATTATTAAATGATTTATTTATTACTTCACATGTTTACCGACCAGACTCACAGATGGTTTATCAAATTACATGATGTGTAGATGGTGTACATGCCGTGTAGTCTACACTATTTTTCAGAAAAATTCATAGAAACCACATGGTCAAAGATGCATCATGTATTAATACATAATGCATGGGGCTACAATTCATTTAATATGGAGGTCACACAATATATAGTTGTTATATAATCCATGTACCTCATTGATATCCATGGTCTAAAAATATGGTGAGTCCCTAGGTATATAGCATGGAAGTTGTTCATGACATATAAATGCCCATACACACTATATACCTCCATAATAGTCTTAGATGGAAAACATTCCATATACCAATGCGTGTAGTGAAGAAGCTATTACATGGAATGTAACTGATTGTACATACTGTGTAACTAGTACCCATTTTCACAAAGAATACTCCCTTTAGGCTATAACCTTATAGATTAATTGTTAAGAAGAAAACATTAATTATTCCATTGAATTGATTTACATGGTGCATATATAGTGTAAACATTTTTGTAATCAATTGTATAAAATATTTAATTCCTAATTAACTAATGTTTAAATTAATAACTACATACCATGTACAATTATCATTTACACTAAACTTGATACAAGAATTAAAGTTGTACATGTCACATATTTTAAATGTACAATGTGTCTTAAATATGATAAATTTATTCATCTTTACACACTATAAAATAATTAATACTTAACACATTGAGTATGCTATATTCCATATTAAATACATATTAAAAGACTATACAAGGTGAAAAGTAGTTATGAAGATTATTTGTAATTCCCTGACCCCAGTTACCCGGAGTTAGTGCATTATTTTAATATATTGGCATGATTAGATGGAATCAAGTCTTGAAGGACCGATCCATTTAGCAGTCTCATAAAATATATTACATACATGAATGTTACATTACACTTTCTAAAATACAACATAGCATACATAATCATTTGATAATGACATTATTCCCTTAGAATAACCCTGCATATTAATCATAATACACTTCTTGGAATCTTGGGAAAATAAAAAATAAGAAAGGGGTGAGCTTAGATGCTCAGAAAGGGTAAATAATTTAGTAGAAGCTATAAACTTTTAAGGCAAGATGTGTAATAAAAACAAAATCCTTTTAAACATAAACTTGAACATAATATGGAAAAAATAAATCAAACATTACCATATAAACATGTACATGGATATTCTACTAGTCTAATAATCACATGTAATAACTAATTTCATAATGAGGGAATGCATAATGCTGGACATCATAACCACATAGTCAAGGCCTTGTGCCAAGAATACAAATAATTTTTTTGTCAAGGCCTTGTTCCAAGACACTAGTTTGTCTCATGAGACCTACCGATGCATCGAGGAGATATAGCGGGATTCACTCATCACTTACTAAGTCCAATGCATTCCTCATAAGAAAATGTTAAAACATAACATAAACATTATTATTAAAACTAGCATACAAAATGTCAATACTTTAACCATAAACCATGAATGGTACAAAAATATCACATCCATAGTCAAACATATCATAACTCATTCAATACAATATAGAAGATTGTATTATTATAAATCAACCTCAATTAAGGATAATATCCAATAAAGGATGTTGACATAGTTGAAAATGATCAATAAAACTCTTTGAGAGAAATATCCCTTTTTGTGAAATCATTTAAAAGTAACGCATTTATAAAGGAAGTCATTTAAAAGAGATTTTTGAATCAAAGTATCCCATACCACTTTGAAACATTTTAAAGGAATTAAAATTTTAAAACAATCATGTCCATATAAATAAATCGTTAAAATAATTTTTAAAACATGGACATTAATTAAAAAGATTTAGAAAAATAAATCATTAAAACATTTAAAATGATGATCATGATAAAGAGTCCCTTCCACAAAACCATAAAATATTCATTTTGAAAACATTTTTCTGAAACATGGACATGGATGATAAAAAATTCCTGGTAAAAACTTAAACACATAAATAATCTCAGATAATAATGATATTGAGGAATTAACCCTTACCTTGTAATTTCTTTTGGTCGAGGGTACGTTTAACATCATGTATAATGACCATAGTATGTTATTAAATTATAACAGAACCATATTCATATTTATGACATCATACTTGATTCATTTATGGCTTTATACTACCAATTTAATAATAGTTTCTATGTTAAAATAACATTTTGGGTAATAATCGCTTTCTTTATCATACGTGTTTTAACTTGTTATTCTTTATCGTATAACTTATATCATGATTTAACTGATTTTAGAATATAAAACATTATTTATGTATCATATATATTCAGAATATAATTATGTATAAGATATTGATATATGAAATGGGAAACACCATTTATGGAGACGGTAGGCCATACGTACGCATAAACGCTATTTCCATTTTCATATCATATTGAACGGAAGTAAGTGAATGAGATATATGTAAATATATACATACATACATACATACATACATACATACATACATACATACATACATACATACATACATACATACATACATACATACATACATACATACATACATACATACATACATACATACATACATACATAAATAAATAAATAAATAAATAAATATATTTAGTATCATTATTATATCATATATTACATAATTATTAACAATATATATATTTATAATCATCGTTGAATAGTGAACGTGAAATGAATCTCATCGTGTCGTGGAGACGGTAAGCCATACGTACGCACATGCGATGATATCATTCTATTAATGGGGAAATATTATGTAATTGGATGATATATTATATATAAATAATAATTAAGATGTTATATTTATTATTTACATCAATTATACTCATTATTATACCCATCCAAATAATGAAGTGTTGAATAACAAACTACACCCCGACGTGGAGACGGTAAACCATACGCATGCACGTATGGTGACTTTGTCATTCATAGGATGGAAAGAATAATGAATATGGTTGTACCATATTTATAATAACATCATAGTATGTAGAAGGTATTGGAATTATTATTTTGGTATGGAAATAATAAAGAAAGAGGAAGTGGAAGAAAAAAAGAACTTTGAAAGAGGTGATGAAATAATTACCTCTTCTTCGGGTTCTTCCTTTTGATTTGAACAAAAGGGATCCTTAGGCTAGATTTTTGATTAAAGTAAGGAATATAGGATGAAGTTAGGGTAGTTGGGAGGATATTTGATCCTGGTTTTGTCGATCTAAATGGATTTGGAGGTATTAATTTAAGAGAAGGGGAAGTACCCTTTTATAAGAGAGGTGAGGGTCCCTTTAGGAAAAGCTTGAAATATTAATTTATTATAAAATTATTTTCGGTTTATAATAGCTCCAAATAGATTTATTTAGAAGATAAGGTAGGTATGGGTATTAATCCTCTCAACCAATAGGTTTTAGACAATTTTAGGTCACTATATTAACCTTATCTTTTTTATTTAAACATTAGTTAAACAGTTTAACTTTCACCATGTCTTCTTGTATTATTATAAAAAATGGTTAATAAAATTACTATAAAATGCCAAGAGAACCTAAAGTGGTTAATTAATGACATAAATATCATTATATAAGTCCTTTTTCAAAACCTTATATTTTTAGGAATATTATATCATTTAATAATATAGTATTTGTTTTAAAAACTCATTTATGTCAATTTTGACACTATTTAGTATTTGGTTTTTTGAAAGTCATAAAAAGTTTATTACTTAAAAAAACATTAAATCAACAAAAAAATGTCATATTCACCTAGAAAATTCGTTTATGTCATCAAAAGTCTCAATTTAAATTTATTTGGACATTTATAATATCAATTATTTTAATCTTTCATTAATAAGGCAATTACTACTTCATCATTGTGTCATAAATAGATTTAATTATTTAATGTCTAAAAATTATAAAAAAAATACAATGATGTATGAAATATTTTTATCTTTCTAATGAATATTTATATTCTAATTTATCTTATGTGTAACCCTATATTAAAATTTTTTTAGTTATTAAACTTTGAATATAACACTTTTAACTCTTCTTTAAATAAAATATTATAAATGTTCTAATCTTACCCAAATGGATAAAAAGGATATTATTTTTGTCCTAAGGTTTATTTTGGTCGAAATAAACTTATCCAATGGAATTAGGACATGTGTTGTGGTAATATTAATATTATTTTTACCTTTACTTACCTTATATACTTTTAACCGTGGTAAATAAAACTCAAAAGTTACTATTCACAATTTTTTTTTCATCCTATTGAACCACATTTTACTTACTGATGTCAACAGTGTCTCTTAGATTTTTGAAATTCAATTCACAAGAGCAGTAAAATTACATTTTATGCAAATTTGCAAATGTGCCTAGAAGGTGGGTAAATGTGCGTTGAAGGTGGGTAAAAAGATGTTAAAATGGTTCAATAAAATTTTATATATCTAATATTATTATAAAATGACTCTAATGAATTAAATTGTACTAATATATGTATTATTTATCGATTTTAACATAAATTTTTAATTAAAAATAATTATTTAAATGAAAAAGTCGGTTTTTATGTACTTTGCAGTATTTTTTAGTATTCATCAAAAATTGAAAGTTTTCAAAAAAATTCCCAAAATTCACCCTAAGATAATTTTGATGTTTTGAATTAAAAAATGATGTATATTTTATGAAATTGAAAACATATAAGTTGTATTAATTAATTTAAAATTAATTCTTGTTGTCAAAACTAGAAAGCAGGTTTTTGAGAAGTAAAAACTATCAAAATATTGATATGTGTTTATGTTCAATTTGAATGTAAAATTAGTTCCAATAAACAAAATTAGATTAAATGATAAAAATATAATCTATTATACTTCAAAACAATTAAAATGTATAATTTACCAATATAAATTTTTTTGATTAAAAAAGTTTTTTTCAATTAAAATTTAGCATTTTTCATTATTCATCAAAATATGAAAGTTATCAGAAAAACACCACAAATTTATCCCAACTAAATTTTTATGTCTTGACTTTAAAGAAGAAGTTTATTTTTTCAAATTGAATATATAAAAGTGTCAAATATTGGATTTAAAAAGGGTTCTCCATTAAAAGGCAGTAAAATTGCATTTTTTTGAAAAACACTTCTTTTATCTGAAAAATTGGATTTGTTCTTATATTATGTATAAAAATAACATAATATGGATTTTAAAATTATATGGAGTATATAAAATTCAAAATTAAATTAATAATATTCATAACCTATTTTTAACTGGCTAGTTTGGTAAGTCATGGGGGGCTCAAACTCAGTGATGCGTGTTGCGCAAGCTATTGAATTACTTTAAAGAGATAACATATTATGAAATATTGGGGTGTTACATTCTCCCCTACTTCAATAAATTGTGTCCTCGCAATTTTAAAATTTTCTTAGAAAATAAAAGGTTGAAAATAGAAAATACCTTTGTGGAAAACCCACATCGAAAATAGGGTTACTAAAATTTAGTCATAATAAGAGGGAAAGAAAAATGAAAAATTCACCACCAAATTAGGGTTTTGAATATGAGAAAATTGGTGGAAATTATAGACACATAATTGGAGGAAAAACATAAATATTTATAGGGAGTGATTGATGTCATCAATCACAAACAAGTGAAGAATAAATGGAAAAATTGAGGGCCTCAAAGATATAAATCTATGATGATTTAAAACGATATTGGTTCAACAAAACATAAGGTATTAGGATAAAAAATTTTTTAGATACTTTATTTTTTGAAGAGGAGGGATTAATTTACTATCAAGATAATAACACAAGAAAACATACTTGATTTTATTACCTGTCTTAATCATAATATCATCATTTGGTTGTGCTTGGATCTATTTTTACTTCATCCCTTATACTAGGAAATGAATGTTCAAAAATTATTTTTTTATGCCTAATCCGCATTTGATAAATCATAAGGTCCAAAAGTATTTCCTTATTCCAATATATATTTACTAAAATCCAAAAGGTTAGGTTAGAGTATCCAATAAATTATACTTTAACCTCATACACAAATATCAAGTGCTCAACTTACTCAATTCCAACCTTTAGAATAATCCAAAAACACTTATGTCCAAACTCAGAGTCTAAAAATTTATATGGGAGGTAATCAAAATGAAGATATCTTTTTTCCACATAATAAAATGTGAATAACTTCATCATGTATTTTCTTAAAACATGATAACACCCTAAATTACCATAAAATCTTATTGAATATGTTCATTCTCCCTTATTCCTTAAAGAATACCGGATATACTTCTTAAATCTAAAAATGTTGTAAAATCCAACAATGATGGAATAAAAAAATAATTAATTAGTTCCTAGGTACTCAATAATATCCAATATACTTTATCTAACTCAATTATATCTTATTCCGAAATCATTATCTCAGTTTCAGAAACATATTAAGGGTTATATTTTTTCCAACCTTATATTTTCCAAAATGTTTAACTTGAAACTATGTCACATTACTTGGTTCCATAAAATATCAAATCCTTAATGAAAACATACTGCAGTACAATCCTTATATACTTTATAATTCTTATAACTTGTACTTAAATGACACAATTCTTTAATAACAATGTAAGAACACTAATCATTCCACTTCATCTGCTGCAGTATCATAATTTTATTATTATCCAATAGCATCATTTGGAGTATACTCTAATGATTGGGACATTGACTCGTGTAGTGTCCCAACTCATTGGAGATGAAGCATTGTACATTTGAAACCTTTTTCTTACCCTTGCAATAAAAAACTTGGTGTCATTTTTCTCCACACTTATAACAAACTCCCATTCATTTCAAGCACTTCCAAGGGTGATTCTTTCCATAGTTATCACATATAGGAAAATTTTTCTTTCCCTTCTTACCATTATCCATATTTTTCACTACCATCCTATTCGTCTCTATCTTCCCTTCAAAGCCATACGACTCAGATAATTCTTTACTTATCTTATTAACAGATGTTACCATTTCTTTATATGATGAGAATACATGGGAGACTATTTCCATTTTAAATGTTTTCTCAAGACCATGAAATATATGATCCTTCTTACTCTTTGGATTATATGTATTGTTGTAGTTCTCATTCCTTCTACTGGGTGCCATTTCTAAATGACAAAATACACTAGGATAGATCATATCATAATGTATAATCCAAAAACATGAAAAATTCTCAACATTAATTGAATATTTTCACAAATATAGTCTCATAATCATAAAATGGTTTCTTTACTGACATATTTACTCATAAATACCTCATAATGGTCTGTAAAGAAAATGTGAATTATCCTAAGCACATACCCCAGGAGTGTCGCAACCAAGAGAGCAGCAAGGCCCGTTGTTGTGCACCAGTTCCCATTCGAGTCTATCTCAAAGTGGTGTTTTTGGGTTTTACCCCTAGATACATCTGTTCCAGAGCTACCTCTACCTTATCATATCTAGAAATGGATGTATTTCTTGAAAAACTCACAAAATATCCACATTACCAAAACTTTTGGATGTTCTTCTATACTAATCCTCAAAGTCTATCTTAGGGTAGTGTTCTCTAATCAGAGTTTTTCTAAATTTAATTTCCAAGGTTTATACTAAAATTTATCTGATACCAACAATAACGCCCCGAACCTAGTTACCCAGATCCAGTGCATTATTTTAATACATTTTCATTGATGACAAGGAATCAATTCCTGAAGGGCTGATCAATTTAGCAGTCTAGGAAAATAGATTACATACATGAATGTTACATTAAACTTTATAACACACAACACAACATAAATAATCCTTTTAGAATGCCATTATTCCCTTAGAATAACCTGGAATATTAATCATAATACACTTCATGGAATCCTTGGAAAATAAAACATAAGAAATGGGTGAGCTCAGATGCTCCGTAAGAGTTAATAATTTAGCAGAAGCTATAAACTTTTGAGGTAAGATGTGTAATAAAAACAAGAACCTTTTAAATAATAACTTGAACATAATATGGTAAAAATAAATCAAACATTACCATATAAACATGCACATGGATATTATACTAGTTTAATAATCACATGTAATAACTAATTTCAAAACGAGAGAATGCATAATGCCATACATCATAACCACATAGTCAAGGCCTCATGCCAAGAATAAAAATATTTTTTTTTCAAGGCCTTGTTCCAAGACACTAGTTTGTTTCATGATACCTACCAATTCATCAAAGAGCTATAACGAGCTCTACCTTCCACTTACTATGTCCAATGCATTCCTCATAATAAAATGTTGAAACATAACATAAAAATTTGTATTAAATCTAGCATATGAAATATCAATACTTTAACTATAAACCATGAATGGTATAAAAATAGCACATCCACAGTCAAACATATCATAACTAATTCAATACAATATGTAAGATTGTATTATAACAAATCAACCTCAATCAAGAATAATATTTGGTAAAGGATGTTGACATAGTTGAAAATGATCAGTAAAACTCTTTGAGAGAAATATCCCTTTTCGTGAAATCATTTAAAATTCAAGCATTTATAAAGGAATTCATTTAAAATAGATTTTTGAATCAAAGTGTCTCATACCAATTTGAAAATTTTAAAAGGAATTAACATTTTAAAACAATCATTTATATATAAATAAATCCTTAAAATCATTTTTAAAACATGGACATTAATTAAAAATATTTAGAAAAAAAATCATTAAAACATTTAAAATCCTGATATTGATAAAGATTCCCTTCCAAAAAACCATAAAATATTCATTTTGAAAACATTTTTATGAAACACAGACATGGATGATAAAAATTTCCCAATAAATACTTACACATAAACAATCTCTAATAATAATGAGATTGATCAATTAACCCTTACCTTGTACTTTGTTTTGGTCGAGGGTACGTTTAACCTCGTCTATACTGACCATTGTATGTTATTAAATTATAACAGAACCATATTAATATTTATGATATCATACTTGATTAATTTATGGATTTATACTACCCATTTAATAATAATTTCTTCATACATACATACATACATACATACATACAGACATACATACAGACATACATACATACATACATACATACATACATACATATATTTAAATTATCATTATTATGTCATATATTACATACATTTTAACAATATATATATTTATAATCATCGTTTAATGGTGAATGTGAAATGAATCTCATCACGTCATGGAGATAGTAAGCCGTACGTACGCACGAGCGATGATATCATTCTATTTATGATGAAATAATATGTAATTGGATGGTATATTATATATAAATAATCATTAACATGTTATATTTATTATTTACATCAATTATACTCATTATTATACCCATCCAAATAATTAAGTGTTGAATAACAAACTACACCCCGATGTGGAGACAGTAAACCGTACGTACGCACGTATGGTGACTTTGTCATTCATAGGATGGATTGAATAATGAATATGGCTGTACCATATTTATAATAACATCAAAATATTTAGAAGGTACTGGAGTTATTATTTTGGTATGGAAACAACAATGAAAGAGGAAGTGGAAGAAGAAAAGAACTTTGAAAGAGGTGATGAAATAATTACCTCTTCTTTGGGTTCCTCTTTTTGATTTTAACAAAAGGGCTCCTTAGTCTGGATTTACGATCAAATTAAGGACTCTAGGATTAAGTGAGGGTAGTTGGGAGGATATTTTAGTAGGGTTTGGCAAATAAAAATGGCTTTGGAGGTGTGAATTTAAGAGAAGGGGAAGTACCCATTTATAAGAGAGGTGAGGGGAATTTTAGGAAAAGCTTGAAATATTAATTTATTCTAAAATTATTTTCAGTTTCTAATAGCTCCAAATAGATTTATTTTGAGGTTTTATACAAGTTTACGTAACCATATTAACCTTATCTTTTAGATTTAACCCTTAGTTAAATAGTTTAACTTTTTCCATGTCTTCTTGTATTATTATAATACATGGTTAATAAACATACTATAAAATTCCAAGTGAACCTAAAATGGTTCATTAATAAAATATATATCATTATATAAGTCCTTTGGATAAAACTTATATTTTTAGTAATATTATATCATTTAATAATATAGTATTTATTTTAAAAACTCATTTATGTCAATTTTGACACTATTTAGTATTTGGTTTTTCTGAAAGTCATAAAAAGTTTATTACTTCGAAAAAATACATTAAATCAACACTAAAATATCATATTCACCTATAAAATTCGTGTATATCATCAAAAGTCTCAATTTACATTTATTTTTATATTTATAATATTAATTATTTTAATCTTTCATTGATAAGGTAATTACTGCTTCATTATTGTGTCATAAATAACTTTAATTATTTAATGTCTAAAAATTATAAATAAAATTCCATGGTGTTGGAAATATTTTTATATTTCTAATTAATATTTATAGTCAAATTTATATTATGTTTAACCCTATATTAAAAATGTTTTAGTTATTAAACTTTGAATTTAATACTTTTAACCCTTCTTTAAATAAAATATAATAAATGTTCTAATCTTACCCAAATGGATCAAAAGGATCTTATTTTTTCCCTAAGGTTTATTTTGGTAGAAATACACTTATAAAATGGAATTAGGGCATGTTTTGGGGTAATATTAATTTTATTTTTACCTTTAATTACCTTATTTACTTTTAACCATGGTAAATAAAACTCAAAAGTTACTATTCATTAAAATTTATTTTCATTCTATTAAACCACATTTTACTTAATGATGTCAACCATGTCTATCAGATTTTTGAAATTCAATTTATAGACGTGGTAAAATTACATTTTATGCAAACTTTGAAATGTGCCTAGAAGGTGGGTAAATGTGTCTAGAAGGTGGGTAAAAAGACGTTAAAATGGTTTAATAAAATTTTATATATCTAATCTTATTATAAAATGACTCCGATGACTTAAATTGTAATAATATATGTATTATGTATCTATTTTAAGATAAATTTTTAATTAAAAATAATTATTTAAATGAAAAAGTTGGTTTTTATGTACTATGCAGTATTTTTCACTATTCATCCAAAATTGAAAGTTTTTAGAAAAATACCAAAAATTTACCCTAAGCTAATTTTGATATTAAGAATTCAAAAATGATGTCTATTTTATAAAATTCAAAAAATATAAGTTTCATTAATTAATTTAAAATTAATTCTCATTGTCAAAACAAGAAAGAAGGTTTTTGAGAAGTAAAAACTATCAAAAGATTGATATGTGTTTATGTTAAATTTAAATTTAAAATTACTTCCAATGACCAACATTGGATTAAATGATAAAAATATAATCTAATTATACTTCAAAACCATTCAAATGTATAATTTAACAATATAAATTATTTTGATTTAAAAAGTTGTTTTCAATTAAAATTTAGTATTTTTCACTATTCATGAAAATATGAAAGTTATCAGAAAAACATCAAAAATTTATCCAAAATAAATTTTTTATGTCCTAATTCTAAATAAAAAGTTTATTTTTTCAAATTGAATATATAAAAGTTTAGAATATTTTATTTAAAAGGGTTCACCATTAAAAGGTGGTAAAATTGCATTTTTTTTGAAAAACACTTCTTTTATCTGAAAAATTGGATTTATTCTTATATTATGTCTACAAAATACATAATATGAATGTTAAAATTATATGAAGTATATAAAATTCAAAATGTAGTTAATACTATTCATAACCGCTTTTTAAACGACTAGTTTGGTAAGTCGTGGTGCGCTCGAACTTTGTGTTGCGTGTGACACAAGCTATTGAATTACTTTAAAGAGATAACATATTATAAAATTCTGAGGTGTTACATTCTTCCCCACTTAAATAAATTGCATCCTCGCAATTTTGAAATTGTTTTAAAAAATAAAAGGTTGAAAATAGAAAATACCTTTGTGGAAAACCCACATCGGAAATAGGGTTATTAAAATTTAGTCTTAATAAGAGGGAAAAGAAAATGAAAAAGTCACGACCAAATTAGGGTTTCAAATAGAAGAAAATTGATGGAAATTATAGACACAAAATTGGAATGAAAACATAAATATTTATAGGGAGTGATTGATGTCATCAATCACAAACAAGTGAATTATAAAGGAAAAAATTGGGGGCCTCAAAGCCTTAAATCTATGATGATTTAAAATATCATTGGTTCAACAAAACATAAGGTATTAGGATAACACATTTTTTTAGATACATTATTTTTTTGAATAGGAGGGATTAATTTACTATCAAGATAAGAACTCAAGAAAACATACTTGATTTTATTACCCGTCTTAATCATAATCTCATCATTTGGTTGTGCTTCGATCTATTTTCACTTCATCCCTTATACTAGGAAATGAATGTTCAAAAATTATTTTTTATACCAAATGTGTATTTGATAAATCATAAAGTCTAGAAGTATTTTTTTAATCCTCTATATGTTTACTGAAATCCAAAATGTTAGGCCAGAGTATCTAATAAATTATACTTTAACCTCATACAAAATATCAAGTGCTCAACTTACTCCATTCCAACCTTTAGAATTATCCAAAAATACTTATGTCCAAACTCACCGTCTAAAAATTTATATGGGAGGCAAACATAATTATGATATCTTTTTTCCACATAATAACATGTGAATAACTTCATCATGTATTTTCTTAAAACATGGTAACACCCTGAATTACCATAAAACCTTATTGAATACATTCATGTTCCCTTATTCCTTATAGAATACCAGATATACTCCTTAAATCCAAAAATTTTGTAAACTCCAACAATGATGGAATAAAAAAACAATTAATTAGTTCCAAGTTAGTCAATAATATCAAATATACTTTATCCAACTCAATTATATCTTATTCCTAAATCATTATATCAGTTTCAAAAACATATTAAGGGTTATATTTCCCCCAACCATATATTTTCCAAAGTTTTTAACTTGAAATGGTGTCACATTACTTGGTACCATAAAATCTCAAATCCTTAATGAAAACATACTGCAGTATAATCCTTATATACTTTATTATTTTTATAACTTGTACTCAAATGGCATAATTATTTAATAATAACTTAAGAACACTAATCATTCCTATTAATCTTTCATAGTATCATCACTTTATTATTATCCAATAGCATCATTTGGGGTATACTTTGATGATTGGGACATTGATTCACGTAGTGTCTCAAATCCTTGTAGATGAAGCATTTTACATTTGAAACCTTTTTCTTACCCTTAAAATCACAAACTTGGTGTCCTTTTTCTCCACACTTATAACAAACTCCCATTCCTTTAAAGAACTTCCTAGGGTGATTCTTTCCACAGTTATCACATGTGGAAAAATCCTTCTTTTCCTTCTTACCTTTATCCATGTTTTTCTCTACCATCTTATTCTTCTCTGGATTCCCTTCAAAGCTATATGACTCAGAGATTTTTTTACTTATCTTATTAACACATGATACTATTTCTTCATATGATGAGAATATGTGGGAGACTATTTCCATTCTAAATGTTGGCTTAATACCATGAAAGATATGATCCTTCTTACTCTTTAGATCATGTGTATTGTTGGAGTTCTCATTATATCTACTGGGCTCTATTTTTAAATGAAAAAATACACTCGGTTAGATCATATCATATTGTATAATCCAAAAACTAGAAAAATTATCAATATTAATTGAATATTTTCACACATCTAGTCTCATAATCATAAAAATGGTTTCTTTTCTGACACATTTACTCATAAATCCTTCATAATGGTTTGTAAAGAAAATGTGAATTATTCTAAGAATATCCCCCAGGAGTGTCATAACCAAGAGTGCAGCAAGGCCCGTTGTTGTGCACCAGTACTCATTCGAGTATAGCTCAAAGCAGTGTTTTCGAGTTTTACCCCTAGATACATCTGTGCTAGATACAGCTCTACCTGCTCGTATCCAGAAAGGGATGTATTTCTTTGAAAAATCACATAATATCCACATTACCAAAACTTTTGGATAATATTCTATACTAAGCCTCAAAAGTCTATCTTAGGGTAGTGTTCTCTAATCAGAGTTTTTATAAATCTAGTTTCCATGGTTTGTAATAAACTTACTCTAATACCAACTATAACTCCATGACCCCAGTTACCCGGAGCTGGTGCATTATTTTAATACATTGACATGATTACAAGGAATCAAGTCCTGAAGGACTGATTAGTTTAGCAGTCTTGGAAAATAGATTACATACATGAATGTTACATTACACTCTACAACATACAACACAACATAAATAATCCTTTGAGAACTACATTATTCCATTAGCATAACCCTATATATTAATCATAATACACTTCTTGGAATCCTGGGAAAATAAAACATAAGAAAGGGGTGAGATCAGATGATTAGTAAGGTAAATAATTTAGTGGAATCTACAAATATTTAAGGAAGTATGTGTAATAAAAAAAGCCTCTTAAACCTAAACTTGAACATAATATGGAAAAAATAAATCAAACATTACCATATAAACATGCACATGAATATTCTAGTAGTTGAATAATCCCATGTAATAACTAATTTTATAACGAGAGAATGCATAATGCCGGACATCATAACCACATAGTCAAGGCCTGGTTCCAAGACTACAAATAATTTTTTTGTTAAGGACTTATTCCAAGACACTAGTTTGTCTCATGAGACCTACTAATGAATCGAGGATCTATTGCGGGCTCCGCCCGTCACTTACTAAGTCTAATGCTTTCCTCATAAGAAAATGTTGAAACATAACATAAACATTTGTATTAAAACAAGTATATGAAATGTAAATACTGTAACCATAAACCATGAATGGTATAAAAATAGAACATCCACATTCAAACATATCATAAATCATTCAATACCATATAGAAGATTGTATTATAATAAATCAACCTCAATCAAGAATAATATCCAGTAAAGGATGTTGACATAGTTGAAAATGACCAGTAAAACTCTTTGATAGAAATATACCTTTTTGTGAAATCATTTAAAAGTCATGCACTTATAAAGGAATTAATTTAAAATAGATTTTTTAATCAAATTTTCCCATAACAATTTTAAACTTTTGAAAGGAATTAACATTTTAAAATAATCATGTCCATAAAAATAAATCCTTAAAATCATTTTTAAAACATGGACATTAATTAAAAATATTTAGAAAAATAAATCATTAAAAAATTTAAAATTTTGATCTTGATAAAGAGACCCTTCCAAAAAATATTAAAATATTTATTTTTATTTTTTTATTAAACATGTACATGGATGATAAAAATTTCCCAATAAATACTTACACATAAACAATCTCAGATAATAATGAGATTGAGGAATTAACCCTTAACTTGTACTTTATTTTGGTCAAGGGTACGCTTAACCTTCTGTATAATGACCATAGTATGTTATTAAATTATAAAATAACAATATTCATATTTATTATATCATACTTGATTCATTTATAGATTTATGATACCCATTTAATAAAAATTTCTATGTTGATATAACATTTCGGGTAATAATCTATTTCTTTATCATATATGTTTTAACTTGTTATTCTTGATTGTATAACTTATATCATGATTTAATTGATTCCAGAATATAAAAAATTATTTATGTATCATATATATAGAGAATATAAGTATGTATAATAGATTGATATATGAAATGAAAAACACACTTTATGGAGACAATAGGCCGTATGTACACATAAACACCATTTCCGTTTTCATGTCATTTTGAACGGAAGTAAGTGAATGAGATATATGTAAATACACAGATATATATATATATATTTCCAGTATCATTATTATGTCATATATTAAATACTTATTAATAATATATATATTTATAATCATCATTGAATGGTGTACATGAAATGAATCTCATCGCGTCGTGGAGACGGTAAGCCGTACGTATGCACGAGCGATGTTATCATTCTATTGATGGTGAAATAATATATAATTAGATGGTATATTATATATAAATAATCATTAAAATGTTATATTTATTATTTATATCAATTATACTCATTTTTATACACATCCAAATAATTAAGTGTTGAATAACAAACTACATCACAACGTGGAGACGATAAGCCGTACGTACGCACTTTGTCATTCATAGGATGGATAGAATAAGGAATATGGTTTTACCATCTTTATTATAACATCACAATATGTATAAGGTATTTTAGTTATTATTTTGGTATGGAAACAACAAATAAAGATGAAGTGGAAGAAGAAAAGAACTTTGAAAGAGGTGATGACATAATTACCCATTCTTTAGGTTCTTCCTTTTGATTTGAACAAAAGGGCTCCTTAGGATGGCTTTATGATCAAAGTAAGGCCTATATTATTAATTAAGGGTATTTGGGAGGATAATAGATTAGGGTTCGGCTAAGACAAATTGATTTTTAGGTGTAAATTTAAGAGAATGGAAGTACCCTTTTATAAGAGAGGTGAAGGACACTTTTTGAAAATCTTGAAATATTAATTTATTCTAAAGTTATTTTCAGTTTTAATAGCTCAAAATGGATTTATTTCAAGGATAAGGTGGGTATGGGTCTAAATCATCTCAAACAATAGGTTTTAGACAAGTTTAGGTTTCCATATTAACCTTATCTTTTAGATTTAACCCTTAGTTAAACAGTTTAACTTTTACCATGTCTTGCCGTATTATTATAATACATGGTTAATAAACTTACTATAAAATGACAATAGAACTTAAAGTGGTTCATTAATGACATATATATCATTATATAAGTCCTTTGTAAGGACCTTATATTTTTAGTAATATTATATCCTTTAATAATATAGTATTTTTTTAAAACTCATTTATGTCAATTTTGACACTATTTAGTATTTGGTTTTTGTGAAAGACATAAGAAGTTTATTAAATAAAAAAATACATTAAATCAACCCTAAAATGTCATATTCACCTAGAAAATTCTTTTATGACCTCAAAACACTCAATTTATATTTATTTTGATATTTATAATATCAATTATTTTAATCTTTCATTAATAAGGTAATTACTGCTTCATCATTACGTCATAAATAAATTTAATTATTTAATGTCTAAAAATTATAAATAAAATACCATGATGTATGGAATATTTTTATCTTTATAATTAATATTTATATTCTAATATATATTATGATTAACCCTATATTAAAAATGGTTTAGTTATTAAACTTTTAATTTAACACTTTTGACTATTCTTTAAATAAAATATATTTAATGTCTTAATCTAAACCAAATGGATCAAATGGATCTTATTTTTGTCTAAGGTTGATTTTGGTCTAAATAAACTTATCAAATAGAAGTAGTACATGTGTTGGGGTAATATTAATATTATTTTTACCTTTAATTACTTTATTTACTTTTAACCATGGTAAATAAAACTCAAAAGTTACTATTCATCCAAAATTATTTTCATCCTATTGAACCACATTTTACTTACTGATTTCAAATATGTATCTCTAATTTTTAAAATTAAATTCATAGAAGTGGTAAAATTAAATTTTATTCAAATTTGCATCTGTGCCTAGAAGGTGGGTAAATGTTCTTAGAAGGTGGGTAAAAAGACGTTAAAATGGTTCAATAAAATTTTATATATCTATTATTATTATAAAATGACTCAAATGACTTAAATTTTACTAATATATGTATTATTTATCTATTTTAAGATAAATTTTTAATTAAAAATAATTATTTAAATGAAAAATTCGATTTTTATGTACTATGCAGTATATTTCACTATTAATAAAAAATTGAACGTTTTTAGAAAAATACCAAAAATTCAACCTAAAATATTTTTGATATTCCGAATTCAAAAATGATTTTTATTTTTCCAAATTAAAAACATAGAAGTTTCATTAATTAATTTAAAATTAATTCTCGTTTTTAAAACAAGAAAGCAGGTTTTTGAGAAGTAAAAACTATTAAAATATTGATATGTGTTTATGTCCAATTTAAATGTAAAATTACCTCCAATGACCAACATTGGATTAATTTATAAAAATATAATCTAATTATACTTCAAAACCATTCAAATGTATAATTTAAAAATATAAATTATTTTGATTAAAAAAGTTTTTTTTCAATTAAAATTTAGTATTTTTCACTATTAATCAAAATATGAAAGTTATCAAAAAACACAAAAAATTTATCAAAACTAAATTTTTATGTCCTGATTCTAAAGAAGAAGTTTATTTTGTAAAATTTAATATATAAAAGTGTCAAAAATTGGATTTAAAAAGGGTTCTCCATTAAAAGGCGATAAAATTGCATTTTTTTAAAAAACACTTCTTTTATTTGAAAAATTGGATTTTTTCTTATATTATGTATAAAAAACAAATAATATGGATGTTAAAATTATACGGAGTATATAAAATTCAAAATTCAGTTAATACTATTCATAACAGCTTTTTAAACTGCTAGTTTGGTAAGTCGTGGTACACTCAAACTCAGTGTTGCGTGTGGCGCAAGATATTGAATTACTTTAAAGATATAACATATTATAAAATCCTGGGGTGTTACATTATTCATCATATTGACTCCAAATATATGCTACATACATAATTAATTTTGTTTATTTTATATTAATTATAAAAGGAATTTACAGGACCATTCATTTAGTAAAATTAAGACAAATAAATTAATTTGTCAATTAAAAATAAAATTAATTCAAGTGCATTTAAATTAATTGTAGAAAAAATTAAAATGAATTCTAGTTTGAAGAATATTCATTGCATGTTTATGACTGATCATGATCTTTGACTAAAAAATGTATTAATTGAATTTATTTTAATTTAATTTCAAAAAATTTATTTTTTTTTAAATTAAAATTATGTCTTGTGAGTCACCCCTCCTCTTATTTAACATGTAGGGTCTATATGTCATTTTTTTATTTTATATAAACCCATATCCATTCCATTAGATCCCATCACCTATGTGTGAGTTAAAAATAAATGTAAAGGAAAGGATCTCTCATCCGTGTGGAGGTGGTTCAGAACATGATCTAAGGTGAAATCAATCAATAAAGATACATTCGTTGGTGTTGGAATGCTATAACTCATGATCCAAGCTCGATTCACAGAGTTTATTTACTATAGGATCATAGGTTGACTTATTTTCCTTTAAATAAATCAACCATTTCTAAAACACATGATCAAGCCATTTATTTATTTTATTTTGGTCTAATGCATGGTTAATTTTATGGATGCTTTGATGTGATCACATAATTATATGAATTTACAAGAATGCAAGATGGAATTAAAATAAATGGATTATGTGTAAATTTTTTATCAACACATGGTTTATTAAGTAAAATATAATTAATATTAACAAGAAATATAAAAAGATAAAATTATAATATTGATGCTTAATAAAAAAATCCCTTAATAAAATATGAAGTCAGACCAAGCCTTTCATCTTTTGAATTAAGATGCTTCTATAGTTAAAGTGTCGGTTCATATCTTTATTGGGGTTATTTTTAATTATTTTAAAATATTAAGAAAGGTAATGGATTGAATATACCAAATAGGAATCAAAATAAGTATCTCTCACTATACTTGATGTTATTTTGAGTCAAGTGTTAATGAAATCCAAATTAGGATTTTAGGATTAGGGAGTCCACTCAATGGATCAAGGAGATGTAATCTGGTAGTTGGCAAGACTTCCTACCTAAATAACTTTATTAATTGACTGGACCCCTTGCTTGATTTATGAGAAAGAAAATATGGTTCCTTGACCCTAGAATGTTTATGATACAAGACATTCCAAGTCCAATAGTTAGGGATATTGGGACTTGATAAAAAGTGAGAGACTGATAATAAAATTAAATTATTTCATCTCACATATTTTTTAATCATATAAATCACTCATCACTAATTTTATATCATTATAGTAAAATTTCAGGTTCACCAACCATGTTATCCCTATGATCAATTTTTGAGAAATAAAATTTCTTATTTGGTAGTAACATCGAAGAATTAAACAAATTATTGCACATTGTATTATAGAATTAATGGAAGTTTTATGTGCTAGAATACCCAATTTATAAACCACCTGCTAAGGTGGTGAGTGATGAGGAGTTATCTCTCTATATAGAACACTTTAATGATGAACTATATATCCAATTTTTGATGATATCATCCATGTGAAATGAACTCATAAAGTTTCATGAGAACATGGATTCCTCTAGTATACTAAAACATATCCATGATCTTTATCTAGAAAGATCTAGATAGGAGCGCTTTGAGATCTCTAACGCACTCTTAATGATTAAAATTGGATAAGGTACACTAAATAATCCTCATAAAGTCTATCTTATTGGCTATATTGAGTACTTATAGATTTTACTGTTTAAGCTACATGATGAATTATGAACCAATATCATACTTTCATCGCTCCCTTAGAGATTATCCATATTTATTCTGAATTTCAATATAAACAACATTGAGAATCCTCTCTTAAATCTAGTTACTCTACTTTTCTAAGTCTACAAGGATACGATGTGTGGAAATACTTATTTTCTTATGGTTAATAAGAAGAATGTAAAAGATAAAATCCTCAAGATTGACCATAAGTATAAGTATTCTTTGAAACACTAGACTAAGTGATAGAATATCAAGGGGAAAGAAAATAAAAAAGATGATATTTTCATATCATGTATAAAGAAAGGTAATTGTAAGAGATAATGTAATAAAATAAAGTAGAAGTTGATATTTCAAGTATATTCATAAATGTAATTATTTTGTCTTACTTATTGGGTATTAAATATAATTTGTTTTAAATATTTGTATTAAAACCAAATAATAAAGTAACTATATAATGATTACCAGAACAAAGTTGTGTTATATAAAAGAAGAATAAGGGTGATTACTAGATCATTTTAGAGTAGTGCATGACATTGTAATTTCCTGATGTATTTAATCTAAACTATTTTTTAGTATTATTACCTAAACATTTAACATAGTGGACATTTGGGAATAATGAGTTATTATTTCATTACAGAATAAATGTTATGGTATTTTTATACTCAATGAATAGTTTTATAATTCTTGAATCATAGATATTTTGAATTGATAATCAATGATGAATATAAATATAAGACTAAGAATAAAACATTATGAAAAGATAGTTTTTTATCTAGTAAAATTTATTTTAGTTGAAAAGTTTATATTTATAAGAGTGTTCTAGTATATTTTTGAGATAAAAAACTAGGCATAATGGCTAATTTTATATCATGTTTTTGATAAAGAAACACTTATAAATAAAGGTACACCCCAAATTTAATAGATTTAGTTTATAAAAACCCTATGAATTATTATAAATATGTTTATAAGATATAGTTTAATTTATTTAATGAGATTAATTTAATATAATTTATGAATTCTATGTTAATAAATGAATACACTTGGTAAAGGATACAAAATATTCTAGGATATCTTGTCAAAGTGTGTCATAACCACATATTCATCAATCCTCAATATATGAAGTAAAGGTTATCCTAAACTCACATTTCCTTATGCTTGAAAATTTTATAGTATTAAAAGGGGTTCAATGAAATTTATTATACGTATTTAAATTATTCCATTATTTATTATGAGATATGTTTCACAAATAATAGCATAATCAATTACTGTATGCCAACTATATTAACTAATGGATTTCATATTAACTACAATCCATCAGTTACAGTTTCTAGTATTTAATGGGAATCATTTCTTATATGTTTTTGTTAGTTATAAATTAACATCAATAAAAAACTAAGTGCATATATTTTAATTATCCTATAAACATTGAGGATATTAACACCTCATATAATTGAAGACAGACTATACTTTAATAAGAGGGAAGCACATTTTTTTAAATTATGGGAAAAGTTTATACTTTAATTCATTCCAGGATCTATGAATTGGCATAGGAAAACAAAATTCACTATGCTAAGTGGGAGGAGTTTTTATAAAGTAAGTTAAAATAAAAAGTGGTTTTATATTCACTAATACTGATGAAACATTAATCTTAAATTAAGTAGTCAATGGAAATATAAAAAGTATAAATTAATTCAGTAATGGATTCAATGTACTAAAATTTAGGGGCATAATATTTTGGATGTTTCTAAACATGATACTGTTGATGATTATTCAAGAGAAACTTTATATGGATGGTATGAATTAGTATCAATATAGCATAGTTGATTTTTAAAGGTTTAAATGATGTTTGAGACATACGATATGAAAAATACTTTACTTCAATCATCAAGCTAAAATATATTTGAATTATACTTTTCATAGAAATATTCTATGTCCATTTTATTGGGTGGTTGGATTTCAAGGATATTTTTATTAATGGATACCTTATGGAACGTGTCTATATGACATAACCAATAGGGTTAGTGACACCAATTAAAGCCAATAAGATATGTAAAATTTACATATCTATTTTTGAATATATGGAAACATATTAATCATAAAATAATAATTTGGAACACTTAGGTTCCATGTGTCTATAGGAGGCTAGTGGGAGTGCTAATGTTTTCAACATAGATATGTTAATAACATGTAGAAAACAAAAAACAGTCTTACTAGATTTATAAGACCGAAGAATGAATTTCTCTGACCATGTCTTAAAATAACATCCCAATTCTAGGGAACTGGATCCATAAGGTAAGATGTATGGGGTTATTTAATCTAGTTATGGTTAATACCTTACAAGATGGAACAATTAAAGAACAAACTATTTTCATGTCACATGGAATAAAATATCTCCATGATAATGTTCATGGGCACATAAGGAGATTATGAATTAAATTTCACAAGATTAAGTGATAGGAAATTATCTAAATATTCCATTATATATACAAATGTATCATATGCATTATTCCAGAAGTGAAAATATCAAACAAAATCCAATTGGACAACAAAGAATTGTAATTAAGAAATATTGGATAGTACTTGAGAAAGTAGAACTTGACGAGTTCCTAAAATAAGAAAAATGAGAATAATAATGTTTAAGATAATATAACACTAGATTTAATTTAGATTATTTTTATCAAAGATCATAGTAAGGATAATATAATATGCAAGTAAAACTTATTACATCCTATGGTTGCTATATATACTATTACCAAGTATGTTGTGGATTATGATGCAATATAAAAGGTGGTTTAGAAATCACTTGTTCAATTTTAGGTTATACCCAAATAGTAATATTATTATATTATTATGATAATATTTGACTATGGTATTATATAAGATGTTAGTTTTATGATAAAGGAACAAAAAGTTGATACTTGAGGATATTATTACTTGATAAAAATTTTCAAGGTAATGATTCCATAATAAGAATATCTCCACACATACTTGTGGAAATACCTACCCTAGACTTGAAAATGTGATAGGTCTAAAAGTTGTATCCATTCTCAGAATAAGCATGTTTAACATGTGATAACTAACCAGTTAGTTAGTAGTTATCTCTAGTGTAAGTGGGATTCTATTGAAGTTGGTGACCTATAACTAGATACTTTTCACTTTAGATCACTTTTATATTCATATACTTGAATATTATTAAATTCATTACTAAATAATGATTATTATTCTACATAAATTTAATGTAGTAATGTTATAAAATATCTATCACATTGAAATGGTCATAACAATTCCCCACTGTGATGATAAATTTTATATACTATGATGATATTCTTAAACTATATGTCCTATGGTATTGTAAAATAATTTTATAGGACATAAATGATGTATACTATTAGGTGTGTGTACTTATAAGAGGATGTGACATATTCTTATAAATTTCAGACTCAAAAATCTCCAAGACATGGGATTATGAGGACATACCCTCTGGTAGGAATTCCACATGTTGCATGTCATTGGATATTTCATTCGGTGAATATGTGAAATGATCCTTATACTTTAAGATTATTATTAATGCATATCATGAATTGTATACTTATATATACTAATGAAAATCATTATGCCACATGTTTAGTAGGAATTAGGGTATATTGCCTGCGTCATGAGTGATATGTTATTAATGAATAAGTCAAGGAAGGATTTGTCCCTTCCATCTATATGGAAGTTGATAACTTGTATTCTTGATTGGAACGAAACCATCGAACTAAATTCCATGGAAATGCTATATTGATAGGTTTATCTTTAGTAGTCAAATAATGAAATATCAAGAGTATAGTTTAGTGATAAGGGTATAAAACTTACTTAATTAGATGTTGAGTCAATGGGATTATATTACACAGTAAGAGTTCATATATGGTCATCATTATTGCGACATTTAATTCTTCCTATTGGGTTACTTTATGTGTTTCTAGATGATGATATTGGAATTTAGGCTAACTTAACAAATTCCATTGAGTATTGATCCTAGAGGATCACACACTTGGTGTTTTTTGTAGTCTCAAATAAACATTAATAATATTTAATAGTTGGAATAAATATTATTCACACTGATAAATAATATTTATTCCAGATTTATTGATCACATATATTTATTCTAATGGTAATAAATAATATTTAATATTAAATAAATATCTATTTATTTTCACAAATATAAAAATAAATATTTATTCATAAGATCATGAATATAATATTTATGTATTTTTTGAATAAATGATATTTATTATTCATGGTTCAATAAATAGTGATGAAGGTGGATGAACCAAGATGGTTCTAGTGATGAGAATGATATATGGGTAAAATATCATTAAATAAATATTAATTTATTTATTTAATAAAGTGATATTTAATGACATGATGCCTTGAACCTACCATTTACTAACAATAATAATAATTATATTATTATTATCAAGGGGAATATTTATAGTATAAAATTAGATAAGGGCATTATGTGAATTTATCTATTTTATAATCCTAGATCTATATATTCTATTAATATATCATTTTCTAGGGTTAACAGATTGCTGACAAAAAATCCCTTCCTCAAAGATTTCTATCCAATGAAGAATGATCTAAAGATTTTCTCCAAAGATCAGGAGAACTCTTCCACCCCTTCCCCTTCCCTCTCAAAAATAAGAGTTAAGAACTATCCTTTTCCAATGAAGGATTGAGTTGCGATCAACAAAAACAACACAAGATTATTGGTGTGTTCGTGCTAGTTTCAAAGTTCCAATGGTGATGTTATAAGATCAAAGGAGCATGTGTGGATCATCTCTAGAGGTATTATACTATTGGATCTTGATAGATCAATGATGGTATAAACTAAACAAGGGTCGATCGATCAATAAATTCTATGGAGAAGTAATTACCAAGGATGGGGTACTTTTTAAATTTAAATTAATTATAAATTTACACAAAAAATCATATCACTTGGTACCAACAACTTACATCAATATTCATCAAATTAATTCATTGGTCATGACATTTATCTTCATGTACATTGTGGATTATCCATTGAATTTGAAAAAATATGATTTAGATATAGGGATAATATGCACTTTTGTTGTGTCCAAAATTTAAAATATGACTTTGATATTACTTATACACCAGGTAAATGAAATTTTATTTCAAAAATACAGAATAAAAAGTTACACTGATATGTAGTTTTAAGTCAGGAAGATATTTTGTTTGAGAGTCTAATTATTATTAGAGAGTGATTGAAGTGCTCATAAAAATACACCTTGATATAAAGGAGGTTGATCGTAGAGAGTTCCACCACCAGATAAAAATACTTTCATCCTTGGTCAAACAAGTGGAGGAATCTTAGTTAGTGGACTCTAAGGTGGGAGTTTATAAGGATCATTTTTTTGGTGATTCAACTAAGGTATGATCAAAGGATTATTAACATCAAGTGTTGTTAGAAGGGAGGGTATTTTTTCCCTTAATGATGAATATGGTGGTTCTATGTGAGTTTCATAACTCTCCCTTGGAAATACATATTTGTGTGTCTAAGATGTATCACTACATGAGGTATAAGGCCCCAGCCATAAACCTTACTTAATCTTGAGTTATTACAAGATTACACATTGAGGATCTTTTCAGGTTTAGAGTTTTAGAGAATTAGATCATAAAACTTTCATTACATTCCACATTCAAACAAAGTGGTTACATAAAAGATAGTATTCATTTTTTTCCCATCAACGGAAACATATTTAAAAATAAAGCATGGATTCTTTCTTGACACTTCCTTGACACTATCATCATATCATGTACCCTTCCCTTGACCTGTGAAAAACATTTCAAAAACTTGGGATGAGCATAAAAATCTCAGTAAGGGATATAAAAATATAGAAAGGAAACATGAGTACATGTGTACATAAGAATGAAATCATACTTTACCCATAAAACATAAGCACTTTAACATACCTCATAAAATCATGAATAAATCATAGAAATCATAAGACATAGAGGTAACTTGAGGCATTCACAACATTATTATGTAGGGAGTAACCCTCTTGGTTACGTTTGGAATAAAAACCACAATATATTCCCTAAATCTCTTTGGAGAAACCTTAACGTTTCACTCCTTCGCGTTACCCAATGCATTGGAGATCTATATCAGGCTCACCCGCCCTTAGTTTATCACGGAACCACCCGTTTTCATAACAATGCCCAAGAACCATAACATAAAAGTTTCACATAAAACATGCATAAAGGAAACATAACATTTCCACATTGTAATAACAATATAACATTTTAAGATATTAAAATAATGAATCCATTCTAAAAATCATTTTCAAAACCATATAAAACGTTTAATAAAGAGATTTTTGAATCAAAGTGTCCCATACCACTTTGAAGCTTTTAACATTTTAAACCATTAATATCCATATAAATAAATCCTTAAAACCATTTTGAAAACATGGATATTAATGAGAAATATTTATAAGAATAAATCATTAAAACATTTAAAACGATATTTTAGTTAAAGTGTTTTTAACAAAATGAGAGACACTTGAATACAATAATCGAGGAATAACATTTAATTATAACTTTATAATATCATGATAATACAGGTATTCATGATATAATATTCCAAAGGACAGTATATACACCATATAAGAGTGAGCTGGTGCATAAAAACAATGAAGTCTCAATAGAAATGTAAAATGAGATGAAATCCATAATAAAGAAGGTATCCTTAAATCAAGGATAAATCAATCTCATAATTATGTGTGAAAAATATAAATACACCAAATATAAGTGGATATTGATTGTAAAACAACCAAAGGTCATTCACATATATTCAAAGGATGACATATTTAATAACTACATGTTGAACCCAAAGAAATCGAAATTGGGATAAGAAGTTCCCTTGGTAAAATTCGACAGCCTAACGACGTCACATAAAATTTTAGAAAAAGAGTTGATGAGAGAGATAAAGGGTATCTCATCACTTGGACATAAAATTTATGGCAATAAGGATATATAAGAACATATCCCCACAGAATAAGATGAAAATTAAAAGACATAACAAAATAAGTCTTTTAAAAAGAGGAGGGTGAAAGGTTCCCTTACCGACATGGGTATCTTTCGAATCAAACACCCCATGAAAGAAGGAAAATACAACATTGATGTAAATACTCATAAATGAAAGTATATTACACAATGAGTAAAATAATGGGTAGTACATACACCACTCAAAGGAAATTGTGGCAAATGTAGCATAAATCTCACGGGAATAAAAGTGAGATGAAAATTCTCTTACGAAAACTCGGCAGCCTAACGACACCACTTAAAACTTCCAAAATGGATTGATGAGAGGAAATAGGGTCTATCATCATATCAACATAAAGTTTACAGAAATAGGAATATAAAAGAACATCCCACAACATAACAAATAGGAGCTTAAAAGAAGTGACATAAAGGAGAGTACTTAAAAAGAAAGAGAGAGGTTAGATCTCTTACAAAAATTCGACAGCCTAACGGCGCCACTCAAAACTTCCAAAATGGATTGATGAGATAAAATAGGGTCTCTCATCAAATGAACATAATAATTAAAGTAGGATTAATATAAAAGAACATCCCAATCATAAGAAAGATGAGCTTAAAAGGAATGACATAAAAGAGTGTACTTAAAAAGAAAGAGAGGAGTAGGATCCCTTACCTCGGGTCTGACTTGACTCGATCGTTCTTTAACATCCTGAATAATAAACTTGAGTTAATTTATACTTGTTTAAGAACATTTTTCAAGTTAATTATTCTTTTTATATCACTTATTTCCATGTTATAAACATTATGTAATCATTTATGTTAATAATGTTTGTTTTGTGGATATTTGGTTCTTAAGTCGAAAGTGGACTTCTTACAATTACATGTTGTTCATGTGGTCAAAGTTTAATTATATCCAGAATAATATTAATGATTTGGATATCATATATATCATATATATCCAGAATATACATGTATTTATAACATTACATAATCATTTAGAGGTAAGAAATGAAATGCACCGTTCATGGAGACGGTAAGTCGTACGTACGCATGAACGCTACTTTCATTTCTATGTCATATTAATGGAATTAAAACTAAATGATATATATATATATATTATAATTCCAGTATAATATATATTTTATATAGGTCACAAATATTCATTAATTTCATTCTTTATACATTCCATGTATTGCATGTACGAGTCACATCACTTGAGGGGGCGGTAGTCCACACTTCCTCATATGAAATTATCGCATTTACACAACATGAAAAGAATAAAGGTATGATTTAAATATAAAATACAGAAGAATATAGTAAACATAAATATCATATATATCATATATAAAATACAATGACATCATAATGGCCACCTTTAATGGTGTTAAAAGAATATTGAACAATCATCGTTTCGTGAGGCAGAAAATCGCCAACCACAGAAACAGTATGTTCTTTAACCATTAGACGAAGGTGTGTGTAAGTGTAGATATAATACTTCTTATAAAAACATCATAGTATATTTAAGATACTAGATTTGTTACAAAATAAATGAATAAAAAGAGTATAGGGGGTTGGAGAATCAAAATAAAACAAAAGGACACAAGTGAAGACATTACCTTAAAATCGGGTAACTCCCTTTTGTTTGAGCTCAAAGGCTTCCTTGGGAAGACTTCTGCCAAAAGTGAGGCTTCAAGGAGTTAGAGAGAGATGTGGAGAGACAAAATGGGCAGGGGTTGGCCGAGCCAAAGGCTTTGGATCTGTGGTTAAGGAGGTAGAGGCAGGGGACTTTTATAAGAGGAGAGGAGGGGCACTCTTGGAAAGTAAGGAAATGTTACATTATTTTAGAATGATTTTCGGACTTTATTGGTCCCACATTGATGTGTTTCAAGGATAAGGTGATAAGGATTATAAATACACCCATACAATAGGTTTTGGACATTTGTAGTTCTTATATTTTACATTATCTTTCCATTTTATTTAAATCGTTAAATAATGAGGTCATCGCTGCATCATCATGATGTCATAAATAATTTAATTTATTTAATGTCTAAAAATTATAAAAAAATACTATGATGTAGGAAATATTTTTAGCTTTAAAATTAATATTTATAGTCCAAAATATCATTTATGTAGACAAAATTAAAAATATTTTACTTAGGTAATACATTCTTTGTTACATTTAACATTCTTTTAAAATAAAAAGATAAAAAGTCACTTTCTCACAAACGTGATTCCATGGGGCCCCCAAGTTTGGCACAAGGCATCCCATGGTCGTCAATGAGACAACCAGTAGCCTTAGGACACATTTTGTGGTCATTTTTTATTATTATGATATTATCTTATTATCTTTAACTACCCGATTACTCATTAATCAAGATAATTAAAGATAATTACCATCGTTACTATTCATAATGTCAAAAAAAAAGAGTCTTAATTAAATAATTTGGACCTTATGATTCCAAATATATAATCCATTTTACCAAATTCAAAACACATAAATTGCAATAATTAATTTAAAAAAAACTTCCCGTTGTTAAAACAAATAGCGGGTTTTTTAGAAACAATATTTATGAAAAGTTTGGCACTTGTTTATGCCTAATTCCAAAGTCAAATTAATCCCAATGACCATAATTGAATTACATGGTAAAAATATATTCTAATTACACTTTAAAACAAATTAAAAAGATAATATAACCATATAATTAAATTATATGAAAAAGCAGTTTTGATGTATAATGTAGTATTTTTCACTATTCATTGAAAAATGAACATTGTCTGAAAAATACCAAAAATTAACCCAAGGTAAATTTAAATGTCCCAATCATAAATAATATGTTTATTTTTAAAAATAGATCTTATAAAATTGTCAAAAGTTTTATTTAAAAAAGGTTTTCCATCAAAAGGTAGTAAAACAATCTTTTAAAAATACTAGTGTATTCAATGCTTAAGATTGAATTCATTTGTATTTTAAGCCTCTAAAATTTATTGGATAAAAGTAAAAACATTTAACAAACATATATAATATTATTTTAGTTATTTCTATTCATTCCTTCCAATACGACGACTTTGTGTTAACTACCATTTAAAATAATATTATTAAAGTGCAACGTAAGATTTCAAAGGAACTCGTTGTCACGTATTGGGTACGCCATCGAGCATAGAGTTCCCTTTAAAGTAATATTAATATTTTTTTCACAAATATGGATAAATTTAAAAATTTCATATTCTTTATTTACCTGGGGTGTTACATCCTTCCCCCCTTTTTGAAATTGCGTCCTCGCAATTTTAAAATTGGCCTCGGAAACATCCTTGAAAGTCCCACATGAGAACAAGAGTCACTAAAACAATCACTTTAAAATAAAGAAAGATAAGTAAAAAGGTCACCCGAGTTAACCCATACTAGGATTCCAAGTATGAAAATATGGACATGGAGGAAAAAACAAAGGGTCATGTTCTGATGGAGAGTGATAGTAAACATGTCTAGGAGAAAGTTAACTACAAGAAAATCACAAACTTGTGATGGGTTAAACGGTATTCGATTCCTCCGTAGGAAAAGTTAATAGACAACATTTTTTGTTTTGTTTTGTTCTTTTTATTGAGGAATTTATTCATAAGGAAACATAATCACTTATCATGTTGACTTTCAACTTTTGTTAGATTCCTTACACAAACTCATATTTTCTCCAAAAGACGAGTATTTAGGAAGACTTGTTCACATTAAGAGTACTATAATCAACTTCTAGAGAATCACCTAATCCAAAAAAGAGAACTATATACTTCCCATGTCTTTAGACTTTAACCAAAACCAAAACCAAAATGGTTAGTACAAGATCAGATAATCCAAAAAAGGATAACCCTTTATAAAAAGAAAATCTATTCTTAATCTCCAAAATTTGTCCAGCAAAACCCAAAGTTCAACGAGGACAATTTGATAAAAAATTGTCCATAAAATTCTTCAAAGTAAACCAAACTAAGATTAAAACCCAAATATTTGAAGGATTTAATCACATAGTCTTCCAAGGTACAAATTAACTTTTATCTCCAAATAACATCAGTTGCTCTTAAATTCTCATATTGAAAAGTAATTAACCTAATCACATATCCTAGATGATAGGTTAATCATTTCCATAGATAAACCAAAATAAACTTACTATTGATTCCTAAAATCATATAACTAAAAAGAATTAGTCAAACTAACCAGGTACTTCACGTAGTCCAGTGGTAGGCGATAAATACCAGTCGCACTTTGGTTGTGGGTTCGATTCCTACAGCTTTGTCCGACGCGACGGGTTGTCACACGGTCTGCATGTTGTCCTTTTTATAAAACTCCAAAAATAACCCTAACATGTTTTAACCTCAATAGTTTCCTTATACCTCTCATTTTCATCCAAATTCGTTATGAACTCAACATCTTAATTCTTGAAGTCTTACTTCACCACCATAAGATAAAATAAAACGATTCCCAAAATGAATAACATCATACCTTGATCATGGCGTCCACTCGGTTTCATCATCATCATGCTCACGTAGGTAGAATTCCCATGCATTACAACAATGATTTAGAGATCCTTCAAAATCATTTTCTTCCTCCATCCAAATACACCTTGTACAACATGGGTCATATGGGTGTTCACAGAAAAACAGTTTTGGAAAATAATCATGTATGACATATAATTCCAAAAAATATAATAAAACATGATTTCTATAAAATAGTCGGACAGAATTTGAGTTGAAACTTTATATTATTGGTCCTTTTAAAATACCATAAGTATGTACTGAGAGACTATATTTTAAAATCAAATATAAATAGGTTGCGCAAGGGTCTCCTTCCTCAGTACCATTTTTAAAATCATAATATGCTTCAGATTCTTATGATAAGGTAAAATATTTGAAAATACCTTGATAATATTTACCTTTCTTGAAAATATGAGAATATTGTGAAAATAGTATTTGTCTAAAAACAACCCATGATCCACGATGATAACGAGGTATAGTGGAGGTGTTTGATATCTCAAAAAACTGCTTGCAAGTGAGTTGTATGCTAGAAAAAGTTTCACAATCATCCGAACATGACTTTGCAATAATTATTGCAAGCATGTCATCAGAAAGTGATAGGAATGTCGTTTGAGATCCTTCTCCTTCCATTCGTAACCGAATTTACTTGACCTGAAACAAAGTTATAAAACAAGTATTTAACTGAAATAATAGATATAGGGACTTATCATGTGTCTAACAAAAACTCCTAATCCCTAAAGTTTTCTAAACCGACCTTTGATACCAACTATAAGGCCCCAGCCTTAAACCTTACTTAATCTTGAGTTATTACAAGATTACACATTGAGGATCTTTTCAGGTTTAGAGTTTTAGAGAATTAGATCATAAAACTTGCATTCCATTCCAAATTCAAACAAAGTGGTTACATAAAAGATAGTATTCATTTTTTTCCCATCAATGGAAACATATTTAAAAATAAATCATGGATTCTTTCTTGAAACTTCCTTGACACTATCATCATATCATGTACCATTCCCTTGACCTGTGAAAAACATTTCAAAAACTTGGGATGAGCATAAAAAGCTCAGTAAGGGATATAAAAAAATATGGAAAGGAAACATGAGTACATGTGTACATAAGAATGAAATCATACTTTACCCATAAAACATAAGCACTTTAACGTACCTCATAAAATCATGAATAAATCATAGAAATCATAAGACATAAAAGTAACTTGAGGCATTCACAACATTCTTACATAGGGAGTAACCCTCTTAGTTATGTTTGGAATAACCACCATAGTATAGTCCCTAAATCTCTTCAGAGAAACCTTAACGTTTCACTCCTTCGCGTTACCCAATGCATTGGAGAGCTATATCGGGCTCACCTGCCCTTAGTTTATCACGGAACCACCTTTTTTCATAAAAATTCCCAAGAACCATAACATAAAAGTTTCACATAAAACATGCATAAAGGAAACATAACATTTCCACATTGTAATAACAATATAACATTTTAAGATATTGAAATAATGAATCCATTCTAAAAATCATTTTCAAAACCATATAAAACATTTAATAAAGAGATTTTTGAATCAAAGTTTCCCATACCAATTTGAAGCTTTTAACATTTTAAACCATTAATATCCATATAAATAAATCCTTAAAACCATTTTGAAAACATGGATATTAATGAGAAATATTTATAAGAATAAATCATTAAAACATTTAAAATGATATTTTAGTTAAAGTGTTTTTAACAAAATGAGAGACACTTGAATAAAATAATCGAGGAATAAAATTTAATTAGAACTTTATAATATCATGAGAATAGAGGTATTCATGATATAATATTTTAAAGGACAGTATATACACCATATAAGAGTGAACTAGTGCATAAAAACAGTGAAGTCTCAATAGAAATGTAAAATGAGATGAAATCCATAATAAAGAAGGTATCCTTAAATCAAGGATAAATCAATCTCATAATTATGTGTGACAAATATAAATACACCAAATATAAGTGGATATTGATTGTAAAACAACCAAAGGTCATTCACACATATTCAAAGGATGACATATTTAATAACTACATGTTGAACCCAAAGAAATCGAAATTGGGATAATAAGTTCCCTTGGTAAAATTCGACAGCCTAACGGCGTCACATAAAATTTTAGAAAACGAGTTGATGAGAGAGATAAAGGGTATCTCATCACTTGGACATAAAATTTACGGCAATAAGGATATATAAGAACATATCCCCACATAATAAGATGAAAATTAAAAGACATAACAAAAGAAGTCTTTTAAAAAGAGGAGGGTGAAAGGTTCCCTTACCGACATGGGTATCTTTCGAAACATACGCCCCATGAAAGAAGGACAATACAACATTGATGTAAATACTCATAAATAAAAGTATATTACACAATGAGTAAAATAATGGGTAGTACATACACCACTCAAAGGAAATTGTGGCAAATGTAGCATAAATCTCACGGGAATAAAAGTGAGATGAAAAATCTCTTACGAAAACTCAGTAGCCTAACAACGCCACTTAAAACTTTCAAAATGGATTGATGAGAGGAAATAGGGTCTCTAATCATGTTAAAATAAAGTTTACAGAAAGAGGAATATAAAAGAACATCCCCAAACATAACAAATAGGAGCTTAAAAGAAGTGACATAAAGGAGAGTACTTAAAAAGAAAGAGAGAGGTTAGATCTCTTACGAAAATTCGGCAGCCTAACGGCGCCACTCAAAACTTCCAAAATGGATTGATGAGAGAAAATAGGGTCTCTCATCATATGAACATAAGAAGTACAGTAGGATTAATATAAAAGAACATCCCAATCATAAGAAATTTGAGCTTAAAAGGAATGACAAAAAAGAGTGTACTTAAAAAGAAAGAGAGGAGTAGGATCCCTTACCTCGGGTCTGACTTGACTCGATCGTTATTTAACGTCCTGAATAATAAACTTGAGTTAATTTCTACTTGTTTAATAACCTTTTTCAAGTTCATTATTCCTTTTGTATCACTTATTTCCATGTTATAAACATTATGTAATCATTTATGTTATTAATGTTTGTTTTGTCGATATTTGGTTCTTAAGTCGAAAGTGGACTTCTTACAATTACATGTTGTTCGTGTGGTCAAAGGTTCATTATATAAAGAATTATATTCATGATTTGGATATAATATATATAATATATATCCAGAATATACCTGTATTTATAACATTACATAATCATTTAGAGGTAAGAAATGAAATGCACCGTTCATGGAGACGGTAAGCCGTACATACGCATGAACGCTACTTTCATTTCTATGTCATATTAATGGAATTAAAACTAAATGATATATATATATATATATATATATATATTATAATTCCAGTATAATATATATGTTATATAGGTCACAAATATTCATTAATTTCATTCTTTATACATTCCATGTATTGCATGTACGAGTCACATCACTTGAGGGGGCGGTAGTCCACACTTCCTCATATGAAATTATCGCATTTACACAACATGAAAAGAATAAAGGTATGGTTTAAATATAAAATACAGAAGCATATAGTAAACATAAATACCATATATATCATATATAAAATACAGTGACATCATAATGGCCACCTTTAAAGGTGTTAAAAGAATATTGAACAATCATCATTTCGTGAGGCAGAAAATCACCAACCACAGAAACAATATGTTCTTTAACCATTAGACGAAGGTGTGTGTAAGTGTAGCTCGAATACTTCTTATAACAACATCATAGTATATTTAATATACTAGATTTGTTACAAAAGAAATGAATAAAAATATTTTAGGGGGTTGGAGAAGCAAAATAAAACAAAAGGACACAAGTGAAGACATTACCTTAAAATCGGGTAACTCCCTTTGGTTTGAGCTCAAAGGCTTCCTTGGGAAGACTTCTGCACAAAGTGAGGCTTCAAGGAGTTATAGAGAGATGTGGAGAGACAAAATGGGCAGGGGTTGGCCGAGCCAAAGGCTTTTCAAGTGTGGGTAAGGAGGTAGAGGTGGGGGCCTTTTATAAGAGGAGAGGAGGGGCACTCTTGGAAACTAAGGAAATGTTACATTATTTTAGAATGAGTTTCAGATTTTATTGGTCTCACATTGATGTGTTTCGAGGATAAGGTGATAAGAGTTCGAAATCCACCCATCCAATAGGTTTCAGACATGTGTAGGTCTTAGATTTTACATTATCTTTCCATTTTATTTAAATCGTTAAATAATGAGGTCATCGCTACATCATCAATGTGTCATAAATAATTTAATTTATTTAATGTCTAAAAATTATAAAAAAATACAATGATGTAGGAAATATTTTTAGCTTTCCAATGAATATTTATAGTCCAAAATATCATTTATGTAGACAAAATTAAAAATATTTTACTTAGGTAATACATTCTTTGTTACATTTAACATTCTTTAAAAATAAAAAGATAAAAAGTCACTTTCTCACAAAATTGATTCCATGGGGCCCCCATGTTTGGAAAAAGGCATCCCATGGTCGGCCATGAGACAACCAGTAGCCTTAGGACACATTTTTTGGTCATTTTTTATTATTATGATATTATCTTATTATCTTTAACTACCCGATTACTCATTAATCAAGATAATTAAAGATAATTACCGTCGTTACTATTCATAATGTCAAAAAACAAAAGAGTATTAATTACATAATTTGGACCTTCTGATTCCAAATATATAATCAATTTTAACAAATTCTAAACACATAAATTGCAATAATTAATTTAAGAAAAACTTCCCGTTGTTAAAACAAATAGCGGGTTTTTTAGAAACAATATTTATGAAAAGTTTGGCACTTGTTTATGCCTAATTACAAAGTGAAATTAATCCCAATGACCATCATTGAGTTACATGGTAAAAATATATTCTAATTAAACTTTAAAAAAAATTAAAAAGATAATACAACCATATAATTAAATTATATGAAAAAGCAGTTTTGATGTAAAATGCAGTATTTTTCACTATTCATTGAAAAATGAACATTGTCAGAAAAATACCAAAAATTAACCCAAGGTAAATTTAAATGTCCCAATCATAAATAAAATGTTTATTTTGAAAAATAGAGCTTATAAAATTGTCAAAAGTTTGATTTAAAAAAGGTTTTCCATCAAAAGGTAGTAAAACAATCTTTTAAAAATACTAGTGTATTCAATGCTTAAGATTGGATTCATTTGTATTTTAAGCCTCTAAAATTTATTGGATAAAAGTAAAAACATTTAACAAACATATATAATCGTATTTTAGTTATTTATATTCATTCCTTCCAATACGACGGCTTTGTGTTAACTACCATTTAAAATAATATTATTAGAGTGCAACGTAAGATTTCAAAGGAACTTGTTGTCACGTATTGGGTATGCCATCGAGCATAGAGTTCCCTTTAAAGTAATATTAATATTTTTTTCACAAATATGGATAAATTTAAAAATTTCATATTCTTTATTTACCTGGGGTGTTACATGAGGAGTCCATTTTGGTGGTATGGGATGAAGAGGTCAGTTGTGGAGTTTATACCTCAGTGTTTGGTCTACAAGAAGGTAAAGGAAAAAATCATATTTCTAGTGGGTTTATTTATCCATTGGATGTTCCCTAGTGAAAGTGGGAGAAAATTTCAATGGATTTAATCTTCAGTTTACCTTGAGCTCTTTATGGATATGATTCAATCTAGGTGATTATATACCACATGATAAACTCAACTCACTTATTAGTGATTAAAGAGTTGGACTAGTGGATGTCTTATTAAGGAAACATTTGGAGAAGATCATGAGACTCTATAGGGTTTTAAAGATTATCATATATGAACATGATCCCCATTTCACCTCTTGAGTATATAGAGACCTCCAATTTTATTTTGGCTCTCAGTTATGCTTTATCAATACATTTAATTCACAGGAATATGATCAAATAGTGCTTACGATCCTAACTTTGGAAGATATATTGCATAGATGCATTCTGTATTTTGAAGGTTTCTGGGTGAAACACCTACCCTTGGTCAAGTTTTCTTATATTAACTTCTATCACTATACTATTGGTATTAAATCATTCAAAGCATTGTATTGATGACCTTTTAGATCTTATTTTTTTTGGATTGTGGTTGGAGAGTCAGTAATTCTTAGATCAAAATTGGTGATGAGCATGAAAGAGAAGGGGAAAGTGATTCATGAGAAGATGGAGGTAGCTTAGGATCATCATAAGTCATATACCGATTATAGGAGGAGACCTATAGAATTTAACTTTATAGATCACACATTCTTAAAGGTATCTTCTATTTGTGGTTAGTGAAGGTTTAGTTATGTGAGTAATATTTCTCCGTGATTTTTTGGACCTTTTGAGGTGTTTGGGTGCATTGGTGAAATTGCGTATCGATTAGTGCTACCCCTATAGATGAACTAGATCCATGATGTTTTTGACATGTTGTAGAACTACTATTATCTTCATGATTATTATCATGTAATTGAATGAGAAGAGTTGTATGTTAAAGATGATACGAAGTTTGAAGAATGAACCATTTAAATTTAGAACCATTTGGAGATTATGTTGTGTGGGAAATCTATTCCTTTGGTTGATGTCTTATGGTGACACAATAGAATAGAAGAGTGTACTTGGGAATGTGATTCACACATACAAGCTCAATATCCTGAGTTGTTCAATGTTTGATTTTTCTATGATGATATGTATGACCTTATCTTGATTCATGTATTGATTGATGATGTTGTGTGATTCTATACCTTTCCATTATAATGAGTTTTTTGTACTATTATTATAGAGATATCCATGTTTTAGAGGTCTCTCATAGGGTGTTTTAATACCCATTTTATATTTTCTTCCCAGTTCTAGTTTTGATTCTTCAGAGTAAGAATTTTTTGAGAGATATCTAATGTAAGAGACCATATTTTTCCAAACCCTTAATTTATCATATCAGGTGTTGTGGGAGTTTAGGAATGTTTGGCATAGTCTTGTAAGTGTTAAGAGGAATTTATATTTTTATAATTTTTATTGAATTTTTGATAAGGGTAAAATATTAAAACTGAATTTAAAATTATATTCAAGGAATATATTCTTTATATAAGGCCTTTACTAAATTTTCAATCAAAAAGTATTTTACATATGAAGTCTAAAAACCTTACATATATGTTTTTGGTAAAGTAAAAAGCCTTACATATTGATGGAAAATATTACACATTGACTAAAAGTTTCTTACATATTAAATAAAACAAACTTATTGGGATTTTCATAAAGTATAAATCCGCATGCAATGATTATTGAAAAAATAAAAAGCTTACATAAGTAGAAAATTTTACGTAAAACATATATATGTCATGTATGAAATCTATATTTTATGTATTGAGGGAATTTTTATGTATCGATTTTCTACCCTAGGAAATATATTATGTAATAGAAATATATCACATATGAGATTTTTTATAAAGGAAATTATCTTATGTGTGGGTTATATATATTATGCATTCCCTATAATTTCTTATATATAAATACATTTTGAAACATATATATTATGCATTCTCTCTATTCCCTTGCATATGCCAATTCTTTCTTCTGGAGAATACCTTGCACATGCCTTCTAATAGATATGTAAGATATATTCCTTTGTATGTTCTCTTGGGTGATAAATTGTATTTTACAATTTATAATGAAATTATCAATCATAAATCCCTATAATTTTTATAATTTTTCCTGAAGTCATATTTTATGATTGATATGACATTATTAATCATAAAATAATTATGGATTGATGAAATTTAAATATAAATTAAATTAATTCTCCCCTAGATACCCATTCCATATGTAAAGGAATTTAAATTTTAAAAAAGGATTTATTTATTAACAACCATGGAAATAAATATTTGTTATGAAATTTAACCCTTTTCCCACTATTATATCTATGCCATATTATTGGGAAGAATTGAATTCCACTGCATGGTAGTAGTTATGAATCATGCACATCACTTGTTTTTAAGGAAATTAAGTGTAATTAAAAGATAATTTTCCTATAATTAAATATAGGTAAACCTATAGGAGAGTCGCAACATGATCCATGCACCAAAAATATTTAATTTAAGGTTTCCTTCCCTTTTATTTTATTCTTATTATTTCTATAAAACCTGTAAGATTGGATAATCATCCTTAGATTTTGTGATATTATTATGATGTAATTTTATTTATACATTTAAAAATATCCATTATTTTTAAAGTTAAATAAGTAATTACAAGTTGGATAGATAATGAAGATTATGAATGAACTAAGATTATTATTATTTATAAATTTCTTAAATGATAAGTGCTGATTTAAATATGTTATTAGAATATTTATTTCTTCTTTAGCACTTTAAAATTATGATTCATGATTACTGAAATATCCTTATAAATAATAGATATAATCGAAATTGTAAATCAAAATGAGGATTGTTGTACTTAATATTTTTTACTGAATGCATTCACACCTTGATTTTTAATAGGTTGCATGCATTAATTAAAGAAATATTAATTGACATTCAATAATTATTACTGTTGGAAATATATTTGATGTCATTTATATATTTTAAAATAATAAATACCTTATTTTTATTTAATTAAAAACTTGGTATATCTGTACATAGGGGAGTTTTGATGATATTTTTTATGGTGGATTAATGTGGTTGATGATGGATAATGTGGATGATTTAGAGGAGTGTTGGGGATGAATCTGGATAAATGGATTTAGTTGGGAGCCTTATCTAATTTTCAAGTTTTAATTATTGATTTATATTTGTTTAATGATTGTTGTATTTTACTTATTCCTCCTTAGACATATTCTTTCTATATATAAGAATAAAGATGATTTAGTTCCTAGAATTGTGGAATGGTAACTAAATAATGAATTAATTGAAAGAGAGTGGTTTATAACGAATAAATGATGATGAATTCATATTAATAAAAATGAATCAGGTAAAATATTAAAAGAGCATGGATATGAAAATAATATCAAATTTAAGCTCCTTGGATCAATGATTAATTTAAATATTATCCTCAGTTTGATAATAAAATATTATTAAATTTTTGATAATTGATTAAAGCTTTATGAAGGAATTGGACCTCATTTATTATATTCTTGTAAATTTATATCTTCTTAGTCCTTAGTAATGGAAGCTGGGTTGTCATGTGGGGTGTTAGCTATAGGTTGAGTCTAGGGTTATGTAGTTGAACTTAGAATGGTTGTGTGCTATATATCTATATGTTCTATTTTTTCTTACACTCCACCACCTGAGTTGGTTGGGATGGTCAATGACCATATTGGACTTGGGTTCTGGGTTTGCTTCCAACATCATGGTTGAAGAGGTTATAGATGGTTGTCTACTTACTGTTATATAATATGTGCTCATATGGGTTGTAATGGCTCTCCGTTAGGACGTACATGCATATACAAGCTATGACAACTTAAGGTTATAGAATATAATTGCATCCAAGATATAATGGATTTTGTTTATTATATTTGTAATTATATATGAACTATAATGGCTTAAGGTATAGTTTCGATTTACAGAAGCTATAATGGCTCCCAGTATTACTATGTGATTATGAGGATGCGATGGTGATATAATTGTGACTATAGAGATATGTTTAGGATATATTTACATAGATGTGTAGTATGACTTTTGGAGGGGATGAGAGCACCCCGATGTAAGATGTTGAAATTTAGAGAGACTAGTTCCATGGAAAATTGGTAGCGAGATACCTTTATTTTATATATTCCTTTAATATTATGTTACCTATTTCTAGGCATTGCTTGATGAGAGAGACTTGGTGAGGTTGGGAATATAGTTTACCTAATTTTGGTAATGATTTGGTTTATCTATCTATTCACTAGGGCTTTAGTATGCTTCTTATACATTTTCACGAGAGGTTTCAGGGAGGATCCTATAGAGTATACATGTATGCTCTCTCTGTCTCTCACACACTCACACACACACATAAATACACACACACACACACAAAAACAGACACACAGACACACATACACACATACACACATACACACATACACACATACACACATACACACATACACACATACACACATACACACATACACACATACACACATACACACATACACACATACACACATACACACATACACACATACACACATACACACATACACACATACACACATACACACATACACACATACACACATACACACATACACACATACACATAGATAGACACACACACACACACACACACAGATAGACAGACACACAAACACACAGACACACAAACACATAGACACACAAACACACAGACACACAAACACCCAGAAACACAGACACACAAACACAGACACACAAACACATAGACACACAAACACACACACACACACACAGACATACATACATACATACATACATGCATGCATACATACATGCATACATACATGCATACATACATGCATACATACATACATACATACATGCATACATACATACATACATGCATACATGCATACATGTATACACACACCCATATGTACATGCATACATGCATCCATACATGCATGCATGCATGTATACATACATACATGCATACATGCATACATGTATACACACACCCATATGTACATTTACACATACACACACACACACACACACACACACACACACACATATATACATACACATATATACGTATGTACATATGTATACACATCCATCCATCCATCCATCCATACATATATGCATACATGCATGCATGAACACATAAACACATGCACACATGCACACATGCACACATGCACACATGCACACATGCACACATGCACACATGCACACATGCACACATGAACACATGCACACATGTGCACTTGAACACATGCACACATGCAAACATACACACATACACACATGCATACATACACACATGTACACATACACACATGCACAAACACACACACACACACATAGACACACACATGTGTGTATGTTCTATACCCTTAGTTCTAGTTTCTTACCCATGGTATATTGGAGGTGGGCTTTTAGGGTCACTCCTATCTTCACTATTGACCTAGGAGGGGTTTTAGTGTGTGGGGTTGCATATGATAAGAATCCCAATATCCTTTTAATTAAATAGAATTATCATTAAAATTATCCATTATTTAATCCTATTCATAATTATATATCCAGATTCATATATATATATATTTACTAATCCCATTCATTCTATACCTTCACAATTTCACATCATCATCACCATCATTAATAATAATACTCTTGTGATAACCAAAATTCTTCACACCTTTGATAACAAAATACTCCGATGATTACCTAGATTCTATACAATTAATCCATAGTTCACATTTTGTATCTCATCTACCATATCATCAATAAATATTATATCATTCAAATGACATTAATAGTTCAAAAGAGGATACATAGTTTTTTAACTAGTAGGTTGAATCTACTCTAATTTATTTATTAATTTTCATGTCAAAACTGAAGGATACATATAAAAAATAGTAGGTAGAATGATAACTATACTGTTTTTTCATGACATAGTGTTGATTGTAATGAACCTATATTGATCTGACATAACCCCCATGCAACTGTTAAGATTAAGGGTAAATTAGTTCTAATAAATGGAATGAACCTCATCCCAATAGACACAACTCCCTTATAAGTCATTGAATCATCACTCAAGGGTATAATAGTTAAAAAGGTGATGATGATGCCTCAAAATTTATAGGAATGCTTCCTTTTTTGGAATTTAGGGGATTTTTAGGTGAAAATTTGGTGATTTGGAGGAGTAAGAGGATAAGAATTTCTAGACACATGGTTAGCATAGAATTCCATATCAAACATGCATGGAAAAAAATTCTCCAATACCTCCATATAGTTAGGCACATGGTTAACCAAACCATATGATCTAGATTCATGACCTAATTTTAAACTTAGAAAGGGAAGCATTATTAGGTACATGATTAGCCATACTTTGTGAGCTAACCATACAATTTGAATACCATTACACATAATTTAATTTGAAACCCATTATTTATACATTAATCTTTATTATAACCCATCCAAGATATTTGGTGATTTTATGATTAATTGTAAGAGAATTTAAGGATTATACATCAATTAACAATGATTTTCTTTCACAAATAAATTGAATTGATTTAAAATCAAAGGTTAAAGTTCAATGATTCACTTTGATTGTCATGAAGTATCCTGGGTCACCCTTGAAATGATCACCTGAACCAGTCCGTGACATGGTCCAAGGGGATTTCCCAATCCCCATGGGCTAGAAACTAGTGTCGGGCATAAAAATAAACTAGTTGGGAATGATTTGTCTCATAGAAAAGATAAATAATAATAAAATGAACAAACAGATAAACAAAAGAAAATAAACCAAACAAACTGGTAGCGGAAAAAGGAACAAAAAAAAAAGAAATGATATAAACCTCAAGTGACCTCATGTGTCACCACGAAACATAAACTACACTCACTCCAAAAGAGATCCAAAACTAAAGGAAACTGAAACTGAAAATATAGCAGGCTTGAGAACCAAGATGCTTAGTAGGAATGATAAGAAAATAAAAACAACGCCCTATGACCTTGTCTTTAAAAAGAAATCCAATCATGATAGTTTGAAAAAAATACCTATTAAAATAATTCTTTCCATTCTATTAAAATTCAAGTAACAAGTTTCACTTTTAAGGAAAACATTTCACTTCAAATATTTTCAAAGTAGAATCCAAGCTTGTATTAACATTTCAAAATGGAGAAAGAAAATTTAAATTCAAGTATTGTTTTCAAAAAAGAGGGAACATGCATGAAACAACTGTAAAGAAAATCACTCCACAAGCACCAAGTCATAAGTGAGAACCATGGTCAAATCTCCCAAGGTTCATCTAGCTCGTGTGGGTCCCTAGAACCTCACGTCTCGATGTAAGAGTAACCATAAAAAATATCTATTCTCATTCACAAGACACTATTAGGGAAACACATCCATAACCTTGTGGTCTCCAACATCATCATAAACATTTAGTTAGTGTTGTAAGTGTCAGACTTGCTAAGTGAAGTAGGGATGAACCACTCAGAATCACTAGCACGCTAGAACTAGTCTGCCCACCTAGATAACCCAAGTTTCCCATGTGCTCTATTTACACTTCTCCCATCACATATATACCGCCACTTCTACTTTCACACACAGGAAATGTGAATACACAATTAAAAATCACCATTTCTCATGAAAAACACCTTTTCCATATTTACACGCACACCAAATCCAATTTCAAACCACATATATCTTAAAAAATTTCAAAAAAACCTTTTTCACAATACACATAAGTCATGAGACCTTTAGAATCCAAAATAAGAATTTTCAAAATAATTATAATGTTCTAAATTAACAACCGTAGAATTACATGTTTAGAATAATTCTTTATACCGCATATAATTCAAACTAATCAATTTTAGAGGTTTAAAGGAAAATCTAACAACCGAGTGAGAAACCATTTTTTCCTTAAAGACCATGAGAGATTATATATATGTATATAATGCAAGAATTTCATATGAAAATGAAAAACACATTTTAAAAAAAATCAAGTAGTAATGGAATTCAAGTTAAAGACTTAGGCATAGGGAACCTACCTCAAACATGTATCTATTTGTCGATGACCGCTCAAACTGACCCTTGGTGCATACACTCACATGCATTTATACACATATATATATACACACCCCTAGCTAAATTGCACATATTGCCCATGCCATGAGGGAATATAGACAAAGAGGGCATATATATATATATTCCTTACCCTATGCATGTACATGTAGGAATCCTCGACACCCACAACCCAAAACCATCACAGTGAGGTCCAACAAACTACACATATAATTTAATAAAACAATTAAACAATTAAAAAATCTATAAAACATTTAAAAATAATGCATCAAGGGTTTGCACACTAAAAAAACCCTTCAAAATATCCTTTTAAGGAAAATTTCCCAACAATACCACACGCAACCATATTTTGCAGCCTTAATGACCTTTAATAAATCAATTCCAAAATTTATAAAACAACCACGAATGATGCAACATGGGTTACACCTGAAAACACTTAATTTCATGTCAAACTACAAATTTAAAATTTTAACACTTCATCAATTCTATCAAAAACATTTTTCACACCAAAAAAATAATATAATAAATCCTTTGAGTAGTCTGTACAACATTAACAAATGACACAACAAATGTTGTCACTAAAAATACACCCATTTTCGTTTAAAATTCCACTTTAGAACCAACCACACAAAATGGATGCATAAAAACATGATTTTCACCACTAATATAATTCAATAAAACATTTGAAAATTTATAAAAATAGACCAAAGAAGAAATACATGCCCTTACGTTAAAAACACACCCAAATTCCCTTTTTAAATGAAATGCACACCAACACCATACTAAAATATAATCTACCACCCTTGCATGATCTGACAAAGAAAAAACACACTAAAAAACTTTCCAAACATCATTCTCATCACTTAAATAATTCAAATAACCAATTTCAAGATTTATAAATTGATGTCAAACAACACAACAAGAGTTAAACATGAAAAGTACTCAATTTCATCTAAGAATGCTACTTTAAATTTAAACGCATATGAAACCTTTTTAAAAAAATTTCTCACCCCACCTATTAACTAGGTAACAAATTAAATTAACCAAGTAAGCAAAATAATTAGCCAAATATTGATTATACATGGAAACACCAACCTTTGATGTCGAAACCCCCAAATTTTGACGAGAAACTTCAATTGAACCTTATTCGAACCATAAGGGACCAAAGTTGAACCCTAAATCAAAAAATTGACTCTAAAAACATCAAAATAGAGTCCTAAAATCAGAACCCTATGAAAAACCAAAATCCTAAAGAAAAAGAGGGGATCACTGAGGAAAGATGAAATAGAAGAGGGGCCAGCAGCTGGGTTGTGGTTACCAAAAGAAACGCCAGTAGAAAAAGAGGCACGTCATCGATGGAACCTCACTCACTTGGTGTCCGCCTTTGGGATCCCAGCTTCTCCTCTCCCTCTTAGGGTTTCGTTTTATTCCCGGCGGTGCCCGGAATTCCTGCGACTCTTCAGCCTCGCATCTCTTTGGGTTATCTTCTCTGCCTCTCCCGCTTGGTTTCTCACTCACCAGGTCTTCTCTCCTTGTTCGTTTTTTCAAGTTCTGTGATTTTCCTCTTGGTGACCTCCTCAATTCCTTTTTCTTCTCTCTGGGTTCTTTTAGGGTTTAAATCCTGGATTTATTTTTGGGTTTCAATCCCACTCATTTTCTCTTTCAGTGTTTTCTTTGTTCATTCTAGGGTTTCTCTTTGTGTCTCAAAGTTGTGTTCCATCGTGGAGTTTGGCCACTCGTTTCTCTACTCTAGCACCAGGTATCCACCTCTCCCTCTGAGTTGGATTGTGCAGTGGTCACCCTAGTACTCTGGGATGTGAGTTCTAATGGTTTGGTGTCTCTTAGAGACTTCAACTTCGTAGTCCTTGGTTGGTTTTTGGTGATGGATTCATAGTTTGCCTTGCGGGAGGCCCCATCACTTGTGCTCTGGTTTGGTTTCCAAGTTCTTGACACCCACCCCGGTCTGTTGGGTGCGTTTTCTTCTGAAGAGACTTTGGGATGTGTTCGTACAAGTGGATGGGCGTCCATGGAGCAATGACTGGCGATTCCTCTATTTGGTTTATTTCATCATTGGGGAAGTTCCTTTATGTGATTTTGGGTATTATGGTGATGTGTCTGGTGATTCATGTTCATACGATCCATGTGGAGTGGATGTTGAAGGTGAGGGTTGATTTTGGCGGTATATGTCGATGAACTGGAAGTCAGTGTCGAGCGTTGAGGATGGCGATGATGGTAATGGAAGCTCCAACGATGACTACGATGATGATGAAGGTGGTTGTTTCGAGAAGCGATGATGACGGAGAAGTTTAGATGAATCGAGGTAGGTGACCGAATCAATGTTTACGCAACTTGAGGTAGATCTTTTATGATCTCAAGGTAGGCGCATGAATTATGGAAGGTTTTTGAATTTTGAATGTTGTGTTTTTTTGAAGGTGGCAATGGCGGTACTGATTGGGGTTGGTTGTAGAGTTTTGTTTGAAATTTGTATGTTTCATGCTTTAATTCCCATGTAATTCCCATGATGGGTTGAATCTGGTGGTTTTGTGAGGGCCTACACTTACCCTTTCAAAGTATTATTAGAAAATACAAAAAATATGGATTGTGATTTTAAATGAGGCATGTCAGAGAGGTTCGTCTAATAGGGGTGCACCAAACAGGGCCACAACTAGAGGGGGGGGGGGGGGGGGGGTGCACTCTGAACCGAGGCTTCACTGAAAGGGAGTAGGATGCCGGAGAAGCAGAGGTCGGCCAACTGGGAGGGGGATGGCAGTGAAGCAGGGCACGACGTAGGGTTTCAGTGAAGGGGGTGAGTGCTGTGAGCTGGGAGTGGGGGAGAGGATCGGGTTGCAAGGGGTATGGGGGATGAAGACTAGGGTTTCCAAAAAAAACTTAAAACATAATAATAATAATAATAATAATAATAATAATAATTATTATTATTAAAATAATAATGTTAATAACAACTTAATTATAATAATAATAAACTAAATAATAATATCATCATCATCATTATTATTAAATCGTTCTCCAATTATTTTATTTTATTTCATTTTGATTTTAATTTAATATTTTTTTAAACATTAAGAAACCAAAATACTGAAATATAAATAAGAATAACCACAACCGTAAGTTGTCGGGTCGGGGTGTGACAATTATCCCCACCACAAAAACTTTTGGCCCCCAGAAATTCACCCAGCCAAACGAGGAATCAAACTCAAGTTTGAAACTGAATGAGGCAAAAAAAATCACAAAATCAATGTTACTTTTCACTCCATCAGTCACACCCAACCAAATCTAAGGGAAACTAAAAAGAGAAGATCCATCAAGAAATGAGGAGGTTTCTCCCCACCAAAATAACCCGATTAGAACAACCAAAATTGAGACTTTCAGCATGAGATAATTCTGGAACTGCTAACTTGAGCCAAAGAGGAAACCACCAACAAAGACTGAAAATCCCACACAATCCAACTCTTGATGATGGAACAACAAGATTCATGGTGGGTCACCCCACCATCTAAGAACCAACCATCTTAAGCCAATTATCATGGACTGATATAGGCCCAACACAAACCGAACCATGAACTCTCTACAAAACCAAAACCCCACCACATAGGGTCCCCAATGAAAGACCCCAAACCGAATGGAATACAAAACCCCTATTCATTATTTCCCAAGACACATGTGTCTCTAAAACGATCATGTCCTAAAATAGGAGTGGGTCACTAAAGGATCTAGTCACGCAAGAGAGAAAATCATCTTGAGAGTCACAACCATAAAGCGACAACCTTCAAAGATCACATTTGAGGAGGCACAACTACTGGAATTACAAGAAAACAAGATCAACATGACTTCTTACAACTAAAGTAGGTTATTAAAAGAACAAAGACCACAATAATTAAATGATACCTCTATGCCTATTACAGAAAAATAGAACCTTCAAAGATGATGGAGCTAAAATAGAGAAATTTAAAGTCTCTATTTCAGAACTAGAGACAAAATTTAGACCAAGGTTACCCACACCCAACAATTCCTAACTATGTGAAATGATTCACTCCGAGACCTATGGTTAGAGATCTGATGTCTTAAAGCATCTTCTACCCCACAGTCAAGAGATGACATCCTCCAGTCGAGAATCCTTTTGGAGATACTACTAGCAGAACCTCTCTAAGTGTCCCAAACAGCCACACCGATGACAAGCCTTCAGAGGATGAAGACAAGGTGAGTTAAATTACCCAAATCATCCACACTCGAACCAAACAAGAGGGTAGCCTGACTAATAGAAGATGTAATTGACAAAAAGACTTTTATGAGATATGTTCCTTCACTTCTCTCTCCTCACCGGATGGGGAACCTTCTTGAACACCAAAAACAATCGATCCTGGAACCTTGGACGAAGACCCCACATAAGAGAAACTTCAACTGATTCCACGACACTACCTCTGAAGAAAAGGGAATCAACCCCTTGAAATGCCCTATGTAAGCCTTTACTATTCATTGGACTTGTTGGACACTCATGAGCTCTGCCACTTTCCTCACCTTCACTTCCTCAGGTATAAACCATTAGACGAGAGTAGTATTAAACAACTTCCAAGACATCCCATCATGGAATGACACTGGGATCTTCTTCTTCCATCAATCCAAAGTTAAACCTTCAAATGAACTCAAACCAGTACAAGCTCTCATAACTTTTAGAGTTCCCAATAACCTAAAAACACCAACGATTTCACCAATCCCATCTACTACCTTCAATAGATCATGATCACCACAGAAGAGGTAAAACATATGAAAATAAATCAATTCCACCACTCCTCTAAGAGTTTGGGTAGAACAAACAACTAGAAGAGACTCACTAGAACCCTCTGAGACTTTTCTGGGTGGCATACTAAAAAACAAAGACACAAATCTGAATCAAAATTCATCATAAATCAGATTCAACACTTCAATCACAAACTAAAACTCAAACTCAAACCACCATTCCAACAAAAAATTAGTATTTCAAAATCAAAAAGCCAAAAAAGGATACCAAACACAAAAAGAGAACACTAAACAATTGCTTACTCACTTTTCAAAAAATTTAAATTACCTTTTTGAAAACCATTTTTCAGCAAAAAAAACAACTTAAGTACCCACCATTGGTATCCCATAAAGTCTCACATATACATATACCCTTGTGCTATCTCATTCACCCATACACACATACCACTGATTATCCCTATTCCACATGCATACCTCTATTTATGTGATCCCTCATAGGAATACCAAGGGTTAATTCAAAACACATCTCATTTTAAAAATGGATCATTCAACATAAAGATAAAATTCTCAACCAATTTGAAAATGTCACATATCATCAAAGAAATACATTTCCAAATTCCCAAAAATTTTCCAATTCACATTCTAAAAAGTGTTACCAAGATCCCAAAACAACTTCCAACACACCTCCCATTTTCCCTTTGAAACCAAAAATTCCCTTAAAAGAAAAAAATTTCTATTTCAAAACCACTTTTTCTACTCCAAAACCACATTCCCTTTATAAAATCCCTTTTTCTATTAACCATTTTCATTTATGAACTCCAATCAATTTAGTCAAAACTAATCTCAAACATAACTCACATAAAAACTTCCAAAAATAAGGGACTAGTGGCTATGCCAACCCAAAAACATGAATTAGAATACCATGCTCCGAATGAGCATTAACCACGAGAAGCATCTTGAACTATGCACTCAGGTTGTACATGGGTCGCTACTCCTTGCAAGCCCGCTGTGTAACACCAGATCACTTGCTTTGTCATCCCTCATCTATAAAGACCAAGCCAAAGAAGAAAATTCAAATCCCAAACTACCCCTGGTAACTTGAGTCTCAGTATGGGAAAGGGTTTATGACATCCTTCCTTCACCTACCTCTCGAGTCCCTAAACACTTAATCACCAAGCTACACAACACTCCAAATAACAAGGGCTTCCTTTGACACCATTTTGTCACAAACCAGCCCTAGTTAACCCTGATTTGGTCACCTGATCTGGTCCACCACATGGCCCTAGGGGTGTTCCTGATCCCCATGGGCCGGAAACTAGTTCCAGACATCAAAATAAACTAGTTGAGAATGAATTAGCACATAGAAAAGATAAATAATCATAAACTGAACAAACAGATAAACAAAATAAACTAAACCAAACAAACTGGAAGTGAGAAAAGGAATAAACGAAGTAATGATACATACCTCAAGTGACCTCGTGGGTCACCATGAGACATAAACTATACCCACTTCAAGACCTATCCAAAACTAAAGGAACCTGAAACTGAAAATATAAAAAGCATGAGCACTAAGATACTCATTAGGAAATCCAAGAAAACAACAAAAACACCCTATGCCCTTATCTTTAAAAAGAAACCCAATCATGATATTTTGAAAATAAGACCTATTAAAATAATTCTTTCCATTCTATTAAAATTAAAGTAACAAGTTTCACAAAAAAAGTAATAAGTTTCACTTTTAAGGAAAACATTTCACTTCCAATATTTTCAAAGTAGAATCCAAGCTTGCGTTAACGTTTCAAAATGAAGGAAGACAATTTAAATTCAATTATAATTTTCAAAAAATATGTAACACGCATGAAATAACTGTAATAAAAATCACTTCACAAGCACCATGTCATAAGTGAGCACCATGGTCAAATCCACAAAGGTTCATCTAGCCTGTGTGGGTCTCTAGAACCTCATGCATCAGTGTAAGAGTAACCATAACAAATATCTATTCTCGTGCATGAGCCACTAGTAGGAAAAAACATCCACAACCTAGTGGTCTCCAACTTAATCATAAATGTTTAGTTAGTGTTGTAAGCATCATAATTGCTAAGTGAAGCAGGGGAAAACCACTAAGAATCACTAGCACACTAGAACTAGTCCACCCACCTAGATAACTCGGGTTTCCCATGTGCTCTATTTCTACTTCTACCATCACATATATACCACCAATTCTAATTATACCCACTAGAAATGCGATTACACAATTAAATACCACCATTTATCATAAGAAAGGCCTTTTCCATATTTACACGCACACCAAATCCACTTTCAAACCACATGCATTTTAAAACTTTCAAAAACACATTTTTTCACCATACACATAAGTCATGAGACCTTCAGAAGCCAAAATAAGCATTTTCAAAATCATTTTAAAGTTATAAATGAAAAAATGTAGAATTATATGCTTAAAACAAAGATTTATACCATGTATAATTAAAACTAATCACTTTTAGAGGTTTAAAGGAAAATCTAACAACCGAGCATGAAACCATTTTTTCCCTTAAAGAACATGACCAATTATATATATGTATAATATGCATTAATTTCATATAAAAATAGAAAAAACATTTTAAAAACAATCAATCAATCATGTAATTCATGTTAAAGACTTAGGCATAGGGAACCTACCTCAAACATGTCACTATTTGTCAACCACCACTCAAACCAACCCTTGGTGCATACACGCACATGCATTTATAAACACATATATATACAACCCTAGTTGCATTACACATATTCCCCATTCCATGAGGGAATATGAATAAATAAGGCATATATATATATATATGCCTTACCCTATGCATGTACATGTAGGAATCCTCGACACCCATAGCCCAAAACCATCGTAGCGAGGTCCAACACACTACACATATAATTTAATAAAATAATTAAACACTTAAAAAATCTATAAAACATTTCAAAATAACGCATAAAGGGTTTTTACCCCCAAAAAAACCATTCAAAATCTACTTTAAAGGAAAATTACACAACAATACCACACACAACTAGATTTTGCAGCCTTAATGACATTTAATAAATCAATTCCAAAATTCATAAAACAACTACGAATGATGCAACATGGGTCACACCAAAAAACACCCAATTTCATGTCAGACTACAAATTTAAAATTTTAACACTTCATCAATGCTACGAAAAATGGTTTTTAAAACAAAAAAATAATATAATAAATCCTTTGAGTAGTTTGTATGACATTAACAAATGGTACAACAAATGTTGTCACCAAAAATACACCCAGTTTCATTTAAAATTATGCTTTAGAACCAACTACATAACACATACACATAAAAACATGATTTTCACCAGTAATATCATTCAATAAAACATTTTAAAATTTATAAAAACATACCAAAGAAGCACTACATGCCCTTACGTAAAAAACACACCCAAATTACCTTTTAAAATTAAACGCACACTAACACCATACTAAAATATAATCTGTAGCCCTTGCATGATCTAATAAAGAAAACACACACTAAAAACATTTCCAAACTTCATTCACATCACTTACATAATTCAAATAACCAATTTCATGATTTATAAATTGACGTCAAACTACACAACAAGAGTTAAACATAAAAAGTACTCAATTTCATTTAAAAATGATACTTTAAATTTATGTTCATATAAAAAATTTTTTAAATTTTTTTGCACCCCACCTATTAACCAAGTAACACATTAAATTAACCATGTAAGAAAAAATAATTAGCCAAATATTTATTATACATGGAAACACCAACCTTTGATGCTGAAACTGCTGAATTTCAGTGCTGAACTTCAATTGAACCCTATTCGCACCATAAGGGACCAAAGATGAACCCTAAATCAAGAAATTGAACCCCAAAAACATCAAAATAGAGTCCTAAAATTGAAGTAATATGAGAAACCAAAATCCTAAGGAAAAGGAGGGAATCACCGAGGAAATACATGACAGAAGAGGGGCCTGTGAACAGGTCATGATTATTAGAATAAATGTCGGTAGCAAAGGAGGTGTGTCAGAGAGGGTCAGCCAGTAGGTGGTGCACTGAACAGGGCCACAAATAGAGGGGGGGGGGGGGTGCACACCAGACTAGGGATTTTTTGGAAGGGAGTAGGACACCAGACAAGCAGAGGTCATCTGACCAGGAGGGGGATGGTGGCGAAGTAGTGCCCGACGTAGGGTTTTAGGGAAGGGGGTGTGTGCCGCGATCAGGGAGTGGGGGAGAGGAGTAGGTCGCAGGGGTTAATGGGGGAGGAAGACTAGGGTTTCCAAAATAAAAACTTAAAACAATATAATAATAATAATAATAATAATAATAATAATAATCAAAATAATAATATTAATAATAACTTAATTATAATAATAATAAACTAAATAGAAATATCATCATCATTATTATTATTAAATCATTCTCCAATTATTTTATTTTATTTCATTTTGATTTTAATTTAATATTTTTTAAACTTTAAGAAACTAAAATACTCAAATAAAAATAAAAATAAAAATAACCCCAACCGCAAGATGTTGGGTCAGGGTGTGACATTGATTATTAAATATCTTTATCTGGAAGTCTTTAATTCTTCTTGAATTTGATGATTTGGGGTTAAATTTATGAATCCTTGGATATTGATTAATGGATTTCATTTATCATGATTAGAGATTGAAAGATTCATCCTGTTAGTGTGTTTCATGGATTTTTGAATTCGTGGATTTCAGGAAATAACATCACTAGTTAGGTGAATCCAATATCATATATGATTTGGCTAATTTCTTATGTATTATTGATTGATTATTATTTATCAAGAATTAAAAATTTATTGATTTATTTAAATTTATGGAATTTTTAAAAATAGAGATGATTGGTATAATTAAATTTTTATGGAATTTGGGATTTTTTATAATTATTGATTTTAAAAAGAAATTTTGGAATTGAAAATGAATGATTTTAATTGTGTGGAATTAGTTTATTTTGGAAATTTTAAAATTAAGTTTTTTCAAAGAATTTGGATGTGTTCATTTTTTAATTTAATTGATTTATCAATGGGTAATTTAAATGGTTTGTAAATCACTTTATTTTGATGAGTTTTTTTGAATTTTTATACTGGTTTCATTTGCATGAAATTAATTTAAGGATGAGTTGTTTTTTGATATGTGAATTGAACATGGTTTTTGAGGTTTTTACATTGGATGTGAATGTATTAAAAATGATTTAGTCTGAACTTTATTTGAAACCTATAAGTTTTATATATGGGGATGGGTGGCTTGAAGAGCTTGCATTAAGGTGTGAAATATTTAGTATAACTAGGGATTAAGATGTGACACTCACTATGGTGTGAGTCTTGTAAATATATAAGATATTTATACCTTGGTAAATATATCTAGTGAAGAAAATGTGGAAAATAAGGATTTTCCATTTGGATATACTCATCTATTCCTTAGAATAGGGATTATTTTAGGTGAAATAGGGAGTTTCCATTAGATTTTTGGGAAAATGGATATTTTCCTTTGGATTTTGGTGAATAGGTATTTCCATTAAATTTTGAAAATATAAAATTTTCTTATTTAAAAAAAAACAATGTATTTAGGGACATGAGTTTTGGGGAGAAATCATGGTTTGATGAATTATTTTTGTAATATTATTTTAATGGTAAATTTTGGTAATTGCGGATTCATTACAAATAGTGTTTTGATTATTGAATTTTAGGTAAATTAAATGATTTTTAAAATATATTTATGATTTATCATGTTTTATTGGAATTTTATATTGAAATTTATATTACATAGATGTACATTGGACTCTTGGTAAAATCATACCAATTTTATGCTCACCCCCTCATTGTGAACTTCAGTGGACATGTGGACATGATTGGATGTGATGTAGGTAAATGAAATGTATTTTTATTTATTAGTGGTGACCTATAGTTTCATGTTGAAGTTTTAGAATAGGTGGTGTTTTCTCATGGTTTGTTAGTGATATTGACATGTGCCTCTTTTATTTTATTCTACACATTGGTTTTGTGAAATTAATATAAAACACACTTGTTTCCATGGTTTAATTTTTTTACTTTTTTTATTTCAAATAAGTTTTATGTTAACATGTAGATATAATAACCCAAGTACTTATATAATAATTTGTTTTCATTCTAGAATTAAATAGATACATTCATTATAAATGTATAATAAAATAATTGGTATTTATAGAAATGAATGAATCTATAATAATAGAATAGTAACTTCACCTATAAAAGTATAAATAAGATTTATGTATCTTATAAATGAAAATATTATATATTTATATCATGGTATAAGTAAATAAATGTTTTAAAAATGATAAATTAAGTGTTGTTATTTTTGTAAAACATAAGTGTTTATTTAAAATTCTATAATTAATATAATTATTTAAAAGAAAATTTATTTTCATAAAATAGATTCATAAATTATTATTTTGTTTTATTTTAATTATAATATAATTTTATGAGACCTTATTTAATTTTTTCAAAGTGTCGTAAAATGAGTTATAATATTAAAATTAGTATTTTTCGAATAAATGATGATTTTAATTAAAAATTAAATTTATCATACCAATAAATTTATTTTGAAAAAATATATTCCTTTTTTTAATTCTAAAGGTTAAAAAATTATTAGTGTATATTTTTGGTATTTTTCTAAAATAGTTAAATTTTTGGTGAATAGTGAACTATGGTAATCTATAGTATAATTAAATAAACGAATTATTGAGATATGGATGATGTATTGATGAGGTAATAACCCATTAGTTCAAACTCACATACAATATTTACTATAATTATTCAAAAAATCAACACTATTGATAGTCTTGAGCCAAAAATAATAAACAAATGAATAAAATAATAAAAAACATACCTCTCCTCTTCCTATAAATACCACCAGTCACCACCCCTTCTCCTCACACCTCCAAATCGTTTTATATTGTCTAAATTATGACCAATTCCATTAAAAAAACTATTCTACATTTTCAAGACCTACTGGTCTCACCAAAATATGAAAACCAAGTTCCTTAAGAAGTTTCTCAAGGAGACAACACTTTAGTGGTAGAATCCTCCATTATTTCTCTTTAAAATTATTTCTTTATTTTTTTCTTTCTACCTTATAATCACATAACCTATACAAAGTGATTATAACTCCATTTTTAAACATATACTATAATTTTATTTTGTTAATGGAGTATACATCATCAAACATCTTCTCTTCTCCTCTTACTCTAAAAAATAAAAAACATCATCTGTGACGTGTTGATTCACCATTTTCATGGATGCCAAGTTTTAATTTTCATTTACCACCCTCAAGGCTGGTCATAAAATCATTATTATGGTAAAAAAATATTTTAATATATATACTATAACTTTTTTAATGTATTGGAACTAATTTATAGACATAATATTAAATTAAACAAAATTAGTTTGTGATGATCAGAAAACCAGCCAAAAATAAACCAAACATTTATCATTAATATTTTATAAAATGAATCATACTTATATCAGAAAAAATTATATATGGGATCATTTAAAATTATTTAAATATATTAATACCATTTATTTCCACTTTTTTAGTTTTTACTTTATTTGATAAAGAACCCTCGTAATTATACTTAAGGGAACCGACCATAAAGCCATCAAATGAATACTCTAAAAATGATGATTAAGATATTTTTCACTCATAAAAATAGACATAAATGACTCAATAAAATGGTAATAAATAAAATTTACATGGAAAATTTATTTAGTTAAGTAATTAATAAATCTAATAAGATTATCCAGGACATTAAGTAAAAGTACATAAGGATTTCAAACATAAGGTAAGAAAATTTCTTTTTAAAAATCATCTTTTCAAGTCATAACTATTTTTTATTAAAGAATTTTTTTACATATATGTAATAATTTTTTTTTCATGATTTCAAGATGCCTTATTGATTTTATTTTTCCTTTAAAAGTTTACAATTTTATTTTAAAATAAAATTTTTTAATTTATAAGTCCACGACTTCTTAAAAATGAAAAGTAAATTCAAAATGGAAAATTTATTTTCCTCAAGAATGTTTCTTTTATTAAAGATTTATATGTTATGATCATGTCATAGTTATTGGGAATTTTTATAATAATGGGTGGTTCCATGAAAAACTGAGGGTTGATGATCCCATTATAGCTCTCCAGTGGACTGGGTAAAGGTATGGAGTTAACTAGTAGGTTTCTCCTAAGAGATTATGATAATATACTATGATGGTTATTCCAAGAATAACCATAATGGTTACTCTCTATATAGAGATACTTTATATATAAGGGTGATATTAAAATTATTCCACAAGATACCTTTATGATTTTTCTATTCTTTCTATGGTTTTATAGGAAAATTATGATTTCATAAGGTAAGCTAAAGAGATTATGTTTTATGTGTAAAAGTTATAACATTGTGAAAAAAATTTCATTCACGGATTAACTATTTATTTATTCTTTTCCATATCCCTTAGTGATATTTTTGTGACCATCCAAAATTTTATTTTTTTTCACAGGGTTTAGAGATGGGTAAAGGAAAGGAATAATTCAATTTTAAATTCATGAAGTTTTTATATAGAAAGAAATCATGTTTTATTTTAAAAGTTTCAAAATTGGAAAAATGAATTTTGGGTATAAGTGTCTACTTTGTAACATATGATTTTATATTTATGAGGTTATGACCTAATTATATAATGATATAAACCTAAAATAACTTTGAGAATGTATAAAATTTGAATTCTAGTTGAATTAACTAGATTATGTAATGTTTAAGGTCAGGTCCTTATAGTTGGTATCAGAGAAAGGTTTAGATAACTTCAGGGGTTAGTATAATGTTAATAGAATACTAATAAATGTGTTTTACTCTATGGTTAATTTGAAATGATATATAATTTAAATACTACCATGTTTCTTCATCTGAGATATTTCTGTTTAGAATAGTTTTCTACAGAAGAAATAGGGAAGCTGAAGTAGGAAGTTACCAAGAGGATGATATCCTTCTGAATCTATAACTTGGAATGGTGGGAATTGGAACTGAGTAGTTTATTATTGTAATATATTATTTTAAATAGGCTATAAATGGATGATACATCCATTCATGAGATCAGATATACCAACCTCATAGGAATATGTCAGTAGTGGAACATTTTATGAGACAACACCCTCTTGAATTTAGTAGATCTTATGACCCAATGGTTGCTGAAGGGTGGATTAAATCCCTATAAAATATTTTCAATATCATAAAGTGTTCATAATATAAAAATATTTGTCTTTCTATTTAACATTTTGAAGGTGAATCCGAAAAATGGTGATCAATGGTCAAGAATATCAGGGATAATGAAGAGATTGATGCTTTGGAATGGGATGAATTCAAAAATATTTTCCTTGAGAAATATTTTTTGAAGGTGAATCGACTTAGAATGGAAAAAAATTCTTAGAATTTAGACAGGAATAATATTCAGTAGCTTCATACAAAGAAAAATTCACTTGATTGGTAAGGTATTCTCCAAATTTTATTAGAGACCTTGATAGAAAAATCAATCATTTTTTACTTAGGATTGAAGCCAAAATATTGAAGCGAATTAGATTCCCATGAATTCAAAAGTTAAAAAAATTTGATGTGCAGAGAAGGTGAAAATATAGTTTTTCAATGATCATGTATTTATTGAAAACTGGAAGAAAAATAGGCCCATGTGGAAGGAAAATGGAAAGAATACATCAAATAAGTTTGATGATAAGAAAATTAAGTTTTTAGTTTGTGAGAATTATGGTAAAGAACTCACAAGGGAATTCATTTTGAAGTATGTTAAGTGTTTCTAATGTGGTACGTTTGATCATATGTATCATAATTGAAATGAAAAAGATTATGATAGTGGTAATAAATTTTTTGATATACATACAGTAAAATTATTTAAATGTAATGATATGGATCATTATGAAAATGAGTGTCTGAAGAGGAACCTTAAAGATAGAATGTAGCTAGACTATATGAAGATAGGTGTGGTGAAATCCTTTGAAACTATTTCATTAGAAGTTGGGATATCCAATTAATTGGTATTAGGTATATTATTTGGTTACTCAGATTTTTCTAATGTATTTTTCGATTCATGGTCCACACATTCTTTCATATCTGAGAAATTTTCTAGTAAATTTGAAGTTTCTCCTCAAGGAATGAAGTCAAAACAAATGGTAAAAAACTTGGAGAAAATATTAAGGACAAAATAAATTATAATAATTTTCCTATCTATATCTATAGAAATAATTTACCTACAAACCCTGTTTTCTTGCCCCTATTAGAATCTGATGTTATTCCAGGTATCAATTGGCTTTATGTTTACCATGCTAATATTGATTGTAGAGATAAAGAATTTATTTTTTAGAAATATTACTAGTGTATATAAAAGAATGAACCTATACTATTGATAATATATTAGGAACCTAAGAAATTGTTAAAATATAGAAATTAACGTTATCTTGCGCTTATTTTTAAAAATAAGGGAACTGTTCAGATTAATGATTTTCTAATGGTAAATGGGTATCTGGATATTTTTCTTGATGATTTTCAAAGTATTATACCTGATCAAGAGGTTTATTTTACTATTAATTTAGTCCCTGATGCTAAACCTATTTCATAACCCCCTTTTCGAATGGCTCAAGTTGAACTTCTAGAATTGAAAAAGAAGTTGGAAGAGTTTCTAGATAAAGGTTTCATTAATCCAAGTACTTCACCTTGGGGTTCTCTTGTTTTGTTTTTTAAAAATAAATATGGTTATATGAGGCTTTGTATTGATTTTATAGAATTAAATAACATCACTGTTAGGAATAAGTATCCTTTTCCTCATATCAATGACTTGTTTGATTAGCTCCAGGAAGCTTAGTATTTTTCAAAGACTGGCTTGAGATTTGGGTACCATTAGCTGAAGGTGAAGGAAGATGACATTATAAAAATAAAATTTCATAATAGATATGGGAATTATGATTTTTTTATAACCTTTGGTTTGAAAAATTCCCCTACTGTATTTATAGATCTTATGAATAAGATCTTCCATGAATATTCAGATAAGTTTTTTATTGTTTTTATTGATGATATTTAAGTTTACTAAAAAATTATAAGGATCATGAAAAAAATATATGGATTTTTTTGAAAACCCTAAAACAAAATAAGTTATATGGTAAATTTTGAAAATGTGATTTTCTCTTACGAAAAATTTACTTTCTTAGGAAAATTGTAAATAAAGATGACATAATAGTTGATCCTACCAAAAAAGGTTGATGAATGGAAAAGACCTATAAATTTAACTAATATTCATAGTTTTCTTAGATTATCAAGCTATCATGGATGGTTTGTTAAAAGATTTTAATTTTTATCTATCCTGATAACTAATTTAACATGGAAAGGGGTTAAATTTATTTGGATAGAAGAATGTGATGTTTCTATTTCGGACTTATAAGGAGATTGGTGAATGCTCTAGTTTTGGATATTCCTTCCATAAATGTAGAGTTTTTCATCTATAGTGATTCTTCTTTAAAGGGAATTGGTTTCGTTCTGATGTAGAATGATCGGGTCATTGATTATTCTTCACAGAAATTGAAACCTCATGAGTTAAATTATCTCACACATGATTTAGAATTAGAATATATGGGTTTCACTTTAATAATTTTGAGATATCATTTTTACTGAGCCAAATGTGAAGTATATACTGATCATAAATATTTTAAGTATATATTTACTCAGAAGGAATTGACCATGAGGTAGCGAATATGGATAAAAATGATAAAGGATTATGATTTCATGATCAATTACTATCCTAAAAAAGAAAACAAAGTGATAGATACCTTGAGTCGAAAACATCATGCTACATTATCCATGTTATGTTTGGAAATGACCCCTTGGTTAATGATTTAATGAATTTTGTCTTGGAAGATGTTGGTGCAGGAAATTCATTTGTTTTGTTTTAGGTGTCATTTCACTCATCTCTATCAGACATAATTAAGCCAGTATAAAAAGAAGAAGATGAGTTATAAAAAAATGTATAATTGGTTAAAAAGGGTAAGTTTATATAATTTAACATTGATAAAGATTGTGTTTTGAGTTTTGGGAATAGATTATGTGTGCCTTATGATTCATAGTTAAAGAAATATTTATTAAGTGAAGCTCATAGTTCTCCATTTTCAGTTCATCCTAGAAGCAATAAGATATATATAGACATTTTTGAGTATTAATGGTATGATAGAATGAAAAGATATATTTCTGACTTTACCATGATATTTTTGATTTGTCAATAGTTAAAATAAGAATGAAAATTACTGAAGGGGATGCTTCAGCATTTTCCAGTTCTATAGTAGAAATGAAAAAAATATATCCATGGGTTTTATGGTGAGATTAACCAAATATTCTTGAGTTAACAATGATATTTGGTTTTTTTGGTCGATTGAATAAATCTGTACATTCTCTTTTTATTCAAGATTCTATGTCTTTAGATCATCTTTCTCGATTGTACCTCAAAGTGATAGTCAAGTTTCATGGAGTTATTACCTATATTGTATTTTATTGTGATCCTAAGTTTACTTCTAAATTTTGGAAGGGACTTCAGAATTCATTGGGAACTAAATTAAATTTTATAACTGTTTTTAATCCTCAATATGATGGACAATCAAAGTGAACAATTTAAACATTATATTATATGATTCGAGCTTTTTGAATGGATTACTACGAAATTTGGGATTAATATATTTAATTAATTGAGTTTTCTTATAATAAAAGTTTTCATTCCAGTATACAGATGATGAATTTTTAAGAATTATATAAAAATTAGTGTCGAACTATGACATTTTGGGATGAAGTAGGTGAAAGAAAGCTGATGGGACTAGACTTTATAGAGGAAATGGTGGAGAAAGTTTTACTGATTTAGGGACACTTGAGGATAGTGCCGAGCATTTAGAAAAGTTATATAGATAACTAGAGGAAGGATATTTATTTAGTGGTAGGTGATCATGTATTTCTCCATGTTTCTCTATGGAAAAGTGTGATGCGTTTTGGTAATAAGGGGAAACTTATTCCATAGTTCATTGGACCCTATGAAATTTTGGAGAAAGTTGCATCAGTTTCCTACTGAGTGGATTTTCCTCTGAGTTTGTCCATGCTACACAATGTTTTTCATGTTTCTATGTTAAGAAAGTATGTTCTTGATTCATATCATGTTCCAAGCCCTGATTTTTTTAGTTAAAATATAATCTTTCATGTGAGGAAAATCCTATTCAATTTCTTGACCATAGAGATCAAGTATTGCGGAATATGGTAATTCACCAGGTTATGGTTTTGTAAAGAAAAACATGGTTGAAGAAAAAACATATGAATCTAAAAATTCTAGGAGGTAAAGGTATCCTTACTTGTTTAATAAGTGAATAAAAATTATGAGGATGCAATTTCAATAGGGGGGATGTAACAAACCAGGTACTTATAGAATAATTTGTTTTCATTCTGGAATTAAAAAGATACATTCATTACAAATGTATTATAAAATAAGTGGTATTTATAGAAATTATGGAATCTATACTAATAGAATAGTAACCTAACCTATTAAAGTATAAATAAAATTTATATATCTTATAAATTAAAATATGATATATTTATATCACGGGATAAGTAAATAAATGTTTTAAAAATGATAAATTAAGTGTTGGTATTTTTGTAAAATGTAAATGTTTATTTAAAATTCTATAATTAATATAATTATTTAAAAGAAAATTTATTTTCATAAAATATATTAATAAATTATTATTTTTTTTATAGTAATTATAAGATTATTTTATGATACCTTATTAAAATTTTCAAAGTGTCAGAAAATTAGTTATAATATTAAAATCAGTATTTTTTGAATAAATGATGATTTTAATTAAAAATTAAATTTCTCATATTTAGGAACTTATTTTTAAAAAATAAATTCTTTTATTTAATTTTACACAATGAAAAATGTACAGGGTGAATTTTTGTGATTTTTTCTAAAATAGTTGATTTTTTGGTGAATAGTGAAATACAATAATTTACGGTATAATTAAATAAATTAATTATTGAGTCATGGATGACGTATTAATGAGTTTATAACCCATTAATTTAAATTCTCTTGCACTAGTTACTATAATTATTCACAAGAATCAAAATTATTAATATTCTTGAGCCAAAATAATAAATAAATGAATAAAATAATAAAAAACACCCCTCTCATCTCTCTATAAATACCAACCCTCACCACCTCTTATATTTACACCTAAAAAGCCTTGTATCTTATCTAAATTCTACACAATTACCTTCCCAATACTCTCCCCCATTTCCAAGACCTTATGGTCTCACCGAAAGACCAAAACCAAGTTCATTAAGGGGGTTCTCAAGGAGAAAACATTCGAAAGGTAAAATCCTCTATTCTTTCTCTTTTAAATTATTTCGTCCTTTATTTATTTCTACATTATACTCATCTACCCTATCAAAAGTGACATTATAAATCCATAATCATACATATAATGAAATTTTATTATGTTAATGTAATAACATCATTAAACATATTCTCTTCTCCTCTTATTTAAAAAAAATGAAAACATCATCCGTGACATGTCGACTCACCATCTTCATGGATAACAAGTTTTAATTTTCCTTTACTACCTCCGAGGATAGGCATAAAAAAAATATTATGGTTAAAACATATTTTATTATGTATATTATAACTTTTTAATATTCTTTAACTAATTTATAGGCATAATATTAAATAAAAGGAAACTAGTTTGTGATTATCAAAAAAACCACAAAAAATAAACTAATAATTTATCATTAATAATTTAGCTAATGAATCATTATTATATCAGAAAAAATGATATATGGGATCATTTAACATTATGGAAACATATTAATACAATTTATTTCCACTTATTGAGTTTTTCTTGTATTTTAAAAGAACTCCCATAATTATACTCAAGGGTATCAATAATAAATCCATGAAACGAACGTTCATGGAATGATGATTCAGATATTTATAACTCATCAAAATGTCCATAAATAAAATTAATAAAATGGTAATAAATAAAATATAAGTGTAAAAGGCTCTTAATTAAGTAATTAATGAAGATAGTTTTATTATATAGGACATTAAGTACAAGTGATGAATTTTTTCAAACATAAGGTAAAAGACTTTCTTTAAAAAAAATACTATTTTTAAGTTACAACTCTTTTTATTAATGAATTTTTTTACTTATATGGTATATGTAGATTTTTCCTAATTTCATGATGAATTATTTATTTGATTTTTACTTTTAAATTTTAGAAGTTTATTTTCAAATATATTTTTTTTCGTTTATAAGTGCAAGTCTTCTTAAAAATGAAAAGTGATTTCAAAATGGAAAATTTATTTTCCAAAAGAATGTTTTTATAAAAGATTTATATGTTATGATCATGTTATGGTTCTTGGGAATTGTTATGATGATGGGTTGTTCCATAATAAAATCAGGGTTGGAGAGCTTGTTATTGTTCTATAATGCATCAGGTAAATGGATGGAGTTAACTAGTTAGGTTTATCCTAAGAGATTATGGGAATATACTATGATAGTTATTCTAAGCATAACCAGGATGGTTACTCTCTGTGTAGAGTTAATTTATACGTAATAGTGATATGAAAATGATTCCACAAGTTTCCTTTATGATTTTTTTATTCTTTCTATGGTTTCACATGAAACTTATGATTTCATAGGTAAGATAAAGAGCTTATGTTTTAAGTGTAAAAGTTATAACCTTGTGAAAATGTTTTAATTTATTGACTAATGATTTATTTCTTTCTTTTTATGTGCCTTACTAAGATTTTTGTTCCCATACCGAGTTTTAATTTTTTTTCATAGGGTTTATGTATGGTTAAAGGAAAAGAAGAGTTCAAGTTTATTGTCCTGAAGTTTTGATATAGATAGAAAGAAGGTTTTATTTTAAAAGTTTCATATTGTGAAAAAATTGGATTTTGGGTAAAGTGTCTAATTTTTAATATATGACATTATATTTATGAGGTTATGACATAATTCTATAAAACTATAAACCTAAAATATCTTTGGGAATGTACAAAAGTGAATTCTATTTTAATTAACCAGAACACATATTGTTTAATGCTGGGTCCTTATAGTAACACCCTAAGATTTATGAAATATTATTGGAAAAAATACCTCAAGGTGTCCTCTCAGTATGTTTTGGATGTGGTTTTGTCTGTTGAAAATTCCAGATGATTGCGAATGAGTATGGTTGGTGTTTGCTAAAGTCAGCGTTTAAGGTGGTGCAGTTTCCCAGTGTTTGCCAAATTTTTTGGGTCTCAAAATCGAGAGTTGGATTTGGGAAAAAGAATATTTTCATGTAGGAGTACAAAATATGTGGACCATGATCCAAAGTTCACATAACACATAAGGTGGTACACAAAATATCAAAGGAAATCGACAAAGAGAACCACAAAGCACGAGATGCAGACCATGTATGAGAACAGTTCATGGGGAGAAAACGGTTCGTGGTGAAGGCATGCGGTATGCGGAAGGCTTGAGGTATGTGGGATGGATTTTCGTTATTGAAAATGAGGTAGTGATTTGAGAATCTGTGTAGGGTGTCATTGGAGAAAAAAAGATGGTAATTTGGGTTGCCGTGAAGAGAAAGGCATTATGAAGACCACATAGGGAAGAGCTATTTGCAGGAGAAGCTGTATGAGGTAAAGGTTGTACCACATTAAATATTTGGGTAATCTCAGATTAGTGTATTTTAAGAATCTATTTTCCTATATAAGGAGAGCTAATCCCATATTTACGTAGATAAATTTTTATGTGAAAACATCTTTTCTATGGGAATTTGGCTAAGTCCGAAGTGGTTCATGGGAAACAAGTCTTTGAAGGAGAATTGTTTTCTGAGGAGGATTCTGTGAAGTGAAGTGGTTTGTGGGGAAGTGATTCTTCGAAGGGTGAAGTAATTCGTAGAAGAAATTATATAAAAGAATTTTGTGAGGCACAATAGCTTGCAAAGGAATAAGGCAGGCCATAGAAGCCGAGCTAGTATGTGGACGTAGTATGCAGATGTGGTATGTAGAGGTAGTTTGAAGAGGTAGAACATGGAGGTGGTACACAAAAGTATAAATAGTTCATGAGAGAGGCGATCCACAAAGTATACCCACTATTCAGTTCATAGAATAGGCAAGGTGGTTCGCAGACAAATCAAGGAAGTCTGCAAAAGTGAAAAAACAGTTCTCGAAAACAATTTCCTTTAAATAACAGTATGTGGAAATATGTACTTTATCTACGGGTGAGAAAGGGACTTAAACAGATCATCTACAAATAGTTAATGATGTGTGATTTTGTCACGAACCAGGCCGGGTCGCCATCCGACCCGGCACCCGACCCGGTCCGCGGCAAGGCCCGAAGGGTGTTCCCGATCCCCACGGGCTGGCACAAGTTCCCGGGTATCAAACATTACATGGGAAAAATTTACTCAGAATAAAAGACAGAAAAATAACTAACCAGATAAATATACTGAAAAAAATAGACAACCAAACACGCCTTTAAACTATGAACAGGTTTAAAGTATACAACTCGAACCAAAACTAATAGAAAAGACGACAACAAAAACTAAAACTCTTACACTAACCTCCCGGCAAAAGAGAGGCCACGTCAACACCACTCTGCATGAAAAGGCCAACTGCAACCTAAACCACCATCACTGAGCATGAAGTCACAACCTGGAGTGCAAAAGAAACAGAATCTACATACACCCAAGGGTGTATGTAGGGTGTGAGCTAAAAGCCCAGTAGGATGCCACCAAGAAAAGATTCCAAGCATAATTATTAAAATACAAATACATTTTCAATTTAATAGAATAAAAATAAATAAGTGTTTAAAGAATTTTAATGAAAACGGTTTTTAAGGGGAAACTTATCTAAAAGGAAACAACTTAAATTAACTTACACACACACACACACCCACACACGCACGCGCACACACAGACGCACACACACATGTACACACGCACTTACACATGTATACACGCACACACACTTTTCTTGGTAACCCCAACATCACACCGTGTGCCGACGGTGAGCAGAAAGCAGTGGAAGAGCACAATACATGGGAGACCCTAAAGATACTAGCGAGAAGTGGGACCCTATAACCTCTTGTCTCGTTGAACCATATCATACATTCCCGTGCACGAGCCACTGGTAGGGAAACACCTCCTACCATAGTGGTCTCCAGTCATCATCCAATATTTAGTTAGTGTTGTAAGTGTTAATCCCGCTAAGTGAAACTAGGCCGATGCCACTCCCATATCACTAGCACATTAGTCTAGTCCGCCCACCTAGTACCCAGGCTTCCCTTTTGTGCTCAAGTAATTCAAAGTTCATGACACATGTTATAATCATACACTAAAACCCAATAAGATACTACACACGCCAAAACAACCATTTGCACACACAAAAACCATTTGAAATAATACACTCACTAAAAACATTTTCAAAACATGCTTCACACTATTGACATAATCTAATAAACCACTTAAAAAGTTTATAAAACAACAGCAAAAAAGTGTCACATGGTTTTACACACACAAAGGTAACCACTTAGAAATCCAAAACATATTCCAACATCGCACACACTCAAATACAATAAAAAGTGTGACCTGCACCACCAAAAGGTTTGATGTAAAACCCTTACACCATATCAAAAACCCCATTGTCTAAACCACATTGTTTAACATGCCAAAAATAAAAGCTTATAAAACAATTTAGAAGAAAGCAGTTCGCACCACTTACACGACTTAATAAGATAACCGCATGATTCCAAATTTAATATATTGTTCATGCAAAAACTTATTTTACGACCAAACGCACCCGACGCCATGTAAAAAAATCAGTTCGCACCACTTACATGACTTAAGAAGATAACCGCATGATTCCAAATTCACCAATAGAATTCTTAGCAGAAAACATCCAATAATATGAACAATATATTAAATTTTTTTTAATGAAAATCAAACTTCAAATAAAACTTAATTCACACATTTTTTTTAAAAATATGCAAAACAAAATAAACATTGAAAATTAATTCATCGGATAATAATTAGATGGGGAACCACCTACCTCGGTGTTTATTTTCCCGAAATCTTGTGCGAATATTCATCTGCACCTAATACTCACCACAATCAAACTCAATAGAACCCTAAAACAATAATGAGACCAAAAATAACATCAAACACAGACTAAAAACCACATAAACTCTAACTTGGAAATCTCTCGAAGGAAGAACCAACCAATCTAAATAAAACAGACCTGCGGTGGAGACATTGGGGGGATGTCCGAGCATGTTCGGGAGGCGTGGAGGTGTGCTGCGTCATAAAATTCAGACCGGAAAAGATAAGTTTAGTGTGAGGGGGACGGCTGTGTGTGTGGGTTTTTGTGAGGGAGTTAGGAGCGAAAGAGGAAGTCCGGTGATGTCTGGTTGTCCAACAAGGAGGAAGACACGTGGAGGAGGTTGGGGCGATGCGTAGGATTTCGGGAGGTAGGGATAGGAGGACTGGCAGATGGAGCAGGGGCCGCCGGCCAAGGGGGTGGTGCGGCGTGAGCTGGCTGGAAGGGGGAAGGAAACAACATGACATAGCAGGGGTCACCGGCTTCAAACCAGGTGGGGGTGGAGAAGCAACTGGGGTGTGTGGGGGTGATGGCGCGGGGAGGTAGGGCAGTGGCTGGTGTTGGGGAAAGCGGCGCAGCGCAAGGGGAGCAAGGCTGGCAGGGGAGAAAAGCACGACACAAGGAGGGTTGTGCGAGAAACCGAGACATCGGGGTGGCTGAACGAAGCAGGAGCAGGGGGCGTCGGGGTTTACCGGAGCAGGGGGCGTCGGGGTTCACCGGAGCAAGGGTTGTGGTGCGCAGCTAGTCTGGCGGACGATGCACAGGGCTATAGAGGAGAAGGGGCGCAACTCAATCACCGGACGGGAGGACTTCTGGGAAAGGGGGGGGTGCGACACTAGCAGGGGAGTGCTAGGGTTGGGGGGGGGTATGGCAGCGCGACACCAAATGAGGGAAGGGGGAGGGGATCCGACGGGATTGGGAAAAAAGAGAAAGAAAAGAAGGGAAAAAAATAAAAAAATAAAAAGAAACCTAAAAAAAATCTAAAAACAAAACAAATTATTAATAATATGAATATTAATACTATTAACATTAATTATAATAATAATATGACAATAATAATAATCAGATAATAACAAACTTGATACTAATAAATTTTATAGTAATAACTTAATATCATTATCATTATTGTTCATAATAAAAATATTATCCTTGTTAATATTTTTAAATCATTAAATTATTAAATTATTTTACTTTATTTTTATTTTATGATGCAATTAATTTTATTTCATTATTATTTATTCATTTCATTTAATTAATTGAACATCGGTAGGTCACCCAGTGGACCAAGTGAGGCTGCACGGTTTCAAAATCGTACCTCGCCCGAGCCGTGCCTCGCCCAAGGGCACATGTTCCCAATTTTCATTACGTTCTCACTTTATTATTCGCTACACATTTTTCATCTCCCTCAAACATCGGGCAAGCCATGCGGTGAGATGGGCGTGGTCACGCGGCGACCCAGGCGTGGTCGTGCAACTTCGACCGCGGTGCGCTGGACACAGCTTAGAGTGAAACATTCATTTCTAAATAAGAGCTCAGAAAATTTAAGTTGGGCCTCGACCTGAACTATGTGATGCCCAAAAAAAATATAAAATATAAAAAGATAGGTGTGACAATTGTCCCCACCATAAAGATTTCCGTCCCTAGAAAGCCACAACCAGAGCCAAACCCCAAAGCAGAAAACTACACCCCCTTAAGGTTCAAAGGGAAATCCCCACCAAGAAAAAAGAGGCAAAAGTATCGTTCTCAAAGAAAGTGACTTAAAGAAAAATTCGAGAAACTCATATAAAGACTTTTTGATATGTCGTCGGCCCTAAAGAGCTAGAACGCCTCCAGTTGACTGATCAAGGAAAGGGGACTCTCGCACCCACGGAAACCAACTTCACAAGCCGAAACATCTCAAGCACCATTTGAGTGATACCCACGTCATTTGTCTGGAATGAACAAATGAGAGCAACCGCGAACCAGATTCACCCTTATCACCTATCACCAACTGATCTTTAGAAACAGAACCAAAAGGTCAACATGGGGAAGCCTGAGGGGCTCCCCACCATTAAGAACCTACTAACACCCAGGACGAGACTAGAAAACCAACATGGGGAGGTCCGGACAGACTCGCCACCATTAAGGAAAGGCCAACACCGATTTATTATAGAGACATTCGTGCTAGACCCATCGTGGGTCTCCCCACCCTTAGGACTGACAGAGGGTACAAAACTTTTAAAATTCTCCAACGGTAACCAAACACCCCACCACAAGGGGCGGGGAGGGATGGGCCTAACTACTGGGGCTTCAAAAGCATAACCCAGGACAAACCAGCATTTCCACATTTCTGGATGAGCATTATTCCAACTGTGAGACTGACCTACCCAACATTCTCCCATAAGGACCCCTAAGGCGATTTCATCTAGTGGGATGAAACCCCTAAGACTTTAAGGCAACGAGTCAAACACGCCTCCACCTAGTCACGAAAACCATATTCAACCAGACAAATCATTCAGAGCGGAACAACCATAGAAACAATTTAAACTTCCTCTACTTTTAACATCGATGATAGAAATAAAGTCAGGGTCTCATACACTCTCTGGGTTCCTGACCACGCGCAAGCTTCACTCCGAGGCCTATGGCTGGAGCCCTAATGTTTGAAGCATCTCCTGCCTCACAGTCAAGTATTGAAGACTCCCAAATGGAGCTTCTCCTTTTGGTGTCACATGCAACCACACTACAACCGAGGAAACACCAGCAACCACAACACATTACGACATCCAACCGATCATACACAGAACACTCACCAACACAAGAGCTAAAATGGTGCATGCACATCACCCTTTGTCACACTGGATGAGAACGCGACACCACAAATCATCACCTGAATATGATCATTGTTGTCGAGAGAAACATTACAATAAGAAAGACTTTAAACCATGTCTTGAACAACACGTGATTCCTGTAATTGATTGTAGCATCCCCATGTGACTAGGTCTGCCACACTAGTGGCCTAACATAGACCCTTTCTTAAACGAAACTAACAAAGGACCAAAGGTCATTTAGAATAGTGGCCCACATAGACCACTCTAGGATGCTTCCACCTTTTCCCCACTGGAATCACCTTTACCGTTTCCAAACAGAACTCTCAAATTAATGAGGTCAAACTTCACCCTTGACAATCAAAGAGAACTTACACTGCAAGACATCACCAAACATAACCCTTGAAACCGATGAAAATACTACAAATCCCTTCAAGACACTGGTCAACACTGATAATTATGAACCGCCTTCACCCTTCCCCGCTGGATTTCCTTTCACCGCTTCCAAGGGGGAACCTTCAGACATGATAGTGTCAAACTTAATACCCGACGAGTCATACACTCAAAAGACCAAAACTCCCTTCAACTCCTCTTGCATATGTTATCCCGCTGCGAGAGGATGCACTTAGTTGTAAAAAGGATAGGTGGGTTCAATTCTAAAATTCAAAAAGAGAGTCCTTAGATCAACTGGAGTGCCGACCAACGACGAATTACTCATAGCCATACTTCAATCACATGTCAATGCTTTATGGGGGGCGTACACTAATCAAGAAAGAAAATCATGGGCCTAAATCAAACTGGTCCAATGATCAAGACATACTGCAGGTGAACACCAAACGTGCAGGGGGAACCACTACAAGGGTTTCCCGAAGAACTTTTCAAAAGAGACCATTTAACACACGCTTTCACACCAACTGACCAACAAAAATTCAAACTCAAGACACAAATCAGTCAAAAAGGATCCTCGGCTCAAAATGCCTCACATCCAACCTTTCAAAAATACAAGAACACACCACCCAATCACTGGTTATTTAAAAACACCAAATTTTCCTTTAACAAAACATTTTGAAAATAAGCAAAGCCAGTGGGTTGTAGAAACACCAATGGTGTCCCATGGGCCTCACACATGCATGTTCCCATGCCACACTGGCACCCACCTCATGTCCATCCAGGCACTCATCCGCTCGTGCCATTAACCATTTCTCTTTTTGTATACACTCATGCATGTGGTTTCCCATGAGAGCACCAAGGATCAAAACCAAACCTTTCCATTTTTCAAAACCAAAACATCTAACCCATACTTTTCAAACCTCACACACCATTTCATTTTTAAAGAGCTTCATTTGAAAACATTTTCCAAGACCAAAACATTTTTACTTAAAAACCAAATTTCCACAAATCCAAAATAAAGAGATGAGAATCGACGCAAGAGAAAACTTATGTCAGCGGGTGACTGGAACATATGGTTGGCGGTCATACGCCAGTAACGCCACTGCCACAGAGGGTATTCTAGGACAACGTCCCCAGCTCCGCATGGCTTTCCAGGCCCTGCGAGCTCACTAGGACCACTGACGCTACACCTTTTTCATTTCTCCTAAACAAAATTAACCACACGGACCGAAGATGTAGACAAACATCAACTTACTTTGGTAACTCGAGTCTTACCACGAGGTGTGCTGGCCAGACACCTTGCTCTTAGCCAGGACGTCGAGTCCCAACAACCTTAACTCAAGTCTACCGTGACTCTACCCCAAAAGAAAACGACCCAAGAGAGAAAACCTTACCCTCTGATACCATTTTGTCACGAACTAGGCCGGGTCGCCATCCGACCCGGCGCCCGACCCGGTCCGTGGTAAGGCCCGAAGGGCGTTCCTGATCCCCACGGGCTGGCACAAGTGCCCGGGTATCAAACATTACATGGGAACAATTTACCCGAAATAAAAGACAGAAAAAGAACTAACCAAATAAATATATTGAAACAAAAAAAAAATAGACAACCAAACACGCCTTTAAACTATGAACAGGTTTAAAGTCTATAACTTGAACCAAAACTAATAGAAAAGATGACAGCGGAAACTAAAACTCTTACACTAACCTCCCAGCAAAAGAGAGTCCACGCCAACACCACTCTGCATGAAAAGGCCAACTGCAACCTAAACCACCATCACTGAGCACAAAGTCACAACCTGGAGTGAAAATGAAACAAAATCTACATACACCCAAGGGTGTATGTAGGGTGTGAGCTAAAAGCCCAGTAGGATGCCATCGAGAAAAGGTTCCAAGCATAATTATTAAAAGACAAATACATTTTCAATTTAACAGAATAAAAATAAATAAGTGTTTAATGAATTTTAATGAAAACGGGTTTTAAGGGGAAACTTATCTAAAAGGAAACAACTTAAATTAACTTACACACACACGCACACCCACACAGGCACGTGCACACACAGACGCACGCACACACGTACACACACATGCACACACGTACACACACACACACACACACTTTTCTTGGTAACCCCAACATCACACTGTGTGCCGATGGTGAGAAGAAAGCAGTGGAAGAGCACAATACATGGGAGACCCTAAAGATACTAGCGAGAAGTGGGACCCTAGAACCTCACGTCTCGGTGAACCATATCATACATTCCCGTGCACAAGCCACTGGTATGGAAACAACTCCTACCATAGTGGTCTCCAGTCATCATCCAATATTTAGTTAGTGTTGTAAGTGTCAATCCCGCTAAGTGAAACTGGGCCGATGCCACTCCTGTATCACTAGCACGCTAGTCTAGTCCACCCACCTAGTACCCAGGCTTCCCGTTTGTGCTCAAGTAATTCAAAGTTCATGACAAATGTCATAATCATACACTCAAACCCAATAAGATACTACACACGCCAAAACAACCATTTGCACACACAAAAACCATTTGAAATAATACACTTGCTAAAAATGTTTTCAAAACACGCTTCACACTATTTACATAATCTAATAAACCACTTAAAAAGTTTATAAAACAGTAGCAAAGGAGTGTCACATGGTTTTACACACACAAAGGTAACCACTTAGAAATCCAAAATATATTCCAACATCGCACGCACTCAAATACAATAAAAAGTGTGACCTGCACCACCAAAAGGTTTGATGGAAAACCCTTACACCATATCAAAAACACCATTGTCTAAACCACATTGTTTAACATGCCAAAAATAAAATCTTATAAAAAATTTTAGAAGAAATCGCTTAACGTTAACCACTAAGCTCATGCAAAAACTTCTTTTACGACCAAACGCACCCGACGCCATGTAAAAAAAATCAGTTCGCACCACTTACACGACTTAAGAAGATAACCACACAATTCGAAATTCACCAATAGAGTTCTCAGCAGAAAACACCCAATAATATGAACAATATATTAAACAATTTCAATTAAAATCAAACTTCAAATAAAACTTAATTCGTACAACAATTTTTTTAAAAAAAATATGCAAAACAAAATAAACATTGCAAATTAATTCATCGGATAATAATTAGACGGGGAACCACCTACCTCGGTGTTTATTTTTCCCAAATCTTGTGCCGATATTCATCTTCACCACAATCAAACTCAATAGAACCCTAAAACAAGAATGAGACTAAAAATAACATCAAACGCAGACTAAAAACTACATAAACTCTAACTTGGAAATCTCCCAAAGGAAGAACCAACCAAAATAAATAAAACGGACCTGCGGTAGAGACATTGGGGGGCTGTCCGATCACGTTCGGGAGGCGTGGAGGTGTGCTGCATCATAAAATTCAGACCGGAAAAGAGAAGTTCAGTGCGAGGGGGATGACTGTGTGTGTGGGTTTTTGTGAGGGAGGTAGGAGCGGAAAGAGGTAGTCCAGTGATGTCCGGTTGTCCAACAAAAAGGAAGACACGTGGAAGTGGTTGGGGCGATGCAGAGGATTTTGGGAGGTAGGGATAGGAGGACTCCCAGATGGAGCAGGGCCCACCGGCCAAGGGGGAGGTGCGACATGAGCTGGCTGGAAGGGGGAAGGAAACAACATGACATAGCAGGGGTCGCTGGATTCAAACTAGGTGGGGGTGGAGAAGCAACCGGGGTGTACGAGGGCGACGGTGCAGGGAGGTAGGGTAGTGGCTGGTGTTGGGGAAAGCGGCGCAGCGCAAGGGGAGCAAGGCTAGCCGGGGAGAAAAGCACGACACAAGGAGGGTTGTGCGAGGGGCCGAGACATCGGGGTGGCTGAACGAAGAAGGAGCAGGGGGCGTCGGGGTTCGCCAGAGAATGGGGCATCGGGGTTCACCGGAGCCGGGGTTGCGGTGCGCAGCTAGTCTGGCGGACGATGCACAAGGCTATAGAGGAGAAGGGGTGCAACTCGATCGCCGGATGGGAGGACTGCTGGGAAAGGGGGGGGGGGTGCGGTGCTAGCAGGGGAGTGCTAGGGTTTGGGGGGGGGGGTATGGCAGTGTGACACCAAAGGAGGGAAGGGGGAGGGGATCCGACGGTATTGGGAAAAAAAGAGAAATAAAATAAGGAAAAAAATAAATAAATAAAAAGAAACCTAAAAAAAATCTAAAAACAAAACAAATTAATAATAATATAAATATTAATACTATTAACATTAATTATAATAATAATATGACAACAATAATAATCAGATAATAACACACTTGATACTAATAAATTTTATAGTAATAACTTAATATTATTATCATTATTGTTCATAATAAAAATATCATCCTTGTTAATATTTTTAAATCATTAAATTATTAAATTATTTTACTTTATTTTTATTTTATGATGTAATTAATTTTATTGCTTTATTATTTATTAATTTCATTTAATTAATTGAACATCGGTAGTTCACCCAGTAGACCAAGCGAGGCTGTGTGGTTTCAAAATCGTACCTCGCCCGAGCCGTGCCTCGCCCAAGGCCGCACATTCCTAATTTTCATTGCGTTCTCACTTTATTATTCGCTACACATTTTTCATCTCCCTCAAACATCGGGCAGGCCATGCGGTGAGATGGATGAGGTCGCGTGGCAACCCAGGAAAGGTCGCGCAGCTTCGACCGCGGTGCGCTGGACACAACTAATAGTGAAACATTTGTTTCTAAATAAGAGCTCAGAAAATTTAAGTCGGGCCTCTACCTGAACTATGTGATGCCCAAAAAAAATATAAAATATAAAAAGACAGGTGTGACAGATTTCATTAAATTGAAGGAACCTACAAGTCCATAAAATATGAGTGGATCCCTTCCACGTGCAGTGAGCAAAGGAAGAGGAAGACGGTGATCCATTCCACCGGCAGTGATCCAGAGAAAGAGACATAGGTAGTAACCCTTAGAAATGCATTAAGTAGACCCTAAATCTTGTAAAGGCAGTGAGTCTGAGCATAAAAGTGATCTAGACTAAACCTTGTAATTGGAAGTGAGATTTAGTGGATTTGGTACATTAACACATCGTCGTTGTATGATCCTTGGATGTAGCCTAGTGAGGGTGAACCAAGTAAAATCATTGTGTCATATTCATTATTTAATTTCTATTCATATATTGCTACAGGAGAAAGAGAGAAGTGTGTTTTTAAAAAAAAAACAAGATCCAAAGTGGCAATAGTTTTAATCTATTATACCCTAATTCACCCCCTATAAGTGTATTTTACCTAGTGGAACTAACAATTGGCATCCAAACGAAAGGTTAAAAGTCAATGGTTCTCAGTAGAAGAAATGAAGGTGGTCAATAAAAAAGGAATTATGATCTTCAATGGTAACAATTTACAACTATGGAAGAATCAGATGCATCACTATATTTGATTATTAGGAATGGATATCTTCACAGTATCTATGTATGGAATATTATTCGATATCAATAGTGGTGCTTTATTAGAAGATGAAATAAGATAATTGGATACAAATTCTAAATGGATTAATTCTTTAAGAGGATCCTTATCAAATGAAATTTATACAAAGGTGATGTCATGTAAAAAATCACATGCTATGTGGGAAAATCTACTGAATATCTATGAAGAAGATTCAAAGGTCACAGAGGCAAAGATGAAGGTTTTGTGGAACAAGTATGAAGATTTGAGAATAGACCCAAATGAATCTATGGATGAAATATTTGACAGGGTGAATGTTATAGTGGAAGACATACATGGTCTTGGAGAATTCATTGAATTTATAAATATTGTGAAGTGTATCTTGAGGAAACACCTACCTCAGTTTAATCCAAAATTTTTAGTATTAGAAGATAAAGATCAAAGTAGATGACATTGGATAACTTCCACAATACTCTTGTTGAATATGAAATGAGAAATGATGATAACAATGCTGTGGAAAAGGGTAAGTTGAAAGAAGTGGAATTCAAGGCCATGAAGAATATCTTTGTTGAATATGGCCAGGAGAAAGATAATTTGGATGATGTCATGTCATTTCTCTCTTCAAATCTACAAAGATGAAGAGTAAATTTCAATGATAAACTTCCACTTACAGGCTTCTGATATGGAAATATTAGACATTTTGTAGTAAAGTTTCCTAAGAAGTTTGAAGACAATGATGAAGAAAATGATGGAAGTCCCCAAAATAATTATTCATATAATGAGAAACATAGGATAATTACTAAGATAAAGTTCTTTGAAAATAAGAATATTCTTTCAAAAGAAGATGAAAGTTTAGAAGAATTCACAGTAGAAGAGTTGGAGAACTGAAATGATCATGGGGTAGATGCCTTAATGGAGGTTGTTAGAAATTTCATAACAAAAGAAGAAAGTGACAATGAAGAAGGAGAAGTTGAAGGAAGAGTGGAACTTCATGCTAAATTAAAATCTCATCTTGAAGAGATAGATTTTAGGAGATCCAAAAAAAGAAAATATAACAAAATGGTTCATGATGACCAACTCTATATGCATCAACAAGAGGAAGAGAAGTCTGAGATGAATGAAGAAATTAAAAAACTGAAGTGTTCAACCCTAGAAAGCTTAAAAAAGGTGGTTGAGTACAAAATCAAAATTGAATAATAGAAATTATAGATTGATATTTTGATTAAACCTAGAAAATATCAAATCAAATGTATCGAAGAGATTGAAGAGGAAGTCATCGGTCTGTGACAGTGTTAAGAATCAAGAAAAATTATTGACCCATAAAACAACATCAGTAAAATAGATAACACAGGAAAAAAAAATATGAAATAGAGAATGGTTGTCCAATATAAAAAAAGAAACAATTAAATTCAAATGATAAGGATGGTATGGTACTTGATCAAAAATAAAAATAAGTAACAGTTGCAGTCATACCATAAGAACTTACTCCAAGATTGAAGATTTATTTTGTGTACAAAGAAGAATCATAAGATTAAGAGAACCCAAGGGATAACTAGTGGTGCAATATTATCAAATAGGAATGTACCCCGCATATGATGATATTGTTGTGGAAATATGGGACATGTACAAAATGTTGGTTCCATAGCAAAGAGGTACCAAAGAGAACATGACCAACATAGGCAGTCATATAGAGCTAAATTTTCAAAGTCATCATTTGATGGTCACCGTTTCAGGTGTGGAGGATTTAGAAAAATGGAAAGATATTTCTCATCAACAATATAGAGGAATGTGATGAAGTAGACTATGGTTGGTTATATGTAGTAGAAAAATGTATCATCAAATGAGCTGAAAAATGAAAAATCGATTTGCAGCTCTACAAGATGAAGCTAGTCCATTATATTCCAAGGAATGTCATGAGTATTAATACATACAGGGTGTGAAGTAAAAAAATGGATCAAAAGGAAAATATCTGAGCAGGAAGTAGTTTTAGAAATTTCGTTCAAGACATCAAATCACACAGAGATATGGATCATTGATAGTAGATGTAATTCCCATATGATAAGAAATAAGGATCTGGTGATGGGAATCAGGTATGATAAAGAAGGTATCATAATATTTAGTAATGATGAAGGGTTTAAAATCATTGGATTTGGGAAATTTTTTTGGGGGGAAAATACATGAGATGTGTAGATGTCTTGGTTGTTGAAGGTCTTAGTCACAACTTATTAATCATAAGTCAATTGTGTAACTCAGGACATGCCATAAGCTTTTCCAAGAATTTATGTGTCATCAAGGAAAAATATGGCATTATTGTATTGGAAGAAAAGTGTAAAAAAGGGAATATATACCTCATGAGTGGAGAAGGAGATATGCACTTTCTGTACAATGAAGAAGAAAATAAGTTTCAACATAAACGTATTGGCCACATGATACAAACGTCCTTGGAAGACCTGATAAAATATGATGCTGCTCGATATATCCCTAGATTATCATGTGATCATACAAATACATGCAATTCCTACCAACAAGGGAAGATCATTCGAAAGACATATAAGGAAAAAGACTAAAGGTTATCAAGATTGCTTGAGTTGGTTCATATTGATGTGTGCAGACCGATTTCACCAAGAGATATAGATGGAAGAAGATATTATGTTTTCTTTATTAATGATTATAGAAGAATTGAATGGGTTATAATCATCACCCACAAATATGAGGTATTCAGTTGCATAAAAACATATCTAAGTTAGGTTAAGAAGATGTTGGGTTGAACAATCTAGAATATCTTATTAGATAATGGAATAGAGTTCACAAATTTCCAAGTAGAGGATTATCTCGAGAAACATGGGATAATGCATCAAGTTTTAGTGGTAATAACTCTACAACAGAATGGAGTAGTTGGGAGAATAAATTGGATTGTCAACAACATAGCCAAAACAATTCTCATTGAAAAATACCTTCTAGAGAAATTTTGGAAAGAAGTAGTGATGTAAGCATTCTAAACTTCAAATAGAGTGTTACTATGTCCGAAATATGATAAGACTTTATATGATATATGACATGGAAAGAAGCCATCATTGAAGAACTTTTGAATCTCAGGAAGTAAGTGTTTCATTCTCAATAAGGAGAAACCCATGAAGTTTTAATCTTGTGGAGATGAAGGGATATTTCATGGATACTCAAAGAAAATAAAATCATATAAATGTTTTAACAAGAGGCTAGGAAAGATTTTTGAGAGACATGATGTAACCATAGTGGAAAATGAGAAGAATCTTCAGCAAATACATGATCAGTCTCAGGAGGATAATGATGAATAAATAAGTAGATTAGGGAATGCTCCAGTTCTAGAGGCTGATTCAGAAGAAGACTTAGATGATGAAATGGATGGGGATTAATCAATATCTGCACAAAGATATAATATAAGACCCAAAATTGATATAAAAAGCATAATTAGCGATCAAAAAGTGTCATTGAAGACAAGGAGGATGAAGACTCTACAACAAGCATAAAACTTATCATAGCTAGAGCCAAAATATTTTGTTGAAGTAACTGTAGATGAGAATTGGGTTCATGATATGAATTAAGAGTTTGAAAAATTTGAAAATAATCAGACAAGGGCGATTGTTTTGAGGTCAAGAGATAATAATGTCATAGGAACAAAATGAGTCTTTCACAAAAAAATGAATGAAGGTGGTTTCGTGATTTAAAAAAAAGCATAACTAGTGTGTAAAGGATACTCCTAGATAGAGGGAATTGATTTTGATGAGACATTTTAACCTATTTCTGGGTTAGATACAATCAGATTATTCTTTTCTATAGTAGTGCAAAAAAAGTTCAAAGTTTTCTAGATGGATGTCAAGTCAGCATTTTTGAATGGGGTTCTAGAAAAAGAAGTTTATATTCAGCATCCAAATTATTTTATTATTCCTGAATATGAGAACAAAGTTTTTTAGATGAATAAGGATTTATATGTTTTGAAGAAATCACCAAGAGCATGGTATTCATGGCTAGATCAATTTCTGAAAAAGCTAGGGTTTCAGTGTGGTGGAGTTGATTATAATCCATATGTCAACCATGAAGGTAATCAAAGGATGATGGTTCTGGTATATGTCGATGATATAATCTTTGGAGGATTAGATAAAGCCCAATGTATAAAGTTTTCTAAATTCATGAAAAGTGAGTTTGAAATGTCAATGATTGGTGAACTGATGTTTTTCCTTAGTTTACAGGTAACACAAATAAATGATGGCACATTCATTTCTCAATATAAATATACTAAGGAAGTTATGAGAATATTAGGAATGAAATATTACAAGGAGATGAAGAATCTGGTTTCTACCCAGATGAAACTATGAAAATAAGATTATGGGAAGATAGTTAATATCACAGAATATAGGAAAATCATTTGAAGTTTACTATACTTGACAATTAAACGACCCGATATTGTTTTTCCACATGCCAAACAGTAATATATCAAAGAAATACCAAGGAAAGTCACATTATTGCATTGAAAATAATACTTTGATATATCAAGGGAACGATGGATTTTGATTTGATGTATAATGAAAAATCTCTGCCAGAGTTATTGGAATATACAGATGTCAATTGGGCTGGTTCAATAGATGATTGGAAATCAACATCATGAGGTACTTTATATCTTGGTATATTTTTTATTTCTTGTCTAATAAATAAACAATATTACATTTCATTTATCACCAAAAAATTTGATTATATTACAACCACTAAAATGTGCACACAACTATTGTGGATAAAGAAGTAGCTTGATGATATGGGAGTTGAAATGAAGTCTCTGATCAGAATCCAGTGCGATAATTCAGGTTCTATAAATCTTATCAAAAATATAGTCCATCACTAAAGGAAAAATAACATTGAAATAAAATATCATTTCATCCAGGAGAAGGTTGAGCAAGGGCTTGTGAAGTTGGAGTATGTGCCTATAGAACAACAGGTTGCAGACATTCTAACAAATGCCTTACCGAAAGAAGAATTTTAAAGGCATTAACTTACTCAGGGAGTTTAGTCGACTACTCAAAGTTGAAAAAGTGTAGATATGGGACCCCCTCTCCTCAAGGTATGGTGCATTTTACCTTATTATTCTAATATGCATTCTTACCCTATTGTAGACCTAAAATAAATAACCTTCAGGTTCATTGAAAAAGGGGAAGAAATTGTGATATTAAAAGGGTGAAAATTTCTTAGTCAAGACACAAGGAGAAGATGAAAGGTAGAGAAAAGAGCTAGGGGGAGTTGCAGATATTAGGGGGAGTAGTGATAGAAGAGGAGAATTAAATATGATAATGTTAGATGTGAATGATCAAAGGATATATATCATGACAACTAAGGTTTGTGATGAAAGTAGAAGAGTGGTTTTTGAATGGAATGAAGTGATTCATTGATGAACTTTTCATTATAATCTTGTTTCTCATGATGAGCATGAATCATGTGGGCTTAGAGTATGTATTAATTAAATCCTTGATCTCTATCTTAATCTCAAGAAGTGAATATTAGAAAAAGTTATAAGAAGCTTTAATGAGATATCAAATTATGAAAGTCTTTTTAAAAAACCCAAAGGGGTAGATTTTTGGAAAAAAATCCCTCAAGGAGTCCTCTCAATATGTTTTGGGTGTGATTTTGTTTTTTTGACAAATCCAGATGATCACAGATGAGTATGTTTTGTGTTTTCCGAAGCAAGTGTTTAAGTTGGCATAGTTTCCCAGTGTCTTCCAAATTTTTGGGCCTCAAAATCAGGAGTTGGATTTTGGAAAAGGAATATTTTCACTTAAGAGTACACGATATGTAGATTGTAAACAATGGTTCATGGAATGCATAAGTTGGTATGCAGAATGTTGATGGAAATTAGAAAAGGAAGGGAACTATGGAGCGTGAGATATATACCATGTATGAGAAGGTTTCATGGGGAGGAAACGATTTATAGAGAAGTCATGCGGTATGCGGAAGGCTAGCGGTTTGCGGGATAGCTTGTCGTTTATGGAAACAAGGTAGTGATTTGAGAAGTTACATAGGAAATTGTTTGTGAAAATGAGATGATAATTTGGGCCACTATAAATAAAGAAAGTCAGTACACAGACCGCAAAGAGAAGGACATTTCAAGGGAGAAGCGGTATATAGTAAAGGTTGTACCACATTGAAGATTCGGGAAATCTTGGATTATCAGATTTTGCATATCTATTTTCCTATATAAGAAGAACTAATCACATCTTTATATAGATAAATTTTTATGAGAAAAAAATATTTTCTCCGTATGTCTGAAGTGGTTCATGGGAAATGAGTTTGTGAAGGAGAATTAGTTCACGATGAGTATTCCATGAAGTCATTCGTGGGGAAGTGATTCCATGATGGGTGAATAAGTTTGTGAAAGAAATTATGTGAAAGGATTTTTCAAGGCACTATAGCCTGCAAAGTAATAATGCAAGCCATAAAAGAGGAGTTGTTATGTGTACAAGGTATATATATGTGGTATGCGAAGGGAATTTTTGGAGGTAAAACATGTAGGTGGTATACAAAAGATGAGATAGTTTGCGAGAGAGGCGATCTGTGAAGCATACCTGCTACACATTTCATGAAATAGGAAAGGAGGTTCATAGAGGACTCAAGGAAGCCTAAAAAAGAACTAAAATAGTTTTCAAAATCAATTTCTTTTAACTAAAAATACCTGGAAAAGTAGACTATCCATGAGTGAAAAAGAGACTTCAACAAAGAATCTACCAATATTTGAGGATGCGTTCTTTCATGAAAATGAAGGGACCTACAAGTCCATAAACTATGAGTGGATCCCTTCCAAGAGTAGTGAGAAATGGAAGAGGAAGACGGTGATCCTTTCCACCAACAGTGAGCCAGAGAAAGAGACATAGGGAGTGACCCTTGAGAATGCAGTGAAAAGACCATAAATCTTGTAAAGGTAGTGAGCCTAGGAAAAGAAGTGAGATAGCCCGAACCTAGTAATTGGCAGTGAGCTTTAATGGATTTGGTATATCAGCACATCGTTGTTGTATGCTCCTTGGCTATATCTTAATGAAGTTGAACTAAGTAAAATTGCTATGTCCTGTTCATGATTTCATTTCTGTTCATATATTTCTATGAGAGAAAGAGATAAGGGTGTTTTTTTAACAACGAAACAAGATCCTAAGGGGCAGTAGTTTTAATCTATCATACCCTAATTCACCTCCCTCTCAGAGTATTTGACCTAGTGGACCTGACAAATATTTTTTTTAAAATGAATTTAATCTTTTCAATATTTTTGTTACCTAAAACACTAAGACTATATTGTGTTATACGCAACACTGATTTTAAATGAAATATGTCATATTATTAAAATGTTAATATTTAATATGATAGTTATAACCTAACTATTGGAATGAAGGGTATGAATAGGATTAATTAAATTATGAAAATATATATTTTACACAAGTATACATATAATGAATTATTTAATGACCAATTAATTATAAATTAAAATGAAAACTTTTTGAAAATAAAAGAAATCATTTTATGAAAAAATATTTTTGATTCACATAAACACATTTTACCATAATAAATTAAAAAATTTCTTGGTTGAATTATTTTAATTAAAATTATATATTATATATTTAATAAAATGTTTAAAATTCATCTTATATGTTTCATAGACAAAAGATAACAAAAAAAGAACCCAATTTTATGTCTAAAATTATATTTCTCTAAAAATCAGTTCTGTTTCCCTTTGCGCACTTATCTTAAAATAATTTTTTAAAAATTTTAGAAAATCAATTTTATCAAATAAAATTTATTTTTTAAATCATTATTTCAAAATTATATTAGGGTAAATTTTGGGATTTTTCAGAAATATTTCATTTCTAGATGAATAGTGAAAAATAATGAATTTTAATTGAAAACCACATTTTCATTTAATTTATTAATAAAGATAAATTATATTTTAAATTGATTTTAAAGTTAAATTAGTTCAATTATAAATAAATTAATCCCATTTATTCCCTTTGAATCAATTTTATATTATTTTTTTATATACAAACATTGTAAACTTTTAAACATTTTGTCTTTAAAAACCCGCTTTCTCATTGCGTCTCCAGGATTAATTTAAAATTAAAGTGTTCCAATTTTGTGAATAAAATTTGAAAAAATGGATTTAATATTTTTAATTATAATTATTTATGTTATCTAATAATTTCAACATAATTTTTTACCAATCTAAATACTAAATGCAGTAAAAATTAATTACCGCAATTAATGTAATAATGGGTTTACCAGGGGTTAAAATAAAAATATATGGGTTAAAATTACCTATAAAATTGTATAAAATATATTTTATGGACATATTTAGAACATATAATGTCTATGGTTTTAATTTGATCTATTTTGGACCCTTGATACATTTGAAAAACATGGGAGAACTCAATTATTTTCAAAAATACCAATTGTGTCCTCCTCCCCACTTATAAAAGGCCACCTCTATCTTCAATTATTTACACCTTAAAAACAATTTGGTTCTCCCAATACCTACCAAAATAACTTCCCAACTTCACTAAAATCTTTACATAAGACTTAGTTTTGATATAAATCCATCATAGGAATGATGTTAGTGAAAACCAAAGGAGGATACCAAAAGAAGAGGTAACGTTCATCAACGAGCATTTTTTGGTTTATTTCTCCTTAAAACACCTTAAATTATTATTATATAATGATTATATAAAAAAAATAAATATATTAAATATAATTATATGTTTTTAGGTTAAGGTAATTACCTAAATATATCTTCACTTCCATCAAATGGGTTACAAAATAATCATTTGTGTGTACAGTGGACTACCACATCACGAACTGATGTCATTCATTTTTCCATTACCACCTCCCACATTTTAACATAATGATGGATTTATTATATATATATATATATATATATTATATTTATGATATTATTATGAATCTATAATTATTATATCACACATACCTTCATGCTTTATATTTTTTTAGAATACGATTGCATTGCTCATGCGTACGACGGACTACCGCATGACAGAGTGTTGTGATTTATTAAATATTTTCATAGAATGTATTAAGGATGAGTGTAATAAAAATATGTGATATATATTACATTAAAAATTATTCTAGAATTATAATATAAATAATTTAATTTTCTTTCTTCCAATTCTATAAGAAAACGGAAATATCATTCATGCGTACGTACGACCCACCGTCTATGAAACTTGTATTTCATTTTCTATCACTAATTTTTTGGATTACCAAAAATAAATATATAATAAATATATATGATATTTATATAATGTTTTTTATATTATGAAATCATTATCAAAGTAATAAGACCAAAAAATAACAAATTAAAACATATAAGAAAAGAAAAGCAATTATTTCCCAAAATGTGACTTTAACATGGAATTGTTAATAAACAGGTAATAAAAGTACATAAGAAAAAAATATATGGTATTTTATATGAATATGGTTTTTAAATAGATTTATAATAATCTTATATTTATTATACAGAAGGTTTGAATGTGTATGAATGAATTCAATACTTAAGGTAAGATATTTTTGTCTCAATTTTCGTTCTTTAATATATATGTTATGTTTTGCACCTATATTCTTTAAAAATGTGTATATACATACCCTTTGAAATGTAATATAATAAATTTATTCTTTATAATGTTATTTTAAGTTCCATTTTATGTTATTACTTCATGGGGCTTACGATTCAATCTTTCGAAATTGGTAATGATTTTATGTTACAATCTCATCGTTTATCGGGATTGTTTATGATTAAGTTTAAAATGATAAAATATTATGATCCATATCTCAATAAACTCATTAATTTTCTTCTAATATGTATATTAATTACATTTTCAAGTAATATTATCATTTTAATCTCTTTGGTACTTGAGTTTTTTTAATTAATCCCAACTATATTTCTCTCTTCGGTCAGAAATCTGTTTTCTTCCAAAAACCATGTTTTATAAAAAAGTTTTCAAAAATATTTAATTATTATCCAAATGATATATTTAATACATTTTTACCCAAGTTTTAATTTTTAATTTTTTTAAAGGATTATTCATGTTTTTTTTTTCAAAAAATGCATGTTTGGATTTTTCCAAAAATATAAAAGGAGTCTTTGTTTTAATGTGTACGAGATGAACAAAAACTTTCCATCATCACGATCATTATTTTCTTTGAAGATTAATTTATAAATTTTTAGGTTATTTTCAAAATGTTTTAAGTTTTAAAAAAATTCCAAGAGAAAATGATGCTTTCCTGAAGAAATGTTTTTAATGACCAATCACAATAATTTTTCATCTAAGCTTTCATCCATTGATGTTACCTATGCCTTTATGGGGTTACGATCCAAATATACCATTATTATTCTTTCTCTGAATGGATTATGTTTATGTTAGCATGATGAATATGAAACCCATTTCTCTATCATGAGTTATACTATGAGAAAATTCTTATGAAGTCCGATTCATTTCATGGGTTATGCTACGATGAAATGATTATGAAACCTATCTATTTTCTATAGGTTATGATATGATGAAATGTTTATGATACCCAATAAATTTTAGGTGTTATGATATGATTAATTTTTATGATATCATGGTACACATAAATATGGTTTTAATTATGGGATGGTTGGGACCTATATCTCCCTCCAATGCATTGAGTAAAGATTTATGTCTTATAATATATAAAGGACTAGAATGAGGAGTGAACTTGGTTCAGTAAGGGAATTTTTCCACTATGAAGATATTTAGAGTAAACCATGAATACTATAATGATTTTGGGAGTGAACCCATTCCAATATGATGGCCTTGGTAGTGATCCTGAACTAATATGGTAATGATTTTCTATGCTTATGTGTATGCCACAAATCCATGTCTTATTCCGATGTTATGCTCTCATGGATCATGTTCTTTTATTATCTTATGATTCATGTATTAAAAACTACCAATATTAATTCCATGATACAATATTATGATCTTTGATATATATGGTCTGGTTTTCAGATGTTATACTCATGTATTCATACCCTTATTCTCATGTTATGCATACGTGTCTCCCTTTTTTACCCTTACTGAGTGTCTCAACTCACCCTTTCTTATGTTTCCTTTCCCCAGGTAATAAAGAAAAATATTATGTATAATATTTATAATAAGGTTGATAGTTATGAATAACATAGTGGAAGATGATGCAGTTCACTTATGGATAAATGTTTATGTTTTTCAAGTTTCAAAGGCACTAAACTATTATGGCCCTCAGGCGTGTATTTGTATGATATAATGAATATTCCTTAAAAATGATGTAATATCTATGCATGATCATCCTAGGTAGTATAATTAGTATTAGAGGTAAATTTTTTGTTATCATTTGGAAACTAGGATGAGAAAACTTTAGTGAGATCCCTAGAGATATTTCTAAGGATATGTATAGGTATGTCTCTAAGGATAAATCTAAGGATGAGTAAAATTATAGGAAAATTTACTAGTAATTTGGAAAAGGACTGAGTAATTAGTTTCCAAGAAATTACATCCCTATCTAGATACTACATGTGGATGTGGATCTGAAATAGATGTACCTGTGGGTAAAAAACCTAAAAACACCCTATTGAGCTAGACTCAATCAGGAACTAGTGAATGACAACTTATCTTGATTCACACCCAGTTTGAAACTCTCAGGGGATGTTATTTGGAAATTAAAACAATATTTATAAACCATTATGAATGATTTAAATAAATATGACTATGAATGACCTAGAATAAACCGAAGGTGTTATAGATTAAAAAGACAGTGTATTGATTTAGACATCCTAAATGATTTTTTTTTTCAGAATAAGTGATTTTCCATTTCCATTTTCATTCCTCACACTATTATTTTTTATTTTAATCAATGAATATAACTATAAGTAAATGGGTTAACATTGAATGTGATGAATTATTTGCTAATGATAATAAAAATTGGATGATTGATGGAGTAAAGAATTTTGTGATTATGGCTAATTGGTTTTTAAATAACATGATTAACAATGTGTACCTTAACAAACTCTCATACTCATCAAATAAGAGGGAGAAATATTTCATTTATAGTATACGTAGTAGAGAGCATGGAGAAAAATGGATTAAGTTTCCTTTGTGTTGAGAATTTTGGAAGAAACACCCAAGTGGATGTTTTAGTGGATCATGAAGATGTTTTGAGTGTGGAAAGCAGTACACAAAGAAAGTAATTTCTAGGGGAAAAGGAAAAGTTAAGTTAACATAATGAATGAAAATATTAGTCTCCCTAAATTATTATCAACATATGAATGTTTAAAATTTGGAAAGTATGGTAAATTTTCAAATAGGTGTACTAAAGGAAAATATCACAAAGAAAATAAGAAAGGTTGTATGATTAATGGTTATAAGGATAATGATAAACCAATTACAAATGACATATGAAAGGAAGAAGTGTTAAAAAATAAGGCGAAAAAGCCTAGTTAATGGTGTATGAATAAATTTTAATGATTGATGTATTGGGATTAAAAGAATTATATTTTTATTAGTGGTATTTTGGATATTAGAATCACAAAACATCAATGGATTATTCCACATTGGTTTTTAATTAAGGAGATTTAAGAAAATGTTAAATAGTAATGATGGCATAAAAAAGTGATTTAATGTAAAGGTGATATTTTTATTATGGGAAGGAAACCCTTAATATGTTCTTGATGTTGAGAAAATGGTGTTTATTTTGGATGAAGAGATGATGGATATAGATAAAGTAAATTGGATTGTATTGATGTCATCAAAATGAATGTTGGATTTATTGGTTTATGTTATCATTTATGGAGTTTATTGTTTTTTGATTTAAGAAATATATCCGAGAATTTGTGTAATAAATGAGTAAAAATTTATGTTTTGAATAAAGTTTTATAGTAATTCATGTTATTACCATATTTCAATAGAATAAATGATGAATGTATTCACATGTTTGGTAAATAATAATCAAGATCTTCTTTATGATATATAAGGGATCAATGTTAAGATTATTTTGATAAATTTAGTGAAATTATTTATAAATTTTGAATTTTTTAAGGGTTATATGGTTAAATATTTATGTAATGGTTTAAGTTGAACTTTGGTTGTGGTTTTATAGATTAATGTGTTAATTTACCATATGAATATTTTTTCATATTGGATAACTTGTGCTAATAATTTTGTTGTGATGATAAAAAAAGATAAAAAATAAATTATCATTATATTTATGGATGTTATGATCTATTAGTTCTTCATGCATAAAAAATTCACCTTCATTTCTTGGAGTAATAGATGAAGTGGAAATTGATCAAGTCATAACCAAGGGGTGAGTCTGTGCTTATAAAATATAATGAAATCAAGTAAATATATATTCTAATTAAAATTACTCAATTTTAGGAAAAGGATAATGAAGTATTTTTTTCCTTTTATCATCATTTTTGATGATATCAATGAACCTTTTTACACCTCTTTGGTTTATGGCTTTGTGGCCATTAACTTTATTTGGATCACCCACTTTCTTATGATAAATGATTTTAATCACTCTCTAATTATTTATGCTTTACTTACATGTAAAAAACATCACTTCCCACACATTTTATCCAATTCAGAAACATAGTTATGAGTTAATTTGGGTAACCATTATGTTTTCAACTTTCCCTTTTTAAATTAATTTATATTCATTTATAAGATGTGGGTTTCTATGATGGAATTTATAAAATGTTAAACCTTTGATGACCAAGAATAATTTCTAGGGAGATATTCATTTTAAGGGGGTTAGAATCTAACAACTCAATATTTTATGAAATATATTTTTTATATGAATTTAATTTTTCAATATTTTTCATTACACACAACACCAATCTTATCTTGAGTTACAAGTAACACTAAGTCTAAATGAAACATGTCATATTATTAAAATATTATTATTTAATACTATAATTATCACCTAGAAATTGGAATGGAGGGTATGGATAGGATTAAGTAAATTACAAAAATATATTTTTTACACATGTATAAATATAATTAATTATTTGGGGACCAATTAATTATAAATGAAAATAAAAACCCTTTGAAAATATAAGAAATCATTTTATGAAAAACTATTTTTGATGCACATGAACACATTTTACATCAATAAATTAAACAAATAAATTTTGGTAAATTATTTTGATTAAATTTATATATTATATATTCAATAAAATTTTTAACATTCATATTATGTGTTTTCTATACACGAGACTGGAATAAACCCAATTGTTTTCTTAAAATTGTATTTTTTCTAAAAATTGGTTTTGTCAGCCTTAGAGCACTTATATTAAAATTAATTTATACCAATTTTATAAAATAAATTTGATTAAATAAACTTCATTTTTTAAATAATAATTTCAAAATTATCTTTTGGAAATTTTTTGGTATTTTTCTGAAATATTTTATTTTTTGATGAATAGTGAAAAATATTGAATTTTAATTGAATACTGCCTTTTCATTTAATTTATTTATAAAGTTAAATTATATTTTAAATTTAAATTATTTTAATTATACATCAATTAATCCAATTTAGGTTATTTTAATTAATTTAATATTGAATTTTGATATAAAAACATTGTAAACTTTTGAACATTTTCTTTTTAAAAACTAGCTTTCTCGTGGCATATGCAGGGTTAATTATTAATTAAAATTTTACAATTATGTGAATTTAATTTAGAAAAATGTATTCTATATTTTTAATCATCATAATTTATATTATATAACATGTTCAGCTTAATTTTTGATCAAAATGTATAGTGAAAGTAACAAAAATTAATTTCCGCTTTTATATTATAAAAGGTCACCGTCTCTCTTCTATTATTTACACCCTAAAACCCCTTTTTTCAATTAATAACTACCCAAATAACTTACCAAAATACATCCCATAATCCTATAATCCTTATTTTATACATAAATCCATCATAGAAAGTCTTTTAGTGAAAACCGAAGGAGGATACTCAAAGAAGAGCTAACATTCATTAACGAGTATTTTTGTCTTATTTCTCCCTAAACCCCATTAAAATTTTATTATATCATGATTATATAATAAAATTATTACATATAATTATATGTTTTTATGTTAAGTGATTGACCTAAAACCATCTCTACTTCTATCAAATGGGTTACGAAATCATCATTCATGTGTACGGTGACTACCACATGATGAATAGATGTCGTTTGTTTTTCCATCACCACCTCTCACGGTTGGAAATAATGATGGATTTATTGTTTATATATATTAAATTTATGATATTATTTTGATTCTTTAATTATTATATCACACATACCTTCATGATTTCTATTTTGTGGGAATATGATAACGTCGCTCATGTGTACGGAGGACTACCACCCCGCGAAGCAATGTGATTCGTTTACGCTTTACATGGAATTTATTAAGGTTTGGTTTAATAAAAATATATGATACATTACATAAAAATTATTCTACAATGACAATATATATCATTTAATTTTCTTTATTTCAATTCGAGAATAAAATGGAAACAAGGTTTATGCAAACTTACGACCTACCGTCTCCATGAATAGTGTATTTAAGTTTATATCACTAAATTTTATAGATTACCATAAATACATATATAATGAATATATAATGAATATATATGATATTTATATAATATTTATAATTATATATATAATGAAATAATGATCAAATTAGGAGGAATAAAAAATTAAAAATCAAAACATATAAGAAAAGAAAAGTAGTTATTTCCTGAAACATGACTTTAACATAGAATTTTTAATAAATGGGAAATAAAAGGTCATAAAAAAACCATATATGGTATTATATATATGAAAATGGTTATTTAATTTATTTATAATAAAATTATATTTATTATAAATGAGTTTTTAATGTGTATAAAGGAAGTCAAGACTTAAGGTATGAAATTTTGTCTCAATTTTTCTTCTTTGAGACGTACGTTAGGTTATACACCTATATTCTTTAACAAGGTTTATATACAAACCATTTGACATGAAATATCATGAATTTATTTATCCTTATGATATTTTAATTTTAATTTTATGTTATTTATTCATGGTTCTTATGATTCAAAGTTACCAAAGTGGTAATGATTTTATATTATAATCTCATTGTTTATTGGGATTCTTTATGATTATGTTTCTAATGATAAAATATTATGATCCATATCTCAAGACTCTCATAAATTTTATTTTCCTTTAGTCCTTAATGTAATTTTAAATTAATTTTACTATTTTACCCCTTTTTAGTACATAAAATAATTGAGAAAATGTTTTTAATAAAATCTGACTTTATTTCTATCTTCGGTCAGAAATATTTTTTCTTCCAAAACCATGTTTTCTAAAACTTTTTAAGAAATATTTAATTTTTCTCAAAATTATTTATTAAATACATTCCTACCAAATTTTCACTTTTCACTAAATTTTTTTAAAGGGATATTCACGTAATTTCCCAAATAATTCCTATTTGGATTTTAATAAAAATGTGAAAGGAATATTTATTTTAATGTTTATGACATGAACAAAACTTCCCGTCATCATGAAAATTATTTTCTTTGAGGCCTACTTTATAAGTTTTTATGGTTATTTTCAAAGAAAATATTTTCAAAATTTGTATGTTTTAATTTTTTTTAAAGAGGAAAGGATATTTTTCTCATGAAATGTTTTAAATGATCGATCAAAATAATTTTCCATCTAAGATTTCATTCATTGATGTAACCTATGCCTTACTAGGGAAATGATCTAAATATACCATTATTTTTATTTCTCTAAGTGGTTTATGTTTATGTCAGTATGGTTTTTATGAAACCCATTTATCATCCATGGGTTATACCATGTGGAAATGATTATGAGACCTATTTCTTTTCATGGGTTAATCTATGATGAAATTATTTTGAAACATGTCAATTTTCTATAGGTTAGTATATCATGAAATGTTTATGACACCCATTTAATTTCATGGGTCATGATATGATGAATTTTTATTATCTTTTGGAACAGATAAATATTGTTTTCATTATGTGATTTGAGTGACCTATATCTACCTCCAATGCATTGGGTAAAGATTTATATATAATGAGATAGACATGAATTGAATGAAGAGTGAACACAATTCAGTAACAGAATTTGTCCATTATGATGGTCTTGGGAGTTATCATTGACTAATATGATGGTTTGGGGGGTGAAACCATTCCAATATTATAGTCTTAGTCATGATCCTTGACTAATATGGAAACTATTTTCTATAATTAGGTGTATTCTATAAATCCATGTATTATGCCAATTTTATGCTCTCATGGCTCATGTTATTTGATTATCTTATGAGTCATGTCTTATGAACTTCCAATATTTATTCCATGATTCAATATTATGATATTTGATATGCATGGTATAGTTTTCAGATGTTATTATCCTGTCCTCATACCCTTATGATCATGTTATGCTTATGTATCTCCATTGTTTAACCTTACTGATCATCCGAGTTGACCTGTGTTTATGTTTTTAGGTTTCTTAAGGCACTAAACTATTACTATCCTCAGGTGATAATTTGTGTAATTAAATGAATATTAATTAAAAATGATGTAATATATATGTGTGATAATCCTGGGTCTCTAAAGAACTTTCATTTTTATGGTTCTATTCTTGAAGGAAAATCATTCCATATGGTTTCTTTTATCCACTAATAATTTTTATAAGACTTTAGCAACCAAGGGTACATGATTGAGGATATGTGGAAACTCGACATGAGTCATGAGATTCAATATTTTAGGTTGTAATACTATAAAATGGAATGAAAGATGAGTTTTGAGCCAATTATTTTAAATTCCAATAATAATGAAGAATAAGATGGTTATGAAATAAAATGTATCCATAAAAAGTCATAGCTAGTATTTTTGTGAAAAAAATCAAGTTACTAGGAAGTTTGGGTAAAAGAGAGATTGGTGGAAACATCATAGGATTGTTATTCTTTCTTTTATAAACTATGATAGGTTAAAAATGGAATAATTTTATGCATCATAGTAGGCATGGTATAAATTGAATCACACAAAATGGTTTTAAATAAAATGGATTCATCACATGAAAATGGATTTCCATTGACTCTATTGTTTTGATATTTTAAAATGGTTTCTGATGATATCTATGATAAAATTTGATTTAACTTTTATAATATAATTTCTATAATGAAATTAGTGAAAGGAATAGGATTCCACCTAGTCATAGTGTAAAATATTGATTCATTTTATGATGAACAATAGAGAGAATATATATTTTTATAATATATTTTATGTATCATAGAATAAAATTCTATGAGTACTATATTTAGACATGAACATGCATAATTAGTAATGGAGAATACTATCATGGATCCTCTATAGTAACTCATGCTTAACATACATGGATATTACATCATTTTTGATGAATTTCAACACATGAAAAAATTACATGACCGAGGACTGTAATAGTTTAGTGTCTTTAGAAACTTGGAAACATAATATTTTATCCTAGTGAAAGATCTTAAATATATACCTTAATTATATTACCCATTTTAACTCCTACTTAAATCCTTTTTTCATAACTTGAAGAAAGGAAACATAAGAAAATGGTGAGCTCAGATGCTCAGTAAGGGTAAACAAGGGATATATGTAAGCATAACATGAGTATAAGGGTATGAGAAGATGATCATAAATTTAGAATATAATACCCAAAATATGAAACATCATAAAAATTATTAATGGAATAAATATTGGAAGTTCATAAACATGAATTATAAGGCAATCAAAATCATAAGCCATGAAATCATAACATAGGAATATAACATAAAATTTGTATCAGACATGTATGCTTATAAAAATTATTTCCATAGTAGTCAAGGATTAATTAAAAGGCCATCTTAGTAGAATGGGTTAACTCCCCAAACCATCTTAGTAGTCATGGTTCACTCCCATGACCATATTAGTAGTCAAGGTTCACTTCTAAGACCATCTTAGTAAACAAATTCCTTTACTAAAATGGGTTCACTCCCCGTTCCCGCCATGTCTATCGCATGAAATATAAATCTTTACCCAATTAATTGGAGGGAGATATAGGTACCAAACCTCTCATAATTAAATAATACATACATGTTACACAATATCATAAACAATCATATCATAATCCATGAAATGAAATGGGTATCATAAAAGTCATCATATAAAAACATGTGGGAAAGTGACAGGTTCCATAACCATTTCATCAAAGAATAAACCATTAAAAGAAGTGATTTTTATAAGCATATAACATATTAAAGAGAAACAAGTATCATAAATATATAACCTATGAAAGATAAATAATTTTCATAAACATATAACCCATGAAATAGAAATGGGTTTAATAAACATAATGCCATCAAAACATAAACCATTTAAGGAAATAATATGAATTCAACCCTCAGATCATATACCCAGTAAGGCATGAGTAACACCAATGGATTTCATCTTAGATGGAACATAATTTTTGAGAAATATTTTCAAATAATTTATTGAGAGGAATATCCTTTCTTATTTGAAAAAAATACATTTTAAACATAAAACATTTTGAAAACCATTTTATTTGAAAATAACATTTAAAAAATATTAAAAAATCATAAAATGTTTTGAAAACCATTTATTTGAAAATAAATTTGAAAACCTCTAAACGAATATCTGATTTTTTTTGAAAATAATTTTTTTGAAAATAAATTTGAAAAATTATAAAGGAATCTCTGAAAACATTTTGAAAATATTTTCTTTGAAAATAAATTTGAAAAATTATAAAATTAGCTTGAAAATTTTTTGAAAACCATTTCTCTTAAAATACATTGAAAAATTATAAAGAAATATTGAAATTTTTTTGAAAACTTTTTTATTTGAAAATAAATTTTAAAAATTATAAATTAATATTGATTTTTTTAAATATTTTCTTTGAAAATAATTTGAAAAATTATTAAGAAATCTTGATTTTTTAGAAAACATGGTTTTAAAAGAACACAAATTTCCGACCGAAGATAGAGATAAACTTGGATTTTATTTAAAACAAATTATTAATTATATTAATTACCAAATAGTGTAAAAATAGTTCCATTACTTTAATATATCATGAATAAACATAGGAGAATAAAATTAATGAGAGTTATTGAGAGATGGATCATAAGATTTCATCAATGGAAGCATAATAAAAAACAATCCAAATATATGATGAGATTTAATGAAATAATAACATTAAATTGAGCTTAAAAATATCATGAAAATAAGGATATTTATGATATAACAAGAAATGGGATATTATATACACCTCATATAAAAATATAGGTTCCTAACATGGTATGTATCTCAAATAAGGAAAATTGAGACAAAATTACTTTACCGATTTGGTGACTTTCGATCCATAAACCCCATGAAAGGAAGATCATAAAATGGATATTTAAATACCCATAAATTTAAGTATAATAATAATATAATACATTCATGAGCATTATATTCACCACACAAAAGAAATGAGTGGCGAATAAGGCATAATTCTCACAAAGATAAAAGTGAGACGATAAAAACCTTACCTTAAGTCTTGAATTTCTTCGAAAAAAGTCAAACCTCCTATATAATAAATATAAGTTTACCATAAATATACCAAATAAATATATTATTATATATCATACCATATATTATTTTATTATGACCTTATATTACCTCTTTATTAACAATTTCTTGTTTAGGTTATGTTTCAGGTAATAACCGCATTGTTTTCCATACATGATTTGACTTGTTATTCTTGGTCCTATTACTTAGATCATGATTTAATTATATAAAAAATTTAAACCATGGTATAAATATCATATATATTCATTATATATTTATTTATATTAATCTATAATATATAGAAATAATAAATTAAGTACAATGTTCATGGAGACAATAGGTCGTACGTACGTATGAATGCTATTTCCATTTTCTTCATGTATTTTTAAAGAAATAATAGTAAATTATATATATATATGTATATTATATTTCAATAAGAATTATTATGTCATATATATCATATAAATTCACTAAACCCATCCTTTATACATTCCACACAAATTGTGAATGAATCACATTGCTTTGAGGAGGTGGTAGTCCACACATCCACAAATGAAGTTATCATATTTCCAAAAAATGAAGATTATGAAGGTATGTGTTATATAATAAGTATAAAAATATAAATAAAAAATAAATATCATATAAAAACTTAAATTAAATCATCATTACCAACTTTTAAATGTGGGAATTGTAGAACGAACGATAACGGGTTGTGAGGCGGTAGTACAATGTACACATGAACGATAATTGTGTATCCCATTATATGTAAGTGTGTGTTATTGCTAGTATAAAACTTGGCATAACAACATCTTAGTATATTTAGGATACGAGAGTTATTATATAGGTATGGAATAAGAAAATTTTAGTGGGAAAATAAAGAAATAAAGTAAAAGTGCTTGTAGAAGGATGTTACATCTTCTTTGGGTAACTTATTTTGGTTTTCACCAAAGGGTTTCCTTGATTGGATTTATGAACAAATATAGGATTATAGGATAAAAGGAGGGAATTTGAGAGGATATTTTTGTAGATTTTTTTAAGCCAAATGTCTTGAGAGGTGTGATAAAGTGAGGGGGTGAGTGCCCTTTTATAGTGGAGGAGTGACATTATTTTAAATATAAAAAAGTAAACACTATTGTGAGGTATCACCTTCATCAGGTGTAACACTCCATGATTTCATAGTACGTTATTTCTCTAATGTAATTCAATAGCCTGCGGTATATGCAACACCGAGGTCGAGCACACCACGACTTACTAAACAAGCCTCAAAAAGCAGTTATAAATATTATTAACTGCATTTTGAATTTTATATAATCTATATAATTTTAGAATCTATATTATGTGTTTATTAAACATAATATAATCTCAAATTCATTTTTTCAGATAAAAGAAGTATTTTTCAAAAAATGCAATTTTATCGCCTTTTAATGGTGAACCCTTTTTAAATCCAATATTTGAAACTTTTATATATTCAATTTAATGAAATTAAATTCTTATTTAGAAGAGGGACATAAAAATTTATATTGGATAAATTTTTGGTACTTTTCTAATAACTTTTATATTTTGATGAATAGTAAAAAATACTAAATTTTAATTGAAAACTACTTTTTAATCGAAATAATTTATAGTGTTAAATTATGAATTTTAGTGGTTTTAAAGTATAATTATATTATATTTTTTTATTATTTAATATAATGTAGGTCATTAGATATAAATTCACATTTAAATTGTACATAAACACATGTCAATCTTTTGATAGTTTTCACTTCTTAAAAACCCGATTTCTGGTATCGACAACGGGAATTAATTTTATATTAATTAATGAAACTAATATGTTGTGAATTTGGTAAAATAGAAATCATTTTTGGATTCCGAATATCAAAATTCTCTTAGGGTGAATTTTTGGTATTTTTCTGAAAACTTTCAATTTTTGATGAATAGTGAAAACACTACGTTATTGTTTAAAACCTACTTTTATTTAAATAATTATTTTTTTATTTAAATTTATTTTAAAGTAAAAATAGATACATAATACATATATTATTTCAATTTAATTCATTAGAGTCATTTTAAAATAAGATTAGATGTATAAAATTTTATTGAATTTTTTAACTTCTTTTACCCACCTTCTATGCACATTTGCAAATTTGCATAAAACATAATTTAACAGCTTCTGTGAATTAAATTTCAAAAATCCAAGAGATATGGTTGACATCGGTAAGTAAAATGTGGTTCAATAAGATGAAAATAATTTTTTGATGAATAGTAACTATTGAATTTAATTTACCACGGTTAAAAGTAAATATTGTAATTAAAGGTAAAAATGATATTATAATTATCCTAACACATGTACTAATTCTATTGGATAAGTGTATTTCGGCCAAAATCAACCTTATAAATAAAATATGATCCTTTTGGTCTACTTGGATTAGATTAGGACATTTATTATTTTTTTATTTAAAGAAGAGTTAAAAGTGTTAAATTCAAAGTTTAATAACTAAACCATTTTTAATATAGGGTTATACATAAGATAAATTAGAATATAAATATTCATTATAAATATAAAAGTATTTCCTAAATCATGTAATTTTATTTATAATTTTTATACATTAAATAATTATATTTATTTATGACACAATGATGATGCAGTAATTACCTTATTAATGAAAGATTAAAATAATTGATATTAAAAATATCAAAATAAATTTAAATTGAGACTTTTGGTGCATTACACAAATTTTATAGTTTAATATGACATGTTATAGATGATTTAATGTATTTTTTATAAGTAATAATTTTTTTTGACTTCCACAAGAACCAAATACTAAATAGTGTCAAAATTGACATAAATGTGTTTCTAAAACAGATACTATATTATTAAATGATATAATATTCTTAAAAATACAAGGTTTGTCCAAAGGAATTATGTAATGATATATATGTCATTAATGAAATACTTGAGGTTATCTTGTAATTTATTATAAGTTTATTAACCATTTAATATAAAAATACAAGAAGACATTATAAAAGTTAAACTATTTGACTAAGAGTTAAATCTAAAAGATAAGGTTAATATGGTGACCTAAACTTGTCTAAAACCTATTTGTTGAGAGTATTTAGACCCATCCCCACCTTATCATCAAAATAAATTCATTTTAAGGCATTATAAATTGAAAATAATTTTCTAATAAAAGAATATTTCAAGATTTTCCTAAAGTGACCCTCACCTCTTTTATAAAAGGGTACTTCCCCTTCTCTCAAAAACACACCTCAAAAGCCATTTTTCTTGGCCAAACCCTACTCAAATATCCTCCAAACTACCCTCACTTAAACCTAGTGGCATTAATTTGATCATAATCCAACCAAAGGACCCCTTTTGATCAAATCAAAAGGAAGAACCCGAATAAGAGGTAATTATTTCATCACCTCTTTCAAAGTTCTTTTCTTCTTACACTTCCTCTTTATTTGATTTTTTACATAATAAAAGAATAAATATAGTACCTTATACAATATGAGGTGTTAATATAAATATGTCACAACCATATTCATTATTATATCCATCCTATGGATGACAAAGTCACCATACATGCGTACATACGACTTATCATCTCTACGTCGTGGTGTAGATTGTTATTCAACCCTTTATTTTTTTGGATAGGTATAATAATGAGTATAATTGATGTAAATAGTAAATATAACATGTTAATGATTCTTTTTATATAATATAAAATCCAATTATATACTATTTAACCATTAATAGAATGATATTGTCACTCGTGCGTACGTATGGCTTACCGTCTCCACGACGCGTTGAGATTCATTTCCACGTTCACCATTCAACGATGAATATAAAAATATATATTATTAATAAGTATTTAATACATGACATAATAATTATATTGGAAATATATATATATACATATATATATATATCTATATATTTACATATATCTCATTCACTTACTTCCGTTCAATACGATATGAAAATGGAAACATCGTTTATGCGTACGTACGACCAACCGTCTCCATAAACTGTGTTTTCCATTTCATATATATATCTATTATACATATTTATATTCTGAATATATATGATACATAAATAATGTTTTATATACTGGAAGCAATTAAATCATGATATAAGTGATACGATCAAGAATAACAAGTTAAAAAATGTACGATAGAAAAATCGATTATTACCTGAAATGTTATTTTAACATAGAAATTATTATTAAATGGGTAATATAAAGCCATACATGAATAAATTATGATATCATAAATATGGATATGTTTCTGGTATAATTTAATAACATACTATTGTCATTATATAGGAAGTTAAACGTACCCTCGACCAAAGGAATTTTCAAGGTAAGGGTTAATTCTTCATTCTCATTATTATCCAATATTGTTTATGTGTAAGTATTTACTGGGAAATTTTTATAATCCATGTCCTTGTTTCATAAAAATGTTTTCAAAATGAATATTTTAAAGTTTTGTGGAAGGTATATTTATCAATATAAGTATTTTAAATGTTTTAATGATTTATTTTTCTAAATATTTTTAATTAATGTCCATGTTTTAAAAATGATTTTAATGATTTATTTATATGGACATGATTATTTTAAAATGTTAATTCCATTGAAAAGTTTAAAAGTGGTAGGGGACGCTTTGATTCAAAAATATATTTTAAATGACTTCCTTTATAAATGCGTGACTTTTAAATGATTTCACAATAAGGGATATTTCTCTCAAAGAGTTTTATTGATCATTTTCAACTACCTCAACATCCTTTACTGGATATTATTCTTGATTGAGTTTGATTTATTATAATACAATCTTCCATATTGTATTTAATGAGTTATGATATGTTTGGCTGTGGATATTCTATTTTTATACCATTCATGGTTTATGGTTAAAGTGTTGACATTTCTTATGATAGTTTTAATATGAATGTTTATGTTATGTTTCAACATTTTAATATGAGGAATTCATTGGACTTAGTAAGTGTTGGGTGGAGCCCACTATAGCTCCTCAATGCATCGGTAGGTCTCATGAGACAAACTAGTGTCTTGGAATAAGTCCTTGATAAAATCTTTATTTTTAGTCTTGGAACGAGGCCTTGACTATGTGGTTATGATGTTCAAAATTATGCATTCCATCATTATGAAATTAGCTATTGATATTACATGTGATTATTTGACTATTAGAATGTCCATGTGAATAAGTAAATGGCACTATTTGATTAATCTTTTCTATACTATGCTAAAGTTTAAGTATAAAATACTTTTATTTTAGTCTTATACATTGCCTTAAATGTTTATGCTTATTTATGATAGTTTCCACTATATTATTATCCTTACTGAGCATCTGATCTCACCCCTCATGTTTTATTTTTCCCAGGATGCGAAGAAGTGTGTTATGATTGATATGTTGGGTTAAGATAGAGGAATAATGGCATTATCAAATGTTATTTATGTTGTGTTTTATTTTATAAATTGTAATGTAACATTCATATATATAATCTATTTTTCATGACTGCTAAACTGATCGGTCCTTCGGGACTTGATTCCTTGTAATCATGCCAATGTACTAAAATAATTCACTGACTCTGGGTAACTGGGGTTGGGGAGTTACAGTTGGTATCAGAGGAAGTTTAGTAACAACCTTGGAAATGGATTTAGATAAACTTTGATTTTGAAACATTAACCTAAGATAGACTTTGACTATTAGTATAGAATAACTTCTTAGAAATTTGGTAATGTATAGATTTTGTGAATTTTCCAAGCAATACATCCTTGTCTAGATATGAGCAGGTAGAGGCAGCTCTGGCACAGATGTACCTAGGAGTGAAAACTCCAACAAGGAGTTTCGGGATTAACTCGGGGTATCCCGGTACATGACAATGGGTCTTGCTACACTCTTGGTTATGACACTCCTGAGGGATATTCTTAGAATAATTCACATTTTCTTTACAAACCATTATAAAGGATTTATGAGTAAATACCTCCTCAAAGATTTTTTTATGATTATGGATTATATGCATAAACTGTTCAATTTTTGTTAGGTATTTTACAAGTTTGGAATTATGAATTCCAAATCATAAACTAACCTTGTGTATGACATTGTTTAGAAATGGTTTCTAGTAGAAGGAATGAGAACTCCAGCAATACGCATGATCCAAAGAGTAAGAAGGATCATATATTTCATGGTCTTAAGCCAAAATTTAGAAGGGAAATATTCTCCCACATATTATCATCATATAAAAAAATAGTATCATGTGTTAATAAGATAAGTAAATAATTCTATGAGTCTTATGGCTTTGAAGGGAATCTATATAAGAAAAGGATGATAGATAGAAAGATGGATAAAGGGAAGAAGAGAAAGAAGGATTTTCCCATATGTGATAACTATGGAAAGAATCACCTTGGTAAATGCTTGAAAGGAATGTGAGTTTGTTATAAGTGTGGAGAAAAAGGACACCAAGTACATGATTGAAAGGGTAAGAAAAAGGTTTAAAATGTATAATGATTCATCTACAAGAAGTTGGGACACTATGTGAATCAATGTCCCAATCATTAGAGTATACCACAAATGATGCTGTTTGGATAATAATAAAGTTATGATACTACTTCAGATGAAGAAAAATGACTAGTTTTCTTATGTTGATATTAAATAATTATTCCATTTGTGTGTTGTAGCAATGATGTACTGGTTATAAGAATTATGGAGTATATAAGGATTTTACTATAATACTATTTCATTAAGGATTTGAGATTGTGTGGTACTAAGAAAAGTGACTCAATAACAAGTTAAACTTTTTGGAAAATACATAGTTGAAGGAAAGATAAACTTTAATATAGTCTTGATAACTGAGGTATTGATTTTGGAATAAGAGATGATTAATTTGGATAAATTAAATTGAATATTATTTACTACCTTGCAACTAATTAATGGTTTGTTTATTCTATCCTTGTTAGAGATTTCAACATTTTTAGATTTAAGGAGTATATCTAGTATTATATGTTTTATATAAGGAATAATAAAATACATACCTATTTAAATATGGTTTTCTGGTAATTCATTTTATTACCACATTTTAAGAGAATACACGATGAAGGTATTCACATGTATATTATGTGACTTCCTTATAAATTTTAGACTGTGAGTTCAGACAGAAGTATTGTGGATAAGTCTAAAGGTTGGAATAGATTAAGTCTGACATTGGATACTATTGTTAAGGTTAAATAATTTCTTAATATTATTTTTGAATTGTCATAAAAAGGACAACCTAGAGGTTGGGTGACAACCTGTCACGTTCGGAAAAGCTACGAGACTTGAACCCGCAACCGAAGGGTGAAAATGGTGCATCACCTACCACTAGCCTATTTGATGTCCTGGATTGTATAATGTAGTTTTTTTAAAAGGTTTGACAGATTAATTATAAATTCATTTTTTTGGAACCCTATACTATTAGGATAAATAGAATATTTTTGAGTTCTATTATCTTTTAGGAGTGAAAGATGAGTTTGTGGTAGAAATTAGTTAAAGGATGGAACTCTACTTGTCAAGTATTTTTTCTCTAATTATATGAAGAAATTAATACTTAAAATTTAGGGAAAATATATTAAAACAAAAAATGTTTTATCCTAATACCTTATGTTTTGATGAACTAATAATATTTTAAGTCATCATAGATTTATTGATTTGAGGCCCTCAATTTTCTATTTATTTATCACTTGTTTGTGATTGATGACCTCAATAACTCCCAATAAATATTTACATTTTTCCTCCAATTATGTGTCTCAAATTTCCACCAATGTTCTCTAATTCTAAATACTAATTTGGGGGTAACGTTTTCATTTCCCTTTCCCTCTTATTAAGAATAAATTTTATTAACCCTATTTCCGATGTGAGTTTTCCACAAATGTATTTTCTATTTTTATCATTTTATTTTTGAAGAAAAATATCAAATTGAAAGGATTCAATTTATTGAAGTAGGGGAGAATGTAACACCCTAGGATTTTATAGTATGTTATATCTTTAAAGTAATTCAATAGCTTGCATTACACGCAACACCAAGTTTGAGTGCACCATGACTGACCAAACTTTCTGTTCAAAAAGCAGTTATGAATAATATGAAATTTATTTTGAATTTTATATACTCAATATAATTTTAGAATCCATATTATGTGTTTCTTAGACATAATATAAGAACAAATTCATTTTTTCAGATGAAAGAAGTATTTTTCAAAAAATACAATTTTATCACCTTTTAACGAAGAACCCTTTTTAAATCCAATATTTGACACTTTTATATATTCAATTTAATGAAATTAAATTCTTCTTTGGAAGTGAGACATAAAAATTTAGTTTGGATAATTTTTTTCTACTTTTTTGATAACTTTCATATTTTGATGAATAATGAAAAATACTAAATTTTAATTGAAAACAACTTTTTTAAGAGAAATAATTTATAGTGTTAAATTATAAATTTGAGTGGTTTTAAAGAATAATTAGATTATATTTTTATCATTTAATATAATGTAGGTTATTTGATGTAAATTAACTTTAAATTGTACATAAACACATGCCAATCTTTTGAGAGTTTTTCATTCTTAAAAACCCGCTTTCTGGTTTTGACAACATGAATTAATTTTAAATTAATTAATTGAAATCATATGTTGTTAATTTGGTAAAATAAATATCATTTTTGGATTCATAGTATCAAAATTATCTTAGGGTGAATTATTGTTAGTTTTCTGAAAACTTTCAATTTTTGATGAATAGTGAAAAACACTGCGTTATTGTTTAAAACCAAATTTTATTTAAATAATTATTATTTTAATTAAATTTATTTTAAAGTCAAAACAGATACATAATACCTATATTAGTTCAATTTATTTCATTTTAGCCATTTTATAATAAGATTAGATGTATATAATTTTATTGAATTTTTTAACGTCTTTTACCCACCTTCTATTCGCATTTGAAAATTTGCATAAAACGTAATATTACCTCTTCTATGAATTGAATTTCAAAAATCCGAGAGAAACAGTTGAAATAATTAAGTAAAATTTGGTTCAATAGGGTGAAAATAATTTTTGGTGAATAGTAACTTTTGAATTTTATTTACCACGGTTAAAAGTAAATAAGGTAATTAAAGGTAAAAATGATATTATAATTACCCTAAAACATGTTCTAATTATATTGGATAAGTTTATTTCGACCAAAATAAACCTTAGGAATAAAATATAATCCTTTTGGTCCACTTGGATTATATTAGGACATTTATTATTATTTTATTTAAAGAAGATTCAAAAGTGTTAAATTCAAAGTTTAATAACTAAAACATTTTTAATATAGGGTTATACATAAGATAAATTAGACTATAAATATTCATTATAAATATAAAAATATTTCCTAAATCATAGTATTTTATTTATAAATTTTATACATTAAATAATTAAATTTATTTTTGACACAATGATGATGCAATAATTACATTATTAATGAAAAATTTAAATAATTGATATTATAAATATCAAAATAAATGTAAATTGAGACTTTTTATGAATTAAAAAAAATTTATAGGTTAATATGACATGTTAGGGTTGATTTAATGTATTTTTTTAAGTAATTTTTTTTTACTTTCACAAAAACCAAATACTAAATAGTGTCAAAGTTGACATAAATGAGCTTCTAAAACAAATACTATATTATTAAATGATATAACATTCCTAAAAATTTAAGGTTCAACCAAAGGACTTTTATAATGAAAAATTAGTAATTAATTAACAACTTGATGTTCTGTTGAAAATTTATAGTAAGTTTATTAACCATGTAATATAAAAATACAAGAAGACATTGTAAAAGTTAAACTATTTAACTAAGAGTAAAATCTAAAGGATAAAGTTAATATAGTGACCTAAAATTGCCCAAAAACTATTGGTTGAGAGGATTTAGACCCATTCCCACCTTAAAATTGAAACAAATCCATTTTTAGCTGTTATTAACTAAAAATGATTTTATAATAAACTAATATTTCAAGATTTTCCTAAAGTGACCCTCACCTCTTTTATAACAGGGTACTTCCCCTTCTCTCAAAATCACACCTGCAAAGCCATTTGGCTCAGACAAACCCTGCTCAAATATCCTCCCAACTACCATAAATTTAACCTAGTGGCCTAAATTTGATCAGAATCCTACCTAAGGAGCTCTTTTGATCAAATAAAAAGGAAGAACATGAAGAAGAGGTAATTACATCATCACCTCTTTCAAAGTTCTTTTTTTCTTCCACTTCCTCTTTATTTGATTTTTTCCATACTAAATTAATAAATAAAGTACCTTCTACATTATTATATGTTATTATGAATATGGTACAACTATATTCATTATTCTATCCATCCTATTAATGAAAAAGTCACTATATGTGCGTATGTACGACTTACTGTCTCCACGTTGTGGTGTAGTTTGTTATTCAACACTTCATTATTTGGATGGGTATAATAATGTGTATAATTGATATAAATAATAAATATAACATGTTAATTATTCTTTATATATAATATACCATCCAATTACATATGATTTCACCATCAATAGAATGATATCGTCGCTCGTGTGTACGTACGGCTTACCGTCTCCACGACGCGATGAGATTCATTTCCACGTTCACCATTCAACGATGATTATAAAAATATATATTATTAATAAGTATGTAATATATGACATAATAATTATACTGGATATATATATATATATGTATATGTATTTACATATATCTCATTTACTTACTTCCGTTCAATATGATATGAAAACGGAAACAACGTTTATGCGTACGTACGACCTACCGTCTCCATAAACGGTGTTTTAAATTTCACATATATATCTATTATACATATTTATATTCTGAATATATATGATACATGAATAATGTTTTATATTCTGGAGGCAATTAAATCATTATATAAGTGATATGATCTAGAATAACATGTTAAAACATGTACGATAGATAAAGCAATTATTACCCGAAATGTTATTTTAACATAGAAATTACTATTAAATGGGTAGTATAAGAACATAAATAAATAAAGTATGATATCATAAATATGAATATGTTTATAGTATAATTTAATAACATACTATGTTTATTATACAGGAGGTTATACATACCCTCGAACAAAGTAAATTACAAGGTAATATAATTCCTCAATCTCATTATTATCTGAGATTGTTTATGTGTAAATATTTACTAGAAAATTTTTATCATCCATGTACATGTTTCATAAAAATGTTTTCAAAATGAATATTTTAAGGTTTTTTGGAAGGGACACTTTATCAATATCAGAATTTTAAATGTTTTAATGATTTATTTTTCTAAATATTTATAGTTAACATTCATGTTTTAAAAATTATTTTAAGGATTTATTTATATAGACACGATTGTTTTAAAATGTTAATTCCATTCAGAAGTTTCAAAGTGGTGTGCGACACTTTGATTCAAAAATAACTTTAAAATTAATTCCTTTATAAATGCGTGACTTTTAAATGATTTCACAATAAGGGATATTTCTCTCAAATATTTTTACTGATCATTTTTAACTATGTCAACATCCTTTACTGGATATTATTCTTGATTGATTTTGATTTATTATAATACAATCTACCATATTGTATTGAATGAGTTATGATATGTTCGACTGTGGATGTTCTATTTTTATACCATTGATGGTTTATGGTTAAAGTATTGAAATTTTATATGCTAGTTTCAATACTAATGTTTATGTTATGTTTCAACATTTTCATATGAGGATTGCATTGGACTTAGTAAGTGATGGGTGGAGCCCACTATAGCTCCTCGATGGATCGGTAGGTCTCATGAGACAAAATAGTGTCTTGTCACAAGGCCTTGACAAAATATTTATTTGTAGTCTTGGCACGAGGCCTTGACTATATGGTTATGATGTCTTGAATTATGCATTCCATCATTATGAAATTATCTATTGATATTACATGTGATTATTCGACTAGAAGAATATCCATGTGAATAAGTAAATGACATTATTTGATTAATCATTTCCATACTATGCTAAAGTTTAAGTTTAAAAGGCTTTTGTTTTATTCTTATACATTGAATTAAATGTTTATGCTTATTTATGATATTTTCTGCTATATTTTTATCCTTACTGAGCATATGAGATCACCCATTTCTTATGTTTTATTTTTCCCAGGATGTGAAGAAGTGTGTTATGATTAATATGTAGGGTTAGGTTAGGGGAATAATGGTGTTCTAAAAGGATTATTTATGTTGTGTTTTATTTTATAAATTTTAATGTAATGTTCATATATTTAATCTATTTTCCCAGACTGCTAAATTGATTGGTCGTTTGAGACTTGATTCCTTGTAATCATGCCAATGTATTAAAATAATGCACAGACTCTGGGTAACTGGGGCTGGGGCGTTACATCATGAACATCAAATAATTATAATGTTTTTAGAAAATATGGGAATTAGTCAAAATATTTCCATTTAATTGATTTTGGATATGTTTCTAATTTATTTGGCCCCTTAAATTAAAGTTCAATTACTGAGTAATCTTGTTTTTACCTCAATCGTTGTAATTAATTTTAATTACTTTCACTAATATTTTTGGACAAAAAATAAGTTTAACTTATTATAAATTATAAATTTTTATGATTCCAAATATGGAATATATTTTTAAAATGTCTAATAAAATAAGAAGAATAAATTAATTTATATTTAATCCCACAGACATATCTCGATAATGGGTTATTTATGAGAAAATGTTTAAAAGTTTGAATTGTTTTTATATCCAATTACAATGTGAAATTGATTTAAATAAAATAATTTGGATTAATTTATTTAATATTTATCTAAATTAACTTTATAAACAATTAAAAAAATAATTTCACTATATAATTAAATTAGATGAAAATGCAGTTTTCAATTAAAATTTTATATTTTCACTATTCATCAAAAAATGAAAATTCTCAGAAAAATACAAAAAATTCACCCAAAGTAAATTTTGATATTCCACTTTCAAAAATGAAGTTTATTTTTTCAAATAAAATTTATAAAAGTTTCAAAAATTAGATTTAAAATTGGTTTTCTATTAAAAACTGGTAAAATTACCTTTTTGAAAAATACATCTTTTTATTCATAAAATTGGATTTATTATTATCTTATGCCTATAAAATCTATTGTATGAGTGTAATTTTTTTATTGAATATTTAATATATATATTTTATTAAAAACATTCATCCAAAGTGGTTTGTTTACTTTATTGAGATAAAGACGAATAGTTTTGTTTGAAAAGGAATTTCATTATTTTCAAATAGTTCTTACTTTCATTTCTAACTAATTAATAACCAAAGGAGTAATTTTATATACATGATTAAATAATTTTTTTTCAAAAAATTTAGTTAATATTATCCGAAACTTCCATTCCAATTTCTATGTGGTATAATAATTTTTTAATAATAATATTAATAGTATATTGTAGTTTGGTAAAAATCGGGCATGCGTGTAACCCAAGCTATCAAGTTACAAAAGACAAACATAATTTTTCATGTACCAAAAGTTAATATAAGTGTTTCATGTAGAACAAGAATAACTTGGTGTTGTGTATAATGCAATCCAAACATAATCCTTTCATATAAAAAAATCTATATTCAATGTTTTGTGAAATAAAAAATATCAAAAAGATTAAATGAATTAAGAAAAATCAAAAATATCAGGGTGTTAAATTCTACCCCCCTTAAAATGATTTTCTTCATAAAACTTCTTATGGGTTATCAATGGTTTAATAATTTAATGATCCTTTCAATGAAACCCACTTTATAAAAATGAATACTAAAATTTTCTATAAAAAGGGAAATTTAGAAACATAATCATTACCCAAAGCAACTCATAACTAGGTTTCCACATAGAAAAACATAGGTAGAAAGTGAAAACATGGACATGTAAGAGAAATATAACTATCAAGTTTTGATGGAGAGTGATAGAGAACATGGTTAGGATAAATCTAATGATCACAAATTCATAACCCAAAGAGGCTTGAAAAAAGTCATTGATTTCATAAAAAATGATGATAACATGAATTTTTTTATCTGAAGACCCTTTTACTAAGGTTGATGAATTTTCATGAGAATATATACTTACTTTATTTAAAAATAATATCAAACTTTGGTTGTGTCTTGACCAATCATCTATTACTATAAAAATTAAGGTTAATTTGTTATGATTAAATCACTAACAAATCATAAGATCCATATCTAGAATGACAAGTCATTCCATCTATCATTAGTTATCATCATAGTAAAAAGTTTAGCATAGGTTATCAAATATGAATAAATAATCATATGGTGAGATAATATCTAAAACCTCATCTAAATTTTAACTGAAACCATTCCATAAATGGTAAACCTTATAACCCTTCTAAAATATGAAAATACAAAACTTTATAAATAAGGTTATCAATTAAACTTAACATTTATCCCCTATATATCATAGGTTAGATCTTTATTTTCTTATTCCAAACATGTGAATACCTTTATCATGTATTCTCTTGAAACATGGTAACAAACTGAATTACTATAAAACCTTATTGAAAACATGAATGCTTTTTTATTCCAAAGATTATTTGATATATTTATTAAATCCAAAAAGTAGTAAACTTTATTCACGATAACATAGATGTTTTTCTTAAATAAATCATTAATTAGTTCCAAGGTAATTAGTAACATCCAATCTAATCATTCACACCCAATATATCTTTATCCAAACATCATTATCTCTACATCAAGAACATATTAAGGTCTATCTTTCCCTTAATCTTGTGTTTTCCATGAATATCACCTTGCTATTAAATCACTTTTCTATTCCATCAGAACCATTCTATATATTCTTGTACATCCGTAGTGAAAAAAACATAAAATAAAAAATCCTTATGTATTTTATAATTCATAATTCTTGAATCCAAATACATAAAAACTTATATTACTTCATACTTAATCCAATAAAAAGGCTACCTCATCCTATTACTTAAAACCTCTTTCCATTCACATTTCACCTATAGTCTCATCATCATCATAAATATAACCATTACTCATACCACCTTACTAATTCTCTTCACGATCTTTCCACTTAGGACATCAATTTTCATAATGCACATTCATTCCATATTTAATGTATGCAATCATCGATGATGCATTAGGGAGGCCATTATTCTCATTCATTATGTTAACCAATATTTTCATTTTCACTTTGTAGTTACTCAGTTTATGTCCTTCTTTTCCACATTCAAAACAACTTCCAATTACTATAAGACATTTACTCGGGTGATTCTTTCCACACTCTTGACACAAATAAAGCTAAATCTTATTTTCTAAACATTCTCTATTACTCAAACTCTCAGAAAAATCTTTACTTATCTTATTTGGTGAGTCTGAGAGTTGGTTAAGGTATACATTATTAATCATGTTCCATGAAAACTGATTAAGCATGATCAAAACATCCTTTACTCTAGTAATAATCCCATTTGACTCCTCATCAAAAAAGTTTGTTACATTCAATGTTAACCCAGTTCCTTCTGGATGCCGCCATCGACTAAAACCTTAAAAATAGTGTGAGAATCACTTATCATAGCATAAAACCAAAGAATCTTGGAAAACCACTTATAAGATGTCTAAATTATGACACTTTATTTTTAATCTATGAAATCGTAGGCTTATCCTTAGATATATACCTAGACATGTACTTAGAAATATCCTTAGGGATCTCAATAAAGTTTTCTCATCCAAGTTTCCAAATGCTGACTAAAACTTTACTTTGTTACAAACTATAGAAACCAAGGCTTAACATACATGGATATTACATAATTTATTATGAATATTCAACACATTACAAAAGTACATGCCCAAGTACCATAATATTTCAGTGTCTTTGGACTTGAAAACATAATATTATATCCTGCTGATAGATCTTTAACATCTCCATTAAAGATCTTCCTTATCATTAATCATACTTAAAACCTTTCTTCGTAACCTAGGGAAATAAAATATAAGAAATGGGTGAGTTCATATGCTCAATAAGGGTAAAAAATGGAGATATCTAAGCATAACATGAGCATAAGGGTATGATAAGATGATCATAATATTATAAGATCATACCCTACATATAAAAGATCATAAACAAGATTCATGGAAAAAATATTAACAGTTCATAAGACATAAATAATAAGTTAATAAAGAGCATAAGGCATAAAATCCTAACATAGGAATAATACATAGAATTTTTGACAGACACATAAGCACATAAAAATGATTTCTATAGTAGTTAAGGATTAATTCCAAGTCCATCTTAGTGGAATTTGTTCACTCCCAAAACCATCTTTGTAGTTATATCTCACTCCCATGACCATCTTAGTAGTCTAGATTCACTTCCAAGTCCCTCTTAGCAGACATATTCCTTTATTAATCTGAGATCACTCCCCATTCCATCCATGTCTATCTCATGCGATATAAATATTTATCCAATGCATTGGAGGGAGATATAGGTATGACTCATCTCATAATTAAATCATGAATACATATTCCAAAATATTATAAACAATCATATCATAACAAATTAAATTAAATAGGTATCATAAACATGTCATCATATCATAACATGTGGAAAAGAGATAGGTTTCATAACCATTTCATCAAAGCATAACCTGCAAAAATAAGCGAGGTTTATAAGCATATAACCCATGAAATAGAAACTAGTATCATAAAATTATAACCTATGAAATAAAAAATGGATTCATAAACATATAAACCATAAAAGAAAAATGAGTTTCATAAACATCATTCTCTAAAAACATAAACCATTCGGATAAATAATAGGAATGGAACCCTTAGATTATATCCCTAGTAAGGCATGGGTAACACCAATAGATGTCATCTTAGATGAAATATGATTTTTGAGAAATATTTTAAACTCATTTCTTAAGTAAAATATAATTTATTCTTTGAAAAAATTACTTTTTAAAACATAAAAAATTTTGAAAAACATTTTATTTAAAAATAAGCTTGAAAACATATAAAGGAAGTTTAATTTTTTTGAAAACCATTTCTCTAAAAATAATTTTGAAAAATTATAAAGGAATATTTGAAAACATTTTGTAAACCATTTATTTGAAGATAAATTTGAAAAAATATAGAAAAATATTTCATAAAATTTTTAAAACATTTTCTTTGAAAATAACTTTGAAAACTTATAAAGTTAACTTAAAAACATTTTGAAAACAATTTATTTAAAAATAAATCATAATCTTATGAAGAGAGATTGAAAACATTTTAAAAACCTTTTTATTTTAAAATAAAATTAAAAAATTATAAATTAATATTAAAAGAATTTTAAAATTATTTCTTTGAAAATAATTTGAAAACTTATAAAAATATCTTGAATTTTTTTTAAGAAAACCTTGGTTTGAAAGAACATATATTTCCGATTGAAGATAAATATAAAATCATATTTTCTTTAAAACACTTTATTAATTATCTTAATTAACAAATAGTGGAAAAATATTACCATCACTTGAAGGTATCATGAATAAATATAGGATAATAAAATTAATGTGAGTTCTTGAGAGTTGAATCATAATATTTCATCAATGGAAGAATAATCATAAACAATCCCAATAAATGATGAGATTACATGAAATAATAACATTAAATAAAGCATAAAGTATCATGAAGATAATTATATTCATGATATAACATGTCAAAGGGCATTATATACACCTCATAGAAAAATATGGGTGCATAACATGGCATGTATCTCAATGAAATAAAATTTTGAAAAAATTACTTTACTGATTTGATAACTTTTAAACCATAAAAACCATGAAAGTAATATAATAAAATGGATATTTAAATACCCATAAATTTAATTATAATAATAATATAATACATTCATGGTCATTATACACACCACACAAAATAAATGAGTGGTGAATAAGGCATAATTCTTATAGGAATAAAAGTTGGATGAGAAAACCATTACCTAAAGTATGGAATTTCTTCATACATGTTAAAAAATACTATATAATAAATATAAGTTTATTATAAATATACCACAAAAACATATTATTATATATCATACCATAAATTACTTTATTATGGCCTTATATTACCTGTTTATTAACAATTCCATTTTTAGGTTATGTTTTGGGTAATAACCACTTTGTTTTTCATACAAGATTTGACTTGTTATTCTTGGTCCTCTCTCTTAGATCATGATTTACTTATTTAAAAAATATAAACCATGGTATAAATATAATATATATTTGATATATATTTATTTATAATAATCTATAAAATATATAAATAATAAATGAAATACACTATTCATAGAGATGATAGGTCGTACGTACGCATGAATGATATTTCCATTTTCTTGTCAAATTTTTAAAGAAAGAAAAGTAAATTGTATATATATATATATATGTATATTATCTTTATAATAGAATTATTATGTCATATATATCATATAAATTCACTAAAACCATCCTTAATACATTACAAGAAAAGTGTGAATGAATCACATCGCTTTGAGGAGGTGATAGTCCACACGTCCAGAAACAAAGTTATAATATTTCCAAAAAATGGAAATCATGAAGGTATATGTTATATAATATGTATATAAAAATAAATACATAATAAATATAATATATATCATATAAAAACTTAAATTACATCATTATTCCCAACCATTAATGTTGGTAATGGAAGAGAGAATGACATCGGTTCATGAGGCAGTAGTCTTCCATACACACGAACGATGATTGCACATACCATTTGATAGAAGTGTGTGTAAGTGTAGGTATAACCATTAAAATTGAAAATATAAGTATATTTATGATACTGAGGTTATTATAAAATCATTTAATAATAATAATTGATGGGTTGGATAATGAAATAAAACAAAAGTTCTTGTGGAAGGATGTTACCTTGTCTTTGTGTAACTCCTTTTGGTTTACACCAAAGGGATTATTTGATTAGATTTATTATAAAAGGTATGATACTAGGATTATTGGAGGTAATTTGGGAGGATATTTTGGCTGATTTAAGATGAGAAAAAGTTCTTTATAGGTATGAAGAAATGTGGGGGGTGAGTGCCCATTTATAGTGGAGGAGGAGTGGAATTCATTGAAATATAAAAAGGTAAACACTATTGTGAAGTCTACCTGGAATAATGGGCCTCCAATAACTATATATTTTTAATAAAAGATAGTAATTGGTTGAAATATTTTCAGAAAATGGATTTTTGATACATGTTTAGGTTATTTGTCCCCTTAAATTAAAGTTTAATTACTAAGTAATTTTTTTCCTTAATTGATGTAATTAATTTTAATCACTTTAACTAATATCTTTGGTCAAAAACCAAGTTGAAATTATTATAAATTATAAATTATTCTAATAAAAAATATGGAATCCATTTTTTAAATTCTTAACATATAATTGGCAGAAATCGATTTAATATTAATCCTACATATGTATCACGCCAATGCGTTTTTAAGAGAAAATGTAAAAAAGTTCGAATTGTTTTTATATCCAATTTCAATAGGAAATTAATTAAATATACTAAATTGTATTAATTGGTTTAAAATTTATCTAAATTTAATTTAAAACCAATTCAAAATATAAATTTGAAATATAATTAAATTAGAATAAAATGTAGTTTTCAATTAAAATTCAATATTTTTTACTATTCATCAAAAAAAGAAACTTCTCAGAAAAATACCAAAAATTCACAAAAAGTAAATTTTGATATTATAATTTTTAAAATTGAAGTTTATTTTGTCAAATAAAAATTATAAGAGTGTAAAAAATTATATTTAAAATGGGTTCTCCATTAAAAGGATCTAAAAATACCTTTTTGAAAAATACTTATTTTTATTCATAAAATCAGATTTATTCTTATCTTACACCTATAAAATATATTGGATGAGTTTAAAAAAAAATTAATTTAAAATATAATATATAAATTTTATTGAAAAAATTCATCAAAAGTGTTTGTTTAATTTATTGTGATAAATATCAATATTTTTCTTAGAAAATGAACTTCATTATTTTCAAATATCTCTTACTTTCATTTATAAATAATTGATAACCAAAGGAATTATTTTATATAAATGTGTAAATAATATTTTCACACTTTAGGTAATCTTATTTATAAATTCCATTCCAAAAGCTGAGTGGTAACTAAAATAATATTTTAATAACAATATTAATAGTATATTATAGTTTGGAAAAACTTGGTCTTGCATGTAACAAAAGATATCGAAGGAACTCAACATTGTGTGTAACACAAGCCAAACATAGTATTGCATGTACCTAAAAGTTAATCTAAGTGTTGCGTTTATCCCTAGATTAACTTGGTGTTGTGTATAATGAAATGCAAACATAGTGCTTTCATGTAAAAAACTATATTTAGTGTTTTGTGAAATGTAAAACATGAAAATGATTAAACTAATCTGAAAACATTTTCACAAAATTTTAGGGTTTTACAACCTTAGTTAGTGGGAGCTATTATATAGGCTATTAAAGGATTTAAATGAGATGTTAATAAGGATATATTGAGGGAGGAGGATAGGGATTCGATGTTTATGAAGAAAAATACTTCACCATTCATTAGTGATGTTGGATCAGAGATGGTGGAGGAGTGGTCAGAGAAGATAAATCAAATTTTAAGTTCTTGAGAATACTGGAGACCTCAAGGTTTGATTTTGGATCTTATCTTTTAGATTTACTAGATAATAAGTGATGATAAGTGATCAAGGAGGTAGGGTAGAATAAATACCTTTACTATAAGGTATTTTAAAAAATCTTCAATGATCAAAACTACTCAAATGAGATGAAATTGGCTAAAGATATTGAATTCATGGATTTTGAGTTGCATAATTTGTTTGTTATAGAGCATGACTCAACATTTTCTAAGCTGGTGAAGTACGTGTTATTTCTAGTGACCAATGAAAGGATTATAACATCGAGATTTATGATGTGAAAATAATAAAAAAATTCAAGCAAGGACTATTATTATAAAGATACCTACCTATGAAGAGTTGGTTAGTATGAAAATTTCAGTAGAGGTAGTTATATAAGACACATAAAAGGTGATTTATTTACTTCCTTAGTATGGTAGAGTAAATAATTCAGTTAGAGAATAGTAGAGGAAGTAGAAAGACTTCCAAATGTAGTCAAAATGGGATTTTTCTTTCTTTTTTTTGAGAAAGGAATCATTGGAGTGATTATAGTGTAGTGAAGTGGGCCACCCAAAGGCGATGAATCTAAATTCCCCTTACATGAAAAGGTATATAACTTTAAAAATTTTCTAATTGGTTATCATGAGGGAGTAATAGTGGATTATATTGAAGGATTTTATATACCCTAAATCTTAGTCTTGAGAACACATTTATGAAAACGTATCCTTAAGAAGAAGCTTAAGAATATATTGTATTAACATTTGATGGTCTTACAATATACATGATATATAATTATTATATACGATCATTGGTATCCAAATGATAAATGGATATTATTCAAATAATTCTTCCACTTAATCTATTATTTAATGAATTTTGTCATAAGATAAAACATACCAGAGTTGTATTCATGCATACAATGCATGAATTGGATACAAAATTAACTCATGCGTTATAATGCATGAGTTAATGTGTGAATTACTAAGTAGTTTCTTGGTCCTATATAAATTACACTACAATACGATGATAGTGGGTGTGTTTTCTTTCATGATTATTAGTATAAAATACCTAACCCTAGGTTCTCATCTCTTATTTATTTCCATATGAGATTCTAGAACATCATTAATGGAAGAGAAGTTTTATTTGTATGAAATATGATCTAGGAATAACCCATGGATACTTTAATAGGTGGGAGGATTTCATTTTCCACTTCAATGATCTCTCTAAAACCAATGCGATAGTGATTGAGATGTTGCAGTGGAAGATTTAGTTTAAGATACACATTTCATAGGTTCTTAATTTCCTATTTTTATGTTTTTATTTATCATAGCATGGTCATATTGGGGTTTTGTTTTTTAATCACTTATGTTGGATTGATTAAGTTTTAATAAACCCCTAATAAATTAAAAAGTGTTATAAAATAAACCATTTATTTAGATTCTTGAAATCATGTTTTATAAACAAATATTAGGAGTTGATATTAGGTTGAGCGTTGACATAATCACAACTAGGAAAATTGATAACACATTAAGTAGTTAACCAAATCTATAGAAGGTTCTTAAAGATACAATTACGTGATAATGTATCTTGCACTAGAACCTTAACGTTTTTTTAAATATTTTATGTAATATGCATTGGGACATGAAATTACACTAATAAGTTAATATAACATGGAGTTCAAGATGCATAATATGTTATAGGATAACATATTCTGTGTTACAAGCCATGAAAAAATTTATCATTTATACATATTCTAGATATTAGTTTGATATTTAAGATTAATATAAGGATTTGGTTTGAAATTACATTTTAGGATAACATAATTTCAAGTGTGTCATAAAACACATCACCTAAATGATAAAAAAATGATCACTCTGAGTGATCCCCACATAAAAATTCTCTTTTGTAGGGTGATCTATTTTTTCCCTAAACATGATAAGGGGATATCTATGAAATCCCATGAATTCTCCCCATTACATGACCACAATCGCTATATCCCTTCATAGAGTGGTTCTTCCCCTAGTTCCACATTACACTCTTCCTTCTAGTGTTGACCTACATTGGGCCTCTTCACTAGGACACTATGTTGAGTGTTAATGTAATATAGAGTGTGTAACACCCATAGTTTGAGTTAATTAATTGTTTAATTGTGTATTTAGAGCTATGAAATTCTTGGGTTTGGCATTAGGAAGTTTCTTGATGCGTTTCTAATGTTTTGGAGAGGTTTTTTGGGTGCATGGTTAGGGGAAACCATGAGAGACCAAGAGGGGTTCTCTGGTGAGGCACACGATTTAGCCAAACTTTATAGTAATCATGTGATTTGGGAATTTTTGAGGTAGTAGGAATTTACATGGTTGGTGCACAATTTTCCAAACCATATAGACTAACAATGCAACAAAATTAATTAAATCCAAAAAGACTATATTTTCAACCCACCCCCAACCATCAGTCTTCCTCCCTTATCATAGGATCTTGAACCTCAACCCTCCTTTAGGTGATTTTGGTGATCTTATTAATTTTAGATATCTATTTAAAAAACCCAGAGAGTGTTGGATATAGGAAATAAAAGGTAAGATCTTATTTATTCCTCTATCAACTTGATCTTCATTTTTTCTCCATAGAGGAACCCAGACCAAGGATACCATTCCTAGATCTATGATTCAGGTCTTGTTTTGACGGTATATTCTTAAGATTAATTGAAGGACTAGAAAATATATATTAGATCATTAATATTGTGAGTGGATTATTTGGGTTGAACAAATCAAAGGTAGGAATATTCTCTCTCTCTATTTACTTTGTCCTTGAACTCAAAGGATTGAATTTTTAAATTTAATATTTTTTATTTTTTATCGAAAACTTTATTGAATTTTTGTTGAAAAACCTTATATGTTTAATAGATTTGAAACTATGAAATTGAGGGTGTCATGCACAATGTGTTTGATTAAATAATAAAAAGATAATTTTTTAATTATGAAATGTTGGGTGTGAGGATTTGGCATACACATGGTTGATTTTAGTTCATGTTGCAAATATACAGGGTCTTATTGGTTCAGAATTGGCCACTGATTCTGAGGGGGAATTTTTTTTACATATCTAAGGGAAATAATTGTTCTGGAAGGATGGGTTTTCCACTCTTGAGTTAGGATTATTAAAAGGAATGTTATATGCATGGGTGTGTGATTTGTTTATTTGTAATTCCATATGGAAATAATTATTTACACTACTTATTTTAACACAATTTTAATAAAAACTATTTTGATATTATTTATACCTAATTTATATAAATGCATGAGCTAACATGTTCTTGTCATAGTGGTATACATGAGAAGTCTTGGGGATTTCATATTGAGTCATTATACTCACCCCTTCATATATACCTTGATGTATATGAATACACTATTTATCATGATACAAGTAAGGGGAAGATCTTATACTTCACTAGTGGTGCACTGTGATGTTGTAGTCATGATTGATGGGAGTTAAACTTGGGAGTTGGTCAAGTCCCAGTAGTTAGAGTGGTGCCACCTCGTCACTCTAAGTCATTCATGTCTTTGGATTAATAATTTCCTATTTTTTATCGTCTTCTATTTCAACTATGATATTATTAAATTATTTTAGATATTGAGCTATTTTGGTTTACTTTCATGCACCATATCGTGTCTTGTAATTATTTATACTATTGTATCTTAAAATTTGTGTGAGTTTAATAGAAAATCATTCCCCAACATTTATTTATTCCCTTCTCATTTATTTCTATCCTTTGGTGACCAAGGGAACATAACCAAAGTTTTTGGTACCTCACCCTTGTATAATCCAATGGGTTGGAGTTGGGATTTTACAAATAACATTAGTTTGGTTAGTCCATTACTTAAGATGGTAGACCTATAGATAATATGTTCCAGAACTTGAAATAAAGAGAATAAAAAGGTACAAATAAAATCTTTATATTGAACTTCAAGTTACTAGGGTGTTTCAGGTATAAAAGGTGTTCTTAAAACACCTATAAGAGTATCACTAACTCATTATCACAGGTTTAGCTAATGAGTTCACAATATCACGCATTCATAAGTAGACCTCCCATTGGGACCAGATCATTCATATTTTCTTTGATCACTATTAAAAAAATTTTATGATTATTTTTCTTGTTATGATTTGGAATATCCTAATCCTTCAGTTAATAAATATGTTGTGACTAAGTGGAAATTTTATAATGCCTTTAGAGAGATGGAACTAACCAAAAGGCTTGGAAATACACAAGAAGAGGTTGTTGAGAATGCAGTTCAACCTGATCTATAAGTGAATAAATAACATATTCAAGTCATTATACAAGCATTTTAGGCTATAGTTAGAGGGAATCAAACTAAAGAACCATGTCATATGGATTTTTTAGTATAATTCCTAAGGAAAAACCCATTTATTTTTTCAAGTAGTTTCTATACCATAATTAGTAAAGGCATGATTTGGTCAAATTAACTGAATTTTGGATTTCCTTGAAACCCCAACATTATAATGAATATATAAGTGTACATACTCTAGGATCTCAAAAAACAATGGTGGGATTTAGTTGTTCAAACTAAACTTGAACAAGACCTTACTTGGAAGGAATTTGAGGAATTTTTTTAAGAAAAAATTCTATTCGCTTACCTTTAATGTTACTAGAAAAACATATTTCTTTAGTATAAAGAAATAACATATATCAACGATGGAATATGCATTTAAATTTATGGAATTTGTTCATTTCTCTCTATAAGTGGATGCTAGAGAGTACATGAAGGCTTGTATATTAATGTTCAAACTATGACTATCAATTATCTATAAGATAGTCATGTTCTATATTGATGATTATACATAAATAGTTAATAGAGACTGTGGTCTAAAAGGATATACTTAAAATTATGGTGGAGGAAATAATTTTTCTACACAAGCATGGGTGGGAACTCCTTTGCAAGAAAAAACAAATAAAGAGGTAGACCTAATCCCAGGGAAGAAATTTATTAAAGAAAAAATCCACATGACCCATTTCTTTCCCTCTATAACATAGTAACAAACTAGGATATTTATAATGTGGTTAAATGGAGAACATAAATAGAAAATATATGAAACCACCTTAGGACTATTATAGATGTTGTCAAATGTAACACCACAAATATTATTTTACTAATGATATAAAGTCAGTTGGTGGGAATGTCTATACCATGTTTCAGAAATATTATGTATAGACATGAAGCTCATGTCAGAATAGTTCTTTACCCTATAAATGAGAAAATTAGGGAGATTATAGAAACACCAAGACATTTAAACTGATACACCCTTAGTAGTGAAGAAAATTTTACTCATAAGAAGTTAACAAGAATCTATATGATGCTAAGAAGAGTTTCATGGATTATCAATTATTCCCCTTGATGGTACAATGTACTATCCTTATAAACTATTCTCTTATGTCAGTATTGTTTGATACAAGCATATAAAATTCATTAATTGCTTCTCATGTGTTAAATAATATGGGTTTGTATGTAGAAATGATGTTATATATGATAAATATTTAGACACCCATTGGGAAATAGGAGTGTAAGGGATTTAAATGTACAAAATTTTCTATAACCACTAAAAAAATCCTATTTTCTGGGACTTATATGTTTTGGAAGTGGGTATATTTAATTACATCTTGGGAATGAACTAGTTAAATGATTTCAAAGCACATATCAATTTTTATTCTTGTTGAATGAGTTTTAAAACTTATGATGGATCAACACATATATTTAAATGGGACTAGGATGTGAATACTAGAAGAGAATGACCTTAAAAACTAATAGTTGGAACTATATATTATTAGTTTACAATAGTAACTTTGGGTACTAATAATGAATTTATTCATAGATATTTTCCTACCACTATAGATCAGTATCCTGATGTGTTTTAAGAAAAATTATATAGTTTACCACTAGCAAGTGAAGTGGAATTTTTAATTGATCTATTTCTAGGAAAAAATCCTATCTCACTTCCATCATATAAAATTCATCAATTGGTTTCTAAAAGTTGAAAATAAAGATGGAATAATTAGGAATAAAATGATTCATTAGACTGATTACATCACCTTAATCTTCTTTAGTACTATTCATAAATAAGGTAGACAATTCACTTCAATATGGTGTCCGATATCCTAAAATGAATCAATTTATGATAAATAATTGATACCATCTTCCTCAAATTGATGATTTGTTTGTCATTTGAATGTATCCAAGTGGTTCTCTAAAATTGATCTATTCTTAGGGTACCATTAACTCAAAGTTAAGAAATAAGATATCCAAAAGATAGATTTATGAATATGATAAATCCACTATGAATTATTGGTTATTCCCTTTGGTCTCACAAGTTCACCTATTGTTTTTATAGACTCTATGAAATGTATATTTCAAAAGAACCTTGACTCATTTGTTGTGGTATTTTTTGATAATAATTTTTTTTATTTGTGAAAAATAAATGACCATGAGAAGCAATTGAAGATTTTATTGAGTATATTTCACAATCATTAACTTTATGTTAAATTATCTAATTGAGAATTATCAATAAAAGAAGTTCACTTCCTTAAGAATATCATTTCTAATAAAGGAATCTCAGTTGACCCCATGAAAATCAATGCAGTTATTTCATCTATTCTGTCTAATAATGTCTTTGAGATATGTAGATTTTTGGGACTAACAAGTTATTATCATTTCTCTTTTTGAGATTTATCGAGGCTCACTTATTGTATGAAAACTTTTACAAGAATGTTTATTCCATTCACATTGATTAATGAATTCAAGGAATCCTACTATGAGATTAAATCCTGGATCACTTTGGAACCTATCCTTGTCTTTGTAGAACTAGGATAGGGGTATGTGGTATTTTATGACGTGTTTCTGGAAGTTATTTTTTATTGAAATTAGAAATATAAACAGAACATACACTTCAAGGCGGGAGAAAGTGATATAGACCAAGGGTATCCCCTTGCACTACACTCTTACAATAAATGGAGAGAGAGTCTAAACTGGAATAAATCATTAGCCCCTCATCCTGCCTACCCATGTGAGCTAGAGATTCTACCACAAAATTAGTCTCCCTCCAAATGTGATAGTCCATCCATCCTTTATTGGTCTCTGACTTGCATATATGAATAAGGTAATTCAACTCCCAAGGTATCACTTGACATCCCTGTAAATCCTTCACTAGGAATTTTGAGTTTGATTCAATCTGAGCTGCCTGTAATCCCCGCCTCCTACATACCATCAGTCTAGATAGGAGAGCCCGAACCTCTGCACCCAAGGAGTTACCCGTACCATAATAAGCACTGAAACCAAGGTGGACTAATCCCCTAGAATCCCAAAAAACCCCACCACCCCTCATACCCCCTCCATATAAGAAACATCAATGTTCAGTTTCAATCCACTATTAGGAGGATACCATCTATCCCAATGTCCGCTCACCCCGCTCTGCATGCATGGCCGATTGAGGAGGTTTCATATTGTGACCTAATTTTTCCCTCCTTTAACAAGAGAATCCATCTCTACAATGAGTGACCTTAACCTAATCTACATGAAAAATAATGAGTGATTGGATCCCAGTCGAACATGGTTGCATGCCTCCCAAATGGTCCAGTATATAGAAACAAGAATGATAGTCCGAGCTATGTGCTCCATGATTCTATTCTCAGTAACGTGAAACCATGCAATCAAGAATCCCTATAAAGACAGGGAGTCATTATTTGTGTTCGGATGGGGTGTGAAAAAGTACCATAGATAGGAGGCGCATTGGACTTGAAAAAATAGATGGAGTGTTGACTTTGCCTTCAGACTCTCACAATAGTAGCATCGTGAAGCCAAGGAGATACCCTTTCATTGGATGTTCTCCTCAGTTGGGATAAACTTATTTCTGACCCTCAAAATCATAAAACTCATTATCATTGTAATTTCATTGCACCATACCATTGGCTCCCACTCATATGAAGTAGACTCCATCTGGAATATCTTCCTATAATCCCAAATGTTTTACCTGCTAGTACTTGATCTATTGAAGCAGCTGATATCTGGTTCATCACACATAACTATACTTTCCAAGATACTCATCTGACTAGGATTCAACACCACTTGGAAAAACTGATACTGTTCACTTGCTTCACTGAAATAAATGTTCAGAGAAGGACAACCTGTGTAAGTTAGAATTTACCCAGACCAGTTGGTTTCCCAAAATTTAACCTCTCCTCTACTGATGACCCATCGAGTGTAGTCAGACATTATCTCTATTTGGGAGAACATGCACCTCGCCAAACCAGATGGACCGTGGTGTCCAGGTGCTTCCCATTGGAGTCCGTAGCGCACCTTGAAAAACCTTGACCACAGAGTCTCCCCAGTGATGATCTCCCAAGCTAGCTGAGCTTGCATACCTAGAATGGTATCCTTGATGTCCCAAATGCATATGCCCCTTCGACTAATAGATTAGACAAGCGCTTCCAATATTCCCAATGACTGATTCCTTCCTGCTTCGCTTCCCATAGGAAAGCATTGAGAGTTATTTCCATTTTTTCAACAATGCCTTTCAGGGGTTTAATGATAGAGAAAACATGCATCAAGATAGAAGTTAACACGCTTTTAATCATCACAACCCACCATCCAAACAATAGTAACTTGTTCTTGCAACCGACGATCCTTCCCAGGAAAGAAAATTAATTGTCCGATTCCTTGAGTTTAATTTCATATAACCAAGTAGCTTGGGAGGGTTATAACCATTGATAGTTTATGAGAAAAATCACTTACATGCATCTTAATTGTGTGAAACAAAACAAGGATGAAAATTTCTTCCCTATCATGATTTTCCTGAATTTATTGACCTAGTCAAGGAGGTTCAATGATTAGATCCTATCTAAATTACCAATGGTTGAAACCTAAATGGTGGGGAGACCACTAAAGGATGGTCAATGGTTGAAAAATATATATTGTTCTTTTGATACCACATTATTTTTCCTTCTTCATTCCAAGAAAAAAAATCCTTTTTGTACATCACCATTCTAAATAGGATTTCCATTCAGGAATTCAAAATGGATGGGCAGTTAGAACATACTATATAGACACATAAAGACATGATCCAATATTATGTTATTGAATTTTTTGATTCATGGTAAGATCATTAGTCATTTTCAAAGTTTTAATATATTAACATTTATCATTACATGATATGTATGGTTCCATTCAAGGCATTGTATGACCACCCATGTTGATTACCACTTTTTTGTGTAGAAATAGGTAAAACTTCACTAATAGGATGTAGACTTGTTCATGAGATGAATGAGAATATTCAAATGATTAAGAAATGTATAGAAATGTTTCAAATTCATAATAAAAATTATATAGATCATCGTCATCACCTGTTAACTTTTTCTATGGGTGATTATGCATTCTTAAGAGTCTCCCATAGGTTCAAACATCGTCATTTGGGAAAGAAAGGAATATTGTCTCCTCTGTACATTAGATCATTTGAGATACTTGATCATATTGAATATATGACATATTGGTTAGATTTACTAACATGATTCATATTTGTTTACAATTTCATTCATGTATCTCAATTAAAGAAGTACCATCCTGATCTTATCCATGTGATTCAGTAGAATCATGTCACAATTGTGATAAATGATATGTTCATCCATTAACTAATTCATATCCAGAAAGGATTAGATAAATTCTTGAATGTAAAATGTATCCCTTTAGTTTAGGTATTATGAAGATATGGTGACATTCAATAGGAGACTTAGGAATGAGATAAATTCATGATGGAGAAATGAGCACAAGACTTTCAAATCAATGACAATCTCCATCTTTCCAAGGATTAAAAGTATAATGGTGGGGAGGATATAATACCCTTAGTTTGAGGTAATCCACTGTTTTATTATATATTCTGAGCAATGAATTTTTTTGTTTTAACCTTGATAAGATTTTGGATGGTTTTAGAATGTTTTGGAGAGGTTTTAGAGAGTGTAGAGTTAGTTGAAACTATGAAAAAGACCTAGGAATCCATGAAATTCAAGGAGGGGTTCTTGGGGAAGGAACATAGTTAGTGTATTTTATAGAAAAAACACCTGGTAAATGATATGTTTATCTATTCAATGATTCATATCCAGAAAGGATTAGATAAATTCTTTAATGTAAAATGTATCCCTTTATTTTAGGTATTATGAAGATATGGTGACATTCAATAGGATACATAGGAATGAGATAAATTCATGATGGAGAAATGAGCACAACTCTTTCAAATCAATGACAATCTCTAACTTTCCAAGGATAAAAAGTCTAATGGTAGGGAGGATATAATACCCTTAGTTTGAGGTAATCCACTATTTTATTATGTATTTTGAACTATGGATTTTTTTGTTTTAACCATGATAAGTTTTTGGATAGTTTTAGAATATTTTGAAGAGGTTTTTGAGAGTGTATAGTTAGTTGAAACTATGAAAAAATCCTAGGAAACCATGAAATTCAAGGAGGGGTTCTCGGGGAAGGAACATAGTCAGTGTATTTTCTAGAAAATCCACCTAGTAACCGTGTGACTTGGGATTTTTTAAAGTAGTGGGAATTCATATGATTGGAACACAATTTTTCAAACCATATGGATAACCATGTGAAAACATTAATTAAATTTTAAAATTGTATTTTTAACCCAAAAAACCCTCAAAACCCTCATTCTTCCTCCCTTTTCATACTAAATCAACCATTATCCCTTATTTATGTGATTTTAGTGATCTTCTTTTTTCTAGATATCAATTTCAAAAAATCAAAAAACATTGGTTTTAGGAAATCGAAGGTAAGAGACTTTTTCTTCCTCTATCTTCTTAATATTTACATTTTATCTAGAGAAAAACTCTAGATCAGGGCTTCCATTATTGGATATATGTTTTAGGGATTATTTTGATGGTTTCTTCTTAGGATTCATTAAAGAAATGAATAGGAGATCTTGGATCTGTGAGATCGTAAGATGATTCTTCATGTTAAACACATTAAAGGTATGTGTATTATCTCTCTCCCCACTTTTTCCTAGAACTTGAATTCTTGGATTTATAAATTAAATTATTTTTCATTTTTTAAGGAAAACCTTATTGAATTTTTGTTAAAAAACCTTCTATGTTTTATGGATTTGAAACTATAAAATCATCGGTGTCATCCACACCATGTTTGGTGAAATACTAAAAAAGAATATTTTTTTATTTATGAAATGTTGGGTGTGAGACTTTATAATACACATGGTTGGAATGATTTTATGTTTCATATATATTTTATTTTTTGGTTTATACTTGACCTCCAATATCGAGGGTGTACATTGTTGAATAACTAGGTTATGCCTTATATCTAGAAGGATGAGTTTTCCTCTCATGATTTAAGACTGTTCAAAGGAAGGTTGAATGAATGGGTGTGTGAGTTATAGATTTGGAATTCCATATAGAAATAATTTTTTACAGTTCTTATTTTAATGATTAAAAAAAAACTATTTTGAAATTGTTTCTTCCTATTTAATATAAAACTATTAGCTAACTTGTTCTTGTCCTTGTGGCATGCATGGGAAGTCTTGGGTATTACCTACTAAGTCATTATACTCACCCCCTACATATGTAACTTGGTGAATATATAGATCCTGATTATCATGATATAGGTAATGGGAAGATCTCATACTTTACTAGTAGAGCACCATGATGTTGTGTTCATATTTGATGCGAGATAGAGCCTAGGAGTTGGTCGAGTCCAGGTGTATAGAGTAGTGCCACCTTGGTACTCTGAGTCATGCATGTATTTGGATTTGTGATTTCCTATTTGTATTGTATTATACTTCTACAATGATATTTATCAATTATTCTAGATATTGAGTTGTGTTTCTTTACTTTCATGCATCATATCATGAATTATCATTATTTGTACTATGGTCACTTATAGGTTGTGTGTGTGTGTAAGGGAAAATAATTCCCAAATTCTTATTTATTACCTTGGTATATATTTCCAAAATTTAGTGTCTAGGGGAATTTCACCTAAGGTTAGTGGCACCTCAAACCCTACCCAAACCAATGAATTAGGTTTGGGATATTATAGAGTGGCAGTAAAGAAAACTAATTTTTATATTTAGTTACTTTTTCTTGTAATTTATAAATTACTTATAAATGATAATTAATTACTTATAAATTATAATTACAATGTATTTTGGGAGTCTATTAATTATAAAAGGTTTATAAATTGATAAATTAAAAAAGTGTTTATAATTTATTAATAGATTTGTTTTTGAAATATTTATTAACAAATATTACCTAATATTAAAGAGTTAATATTAAATACTTTTTTCTATATAATATGCTATTAATTGTGGTTAAAATTAAAATTTTTATTTAGTAATCATAAGGGGTAATTTATAAAGTGTTTATTAATTACAAAATAAGGAACAATATAAATTTCTTATATTTAATAAAATTATAAAATTTTCACAACGAATAATTTTAAGTATTAAAATTAAAAGGTACTTATTTGGAAATTATTTAAACCTCATAAAAAATGTTTTGATGATTAATTTTTTCAATGTTTTAAATAATGTTTAATTATGTGGTATTATATTATGTACATTTTTTACATAATAGAAATTTAATTATATGATTGTTTATAATTCATAAAATTATTATATATATTTAAATGAAATTCCATATAATATATAATATCAATGATTCATATTATGGATTTAATATAATGTGTATTTATTATTTATTATAGAATTACCATAATGATTAAATATTAATTATAACATTTTTATATTTTGATTTTATTTATTAATTGTTTATAAATGTTTATCTCATGTTTAAATATTTGAGATGTTCATTTATTTCAAATAATTATTCCCTTATTAATGCATAGTAATAGATTATTTATATTTTGAATATGTGTATTATTTTTCTAAGATGTTAAACTAATTATTAGGTTATTATTAAGCCTTTAATTATATGTTAGGAATATAAACATAAGATTTAGTTTTCATCTACCTTGACCTCAGTTTTTTATTTGAGTTATTTGATTAAAATTAATTGTTGAATATAGTTTGTGAATATTGGGTTCTATAGATATGTTTAATTGAATTATATCTTTAATAAAGTATCCTTGGGTAGAGAGACGTTAGGTCAGACTACCTATCATACTGGAGGCTTATGCCTTATTCTAGAAAGGTGATGGGTTGGTCATCTATCTCACCAAACATACTCAAATAAAGATTATCAATATCATGCAATTCTCAACCTTTACAAAAAGTGTTCATGTACCTTATATATATAATGCATTTGGATATGTATGAATATTTTTATCTCCTATATTTTGGTGAGTAGCACAAATTTATGGGTTGTGTAAAGAGTTACACATCAATATGGTTTGACCATATTGATTTGCTGCATAGAGTAGGATTCCAAAACTAAATTTCTATATGTATGAATAAAAAAAGTGAATAAAATGAGATAAGATGGTGATATTAAATCCCATTAAATTACTAAGTGTTAAATTCATTCCAAAGTGACACTTTTCAAGACCTCAATCATCTAACTAATTAGTCTTATGCCAAATAAGTGTTCCCCTAGATTATATTTTGTAAGTTTAGAAAGTAATGGGTGATACTAGATCATCCTTATGTAGTTTCATGCCAAAGAGGGGAACCCATAGATTATCTTGTGTTAGCCCATTTTTGGAATTTTCTTTGTGTTACACTTAACTGGGAAACTCTAAGGGTTAGGGATACCAGAGAAATAATGTTGAGTTTATCCATATGATGGATTGGGTAAAGAGTTACCCTCTTAGATATTCAAGTTTCATATATGATATTATTTAGATGATTCCCTACCTATATAACTAAGTGGTAAGTTTCATACCAAATCATGGCCATTTTCTTAGTGAAATATAGATCTTCAACTATTAATAAATACAATGAATTTCAAAAGGGTTCATCATTTTAGTGGGAGGACATTTAATAAATGTCCTTATTAAATGGTATTCAATTTTATACTCATATAATAAAAGATTCTATTTTAGATAATAACATCATCATCATCAAACAAAATTTTTTTTTGAATCCTTAAGAAGGAGAAACTTAATTTAAGAAACTCTTAAGACCAGTGACTTAAGAAAAGAATTTAAGTTATAAGTATTCTATAAGTCAGAGAAACTCCCACATAAGTAACAAAGTGTTTGAGTTATTAAAAAAATGAATCTAGATACATATTGTAACATAGAAAGATTATCTTAAGTTTAAAAAGGTATTTGATACAAAATGAACTATGTAATTTCAATATCATATACTAAATATGTTTAGATTTTTCAATGATACTCAATGTGATTTAGTGTCCTAATGACTTGGAGAGACTATATATTTCTTTAAGGATTTTTCTAGTTAAGTAATTCTTATTATTTTTAATTGATAGAAATGTTCTAAAAATTTTAATGAGTTCCTAATAAATTTTATGGTACCAGGGGACACAACAACAGTTTATGGGTCGGGGATTTAAATTTTTTCATCATCGAAACAATGAAACTACATAATCACCAGTGATCCGAGCTCTGATATAGGTATGAGGATAAATTTAAGGGCTTGGATCCATGTGGATTGACCCTTTTCATGTTTCTGAAGACTGATGTGCTCAGATGAAGTATGGAGGAGTTAAGCTGTTAAATGCTGGAAGCAGGGATATTTCACACCATGTAATGTTTACATGATGTGAAGGTGGGTTTCATGATGTGTAAGTTTTTAGGGTCAAATAATAAAAAAGTGACATGTTTTTTAGTATAAACCAATCCCTAAGGATTACACACCATGAAAGGGGATTACATTTCATGTAAATCCCTAATTCTGTGTGTTTTAAACATTTTTAACCACTCAGGTTTGTGAAACCCTACGGCTGCAGCACCTCTCTCCCAATTCCAAGTGACCCAACAACCCCCCTCTTCTATTTTTTGGGGATTCCTTTGTCAAGGATCAATCTATAACTTCCCTTATTCAATCCATCTTCTATACAGGGTATGTTATACCTCTATTCTTGCAGTCTCTTTGAAATGTTTCCCCTCATTCCTCTTTTCCACATGATGGCGCTTGTATACCAATTTTCTAAAGAAGTTTTTTGGTTATATATTGGAGTTATTTTTGAAGTGGAGTCCCCGAGTGGATGAAGTTATTGCAGGAGTGGTGATCGAGATCCACATCGTTGGTCTGTTCCCATGAAAATAATGTTGACACCCTTTTTGAGGTAGGGGATTCATTTATTATATTTTATTTATGTGCGATTGTAAATTAAGATTGATTTATCCCATTTTATGCCAATGAAATTAACCTAATAATTACTTGAACCAGATTAAAGAACTGGTATTGATTTCATGATGATGTTTCTATTTTGTACTGTTATAACCGTTTGACTCTTGTTTTTCTAGATAGATTGATATCTATGTTGTGCTTTTTTTTCTTGGATTAGAATGTGGAATTGGTAAAGAACATAAAGATGAAATTAATTTTTAATTAATTGGATAAAAGATTAAAGAGGCATGTTTAATGAATCCAGCGTGTTGTAGTTTTAATGCTTCTATCATGTTTAAATGAATTTATCTTCCACACGGTAATGGAAATGAATAAAGATTTAAAGCATGATAATGCTTGTTGGTAAAATAATTAAAGGAATGTTAAATTAATTGTTTAATTATTTTTTGATAGCTTTTGATATCTTTATTCTTAGGTTGGATATATTTGGAAGATATAAATAATGAATCAGTTAATTCAAGATGGAATAAGAAATAGTTGTGTGATAAAATATAATGCCTTTATAGGGCCTGAGTTTCCTACTTTATTATGAAGTCCAAGTGCCTTGTGCTTTGGATATCTGAGAGATTATTGTGTGTGAAGGCTGGATGCCTTAATTTAGGCCCAAGAGCCCATTTTATGTGTTTATTTACTACTTCTTGTGATGTGACGTGAGCATGGGATAATTGATCTTGGAGGGATGTTGTGGTATATGGGGCGGGGAGGCCCGAATGTGATGTGAGCCTAGGATGGCTAAGCATGTAGGTTTATTGTGATATATATGGGTTGGGGATGACTAGTTTTTGTGGAATTAGTTGAATCTTATGATGGAGGGATGCATCAAGATATTCTTGTGGTTTCTGGAAAGGAAAATGGGGATGATGGAATGGGTTGATGCTAGGATTACCTGTTAATATGAAAGTTGGATGCTTGTTTGAATCTTTTATTTGGATGATGGCCATGTTTTTTGTTTATCTTATTTCATTTACCCATTGCTTGAGGATGATAGATGTGCATGGTTGTATACCTTGTTTGGTAGATTAGGATGTTTTCCTAGAGTACAAGGTAATATGGAAATTAATGTTGTTAATATATGAATAAATTTTTAACCCAGGGGGTTTGACCTTACTAGGATTCAATGCTAAGGTTATAATTCAGATAAGTCGTGGACTCAATTTGATTATGAATTAATGGAATCAAACTTTTATTCATTGCTAATGTAATGTAATGTGGAAAATGAAAATGGTTAATTAAAAGTTAATGGATTAATTAACGTAAAGTTCAACTGATGAAAAAGGATAAAATAATTTAATATAGATATTTAATTGGATGTGTGCTTATAGGATATCTGGTCTTAATAGTGGTAGTCAGGAGTCCATGAGATGCTAGCTATAGTTGATTCTAAGACCAAGTTATGACCAAAATATGGTTGCGATATATATTATATCGTTTAGATTTTTTGTTTTATATACTAATCCACCATTTCAGTTAGGGAAACTAACACCCTAGGTATTCTAATCCACGAGAGGGTGTTTTTCCCAATATCCTGGTGGGGGGGGGGGTGGATGGCTGACTACCCCATTTGACCCTGCTATCCTATCTTGGTAGTTACTTGTGCTGGTATGCACGATGGTTAGTTTGACCCATATATGTGTTTAGAGGGATATAATGGCTTGTGTTTATTTCACACACATATATTCTAGATATAGTTTTCTAAGGGCTACTGTAGGTATAATGAGTATAGACTATGATGGATTGAGGATCCTTACTTAGTGTATGGGATATGTTGGATTAAGGTATAATACCTGATGTACGATACACATTGTATGGGCTATGGTGGCTCCCAAAAAATAACCAGTTACTTTTGGATTTTTGGACGTGGGTGCATGTAGTGGTGCTTTTTCTAGGTGTTTGTGGGCTAGCCTTTTCGGGTAAAGATGATCAGGACATGTGGTGTTGGGGTAGACCAAAAAACCAATTTGAAAGTGGTAGTAGGGTACCCTTGGTATTATTTATTATAATATATACTCTTGTATGTGATACTTTGTGAGATTAGACATAGTGAGGTTCGGAACTTAGTATACCTATTTAGGTGACGAGTTACTTACACTTGTTGTTCACTGTGCTTTAGCACACTTTCTTTACCTTTTACTTGAAAAGTTACATGGATGATCCTAAAAAGTAAAATATTATACAGACCCTACATAAATACAATTTTTTTCTAGTTAGTTGGAGAAGGGGGAAGATTAGGTTGGTTACTACTAGCTTGGGCTTTAACAGAAGCTATTAGGTCTTCGTGGTCACTATCTTCCTTACTTTTCTATTGGTACTTGTAGTTTTCCATTCGTTTGTAGTAGTTATTTCATGTCATTACACATGTGAACTTGGGTTTTATTTTATATTTTAGTTTGACCAGGAGTTGGTTGGTGTCTATCTTATCTCCATCTTTCTCATGTGTTCTCTTATAGGGTAATGTATTCCATATGTGTGTTTACTATAACCTCAATGCTAGTTACCATCCCGGGGCCTACTAGAGGTGGGACTTAGGTGTCACTATTTATCTTCTCCCATTCCAGCCCAGTATGGGTACACCTTGTGAGGAGGGGTTGTGACAATATCACATGAATATTTTAAAGTATAAAAATAATTAAACAAGTACCTCATTTTAATCTAAGTGTGCTCGAATGCAGCTCAGCACCGATGACTGTTTCTTGAAGGATCTGATATCAAACCCCTATAGATCCTACACACATGTTTTTAACAAACCACATAATCATTATTAAAATAATTTTGGTTCCTAGAGTAGAGACCTGATGAATCCTTTAGAGTTACGATGACCACCTTGATCTTGTCCCTTCGATCCATCAAAAGGTGTTCTCAGATTAATCACTCGAAGAGAGACTTTATATCTCTAGGATGTAGAAGGAGAGATAAAATCTCATTCCATTGGTATGAATAGTCATTGTAATTAGCTTCTCCTCCTACTTATATAGTGGTAGGCTTAAATACTAGAAATGGGTTCCCTGCCACTAGAAATAAAACACCCACTAAATAGGAAGCAAATGACACCTTATGAAAAACTAACTACATTATAAACATCATTCAGTACTGGAAATACAATATATACCAATGGTTTCAAACCATTGGTATATGTATAAAAACCATTGTTATACTATATACCAATGTTTTTGTAAACCGTTGGTTAGTAAGCCATTGCGAAAGTCTTATACCAACAGTTCTACTATAACTGTTGGTATATGGCAGTTTAATCTTTAGTATGACAACATTTTTCTTGAAACCATTGGTATATATTTATACCAATAGTTTATTAACTATTAGGATATATAGTTTACATGCAGTTTACCAATGATGTAGAAACCATTGGTATATATTATTACCGACTGTTCTTTAAAACCGTTGGTAAAAATATTCTGGAAATACAATTACAAATGGTTCAAAACCGTTGGTATAGTGTTTTACCAACGGTTTATTCAAAATATTGGTAAAAAAATTCTCAAAATACACTTTTACAATGGTTTAAAACCATTGGTATAGTATATTTCTAGAAATCAGAACAACATCCAGCATAACAGCCAACCATCCCCTCCATTGCATACACATAAAAACACACCTCCAAACAACACTTATAATAGAACAAAAAAACAGCTGCAATAGCACATAAAAACACCACACTCTTCCAACCATGACATGTACCACAACATATTTTTCCCCATTTAAATCTTCACATTAAAATAGTCTAAGTTACATGCACCATTGTTGGACAAAAATCCCTCAAGGTGTCATTGAAGCATTTTTGAGGTGATTGTGTTTGTTGACAAAGTGGGCCTCCGTGTTGTGTTTGTTGAAAAAGAAAACCATGACATACAAATTTGTTGACAAAGGGTATTTAATGGTGGCATGTCAAGTTCAATGGATGTTATTAATGATCCATTATTGATTAAAGAACATCTACAAAGGAATGGTCAATCTGGAGGCGGTTCAAAAAGAGAAGATACAAGGTGGCACTATTTTCCAGTGTTTGCAAAATTTTTGGACCACAAAATCGACAAATGGAGAAAAGTGTTTTTGGCAAAGGGAATTGCACACCAGTGTCTTGTGGGCTTGGAAACTTGTGCGCCATATGTTTTTCAAGATCATAACATCAAAATATGGCAAAGTAAAAAGGGGCGCCCAAGTTTTAGGTTTGGTCACGCAAGTGACTAGAGCGATAGAGACTAGGGTGGAGAGACTTGCGCGTCGAGAGGAAACTTGCACGCCCATCACTCAGGGTGTCCAAATGCCTATAAATAGAGATCAACCCCTCCTCATTCGGTGTGAGTTCAACACTTAGAGAAAATCAGAGCTCCCATCACGTAGGTGGTGTGTTAGCGCAAGTATAAAAATATTCAGAAGTTGTGCGCTGATTGATAGTTGCACGCCCAAAGTTGTTTGGGCAAGAAAGGGTGTGAGTATCCCAAGTTTAGAGTTGAAGAAGGGGGTGTTGCACAGGTGGTTTGGTGACACTTGCGCACCAGGATTTGAATAAGCGTTACATTTGATAGTTGCGCGCCAAAATTGGTTTGGGCGTAAAAGGGTGTGTGTCACACAAGTTTGGAGTTGAAGAAGCAAGTGTCGCGCAAGTGGTGGAAGTGAACTTGCATGCCATATTGAACTTGCATGACGAAACTTGTGCGCCAGCTTGGAGAAGCGTTCCTGGTATGATTGAAGTACTCCAGTCATTTTAGGGCTACGCAAAAGCTGGAAGATTGCCCGAAACCTTCGGTGCAAAGTGAGATTCATCTATGGGTGAAAGTTGGACTTCAACAGAGCATCTACATACAACGTATGATATATTAATTTGTGACAATGAAGAGACCTACATGTCTATAAACTATGAGTGGATCTTCTGAAGAAGCAGTGATCACACTTCTGTTGAGAGATCAGTGAGCTTTCATTTTGTGAGTGGTTGTAAACCAGGAGGGACAATGAGTCCTCTCTGAACTTGTAAAAAATAGTGTGCTTATAGTGGAATTGGTACATCAGCACACTGACAGTGTATGATCCTTGGACGTATCCCAATGAGGGTGAACCAAGTAAAAATCGATGTGCTCTATGCATGATTTAAGTTTTATTCTTACTCTGTATCGGGAAGGAGAGAGAAAAGTGTTTTGTCTAATAGGAAAACAAGATCAAAAGGGGCAGTTGTTTTAATCTGTCATACCTTGATTCAAACCCCCCCTCTCAGGGTATCTTGCACAGTGGACCTAAAAATTGGTATCAAAGGGAAAGGTTGATATCAGTGTTTCTCTCTCAAATGGAGGTCACTAATCATAAAGGGATTCTAATCTTCGACAGGAACAATTTTCAACTATGGAAGAATCAGATGCAACACTTCTTCCAATCTTTGGGAATGGATGTGTTTATAGCAGCAATGCATGGTATCACAACCGATATTAATAGAGGTGCATTATCAGAAGCTGAGTGAAGAGAATTGGATACTGATGCAAAGGGAATCAATGCTTTGGGAGGAGCCTTATACAATGCTATATATACCAAGGTGATGTGATGAAAAACATCACATGCTATGTGGGAAAAGTTGATAAACACATATGAAGGAGATTCAAAGGTTAGAGAGGTGAAGCTGCAAGTATTATAGAACAAGTATGAAGATCTAAGACTGAACCCGAATGAGTCTATTGATGGATTCTTTGATAGGGTAAATGTTGTTGTGGAAGATATGCGAGGTCTGGGAGAAGTCATTGAAGACATAAAGATCGTAAAGCGCATCTTGAGGAAACTTCCACCTCAGTACAATCCGAAGGTTTCAGTACTAGAAGATAAAGATCCAAAGGATCTAACATTGGTCAATTTTCAAAGTACCTTGGTTGAATATGAAATGTGAAACGATGATAACGAGGATGTGGAAAAGGGGAAATCTAAAGAAGTGGAATTCAAGGCCATGAAGAAGCTCACCATTGAAGATTCTCAAGAAGAAGAAGAGACATATGAGGTGATGTCATTCCTCTCCTCAAATATTTAAAGAGGAAAAGGAATGTTTAAAGGGAAAATTCCACTGGCCTGTTTTCGATGTGGAAAGGTTTTTCATCTTGCAGTAAGGTGTCACAAAAAGTTCCAAGAAGATGATGATGTCGCCGAAGTCGAAATTCCCAAGAAGAAGTCATCAACCTATGGGAAAGGTAAGAAACATTTCAAGAGAAATTTCTTTAAGAAGAAAAACCTTCTTTCAAAATAATGCGACAGTTCAGATGAGTCTGAGGATGAGGAGGTTGAGGAGATAGAGAACTACAAAGATCATGGAGAAAATGCTATGGTGGTAGTTGTTGGTAGTTCTCAGGAGAAGAACGAAACTAAAGGTGGTGATGAAGAATAAGAAGTTGAAGGAAGAATAAATATGCAAGCTGAGTTAGAGGATGTTCTTGAGGAGATAGATGTTTGGTGAGCCAAAACAAATAAATCTAACAAAGTTTTTCATGATGCCAAACTCTATATACAGTTGTAGGAAGAAGAGAAGTCTGATTTGATGGAAGAAATTTAGAAACTCAATTAATCAACACCACCGAACTCAGAATCAATTAGTGAGTATAAAATAAAGATTGAAGAACAAAAAATGGAGATTGATGGCTTGAAAAACACAAGGAAAGATCATGTCAAGAATATCAAAAAGATTGAAGAGGAAGTTATCGGTCTGCGGAGAAAAGTTAATGACTAGGAAAAAACTTTGATTCCCAACACATTATTGGGAAAACAGGTCATTCTGAAGACTTAAAAGACAAAAGAGGAGCCAAGTAGTTCAACATGAAAGAAGCAGTAATTTAGCTTAGAGTTTAAGGCTGATTTAGGGCTTGATCAGAAACAAAAACCTGTGAAAATTGAAGTCAGACCACAAGCACCCATCCTGAGATTGAAGGTTGATTTGGGCACAAAGCAGAATCAAAATATTCAGAGATCCCAAGGAGAAACTCTTAGTTCTGAAGTAACATGAAGGAATGCACCTTATATCAGGTGTTATTGGTGTGGAAAGATGGGACATTCACAATATGTGTGTTCCATAGCCAAGAGATATCGAAGGGAATAAGAACAAAAGTGGCAGCCAAATAGAGAATGATTCTCCAGAACATATTTCAAAGGACACTGTTTTTGGTGCGAAGGATTTGGGAACATGGCTATGTACTGCACTTCGACCATACATAGGAATGTGACAAAGTAGAATCAAAATGTTTGCAAGCAGCAGATCAATAAACCAACAGGTGAGTTAAAAATGCAAAATAGATTTGCAGCTTTGCAAGATGAAGTTGGTCCATCATACTCTGAGAAAGAAAAGAAGTCTCAATCCATGACAAGTGTGAAGGAAAAAATATGGACCAAAAAGAAGAAGGATGAGAAGGCCTTGGTGGCAGAAATTGACCTTAAAGCATCAGATCGCTCTGGTGTGTGGATCCTTGATAGTGGTTTCACATCCCACATGATAGGTAATAAGGATATTGTTATAGGAGTAAAATATGATAAAGAAGGAGTTGTAAAGTTTGGAAATGATGAAGGCCTGAAGATTATTGGCGTAGGAAAGGCCAAGTTTGGGGTCAAAGAGATGAGCCGTGCTAATGTCTTAGTAGTAGAAGGCCGCAGTCACAATCTGCTCAGCATAAGTCAACTATGTGACTTAGGACATTCGATAAGGTTTACTAAGAATATATGTGTCGTCAAAGGAATAGATGGGGCAGTGGTTCTATAGGGAAAAAGAAGAAAGGGAAATCTCTACCTTGTAAGTGGATAAGATGATATGTTCTTTTTATCCAGATATAAAGAAAAAAAATTGTGGCATAAACAACTTGGTTATCTATGTCAACCATCTCTAGAAGATCTGGTAAAGTGTGAAGTAGTAAGAGACCTCTCTAAGCTATCACGTGATTGTAAACATATATGTGACACCTGTCAACAAGGGAATATCATTATAAAGATGTAAAAAGCAAAGGAAAATAAGTCGACAAGAGTGCTTGAATTGGTGCATGCTGATGTCTATGGACCTATTTCACCAAGATCCATTAACGGGAAGAGGTATTACATTCTTTTCATTGATGAATATAGAATAATGGCATGGGTATTTGTTATTTCCCATAAGTCAGATGTGTTCAACTACTTAAAACAGTACCAGAGGGAGTGTGAAAGGATGCTTGGACGGAAAATTTTGAAGCTTCGTACTGAAAATGGATCAGAATTCACAAACAGTCAAGTGGATGGCTATCTCGAGAAACATGGGATAAAGCATCAAGTTTCCTCAGTAAGAACTCCCCAACAGAATGTAGTGGTTGAATAAAAAAATTGGATCATCAATAACATGGCCAGAACGATGCTCATTGAAAAAGACCTACCAGAGAAATTTTGGAAGGAAGCAGTTTTGACATCGGTATACATTTCTAACAGGGCTTTGTTGTGTCAGAAGGAATAAAAGACTCTGTACAAGATGTGGTATGGAAATAATCCTACAATGAAATACTTCAGAATATTTGGAAGTAAGTAATTTATCCTCAACAAGGAAAAACATAGGAAATATGATTCATGGGGAGATGAAGGGATATTCCTTGGCTACTCATGAAAAAGTAAGGCATATAAATGCTTTAACAAAAGGCTGGGAAAAGTAGTTGAGAGAAATGATGTCACTATAGTAGAGAATGAGGAGATCATTCAATAGCGTAGTGAACAATTTCTTGATGATAGTGATGAGTAAGAAAGCAATACAGGGAGAGAAAAAGTGAATGATGTTGATTAAGAAGAAGATACTAATGACGAGCATGAGGAAGTAAAATCTGTATCTGCATAAAAGCCAAGGATTCAAGCTGAAATTGATAGGAAGAATATCATTGGTGATCAGTAAGCTCCAGTTCATACAAGAAGGATGAAATCACTACAACAGACACCCTTCTTATCTCAGGTAGAGCTGAAAAGATTTGATGATGTAGTTGAAGATGAAAACTAGGTTCAGGCTATGACTGGAGAGCTTGATCAGATTTAGAAGAACCAGATGTGGGAGATTGTTTTGAGACCAGTAGATAAGAATGTCATCGGAACTCAATGGCTCTATCGCAACAAGATGAATGAAGATGGTGAAGTGGTTCAAAACAAAGCACGACTAGTGTGCAAAGGATACTGTTAGGACCAATAGGGGCCTATATACCCTGAGGGGGGGGGGGGGGTGAATCAGGGTATGGATATTATTTTATAAATTCTTCCTGCCCCACTAGATCTTGACCTCTTTATTACAAGGGTCACTTTATTTTCACTTGTGTGTTTATTATGACCACTTCTTTTCTTCTTTATCTGATGATGATGCTTTGAATGCAATGCAGGGAAGCAAGCATGCAGACATGAAGATTTTTACTTGGTTCACCCTCACTGGGCTATGTCCAAGTAGCATACAATGGCAATGTGCCACTATACCAAATCCACTAAGGCTCACTGCCAATAATGTTTGGGCTAGATCACTTCTATGCCCAGGCTCACTGCCTTTACAATGTTTAGGGCTAGCTCACTGCTTTCCCAAGGGTCACTCCCTGTTTCTCTCTCTCTGGCTCACTGCCGGTGGAGAGGATCACCTTCTTCCTCTTCCTTTGCTCACAGCTCTGAAATGGATCCACTCACAGTTTATAGACCTGTAGGTCTCATTATCATCACTAATGAATGCATCCTCCACTATATGTAGATGCTCTAATGAAGTCCAAATTTTCATCCACTGATGAATACCACTTTGCCTCTTAACCACTAGGCAATTCACTTTGGAAACACCTTCGCAAAGCACCCTACTTCGCAAGGCTCCCAATTTCGCGAAGCTCAAACAAGCCTTCGCGAGGCTCCTGACTTTTCTCGAAGCACTACCACGAATCTCAAGTCATTGCAAAGAAACTTCCCTTGCAAAGCTTACTGAGCCAACGCGGAGTGCGCAACTTTCGTGGAGCTACAATAGCCTCCGCGAATCTCTTCTTTCACGAAGAACACAGGCTACGCGAACTACCTTCGTGAACCGAGAGCAAATTATTTTCTCTGAAAATTCTCTATACTTCTCTTGAGGGGGTCAACCTGTATTTATAGGCGATTCCACTAACCCTCGACCCTTCTGTGCAAAGTTAGTGCCATGTCATCTCAAATCGTGAAGCTCTAAAGGTTCCGCAGGAATTTTCTCAAAATCGCGAAGCACCTCGGCGATTCTCAAATCACGAAGCTCATCGTAATCGCAGAGCGTTCCATAATTTACTTCATGCCACTGCCGCGAAGCTCCCTTGTGTTTCCTTTCAGCGCTGCCATTCGCGAAGCTTGTTGTAACCACGCAGCATCACCACCTCTATTCTTCTGGTCTTCGCAAAATTCAAAACATGCATCCTATCTTCGCGAAATTCATACCTTTTCCATATTTAATTATGATATTCATGGAAATCCTATTTTCGCGATGCTCACCAACCTCCAAATTTTGGACCCCAAAAATTTGGAAAACATTGGGAAACGACGCCACCTTGTACTGCTCTTTTTTACCGGCTCCAGATCGTACATTCCTTTGTCATCGTTCTTTGTCAACATGGATTGTCAACAACTTATCGGGAACTTGAAAATTCTCCATGGAAACCTGCTTTGTTAACAAAAACAATCAACCCAAAAATACTTCAATGTTGCCTTGAGGGATTTTTACCCAACAATCTCCCCCTTTGAGTTTGTTGACAACTCTTCATAACTCTTCTCAGAATGATTTTTTGCACGTTGATACCTCACTGAGTCTTCTTCTAGCCACTACCACCATTCGCCTCTTGTGATTCTGATAGTGTTCAAGGATTCACGTAACACGTACTCTATGCCCACATGAGAAATGATCAACGTGAGAAACAAGAGTAGTATGAAAAGTTCATCAATGAATCACTTCATGTCAAACACCAATTGTCGATTCCAACCTGATACCAATTCTTAAATTGATACCAATTATTGAACCACACTGATACCAATTCGTGATATCTAGACACCTTCTCACACCATTCCAACATCACTCTTCTTCTTTTATCATGATCCTCAGTTGTCGTGATATCTATGCTTTGATCGAACACTTCTAGCATCGTCAGATTTAAAATGCTCCCCCTATCTCATTGCTCTCCCCCTATCTTGCTGCTCCACCTGTTAGCTTCTCCTCGTGTCTTTGACAAAGACATTTTCTCCCTTTATTAGCCACAGTTTCTCCCCCTTCAGGGGTCACTATTTCTCCCCCTTTGTCAACGAACCCAAAGGGCACTCCTCTGCAGTCTGAGACAATGGTAAGAAAACACATTAGCCTAGTAGAGAAAAACACACCATACCTCGGGGAGAGGGGGTCTCTCCACATCCACACGCTTTCAAGTGCGGGGAGTCGACTGAACTCCTAGAGCCAGTCGATGCCTCTCAAAAGCTTCCTTGGGTAAGGCCTTTGTTAGAATGTCTTCAACCTGTAGCTCTGTAGGCATGTACTCCAATTTCATGATTCTTTGCTCAACCATATCCATGATAAAATGATACTTTATCTCAATGTTCTTTGTCCTTGAGTGATATACGAGATTTTTTATGATATTTATAGCACTTGAGTTATCACACTGTATTCCGATCGGAGACTTCACTTCAACTCCCATATTGTCAAGCTGTTGCTTCATCCATAATAACTGTGTGCACGCTTGAGTGGCCGAAATATACTCATCTTCTATAGTGCTCAATGAAATGAAATATTGCTTCTTGCTTAGCCAAGAAATACACAATCCACCAAGATAGAATTCACCTCCTGACGTTGATTTCCTGTCATCTACTGATCCAGCCCAATCTACATCTGTGTAACCCAATAACACCGATTGAGATTTGTCATTATACATCAGACCGAAATCCACGGTGCCTTTGATATACCAAAGTATTATTTTCACTGAAAGCATGTGGATTTCTTTGGGATCACTCTGATATCTCTCTACTTGGCATGTGGCGAATACAATGTCAGGACTTGTTGCAGTCAAGTACAACAAACTTCCAATGATTTGCCTGATTCTGTGAAATTAACTGCCTTGCCATCCTCATATTTTGATAATTTCATCCTGGAAGCAACCAGAGTCTTCGTCTCCTTGGAATTTTTAATTCCAAATCTCATCAGAACCTTCTTTTCATATTTCTGAAATCCACCTTCACTATGCTTCATTTGAATCACAGATTCTGCAAATTTTGATTCAGCATTGAATACCATTCTCTCAGTGCTTGTTTCAACCCTTATAATTCCTTCTTCAACTGACAAAACTTGTTCTCATCCTCATGAATAAGAGAACCATATGGTTTCTCGATATGCACTTCTTCATCTAGAATCCCATTCAAGAATGCTGATTTTACGTTCATCTGTAATACCTTAAACTTTCATTACACTACAATGGCTAGGAATAATCTGATTGTCTCTTGCTTTGAAATCGGTGCAAATGTCTCATCACCATCTATTACCTCTATCTGGGAGTCTCCTTTGCACATCAGTCGTGATTTGTTCCGAATAAATGTGCCATATTCATTCATCTTGTCTTAATAGACCCATTTAGTCCTGATGAGGTTTTTATCTTATAGCCTCGAAAAAATCTCCCACGTCCGATTCTTCTCAATTTTGATCTAGCTCTTCATTCATGGCCTGAACGCAGTTTTCATCTTCAGCTGCATCAGCAAAGCATTTCAGCTCAACCTAAGATAGAAAATATGCCTACTGTAGTGATTTAATTTTCCTTGTCTAAACTGAAGCTGACTGATCACCAATGATATTCTGTCTATCAATTTCAGCTCATATCTTTGGATTCCTTGTAGACACAGACTTTACACCTTTTTTGTTCATCATCAGTGTCTTCTTCTGAATCAGTATCAGCCATATCTGTTTTCCCTGTGTTGCTTTCTTTCTCAATCAGGAAGTTGTTCACTGACTCATTTTTCAGTGGCTTCATTTCTTTCAGCTAATTTTCTCTGTGTCACTATTCAATGACTTCATTTCTTTGAGCATCTTCGCTCAGATTTTTGTTGAAACACCTTTGATTTTCTCTCGCAGCTTCTTGGTATCTTGAAAGCAGTCAGCTGATACCACATTGTTAGAGCAAAGTAAATAAGCATGAGATGCATGATTATTGCTGCTTCTCCTGCAATATTTCTTCCCCCGATAGACACCACCTAGGTCGAGTCATCCAATTATTTCATTGATGGCTCTTGCATCTGATTTGGTTATTGAATGCTCCCCCTGTGTTATGAAACTCTTCCAGTTGTTAGGCCCAACTGTTTAGACCCATAACCATTCTTCTCCTGATGCATATTTTATTATCTGGGACTCAACATTGAGACATTAACAGAATCTATAAGCCTACTAAGTTGAAACTCGGTGTAGGAAACAAGAGATAATGTTAATAACACAATAACTTCCTATTTTGCTCTAATGCTCCCTTTCTTCTTCAACTATGGTACCTGATTTGAATCAATTGAATCTCTGGAGCATATAACTTCTCCACTTTTCATCTTTAGATGCCACTTCCCATTGGATCGTATCTCCCTAAAACCTGAAACACATGAATCATCAGTTAACAACATTTATATACACAGGGAGAGGGGTATTTCTCGAATCCTCAAGAAGAGGGTATTGGTTGATCTTGATGGGTCAACCCTTTGATTATTTCTTGGAGTGCATCACACTTCTTTCTTGCTTCCTCCAGCTGCCTGGCCAACTTCAACTGCTCTGGCCATATGACTAATCATTCATTACCCACATGCTGAGCCTTTTTCTGATATGTAGATTCTGTAGTCCCGACCTTTCTCATCACTTGGGGTATAGACCCACTAGTACACATTTCCTTCTTTGAGGTTATTCCAAAATTTCATTTTACTTGATTATTTCTCTGATCAGGAATCTCATTGCTTGTCATCTTCCCTTGCTTCTTACACTATTGCAGGGATTTTCCTTTTTCTTCCAGTCCTCTCCGTGGAACATGACTTTTTAATTTTTCAATGCATTCTTTATTTATCTTCCTTTTATCAGATTTATGATTCACCACCCTATTTTTCATTGGTGGTGGGTCCTCCACTGAATGTACATTATCCTTACTCACAACTGTTGTGTTTCCTCCCTTTTTCTTCCAGATATGTTCATGTTCTTTCTTAGAGGCCGGTTGTGAGTGTGACAGAGGAGGTGACATATACACCTTTCGTTCAGCTCCATGTGATTCCCCTGAGACTCTAAGCCTATTCTTCACCTTACCACTTTGTCTTCCAGTGTATAATTTTTCATTATGCATCACTGTAGTCGAAATTCTCTTTCTAGGTTCCTTTTCCTTCCCTGCTTTCTTATTGCTGCACTGTCTGTCCAAATACCCATGATCAGAACATATGAAACATCTTCCATCAAATACATACCTCATTTCATCATTTCTATGTCGAGATGTTGATGTAGCTAGAGTTCTTCCTCTGACATTGAGTTCCTGAGCTTCCTGACACATATTCATGGTGTGTCCCATTCTTCTACAGTAATAGCATTTTATGAATGCTTTCCTTTGAGAGACTCTACTCTCTGATTTCTCAGGATGCTTCTTCTTATTCTCAGATTCAGAAAAGTTTCTATTTTCACAGCCAGATATGTATTTATGAGCCTCTAAATATAATCTTTATGTGTGGCCGTGAATCCCGCAAAAATAGAACATGTCATCACTACTTTTTGTAACTGTCCTCTTAGGCCTATCTCCAGAACCTATAGGATTTCTTTTACATCTGGAACTATTCACAGCTCTCTTTCTATCTTGCACGGGAGGGGATTCATCAAATCCGATACCAGTTGTTTCCAGACTGTATGGTCTTTGAGCTGAGAAAATTTGTTCTTGCCTCTTTTCATAAATAGCAAATTTTCTTTTCATTTCATCATCACCTGTCGAAGGATAATCAAATAGAAAGTGTAATCCATCCTTCATTTTGGGCTTTCCTTTAGAATTGGATTTATCCACTTCCTTCTTCACCGATTCTAGATCTTCTTCAAAATTTTGAATCTTCATATCCCTTGATTCAATTTTGGCATTGAGTTCTCTTCTGAGATTCTTTCCGCTATTCATCTCATCTTCTAGTTCCTATGTGAGCTTTTCAACTATGTCACTTTTGTCCTTCAATTTCAATTTTTCTTCTTCAACAGAATCTGAACAACATACATTCTCTTGTTGTAGCCTTTGATTCTTCTAAACTAGCTTAGACAGCTCTATAGCTAGATCATCAATTCTGGATTTCATATTTTGAACTTCATTAGAATTTTGATTTTCTTCACAACCACCAGCCTTTTGTTTTCCTTTAATTCTTTCCATTTCTTGTGGTTTATCACCTTGAGAATCATTATTCTCCTCTAGGTTAGTAACCACATCAATAATCCTTTGATTTAATCCTCTTAGCTTGTTGACCTCAATCTCCAATACTTTGATCCGGATATCTTTAGATTTGACTTCTTCATCCAACTTCCAGTCCAATATCTTTGTCTCATTGACAACATCTACTACTGGCCTCCTTCTTTCAACTTCTTCATCATCAGTTGTTTCAGTATCACTTTGATGTTTGAGTACTTCACTCATTCCTACATCATAATTGAAGGAATCAATCTTTTCCCTGTCAGATTCATCCAGGCCTTATTTCAGTAAGCTATTTGATTCTTTTAACTGAATCACAGTTTTTCCATACACACTTCTACACTGAGGAATACCACCTGACTTCTGATTCTTCTTTGATGTTTTTCCCTTTTCCATGGCTCAACGAGATAAGAGCAGACTGATTCTTTAACCACACAGATCGACTACACAAAGTCAGAGCAAACAAATCTGATAAAAGAAACCTTCCCTCTGATACCAATTGTTAGGACCAATAGGTGACTATATACCCTAAGGGGGGGGGGGGTGAATCAGGGTATGGATATTATTTTCTAAATTCTTCCTACCCCACTGGATCTTGACCTCTTTATTACAAGGGTCACTTTGTTTGCACTTGTGTGTTTATTATGACCACTTATTTTCTTCTTTATCTGATGACGATGCTTTGAATGCAATGCAGGGAAGAAAGCAGGCAGACACGAAGATTTTTACATGGTTCACCCTCACTAGGCTACGTCTAAGGAGCATACAACGATGATGTGCCGCTGTACCAAATCCACTAAGGCTCACTTCAAATAACGTTCGGGCTAGATCACTTCTATACCCAGGCTCACTGCCTTTACAATGTTTAGGGACAACTCACTACTTTCCCAAGGGTCACTCCCTGTTTCTCTCTCTCTGGCTCACTACCGGTGGAGAGGATCACATTCTTCCTCTTCCTTTGCTCACAGCTTTGGAAGGGATCCACTCACAGTTTATAGACCTATAGGTCTCTTCATTATCACTAATGAATGCACCCTCCACTGTATGTAGATTCTCTAATGAAGTCAAAATTTTCATCCACTGATGAATACCACTTTGCCTCTTAACCACTGGGCAATTCACGTTGGAAACACCTTCGCAAAGCACCCAACTTCGTGAGGCTCCCAATTTCGCGAAGCTCAAACAAGCCTTCATGAAGCTCCTGCCTTTTCGCGAAGAACTCTCGCTAAGCACTACCGTGAAGCTCAAGTAGTTCTAGAGTAACTTCCCTCACGAAGATCACTAAGACAACCCAGAGCACGCAACTTTCATGGAGCTACAATAGCCGCCGCTAAGCTCTTCTTTCGCGAAGCACACAGGCTACACGAACTACCTTCGCGAACCGAGAGAAAATTATTTTCTCTGAAAAGTCTCTCTACTTCTCTCGAGGGGGTCGAACTGTATTTATAGGAGATTCCACCGACCCTCGACCCTTCCGCGCGAAGTCAGCACCACGTCATCTCAAATTGCGAAGCTCTAAAGTTTCCGTAGGAATTCTCTCAAAATCGTGAAGCACCTCGGCAATTCTCAGATCACAGAGCTCGTCATAATCACGGAGCATTCCATCATGTACTTCGCACCACCACCGTGAAGCTCCCTCATTTTACCTTTCAATGCTACCATTCGCGAAGCTCGTCGTAACCGCGAAGCATCACCACCTCTATTCTTCTGGTCTTCACGAAATCCAAACCATGCATCATATCTTCACGAAATTCATGCCTTTTCTATATTTAATTATGATCTTCATGGAAATCCTATTTTTGCGGTGCTCACCAACCTCCAAATTTTAGACCCCAAAAATTTGGAAAACACTGGGAAACGGTGCCACCTTGTACTGCTCTTTTGTAACACCTCCAGATCGTCCATTCCTTTGTCATCATTCTTTTTCAACATGGATTGACAACAAATTCTCTGGAACTCGACAATTCTCCATGGAAACCTGCTTTGTCAACAAACACAATCAACCCAAAAATACTGCAATGTTACCTTGAGGGATTTTTTCCCAATAGATACTCCCAAATAGAGGGAATAGATGTTGATGAGACATTTCCACCAGTTACAAGGCTTGAGAAAATCATATTATTCCTTGACATTGTAGTCCAACGGAAGTTCAAAGTTTTCCAGATGGATTTCAAATCTGCATTCTGGAATGGGGTTCTGTAGAAGAAAGTGTATATTGAGAATCCAGATGGTTTTCTCATTCATGAGGATGAGAACAAGGCTTGCAGACTGAAGAAGGCATTGTATGGGCTGAAACAAGCACTAAGAGCATGGTACTGACGGCTTGATCAGTACTTGAATAAGATTGGTTTCTAGCGTGGGGGAGTTGGTTACAATCTCTATTTCAGCAACGACAGTAATAAAAGGATGATGGTGTTGGTTTATGTCGATGACATAATATTTGGTGGATCAGATGAAGCTCAGTGTAGACAGTTTTCCGAATTCATGAAAAGTGAGTTTGAAATGTCAATGATTGGAGAGCTAATGTTTTTCCTTGGTCTACATGTGACACAAGGAAGGAATGGAACATTCATTTCTCAATACAAATATTCCAAGGAGGTTTTGAAAATATTTGGAATGGAAAATTCCAAGGAGATGAAGACTCCAGTTGCTACCCGGAGGAAACTGTCCAAAGATGAGGATGACAATGCAGTTAATATCATAGAATATAGGAAAATTATTGGAAGTTTTCTATACTTGACCACAACAAGGCCTGACATTGTTTTCACCACATGCCAAGCAGCGAGATATCAGAGTAATCCCAAGGAATGCCACATGATTAAAGTGAAAAGAATACTTCGGTATATCAAGGGCATGATGGACTTCGGCTTAACATATAATGACAAATCTCAGACAGAGTTATTGGGATATACTGATGTAGACTGGGCTGGTTCAGTGTATGATAGGAAATCAATGTCATGTGGTGCTTTCTATCTTGATGGATTGTGTGTTTATTGGCTAAGAAAGAAGAAAGATTTAATTTCTCTGAGCACCATAGAGGCTGAGTATATTGCGGCCACTCAAGCATGCACACAATTATTGTGGATGAAGCAACAACTTGAAGATATGGGAGTTGAAGTGAAGTCTCTGATCATAATCCAGTGTGATAACTCAAGTGCTATCAATCTTAGCAAAAATCCAGTTCATCACTCAAGGACAAAGCACATTGAGATCAAATATCATTTCATCAAGGATAATGTGGAGCAAGGGTTTGTGAAGTTGGAGTATGTGCCTACAGAGCAACATGTTGCATATATTCTGAAAATGGCCTTACCCAAGGAAGCATTTGAAAGTCATTGACTGGCTCTGGGAGTTCATTCGACTCCTTACACTTGAAAAAGTATGGATGTGGGACCCCTCCCCCCTCCCTAAGGTATGATGTGTTTTTCCCAAATGTGCTGATATGTGTTCTCTACTCTGTTACAGACTGCAAAGGAGTGACCTTTGGGTTCGTTGACAAAGGGGGAGAAAATAGTGATTGTTCAAGGGGGAGACAGTGTGGCTTTTTGATAAATCATGGTAGATAGGGGGTGACACTGATAGGTGGAGCAGCCAGATAGGGGGAGTTGAAGCTGGTTCAAAGCACGTTTCCAGATCTTAGCTTGGACAACACATGCAATAGTGCTGAAGAGGATTTGCAGCTGACAAGAGTTAAAGCTGTGAGCTGATAGGGAGAGTATCAAATCTAATGATTCTATAAGTGATCGATCAAAGAATAGATATCATGACAGTTGAGGATCATGAAAAATGCAAAAGAGTGGTGTTGGAATGCGGTAAGAATATTTCCAAAAATTGGTATCAGTTTGGTATCAATAGTGGGTATCAGAGTTGAAGTGATTCATTGATGGACTTTTCATTTACTCTTGTTTCTCACGCCAAGCATTGCTCATGTGGGCTTAGAGTATGTATTGAGTAAATCCTTGATAGCTATCAGAATTACAATAGGCGAATGGTGGATGAAGAATTAACAATGTATCTTTTTATGGAAGAGTTTTCAACAAACCCAAAGGGGGAGATTGTTGGAAAAAAATCCCTCAAGGTGTCATTGAATCATTTTTGAGGTGATTGTGTTTGTTGACAAAGTGGGAATCCGTGTTGTGTTTGTTGACAAAGAAAACCATGACGTACACATTTGTTGAAAAAGGGGATTTAACGGTGGCATGTCGAGTTCAAGGGATGTTGTTAGAAATCCATGATTGATTCAAGAATGTCGAAAAAGGAATTGCAAATCTAGAGGCAATTTAAAAAGAGTAGATACAAGGTGGCACCATTTTCCAGTGTTTGCCAAATTTTTGGAGCTCAAAATCGACAAATGGAGAAAAGTGTTTTTGGAAAAGGGAATTGCACGCCGGTGTATTGGAGGCTTGGAAACATTCACGCCATATGTTTTCCAAGATCATAACATCAAAATATGGAAATGGAAAAAGGGGCACCCAAGTTTTAGGTTTGGTCGTGCAAGTGACTAGGGTGACAGAAACTAGGGCGGCTAGACTTGCGTGCCGAGAGGAAACTTGCACGCCTAGCGCTCAGGGTGTCCAAATGCCTATAAATAGAGGTCGACCCCTCATCATTTGGTCTGATTTCAACACTTAGAGAAAATCATAGCTCCCATCGTGCAGGTGGTGTGATCGCGCAAGTATAAATATATTCAGAAGTTGCACGCTGATTGATAGTTGCGCACCAAAAGTGGCTTGGATGCGAAAGGGTGTGAGTCACCCGAGTTTAGATTTGAAGAAGGGGGTGTTGTGTAGGTTGTTCGGTTACACTTACATGCTAGGCTTTGAAGAAGTGCGACAGTTGATAGTTGTGTGCCAAAATTGGTTTGGGCATAAAAAGGTGTGAGTTGTGAAAGTTTGGAGTTGAAAAAGTAAGTGTCACGCAAGTGGTAGAAGTGAACTTGCGTGCCATATTGAACTTGCATGCTAGAACTTGTGCACTGGATTGGAGAAGCGTTCCAGGTATGATTGAAGCATGTGAGTCATTTTAGGGCGCGTGAAAGCTGAAAGATTGCTCGATACCTTTGGTGCGAAGTGAGATTCTTCTATGGGTGAAAGTTGGACTTCAACAGAGCATCTATATACCACAGAGGATGTATTAATTTTTGATAATGAAGAGATCTACATGTCTATAAACTATGAGTGGATCTTCTAAAGAAGTAGTGAGTACACTTTAGTTGAGAGAGGAGTGATCTTTCATTTTGTGAGTGGCTTTAAACCAAGAGGGACAATGAGTCCACTCCGAACTTGTAAACAACAATGTGCTTATAGTGGAATTGGTACATTAGCACACTGATGGTGTATGCTCCTTGGATGTAGCCCAGTGAGGGTGAACCAATTAAAAATCACCGTGTCCTATGCATGCTTTAAGTTTTATTCTTACTCTGCATCGGGAAGGGGAGAGAAGAGAGTTTTGTCTAAAAGAAAAACAAAATGAAAAGGGGCAGTTGTTTTAATCTGTCAAACCCTGATTCACCCCCTGCTCAGGGTATCTTTCATAGTGGACCTAACAACCATTAACATAATTAACACCTAATTAATAAGGTAATTACATCAAGTATACACATACAATAAGTATACCCATACAATAAGTATACCCATGCACCATTAACACATAATTCATAAGTTAATTAAATACATAAAGAATTGAATTCATAATTAAGGGTTGGGGGGCTATTTAGGGGTTTGGGGTGGCTGTCCCAGGGGGGTAGGGGCTATACGGGGGGTGGGGATGTCTGGGGGGATGGGGGTGTCTGGGAGAATGGGGGTGTCCAGGGGGTCGAGGGGGGGGGGAGGCTCTCCATGGGGGGGGGGGGGGGGTCCAGGGGGGTGGGGGTGTCCAGGGGGGGTGGTGTCCAGGGGGGTTGGGGGGCTGTCCAAGGGGGGTTGGGGGCTGTCCAAGGGGGTGGGGGTGACTGTCCATGGGGGTGGGGGTGTCCAAGGGGGGTGGGGGTGTCCATGTGGTGGGGTGGTATCTAGGAGGGGTGGGAGGGGGGGGGGCATCCAGGGGGTTGGGGGAGGAGTGTCCAGGGGGTGGGGGATGTACAGGGTGGTGGTGGTGGTGGGGGTGGGGGGGGGGGTGGGGGTTATCTATGGGGGTGTACAGGGGGGTGGGGTGGTGTCCAGGGTGTGTGTGGGGGGGGGGGGGGGCTTTCCAGGGGGTGGGGGTGTCCAGGGGTGGGGGGTGTCCAAGGGTGGGGTGGGGTCGAGGGTGGTTGGGGGCAGTCCAGGGGGTTGGGGGGGCTTTCCAAGGGGGTGAGGTGGTGTCCAGGGGGGGCGGGGGTGGCTGTCCAAGGGGGTGGGGGTGTCCAAGGGGTGGGGGGTGGTGTCCAGGTGGTGGGGTGGTGTCTAGGAGGGGTGGGGGATGTATAAGGGGTTGGGGGGCTATCTAGGGGGTAGGGGGGGCTATCCATGGGGGTGGGGGTGTCTAGGGGGTGGGTGGGTGGGGGGTCTAGGGGGTTATAGGGGATATCCAAGGGGGGTGGGGTGGTGTCTAGGGGGTGGGGGGGCTGTCCATTGGGGTTGTGGTGTTTGGGGGGGGGGGTTGTCCAGGTGGTGGGGTGGTGTCTATGAGGGGTGGGGGTGTTATGGTTTTAATCGAATGAATTTTATGGATTTTAAGATCATTGGTATTTTAAAAATGGTTTTGGAATAGTGTTTATTTCAATAGTATGTGTTTCTTTAGGAAAAAATGAATGCTTTTGGTGCGTATGGTAGGAAGGGGGATTTGGTTATTAGGAAAAGGATTTCATTTTTATTATGGAAGAAAAATAATATATGATTTTTGAAATGGAACCTTAAAAGGGATTTTTATAAACCATTGGGGAGTTTTAAATAGAAATAAGTCTCTATTATGTGATTTTGAAATGGTTTTATGAAGAATTATTTATGATGTATCTTTATGGGATTTGTGATTTTGTGTCCTTCATTTTAGAACATCAGATTATTTTATGAAAGGTTTTGTTTTTGATAATTCTTTAGAATATTAACACTATAAATGAATCAAAAAGCCCATAAGAGGATATCTTAGGTAGTCATTCTTGTGTCTTGGTCTCTACTCAAACTCTTGTGGAAGTGGAATAACCATGTTCTTCTTGGATCATTTATTATGCATGGGTGTTTCTAAAATACCATCCACTATTTTTTACTGGTGATCACGGATCCCAAGAGGCAACCAAGTGGGTATCTATGATTAATGGGATCTTAGATTTGTTAGAAAACCTATAATCCATGGGGGTGGGGGGCTGTCTAGGGGGTGGGGGGTGTCTATGGGGGGGAGGGGGCTGTCCATGGGGGTAGGGGTGTCCAGGGGGAGGGTAGTGCTGTCCACGAGGGTGGGGGCTATTTAAGGGGGTTGGGGGTGTCCAGGGGGGTGGGAAGGGCTGTCTAGGGGGTATGGGGTGTCCAGTGGTGTGGGCGGGCTATCCACAGGGGTGGAAGGGCTGTCCTGGGGGGTAGGGGTGTCCGGGGGGGGGGGGGGGGGGCTTTCCATGGGGGGTAAGGGTGTCCGGGGGGGGGGGGGGGGCTGTCCACGGGGGTGGGGGGGTGTCCATGGGGGGAGGGGGTGTCGAGGGCGTGGGAGGGATGTTCATGGGGGTGGGCCGGCTGTCCATGGGGGTGGGTGCTGTCCAAGGGGGTGGGGTCTGTCCAGGGGGTTGGGGGGCTGTCCACGGGGGTGGGGGGCTGTCCACAGGGGTGGGGGGGTGTCCATGGGGGTGGGAGGGGCTGTCCACAGGGGTGGGGGGCTGTCTAGGGGGTTGGGGGTGTCCAGGGGGTGGGCGAGGATATTTAGGGGGTACGAGGTGTCCAGTGGGGTGGACGGGCTATCGATGGGGGTGATAGGGCTATCTAAGGGGGTAGGGGGTCTCCAGGGGGTGGGCGGGCTATCCACTGGGGGGGTAGGGGTGTCCAGGAGGGTGGGCAGGCAGTCTAGGGGGTGGGGGGTGTCACGAACCAGCCCGCGCCACTGCCCCCCCTTCATCCTGCTTCGCCCTAGGCGCATGCCGCCTGCACAACCGACCGCCGGCCTCCCTCCCGACTTTCCCTCCTCCTGGCCAGCACTCGAATGCCATTGGCCGCACCTCCCAGCCAACACCCAACCGCTGGAGCTGCACCTCCCGACTAGATCTTCCCCTACTTCCTCTCTCGACCCAGCCCCTCCGTTTGGCACAACCGACCCCCTCCGGTTCAACTTCCCCTCTCACCGGTGCTCTCCCTTGCGGTTTTCTTTATTATTATTATTATTATTGTTTTATTTTTATTATTTTTGGTGTTATTATGAAAATCCATAATATCCTAATATCACGTTTCATTTTGGCGCGTTTTGCACAGTATCCAGGTTATGCGTTTAGTCTGCGGAGTGATTTTCTTCCTTCCGTTAAAGCGTTTTTGGATTTGTGCCCCTCTGAGGAAGGTGAATCTGAGTATTTTTATCTCTGGATCACTCTGCTAATGTTTTCACTCTTCCTTTTTATTTTAAAAACTTGTTTCACAGCTTTGTTATGTGCTTATTTATCTTGCTATAGAGTTTTGATTTTTTTTAGAATTGAGTTGATGACCCTTGAGGTCTTTATATGGTCCAGAGTCGGTTCCTGGTTTATGTTTTCTTGCATATGCAATGTTTTTCTTGTCTAAGTGACAAATATTATTTTGACGATTTTTAAAATGTAATTCACATCGCTGTGGTTTTCTCTTCGAGATTTTTGTGATGCTTCGACATTGATAAATTGTTTAAAAATTGGTCATTAGCGTGATTCATTAATTATGTTTATGTGTTTATGCACTTGAGGTGTTGATAAATTGGGACATGAGTTCCTAAAATAAGTTGATACAATTTTGGGGGTGTTTCCCTTAGTTTTATTTAAAAAAAATGTTAAAGTGTGATTTGGGTTTTACTTGTGAACATTGTGATTTTTTGTAGGGTTGGTTTTTGATTTGTATCTTGATTTCTTTGTTTGGATTAATTTTATTTTAGGGATTTGGGGTGTTCTGAGTATCGGGGATCTATCGTAGGGAGTTACGGTTGGTTTCAAAGATGCGCAAGCATATTCCTAGGTATGAATATGTATATATATATATATGTATATATCTTCTGTGTGTGTGTTCCCACATGGCGTGGGGAACACATGCATCAGTTTAAGGATATATATATATATATACATGTGGAAGTGCGTGCGTGCGAGCGAGTTTCTGCTTGAGTTAGAAATCTTGACGTGACCTTTGTTCGAGGTAGGTGTTTCCAACCATTTCCATTTTAGATTCAAACCTTGAGCACTTGAATATTTTCAATTAATTCTTTTATATCGTTTGCATATCTATCGTATTTATGAAAAGCATCTGGCTTAGTTATGTTGCTGTTTTAAATTTCTAAAAGTGGCTTTTGATGTTTGTTTATATGAAATGCATAGGTTCTTGGTAAAGTTAAACCAATTTCTTTTTGATATATTTGGTTGCAATTGATAGTGATTGTGTTTTGGAAATGTAAAAAAATTGCTTTGGTGTGTTTTTTTTAACAAAAAGACGAACCAGTAGTTGTTTTAGAAGAGATTTGGAAATGGTGGTTGGTTTGAAAGATGCATTTGTTTTTATAAAGTGTTGTGAAAGAATTTGAGTTTGGTTTCAATGCTAAAGTGTTTTATGAAAAATGGTTTTTAAGGAAATTCTTCTAAAAACTTAAATGTGCCATTGGATGTTGTAACATCCATGGGAGCACTAGGTGCTCACATGGATGTGCCTCCAAATGAAGATGACACATTAAAGCTATGTCTTCTTAAAACTAGGTTTCAGATAAAATAATGTGTTGTTTTAGAGGGAATTGAAAGAAGCTGGCCCGGTTGGCTTTTGGTGTGAGTTAGATGGTCATTTTGCTTAAAGGCCCATTTGGATCTTCCAACTCAATTGTAATATTTGTGTTGACTCTTTGAGAATTATGTGATTGCACTGACTCTTGGGAAAAAATGTGTGTGCCTGATTGACAACTTAACTAGTTTACGAAATGTTTTGAAACTGTGCATGCTGTGAAGGCCTGGTTGGAACCTTGTTGAATGTGAAATAATTTCGTATATACATATTTGTGGGGCATCTCTACAGGGGGAATTCCCTTCGAGGATTGTCGTGTAGTGGTGTCTGTGTAAGGGGTTGGCAAGTGCGGTGAGATGAGTCACGTGTGCGAGGGCCTCCCACTTACACAGTATTATTAAAACCACCGTGGGTTCCTGGGCATCTTTTAGAGAATCGAGTGATGGTTGCTGGCTAACCCCGATTAGACAGGTTAGTCCCCCCTTGGTAGGTAGGCCTTGTGGGGCATGCCACTGGTTAGCTCTTAGGGCAGCCAGTTGGTTATTGACTGTGGAGTACTATGCCGGCAGGTAGTCTGAACCCAAGTACGTCCAGGGGTTTTCTAGGGATATTTAGGATCACCCATGGTTATTGATTATGTATGCTTGTTTACTTTTACTTGCACTTGGTTTCCAGCATTTATTTATTACATGTTCTTCTTTTGCACAAATGTGATAAACATGAATTTGAAATTTCAGTTTTAAAAAAAATGCATTGTTTTGGGGAAAACGGGGTGGTGGTGTGTGTTGGTTTTTGAGATGGTAAAACAGGACCCTTTTTCCTTTAAAATATGAAAACCCTATTTTCTATCTTTGTATGTGCAAACTAGTGTTTTGGTATTGTTTCTGGGAAGTGGTTTTGGTTGGATTCTGTGGTTTACTTTGGCATCCCTACTGAGCATTTTTAATGCTCACGCCTATTATTATCAATTTAGTCGCAGGTTTCCCTCGTTCAAGTTTTCTTGGCTGAGTTTCTCATTTTTGGAGCAATGTTGGTCGTGGTTGGGAGGTGACCGAAGGGTCACATGGAGGTACGTCTTCTGTTCAGTTTCATTTCTTTCCGCTGCTAGAGTTTATTGCTTTTGTTCTGTTTATTCTTATTTACTTATTTATCTTTTGGGGCCAAATCGTTCCCAATGTTTTAACTTTTATGCCCGATACTAGTTGTCATCCCGGGGGGATCGGGAACGCCCCTCGGGACTTGTCGCGGACCAGATCGGGTCACCGACTCAGGGTCGACCCGGGCTGGTTCGTGACAGGGGGGGGGGGGGGGTGTCCACGGGGGGAGGGGGTGTCTAGGGGGGTGGGCGGGCTGCCCATGGGGGTGGGAGGGCTGTCCACAAGGGTGTGGGGTGGTGGTGGTGGTGGTGGGGGGGGGGGGGGGGTGGGTCCAGGTGGGTGGAGGGCTGTCCACGGGGGTGGGGAGAGTTCCATCGGGGTAGGGGGTGTCTAGGGGGGTGGGAGGGGCTTTCCACGGGGGTTGGGGGGCTGTCTAGGGGGTTAGGGGTGTCCAGGGGGTGGGTATGGTTATCTAGGGGGTACAGGGTGTACAGTGGGGTGGGCGGGATATCCACGGCGGTGGGAGGGTTGTCCAGGGGGTAGGGGGCTGTCCATGGGGGTGGGGGTGTCCAAGGGGTGGGGGCAGTCCAGGGGGTCGGAGTGGCTGTCCAAGGGGGGTGGGGTGGTGTCCAAGGGGTGGGGGTGTCCATGGGGGTGGGGGTGTCCAAGGGGGGGGGGTGTTTAGGTGGTGGGGTGGTGTTTAGGAGGGGTGGGGTGGGGAGGGGAGCTGTAATGGTTTTAATGGAATAAATTTCATGGATTTTAAGATCATTGGTATTTTTAAAATGGTTTTGGATTTCATTTTTATTGTGGAACAAAAATACTATATGATTTTTGAAATAGAACCTTAAAAGGGATTTTTATAAACTAGGGGGGAGGACATGGCTATCCACGGGGGTGGGGGGCTTTCCAGGGGGTCGGGGGTGTCCAGGGGGTGGGCAGGGTTGTCCATGGGGTATGGGGTGTCCAGGGGGGTGCCTATGGGGGTGGTAGGGCTGTCCAGGGAGGTAGGGGGTGTCTGGGGGGGGGGGTGAGATGTCTAGGGGTGGGGTGGGGTGGGGGGGATATCCACAGGGGTGGTGGGGCTATCCAAGGGGGTAGGGGTGTCCAGGGGTGTGGTCATGCTATACATGGGGGTGGGGGGATGTATAGGGGGTACAGGGTGTCCATGGGGGTGGGGGTGTCTGGGGGGTGGTGGTGGTGGTGGGGGGGGGGGCTTTCCACATTGTTGGGGGGATGTCCAGGGGGTAGGGGGTGTCCAGGGGGTGGGCGAGCTGTCCGCGGGGGTGTCAGGGCTGTCCAGGGGGGTATGTGGTATCCAGGGGGTGGGTGAGTTGTCCATAGGGGTCGAGGGACTATCTAGTGGGGTTTGGATGTCCAGGGGCGGGCTACCCACAGGGTTGGGGGGGCTGTCTAGGGGGTAGAGGGTGTCCCGGGGGCGGGCGGGTTGTCCACAAGGGTGGTGGTGCTGTCCAGGGGGTGTGTAGGGGGGTGGATGGGATTTCCATGGGGGGGGGGGGTGTCCAAGGGGGTAGGGGTGTCCAGAGGGGGAAGGGGGGTGTCCACGGGGGTGGGGGTGTGTCCATAGGGGTGTGTGGGGGGGAGGGTCCAGGGGGTGGGGGCTGTCTAGGGGGTTTGGGGGCGTCCATGGGGTCGAGGGTGTCAAGGGGTTGGGGGTGTCTGGGGGGGTGGGGGGTGTCCGGGGGGTAGGGGGGGTGTGTCTAGGGGGTGGGTGGGCTATTCATGAGGGTGGGGGCTGTCTAGGGGGTATGGGCTATCCACGGGGGCGAGGGGTTGTCCACGAGGGTGTGGCTGAGAGCTATGATATTTAATTGGGTTTTCATTCATGTTATGAAAAACATACGATGAGTGTTAAGGATTAGAGCAGTATTTTTTTAGTGAAAATCCAATTTGGTAGGATTGGTGACTTGATAACATGATGGCATCAAGCTTGAAATTGGAAAATTTTGGGGCATTAGATTCTGGTGGAAGGAATATGGGTTAGTGAATATCTATAGGTAGTTATTAGGAATGATATGATGTATGGTAATGAGTTTGTAAGGATTTTCATCATCATGGCATGATGATTAAGGGTTTTTCCTATATGAAGTTGTATGGATTCCTCGATATTTTTTTCATCATAACATGAATTTAATTTAGGATGTCATTAGAAGGTGAAGTCTAGATAGAATCACTATTCAGTTAATACATGGAGAGGTAGGCTTATGAATATGGGATGTGCATATGGTAGTAGGTCTTGGTCTAGGTGTATATATATGGGGATTCTCCTCCCGTGGTCTCTGTATAAAAGAATTTTAAAAGGCTCCCACCACCTTCCAAGGATATATTCATTCTAGAAAAATTTGTTGTTGGAGAAGGAATTCATCCTATATAGTTGATGTCACTTTTAGATCATGTGATGCCTTACTCGTCAAGTTGACTGGACAAGAACCAAAACCAAAGAGGCCTCAAACCTACCCAAATCGCTAGAAGTGATGACTTTCCAGTGCTTATTGGAAAACTATGGAAGTGATGATTTCCCACCTGAACAGTCCCCCTCCCCACCTCACCCCTAGTAGACTCCCCCTGCATAGCCCCTCCCCCCTGCACACCCCCTCCCCACCTGCACACTGCACATCCCCCCCCACCTACACACCCCCCACCTGCACACACCCTCCTATCCACCAGCTGCACAACCCCCCCCACCTATACACCCCACCCCACCCCCACCTCACCCCAATAGACTCCCACCTGCCCAGCCACCCCCCAACCTGCACACTCCCCCCACACACTTTCACAACCCCCCCACCTACACCCCACTTGAACAACCCCCCTCCCCCACCCCCCACCTGCACAACCCACCCCCCACCCCCACCTGTAAAACCCCCCACATATTTCCCAACAAGCTCCCCCCCACTACACACCCCCACCTGCACATCCCCCTCCACTTGCAGACCCCCTCCTCCATCCACTGCACCCCCACCACCTGCACCCCCCACTTGCACAACCCCCCTCCCCCCTACCCCCATCAACACATCCCACCCCCACCCCCACCCCCACTTGGACAACCCCCCCCCCCCACCTCACCCCAATAGACTCCCCCTGCATAACCCCCCTTACACCCCCACCCTACACAGCCCACCCCCACATGCACAACCCCCCACCTCACCTCCACCGGTACCACTACTCTAACTAGCCCCAATCCCTTCGTATGGTTCACTAACTCTACAAAGTAGTGGCTATAAATATTTCAAATAAAGTTTACTCACAAAATCATGACAATTGAAGTGTAGAAAAAAACAAAAAACAAATCAAATTTTAATTATTGGGTATACCATACCACAAGAACCTCGGGTTTAGGCCAAATCAAAACATAAAAAAAACAATTGATGGAAAACATTGAACCTAAGGTACCACTTATAGATTTGAATTGCAGAACAAAACAAATTTTTGATTAAAGGGTGGAATAATTTTTCGAGTGAGAGATCTCTGTGTCTTGGCTTTAGGTATGCAATCAGGCAGATGGGGGATTGGGGTTGTCGACAATTTTAGGGAAAACCTTTCTCAACTATTTTTTAAAACCGTTGGGAAATTTAATCTTTACCAATGGGTTAAAAAACCATTGGAAAAGGCTTCCTAAAACTGACAAATATCCCAATGGTTTTATCAAACTATTGGTTAAAACTCATCTAAAACTCTCTATTCCAACGGTTTATTGAAACCGTTGGGTAAAGTCCTCTCAACATCCCTACTACAATGATTTATGAAAATCGTTGGAAAAAATACATTGATATATCCTCAATTTCCAGTAGTGATTTATATTTTATCGCATACGTTTAGTATATAATAAATATATTATGTGATAAAACCAAGTCATTTAACATTAATTGAAATTCTTGCAATATAAAAGAACGTTGAATATTAAAATAATATTCATTCATATAATATTTTTCCATATATTCACTTAATACCTTAGGAATAATTTTAATAAATAAATTCAACCAAATTATTCTATAATATAATTATAATGAATTTATTTATTTATCCATGATTGTTAAAAGTTGGAAAAATCTCTGAACTCATGGTGGGGCCCATAATGTCCATTATTACTATTCATTGAAATAGGGTAGACTCTTAAATATGCTATTGTGTGTGACCCTCAATAACCTTATCTCAATAGTAGTGAATACTATTTACAGACCAAGAGTGGAGTATAGTAACACATAAAGGCCCCTAAAAAGATAAGGAATAACCATAGCAACAAAATCCATCCTACGAACATGTACTTTGTAATATAATATCTTTGTCTCGTGATATATCATAATGTAGGATGCACACCCTTGTTATCATCCTTCTTTGATTTATTATTTGTTTATATAATTGGATAGACTTACCTTTTAATTACTTGGACAATGATTTATGATGGTACTACCATATTTCTCAACTAGGCCTGAGATATCACTTCTTCAACTTGGAAGAAAAAAATTATATCTTGACCATTCAACCAATTCCATACCACTAATGACTCACCCACCATAAGCTATCTCAATATGAATTAAATTTCATGAATTTTACCTTGAATTAAAGTATAAAATCAAATGACACACATTGATAATGATATCAAGTTAGATGACTAATATAAATGATCATAGATAGAAACGACCAATGACACCAGAAACATGTGGTGTTCTTATTGATGATTCTATCCTCATGATCTCAGCCACCAGAGATCAACAAGTGTTAAATTCATGAGAATAAGTCTCAATTATTATGATCCACCAACACCAAATAGTTAAACATCAATTGTGTCCCATTAGTATGATGTATCTTAACCATAAGAAATATGTTTAAGATTATTGTTATAGTATCTTGAGGTTCTCATTATAGTTTGGGAACTACTACAACCTTTTGATACAATAATTAATCATTATAAATTTCCATTGAAATAGGGAAAAAATAAATATCAATACTATAATAGTAAGTGAACATCATGTATCACTTAGTGTATACATGGTATGGTAATAAAAAATTACTATTCAATTTTTCAACACCCTGAGTTTTTATGAAACTTTTTTTTGAAAAAATTAAATTTCATTAATGTTTGGTGTTATATACTACACCATGTTAATCTTGAACTACACACAACACCAACTTGGATTTCTTTACATGTAACATAGAGTTTCTATGAGACATAATTTAATTATTATACTTATTTAAACAAGACAATTAAAACCTAGACATTATAATGGTAGATATCAACATGATTAATTGAATTATAAAAGTATGGTTTAAACATAATTCATTGAACAATTAATTATAAATGAATGTAAAACCCTTTTTAAAATAAAAAGAATTTTTTTGAAAAATAATTTAAATGTGCACAAGGGTGTTTTATACTAATAAATAAACAAATCAATTTTTTAAAATTATATAAATGAAAAATATATAATATATCCAATAAATTTTTTAACTTTCATACTATATTTTTTTGAGAAATTATATAATAATAAATCCAATTTTACACACATAAGAATAATATTTCTAAAAATGTAGTTTTTCCACCTTCTAAAGATTCACTTGTTTTAAATATAATTTTGAAATTTTTTAGATTCTATTTGAGAGAATAATATTTTTATTTAAAATAATAATATCAAAATTTACTTTGATTGAATTTTTGGTATTTTTTTGATAAGTTTTATGTTTTGATGAATAGTAAAGAATACTAAATTTTAATGAAAAATAAAATTTTCATCAAAATATTTTATATTGTAAAATTATATATTTGATTTGTTTTAAAATACAATTAGATAAACAATTTATCATTTAATCCCATTTGGGTCATTGGAATCAATTTCACAATGAATTTGGATATAAAAACATTTCAATCTTTTGGAAATTTTCACTTTTAAAACCAATTTTCTCATTCCATAAACACGATTAATTTTAAATTATTTTTAGAAAATTATATGTTTTGAATTATGGAAATTTTATTTGATATCAGAAGTTACAAATTTAGAAAATATTTTATTTTTTGGCTAATATTAATAGTAATTTTGGTAATTTTTATTACCATGGTAAAGGGAAAATTGGGTAATTTAAGTTAAAAATAAACTGATAAGGACTAAAAAATGACCTTAACACTTTTACAAGATTTATTAGATAAAGTTAAATTAACCCTTAAACTATAAGTATCTAAATTGAATAATTTAATGGACACATGTCCATGAAAATGACATGGATATTTTTAAAATCAAAGAGAATGACAAAATGACACACTCTTACTTTTAATAAGTATAATATTTTTAATATGCAGTTAAATAGAAGATATGATTTAATATATATAAATTATAAAAGTTAAATGTTTATATACATAATAGAAATTTATTTTTTAATTTTTAGTTGTAATTTCCCTAAACCAAAATCCACTAAACCGGTGCTTCGATTTTGGTCATCATATGACCTCAAGTGCGCCTCCCCATATTCTAGAGGTTGTTGACTAGCTGTAAGGGTCTAATAGATCATGTAGAGAGACTATAACCTCTATACCAGAGTAAGAAACAATAGATAACATATGAAATAAAGGAACAATAATCATTAATCCAGAAACATGAATTAACAACCATTTCTCAAATAGGGTACAAGCACACCCAACAATAAATATTCCATGTAATTATAACAGTGAAAAAAGTAAAAGAAAAACCAAAGGAAAAATAAAAGGTTGAATCACAAAAATGGGACATGACTCCATGTATGGATCCTCAACTATACGTATCCCAATCCCAACTCATCTCCCAACCATAAAGCCTTTACCATTGTCCTGACATGAAACTATAAAATCTTATTGGGTACCCAATGGCAGCTCAGGAAGGGTGTGAGTACAACTCAATAGGCCACCACTAATGATGTATAAAAAATATCCAGTCTAAAAAAATATTGCATGAAAGTACTAAATAAATGACAAGGAAAACGAAATACACCTTAGGGGATATTAGATAACAATATTCACTTTAACTATTTTCATCATTTATTCTATTTTCATCACTTGTTCTATGGGTTAATCATTTACAACGTTTATACTATGACCTAAGCCAATTATTTACCTTGAACAAGGGAATAAGTCATGTTACCTATTTCAATAGGGATAAAATTTTCATAAATATTTACATAAAACTTACCTTGGAGCCTTAGTCTAGGTAGTCTCATCAAATTCATCCATTAGGGGACTAGAGCATCAGTCTGGTTCCCTAAACCGTGCATTCTGGGGGTGGGGTTTAGATCCTTAGTCCAAACTGACCCATGGAAGGAGCCTTAGTACATTATCCCACACCACCAAGCAATGTGAAAATTCTTATATATATATATATATCCATTTAACACATAAACCACATCACAAACCATACACAACCAATACACATAACATTTAAAATTCACATTTTATAAAACATATGAATCATTATAAATACTTAACCCATTTACTCATTTATCATTTTACTTAGCATATCCCAGTTAACCCATTTCCCTTTTTATTCCTTAACCCATTTGGTAGGCTAAAAAATTTTCTTACATTAACCCATTTAGCATATTCATCAATTTCCTCGAATTAACCCATTTTACACATTCATCAATTCATATGTCTTAATCTATTTACGCAAGTTCATTAAAAATTGACAAGACATTTGACACATTCACATTAATCCATTTAACCCTTTCTCATATCATGCCAAATTATCCCATATTCCATTGCCAAAAACTAGACACAACTACCATTGGTGTCTTTTTATAACTCAAACCAACATTTCAACATATTTTTCAAGGGATATATTTTAAAATAGATCTAATCTATTCTTAACATTATAATTTTCCATGTTTGGGAATTTTGTCACACCCCATGGGTGTCCCTAGATTGGTCTAATCAATCTCAATGCATCCCATGGGGATCATGAGAGGTTCAATTCATCATTTATCCAACCATTTTTACCAAATATTACTAAAGAAATCAATTGAACATCAATATGGAATAAATATCACAACCACACATACATAAATTGACAATAAAACTATGGGATATAACTTGTAGACCACCTACCTGAAATCCATAGAAGAATGCCCTCTTTAACCAATAATTAGATCCAAATTTAAGAACCCTTTGAATCCCTAACCTAATATCAACCATAAAAGAAGGTTTTAGGGATTTAGAAGAAAAAATAATGAATCCCTCATCCAAAAAAGAGAATCAAGAGAAGCATTAGACTTAACCGGACCTTCAATGAACACCTAAAAGCACTCCAAATGGTCTAGTAATGGAGGAGAATGACCCTTGGGAATATTTGGTAGATTTGGTTCGTCACTAGAGCTAGAGGAGGAAGAATGGGGAAGAAATAGGTTGAAACACTTAAAACCATGATGAAAAAAGGGGTAAAATCCCACTTTTAATGAGGCACATGGTTTGGTCAAACATTTTGGATAACTATGTGCTAACTGTGCACCAACCTCTATCCAAAAGGGGTCCAAGTCGCACAGTTACCTAGGAACCCCACACAATTTGACAATTTGTGCACTAAACATGTAAAATGAATTTTTCTAAGGTCACATAATTTGGATTCTCCCTTGAATGGTTTACACAAAACATGCACCAACCGTGTGATATGCACATTATGGACTTATTTCCCTTTCATTCATGTATTGATCCCCCAGAACACCCCGATCTTCCTCATACACTAGAAAACAATTAATTATCCAACTATAAGGGATTTAAGCAAAAATTTAAATAATAACATACCTCTACAAAGTTTGGGATCTTACAACATCTCCTCCTAATAACATTTCGTCCTCAAGTCGCACTTCCAAGCATCAGTGAGCTTCGAAGAAAATAGATTTGGCCACTGAGCCCACATATGTGACTCTCTCTCCCATGTTTCTTCCTGAACATTACCATGCTTCCACAAAACTCATACCAAAGTCAAAATATTTTCCCACAATACTATCTCACTAAGATCCAAAATATGATCCAGATGCTTCTCAAAGGACGCAACAACCACAAGCACAACATCCTTAAAATCAATCACTTATGATGGGTCAAAGTGATACTGCTGAAGCTGTGACACATGAAAATATAGATCATACCACTATACCACTATGGAGGAGCCAATAATTACCCCCCAAGTATTATCCTCTCCAAAATATCAAATGGTTCCACATACCTAGGTTCCAACATACTAAGCTTTCAAATCAGACGGTGACCCAACCTTGGCGACACCAGAAGAAACACATGATCACCCACCCAAAAATAAAGAAGTATACAATGTCGATCCGCATATTACTTCTACCAACTATGATCTGTGGACATAAAATTATGGATCAAATTAGCTTTCTCTAATGTCTCTTTCATGAGTCCCAGTCCCAACAACTCTGATTCTCTAGCTTCTATCCAACATAATGAAGACCTTCACGACCTTCCGTATAGTTCGTCATACGGTTCCATTTAAATCATTTCCTGGTAACTATTTTTGTAAGTAAAATAAAAAATAGGAAAGTGGTTTCCCCATGATCCATAAAAATACAAGACACAATCCATCAACATGTCCTCTAGTACCTGAATAGTACGCTCTAAATTTTCGTCTATTTGCGGGTGGAAATCCATAGTAAAAAACACCATGGTACAAAGTGACTTTTCTAATACCTTCTATAATCATGAAGTAAAATGTGGATGATTATCAAAAACTATCATTAGTGGAGCCCCATGAAACCATAATATCTCCTGAACATACAACCCACCCAAATGATCAATGGAGAAGGTCTCTCTAATTGAAAATAAATGATCAACCTTAGTCAACCAATCCATAACCACCAAGATCAGCTTATTCTTTCAAGGAATCCTTGGAAGATCCACAAAAAAATCCATCATCATGTCATCCCACTTCCATTACATAATGAGAATTGGTGGTAATAAAAAACCTGACCACTGATGCTTAGCCTTCACCTACCGGAAGGTAAGGCATCACGACAAAAAACTTGAAAACTCTTTCTTCATCCCTAGACACCAATACTACCTACGAATATCATGGTACATTTTGGTCAAACTGGGATGCACTGCCCACTTTGATTCATGAAAATCATTCATCAAATCTTCTCGCATGCATGATGAAAAAAAACATGTCCAGAAACATAAATGATCTCATCATCTCCAATTGTTCAACCAGAAGGTTACTCTCCACCTTTAATAATTCCCCTCAAGGACAGGAACCCCGGATCTTCATAATTCCTCTCCCTAATTTGTCTTAGAATCATGAACTCAACTTCCAAGTATGAAAGTGTCATAAAAAATTTATCATCCTGAACCTTTAGATACATCTCAGTAAACAACTCCAAAATCCTCCACTCAGAACTGGATTCCTTAACCACATGATCTTGAGTCTTTCAACTCAAAGTATCTACAACACTGTTTCCCTTTTTAGGCATGTAAACCATCTCAAATACACAATAATTTATTTACTCAACCCATCTTCACTTAAAAATATTTAGATCATTCTTAGAGAATATTTACTTAAGAATTTTATAATCTGAATACAACGTGAAACACTCTCCCAACAAGTAGTGCCTCCAACACTTTATGGAATAAACCACCATGGCCAACTAAAGACCATGATTAGGGTAAGTTTTTCATGAGGCCTCAACTATCTTGACCCATATTCCACAACCCAAGAATCCTACATCAACACTACTCCAAGTCCAACACCAGGTGCATCAAAAAACAAGGTATAACCCTTACTCAGCTCAAGTAATGTCAAAATTGGTGTGGTTCTTAACCAATTATTTAACTCTTGGAAAGCATACTCACATGAACTATACTATTCAAACTTGATACCCTTATTAGTCAATCCCAAAAGCGGTGTTTCCAAATTGGAAAATTATTTGATTATACTTTAGTAATAGCCATCTAGACCCAAAAAAATATGAACATCAGCAACATTCTTGGTTTGATCCCAAGACATGAATTCCCACACTTTCTCAAGGTCCACCACCACACCTTCATCTGAGATGATGTGACCCAATAAATTCACCCTATTGATCCAGAAATAAAAATTGGATAACTTAGCGTATATCCTATTCTCTCTTAGTATACTCTGAACAATGTCAAGATATTTGGAATGATCATAATGAGTATTATAGTACACCAATATGTCTTTAAAAAATATACCTATAAACAGATATAGTTAAGGGTGAAAGATTTGGTTCATCAGGTCCACAAACACTGCTGGCATATTGGCTAACTCGAACGACATAAAAAAAACTCATATAACCCATATCTACTTCTGAAGGCAGTTTGTGGTACATCATAAGATCTTACCCTCAACTGATGATATACTAACCTTAGATAAATCTTGGAGAACACTGAAGCACCTCTCAGATATTCGAAAAGATCATTAATTCAAGGAAGTGGGTATTGGTTCTTAACTGCCATCTGATTTATATTCCTGTAATTGACACATGATCAGAACGATACATAAGCCTTCTTAGAAAACAACATTGGTGATCTCCATGGATATTTACTAGGAAGAATAAAAAATTTATTATACAATTCTTCCAAATGAGTTTTATACTATTAGAGTTCTTCCGATGATATTCTATATTGTGGAATGAAAACCGGTTCTACTCTCGATAATAAGTCGATCATAAACTCAACATATCTATGAGGAACCAACTCCAAGAAGTAATTAGGAAACACGTATTGAAACTGATACACCATCAGAGGAAAGAAAAGATTATCCACTCCACTAACATCAATAATAAGGAAAGACAATTGGGCTGAAAGTTCACCCAACTACTAAAAAACTCGCCCTGCATGACCTTCTCAGGCATCCCAATCTCCATGATGAACAATAATGTCTCCCTAAAGAGATGTGAATGTTACCCTATGACTAAAACAATCAATATGGTATTGTTATAACACAATCCAATCCATACCCAAAATTATATCGAAACTTGAAATCTCATGTGCAAAAACGTCCCATAGAAAATGGTACCCACCAACCTTGAGAGCACACCCTTTACATTGCCTAATATTTTATAATCACACCCCTAACTGTGTATCAATTGAAATGACCCCACACAAACGCTCCACTTTTAAATCCAACATAACCAAAAACTAAGAAAAAATAAAATAATGCGTGGAACCAGTATCAAATGAAGAAATAGTGATCATCTAAGCTACAAGGATCACACCTAGAATAGTTAATGGTCCAAAATTTCCACCTCCAAATGTAGAATAAACTTCACAAAGTTGACTAGCCCCTTTTACCTAGGCCCTAGTCTAAACTCATGGTGATGCAATTCCCTATTGGTATGGTTTCTCTCATCTCAGAGTACTATGACCACTAACTCTATTGGTGCAACTAGTAGAGCTCCAACATGCTACCTGGTATGGGGTAACAAACCCCCTGTCTACACACAACATTGAACTCGATCCTCCATCAATACCCATTTATCAAGGGTTCTTATATAACCTCTATAGATTCCCCAACCTGATGTATTCTCATCACTTAACTAGTTTTCAAGGACACTTTTTATGCATGTGCCCCGACTTGCCACACTGATAGCAGAAAATTTGGCCACTACCCTATGAGCCTAGTTTCATTTTCTATCTACTCTTTCTACTACTTCCCATGTGTAAACTATTGAAGTATAACTTCCTACCATTTGAAGCCGCACCACTAGTTCACCTAACTAGAACTACATGCCCACCCCCAGAAGCCTCCTTGAAGTTCCCTTCTTAAATAAGGGCCCAATCTATCACTTTATCAACCCTTAACAAATGGAAGGTATTCACTTATGACATAATCTCATGTATAATTCCATATTGGAAACCTCACACCATAGCTTCCTCATCCCCTAACAAAGATGAAAAAACACAGGGAAATTCCATGAAATGACTTTCATAATTCATCATTGACATTGAACCTTGAGCCATCCTCATAATCTCCACAACCTTCTCCTGCCTCATGGTCTTTGGATAAAAATATTCCAGAAACTTTTCGTTGAAATCCTTCTATATCATACGATCAGCCTGCTGGGTCTGAACTAGAACATCCCACCAGTGTTTTTCTAGACCCATCATCATGTAAGACACTCGCTTGACTATCTTCTTAGAAGGAGTCTATAAGTGATTAGGAATTTTCTGAATTTACTATATCCAAAATTGAACTACATCTGGTCCACCATCTCTTGAAAAATTCAAAGGGTGTTATAGATGAAACACCACAATCAGATCAAACATACTCAGAATGATACACCTTGGGCCCCTTTACTTCATATAGATAAAACAATTGAAGTTCTCATGAAACTTCTCCTATCTTTGGTTATATTGGACCAATGGATTTTCTTGATTCGCTACCGGTGGAGTGTTCTCAGTGATATCCTCTTATCACCCAATCAGTATGTGACATTATAGTAGAATATTCCTACAATGAAAAACAAGAACCTTGGAACAAATAACACAAATAATACACAAATTTACAAGGAAATACCTTCACTAGGCACAAAAAAACCATTCCACACACTATCTTAAAGGACATCATCACACATCTTCATAAATTACTACCACTAAGTTTTTAACCCATTTATAACCTTTCATTAAGCATAAAACTTTGATAATACTTCACATTCTTTCTATTTAACAGTTAACATCATCTTTATTAGAAATTATTTTCTAATAATTACTAAGGAATATGAAATGAATTCTACCCTTCAAGTCCTACACATTCATCCTGTGTGTGCCTATCATGATGCATGCCACCCATATCCCTAGGTTCCTAACATGATACATGAATGTACAACGTCACTCCATTCTGGCCATGAGAAAATTTCCATAAAATAGTCACATCACACAAAAATTGTATCACCCAATGGTGAACTAACATTTTACTATAACAACACACATCAAGAAAAACAATTCCCACCCTAGGTACTTGGGTTTTTCCTCATAAACGGGTTAGATACTCCCATATGAGAGCTCATTTACAAGGCCCAACACCTCCTAATATCCTATATAATATTCCAAAAATTGTTATTGAAAGGGAAATAACTCCTCTAACACCACTTTGTAACATCCCCATACTAGAATCCACTAAACTGGTGCTCTGATTTAATTCTCCATATGACCTCAAGCATGTATCTCCCTATGCAAGAGGTTACTGACTAGCAGTGAGGGTCTAAAAGATCACACATGGATACTATATCCTCATTACCACAGTAATCCACAACAAATAACAAATGAAATAAAGGAACACTAATCATTAAAATAGAAACATACATTACCAACAATTTCTCAAATATGGTACAACCACAACCAACAATAAATATTCCATGTCATTCTAATAGTTCCAAAAGTGAAAGAAACCCCAAAGGAAATACCAAGAATTGAATCCAAAAAATGAGTCCTAACTCCAAGTTTGAATCCTTAACTATACACATCCCAAGCCTAACACAACTCCCAATCATAGGGACTTTACCCTTGTCCTAACCTAAAACAATGAAATTTGCTTGAGTACCCAATGGATGCCTGAGTAGGGTGTGAGTACAACTCTATAGGCCACCAACAAAAGTGTCTACAAAATATATAGTCTAAATGGACATTTCATGAAAGTACTAAATAAATGACATGATAAATAGAATTTAACTCATGTTACATTAGATAAAAAAATTCACTTTAACCATTTTCATCATTTATTCCATTTTCATCACTTGTTCCATGGGTTAAGCATTTACATCATTTACACTGCAGCCCAAGTCATTCATTTACCATACAAAAGTAAATAAGTCAAGTTCCCTATCTCACTAGGGATAAAATTTTAATAAAAAATAGATCAGATTTACCTTGGAACTTATGTATAGGTAGTCTCATAAAATGAATCTGTTAGGGGCATAGAGCCTTAGTATAGATCCCTAACCCGTGCATTCAAGGGGTGGGGTTTAGAGCCTCAGTCCAACTTGACCCGTGGGAGGAGCCTCAATCCATTATCCCACACCACTAAGCCTTGTGCACATGCTTATATATATATATATATATTTTCCACATAAACCATATCACAAAGAATACAAAACCAATACACATAACATTTACAATTCAAATTTTATACAACATATGAATCATCATCAATCCTTAACCCATTTGCACATTTATAATTTTACTTAGCATATCCCAATTTACCCATTTCCCTTTTTCTGATTTAACCCATTTAGCATGTTCAACAATTATATTACATTAACCCATTTATCATATTCATCAATTCCCATGCATTAACCCATTTGACACATTAATAAATTCATATGCCTTAATCTATTTACACAATTCCATTACAAATTCACAATCCATTTGATACATTATAAGTATTCCATTTAACCCTTTATCATATCATTCCAAACGATCCCTTATGCAATTGAAAACAACTAGATACAACTACCATTAGTGTCACTTTATAAATCAAACCAACATTTCAACATATTTTTCATGGGCTATATATCAACACAAATAAACTATATGATTAACATTGTAATTTTTCCATGTTTGGGAATGTTGGAACATCTCATGGGTGGCCATAAATTAGTCTAATCAATCTTGATGTATCCCATAGAGATCATGAGAGGTTTAATTCATTATTTAGCAAACCATTTTACCAAATATCACTAAAGGAATCAATTTCACATCAAGAGGGAAGCAATATCACAACCACACATGCACAAATCTATAATAAAACCATAGGATATAACTTTTAGACAACCTACCTTGAATATATAGATAAAAACTTGCATAACCATGACCTTAGATCCTGATTCAATCAACCTTTTAATCCCTAACCAAATATCCATCAGAAAAGAGGGTTTTTAGTCTTTGGAAGAAGAACAGTGAAACCAAAATCCCTAATCTAAAAAAGAGAAGAAAGAGAAGCATTATATTTACATGGAGATTTGATCCTCTCCCAACAACACACCAAACAACCTAGAAATGAAGGATATCGGCCATTGGGAGGAATTGGAAGAACTGGTTCATCTCTAAGACTAGAGGAAGAAGAATGGGAAAGAAAATTAGGCAAAACACTTAAAATCCTAAGGGGTGAAAAGGGGTAAAATCCAACTTTTAATGAGGCACATGGTTTGGTAACACTATTTTCCAAACTGTGCACTAACCGTTCACCCACCTCTGTCTAAGAGGGGTCAAAGTCGCACAGTAACCCGGGAATACCACACGGTTTGAAAAACCATGTGCCAACCATGATAAATTCCTTTATCCAAGGTCACACATTTTATCTTTCCCCCTTGCACTATGCTAACTATGCGCCAACCGTGCGATATGCATAGGATGACCTGATTTCCCTTTCTTTCATGCCCCGAACCCCAAAACACCCCTGATCTTCCTCATATACCCGTTAAATATTTAATTATAAAACTTTAAGGGATTAAAACCAAAATTTTAAAAATAAAATACCTCCACAAGGTCTGGGATCTTATATTAGTGAAGAAATAATTATTATAAATAATTACAAAATGGTTATGTAGTAATTATTAATTTAATGAAGCAATCAGTTAAATGATATTATAAATATTAAAAGACATAAAATTTTAATTAATTATGGTTATCCATGAATTTTATAGGTGAATACATGATAGGCGTGTATTAAATATATTGGTTCAAATTTATCTTACAGTATTGATTTTCCTAATGTCAAAGTAATAAATAGTGTAAAAATTGACACTTATGATAATTTATGAAAATAATATTTTATTAAATTATTTATAAATCATAAAAATATTCAATAATTAAAAAAGTGATGATATATGGTCGATAATATCATAAAATTTCCATCTATGGTCCAATTTACAATTTATAAGTAAAAATTACACCCTCTTAATATTGGTTTTTTACCATAATTAAAATTAAAATGGATTAACTAAGGGTTAATCAAAATGATAAGGTTTAAAATAACATAAAAATTTGTATAACACATATTGGTTTATGATATTACAACCTTATAATATATTTTATTTTAATTCATATTCATTTGGAGGTATTTTTATTGATATTTAATTTATTATAAATTAATATTTTGAGAAATTTCAAAAGTGCCCCTCCCCTCTCTTATAAAAGGGAACCTATTATTCTATTTTATTCACACTTCATAAACCATTTGGTTCATCCAAACCAAATTCAAATATCCTCCCAACTTCACTCCCTTCATCCTATAGGCCTTACTTTGGGTATAAATCCAACCAAATAATTCTTTTTGAGAAAATAAAAAATATATACCCAAAGAAGAGGTAACGTTCATCAACGAACAATTTTATATTATTTCTTCCTGAAAAACCTTAAATTATTTTTGTTTCTTGTTTTTATAATAACCTAAATATCCTTAATATACTTATATTTTATTATATTAATGGTTTTACCTACAAATATACACACATCCATCTAATGGATAACTAACTTTCCGTTCGTGTGTACGGTGAACTACCACCTTGAAAAACGATGATTGTTCATTTTTTCCATTACCATCTCTCAAAGTGGGAATTATAATAGATACACTCATATTATTTATGTGATATATATTATATTAATTATGTATTTATTCTTTTATAATTATTACATAAAACATTCCTTCATGCTTTCCGTTTTGTGTAAATGCTTTTAACTTCATTTATAGACGTGTGGACTATCGCCACCTCAAAGCGATGTGATTCATTCACAGTTTACATAAAATTTATTAATGATGAGTTTAGTAAAATTATATGATATATATAAAATAATAATTATAATATAATGATAATATATATATATATATATTTCATTTACTGTGATAATAAAATAGAAACATTGTTCATGTGTATGTATGACCTACCTTATCCTTGCATGGTGTATTCCATTTCATATTTCCATATTTTATAAATTATTGTAAATATTTATATAATTAATATATATTATATTTATTTCTTATTTTAAATTTTTGAAATAAATAAATAATGATCTATGTAAGAGTATCAAGAATAATAATTAAAAACATATAACACACAAATATTACCTAAAACATAACATTAACATGGAATTGTTAAGAAACATGAAATATAATGTCATAATAAAATCATATATTGTATTATATATATGAATATGGTTCTTTGGTAGATTTATAATATAATTATATTTATTATACATGAGTTTTTAATGACTATGATGAGAGTTAATACATAAGGTAAGGTATTTTTGTCTCACTTTTATTTCAATGGGACACATACCATATACACTACTTGTTTATTTTGTGTAAAGTAAATACTAACCATGAATTTATTTTATTAGTATTATTCTGAAGATTATGGTATTTTCATATCCATATAATTTTCTTACTTTCATGGGCATATTATTATACTAATTATAAAGTAATGAGTGTTTATTTTATAGTCTCATCAATATTCAAGATTGTTTCACTTTAAGTCTCCATTGGGAAATATTTATCTTCCATTTCCATGTTTTATAAAATATTTTCCAAAAGGTTTTTACTATTCTATGATAAATATTTAAATTTATTTTTACAAATTTTTAAATTTTTAGATAAGGGTTTGAAAGGAATATTTATGTCATTTTTTTAAACAAGGCTCTTTTGTGACTTTACCGACAAAAATATATAAAAGGAATGTTTATTAACATATAAGGAATGAATGGAATATTATTCCATCATAAAACCTTAATTTTTTGAAGATTAATTTAAAATATTAAAAGGTTATTTTCAAGGAAAATGTTTTCTTTTAAAATTTCTCTTTATTTTAAAAAAAGAAAACGTTTTCAAAGTAGAAAGGATATTTTCCTCAAGAATTATTTTCAAGTGTTATCTCGAAATTATTTTCTATCTACAATAAAATTATTTGATGTTAATTTTGTTTTAATGAGTATATTTTTATATGATACTATCACTATTATTTCAATGGTTGGTTTATGTTTATCATTGAATGATATTTATGTGACCCATTTATTTTCCTTGGGTTATGTTATTATGGAATGATGTTTATAAAACCCATTTCATTACATGAGTTCTGATATGGTGAATGATTTATGTTCTTGTGGAACACATATGTATGGTTTTCATTATTTGATGAGTGGGACCTATATCTCCCTCCAATTAATTGGGTAAAGATTTATATCTCATGAGATAATAATGGGAACATGTTGATGGGATTAATCCACTATTGAATATGGGCAAACACAATACCCGATGGGAAGATAGGGAAACACGATCTACTATGGAAAGATAGGGAAAACCGATACCTTATAAGGAAAGGTATGCAATTAGGGATGGTGGTGTGTCCCACCCAATAGGTGTAGTCCCCATGAAGTTCCATTTTAAGTTTTGGAAATTCACTTTGACTTATAGGTAATAATATTACATGTTTACGTATATGCCAAAAATTCCATGTATTATTATTATGTTATGATTTCATGGATTATGATATTGATTTCCTCATGATACATGTCTTATGAACTGCCATTATTTATTTCACGACTCATGTATATGATATTTTATATGAATGGTATGATTTTATAATGTTAATCTCATGTTCTTATACCCTTATATTCACGATTAAGCATAATTATCTCCCTTGATTACCATTACTAATCATATGAGTTCTCCCTATTTTTATGTTTTATTTTACCCAGGTTACAAAGAAAGGTTTTAGTTAGGGTTACTAAAGAAAAAGATCCTTTTGGGAAACATTAAAGATATTTCACCAGACTAGAAGTTTGTGTTCCAATTTTCCAAAGGAACTAAACTAATACGGTCTTTGGGCATGTGTTTATGTAATGTATGAAATTTTCCTAAAAATGATGTAATATTCATGCCTGAAAAGTATGGGTCCTTATATTTGGTATCATAGAAAAGTTTTAGAAATAATTTGGAAACTAGGATGATAAAACATTAGTGATATCCTTAGATATATTTATATGGATATGTCTAGGGATGTCTCTAAGGATAAGTATAGGTTAAAATCCTAGAGCTTTCATAATAATCATGAATAACTTAGGATTAAACCTAAGGTGTCATAGATTTAAATATTACAAGTAATTTTACTTGATTATGTGTTTCTATCAATATGAATAGTTTGGCTCACACTATGCTTTCTGGTTTTAGTCGACGACTAGAAACTGAAGGAACCATATTAATGATGAATGCAATGGGAAATCCAATGATTGTATTTGGGTGCAACTGAATATTATGGGGGGAGGAATGAAACATATTTTTTCTATAATCACACAACTTTCTCAAGTTATGAATCATGGTGGGATACCAAATGAGAAAAAGGGGGAACACAATTTTGTTGAGACTTTCATGTGTCAACATCCTCCTTCTTTCAGTGGGTCTTTTGATCCACTAGTGGATGAGTAATGGATCAGTACCAATAAAAAGATATTTTATATTCTCAAATTTTCAGTACATGAGAAATTAATTTTGGTTATCTATAAGTTATAAGGTGAGGAAAATAAATGGTGTAATCTTATCAAGAATACAAGTCAACAAGATAAAATTGACTCCATAGAATGGGATGAGTTGAAGAACTTATTTTTCAATAATTAATTTACTCTTATTATTCATATGAAAATGGAAAAGGAATTCATTAAGTTAAATCAAAAGTATGATAAATCTATTGAAACCTATGATGAAAATTTTCAATACTTTGGAGGTAAACTTCTGGAATTATCATCCAACCAGAAATTAAGGTTGACTGATTTTTCAGTGGCTTAAAACAAAGCCTCTGAAGGGAATTATCCATAAGGGACTTTAGTAGTTATGAAGAAATAATCTAATGTTCCATCAAGGTGTAAATGGAGGTTAGATTTACATATCAATATTATGATTTTGACAATAAAAGCAAGATGTTTTTTAAAGAAAAATATAATAAGTTAGGATAAAAGAAGACAAGTTTTCCTTTATATTTAAAGTGTGGGAATAAGCATGGAGAAGATTGTATTAAGGGTATTGGTAAATGTTTCAAGTGTATAAAGTTATTTCATTTGGTAAAAGAATGTAAAATTAATGGTAAGAAGTTAGTTAATGATTCAAAGAGAGAGAAGGATATACAAAATGACCCCTTACACATAAATTATTTAAGTGTAATGAAAATGTTCATTATGCTAATCAATGCCCAAATCCAAGGGTTAAATATGGAGATCAGTGTCAAAAACCTATTAAAGAAAAGGATAAAGGAAAATATGATGTGATCAATATTTGTGATGTACAGTATTACAACAAAGTGGTGGAATAATTGAGTATTTATGTATTAGAAATCAAGAATAATGTTGTATAAGTACTTTTATGGTATTATGGAATAATGAAACATCTATGTATTAGTCCATTATAGTTTTTCTATAAGGATTTAAGTGCATATGATAAATGGTATTGGTCACCATGAAAAGTGATTGAGGTGGTAAGGTTATATATTTGGAAATACATAATTAAGGGAATGATAACACTTGATATATTCATAATGTTGGGATAATGAAATACATAGATGTTTGAGTGTGATAAAATAAATGGGATTATATTGATGACCTTGGGGATGATAAGATGACAATGTGGTTTATGATATAATGGATTGAGTTTATAAAAGTTTTGGATTTATGGTATGAGTAAAGAGTTAAATTTTAAAAGCATTCATGTTTTCACAGAGGTTTTATGGAAATTTAGGTTATTACCATGTTTCAAAAGAAATCATGATAATGGTATTCACATGTTTAGTATGTGTAAATTAAGAGATACATAATGTTTTTGAGGAATAAATTATATGTTTAGTGAAATTATTTCAAAATAATTTGATTTTATTATTTTGGAAGGTTTATAAGGGTATCTATTTATGAAATTGTTTACATTGAAATTTAGATCAGGATTTATAGATTAATGTTTTAATTTATGAATATTGGATAACATGTGCCAACTATTTTGTTGCGATGACAACTAGATATGGAAGAAATTTATTATCGTATAATTATAGATCATATGATCCCCTAGTTATTTAGTAATTACAATTTCAAACTCATTTCTTGGAGTAAGAGATGAAGTAAAAATTGATCAAGGAACAAACAATGATGAGATCATGCTTAAAAATGGAATGAAATCAAGTAAGTATATCTTCTTGTGAAAATTATTTAACTTTAGTAAAAGTATCTTGAAACAAAAAATTGTATCCCAGTACCTTCATTTTTGATGAATCATATGGCCCATTAGATCATCACAGATTTATCATTATGTGATGATTAACATTATAATGACCATGTTCTCTAACACTCTTCATCAAAACTTGATAGTTGTAATTATCTTCCATTTCCAGGTTTTGTCTTTCCAATAATCCTAGTAATGTGGTGATATTCACCTTTTAATTTCCCTCTTTTTAAGAGGAATTTTTATTCACCCTTTTTATGATGTGGGTTTTCTGAAAAGAAATTCTCAAACATCCACCTTTGATTCTTGAAGTTAAATTTTAAATTTCAAGGATGTGATTTCATTTTTAAATTCTTAATCATATTGGAATGATATCCTATCCATTGGAACTTCAACCAAATCTATCTCATGTTCAAGACGTGTTCCATGTATCACTTCTGAGTAAGTACATAATTAATCCTTCACCTGTACTAAAATTAGACGTTACACACTGGAACAAGATCCTTATTATGAAGAGAAACTGGTAAAATTTTTTGATTGTAGGTATAATGTTCTTTAAAACAAGACCACTCACCTGGTTAATGTTTTTTTGGAGAAAACCACTAGTTTGAAGAAGATGCATGGTAACTTGAGGATACCATGAGGTATAATTATCTTCATTTGTTTGTATTATAATGATGAATTTTGATGGAAAATGGTGTGGGTGATCATTTTTTCGGTAGGTTTTTGGTCTATATGGAATGAGTGGAATGAATATCGACATAAAGGTACCACTGGAACTAGAACGCATCTCATTTTTAGAAACATAAATTCTATGCTTGATCTTATCTTGCTATGAAAATAATGTGTGATAGATCCCTCGATCTAATCACTCATTTCTAGCACTCACATGCCCAATGATAAGAGTAATAGGGTTAGAAATTGGATGCACTCATACCCCTCTCTCGTGGGCCTCAAAATGAACAATAATGGTTCATGCATCTCAGGAGTGATGTGGGGTGGTGGGGTGATCATGGACACCAGAGGATCTGTATTACTTAACTTTAATTATTTCTTTGGTTGTGGGGAATCAGCTAAAGTAGAGGATCAAGATGTTATCATGGGTATCCTTCTTTTCACTTAAAAAAATATTCATCTTACAGTGGTCAAAACTGAATCGCTTACAGTTTACAATGCTCTTTGTGGCCTCTGGTCTACCCCATGCCCCATCAAATACACTATCGAGAGGCGAAAAGGGATGATGCACAATCACTTGAAGTTGAGATATACATGGAGTGAGGGGAATATAGTTTCTGAATTCTTGGCAGTAATGGATAGTCTGGGAGTGAAACTCACCTACTTATTAGGCCTCAGATCACTCCCCCTGGAGGGAGCCAAGCTTGTTTGTATAGACACCTTAGAACTACACTACTTTAAAACACCTTGATCTTATCACCCAATCCTCCTTTTACAAATAATATTTATCATGTAATAATTTTTAAAATCAATAAAAATTTTTATGACTGAATTGTGGTTTACACATAATTCTTTGACCAATTAATTATAAATGAATTTAAAACTATTTAAAAAATGAAATGTTTTTTATGAATAATTATTTAAATTGCACAAGTTTATTTTATAAAAATAAATAATAAAATAAATATTTTTGAATTATATTAATTTTATAGATATATAATATATTTAGTTTAATGTTTAACATTCATAATATGTGTTTTCTATACATGATATAATAACACATACAATTTTACGCATGAAAGACGTATTTTTTCCTAAAAGATAGTTTTTCTGTATTTTAATGGAGTACTTGTTTTAAATATAGTTTTGAGACTTTTATAGATTATATTTGAAAAAAAAATTCTTCTTTGAAATAGGCATACAAAAATTTTCTTTGGTTGAATTTTTGGTATTTTTCTAATACGTTTCATGTTTTTATGAATAGTAAATAATATAGAATTTTAATTGAAAACAACTTTTTCATAGAAACAATTAGTATTATTAAATTATATATTTGATTGGATTTAAAGTATGATTATATCGATGTTTTTATCATTTAATATAATATAGGTCATTGGAATCAATTTCACCAAGAATTTGGATTTAAAAACCGTTCAATCTTTTGGATGTTTTCACTTAAAAAACCCGTTTTCTCGTTACGTTAATGAGTTTAATTTTATTTTTTTTATAAAATTAAAAATTTTTAAATTATGAAAAATGTATTCTATATCTGAAGATAAATAGGGAACTTTTATTTTTGGCCAATATGAATAGTAACTTTAATAATTTTTTATTACCATGTAATTTATGTTTAAAATAACGTGATAAGGACTATAAAATGACCCTAAAACTTACCCAAAATTTATTGGATGAATTTAATTCGAAAATTAATAACTAAAGATAAAAATTCAATATTTTAATGGACACTTTTCTATGAAATTGACATAGATATTATTAAAATTTGAGAGAGTGAAAAAATGCCACACTCTTACTTTTAACAAGCATGATATTTTTAATATGAGTTTAAATAGAAGTAATGATAAACTATATTTATTTTTATGAAATAAAAAAGGTTTATATACATCATATAAATTTATTTTTAATTTTTAGTGAATAAATAATTATTATAAATAATTAAAAAATGATGATGTAGTAATTATTCAATTAATAAAATAATCAATTAAATGATATTATAAATATTAAAATAAATATAATTTGAATTAATTTAGGTGATACCAGATTGTTTTAGGTAAATATGAAATTTTAGGGTTGTATTAAATGATTTTTTGAAGTTATTTTGTTGTATTGATTTTGTTAAAGTCAATGTAATGAATAGTGTCAAAATTGACACTTATGATATTTTATGAAGATAATATATTATTAAATTATTTAGAATTGATAAAAATATTAAATAAGGAAAAAGGGTATGATATATGGTCTAAAATATCACAAATTCTCTATTTATGGTCCAATTCACACTCTATAAGTAAAAATTACATCCTCTTAATATTGAAACAATTATTACCATAGTTAAAATTAAAAATGATTAACTAAGGGTTAATAAAACTGATAAGGTTTAAAATAATAAAAACACCTGTCTAAAATATATTTTTTGATAATATTAAAACCTTATAATATCATATATTTGAATTAATGGAAATATAGAGGTATTTGGATTGATATTTATTTTATTATAAATTAATATTTTTTGAAATCTCCAAAGTGTCGCTCCTCTCTATTATAAAAGGGAACTTCTTATCGTCTTTTATTCACACTTAAAAATCTATTTTTTTCATACAAAACCTATTAAAATATCCTTAAAAATCCCACACCTTAATTCTAAAATTCTTTTTTTGGGAAGAAATCCAAAAAATAATTCGTTTTTGGAAAATCAAAAAGAGATACCTAAAGAAGAGGCAACGTTCATCAACAAACATTTTTGTTTTATTTATTTATTAAACCCCTTAATTTTTTTATTTTTTTATAATAACATCAGTATCCTAAATATATTAATATATTTTTATATTAATGTCTATACCTATACCCAGACACACTTCCATCTAATGGGTAGTGAACTTTCCATTTGTGTGTACGACAGACTACCTCCTCATGAAATGATGACTGTTAATTTTTTTCTTTACCACCTCTAATGGTGTGAATTATGATGGAAATACTATTTATATTTATATTTATATTATATATTTATTATTTATTTATTATTCTATAATTATTAATTAAAACACACCTTCATGCTTTCCATTTTTTGTAAATACTATAACTTCGTTTGTGGATGTGTGAACTACCGTCTCCTCAAAGAGATGTGATTCTTTAACAATTTACATGTAATATATTAAGGATGAGTTTAGTAAAATTATATAAAATATATGAAATAATAATTATAATTTAATTATAATGTAGATATATACTTATATTTCATTTACTATGATAATAAAATGGAAACATCATTCATGCGTATGTATGACCCACCATCTCTTTGAACTGTGTATTCCATTTCATATTTATATATTTTATAAATTGTTATAAATATTAATGTACTGAATATATATGATATTTATATCATTTTTCACATTCTTAAAATAATTAATTCATGATCTAAGTAATTTTATCATGAATAAAAAGTCAAAGCATATACATCGCAGATATTACCTGAAACGTAACATTAACATGGAATCATTAATAAACAGGTAATATAATGTCATAATAAAATCATATATGATATTATATATATGAATATGGTTATATTTTAGGTTTATAATAATCTTATATTTATTATAAATGAGTTTTTAATGACTATGAAGAGAGTTGAGACTAAGGTAAATGATTTTTATCTCACTTTTAAATCTGTGGGAGAAATTCCTTATACACTACTTGTTTATTTTGTGTAGTGTATATACAACCCATGAATTTATTTTATAAGTATTATTCTTAAGATTATGATAATTTTATATCTATATAATTTCTTTATTTAATGGTAATATGATTCTACTGATTATAATGTGATGGGTGTTTATTTCATAATCTCATCAATATTTGGGATTGTTTCGTTTTATGTCTCCATTGGGATATATTTATCTTACATTTCCATGTTTTCTAAAAATGTTTTCAAAAAGGTTTTTACTATTATCCTATGAATATTTAATTATATTTTTACACATGTTTTAATTTTTATGAAATTATTTTAAAATAATATTTATTTCATTTTTTAATTAAGGATCGTTGTGACTTTACCAACAAAAATATATAGAAGTAATGTTTTTTTAACTTATACAACATGAATGGAATCTTCCACCATCATGATGCATTAATGTTTTGAATATTTATTTACAATATTACAAGGTTATTTTCAAGTAAAATGTTTTATTTTAAAATTTCATGGAATTTTAAGAAAAGAAAACATCTTTATAGAAGAAAGGATATTTTACTCAAGAATTATTTTCAAGTGATCTATCTAAATTATTTTCTATCTAAGATAACATTATTTGATGTTACCTATGTTTTAATGGGTATATTTTTCAAGGATACTATCTATATTATTTTTATGGTTGGTTTATGTTTATTATGTAATGATATTTATGAGATATATTTCTTTTCCATGGGTTATGTAATGATTGAAGGATGTTTATAAAACCCATTTAATTCCACAAGTTCTGATATGATGAAAGATTTATATTATTTTGGAATACATATGTATGATTTTCATTATTTGACGGGTGTTACCTATATATCCCTCCAAATCATTGGGTAAATATGTATATATCATGATATAATGATGGGTACAAGTTATTGGGCTTGATCCGCTATGGAAGATGGGCAAACCCAATCAACTATAGGAAGATGGGGAAATATGATCCACTATGGGAAGATGGGGAAACCTGACCCCTTATAAGAAAAGTCTATGATTGGGTATAGTAGTTTTTCCCACCCATTAAGTGTAGTCACCGTGAAGTTACCTATTAAGTTTTAGCAATGTGCCACGACTAATAGTGAATGATATTACATGTTTATATATCTATCACAAATTCCATGTCTTATTCTTATGTTATGATTTCATGGATTATGCTCTTAATTTCATCATGATTAATGTCTTATGAACTTACATTTTTTATTCAATGACACATGTATATGATATTTGATATGTGTGGTATGATTTTATAACATTAAGATCATGTTCTCATACCCATATGTTCATGAATATGGTTACATATATCCCTTGATTACCCTTACAGTGCACCTGAGGTCAACCTTTTTTTATGTTTTAATTTCCCCAGGTTATAAATAAAGGTTTTAGTTATGGGTAATAAAGGGGAAGATATTTGTAAAAAACATTGAATATATTTCACTAAAATAGATGTTTTTGTTCCATGTTTCCAAAGGAACTAAACTAATACGGTCTTTGGGTGTGTGTTTGTGTAATGTATGAAATGTTCTAAAAAATGATGTAATATCCTTGTATGAAAATCATGTGTCATTATAAATTTGGTTATAGGTCACCCACTATTAAAAAAATACCACTTAAACTAGAGAATAATTTCTAACCATCCTTGTTAGCTCTCATATGATAAGATCATGTTTTTGTTGAGTTATGGATTTAGTCATGGGCCTGCTACATCTCTGCTGCATGGCTATTCTGTTATCTCTAACTTTATCTCCTTGAATAAAATATCAAAATAGATGTAAATACTACGTGTATATAATTTTTTCTCTATCCAAACTTGGAATCTTTGATAGTACGTAGTAATATGATTATCATAATGATAACACTTTACATATTAGGTGGGATTCAAAAAAATGGTACAAATCATTGTGTATTATAGAATACTTATTTAACTGCTCGAGAAAACAAAACACACTTAGTATTTTTAGAAATTTATACCACTATATTAAATGAGATTCTCTTACTCATTACCTTATAATAACTATGATATTGATCTATAGGAAGACTATTTTTTTCCCTTTACAACTAGTATCCATTTCTGTCCATATAATAGGTACATAACTTTTGTACTTTCTCAAGTACTGTTGGAAATTTTTATATTATTCTCATGTATTTATCCTATTTAAAATTTATATTATTGTTCTATAAAGTATATATTAGAAACATAATATATATTAAATAACATGACATATTTGATAGGTCCATTGCAAGTTCTTATGGAGTTAAAATCACCACATTAATCTCCCCAAATGCCTAATACATGTCTTCTTAGAGAGATTTATGCCATATGACATTGGTAACAGTTCTATCTTGAATTGTTTCAACTTTCATTTTTCAATACCTTATCATTATATTCACTATTGACTATGTCTAAGAAACTATTAGATCCACCTCAGTAGATCCTATTCCCCAAAACTTAGGCTGCTACATTAAGTCAATCTTTGGAGAGTTACATTCATCATAGTCTTGAATAACTGTAAAACCAATAGTTGTTTTTTCATATTTTATCAAACATACTTTACTTGGAAAACCATAACAATCCCACTAACCACTTGTATACATATGTAAAATATTCATTCTAATTGAATATCCTATGATCTTATTGCTTACTTTAATCCTAGATAATATTTTATTAACTTTACCCCTTATTTGTATATTATGGTGTCACCATCCATTTTTTGTTGCACTATATAGAAACCATCCATGATTGGTGTTCTTGACATCCAATAATCAATAAAATAATCATAGAGATTATATATGACAATTAAAATTCTAATTGATTTAGGCATTATGACTTGGTATTACCAATCAATCCATATTGGTACCATGCTTGTAGCACCCATTTATAGTCTCAATTTTGTACCCACTACAATATCCAAAAATAATAATCCCCAGAACATTAATACATAGAATCCATTATAAATTTTTTATTAAGATTTTAAATCTCATCTGAATTACATATACTTATTACTTGTAGGATTTATTATTCTTAATGAATAATGTATCACTGACTGTGGTGAATATACAACCATATCTATGGTTTTAACCTTCCTACACAGTATGTGTCTCTAGAAAATTCTTCGTCCACCCATCTTTTGGAACTCATCCCTTTGTCTATTTTTTTGCATCTCTATCATTGACTAAATCCAAGTAAATATTTCTCCCACTATCTCAAATAAATATGTGCACACTTATATTGAAATATAGTCCATTAATTTACATCTATTTTTTTATATTATGGATTTAAGTAATATCCTTGTAAAAATTTAAGATAACTACTTTATATTCACATTGTGTTTCCCTTGATGCAAGTTTGTTTATATCTTAACAAAATATTTTCATCTGTACACATGTTCTTATGACATAATAGATTTCCATCATACTATAGCTCATATGATATCCATTTTTCATGACAATTGGCATTTTTTTATGAGATATTATTGTTATTTGTGGTGAATTTATAAAAAATAATGGAATTTTATATAATAATTAGTCTTAAAATTGATGCTCCTTTTACTTACATCATGTCTCTGATGTGTATAAGAAAATGTTAATTTCAGTGTTACTCCATGCTACATTATATTGATCAATATTTTCAAGCAAGACTCATCATTGATCCTCCTAATTATCATCATAACTTTGATGTGGTTAAGGTAATTTTCATTTAGTAATTACTCGATGGAACATTATAATGATCGATGAATACTTGTTCAAGATAATATTTATCACACCTTCCTGAAGAAAATCATATTTTTCGAACATTCATATACCATAATTCACTTTCATATTCCTTAATAAACACCTAAAAGAATATAATGAAGTATATTTATCACTATATATTCCTTGGAATATTTCATGCTATCTAGATGAACTAATACTAAAAGCTTTGTGACTTAACTTTATTTTAAAGGGTTTATTTTTCCAATACTAAGTACATAAGTGTGTCAATTTTAACTAATGAATTTAACTCTAAAGAGTCTAAAACCATACTGGGTATATCCATGAAAAGTACATAGTTTTCCTTGATAAAGTATTATATTACCATAACTAGGTATAATTGAGTCTTACATTTTTTATTCATTAGGTATTTACAATGATTCAAGCATTATAGAACCATGGGTTGAGTATTAAACACAAAAAACATTTATTCATAAACTAGAATAATATATCATTGTTTCCAAAGACATGTGAGATAATTTTTTCTGTTAATAATTAATAAAAGTTCATCTATAATCATTAACTTGGAAATTAGAAATTGTGTACTTATCACCACTAACTTAGAAATCACTCCATTTTTATCCACTTGGAGAACACACCTTACTAATTATAATGTTTCTATACTTACTTTGTTACTGTATTCAAATAAACATATGTTATAAGCATATTGTGTTCAATACCCAAAAAAATATTATAGAAATATTACAAAAAGTTGATGAATATACTTGAATAAGAAGAAACCACATACTTCTTCAATTCAGTTCATTACAATTAAAATTTTATAAAAATACTTCATGACGCATGAAGAAAATAACCCTATGTTTAATGTCTTTCCTATTTTATTTAAATGAAGTTGTGAAGATTTATTTGGTATCACTCTTTCCATTGGCCTTTTCACATTTTTTTCAACTAGTTCACCATAAAAACTAAAACTTTATTTATCTTCTTATTTACTTTGTGTACTTTAACTAAAAGGTATTGAAGCATTTTCTCATTTTACACTTCACTTTGTAATCTTAAAAGAATCTTGAGAAATTATGTGATAAAGATATAAAATTGTGATTTATTGAATGATCATGATCCACATTTCAATTTTACACATATATATTTTAATTATCACTCATTGATATCTCATTTCACTTTCTCCTCATAAGATTCTTAGAGATGTGATAACATGTAAAACCATCTATGTCCCGATGTTGTATCAACAACAAACATTGGACATTGATAATAAAATTATGATATAATCATCATATGCATCATACATGAGTCTCCTATAATAATTTTCCTCACCCTAACTTCTTGGAGATCCTTAACAGGTATTGGGGACATCGACACCTTGAATTTTCATTATTGTAGTACTTTTTGAAAGCACTCATACTACTATTTAGAAAATCATTCCTATTTTAAAATTTTCTTTGTCCAAAAAATATTACACTATACTTGTGGTATTTATTTACATTTACTAAAAAAACAAAATATATCATATTAGTAATTTTATTTTGATTACCAATTTGACATTTCATGATTAAATTAATTGAATAATTAAATTTCTCCCACTATTTTATTTAACTCTTGAAACCCTCAGTTGCAGAATAAAAATAATATATCGCTTGATTATTCTAGAGAAAAGGATCCTTGAAAACTCTAATAATAGTCTAAAAGATATAGATACACCATTACTTTGAGATTTTAAGGTATAAATTTTAATAACCAAATACATTAACTCAAGGTTCGTTGATCTGTTGAGTGAAGTTTAAGATTCTAAAATCACAAACTTGTCTTACTGAATTCTTACCTCTAATTATGAAATAATCTAGATATGACTACTCTTTTATTTCCAACATTAGTTTATTCAACCCATCACTCTCATAAGAAATCCCTAGTATTAGGAGGCACCCCTAACTTTGGATGAAAATCACCCCATACACCTATTTTTTTTCAAATTCAAACTATTGAAGGCATTTGCGACTTAATATTTATTTTATGGTTTTTTAACATTTCTTGAAGAATGTAATCATTTTTATTAAACATGATCATACTATTCTGTATCGCTCACAACTGAACATTCATTACTTCTTAATTTTTTAATTATTTTATGTGTTTCATGTAAACAAGAAAATACATAAAATAATAAACAATGCATAAACGAAATAAATTACTCAAATGATCTTGAGAATGTAATATCATTTGATCTATTTAAACTCAATATATTAACCATGACCTAGGCTTATCATACATGAGTCAAGTCTTGACTCATGGTACACCTTGTTCCCATTCAGTGTGTCTACTTCTCATCTGGATTTCACCTCAACTTCTCGTGGTCTGCAACTTACAACATCATCATAATTGTACTTACACGAAGAGAAGGATCTTATGAAGAAGAATGTTAATATATATAATGATGGATGTGAATGACTTTATACATATTGAATATAAATTATGATGCAGATATCATCAATAAAACTAATTAATTATTAAAAATATCGCAAGTAAATATAAAAAATAATTAATTAAAACAAAAAAACATGGTTGATGATCAAGATTACTCTATAGGTAAATTAAAAGCGTGATAAAATTAAAACACATTAAATTTAAGAATGTGGGTATTTAAATAAATTAAATAATTTATTTAAATTAAAATAATTTTGATTTTTTGTTCAATCCTAAAATTAATTAATTTTTATTCTAAAATTAAATTAATTTTATAATTTCATTTCTTGAAAAATTAAATTATTATTTTTAGAATAATAAACATTTTATTATTTTAATATAAAAATTAAATAATTAATATATTGGATATATATAAATTTCTTAGTCCCCAAAACCTTATGTAGGGCTAATATGGGTTGGGTTGACCCTATGCAGGCCTTTTTTGGGTAGAGAAGACCCTGTGTAGATCTATTCTAGGCCAGATTTACCTGTCCTGTCCCATTATGAGTTAAGAAAACCTACCTTGGAACATTTTGGGGTAGGTTATATACTAAAATATTGAAAAAAAGTTTGATGGTCAACTGAACTGGGTAGGGTAACCATGATAAGGGTATCCGATCACCTGATGGTAGCAAGTGGGGTGTTAGATCATAGCTTGGTTGGATTTTGATGGTGGAGGTAGACCATAATCTAGTGGTGGAATATAGAGGAGGATCGTGTTCGATTCAAGGGGTTTAGACCCCAATGGGGTTCTCTCACAAAGGCTGACATGGCGATATTTGGATCCATGGATGCCATGGAAGTGGCTATCACGGTTTTGAAAAGATATTAAGGAGTGAAGAATGAGGGAGGAAGATATGATGAGTTTATTGGTCAGGTGAGAGAATGTCAATGAGATTGTGACCTAATGTCATTGTTCAATCTAGGTGGTGGTGTCAGGGCTCAATGGAAAGGTCACACTGGTCGGCGATGCAAGATCAGTGACAGTGACATCTGACTTCAGTGAATAGTTATTACCATGACATAGATATGGAAACCCACGAAACTCATGGGTTGAAGAAGGGAGAGGGGTTTACAATTGGTGCAGTTAGCTAGACAGGGAGGTGGCGTGGTGGTGGATGGGGTGTCAGCTCTTCAAGGAAGTGATGATTACATGTAGGGAGGAGGGTAGGTGATAGATTCCTTAGGAATCTTGGCCTCTTGTTTTTTTTCTTTTTCTACTATGTTTCCCCACCCCCATATTATATATTTCAATTTTTTTTAGACACACACCGTATTCCAACCACCGCATATTATCTTCCCCTCTTTTTTTTAATAAATCATAATAATAGACTATTTTAAAAACAAAAGAAATTATTAATTTTATTTTTGTTTGTATTGTCTTATTCTAGGTGAACCGCCATTGACATAACCAATTAATAATTTTTTATTAAAAGAAATTAATTCATTTTTAGTTTTTTCCTTAAACATGTGGAATAAATACCACTAGATGGTTTAATACAAGCTGTCGGTATCCAGCCAGTGATCTTCACCGAGTATCACCACAAGTGATAAAAAGTGGGAAACATTAACAAAACACACACACACACATCTATGTTTATTTTATAAGTGTGTTCATCATTTTTACCTGCAACTGTCACATTGTCAATCCATACTATAATTTTTGTATGGCTGTAACTTGGCCATCCAAGATCAGATTGATGCACGGTCAGAGTCATTAAGACTAAATTAAAACCCTATAATTAATTTAATGAAAATTAATTTTCTCCTAGATCAGAAAATTCTTATAGTACCTATAATACTAATTGATGGTACCAGGGCATGCAGTGGAAGTCGATGGGCCGAGTATTTAAAAATTTTCATCAATAGAGTAAGAAAACTACGTCATATATGGTAATACAAGCCCTAATAGAGGTCCAAGGATCTCGCACAAATATTTCAAAGCACAAAAATTAATAAATTATTATAGTGTTCAAATCGAATCATACTCGACTGCAGCTCATCTCTATTGACTGTTTCTTGAAGGATCTAAGATCGAACCCCTTTAGATCATACATAGAAAATTTAATAATCTATTCACTCTCCATTCATCTAATTCCAGGTGCCATCAAAGAGTTCCTAAGAATCCTTTGGTGTTCTGACAATCACGTCTATCTTTTCCCTTTTATTTTTTGAAGGCATTCTCGGATCGGTTGCTTGGAGTGATACTTTATCTCTCTATGATGTGGGATGAGAGATAATCTATCATTTCATTGGAATGAATATTTTTTTAATGAAATTATCCTATTAGTTATATAGTGGGAGGCTAGAATACCTAGAAAGGGTTCCTAGACCCCTAGAAATATAACACTCACTAAATAATTAGTAAATGACACGTTATAATAACCTAATTGTGTCATAAATGTCATTTATATTTTATCACACACATTTAATATATAATAAATATATTATATGATAAAATTGAGTCATTTAACTAGACTTGAAATTATTTCAATATTTAACAAACCTTGAATATTGAAATAATATTCATTTGTATTATATTTTTTCATGTATTCACTTAAAAACTCATGAATAATTTTAATAAATAAATTCATACAAAATGTTCTATAATATAATAATAACCAATTTATATATTTATCTATGGTCATTAAACTTGGACAACTCTTATACCCCTATGGTGGGGACCACCATGTCTAATTTTTCTATTCACCATAATAGGGCATACTCTTGAATACGCTATTGTGTATGACACTCTTGGACCTTATTTCAATAATAATGAATACTATTAATAGACCAAGAGTGGAGTCTAACAACCCATTAAGGACCCTAAGGGGATAATAAAAAGTAATATCAATGACAACCATACTATGAACACACTATGTAATATAATCTCTTTGTCTCATGATATCTCATAAATTAGGGAACACACTTATGTCATCATCCATCCTTTATTATATTTTGATCTAACCAGATAGGATTAAATTTTACTACCATGTCCAAGGATTTATAAATATACCACTATCATGATCAATTAGCCTTGAGATATCAATTCCTCAACTTAAAAGTGACAAATTCTATCTTAACTATTCAACCAATGCCATATCACTAATGATGCACACAACAAAATCTAGCTCACCATGACTTCAATTTCATGGTTTTTTCCTTGCATAAAAGTATGTGATAAAATTGAACACATTGATAATGATCTAAATATAGAAGACCAAAACACCTGTTCATATATAGGAAAAAACAATGACACCAGAAACATGTGGTGTTCCTATTGTATAGTTTGTATTTATGATCTAACCTACTAGAGATCATCGAGTGTGAAATTTATGAGAAGAAGTCTCAATTCTTATAATCCCCCAATACATGATTGTCAGAAATCAACTATTTCTAGTCATTATGATGTTTCTAGACCATAGTAAACATGTTTAAGAGCAATGTTATAGTATCTATAAGTTCTTATTATAGCCTGATAACTATAATAACCTTTTAATACAAAAATTAATCTATGTAAATTACCATTTAAATAGTGTATTAAGAAATATCAACACTATAATAGTATGTGTACACCATGTATAACTCACTGTATACATGGTATAATAGTCAAAAAGTACTATTTAAGTTTGGTCTAGGGAACCCACTATTATAAAATTTTTACCTGATATTCTCAAAGTGATGATAACTGAAAAACTGGGTATATGATGTCTATGTTTTGGTTCTATAAAGACAATACCAATCAATAAAACTTTATACCAAAATAAGAAAATTTATCAAGAAGGTTCTTTAATTATCCAATCAAGGTCATTGAAACCTAAGGGTATAATCAGGAAGGATAAATGAATCTATATGATGAGATTTTTCAAGATACATGATGGAGTTTCTAAAACTTCATGGAATTTCCATGTTAGGTATTGGTATTATAGTAATAATTTCTTATATTTTTAAAAGTATGTGATAATAAATGTATACTTTATATGTTTTTTAAATATACATGATTTTAAAATCAAGGGAATAATTTATAGATCTTATAGTTTGAATTCAAGTGACGAAACAAAGATATTCCAAATTATAAATTTGGATATAAAATTATATATAATTCTTAGATGGATCTAAAAAATATGTGAATCTTCATCTTATTTCTCTTATGCAACAAGAGAATTTGTTCATCAATAAAGAGTTTTCTAAAAAAATGGGTTGATTAATTGTATACACATGGTTTATGATTCATTAGATTCTATAACATTTTTATTAAATGAAATAAAGTTAATATTTTTTTTGATCTAGGATAAATGTCTATGCATATATTTTTTTAAAGATATGAGAGAAGTTTTTCTCATAATTCATCTGTGTCATATTTTAATAAAATATTCTTTCTAAAGGAGAAATTATCTAAATACATAAAATACCATATATGATATGGTAACAATATTTTATTTTTTAATATTCCGACTAATATGAAGTAAGATTTATTTCATACAAAAATTAGTTTGTGTTAGTTAGCACTATATTCTAAAAAGAATGTAGTATCTAAAAGGTCAGTGAGAGTATATTTGAACTTATAAAAGTTCAATGTTAATAAATAAATTATTATAACAGTCTAATGTTAAAAGTGATTTCCACAAATATCTTAAAGTTTTTATAATATTAATGGTAAGGAAAACAATTTAATGGTTACATATGGTTACCATGAAAAGGTGAGTATTAATATTATCTATATGATCATTATAGTGAAAGTGAATGTCACTTTATCCTAAAAGGTTTTAGGATGAGATGGTGAAAAATAATGTAATTAGTTAATTCATTTTTATGGAAAAAGTTTGATGTAATGGGATTATAAGTATATTTATGTTAAACATAGAAATATTTTTAAGTTGAAAACAAAAGATAGCATCATAACATTTGATATTTCAGAGATAAATAGATTGTATATATTCATAAATTTGAATGTAAAGATTACAATTTCCACATCTCACCACTATTCAAATTTTCTTTATTTAATGGGTTTTCTCCCTAAATATTTCAATAGTATTGTTTTATTAGGTGGACGCATAGATATGTGACAATAATTATGTATATATTCCATGAGTTAACATAACCCCATAAATTGTAGCATGCATAATAATGATCTTGAAGTTAATCATATATGATATGATAAACTAGTGCTTATGTTTGGTTTGTTAAGCATTCTTAAAATATTTTAAGAATATAAAAAGTATCATATAGAATGCAATATCCAATTTATCATTCATTCATATTGGTTGAATAAATGTATATATATTTATATATTTCTTAAAGTATAATGATATTTAACCTCTCAAAGTATGAATTTGAGTTATACCTAGCTAATTTTTATCACAAAGTAAAATAGGTTATGATGAAATGTTAAGGTAAGAATGTGTGATATTCTCATATAGAGACACGAAATGTGCTCATGAGGTAGAAAATGTGAGATTTTTTTTTCTTTTGTGCACTGAATAACCTCTGAATTTTACCACATGGAGATTCATACACCATATATCTAGTATATTAGGGTTGTATGAATTCTATTTGGCCCATATTATTTGAGGTTGGTGATATATCTTACATGAGAACCTTTATACTTTGATACTTTTCTTATGAAAGATGCTATGACTTAGATAATCATGGTGTGGTTGGGTAAGTTCTTGATCATGCCATCAGTTGGAGATCAATCGAGATAATATTTATTTTACCACATAAAGAGTATGAGATATGTGATCATGATTGAGATATACCGAGGAGTATGAAAACACGGCTAGATAGTATATATGATGTTGTTATCTATTTGGGTGAGGGGCATATGATGTGTTCATACATAAGGGTGAATGATATGTGATGCATTCATCAACTAGGTCAGTCAATAATTAGAGAATTGAGAAGGTGTGAGTTGGATATTTGGGATTGATATACTCCGTGTCCCATATTCACTTAATTTCTTAGACAAAGGAAACATATAAGAGTTTATTATATAATGAGATGTGGATAGTGGAAATAGGTATATAGATACACATGTTGGATGGAGATTATGCTAGATCCCTTTATATATTGTGTAGCATTGATACTTTTCTAAATGCCACTCATTCCTTACATTTATGGATCCTGTGATTCATATTTATTTTCAATGCTGTAAAGGATTTTGGGGTTACATTTATTGGTTGAATGGGTGAGGATTTTGTATTACACAGAGAGATACTTGAAATTTGTTATATAATTAATACATTTTTAGATGGGTATTCACAAGGTAATACATATGATGTGACATAAGTTATAATTAATGATTTCTTTAAAAAAAATTCAGAAGATATTTAAAAGGAGTTTTAGATGTGATTTCACAAGTTATTGTATATGATACAATATAAGGTGAAATAACAAAGTATTTTATGATTTAGTGAAAGTGGGATATTGAAGGAGTTGATATATCCAAATCCCAAGTTTGTGGATTTACTTCTACTAACATATACTTCAGTAGAATCTTGAAAATACATTGGCTCAACATATGATGGGATTAGAGTATGCATGATATATAGTTGTTATCTATGATCCTTGGTAGATTAATGATAAGTTATTATCATTAGGATATTTTTTCCACATAATATATCATTTAATGAACTGTTTCATAAGATGAAACATATAGAAAGAGTTTTATTCATGAATATGATGCAAGAACTATATTAAGTAGCAACTCATTTATTATAATGCACGAGTTAATGTCTGCATCACCGATGAGTGTCCTTAGGGATATATAAATACCACTTCCATATGATGGTAGTGGTTGTGTGTTTCTTTATGAATGTTGGTAAAAAAATACCTAACCCTAATCTCTCATATCTTGTTTATTTTTATAAGTGATACTAACACATTGAGAATTAAATAGAAATTCCATCTGTATGAGGAATGATTAAGGTATAACCCAAAAATATCTATATAGGTGGGAGGATTTCATCTTCCACTTTAGAGTTATCTCTTAAACCCATGGGATAGTGATTAATATGTTATAGTGGAAACTTTAGGGTAGGATATAAATTTTATTGGTTGCTTATTTACCATTTTCATGTTTTAATTTATCTTATCACAATGATCTTGGGTTTTTGGTTTTAAATCACTCCCATTTCTTTGATTAAGTGTCAATAAACCCTCAATAAACCCAACACATCTAACTAAGTGAAGGGATAGAGGATTTTGGTAGATTCACCCAGGTAATATAAGTTCTAGATTCATGGAAGTGTGGAAAGGACTTACCAGGAGGAAAATTAGACACCTTAAAAGAGTCAAGGGAAACTCTTCACAATAAATAAGGCACCTAAAGAGGTTAAGGTTGATGTAGGTACTTTTATAATTCATGTTATCTTCATGCTATATTCTACCATTAATTATTAATTCTTTGAAATGAGATAATTTTATTCATTTATCCTTATACAATTATTTTTTTATTTTTTGGGGTTTCATTAATGTTACCCAAGTTAACCATAACTTAAATAATACCTTAATTTCATGATTTAGATAACAAATCTCACAAATAGTCACACAATCCAAGGATTGAAAGGTATAATGTATTGGAGGTTTTCCACATAAGCATCTTAATCTACAGTCATATCTCTATAATATAACTATTATATACTCCCTTATAAACTTTCAAAAAGTTATACTTATCTTCATAAACTAGGGAAAGGAAAAAATAAGAAAGGGGTGACATGAAACACTTATTAAGGTAAGGATTATCAACAATTCATCAAGATTCAGATCATAATAATATGAGGAAACATGTTCCAGGAAAAAAATTCTTATTAAAATAACATGAAATAATATTAATTGTCCTTAATTTTTGATTAAAGGATATTTAATCTCAAATAAACAAACATATACCATGTAAAAGGTGTGTGGAATCATGATACATTAAACAAGAGTCAATGAGCATAATCATAGGCATATAGAAATATAGAATATCATTGAATAGTAGTATAAAAAAAGAATTATGGAACAACCATAATCATAGAAAATCTTGTGAACAAATATTCCCTCATAACATTTACACAATAACTTGTGAGCACATATTCCTACATCTCATTCACACAACAAACTTGTGAACAAAACTTCCTGTGTCTCATTCACAAAACATATTAATAAACAAGGATTTCAACATATCATTCAAAAAACATTTCATTATTCCATGTGATTTGAAACCTTAACCACTAAATTTTTGGGTGATATAATACCCCACCCATCATCATTCATACATTTTAGTGCCACATAAAAACAAACATTCATCATATCATAAAGCATCTATGAAAAAATAATGGATTTCTAAAACCTGTGAAAAACATCCTAAAAAATGAACTTAAAAAATCATAGGATATCAAAAATATAATTTTCATGAAGGGATCATATCATAATAACATTTATTTGGAGATAAAAACATCACTTCATGAAAGATAAAGCTTTTATAGTAAATATATGTGAATATACTTTTTTTTCACAAAACCTTCTAAAACATTGAAGTGCAAATTAATTTAAAAAATATTTTTGTGAAAGGAAAGAGAAGACTTTTAAAATGTTATTACAAAGAGTTAAAAATAAAACATCCTTAACAAGAGAAATTGTTTATAAAAAAGTTTAGTGGAAGATAAAATATTTTATTTTGAATATATGGAAAAACATTTGAATATTCTATAATTCCTTTATTGAAAAACCCATATCATTAAAAGGATAATTAAAATTTTATCTTAAAATAAACAAATTTTAATAAAAGGATCATTTGGGATAAAAAAATTGAGTTTTCACTAGGTAAAGGATTAAATTTATTGTAATTAAAAATATGGTTATGGAAGAGAGATCCATTAAAAGGGATGTAAATTATTCTTAAGAAAATTACATTATTAGGAAACAATAGATTCATCAATGAAGAAGACTTTAGTATGAAGCATAATTTCCCGAGGAAAGAAGATGGGAATACAAAATATCATTATAATACATTTTAATATATCAATCATTAAATATAATCGTCAAATAGGAGTGATTATGACCGAAGGAAAGTATTTGAGTCCAGAAAACCCCTTACAACTTCAGAATCATTTAAATAAAAACTTATTAAAATAGTGAGATTTAGATTGGAATAAAAATTCAGGGAATAAAATTTATTTGATGAAATAATATCTCAAATAGGTATTATATGAACTAGATAAATTAAATTAGGTGCATAATAAAAAAACATGTTTTAAAGAGAGGAGTTTTGAGATGAAAACACCCACGAATTAAGAAACATTCTAATAAAAACACCTTGAAATAAATATAGATTGAATTTGAAGTAAAAATACCTTGAATAAAAATAATTCATGATATTATAAATAATTTTTTGTATACACACTATTTAAATAAAATTAGGTTCATTAAATAAAATGTGTCTCAAAGAAGGAATTTTTGAGATGAAACCCTTACCTTGTTCTAGATTCATTATGTGAACATGACTAACATTTTAAATAATAAAATTAAGTTTAGTATATACCTTATTAGTAACATGATTTTTATTTATTAAATTTAATATTGACTATTTATTATTATATTATATTTTTTTATTATATAATTTTATTGCCTTTGTTGATTACTTGAAGTTATTCGGTCAAAATTTTCTCCTTATGTATATTAACCATGGAAGAAAGAGTGATAAAATAGTCTCATTGTATCCAAAATATTAATATTGTTATGGATATAACTTTTATATATTAAATATATTTTTAAATTCATCTACGATCTGTGGTGATGAAAAATGAAAATTATTTCTCATGGAGGCGGTGGTCCACAAGTATGCATGATTAATATTTCCATTTCTCAAATAATGAGATATAAATAAAGTATATGATAATTTAAAATTTCATAATAATATTTATATTTTATAAATTATATTTATTCATCAATCCCATAATTAAAACCAACCATGATAGGTAGTTATGAAAAATGAAATTTGTCACTTCGTGGATGTGGTAGTTCGCACACATGCACTAATGACACTTTTGTTTTCCTTAGTGGATAGATAGGAATAAAAAATAGTCTCTAAATTAGTATAATAACATTTAAATATCATAATTATACTTATTTAATTATATTTTTATTTACATAAGATATTTAAAAAAATAATATTATGGATAAAATATTAGAATGAAGGTAATACTTACGTCAGAGACTTGATCATATCTTAGAGATCACTATGGATGTGAAGGCATCAAGATAAATTATAGAGGATAGGGGATTGTGGAAGAATAAATTAATTCTATTAGAATAATTGTTCATATATTTTCAAGGGGAAATCGAATGGTAAGTTTAACTAAGGATGGGTGGAAGTGATCCCCTTTTATAAGTGAAGAAATGGGTACTTTTTGGGAATACCCTTAAGACTTCCATGATATTATTACAATATTACTTGATCAATGAATCAAAAATTTAATAATAACAGATTGTTTTGTAGTATTGGGTTAATAAAACTTTAAAAAATACTTTAAACTCGTTTTTTAAATATGTTTCAAGTCTTTTACTATAGGTTTTTATATTTTAACATTTTGATCTTTTACCTTGGAAACTAGTTTTCAACTAAGTAATTTATATTTTATTTAAAAATAAAACATAAAACCCATTACCATTTTATTATTTTTTGAAACTATATTTAATCTTGATTTATTCTAATTCAATATAAAGATTTTAGAAAATAATATTTTAAATAAAAATATATAATATATAATGAAATATCCTTTTGTAGAAAAACGACTTTATACATTATGTGTTCTTAATCCTATTTAGTATTGATTATAAATTGAATGAGTGTTAATATAATTATATATCAGTTTAAACATTACATTATATCCATAATTTAAATTATATTAATATAAATTATTAGATAAAAATTACATGATATTAATAAAACAATCCATTTTAAAAATGGTACCCTCATTATTGTGGTAGTTAACTTTAATCTTACTAATATCATTTTCATGCCTAAAAATAAAATTTAAATTTTTAAATAATTTTTAAATATTTAAATAAAATAGAATATATATTTTAGTATATTTAATTTCTAGAAGTGATAACGTCTAAATTTTAATATAAGCGTGTAAAAACACTTTGTAGTGTGAAATATTCTTTGAGTTTAAAAAATTCTAAACATGTGTTTTATAAATTCAACATAGTATTTTGAAATGATTTATATTAATGATTATATATATATATATTTATAAAAAATATTTATTAAAATTTTAAGTTATTCTTGTAATATAAAAGTTACAGGTTTGAACAAAATAGATATTTTTCCCATTCACCTAAAAATTAATTATTTTTAAAAAAGTATTGTAAATTAATCTTAAGATAATATTGATATACTTAATCAAAAATAAATTTAATTTATTCAATTTCAATTTTTTAATTGAAACATAAAATATAATGATAAACCTTTTTTATAATAAGATGTCATTTTCAAATATTATCTATTATTTTTTTATTTCATATCATTCACCAACTAAATTGGTGTTAAACTATTATTAACATAATTTATCATCATTAATAATATATTTATTGAATTAAAAAAAAATCATATCACATAAAACTAAATTTTTCAAAATATAAATTTCTAAAAAATAAACATTATTATTAGTCATTTTTGGTAAACTAATTGAGTTTCATTTATATTAGAAATATCACTTATTTTCTTTATACATATATTTCCTAAAGATATTACTCCTTTGAATTCCTACTAATTTATAAACATGGTTTTAACAGTCATACTTTATATTTAAATTTTTATTTAAGTATATTGCAGTTTCCTTTTTGTTTATAATTGTGTGTGGTGTATGCTTTCAACCACATTTGGCTAATTTAAAGGAATTTATATATCAAAAATATGGGTTGTTACATTTACCCCTTATATAAATTGAATACTTGAAATTTTAATTTTTAACTACTAATGAAAATATATATGGTTGTGTAATTGATAGACGTGACTCAAGATATAATTTCTCTATATATATATATAAAACTTTAAAACTTAATAAATATATCTATATTTTCCAAGAAATAGGTCAATCCTAATATCAAGTTTTCTATAATAAGTTAAACTAAACATCACTCATGATTGGGTAACATGACTTATATAGTAGAATTAGTTTTCCTAGAGAGTTTTTAACCAACCTTACATTGATAAATGATCATGAATTGGTTTGAAATATTAATTGTGAGTTCCTTCTTCTCACAGTTGATGTGGGATCTATTTAAGGAGATATATTCAATGTCCAAAATCACATTAAATTATTCTAAAGAAATAATTAATAAAATTAACATGAAGAATATTCCCATAAAATTCATACTAGGATACATTAACAATAAATATATAAGTATTCATTGAAAATAAAATTCTCCAGGTGGTGATTTAATTATTTTACAAGTATTCTGGATAAAAAAGGTTTTAAAAATAAAAATCAAATAAAACATCCATATATTTGGATTGATGGATAATTTTTCCTTAGTTACCATAATCCACATCAATTTTAGTAATTACAAAGTAATTTCCTTATTCCCCTTTTTCTATAGGCTATTAAGGTCTATTTTAATCAATAAACCTTGAACTAGGGCATCTGTTTTCATATTTAATATAGTCATTGCATTTTAAAAATTATAAATTATTTTCCTCCATTATGTTTCCCATATACTTCTAAAAATAAAAATCTCTCTGACCCTTATTACTACACTTAAACAATTCACCTGTCTATATTTTTCATGTTCTTAAATACCACTTCCCACATTATTGGCATGTATGTGATTGATCTTTCTTCCCTCCACGTGATTTTTCACTTGATTTCCCATGGGGATCCATTTTCTTTTTCTTTCCTCTAAAACCATTGGAATAATGAGTGTTTCTGACTTCTATTTCCACCTTAAGAGAACCTTGAACAAACTATTATTAGATACCAAAGTCTATTATGGCTAAAAACATTTTAATTTTAAAATTCAATCCATTAAAGAGGAAATGAATTTTTCTCTCAACATCAGAGTTAAAATTAGAGGCATACCTCATGAGGCTTGTGAAATTTTCATCATATGAACCAAAATATTCATCTTGTATTTTGTCTTAATTCCATGAAGTCACACTCCATTTTTGTGTCAAGAGTTTAAGGAATGTACTTAGAGAAAAATATATTCTTAACGTCTTCCCATACCATAGATTCTACTTCCTAATTTTCCATGGTATTCTCAATGATATTACACAATTGGTCAACATTTCCTTTTAGATGATAGACTTTCAAAATGACATTCTTATGGCCTAAGAACTAGAGAACAAAAAATATATTTTCCATTGCACTTAACCACTACTCAGTAGCTAGTGGGTTAGAAGAGTTTCTAAAATAGGGTGGCTGTTATCTCATAAATGACTTGATAACAAGTTGATACCTCCTTGGTGTGTTCATAAGGTCAAAAAATTTTGGGATGTTTTCCATATTTTGGGATAGTTGGGTGAGAATTTACACAAGGTTTTTTATTCCATATCCAATCTTATTGTGTTTTCCATTGGGAAAATACTTACATTTTACCTTACACCCACTGTTAACTCGGTTCATTTGGGTTCCTACCATTACATTGACTAATGGAAAATTAGGAATGTGTATAATTAAATTAATGAATTTATATAAAACAAAACTATTTACATAGAAGGATTATTTCATAAATTACATGCATATATTAGCATATAAATCTATAGGTTTTAATCTAGGTTATCCATTCTTATTTTTCTAACTAAGATAGATATATATATTCAAATCCTTCGTAACAGTTTGTAATGATGATAATATTAATCACAACATTTCCCTTGGTAGTGTCAAAATAGACGCACAGTTTGGAGTATTTTTTGTGCACTAGGGAATAACTAATTTAATAACCAATACACCCTCTTAAGAGTTATTACCCCTAGGTACAACTATTTCTGAGCCTTAACACACTTATAGTATCTAAATAGGGATGTAATTTCAAGGATATCTAAATAATATCTACTTTACCAAAACATTAGGATGTAATCCCACACTTAGACTCATAACTTAGACTTTTCCTTAGGGGTTTCAATAAAATTCTATAAAATAATAAAAAAAACCCAGCTCTAATACTGAATAAAGTGACCCAATTTAAAAATAAATTAAATAATACATTAATTTCATGATTTATATAATACATATCATAAATTATTATACAACCTAATGACTTAAAGGTTTAGTGTATTTGAGTTTATGTACATAAATATCTTAATATAAAATAATGTAAATATAATAAAAATCCTTTAGACTCCCTTCAATACTTTAATTTATAATTATCTTCATTACTAGGTGAAATGAAAACATAAGAAAGGGGTGAGCTTAAATGCTCAGTAATGGAAAACTTATCAACAAGTCATCACGAGTTAGATCATATGAATATGAGAAAACATGGGCATGAGAGAAGTTTATTATTAATAGAACATGGAAAAATGTTATTTTTCTATAAGTTATGATATAAGGACATATCTACTCAAATAAACAAACATATTCCTTGGAAAAAGTGTGTGAAATCATGATATATTAAACAAGATCGAAGAGGCATAATCATATCTGTATAAAAATAAAGAATGTAATTTAATAATAGTATAATAAATAATTATGGAACAAAAATAAGTATATAAAATTTTGTGAATAAATATTTTCTCATCAAATTCACATAAATTTTTTTGAACAATGATTCCCACATTTCATTCACACAACAAACTTGTTCACAAGGATTCTAACATCTCATTCACATAACAAAGTTGTGAAAAAAGATTACCACATCTCGATAAAACAAAATTTCATCATATCACGTGATATTAAACCTTAACCAATGAATTTTATAGAAATATAGTACCCCACCCATCATTGTACATTCATATGAGTCCTACATAAAAACAAATATTAATCATATCATAAATAACCCATGGAAAAGAATGGATTTTTTAAACCTTGAAAAAAATAACATAACATGAACTGAAGAAATCATAGGATATAATAAATGTCATTATACAAAAGTAATAATATCATAATAAAATATATAATGTGATTAAAACATCAATTCATGAAAGATAAACCTTGGTGGATAAATAGACATGAAAATACAAAAGTTTTCACAAGACATTATAAAATAGTGAAGAAAAAATTAATATAAAAAATTATAAAGGGAAATAGATGATTTTTTAAAACATTATTATAATTATTTAACACTAAAATATACTTTAAAATATATAAATTTTATAAAAAAAGTGGAGTGTAAGATAAAAAATTTTATTTTTAAAGGATGGAAAACATTTTGAATATTCTAAAATGCCATTATTGAAAAGTCTAGATTGTTAAAAGGATAACAAAACATTTATTTTAAAATAAATAATGGGGGGATAAAATTATCATTGGAGATAAATAGGATTTTTTTCCCTAGGGAAAGGAGAATATTAGTGGGAAGTAAAAACATATATACTAAAGAAAAATATATTAAACAGGATGGGGATTATTCTTAACAAAATTACATTTTTATAAAACAATAGATCTATCAAGGAAGAAGAATTCATTTTGAAACATGATTTCCATTAAAAAAGGTATAAATACAAAAAATAATCATAATAGGATAAAATATAATAATATTTAAATATAATAGTCAAATAGGAGTGATTTTGACCAAATAAAAATATTTGAGTCATACAAACTCCTTACAACTTGAGTTGAATTTAAATAAACACCTATTAAAGGAGTGAGATTTATATTAGACTAAAATTAAAATTAATAAAGGTATTTAATATCATAATATATCAAATATGTATTATATACACCACATAAATGAAATTATGTGCATAATAGAAAAACATGTCTCAAAGAGATGATTTTTGAGATGAAAACCCTTATCACTTAAGAAACATTCTAATAAAAACCCCTGAAATAAATAGTGATTAAATTTTAAATTTAAATAACATGAATAAATATAATTAATGATATTATATATAAAATTGTTAGTATATAAACTATTTAAATGAAATTATGTGTATAAAATTAAATGTGTCTCAAAGAATAAAAATTTAAGAAGAAATCCTTACGTTGTTATAGATTCATTCTGCACACACACATAACATCCTAAGTAATCATATTATTTTTATTAAATACCTTATTTGGATCCTTATTATTATTTATTTAATTTAATATAGAACATTTATTATCATATTCTATTTATTTATTATAGAGTTTCCTTAACTATGACAGTTGAGGTTATTTGGTCAATTTTTCTGTAACTCCTTATGTATGTTGACAATGGTAGAAAGAATCATAAAATAGTTTCATATTATCCAAAATATTAATGGTTTTATGTGAATAATGGTTATATATTCAATATATTTTTAAATATATACATTATGGTTGTTTATGATAATATAAAATCGTTGCTCATGTAGGTGGTTGTCCACATGTGGGCGCAATTAATGTTTTTATTTCTCAATGAATGAGAGGGAAATAAAGTATATTATAAACTAAAAATTGAAAATAATAGTTATATTGTAGTTATTATATTTATCAATCAATAATATCATTAAAACCAATCATAGTAGTCAATTATGAAAAATTAAAGACGTTTATTTGGGGAGGCAGTTGTCTACTAACACACACTAACAACCTTTTTTTACTTATTGGATGAATATGGATAAATAATGGTAGTTGTATTCATATAATAACATATTAGTTTATTAATTATACTCATTTCATTATATTGATATGGATATAAGATATTTGGAAGAGAAATATTAAAGAAGAAAAGATTATAGAGAAGGCAATACTTTTTTGGAAACATGATCTTATCTTAGAGATATCCTTAGAACTAAACTCCTTAAGCTAACTTATAGACACCATAGGATTATAGATGAATAAATGAATTATAGGATTGGTAGTTTAAGAATATTTTAAAGGGAAAATCTATGAAAACCAATATTTTTAATGCAATTTATTTCTCAATTTATTAAATAAAGTAAATCATAAAAAAATTCTATAAGATCATAAATCCTAGTGTATTTGGGAAATTAGGTAAATAGAACATAAAATTACAACATTTAAACAATAAAATTATTGTAATATTCCTTAACATGCTCCCAAAATTCCCTCATTCTTATAAAATTGCATGAGATAACTTGGGGACATACATAAGAAATGTGTGATCTATAAATTCATGTAAGGGAATAAAAAATCATAACATAAGGTAAATTAGAACATGTTATCTAACATAAATATCTAGGTAACATAATAGGGGTATGAATCATAATCATGAATAATGAGGCATGAAATAACATGATAGAATAAAGGTAACATAGGAATGTGGTGACAACACAATTCATGTCATAAACATAAGTGAAGGTAAACTGCCAAGAAAACATCACATGGTAGATAGAGTCCCATAATGAATTAGGTTTAATACCTAATACCATATATGATGTCTCATGGTACTAAAAATTACCCAATGAATTGGAATTCCATGTGGCTGCACCCATAAAAATATGTACATGTTCATGTGTGACTCATGGATAATTCAAAATAAGGACATATTTCATCACATTTAATACCATTATTAATCAGTTTGGGTTACATAAGTGGAATTTTGAAATAAATAAAGGATAGGTATATATAGGTAAACATCCTTGAGTAGAAATGGGGATGGGTATTCACTACATAGTTTTTTGTCATGGAAAATCACAGGGAAATTTTTGCAGCATAATGATGATACTTAAAGTTTCATATAAGGTATTAATAAAAGTTAAAGAGATCTCTAAAAACTTGGAAAAAATATGGGTATTAAGATAGATATATAAAATAATATTCCAAAATGAATAATTATAAAACAAATGGAATAATTGAAAGGAATTTCATGAATAAAGAGGAGAAGGAGAGGATACCTTAGACATAGTACTGACTTAGGTAAAGGTTATTACAAGAGAGAAATAATGATATCACATTAATATAACATAAATTTGATAGTAAATTTATATTTATAAACTCATAAAAACATAATAAACTGAGATTAAAAAGGTGAAATACAAAGAAGGTGCTTGAATGGAAGAGAATAGAGAGAGAGATCTCTTACCTTGAGAGGGTGCTTCTTATATATTATAAGGGGATTATTAAGATAATGGGGGAACATTGGGAGGGATATATAATGGTAATGTTAGAGTAGTGTCTTGATCCAAGAGTTTTGAGTGAAGTGGAATGGGAGGTTGGGTAGTTTTATATAGAAAAATAGAGGATTTTTTTTAACTTCCAAACTTTGGTTTTGGATATATATGAAAATATAATCAAAACCAAAAACCTTTCAATGATTTTTGACCATGGATTCTCCAAAGTCAAGTGGTTTTTATTATTTTAATTTTTTATGATACTAGATCATTAAAAGAATAACCTTGGTGACGTGTACATGAGACATGATTATAAGTAACTAATTTTAAAACCTAAAAATATAATATAGGTTTTGGTGGATTCATTAAGGATTTATAAAATTAATAAAATAATTTAATAAACATGTTATTTTAAATTTGAAGTATATATTTGGTAATGGATAACTTTTATTGCATATATTACATCACTTTTGGGTCATTAGTATGTCATAATACACACAATATAATTATATCATATTTAATTTTTACCCAAAAATTTGAATGTCTCTCAAAATTATGAAAAAACAAATGTTGGATAATTTAGATATAATGATTTCAAAAATAATATTTATTTTATCTATAAAATTATTTATGTATGACAATTTAAAATTTTAAATCAATTATCCAATTTTTTTGAAAAATACATTTTCTTTGAAAATAACAGTTTTATGAACCTTAAATTTTTTTTGACTCCATAAAATTATATTATCATTTATATTTAATAAATATTATTTAATAATAATATTTTATTAAAATATCATTAATTTAAAAAATTATTAAATCCATCAAAAATAGTGTTTTTATTAAACTATATTATTTTCAACAATACAATTTGTGTTTTATTACATCAAAATATAATTTTTATCAAATTTATTATTTAATAATTTAAAAATTAATATTTAAAGGAAAAAATATAAAAATATTTTAATTAAAAGAAAATATAAAAATTCAAACTATTAGGCTTAAGATACATACACCTTTATTATGATAGTGAATTCCCTATGGGTAAGGTGTGCGATGGTGAGATTTTCTTAGGTTGGTTTGACGTACATGGTTTGGGCTGTGAAATTGATGAGCTTGAACCTCTCCCGTAAATGGTTTCACTCATGATATATTTTTCAACACTCATATTTTTCTTATTGATGGGAAAATACTAGTGATTCTATCTCTCTTTTAATCTCTGAAAAATGGGCTTTATAAGGTATAGTCCTACTAGTTGAGGCCATCACTTATTTCTTCTATATCAATTTGACTTTATCATAACCCTTAATATGTAATAATCATAACATCAATATAAAACATATATATTATCAATGGTTATTATACTTAGAGGTATTTTAAATATGACTGGATATATCTTATTATTCTTTAAAATAACCAAAGTAGTGCATGTGTTTTCTATAACCATATTACATAATAGGGAATTTAATTTAATCACAAAAAGTAATTCATTTATAAAAGTTTGGGTCATTATATTATTCACTCCTTTCGAAATTTGGAGCTTGAAATTTTTATTCCATACACTAAAATAGATTAGGGTACTTCTATTTCATCACATCTTTCAGTTCTTAAGTCTCTTCCTTGAACTTCTGTTTCTGCCACAACCCTTTGATCGGGTGAGTTGTCTTATTTCATAGAACTTTATCTCTAGGATCTAAGATCTTCACCATCTAATCCTAATATAAAATTTCATTCTACAATGGTACCACTTATAGATTATATACATGTGAGAGGTCTGGTATGTACTTTATTAATAATGATACATGAAACACATCATGTACTTGATATTGGTTAAGTTTGAGTCCTAATCAATAGGACACCACTTCGATGCGATTGAGGATCTCAATGGGGATGATTTATCTTGTACTAAAATTTCCCTTATTCCAAAACCTCATGAATTTCTTCCATGGAGATATATGAAGGAATAATTTATCTCCATCCTTAAACTCTAGGTATCGTTAAAAATTATCCGTATAGATTTTCAGTTGACTTTGTGTGGATTTCATATGGCACATGATGGTTTGAACCTTCTCTTCCATCTCTTAGATAAGATCAGGTCCCATTAGATTACTCTCTCCAACATCATCCCAAAATATTAGATTCTGACACCCCTTACCATAAAGAGACTTAAAATGTTTCATTTGAATTCTAGAATAAAAATTATTGTTATATAAGAACTCCATAGGGGAAGGTTTTGATCCCAATATCCTTCAAAATCAATTGAATAAGATCTCAACATTTCCTCTAGAGTTTGAATGATTATTTCAGACTGAACATCCATTTGAGGGTGATTATTAGTGTTTAGGCTTAGTTCAATATATAATACTAGATAAATTATTCTACAGAACCTTGAGGTAAATCTTGGATATATATCAAATACAATAGAGAGTGGTACTCCATGCAGTCTTACCACTTCACTTATGTATATCTTAGTGAGTTGGTTAAGATAGAAATAATATTTGATATCAATGAAATTAAGTGACTTGGTAAGGTTATTGACTACCTACTAGATGTAATTATTTCCTTTGGGTGTCTTGGGGAGTCCTATGATGAAATCCATGGATATGTTTTCCCATTTCCATACTGGTATGGGAAGTAGTTGCATCATACCTTCAGAATTGTTTTGTTCCCCCTTGACTTTATGGCACACCCAACATCTAGATACACACAAATTACTTTTTATTACAAAATACATGAATCTAAAGGGGTCTAAAGTGGTGGATACTAAGAGTGTCACCAAGGAAAATTAGTTTACAATAATTTTGAATAGAATCAAGGCTATGAAAAAGAAATAGACTCTCACTCAGACTTTCTTTACTAGCAAGGTTTTTCATAGTGAAATTCCAATCCCTTCACATGTGTGTGATCTATATGTCTCAAAAAATTAGTCACCTATACCTCTTAATATGGTAGTTTAAAAACCATGGAACATTCAAGTTATCATTAAGGAAACCAACCAAAATTTTAGAGCCAGTCATCGAAATATCCATCTTTATATTATCCCACTATATTTTTTCTTCAAATCTCTATACATCTTAGTTATTCCTAAATTAATATAGAAGGATGAGATATTCTCATCATCCAAAGGTTCCTTCTTTATTAATTGTTTTTATTGGACATATATCCATGTTCCAAACCTTATAACTCAATCTTTAGAAAAGTTGAAATATAAAATATTTGATACCTTCTTCTACAATAACTCATTATCTTTATGGGACTCATTAATCCTCTCAGCAATATATGTATAATAAGTTATCTAAGAAGGGTAAGATGAATACAATTTTATTATTTCCATGTCTATCCTTTATATGTATAATAAGATCAGATCCCTTGCAATCCTCATCTTGGATAAGGTTGTGGGATCCTTTCTACTCAGAGAATCTGTTACTTTTTTTCTTGCCCAAGATGGTAATGAAATAAAGAGTCATAATCTTTGTTCAATTATAACCACCTCAATTGGAACATATTGAGATCTTTTTTTTGAATATATACTTCATGATTTTGATGGTCCATATATATGTTTCACTTCTCCTTGTATAGATAATGTTTCCAAATATTTAGTGTAAAGATAACTATATTCAATTCTAAATCATGTGTTGGGTAGTTCTACTCACGAATCAATAATTTGTGAGAGGTATAGAATATCAATTTTTCATATTTAATGAGTAAAAAACCCAATCCTTTTTTGGATGCATCTCTTTAGATCACAAATCCATCCCCAATAGTGGGTATTGTGAGTATAGGTACAGTGATAAGACTCTTCTTAAACTATTTAATACTTTCCTAACATTCTTCATTATAGAAAAAATTTACCCCTTTATGAGTTATCTTAGTTAGTGGGATTTAAAATCATAATAAATTTCTCAAAAATTGATGATACCACCTAGCTAATCTAAGGAAACTAAGGATATCCATCATAGAGTTTGGTCTGACCCATACTTCAATTTTATATTTTTTGAAGGGCCCATAGATATCCCTTTGTGGGTGATAACATACCGCAGGAATGTTACTTACTACCAATACAATTTTTATTTATTCTACTTCCCATACATATTTTATTTCTTTAAGGTATACAGTATATTATTTAAATTCTCATAATGTTTCTCCTTGATTTTAGAGTAGATTAGAATATCATATATAAATACTAAAATAAATTTGTCAAGATAATCTCTAATGACTCTATCAGAACCTGAACCACTAAGGCCTGCACACCAGGTGGAAGGCCAAGCCCTCACAACCCCAATCCTACCTCCAATAGTCTAGGGTATGGATACAAGCACTGAGAAGTAATAATATAATATAGGATTAATTTTCCAAAAGTACATGTATGCATGCACCCAACAATATCTAAGAAACAATGAAGAGGAATATAATAAATAATGTAACATATAGAGAAATACATGCATGAAATATACTCTAGGTAATATAATAGAGTACCATAATATAAAACAAAGAAGGAAAGAAATGGGAAAAATACATACCAAGCCAGAAATAAAGTCCTAACCTGAGAAAAATTAGAATAAATGAAAACTAAAAGAGTTCTGATCTCCATGTTTTGGCTAACATAAGTGGTCAATGAACCCATGTATCACTAAGATCCACTAATTTCACCATTTATCTACATGGCATCTATATAAGGCATGACATGTGTGGTGAAATACCATGTAGGGGTGAGCATATATATACCCAGTAGAATTCCCAAAAAAACTGAAGAGGGAGAAAAATAAAGATACTATAGAAGTCATATCAAACCAACAAAGTCATGTCAATCAGAAACTGAGACAACCACAATAATATTAAACTAGATTTAATCAAATAGAATCCAAAATGGGAGATAAATAGGATCCCCATATCCATATCCCAACTAAGAATAATGAGTCTACCCATATCTCCAAAGGTCTATCTTCGATTCCCAACATCATGAATAAGTGCATAAGAAACCATGTGGAGGGGCCTACACCTCACCACTATGTTCTATAGACAAGGGATCTATAACTTCAAACCATGAATCCTACATAACCTCACAAGAATATGTGTGCAGGTTTCTACTCCTTGCTACTACTCTCTACATCCAAGGGAGCCACAAATCCCATTAAAGACTCGCTCACCTTCAGAGCTTGAAGATGGGGGGTGTAACACTCCATAGGTAGAGGACCCACACCCAGTACAAGGGAGTACCATATTTGTCTATATAAAGAGTATGAGGGACCTGTTCCCTAGTACTATATGGGAGTTATAACCCCAACATCACTCCGATGATCCTACCTTGATCCCTACCATCGTCAATCATTTCCTGAAGAAGTGTCATGTTGGGAACACTTCATATCGTATCTTCATTCTATAATAAAGGAAAAAATTGCATCATATATGGTATAACATTTAGGAAAGGATACTCATGGGTTAGGATATGAGTTTAAATGAATGATATACAAGAAGAAGTAGTTTAATGAGGGTATACACAACATGTTTGCGGTCCGCATGGTGTGTGACCCATCTCATCACCTAGGTGTGTCCTCCTCTAGACATTTCTTAGGAATAAATATCATACTACATGATCTGTAAAGGTAGTAAACTATGTGTCTCAGATACTTAGGACCCACCTTTGTATATCTGTTCATGAATATGTACTTCGAGGTTGTGCTTGCATTCTTGTACATGTACTTGGACATGGTAGGGTATTAGGATTCCTATGTATTCCTAGAGTACATGGTTTGTCTGATCTCACGGGGTCCATAGAGTATTCTAGTTGGAACATGGCCTGAACACATGGGTAGGGTCATATATAATTTTATCATGTCTATATGATGTGTGATACTTAAGTCTTCCTAAAACCCTAGCACCATAATGTAGGGGGGGCTACATACAGTGTGTTATTCCAAGTTACACAGCATGTAGTCATAATTTTTCAAGAACCCAAATTTACTTTATTATTTTTTAGACCTAGAATTTACACCATGGAACTTATTATTTTAGTGCTTGAGATTGAATAAAAACACCTCTGACCATTATTTCCCAACCTCTAATGGTCATAAGATGGAATCTAATCATCTTCATGAAGCTACTGTGCATCATGTGTGCCTCTCATTTCCCTTCTCCACTCATGGACCCCTGATCCACAGATTATATGACAAACCTAGTTTCATGATGTTTTTATTTTAGTCTCATTTTAGATTTACTTTATTGGAGTTGAGTTTAAGTTCGAGGTGGGATGACAATTCAATTTTGTGATGGCCTTTTTGATAGAAGCATGGTAATCCCGCATGGTTTGTAGTAACCGTGTGGTTCCCATGTGGGTGACCAAGTGGGTATTTGGTGTTGAACATGACTTGAACATAGTTTGTTGGACCATGAAGTAATAATATGGTTGTACATGTCATTTTGATAGATCTATTTTTTTACAGATTCTACATATTTTTTCAAACTATATAGATCAACCCATAGATTTTGTGGGGTCTTGGGTGTGTTAGGGGTGAGGTACACACTTTTTATATACCATGTGGACTACTAGGGGTAACCATGTGGGTGACTTATACTTGTATAGTGGGGATAGAATGGTTGGTTCATGATTTGGTAAACCATTCACCTAAATAATGCTCCATGTATAGTTAAAAAAATATTTACCTTTTATTTCTTTTTTCTTCTATACCTTATTATTTTCTTTTCCCCCTCATTATATTTAGAGTCGTGTGACTAGCCCCTCCCCTATCCCTCCATGAATGTTCCACCCCCTCTCCCAAACTCCATCTCTATGGAGATTACACATGATTTATTTAGGGTTCCTGGTCGACACCTCCAGGTAAGGTCTTAACTTCCCTCCTTCCACATATTTTTAGTGGGTTTTCCTCTCCCCATCACCCACCTATTTTGGCAGAACCCTAGGTAAGGGTTGATCTGATTTTTGGTGATTTATTTTGTTGTTATGGATGTGATAGGTCTCTTGAGATAACTTTGTGCCTATTTCAGCATCCATAGTTGAAGGTGAAGCGTTTAAATCTATTTTCACTTCACCCACCTCATTTTGAGGAAGGGTTTTTATACCCTTTTGATTGGACCAATTTTAATCAGGGTATTTAGGTGTTTTTAACTTCCTCTTAGTTATTTAAGGAGTTTTATGGCTCCTTAAATACTTGCACACATATACATAGGTAATTATATATATATATACCCTAATTTTACATATTCTATCATATAAAGGGGAATACGTTCATTGGATTAAGGGGTGTATATATATAGAGGTGTATATTACTGTAAGTGAGAAGTGATCATCATCAAAGGCATCAAGTTATGATTTGTTTCAGCATGGTCTTCTTCTCTTTTATGTAGATGTTACTATGCAATTGTTTCCATTTATAATCCTAATATTATTTTTCTTTATAAATACCATTTTATGAAAGTATAAATATATGTGCCATATTTGCGATTTTTTGAATCTGTTTTAGATGTTTTGTTCTTAGAGTAGTTTGTTTTGATGTGAAGTTCATGTTCATGTTTTTAAATGGAATTTTTAATTATGAAAATCTATTATAAAATGTATTTAGGATTTTTTGAAATATTTTTGAGAATTAGGCATTGTATTTTAACCCGGTTTTGGTTTTCATTAAGTAAAATCAATGTTTTAAAGGGAATTTAGTTTTAAATTGAGGCACTAACCTCAAAGTAAATTAAAATGAGTTTTGGTTTTATTTGAAATTATTATTTAGAACATGTCCTTGGTTCACCCCTTATGTAAATTCCATAGGGACTTATTTAATATTTTAATGGAAATGGGTAGCTTTTTCCCTTGTTTTGATTTTCAAAGGGTAAGACCCTTTTTAAAGGGTGATTTTGAAAAAATTATGAATGTGTGGGTGTTTTATATAATTTTTTTTGAAATTACATGAGAACACATTTAAGGAATGAGAAATGGATCAGAATCATGATCCATATTTTATTTTCAAAGGATTGGTTGTCACCTTTTTTTAAAATAGAGTAATTGTGTACGAAACTCCTTGATTACCCATTTATTTTATACCAATTTTGTGGGTTCTTGATCACTATGTGATTCTTGTACCCCCTTGTGTGAGAATATTATTGTTTTGACATGGGTTCATGTTTGATATTTCAGGGTCTTCTCATTGTTGGGTGTTAGGAGGTGATAGTAGCCTTAGATGTTCCTTGTGTGTTATACCTTGATTTTTTTCATTATACCTCACTTTCCTGTAGTCATGGGGGTCCAGGTACTAAGTGTAATACCTGTCCTGTTCCTTTAGTAGGTTAATGTACTCCTAGTTTCCCACCAATTGTGCTATGAATAAGGGATATGTGAGGTTTTGGTCATCACAGTGATGATTGTGTGGGATACCTAGAAGACTTGTGAGTGAAATGTGGAATAGGATGGTTGAAGTTTCATGGGTGGTTATAACATTACACGGTTAGGTATGTTAGACATTAGAGATCCACATTAGATCCCATGACATATTTGACCATTTTTATGGTTAGTGATTGATGGGATTATGATCTCTTGATTACTTGTATCATATCCCCTTATTTATTTGACATGGAACTTTTTATTGTGTTTATTTGATATATTCCTTGTGATATAGGGTTTTGGATTGTGATTTTGACCCATGTTGGTGTTTTGTTGTTTTTTTCTTTTGAAAATAATATTTGAATTATGTTTCAGGGAAAGCTATCTTGTATTTTTAAAGACTCTTCTATGAGATTACTTTAAATGAATTTAAAAACGGGATCCTAGATTTAGAGAGGGCTTCATCCAGTATTTGTTTTTCAAGTGGTATCCATTTAAATTTTTTTAAAACATGGGGTTTGTTTTTTAAAGAAATGGAAATGAGTGTGCAAGGTTGTGAAATGGATTCAATTGGTGACCTTTTTTCGAAATGTGAGAGTTTGGTTTTGGAATAAAAATATAAAGGTTTTGTTTTGGTGATTATAGATATGTTTGTGTTTTCTTATATGGTATATCTAAAAATAATTTTTTTAGTTTATTTTCAAAATAGCATTAATGAATATCATTATGAAACATATTTCATAGTTTAAGTAGTTTGTGGTGACATATTAGTATTTTATAGAACATTCCTATATCATTTTAGGTTTTTGATTCTCTATTGGATCATGTGTTTTCATTTTATCCATGGGGTGAGTTTGGTGGTGGTGACTTGTGAGGTTATGTGGAGGTTATTTAGGTTTTCTTATCTATTTTATTTGTTCCTTTATAGCTAGATTTTATTTTATTATTTTGTTTATTTTATTTTGTTTCCTGAATTTATTTATTCCACTATCACTTATCTATATTTTGGGAGAAATCATTACCAGAGGGATTCTTATGATTCCAAATCACTAGTTTCCAAACCAAGGAGATTGGTAATGCCCTTAAAGCCTTGTGATAGACCGAATCAGGTGCTGGTTCAGATGAAATATTGGTCTAGTTCATTATAAAATGGTATTAGAGGGGTTCATGATTCTTTTAGTAGGAAACTACGCCTCTTGTGTCACCTTTTTTATTTGGGGATTTTTAGGTAGAAGGGAGACAAAGGTTGTCAGGGTTTGAGAGGTAAGGGTAGGGTGAGTCTAGCAAGCTCATTCTCATTCAAAGCCTCAAGCTACTAGGGGGATTTTGGTCATGAATTATTAATTTTAACTTTTTTTGGATGTTTTTGATAGGTTTTTATGTGATTGATGTTTTTTGATCCCCTTTGAGGATGTACATGATATTGGGGGTCTCCATTAGGTTTGGGGTAGGAAGGGAATAGACATTGATCTATTTAGTTATCTCACATAACTTGTGAAACCATGCGGTGATCATGGGGTTAATTCTTTATATTTTATAGCATTTTTTGCATGATTGGAACATGGTCCCCCAACCATGTGGCCAATGCATGCATAACACCTTTTCCCCTATGGTTGGAATGTTTTGGGACCCCTCTTGAATCTAGATTCACCAAAAGTGATTTCCACTAGTTTGAGGTTAAATGAGAAGTTTTTTATGCCTTTGTGGATGTGGATCTTGCAAACCTTGCTCGAATGCTTATATGAGGCATTTATTTCACTTGGTTTTAAAACCTTATTTTGGAAAATGAAGAGATTTTAGAAAAAAAGATTATTTTCAAAACATGATTTTAGGGGATGTTGTGTGAAATGGTTACTTTGTGAAATAGTTATTTTAAAAGGAAAATGAGTTTTGGATATGCATTTTCTGTAAGATTTGTTTTAAAAATGGAATGAAATTTTGGAAAGTATTTTTGAAATGTACGTTATTTTGTAAATGTGTGAGTTACACCAAGGTTATTATTATTTTTTAAAATTCATTGGCCTAGTTTTGGGAAATAACATGGTGGAGAGTGATTTCAAAATTCCATGTTTAAAATAGTGGTTTCAGAAGAAAATATGTTTGGGTGTGTATGTTTTCTTTCCTATTTTGAAGGATTTTTTTATTCATAGATCATGAAGGAATCGTTCAGTGTATTATTTGAGGCTTGGTTTAGTGATTTCCATGTCTTGTACAACTATTGTTTTCCCCCAAGAATGGTCAAAAAGGTTGCCCCAATTCTGGTGCTTACCCAACCTTTTAACAGAGTGGGGGACAAAGAAACCTCCTTGGGAGATATTTTAAGAGCGTGATCACTAGTTTTAGAAATTTTTGGTGGGAATTTTTGGTGTTAATTTGGAAGATGTAGGGATCCTGTGGATGTTTCTCCATTTTGGGATCTCATGTACGGACTTTTGTGGTGGTTCTGGTAGGAATAGTATTTCTTGTGGTGTTTTACTTTATACAACCATTTATGTTATCTTTATAGGTTATTAGAATATTTTGAGTTTTTATTTATGGTTTTATGTGTGGTTTCTTTTCTCTTGTGGGGGTGGTTGTGAGTGTTGTTTCATTGTGCTTCATTATTTGGGAGAACCATTTGTTAGTGGTAGTGGGTTGTGCCTTTTTTATCATTAAACTATCAAGGAGATAATTTTTGGACATGAGATAGGCCTTGGGTACAGAATGAGGGTAACTAGGGTGTGGTTTACTAGCTGAGTTAGGTATACTAGCTAGTGTTTGGATAGTCCACTTATGGTGCATCATGTGGAGGTTTCTTAGTTCCTAAATCTAGGTTATCTGCATGTTTCATGACCTAATGTGAGAGCCCAAGTAACTATTTTTTGTATTCTTATGGTTATTATTACTCTATTTGGTTTGGGAGAAATTTTGGTTGAGAGTAGTTTTTCTCTCATGGTTGCTCAATTGTCTGCGGGTACATTTATGATAGTTAATATTTGTGGTACCATTTTAGAGGAACTCTAAATGGCAGGGAGACCATTTTAGAGTAATTCTAAATGATGAGGAGACCATGTTAGTTATCCCGTGATCCATAGGGATTCTGGATCAAGGTTGCATTTCAGTTGTGTTTGGAGACATTTAGTACCTTATAGTTGATTGATTCAATTGCTTTTGGAGATCTTGGCTATGGAATTATAGGCTGAGTCATGTAGGGGCTATCTTTGTTAGGCCCTTTAAGATATATTTTTCTCTTGACTTTCTTTTTGACTAAGAATTTTTTGGGGTTGAAAGAGAAATTTTGGGAAGTTTATGACACCCTTAGGGTCACAATGTTTTTATTTTGTCATTAATTTATCTTTCTTTGAGTGGTGTTGAGTTTATGTTCAAGGAGGGCTAACAATAAAATTTTTTGGAGGCCTTTTTGGCTAGATAATGGTTAGAAAAAATGGTTAGAAGTAACCGTGCAATTTCTACGAGGGTTCCCAAGTGGGTTTGTGGTGTGGTGCATGACTTGTTCATGGTTTGTTAGAACATGAGGAAAATGTGTAGTTGGGTCAATAATTTTGAAAGATTTGTTTTTCATAGCTTCTGTATGGTTTTCAAATCATACATATCTCTCTATAGACCTTGTTGTGCAATGATATAATGTTTTTAGTAAAATTTGTTTCTTAAATAAATGTGTGTTGTGTTATATTAAATAATATTATACACATACCAAATATAGAGAAACCAACAAATACCTTGTTTCATTACTAAATACTGTTACATTAGTAGCCATGAAACAAATTAAAATTAAAAAAAGTAAAACAAGAAAAGTAATATAAAATAGAAAATATGGAATGGGAAAATATGGATCACCCTAATCTACTAGAATCATCACCCTAACTATAAAAAATATAAAGAAGAAGAAAAATATTCTTAAAGCAAGACAAAATATTGAAATATATAACCCTGAGTGGAATTGAGTATAATATTGAGTGAAATAATAAAGTAGTATTTATAAGAGGTAAATAGACTGTTGGAATAGTAATGTGACTTTGGAATAGTAACCTGACTGTTGGAATAGTAACCTAACTATTTGGAATAGTAACCTCATCATTGGAATAATATATTTACCCAAAAATAATAAATTATGATATAAATAATATTTATCATGATTAATGTAAATATAAATTATATAATTCTGAAATATAAATATCATGATTAAAAACTCAAGGAAAACATAAACACTTTTTTAATAAACTATATTTTAAACAATTCTGAATAAAAATTTATATTAATAATTAAAATTAACTATTTTAGAAAAATATTTTGATAAAATTAATATCATTTTTGAAATCATAACATTGAAATTATATAAGGGTTATTTTTGGAATTTTTTTGAATTACTTCAATTTTTGGGTGAATAGTAAAAATACAGTTTTTCACATAACTAGTGTAACTAAAATTACATAATTGATGTTGTAATAATGAAACAATACTTTATTTAACATTAGGTTCAGACATGTTATATTTAATTTCATAAATGTTTCATTAAAATACTCTATACTCAATTTGCAAACCTGAAAAGAACTTTACAAAACCTAAAGTCAAAAGTGATTCCTTAAAATAAACGTTTTTCTTTCTCTCCACTTTCCTTTTTAATAAACTAATTAATTTGAATTGTAAATGGGATTTAAATTTAAACTCATTAAATTATATTAATATATGATTTATATTGTAAAAAAATCACTTTTTAAAGTTTTACCTTTCATATATTATTTTATTCAATGTTTTATTCCAAAAATACGACTCTCCTTTAGTATAAATAACCCCCCCTTCCCTTAAAAAACACTCCTCCCACCCATTAAAATTCCAAATCTATACCCAAATATTCCCTATTAATTTTTTTATAATACATAGGGTCTTTTTAAATAAATACAAATCTAATCAAAAAGGAGTTATAGTGTCATACAAGAGAAGCTATACTGAGGAATAAGTAAGTTTTGATCCACTTCCCTCACTTTTTTATTTATTCTTCATCTTCTATTTATTTTTACACAAAACATTTCAAAACTAAACCACAAAATAATTAATAAATTAACAAGTTAACATCGTACTAATTATTTTAACCTACTGTAAGTATCATACCAATAAATATAAAAAATTTAAAACTCTCTTTCCCACTATCCTGATAATGTCCCATAAAAGGTCGTTTAACCACGTAAATATACATTTCCATGTCAAAAAATATATCCATCATCATCGATTAATATTATAAACTTCATATAATATATAAAAATTTAATTATATACATGATAGGATTTTTTAATTAATTATACTAATGTATAAGTTACATTTAACAAAATAGAGAAATCAAAGTGAAACAAGAAATTTTTAAGAAAAACATGATATCAAAACGATTAAATTTCATCAATGAAAATTAATAAATATAATACAATGATTATAAATGATATATATTTTTATAAATATATATAATTCAATTGTGGATATTTTTTTCAATAAATCTATGTTTATTCTTAAGGAGGAAGAAAATGATGAAATATGACAGGAATTAATGTAAGGGGATTCTCAAATCCAATTCCTTTATTTGGGTTATTATCTCTTCCATAGTATTAATGTTCATATTATGTTCATAAAATGAAATTTTAATTTTAATCTGGGGATATAAATGTTCCCACCATGTCCAAATATTTTCTAATAAAACCTTTTTTTTCAATGTGACTTCAATTTCCAAAACATTGTATTCCACTCCTCTTGAAATTATTCTTGTCCACTTGAAAATAATGAAATTTAATGTCCAAGTATGATTTAACTTATTTATTTGGTAAATAAAAAGTTTTTTTCATGATTGTATGATTTTTAAAATCCTTATGAAACCCATTATCTTGATTGAGTTACATCATGACTTTGATTGTTATACATTCTATGTGGCATGCATGATTATATAAGTGTTATGATGTGATGGGTGGACCCAGAATTATATACCCCTCCAATGTATCTGGTAATGTGATGTATATCATGAGATAATGTGTAATATGTGTAAACATGATGATATATTTTTTCAAAATGATGTTGTTATTATTATTCATACATGTTATGCATGAACATGAAGCTAGCTTTGTTCACAACTATGTGTGCTCTTTGACCACTAATACATGATTTTTTTTATGAATTTCCACATTTAAAACATTTATCACATGTTTCCCCCATATTTTTTCCATGATCCTATTCTTATGATTTGATGATGATGATTATTCTCACCCATGTTATATTTATTCATGTTCCTTATTTATCCTATTATTTGGATTTTAGTTCACCCCTTTCTTTGATGTATATCCTTAGGTGATTACTTGTACTAAGAAGAATAAAAAGTCCACTAAGAAGACATAGAAGTATACATTAAATAGTTTTTATGTTTTATTATGTAAAATTTATGTATAAGCTTGATTTTACCAAGAAACTAAACCTTTGGGTTATGTATTTTTAATGCTATTACATTGTTTATCTTTAAAATGATGTGATAGTCATGTAATAAAATTAGGGTCTCTATAGTTGGTATCATATCACTATTGATTTAATTTTGGAATTAATATTAGATAAAATTAGTGAAAATCCTTAGGATAAGACTAAGTATATGTAAACATCTAAGAAAATTTATTTTAGAAAAAATATAAACATAGGGATCCCATAAGATAAGACTTTCAAGTTAATTGAAAAAAAGAATAAATTATTTATTCAATATTTGTCTACTTAAATTTTGTTCAAACCTTTTATATTTTATAAAATGGTGGTAACCAAGAGAAACTTGTCCAAAAACCCATTTGAGGGATAATGCAATGATTTCCCGAATGACATCTCCAATGCCTTGGTAGGTGGAGTTCAATACATCATAGAAATTCTTACCCAATTTTATTAGGCTATGAATTATAACCTTAATCATGTGAAACATCCACCTTCAATTAAGAATGATCAAATAGCCATTTTTTCTATTATGCAGTAACAACCACTAACGTTTAATGGAACTTCAGATCTGGTTGTTGTGAAATAGTGGGTTAATTCAATGAGAAGTTATTTTTATGATCCATTTTTCTAATAAGAAGAAGGTGAATCTTGATGTTTTTCATTTTGATGGAGAAGACGATCAATAGTGGGCATTGATAAATAACACCAAGTTGAAGGATGAAATGGAATATATAGAGTGGGAAGATTTTAAGAAAATATTTCTTAACAAGTATTTCCCTCAAAATCATTGAACAAGGACAGAGATAAAATTCAAAGAGATAAAGAAAAATAAAGTTAAATCTACCATGACTTACTTGGAAAACATGATAAGGATTTCAATATATGCATCTGGTTTTTTTATCAACAATGATAGCGAAGTAGATATAATCTTTAGTGTTTTAAAACCATATCTTCAAAAGGCTCTAGAAATATGAAAATTTGGTAGATATGAATAAGTGGTTCAATGTTCTCCTAAATTAGATATGTATTTCAGATAATGGTCCCATTATTATTGAGATAATAAAAGAAGAATAGAGTTTCAAGATAGTAGGGGAAATGAAAAAGGAGGAAATATGATCCAACTACCCACAAGTCAAAAATGTGGGAAAAATCATCATGATAATTATGACATAGGAATGGGAAAATGCTTCAAGTGCTGGAGATAAGTCCATGAAGCTCATGAATGTCAAAGAGACATGAGGAAGTCATCCAATATTATGGAGGAAAGGAGGGAACCTCCTAATGAACCACTTATGGGTCAATGCTTCAACTATAGGGGGAAAAATCACTATGAAAGATAGTGCACTAAACCTTGAGTATTTGAGGGTAATTAGTGTCAAAAGACACCAAAGCCAAAGAGGAAAGGTAAATATTATTCCATCACTACTGCTGAAGTTGAGAAAGAAAATAAATTCATACTAGGTAAAATCCATATTCAATCAATAATTGAAAACGTTTTACATAATTTTAATTATACACGTTAATTAATATCCTTCAAGTTTTCTAGAACTATTAAATCAAACCCCATGATACCTTGAAGTATAGATATTCATAAAAACACCTAGTGGTGCAATAATCAAAACCCAAGTGTTGTAATATTCTTCTATTGGCGTGTGTGTGAAGATTCTTCAGGTTAATCTCATAATTATTCCCTTGGTGGAATTCGACACTATACTGGGCATGAATTTTCGCTCATTATTTAGGGAATACATCAAATTTCAGGAAAAGGAAATCTCCTTTCATATTATGAACCATCCAATGCTCCTCTACAAATTCAAGTAAGATAATGAATATCCTTTGTAAAATACCTCAATGGTGTGGGTGTTGATACCCTTTTAAAAAGAATACCTTTCTCAAATGGTTGAGTAAAAGGAAGGTATCAATCTAGAGAAAATACCCATTGTTAGGGAATACCCTGATGTATTTCTTGAAGAGTTACCCAGACTTCCCCCAAACTGTGAGGTATAGTTAATAATAGAGCTTATAACTGGTGATACTTCTATCTCAAAATTCCACTACATGATGGCCCAAATCGAATTGGAATATTTAAAGAAGTAGCTACAATATCATTTGGACAAAGGGTTCATACACCTGAGTGGATCACCTATGGTGCACCAATGCTCTTTTTTAAGAAGAATGATTGATCAATGCGATTGTGTATCGATTACTAGGAGCTCAATAATATCACCATAAAAAAACAAGTATCCTCTACCAAGTATTGATGAATTTTCTAATCAAACATGAGGAGATCAGTACTTCTCAAAGGTGGATCTTCATTCTAAATATCATCAACTAATGGTTAAGAAGAATTATATTTATGAAAATTCTTTACGTACAATTTATGGGAACTATGAGTTCGTAGTTATTTCCTTTGAAATTTCTAGTAACCATAAAAACTTCTTGGAATTTATAAATAGAGTCTCTAGATACTACCTCAACAAATCTGTGGTAGTGTTTATAGATGATATTCTCATTTACTCCAAAATAAAGGAGGATCATGAAGATAATTTAAGGATTTTTATAGAAACATTAAGAAAGAAAAAATGTGTGAAAATTTGAAAAAGTTTGAATTTTTGATGAAATAAGTCTCATTTTTGGGGCATGTGATCCTAAGGGAGGGAAAATCTAAGGACCCATAAAAAAGGAAATTAAGGAATGGAATGGACCAACTAGTGTCATAAAAATCCACAATTTTATTTACTTTGCAGGGTTCTACAGATTTTTTGTGATAAGGTTCTCAGGATTTTCTATCCCCATAACTAAGTTAACATAAAAAGGGGTAAAGTATGTTTAGATAAAAGAGTGTGAGGAAAGCTTCAAGGAGCCTCATAAGAGGCTAATCACTACACCTGTACTCACACTATGAATAATTGGAGAAGGTTTTGTGATATATAGTGATACTTAAAATAAAGGCTTGGGTTGTGTAATCATGAAGAATGATAAAGTGATATCCTACACCTCATGATAGATGTAGATCCATGAGCACAACTACTCAATGAATGATTTAGAGTTAGAATCAAGGATTTTTCCTTGAAATTCTGGTGACACTACCTCTATGTTGAGAAGTGTGACATATTTATTGATCATAAGAGCCTAAAGTATATATTCATATAAAAGTAGCTCAACGTGCATCAAAGGAGATGGTTAGATAGAATCAAGGACTACAATTTCTCTATTCACTTCCATTCGAGAAAGGCGAATAAGTTAGCTAATGTTATTAACAGAAAAAACCTACCACTCTATCTATGATGCAGTTTGAGAAAGACCCCATATTAATGGAAATGAAAATTATGGACCTGGATATAATAACAAAATGGAATACATCCTACCTTTCCTAAATGATTTCCCAATAATACATCCAAGAGAGGATCAAGAATGAACAAAGGGATGATTTGGATCTATAAAAGAAGGTGAAAGTAGTAAAGTAAGGGAAACTACACGAGTTTCATACTAATGATGATAGTGTGATTTGGTTTGGAATGAGGATTTGTGTGCCTTCATCACCTAGGATAAAGAAGGATCTTTTGGATAATCCACATATCTCATATTTCTCCATCCATCCTGGAAGCACCAAGATGTACTATGATCTTAGAGAACACTTCTAGAGGGAAAACATGAAGTAGGAGGTTGTTGAGTATGTCTCAAGGTGCTAGGTATGTCAGCAAGTTAGAGAAGACCAATAAAAGTCTAAAGGGATGATGAAACCATTACCTATATCCATGTGGAAATGGGAGAACAACACTATGGAATTTGTTACCAATATCTGGAAAACACCCAAAGGAAACAACATGATATGGGTTGTGGTGGATTGACTCACCAAGAATTCATACTTTAACGTTATTAAAGAAGATTTATCTCTTAACCAACTTTCCAAGATATTTGTGAAGGAAGTGGGGAGGTCGCATGAGGTACCACTTTCAATCTTCTCTGATCATGATCCAAGGTTCACCCCTAAATTATAGAGAAGTCGTCAACATGATTTAAGTACTGAAATTAATTTCAGCACGACCTATCACCCTAAAGCTAATAGACTATATAAAAGGACTATTCAAAATCTCAAGTAAATGCTAAGATCCTACTCAATGGAATTATAATATGGATGGGATCAACATCTTCCACTGGTTGAGTTTTCAAATAAAAACTACTTCCACTAGAGTATTCAAGTGGATCCATATGAATCTCAATATATTATGTGATGTAGAACTCCAACTTGTTAGGATGAAGTTGGTGTGTGAAAGAAACTGGGTCCTAACCTTATGAAAGAGATGACAGAGAAGGTTCAAGACATATAACAATATATAAAATCTTCTCAAAGTTGAAAAGATAGCAATGTTGACATATTTTTAAGGGACTTGGAGTTTGATTTTGGAGAAAAAGTCTTCCATGGAATATCATCATGGAATAGAGTTAAGAAGCTTGGAAATAAAGGAAATCTTACCTGAGGTACATTTCCGCCTTTGAGAAACTTGATCGCATAAGATTAGTGGAATATCATCTTGAACTTCCACCAAATATGGCCCAAGTTCATGGACACGTTTCACGTATCACTCTTGAGGAAGTACATAACCGATCCCTCACATGTACTGAATCCATAGGTGGTACAACTGGAGAATAACCTCTCATACGAAGAAAATTTGGTGAAGATTTTGGACCTTAGATACAAAATTATATGAAAAAATACAACTCAACTTGTGAAATTATTATAGAGGAGCCAAAAGTATGAAGAGGATACTTGGGGACCAGAAGAAAAATTGAAACTAAAGTACCCTAACCGATTCTCAACTAAGAATACGATATGAAATATCAGGGATGAAATTTCTAAAGGGGGAAGGATGTAACAACCCAATTATTTTAGTAAAATTTGTTTCCTAAATAAATGTGTGTTATATTATATTATATAATATTATACACATACAAAATATATAGAAACAAACAATGACCTTTTTTCATTACTAAATACTATTACATTAATTAGCAATGAAACCAATTAAAATTCCAATCATTAAAACTAGATAAAAAATATAAAATAAATAATCCAAAATGTGAAAATATGGACCACACCAATCTACTAGAATCATCACCCCCACTATAAATGTCATGACCCCCTCCCTAAAAAGTATACCCCTCCTGGTCTGATAATGTGAGAAGGGAGATAGTGAACCCTGAGTCCCGCCTCTAGTAGGCACCATGTTGGAAATTAGCACTGAGGGTATAGTGAACACACAAATGGGAGGCATTAACCTCTAAGAGAACACATGCGAAAGGGAGAGATAAGACAGAAACCAAACAAATACAAATCATACTTAAATGTATAATAAATCCAAAGTACAAAAATGTAATATGATGAAATAACTACTACCATTGGAAGGGAAAACTGCAAGGACCAAAACAAAGTAAAACAGCAGCGTCTACAAAGCCCGAACAGCTCCTATAACCCCAAGCTAGTATTAACTAGTTTGATCTCCAAACTCCTCCAAGTAACCTGAAAAATAGTTTATATATACATAGGATAAGTATAATAGTATACTCAATAGGATCCTCCCCGGAGCCTCTCATGCAAAAGTAAAGAAAGCATGCTAAAGCACAACGAAAAACAAGTAAAACTAACTCGTCACCTAAATAAGTATACTAAGTTCCCAACCTAACCATGGATACTCTCACCAAGTATCACATACAAGTGTATATAATGTAATAATGAATATCAAGTTTGCCCCTCTACTACTTCCCCACTAGTTTTCTACTTTTCCCCAACATCGCAAATCCTAAACATCTCTCTCTAAAAAGGCTTGCCCGCATACACCTGGGCGTAGCACTACAACATGCACCTCATTAAACACAACAACTACTTCCATATAACCAAAGTAACCAAGTACTTTATGAGAGACACCATAGCTCACATAATGTGTATCATATGTTGGGCATTATACCTCAAGCCAGTACAACCCATACGCCAAGTAAGGATCCTCAAGCCATCACTGTCTATACAAGTTACACCTACAATATTCCATAGAAAACTATATCTAGAATATATGTGTATGAATAAACACAAGACATTACAGCCCTCAACACATATATATGGGAAAAACTAACTACCATTCCTACTAGCATAAGTAAATACCAAGAGAAGAAAGTGGGGGAAAAGGGGGTAGTCAGCCATCTATCCTCCCACCCGAATGTTGGGGGAAACACCCCCATGGATCAGAATCCACAAGGTGTCAATTGACCCAATTGAAAGGGAGTATTATCATATAGGAACACAAAAATTACAGAATATAATATATCTCACAGCCAGACCTAGGGAAAATCCTTGTCATATACACAAATGCGGTTAATATCTCTCGTACTCCCAACTACCACTGCTAAGATTGGACATCTGATAAGCACACAACAATTTATAGATCTTTATTAAATAATCTTATCCATTTTATTCGATTTTGATTTACATTAATTAATTATTTAACAATTAATTAACCATTTTCAATTCCACCCTATATTTCATTAGCAACACAATAGAGTTCCATTCCCTCCTGACATAATCAAACCAAGTCCACAGCTTCTCAGAAAATATTTCCTCAACATTGCATCCCAGAAATCTCCAACCCTATGGGTTAACATCATTTATTAACATAATTATTACATTACCATATTCCCATGAATTCTAGAAAAATATTCTAAGCTACCAAACACAAGGGGCTCAACATGGTGAGTAGGTGAACTACTCATTGAGTCTTTTCCACATATGACAAGAGCATAGACCCATCCATCCTTGAGAAGATAAACACAGAAATCATGTTGAATACCCCATGAATCTTCACCTCTTTTGGAAGAAGGGTAAGCAAGATGAGATACCTTATGTAATGGGGAAATTAAAGCAGATAAACAACCAACAATATTAAATAAGCATCTAGCATTCACATCCACCCCATTTCATCATCTTCAGTGTCCTCCCCGAAACCCACATGCATAAATTGATGCATCTCACCACTCTAGGAATCAACTACTGCCACAACCACAAGGCCTCCCTTCCCCAAAATCTCACAACATCCATCTAGAATCATAACGCATCACAATTAGCTAGAAATCAAAAAGCACCTAGGATCTTGGCCCTAAACAAAGAATTCTTCCTTTACACGCAATGATCTCTCTTGGCTCCAAAGCAGACGACACTCAGCCTTACAAGATATAGGGTAGATCAAAACCCTACAAGGAATTATCATTTATAAAACATCTGGTTATTTAATCAATATTGAATTAACTGATTCATTATTCATAGATTCCAACTACGGGAAACCTAAGAAAAAATCTATCATAGCCATAAAAAATTAATTAAACATGCTTACTGTATCAATTTTATTATCATCAATTTACAACAACAACAAATAGATTCATTTACATGCCTTTTTATCTTTGTAAAAATAATTTACAATTAATACCAGTTTATGTTATTTACTAATTTTTGTCAAGAGTGACAAGATAAACAAAGTAAGCCTAGATATCACACTGTCTAGAAAAAGCAGGAGGCAATAACATATCTTCAATACCAATTTATTTATCTGATTTAAATTTTTATTATGTCAATTGCATTGTGATCCAGTGGGCTAAATCATGCTAAATCTATAGTTGCACGTAAAATAATTGAGAAACCATGAATCCACTACCTCAAAAGGTTCTTGAAGTTATTTTTGTATAGTCCAACATAACGGATCACTATAACCTCTCCCCGTGACAACTGCATCCACCTGAGGATGCCACAACATGACCACTCCAACTGAAACCCAATAAAAATTAATTAGAAACATGGAGATCACATGCCATAACATGGAAAGACGAAATGAGAGAAGAAGTGCCGAAGAAAACTAAAGTATAGAGGTAGATCATACCTTTTATTGATGACTGATTGACTCTTGCTGCTAGCACCAAAACAAGGGATGAACATGCAACATGATGAAACTTCAAAGGGAAATGATCTAAGGTTTATAGTTCAATCACACCACTCATATATGAGGAAAGTCTCTGGGTTTCTCACATTGAGATATAGGAGAATTAAGAACAAGGTGTAATATATCTCAACCTTTTGAAAATCTAAAGGGAGAAACAATTTAGATACACTATAGATTTTCCATTAAAGGAGGATATCATCAATACTATGCGGTTTGACCGAGTAAAGGCCCCGAGACCCTTAGGAAAATCAAGATAGGAATTATGGTCTTTGAATCAGCCTTATATCCCTTAAAAAAGGCTTTGATCTCATTTTACATGAAACAAAATGTCAAAGGGGAGAAACAGTAGGAAGGTGGAACCACTATTACCAAATGTCACACGGACACCGACAGTTCAAAATGACATGCTAACACCAACATTTCAAAATGACATGCTGAAACCGATAGCTCAAAATGAAATGCTGACACTGAAATTTCAAAATGGAGTGCTAACATTGACCATTCAAAATTGATGCGCCAACACCAATAGTTTTAAATTGATGTGTTGACACTGACAATTCAAAATAACATGTCGACACTGACAGTTCAAAATGACACATCAACACTGAAAGTTAAAATTACATGCCGACACTGAAAATTCAAACTGACTTTCCGACACTGACATTTCAAAATGACATTCCAACACCGATAGTTCAAAATGACTCTCCAATAGTATTGTTCACAAAACTAGAAACACTATTCACATAACTAGAAATTTAGAAAAGTGTTGGGTATAAGTCACCTTGAACTCCCAAAAAACCTCAAAAACTAGTTTTTAGCAAAGGAATGGACCAGATAGGTCCGATCTATTACATTAGATACCTCTCAAAAAATTCTTGTCCTTAAGAATTTAGAACCATCCCAAATTGGAAACAAAAAAAGGGGTCTAAACAACCCGCCTTCGAGATACCTCTAAAGGATCTCACCACCAAATGAGTTCAATCACCTCAAAAGGGAACACGCGAAACCACGCAACAATCATAACCAACTCCTAAACACTATCCTAGGGGAGATACCCCTCAAAAGAGATAAATCCACAAAAATCAACAAAAGAAACCCATCACATAAATAGGAAAGGTATACATTCACAAAACAAACATCATTACATGAAAAGAGTTAAACATCAAAAAAATTTGGTTACTAAGAATGTATCTACAACTCATGTTCCCAGGTATTCTCCTCCACATCACCGTACCACCACAAGACATAAACCAAGAGGATAACATGCCCATGAAATGCCTTCTCCTTGCTATCATGGATCTATATAGGCCACTCCTTGAAGACCGCATCATCATCAACATCGATATCTCCCAAATCAATGACGTGAGAGACATCATGAAGATAACTACATAGTTGTTACTCATGAAAACATCATGTATCCCCATAATATGTGGTGAAAGTGCTACCCGATATGCCAGGAATCCAACACGATCCAACACCTTGAAAGGTACAAAAAACTAGGGAGAAATCTTACTCCCATGACCAAACCTTCACTTCCCATGATGGGGGAGTCACCTTAAAAAACACATGATCCCCAATGATAAAATCCAAAGGTCTCCTCCTATGATCAATATAATATTTATAATGATCTTGTGCCGCCTACATCCTCTCACAAATCGCCTGAACCATCTTAGTCGTATTATGTACTAGTTATGGCCCATGAATTGCTGACTCTCTGACCGTAGTCCAGCATAATGAAGAATGGAAAGGTCGGCCATACGAGGCTTCAAGTGATGCCTTATCGATGGTGGAGTGAAAACTATTATTGTAAGAAAACTACACCAAGGGTAATTTCCTCATTCATGAACCTCCAAAATCTAGGAAACAAGAAAGAAACATGTCTTCAAGAGTCTGGATGGTCCACTTTGTCTAACTGTCCGTCTTCAAATGAAAATCAGTTCTAAGGCATAACTAATAATTGAAAGCAATCTAGAGACCTCTCCACACCCTATAGGTAAAATGGGGGTCTCGATCAGAACTTTTCATGCCTGGGACTCCATGGAGTCACACCACCTTTTTTAGATATTTCCTCGATAGAACCTCCATTGAGCTTGACTCCTTGATTTCTATATAGTGGGTTGATTTCTTCAAATGATCCACTACCACCAATATAACATCTTGGCCTCCTTGAGAGCAAGTTAAACCAGTAAAAAAGTCCATTGAGATTTCCTACCACTTCCATTGTGGAACATCTAACAGTTGGAGCAACCCACTGGGAACACGGTACTCAACGTTCACTTTTTGGTAGACCAAACATCGAGACACAAACTCTACAACTACACGCTTCATCCCAAGCCACCAAAACTGACTCCTCAAGGATCGGTAAATCTTTGTCATGCCAGGATGAACTACTAAAGGGGAACTATGAAACTCCCTGAGAACTATCTCATGTTAAGATAAAGGAACAAGAAGCCTTACCCAAAACAAAACTCAGTGTTGTTTATCCTCAGAACAACCTTCAAGGGCCTCACCATAAACAACTCGGTCTCTCCACTCCTCCACCTCAAGATCCCCCAATTGGGAATCTTTACCTACTACCCCAAATATGACTACACCATCATCTAAAAAAGGTATCCTCTACCCCTAGCTTCTTCCATATTTAGATGAAATGATGAAAGTTCTTCCATTACTCTCCAGGAATCACCTAATTCATGCACTGCATCACTATGCGAATTCTTTCTCAGCGCATAAGCTAAAAAATTCCCCTTACCAGGTGTATATGATATTTTGATGTTGTAATCTTGTATGAACTCCATCCATTGATGATGTCTCAAGTTCATGTCACATTGGGAGAAAACATACCTCATGATTTTATGATCAGTGAAGACCACAAAGCTCTTTCTTATGAGGTAATGTCTCCACAACTTCATAGAAAACACGGCTGCTAACAAATCTAGATCATGGGTGGAATAGTTATGTTCATTAGGACGCAAATGCTGAGACCCATAAGAAAAAACTGAACTATACTAAATCAGAATGTAGCCTAACCCCAGATGCAAAGCATCACATAAAACATTAAACTGAACTACCTCTACTGGAAGACAAAGAACTGGATCACTGACCAAATTCTCCTTTAGATACTATAAATCTATCTAACATTGATCAGTCCATATGAACACCATATCCTTTTTGGTCAACATTGTTAGAGGAGTCACAAACCAAGAGGAATCAGCTATGAACCTCCTGTAATAGCCTGTGAGACCAAGAAAACTTCACACCTTTTCCACTATCTTAGGGGATGACCATGAAAAAATAGCTTCTATCTTTGAAAAATCCATGGATACTTCCTACAGGGATACAACATTCCCCAAGAGATAGATATCTCAATCCCAAAACTCACACTTCAATAACTTCTCAAACTTCTACTATCGATGAAGAACTCCCAAAATGGCATGTAAATGCTCTGTATGCCCCTCCTCAGACATAGAGTACACAAGGATGTCTTCTATGAAGACCAACATGAACTTATCTAGGAACTCACAGAACAAAATGTTCATCAACCCCATGAACATAGATGGAGAATTCGTCAAAGAAAACGACATTACAACAAACTCGTAATGCCTATGACGACAACGAAAATCATTCTTCGGGATATCCTCACCCTTCACACAAATATGTTGATATCCTACCCATGATTATATATTCGAGAACCTACTTTCACCCTTTATTTGATTTAATAAATCATCAATCCATGGAAGTGGATAGTGATTCTTCACTATAAATTTGTTCAAGATACAATAATCGATACACAACCGAAAACTGTCATTAACCTTCATCATGAACAAAACTTGTGCACCCCACAGTGACACACCCATACAAACAAAAACGCACTGTAATAGACCATCAAGCTGTATAAACAAATCCTCTAACTCATAAGGGTCCATCCTATACAGAGACATCAAGATATGAGACACACCTAACTATAGATCGATCCTGAAATCAATCTATCTTTGAGTGGGTAAGGCTACAACCTCTTCTGGGAAGACATCAGAGTATTCTTCCACAACACTTGAAAATGATGACTCTTGAACCTCCGATGAACTCAACATCAGCTCAGCCATCAAGGATGAAAAATAAGGAGCATGCCTCTGACCCATCTGAGGGTCTTTCTCACCAACAAACACTATTGGATCCCCATCCACATCGAAGAACACCACCTACCTCTAGAAGAAATCTATGGTAGCCTACACTGAATACAACCAATCCATGTTGATGATGACATCATATGGTTGTATCTGTAAACATCGAAAATCTCCCCAAGAGTAGTTCTTCTCCAACACTAGATAATTGTATCTACAAACTTCAGACAAATGAGATTGACCTCCAACTAGTGTAGTCAATGCCAAGGGAACTAGAATCATCTCTACCTTGAGTACCAAAGCATGTAAAAGGAAATGTGATATGAAGGAGTGGTTTTATACTGAGTCAAACAAGGAATACATCCATGTAGAAAACAAGAAAAGGGTACCTTGAACAACATTTGACACACATAGTGCTGGTAACGCTCTAGCATGAAGCTGACCATGACCCGCTTCATGGACTGTCTGACCCTGATGATAACCTCCACAATGACAACGATCTGCCCTCTGAGGATGAGGAGCATCCTAAGGCTGTCCAATTCCTACTCCATTTGATCTCTAATGATCCAAAACTGGTGCAACCTTCTAGTACTGCCTTGGATAGAACTACCTCAATAGAGGAACCTAAAGTGGAACACCTAGTGCACATTGACTCCTCTGAAAGGTCAGGCACTCTCAGTGCAGTTGACCTCGACCTCCATAATAAAAAAAGCGCATGATTTCTTAACATAAGTCTGAGAGCCACTGCCCTTGGAGAAATGAGATATTGAGGGCTGTGACCTACCCCTGGATAAACATGAACTCTTCTTCCCTGAAAACATGAAACCCATTCCACAGCTCTACTTCATGAGAAATCCTAATGACTCCCCTCTCATGAGGATTCAGTTCAAGATAACGTCCTCTCAAAGACCTATGACCTCACTAGAACTTCAAGATATATCTTTATCATAAATAGTGTGACCTAGTTCTAGATCAATGGATGTGTATCCCCCTTGAAATTCCTCTCTATAGCCTCCTCATCTAGAAATAGGTCTAAAGCATAATGAAAAAGGTTCTGGAAATGGATTCCAAACTCTCGGACATGGGAGATCACCTGTCAAAGGGTAAGAATCTTTTGGAGACTAGCCTCCTTCATGGTCGAAGAAAGAAACTAGAATATGGACATGTCTCATAACTCCTCCCATGAGACTACTCACTCCTCGCGATCCCTGAGGAACAAGAACCACCACTACCTCGCTTCCCCACACAACATCATGATGGCTAATGATACCCAGTGCTCATCTTGAGCACAAATTGAGTTGAAAGCTATCTCAACCTCCTCCAACCAGTATTACTTGAATATATATGAAATATAGGCCTTGTACTTATAAAAACTCTGGCACTGAAACTCTTGGAGTGTCCTCCTACAAGTGTTGTCGTCGTCAACCTTTACTCTGCGACGATCAACTCACACAACGTGTTGAACATATTTTTCACAAACCTAAGGAGGACATCGACCTAGATCCATACTTGAAAAATAAAAAATAGTCAGAGATCCTAACCCTAAAATATATAAGACACTAACATTAATTATTTTTTTATTTTTATTCAGTTTATATTAACCTATCCAAAGTTCCACCCATTCAAAAGCAGGCGCAAAGAAGATGATGCATGATCATTTCCTAGGTCTCCATCTTAAACTTAATGGTCTATGAATCAGACCAAAGGGGGACCAAAATACCTATGTCTTAGCCAGTATCTAGTGTTTACAACACTTTCTAAACATTAATGACATCTTTTCCCTACTATATCATGAAAAATCACTTGTTCCTAACTCCAAAATCCATCCTATTCATCAAACAGAGCCTCTGATACCACTCTTTCATGACCCCCTACCCACAAATTGTACCCCTCCTTGGCAGATAATGTGAGAAGAGAGATAATGACCCTTGAGTCCCATCTCCAGTTGGCCTCAGGTTGGTAAATATCACTGAGGGTATAGGGAACACACAAATGGGAGGCACTACCCTATAAGAGAACACATGAAAAAGAGAGAGATAAGACATACACCAAAAAAATACAACTTAGACTGCAATATATAAGAAATACCAAGTATACATATGTAATTTCATTGAAGAACTACTACAACTGGAATGGAAAACTGCAAGTACCAAAAGAAAGGAAAGCATCAGTGACTACAAAGGCCGAATAGATCCTGTAACCCCAAGCTAGTAGAAACCCGCCTGATCTCCAACCCTCTCCAAGTGACCTGAAAACAATTTATATATACTTAGGGTGAGTATAATAGTATACTTAGTAGGATCCTCCCCAAATCCTCTGGTGAAAAAGTAAATAAAGCATGTTAAATCACAGTGAACAATAAGAAAAATTTACTCATTACCTAAATAGGTATACTAAGTTTCCAGCCTCACCATGAATACTCTCACCAAGTATCATGTACAAGAGTATATAATATAATAAAGAATATCAAGGGTACCCCGCTACCACGTCCCCATTGTTTTTTCACTTTGCTCCAACATCACACGTCCTAAGAATCTCTCTCTAAAAAGCATTCCCGCAGACACCTGGGCGTAGCACCAAAACATGCACCTCATGCAAGAAAACCACTACGTCAACATAAAAAAAGTAACCAGTTAGTTTCTGGGTGCCAAAAAATCTTACATAATAGGTATCATATGCCATGCATTATACCTGAAGCCATTACAACCCATACATTGAGTAAGGATCTTCAAGCCATCATGACCTATACACATTATAACTATAGTAGTCCATAGAAAACTATATCCAGAATATATGTGTGTGAATATCCATAATCCATTACAGCACTCTACACACAAATATGGGGAAAACTAACCACCGTGCCTACTAGCACAAGTAACTACCACGATAATAGAGTAGGGCCAAAAGGGGTATTCATCCATCCATCCTCCAACCAGAATACTGGGGAAAACACCCCCTAGTGCTCAGAATCCCTGGGGTGTCAGTTTACCTAACCGAAAGGGTGGAGTAGTATATATAAACAAAAAAGTAAAGAATATAATATATCTCACAACCAAATTAAGTAAAAAACCTAGACATAGACACAACCACAATTAATGTCTCTTAGACTCCCGATTACCACTGCTAAGACTAGATATCCTATAAGCACAAACAATTTAAAGAGATTTATTAAATAATTTTATCCCTTTTTAATCAATTCCACTTTATATTAATCACTTATTTAAACAATATTTAACAATTTTCAATTCCACCTAACATTTCATTAAAAACACAATAGAGTTCCATGCTCTCTAGGCATAACCAAACCAAGTCCACAACTTCTCAGAAAATATTACCTCATCATTACATCCCAATAAGCTACAACCCCATGGGTTAACATCATTTATTAAATATTTTATTTACAACATTATTACTTCCCCATATTTCTAGGCATTCTAGAAAAACATTCTAATCTACCAAACACAAGGGGCTCAACATGGTGAGTAAGAGAACTACCCATCGAGTCATTGCCACTTATAATAAGAGTGTAGAACCATCCATCCTCAAGAAGATAAACAAGGAAAGAACATAGCATACCCTACACATATTTTCCTCTTTTGGAGGGAGGGTAAGAAAGACCAGCTATCTTAAACAATGGAGAATGTAAAGCAGATAAAAAACCAACAATATTCAACAAGCATCCAACATTCACATCGAACCCATTTCATCATCTCATGTCTCCTCCCCAACACCCACATGCATAAAATGATGCATCTCTCTACTTTAGGTGTCAACTACTACCAAAACCACTTGTCCTCCTGGTCTCCACATCTCACAACATCCATCTAGGCTTATAACACATCACATGCATCAGGAAATAACAAACCAACTGAGATCTTGGCCCTAAATAAGAAATTTTACCTTCACACGCAATGAGCTCTCATGGCTCCAAAGTAGAAGTCACACGACCTTAAAAGAAATAGGGTAACTCATAACACTATAAGGAATTATCTTTTATCAAAAAAACCGATTATTTAATCCATCTAGAATTAACCGATTCATTATCTATAGGTTCCAACTATAGGAAACCTAAGAATAAAGCTATCATAGCTATCACAAATTAATTAAACATGCTTACAACATCAATTTTATTATCATCATTTTACAACATAATCAACTAGATTCATTTACACACCTATTTATCTTTAGCCAAATAATTTAAAGTTAATATTTGTATACATTCTTTACCAATTTCTGTAAAGAACAATATTCTATACAAAGCATGCATAAATATCACACTATCTAGAAAAAACAAAAGGCGATAAAATACGATTGATACCAATTTATATATCCAGTTCAAATATTTATTATGAAAATTCTATTGAGATCCATTGGTATAAAACATGATAACTCTATAGTTTCATGTAAAATAATATATAATCTATGAATCCACTACTATAAAAGGTTCTTGTCATTCTTTATGAACATACCAACACAACAGATCATGATCACCTCTCCTTGTGACAATTGCATCCACCCGAGGATGCCGCAACACGACTGCACCAACCAACACCCAAGAAAACTCCATTAGAAACAATGAGATCACATTACCTAACATATAATGGAGAAAAAAGATAATAAGTATCGATGAAAACACAAGAACTGAGGTAGATCATACCTTTTATTGATGATAGATCGACACTTACTGCTTGCACCAAAACAAGGGTTACGTATGCCACAAGAATAAAATTCAAGGGGAAATGATCCAAGGATTACTATTCAATAACATCACTCATATGGGAAGAAAGTCTTGGGGAACCTCACAACGAGAGAAATGAGAAGAAAGAAGAATGATTAATATATCTCGACCTTTTGAAAATCTAAATGGAGTAGTGGTTTAGATACAGTTTTAGAATTTTCATTAAAGGAAGATCTCATCAATACAGTGAAGTTTGACTAAGTAAAGGCCCCAAGGCCCTTAGGAAAATTAAGATAGGAGTTATGGGATTTGAATCAGACTTAAATCCCATAAAACAAGGTTTTGAACACGTTTTACATTAAAGAAAATGTCAAAGGGGCAAAATTGTAGTAAGCTGGAAACACTGTTTACAAATGTAACACCGATACTGAAAGTTCAAAATCATACACTGACAATGATAGTTTAAAATGACATGCCGACAATGATAGTTAAAATTGAAATTCTGACCCCAATAGTTCAAAATGACATGATGATACTGACAGTTCAAAATGATGCTCTGACACCGACAGTTCAAAATGACACGCCAACACCAACAATTAAAAATGACACACTGACATCGAAAGTCCAAAATGACACACCGACACTGATAGTTCAAATGAAATGCCGACACCGACAGTTCAAAATGACATGCCGACACCAAAAGTACAAAATGACATGCTAACACCAATAGTTCAAAATGACTCACCAACATTACTATTAACAAAATTGGAAACACTGTTCACATAACTGGAAATTTGGAAAAGTGTTGGGGATAAGTCACCTTGAACTCCCAGAACACCTCAAACACCACATTTCAGCAAAGGAATGGCCTGGAGAGGTCCGAGCCATTACAAAAAACATTTTAGAGAAGAAGAAAAATATTAGTAAACCAAACATCATTATAGAAATATAGAACCTTGAGAGGAATTTAGTTGAATATTGAGTGAACGAATTAAGCAGTATTTATAGGAGGTAAAGTGATCCTTATAATAATAATATGACAATTATAATATTAACATGACTGATGAGAATAGAAACACAGATGTTGGAATAGTAAATTCACCAAAAAATAATAAATTCTGATATAAAAAAATAGTTATCATGATTAGTGTAAATATTTAATTTATTATTACATAAAATAAATAGCCTGATTAAAAACACAAAGAAAATATAAACCCATTTTTAATAAACTATATTTTAATTTATTTTTTAAAAATAATTATTTCTATATAAAAATTAACATCACCTATTTTAGAAAAATATTTTTATAAAATTAATATCATTTTTGAAATCATCACATAAAAATTATCCAAGGTGATTTTTGATAATTTTCTAAAATACTTTAATTTTTGAGTGAATAATAAAAATAAAGTTGTTCATATAACTAGTGTAAGAAAAATTACATAATTCTTGATGTAATAATGAAATAATAAATTCAATAACATTAGGTTTAGACATGGTATATTTAATTTCATAAATGGTTCACTAAAATACAATAAACTTAATTTCCAAACCTAAAAATAGCTTTCCAAAACCTAAAGTCCAAAGTGAATCCTCAAAATAATTTTATTTATTTATTTCCACTTTCTTTTTTTAATAAAATAATGAATGTAAATTATAAAGGGGATTTAAAGTCTTTAAATAATTATATCATATTAATATATGATTTATATTTTCAAAAAATCATTATTATAATTTTTACTTTTGATTTATTATTTTATTCAATATTTTATTCTAAAAATAAACCTCTCCTCAAGTATAAATAAACCATCTACCCCCTTGGAAAAAAATTCCTACCACCTATTCCAAATACAAATATCTACCCAAATATTCTCTCTTAATCCTATTATAATCTATAGGGATGTTATGGAGCAATCCGAATCCAATCACCAAAGATTTATTGAGTTATACAAGAGAAGCTACATCAAATATTAAGTATGTTCTGATATGATTCTCTCTCTTTTTTATTTATTCTTCCTCTTCTCTTTCTTTTTTCACCAACTATTTCATAACCAAACAATAAAATAATTAATTAGATAGTAATTTAATAGTATACTATTCATGATTACTTACTGTAAGTTTCATACTACTGTATATATAAATTTTACACTTTTCTTTCCCACTCACCCAACAATGTCCCATCAAAGGTTGGTTAAGGAACTATAGAGAAGTTCCCATGTAAGAACATATAACCATCATCATGGATGAATATTATAAAATAAATATAATATTTAAAAATTTAATTATATTAATTTTGTGATTATGTAATTAATTATAATAATGTATAAATTACATTTAAGAAAATCAAGAAATCAAAGTGGAATAATAAATTTTTAAGAAAAAGATTATATCAAAACGATTTAATTTCATCCACAAAAATTAAGAAATTAAATCCAATTATTATAACTAATAAATAGAACATGAGCCTTATCCCAGTTAGTGAGGACTCTTAAGTGCATCAAGGCGACCTGAGATCAAATCCAGGTAGAGGCACAATTTCCGGGTTACTGTAGCTGCACTGTAGCGGGAACTGTAGCAGACACTATTTGGAACTATAGCAGCAAGGATTTTCCCCCGTTTGGGCCTTTGGGCCACCGATTTGGTCCCCAAGTCCTTTAAAGCCTTTGAGCCACCCAAGCCTTCAGGCCAGTAAGGACTTCGGGCCACCTCAAGGCCTTCAGGCCACCTTTAGTGCTGATGCAAACTAGACAACCTACAAGGAACAAGCTCTATAGAAGGATGAGCAATGAGATTTCACCACAGAAGAAGCTTCATGGATTGAAATACTGAGAGGGTATGACACCTACCCTTGGGACAAGCCTGTGCATGCATGGGATAGCCTAGCCGAACAACAATGCGAAGGTGGAGAGATGATTTCATGATGAAGATACTGGGAGGAGCAGTTCAAAGTAGTTAGTTTGGGTTGTATGTAATGTTTGAAGCCTATGGGAAATGAATTCCTCTAAGGCCTACATGTCCATGTAATACTTACGCCTACGGGCGTATTAAGGGTTCCACATCACCCCTTGAAAGGTGGATTATCAAAAATCAATAAAAAATGAAGGCCTTCGGGACATTGGATGTTTATAACTAATAAATAGTTTTATAAATGACTATAATTCACTTATGTATCAATGTTTTAATAAATCTATGTTTTTTATTTAGGAGGCAGAAAAATAATGTAATAAGGCAAGAATTAAGGTAATGGGATTCTCAAACCCAATTCATTTCTTTGGGTTATTCTCTCTTTTATGATATGAATGTTCGTATTATGTTTATAAAATGTCCTTTACCTTTTCCTTAGGTGATATAAATATTCCTACAATGTTCAAATATTTTCTAAGAAAAACCATTTTCTTCAAAGTAACTTCTATTTCAAAAACATCATATTCTAGTCCCCTTTAAATGATTCTTCTCCAATCAATAATAATGATTTTTTATGTCTAATAATGATTTACCTAATTAATTTGGGAACCAAAAAGTTTATTTATTAATGTATTATTTATTAAATCCTCATAAAACCCATTCTTCTCCTTGGATTTACTTCATGAATTTGTTTTTTATTCATTTTATGTGGAACACATGATTATATAAATGTTATGATGTTACAATTGGACCCAAAATTTTATAGACCTCCAATTCATTGGGTAATGTGATGTATCTCATGATATAATTTGAAATATGCATGAATATGATTATATATTTGTTATGAATGATGTTTTTATGATTATGAATATATGTTATGTGTAAACATGATGCTAGCTTTGTTCACAACTATGTGTGGTATTTTCCACTAATACTTGATGTTTAATTTCTATGAATTTACAAATTACCTACCTTTAAAACATGTTTCCCTCATGATGTTTATGATGATCCCATGCTTATGATTTTATGATGATGATTATGCTCACCCATGTTGTATTTATTCACGTTCTTTGTTCATTATCTTACAAGGCTTTTATCTCACCCCTTTCATTGATATATATCCTAAGGTGATTATTTGTTCTAAGGAGAATTCGATGGCCACTAAGAAGTTAGAGAAGAAGGAATTAAATAATTTTTATGTTTTATTATGTAAAATTTATGGATAAACCTAATTTTCCCAAGATACCAAACCTTTGTATCCAAGATTTATAATGATATTATGTTGTTTATATTTAAAATTATATAATAGTAATGTAAGAAAAGTAGAGACACTATATGTGAGGTCTTGGGTGCTTCAGGGGTGAGACACCCAATTTTTATAAATAATGTAGCCTACTAGGAGTAACCATGAAAGTGCCCCATGATTTTCTAGTGGGTACAACACAGTTTGTGCATGATTTGGTAAATTATGAGCCTAAACTATGAACCATGTCTAGTTAAAAAAACTTATGTTTATTTATCTATTTTCTTCTCTACCTTATTATTTTATTTCCACATCCTTATCCTTGCTTTCACATGACTAAACCCTCTCCTATCCTAACATGCATGCACCACCCCCTCTCCCAAGCTCCCTCCCAATGGATATTCCACCCAATTTCTTTAGGATTTTTGGTCAACACCTCAAGGTAGGGTCTCCACCTCCATCTATCCTCCTTGTTATGATGATTTTCCTATCCCTATTTCCCTAACTCATTTGTCCGAACCCTAGGTAAGGGTTGACCCATTTTTGTTGACATCTTCCATTTTTAGGGCATGAAATGGGTCTCTTTAGTTGACTTCATCAATGTTTTTACATCCACTACTGAATGTGAAGAATTTTGTCCCATTTCAATTCACCCATCACCATTTGTGGCAGGATTTCTACTACCATTTGTGAAAATTTTAATTGGGATATTTTGGTGATTTTTAGCTTTCTCTTGATTGTTTAAGGTGTTTTATGGCTCCTTGAAGACTTTCACTCATATACATAGGTATGTATATATTTTTATATATATAACCTCCTTGAAAATATTCCCTCATGGTGAGGGGAATATGTATAATGGATTAAGTGGTGTATATATATAGATTTGTATATTGTTTTAAGATAGAATTGTCCATCATCAAAGGCATCAAGTTATGAGGTGTTTCGTCTTGGAATTATTCTTTTTAAGGTAAGAATTATTATTAAATTGATTCCTTTTGGAATTCTAATATTATTGTTCTTTTTAAATCCCATTTTTAATTAAGTATAAATATACGTGATATCCTTGTGATGTCCTGAAACCATTTCAGGTGTTTTTTGTTTGGCATAACTGTCTTTTATTTTGAAATTCATGTTCATGTTTTGAAATGGAATCTGTAATTATGTGAAGTTTTTAATGAAAATAATTTTTATATTTTTAAAATGGTTTTGAGAATTGGGTGATTGTTTTTTACTAGGTTATAGTTATCATTTATTGAAAAAAATATTTTAAAGGTGATTTTGATTTAAATTGAGGCATTGACCTCAAAGTGAATTGAAAGGGTTTTTTATTTGAAATGATGATTTGGAATGTGTGTATGATTCACCCTTTGTTTAAATTCCATGGTAACTTCTTTAAAAACAGTTTGATAGAAATTGGTGTACTTTGGACTTGTTTTTATTTTGAATGTGTAAGACCCTCATTTAAGGTTAATTTTGAAATTATTTTTAATGTGTGGGTGATTTTCATAATTTACGTGAAATTACTTTAGAGTAAATTTTATGAAATAAGAAAGGTATTGGCATCTCAAGCCGCATTTTAGTGTTAAATTCCCATTTGGAACCTTATTTTAAAAAAATTAATTGTGGAAGACACCCCTTGACTTCCCCTTGCTTATATACCCCATGTGTGGGTTTTTGATCATTATGTTATTCTTTTTTTCTCCCTATGTATGGGAATGTGATTGTTATGACATGGGTTTATGTTTTATATTTCAGGGCCTATTAGTTGTTTGGTTTTAGGGGTGATGGTAGCCTTTTTTGTGCCTTATGTGTTAGACCTGGTTTTTTTCCACTATGCCCTACTTTAATTTGGTCATAGAGGTATGGGTACTAAGTGAAAGAACTATATTGTTCCTATAGTTGTTTTAAAATTCTATTTTCTCACCATTAATGCTAGACACATGGTATAGGTGGGGTTTTATTCACCACAATGATGCTTGTGTGGGTTACTTGGATGACATGTGAGTGGACTTTAGCATAGGCCAATAGTGGGTTCATGGGTAGTTATACCCTTATATGGTTAACTACTTTACATGTTAGATATACTAATTATATCCCATGAGACATTCAATTGTTTTTATGATTAGTGATTGAGGTTATTTTGATTTCTTTCTTCCTTGTATCATTTCCCCAACTTTCTTTGATATGGAATCTTTTATTTTTTGTATTTGATATATTCCTTATGATATCAGGTTCCTGATCGCGGGTTCGACCCATTTGGGTGTTGTGTTGTTTTGTTTCCTTTGAAAATGAGGGTTCAAAGATGTTTATGGAAAACCTATATTGTATGTTTAAAGACTCATGTGTACGAGTTCTTTAAATGAATTTCAAAATGGGTTCTTTTATTTAGAGAGATATTCGATTAATGAAATGTTTTCAAGTGGTATATGTATCATTTAATTATAACATGGGGTTTTTTAAAATAAATGGGAATGAGTGTGCATCATTTTGAAATGGATTCAGCTGGTGACTTTGTTTTATAATTCATGATTTTTGTTTTGGAATACGAAGAGAAATATTTTGATTGGTGATTATAGAAATGTTTGGTTTTTTATATATGTTATAACTGAAAATATTATTTTATTGTTTATTTTGTAACTAAGATTAATGAATTTCTTTACAAAACATATTTCATAGTTTCGATGAGTTGTGGTGACCTACTAGGGTTTTTAGCTCATACCAATATCATTTCAAGTTAAAGGTTATCTATTGGATCTTGTCTATTCATCATATATGTGGGGTGAGTTTGGTGGTGGTGGCCCATGAGGTCATGTAGGGGTTACATTGGTTTTATTTTCCATTATAGATCTTCCTTTCTAGTTATATTTTCTTTTATTAAGCAGGTTTATTTTATTTTGACTATCCTATTTATTTATTATTCTATCATTTATCTTTATTTTGGGAGAAATTATACCTAAATGGATTCCTATTATTCTAAGGAACTAGTTTAGAGATTGTGGGAATCAGTAATTCTATTTAGGCCTTGTGATCGACCGAGCTAGGTTCCGGGTTAGATAGAAGACCATGCCGGTTCATTATAGAGTATCACATATAATCTATCCTAATACACCCTCAAAGGACTAATCCATTCATCTTTCACACAACCACCATGAATCTAGGGGTTCGATCATGCTCAAACTCACCCTGGAAATGTCGAATCATAACATCGTGGTCAAATGATGAAGAATGTGAAGAACATTTGGGGGAAAACATAAGAAAATGGTGTAACCATCATTGGACAAGAGACATCTATTAATGATAAAAAATTGGATATCCTAGGTGAGATCATGGCATTATAAATAAATTGAAATCAATAATTAAATTTATTAATATGGGATCATGTGAAGGTAGAATAATTATAGATCAAATAGAGAAGATATAATCAGAGATTTAAAAATTTAATAAAAAGGGAAGAAACCAATATTGAAAATTATTACCTTGATTTGGATTGATTTTTGGTGAATAATGCATTCAATAGAAAAGGATAAGTCCTTATATGTTTGATACCCATCAATCCACCTTGATCCATTCACCCATCATCCTTTGATGTGACCTCCCAATGAAGAATTCTCAAAGCACCTCTCAAATACTCCCAAGGTTATAAGGTTGAACCTAGTGATTTTTTATAAGAGGGAACTTATAGAAGTTTCACTAGGTTAGGTAATTTAAATAAAATAAATAAAATAAACTATTTATTTCATTAAACACACCCTCTGTGGCTACCAAATTCGGATTCCCAATACTGAAAAAATTAGGTCACGCCTAGGGTAAACCCACACTATAGATTCAATCTTGGTTGTGGATTTTCCATCCAAGTCTCAGAAAATGGATTGAAAAAACTATGTGCACATATGATATAATAATATTAATATTTTTAATATATCAATTTATTAGTTATTTTGGGGCCTAAAATCTCACACTGACTCGGTGCCTGGATCCAAAAATATTCCTTAATATATTCCAAAGTTTTACAATGGAAAAATAGAGTCAATAAATTCTCCCACACATCAATGGTTTTCACATTTAAAATAAATTTCTAAAAAAATGGGGATACTAAGCCCATATATGGATCTCTCATTCCCAGGAGCTCTCCTTCACACTTCTGTGCTTCCACAAGACACTAACCAATGGTATGTTCCATCCTCGTTGGATATTCTCCAATATATCTTCAATCACCAATAGGTACTCTGAGAAGGTGTCTCTATCCTAGATATCTAGATCACCTTGGTAAATAACATGTATAGGGTCATGCATGCATTTGGTCATGAATGCATATCCTTAGTTGTGACACATGGTTCATGCACCTGAACTAACTATGGGGGCAGGGCTAGGTGGTAAGAAACATCACTAACCCTCCATAGGATCTCAAACGACCTGATAAACTTCAAGGATAGCTTTACTTCCAAGTAAAACCTCTACAATCCTCATCATGGGGAGACACTCAAGAAAACATAATATCCCTGCTAAAACTCCAAGGGTCTATGACGTTTTTTTGTTTAATATTTCTGTCTACTCTGGGCTATCTTCATATTTACAAAAATCACCTGAACATTCAATGTCATCTCTTGTACCATATCTATCCCAACAAGTCAAGTCTCACCAATATTATACTAGCATAAGGTTAAAATGAAGGTCTCTTATACAGGTCCTCAAAAGGATACATGTTGATAGTGGAGTGATAGATGTTATTATAAGAAAACTCTACCAATCGAAAATGATCCCCCCAAATTTGATTGAAGTTAAACAAATAAGACCTAAATATTTCCTCTAAAACCTTGATAGTCTTCTTGGTCTTCCCATCCAATTGGGGGTGAAATTCTATAATCATCCTCAACTGAGTCTCAAAGTCCTACTGAAAGTCTCTATATAAATATGGCATAAACTGCACATCACGGTCATAGAAAATCATTGAGGGTACCCCATGGAGTAGAAAAATATCCCTTATGTACAAATGACCAAAACTATCCATAGAAATCTTATCTATGATAGAAAGGAAGTTTGCTGACTTGGAAAGTCAGCCAACTATCACTCTGAGAGAATTGGGGCCTCATACTTTCCATGGAAGTAATATCACAATGTCCATGGATATTCCATTCCATTTTCACTCTAGGACCTCAAGAGGCTGCATCAAACCTGCAAAAACATGGTTCTCCTCTTTCACATTGTTGGTCAAAAATCTCTCAAGGTATCATTGAATCATTTTTGAGGTGATTGTGTTTGTTGACAAAGTGTACAACTAAGGGGTGATTGTTGAAAAAGCAAAACAATGTCATACAATTTTGTTGACAAGGAGGATTCCATGGTGGAATGTCGAGTTCAAGAGCTGTACTTAACAATCCATGTATGATTCAAGAACATTGATAAAGAGATGGATGATCTGGAGGTAGTATAAAAAGAACAGATACAAGGTGGCGCCGTTTTCCAGTATTTTCCAAATTTTTGGGCTTGAAAATCGACAAATGCAGAAAAGTGTTTTTGGAAAAGGGACTTGCGCGCCATACACTTCAAGGAGAGGAAACTTGCGCACCATATGTTCTTGAAGATCAGACCATCAAAATATGGTAAAGGGACAAGGGTTGTGCAAGTATTGAGTTGGTCGCGCAAGTGACTTGCGCGCCGTGAAGAGACTTGTGTGCCAGTGCTTAGGAGGCTTGGGAACTTGCACGTCTATTGTTTTTTAGGATTAGAACTTAAAAATATGGCAAAGGAGGGTGGGTCACGCAAGTATTGGATTGGTCATGCAAGTGAGTAGCGCGTCAGAGGTTAGGGCGGTTGAGCTGCGCGCTGAGACTTACGCGCCAGAGGAGGACTTGTACGCCGTCACGCAGGTAGTTCAAATGCCAATAAATACTGGACCACCCCTCCTCATTTCTCATGTAGTTCAATACATAGAAAAATCAGAGCTCCCATCGCACAGGTGTGGAAGTCGTGCAAGTGGTGATTGGTCACACAAGTAGGGACTTGCGTGCTAGTGTTGAAGTTGCGCGCCATCTATTTGTTGTGTGCCTAAGGTGGTTTGGGCAGCAAAGGAAGTGTGTCGTGCAAGTTTGGAGAAGCTTAATCTTTAGTCGTGCAAGTGTTAAGAAATACTTGCGCTCTAGTGTTGACTTGCACGCCGAGACCTGCACATCGCCTTAGAGAAGGCCACCACATAAGGTTGATTTCCGGCAGTGATTCGGGGCTGCGTGGAAGCTGGGGGATTGCCCGAAACCTTCGTTTCAAAGAGAAATTCATCTACGGGTGAAGGTTGAGATTCAACAGAGCATCTACATAAAGAGAAAGATTCATTCATTCATGCAAATGAAGAGACATACATGTCTATAAATTGTGAGTGGATCCTTTCCGACATAGTGAGCAAAGGAAGAGGAAGAAGGTGATCCTCTCCACAGGCAGTGAGCTAGAGAGAGAGAAACAGGGAGTGACCCTTGGGAAAGCAGTGAGCTGACCCTAAATCTTATAAAGGCAGTGATCTTGGGAGATAGTGGTTGTACCCAAACCTTGTAATCCACAACTAGTGAAGTTTAGTGTAATTTGGTACAACCGATAACCTGTCGGCGTATGCTCCTTGGATGTAGCCCTTAGCGGTGAACCAAGTAAAATCGTTGTGTCCTGTGCATGCTTTACTTTATTCTTACATCGTGCAACAGGAAAGAGAGAGAATAGTATTTTTCTTAACAGAAAAACAAGTTCAGAATGAGCGGTAATTTTAAATTAGTCATACCCTGATTCACCCCCACTCTTAGGGTATTCAGCCTTGTATACCTAACAATTGGTATCAGAGGGAAATGTTGACAGTAGTTCTTCTCTTAATGGAGGTCACTAATCATAAAGGGATTCCAATCTTCAATGGAAACAATTTTCAGCTATGGAAGAATCGGATGCAACACTACTTCTGATCTTTAGGAATGGATGTGTTCACAGCAGAAATGCATGGTATAACAGCTGACATCAATAGTGGTGCATTATCAGAAGCCGAGCGTAGAGAGCTGGATGCTGATGCCAAAGCAATCAATGCCTTAGGGGGAGCCCTATCCAATCTTATCTATACAAAGGTGATTTCATGTAAAACGTCACATGCCATGTGGGAAAAGCTTTTGAATATATATGAAGGGGATACAAAGGTGAGAGAGGCAAAGCTGCAAGTGTTGTGGAACAAGTATGAAGATCTGAGAATGAACCCGAATGAGTCTGTTGATGAATTCTTTGATAGGGTAAATGCTGTGGTAGAAGACATGTGGGGTCTTTGAGAAATTATCGAAGATATAAAAATTGTGAATTTCATATTGAGAAAACTTCCACCTCGGTTAAATCCGAAAGTTTCTGTTTTGGAAGATGAAGACCCAAAAGAACTGACATTGGATAAACTGCACAACACTCTTGTTGTACATGAAATGAGAAATGATGATAACGATGCTGTGGAAAAGGGGAAATCCAAATAAGTGGCATTCAAGTCCATGAAGAAGCTCACCATTGATGATTCTCAAGAGGAATAAGAGACAGATGAGGTGATGTCATTATTTTCTTCAAATCTGCAAAGAGGAAGAGGAATGTTTAAGGGGAAACTTCCACTTTCAGGATTTCGATGTGGAAGGGTTGGTCATCTTACGGAAAGATGCCTGAAGAAGTTTCAAGATAACGATAATGATGATGATGAAGTTAAAATTCCCATGAATAAGACTTCAGCGTTTGCGAAAGGGAAGAAACAATTCAAGAGAAATTTCTTCAAGAAGAAGAATCTTCTTTCACATGAATTTGAAAGTTTATATGAGTCTGAGGATGAAGAGGTTGAGGAGATAGAAAATTGTAGAGATCGTGGGGTAAATTCCTTTGTGGCGATTGTTGGTAGGTCTCAAAAAAAGGAAGAAGATGACGTTGAAGAAGAAGAAGAATTTGAAGGGAGAGTTGATATGGAAGCCAAATTGGAAGAAGCTCTTGAGGAGATAGAAGTTTGGAGAGCCAAAACAAAGAAAGCCAATAAAGTGGTTCATGATGACAAACTCTATATGCAACAACAGGATGAAGAAAAGTCTGAGCTATTAGAAGAAATTGAAAGACTAAAATCCTCAACACCAGAGAGCTCATAAAATATTGTTGAGCATAAGCTTAAAATTGAGGAACAAAATAAGGAAATTGATTATTTGACTAACACAGGAAAGGAGCAGGTCAGACATATCAAAGAGCTTGAAGAATAAGTGTTCAGTCTGCGACGAAAAATGAAGGATCAAGAAAAACTCTTGACCCCCAATGTGTTATCAGAAAAGAAGGCCATTCAGAAGACATAGAAGATGAAAGAGGAGGCTCGTAGTTCAGCATGAGTGAAGTAGAAAGAAAGCTCAAATGATAAGGTTGATTCAGGGCTTGATAAGAAACAAAAATCTATGGCTGTTGATGTCAGACCGCAAGCACCCGTCTATAAATTGAGGGTTGATTTGGGAACAAAACAGAATCGGAATATTCAGATATCCCAAAGGGAAAATCATAGTGCTGAAGTAACATGAAGGAATGCACCCTATATCAGGTGTTATTGTTGTGGGAAGATGGGACATTCACAGTATGTGTGTTCCATAGCCAAGAGATATAGAAGTGAACAGGAACATAGGTGGCTGCCAAATAGAGAACGGTTTTCCAGAACATATTTTGAAGGACACTGTTTTTGGTGCGGAGGATTTGGGCACACGGCTAGGTACTGCATTTCGATCATTTCGAGAAATGTGCCAAAGTAGAATCAAAATTTTCGCAAGTAGCAGATCAATAAACTGACAAGTGAGTTAAAAGCTCAGAACAGATTTGCAGCTCTTCAAGATGAAGCTGGTCCATCATACTCTGAGAATGATCATGAGTCTCAATCTATACTGAGTATGGTGACAAAAATATGGACCAAGAAGAAAAGAACAGAGGAGGCAGTAGTTGCTGAAATTGCTCTTAAAGCATCAGATCGTTCTGGTGTGTGGATTCTTTATAGTGGTTGTACGTCTCACATGACATGCAATAACGATATAGTTACAGGCATAAAATATGACAAAGAAGGAGTTTTCAAGTTTTGAAATGATGAATGCCTGAAGATAATTGGACCAGGAAAGGATAGGTTTGGGGGCAAAGAAATCAGACGTTCTGATGTCTTGGTTGTAGAAGGTCTCAGTCACAATTTTCTCAGTGTCAGTCAATTGTGTGACTCAGGACATTCTATACGGTTTACCAAGAAGACTTGTACTGTCATGGGAAATTATGGGGCAGTTGTTCTACAAGTAAAAAGGAAAAAGGGAAATATTTACCTTGTATATGGGGAAGAATATATATGTATTTTATCCAGAGAGGAAGAAAACTAGTTGTGGAATAAGCGACTTGGTCATCTATGCCAACCATCTATGGATGATCTGGTAAAGTGTGATGCTACTAGAGACCTTCCCAAACTATCACGTGATCGTACTCATACATGCGATGCTTGTCAACAAGGGAAGATCATCAGAAAAACATACAAGCCAAAGGAACAGAAATCATCCAGAGTGCTCGAATTGGTACATGCTGATGTATGTGGACCTATTTCACCATGGGTTATAAATGGGAAAAGGTACTATGTCCTTTTCATTGATTATTATAGAAGAATGGCCTGAGTATTCATCATTACCCATAAGACAGAGGTGTTCAGTTGTATAAAGTAGTATAAGAGGGAATCAGAAAAGATGCTTGGGCATAAAATTCTGAAGTTTCATACTGATAATGTTACGGAATTCACAAACAGTCAAGTTGAAAACTATCTCGAGAAACATGGGATTAGGCATCAAGTTTCATCAGTAAGAACTCCTCAACAGAATGGAGTGGTTGAAAGGAGAAATCTAATCATCAACAACATGGCCAGAATGATTCTTATTGATAAAGACCTACCAGAGAAATTTTGGAAGGAAGCAGTTTTGACATCGGTCTATGTTTCGAACAGGTCTCTGTTGTGTCCGAAGCAAGGGAAGACTTCGTATGAACTGTGGTACAGAAAGAAGCCAACGTTGAAATACTTTCGAATCTTTGGAAGTAAGTGTTTCATTCTCAACAAAGAAAATCATAAGAAGTTTGAGTCATGAGGAGATGAGGGGATATTCCTTGGCTACTCAGGGAGAAGCAAAGCATATAAATGCTTCAACAAGAGGCTGGGAAAAATTGTTGAGAGCAATGATGTCACTATAGTTGAAAATGAACAGAATACTCAACGACCTAGTGAACAGTTTCTGGATGAAAGTGATGATGATTTAAGCGACACAGGGGGAGTAGAAGTGGCAGAGGCTGACTAAGAAGAAGATACTGATGATGAACAAGAAAGTGTCAAGTCTGTGTCTGCAAGGAAGCCAAAGAGTCGAGCTGAAATTGATAGGCAAAATATCATTGGTGATCAGACAGCTCCAGTTCAGACTCAAAGAATGAATTCATTATAGAAAACATCATTTTTATCTCAGGTGGAGCCGAAATTTTTTTCCGATGGAACTGAAGATGAAAACTGGGTTCAGGCTATAAATGAAGAGCTTGATCAAATCGAGAAGAACCAGACATGGGATATTGTTTCGAGGCCAGCAGACAAGAATGTCATCAGGACTAAATGGGTCTATCACAAAAAGATGAATGAATATGGAACTGTGATTCGAAACAAAGCACAACTAGTGTGCAAGGGATACTCCAAGATAGAGGGAATAGATGTAGATGAGACATTTTCACCAGTTGCAAGGTTAGAGACAATAAGATTATTTTTGGCCATAATAGTGCAATGAAAGTTCAAAGTGTTCCAGATGGACATCAAATCTGCATTTCTGAATGGGATTCTAGAAGAAGAGGTGTATATTGAGTAGCCAGATGGTTTTCTCATTCATGAGGATGAGAACAAAGTTTGTAGGCTGAAGAAGGCATTGTATGGGTTGAAACAAGCACAAAGGGCATGGTACTCAAGGCTTGATCAGTACTTGAAGAAGCTTGGTTTCCAATGTGGAGGAGTTGACTACAATATTTATTTCAGCAATGATATTAATCAAAGGATGATGGTGTTGGTGTATGCCGATGACATAATTTTTGGCAGATAAGATGAAGTTCAGTGCAGACAGTTTTCCGAAATCATGAAAAATGAGTCTGAGATGTCAATGATTGGGGAGCTAACATTTTTCCTTGGTCTACAGGTGACATAAGGAAGGAATGGAACATTCATTTCTCAATCTAAATATGATAAGGAGGTTCTGAGAATGTTTGGAATGGAGAATTACAAGGAGATGAAGACTCCAGTTGCTACCCAGATGAAATTATCAAAAGATGAGGATGGCAATGCAGTTAATATCACACAATATAGGCAAATTATTGGAAGTTTGTTGTACTTGACTGTGACAAGGCCTGATATTGTTTTTGACACATGCCAAGCAATGAGATATTAGAGTAATCCCAAGGAAAGTCACATGCTCGCAGTGAAAAGAATACTTCGGTATATCAAGGGAATGGTGGACTTCGGCTTGACATATAACGACAAATCTCAGAAAGAGTTTTTGGGATATACAGATACAGACTGGGCCGATTCAGCGAATGGCCGGAAATCAACAACTGGAGGTGCATTCTATCTTGGCGGACTATGTATTTCTTGGTTAATCAAGAAGCATGATTTCATTTCATTAATCACCACAGAAGCTGAGTATATTGCAGCCACTCAAGCATGCACACAGTTATTAAGGATGAAACAATAGCTTGGCGATATGGGAGTTGAAGTGAAGGCTTCGATCGGAATCCAGTGTGATAACTCAAGTGCTATCAATCTTAGAAAAAATCCAGTTCATCACTCATGGAAAAAGCACATTGAGATAAAATATCATTTTATCAAGAAGAAAGTGGAGCAAGGGCTTGTGAAGTTGGATTGGGTGCCTACAGAGTTACAGGTTGCAGATATTCTGACAAAGGCCTTACCCAAGGAAGCATTCAAAAGGCATCGACTGACTCTGGGAGCTCAGTCGATTCCCCACACTTAAAACTGTGTGGATGTGACTCCCCCTCTCCCCGAGGTATGATGCATTTTTCCCTAATGTGCTGATATGTGTTCTCTACTCTGTTACAGAATACAAAGGAGTGACCTTTGGGTTCATTGACAAAGGGGGAGAAAATAGTGACTGTTCAAGGGGGAGACAATGTGGCTATTTGTGAAATCTTGATAGATACATGGAGAAGCTGACCATTAGAGCATCCAGATAGGGGGAGAAATGAGAAAGGGAGAGAATTTTCAAATCTGACAGTGCTAGAAGTGATCGATCAAAGCATAGATATCACGACAGCTGAGGATCGTGATAAAAGAAGAAGAGAAGAGTGGTGTCAGAATATAGTATGAATATTTCCAACAATTGGTATAAGTGAAGTATCAACAATTCGTATCAATTTGAAAATTGGTATCAGTTTGGTGTCAACAGTGGATGTCAAATTTCAAGTGATTCATTGATGAACTTTTCATTTACTCTTGTTTCTCACGCCGAGCATTGCTCATGTGGGCTTAGAGTATGTGTTGAGAGAATCCTTGATCTCTATCAAAATCACAATGAGGCGAACCGTGGATGAAGAATCAAAAACATATCTTTTTATGGAAGAGTTGTCAACAAACCCAAAGGGGGAGATTGTTGGGAAAAAATCCCTCAAGGTATCATTGAAGCATTTTTGTGGTGATTGTGTTTGTTGACAAAGTGGACAACTAAGTGGTGATTGTTGACAAAGCAAAACAATGTCATACAATTTTGTTGACAAGGAGGATTCCATAGTGGAATGTTGAGTTCAAGAGTTGTGGTTAACGATCCATGTATGATTCAAGAATGTCGATAAAGAGATGGATGATCTGGAGGCGGTATAAAAAGAACAGATACAAGGTGGAGCCGTTTTCCAGTATTCGCCAAATTTTTGGGCCTAAAAATCGACAAATGCAGAAAAGTGTTTTTGGAAAAGGGACTTGCGCACCGTATACTTTAAGGAGAGGAAACTTGTGCGCCATATGTTTTTGAAGAGCAGAACATCAAAATATGGCAAAGGGATAAGGGTCGCGCAAGTATTGAGTTGGTCGCGCAAGTGACTTGCGCGCCGTGAAGAGACTTGCACACTGGTGCTTAGGAGGCATGGGAACTTGAAAGCCTGTTGTTTTTCAGGATCAGACTTCAAAATATGGAAAAGGAAGGTGGGTCGCACAAGTATTGGTTTGGTCATGCAAGTGAGTAGCGCGACAGAGGCCAGGGCGGTTGAGCTGCGCGCCAAGACTTATGCGCGAGAGGAGGACTTGCACGCCGTCGCGCAGGTAGTTCAAATGCCTATAAATGCTGGACCACCCCTCCTCATTTCTCACGGAGTTCAATACTTAGAAAAATCAGAGATCCCATCGCACAGGTGTGGAATTCGCGCAAGTGGTGAGTGGTGGCGCAAGTAAGGACTTGCGCGCCAGTGTTGAAGTTGCGCACCATCTATTTGTTGTGTGCCTAAGGTGGTTTGGGCAGCAAAGGAAGTGCGTCATGCAAGTTTGGAGAAGCTTAATATTGAGTCATGAAAGTGTTAAGAAATAATTGTGCACCAGTGTTGACTTGCGCACCGAGACTTTCATGCCGCCTTAGAAAATGGCACCAAGTATGGTTGATTTCCGGCAGTGATTCAGGGCTACGTGGAAGCTGGGGGATTGCCTGAAACCTTCAGTGAAAAGAGAAATTCATCTACGGGTAAAGGTTGAGCTTCAAAAGAGCATATACATAAAGAGAAATATGCATTCCTTCATGCAAATGAAGAGACCTAAAGGTCTATAAACTGTGAGTGTATCCTTTCCGACGCAGTGAGAAAAGGAAGAGGAAGAAGGTGATCCTCTCCACTGGCAGTGAGCCAAAGAGAGAGAAACAGGGAGTGACCCTTGAGAAAGCAGTGATCTGACCCTAAATCTTGTAAAGGAAGTGAGCCTGGGACAGAGTGAATGTACCCAAACCTTGTAATCTACAGCTAATGAAGTTTAGTGGAATTTGGTACGACCGACAACCTGTCGGCATATGCTCCTTGGACGTAGCCCTTAGCGGTGAACCTAGTAAAATCTTTGTGTCATGTGCATTCTTTAGTTTCTTCTTACATCGTGCAACATGAAAGAGAGATAAGAGTGTTTTTATTAACAGAAAAACAAGATCATAATGGGTGTTAATCTTAAATTAGTCATACCTTGATTCACCCCCCCTCTCAGGGCATTCAACTATGTGAACGTAAAAATTGGTATCAGAGGGAAAGGTTGACAGTAGTTCTTCTCTAAATGGAGGTCACTAATCATAAAGGGATTCTAATATTCGATGGAAACAATTTTCAACTATGAAAGAATCGGATGCAACACTACTTACAATCTTTAGGAATGGATGTGTTCACAACAGCAATGCATGGTATAACAACTGACATCAAAAGTGGTGCATTATCAGAAGTTGAGTGTAGAGAGCTGGATGCTGATGCCAAAACAATTAATGCCTTAGGGGGAGCCCTATCCAATCCTATCTATACAAAGGTGATGTCATGAAAAACGTCACATGCCATGTGGGAAAATCTTTTGAATATATATGAAGGGGATGCAAAGGTGAGAGAGGAAAATCTGCAAGTGTTGTGGAATAAGTATGAAGATCTGATAATGAACCCAAATGAGTCTATTGATGCATTCTTTGACATGGTAAATGTTGTGGTAGAATACATGCGGGGTCTTGGAGAAATTATCGATGATATAAAAATTGTGAAGCGCATATTGAGAAAACTTCCACCTCGGTTCAATCCGAAAGTTTCTGTTTTGGAAGAAAAAGACCCAAAAGAACTGACATTGGATAACCTGCACAACACTCTTATTGCATATGAAATGAGAAATGATGATAATGATGCTGTGGAAAAGTGTAAATCCAAAGAAGTGGCATTCAAGTCCATGAAGAAGCTCACCATTGAAGATTCTCAAGAGGAAGAAGAGACAGATGAGGTGATGTCATTCTTTTCTTCAAATCTGCAAAGAGGAAGAGGAATGTTTAAAGGGAAACTTCCACTAGCATGCTTTCGATGTGGAAAGGTTGGTCATCTTACAAAAACATGCCCCAATAAGTTTCAAGATAACTATAATGATGATGATGAAGTTGAAATTCTCATGAAGAAGACTTCAGCGTTTGTGAAAGGGAAGAAACAATTCAAGAGAAAATTCTTCAAGAAGAAGAATATTATTTCACAAGAATTTGAAAGTTCAGATGAGTCTGAAGATGAAGAGGTTGAGGAGATATAAAATTTCAGAGATCGTGGGGTAAATGCCTTGGTGGCGATTGTTGGTAGGTCTCAAAAAAAGGAAGAAGCTGACGTTGAAGAAGAAGAAGAAATTGAAGGGAGAGTTGATATGGAAGACAAATTGGAAGCAGCTCTTGAGGAGATAGACGTTTGGATATCCAAAATGAAGAAATCCAATAAAGTGGTTCATGATGACAAACTCTATATGCAACAATAGGATGAAGAAAAGTCTGATCTATTAGAAGAAATTGAAAGACTAAAATCCTCAACACCAGAGAGATCAGAAAATATTGTTGAGCATAAGATTAAAATTGAGGAAAAAAAGAAGGAAATTGATTGTTTGACTAACACAGGAAATGAGAAGGTCAGGCGTATCAAAGAGCTTGAAGAATAATTGGTCAGTCTGTGATGAAAAATTAAGGATCACAAAAAACTCTTGACCCCCAATGTGATATCAGAAAAGAAGACAATTCAGAAGACAGAGAAGATGAAAGAGGAGGCTCGTAGTTCAGCAGGAGTGAAGCAGTAAGAAATGTCAAATGCGAAGGTTGATTTAGGGCTTGATAAGAAACAAAAATCTGTGGCAGTTGATGTCAGACCGCAAGCACCTGTCCAGAAATTGATGGTTGATTTGGGCACAAAACAGAATCAGAATATTCAGATATCCCAAAGGGAAAATCGTAGTGCTGAAGTAACACGAAGGAATGCACCCTATAGCAGGTGTTATTTTTGTGGGAATATTGGACATTCACACTATGTGTGTTCCATTTCCAAGAGATATAGAAGTGAACAGGAACAGAGGTGGCATCCAAACAGAGAATGGTTTTCCAGAACATATTTTGAAGGACAATGTTTTTGGTGCGGAGGATTTGGGAACATGGCTAGGTACTGCACTTCGATCATTCAGAGAAATGTGAAAAAGAAGAATCAAAATGTTCTCAAGCAGCAGATCAATAAACCGAAAAGTGAGTTAAAAGATCAGAACAGATTTGTAGCTCTACAAGATGAATATGGTCCGTTATACTCTAAGAATGATCATGAGTCTCAATCTATACCGAGTATGGAGACAAAAATATGGACCAAGAAGAAGAGAACAGAGAGGGCAGTAGTTGCTGAAATTGCCCTTAAAGAATTAGATCGTTCTGGTGTGCGGATTCTTGATAGTAGTTGTACGTCTCACATGACATGAAACAATGATCTGGTTACAAGCATAAAATATGACAAAGAATGAGTTTTTATGTTTGGAAATAATAAAGGCATGAAGATAATTGGATCTGGAAAGGCTAGGTTTGGGGGAAAATAAATCAGAAGTTCTGATGTCTTGGTTGTAGAAGGTATCAGTCACAATTTACTCAGTGTCAGTCAATTGTGTGACTCAGGACATTCTATACAGTTTACCAAGAATACTTGTACTGTCATGGGAAATTATGGGGTAGTTGTTCTGCAAGGAAAAAGGAAAAAGGGAAATCTTTTCCTTGTATGTGGGGAAGAAGATATATGTCTTTTATCCGGAGAGGAAGAAAACCAGCTGTGGCATAAGAAACTTGGTCATCTATGCCAACCATCTATGGAAGATCTGGTAAAGTGTGATGCTTCTAGAGACCTTCCCAAACTATCATGTGATCATACTCATAAATGCGATGCTTGTCAACAAGGGAAGATCATCAGAAAAACATACAGGCCAAAGGAATAGAAATCATCCAGAGTGCTCGAATTGGTACATGCTGATGTATGTGGACCTATTTCACCATGACCTATAAATGGGAAAAGGTACTATGTCCTTTTCATTGATTATTATAGAAGAATGGCCTGGGTATTCATCATTACCCATAAGACAGTGGTGTTCAGTTGTATAAAGCAGTATAAGAGGGAATTAGAAAAGATGTTTGGGCAGAAAATTATAAAGTTTCGTACTGATAATGGTACGGAATTCAAAAATAGTCAAGTTGAAAACTATCTCGAGAAACATGGGATAAGGCATCAAGTTTCATCAGTAAGAAATCCTCAACAGAATGGAGTGGTTGAAAGGAGAAATCGAATCATCAAAAACATGGCCAGAACGATGGTTATTGATAAAGACCTACTATTTTTTTTTGGAAGGAAGCATTTTTGACATCGGTCTATGTTTTGAATAGGTCTCTATTATGTCCGAAGCAATGGAAGACTCCGTATGAACTGTGGTATGGAAAGAAGCCAACATTGAAATACTTTAGAATCTTTGGAAGTAAGTGTTTCATTCTCAACAAAGAAAATCACAGGAAGTTTGAGGCACGATGAGATGAGGGTATATTCCTTGTCTACTCAGGGAAAAGAAAAGCATATAAATGCTTCAACAAGAGGCTGGGAAAAATTGTTGAGAGCAATGATGTCACTATAGTCGAAAATGAACAGAATACTCAACGACCAAGTGAACAGTTTCTAGATGAAAGTGATGATGAGGTAAGCGACACATGGGGAGTAGAAGTGGCAGAGGCTGACTCAGAAGAAGATACTGATGATGAACAAGAAATTTTCAAGTCTGTGTCTGCAAGGAAGCCAAAGAGTCGAGATGAAATTGATAGGAAGAATATCATTAGTGATCAGACAGCTCCAGTTCAGACTCGAAGAATGAAGTCATTACAGAAAACGTCGTTTTTATCTCAGGTGGAGCCAAAATGTTTTTCCGATGCAGCTGAAGATGAAAACTTGGTTCAGGCTATGAATGAAGATCTTGATCAAATCGAGAAGAACCAGACATGGGAGATTGTTTCGAGGCCAGCAGACAAGAATGTCATCAGGACTAAATGAGTCTATCGCAACAAGATGAATGAAGATGGAACTGTGATTTGAAACAAAGCACGACTAGTGTGAAAGGGATACTCCCAGATAGAGGGAATAGATGTAGATGAGACATTTGCACCGGTTGCAAGTTTGGAGACAATCAGAATATTTTTGGCCATAGCATTGAAAAAAAGTTCAAAGTGTTCTAGATGGACGTCAAATCTACATTTCTAAATGGGGTTCTGGAAGAAGAGGTGCACATTAAGCATCCAGATGGTTTTCTCATTCATGAGGATGAGAACAAAGTTTTTAGGATAAAGAAGGCGTTGTATGAGCTGAAACAAGCACCAAGGGAATGGTACTCAAGGCTTGATCAGTACTTGAAGAAACTTGGTTTCCAGCGTGGAGGAGTTGATTACAATCTTTATTTCAGAAATGATAGTAATCAAAGGATGATGGTGCTAGTGTATTTCGATGACATAATTTTTGGCGGATCAGATAAATCTCAATGAAGATAGTTTTCCAAATTCATGGAAAATGAGTTTGAGATGTCAATGATTGGTGAGCTAACATTTTTCCTTGGTCTACAGGTGAAACAAGGAAGGAATAGAACATTCATTTCTCAATATAAATATGCTAAGGAGGTTCTGAGAAGGTTTGGAAAGGATAATTCCAAGGAGATGAAGACTTTGGTTGCTACTCCGATGAAATTATCAAACTATGAGGATGGAAAGGAAGTTAATGTCACAGAATATAGGCAAATTATTGGAAGTTTGTTTTACTTGACTGCGACAAGGCCTGATATTGTTTTCGCCACATGCCAAGCAGCAAGATATCAGAGTAATCCCAAGGAAAGTCACATGCTCGCAGTGAAAAGAATACTTCGGTTTATCAAGGGCATAGTGGAATTCGGTTTGACATATAATGAAAAATCTCGGACAGAGTTATTGGGATATACAGATGCAGACTGGGATGGTTCAGCAGATGACCGGAAATCAACAACTGGAGGTGCATTCTATCTTAGGGGACTATGTATTGCTTGGTTAAGCAAGAACCATGATTTCATTTCATTAAGCACTGCAGAAGCTGAGTATATTGTGGCCACTCAAGAATCCACATAGTTATTATGGATGAAACAACAACTTGACGATATGGGAGTTGAAGTGAAGTCTCCAATCAGAATCTAGTGTGATAGCTCAAGTGCTATCAATCTTAGAAAAAATCCAGTTCATCACTCAAGGACAAAGCACATTGAGATCAAATATCATTTTATCAAGGAGAAAGTGGAGGAAGGGCTTGTGAAGTTAGAGTATGTGCCTACAGAGTTATAGGTTGCAGATATTCTGACAAAGGCCTTACCCAAGGAAGCATTCGAAAGGCATCGACTGGCTCTGGGAGTTCAGTCAATTCCCCGCACTTAAAAGCGTGTGGATGTGACTCCCCCCTCTCCTCGAGGTATGATGCGTTTTTCCCTAATGTGATGATATGTGTTCTCTACTCTGTTACAGACTAGAAAGGAGTTACCATTGGGTTCATTGACAAAGGGGGAGAAAATAGTGATTGTTCAAGTGGGAGACAGTGTGGCTATTTGAGAAATCTTGACAGATACAGGGAGAAGCTGACCAGTGGAGCAGCCAGATAGGAGGATGAATGAGAAAGGGAGATATTTTTCAAATCTAACGATGTTAGAAGTGATCGAGCAAAGCATAGATATCACGACAGATGAGGATCGTGATAAAATCAGAAGAGAAGAGTGGTGTAGGAATATGGTATGAATATTTCCAACAATTGGTATCAGTGAAGTATCAACAATTGGTATCAATTTTTCAATTGGTATCAGTTTGGTGTCAATAGTGGATGTCAAAGTTGAAGTGATTCATTGATGAACTTTTCATTTACTCCTATTTATCACGCCGAGCATTGCTCATGTGGGATTAGAGTATGTGTTGAGTGAATCCTTGATCACTATTAGAATCGCAATGAGGTGAAACATGGATGAAGAATCAACAACATATCTTTTTATGGAAGAGTTTTCAACAAACCCAAAGGGGGAGAATGTTGGGAAAAAATTTCTCAAGGTATCATTGAAGTATTTTTGAGGTGATTGTGTTTGTTGACAAAGTGGACAACTAAGTGGTGATTGTTGACAAAACAAAACAATGTCATAAAATTTTGTTGACAAGGAGGATTCCATGGTGGAATGTCAAGTTCAAGAGTTGTGGTTAACAATCCATGTATGATTCAAGAACATCGATACAAATATGGATGATCTGGAGGCAGTATAAAAAGAACAGATACAAGGTGGCACCATTTTCTAGTGTTTGCCAAATTTTTGGGCCTAAAAATCGACAGATGCAAAAAAGTGTTTTTGGAAAAGGGACTTACGTGTCGTACACTTGAAGGAGAGGAAATTTTCACGCCATATGTTTTTGAATATCAGAACATCAAAATATGTCAAAGGGACAAGGGTCGCACAAGTATTGAGTTGGTCGAGCAAGTGACTTGCACGCCGTGAAGAGACTTGCGTGCTGGTGCTTAGGAGGCTTGGAATCTTTCACGCCTATTTTTTTTTCAGGATCAGAACATCAAAATACGATAAAGGAAGGTGGGTCGTGCACGTATTGGTTTGGTCACACAAGTGAGTAGCACGACAGAGGCCAAGGCGGTTGAGCAGCGCACTGAGACTTGCGCGCCGGAGGAGGACTTGCGTGCCGTCGCGTAGGTAGTTCAAATGCCTATAAATACGTGACGACCCATCATCATTTCTCACAGAGTTCAATACTTAGAAAAATAAGAGCTCCCGTCGCGCAGGTGTGGAAGTCGCACAAGTGGTGAGTGGTTGCGCAAGTAGGGACTTGCGCTCCAGTGTTGAAGTTGCGCGCCATCTATTTGTTGTGCGCCTAAGGTGGTTTGGGAAGCAAAGGAAGTGCATCACGCAAGTTTGGAGAAGCTTAAGCTTGAGTTTCGCAAGTGTTAATAAATACTTGTGCGCCAGTGTTGACTTGCGTGCCGAGACTTGCGCACCCCCTTAGAGAAGGGAGCCAAGTAAGGTAGATTTCCGGCAGTGATTCAGGGCTACATGGAAGATGGGGGATTTCCCGAAACCTTCAGTGCAAAGAAAAAATCATCTAAGGGTGAAGGTTGAGCTTCAACAGAGCATATACATAAAGAGAAAGATACATTCCTTCATGCAAATGAAGAGAACTACAGGTCTATAAACTGTGAGTGGATCCTTTCTAATGCAGTGAGCAAAGGAAGAGGAAGAAGGTGATCCTCTCCACCGGCAGTGAGCTAGAGAGAGAGAAACAGGGAGTGACCCTTGGGAAAGCAGTGAGCTGACCCTAAATTTTGTAAATGCAGTGAGCCTAGGACAGAGTGACTGTACCCAAACCTTGTAATCCACAGCTAGTGAAGTTTAGTGAAATTTGGTACGACCAACAACCTATCAGCGTATGCTCCTTGGATATATTCCTTAGCAGTGAACCAAGTAAAATCGTTGTGTCCTGTGCATGCTTTACTTTCTGCTTACATCGTGCAACAGGAAAGAGAGAGAGAAGAGTGTTTTTTAACAGTGAAGCAAGATCAGAACGAGCTTTAATTTTAAATTAGTCATACCCTAATTCACCCCCTCTCAGGGTATTCATCCTTGTGGACCTAACACACATGCTAATATATAATACACTAAGATACAAACTTAGATACACTCTACATTATATTAGCTGACCAAAACTTCCACTGAAGGCCCTTATACATCCTTTCCACACTATAATATACAACCAAGGTGGAAGTGTGAAACTCTATCACCACCTCCTCACACAACATGACTGGAACCACAATCCCTACTTAGAAAAGGATGTCGTGATTACATCCTTCATAGAATCCATCTAGTGAATATCCTGAGGATATTTGGTCCTATAGAACCTTATAATAGATGTATACAAACTGAGCCTCACTCACATGTTGAATAAGTGGAGAAGTTACTTTCATTGAATAAATAAAAAATGAACCCCTCTCCTATAATAGGGTCAATGAAAAATATTCCAACTACCTAGATCCCTCCTCCACATAGTGAGAAAAAGACCTACTACTAAGAGAATAAACCACCACATTGAGCTTCCCAGGAGTATAGACTATCACAATTTTTTTCATGTAAGAAATCCAACAAATGCCTCTATATCAGGATCTCTATGTGAAGATATACCTGATACTATAATTGTTTGAGTATAACATAAAGCCCTCGCCCAAAATATAACACCTTCACATCTTCATATCAAATACTAAAATTACCAATTATAGGTTGTGGGTTTCACAGTTCTTCTCATGGGGTCTCAACCAACATGACCCAAATGTGATCACTACCTATCTCTACATTAGCATACAATTGAGACCCACACCAATGGCATCAAAAAATACTATGTACTTCACACCCTCCTATGATAGTCTCAACATAGGATCGTTGGTCACCCTCATCCTTAACTCCTCAAAGGCTCTCTAACACTTCTTGGTATAGGTAAATTATTTCACTTTCCATGTTAGTGTAGTCAAAGGGATATAATCCTAGATAAGTCTACCATGATCCTCATGAATCCAAAACCAATGCTATGAGAGCTTCTAATAAATGTGGTACTTTCAAATATTTCCCAGAACCATCATCAAGAATCTCACATGCTTTATATTGGACACCAAATATTCTAGGATGTCACCAAATGATACTACTATGAACCGATCCAAAAAATGGTTTGGAGATCCAATTCTCATGACCCAAAAACTCCGTCGGAAAATTTATCACACCAATGGGTTTCACCAAGAACTATAATCCAATGAAGATTCTCTAGGAAGATATGATTGGTACATCCTCTTCTCACACCTGGAGTTGGGGATTAGCTATCCCGAGGTCAAACTTAGAGAAAAATTTCTCCCCACACCACTAGTAAAATAATTCATCAGTTCTTGGGGTTAAATCGTCCCTCTCGAGAGTCACTAAATTCATGTGATTTTAATTGAAACATAACCTAAAGCTCTTGTTTGACTCAAAGGTGAATAAAAATGTGTTTCCTAGGTGGGAATACTAGGTCTAACAGGCCCCTACTTTATAAACTCTCCAACCTCACCTTCAGCACTCACAACTACATAGGGTCATCTAATATGCTAGTGTGCATATCAGGATATCCCATGTGTAAGTATATATATAATTAAAACTATCCATGGGTTGGAAATACTAGAATATCCTCATAGAAAATGTCTTATCACCTTTCCCACATCACATGAACTAAAATCTAATTGCATCCACTGCTCCAAGGTTCATATTAAAAAATTGATAAGTAAATTGTTCTGTGCACTAGTAGAATGAGTGAACTAAAACTCTCACTGCTAGAATTAAACAGGAATGGATTGTATGAAACCATTCTATTTCAAGGTAATCATCATAGGTTCTCACCACTTGTGATAGAAATATTCCACGTGAGGATCCATCTACTCCTAGATTTAGGTCACACTATCAGTAAAAGTGTACAATCCCCAATCCCCTATACAAGACCCTCTAAACATAAGGGTTGAGATAAAAGGATCCAATAATATTATTACACATTGTAAAGTGTTTATTTTCATATAAATGTGACTTTTTTACCACGTGAAAAAATTTCAACTAGATAAAAGAAGACACAAGTCATACCTCGAACACACTAGATGCCTTCGGGTCAGAAGCCTTTATTTCTTGAAGGCATATTTCCCCTTTCCCACTGATCCTATTTATCTAGGGTCCACATAAAAACATTCACAATTTATAATGACCCAAAACAGAAAATTTTAAAGAACTCATCCACCATAGCTCGGCACTATCCTCTTTATGTAGTATTAACTCACCCACATGAATTTGGATTGCATCACATGAAAACATATTAGTGGGGAAAGTGTCCCACTTTCTTGCATACTTGAATCCATTTCAACATTACTAACACTGGGCATTACCAATGACCACCATCACCATGGAGAGTTATCATCATGAGGACCACTATCGATAGGGGTCCTAACTAAGAAGAAACCTTACACCATAGGTTCACGCAAGTTCTCTAAAGCCCGATGAGGAGTTTTGGTCCACCAAAATACCTGGTAAATCACTATAACTACAACTTTTGTAGTTAAAAAAACATATATTTTATTCACATACATACATATGAATCTAACTGCTACCCCACAATGGATTTTTTTTCACCAATGTGACCATTTGGTTGGTCAGGGTCTGAAAAGTCAGAAAACTTGGACCACCACCTCGTGGCAATCCTCCAATGCCCGAGGATTTGGATCACCATAAAACCATAGTAATATTTGATTCTAGAACTCATGGAGTGTGATTAGACTATGCGAATCATTATATTATCCTTTTGGTGCTATCTTCTGATCGATAGGTAGGGTGCTGCTCTCGGCCCACCTGGAAGAAACACCCAATGTATGGGTCGCTAAACCGAAGCCTCATTACTCAATTGGTCTTCATCATGAAACTATATTTAAATCCAAGATAACTATCATAGTTAATATATATTTAAATTTATTAATATATACCATGGTCGAAGAGAATATTTGGGGATCTAACTCAAGATGGTCAGTCAAAGGACTGAATACTATATGATGCATGTACCATTTTTTCACAGAAATTAATTTCTCAGAATTTCAAGATAATAAGTATGTAGTCTGATTCTTGGTGTATAGATGCATCAGAAACCATGAAAACATTGGGTTCCCTGGACTGAAATCCATACTTAAGACACTCCGATGCCAATTCTATATGTTCCCAACCAATCATCACTAGGGGACCATCTCTAATCCAACCCGAGGATGGACCACCTCTAATACCACTCTATCATGAATAAACCCACTTGGGATTCCATAGATGGAGGAATGTTAATCTATTATAATCCCAATACTACCTTCAATAATCTAATGAATGGTGACAAGTGCTAAGAAGGAATAATAAAAAAACGGGTTGTATTTTCTTAAAGTACTTGTACACACACACACAACCATATCCATGAAATAGTGTAGAAGAATATAATAAAGACTATAAAATCTAAATAAAACCATGCATGAAATAATCTATAGGGAATATAAGTGAATACCACAGTGTAAAATAAATCAAAAAGTAAATGGAAAAAATACAAAACCAACAAAAAATGATGTCCCAACCAGAAAAAAACTGGAATAAATGAAAACTAATAGAACCTAACTCTTAATATCTAAGTCTCAACCCCCATACGTGGTCAATGAATCCAAGTATAACTAATCACTATAAATTTAACCATTAATCTACATATGATCTTCATAATACATGATATGTGTGGGTAAATCCCATACATGGGATATTATATATATATATATATATTGAGTAGGATGACACAAAAACTGAAGAGGGAGTAAAAGAAATATATGATGGAAGTAAGCTCAACCCAACTAAGGAATTACAATAAGAAACTAATACAAAAAACATAACAATAACCCATGTATTCTCAATAATAATCCCAAAAGATATAGAAATTCGATCTCTGTGAACATAGCCTAGCTAAGAACAATGAGTTTTCCTACCACTCCCAAGGTCCATCTCCAATGCCCAGAATCATGCACACCCACATAAGAAACCATGTGGATGGTCCGAAACCTTTCCATTGTGCTTCAAAACTGAGGTAGCCACAACTAAAAACCAAGAATCCCCCATAACCTCACCAAAATATGTGTGGATGGGACCGCTACTCACTACTACGCTCCACAGTCAAGGGAGCCACAACTCCCATGGAGGACCCGCTGGCTGCCAGAGCTCGAAGATGGGGGGTACCACTTTGCATATAGAGGAATGGTACCCATTGTAGGAGAGTACCACCTCTATATTTATAAATAATATGGAGGAACCACACCCAAGTGTGATAGGGGAGTTCCAACCCTAGATTCACTCTAATGATCCTGCCTTGATCACTACCATCATCAAGAATTTTCTAAAGAATCATCATGATCAGAACATCTCAATTTGCATATCATATTCCATAGAAAATGCCACCATCATGTTCTAAATGAAAAAAAACATAGTATAGGATACTTGTTAGAAAAATATGTGTGTATATAAAGGAGATACTAGAGGAATAAGTTAAATATAGGTATACATGACATGTATGGATTCCACATGACATGTGACCCCACCTGATACCCATGCCATGTACTCTTCTAGACATAGTTTATAAATCCATTTAATACTAAATTGTGTGTAAAAAAGTAACACAGTGTATATCAGCCACTCGGGGCCATCTCATTTACAATTGGCCATGATTGTGTACATAAGGATGTAACTGTATACCTATCCATGTACCTGGAGGTGCTCAGGTAACGATCCATTCATATGTACTCCTAGAGTACTTGTAATGTCTGACCAAAAGTTCTCCTTGGTGTATTCCATCTGGCACATGACTTGGACACCTAGGGAGGGTTACACAACATGTGATCCAATCCACATAGTATGAGATCCGTAACTCTTCCCAAAACCCTAGTGCCACAGTGTGTGTGGGGGGGGGGGGGGGAGGGGCTACCCACCACGTGTTATTCCATGTTACATGATGTGTATTTAGGAATTTTCCATAATTTGACTTTACATCATGTTTTTTTCTAGATATGGCCTTGTTTATTTGAATCTCACTATTTGACCATCCTAGATTGAAGGAAAATGCCTATGACCATCGTTTCCCTTCCTCTAAAGGCTAAAAAATGTAATTTGATCCTCCACTCAAATCCATAGGTCATCCTATGCACCACTAATCCCTCATCTACACTCATGGATCCTATATCCATGAAGTATCACCAATAATATATCATAATACATCTAAAAATAAACAATCCATTCATCATGCACACAACCACTATGAATTCAAGGGTTTAATCATGCTTAAACCCACCCCAATAATTTCAAATTGTGACCCCATGGTCTAACGATAGAGAACACGAAGAACAAGTGGGAGGGAAATCATATGAATAAAGGTGTAACCATCATTTTCCCAGATGAAGTAGATAAAAATAAAGTTAATGGTTTATCCAGGGTGATATAGTGGCATGATAAATAAATTGGAATCAATAATTCAATTTATTAAAATGGGATCATGTGAAGGGTGAATAATCACAAATCAAATAAAACAGATCAAATCCATGCTTTAAAAATTTAACCAAAAGGGAGGAAACTAAAATCTAAGAGTCTTACCTCAATTATTATCGATCATGGGTGAGTAATGCATTCTCCATCAAAGGATAAGTCTTGTTGCATTTGTTGCCTCTTGATCCACCTTGATCTGACCACTCGTTGTCCTCTGATGTGATTCACCAATGAATAACGCTCAAAGACACTCTAAAATACTACTAGTATTATGTGGAATAAACTAGTGATTTTTTATAGGAGTCTATTTTAGTAGTTCCACTAGGTTAAGCCATTTATATAAAATAAATAAAATAAATTATTTATTTCATTAAACGCACTAGAAAATGACTTCCTTAACCGGACCATCGGTGCAGACCAACCATAGTTCAGGCCTAGGATTAATCCAATGTTATGGATTAAATTTTGGTCATATATTTTCCATTATAGCTCCAAAATAATGAAAACAATGATGCATGTGAGTGATATAATAATATTAATATTTTTAATATATCAATTCCAAGTCTCTCCGGGGCCTAGAATCTCATGCTGACTCAACAACTGGCTTCGAAAATATTCCTTAATATATTCTAAACAATTTTAAGGTAAAAATAGAGTCAGTATATACTCTAATAATCAATCCCATGAATATTTATGGAGTATTAGTGAGTCTAAATTGTATCACTACAAACTCATAGTTCCTCAATCTTGTATGAAAAGTAGCCTTGAGGATATATTTATTCTTCACATTCTATTGATAATATCCTGACCAATGATACACCTTAGAGAAGTATTGTTCTATATTTATATGATAATATTATTTATCATTATCTTGTTAATATCATGATAATGAAAATATAAGTGTATTTACTCATCCTTCTAAATGATGAAAAGGACTGATTCACCTCATGGTGAAGAACTTGTGTGTATAAACCCTTTATTCAGATTCTCTAGCAGTTTCTTCTTCATCTATTCCAGTTCAAAAAATAAAATTCTATATAGAGTCTTGGATATTGTAAAATCTATCAGTATGAGATATATTGAGTAATAAACCTCTCAATTTGGTGGAAGACTAATAAATTCTCTGAGAATCACATCAACAAATTCAATTAAAATGGACATGTCATCAAGGATGATCTTTTCTTTAGTCTCAATCATTTTAGTAGATATAATTTATCATAAGGATATAATATCCATGATTGATATGATGGTAGCAAAGAATATTCATGCTTCTCCTTTCACCTTTATATAATCAAAATATGACTCATGATATATAGGGTGATTTCCTTCTCTCAAAAATTTATGTTGGATTTATATAAGGAAAGCCAATCCATGCTTAGAACTGTATCAATTTACACTAAAAGAAGTATCAAAAGATTAACTGGGAAATTAATCCCACAAATATGTATATGAGATAGGTTATATTATTGGGATTCAACAATTTACCAATTCACCATCATCACTGATAACTCGACTTCTATGTTTTGAGTTGGTGTTTGAAATGTTTTACAAAACTTTTGTGATAAAAAATAATGTATATAACCATAAAAAATAACCCTTCCTTTCACTATTTTAATTTGGTTATAATAATTTAATTCATCCATAATAAAATTAGGGATAAGAATTTTTAAACAATGAAACAAATAAATGGGAAACCATGAACATTAAAGGGATAACTCATAAATGAAATATATTCTTTAACCTATGAATTTCTATGTTTCAATCTACATTTCCCATGATATATTTCCTAACTGAAAATATTATGGGAAATTATTATTACCTTTATAATGGTTCATAAGTATCTTATAAATTTACCAAATCATATCCATTGGGAGTGTCAAAATATATGTATAGTAAGGCATGTTTTTGTGCACTAGGTGATGATCGACTCAAGATCAATTTACCCTTTTTGAGGTTATTACCCCAATGTATCTCTATGCTAGAGCCACATCCACTTTTAGTATTTAGATAGGGATGTATTTTCTTAGAAAACAATTAATATATAATTCACCAAAATTTATGGTTTTTTCCTATGTTTAGTCTTATTCTTAAGGATTTCACTATATTTTTCTAATCCTAATCTAAACAATAACAAGACTTTCCTCTGATACGAACAATGACAACCCAAATTTTTAATACACTTTATTTCCGGATTTATTACATAAAGTTACACATAAAACAATCCTAGAAGATAGTGAAACCTAGTTTATTTTTTAAATTATGTATATATCACATTAAATTGAAACATGGACACATATATATTAATGAAAACTTCCATAACATGCTCCTAAAATTATACCATTATTTTAAAACTGCATGGGATAACCTAGGGACGTACATAATAAAGAGGTGAGCTATAAAGCCTAATAAGGGAATAAAATAATAATAAAATAATAATAAAATAAGGTAAAGTAGTAAATTTTATCCAATAGGTATATTATGGTAATATAATATGGATGAGAATCACAATCTTGAACAATTATTCATGATATAACATGATATCATAAAGACAACATGGGAATGTGGAGATAACATAAATCATGTCGTAACCATAAGTCAAGGATAACTTCAAACACACCATAACATGGTGGAAAGAGTCCCATAATGGATAAATTTTACTCCCTAATCCCATAAATTATATCTCATGAGACTAAACATTACCCAATGTATTGTAACACTATCTGGGTGCACTTATCATAATATTTACACACTCATGTGTTCCACACATACGATTCAACAAAAATAAATATTTCATTAAATTTAATAAAATGATTAATGAGTGTGGGTTAAATTAATGTAATTTCCAAATAATAAAAGGATAAGTACAACTATATGAACACCCTTGAGTCAAAATAGGGATGATTATTCACTACATCATTGTTTATCATGAAAAATTGTTGGGAAATTTTGGAAGTATAATGAATGCACTAAAAGTTACATAGAAGGGATTAATCAGAGTGAAAGGGATATATCAACACTTGGAAAAACAAGAGTAGTAAGTTATATTTATAAAATTAAATTAAAACATGAATAATTGAAAAAAGGTAGAATTTAAAGAAGTTTCTTGAATAAAGAGGAGAATGAGAGGATCCCTTACTTCGACATAGCAAAAAATTAGGTAAAGGTTATAACAAAAGGGGATAAATTATCTCTTAGTAATAAAAAATAAATTTTATAGTAAAGAGATATTTATAAACTCATGAAAAAATTGTCAATTGAGATCTAAAAGGTAAAATACAAAGGTGGTGCTTGGATGAAAGAGAAGGGAGAGAGAGATCCCTAACCTTGAAAGGGTGATTCTTAAAGATTAATTGGGGATTATTAAAGATTAAGGGAACCTTAGGAGGGATATATAGAGGTAAGAGTAGTTTAATTTATTTCTTCAAGAGTTTTTAGTGAATCATAATGGGTGTTTGGGTGGGTTTATATAGAAAAATAGTGGATAATTCTTTATGAATTTCCAAAATTAGGTTTTGGACTATATATGATAATGTAATGAAAACCAAAAAATATAACATGGTTTTGACCTTGGCTTCTACCAAAGTGAAGTTTTTTTCATTATTTGACAAGTTTAAGAACCTATATAATTAAAATAATACCCTTGGTGATGTGGAAGTGAGTAATGTTTACAAATAATTGATTTTAAAAACATAAAATATAATATAGGTTTTAGAGTATTCATTAAGGATTTATAAAATTAATAAAATAACTTAAAAAATCTATTTTAATGTTGATGTATATATTTGGTCATGTATACATTTTTTTCATATATTATATCATATTTATGTCATTATGATGTCATAATATACACAATATATTTATAATGTATTTAATTCTGACAAAAAAATTCGGCAGTCTCTAAAAATTATGAAAAATTCACAGATGGATAATTTTGACCTTTGAATTTCAAAAATAATATTTAATTTATCCATAAAATTATCTAAGTTAGATAATTTATAATTTTAAATAAAAAATATGCATTTGTTGGAAAATACTAATTTTTTATAATAATAGTTTTCTAACCCTTATAAAAATAATTTTGGACTTCATAAAATTATTTCATAATTTATATTTAAAAATTATTATTTAATAATTTTTTTATATAAATATAAATTTTTAATTTTTTGTAATTTACTAAAAAGAGTCTTTTGATTGAACAATATATTTTCCAAAAATACATTTTGTGTTTTATTACATCAAAATCTAATTTTTTTCAAAATTATTATTTAGTAATTTAAAAAGTAATGTTAAAAAGGGATAAATATAGTTATTTTCTAATTAAAATAAAATATAAAAATTCATAATATTAGGGTCAATATACACATCACTTTATTACACTAGTGAATGTCCTAAGAGTAAGGTATACAATGATGATATTTTCATATGGGGGTTCGGTGTACATGGTCTGGGCCATGGTATATATGATCTTAATATTATATTGTTAATGATTTATATAATTCTTTATTTGTTGAATCTTACCTTGGGATCGGTCTAGAGAAATTCCCAATGATGCTATATCCCCTGAAAGCTTCGATAAATTAGATTCATAGGGCACAATCCTACTGGTCGAGGCCATCAATTATTTTGTCTATATCAATTAAAATTTATCATAACCCTTAATATATAATAATAATATTATCAATTTACAATGGATACATTATCAATGGTAATGATTCTTAATGGTATTTTAAATCTGATAGGATATACCTTTTAACATTCTAAAATAACCAAAGTAGCGAATGTGCTTTTTATAACCACATTATATAATAAGTAATTTAATTTAGTAATTAAAGGATATTAATTTATAAAATTTAATTTCATTAAAAAATCGAATGGGAAGTGTCACCATGGAGGGGTGGAGGTGATCCCCTTCTATAAGTGAAGAAAATGGCACTTTTTTGGAATAAAATTTACACTTATATGATATCATTACACTATTCCTTGATCAATGACTCAAAAATTAAATAATAATGGAGTGTATAGTTGGATTGGGTTGATAAATCCTCAACTAATACATTCCATAAATTTTTTAAACAAATTATATGTCTTTTTCCATAGGTTTTTACATGTTTAAATTTTTTTAACTTAGTACCTTTTAATTATTTACTATTTTACTTAAAAATATAAGGTAAACCCTATTATAAATTTTCATGTTTTGAAATTAAATTTAACCTAAATTTAATCTAATTAAATTTCTAAATATTATAAAAAAAACTTTTATATTAAAATATATAGCATATAAAAAAGTAGTATTTATAAAAGAACAACTTTAAAACATTATGTGTTCTCAATCCTATTTAATATTGGTTACAAATTGAATGAGTGTTAATATAGTTGTATATAAGTTTAAAAATAAATATTATATTCATCAATTAAATTAGTACAATTTAATTTATTCGATAAAAATTACATGATATTAATAAAACAATTCATATAAAAAAGTGTTTCACCATTATCAGGGTAATTAAATTTAATCAAACTAATCATATCTTTATGACTAAAAATGAAATTCAAAATTTTAACTAATATTGAAAAATTTAACTCAAAATAGAATATAATTTTTTATATTTAATTTCTAAAAGTGGTAAAGTCTAATTTTTAATATATGAGCATAAAAATAGTTTTTAGTGAGGAATATTATTTGTGTTTCAAAAATGATGATCACCTGTTTTATAAATTAACCATAGTAGTTTTTAATTATTCATATTACTTATTAAATTTATATTTTATATATAAAAAGGGTTTCTTAAACTATTTAGTCATTCTTGTATTATTAAAGTGACATTTTTTCACAAAATGGATATTTGTACTATTCACCTATAAATTAATTATTTTTAAAAAATAATAAAAAATAATCTTAAGATAATATTGGTAGAATAAATTTAAAAATGAATTTAATTTAGTCAAATTAAAATGATAATATTTATAAATTCATTTTTTTGATGAAAATCATAAAATATAATGAAAACCCATTTTTATTAGAAAATGACATTTAAAAATATTATTTTTTTATTATTTCATATATTTTACGAAATAAATTGGTTTTATCAAATTATTTACATTATTTATCATTATAAATTGTATCACTTTGATATTTTTTTGTAATATATATATATATATATATATTTCTAATGAATTTAATATTTTTGATATTTTGCGTAATAAACATCAATGAGTTTAGATTACCTTCCACAAACACTAAGTTTGTCTTCTGTTACAAAAAAAAATTATTTTATCTTGAATTACATGAAACATTTTTTTTCTTGTGTTTGACATGATATTTAATTTATCTTGCATTACACACAACAAAAAGTTTAAATAAAATGTGACATACTATTAAAATATTATTATTTAATATGATAGTTATCACCTAGATATTGGAATGAAATGTATGAATATGATTAACTTAATTATAAATATATATGGTCTATATATTATATATAATGATTTATTTTGTGACTAATTAATTAGGAATGAAAAACCCTTTTTAAAATAGCGGAAATCATTTTCTGAAAAACTATTTTTATACACATAAACATATTTTACCTCAATAAATTTAGAAAATAAATTTTTATGATTTAATTTAATTAAATGTAAATATTATATATTTAACCAAATTTTTTATGTCCATATTTTGTGTTTTCTAGACATGTGATATGAATAAATCAAATTTTATGCTTAAAATTGTATTTTTCTAAAAAACAGTTTTGTTGCCTAGGGAAAAATTATTTTAAAATTACATTTAACCACTTTTAAATAAATTATTTGTAAAAATAAACTTCATTCTTATAATAATAATATAAAAATTCTCTTAGGGTTATTTTTAGGGATTTGTCTGTAAAGTTTCATTTTTTGATAAATATTGAAAAATATTGAATTTTAATTGGAAACTAACTTTTAATTTAATTTATTTATAAATTAAATTATATTTTAAATTGGTTTTAAAGTTAAAAAAGTTAAATTTTATATCTATTAATCCAATTTATGTCATTTTCATGAATTTAATATTTAATTTTTATATAAAAACATTGTAAACTTTTTAACATTTTCTTTTTTAAAACATGATTTCTCATCATGTCTCCAAGATTAATTATGAATTAAATTTTGAAAATATGGATCCAAAATTTTGGAATTAAAATAATTAATATTACCTAATAGTTTAAGCATAAAATTTTACCAAAATTAATTGTGAATTCTGTAAAAATTAATTACCATGGTTTAGGTAAAAAAGGGTTTACCAAGGGATTGAACTAAAAAATATGGGTTAAAATTACATATAAACTTATCAAAAATATATTTTATGGCATATTTAGATGTTATCATATATAAGATTATAATTTGATACATTTTTATCCTTTTTTACATATGAAAATTTTGGTATCACTCAATTCCATTAAAAAATACCAAGTGTGTCCTCTCCCACACAAAAAAAATGCCACCCCTTATCCTCTTTTATTCACACATTAAAAACCTTTTAGATGGTCCAATAACAACCCAAAAAACTTCCCAAATTCAATAATAACATCCTATAAGCCTTATTTTTGGAATAATTCCACATTAGGAAGTATTTTAGTGCAAATATAAGGAGGATATCTGAAGAAGAGGTGACGTTCATTAACGAGTGTTTTTGTTTTATTTGCTCCTCCACCTCATTCAATTATTATTATATAATTATCATATAATTAAATAATTATATTAAATATTATAATTTTTTTGTAACATTAATCACCTACAACTATCCCCACTTCCATCTAATGGGTTATGAAATCATCGTTCATGTGTACAACGGACTACCCCCTCATGAACCAATATCACTCATTTTTTCCACTACCACCTCTCATAGTTAGAAATGATAATATATTTGTTATTTATATATGTTATTTTTGAAATTATTATCCATTTTTAATTATTATATCATATATACCTTCATGATTTCCATTTTTTGGGAATACAACAATATCACTCGTGTGTACGACGAACTACCACCTCATGAAGCAATGCGATTTATTCACGCTTTATATGAAAGATATTTAGGATGAGTTTAATAAAAACATGTGATATATATGTCATGAAAATTATTTTTAATGACAATATATCGTATATTATTATTTATTTCAATCCAATAAGAAAATATAAACAACATTCATGCGTACGTATGACCTACCGTCTCTATAGACAATGTATTTCATTTTCTATTACTAAATTTTATAGATTACTATAAATACATATATACTAAATATATATTATATTTATATCAGGTTTATTATTTTAATTTTATGTAACCATTAACAAATTAATATGAAAAAAATATAACAAATCAAATCATATACGAAAAAAGATGTTATTACCCAAAATGTAACTTTAACATGGAATTATTAATAAAAGGACAATATAAGGTCATAAAAAAATCACAAATGGTATGAAATATATATATTTTTCGATAATATATGTATAATAAACTTATATTTATTATATATGAGGTTTGAACATGTATGAAGGAAGTCAAGACTTAAGGTAATGTATTTTCGTCTCACTTTTACTTTTTGTGAGGCGAATACCTTATTTACCGCATGTTTATTTTATATGGTGTATATACTAAGAATGAGTTTATTTTACTATAATAATTATTAATATTATATATATTTACATATTCATTTTAGTATCTCTCTTTCATGGGGTTTACAGTTCAAAAGTTACTAAATCGGTAAGGGATTTTTGTGTCAATTTTCCTTCTTTGATGCATATATTATGTTATGAACCAATACTATTTTATGAGGTGTATATAAAGACCCTATGACATGTATTATCACTGAATTTATTTATCCTTGTGGTAATATAAGTTTAATTTTATTTTATTCCTTAATGGTGCTTACAATTCAATGTTACAGAAGTGCTAAATATTTTATGTTACAATCTCATCATTTATCAGGATTGTTTATGATTATGTTTCCAATGGTAAAAATATTACAATCCATCTCTCATGAAACTCATGAATTTTATTATGCTCTGGTTATTCCATGAGAATACATTTTTCTCTTCATTTTACTCTCTTTATGAAATGAATATTTTAAAAATAACTTTTTTTATGAAAAATCGTTTTTGCAGTCAAAACCCCCCTTTCTTCCAAAACAATGTTTTATAAAAAAAATTTCAAAAATGATTTCAAAATTTATTGAGAATAATTTTTAAAGAAATTTTTATGAATGTTTTAATTTTTACCATTTTTTTAAAAAGTAATCTTCATTCCATTTTAAAATATAATTCCATTTTTCTTTTCACCAATAATGTGAAAAGAATCATTGGTTTATTAAATTTTGTGAAATGAATAATATTTACCACTATTAGGAATATAATACCCCATGTTTTTATTCAATTTGTGGATCTTTTTTTAGTGTAAATGGTTGTTTATGACCTAATGTGAGTACTTAATATGATCACGGGTGTATCAGGGGGTGTTTGGGTCTTGTTTGGAGCCCTGATCCCCTTTTTCCGAAAAAATAGGCCACATGGTTAAGAAAAACCATGTGATATAGGTATCATGGTTACCCCAAACCGTGTGAGGATTGATAGTTGGGAGTATGAGGTCACACAGTTTGAGGAAAATGCGAAACCTTATGTGCATGCACATGCAAGGCACTTGTAATTTTTACTAGATCCACAATTCCTGGCTGGCACATGGCTTCTAAAACCTTGCATCATGACTGTGTAGGGTGCCCTTCTAAGAAGTGAAGGGCCCCCAATTGGTGAATGGGTTTTCCAACCTTGCGTCAAAATTTCATGGCCTAGTTTTTTGTTGAAAATTACCATTTTACCCATAAAAATATTTTAAACCTGAATCTACTTTCTTCTTATCTCAGTGGAAAACACCTTAAATGTGGGATATCTCTTTTTATGCTCAATGTGTAGCTTTTGATCCTATTTCTCTATACAAACATAGGCCTGCGAACTATCATCTACTTATATTTTCTCTAGTATGTTCTTCAATCATCTTGTGCCATTCTTCAATTGACTTTGTATTGAAGTAGTTATTTAGGTGAAAGCTAATATGCCATATTTCAAGGTTCTTCATCCACTATTCATTTTTCCTTTGATATGTATTGAATCATAAGATTATAATGGATGAGCTATTTTCTAAGTACCTACAGTAGGTGGTCTATAAACTTCCCTCCGAGTTTGGTGTTTTATATTCCCAGTTATATTTGTTCTGCACACACAACTTCCTGATTGTGCCCCTAAAATGAATTAAATAATTGAATTAAATGGAATGGAACATGTTAGGGATGACTTATAGTTCCTTTGAGTTTATTGGAGGTCATTTACCTAGCCTATTCCACCAATGGGGTGATCCCCCTTAATTTTGACATTTTTTATACCATGCAGGGGTGTGTGTGCTTTCCTTCTTAGAGGAATCCCTTAGTGGATTGAATTGAATTGTTTAAGATTATTAGGAGATGGTTTCCCTTATTTTCCATGTTATAAATGACGTGAATTTTTTAACTATTTAAATGTGATTTTTTTAATGAGTGGATAAAATCCTGAAATTAAATTTATTATGGATTTATGAATGAAATGAATTGATGATTTAAAATGATACTGGATTCCATGGTTATTATAACTTTTATCTTGAGTCCATTAGACACCATGAATGTTTCTACCATGGGTATTTATTGTAGTACTAGACTTACTGGATGATATTTTTTATTGGTTACCAATTCCGTAGGATTCATTGGGCCTTTATAACCCTTGGATCTGGCATTATCGGGCTCACAGTATACACAATCCTTAGAACCCACTCAATTATTTACCCAGATTCTATAGAGATTCTCCTAGGACTCAACGAGGATACATTGGTCTTATATACCTTGGATCCATCACTGCATGGTTTGAAACTTATGATTACATGGGAAGACAACTGTGGATTACTTGATTAAACAATAAGGCCACATTGAATAATATTCCAGATTATATGGTGTGTCCATGGTAAATGTTTTTTTGATTTTACAGTGTGGCCATGGAAGATCATTTAGAATGTTTTGTGGATAGACTTGTTACATGTATTACCTTAATGTTGGTAGATTTGATAACATTTATTGTTTAGTTATGTTTTACCACTACCCTTGATATGGGAGCCTGACTATATTTTTCAGGGAGGTTTATTTATCTTGAATGTATCACTTTATAATTATCAATTTTTCCATGAGAATTTTACTTTTACTATTTTCATATATATTATATATAGGACACTTCTTTATCTTGTATTGAACGTCAAAGATTTGTTATAGACACCATTGGTGGTGAGCTACTGAGTGTTATCTCATACCATGTTCAGGCTGACATTGGGTACCCGGAGAAACTATATGGTTGCAGGTAGGGATTGGGGAAAGCTCCCATAGCATGATGCTTGATTTGTGCTATGCTTAGAGCAGGGTAGCACTAGACCGATCTAGTATCATGATATTAGTTTTGATAGTTATTTTGGCCATTTTTGGTATTCTAATTCGTGTATTGTAATGGCTGTATATATCCAAATTTTGGATTCTTTATAGTGACTTGACACGACACATCTTTGTATATGAGATTACTTTTTAAATTTTTTATATATTCATATCATTGATGTTTTTCTTGTATTTGGATGATTTACTAATTCCTCTTTCAAATTTTGTGTATACTACCACTATGCTACACTCTATCATGAAGGAATTGTCTCCCCACATACACACCGTAGGCCCTCTTTACTAGTCAGTAGCCTTTGGTATTCGAGGAGATGTGTATGAGTCAATTTGACCCACCGGCTCAAGGCACTAGATAATGACATCTGGGTCAAGAATTTACAAAGTAGTCTCAAATAAATTTTATTTTCTACCACACTATTTTGCGACAATAGATATGGGATTACAAAGGTATTGGAATTTGATAATGAGTAGTGTCTTTGAGTATCTAACCCATGTATAAGAAAAAGTCAAATTACCTATAACAGAAATCGTTGTTTTCTAGATTTTGACTATTATAGTTGACTTGAATCCACCATTAGGTGATTCACTTGAATTGTGACGCTATCATTAATCTTATCGAGGTTTATATTTTATCTCACCATGATGAGATGATGATATGAATTTCATGCATCATTTTTAGGAACTTTTAAAGTATTCCCATGACATGCATTATGCCATTCCATGTAGGATGAATTTCTTGACTGCATGACTTTATGATATGTGCCTTTTGTGATATATGTACTATTGTGATAGATGATTTGTATAGGTAATTGAGAAACAAGTTTGTTACATAGAGTTATTACCATATCCTTAGTAGTGTTTTCCTAATTAGGTTAGATCAGCCACCCTAAGAAGCCAATTATGGATTGTTGATTCATGGACCATCAACTGCATAGACCAGAACATGTTATGGTATAGATCAAGTGGATGCCATATTTTGGTTCATGAGCTATATGTTCCCTTATGGATCAGAAGTTGTGAACCATTTGGTTCATCCCTTAAAAGATAATTGTGAAATTAATGTGAATTTAAATGGAAATTGAAATTTTAAAACTGGTTACTTGACCTTGACATGGATTTTGAGTGGGCATTAGGCAGTGTCTCTAGTGATGTTACAATAGTTTCTTTTTACCCAGTCCTAGATTTAGGAAAAGACAGAGGGGTGCGAACTTTTATATGAAGGTTTTGACCTGTCCTATGCTTTTAGATGTGAAATTATGGTTATCATTAAATTCTGACATATGTGTTGGGAATTTTAGATACATGCCACAATGATGACCTCCAGTCATATTCTAGGAGGGTGGTAATGACCATGCTTCTGAGGTTGTGGGACATGGAATACAAGAATATTCTCTAATAATTACAGCTATAAAACCAACTATTTTACAATCACAAGTGTCGCGACATAGTTTTATAAGGGATTTTTTTACTATATGTAGAAATTTCAGGGAGCACCACATCTTTCCTCGTTTATGGAATAGCTGATGTCTGTGTTCTAGTAGAAACATCCTCCCATATTTTCACGGGATAATAGACCATAGGTTATTGATATTTGGATTGAGACTATGTTGTCAATATTTGAGCATCTAGAGACACCTTTTGAGATGGGGGTGAAGCTCGTGACATAAATACTTTGAGCAGAATAAAAGCACTGGTTGGATGTTTTGAAGCACGCTGATAGGCTATGAGATATGATTTGGTGTGATTTCCAAACTTGATTTTATGACTACTTTTTCCTCGAGACTCTCTGAGCATAGTGGTCAAGTAGTTTTATTCATATAGATCAGAGAATAATGATGGTTATGGAATATTCATCACACTTTATAGAGCTTCATAATTTTGATATAATATATATTTTTTATGAGGAATAGAGGGAGAGGGTCTTAGAGGAAGGTGTCGAACATGCTGTTTGATATTTGGTCAATATGTTTTGTTTGATGAATACTAATGATATAATGAATCAGGTGTAGATTATATAGGAGAAACTGATTGAATATGGGGGTGCATAGTAGTGTAGTTCAACCTATCAACCTTGTGGTTCAGCTTCTAGTAGAATTAAGTGACATTTTGAGGCTTCTTGTGAGATGAGTACCATCCACACTGTTAGTTCTAATAGTGTAGTTTTCTATTATTAGTGTGCATGATGAAGGATTATGAAGAATCAGTGTGATAGAGACCTATTCGAGTGCCAAGATTACTACAGGATGTTCCATGAACAATGTTTCTACATGACCTTCCCTCCAATAGTTATCAGAAGGGGGTCATCTCTGAATTCAAGTTCAAGAGAAGGTTTCATAGATCAGCATCAATTTGGGAGCTATATTAGTACCAGTTGATTAGGATAAGGTAGTGTTTGTAGCCAAGGAAGCTAGGCACCAGTAGTACTAACAAAGTAGGGTGGTCTTGCTCTAAGAAGTGAGGTTGGTTATAGGGACATAATTTAGGAAAAATATATTTTGTATAGCCTACACCTGAGGAGGAGAAAACTAGACCACATAAGTTGTGAGGTATGATCTTAGTAGCCTATATGATTTTTCTTCTCTTTTTGATATAAGTTATTCACATATTTTCATATCAACACCTGTTGTGGAAATGACTGGGTTTTTTATTCAGTTTTCTAAGGGATTTATGATACTTGATACTCCATTAGGGATAATAATGGAGAGTGTATAGAAGTTTAGGGAGTTCCCCTGTAATATTAGTGGGTGTCACTTTTTATGGACTATTGTTCCCTCAATATGATAGGGTTTGATTTCATACTCGAGATTTAATAATTAGATTCATATAGATTCTATTTCAATTATTATTACCTAAGGGTGAACTTCACATCATCGTAGGGTAGGGTTTTTATTAACAAGGGTGAATGGGATTTCCACGTGAGTTGTGCTGGACCATAGAATCATGGGTTGTGTAGGATGACATCCCAAATTTCTAGTTTATATATGGATGATCAGGGGTCACATCAGGTAGATTTCCCTCTAGTGGTTGATTATTTTAGGTAATTTTTTCGGATGAATTTTCTAGTTTACCTCTTAAGATAGGTGTTTATTTTCAATTGAGACAGTGTTAGGAGCTACAACATCATTCATTCCTACTTATAGGATGTTTATGGAGGAATTGTAGGAGATCAAGAAGTAGTTAGAGGACTTGGAGGAAGAGGGGTTTATATGACCCAATAATTCTCAGTGGGGTTTGATGGTCCTTTTTTAAAAAGGGTGGATGGTACCCTCAAGCTATGTGTGATTTATCAGAAATTGAACCAGAAAACGGTCAAGAAAATAGTATCCCTTTCCCCAGATTTATGGCATTTATTATTATCTATGAGGATCATGGTTGTTCTCAGAAACTGATTTGAGATCTTGATATTATTTTATTCATGTTCAACCTACAGACATACCTTGCACAAAATTTCATAGTATGTATGGTCTATATGGTTATTTTTTATTTTGTTCGGTCTAAAAAATGTGCTAAAATTTTTCATGGAACTGATGTACCAAGTTTTCTATCCTTATATGTATTCATTTATGGTTGGTTTCATGGAAAAGAACTTGGTGTTTTCTCCCAATAAGAAAAACCATTCCAAAAATCTTAGGATAATTTCAAATACACTAAGATAGCACCAGTTATATGATAATATCACAAAGGAACACTTATGGATAGATGGGATTCATTTCCTAGGTCACTTCATCTTAGATAAAGGATTAATTTTTGATCTAGAGAAGTTTATAGATGTAGTTTCCCAGGAGAAACCCAATAATGTATTTGACATAAAAAGTTTCATCCCGTTTTCTAGATATTACAGGAATTTCATATTAGACTTATAACACTTAGAAACACCATTGATAGCCTTGATTAAGAAGTGTTTGAAGTTTTTATGTTTGAATAACTACAAGATAACCTTTCATGATATGAAAAGGAGATTGACTTCAGCTCCATTCCTGATTCTTTGAGAGCCAAATAGGATCTACACTGTGTCTTGTGATGCATTAATTACCAAGATATGAGCACTTATGATGTAGGGAGATGGAGTCATGGAATAAGAGTCTTAGTAGTTGAGGACACATGAGAGGAACAACCCAACACACGACAAATAGTTATCTATAGTTGTTAATGCTTTGTGCCATTGGAAAAATTATTTACATGGGGAGAATTTTGTGGTGTACACAGACCACAAAATCCACAAGTATATATTTATATCGTGTTATATATATTTTAGTAAGAAAATATGGGTTGAGTACCTATAATATTTTAATTTTTTTTCTTTCTAATATTCTTTGAGATTGTAATATAGTGGCTGATGCACTGAGTAAGAGGTCTCAGTTATAGGAAGTTCAGGCTGCCAACAACAAGTAAAAGCTTATGTAATTGTTTTCAAAGATAAAGGTGGAGGTGCAGGTTGTTCAGGGGAAGAACTATCTTTTATCCCTATCTATGACCTATACCCCACTAGATATAGTGAGGATGAGGTAGTTATTAGATTTAGAGGAGCTATTCCTATGGGAGTGTGTTGTAGTGAGGGCCCACCTCTTGGATTGTGCAAGGAAGATATTTTTAATATTCATAATAGCATATGTGTTCCAGTAGAAATACACAAGGAGATGATGTGGGAACTTCATGACATAGTTTGGGAAATTCATACTGATTTTACCAAAATGTATCATGATTTATTCTTCTAGTACTGGTGGTCGGGTATGAAATGTGAGACAACTAGGTTTTTATGAGATGTTCCACCTATCAGCAATTGATAGGGAAATATCAGCCACCAGGAAAACTTTTACAGCAGTTAACCATTCCTAATTGGAAGTGGGATGATGCCATGATATATTTTGTGACCATTTTACTAAGGTCTCTTTAAGGCAGTGATGCTTCTTGGGTTGTTATGGATAGCCTCATGAACTTTACATATTTCCTATCTATCATGGATACCTTCATTGTAGATGAGCTTGGGTGGTTGCATATTCATGAAATAATATGACTTAAAGGGGTTCCTAATAACATTGTATCATATATATTTGATAAGTTTATGTTTCATTTCTTGCATATTTTATATAGGGATTTGGGTACACAGGTGTTTCGAGCATGAAAAACCACCCTCAGACTGATGGATACTCACAACGTATGATTTAGGTGCTTGAGGACATGTTGTGGGCATGCATCCTGGATTTTGTGGGCTCTTGGGAGAGGCATTTTCCCATTCTTGAATTCTACTAAAATAACAGAAACATGAATACTATATACATATCAACTTATGAGGATTTTTATGGTAGGATATACTAATCTCACCTATGCTGGTTAGAGGTAGGTGAGGAAACTTTACTAGGAAAACTTCTTGTACAAGAGAATTCAGAGCATATCTAGTTGATTAGAAAGTGGATGGATACAACACATTCTACATAAAAATATTACAAGGATATACATCTATGACCTCTATAGTTCGAGGTTAGGGATCAAGTCATTTTACATGTCTCACCGAGTTTGGGACATAGATGATTCTAAAGATAGGGTAAGCCTTCAGCACAATATGTCAGGTTGTTCGAGATTATGGAGTGATTCAGGACAGTAGACTAGAAGTTTTAATTACCTAAAAAGTACCAAGCAATAAAAAATGTATTTCTTGTATCTCATTTTCATTATTATCATTCAGACCCATCTCATATTCTTCATCCCTAGGAGTTTGAGTTACAGGAAGATGCATCCATTGAGGAGCATCCTATACATTTTGTTGATAGGAGAACAATGGTTCTTGGAGGCCGATAAATTTCTCTAGTATAGGTTCTATGGAATCCCAACCATTTACAAGATGAGACTTGGGAGTGAGAGGCCAAAGTATTTTCTTAGTGTCTAGAGTTATTCTTAGTTGATTCTTGACCACCCTTGGAAGGGAAATTCCAACTGGAATTTCTATAAAGGGTGAAGATTATAAGATCTCTGGATTTATTATGAGGTATAGATCTTTTGTTTTTCAGATTAAATGGCCGTTTGTGACCTAATGTGAGTACCCAATGTGATCATGCATTTATCATCGGTGTTTGAGGATTGTTCGAAGCCCAAATCCCAACTTTTTTGGAAAAAATAGATAGGTTGCTTGATTAGGAGAAACCATATAGGATAGGTTGTACGGTTACCCCTAACCATTTGAGGCTTGATAGTGGGGTGCAAGAGGTTTCAAGGTTTGAGGAAAATATGTAACCTTAGGAACATTATTGTGAGAGGAACCTATAATTTTTAGTAAATAAAAAATGAATTATGGATGCACAGTTTGTCAAACCATGTTCCATGAACATTTTGGGTTCCCCTCTAAGTAGTAAAGGGTTCACAGTTGGTGCACGGTTTGACCAACCATGCATCAAAACAGTTCATACCATTATTTTTATGAGAAATGAAAATTTACCCTTAAAATACTTTTAAAACTAAATCAAATTTCCTCTTCTCCCAATGGAAAGCATCAGAATGTTGGACCTCTCATTTGAAGCTCAAATTGTAGCTTCTAATCCCATTTCTCTATCCAAACATTGACTTAAGCACTGATTGTCTCTTTGAATTCCCACAAATATGTTATTTAATCATATTGTGATGTTATTCATTTTATTTTGTATCGATATAGTTATTTAGGTGCAAGATAATATGCCATATTTCTAGGTTGTCCAATTGTTTTTCATTTTTATTCTGATCTGGATTGAATCAAAAGCTGCTACTGGATGAGTTCTCTATTATAGATCTATGGTCGGTGGTCTATACCCTTCCCATGGGGTTTTTTGTTTTATATTCATAGTTTTTGTTGTTCTACATGACATAATTTCTGACAGTTCCCCTAAAATGAATTGAATAATTTAATTAAATGGAATGGAACCTTTTAAATATACCCACTAGTTCTTTTGAGTTTTTGGAGGTCATTTCCCGAGCCTAGGCCACCCATGGGGCGTTCTCCTTGCTATTTACCTTTTTTTGTACCACCCATGGGGTGTGTGTGCTTTCATAGTTAGAGGAACCCCTTGGTTAATTGAATTGAATAATTTCAGATGATTAGGATATAGTTTTCCTTCTTTTCAATTCATTACATGATGTGAATTATTTAACTATTTAAATGTGAATTTTTAAATTATTGGGTAAAATTATGAAATGAAATAGATTTTGAATTGATGATTTTAAATGGTAGTGGATTCCTTGGTTGGTATACCTTGAATCGTAATTCCATTAGATTCCATGGATGTTTCTCCCATGGGTCTTTATTTTGATAGTGGATGCCTTGGATGAGATTGATCCTTAGGTCTTGATTACATAGGATTCCTTAGGCCTTGTTACCCTATGGATACATCTTGATTGGGATCGTAGTGGACACACTCCTTAGACCCCACCCAATTCTTTACCAAGTTTCCATTACGATTATCCTAGGAATCAATAAGGTTTCCTAGGTCTTATATAGCTTGGATCTAGCCCTAAATGGTATAACACCTCTGATTACATAGTAAGGACATTGTGTATGACTTGATTATACAACAAGGTCGTGGTGAAGGATATAATGGATTTTACAATGTGGCTATGACAAATGTTTTCTTTGTTGCACGACATGGCTATGAAGGATATTTTGGAATGTTTTATGGATAACCCTAGTATGGGTATCAACTCATAGTTGGTAGATAGGTTAATATTACTTGGTTAGATATATTTTAATATTTCCCTTAATATGGGATCCTGAATATCTTTTGAAGGTATCCTTGTTTGGAATGATAGAATCACTTTAAGGTTATCAATTTTTCCAAGGGAATTACACTTTTACTAATATCATATCTATTATATATTACAAACCACTTTATCTTGTATTGTTCAAACTAGAATTGTTATAGACACTGTTGGTGGTGCATACTCTGAGTTATCTCTACCCTCTTTGGGATGTCTTTGTGTACCTAGATAGACTATATAGATGTAGGTAGGGATCATTGAAATCAACCACAATAAAATTCTTGATCAGTGCTATGCTTAGAAGGATGGGAGCATAGGACTAAGATAGGATCCTAATGTTAGCTGGGATTGTTCTTTTGGTCTTTCTAGTATTTTGATATATGTATTTTACTCACTGTATGTGTTCATGTTGTGGATACTTTGTAGATACATGACATGGAACATCAATTTATATGAGATTAATTTTGATTTTTTTATATTCTTATCTTGAATGTTTTTCTTGTATCTAAATGATTTAATAATTATGATTTTGAATACTATGTTTACTACCAATATACTACACTCTAACATGAGGGAATACTATCCCCAAAAACCCACCCTTGTCCCTCGCTACTAGTCAGCAACCTTTAGTATTCTAGGAGATGTGCTTGAGGCCATGCGACCCACTAGATCAAGGTACCCAATAGTGGTATATGGGTTGGGATTCTATAATGACCACTCAAATATTTAAATATTACCATATATGTTTTCAATGAACTTTTCAAATAAAATGTTTTTCATAATAATTGGGATTTTTTTAGATTTTAAATAATTGATTTTAATGTGAAAATGATTTCTAAAATGTTTTATTATTTAAAAAGTGTTTTTTCAAAGTGGAAAGGATTTGTTCCTAAAGAAATTTATTAATTTCTTTTAAAGTTCCTTTATATGTTTCCATGATTATTTTTAAACAAAATGATTTTCAAAATGTTTTATGTTGTAAATGTTTATTTTTAATGAAAAGCTATTTTCCTCAAGAAATGTCACATGTAATCATTCAAAAATTATTTTCCATATATGATGAGATATGTTCATGTTACCTATGATTTACCATGGATATAAACCAAGGATACCATTATTAATATTTATATGAATGGTTTATTGTGAAAAAATGTATACAAAACCTCTCTCACTTCTACAGGTTACACCATGATATAATTCTTTTTAAACTGACTTGTTTTTCATGAGTTATTCTATGTTGAAATGATGAAATTATTATGAAAACTATCTATTTGAAATAGGTAATAATATTATGAAATTCTTATGAAACTCATTTCATTTCATGAATTATGATATGATAAAATGTTTTATGATATTGTGGCACACATATGTAAGATTTTCATTATATGATGGTTGTTATGTTATAACCAAAGACGGTGGTTATGTTATTACAAAGTACAATGGTAACATTATAAAAAATATGGGTGGAACCTATATCTACCTCTAATGTATTGGTTATAGATTTATATATCATGATATCGACAGAATGATAATGGGGAGTAAACTTGATTCAATAAGGGACTTCTTCCACTATAATTGTCTTGGCAGTGAACCATCACTAACATGATGAGTTGGGGAGTGAAGTAGTTCTATAATTAGGAAAGGGATTTCACTGAGGATGGTGATCTATCCCTAACAGGATGTGTATCTATCAAAAATGATGTTACACATGTAGTTATCCAAACCATTAAGTAGGTACATAGGTGTTTAGCACAATCCAAACATGATATTAATGTATTGGTGGGTATACATGGTATATGATTTTATATTCCTATGTGTATGAAAAATATATATGTATTATTCCATTTTTATGTACTCATGACACATTTTATTTTATTTCTGTGTGATTCATGTCTTATGAATAGGCAATATTTATGCTATGACTTATGTTTATGATCTTTCGTAGGTTGGGTATGAACGTCATAAGTTATGTTCATGATAAAATACCCTTATTATTCTCATATGATTTCATATGAACAGAGATTGATATATCCATTTTTACCCTTATTGAGAATATGATCTCACCCTTTCTTATATTTCATTTCCCCAGGTTATAAATAATGTTTTTTAAGTTGGAGTAAAAAAGGTGAAGAACTTTGTAAGATACATTGATGATCATTCATGAATTAAGAGTATTGTGTTCATGTTTATAAAGGAAATAAACTATTATGGTCCTAAAGCATGTTTTTGTGTAACATATTGAATATTCATCTAAAAATAAATATTATCCTTGTATGAGAAAAAAAGGTTGTTATAGTTGGTATCAAAGGAATGGTTTAGTTAACCTTTGGAAACTAGGTTGAGAAAACTTTGGTGAGATCACTAGGGATATTTATAAGGATATGTATAGGGATATATATAATGATAAGTCAAAGAATGAGTAAAAATATTGGAACATGTCATGGAATCCTGGTAAAGGATAGTGAGAGTGATTTCCAAGAAATTGAATCCTTATGTGGGTACTGCAAGTGGATGTGGATCTGGAAGAAATGTACCTAGGGGTAACAACCCTGAAAACACCATATTGAGATTGAATCAAGTGATAACTAGTGCATGACAATAAGAATTTCTACCTACCTAGTTTTTCATACCTAAGGGACATGATTTCAAAATTTATAAACTCTTTATAAACAATATTAATGGATTTAAATAGAATATGACTATGAATGGCCTAGTATAAACCTAAGGTGTCAAAGATTAAAGAAGGTGTTATGATTTATATATCTTATGGGTGATTTGTTTTCATGATTATATGGTTTTACACTATGATAAGTATTTCTCACTCTATTATTTTTGGTTTTAGTCAAAGGAAGGAACAAGATGAAGTTGGGATGACATTGAATCAAATGGAAAATTTCACGATGTTCATCCAAAAGGGATGATTGTTGTAGTGAATGACATTATGATTATGCCTAATCAGTTTTCATAGAATAAGATTATCAATTTATATGTTAAATAATTCTAAGACTCACAAAAGAAGAAAATCAAATAGTTTGCTGAGTGTTTGGGTAGTGGAGATTAAAGAGAAAATAATATTTAGTTTCCTAAGTATTGATAATGTGGGAAGAAACACAAAATTAGATGACTTAGAGGAATGAGAATATGTTTTGACTGTGGAAAATAAGGACATTAAGAAAGTTACTGCAAATAGAAAACGAAAAGTTCATTTAATTCAATGGATACGAATAATGGTCTTCCTAAGATATCATTGACTATTGAATTATTTAAATGTAGAAATTATGCACATTATTTAAATCAATTTCTTAAGGGGAATGTCCATGAAGAAAATCATAAAATTTGTACGAGTAATGGTTATATTTTGGATGATAAAGAAGCTAAAAATGACATATAAAAAGAAATAGGTATTGACGAATGAGAATATGAAGCCTAGTTAAGGGTTTGAGAAGTAAGTGAGGTGAATACAATATTTATGTATTGTAATTCAAATATTATGGTATATGAATCATGAAATATATAATTATTGTTTAATATAATTATTTAATTAAGGATTTGGAAGAATATGTTGATTGATTCTGATGGACTTGAAAAGTGATTCAATGGCTTGGTGATATTTTGATTATGGAAAGTTAACCCTTAATATGTTTTAGATGTAGAGAAAATTTTGTTTAGTTTGGATAAAGAGATGGTTGATATGGATAAAGTAAATAGTATATTATTGATGACCTCAAAAATGATAAAGGATTTGTTGAAAAATTAGTTTATGCTATCATTTATGGAATTTATAACATTATTGGATCTATGAAACTTATTCAATAATCTATGGTTTTATTTAATGAATGAGGAAACATGCTTTTTTTTCATTGAGGTTGTATGAAAATTTTGGTTATTACCATGTTTGAAGAGAGTAAATGATGAAGATATTCACATGTTTGGTATGTGTCAATGAAGAGATACATTATGATATATGGGGAGATTAATGTTATGTTTATTTTGAGAAATTTAGTGAACTTATTTATAGATTTTAAATTTTTGATGAGTTATAAGGTTAACTGTTTATGGAAAGTTTAAGTTGAACTTTGGTTGTGTATTAGAGATTAATGCATTACTTCACTATTTGAATATTTAGGAATATTGAATAATCTCTGCTAACTATTTTGTTGAGATGATAACTAAAGATCGAAAAAATGAATATCATTCAATTTATGGATCTTATGATCTATTAGTGTTTCAGGAATAAAAAATTCACTTATATTTCTTAGAGTAAGAGATAAAGTAGAAATAGTTCAAGGCTCAACCAAAGGGAGATATTGTGCTCATGAAATGGAATGAAATCATGTATGTATATATTCGCATGAAAATTCTTCAACTTTAGGAAAAATATCTTGAAATAAAATTTTGTTCCTATTATCATCATTTTGTATGATATCAATAACATTTTATCACCTCCTTGGTTTATGGAATTGTGGACATTAACCATCACTAGATCACATAATTTCTTTTGATCAGTGATATTTATCACTATATATAATTATTTATGAATTTATTCCATTTCCAAATCTTTACTTTCCACCTATGTTCTCCCATGTGGAAACCCAATTATGAGTTACTTTGGGTAACAGTTTTGTTTCCAAATTTTCCTTTTTAAAGTATGCTTTATTATTCATTTGAATTAAATGGGTTTCTACAAAGGAATTTCCAAATGTTAAACCATTGATAATGGAGAAAAATTTTGAGGGAGTAGTTAATTTTAATGGGGGTAGAATGTAACACCCTTAGATTCTGTGAAATCTATATTTTTTCAATTGATTTTAATATTTTAGACATTTTTTATAACATGAAACACTATATTTAGATTTACTTACACACAACACTAGGTTTTTATTATTTCAAACATAAATAACGAGTTTATCTTGAATTACACGAAACATTGTGTTTTTATTGTGTTACATATAATACCAAATTTATCTTTCATTACCTGTGACATCGAGTTTAAAAAAAATGTGACATATTATTAAAATATTAATTTCTAATTTGATAGTTATCACCATGTCATTAGAATGGAGGTTATGGATATGATTAAATAAATTGTAAAAATATTTGGATTAAACATATATATATATATAATGAATTAATTGGTCAATAATTAATTATAAATGAAAAAAACTCTTTTTAAAATAAAGGAAAATATATCCTAAAAAACTATTTTTCTTCAAAAAAACAAGTTTTACCTCAATAATTTAAATTAATAACTTTTGATGCATTTTTTTAATGAAATTTATATATAGCATATTCAATAAAATTTTTAACATTCATGTAACGCTCCGACCCCAGTTACCCAGAGTCGGTGCATTAATTACATAACATTGGCATGATCATAAGAAAGATCAAATCTCGAAAGACCGATTGGTTTAGTAGCCTTGGAAACACTAGATATATTCATAAGTTTTACATTACATCATCAAAATAAAAAAGAACTACTACAACAACATATTGTCTCCATAGTCCACACTATTAACCCCTCATAATATCCCTCCAAGTCATTTATAATTTACTTCTTCACATCCTGGGAAAATAAAACATAGAAAAGGGGTGATCTCAAATGCCCAGTAAGGATAACAATATAGCGGAAACTTTCATAAATAAGAATAAACATTTAAGGAAATGTACAACTAAAAAAAAGCCTTTTAAACTTTAAACTCAACATAGTATGGCATAAATAAAATGAAATAATGCCATTTACTTATTCATATGGATATTCTACTAATCGAATAATCACATGCAATATCAATAACCACTTTCATAATGATGGAATGCATAATGCCAGACTATCATAACCACATAGCCAAGGCCTCGTGCCAAGACTACAAATAAGATTTTGCCAAGGCCTTGTGCCAAGACACTAGTTTGTCTCATGAGACCTACCGATGCATCGAGGAGCTATAGCGGGCTCCACCCGTCACATATTAAGTCCAATGCATTCCCATATGAAAAGGTTTAAACATAACATAAACATTCGTATTAAAACTAGCATACGAAATGTCAATACTTTCACCATAAACCATGAATGGTATATAAAAAAATAGCACATCCATAGTCAAACATATCACAAAACCTTCAATACAATATAAAAGTTTTGTATCATAATATATCATCCTCAAATAAGCGTAAAATCCATTAAAGGATGTTGACATAGATGAAATCAAAACTCTTTTTAAAGAAATATCTCTTTCTATTTTGAAATCATTTAAGAGACATATATTTATAAAATAAAACATTTTCTTTGAAAATATTCTTATAAGCTTGTAAGGGAAGCTTTGACGATTTTATAACGGTGGAAAATAACCGCACCCGCCGTATAAGTTAAAAAAACATTCTTATCTTAATTCTGTCAAAAAGGTTAAAAAGCAGCTTGTTTGGAAAAAAATGGAAAGATTCCCTTATAAACCTCTTATAAAAAGTCAAACAAGGGTATAATTGACTTTAACCCATATTCTTTTAAATATTAAAAATGTTTTGAAATACATTTTGAAGAAACATGGATGTGGATGATAACGAGATCCCCGTAGATTATTACGTATAAACAACCTCGGATAATGAAGAGATTGTGAAATAACCCTTACCTTGAACTTTCCCTTAGTCGATGGTATGTTAACCTCCTGTATAATAATTAAAACATTGTTATTAAATTATACAATAATCATATACATCAATATGATATCATATATGATCTTTTAACATTGCTTTATTAATAATATCTTAGTATTATCGTCATTTCGGGTGATAATCGATTCGTTCTTCTTAAATGTTTGGTTACGTAAGACATGTTTGTAAAGGATAGGTTGTATATTATTCATATCCAGAATGATATCAAGTCTTTAAACATCATTTTTAAATCATCAAATGATAATTATACTTGAATGGAGACGATGGAGAATGAATCTCATCGCATTTGTGGAGACGGTAGTCCGTACGTACGCACGAGCGACAATATCATTCTTTTGATATTAAAATAATATATAAATGGATGTTATATCATATATACAGAATAATTAACATGTTATATTTATTATTTACATGAGTTGCACATCATTATTATACCCATCTAAATAATAATATATTGAATAACAATTACACCACGACGTGGAGACGGTAAGCCGTACGTACGCACGTATGGTGACATGTTATTAAAAGGGTGGATAGAATACTGAATATGGTTGTACCATATTTATAATAACATCACAGTATATGTGAGATACTGGAGTTATTATTTTAGAATGGTAAGAACAAAGAAAGAAGAAGTGGAAGAAGAAAGGAACTTGAAAAGGGGTGGTGAAAACATTACCTCTTCTTCGGGTTCTTCCTTTTGATTTGATCAAAAGGGCTCCTTAGGTTGGCTTTCTGATCAAACTAAGGCCTCTAGGTTGTAGTGAGGGAAGTTGGGAGAGTATTTGGGCAGAGTTTGGCCGAGCCAAGTGGCTTGAGAGGTGTGAGGAATGAGTATAAGTGGTCTCCTTTTATAAGGGAGAGGAGGGGCTCTTTAGGAAAGAGTGAAAGTATTACTTTATAATATAATTATATTCGGTTTATAATGGTCCAAAAATCATTGAGGTCGAAGATAAGATGAATAATATTCTAAATAACATCAACCAATAAGAATTGGACAGGTTTTAGATAATATTTTAATCATTATAATCTTATTTATTTAAATGATTTATTAATGAGGTAAACATTGCATCATTATTGTGTCATTAATAATTTAAATTATTTGATGTCTAAAAATTATAAATAAAATATCATTATGTAGGAAATCGTTTTATCTTTCTAATGAATATTTAAAATCGAAAATCCAACATGTATAACCCTATGTAAAAATTTTTCTTCTAAAAGTTGTAAGCTTATGCCATTTTTATTTTTATTTTAACTTTATTAATATAATGTGTCCCGACCACATACAAGTGGCTCTAAGGGGTCCCCAAATCGACCCAAGGATTCCAATGGTCGGGTATGTGTCCACCAATAAGGTTAGGACACGTTTTAGGGTAAGTTTGTATTATTATAATATTATTTTTTAACCCTTATTTACCGGATTTACCCTTTATCCATGGTAAATAAAATATTTACCGCAGTAATTATTCAAAATGTGTAAAAATAAAAGTTAATTTGGTCATCCTGATTCCAAATATGTAATCCATTTTTCCAAATTCAAAACACAGAAGTGGCAGAAATTAATTTAAAATTAATTCCCGCTGTCAAAACAAAAAGCGTGTTTTTAAGAGATAGTAACTATCAAAAGATTGACACTTGTTTATGTTCGGTTTAATTGTAAAATTATGTCCAATGACCAACATTATATTAAATGGTAAAAATATATTCTAAATATACTTTAAAACTACTAAAATTCATAATCTATCACTATTAATTATTTTTATTAAAAAAGTTGATTTTAATTAAAATTTAGTAATTTTCACTATTCATCAAAATATAAAAGTTATCCGAAAAGTACCAAAATTTCACCCTAGGCTAATTTCAATATTCCGAATCCAAAAATGAAGTCCATTTTGAAATATAAAATATATATGATTTCAAAAAGTAGGTATTACTATTCACAACAGCTAGTTTAATTATTTGTGGTGTGTGTTAGAACTCGAGGTTGCGTACAACACACGCTATCGCATTATTCGAAGGGAGACGTACCGTGGAAGCTTGGGGAGTTACATTCTACCCTCCTTCAAATAATTGCATCCTCGCAATTTCTAGGGTATTACTGCATAAAAAGACTCGGGTGGTTCTTCATCATAAGTTCCTCGGGTTCCCACGTTGCCTCTTCCATCTTATGATTTCTCCACAAAACTTTTACCAGACGCGTCGTCCGGTTTCTCTGTACTTGTTCTCTTGTATCAAGAATCCTGACATGCTCTTCACAATAAGACAGATCGGGTTCCAGTTCTAATTACTCATAGGTGAGTACATGGGTTGGGTCAGGCATGTATTTTCTCAACAGAGATACGTGGAACACATCGTGAACTTTGGAGAGACTTGGCGGCATTGCCAATCGGTAAGCTACAGCCCCAATTCGTTCTAGAATTTTGAAAGGTCCGATGTACCTGGGACTCAGTTTACCTTTCTTACCAAAACGTATGACTCCCTTCCATGGAGATACCTTCACGAAAACATGATCACCGACTTGAAATTCCAAATCCTTCCTTCGATTATCGGTATAGCTCTTCTGCCTACTTTGAGCTGCTTTGATGTGATTTTGGATTACCTTCACCTTTTCCACCGTTTCCTCCACCAGTTCTGGGCCTACAAGTTTTCTTTCACCAACCTCATCCCAACAGGTTGGTGTACGACATCTCTTTCCGTATAACGCTTCATATGGTGCCATCTGAATACTCGAATGGAAGCTATTGTTATAGGAAAATTCTACTAGTGGTAAATATTGATCCCACTTACCCTGAAAGTCAAGTGAGCAAGATCTCAACATGTCTTCTAGGGTTTGAATAGTCCGTTCTGATTGTCCATCTGTCTGAGGGTGGTAAGCAGTGCTCAAATGAAGTTCAATATCCAGGGATTTCTGAATACTTTTCCAAAATCTTGAAGTAAAACGGGGATCACGATCAGAAACAATCGATAGGGGTACTCCATGAAGTCTCACAACTTCATTAATGTATATTCTTGCTAGACGTTCCAGGGGTAGATCTTCTCTTATAGCAAGAAAATGTGCTGACTTGGTAAGACAATCAACAATAACCCATATTGCATCGTTCCTTCTAAGAGTCTTTGGTATCCCCATGACAAAGTCCATCGTAATATTGTCCCATTTCCACTCCGGTATGGGAAGAGGTTGCATGACTCCTCCAGGCTGTTGCCTTCCAGCTTTCACTTGTTGACAAACCATACATCTTGACACAAAATCAGAAATCTCCCTCTTCATGTTGTCCCACCAAAAATGTTCTTTCAAATCTCTATACATTTTGGTGCTCCCAGGGTGTATAGAGAAATTGGAACTATGAGCATCATCCAACAATTCCCTTTTCAGATCAGGTAAATCGGGAACACAAAGTCTCTTCCCGAATTTCAAAATTCCATCTTTAGAGACAATATGGCCAAGAAAAGAAATATCCTGAAGCCAGAATTCACACTTGCTAAAATTCCCATATAATTCATGCCTCCTCAGAGTCTTCAAGATAATGCGCAAGTGATTTTCATGATCTTCGTAGGTTTTGGAGTATACCAAGATATCATCAATAAATACCACCACAAATTCATCGAGATACTCCTTGAAAACTCTATTCATCAGATCCATGAATACAGATGGTGCATTAGTCAATCCAAACGACATTACAGTAAACTCGTAATGCCCATACCTGGTTCGAAATGCTGTCTTCGGAATGTCTTCCTTCTTCACACACAACTGATGGTATCCAGATCGAAGGTCAATCTTTGAAAAGTATTGAGCTCCATGTAGTTGGTCAAATAAATCATCAATACGAGGTAGGGGATACTTGTTCTTTATCGTTATAGAAATGATCTCCCGGTAGTCGATACATAACCTCATAGATCCATCTTTCTTTTTAACAAAAAGAACAGGGGCTCCCCATGGAGAAACACTAGGGAGAATAAATCCCTTATTACTCAATTCCTCTAGTTGTTTCTTTAGTTCGACTAATTATACAGTGGCCATTCTATAAGGGGTCTTCGATATAGGCCTTGATCCTGGAATCAAATCAATGGAAAACTCAACTTCTCGTTCTGTAGGATGTCCAGGTAAATCTTCCGGAAATACATCTACAAATTCTTTCACAACAGGTACATCCTCTATTTGAACATTCCTTTCCTCACCGACAGTTATTTCATTCTCTTCCTCCCCAATAATTGAATTAAGTTGAGCTACTGGGGGTGGATCTAAATAAGAATTAGGTGGTGACGATTCTGCTCTAAAAATAAGGTGTTCCTTATCATTATCATCAAGAATTGTAACCTCTTTCTTCTTACAATAAATCTTCGCATCATAGTCCGAAAGCCAGTCCATACCGAAGATTATAACAAACTCAATCATAGGTATGACGATGAGATCAGCAGATAAAGAAAATTTATGTGCTCTAATGGGGACTGATTCACAAAACTTTGTTGCAATGATACTTCCCTTAGGAGTTTCAACTGACAACTCCCTTATTAAATCAAATTGGAAATATCTAATTTTCTTAGCAAACTGGGAAGATATGAAACAATGCGATGATCCAGAATCAAATAATGCATTTGCTAAACTTGAGGAAACCATTAAATTACCTGCCACCACGTCTTTCGGAGCTTCTACCTCAGCAGTAGTGATAGCATAAGCCTGGCCTTGATCCCTTGGCCTTTTTTGAGGTAAGTTCTCCTGACGCTTAGGACATTAATTTTGATAATGCCCCATCTCCCTGCAATTGTAGCACTGAACGTTGGTAGCTTCCTTCTTCCCCTTGCAATCACAAGCTTGGTGGCCTTTTTCACCACACTTGTAACAGACTCCCATTCCCTTCAAGCAAGTACCATGGTTTTTCTTCCCACATTTACCACATGATGGATATTCAACCTTTACTTTCTTCCCCTTATTTCCATTCCCAGATTGATCAGCAAGCCTCTTCTTCTCTTGCTTTGCTTTAAAGTCATAAGACTTAGAGAATTCCTTTTCGGTCTTGATAGCACATGAGACAATGTCTTCGTACGATGAAAAGGATTGTGAGACTAACGCTCGACGGAGAAATGGTTTTAACCCATCAAAGAAACAATCAATCTTACTTCTTGGGTTGCGAATATAATATCCATCATACCTCGCTAACCTTGTAAAGTTAGCCTCATACTTTGTGACATTCTCATCCTCCTTTTGTCTCAGACTCAGAAATTGCCTTTCCATATCTGCTCGATGGTCGCGAGGAAAGTATTTTTCTAAAAACAGATCTTTGAACTCCCTCCATTCCATATTTTATACTTTATCATCTTCCTTCGTATTTTGAATTAATGACCACCATTGATCAGCATCTCCAGTGAGGCGGTAAACTGCCATGATAACTTTTTCCCTTTCACTGCTCCCCAAAGCCTGAAATATTTTCTCTAGGGAAAATATCCATTGCTCAGCTACTAAGGGATTTCTACTCCCATTGAACGTTGGTGGTTGTTGCCTCATGAATCGATCTAACATTGATCCTCCACGCTGCGGATCAGGGTGCTCCATACGGGTAAGGTTATTATTCATAACCTGAGTAAGTTGTCCCAGTATGGTGATTAGCTGATCGGCTCCAGTTGCATCACCAGCTCCACTATAATTATCTTGAGCAGGAGGGAAATCCCTACACAGAGTGCGTGCATTGATACGATTTCCATTTCTTCCACTAGGCACAATTTCTAAACAATGGCATAAACTAGATCAGTTTATGAATCAAAATACATAATCCCATACTTATAAAACACTTAACATAAATTTAACTATTTATGGATATAATCCATAATCATAAGAATGTTTTCTTTGAGGAAGTATATACTCATAATCCCTTCAAAATGATTTGTAAAGAAAATGAGAGTTATCCTAAGCATATCCCCCGGGAGTGTCGTAACTAAGAGTGCAGCAAGGCCCGTTGTCGTGCACCAGTTCCCGTTCGAGTCTAGCTCAAAGTGGTGTTTTCGGGTTTTACCCCTAGGTACATCTGTGCCAGAGCCGCCTCTACCTGCTCGTATCTAGACAGGGATGTATTGCTCGGAAAACTCACAAAATCTCTACAATACCAAAATTATAGGAAGTTCTTCTATACTAATCCTCAAAGTTAATCTTATGTCTACGTGCTCTAATCAGAGTTTATCTAAATCTAGCTTCCAAGGTTTGTACTAAACCTCCTCTGATACCAACTGTAACGCCCCGACCCCAGTTAACCAGAGTCGGTGCATTAATTACATAACATTGGCATGATCACAAGAAAGATCAAATCTCGAAAGACCGATTGGTTTAGTAGCCTTGGAAACACTAGATATATTCATAAGTTTTACATTACATCATCGAAATAAAAAAGAACTACTACAACAACATATTGTCTCCATAGTCCACACTATTAACCCCTCATAATATCCCTCCAAGTCATTCACAATTCACTTCTTCACATCCTGGGAAAATAAAACATAGAAAAGGGGTGAGCTCAAATGCCCAGTAAGGATAACAATATAGCGGAAACTTTCATAAATAAGAATAAACATTTAAGGCAATGTATAACTAAAACAAAAGCCTTTTAAACTTTAACTTCAACATAGTATGGCATAAATAAAATGAAATAATGCCATTTACTTATTCACATGGATATTCTACTAATCGAATAATCACATGCAATATCAATAACCACTTTCATAATGATGGAATGCATAATGCCAGACTATCATAACCACATAGCCAAGGCCTCGTGCCAAGACTACAAATAAGATTTTGCCAAGGCCTTGTGCCAAGACACTAGTTTGTCTCATGAGACCTACCGATTCATCGAGGAGCTATAGTGGGCTCCACCAATCACATATTAAGTCCAATGCATTCCCATATGAAAAGGTTTAAACATAACACAAACATTCGTATTAAAACTAGCATACGAAATGTCAATACTTTCACCATAAACCATGAATCGTATATCAAAAAATAGCACATCCACAGTCAAACATATCACAAAACCTTCAATACAATATAAAAGTTTTGTATCATAATATATCATCCTCAAATAAGCTTAAAATCCATTAAAGGATGTTGACATAGATGAAATCAAAACTCTTTTTAAAGAAATATCTCTTTCTATTTTGAAATCATTTAAGAGACATATATTTATAAAATAAAACATTTTGTTTGAAAATATTCTTATAAGCTTGTAAGGGAAGCTTTGATGATTTTATAACGGCGGAAAATAACCGCACCCGCCGTATAAGTTAAAAAACATTCTTATCTTAATTCTGTCGAAAAGGTTAAAAAGCACCTTGTTTGGAAAACGAGGAAAATATTACCGTATAAACCTCTTATAAAAAGTCAAACAAGGGTATAAATGACTTTAACCCATATTCTTTTAAATATTAAAAATGTTTTGAAATATATTTTGAAGAAACATGGATGTGGATGATAACGAGATCCCAGTAGATTATTACGTATAAAAAACCTCGGATAATGAAGAGATTGTGAAATAACCCTTACCTTGAACTTTCCCTTAGTCGATGGTATGTTAACCTCCTGTATAATAATTAAAACATTGTTATTAAATTATACAATAATCATATACATCAATATGATATCATATATGATCTTTTAACATTTCTTTATTAATAATATCTTAGTATTATCGTCATTTCGGGTGATAATCGATTCGTTCTTCTTAAATGTTTGGTTACGTAAGACATGTTTGTAAAGGATAGGTTGTATATTATTCATATCCAGAATGATATCAAGTCTTTAAAAATCATTTTTAAATCATCAAATGGTAATTATACTTGAATGGATACGATGGAGAATGAATCTCATCACATTCGTGGAGACGGTAGTCCGTACGTACGCATGAGCGACAATATCATTCTTTTGATATTAAAATAATATATAAATGGATGTTATATCATATATACAGAATAATTAACATGTTATATTTATTATTTACATGAGTTGCACATCATTATTATACCCATCCAAATAATAATATATTGAATAACAATTACACCACGACGTGGAGATGGTAAGGCGTACGTACACACGTATGGTGACATGTTATTCAAAGGGTGGATAGAATACTGAATATGGTTGTACCATATTTATAATAACATCACAGTATATGTGAGATACTGGAGTTATTATTTTAGAATGGTAAGAACAAAGAAAGAAGAAGTGGAAGAAGAAAGGAACTTGAAAAGGGGTGGTGAAAACATTACCTCTTCTTCGGGTTCTTCCTTTTGATTTGATCAAAAGGGCTCCTTAGGTTGGATTTCTGATCAAACTAATGTAACAGCCCAAGATTTTATAAAAAATATTCTTTTTAATTTTATTAATGTCTTGTGTTGTACGCTACACCAAAAGGAGCTTCCACAACATGCATCCTTGACTTTCCTTGCATTACACGCAATCACGACCTTCCTCGATAGCGTGTGTAATACGCAATACCGAGTTTCACTAAACAACGATATGCTATTAAAATATTATTAAAACTAGCCGGTATGAATAGTAATAACCACTTTTTAAAATTCTGTAAATTTTATTTTTCAAAATGAACTTCATTTTTGGATTCGGAGTATCGAATCTAGCCTAAGCTGAAATTTTTGTACATTTCGGATAACTTTCATATTCTGATGAATAGTGAAAATTACTAAATTATAATTAAAAAACAAATTTTTTAGTCGAAATAATTAATAGTGATAAATTATTAATTGGAGTAGTTTTAAAGTATATTTAGAATATATTTTTACAATTTAATACAATGTTGGTCATTGGATGTAATTGCACATTTAAACCAGACATAAACAAGTGTCAATCTTTTGATAGATATTGTTTCTTAAAAACACGCTATTTGTTTTAACAGCGGGATTTAATTATAAAATTAATTAATGCAACTTATATGTTATGAATTTGGTAAAATATACTTCATTTTTGATTTCGGAATATGAAATATAGATTAGGATGAAATTTTGGCATTTTTCTGAAAACCTTCATTTTTTGATGAATAGTGAAACTACTAAGTGGTAGTTAAAAAACTGATTTTTTCATAAAACTTAATTTTACCGCTTTTGTGAATGGAATTTCAAAAATCCGAGAGACACGGTTGATGTCAGTAGGTAAAATGTGGTTCAATGAGATGAAAATAATTTTTGGTGAATAGTAACTTTTTACTTTTATTTACTACAGTTAAAAGTAAATAGGGTAATTAAGGGTAAGAATGATATTAATATTACCCTAACACATGTCCTAATTCTATTGGACTAGTGTATCTCGACCAAAAACAACCTTAAGTGTAAAATATTATCATTTAGGCCCACTTGGATTAGATTAGGACATTTATTATTATTTAATTCAAAGAAGAGTTAAAAGAGTTAAAATCAAAGTTTATTTACTAAAACATTTTTAATATGGGGTTATACATAAGATAAATTCGACTATAAATATTCATTAGAAAGATAAAAAGATTTCATATATAATGATATTTTATTTTTAATTTTTATACTTTAAATAAATTAATTTATTTATGACACAACGATGATGCAGTAATTACCCTTTTAAGGAAATATTAACATAATTGATGTTATAAATACTCAAATGAATGTAATTTGAGACTTTTTATGAATTACACTAATTTTCTAGGTTACTATGATATATTAGTGTTGATTTAATCAACTTGGTTAGAACATATAATTCTGTTATGACTTTCACAAAAATCATATATCAAATAGTGTCAAAATTGACACAAAATAGTTTTTAAATAAAATATTATATTATTAATTGTTATTTTATTCCTAAAAATCTAAGGTTCGGCCAAATGACTTAGATAAGGATATATATATTAATAATAAACAATTTGGGGTTCGTTTGGAATGTTATAGTAAGTGTATTAACCATATTGTGAAAGAAAACAAAAAGACACGGTAAAAGTTAAATTATTTAACTTAGAGTTAAATCTAATTGATAAGGTTAAAATAAGAACCTAAACTTGTCTAAATCCTATTGGTTGATAGGATTGCGACCCATCCCCACTTTATCTTCGAAATAAGACCCTTTGGAACCATTATAAACCGATTTTGACTTTAATATAAAATAATATTTTGAGATATTCCTAAGGTGCCCCTCTCCTCCCTTATAAAAGGACACCTCCTCCCCCTCCTCCTCACACCAATTTTAGCACTCAAGCTCGGCCAACCCCTGCACAAATCTCTTCTCAACTTCCCTAGCAACATCCTAGAGGTTCTGGTCTTCCTCAAAGACCAATTTTAGTTCCCTAAGAGGAGGTCTCCAAAAGGCGCTTCAAAGAAGAGGTAATTACCGTTACCAATTCTTTCATCTTTATTTCTTCTTCCACTTCTTCTTCTTAGGTTGTTTCATTATGAAGTAATAACATCAGTATCACTCATATACTGATATGTTATTATAAGTATGAAACAAACCTATTTCACCATTTATCTATCCTACGGAAAAAGAAATCACCGCGCGTGCGTACGTACGGAATACCGTCTCCACGCCGTGGTGTAATCTATTTTCCACCACCACCTTACATGGATGGGTATAATGGTGTAAAGAATAACTATACATAGTTATTACAACATCATATTGATTCTGATATATTGTATGATCCACTCCAATTCAATTCAATATTTATAGAAATGATATCATCGCTCGTGCGTACGTACGGACTACCGTCTCCACGACGCGATGAGATTCATTCTCCATGTTAACCATTTAAGAATGATTATAATGTATATATAAGAAATAATAATGAAATATATGACATTATAAAGCTACTGGATTTATGTATATATATACATATGTATGTCATCTACTTACTTCCATTTCAAGACAATAAGGAAAGGAAAACAGCGTTCATGCGTACGTACGGACTACCGTCTCCATGAACGGTGTTTTTCATTTTATTTATCTACCTATTATATATATATATATACTGAATATATATGATATATAAATCATATTTTATATTCTGGAAGTGAGTAAATCATGATATAAGTAATAATGATGTCAAGAACAACAAGTCAAAACACCTACGATAAATGAAACGATTTTACCCAAAACGCTTCTTTAACATGGAATTTACAAAAGAACGGGTAATATAATGTCATAAGTGAACCATATATGATATCATAACAATGAATATGATTCTGTAATAAGTCAATAACATGATTTAAATCATTATACAGGAGGTTCGGACACTTACAAAGCAAGTCGGACCTAAGGTAAGGGAAATATCACAATCTCATTTTTATCCGAGATAGTTTATTCGTAAGTATTTACTGGGGTGTATTTTATCATCCACATACATGTTTCATCAATATGTAATATTATTTCCATCCACCTACAATTGTTTAAATCCATTTTTACCCTTCGGTGAGTTTTTAGTAAAAGAAATGAAAGGAATCTTTTGATGTTTTTCGTACGAGGTACTTTTTGACTTTTCCGACAAAAGTACGAAGAATGTTTTTTTTAACTTATACGGCACGAACGGATTTCTACTGTTTTATAAAGCCTTATTTTCATGAAGATTCCTATAAAATATTTCATTACTATTTTCAATAAAATCTCTTTCTTTTAAAATTGCATGATGTTTTGTGAAAAGAAATTGATTTTGAAGAAGAAAGGATATTTTCCTCAAGAATTCAATTCAAGTGTTTTATCAAAATTATTTTCCATCTAAGATAATAAAGGGTTCTGTTTCTATCCATATTTTTACATTGATTTGACTATGTTGTGATGGAATTATGTTTATGAATTCCTTTATCTTATATGAATTGATTTATGATGTCATGATGTTTCAAGAATCCCATTTTTGTTACATGTGTTATGCGATGATGTATGTTTTATGATTATGTGGCACACATAAGAAAGGATTCATTATAAGATGGGTGGGACCTATATCTCCCTCCAATGCATTGGGTAAAGATTTTATATCTCATGAGATAGACAGGGCTGGAACGGTAGGTTATACCGGTTTAGTGAAACAGGACTGAAACGAGGGTTACTCGATTCAGAAAGGGACTTTGTCCACTAAGATAGTCTTGGAAATTAGTCTTGACTAACAAGAAATGATTCTCTATGATTATGTGTGCATGCCACAAAGTTTCATTTTTTAAGTTATGATTATTGGGATTACTTTTCACTGCCATGATTTATCCCATGATTATGAAATTATGCTCTCTTTTGCAGGTTATGATTTCCAAAATGTTATGTTCTTATGAATATGATGTGATTGATATTTATTTTGTTTACCCTTACTGAGCATTTGAGCTCACCCTTTTATGTTTTCTTTTCCCCAGGATATAAATAATGGTTTTAGGTAAAAAAAAGGAGGAAGATCTTTATGGGAGATTTTGAAGATCTTTCACCATGATTAGAAGATTATAGTCCGAGTTTCCAAAGACACTAAACTATTACGATCCTTGTGTGTGTGTTTTTGTTATGTACTAAGTATTCCGCAAAAGTAATGTAATGTCAATGTACGTCAAGATACGGGTCTCTATAGTTGGTATCAGAGGGAGGTTTAGTCAACCTTTGGAAACTAGGACGCGAAAACATTAGTGAGATCCCTAGAGATATTTCTAAGGTATGTCTAGGGATGTCCCTAAGGATAAGTATACGTATAGGATATAGTCCTAGAACTACGGTAACGATCTTAGAATTTATCCTAAGATGTTAGATATTGAGGGTGCTCCCCCTTTAATATGTTGTCTTCCCTAGCATGATTTCGCCTCTCACAAAATTCTTTTTGTGTTTTAGTTAATGGAGGGAACAAGAAGGAATTCGGTTAACATTAAATCCAATGGACAAATTGGTGACTATGAGCAACAAAATTGTGTAATGCCTAGAGATAAAGATATTGTGATTATGCCGAATCAGTCATCGCGATATATGATTAACAAGGTGAAATTTAGTGGTATGACTAATTCATCAAAGAAGAGGAAGATAAACTATTATGCATGTTCGCATGTTGAGGAGCATAAAGAAAGGAAGATTGAGATTTCTAAAGAAGGGAAGAAGAACCTTGAGGAATACCTCAAATGGAGGGACCGATGTTATCTGTGTGGAGAAAAGGGTCATAGAGTGACAGATTGTTATGGAGTTCAATGTCTTATTTGTGGAGAACATGGGCATTACCCAACTCAATGCCCTGACCTAAAAAGATACTTCTAAATCAAGGAAGGACTTATTCCAGGACAGTCATTGAAGTGGATGGACTGAAGTGTTTATGTATTGGTATTCAAGAATAATGTTGTTGAGGTACTTTTATGGTGTATTGGAATATTTATGTATTGGTCTAATGTGGTATTCGAAGTGATTGAGGTATTTTTGAAAAAAATATGATATGCGCATAATGAAGGGAAAATGAGAAAATGAAATATTTGACAGTATTCATGAGCTCATGATTGATATAAGGACTAAGTGATATCATGGTTTGAGAATATAGAATTTTGAGGATTTTGGTATGTGGAAAGTGTTAACTTTTAACTGCATTCATGTTTTCACTAAGGATCAATGGGTATTCAAGAGAATACATGATTAAGGCCTTTGAATGTTTGGAATGTGACCAACAAGACATATCTTATGATATATAGGGATCAAAGATGGTATTAAATCTCTGGTAATCGTTTTCACTATATTATGACAATGGAATCCAGTATTATGGATAAGCCTAAAGATTGGAATAGATTATGTTGGAAAAAAGTTAGGATAGAACTTTTTTCGATATTATTGATGGGATGTTATAGTAATATAGTTCTAGAAAAAGGACAACCTGCAGGACGGGCGACAGCCCATCACTTCGGACAAGGCTATGGGAATCGAACCCACAACCGAAGTGCGACTGGCCTTTATCGCCTACCACTGGCCTACAGGAAGTCCCTGTTTAGTAGAAACTAGTTTTATTATATTAAGCAGTATGATATATGAAGTATAAGTCCATTTTAGGAACCATATATGATTAATCTCACTATAGATCGACTTATGTATATAATTTTTGGTAACCTTTTGTTTGAGACAGATGGAATGACCCGTCATTCTATCACATGATCTGCTAACACTTCACGAATAACAAATTCAACTTCATTTATTTAAGAGATGAAGTGGAAATTGTTCTAGGCATGAACAATAGTGAGATTGTACCAAAATAAAGAAAGTATTTATTCCAATTCAAATTTTCAACTTTAGGGAAATGATCTTGAAAACCAAAAATGTTGTCCTAGTGATCTTATACCTGATGAATCGGATGGTACCTTAGATCGTCACAAATTTATGGATTTGTGATTATTGGCTTTTCCATAGCCATGTTCTCTATCACTCTCCATCAGAACATGATGGTTAGATTTCTCTTCCATATCCATATTTTCACCTATGTGGAAACCCAATGATTAGTTTATTTGGGTAACCATTACGTTTCATACTTTTGTTTTTAAAGATTGGTTTTGATATTCCTTTTTACGATGTGGGTTTCTATTAAAGAAACTTTCAAATAGTAAACCATTTATAACCCCGACGAATTTCGAGGGCAAAATTCATTTTAAGGGGGGTAGAATGTAACAGCCCAAGATTTTATAAAAAATATTCTTTTTAATTTTATTAATGTCTTGTGTTGTACGCTACACCAAAAGGAGCTTGCACAACACGCATCCTTGACTTGCCTTGCATTACACGCAATCACGACCTTCCTCGATAGCGTGTGTAATACGCAATACCGAGTTTCACTAAACAGCGATATGCTATTAAAATATTATTAAAACTAGCTGGTATGAATAGTAATAACCACCTTTTAAAATTCTGTAAATCTTATTTTTCAAAATGAACTTCATTTTTAGATTCGGATTATCGAATTTATCCTAAGGTGAAATTTTGGTACATTTCGGATAACTTTCATATTCTGATAAATAGTGAAAATTACTAAATTATAATTAAAAAACAACTTTTTTAGTCGAAATAATTAATAGTGATAAATTATTAATTGGAGTAGTTTTAAAGTATATTTAGAATATATTTTTACAATTTAATACAATGTTGGTCATTGGATGTAATTGCACATTTAAACCAGACATAAACAAGTGTCAATCTTTTGATAGATATTGTTTCTTAAAAACACGCTATTTGTTTTAACAGCGGGATTTAATTATAAAATTAATTAATGAAACTTCTATGTTATGAATTTGGTAAAATAGACTTCATTTTTGAATTCGGAATATGAAATATAGCTTAGGATGAAATTTTGGCATTTTTCTGAAAACCTTCATTTTTTGATGAATAGTGAAACTACTAAGTGGTAGTTAAAAAACTGATTTTTTCATAAAACTTAATTTTACCGCTTCTGTGAATGGAATTTCAAAAATCCGAGAGACACGGTTGATGTCAGTAGGTAAAATGTGGTTCAATGAGATGAAAATAATTTTTGGTGAATAGTAACTTTTTACTTTTATTTACCACAGTTAAAAGTAAATAGGGTAATTAAGGGTAAGAATGATATTAATATTACCCTAACACATGTCCTAATTCTATTGGACAAGTGTATCTCGACCAAAAACAACCTTAAGTGTAAAATATTATCATTTAGGCCCACTTGGATTAGATTAGGACATTTATTATTATTTAATTCAAAGAAGAGTTAAAAGAGTTAAAATCAAAGTTTATTCACTAAAACATTTTTAATATGGGGTTATACATAAGATAAATTCGACTATAAATATTAATTAGAAAGCTAAAAAGATTTCCTATATAATAATATTTTATTTTTAATTTTTAGACTTTAAATAAATTAATTAATTTATGACACAACGATGATGCAGTAATTACCCTTTTAAGGAAATATTAACATAATTGATGTTATAAATACTCAAATGAATGTAATTTGAGACTTTTTATGAATTACACTAATTTTATAGGTTACTATGATATATTAGTGTTGATTTAATCAACTTGGTTCGAACATATAATTCTGTTATGACTTTCACAAAAATCATATATCAAATAGTGTCAAAATTGACACAAAATAGTTTTTAAATAAAATATTATATTATTAATTGTTATTTTATTCCTAAAAATCTAAGGTTCGGTCAAATTACTTAGATAAGGATATATATATTAATAATAAACAATTTGGGGTTAGTTTGGCATGTTATAGTAAGTGTATTAACCATATAGTGAAAGAAAACAAAAAGACACGGTAAAAGTTAAATTATTTAACTTAGAGTTAAATCTAATTGATAAGGTTAAAATAAGAACCTAAACTTGTCTAAATCCTATTGGTTGATAGGATTTAGACCCATCCCCACTTTATCTTCGAAATAAGACCCTTTGGAACCATTATAAACCGATTTTGACTTTAATATAAAATAATATTTTGAGATATTCCTAAGGTGCCCCTCTCCTCCCTTATAAAAGGACACCTCCTCCCCCTCCTCCTCACACCAATTTGAGCACTCAAGCTCGACCAACCCCTGACAAAATCTCTTCTCCACTTCCCTAGCAACATACTAGAGGTTCTGGTATTCCTCAAAGACCAATTTTAGTTCCCTAAGAGGAGGTCTCCAAAAGGCGCTTCAAAGAAGAGGTAATTACCGTTACCAATTCTTTCATCTTTATTTCTTCTTCCACTTCTTCTTATTAGGTTGTTTCATTATGAAGTAATAACATCAGTATCACTCATATACTGATATGTTATTATAAGTATGAAACAAACCTATTTCACCATCTATCTATCCTACGGAAAAAGAAATCACCGCGCGTGCGTACGTACGGAATACCGTCTCCACACCGTGGTGTAATCTATTTTCCACCACCACCTTACATGGATGGGTATAATGGTGTAAAGAATAACTATACATAGTTATTACAACATCATATTGATTCTGATATATTGTATGATCCACTCCAATTCAATTCAATATTTATAGAAATGATATCATCGCTCGTGCGTACGTACAGACTACCGTCTCCACGACGCGATGAGATTCATTCTCCATGTTAACCATTTAAGAATGATTATAATGTATATATAAGAAATAATAATGAAATATATGACATTATAAAGCTACTGGATTTATGTATATATATACATATGTATGTCATCTACTTACTTCCATTTCAAGACAATAAGGAAAGCAAAACAGCGTTCATGCGTACGTACGGACTACCGTCTCCATGAACGGTGTTTTTCATTTTATTTATCTACCTATTATATATATATATATACTGAATATATATGATATATAAATCATATTTTATATTCTGGAAGTGAGTAAATCATGATATAAGTAATAATGATGTCAAGAACAACAAGTCAAAACACCTACGATAAATGAAACGATTTTACCCAAAACGCTTCTTTAACATGGAATTTACAAAAGAACGGGTAATATAATGTCATAAGTGAACCATATATGATATCATAACAATGAATATGATTCTGTAATAAGTCAATAACATGATTTAAATCATTATACAGGAGGTTCGGACACTTACAAAGCAAGTCAGACCTAAGGTAAGGGAAATATCACAATCTCATTTTTATCCGAGATAGTTTATTCGTAAGTATTTACTGGGGTGTATTTTATCATCCACATACATGTTTCATCAATATGTAATATTATTTCCATACACCTACAATTGTTTAAATCCATTTTTACCCTTCGGTGAGTTTTTAGTAAAAGAAATGAAAGGAATCTTTTGATGTTTTTCGTACGAGGTACTTTTTGACTTTTCCGACAAAAGTACGAAGAATGTTTTTTTAACTTATACGGCACGAACGGATTTCTACTGTTTTATAAAGCCTTATTTTCATGAAGATTCCTCTAAGAGATTTCATGACTATTTTCAATAAAATCTCTTTCTTTTAAAATTGCATGATGTTTTGTGAAAAGAAATTGATTTTGAAGAAGAAAGGATATTTTCCTCAAGAATTCAATTCAAGTGTTTTATCAAAATTATTTTCCATCTAAGATAATAAAGGGTTCTGTTTCTATCCATATTTTTACATTGATTTGACTATGTTGTGATGGAATTATGTTTATGAATTCCTTTATCTTATATGAATTGATTTATGATGTCATGATGTTTCAAGAATCCCATTTTTGTTACATGTGTTATGCGATGATGTATGTTTTATGATTATGTGGAACACATAAGAAAGGATTCATTATAAGATGGGTGGGACCTATATCTCCCTCCAATGCATTGGGTAAAGATTTTATATCTCATGAGATAGACAGGGCTGGAACGGTAGGTTATACCGGTTCAGTGAAACAGGACTGAAACGAGGGTTACTCGATTCAGAAAGGGACTTTGTCTACTAAGATAGTCTTGGCAATTAGTCTTGACTAACAAGAAATGATTCTCTATGATTATGTGTGCATGCCACAAAGCTTCATGTTTTAAGTTATGATTATTGGGATTACTTTTCACTGCCATGATTTATCCCATGATTATGAAATTATGCTCTCTTTTGCAGGTTATGATTTCCAAAATGTTATGTTCTTATGAATATGATGTGATTGATATTTATTTTGTTTACCCTTACTGAGAATTTGAGCTCACCCTTTTATGTTTTCTTTTCCCCAGGATATAAATAATGGTTTTAGGTAAAAAAAGGAGGAAGATCTTTATGGGAGATTTTGAAGATCTTTCACCACGATTAGAAGATTATAGTCCGAGTTTCCAAAGACACTAAACTATTATGATCCTTGTGTGTGTGTTTTTGTTATGTACTAAGTATTTCGCAAAAGTAATGTAATGTCAATGTACGTCAAGATACGGGTCTCTACAACTAAGGACTCTAGGTTGTAGTGAGGGAAGTTGGGAGAGTATTTGGGCAGAGTTTGGCCGAGCCAAGTGGCTTGAGAGGTGTGAGGAATGAGTAGAAGTGGTCTCCTTTTATAAGGGAGAGGAGGGGCTCTTTAGGAAAGAGTGAAAGTATTACTTTATAATATAATTATATTCGGTTTATAATGGTCCAAAATTATTGAGGTCGAAGATAAGATGACTCATATTCTAAATAACATCAACCAATAAGAATTGGAAAGGTTTTAGATAATATTTTAATCATTATAATCTTATTTATTTAAATGATTTATTAATGAGGTAAACATTGCATCATTATTGTGTCATTAATAATTTAAATTATTTGATGTCTAAAAATTATAAATAAAATATAATTATGTAGGAAATCTTTTTAGATTTATAATGAATATTTATAATCAAAAATCCAACATGTATAACCCTATGTAAAAATTGTTCTTCTAAAAGATGTAAGCTTATGCCATTTTTATTTTTATTTTAACTTTATTAATATAATGTGTCCCTACCACATACAAGTGGCTCTAAGGGGTCCCCAAATCGACCCAAGGATGACCATGGTCGGGTATGTGTCCACCAATAACGTTAGGACACGTTTTAGGGTAATTTTGTATTATTATAATATTATTTTTTAACCCTTATTTACCAGATTTACCCTTTATCCATGGTAAATAAAATATTTACCGCAGTAATTATTCAAAATGTGTAAAAATAAAAGTTACATATTTACATAATTTGGTCATCCTGATTCCAAATATGTAATCCATTTTTCCAAATTCAAAACACAGAAGTGGAAGAAATTAATTTAAAATTAATTCCCGCTGTCAAAACAAAAAGCGTGTTTTTAAGAGATAGTAACTATCAAAAGATTGACACTTGTTTATGTTCGGTTTAATTGTAAAATTATGTCCAATGACCAAAATTATATTAAATGGTAAAAATATATTCTAAATATACTTTGAAACTACTAAAATTCATAATTTATCACTATTAATTATTTTGATTAAAAAAGTTGATTTTAATTAAAATTTAGTAATTTTCACTATTCATCAAAATATAAAAGTTATCCGAAAAGTACGAAAATTTCACCCTAGGCTAATTTCAATATTCCGAATCCAAAAATGAAGTCCATTTTGAAATATAAAATATATATGATTTCAAAAAGTAGGTATTACTATTCACAACGGCTAGTTTAATTAGTTGTGGTTTGTGTTAGAACTCGAGGTTGCGTACAACACACGCTATCACATTATTCGAAGGGAAACGTACCGTGGAAGCTTGGGGTGTTACAATTCATCTTATTTTTTTTCTAGATAATAGATATAAATGAATCAAATTTTAGGCTTAAAACTGCATTTTTCTAAAAACAGTTTTATTCCCTTTGGCACACTTATTTTAAAATTACATTTTATCACTTTTAAGTAAGTTATTTTAAAAACTAAACTTAATTTTTTAAATAATAATATAAAAATTATCTTAGTGTTATTTTATGGTATTTTTCTGATTTTTTATTTTTTTTCGGAATAGTGAAAATTACCAAATTTTAATTGAAAATCAGCTTTTCATTTAATTTATTTGTAACATTAAATTATTTTTAAATTATTTTTAATGTTTAATTATTTCAATTATACAAAAATTAATCTAATTATAGTATTTTAATTAATTTAATATTTATTTTTTATATAAATACTATGTAAAATTTTGAATAATTTCTTTTTTAAAACCCACTTTATCATCACATCTGCATGTTTAGTTTTAAATTAAATTTTTCTGATTATGTGAATGGAATTTGAAAAAATGGATTTCATATTTTTGAATCAGAATAAATTACATTATATAATAATTTTAACTTAATTTTTGAGAAAAATGAATTGTGAATCCAATACAAATTAATTACCATGGTTAAGGAAAAAATGTGTTTACCGTGGTTTAATATAAAATTATAAAGGTTAAAATTACCTATAAAATTGTCTAAAATATATTATATAGAAATATTTTTACCTTATCATGTATAAGGTTCTAATTTTATCCATTTTAGATCCATTTTACAAATGAAAAATGTGGGAGCACTCGATTCTTTTCAACAATACAAAGTATGTCATATCCCCCACTAATATAAGGCCACACACTATCCTCTCTTATTAAAATAATAAAAACATTTTTGTTCATCCATGAACTAACCCAATAAATTTAAAACTTAACTAAAATCTTCCTTAAGAATTATTTTGTGAATAAATCTATCCCAGGAATGATTTTAGTGTAAACCTAAAGAGGATACCAGAAGAACATGATACGTTAATCAACGTGCATTTTTGTTTTATTTATTTCCCATCCTCCTTAAATAATATATAGTATGATATATATATATATATATCATTAATATATTTATAATAAACTTTTATTTATTATATAGGAGGTTCTAACATGTATGATGGAAGTCAAGACTTAAGGTTTGTGATTTCTGTATCACTTTTACTTTCTGTGTGAAAAATTCCATATTCACCATATGTTTATTTTATGTGGTGTATATAATTACCATGAATTTATTTTATTATTATTATAATTAAAATTATTTATATTTATATATCCATTTTAGTATCTCTATTTTATGGGTTTTAAGGTGAGAAATTTACAAAATCGGAAAGGGAATTTTGTCTCAATTTTCCATCTTTAATACATATGTTATGTTATGTACCTATATTCCTTTATGAGGTGTATATAAAATCACTTTGACATGTATTATCATTAATACATTTATCCTCATGATATTTTATTTTATTAATTCATGGATCTTACAATTCAAAGCTACAAAAATGATAAGGATTTTATGTTACAATCTCATCGATTATTAGGGATTATTTATGATTACGATTATGATGGTAAAATATTATGATAAATATATTAATAAACTAATTAATTTTATTATAATCTTGTTAAGGTAGGTGAATAAATTTTTTCCCATCATTTTAACATCTTTATGTACTCAAGAGTTAAAAAATAACGTTTTTAAAAAAAATAATTTTTTCAGTCGAAACCCATTTTTCTTCCAAAACCAAGTTTTATAAAAATGGTTTAAACAATGTTTTTAACATTTATTTAAAATGATTTATTGAATAAATTTTAACCCAAATTTTAATTTTTACTGAATTTTTTAAAATTAAAATTCATTTTATTTTAAAAAAATAATTCCCATTTGGCTTTTACCGAAAATGTGAAAAGAATATTTGTCATCTTAACATGAATGATATGAAAAATATTTCATGTTTTCATGAATAATCAAAGATTCCAAGATTCACTCATAAATTTTCAAATCTATTTTCAAAGAATTTTTTTCTTAATATTTGTTATTTTTTTTGATTTTAAATAAATGATTTCAATTTGAAAAGGATTTCAAAAAGGTTTTATGTTTTTAAATGTTTTTTTCTTCAAATAGGAAAGTATATGTTTCCTAAATAAATATATTAAATGATATTTAATGATTAATTTATATTTTCTAATGATTAATTTATAATTTTTTATGATTATTTTGAAATAAAAATATTTTCAAAATGTTTTAATTTTTAAAAATTGACTTTCAAAGAAAATATATTTTTCTCAATAGACATACCAATTAATATTTCTAGATCATATTCGTTATAAGATGACATATATTGATGTTACCTATGATTTAATCAGTATGTGAACCAAGGATACCATTATTATTCTTTATCAAAATGGTTTATTATGAAATTTTTTTATGAAACCTATCTCTCTTCCATGAGTGTCACCATGATAGAATTATTAAAAAACCCACATCTTTTTTTAGGTGCTATGCTATGATGAAATGATTAAAAAATTAAATAACAAGTCTATTTTACATGGGATATGATATGATGAAATGTTTATAAAGCCGATTTTATTTAATGGGTTTTTATATGATGAATGTTTTATTATCTTGCGGAACACATATACATTATTTTCATTATGTGATAGTGGTTATGTTATAAACAAGGATAATGATTACATTATAAACAAGTATGGTGGTTACATTACAACTGAAGATGAGTGAGACTTGTGTCTTGCCCCAATGCATTGGGTAAATATTTATATCTCATGAGATATATAGTAAAGTAATGGGGAGTGAACTCAATTTAGAAAGATAATTTTTCCACTATGATGGTATTGAGAGTAAACCTTATCTATCACGATGGTTTAGGGAGTATACCCATTCCACTATGAATAAATGGTTGACACTAGGGATGGTGGTGTGTCCTATCAAGGAGGTTTTGTCACAAAAAAATAAGGGTACATTAGTGGTTATCCCAATCTTGAAGTAGGAACATGGGTGGTTAGTACAAGACTAAAATGTTATGAATTTCTTAGTTGGGAGACTTAATATAACATTGTTTATGCTTTTTCAAATGAAAAAAATATTTGTCTCATGCCAATGTCATTTAATCATGACTCATGGTCTTCAATTTCCTTATGATTTATTCCTTGTGAACTGCCAATATTTATTCCATGACTCATATTTATGATCTATGATAGATTGGGTAAGAACTTCATATGTTTTGTTCAGGATCACATACTCTTAGTCTTATGTTATGCTTCCATATGATAATAGATTGATATATCTTATGTTTACCCTTACTGAGCATATGATCTCACCATTTATTATGTTTCGTTTTCTTAGGTTATGAATAAAGGTTTTCAAGTAGGAGTACTAAATAGGAAGATATTTAGGGGAGAGATTGAAGATCATTCTTGAATTAAGAAGGCTATGTTCTAAGTGTAATATCCTAATATTTTATAAAAAATATTATTTAAATTTTATTAAAATTATTTAATATATTTAATTAAAAAAATAGTTTATCTTGGATCACAATAAACACCATATTTATCTTGAATTGCATGAAACACTGAGTTCCTTTAATTACTTATGTTACACCAAAGCTCGAGTTTTACCATACAACAGTAAACTATTAATATTATTATAGTTATCAACTTGATTTTAGAATTATGGGAATGAATGTGATTAAATAATTATGAAATAGTAGTTTACACATGATTATAAAATGAATTTATTTTTTTACAGATTAATTATAAATTAAAATGAATACCAATTTAATATAAAGGATGTGTTTTTATGAAACACTATTTTTATGACCAGAATGGAATTTTATCTTTATAAATTAAATTAATCACTATTAGTGAAATATATTAATGAAATTTATATTTTATATATTTAACAAAATGTTTTTAAATTCATTAAATAAGTTTGATATGATTAAGATAAGAATAAATCCAATTTTAATCATAAAAAGATGTATATTTTTGAAAGGAAGTTTTACCACCTTTTAATGGAAGACTTGTTTTAAAACAATATTTTATAAATTTTAAAAAAAGTATTTAAAAAAGTGAACTTAATTTTAGAAATACTAATTTCAATATTTACTTTTTGTGTTTTTTGTAATTTTTATGTGAACATTTCTATTTTGATGAATAGTGAATGAAATCAAATTTTAATTGAATACAACATTTTCATCTAAAATAATTTATTGCATTAAATTATATTTTAAATTGTTTTTAAATAATAATTAGATAAATTTTATATATTTTAAACCATTGTTTATTAGAATCAATTTCTCATTGAAATAGGATATTTTCACGAACCGTCCCCCGGGGCCCATGTCGTGATTACCCCAAGCCCTCCTTCTATAGGCCAGAGGCTGGCGACTAGCACCGAAAGGCATATTCCCTAAAACAAGAAGGCATTTTCTTTAAACCTGTACAAACACATGGTCTAAGAACACAACAAGAAGCAACTGTGATGTAAACTGTTTTAGTAAAAGTGTACTAAAAGTAAACGGGCCAGAATATAAGCCCAACTGGAAAAGAACAAGTACAACTAAAAAGTTCAAAATAATTGAATGGTGTAAAGCAGATCCTCAATTGTCCACTGCGGATCCTACCTAAAGGGTAGGTATAGATCACCTCCACAATACTCCACGTCCAACCGTCTCCTCCACGTCATGTCATGACGAATGTCCACCTCTGACCACCATCCAGTCCTAGCTCCCTCAGCCTTGATCAATGTTGTACGTTGTATGTACAAGACACAAAAAGGTGCGGGCGAAGCCCATTCAGGGGTGAGTATAACGATACTCAACAAGGACCCCAAGACCCTGAAGGTCTCCTATAATTCCACAAAGAAAAACCACAGGGTAACACCACGAAGGTAAAGTACCACATAGGTAAACTACCACATACCATAAACTCAATCACAAGCACAAAGTAAATACAAATCACATAGAGTCTTAGCTCAAACAAGGTTTTTAGTGAAGTATAGAAGTACAGATGATTAGCCGCGAAGCTAGATCATGTTATTCTATCAAGAGGCACTGCGGCTGAACATACAGATTCTGAACCACATAGGATTGATAGGTACTAACCCCCTCAATGACCCATATAGGATATGATCCACCCAGGATCGATAGATAACTAACCCCTGCAATGACGCACACAAGATCTGTCCCACACAGAATCAGTATGCGCTGACCCACACCGGATCGCTGAGCGCTAACCCACACAGGATCAGTATGCACTGACCCACAAAGGATTAGTGAGCTCTGACCCACATAGGATCTAACCAACACAGGGTTGGTGCTGACCCACCCAGGATCACCTAGTACTAACCTCCGTATAGTCTGTCACCAACCTCCGCCTCACTGCCAGCCACTGGATTCCCACTCATAGCATGATTGATTCTGGGAGAAGCTCACCTCAATATCTCATTAATATTTAAACCAGAACTAAGTCACACAAATAAGTAAGCCGATGATCCTCCAAGTCATAAGGGTTCCAATGCAACAGACGACACGTCAGTCGGATGCTCGGTCTGTGCGTTATTGGCATTTCAATGTCGAGGGCCCGATTGGGTTCAAGTGTGACCCAACCTAGCCATAATTCAAGTTTCTCCAAAACTCTCATGGAGTAAGTCAAAAGGACCATCTTGCTCCAAGGATCCTGACACCGTAGATAGTTCGTCAAACGAACATCTAATTTAAGAGTTAGGGACCATTTTGTGTGTTTTTCGGCCCGGTCAGACTCGGTCGGACCCACCCGACCCAGCCCAGTCTAGGCTGGGCCGAGGTGGATTTGGACCTCTGGCCCGAGGTGGAATTGGCCCTATGGGCTGATTTCCAGTCTAGCCCACAAGAGGTGCAGCCTATAAGGGAGGCTCGGCATAATAGAGCAGCCTACAAAGGGGTGACCTGACCCGCGTGGGGCGGCGACCCTATCCGGGGGCGGCGGCCCACTGGGGCGGCAGCCCGCTAGGGCAGCAGGCTGGTCCAAGGGTGGCAGCCTACTTTGAGGGCAGCGTCTCGACTCCAAGGGAGGCGTCCCAACTCGAAGAAGGCAGCCCAACTCTGAAAGCGGTGACCCAGCTCAAGGGCGGCGACCCGACTTGAGGGTGGGGGCCCAGCTCGAGGGTGACAAACCGACTCGAGGGTGGCAGCCCGACTCGAGAATGGTAGCCCGGTCCGAGTGTAGAGACCCTTGGCAGTCCAACCCAAGGGTAGCAGCCCGGCTCAAGGGGGGCGACCTTCTCTGAGGGTGTTGTCCTGCTCTGAGGGCAGCGGCCCAACTCCGAGGGCGGCGGCCCGGTTCGATGGCGGTGGCCCAACCCAAGGGCGGCGGCCCACTCTGAGGGCGGCATCCCAACTCTAAGGGAAGTGGCCCATTTTGAGGTCAATGACCCGGTTTGGTTCGAGGCCTGCAGCCCATCCTCAGGCCCGTGTCATGAGTACCCCAAGCTCTCCTTCCACAGGCTAGGGGTTATGGACTAGCACTGAAAGGCATATTCCCTAAAACAAGAAGGCAACGCCTTTAAACCTATTCAAACACATGTTTGATAACACAACAAGAAGAAACTATGAAGTAAAATGCTGTAGTAAAAGTGTACTAAAAGTAAAGGGTCCAGAATTCAAGCCCAACTGGAAAAGTACAAGTACAACTGAAAAGTATAAAACAAATGAAAGGTGCAAAGAAAGTCCTGGATCTTCCACCATGGATCCTAACTGAAGGGTAGGTACAGATCGCCTAAACAGTACTCCACATCCACCCATCTCCTCCGCGTCATGTCACGCCAACTATCCACCTCCGAGCATTGTCTAGTTCTGGATCCCTCAACCTCAATCAATGTCTTCACAAGACACAACAAGGTGCGGGTGAAGCCCGTGCATGGGTGAGTATAACGATACTTAGTAGGGACCCCGAGACCCTGAAGTTCTCCTAGAATTCCACAAAGAAAAACCACAGGGTAACACCATGAATATAAATTACCAAACAGGTAAAGTACCACATAGTATAACATCAATCACAAGCACAAAGTAAAGACAGCTCACATAGAGTCTCAGCTCAAAATAGGTTTTCAGTGAAGTATAGAAGTACATATGATTAGTCGCGAAGCTAGATAATATTATTATGTTAAGAGGAACTACTGCAGATCATACATAGTTTGACCCACACGAGGTTGATAGGTACTAACCCCCGCAATGACCAACATAGGATCTAATCCGCCCAGGATCGATAGATAACTAACCCCCATAATGACCCACATAGGATTTGACCCACACATGATCGGTATGCGCTGACCTACATAGGATCGTTGAGCCCTAACCCACACAGGATCCAACTCACATAGGATCGGTACTGACCCACATAGAATCGCTCATTTCTATCCTCTATATGGTTTGTCTCCAACATTAACCTCACAGTCAGCCACTGGATTCCCACTCATAGCACGCTTGATTCTAGGAGAACCGCTCCTCAATCCATCAGTCATTTTTCAACCAGAAAAAAGTATCATAAAAAAGTAACTCGATTATCTACCAAGTCATAAGGGATCTAATTTAATAGACGGAATATTAGTTGGACACCCAGTATGTGTGTTATTGGCATTTCAGTGCAGAGGGCCTGGTTGCGTTTGGGTACGATCCAACCCAGCCATACTCGAAGTTTCTCCAGAACTTTCATGGATTAAGTCAAAATGACCATCTTGCTCCAAGGATCCTGATATCGTAGACTGTTCGTCAAACGGACGTTCGGTTTAGGCGTTAGGGCCTATTTTGTGTGTTTCTGGGCCTGGGTCTTGTCCGACCCGGTCGGACTGACCCGGTCCCACCCGGTCTGGGCTGGGCCGAGGGGGACTCGGTCTATAGGGCCAATGTCTGGTCCATCCCGCAAGAGGAGCATTTTGGCCCGAATAGGGCATCCCACAAAGGGGTGGCCCGACCTGCATGGGGCGGCGGCCCGGTCTGGGGGCGACGACCCACTAGGGCAGCAGACCGGTCTGAGGGTGGCGGCCCGGTCTGAGGGCGGTGGCCCAGTCCATGAGATACATCTTGTTATGAGGGAGGTAGCCTTCTTTGAGGGCGCATGACCCAGCTCGAGGGCGAATTCCCGACTCGAGGGCGGTGGCCCGACTAGAGGGCGGCAGCCCGACTCTAGGGTGGGAGCTCGAATCGAGGGCGGGGGCCGGCTATGAGGGTAGGGTACTGCTCCAAGGGCTTCGTCCTGGCTCTAAGGGTGGTAGCCTGTCTCCATGGGCGATGCCTGCTCCGAGGGCTGTGGCCTGACTCCGAGGTCGGCGACTCATCTTGGGGGCGGTCACCTGATTTGGTCTGATGCGTGTCGGGTGGGGGGTGTAACCCCTCGGTCTCCCAAATTCCCGAATTGACCGAATTCCATTTGGTTGGTGAGCAGGCGGCACCACGTGGGCGCTGCTTAGTTGCCGCTGAACCCACCAGAGGCGGGTTCGGCCTCCACCGTAGCTTCAGCTGCCACTTCCATTCACGGGTGGCCCAGTGGTCCCGCCGCCTTCCTTCCCACGACCGACCATTGTGTTGGCCGCCTCCTCCCTTCGTCGCAGCTGACGAGCCGTGGCCTTCCCCTTGCGAAGTGTGTCAACATGATCATGATCTTCCAAGGTGGATCAAGGATAACAAAGTAGCGGAGGGTTTGGACCTGGGTCGTTAGGCCCACGCCCTCTACGTTAGCCTGTAAAAATGAGTGCGGTTAGAGTTTTAATAATAATTGAATTAAACAAAAAGATTAACCCCCCAAGATTCCCCGTAATAACCTCCTACAAAGACGAATGAATCACGGGTCAACCTGTTAGTCGGTTGACCGGTGTTTTTTTTATAATTTCAAGAAAGGGGAAGAGGGAATCAAAAAATCACACACGAAAATAACCCCATACCTCAAAAACCCATTGGAGAGCATCCGCGCTGGAAGGTGGGTCGAATTTCTTCATCCCCGCAACCGGTTCCCAATGACGCTACTCATACATCGCCTTCGAGTTCGTGGTTCAGTGTCACCCATCACCACCCGCTGGGTCGACTCCATCTTTTAAGGGTATGGCGCTGTGGAGCTCCTTCCACACTTCATTTCTTGGTGAAGCTGTGCCGGTACCTCATATATATAGGATATGGGGAGGGTAAGTAATGACGTTGGAATTTAATAGTGGATAATTAATTAGGAAGCTTTCTAATTTCCCCCAACGTTGATGTTACTTAGGTTGGAGGGTCAAGCCATTTATTGTCTTGACATGTCTCTGGTCCCACCTTACTGCTTGTCCATTGAGGAATAGAATAAAAATAAAATAATAAAGTTATTTTATTTATTCTATTAAAAAGTTTCATTAACTTACTATTTCTCCAGACCTACTACAGTCGATGTGAAGCCTCCCTTAAGCGAATCCCAGTGTTGTTGATTTAACGGTGTCCTCAAATTTTTAATTTGAGCAACGGTTAAAAAGTTAGAAAATGCTGCTGACGGGTTTTCTGAACGTACCCAAAAACAAGTTCAGTAAATTGTTAATAGTCGGCATCGACCCACATTGGTTGAGGTTAGGCTCTGCCTATGTGAAACATGCCCCAAAGAACCCAATAGTACTCTCTGATTTCCAATCCAAGTTACCGTTTAGAAGTTATGGATTTTACAATAAAATAATTGTCACGTAATTATTTTATTTACGATAAAAACATACTTTCACTGGTGGCATGTGCCGACCAATGTTAGTATCTGCCTAAAGAGAACATACCCTCACGAGTTCAGTGGTGGTCTCAGATTTTTAATATGCGTTACCATTTGTGAGTTATAAGTATTTAGAAAATAAAATAAAATAAAATAATTTTTTTATTTACGGTTACGCCATTTTTGGGTTTTCTCACAGGAGGCCTGCACCGACTAAACTTAAGTCGCACCTATGGTAAACCCTCCTTCCTGAGTGCAATGGTGCCCTCATAATTCTGATCCGGAAAACTGTTTAAGAGTTATTCCATTTTTTCAGGAAATCTTCTTACGCATGCTATTTAAAGTTTAACAAAACTTCGACGGATCATTTCGGGCACTCCGAGCCTCAGAATCACGCGTCATTAGATTTCAAGGTCTCAAAATAATTCTATATAATTAAAAAAATTATATGGAAATTCTGGTACATTATAAATATAAAATCATTTTAAACTTTTGAACCTTTCTCTTAAAAACTCGTCGTCTCGTCTTATCTACGAGATTAATTTTTAATTAATTTCTTCCACTTATGTGATTGGAATTTTAAAAAATGGATTCCATATTTGGAATAATTTGTTTATAATTTCGAGTAAGTTAAACTTAGTTTTTGGCAAAAAATATTTTTTAATGTAATTAAAATCAATTATAGTGATTAAGGTAAAAAAGAGTTTACTTAGTGATTAAACTTAGAATATTAGGTATACAAATGACCCAACACTTGTAAAAAATTAATTTTATAAAAAATATTAGACCATATAACAAAATGGATCTAATTTGTTTTATTTTTTGAGTCACATGATGTAATGAGACCTCTCAATAGCGTTTACATTTTTATATTTACAATAATACCACTCTCCTCTACTATAAAAGGCATCCTCTCCTCCTCCTCCTCCTCTAATCACACCTCTAAAGCCCTTTGGATCATCCAAAACAGGCCCATATAAGCTCCAAAAATCCCTCTTATCATACTAGAAATCTCACACTAGGAATAAAAAAACCCAAATAATCCATTATGTGTAAACACAAAGGAGTTACCTGAAGAAGAGGTAACATTCTTCAATGAGAACTTTTGTTTTATTTCTTTCTCTAACCAATTAAATTACTCTTATTCCATGATTATATAATAAAATTAGTATCATAACTATAATAATATTTTTTTATGTTTAGGGTTTTACCTACACCAATACATACTTCCATCAAATGGGTTGTGAAATCACCATTCGTGTCTACGGTGAACTACTGTCTCACGAAACGATGTCGTTCGCTCTTCCTTTACCACATCTTATGGTTTGGAATTATGATGGACATGATGTTTTTATATGATATATATGATATTTATAATTTATTAATAGTTATTGAATTATTAAATTACATATAACTTCATTCATTCCATTTTTTGGGAATATGATAACATCATTTGTGGACATGTGGACTATCACCTCCTCAAAGCGATGTGATACATTAATACTTTACATTGATTGTATAAAGGGAGGGTTTAATAAAAATATATGATATAAATGAAATATTTATGATATTAATGAAATAATTATTTATCTTTACATATAAAATATCATTTTCTTCTTTCTATTTCACACACTGAAAAAGTTATAACCTCTTTCATGGACGTGTGGACTACAACCTCCTCGATGTGATGTGATTCTTCCCTTTTCACCAAAAAATCACAAGAATGATATATATATGCATATATAATTAAATGAAATTTTATTAATGAGATAATGGTCATTATGTAAAGGTAAAATTTACTTACGTTCTTTCCATAATGATCATTGAATAATGAGAACGTTACTCCTGCATATGTACAACCTACAATCTCTATGATCGTAATGTTGGTTTATTTTTCATAACCATATTTACTATATGATTTTAAAATTATAGTTGATGTAAAAATGTGATAATTATTAATTTTTAATTATTCTATATATATTTAAATAATGACATCATTGACCATAATCGACCTATCAAAGTCAGTTTTGATATATAAGTTGAATATGGTCAAAACATCCGACTTAAACATTATTGATTAAGAAATTGTATATAACTCGATTATAAGTTAACTAGAAGTAGTAACAGAATTTTTAATGGGTTTTAATAAATTAAATAATTAACATAATTTTCTTATTTAGGAACATATAGGACAAGCATGAAAAATCAAACTCAAGGTAATGGATTCTCAACATAATTTACATTCATTGGGATAAACTTATATGTCATTGGATATGTTATAAAAAAATATGGGTGAAATAAAATTTGATTGTTTTATAATTTATGTACACTTTTATTGTGTGCATTTAAAATTCTCACACATAATTATTTCATGGATTTTTTTCTTACCCCAATGATAGTATATTTGTAAGCGTTTTTCTCACATCACTTTTATTTCCATGAGATATATTCAATATTCATCACTTATTTTTGTTGTGTGGTGTATATAATCTCTAGGAATTTATTTTATTATTATTATACTTAAATTTATATTTTTTACATATCATTTTGATGATATATCTTTCACAGGGTTTACGATTTCAAATTTACCAAAGCAGTAATGGGGTTTTGTCACAATTTTCCTTCTTTGAGATGTTTGTTATATTATGCACCTAAATTCTTATATGAGGTGTATATAAAACTTTTTTGACATGTTGTATCATGAATATACTTATTGTCATAATATTATAGGTTTTATTTAATTTTATTTATTCATGGGGATTTTGGTTTAAATGTTTTAATGTGGTATGAGACACAATCTAATGTTTAAAGATTATTTTACTAAAGAATATTTTTAATGATATTTTTAATGGTATTTCCATTCATCAATGTAAAAAAAGCTATTTTTACTTATCCTTTATTGGGGATATTTTTAATTGATACCATCCTCATTATTTATTTTAATGGGTTATAATTGTTTCAAAGATATTATTAAGGAGCCCATTTCTTTTCCATGGGTTAATCACATTTCAAAGAGATTGTTGTAGAACCCATTTATTTTCCATGGGTTAATCATGTTTCAAAGACATTTCTATGGAACCCAATTATTTTTAATGATTTAATCATGTTTCAAATAGATTTACATTAAACTGATTTCTTTTTCATGGGTCTATCGGGTTATAAATGAATAATGATTGTTTCTATAAGTTTTATGTGAAAATATTTTTATTCTTGATATGGTAATTGAGAAATATATGAAGAAGATGTGCCTGATATAGCTTATAAAAAGTTTTGAGCCACATTATATCTCACTAGTGAGACTGATATAGATTTTTTGAATGGTTGATCATCATTATAGGTAATAGAAAATAGGTGAGCTCAATATTTCATATATAAAGGGTAAGCCACATTATTGATCTTCGATGCATTGGGTAATGATTATTTTGGAAGTCAAACATATGGTAATTATAATTAAAAATGGGTTTGGAAGGGTTTTAAAAGGGGTTTATAGAAGTGATACTCTAAGTTACCAAAATAAGTTTTAAATTATTTTTATGAGTTTATAATGTTTCTAATTATCAAGATTGATATCACATATATTTTGATTATTGATTTTGATTAATCGTTCCTTTCAATTTTTTCATATTTAATTTTTTAGGTTATGATGGGTTGGATATATTTTATGAATTTCTCATGTAATTTTATTATTTCATCATACCATTATCCACTCTTATTCTATTTAATGACATTAATTTATTACTGATTAAATTTTCCCATATTGAGCATTGAGATCACCCTTCTTATGTTTCATTTTCCTTAGGTTTTGAATAATTGATTTTGAATGTGTTATGTATAGAAGGGATTTCAAATGGATGATGACAATGTATTAACATGATAAAGAAAAGATGGGTTAAGTGGGAGAAATGATCATTCAAAGGAATTTGAATCGTTTATGTTTCAGATTTTCCTAATTCTATACAACTCTAAACCTAAAAGGTTATCTGGTATGTAAGTGATCCATGTTTTCCTTTTGATGTTGTAAGGTTTAGATGAAAAATATGGTTTATAATTATCAGAATCAAATCCTGGAATGTAAATGTTATGGATTTATACATAGGGTCTAGGAGTGTGGGTTTTGGGTTATTATAGTTGGTATCAAATATTGGTTTAGATAAATTTAGAGATTAGGATGATTTCATGATTGGTTAAATTAAGAGTTATGGATACCATCATAGGCTATAATATTAGAGATGATCATAAGTTGAAATTCGTAGAAAAATATTTCAAGGGTTGTAAGTAGTAAAACATTTTGAGGATGTCAATGAATTTTTGAGAAAAGACTTATTAGGTAGGGGTATATTAGGACTAAGCTGAAGGAAGAGATGGTTTGCATGGATTGTCTTTTGTTGATCTTGAGGAATTTTTCATAAAGGAATGACACCTTGAATTTTTAAGAATTCGGAAGCTGGAAGATGGAAGATTCAGAACCGAGATTATTGGACATTCGGAACCTGGTGTTTAAAGAATTCGAAGTCTAAAATTCGTAATGTGAAATTCAGAGTCTGGAAGTTGAGAAGTTTGGAACCGGGAAATTTTATTGTGATGATGCTTTGTTGTTTTTTAACTCTAAGTTTGTGAGTATATGAAAGTACTCACGATGAAAGAAAAAGTTGTTGTGAGAAGTTCAGAGTCGACTTCCTAAGTCATCAGTTCATAGCGGGATGTTCGGAGTTGACCTGATGAAGAATAAGTTCATAGCGAGAAGTTCAGAGTTGATTTTCTGAAGAAGAAGTTCGTAGCGAGAAGTTCAGAGTCAACTTCCCGAGTCAGAAGTTCATAGCGGGAAGTTCTGAGTCAACTTCTTGAACCTGAATTTCGAAGCCAAAAGTGCGAAGTCATGCTGAGAATTGGTGAAGTCGTAATGAGAATCGATACTAAGAATTGGTGAAGTCATAACATAAAGTCACACCAAGAATGGAGAAGTCGTACCGAGAAGTGATGAGGAGTCATGCCGAGAATTGAAAGTGATGCCGAAGACTCAAGAAGAGTGGATTCGAGAATGTGATACTGAGAAACTTTTGTAACAAGATCGAATCCAAAAAAGGCCAAAGCTCTAAATCAAGTAAAGGGGAAGAAGATTTGAGAAGATTCTAGAAGTGTTGACAAAGTCTTAATTACTCTATGATTTTAGGATAAATTAAGATTTGGGTGAATTTATGTGACAGGGAAAATATTTTGGTTACTTGACTAAGCACAATTTGGAGCACCAATAATAGGAGATCGGAGTACTAAGTAAATTGATTGATGATACAGCAGTGAGAGAAGATCCGATAATCTAGAGTGAGAAAGAAGTGTGAGGCCGACTAAGTTTTCATTGCAGTTTCAATTGAAACAAGAATTTGATACTAGTTGACACCGTATTGAGTTTCTCGGATTAAAGAAAACTCAGATTGAAGAATCGAAGTGAAAGTGGCATTCAGAGTGAAGAATTCAGAGAGGAGAATTCGGAGTGAAGAATTCAGAGTGGAGATTCAGAATGGGGAATCAGTACTGGCTATCACCGTATTGAGTTTCTTAGACTAAGGAAGACTCGGATTGAAGAATCAGAGTGAAGAAGAAATTTCAGAGTGAATAATTCGGAGTGGATATTCGGAATGAGAAGTTTGGACTGTGATTAATCTATCTCAAGTCTAAGGAGTCCTTGCCTTTCTTCTGGGTAAGGAAGTGAAGATTTGTACTGAACTTTCTTACACTTGTGTATTTAAAGGAAGTGCAGGTAACATAAGTTGTTACAAGAAAAGAGACATTGCCCTATGGTGCTAAGAGGGTGCACACGCACTGGAGTGATTGTTTCACAGTGCTTCACGTGTGTAAGGGTATATACTACTTGTTGTAATCCAAGGATTGTTTTCTTAGTGGATTGTATGGTGCTGGATTGTTTCCAACCATACCAAGGACGTAGCTATTCTTATTGAATAGTGAACCTTGTAAATTGTTGTGTCCCTTTGGATGTGTGCTTGTTTTTTTTCTCAGCAGGGAATTATATATTTAACATGAGAAAAAGATTGTTCTCAATATTAATGGAACTTAAAAGAGAAACGGGGTACCACTAATTCACCCCCCCTCTCAGTGGTTCATTGCTCCAATTGGGTCCTTACAAGTGGTATCAGAGGCAGGTTCCCTTTGTTTTTTCCTTACTGATGGATAATCTGAATTGTGTGAATAGTAAAGGCATTCCGATATTCTATGGGAAGAACTATCACATCTGGAAGGATATAATGCTACTGTATCTCATGTCCACTAGTTATGAAGTTCTTGAAGCTACAACAGTTGGGTTTCCCCCCATTGAAGACAATTTTCCACTCACACCTGTTGACAAGAAGTTTCTTGAGAATGATGGAAGAGCCAAGAATGCTATATTTTCTTCACTTTCTGAAAGTGAATTCTTGAGAGTAAAATGAGTGGCCACAACCAAAGGTATATGGGAAAAACTGAAAAACATATACGAAGGAAATACAAAAGTCAAGAAGAAAAAACTTCAAATCTGGAGATTGAAGTATGAAGAATTGAAGATGGGAGAGCATGAATCTGTTGGGGATTTCTTCACCAGGGTAAACGATATTGTTAGTACCATCAAATTTCGTGGTGAAGAGCTGAAAGACTCTACTATGGTGGAAAAGATCTTGGGGATTCTTCCTGATAAATTCGATGCGAAGTTATCTTCATTAGAAGATAGAGACTCAGATACTCTATCTCTTGATGATTTGCATAGCACACTCATTACTTACGAGATGAGAAGGGAAAAGGCTATGAAGACCAAGACAAAGGTTGAAAGAGAATTATCTTTCAAATCCATAAAGAATGAAAAGTCTAAGAAGATATTGATTGAAGAAGATGGTGGTGACTCTGACTCTAAAAGAGAGGTATGTAAAAATCTTAACGATATTTTATCCATGTTTTAAAAAATTGTTAAAAGGGGAACATGTAAATACAAGGGAAAACTTCTATTGAAGTGTTTTGAATGTGGAGGCATTTCCCACTTTGCGGCTAACTGTCCTCAAAGGGAGAATGAAGAAGGTAGTGATGAAGAAGAAATAAAGCCAAGAATGTTATGGAAGAAGCAGGGTGGTAAAGGAAAGTTAGGGGAAGATAAGAAGTTCTTCAAATCCAAGAGAAAAAGTATTCTATCTATAAATTAAGAAGATGAAGAAAGTGATACTGAATCCAAAAAATCAGTTGAGTATGGTGTTGAAAATACTTTCATTTCAACAGTGAATGATGAAGATTTTGGAAGCAGTAGATCGGAAGAAGAAGAAACTCAACTTGAGATGCATCTGAAAGAAGAATTGAAGGAATGTTTAAGGAAGATCAGAAGTTTAGAGAAACTTAAAAAAAATCTATAAGATGAATGTTCCTCAGCATGTAATCAATATAATGTTAAACAATAACTTGAGAAAGAACTTGAAAATTTGAAGAAGTCTCTTGAAGATGAGAATAACCAAAATGAGCACATGATAGTTAAGTTGAAAGCAAATGAGGAAGAATTAGATTCCGTTCAAAAGAATCTCTTAGAAGTTGAGTTAAGAAACATATGTTTTCAAAAATCAACTACTTTTGTAGGTGAAAGCTCCCATCAAGAAAATCCAGAGAAAATTCAATAGAAGAATAAAGTGGTTGTTGTGAAGAAGAAATATGAGAAAGCTATTTATGTGGCCAAGACCATTGTTGCTGGGAACTCTGAAGTTTCAAGGAAACCTAAATCTAACACTGGTGAAAAACAAGCAAAATCAGAATTCCAGCAGAGAAATCTTTCTAATAAAATAATGGTTGGTGGGGATGAAGAAATAGAAATAAAGAAGTATCAGAACAAATGATTTAGAGGAAGGTACTCCTTCTATGGGTACTGAGCGGATATGTGTTGGTTCAATCAACATTATTACCACCACCCCACAAGCTATGAAAGACAAAGATTGATGGGGAGTCAATCTCCTCAAAAGAAGAAGAATGAAAAGGTTTTCTTAAAGAAAGTTGAGAATAATGAAGTCAAGACAGAAAATAAGTTCTAGCCTCTGGAGACTATTTGCGAAAGGTATGAACAACCTGGACATCTTGCAAAAGTATGTCTTGTGCTGTTACCAGCTCAACAAAAAGTTCTTAATTTTCAGAAGCTGAAGGAGAAGAAAGAAGTGAAAGAAGAAAATGCTCTTATTGTTGAAACTTCTCTAAAAGTTACAAAGGAAGAACGACCTTGGATACTTGATAGTGGGTGTTATTCACATATGATAGGAGATTTTAAGTTTCTAAAGAATGTGAAAAAGTTTAAAGAAGGAACTGTGACATTTGGCAATGATGAATCTTTAAAAATCAAAGGTGTTGGATCAACCATCATTGGGAAGGAAAAATTGAAGTCCAAGAAAACTTTGTATGTTGATGGCATGAAGCACAACTGGCTTAGTGTATCACAATTGTGTGATGAGGGTAACAAAGTTATCTTCAAGAAAGATGGGTTTGTTGTGAAAAGTGAAGAAGATGGGGAGATTGTTACAAGAGGACAACAAACTAAAAGAAATCTGTTTCAGGTTGGAAATTCAAAAAACTCTTGTTACATGAGCTTAGTGGAAGAAAATCAGTTGTGGCACAGAAGACTTGGACACATGTGTCAGAGAAATATGTGCAATTTATCTAAAAGGGACAATGTTCGAGATATTCCAGATTTTCCAAGAAGAATATATTGGTGTTGCGCTACCTTTTAGAAAGTAATGATTACAAGTGTTGTTCATAAGAAGGTTGACATTTGTTCAAAACAACCCCTTGAGGTAATACATTATGATATATGTGGTCCGATGAACAAACAATCAACTAATGGAGACAAGTACTTCATCACATTATTTTATGATTTTACTCGCATTACATGTGTTATGTTTATGAAGCACAAGTCATATGCCCTGAAAATGTTTAAAAGCTTCAGAAGGAAAGCTGAGAAAGAATGTGAGTAATCTTTAATGAAATTGAGAATAGATAATGGTGGTGAGTATAGAAGTGAAGAATTTGAAGACAATCTTGAGAAGCATGGGATTCAGCATGACTACAGTTCTCTATATACACCTCAACAAAATGGGGTTGCTGAAAGAAATAATAGAATATTGGTGGAAATGGGAAGAACCACGTTACTTGAACATGGACTTAATCATTACTTTTTAGGCAAGCTACAAGTACAATGGTTTATATTCAAAATAGATGTTTCTACAGGACCCAATCAAAAAAGACTCCATATGAACTCTTTTATGGAATTAATCCAAGTATGAAGCATACTAATGTTTTTGGGAGCCCATGAATCATAAAGAAGAAAGGTGGAAGTAGTAGAAAATTTGAGAAGAAGGGAGAAGATGGAATTTTTCTTGGTTATGCTCCAGAAGGAAGAGGTTATAGATGCTTTAACAAAGAAATAGGAAGAATGGTGGATCTAGTTGATGTTAAAGTAATAGAAAATCCAGGGAAAGATAAGCATGTCTAGATAGACAAGGAAGATGAGGAAGATGAAGTTAATGATTCTGATAAGGATGCAATGAATTGTAATCCTAATCAAGATGAAGAATCAGATTTAGCCATATCAAGTGATGATGAAGGCACACGAAGAACTTATCTAAGGTTGATGAAATAAGTGCAAGCTCAGAACATAATTGGTGATCAACATCACACAGTTGAAACAAGAAATTCCATATCACATACTTGTATTCCAAAGTGGAACCAAATGATGTTAAAGAAGCCTTTGAGCATCCGGAATGGGTTCAAGACATGAATGAAGAGTTGGATCAGATTGAAAAGAATGGTACATGGGAACTCATACCCCAGCCTAAAAATAAGAACATTATTGGCACAAAGTGGGTATTTTGGAATAAGCTAAATGAAGAAGGTGAAGTTATCATAAATAAAGAAAGATTGGTTTGCAAAGGCTACTCTTAGATTGAAGGAATTGACTTTGATGAAACTTTTGCTCTGGTGTCCAGATTAGAAACTATATGAATATTTCCTTCTATTGCTGCACAACGAGGTTACAAAATCTTTCGAATGGATGTTAAATCCGCATTTCTTAATGATGATCTCAAATAAGAAATTTATATTGAGCAACCATGTGGCTTTGTTGATGGGAAGAATGAAAGTTATGTTTTTAGGTTGAAGAAAGCCTTGTATGGGCTAAAACAAGCTCCAAGAGCATGGTACTCCAAACTGGATACTTGCTTAAAAGAGATGAACTTCAAGAAAGGAAAAGTTGATAGAAATCTGTACATCAAGGAAAGCCAACATCTTTCTATCATTGTGATTGTCTATGTTGATGACATTATTTTTTCTAGAAATGATAAAAGAAGATGTGAAAGGTTTGTTGAAGAAATGAAGAATGTCTTTGAGATGTCCATGTTGGGTGAAATGAGATACTTTTTTGGGTTACACATTTTGAAATAAAAAGATTTCATTTTTCTCTCCCAAGAAAAGTATGCTAAGAAACTTCTTAAGAAGTTTGGGATGGAAAACTCAAAACCTGTATCAACTCCTATCTCAGTGGGAATGAATCTAAGTAAAGATGATGAAGGAAAAGAAGTTGATCAGAAAGAATATCGAAAGTTGATTGGAAGTTTATTATACTTGACTGCATCAAGGCCAGATATTGTTTTTGCTATTAACTTATGTGCAAGATTCCAGAGTGCTCCTAAAGAATCACATCTTGTTGCTAGAAAAATAATTCTCAGATACATAAAAGGAATAGAAGAATTCGGAATCAAGTATAGTGGTTCAAATAACATTTACTTGTTTGGCTATTTGGATGCATATTGGGCAGGAAACGTTGATGATAGAAGATCCACATCTGGTGGAGTGTTCTTTGTGGGAAAAAGTTGTGTTGGCTGGCACTCAAAGGAGAAAAATTCTGTGACACTCAGTACAACTGAAGCTAAATATGTTTCTATAACCATGGCTTCTACTCAACTTATCTAGATAAAAACACATTTGGAAGATTTGTTAGTTGAAGTGAAGTTGCACTTTCTCTTGGGATGTGATAATAAAAGCACAATTAATCTTACCAAAAATCCAGTCCAACATTCTTGATCAAAGAATATTGACATCAAATATCATTTCATCAAAGAACATGTGGAAAAGAATGAACTGAAACTCGAATATGTTTCATCTACTGAACAAGTTGATGATATTTTCATGAAACCCTTGCCAAAGGAATCATTCTCAAGATTGAGGTTGAACATGGGTGTCCAACCTCTTTCTCTTCAAGGCTAAAGTATGTTGCTCTGTCCCCTCTCTCTTCTTACCTTTGGATTGTTTTGTCAAGGGGGAGAAGTTGTTTGTATCATAAATCTATTGTTTAAAGAGAGAGTTGTGGGTAAGCTGTGAACTCCGCACTGCTTGTGTATGTGAACTCTTCTAACTGTTTGTTGGAGTGGTTGTAGGAAAGAACATGAAGTTGTTTAAAGGATGTATGAAGTTGAAGAAGTTGTGGGAAAGAACTTGAAGTTGTTCACAGGATGTATGAAGTTGAATATGTCATTTTCACTACTTAATGGACAACATGGTTTTGCTGTGAATGATTCTTGTTTCCTATAATGAGTTAGCTCACGTAGGCTTAGAATTATTGATAAGTAATCCACTGATTGAGGTTACAAAGTTTGGTGATTTATGAAAATGTGATTGACAACAAAATCCAGAGGGGGAGATTGTTAAGACCAAGATGAAGGAAGAGATGGTTTTCATGGATTGTATTTTGTTGATCTTGAGGAAGTTTTCATAAAGGAAAGACACCTTGAATTTATATGAATTCGGAAGTTGGAAGATTGAAGATTCAGAACCGATATTGTTGAACATTTGGAACCTGGTGTTCAAAGAATTCGGAGTCTGAAATTCGGAATCTGGAATTCGGAGTCTGGAAGTTGATAAGTTCAGAACCGGGAAATTTTATTATGACGATGCTTTTCTGTTTTGTAACTTTAAGTTTGTGAGTATATATAAGTACTCACGATGCAATCAAAAGTTGTTGTGAGAAGTTTGGAGTCGACTTCATGAGTCAGAAGTTCATAGAGGGAAGTTCAGAGTCGACCTGCTGAAGAAGAAGTTCGTAGCGAGAAGTTCAGAGTCAACTTGATGAAGAAGAAGTTCATAGTGAGAAGTTCGGAGTCGACTTCATGAGTCAGAAGATCATAGCGGGGAGTTCAGAGTTGACTTCCTGAACTTGAAGTTCATAGCCAGAATTGCGGAGTCATGCTGAGAATTGGTGAAGTCGTAACGAGAAGCCATACCGAGAATTGGTGAAGTCGTAACTTGAAGTCGCACCAATAATGGAGAAGTCATACTGAGAAGTGATGAAGAGTCATGCTGAGAATTGAAAGTGATGCCATTGATTCAAGAAGATTGGATCCGAGAATGTGATACCGAGAAACTTGTGTAACAAGATCGGATCCGGAAAAGGCCAAAGCTCTAAATCAAGTAAAGGGGAAGAAGATTCAAGAATATTCTAGAAGCATTGACACAGTCTTAATTACTCCGAGATTTCAGGAGAAAGTAATATTTGGGTGAATTTATGTGAGCGGGAAAATAATTTGGTTTCTCGCCTAAGAACACTTTCGAGCACCTATAAAAGGAGATCAGAGTACTAAGTAAATTGATTGATGATACAACAGTGAGAGAAGCTCTAATAATCTAGAGAGAGAAAGAAGTGTGTGGCTGACTAAGTTTTCATTATAGTTTCAATTGAAATGAGAATTTGATACTGGTTGACACCGTATTGAGTTTCTCAGATAAAAGAAAACTCAGATTGAAGAATCGGAGTGAAAGTGGAATTCAGAGTGAAGAATTTGGAGTGAAGAATTCAGAGTGGAGAATTCAGAGTGAAGAATTCAGAGTGGAGATTAGAAATGGGGAATCAGTACTGGATATCACCGTATTGAGTTTCTCAGACTGAGGAAGACTTGGATTTAAGAAACGGAGTGTAGAAGAAATTTCGAAGTGAAGAATTTGGAGTGGAGATTTGGAATGGGGAGTTCGGACTGTAATTAATCTATCTCAAGTCCAAGGATTCCTTGCCTTTCTTCTGGGCAAGGAAGGGAAGATTTGTGCTGAACTTTCTTACACTTGTGTATTTGAAAGGAAGTGTAGGTAACATAAGTTGTTACAATAAAAGAGACATTTCCCTATTGTGCTAAGAGGGTGCACAAGCACTAGAGTGATTGTTTCACAGTGCTTCACGAGTGTAAGGGTATATCCTACTCGTTGTAATCCAAGGATTGTTTTCTTAGTGAATTATATGGTGCTGGATTGTTTCCAACCATACCAAGGACGTAGATATTCTTATTGAATATTGAAACTTGTAAATTGCTATGTTCCTTTGGATGTGTGCTTGATTGTTTTCTCAGTAGGAAATTATATCTTTAACAAGAGACAAAGGTTGTACTCAAAATTAAGGGAACTTAAAGGAGAAAATGGGTACCACTGATTCACCCCCTCTCAGTGGTTCATTGCTCCAACTGTGTCCTTACATGGTATTTGTAACCCCTTGGATCAAAATGAAGTGTTTTTATGGAGGAAATTTTTTTAATATTAAAGAAACAAGGGGAAAACACGTATGCTTGGGGACAAACTGCCTTATCCAGCTAGGCAGTGAGACTTGAACCCTTGACCAAAGAACGATAAGGGTTTTGTGCTTATCTTGGAAGAATATATGATCAAATATTTCTTATATTTTGGTTTCAAACATAGATAGAAAATGTTAGAATAATTTTAAGGATAATTATTTATGGAATAATTTAGTTTCAAATTTGGGTATTACTTTTGAATATTAATGTATCATATGATGCTTTTCTATTTTTAGAAAATATATTACAATGTGATGAAAATTTTGGTTTTGTTTAATGTATAAAGACAAGTGGATTAGATTGACTATCCATTTTATGGTTATGTGGTCTTTAAAAGTTAGTTTTAGGGCTTTAGGAATTAAAAATGCATCTTGAATACTCATCATTTTGAGAAAAAGATGATATTTTTGAGGAAATTTATTAAATGATGAAATTATACTCATCAAGTAAGTATATTTTTTTATCTTGGTCTTGATGGAAAGAAAATTCTTTAATTCTAGGAAAAAGTATCTTGAAACAAAAGTATTATTCATTACCTTTAATTTCGATGAACCAATTGTCTTTTAAATCAACATAGATTTATGTTTTTCATGGACATAACATTACATTGATCATTCACTTATTTATGATCAATCCCCTCAATTACACTCCATAATTATTTAAGCTTTTCCTCTATTCCCATATATATTCTCCCTATGATGAATCCTTGTTATGCATAACTTCCAGTGAACTTTATGTTTCCCACTTTACATTTTAAGGGAAGTTTTATTTATTTAATTTTTATGATGTGGGTTTCAATAAATGAAATCTATAAATTTTAATCACTTTATTACCAAGTTGAATTTTGAGGGTGAAATTCATTTTAAGGCGGGTAGGATGTAACCTCCTCATATTTTATGCAATATATTCTTTAAAAGTAATTTAAATTATTTAACATATTTCCTTGCATTAAATACAATGTTTATATTGAATCACATGATACACCAATTTTATCTTGAATTTAAAGAAACATCGAATTCATTTAATTAATTATGTTACACACAATACCTATTCTTAATAGAAAACAATATACTATTAATATTACTACAGTTATCACCTAGTTATTTGAATGGAGAGAATGGATGGGATTAACCAAATTATGAAATAATAGTTTAAATTTTTTTATATAATGAATTCATTGGTTACAAATTAATTATAAATGAAAATAAATATCAGTTGAATATAAAGGATTTGTTTTTATGAAAAACAATTTTTATTACCAAAATGGAGATTTATCTTAATAAATTAAATTAATCACTATTAGTGAAAGATATTATCTAAATTTATATATTAAATATTTATTAAAATGTCCTAAAATTCCTATAATAAGTTTTATAGGCTTAAGTTAAGAATTAATCCAACTAAATTTATATATTAAATATTTATTAAAATGTCCTCAAATTCCTCTAATAAGTTTTATAGGCTTAAGTTAAGAATTAATCCAATTTTAAGCATAAAAAGATGTATATTTTTTAAAAGGTAGTTTTACGACCTTTTAATGGAAGAACTTTTTTTAAAACTAAATTTTGACACTTATGTAATTTTTATTTTACAAAATAAAATTAATTTTTGAAATTATAATATCAAAATATACTTTGGGTGAATTTTTATAAATTTTATGAGAACTTTTATATTTTGATGAATATTGAATGCCACCAAATTTTAATTGAAAACTACGTTTTCATCTAAAATAATTAATAGTGTTAAATTATTTTTTAGGTGGGTTTAGAGTATAAGTAGATAAATTTTATATAATTTAAACCAACTTAGGTAAATGGAATAAATTTCACATTGAAATTGAATATAAAAACATTTAAATTGTTTTGAACTATTCACTTGAAAAACCCGATGTCTCATCCCATCCGCAGGAGTAATTTTCAATTCATTTTTTCCAATTCAATTATTGGAATTTTGAAAAATGGATTCTATATTTGGAATAATAATAAATTATAATTTATTTTAATTTCAAATTAGTTTTTGACCAAAAATATTAGTGAATTTAATTCAAATGAATTACAATGATTAAGGTAAAAATGAGTTTACTTAATGATCAAACATAGAATATAAGGTGTAAAAATGACCATAAATTTTTCCAAAACAAATTGGATAGCCCAGATTCAACCATAAACCCACTTGTATCAAATTTGGATCATTATTGGAGTCACATGATTTAACGGAGACCTCCCAATGTTGTTTATCATTTTATATTAACAAGTATGACCCTTGCACTCCACTATAAAAGGACTCCCTCCTCTCATCACACATATCAAGAACTTTGTGTAATGAACAAATATTATATAAATGGAATTTAACTTCTTATAATTATTTTATATAGTATAAAACACATACATCACATATATAACCCAATAAAAACATAGTTCTCATAAGTGAAGAATGAAATAAGTGGTATTTATAGAAATTAAGGTACCAATACCAATGGAACAGTAACCTGACTATTGGAATAGTAATATGACCATTAACAATAGTAACCTAAAAAATATAATAGTAACCTCCCCAGTTAAATTATAAATAAAATTTAGGAATATTATAAATGAAAATATGATATATTTATATCATGTTATATGTAAATAATTGTTTTAAAAATAATAAACTATGTGTTGATATTTTTGTAAGTCGTAAATATTTATTTCTAATTTTATAATTAAAATAAATATTTGAAAAAATATATATTTTAATAAAATAGATTCATAAATTGATATTTGTTTTATAATTATAATTTAATTTTATGAGACCTTAATTAATTTTTTAATGTGTTATAAAATCTGTTATAATATTAAAATCAGTATTTTTTGAATAAATTATGATTTTAATTAAAAATTAAATTTATCCTATTATAAAACTATTTTCATAAATTCAGTCAATTTTTTTAATCTAAATTTCAAAAACTGGTTTGGGTGTTTTTTGTATTTTTATAAAATAGTTGAATTTTTGGTGAATTGTGAAATAAGATAATTTATGGCATTTAATAAATAAATCAGTTATTAAGTCATGGATGATTTATGAATGAGGTAAGAACACATTGTTTAAAAATATCATGAACCATTTACTATATTTATTCATAGTAATCAAAACTATTTATATTCTTGATCCAAAATAATAAATAAATGAATAAAATAATAAAAAATCCCTCTCCCTCACTTATAAAGACCACCCCTCATCACCTCTTCTCCTCACACCTTATAAGATTTTGAGATTGATTATATTATACCCAATTAGTGTACCAAACATCTTCCCCAAATCCTGGTATTGAATGTATCTCCAAAATACCAAACCAAAATTCCTTATAGAGTTTCTCAAGGAGATGATATTCAAAACATAAAATCCTCATTCTTTCTCTTTTAATTTCTTCTAATTTATTATCCTCCTACCATCCACCCCATACAAAACCACATGATAACTCTAGTATAATATATATACTATAATTTTATTATGTTAATGAAATATCCATAATCAAGTCTCTTCTCTTCTCATTTTATTCAAAAAATGAAAACATCATCCGTGATGTGTCAATTCACCGCCTTCATGGACGATGAGTTTTTGTTTTACTTTAACACCTTAATGACTAGTAATAAATCCATTATAATTAATAAAAAATATTTTAAAGTATATATTATAATTTTTTTATTCGGGAACTAATATATATGCATAATATTAAATAATAAAACAAAACTAGTTCATGATGATTGAAAAACCACCAAAATAAACTAAATATTTATCATTATATTTTTATAAAATGAATAATTATCATGTCACAAAATAAGTTATATTGGAACATTAAAAATTATGTAATTATATTAATAAAATTCCATTCTAATTATTGAGTTATTCTCTCATTTTACAAGAACATACATATTTATAAACTAGCAAACCATCCATGAAACCATGAAATTTACGCTTCTGGAACAACAAAATTAAACATTATAACTCATCAAGATAGTCATAAATGAACTTAATAAAATTATAATATATAAAATATATGAATAATATGTTCTGAACTTATTATTTAATTAATCTAATTTTATTACCCATTTCATGAAGTGTAAGTGAAGAACACTTTCAGACATAAGGTAAGGGATCTATCTAAACCTCAAAATTTTCTTTGGGTTAAACATTATCTCTATTTACACCAATTTATTTCTTAATTAATATTATATAATTATTAAATATTCCATGTATATGTTCCAAAATTATTTATCTAGATCCATTCATCCTTATTTTATGGGTAAATACTTGTTTTAAATAGTTTCACTTCTCAATTCCTTCCTATAAGCAAGCCCGATTAAAGGGGACTCCCCAATTTCTTAACCCATTTCAAGTAAACTCTATCATATGTTTTAATCAAACATTATTTTTATAGAATGAAATTTTTCATCCTGAAAAAAAATATTTATTCATTTATGTTTTTATACAAAAAATTATTCTCTTGTCCTCTTTAAATTCTCCTTATTATTTTCCCATAAACTATACTAAAGTGGATCCTTTATTAAGTTTCATAAATAATATTTTTACATTATTTTACATTATTTGGAAATAATTTATAATTATTTATGCCTGTTTTACATTATTAATGTCCATGTATGATTTAAATTTATTCTTTTGTGGTCACCATTATCATACACCCTTTGGTTATCCCTTATGACATGGTTATGATATCCCTTTCCTTCCATGGGTAACCCTTATGTTTATTCCTTACGTTTGATTCTTCATGTGGCACATATATTCATCAAAATGTTATGATGGGTGTTCCAAGATATAACTTTAATGTATTGGGTATTTTTTAGTCTCATGATACATCATCTATGAGATTATGGAGTAAACCAAGTCCATTACAAGACTTTGTCCACTTTGTGATATAGTATTGGTAGTTAGACTTGAGTCATGTTTAGGTCATGTTATATGTTGTTTTTAAATTCCTTTGTTTCCATTAATACATGATCCCATGTTCTATATGTTATAATTCAATATGTTTATTCATGTTCTATTCCTTTTAGTGTCATCGTGTTATTCTTTCTAATCTATATTCTATGTTTTATTCATATGTTTATTCCCTAACATGTATTTTTAGCACATCCCTTTAGTCTGTGAATTCCCCATGTTACCCTCTAAAGAAGTAGATTCTAAAATGAATTTAGGAGCTCATTATGGATGATTAATATAAATTTGTTTTACTCTAGTTCATTTTTTTTAGTTTATGTACTTAATCTTCCAAAGATACTAGATTTTACAATTCCTAGTTTGTATTAGATGTATAATTACACTTAAAATCATGTAATAATTTGTGAAAATGGATATATATTCTATATTTGGTATCAGATCATAGTCTAGTTATTTTTGGGGATTAGGACTAGAAACCTTTAGTAAAAACCATGGGCATAATTCTATCTCCATGGATAACTTAGATTGAATCTTAGGGAATCTCATGTTAGGACATACTTTTCATTTACTGGTTTATCCTTATATATTAAATGTTTAATTTTTATATTCTTATTAGATAAGTATTCAATCCCCTATAATCGTGGTTTATTTTTCTTAGTTAATAGACAAAAGTAGGATAACACAATCCAACAATCAATGTGTTAGGCAATGTGATGATTTCCCTAATGCTATTCCAAATTTGGTGGGAAGAAGAGATCAAAACCCCATGAATGTACTAACAAAAAATGGCTCAGTTTATGAATAACAATATGAATCATGGGGAACACCCACCTTCTCCTAAGAAAAATAATATTTTGGTCAAATGCTTTATGTAATAAAGGCCTACTATATTTAGTGGATATTATGATTCCATTATCATGGGATAATATATTAACTCCATTAAGAATATATTCTTAGTATTTCAATACTCAAAGGAGAAAAAGTTGTGATGAATGTCTATTATTTTGATAGGGAATATGATCACTGGAAAAAAATAATCAAAAACCTAAATTCTATAGAAGAAGTTTATTCTATCGAATGGGAAGCATTCGAGAAAATATTTTTCAATAAATATTTTCCATGAACTATCAATCTTAAGATGGAAAGGGAGTTCCACAAACTAAAGAAAAAGGAAGACATGTCTATCAGGTCATATGAAACAAACTTCCCAAGGATTGCATGATATTCACTAGATTTATAATGAACACCGAAAGAAATTAGTATCACTTATTTAGAATACTAAATCTGGTACTATGATCAACATTGGTGTTTTGAGCCTTTGATAGCTATGAGAAGATTGTCTGTTGTAAATTTTAAGTTTATATAGAGATTGAATACTCTCAGTGGTCTCATGGGCTCAGAGATAAACAGTATAAAGTAGATTTTAATATTGGGAGATCAATATATAAACCCCTTGATGGAAAAAACCCAACATCCCACACGTCAAAAGTGTGGGAAGAGGTATCTTGCGAACTATCTAAAGGGAACTAGAAGATTCTTTAAATGTTGAAGATAGGGGAATCAAGATAATTATTTACAAAGGAATATGAAGAATACCACAAACAATGAAGAAGAAAGGAAGGTTCAAATCAATAATTAGCTTTTAGGGTATTGTTTCAACTGAAACGAACATGGGCATTATGAAACTCAATTCCCTAAGCCAAGGGTTGTTGGAGGCAATCAAGAACTACATGCATGGAAGAAATAAAGGGAAAATTCTATCACTATAACTGAGGTGGAGCCTAAAAATGATGTGGTGACAGGTATGTCTGTTATTAATTCAAGAATAGTTAACATACTATTTGATGCTAGTTCTAAAAATTATTTCATATCTTTCATGTTTATTAGAGTTATTAAAACAACACCACAAAATATAAAGGTTGAGTTACTTATGAGAACAATTAATGAGTAAATTATTGTATCCAAAGTATATAACACCACCCTGGTTAATGTTTGTGTATTGAACCAACCGTAAAATATCATATTACTTCCTTTGGTAGAGTTTGATGCAATATTGGGAATATATTGACTATCATTATACAAAGACAACATGAACTATTGGAAAAGGGAGATAACTCTTCACATCATGAGGCACCCTACAAATCTATACAAGTGTAAGGAGGAGGATGAATCTTCTTTAGAATCATAATCTAAACTATGGATATTATTTCCTTTTAAGAAGGAATATCTAGCTCAAATGATAAATATAAAGGATATGATTATTCATGAATACATGACCATTGATAGGAACTATGTTGACGTGATCCCTGAATAATTCCCCGATCTACCTCATGACCAAGAGTTTGAGTTCTCAATTGAACTTATTCCTGGATCACTACCCATATCAAAGGAATCTTATAAAATTACCACCTTTGAGTTGGAGTAACTAAAGAATCAATTACAATAGAATCTAGACAATGGTTTTATACACTCATGTTCTTCACCATGGGGTGTAACAATTATCTTCATCAAGAATAAATATGGATCAATGAACATCTTCGCTGATTATTATGAGCTCAAAAAAATTAAAATAAAGAATAATTAGCCATTATTACATATAAATGACTTGTTCGATCATCTATGTGGGGAAAAATATTTCTCTAAGGTGGACCTTTGGTTAGGATATCACTAATTAAAGGTGAAGAAGTAAGATATTCCCAAGACTATCTTTTGAATGATGTATGGACAATATGAGTTCATAGTAATACCCTCCAGAGTCAATAATTCTCTAGAAAATTTCATGGAATTATTGAATTGAGTCTTTAGGTATTACCTCAACAAATTTGTGGTAGTATTTATTGATGATATTCTAGTGTACTCCAAGGGAAATTATGAACAAGAGTTGCATTTGAAAACTATGATAAATTTTTTTTAAAGGGAAACAAATTATGAAAATTATATTAAATGTGTGTAATGGTTGTAGGATGTATCAATATTGGGGAATGTTATCACTAGAAAAGGAATATTTGTAAACCCTTCTAAAATAACGGAAATCGTAGAGTGGACTAGGACAACATCTTTAATCGAGATCCATAGTTTTATTGGCTCAGCTGGGTTCTACCGATGATTTTTGAGGAATCAATTACAATTTTTAAACCTTCAAACTAAGTTGACATGGAAATTGGAAAGTATGTTTGGATAGAAGAATGCGAGGAATGATTCATAGAGCTCAAGAAGAGGCTAATCACTACACATGTACTCACATTACCAACAAGTGAAGAACGTTTTATGATATACAATCATTATTCATAGAAAATCATGGGTTGTTTACTCATGAAGAATGAAAAAATTATAGACTACCCCTCACAAAAGTTGAAGATCCATGATAAGAACTACCAGAAACATGATTTGGAGCTTTCAACTATGATTATTTCCTTTAAAATTTGGTGAAACTACCTCTATGGTGAGAAGTGTGACATATATACTAATCACAAGAGTGTAAAGTATATTTTTAAACAAAAGGAACTCAACATGTATCAATGAATATGGTTAGATCTAATCAGGGACTATGATTGCTCTATTCAATACCATCTGGGAAAGGAAAACAAGGTAGTTGAATCTCTTAGCTGAAAAGAACCTTTTTCCTTCTCCATGATGTGCATTGAGAAAGACACCATATTCATGGATATGTAATGTATGGATTTGGAAATCATAATAACAGTGAATACATCATATATTTACAAAATGATTTACCATCTATCTATCCACAATAAGATCAAGGAAGCATAAAGGATGATCTAGAGCTAAAAAATTGAAAAATTTGTAAAGGATGGGAATATACAAGAGGTCCATATCGAATATGATGGATTGATTTGGTTTGGAATAAGGATTTATGTACCTTTATCATTTTATATAAATAATGTTCTATTGGATAATGAAAACAGATCATCTTTCTCCACTGATCCTGGAAGTACCAAGATGTACTATGATCTTCAAGAACACTTCTGGTGGGTCAATATGAAGAAGAAGATTGCAGAGTATATCTCAAGGTCTTTGGCATGTCATAAAGTTAAAGCTGAGAAAAATTAGTCCAAATGGATGATGAAACCATTTCCTATACCCACATAGAAATAGGGAAAGTGAATATGGACTTTGTCACTCATCTCCTGAAATCATCCAAGGGAAATAATGTGATAGGGGTTGTAGTGGGTCAAATCACAAAGACTGACCAATTTATCTCTATTCATGAAGATATATCTCTTGAAAAACTTTCCTAGATATATGGGAAGGAATTTGTGAGGCTATATGTGGTTTCATTTTTTATCATCTTTGATCATGATCCAAGGTTAGCATCTAAATTCTGGAGAATTCCTCAATATTATTTGACTACTACATTTGATTTCAGCATGGCCTATCACCCCCAAAATGATGGACAATCTGAAATGAAAATTCAGAAACCTGAGGACATGCTGAGATCATTCTCAATGAAATTAAAAGAAGGATGGGATCAACATCTCCCATTGGTTGAGTTCTCATAAAATAATAGCTTCTACTAGAGTATTCAGATCGATCCATATGAAGCTCTGTAATGGAAGCAATGTATAACTCCATCATGTTGGGATGAAGTTAGAGAATGAAATCTACTTAGAAATAATAATGTGAAAAGAGATAATATATAAGGTTCAATCCATCAAACATCATATCAAAGCTGCCCAGAGTCAGAAAAAGAGCTATGCTGACAACCATTGAAGGGACTTAGAGTTCGATGTTGGAGTCAAATTCTTTATTCAAATATCACTTTGGAATAGAGTCATGTAGTTTGGAAAGAAAGGGATGCTTAGCCTAAGGTACATTGGCCCCTTTGAGATCCCTGATCACATTAGAGCAATGGCCTATCATCTTTCACTTCCACTAAATGTGGCTCAAGTTCATGGAATATTCCATACATCTCTCCTGATTAATTATATACCCAACCCCTAAAATGTACTAAATCTGGAGGTGGTACAAATATAAAACAACCTATTGTATGAAGAGCAGCTGGGGATGATCTTGGACTGTAGATACAAATTCCTACAAAACAAGATGAATCACCTTTTAAAAGTGTTATGGAGGAAGAAAAATTATAAAGAGGTGATATGGGAACTAGATGAAGTGATGAAGGGGACATACCCTCACCCATTTTCACCATAGCATGAAAAATGAAATTTCAAGGGTGAAATTTCAAAAGGGGGAAGAATATAACGACAATTTTTTTTATTAATATAATTTCCATTCATATAATTATGTTATATAGTATAAAACACATGCATCACATATATAACCCAATAAAAACATAATTCTCATAAATGAATAATGAAATAAGTGTTATTTATAGAAATTAAGGAAGCAATACCGATGGAATGGTAACCTAACCATTAGAATAATAATATGAAAATTAAGAATAATAACCCAAAAAATAGAATAATAACCTTTCCTATAAAGTTATAAATAAAATTTTGGCATCTTACAAATAAAAATATTATATTTTTATATTATGGTATAAGAAAATAAATGGTTGAAAAATAATAAATTAAGTGTTGGTATTTTTGTAAATCATAAATATTTATTTAAAATTTTATAATTAATATATTTATTTAAAAGAAAATATATTTTCATAAAATAGATTCATAAATTAATATTTTTTGTCTTATAATTATAATATAATTTAATGAGTCCATAATTAATTTTTCAATGTTTCATTAAATTGGTTATAATATTAAAATCGAGATTTTTGGAATAAATGATGATTTTAATTAAAAATAAAAATTATCATATTTTGAAAATTATTTTCTTAAAATAAAGTCCATTTTTAATATCTAATCATTCAAAAATGGTTAGAGTGATTTTTTAGTATTTTTCTAAAATAGTTGAATTTTTTGTGAATAGTGAAATGCAAGAATTTATAGTATTTAACAAATACACAAATTATTGAGTCATGAATTATGAATGGATGAGTTAATCACCCATTTTTTGAACTATACTAATCCCTTTACTCTATTTATTCATAAGAATAAACAATATTTGTATTCTTGATCCAAAATAATAAATAAATGAACAAAATAATGAAAAACACCCTTCTCCCCCTAATAAATACCACCCCCACCACCTCTTCTCCTCACAGCTTATAATAATTGTAGATTAATTATATTATTAAAAATTAATCTCCAAAAACTATTTCCCATGTATTGGTATTTCTGTTCTCACCAAAATAACAAACCCAATTTCCTTAAGGAGGTTGTTAAGGATACTATGTTCAAAAGGTAAAATCCTCATTCTTTCTCTTTTACGTTAATTTCATTTATTATCCTATCCTCACCCCCGTATCCGAAGTAGCATGACAGTTACAGTATATATATATATATACTATAATGTTATTTTGTTAATGTAATATCCATCATCAAGCCTCTTTTCTTATCCTTTTATCCTAAAAATGAAAACATCGTCAATGATGTGTTGATTCATTGCTTTTGTAGACTATGAGTTTGCATTTTAAATTAACTCTTTCATGGATGGTCATAAAACCAATTATAATTTATATAAAATATTTTAAAATTTATATTATATATATTTTTTATGTTCTCCAATTGACATATATTCATAATCTTAAATAATAAAACAAAACCAGTTCTTCATTGTCCAAAACCGCCAAAATAAACCAAATGTTTATCATTAAATTTTTATGAAATGAATCATTATCATATAATAAAAATGATATATAGAACCATTTAAAATTATAAATGTATATTAATACAATTTAATTCCAATTCTGGATGTTTCTTCCATTGGACATGAAAATCCATAATTATACATAAGATAACTTCCAATGAAACCATGAGAGGGTATTGTTATGCCATCGGGAGCAGCCTGTGCTTGAACGGGAAGCCTATCCAGATGTCCATGTGAAGGTGGAGAGCTACTATCATGATTCAGATGCTAGGGAGGGCCATTTAATCTCTGAGCCTATGGGCCTTGTAAGGGTTCCCCCTCATCCCTTGAAAGGGGGGTTATAAAAAATTAATAAAAATGAAGGCCTTCGGGCCATTGGATAATGCTTTCGGAACAAAAAAAATTAAACATTATAACTTATAGTAATGAACATAAATGAACATAATAAAATTAAAATAAATTAAATATATATATAATAGGTTCCTAAATAATTAGTTAATTAATCTAATTTGATTATCTAGGATATTAAGTGAATGTTCATAAAACTTTCATCTATAAGGTAAGGGATCTCTCCAAACATTCAAATTTCCTTTGTGTTATGATTTATCTCTCTATTTAAACCAATGTATTTCTTAATTATTCTTATATAATTCTTCCAAATTCTGTTTATATGTTCCAAAATTATGTATCAAGATCCATTAATTATTTGTTTATGGGGAAATACATGCTTTAAATGGCACCCCTTCTCAATTCTCTTCAATAAACAAGCCCAGTTATAAGAAACTTTCCAATTTCCTACCCCTATTAAATTAAACCCTATACACTGTTTTAATCCACCATTATTTTTCTAAAATCACTCATTTCATCATGAAAACTATCATTTTTCATTTCTAGTTTTATAAAAAAGATTATTCCATTTTCCTTTTTAGAGTCTCTTTAATATATTCCCTTAAACTGAACTAAAGTGGCTCATTTATAAAGCTTCTTAAGCAATATGTTTTTCATGATTTCAATTAATTTGGACATGATTTTTCCTGATATATGACTATTTTACCACATTAATGTTATTTTATTTTTTAAATCCATTCTTTCATGGTCACCATTATGATACGCCCTTTGGTTATACCTTAGGATATGGTTATAATATCCATTTCTTTCCATAGGAAAACCTTATGTTTATTCCTTTTGTTTGATTATTCATGTGGAACACATATGAATGAAAATTTTATGATGAGTTCACATATATAACACTATAATTCATTAGGTAATTTTTAGTCACATGATATTTCATGTATGGGATTAGGGAGTAAACCTAATCCATTATGGGACTTTTCCAGCCATGTGATATAGTCTTGGTAGTTAGCCTTGACTCATGATTATGTCAAGTTATATGATACTTCCAAAATCCTATGTTTACATAAATACATGATCCAATGTTCTATATGATATAATTATATATATTTATTCTTGTTCCAATCCTTTTTATATCATCATTTTATGCCTTATAATCCATGTTCAATGATTGATTCATATGTTTATTCCCTTACTGGCCTTTTTAGGTTTTGTCAATGTATTCACCAGGGTATCCTATGTAGACGTAAGATTTAAAAATAATTTAAGAGATAATTAGGAATTTTTAATATAATTATGTTTTATTCTAGTTCCTGTTTTTAGTTTTACATGCCTAATCCCCTAAAGAAACTATAATCTATGATCCATGGTTTATATTTAATGGATAATCATTCTTAAAATCATATAATAATATGTGTTAAAGTATAGGGTCACTATAATTTGAATCTTCCAACACCTACCTAAATAATAACCCAAAATACCTTATCTCATCCTAGAATCCTAAAATTGAGTATAAAGTAAACCAAGGAGTCCCTTTGATGAAAACCAAAAGGAGTTACCTGAAGAAGAGGTAACATTATTCGATGATCCCTTTTGTTCTATTTCTTTCCCTACTCTCTTCAATTTTTCTTATTCAACTATTATATAATAAAATTAGTATCCTAAATATAACAATATGTTTTTGTGTTAATGGTTCTACCTACACCTACACACACTTCCATCAAATGGGTAATGAAATTACTATTCGTGTGTATGAAGAACTACCACCTTCGGAAATGATGTGGTTTGTTTTTCTTTTACCACTTATTATGTATGGGAATGATGATTGGCATAATATTTTTATATGATATATTTGTTATTTATAATTTAATAATACTTATAGAATTATTATATGACACATACCTTTATGCATTCCATTTTTTGGGAATATGATAACATCATTTGTGGATGTGTGGACTACCACCTCTTCAAAGACATGTGATACGTTCACCCTTTAAATAGAATGTATTAAAAAAGATTTTAATAAAAATATATGATATAAATTAAATATTTATTATATTCATGAAATAATTTTCTATATGTACATATAATATATCATTTTATACTTTCCATCTCACACACTAAAAAAGTGATAACGTTATTCAGGGATGTGTGGACTACCACCTCCTCAAACCGATGTGATTTTTCCTTTTTCATAACCACATAAAAAGAAATATATATATAAGTATATACAGATTAATAATATGGTATTTATTATATATAATTAATTATTTAAATATAAATATTACTTACCTTCTTTCCATAATTATCATTGAAAAATGAGAATGTTACTCATGTGTACGTATGACCTACCATCTCCTTGATCGTAATGTTGGTTCATTTTTCATAACCATATTTCATGTATGATTTTAAAAGTAAAATTGATGTAAAAAATGTATAATTATTTCCTGGTTATTATTCTGGATATATTTAAATAATGACCTCATTGACCATATTTGACCTATCAATGTCTGTTTTGACACATTAGCCGAATATGGTCAAAACATCTGACATAAACATTTTTGACTAGGAAATTGTATAAAACTTGTTTATAAGTAAAATAAAAGTAATAAAAATATTTTAAAATGTTATAAAACAACTAAATAATTAACATAAGTTTATTATTCAGGAAGATAGAGGAAAACCATGACAAATTGAAATCAAGGTAAGAGATTTCTTAACTCAATTTCCATTCTTTGGGTTAAACGTCTATACCATTGGTTATGTTATGCCAAGAATATATGTGAAATGAAATATGATTGTTTTATACTATTTCTCAATTTTATTTTTTTGGATTTAAATTTTACATACATAAATATTTCATTTATTTGTCCCACTCTTATGATATGATTTATATAAATGATTGTCTCATCTCACTTTTTTTCTATGAGATATTTTGCATATCCACTAATTGTTTTTATTGTTTTGTGTATATACTTACCATGAATGTATTTGATTATTAATATACTTACATTTATGTGGTTTCACATATTCTTTTTATGACCTTTCTTTCTTGGTTTTTACAGTTTCAATGTTACCAAATTGGTAATGTATTTTTTTCACAATTTTCCTTCTTTGAGACATTTGTTATGTTATACACCTAAATAATTTTTATGAGGTGTATATAATACTACTTTTATATGTTATATCATGCAAGTACTTATTATCATTATATTATAATTTTAATTTAATTTAATTTTATTCATGGGGATTGTGATTCAAATGTTTCAATGTGGTATGAGACACTTTCGAATGTTTTAAGATTATCTTTCCCAAAAATATTTTTAATGATCTTTTTAATGGAATTTTATTTCATAAACATCAAGAACCATTTTCGTTACTTATCCTAAACTGGGGATGTTTTTCTTTTATACCATCCTCATCCTTTATTTGGATGGATTATGATTGTTTCAATGTGATTTTTAAGGAACCCATTTATTTTCCATGGGTTAATCATGTTTTAAAGATATTGTTATAGAACCCATTTATTTTCAATGGGTTATTCATTATTAAAATATATTTTTATGAAACCCATTTATTTTCAATATTTTTATCATATTTCAAATATATTTACATTAAACCCATTTCATTTCTATGGGTTTATCAGGTTAAAAATGAAGAATTATTATTTCTATGAGTTTTAGGATGAAAGTGTTTTATTCTTGATATTATACTTGAGAATTATATGATGTGGGTGAACCTAAAACAACTTACATGAAGCATTAAACCCCATTATATCTCATGGGTGTGCCCAATATAGCTTAAATGAAGGATTTGGACCCATTATACCTCATGGGAAATGGGTGAGCCCGATATTGTTTATATAAAGGGTGATCCCCATTATAGATTTATAATTCACTAGGTAATGATTATATTAAAACTCGGTTGTATGGTTATTCTAATTAATAAGGGATTCTTACGGGTTTTATGGAAGTGATGACCCAAGTTTCCACAAAGAGTTTTAATTGATTGTTACAAGTTTATAAGGTTTTTAATTATTGATATTGAAATCACCTAGATTTTGATTATTAATTTTGTTGAATCTTTCCTTCATTTTCATATTTGATGATCCAAGAATTGATAGGTTTGATTTATTTTATGATTCTATCACATAATTTTACTATGTCATCATACCCTTATTAACTCTTATTCTCGTTTACGAAATTCATTTGTTAATTCTTAAGTTTTCCATAACTAAGAATTTGAGATCACCATTCTTATGTTTCCTTTTTTTCGATTTTATGGAAATGATGTTGAATGTGTTATATCTAGAAGAATTTTCTTATGGATGATGATGACGTACTAATGTGATAAAGAAAAGCTGGGTTAAGTGGTAAAAATAATCAATTAAAGTTGTGTGAATTGTTTATGTAAGAGTTTAACCTAATTATATAAAATTATAAATCTAAAAGGTCCTCTAGTATGTAAGTGATCCAAGTTTTTCTTTTGATATTGTAAATTTTGGATGAAAAATTTGGGTTACAATTATCAACATCAATGCAGAGAATGTAAAAGTTATTGAATTCAACATAGGATCTGAGAGTGTGGGTTCTAGGTTGTTATATAATGTTTCCAAAGGTAAAAAACTATTGTGGTCCTCAGGCATGAATTTGTGTAATGTAATGAATATTCATAAAAAAAGATGTAATATCCATGTATGAGAAGCCTGTGTCACTATATTAATCATATGGTTCTTGAAATACAAATACATATTACATAAAGATGATTTTTTATAAAAATGTTTTTGTAAATCATAAATGATATTATTAGTATTTTAATGAAAAATAACTATGTTTTATTCATATTAATAGTGAAATTTATTTTCATTAAGCATATATTTCATAAAGAATCTACTATTATGAATTCATATTAATTCAATTGCTAGGTTTTAATGGCCATAGTTAATAATTATATTTTTATATAAATATATTACTATATAATTTCAATTCTATGTGTTGTATGTATTAAGCTATAAAACACATTTGGATCACTTAAATTAACTAAAATAATAAAATCTAAGGTTTTTAGATTCTACCACCTTAAATAAATTTCAACCCTAATGTTTTCATTTTTACCTATTAATGAAAATATATAAGGGTGATAAATGATAGATGTGACTTAGGATTAAAATTTATAAATATATCTCTTATTTCCTCACAATAGTTCAACACTAAAATTTAGTTTTCCCTAATCATTTGAACTAAACATCACTCATGATTGGTAATAATGACTCATATAGTAGAATTAGTTTTCCTTGAGAGTTCATAGCTATCCTTGTACTGATATATGAACATGGGTTGTTTTGAAATATGAATTGTGAGTTTCTTATTCTCAGTGTTGATGTGGGATCCATTTAGTTAGAAATATTAAATGTCCAAAATCACATTAAATTCCATTAAGAGAATAATTAATGAGATTAAAATGAATAATATTCCCATAAACTTCATACCAAGATAAAATGAAAATACATCTTTATGTTTTCCTTGACAAACACATATTTAGGGTTATGATTTAATTCTTTTACAAAAATTAGGGATATACTGGGGTTATAAAAATAAAAATCAAAAAATAAATCCACAACTCTTTAGTGGAAGATACGTGTTCCTTAATTACCAAACTCCACTTCATTGGTATTCATTACAAAGGAATTTACTTATTCCCTTTATTTTGTTGTTTATCAAGGTCTATTTACTTCAATAGCCATTGGATCAGGGAATCTATTTTAATAATGACCATACTCACTGAATTTTAAAAATTTTACATTATTTACCTGCATTGTATTTCCCATATCCTTATATAAATTAAAAGTTCTATGGACCTTCTTCCCACAAACAAAACATTCACCCATTCCACTTTGGTAAGTTCCTTGATACTTATTCTAACATTTTTTTTGTAAGTAAGTGATTGATAATTCTTAACTCCATGTGATTTATTATTGGACTTCCAATGGGAATCCATTTTCATTTTCTTACCTCAAACACCATTAGAATAATGTGTGTTTCAATATTCTATTTCCACCTTAAGATAACATTGAAATGTCTCTTCATAGATATTGAAACCTCTAATAGCTGACTCCATTTAAAGTATAGACATTATGCTAGTAAAAAAGAGATCAATTTTGAACTTAGTATTATATAAAAAACTAGAAAAATACATCTCATGTATTGAAAAAATTTCTTCATATGGTCCAATAGATTCAACCACTTTCTACTTCAATTACAAGAATTCCAACACCATTTTTGTGTGAAGAGTATAAGGAAATTTCTTAGTGAAAAATATCTTCTTGAATTATACCTATACCAAAGAGTATATTTCTACAATTTCTATGGTATTATTAATGATAATACACCACTATTTAGTATTACCTTGTATAATATATACTACTAAAATGCCCTTCTCATAGTTTTAGCATTGAAGAACATGTAATATATTTTACATTACATTGAACCACTACTCAGTAACTAGTAGATTATAATACTGGCTAAAAGAGGGTATATTTTTCCTCACAAATGAATCAATAAAGAGTTTCTATATATTTTGTGTGTTTGGAAGATCAAACTAATTTATGTTTTTCCCAAAAGTTGGGATAGTTGGGTGAGAATTTACATAAGAATTTTCACTCTAGCTCTAATCTCAATAGGCTTCCCATAAGGACAGTGTCCACATTATCCATTTCACCCATTTTTAACATAGTTATTTTGGGTTGTCACTATTACCTTGACTAAACGAATATTGGGAATGTGTATACATAAATTAACAAATATACATAAAATTAAACAACAAACATAGAAAAAGGATTTCATAAATGACATGAATAAATTAGCCTCTAGATATACATGTTTCAATCTAGGTTATCCATGGTTATATTTCCAACTGAACTAGTTATATATATATATACTCAAATCCTTCATAACTTTTTGTGTAGATAATGTGATTAACCAATGAATATCCACTAAGCGTATCAAACTAGGTATACAGTAAGACTTCTTTTCTATGAACCCAGTCATGGTTTAGTTAATAACCAAGATAAAAACATCAAGTTTATTACCTCTAGGTACATAGATTCTAGAATATGAATCCAATTGTAGTATCTAGACATGGATGTGATCACTAGAATAACCACACCATTTCTAAATTACCAAAACATAGGTACTTTATTCTATGATTATAATAATACCTTTGACTTTTCCCCACAGTTTTCACTAAAGTTATCTTAACTAATCTCCAATAATAACTAAACCCATATATAATACCAACTAAATTTATCCAAGTTAAACATAACTTAAATAATACATTAATTTGATGATTTTGATAATTCAAATAAAAAAATCACACAAACTAAGGGCTGAAAGGTTTAGTGTCTTTGATGTTATCTACAAAATAATATTAATCGAAAATAATTTCAACATAATATAATTCCTTTAGAATACCTTCCATACTTTATAAAAGTTATAATTATCTTTATAATTCAGGGAACGGAAAACATAAGAAATGGGAGAGTTAAAACACTTACTCATTGAAAACTTATAAAAATCTATTAACAATTAGATCATAAGAATATTATAAAACATTGAATGGTGGGAAATATCTTATTAAAGTAACATTATACAATATAATTCATCTATATGTTATGATATAAGGACATATTATCACAAATGAACAACTATAAACCATGAAAAAAATCATGCGGAATCATGAGACATTAAACATGAATCAAGGAGAATAATAATATAGAATGTCATTTAATCATAGTATAACAAATAATTATGTAAAAACATAATAATAGAAAATACTGTGAGAAAATATTTATAACTCTTTATCACATAAAAAGTTTTACCATATCTTCTTGCATATCATTCACACAAAAAATAGTAAACAATGCTTCTTGGATCTGATTTACACAAAAAACTGGTGAAAAAATATTCACAAATCATATTCATAAAAAAATTCATCATCTGATGCGATAAAAAATATTAAATAATTAATTTAAGGAAAATATAGGACCCCAACCATCACCATACATACATATGAGTTCCATATAAAATCGAAAATTGATCATATCATAAAGAACCCATGGAAAAAAGAATAGATTTATCAAAACATTAAAAAATATAAAATAAAAAGAACTCAAGAAATAATAGGATAAAAAATCTCATTTTCTAAAATAAATGAAATCATAATAACTTTAATAGAGTGATAAAAACAACACTTAATGAAATATAAACATTAAAGTGTAAATAGAAGTGAAAATAGAAAATATTTCACAAAACCTTTTAAAATATTGAAGTAAAAATTACTTTAATAAAAATTATGAAGGGAAAGAGTAATTTTTTTAAAGACTTATTTGAAATATTTTAAAAAAAACATCCTTAATAATACATAAATTTTATAAAAAAGTGTAGTGGTATATTAAACTTTTTATTTTTAAAGGATGGAAAACCATTTTAATATTCTGAAATGCCTTTATTAAAAAACAAACAAAATTAATAGGAAAATGAAGCCATATTTTTTAAAATTAATAAAGGGGAAAAAAGTTTCACTATAGATAATTTTTTTTCCACTAGGTAAAGGATAATATTGGTGGAAGTAAAAACATGGATATTTTATAAAATTCGATTAAAAGTGATTGGAAATATTCCAACAAAAATTACATTTCTTATGAAACAACTGAGTCCCCAAGGAAGAATTATTTTGAGTGAAACATGATTTACCCTTAAAATAATGTGGGAATAAAAAACTAAATTATTATAATCCTTACTAGATAAATCTTGAAATATAACAGTCATATAGGAGTGATTATAACTAAAGGAAAATATTTGAGTCAAAAAATCCTCTTACAACATGATGATAAATTAAATAAAAACATATTGAAAGAGTGATATTTTGATTGTTATAAAATTACACTGAATAAAATGAATTTCATGATATAATATTTCAAATAGGTATTATATACACCACATAAATTAAATTAGGTGCATAATACAAAAAACGTATCAAAGCGAAAAATTTTGAGATAAAAACCCTTACAACTTATGAAAAATTATAATAAAATATAGTTGAAAGAAATAAAGATTAAATTTGAATTAAAAAACCATTAAAAAATATAATTAATGTTATTATATATCCAATTGTCAGTGTAAACTATATTTAAATTAAATTTGGTTCATAAAACAAAATGTGCCTCAAAGAAGGAAATTTTGAGATGAAGCCTTTACCTTATTTCAAATTCATTCTGCACATGCAACCTATATACTAAATAATAAAATGAAGTTTAAAATATTCAGTTTTCGTAGCCTTATAAATTTTAATCTAATTTAATATACACCAGTTCTTATCATATTCACTTTATTTATTATAGATATTTGTTGCCTATACTGTTTACATGAGGTTATTCGATCAATTTTTTTGTAACTCCTTATATACGTTGACCATGGAATAAAGTTTCAGAAAATAAATTAATAGTATCCATAATATTAATAGTGTTATTTAAATATTATATATATATTTTAATATATTTTTATATCTATCCATAATGGGTGGTGATGAAAAATGAAACCCATTGATCATGGAGGCGGTAGTCCACACATATGCACGATTAATGTTTTAATTTGTCAATGAATGAGAGGGAAATAAATTATATTATAATTTAAATTTTAAGAATAATATTTATATTATATATTTCATATTTATTCATTAATAAAATCATTAAAACCATCCATGATAGGTGGTTATGAAAAACAGAAGACATTGCTCCGTGGAGGTGGTAGTCCACACAAATGCACTAATGCCACTTTGTTTTCCTTAGTGGATGGAGAGAGATAAATAATGGTTTTTATATTAACATAATATCATTTAAATATATTAATTATACAGGTTTAATTATATTTTTATGTATATAATATATTCATAAGAGGATGTTTAAGCATACCAGATTACAACGAAGTTAATACTTACGCTGGAGACTTGATATTCTCTTAGTGATCTCCTTGGAAGTTAAGGACTTAAGATAAATTATAGGGGACATGGGTTTATGAATGAATATAGGAATTATATGATATGTTGTTTTGAAATATATTCAAGGGTAAATATAATGTTAAGTGAAACCATGGATGGGTGGAATTGGTCCCCTTTTATAAGTGAATAAAATGTCACTTTTAGGAATACCCTTTACACATCCATGATATCATTACACAATTCCTTGGACAATGGCTCCAAAATTTCTTAATAGAGTGTGGAATGGTATTAGGGAAATAAACTCTATATTAATACATTATAAACATTCTTTAAACATGTCTCATGTATTTTACCATAGGTTTTTACATTTTTACATTTTCATTTTTACTTTGGTAAAGATTTTTCTTATAAGTAATTTATATTTTATTTAAAAATTTAAGTTAACTAGTTTTAAAGAAATTTGAGGTTTTGAACCTAAATTTAGTCCCCATTTATTATAATTCTATTTTTAAATAAGATAAAATCAACGTTTAAATTAAAATATATAATTTATTTTTTTGTAGAAAAATGACTTTTAACCATTATGTCTTCTTAATCTTATTTAGTATTGATTGCCAATTGAATGAGTGTTAATATAATAATATATTTGTTTATAAATAATAAATTATTCAGCATTTTAATTTTATCAATATAATTGATTAGATAAAATTTATACGATATTAATAAAACAATTCACTTAAAGAATGACTTTACCATTATCGTGATAATTAAATTTAATATTAATTATATTATATTTATGCCAAAAAATGAATTTTAACTTATTAAATAGTATTTAAATGTTGAACTAAAATATTAAATATTTTTTTATATTTAATTTCTAAAATTTATAAATATTAATTTTTAATATAAGAATGTAAAAACAATTTCTAGTGTGAAATATTTCTTGATTTTTAGAAATTTTAAACATGTGTATTATAAATTGAAAATAGTATTTTTAATTATTTATATTAATTATTATATATATATATTTTATATAAAAATGTTTTCTTAAACTTTTAATTCATTATTGTATAATAAAAGTGTTATTTAATAGCAAAATCAGAATTTTTTACTATTCATCTAATAATTATTTTTTTTGAAAAATCCAAAAATATATTTTTTAAATTATATTGATATAAATAATAAAAAATTAATTTAATTTTTTAAAATTAAAATTAAAAAAATTTAAAAATTCAATTTTTGAATGAAAACATAAATTATAATGAAAAATTGTTTTTACTAGAGAATGAAATTTTCAAATATTAAATGTTATTACACTTATTTAATATCATTTACTAACTAAATTAGTGTTAAGGAATTATTAATATAATTTATCATCATTTATAATAAATTTATTAAACAACAAAATCATATCACATAAAATATCAATTTCTTAAAAAATAATTTTCTAAAACATAACTGATATAATTATGCATTTTAGGTAAACTAATTTTATTTCATTCATATTAAAAATATAATTTATTTTATTTTTACATATATTTCATAAGGTGTTAAATTATTTTAAATAATAGTAATTCAATGGATATGTTTTAATAGTATTACTTCATATTTATGTTTTTATCTAAATATATCGTGACATTATTTTTTTTCAGTGTTCCATATTGAGAATGCTATAAAGCACATTTGGATCATTTAAAGGAATTCATATATTAAAATATTGGGTCATTACATGAATGTGGAGTTGATGCGACATTCTATGAGAATTCATAATTTATTTTGTGAGAGAATTAAGAAAGGATTTAAGTGTCCCTCTTACTCAATCATGATGTAAACATTTAAATCTCAAGGGGATTTCCAGTAATTAAAAATCAAGATGCATGATTTTATCAATGAGATAGTCTGAATAGTAAAATTTAAAGCTCAAATAAACTACTATAGTTAACGATTTCTCTTTACAGTATCATATGGGCCTATCCACACTTTCAATGAAGAGTGGGGTATTCTTTCAATTAGGAAGGGTATATTGTTAAGAGAAATTGGATCTTTATCTTTTTAGTTCGGAGTTTTGGTGCTTGGGTACCATGGGAGGGGAATCCACCTCTTATTCATAGGGTGGTGGATCGGTATCAAGATATTTTTACAATTTTTTTATTTTACTTAAATATAAGAAGATATTTGGAAATTTTCATTGATTTTTATACTTGAAAAAATCTTATATATTTACCATCTTATCAAATGGCTCTGATGGAGTTTTATGAATTAAAGGTATAGTTGAGTGAGATTTAGTAGAATAAGCTCACTTGATTGGACATTTTCCCTTGAATAGAAGATTATAGCTCAAGGATATGCATTGATTAAAATTTTTATACCATGTAATAGTGATAAATATATCCATTTATTTAGATTTATGATCTATTTAAATAACTGAAGGGATCATGTTGGTACTCCAAGACCAATTTTCAGAATGGTTAATATCAATTAATGGTAAAAGAAGTGGATATTAAAAAAATGGATTTATGTTATTGATATGGACATTATGATATTTGGTCATGTCATTTGGAGTTACCAATGAACATATTGTATTTATGGATTTATTGAAAAATATATTTCCAAATTATTTGGGTTCTTTTGTGGGGGTGTTTATGGATGATATAGTCATTTATTAAAGATTGGAAGTGAATCATAAGTGGTTAAATGGAGATTTTTTAGGGGTTTCACATGAGCATAAACATTATGATAAATTATATAATTTATGTTTATATATTTTAGGGGTGAAATTATTCAATTTTGTTATATAAAATAAAGGGTCCTCTTTTAATTCTGATAATGCTATGGCTACGATGTCTCGAGAAATACCCAGGAACATGTTTGAGAATTTGTGTTTCCTGGGGTTAGTGGGAAAGTATAAGAGATTAAATAAATATTTTAAAATTTGGATTCTCCCATGGCTTATTTAACTCAAAAAGGAGAAAATTTTGAATGGAATGAGGAATTTACTAATTTATTTGAATAATTTAAGAGGAGGATAACTTTAATAGTAGTTCTTATTATCCTAGAATCTAGATTTGTTTATGAATTTTATTGAAACACATAAAGATTGAGTTTGGTATACAACTTTATTAAAGGGCGTAAATTTGTGGTTTATGTGTCCAAACTAATAAGGCCTCATAAGAAGAATTATCAAATGGAATTCTTTGAGTTTGCTGCTATTTTTCATACCATGAAGAGTTGGAGACATTACATTTTTAGTAAAAAATTCATAGTGTATATGTATTAAAGGATTTTTATTACCATTTTCTTATATCATGGAATTATCTTAAGGAAGTGAAATGTGTGTCTAATATCTTTAAACCTTTTAACTTTAGTTCATATATATATATATCATAAAAGGGAAATGTGGTGGAAAATTCCTTAAGAAAAAACATAGAATTAGGAAATGAATAAAGTTGGAGAGTAGTGGTAACTGATGGGGTTATTATTGAAAATCCATATAAAGGTGATGGAGATGACCAATGATGTTGTTATCTCTAGTTTTAATGTGATTTCCATTTTTGTGGAGTAATTAATGAAGGGTAAGTTGTTTGATGATAACTATAAGAGGATTTATAACACCATAAATAGTATGGATGCCATCGAGGGATAGTCAGTTGAAGTGTATTCAATTATTTATTTCAATGTATAGATGGAAATTACTAGGATAACCTTAGACTAAATATTTGAAATCATTTTACCCGTAAATTTGGATAGTGTATCATGAGGCTAACAAGTTGTATCATAATATCAAATCCTTGTTCTAGTGGCCAGGAATAAAGAAAGATATTATTAATTTTTTTTCTCTCATTTATTGGTTTATCCACAGGTGAATATAGATTAATAACATCATGAATGTTTATCGTAACCTCTACTAGTTTAAACTTTGGAATAAGAGGAATTTTTTATGGAATTTTAATTTTATTATGAAGGTTACTATAAAATAATGATGGTGTTTTATTTATAATGGATCATATAACAAAGTTAGTGAATTTCTTTCTATATGAGAAATTTTTTGGTTGATGAGCTTAGAAGTATTTATTTAAAAGAGATAATCACACTTCATAGAGTTTAAAAGTCTAGAATATTTAATATGGGTCTTTAATTTACATTGAGATATTGGGGACTTCATAAAGTTTTGGGAATATAGTTGAAGATGAGTATAACATATCATCCTCATAAGGATTGGAAGACAGACTATATTGTCCAGGTTTCAGAGGATATTCTCAAGGATTGTGTTCTTGAATTTGGATGATATTAGAAGGATCACCTTCTATTGGTGAAGTTTGTGTTTAATAACACAAATCAGTCATTAATTCATATAGAACCATTTGATGTATTGTACGACTAGCCATGCCAGTTTCCATTATATTGAGCTGGGATGGGTGAGAATAATCTTGTAGGACCTAGTTAGGTGCAAGAGATGATATAGTGGGTTAAGATGGCCCATAAGTGTAAGATTTAATCTCAGAGTCATTATAAATATTACACTTATCATAAAAAAATTCCCCTTAAGATTTGATGTTGAAGATCCCATGTTCTAGATAGTGACTCCAAGATTAGGGCATTGATGGCCAAGTAAATAAAGGAAGTTGATATTAAGGTTTGTGGGTCTATTTAATATCATTGATAGTATCAATGAAGAAGATTATAAATTTTATTTTCCATAGTGTTTTTTAACAAACCATAATATTATCCCTATTTCCTAATTATGGAAGTATTGAATGGATCCTACACATGTTTTACATTGGAAGGTAGTTGAGTTGGATCCTTATTCTTCTTATACAGAGATATTGATTTAGATTGAGGATTTTAGTGAAAAGATAATTTAAGGAAAGTGTATTACATTAGTTTGGGAGTTTTGGTAGAATGAGACAATCCAAGAGGAGACTTTGGGGAGAGATAGTCCATGATGTGACAACAATGTATAAAGTTATTCAAGGGAAGCAGAGCCCATTGACTTTTGAAGGATGAAATTTCATATGGTTGGAAGAACCGTGACACAGAATATTTAATATGTATGTTTTATTTTTGGATTTGGGGGTTTTAGGTGAAAATTTTAAGTTTTGGAGGAGTTAGGATAAGCATTATTAATCACATAGTTAGACTAACCATGTGATTTAACCATGAAACCTAATTTTAGACCCATAAAGGAGAGCACATCTAGGATTATGGATATTATAACTTTTCATATTCAAGATTATTATGCATTATTTAATTTTAACTCCCATTTTTAATCCCAAATATCCTTTATCATCTCTCTTGGGTCTTATATAATTTTTGGTCTGTTTGTGCATGAATTTGAGGCATCTCCATCAAAAAATGACTAATTGATCAGTTCAATTTAGAATGAAAAGTTAGGGTTAACTGGTTCTCTTTTATTCTTATATATATCTATTTTGAAGAAATTCATTATTCTTAAATTTGAATAAGTTGTGTCATATTTGTGAATCCTTGAATATGAATTAAAGGATTTCATTAATTATGAATATGGTTTGGAGGATTCATCATGTCAGTGTGATTCATGAATTTTTGAATTTAGGGATTTTCAGAAATGATATGACCAAGTAGGTTGATCAAATATCATCTATGAATTTATTAATTTCATGTGAATTTTGAAATGATTATAGTTTACTGAGGAATAAAATTTATTATTTTTTTGGAAATTATGGATTTATATAAAATTGCGGTTTTTTGAATAATTTAAATTTGATAGTATTTTTGTGTTTTTTATTCTTATTAACATTAAAAAGAAATTAATAAATTAAAAATGATTTTTTTCAATTGTGTAAATTAATCTATTTTATAAAAATGAAAATAGAGTTTTCAAAGAATTCTGATTTGTTGTTTTTTGGAATGGAATATTGTTTTCAATGGGGAATTTAAATGGCTTTATGGGTGTTTGGTTTTGATTAAAATCACAAAAATTTTGTGCATGTTTAATTTAAATGATTTTTAGGAATATTTTTTTGATATGTGATTTAAAATTGGGTTTTGAGAATTTTCATGGTTGGTGTGTGCTTACCTTATTTCAAAAAATTTAAGTTTCATCCATGAGGAAGGTTGGATTAGAGAGTTTACATTAAGTTGAACAATGTTTGGGATAATCAATACTAAAATAAGATACCTCCATGGTATAATTCTTGGATGTATGGAATATGATTCATACCTTGGTAATGATATATATTGAACGAAATGTGAAATAATGGGGATTTACCCGTTGGATTTTGTGTTATGTGGATTTTCATAAAATTATGAAAATATAATGTTTTATAATTATTAGAAAAACAATTTATTTTGAGATATGGGTATTTTTCAAGGAAAACATGGTCTGCTGAATTATTTTTGAATAATATTTTAATAGTATATTTAGGTAATTTTGGATTCTTTGTAAAGAATGTTTTAGTTAACAGAAGTGTAATTAAATAAAAGATTTTGGAATTCAAATTTATTTTGATTTGTTATAGGTTATTGAAATTGAATAATGAAATTGATATTAAATATAAATATATTGGAGTCTTATAGAAATCTTCTTGATTTTATAATCACCCCATATATTTGTACTTTAGTGGAATGTAGATACAAGGATGTGATACATGTAAAGGGAAGACATATTTTTTAACCAGTGGTGAGTCATCATTCCATGTTAAAGTTATTTCTAAGGATTTGGTGTCTCATGTTTCAAGAACTTATTAAGTGATATCAATATGTGTAACATTAGTTTTATTCTATATGTTAGTCTTGTAGTTTTCTTGTAAATGTTTTTTTTCTAGGGTTTGAAATTGTTCACTTGTATTTTATTTAAAATATGTTTTAAATGAGAATAAATTTTTTATAGTTATATTCTTATGGTCAAATTGTTCTTCATGGTTTCTTTTATTAAATACTTCTTATCTGTGTCCTATGGTTATTACGGGACATGATTGAGGAGATGCGGTAACACAACACAATGTTACACCCCGACCGAATCACTAGGTCTAAGATGAAGTTCCACATAACCTCATAAAAAATATTAAAATATATCCCCAATGCGGAAACTCAATATTTTAATAGTAAAAATGTGTATCGATAACTTAAAGTATTGTGGTGTCCATTCAGAGTTCACATAGGTACCATGCTCATCTCCTAACTCCAATCTCCTCAATAACATTCCATCGGTCCCTTTCCCTTCTGTAGATATCTAATAAAAAATTCTTCATGTGCACTAAGATGATTGTGAGGGGTGTTAGTATAACCCAACATGAAACCACCATTTAATACCTAACATAAGTGCACATGTATATATAAGTGTATAAAAAGATAAAAAATTAAATATGCACACATGCATATAACCAATCATGTATTGAGTAAACATGCACGAACCAAGCTTCCATGAACCCCAGTTATACCTACTTCAAGACCATTCTAGATAAATATAAAAAGTAGTATCATATGACTTAGATAATTACATGTAACTCCACCCACCTTTAAGGAAAAATCACATTACAACATTAAGGACTAAATCCATGCCCACCTTTAGGAGAAAGTCACACTCAAAAATCATGGATACCTGCTATCCTATAATGGCACACATGCTTAGAATGCATAATAAGTTTACCTATATCATATGCAATGATGCTCTCCATTTATAGATCAAACCAAAATATATAGAATATATTCCAATGGAGTATTGAATTCATCCATTCATGACTAGATAAGGCACTAATAATCCTATATAGAGCCATCACCAATGAGTCATGTCATCTATGCTCCCCCTCTTAGGAGTCGACTAATTTTATAAAGGCCGCCTATCAAAATGATCATTGAACAATGATTCCACTAGCTACATAAAATTCATAAGTAATGCATAATATATAAAGGAACAATTTATCATAATAATTATTCTATAAACGCTAAAATATGACACAGGTAATAAATGTCATAGCAAGGAACATCATAATATATCAAACAACATGTATTCCAAAAGCTATGGAATATTACTCAAATAATAAATGGAATAGAAAGAGAAAACATGGAATAACCTATCATTAATCTCATATACCACCCTACACATCTCAAATATACCTATCATTCATGGGGATCTCCACTAGGAATATGCACACAATCCAGTCATGGAAAATAATTTCACACAAAGGTCCAATATCGTAAGGACTTCCTACCATTAGCGCTTTGAATAAAAATCCCATGATCCATTGAGGAGGGAAATCCAAATCATGATCATGCACTACCATTCAATAGAATAAGATTAAATCTATAAAGATATAAAATTTAGGATTGGAATTCTATAATGGAATCATGATAAGGAATGTAGACCATATCAACTTACCGCAAGGGTTTTGCGATCAATGGTATATCTAGGATTGATCAAAGAGGGGCCACCAAATCTCAAGATCCAACACTGACCTATAAACCACACATGAATTTTACATTAGATATATGTAGATAAACATATATCTATCCAACATTTAAAATATATTTTAGATTATGAAGGTGAATTATTTTTATAATATATATATCTTACCTTAACTATTTCCCTAGATCAATCTCGACTTAAAGTACACAAGAAGAGATAAAGAGGAACCCCATAACACTAAGAGAGATCTATTTAAGAGGTTTTGGGTAAATTAGGGTCATATTTAAGTAATGGTTAGTTTAATAATCACATTATTGGAAAAATATGAAAAAAACCTTAATTAACTCCAATTATGGGAACCATTGGCTAACCAGTGGGATTTGTAAAAGTGCAGGTCCCACTACTAGCACCACTAGGTAGCTGGTGCACCCTAGTAGCTTTATTATGACCTTATGTTAAGAATAAAACCTATGAAAAACCAATAGAAAGACTCTTTAACCCATAAAACACACCTGAAAGGCTGAAAAAAAGATATTATGAGTCCTAATTTAAAGAATTACATGCCTTAAAAGTTGAGGACATTAAAATTATCCCCCTATAATGACTTCTCATCCTCGACAGGTGTCTCTAATCGTATTTATCAAACAACTTGGGTCATTTTTCTTAAACATCATATTAAAATTATTAATTTTCCACTTGAATCCATCTATATTTCCAAAATACTCTGAAAAGTGTTATCATATTCCCCTACAAAACATTCTTGATCTAGTCTATGATCCATATCGAGCTCTCCATAAATGATGTGTCTGGATTAAGTTGAAAATCCTTATAGTTGATTACATGAATAGGACCATACATATGCCTCTAAAGTTGAGATACATGGAACACATCATTAATTCCTCAATATAATTTAGGAATATCAAAATCGAAGGAAACTATCACCACATACTTGGTAATATAGAATGGTCAAAAAATATATTGGTACTAACATTCCTTGCTTCTATATCCATTGATTCCCTAGTCGAGAGTCAACCAAAAGAAAAATCAATCACCTAAAAAAATATAGTGGTATCCTCCTCCTATTAAAATAAAATCATTGCCTTCTTTTAGTGGTGAATAACTTCTTCTAGATCAAATACACTCTCTTAGTGGTATGATGTACCAAACTTGACCCCACCACTATTGTTGCACCCACTTTATGCCAATAAAGTGGCGAGTAACAAAAAAACTATAAAGAGACACAAAAGGTTCCATATGAATTGAATCATGGAGGATGTTGTTGTATGAAAGCTCCACCAAGTCTAGGTGGTGATCCCAACTCCACTGAAGTCCAGAACACATGCTAAAAAAATGTCCTCTAAAACTTAAATAATATACTATGACTATCCATTAGTCTGCAGATGATACATTGTACTCCATCTTTATCTAGGAACAAAAATACTTATGTAAACCCAACAAAAAAACAATGTGAAATGTTTATCTTTATCAAATAAAATTCTCAACGTATCTCTATGTAGGCATAAAATCTCATATACATACAACTTCCCTAACAGATCCACTAAATGACCTCTCAAATCGTTACAAAATAAACCAATTATATTATCCGATCAAATATTACCTAAATAGTATCACGACTCAGTGAGGTCCTGAGTAACCCAACCATGATTTCCATTATCACATAATTCAACTTTTATATTGGCACAAAAGTAGATAAACCCACCTACTAGGTTTCTAATACTCGGCCTTTACCCTATGGTAGGTAATGAATCACAAAACTAATCTAAAAATGTGCCTATTCATACCTGGACACAAATTCTAATGTTGTATATCCTGGTTCATTTTCATCAACGCAAGATGCACTACCCATTTTAACACATGAGAGTCTTTCATTAGATCCCCCACAAGAAAAATACAACTATTAACCTCCCATGAATGAAGATCAATTTTCCATCATCTAAGGAGCACCCAATAATAGAATCACCACCTTTAAAGTGCTCCTGTATGACTATTAAATTAAGGTCCAACTCCAAGATGGACTTTATCTAATCCACTAATGAATGTGTGATAACAAAATATAGGCATGTAATATCTTTATGATCCTAATATATATAAATCTTTGATCCAAACCCCGGATTGGGGTTTACACAACAATACACAAGACTTTCTAGGTCAATTGTCTTATACCATTTTTCTACATGGGAAATATAACACCCAGGTCAGATATGAACTTTTCCAAAATTATACTTGGGAGAAAATGGTGTAATAAGATATTTGTTTGAGGATATCTTTTATCCTCTAGTTCAGTGTAGGAGAAAGTGTGTGTTTTTAGTACAGACACACACACACTGCTCTAAAGATTAATAAAATAGTACACACTAGAGAATAATATAATAATAAGGGATTAGAAATGATCTTAGTGTTGTTTTATGCAGCTATAGACTTATAAGATGTTTTAGATTTGATGTTTGGTCCTCTTCTAAAAGTAGACTCAGAAACAGAGTGTCCTGAGTTCTGTGTTTTGGATTTCAGTTCAGCGAGTTACAATTCTTCTCTTCTTTGTGTTGTTTCTTCAAGTATGATCAATGTTTTAATCCACATCAATAAAACTAGTAGATAACGAGATTTCTTCGTTTTTTCTTCTCAGTGTTCTTGTATGCACATATGTTCACTCTAATGTCTCTTCTTGTCCCCACTGCCACACTCTCTAGATCATGTTGCACATTGTATTTAATGTTTGGGTGTTTTTTATTTGCCTAAAAAGGATCATGATCAACAAAAATCATATCACGTACTATCAGGTGTCATTTCTAGAAAATATTATTAATTATGTCAGTGTAATTAAATGACTCAAGTGTAACCGTTAGAATCAACTTTTAAATTTAATTTGAAAAGACAGAAAAATTGTAAAATAACGGTGTCATAGTTGGTGGTGAGATAGAAGTGGGGCCACAATCATGGCGAGTCTAAAGCAGTGACATGGAACTATCAATTTTTATAGTGTCTTCTCCTTTGTCAAATGTATAAAAGGTATCTTTTTATGGTGTCACAAAACCAGTGTTAAGGAAAGGATGTCTAGTCCTTTGCGAATTTTGAAACTGGTAGGACAATTATGTTATCGGGTCCTTTGCAAATTCTGGAACTAGTTGCATAGTTATGGTGTCTGGTAATTTTCAAATTATGGAAATGGTAGCAAGGTTAAGGTATTAGGTAAACGATGTCACAAAATTTGCTGATTTCTAGACTAAACGGTGAGACAATTTGATCCCAGAAATAGTCTGTCATACTTTGTCAAATATTTTCCATCTATCTTAAGAAGTAATACTAATAGAATGAATTAAGGATAATCATAATCCTAATAAAACATAGAAGAACATGAGTAATCATCATTTATAACATTTTAACATGATTTATGTGATATACATGATTTTTGAGCATTAAAACAGGAGGATTCCAACATTCTCCCCCTTTTTGATGATAAATAATCATTACATTTACGAGACATACATTTTAGAAAGGAATAAAAAAATTTCATATCAAATTAAGGTATTAGATAATATTTGTAATAAATATGATAAATTTAGTGTTTCTATCATAAAGGTTATTTCCCTACAAATTCCTAAAAGACAGATCTTATTTCTCACCCTTTTAGGATTATCAAAAATAGAATACGAGAAAAGAAAAACAAACACTAAAAGAAAGAAACACGTTACTAAAATATAGAGTGCACTTTTCATTGAATAAAATTATAGAGGAGAGTTACAATTACAAAAAGAGATTACCTCACTTCCCTATTAAAAACTATCCTTCAATTGTATTCATATTCTATAGCCTTCTCTATATCCTTGTTAGAGAAAAAAGGAGTAGAAGCATGAGGTTCAAAAGTAGAGGTGGTAGAAGTAGTAGTAAGGGAATTTAATGACACTACTTCAATTATATAAGGGGAAAGGGATGGTCTGGTAGAAGACCGAGGCAAAATATATTCAACAATAATAGGTTTGATTTGACTCAGATCTTGAAAGATAGACATGGTTATAGGTTCAAAAGAAGTGGAGGTAGAAGGATATGTGGAAGAAGGTAGACCAGTCCTCAAAAGAGTATCTGCATGAGCCATGATAGATATGCTCTGAACATGTAGATACTACTTCCACATATTCATAAAACATGTGATGATTTTACCATAATGTTGCATGGCCTTTTCAAAGTCATCTTTATTTTCATGAATTTCTCAAGAGTGGGTGTGAATTATTTTAGCTTCTAAACTTGATCTTTTAAAGAATGAGTTACATGGGGAAACTTAAAATTCTCCACAAGATACTTGAAATGGTTGTTCAGATAATTTTTTGAATATATCCTTTTGAAGTAGTAATCCAATTTCTTAGATATTTTTTCTAGAGAATCAATAGAAATTTTTGAATGAATTATTACCAATTAAAGAACATGATCATAGTTCTTAATGATTGTTGAGAGACTATCTTGATCAATACCACTCAACGTAGACAGATATTCTTCTCTAAATACTGATCTGATCATTTCACTGTCCAAAGGAGGAGATGGATGAGTAGAAGTAGATAGAGCATAAATAGCTGATATGAGAGTGTTAAGATGATTTGGAATGGCCTATAAACATCCTTTATATTCAGCTGTTAGATTATTAATTCCTGCAACAAGCCCACGCATCTCATTTTCAATTTTGGTGTTTTTATCAAATACTTTTTCATACATAGTGATCATGTTAGGTTGAATGAGAGATACAACCTCTTTAGGGATCTTATTAGCATCATCCTCATTGAGATGAGAAATAGGGGATTGAGCAACTTGAAAGTCTTTCTTCATTTACTTAGTCATAGATTTTAAATATTTCACCTCATCACTCAACTACCTATTTTAAATCCGAACTTCCTAAATTTCATGAAGCATATTGGGTTAGATCTGCGATATGATTTTCTCCAGAAGAAATGAAACATCCCTTTCACTGAGATTGGTTACAAACATAACTTTAAAGACTGGTTTCAGCTGAAACACAATTGAATGATCTAAAACCTAAACTGATATTCCTTGAGACTCATCAACATCAAAATACCTTGTAAATCTATACCAGGTATCCATAGAAATTGATTCAATAATATTTGGAACTTCAATCCTTCCCATATTGGGGGTTTTCTCCCCCTTAACAGATGCACCTCTTATAGGACTAAGACACTCAATCTCTTGGCCATTTTCCCTACCCTCTACTCTATCAGATTCAATCACATCTCTAGGGAATTGAAAAGTTTTCTCCATTATTTATTCATAAGATAATATCAATTCTTTTTCTACATGTTCTTCCTATGACTGTTCCTTAATAGTAGCATTATCTTCCACAAAAAAATTTCTTCTTCTTCTTCTTCAGAAAATTTACTTTTATCAAAATCTTCACTTTCTTTTCTAGAATCTTCATCACCTTTAGAGAGAAAAGATTCTCTTTAGGGAACTATTTGAAATGTTTCATGAGATCCTTCTATAATTTCTTCACTTTTATTAGAATCATTTCTCCTTTAGTTTTAGGAACATTTCCTTCTATTTCTTCATTTGAATATTCCACAAGATCATTTGAATATAAACCAGGTTCAGTGAAATTCCTAGGTCATGAAGGGTTCTCAACATGATTAAAATCCTCATACAATATTTCATTATCTTGAACCCATAAAATCTTTCATTATCCATGTTTGAATATAATGAAAAATTGAATGAGAATTTTAATCCTATTGAGAACCCTTCAAGACCTTAGAATGTCACTGACCTAGGTTTAGAGTCAAATGAGCTTGTGGAATATTAGGATGAAGAAATGGAATATGATGTTCCTAGAAATAAAGGAGAAAAAGATCCTAATAAAAGTGAAGAAATTATGGAAGAATCTCATGATAATTTTCTAAAATTTCCCTCTAGATAATATCCTCTCTCTAAAGGTGATGAAGATTCTAGAAAAAAAGTTAAGATGTTGATAAAAGTAACATTGCGGAAGAAGAATAAGAAAATTTTGTTGTGGAAGAGCCTACTACAAATAAGGAACAGTCAGAGGAAGAACACGTAGAGAAATAAGTGATTTTATCCACTGAAGAAATAATGGATCAATATTTTCAATTATCTAGAGATGTGCCTATATCTGATAGAGCAGAGGGTGTGGAAACATGTCAAGAGATTGATCACTTAGTCTTATAAGACATACATCTATTCAGGGGATAAAAAACCCAGGTTAGACAGGATTGAAGTGCCAAATATTATTGACTCAAGTTCTATGAATATATGATACAAGTTTCCAAGGTATTTTGATGTTGATGAGTCTCAATGAATACCTGTTCAGGGATTAGATCTTTCAATTGTGTTTTAGCTGAATCTAGTCTATAAAGTTACATCTTCTAACCATCTTTATTCTTCAAATAATTTTAGAACAAGTGACTTACTTTATAGAAGCCACTTTTCCTAAATTACCTTCCCTGACATGACTATACGATCCTCAAGACCTGTGTTCACTACAGGAAAAATGGCTTTTTGTGACGGGTTATTTGCGACGGGAATAAATCCCGTCGCAAATAGTCCCATTAGAAACTTATTTGCGACGGGAAAATCTCACCCGTCGCAAAAGGCTTGGCGCGCATAGCGCGCCAAACCGCGGGAAAGGTATTTGCGACGGGTGGTTACCACCCGTCGCAAATAGCCGGCGGCGGTAAAAACTATTTGCGACGGGAATATACCCCCGTCGCAAATAGTGTGTCGGCAGGTTGTTATTTGCGACGGGACCCGTCGCAAATAACTATTTAACCGTTGACCGTGATAAATGCGGGTTAAAGTATTTGCGACGGGTATACCCGTCGCAAATAGTCCCGTCGCAAATAAGCTAACCTATAAATACCCCCATCCGTTTTTTTTCATTCATTCTCAACTTCTCTCAAAACTGTTTACAGTTTATTAAGTTTAATTTTTTTTTGCAGAGTTGATATTGAAGTCTTCAACAATTATCGGAGATCAACTTCAAATCCATTTTAAAGGTACTTATGTTATTTTTAATTTAATATTTATTTTAATTTTTTTATTAGTTTTAATTATTTTTAATTAGTTTTAATTAGTTGTAATTTAATTATGTTTATATTGTTTTGTTATTTAATAAATTTAAGTTATTAGTATTCATAGTTAATGGTAATTAGGTGTAATTAATAATAATTAGAAATAATTAATAATGATTAGGAATAATTAATAATAATTAGTAATAATTAGGAATAATTATAGTTATATATATATAGTTATATATATTTATAGTTATATTTATTCGTATATTAATATAGATTTATATTAATATAAATATATTTGGTTATATGAATAAATATATATATATATATATATATATATTTATTCATATATTAATATATATATTTATTTGTATATTAATATATATTTATTCTATTTATATATATATATATATGTAGTTATAAGTTTTTATTCGTATATTTATTTGTATATTAATTAATATATATTTATAAGCTTAGTTTTAAATAAATTTATAAAATATGTGTTTTTATGTGTATTTATAAATAAATAAATAAATAAATACATATATACAATACAGACACACACACATACACATATACACACACACACACACATATATATATATATAGTTATGAATGAATACATAGAAATGAGGGGGTGAAAATCCTCTGAGAATGTTAAAACGACTATAACTTCTAATCCGTAAGTCCGTTTCAACTCCACAACCAGTCAAATCGAAGAACATGAAACGATCTTCGATATGATATGTAGTACAGTTCAAACGGACATCCGGATCGGAAGTTATAGTCGTTTGAATGTTAAAAGGACCATAACTTCTAATCCAGGAGTCCGTTTCAGCTCCACAATCAGTCAAATCGAAGAAAATTAAAATATCTTCGACATGATATATGGTAGAGGTTTATCGGACATCGGGATCAGATGTTATAGCTGTTTGAACGGTGAAAAACCGGGGTGCCCCGACTAAAAACTCAGTTTTGGAGGCCTTCGGGGCCTTTTTGGGCCTCGAAAAAACCTTGGACGGGTTCCACCCATCCATAGGGCTGTAGAGCTCTTCGCAAGCTTCGATTTGATATGCTGTAGAGCTCAAACGGAGTCCCGGATCAAAAGTTATGGCCATTTGAAGTTTGGGTTTCATTTTCTTCTTATTTCCCATATTTCATTAATTTTTTTATTTTTTTATATTCAAAGAGTTATTAAATGACTATTAATTGATAAAAATTAGGTAATTATTAATTAAAAATATTTTTTAATTTATTTTATAACCCTCTTTTACTAAACATCTTATAAATTAATGTTATATTTCCATAGATCCTTTCTAAAACGTATTTATAAAATAAATATTATATTTATATCAATATAAATACGTTTATTAATTTATATATTAATAAATATTTTTTTAATTTTTTTAATTTTTTTTAATTTTTTTTTATTTTTTTTATTATTATTTGCGACGGGCCCGTCGCAGATAGTTGATTCGAGGCAACTATTTGCGACGGGAAAAGGCCCGTCGCAAAAATTTATTTGCGACGGGCCCGTCGCAAAAGTTTTTTTTAAAAAAACAACAAAACTATTTGCAACGGGCCCTTTTCCCGTCGCAAATAAGTGTTTTTGCGACGGGCCCGTCGCAAAAAAAATTTGTTGCGACGGCGTTTTCCGCAACGGGCGATTTGCGACGGAGCCCCGTCGCAAAAGGCTATTTGCGACGGGATCCCGTCGCAAATGACCCGTCGCAAATGCCTATATTTCCTGTAGTGGTTTAGCAGTTTCTCAGGCATGGTAATCAGATCCTTTTTCCATTTCCATCAAGTCTGGTTCTTTCTAGGAGATAATCAAGATGTAAATTTCATTTTGGTCATTCAATGTGGGATCAAGAAAGAATAGGAGTTTGAGAGAAAAGTTATTGGCTTCGGGAGTAGAGAGTAAGAGTTATGAGAGAATTTAAAAGACAAGTTTTTATCATTTATGAAGTTCAGACATCGAAAAAACACAAAGTCATAGTATAAATAAAATAAAATAATCAACAGAACAATATGGGAAAAGATTTCCAAAAACTAGATGTTTGAGTCATAACGGTGAGACTTTAACAAGACGTCATTGTGTAAACATTGTGGTGTGACTCTAAATGGTGTGAATGTAACTAAAGATACAAATAACATGAGATAGTAACTATGAGACAGTAACTTTTAGAGAGTAAACTAGTCACTCATGGATGATCATTCCTAGTTCATGTATGATATAACTCATCATTTCAGAATTTAAAGGCTTAGTGAAAATGTCAACAAGATAATGTTCAGCTCCAATGAATTCTAAATTAATATTACCCTTTTGATAATGATATCTCAAAAAGTGATTTCTTACATCAATATGTTTGTTTGTGAATGAGAAACAGAATTCATAGAGATGTTAATAGCACTTGTGTTATCACAATTTATAGGGACATGTCTAAATTGATATCCCTAATCTAGAAAAGTGTGTTTCATCCACAAAATCCAAGCACAACAACTACCAACAACTATATATTCAGCTTCCGCAATATATAATGAAACATAATTTTGTTTTTTTACTACACCATGATACTAGTGAATTTCCCAAAAAAGTGACATGTTCAAAATGTGATTTTTCTCTCTAACTTGCAACCCTTAAAATTAGCATTTGAATGGCTAAATAAGTCAAATGATTGTCCTCTAGGATAGAACAATCCTAAGTTGGTAGTATATTTGAGGTATTTGGAAACATTTTTAACAAAAATAAGATGTGAATATTTAGGGTTTTATTGATAATGAGCACACATACACACACTAAACATAATATTAGGTCTTCTATTAGTTAAGTAGAGTAAACTCCCAATCATTCCTCTGTAAGTGGTTTGTAGAACAGATTTACAATTTTCATCAAGATCCTATTGACTGGTGGTACTCATTGGAGTATCATTGATTTTAGTACTATCTAAGACAAAAAAAATTATAAGATCATTAGTATATGTACTTTTATTTAAAAATAATACATTCCCTATTTTGAATGATTTTAAATCCTAGAAAGAATTATAGTTCACCCATCAAATTCATTACAAAATCACTTTGCATCATATTTGAAAAATCAACTCATAAAATAACTTTTTGAAGATCCAAAAATAATACCATCGAAATAGATTTGAACGACTAAAACATCTTCAGAAATTATTCTTATAAATATAATATGACAAGCTATACCTTTTTAAAACCATTGGAAATAAGAAAACTACTTTTCCTATCATACCGGGCTCTTGGAGCTTTCTTTAAACCATATAATTCTTTTGTTAATTTAAAAAAATGATTTTGAAAATGAGGGTTTGTAAAACTAGGGGGTTGTTCAACAAAAAAAATCCTCAACTATATACCCATTTAGGAATGAACTCTTAACATCCATTTGATATAGTTTGAAATTTATATGTGTTGTAAATGCAAGAACGATTCTAAGGGATTCAAGTCTAGCAGGCTGTCACAACCCCCTCCCCACAAAGTGTACCCCTCCTGGGCTGACAAAGTGAGAAGGGAGATAATGACCCCTGAGTCCCTCCTCCAGTAGGCCTCGGGTTGGCGACTAGCACTGAGGGTATAGTAATCACACAAATGAGAGGCATTACCCTCTAAGGGAACACATGCAAAAGAGAGAGATAAGATAGACACCAACTAAATTCTACTCAGAACTGAAATATAAAAGAAAACCCAAGTGCACATATGTAATGTCATAAAAAATTACTACAATTGGAAAGGGAAAACCAGAAGTACCCAAAAGAAAGTAAAAACCGCAGCAACCACAAGCCTAAAATACTCCTGTAACCCCAAGCTAGTAGAAACCATATTGATCTTGAACATGATCCAAGTGACCTGAAACACAGTTTATATATACATAGGGTGAGTATAACAGTATAATCAGTAGGATCCTCTATGAATCCTCTTGTGAAAAAGTAAATAAAGCATGCTAAATCACAGTGAACAACAAGTGAAACTAACTCATCACCTAAATAGGTATACTAAGTTACCAACATCACTAGTGCTACTCTCACCAAGTAACACATACAAGAATATATCATATAATAACGAATATCAAGGGTAACCCACAACTACTTCCCACCTGGTTTTCCGCTTTTCCCCAACGTCGCATGTCCTGAGAATCTATCTCCAAAAGGCTTGCCGGCAGACACCTGGGCGAAGCACCACAATATGCACCTCATGTAACAAAAACACCGCGTATATGCAAGAAAGTAACCAAGTAGTTTCCAGGATCCACCACAGCTCACATAATGTGTATAATATGTCAGCTATTATACCTCAAGCCATTACAGCCCATACACCATGTAAGGATCCTCAAGCCATCACAGCCTATACACATTACACCTATAGTAGTCCATAGGATACTATATCTAGAATATATGTGTGTGAATAACCACAAGCCATTACATCCCTCTACACACCTATATGGGGAAAACTAACTGATGTGACTACCTGCACAAGTATCTACCAAGAGAAGACAGTGGGGCCAAAGGGGGTAGTCATCCATTCATCCTCCCACTAGAATGTTGGGGAAAACACCCCCTAGGGATCAGAATCCCCGGGGTGTTAGTTTCCCTTACTGTTAGGGTAAAGTAGCATATAGAAACACAAAAAGTAAAGAATATATTAAATCTCACAACCACACTATGGGAATAACATAGTCTTAGACTCAACTACAACTAACCTCTCTTGGACTCTAGGCTTCCACTTCTAAGTCTAGGTATCCTATAAATACACAACCATTTAAAGAGATTTAATAAATTATTTCATTAACTTTTTACCAGTTTCACTTTACATTAATTAATTCATTAAACATTAATTAACCATGAATAATTTCACATTAAATTTCATTAGCATCACACCCAAAATCCACTGTCCCTTTAAAATTACAACCTCATCATTATGTTCCAGAAAACTCCAACCCCTTGGTTAACACCATTTATTCAATTATTAATGATAGAATTACTTTCCCACATTCTCAGGCATTCTAGAAAAACATTATATGCTACTAAACACAAGGGGGATCAACACGGTGAGTAGACGTACTACCCGTCGAGTCTTTACCGCCTATAGCAAGGGTGTAGACCCATCCTCCCATGAGAAGCTAAACATGGAAAGCACATGGCATACACCACGCGTCTTCGCCTCTTTCGGAAGAAGGGTAAGAAAGACCAACTGCCTTGAGTAGTGGGGAAAAGTAAAGTAGATAATCAACCAATAAGGATCATCAAGCATCCAACAATCAAATCCATCCCATTCCATTATCCCTGGTGTCCTCCCTGACACCCACATGTATAAATCAATGCATCTCACCACTCTTGGCATCATCTGCTGCCACAACCAAAAGTCTCCATGCCCCCACATATCACAACAACCATCCAGGCTCACATCACAACACAAGCAGCAGGAAAAAACATTACATCTATTGGGCTCTTGGACCATTGAAAATCAAGAGGGTAACTAAGAACCCTTAAAGTAATTATAAAAAAATTAGTTCTTTAATCCATCTCGAATTAACAGATTTATTATTCATAGGTTCCAAAATTCAGGAAACCTAATTAGTAAGCTATCAAAAATAATTAAACATGCTTACTACACCAATTTGATTAACATAAAATTAAAACAAGAAGAACCAGATTCATTTACATGCCTCTTTATCCATAGCTAACAGTTATCAATTAATTCCGGTTTATGTTCTTTACCAATTTTCATCCAGAACTAACAGCTAAACGAAGAAATCATGGATATCACATTATCTAGAAAACAAACGGAAAAAACATACAACCAATATCAATTTATTTATCCTGTTCAAATATTTATTATTTCAATTCCATTTTTTTCCAGTGGGATAAAACATGCTAATAATACAATTGCACGTAAAAGAAAAGAGAATCAACGAATCCCCTACCTCAAACAGTTCTTGATGTTCTTTATCCACCCAATGGGTCACAATTCTCCTCTCGCGTCAACTGCATCCACCCAAGGATGCCATGGTTTGACCACACCAACTGAAACCCAAGAGAACCCCATTAGAAGAAAATATATTACATGCTATAATATCAAAAGGAGATATAGGAGAATATGAACCCCAAAAGAATGATGATAAAACATACCTTATATCGAAGATTGACCGATACAGCTCGGTTGCATCAAAATAAAGCAGAACCAATCCAAGGAGGAAAGTTCCATAATGAAACTCCTATGTAATAGAATGAATGGTTTTAGCATCTCATATCCCAAAAGAAAGTGGAAGAAATAGGGAGAAAGATATTCCATCCCTTTAAAAGATTTAACGGAGCAACGATTTAAGATACACTTAATTTCCCATTAAAAGCAGATCACATTAAACCATGCGGTTTGACCAAGTAAAAACATCCCGAGCGTTAGGAATAATTAATATTGGAGTTATGGCCTTTGAATCGGACATAGAGTCCTTAAAACGAGGCCTTAAATGAATTTCATGTTAAAGGAAAATGCTAAAGGGGTGAAACTGTAGGAAGCTGGAAACACTATTCACAAACTCAAAATTTTGCAAAAGAAAAAACACTGTTCATGAACCTCACCATCAGAAACTGTTCATGAACCCTACTATTAGAAACTGTTAATGAACCCCACCATTGGACACTGTTCATGAACCTCACTGTTAGACATTGTTCATGAACCTCACTGTTAGAAATTGTTTATGAACCTCACCGTTAGACACTGTTCACGAACCTCACCATTAGAAGGTCACCATTATGAAAACACTGTTCACAAAATCAAAATTTGGAAAAGGAAAGAAAAGGTCATCGTTCTGGAATCACTATTCACAGAACTCAAAATTTGGCAATGGAAATAAAAGGTCACTGTTAGAAGGTCAACGTTATGGAAACAATTTTCACAGAACTCAAAATTTTGTAAAGGAAAGGAAAGGTCACCGTTAGAAGGACACCATTATGGAGACACTATTCATAGAACTCAAAATTTGACAAAAAGAATAGAGGTTACCATTAGAGGTTACCTATAAAGGTTATCGATATTGGTTACCATTAGAGGTTACTATTAGACCTCACTGATAGAACTGTTCACTGATGAAACTGTTCAAAGAAATGGAAATTTGTAAGAGGAAAGAGAGGTTACCATTAGAGGTTACTGATAGAACTATTCACCGATGTAACTATTCACAGAATTGGAACTTTGGAAAAGGAAAGAGAGGTTACCGTTAGATGTTACCGATAGAACTGTTCACCGATGGAATTTTTCACAGAATTGGAAATTTGGAAAAGGAAAAAGAGGTTACTGTTATAGGTTACTGATAGAACTGTTCACTGATGGAACTATTCATAGAAGGTTACCAATGACACTGTTCACAGAAGGTTACCGTTGCACTGTTCACAACTTTCTACCATTTGAACTGTTCACCGAACTAGAAAATTGTCAAAGTGTTGGGGATAAGTCAACATGACCTCCCAGAACACCACAAACACCATAATTTCACAAAGGAATGGACCAAAGTGGTCTGGGCCATTACATCAGATACCTCTCAAAAAATTCTCATCCCCGAGAATTCAAAACCCACCTAAAGTGAAAATAAAATGGGGTCCGAACAACCACCCATCAAGATACCTCTCAAAAGAGAGCAAGCCACAATAACATAAAAAGGAAGCCATATCATAAAAATGAATGGTTTATAACCACAAGGGCTACATTGAAACATCAAAAGAGTTAAACATCAAACAACTATAGGTAATAAGCATGTATCTGTGACTCAAATTTCTAGGTACTCTCCTCCATGCCACCGTGTCGCCACAAGACACAAACCAAGTGGAAAGAATTCCCACACAACACCTTTTCCTTGTAGTCATGGATCTTCACAGTTTTCTCCTCAAAGGTTGCATCATCATCAACATTGATCTCTCCCCAATCGATGATGTGAGAGTCATCATGTAGATAACAACAGATCAGTGATACATGGAAAACATTATGTATATGACTCATCTATGGGGGAAGTGATACTCGATACACCACATCACCAACATGATCTAACACCTCGAAAGGCCCAACAACATGGGGAGAAATCTTACTCCCATGACCAAACCTTCGCTTCCCACGACGGGGAGTCTCCTTCAGAAACACATGATCCCAAATATAAAACTCTAAGGGACTCCTTTTATCAGAATATGATTTCTGACGATCTTGCACTATCTTCATCCTCTCATGAATCACCTAAACCATATCTATTGTATTCTGCACTAGTTCCAGTCTGAAAATTGCTAACTCTCCAACCCCATAACTATACAATGGAGAATGGAATGGTCGGCTATATAAGGATTCAAACAATGACATACTGATGGTGGAATGAAAAATATTATTGTAAGCAAACTCCACCAAGGGTAAGTGCTTCATCCAAAAACCTCCAAAATCAAGAACACAAGCATGTAACATGTCTTCTAGAGGTTGGATGGTTTGCTCTATCTAACCTCCATTTGAATATGAAAAGTAGTTCTAAGGCATAGTTGAGAACTGAAAGTATGTTGGAGACCTCTCCACACCCTAGAGGTAAAATGAGGATCTCGATCAAAAATTATCGTCCTCGGGACTCCATGAATTCTCACCACCTCATCTAGATACTGCCTCAACAAAACTTCCAGTGAGCCCAACTCCTTGATCACTATGAAGTGGGATGATATTGTTAAATGATCCACTACCACCCAAATAGAATCATGTCCTCTCAGAGCATGAGGTAAACCAGTAACAACGTCCATTGAGATGTCCTCCCACTTCTATTGAAGAATCTATGATGGTTGGAGAAGACCACCAGGAACACAATGTTTGGCCTTAAACTTCTGGAAGACCAAACATCGAGACAAAAACTCTACAACTGCATGCTTCTGCCCCGGCCACCAAAACTGGCCCCTCAAGGCTTGGTACATCTTTGTAATGCCGGGATGCACCGCTAAAGGCGAACTATTGAACCTTCTGAGAACCATCTCATGCATCATCAAAGGAACACAAAGCCTTCCATTATATAACACACAGTGTTGTTCATCCTCAATCCAACCATCAGGGGCCTCACCACAAACAACTTGGTCTCTCCAGACCTCCACCTCAAGATTCTCCAACTGAGACTCTGCCACCTTCTACATTCAGGATGACTGTACCATTATATTAAAAAGATAACCTCTACCCCCAAATTCTCCCATATCAAAATGTAATGCTGACAGCTCTTCCATTACTCTCCAGGAATCACCAGATTCATGCACAACATCACTACGTGACTTTCAACTCAGCGTAACAACTACAATATTCTACTTTACAAGTGTATATGATATCTCAAAGTCCTATTACTATAATAACTCCATCCACCGATGCTATCATAATTTCAAGTCCCACTGGGAGAAAACATACATCAAACTCTTATGATCGGTGAAAACCACAAAGTGCACACCAATGAGGTAATGTATCCACAACTTCAGAGAAAAAACTACAGCTGCCAACTCAAGATTGTGAGTGGAATAGTTACATTCATGGAGACGTAACTGTTGTGACCCATAAGAAACAACTGACCTCTGCTACATGAGAATACAGCCTAACCCCAAATGTGAAGCATCGTAGAAACATCAAACTAAACTCCCTCATATGGAAGAAAAAGAACTGGAGCACTTACTAACTTCTCCTTTAGAAACTCAAAAGCTGTCTCACACTGACCAGTCTATATGAATGCCTGATCCTTCCTGGTCAAAGCTGTTAGAGGAGTCACAAATTGTGATAAATTGGCTACAAACTTCCTGTAGAAGCTTGCAAGACCAAGGAAACTTCGTACCTCGGACACTGTCTTGGGGGATGCCCAAGACACAACTGATTCTATCTTAAATGGATCCACAGATACTCCCTATTGGGACACAAAATGCCCCAATAAACAGACTTCTTGAGCCCGAAACTCACACTTCAACAACTTTCCAAATAGCTGATGTTGACGAAGAACTCCCAAAACGGCTTGTAGATGCTCTGCATGCTCCTCCTCAGATGTGGAGTACACAAGGATGTCGTCGATGAAAACTACCACGAACTTTTCCAGGAACTCACGAAGCATAGCATTCATCAATCCCATGAATATAGATGGATCATTCGTCATGCCAAACGACATTACAACAAACTCATAATGCCCATGATGACAACGAAAATCAGTTTTCGGGGTATCCTCATCCTTCACACGCATCTGATGATATCCCGACCACAAGTCTATCTTTTAGAACCAACTTGCACCCTTATGTTTGTCGAATAAATCATCAATCCAAGGAAGAGGATAGTGATTCTTTATTTTCACTTTGTTTAAGCGATGATAATTGACACACAACTGCAAAATTCCATCAGCCTTCTTCACGAACAAAACTAGTGCACCCCACGACGACACACTTGGATGAACAAAACCACACTGTAACAGACCATCAAGCTGTATGCATAGCTATTGTAACTCAGAAGGGGCCATACTATATGAAGACATAGAGATATGAGATGCTTATGGTTGTATATCTATCCCAAACTTGATCTATCATCGAGGGGGTAATTCTACAAACTCTTCTGGAAAGACATTAGGGTACTCTTCTATAACCCCAGGAAACACGAACTACTGAACCACTGAAGAACTCAGAATCATCTCAGCCATCATGGATGATAAGGATGGAACATTCCTATGACCCATCTAAGGATCTCGCTTGCCAACAAACACCATTGGATCTCCATCCACACCAATGAAAATGGAATTCTTCCTGAAGCAATCCATGATAGCCTGCACCAAATACAACCAATCCATGCCGAGGATGAAATCATATGGTTGTATTTGTAAACATAGGAAATCTCCCCAAGAGAGGTGTTTCCCCAACTCTAGCTCACAATATCTACATACTTCAAGCAAGTCAGCTCGACCTCCAACTGGGATAGTGAACGCCAAGGGAACTGGAAGCCTCTCTACCTCAAGTCACAAAGCATGGACAATGGTAGGTGATATGAAGGAGTGTGTCGCTTCTGAATCAAACAAGGTAGACAACAAGGTAGAAAACAAGAAAAAGGTACCTCAAACGACGTCAAACTCGCCTGGAGCTGGAAACACTAGAGCATGAAGTTGACCACGACCTACTCCATGACCTCTTTGACCATGATGATGACCACCACCATGGTTGTGATCTTCTCTATGGGGACGGGGAGCGTCATGGGGCTATCCTCTGCTTGCCCCATAAACCCTCTGCTGATCTAAAGCTGGTGAAACCTCCTCCTGCTACCTCAGTTGGAACTACCTCAACAGAGGATCCTGGAGTGTAGCACCTGGAGAACAATGACTGTTTTGTAAGGTCGGTCACTCCCGCTGCTGATGACCACGACCACCACAAGAAAATCAAGCACATGATCCCTTGGAATAGGCCATAGAGTTGCTACCTCTGGAGAAACAAGATGTGAAGGGCTGGGACCTACCCTTGGCTGAACGGAAACTCTTCTGCCCTGAAAACTAGGAACCCCGGACCACAACTCTGCACCATGAGGATTCATGAAGATTTCCCTCTCGTGATGATCTAATCCTCGCCAAAGTCCTATAGACAACCTATTCCCTCACCAGTACCTCAAGATATGTTTTTAGCATAAATGGGGTGACCTGGCACTAGATATCTGGATGCAAATCCTCCTTGAAATGCCTCACCCTGGCCTCCTCATCTGGTAACAGGTCGGAAGCATATCGTAAAAGGTTCCTGAAATGGATTCCAAACTCTCGAACACTGGAGCTCCCCTGCCAAAGGGTAAGAAGCTCCTGGAGGCCGGACGTTTTCACAGTCGAAGAAAAAAACTTGACTCTAAACCTATCTTGAAACATGTCCCATGAGATTGTTGACTCCTCATGATCCCCGATGAACAAGAACCACCACTACCTCACTGCTCCATGTAGCATCTTCATAACCAAGGACATCCAGTGCTCCTTTTGAGCACATATCAAACTAAAGCCTATCTCAACCTCCTCCAAATAGTATTCTGTGACTGAATCTAAAACGGATCCCTCATACTTCTGCAGACTCTGCCACCGAAACTTTCAGAGTGTCTTCCTCCAAGTGTCGTCGTCATCAACCTCTACCCTGCGATGATCTGATGGAACATCCCACTGGACATTTTCTGCACAAACCTGATGAGGACATCGACCTAGAGCTATACCTGTAAAGTAACGAACCGTTAGAGCTCCTAAAACTGGAATATGGAAGACTAAATATTAATTAATTAAATTTTTTATTTTATTCATTTTAGTTTAACCTATCCCAAGGTCTACCCATTAAAACATAGGAACAAAGAAGAATGATGCATGATCCTTTCCAAGGAATCTACCCTGCAACTTGTATCACCTTGTTTAGTAGGCATTGTAAACTTAAAGGTCCGTACATCAGATCATAGTGGGCCCTAAATTCCTATGTCTCAGCTGGTCTCCAGTGTTTACCTCGCTTCTTAAACATGAATGACATTGTTGCCCAACCAAACCATGAAACCTCACTTGTGCCTAATGTAGATACCCAAAGCATGACGTACATGAACATTACATTAATTTTATGGAATACTTAATACATAACAAAAATAGACACACAAGGACCGTAATAGTTTAGTGTCTTTGGAAACTCGGAATATAAACTTCTAATCATGTTGAAATATCTTCAAAAACTCCCATAACGATCTCCCCCTTTTTATTTCTTTACCTAAAACCTTTCTTTATTTCCTCGGGAAAATAAAACATAAAAAGGGTGAGCTCAAATGCTCAGTAAGGGCAAACATAGATAACATAAAACAATCCATAAACATTTGGAATAAAAAACATGAACATGAAATTTAAACATCAAAATATTGAGCAAAGACATAAATCGTGGATGTACGTAAGGCATATATCATAATAGAACATCAACCATGATAAAATATAATGGGAATAAAACATGTAATTGTGGCAACCATTTAGCACATTTTATGATTTCCATAGTATCCAAGGCATTGCTACCAAGACCATCTTAGTGGACAATGTCCCTTTCTGAATCGAGTTCACTCCTCATTTCAGTCCTGTAACACTGAACCAGATTAACTTACCGTTCCATCCATGTCTATCTCATGAGATATAAATCTTTACCCAATTCATTAGAGGGAGACATAGGTCCCACCCATCTCATAATGAAATCATTCTTACTTGTGCCACAAAATAAACATACATCTTTCATAATAACCCAATGAATAAATTGGGTGTCATAAACATCATCACATCATCACATAATCCATATAAAAGAAACGGATATCATTTCATAATAAGAAAAGTGAAACCATGTAAATCATAGTGACATTATACTTGAAATATACATATATGAAATAATGTCATTTTAGATGGAAAATGGTTTTGATAAAACAATTGAAATGAATTCTTGAGTAAAATATCCTTTCTTCTTTAAAATGATTTTCTTTTCACAAAATGTCATGAATTTTTAAAAGAAAAGGATTTTGTTGAAAATATTAATGAAATATTTTGGAGGAAGCTTCAAGAAAATAAGGCTTTATAAAACCATAAAAATCCTTTAATGCCGTATAAGTTAAAAAACATTTTCCTCGTACTGTTGTCGGAAAAGTAAAAAAAGTACCTCGTAACGTAAAAAAAAGAAAGATTCCTTACATACCATGTAGTAAAAGTCAAAATGGGTAAAAAGGACATTAAACATACATAAAAACACTTTTATAAAACCTGTACATGGATGATAACAATAACCCTAGTAAATACTTACGTATAAGCAATCTCGGATAAAAATGAGATTTGCAAAATTATCCCTTACCTTATGTCCGATATGCCTCGTATGTATCCAAACCTCATGTATAATGATTTAAATAATGTTATTGACTTATTACAGAATCATATTCATTGTTATGATATCATATATAGTTTACTTATGACTTTATATTACCCGCTCTTTTGTAAATTCCATGTTAAATCATCATTTTGGGTAAAATCATTTTATTTATCGTATGTGTTTGACTTGTTGTTCTTGATATTATTACTTATATCCTGATTTAAAAAATTCCACAATGTAAAAAATGATGTATATATAATATATATTTATCATATATATATATATTATATATCGTTAAAAGGAATGAAATACACAGTTCATGGAGACGGTAGGACGTACGTACGCATGAACGCTGTTTTCATTTCCTTATTGAATTGAATGAAACTAAATAGATGACATATATATATATATATAAATCTAGTAGCATTATTATTTCATATATTTCATTATTATTAATTATATAAACTTTATAATCATTCATGTATGGTTAACATGGAGAATGAATTTCATCGCATCGTGGAGACGGTAATCCGTACGTACGCACGAGCGATGATATAGTTCCCATAATTATTGAATAGAATTGGAGTGGATGGTATAATATATCAGAATCAGTATGATGTTATAATAACCATATATAGTTATTCTTTACACCATTATACCCATCCATGTAAGGTGTTGGTGGAAAAACAGATTACACCACGGTGTGGAGATGGTATTCCGTACGTACGCACGCGCGGTGATTTTGTTTTCTGTAGGATGGATAGAAGGTGAAATAGGGTTGTTTCATATTTATAATAACATATCAGTATATGAGGGATACTAATGTTATAACTTCATAATGAAACAACGAAAGAAGAGGGAGTATTAGAATAATGGAACTTGAAGACAATGGTATAAGGTATTACCTCTTTCTCAAAGTGCCTCCTTTAAACGTTCTCTTAGGGCACTAGAGTTGGTCTTTTGAGAAGAACAATACCACTTGTAGGTTTCTAAGGAAGTGGGGAAGTGAAATGGGCAGGGGTTGGCCTAGATTTAAGGCTCAAATTGGTGTGAGGAGGAGAGGTAGGAGGTGCCCTTTTATAAGGGAGGAGAGGGGCACCTTTGGAAATATAAGAAATATTAGTTTATATTAAATCCCAACCCCACATAAAAACATCCAAAATTACTCATATCCAAATATTAGATGACATAGGGTTGTAATATAATCAAAAAATAAAATTTAGACATGTTAGAAATTTAATTTAAACATTATCAACTAGAATTATCCTTATTTACCAATTTAATTTTATTTGTGGTAATAATATTCTAAATTTTAAATTATTATAAATAATTACATATGTATTGTGAATTTTCCATACATGGAAACTTTATGACATTTTAGACCATATAAATTTAAATTTATAATTTTTAAATGTTTTTGTGATTTTTAAACAATTTTATAATATGTTATTTTTATAAAATAACAATAGTTTAAATTTTGATACTATTCATTTATTTGAATTTAAATAAAAAATATACCAAATATATGTTCAAAATAAAAGATTTAATAGATTCATAACATGTCATATTTATCTATAAAATTAGTGGATCACAATAACTAGTTAATATAATATTTATTTTAATATTTTTGATACCATTTATTTGATATTCCTCTTAATAAAATAATTTCAACATCACTATTATGTCACCTTTAATGATAATTATTTAATCCATAAAAATTCTAAAGAAATTCATATAATGTAGATAATTTTATTATTTTTCTGGAGACTATTTATATCCTAAGTTTAATGAAGTTTATCACTAAACTAAAATTATTATACTTATAAGATTTAAGAAAATGACATGTTGTCACTTTCTTTGGTTTTAATAATAATTAAATTATTTTCATGGAAAAAAGTCCATTAAATGAATATAATCAGAAACATAGGTGATATGGGTCTACTTTTAGTCATTAAATAGGATTTTGTCAGGTGTTAGGGTAATTTTATTATCTTATATTTACCCTTAATTACCCGATTTACCTTTAATTATGGTAAATAAAATTTACTGTAGTTACTATTCATAATGCCCAAAAATAAAAAGTAGCTTATTAACATAATTTGGACCCACTGATTCCAAATATGGAATCCATTTTTCCAAATTCAATACACAAAAGTTTTAGAAATTAAATTAAAATTAATCCTGTTGTCGAAAGAAAATGGGTTTTTGTTTAAAACATTGCAAAAGATTGAATTGATTTAACCTACGAATTCAAGGTAAAATCAATACTAATGACATAAATTATATTAAATGGTAAAAATATATTCTATTTATAATTTAAAACCATTAAATAATTTAATTTAACCATATAAATTATTACGATGAAAAAAGTTGTTTTTAATTAAAATATAGCGTGTTTTTACTATTCATTAAAATATGAAAGTTATCAGAAAAATATCAAAACTTTATCCAATGTAAATTTTTATATCCTAATTCAAAAGAAGAAGTTTATTTTGTAAAATTTAACTTATAAACATGCCAAAAACTATATTTAATGTGGGTGCGCCATCAAAAGGCGGCAAAACTGCATTTTTTAAAAAATACTTATTTTACCCGAAAAATTTATTTTGTTCACATAAAATGTTTTAGAAAACTTATAAGATGAATAATAATGTTATAAAATTCAAAAATTTAGTTAATAATATTCATAACGGCTAGTTTGTGATAATATTATAACCATATATTGTTGTTTAGTGAAACCTGGTATTGCGTACAACACACGCTATCGAGGAAGGTCGTGATTGCGTGTAATGAAAGCCAAGTCAGGGTTGCATGTAGTGAAAGACTCCTTTGTTGTTGCGTATAACAGAATCCAACCATATTTCATTTATACATTGAATATATATATATATATACACACTCAATGTTTCATAGAATAACTTCTATCAAATGAACTTGAAATTGTGTATAACACAATCCAAGAATTGTGTTGCGTATACTGCAAGCTAATACGGTGTTGCGAATAGCGCAAGATAATCTTTGTGTGGCAAACAACACAAGACATTAAAAATAATACTTCTCATAAAATCTCAGGTTGTTACACCTAACTCCAAACTCCATCCTATCCCTCAACCAGACCTTTGATACCACTCTATCACGACCCCCTCCCCACAAAGTGTACCCCTCCTGGGCCGACAATGTCAGAAGGGAGGTAATGACCCCTGATTCCCGCCTCCAGTAGGCCACGGGTTGGCGACTAGCACTGAGGGTATAGTAATCACACAAATGGGAGGCATTGCCCTATAAGAGAACACATGCGGAATAAAGAGATAAGATAGACAACATCGAACTCCAACTCAGAATTAAAATATAAAAGAAAACCCAAGTGCAAATATGAAATGTCATGAAAAAGTACTACAACTAGAAGGGGAAAACCGCACATACCCAAAAGAAAGTAAAAACCGTAGCAACCACAATCCCAAACAGCTCCTGCAACCCCAATCTAGTAGAAACCAGATTGATCTCCAACCTACTCCAAGTGACCAGGAAAACAGTTTATATATACATAACGTGAGTATAACAGTATACTCAGTTGGATCCTCCCTGAATCCTCTTGTGCAAAAGTAAAGAAAGCATGATAAGGCATAGTGAACAACATGTGAAACTAACTCGTCACCTAAATAGGTTTACTATGTTCCCAACCTCACAATGGATACTCTAACCATGTAACACATAGAAGAATATATCATATAATAAATAATATCAAGGGTACCCCGCTACTACTTCCCCACTGGTTTTCTGCTTTGCCCCAACATCGCACGTCCTGAGCATCTCTCTCTAAAAAGGCTTGCCCACAGACACCTAGGCGACGCACCATAATATGCACCTCATGCAAAAAAGGCACCACATCCACACAATAAAGTAACCAAGTTGTTTTTGGGATCCACCATAGTTCGCATAACATGTATTATACGTCCGGTATTATACCTCAAGCCATTACATCGCATACACCGAGTAAGGATCCTCAAGCCGTCACAACCTATACACATTACACCTATTGTAGTGCATATGATACTATATCCATAATATATGTGTGTGAATAACCAAAAGACATTACATCCCTCTACACACATATATGGGGAAAACTAACCACTATGCCTACCAGCACAAGTATCTACCAAGAGAAGAGAGTGGGGACAAAGGGGGTAGTCAACCATTCATCCTCCCACTGGAATGTCGGAGAAAATACCCTCAGGGCTCAGAATCCCCTGGGTGCCAGTTTCCCTTACTGATAGGGTGGAGTAGCATATAGAAACAACAAAAGTACAGAATATATTAAATATCAAAACCACACTATGGGCATAACCTAGTCTTAGAATCAACTACAACTAACATCTCTCAGACTCTGGGCTACCACATCTAAGACTAGGTATCCTATAAACACACAACCATTTAAAGAGCTTTAATAAATTATTTAATTACCATTTTACTAGTTGCACTTTACATTAATTAATTATTTAAACATTAATTAACCATGAAAAATTCCACATTATATTTCATTAGCATCACACACAAATTCCATTGTCCCTTTAAAATTATAACCTCTTCATTATGTTCCAGAAAACTCCAACCCCATGGTTAACACCATTTATTCAATTATTCATTATAGAATTACTTTCCCACATTCCCAAGCATTCTAGAAAAACATTCAATGCTACTAAATACAAGGGGGCTCAACATGGTGAGTAGATGTACTACTTGTCGAGTCTTTTCTGCATATAGAAAGAGTGTTGACCCATCCTACCTTGAGAATCTAAACATTGAAACCACTTGGAATACCTTGTGTGTATTTTCCTCTTTCGGAAGAAGGGTAACCAAGACAAACTTCCTTGAGCAGTGGGGAAAAGTAAAGTAGATGATCAACCAATAAGGATCATCAAGCATCCAACAATCTCATCCAACCCATTCCATCATCCCTGGTGTCATCCTTGACACCCACATGCATAAACCGATGCATCTCGCCACTCTAGGCATCATTTGCTACCAAAACCAAAAGTCTCCATGCCCCCACATATCACAATAGCCATCAAGGATCACATCACAACACAAGTAGTAAGAAAATAAACATCACATCAATTGGGCTATTGTCTCTTTGAAAACCAGGAGTGTAACTTAGAACCCTTCAATGAATTGTCAAACAATCTATTCTTTAATCCATCACAAAATAACAGATTTATTATTAATAGGTTCCAAAATTCAGGAAACCTAATCAGTAAGATATCACAAATAATTAAACATGCTTACTACACAAATTTGATTAACATAAAATTAAAACAAGAATAACTAGATACATTAACATGCCTTTTTATCCATAGCCAATATTAATCAATTAATTCTGGTTTACATTGTTTACCAATTTTCATCAAGAAAAAACCGCTAAACGAAGCAAGAATGGATATCACACTATCTAGAAAACAAGGGGAAAAACATATGACTGATATCAATTTATTTATCCAGTTTAAATATTTATTATGTCAATTCCATTTTTATCCATTTGGATAAAACAAGCTAACAATACAGTTTCACGTAAAAGAAGAGAGAAGCAATGAATCCCCTACCTCAAACAGTTCTTGATGTTCTTTATCCACCCAATGGGTCACGATTCTCCTCTCGCTTCAACTGCATCCACCTGAGGATTCCATGATATGAACACACCAATCGAAACCCAAGAAAACCCCATTAGAAGCGTGAATATTACTTGCTATAATATGGAAAGGAGAAACAGGAGAAGATGAACCCCAAAAGAACAATGATAAAACATACCTTATATCGAAGATTGACTGATATAGCTCGGTTGCCTGAAAACAGAGCGGAACCAATATGAGGAGGAAAGTTTTATTATGAAACTCCTATGGAATAGAATGAAAGGTTTTATCATCTCATAGTCAAGAAGAAATTGAAATAATTATAGAGGAAGATATGTCGTCCCTTTAGAAGATTTAAGAGAGCGACACTTTAAGATATGCTTAATTTACCATTAAAAGAGGATCACATTAAACCACATGGTTTGACCAAGTAAAAACACCCCGAGCCTTAAGAATAATTAATATAGGAGTTATTTCCTTTTAATCGGCCTCATAGTCCTTAAAATGAGGCATTAAATGCATTTTACGTCAAAGGAAAATGCTAAAGGGGTGAAACTGTAGGAAGCTAGAAACACTATTCACGTACTCAAAATTTGGCAAAGGAAAAAACAGTGTTCATGAACCTCACCATTAGACACTATTCATGAAACTCACCATTAGAAGGTCACCGTTCTAGAAACACTATTCATAGAACTCAAAATTTGGAAAAGGAAAGAAAAGGTCACCGTTATGGAAACACTATTCACAGAACTCAAAATTTGTAAAAGGAAAGAAAAGGTCACCATTAGAAGGTAATCGTTATGGAAACACTGTTCACGGAACTCAAAATTTGGAAAAGGAAATAGAGGTTACCGATAGAGATTACTGATAGAGGTTACCGTTAGAGGTTACTGTTAGACCGCACCAATAGAACTGTTCACCGATGAAACTGTTCAAAGAAATGGAAATTTGGAAAAGAAAAGAGAGGTTACTATTAGAGGTTACTGATAGAACTTTTCACCGATGGAACTGTTTACTGATGGAACTGTTCACATAATTGGAAATTCGGAAAAGGAAAGAGAGGTTACCATTAGAGGTTACCGATAGAACTATTCACTGATGGAACTGTTCATAGAATTGGAAATTTGGAAAAGGAAAGAGAGGTTACCATTAGAGGTTACCGATAGAACTATTCACTGATGGAACTATTCATAGTAGGATACCGATGACACTATTCACAGAAGGTTACCATTGCACTATTCACAACTGTCTACCATTGGAACTGTTCACCGAACTGGAAAATTGGCAAAGTGTTGGGGATAAGTCACCTTGACCTCCCAGAACCCCTCAAACACCATATTTTCACAAAGTAATGGACCAGAGAGGTATGAACCATTACACAAGTGGTGAAAAAGTTTCCTCATTGTCAATCCTTTATTATTGATTACCTCATTAATGTTCTTAGGCTCAGTTGTGATAAGAATGCTTGATGTTCAGCCTGATTTATTAGAGAAGCTCTAGTCTGAGTTCCTTTTTATAAATCTCCAACTATATCATCTATAGGATGGTTCTTAAGGGTTTTAACAGATCTATAAAAAGAAGGGCTAGTGATTTTAGGTTCTTCAACTGGTTCTAGTTCATCATGACTAGAATCTGGAGAATTTATAGAACTGGATGATTTTACAAATTTCTTAACAGTAGAATCAACATATTTTTAAATATTATACTTGTTATTGATAATATAAACCATGCAACTAAAAAAAAGAAGTAATTAACTTTGCATTTTCTAATATTCCAAAACTCATAGGGAGTTTTCTTATGAATAGGTTGGATTAAGAATCTATTAATAATATAATAAGTTGTATTGATAGATTCAGCCCAAAATTAGATGGGTAGGTCATATTCATTAATCATAGTTATTTCTATTTCATGTAAAATTATATTTCCTCTTTCTATAACACAATTTTGTTGAGGTTTCCTATTGGAAGAGAATTTTTTACTATAGCCATTTTATGAGAAAAAAGAATCAAACTATTTGGTTTAAAACTCACGACCATGGTCACATATTAGGGTTTTAAATTTAAGACCCCTTAGGTTTTTTACCATTCTAGCATACTTTGTGAAATGAGAACAAGCGTCTCTTTTGTGAGCTAATAAAAAGGTCTACGTATATCAAGGAAATCCATCTACAAGAACATAGACATAATTCTTCCCATTTAAACTTAAAACTCTAGATGGTTCAAACAAGTCCATGTGAACCAACTCGAGAGGTTGAGATGTTGAGACTTCTTTCTTTGGTTTGAAATAGATTTTATGTTGTTTACCCTTTTAACAATGATTATAGATTTTTTCATTTGGAAACTCATGTTTGGGTAGATCCTGGATTAAACTTTTTATACTAAGATATCTAGGAGATTGTATGTTACAATTTCCTAGTCTTCTATGGAAAATCCAAGACTCTTTATGAAAGACACTTAAGCCTGATTTTTTTGAGAAACTAATGAATCTATGTTAATGGCATGAATATTCTCATTTCTAAAAGTAGAAAATATTAATTCATTTTTAGAATTGAAAACATTGCAGGCATCACATTCAAATTTAACATTAAAACCATCATTACGCAACTCAGAGATACTAAGTCGATTATATTTTAATCCATCAAAAAAATACATTGGAAATTAAATTGAGTTAGAGTTACCAATATGGACAGGGAAAATTATTTTTCCTTTTTCATTATCACTAAAAGTGACATGTCCACCATAAATCTTAATTAGATTTTTGAAGCATGAGTATTCTTGTATCATGTGTCTTGAAAATCTTCTATCCAAGTATCAAAGAATTATAAAAGAGCTCTTCAGACAAATTTCCTAAAAAATAATTAAGAAAGATATGATTTCGGTACCAATATTTATTTGGGTATAGTAATATTATTTATACGATCTTTGGGAACCCATACTTGCTTCATGGTTTTCCTATACACATATTTTAAATTATTATAAAAGTAAACTTTTTTTGGTCCTGAAAAATTAGAAACATTGAATTACTTCCAAATGCTAGAACTAGTAGATTTTTCAGTTCAAGGTATGAAAATAGATTTTCTAGATTTTGTTATAAAATGATTTTAAGCTATGTTCCTCTATCTGGGTTGATATCCTATACCAGTAGTATACTTATGAGAAAATTGATTACCAAGAATTTGAGTTCGTGTACTCTTACCATTGGTAAATTTTTCTAGGACCATTTTCAATTACTCATTAGATAATTTGTGTCCATTTTTTTATATGTAATTGATCGTTATTTTCCTTTTCTATAGTTATATCATATTTAGTGTAGAAGTTAGAGCATGCTGTTTCTTTAGAGATTTATATTTATCTTGTACTTTATTTCATGTATCTTCAAGAATTTGGAAGTATTCAATAATTTCTTCACTAGTCAGTTTTTCAGAATAACTTTCATCTCCAAAATAATAAGGATTTTGTACAGGAGACTCAAGAGTTACCTTTGATGTGTTTGTCATGAAAAAAATATTGTCCTTTTCAACCTCTTCATCATGTGAATATTCTAAGTCACTTGAGTTGTCCTCAGTAGCACTCCATGTTGATTTCATTTCCTTTTTGTACATTCTATCTTTGTCCTCATACTTCTTCTTATACTTTATCTTGGGACAGTCATCCTTTATATGTACCTTCTTCTTATATTCATATAAGACTATTTCATTTGAGTTCTCATTCCTTTTTCTGTCCTTCTTCTAGTTTCCCTTCTGACCATACATTCATTTGTAGCTGGGCTTCAAGAAGAATTTCTTCCTTCAATAAAAATTCTTAAACCTTTTGGCTAATTAATCCATTTCCTCATCACTATTTAATAGTGAATAATCACTACTTGTACTGTCAGAATGAGTTTGTATCCTTTCATTCTATTTATTTTTGGAAGTAGTGGTTTTGAAAGCTACTAATGTTCTCTTTGGTTTGTCATATTCATCTTTGTTTACCTTTAACTCTTCCTCATACATCATCAATTTACCTATCATATCCTTGAAAAGAAACTTGATTATGTCACAATATTCTCTAATTGATAATAATGTTCCTCTAAACCTTTCAGGTATATATCTGAGTAGCATCATGATTTGTTCTTTGGCGTACATTGGCTTTCCATGAGAGTTCATTGTATTTATTATCTTATGGAACCTGAGATACATATCAAAAATGGGTTCATCAGGCTTTATATTAAAGTTATAATACCTAATAGTATTGATATTAAGTCTCATTTCTTTAACATTAGTAGTTCCTTCATGTGGTATAGCTATGATATCTCAAATCTTATAGGTAGATTTACAAGCATATATTCTATTAAATTATTCATCCCCTGAATAAAAAAAAGGCATTTATAGATTTAAAATTATTATTGTAAGTAGTGTTTATAGCTTCACTCCATGTAGTTCTGGGAGTTTTTGGTATTTCATATATATATATTCTATTACTGTCCAAATATCATAGACCATACTTTCTATGTGAATTATCATTTTAATTTTCCACTAATCATAATTTGTTCTATTAAAATAGGGAGGTATGTTGGTAGAGGCACCTTCCTATCTATTATTTATAAAAAGAATAAAGTATAGATTTTAAAGAGATGGAAATTTAGAAATAATAGAAATTTAAAGATCTTTAAAACACTATTAATTCGAAATTGAAAATATTTCAAAAATATTTGAAAACATTGATTACAACAGTTTAAAAACAACCTTTGATACCAAATGTTGGTCAGAGTAGGACACTCAAGAGGGGAGTTAATTGAGTTCTTATAAAAATTTCTATTAAGAACTTTATTATAAGATCCCCCAATTTAAATTCAAAATAGGCCAGTTAATCAATGTAGTGAATTTATAATAGTATGACTATTCAAATAGTTTCTTAGAATATTGATTATTTCTCAATTATAACAATATGAAATATTTATATAACTTATTAAACTAATCTACTAATTAAAAACATTTATAAACACTATCCAAGACTAACTATTAATGTAAAATTTACTTTTCTAAAATATAAGTTAAAATAGAGAAAAACTAAATTGAGAAACACAATGGATAAAAAAAGTGGTTCAATATCAAGCTACAAATTAATCCACTCAACTTGGTGATCAACTTACACTAATAAAAACATATATAAAACCTTAATCCACACCCTGGATCAGGGTTTACACAATAGTACACAAGACTGTCATAGTCACTTGACCTCTACCATATTTCTACATGGGAATTATAACATCCAGGTCACAAAGGGAATATTCCGAAGTCATACGTTGATAAAAAATGGTGTAAGAAGATATTTTTGTGAGTATATCCAGTATCTTCAAGTTCAGTGTAGGAGACAATGTGTGTTTTTAGTACAGACACATTCACTACTCTAAATATTGATAAAATAGTACACAACAGGGAAAATATAATAATAAGGGATTATAAATGATCTGATTGTTATTCTATGAAGTTAGGGACTTATAAGATGTAGCATATTTGATGATCAGGTCCTCTTCTAAAAGAAGACTTAGAAATAGAGTGTCGCGAGTTCTGTTTTCTGGATTTCAGTTCAGCAAGTTTCTATTCTTCTCTTCTTTGTGTTGTTTCATCAAGTATTTTCATAGTTTTGATCCACAAAAATATAACTAGCAGACAATGAGTGTTTTTCATGTGTTATTATGAGTGTTCCTGCATACATGTGTGTTCACTCTAACGTCTCTTCTTGTCACCCCTGCCACACTCTCCAACTCGTGTGCCACCTTTTATTTAATCTTCGGGTGTTTGTGCTTTGGATGACAAGAAGCATGATCTCTAACTCTTGTAACTCATTCTGTCAGGTGTCATGTATAAAAAAGATCATTAATTATGTCAGTTTCATTAAATGACTCAAATATTACCGTTAGAGTAAAATTCTAAATTTTATTAAAAAATACAGAAAAATTGTTAATGGTGTCATAGTTGGTGGTGAGACAGAAGAGGTGCGACAGTCATGGTGATTCTAATGTGGTGACTTGGAACTATGTATTGTTATGGTGTCTTGTTATGGTGTCATAAAAATGGTGTCTTGTCCTTTTTCAAACTTCTAAATGGTGTCTTGTTATGGTGTCATAGAACCAGTGTCAAGGAAATGATGTCTAGTCCTTTTTGAAATCTAAAACCAGCTGTACAGTTACGGTGTCAGGCCATTTGTGAATCCTAGAACCGGTAGCATGGTTACGGTGTCTAGTCCTTTGCAAATTTTGGAACCGGTAGAATGGTTATGGTGTTAGGGAAACAGTTTCATGGACTTTTCCGATTTTCAGACTAAACGGTGAGATAATTTGATCACAGAAACAATGTCTCATTCTTAGTAAAATATCTTCTACATGTCTTAATATGTAATACTTGTAAAAAATCGGTTCTTACTTTTGAAGTACGAGTTTCTTCTTTTCTCTTTTCCTTAAGTGTTTTTGAGAAAGTAAGGAAAATGGGGGAAAATCCTAAATTTTGGGACTACACACCGTGTACTTTTCCACACGCCGTGTAATTTGGCAGTGTGGGATGATTACACAGGGTGTGTAGCCTTGTTGGTGACTAAGGGTGTAAAAAATGACTACACACCGTGTAGTGGTCCTTTACACGCCGTGTAGTCAGTCAACAGCGAAACAGTAAGGCGATGAAAGCAGCCACCAGCTGGGCGACAGTACAAACCGTGTGGTCAGGAATACACGTCGTGTACTCATGTCGACGGATGAATAGTTTGGCAGTGCCGTAAGAGGAGCAGTTAAATGAATGAAGTACACGCCGCTTACTCAAAAGTACACGCTGTATACTTTGTTTTTTTCACTTAAAATGTGCAGTAGCCAACCCTGTTCATAGGATTGGCTTAGAACCGAACAGGAGCTTGGAAGAGGATGATCGAACCTTTGTGGATCTTCAAATCAAGCATCAGGAATCCATTTATGCTTCTGTCTATCACGTTGGAACTGCACGGGTAATCCCTCTCATCTCCTTGTGTAGTTCTTGCCAATTCTTCCTCTAATAGAAGTTATTTGAGTTTGAACGGGTTTTCTTTCATGTCAAATCTACGTTGTTCTTGGGTGTTTCTGGAAGTGACATTCGAGTATACTGATCAGGGGCATTTAAGGTAAGTGGCTTGGTGTTTATATTCCAACTGTTGTGCATTTTTGTGTACCATTATGCCACGAACCCATGATGGGGTGTCATGTGGATGTGGCCATGGATATTTTAAATACCTATAATTGAATAGGTAATTAATTGTGATAATAAACTGTTGTTTGGGATATTTGCTTAGATCCAGGACCACCCCGGGGGTGCGTTCTTCTGTTTACCCGTTTGGCCAGGATACCCGAGGGTATGCCTTTAAAGTAATGATTATAGAATTTCCTTGAGAGGAATTTCTTGTGTACTACTTGTTTACATGTTGGGCATGGCCCGGTTACCTGTTTAGCCTGAGGGTAGTGTTGTGATTAGCCTTTGGGAACTGTACTATTTAGCCTATGGGCAACTTCTTCCGTGCTTGTGGGAAGTTGATTATGTGCCTGTGGTTGACACTTCTTACACCCATGGGCAATATTCGTACGCCTGTGGTTAGATTCGTGTGTTTTGATTCTCTTTACCTGAGGGTAGAGGTTTACGTGTCTAAGGACATTGGCTGTTTACTTAGAATATTCACTGTGGTGATATTTTGAATTAAATGATTAAATGGATATTAAAAAGGAAATATAACTGGTTAAGTCAGTTACTTTTCAGTACTGCTTTCTTTATTGCATTTTACTACTGCACACTATTGTTTCATGCTTTCACACAGTTGGGCACAAGCCTTTGGTGGATGCCTACAGGGATTTATTTCTCACACCCTGTTTGGTTCATGCTTTTTGGCCCAAACAGATTACATTTCTGGTGGTGTAGATAAGGGAAAGGGTCCCTATACAGGTACTTGATTGCTTCTGAGGAGTAGGGGAGCATGGGACTGGGCTTAGGCCCACGATGCTACCATATGTTTTGTTCTATTTTGTTGTAATCTGTATTGTATTGAACTGTTGTGTAACATGTTCTGGCTATTTTCTTAGAACTTGATACATGTTGCATCATATCTATATATCTGGTTGGTTATCTTTTATTGTAGTTGTTATATTAAATGTGTATGGTTTATTGATTCCACTGTTGTTGTATGATTTTTTATTTTATTTCACTGTGTTACACTTTGACAAATGAGGGCATAGTTTCCCCACTATCAGACCTGGGCCCTCACTGGTAGTCAGCAGCCTCTGGCATTTTGGAAAATGCACTTGAGGTCATGTGGTGAATCAGGTTCGAGGCACCCGTTGAGTGGCACCTGAAACTGGGATGTTACAAAGTGGTATCAGAGGGGTTTCTTTCCATTGACTTACTATTTGGCGCCTTAGTCAGGGATATGATGGAAACGGTAGTTGGTAATAAGCTGTTCCTGGGATTAGCTAACCAGTGTACAAGGAAAATCCAGTCTACCTTGTATTTTTGCAATTCTTTTGATTTTTCAAATTTTACAGTTGATTTGATTTCACTATTGGGTGACACACTTGTGATATACTGTTTACATTTTATTAATGGGTTCTATTTTGTTGCAACCCGATGAGATGAGGGTATGTCATCTCATGCATCATTTAGGCACATGCTAAGAAATCACATGCCATGCATAATTCCATGCCACGTAGTTGCATTAGAAATTGCATGTTGTTGTGATAGTTGTTGTGCTAGAAAAGCATGCTGTAGTGGGAGCTGCTTTGATAAATGCCTGCTGAGTGATAGGGTATTTATTTGTGAGTCTGATAATATAATGGATTCCAAACATTGGTTTTTGGGGAGTATGGGCCCTCATTCACCAGAATTTGGTGGATCATTAGCTGTTTATTTTATTATAACATAGATAAGATGTCAAACTTTGATTCATGGGGAGTATGGGCCCTCACAGATCAGAATTTGACACTTAGGTGTTGTTTTTCAGTATTATCTTGGTTTTGAAGAAGTTTCTGAGGCATACTGTCCGAAAAACCCAGTATACACACCGTGTAGTACCTTAAACACGCTGTGTATGGTCTTCTGTTCGGGAAGAAAAGAAAACTTTTTGAGTAAACGCCATGTACCCTAACACGCCATGTAGTCTCATCTTATGTCATAGACCGTGTGGGTGGGGACATGAGGAAGGGAAATTCTTGGGGCGAACATGCCGTGTACCAGAAGTACATGCCGTGTAGTGTTGACTTGGAGTCCGCCCGTGTAACAAACCACACGGACGGAGGAGACCTTAAGACATACACGCCGTGTCCACTATAGAACACGATGTGTAGTCTGACCTAGGACCCGGCCGTGTAACTATCAACACGGGTCGGTGTAATCCTTTCATATACACGCCGTGTGTATATAGAACACACAGTGTAGTGTGAGCCGTGTGTCCGGCCATGTAACTAACAACACGGGTCAACGAAGAACATCTAGTACACACCATGTACCTCTGGGACATGCCGCGTAGTCTTGTCCGAGGAAATACCGTGTGGACTTAGCAGTGTGGCTGGAAAACAGGGTGGTGTACACACTGCGTTCGGGTGTCACACGCCATGTAGTATCAAGCCGAGTAGTCAGCCGTGTCACAAATGACACAGGGAGTTGGAAATTACACTATACACTCCGTGTAGATGATATAAATGCCGTGTAGTTTTGTTCAATGGGAGCCGTGTGGCTTAGCCATGTAGAAGGACCCAGGAAGGGGAAGAGAAGTTAGGTACATGTCGTGTAGTCAGTATACACGCCATGTAGTCTTGTTTTGAAAATTTTGAATGCCTTCTTCCTCATGTTCCCTTTTGGGTTTCTTCATTTTCAGTCTTTGATAATCTTGTTCTAAGGTGTGCATTTGACCTTGTAGTGTCATGCCGTCGAGAAGACCACGCGTTTTTTACCAGGAGAGCGGCAACAAATATACTTCAGAAATGGTGGTTCATGGGCTACCAGTTGATCCTCCAGCAGAGCCAGATGTGGTGCTAGCCGTTATACCGGACACAGGCGCAGATGCGCAGATCCGTGAAGGCTTCATGCGGTTCTTGCAGACCTTTCAGGGAGCACCGCAGGCTGCCACATCTATGGCCGAACTGACTCATATATTCCAACAGCAACATCTGCCGACGTTTTCAGGGGATGGTGGACCACATGCTGTGGAGTCTTGGCTAGGGTCTATGCATACTATCTTTAAGCATCTTGAGACACATCCAGGGCGAAGGGTCATGCTCGTGACGTATAAACTATGTGATTCCGCCAAGATATGGTGGGATGTTACCACCCAATCAGAGCATCATAGATACATGGCTTGGGAAGATTTTTAGGATGTCTTCTATGACTTCTTCTTTCCAGAGATACCGAGGGAAGATAGAGCTCGAGAGTTCATGAACCTGCAACAGGGCACTACGTCGGTGATGGATTATTCTGCTCGCTTTACTGAGCATCAGCATTTTGCACCTGTTCTGGTGGGTGATGAGACATTAAGGGCCCGACGCTTTTAGGATGGTCTCCGATATGACATCCGAGCACTGGTGAATTTTTTCAAGTTTCCTTCAGTACATGATATTGTAAACCAGGCACTGATTATAGAGAGGAACCTGTGGAAAGTTAGTGGTGTGGGCCAGGGCAGTTCAGCACCAGTTTTTGTTACTATTTCTACTGGTAAGAGGAAAAGACATATGGAATTCTCTCAGGGTGGAAGTACCAGCCAAAAGGATATTTCTAGTGGCCAAGTCAGGTGCTACCAGTGTGGTAAGGAAGGGAACAAGAGACCTCAGTGTCCACGAGACCCAGTGGAGTGCCGAGCTTGCGGCAGGATGGGTCATCTGCAATGCTTTTGCAAGGAATTCCCACCAGTGACTAGTGAGAGGGGTTCTGTGCAGGCTCTGCATGCAGGAGAAAAGACCAGTGGATTCTTACAAGTTAGGGAACTGGAATACGTCAGGGCATGCAGGCAGGGATTGTAGTCGTTGTCGTGGTAGCCAGACACCAGGATCTCAAAGGCAGGAGGGCGGGACAGCTCAGGGTAGCTAAACTGTGTCACATGGCTGTGGCACTGGGCAGGTATATGTAGTGCAACAGACCCCACAAGAGCAAGATCCCAGACCTTCTACTGCCATAGGTACTATTCTAGTATCTTCTGTCTTATCTTCAGTACTTTTTGATACGGGTGCTACACATAGTTTCATATCTGTACCCGTTATGGAGAGCCTTGGGCTCTATGTTTCAACTTCTTCTATCGTTATAACGCTAGACACTCTGTTGGGAACTAGAATGACTAGTGTGTGACAATGCAAGGAGTGCCCCCTTGAGTTTGGCGGGTGTCACATTCTTTGGGACCTTTAGGTCTTTGAGATGACAGCTTATGACGTCATTCTCGAGATGGACTGGTTGGTTCCCTTTCGAGCCTTTATAGACTGCTATCGTCGCAGGGTGCATTTCACGTCACTAGAGGGAGGAGAGCTTCTATAAAAGGGTGAATGTGATGTTCAGGCGAGTCGAGCTGGACTAGAGCATCGTGGGCGAGGTAGAGTCATAGCCCAGATTGCAAGTTTATATCTGGATGATCAGGGGACTTGTCAAATGGATTTCCCTCTAGTGGTTGATCGTTTCAAGGATATCTTTTCGGATGACTTTTTAGGTCTACCTTCGGAGCGAGAGGTGGATTTCTCTTTCGATCTTGTGCCAGGAGCATCACCAGTGTCCATTCCTCCTTATAGGATGGCCACGCCCGAGCTGCAGGAGCTCAAGAGGCAGTTATATGAGTTACAGGAAAAGGGTTTCATTCGACCCAGTACTTCTCCATGGGGTTCTCCGGTCCTTTTTGCGAAGAAGGCGGACGGTACCCTCAGAATCTGTGTGAATTATTAGAAGCTGAACCAGTTGACAGTTAAGAACCGATATCTCTTGCCAAGGATTGATGATCTTTTTGATCAGCTTTGTGGAGCACGAGTGTTCTCAAAGATTGACTTGAGATCAGGATATTATCAGCTGCACCTAAGACCATTGGATATACCGCTTATACCTTTTCGGAGCAGATATGGTCTGTATGAGTTCTTGGTGATGCCGTTCGGACTCATGAACATGCTAGCAGTTTTCATGGATCTGATGAATCGTGTTTTACATCCTTATCTGGATTATTTTGTGGTAGTATTCATGGAAGACATCTTGGTGTACTCTCTCACTCGACACCACCATGAAACCCATATTGAGATCGTATTGAGTACACTGAGAGAGCATAAGCTATAATCTAAGATCTCGAAGTTATACTTTTGGATGAACCAAATTCACTTCCTGGGTCATATAATCTCAGAGGAAGGAGTTATAGTGGACCCAGAGAAGGTTATAGATGTAGTTTCCTGGGAGTAGCCTAATAATGGGTTTGAGATCTGAAGTTTCTTAGGGATGGCTGGTTACTACATATGCTTCATCTAGGAATTCTCTTGTTTAGCAACGCTGTTGACGGGTCTGACTAAGAATGGTTGAAAGTTAGTTTGGTCGGAAGCTTGTGAGACAACCTTTCAGGACCTGAAAGGAAGGTTGACATCAGCACCAGTCCGGATACTTCTAGAGCAAGGGAAGAGCTATACAGTTTACTGTGATGCATTAGGTATTGGGCTGGGAGCAGTGTTGATGCAGGGAGATCGAGTTATTGCATACGGGTCTCGGCAGTTGAGGCCACATGAGAGGAATTAACCGACGCATGATCTCGAGTTGGCTGAAGTTGTTCATGCGTTACGCTGTTAGAGGAATTATCTCATTGGAGAACATTTTGTGGTTTTCACCGACCACAAAAGTCTCAAGTATATATTTACTCAGCGTGACTTGAATCTGAGGCATCGAAGGTGGGCCGAGTACCTTCAGTCCTTTGATTTTGAGCTTGCCTATACACCAGGTAAAGGTAATGCAGTAGATGATGCACTGAGTAGGAAGACTCAGATACAGGTTGTACAGGAGGCTAGTGGCGAGTGGCATCTCATGGCTTCGTTCTATGAGATGCATTTGGAGGTGTACGACAGTCAGGGGAAAAATTATCTTTCATCTTTAGTGTTGACTTCTACCCTCCTGGATAGAGTGAGGATGAGACATATATCTGATTCTAAAGGCCTAGTTCTACGGGAGTCGGTGGCATGTGTGGACCCTCCTCCCGGTTGGACGAGAGGCCATGACAAGATTCTATGTTTCCATGGACAAGTGTGAGTTCCAGGGGATATACACGAAGAGCTGATGCGGGAGTTTCATGCTTCAGCTTGGGAAATTCATCCCGGAGTTACTAAGATGTACCGTGACTTGAGACATCAGTACTGGTGGCCGAGTATGAAGAGAGAGATAACTGATTTTGTTACGAAGTGTTACACCTATCATCAGGTGAAGGCAGAGCATTAGAGACCAGCTGGGCTATTACAGCAGTTAACCATCCCGGAGTAGAAATGGGATGATGTCGTGGTGGACTTCGTGACTAGGTTGTCGTGGTCACCTAGAGGCAATGATTCCATGTGGGTTGTCTTGGACAGACTCATGAAGGTAGCTCACTTCTTGCCGATCGAGGAGAACTTCGATGTTGACAAGCTCGGAAGGTTGTATATCCGAGTGATCATACGTCTTCGTGGGGTCCCTTGTTCTATCGTTTCAGATAGGGACACCCATTTGACATCTCGTTTCTGGAAGAGTTTTCAGAGGGCACTGGGTACATAGGTGCTTCTGAGCACAACCTACTAACCTCAGATCGATGGCCAGTCAAAGCGTATGATACAGGTGCTTGAGGACATGCTGCCTGCATGCGTCCTAGACTTTGGGGGCTCTTAGTAGAAGCACATACCCCTAGTCAGGTTTTCCTATAATAGCAATTTCCAGGCAACTATTGAGATGATACCATACGAGGAATTATATGGTAGGCCATGCTAATCACCTTTGTGCTGGTTAAAGGTAGGTGAGGTAGCTTTACTGGGACCACGTCTCGTGCATGAGACTTCTGAGTTGGTCCAATTGATTCAGAAGTGGATGGATACCGCACATTCTCATCAAAAATCTTATGCTGATTGTCGTAGACGACCTTTGGAGTTCGTGGTCAGGGATCAGGTTTTCTTGCATGTTTCACCGAGGTTGGGACACAGGCGGATCAGGAGAAAGGGTAAACTTTTACCGAGGTATGTGGGGCCATTTGAGATTCTGGAGAGAGTTGGGCCGGTTGACTATCAGTTTCAGTTACCACAGAGGTATCGAGCCATGCATAATGTCTTCCATGTATCTTAGTTGCACCGCTATCATTCGGACCCATCTAACATCTTTCAGCCAGAGGAGGTTGAGCTTCAGTTTGATGCATCCTTTGAGGAGCATCCAATTTGTATCATTGATAGGAGCACAAAGGTTCTCTGAGGTTGATCAGTTCCTCTCGTATGGGTGCTATGGAAGCATGGCCGAGTGCAAGATGAAACCTGGGAGCGGGAGACTGACGTACGTGCTTAGTTTCCAGAGCTGTTCTAAGCTTTAACTTCACCACCCATGGAAGGGCAATTCAGATATGAATTGATTTAAGGGGGGAAGTTTGTAAGAACCCGGTTCTTAATTTTGAGGTATGAGTTTCTTCTTTTCTCTTTTCCTTAATAGTTTTTGATAAAGTAAGGAAAATGGGGAAAATCCTAAATTTTGGGACTACACACTATGTACTTTTCCACACGCTAGGTACTTTGGCCGTGTGGGATGAGTACACAATGTGTGCAACCTTGTTTGTGAAAAGTGGTGTAAAAACCGACTACACACCGTGTAGTGGTCCTTTACACATCGTGTTGTCAGTCGGCAGCAAAACAAGAAGGCGGTGGAATCAGCCGCCAGCTGGGTGACAGTACACGCCGTGTAGTCGGGAATACACGCCGTGTACTCATGTCGACGGATGAACAGTTTGGCAGTGCCGCCATAGGAGCAGTTAAATAAAGGAAGTACACGCTATGTACTCAAAAGTACATGCCGTGTACTTTGTTTTTTTCACTTAAAATGGGTAGTTGCCATCCTTGTTCACAGGATTGGCTTAGAATTGAACAGGAGCATGGGAGAGGATGACCGAACCTTCATGGATCTCTAGATCGAGCGTCCAGAATCAGTTTCTGCTCCCATCGATCACATTGGATCCAAACTGGTAAGCCCTCTAATCTCCTTGCATAGTTCTTAACAATTCTTCCTCTAATGGATGTTATTTTAGTTTGAACGGGTTTTCTTTAACATCAGATCTACATTGTTCTTGGGCGTTTCTAGAAGCGACATTCAAGTATACTGATCAGCGGCGTTTAAAGTAGGTGTCTTGGCATTTATATTCCAACTATTGTGCATTTTTGTGTACCGTTATGCCATAATCCCATGTTGGGGTGTCGTGTGGCTGAGGAAATGGCTATTTTAAATACCTATAATTGAATAGGTAATTAATTGTGATAATAAACTGCTGTTTGGGATCATTTCTTGGATCCAGGACCACCTCGGGGATGCGTTCCTCTGTTTAGCCATTTGGCCAGGATACCTGAGGGTATGCCTTTAATGTAATGATTTTAGAATTTCCTTGAGAGGAATTACTTAATTACAGCTTGTTTACATGTTGTGCATGGCCCGGTTACCTGTTTAGCCTGAGGGCAGTGTTGTGATTAGCCTGTGGTCACTATACTATTTAGCCTTTAGGCAACATCTTATGTGCCTGTGGGTAGTTGATTCTGTGCCTGTGGGCGACACTTCTTACGCCCATGAGAAATATCCATATTCCTATGGGTAGATTCTTGTGTTTGGATTCTCTTTACCTAAGGGTAGGGGTTTACGTGTCTGAGGACATTGGCTATTTACTTAGAATATTCACTGTGGTGATATTTTAAATTAAATGATTAAATGGATATTAGAAAGGCAATATAACTGGTTAATTCATTTACTTTTTAGTACTGCTTACTTTATTGAATTTTACTACTTCACACTATTGTTGCATTCTCTCACATAGTTGGGAACATGCCTTTGGTGAGTGCCTACTGGGATTTATTTCTCACACCCTGTTTCGTTCATGCTTTTCGGCCCAAACAGGTTACGTTTTTGCAGGTGTAGATAAGGGAAAGGGTCCCTATACATGTACTTGATTGCTGCTGAGGAGTAGGGAAGCATGGGACCGGGCTTAGGCTTGCGATGCTACCGACTGTTTTGTTCTGTTTTGTTGTACTCTGTATTGTATTGAACTGTTCTGTAACATGTTCTGGTTGTTTTCTTCGAACTTGAGACATGTTGCATCATATCTATATATCTGGTTGGTTGTCTTTTATTGTAGTTGTTATATTAAATGTGTATGGTTTATTGCTTCCACTGTTGTTGTATGCTTTTTTTATTTTATTCCGCTGCGCTACACTTTGACAAATGAGGGCATAGTTTCCCCACTATTAGACCTGGGCCCTCGATGCTAGTCGGCAGCCTCTGGCGTTTGGGGAAATGTGCTTGAGGTAATGTGGCGAACCGGGTTCGGGGCACCCGTTGAGTGGCACCCGGAACCAGGACATTATAATACTCATAGAATGAATTATGGTTAATCATAATCATAATAAAACAAAGTATAACAAGAGTAATCATGATTTACAAGATTTAAACATGATTTACATGATTTACAAGATTTTTGAGCAATAAAATAGAAGGAGTCTAACTCTATTATTCACCACTATCTGATTCAGCTTCCTATATAATATTTCCTATCTTGGATCTAAGTATCACTGGGAGGGGGAGGGGTGAATAAATGATAATTTTTTCTTTAAATTTTAATTTCTCTTGAAACAAATTTTATCTACTATTAAAGATTTATCACTTTTATGAAAACAAAACAATCACACATCCATAAGAAAAAAAGTATATAAATGTTTAACTACTCCACAAGAGTATCTAAATCCTTCTTATGGTATGGAAAAAATCCAATATCATAAAACAAACTAGAAAAAAAATCCTTTTTTGTGGATACCCACAAGTAGGATATGACCTTACAATTGTGTAGCACCATGATCAGCACAACACTGCATGTGCTTCAAGCAGCACAAAATAATGCTATAAAAGTTTGTGTTAAAAGGTAGGAAACATTTACCAATTTCTTATAAAAATTTTTTATGCTTCCATTCAACAATAAAAAATAGAATATTTAAAACATTTTTTCACTTTCCTACCCAAAAGAAGGTAAGAAATTCCATAATATTTGTAATGATACTCAGTGAGATACCCTAGTCAGATTCATCAGTCTGATTGCTCGGTATAGAAATATATTTCAACTAGAAAACCACAAAAACAATTATGAACTTCTTAGACCTTAGTCCAGAAAACAAAGTCTGATTTCTCGGTCCAATGATTCAGTTCAATATGATGATGTACTGAAAACGATCTTCCTTATTCTTCTTATATCCAGAAATCTTCCTCAGGAATTCTCAATATAAAAATATATTATCTCTAAAAATTTAGATATTATCTCTCTTCATCCACACATGAACTGTGTATATATCCTTTAGAAAGTACAAGGTACTCTCCTCCTTTTACAGGTATTCCAAAAGTGGTTTAGGTGAGAATCTAGAAAGTCTTCCCAGTTAACCAAATTTAACAATACTTCAATTTCCCCTTACATTTAGGCTTCATATTTTACTTTTTAAATACTCATAAACTCTTCTCATTTCTTCCAGAACCTTCTAAAATCTAATCACAACATCAACTGGCTTCAAAAATTCTAGCCGTCCTTCCATACTATTCTAATCATCATTTTCATTTATTCCTTATAATGAATACATATGTACAACAATTGATTCTGTTTTTATGGATATCCATACCAAATTAAAGAAAAAAACTCATTTTGAAGCTTCAAACCAAAATATGGATATAAAAATTTAATACCATTCTTCCATAAACATTTTTGCTACTTCATTAGAATTTGATTTCCTTTCTTTCACCATAAAATAGTCTCAACTTCTAATGATTCTGGCACATACTTTGAAACACTTCCACACTATCTTAAAACACTTCAAGAAAAATTTCTAGGACCACTTTTACAACACTTTTAAAAAACTCTTCAAAAAAAATATAATCTTATTATTTTCCTCAGTCTGATGATCCTTCATTCGATGAAGTCCAATGTCTGATGACTTTTTTCAGTGTTTTCACCTAATTAGTTCGTCTTTGTTTCATTATGATGGATTTGTGTCACCTCTAGTCCGATGGTTTGCACCACATATTATCCAACGAATCTTGACCCATTTGATAACATATCAAATTTATTATTTTTTTCATGACCCAATTGGAAGAAAACATTTCAAACTGATTAAAATGGATGAATAAATTGTTGATTGATCTATGATCCCATTTTTTATTAGTACCAAAACTTATACTTTCACATTAGTCTCAACAATCTCCACTTACTTATCTTCTTCAAAAATATTTTTTTTGCCTCATATTCCCTTTTACAACCATCACTACGTCTGATGATCAATGTCAGGATTACTTTGGTGATCATTGGTACACCGTGTCAAATTAATCGGTGTTAGAAAAAACTTTTATCCTTACCAAAATCTTTATCTGAAGATTTTTATCTTGTTTATTATAGGTTTGACTAAAACCAACATCTTGTTCCTCTCATATTCTAATAAAAAACATCACATACTTCAAGAAATTCTATATCCATTGATCTTGCACCAATGAACTAAGACTAGAATTCTTTGACATTACAAACATTCTTATTTCAAAAAATATATCTTGTATCATGACTTCTTAATGACTTTGAGAATATTCAGGATCAATATATAATTTTCTAACTTACATTGGAGATTATTATCACTTTCCTTCCATCCATCACTTCCTTTTTTCTAACTAAACCTCAAAATGATTAGTAACACCTGTGCCCCCTTTCCTTCATAAGTATTGCATTAAAATTTTCCTAGAAAACATACGATTTATAAGAACTCCATGATTAGAAAAGCATCATCAAATTTTTATCAAAGGAAACCAAAATATGATAAAATTCTTCATTATTATTCCAACATTCATTTTGGACCCTAGATGAGTCCGATGAAACTTTTCTCCATGAAAAGTTCTTCATAATATGGATTTTCATAAGCATTTTTGTATGATCAAATAATTTGGATTGTGATTTTGGTCACCAAATTTTATAAAGTGAAGTGATTTCTTTTACTATAAAATAAAAGAAAATACTTATCAAGAAAACTTCTTCCAACTACCAAAAAAAACTTCTTGCCAAATTGGTCCCAAAAAGCTTCCCATTTTTTATTTTGTTATCAACCAGTGTTCATAAAGAACTAAAATTTGTAACCTCAAGATATGGATTACTTATCAATTAATTATAAGCATATGTGAGAAAAGTCATTGTAGGAAACAAGAATCATAGATAGAAAAACTATTCTGTCGAAGAGTAGTTACTGAAGAAACATATTTAGCTTTTATTCACATTTTATTCACTTATATCTTTACTTCTTAAACATTCATGTAAACGAAAGTTTCCTGAAACAACTCCAATAAACTATTAGAATAGTTCACACACTTACATGATGAGTTTACAACTTTCCCAAAACCCCACCTACATATATGCTTCCTTGAATGGTTTAGCACATATCAATGGATAAATTTATGAAAATACTATATCCCTTGAAAAAAATATCCAAATACTAGAGGATAGAGGGTATATAAAAACATACATCAACTTTTATGTAAAAGAGGTTTTCCACCCATGTTCAACCCCAGTTTATAAAAATCTTCCTTTAGTAAAGGTTTTATGAAAATTCGAGAAACTTGTTTTGATGTAGGAATATACTCTAGATTAAATTAATTATTCTCTATATGCTGTTTGAGTATGTGTTATTTTATTTCAATATGTTTTGAATAAGAATATTATACCATATTTCTTATAATTTTTATGGAACATAGATTATCACAACCCAAGAGAAAGGGTAACTTTACTTCAACAAGAAAGTCTTCTAACTGATTCATCATCCACGTAACTTCAGTTCTGTCTTGTGTGTAAACAAAATACTCAACCTCAACTGTGATAAGAGTTACTTAATTTGGTTTATTTTTATTCTAAATAAAATATTCTTTTCCTAGAAATAAAAATCCACTAGATGTGGATCTTCTATCATAATCATTTTCTGCCCAATCAGAATCTGAATACCCAAACAAGTCAATACTTTCTGAGTTTTCATACCTGATTTCAAAACTTTTGTGCCTTGGATATATCTGAGATTTTTTTAGACAGTAGATGTAATTATTTTATATCTCTCTAAAATCATTCACATAAAGTAACAAGATAAAAAATGTCAGTTATTGAGGTAGTCAAATACAAAAAACCCGAATCATCTTTCGAATCTCTTTTGAGTTAATTTCCTTGAGTTATCCATCTTTATTTAACTTAATTCCCATTGAAATTGGTGTGTAAACTAGTTTTTAATTTTCCATGCCAAACTTATTAAGAAGTTCTTTAGCATACTTTTTTTTGGAATGAAATATATGTTTCTTCTTTTGTGATATTTTTAACCCAAGAAAGTATTTCATTTCACCTAGCATGGAAATAATATTTTTTGTCGCTTCTTCAGCAAATATTTCACAAGTTGTTTCATCATTTCCAGCAAAGGTAATGTCATCAACATAAACAATTACAATGAGGGAAAATTCCTAAATATCATTAATATACATATTACTATAAATTATTCCTTTATTAATAAATGGATTTCTTAATTAGTTATCTAATTTGTAATACCTCAGAGCTTGTTTTGGCCCATACAAGTATTTATTCAACTTGATACATAACTTTCATCCTTCCAAACAACAAATCCACGTGGTTGTTTAATATAAAATACCTTATCAATTTCACTATTCAAAATTTTTGACATTAAATCCAACTCAAAAATTTTATAGCATTTTTGTGAAATAATATCAATAAATATTCTGATTGAATCTAACCTTGCCACCGGAGAAGAAGTATCATAAAATTCAATGACCTATATCTATAAGTAACCTTTTCACCCTAATATTTATTTGTTTCTTATCACTTCACCATATTCATTCAGATTGTTCTAGAAAACCCAATTTGTATCGACAAAATTTATTCCATTTCGTTTAGGTATGAGATCCCAAGTATCATTATTTTATATTTGATCCAGCTCCTCATTCATAGCCTAGACCCATTAAAGATTATAAAAATCTTCTTTTACATCTTTGAACACAACTTTTTAATAAAATAATGTTTGTGTAATTGCTTTTTATGTTCTTATTGTTTGAATCTTTTGATGTTGATAACCAATTATGTAATGATCTTCCACTTTCTACCTCATCCTATGATGAGATTTTTGAGATTATTCTTCAAAACTATAAATAAATAAGTATAATTTTTATCCTTGAGTGGAATTACAATTTTTTAATCCTTATCACAATTGTTAAACAGAATTATTTCATCTTGTTCATCTTCCATATATGTATGAGTTTTATAATATCTTCCTCAGATTTATTAAAAACATTCACATTGACATATTCAACTAATAATCCTGTCCCATTGTTGAAAACATATGTATCCTATTTCTTCTAGGTAATAGCTAAGAAAAATTCCTTCTTCATCTCTCTACCCAAAATTTACAAGGTTTCTTTCTTTATTCTTTATGATGCATGGAGTCTCAAAATCTCTTAAGTGTTTCAAATATGGAGTTTTTTCATAAAAAATTTCATATGTAGTCATATCTAAACATGGTCTTTAGAAACATCAGTTTTGAATATACATAGTAGTAATCATGTATTTCCTCCAAAATTAATGATAGAGACCATGTTCATGAAATATAATTCTCCCAATTTCAACCAAACTTATATTTTTTACTTTCAGAAAACACCATTTTGTTGAGGTGTGTAAGGTGTACTAAACTCATTCAAATTTTATGCTTCTCAAGATAAATTTCAAACTCTTAATTCTTGTATTCACCACCATTGTTTGTTATAAATTTCTTTATTGAATAGTCACAATTATTCTCACGTTTCCTCCAAGAAATTTTAAACATTTCCAGAGTATTTGACTTATGTTTCATATACATAACCCAAGTAATGAGAATAAAGCCATAAATGAATGTAATGAAGTACTTATCTATGTTATTTAATTATTTTCTCATTAGACCATAGTTATCTGGATGAATATGTTCTAGGGGTCATTATGACCAAATTTAAACTTTCTTATGGATAGAGTTTGTAATCATTACTTTCTAACAAATTATGCAATACCAATATCTCATTCTTAACATATCAGGAATTCCATAGACACTACCTCTCTTTGCTAACATTACCATATTTCTCTAGCACATGTGCCCAAGAATTTTATGCCAAAAATTATCCCCTTCCATAATACTTAAGTAACAAGAGTTTTGAACCTCACCAAATTGGAACAAGTCTCCTTTTGTACGTTGGCCTCTTATAACTATCTTTCCATATTCCTCTTTGTACCCGAAAAACCCCATATTTTCTGAAAATTACATTATTTTCCTCCTAAATGTTTTTTCAAACACTTATCATATTATGTTTTAGACCATCAATAAACAATAATTTATTGGATTTTAACCTTTGTTCCCCAATGATGGTAGATCCAATAGCTTTGATTTAGAAGGATTCATCATTATAAAATGTCATTGTTCCTTCTATGAAGTCTTTCACATTCTTCAAAAAAATTTGGTCTCCTATCATATGAGAAGAACAACCACTACCAATATCTAAGGTAATTATACTTTTCTAGCTTTACAAGTGATTTATACAACAATATATTTTTATTTCTATTTATATTTCTTCACGTTCAGCTTTTGAGAGTTGTTAAAAACATTTTTTATGCCAGTAACAAAACGATACATACTTTTGTAATATTTTCAGTTTGTTCAAATATTTCAAAAATAGTTTCCAAAGGTTAAAACTTATTTCCAATTTTTACACCAACCTTATTAGTTTTCTTCAAAAAATACTTCCTAGAATATTCCTTGGAGAGGATTGACTATGGTCTAAATTTTCCTTCAATAAGTTGTAGAATAGTATTAATTTTGTTGATTAAACAAACACATATTTTATAAATATATGAATCCACCAAAATACCAACAGTATCCATAGAAATAATATTTTCTTTGGTAACATTCATAAAATCCAGAGTTGGGACCATGTTTTTCAGAAACTTTCTTATCTTTATTATCAGAAATTTTTTAATGTCCAACCATTCTTTTATTGACCGAAATATTATTTTTTAGCTTGGTTTTTTTTCAACCTTATCAGAAAAATAATTTATAGGAAATTGTTTAGACATTTAATTTTTAGAAAATTAAGAATTCTACAAAATTTGTGTTTTTGAAACTTACATACCGTTCCCAGCCTTACTCTTCTCAGAAACAATTTCAAATTTATTCACACCATTTGAAGGTATATTTTGATCCTTCTCAGTTTTACTCTTTCTAGATCTTTCACCAGTTTCAGATGTAGAAATATTAAAATATTTAACCCTTTTGTCATCATTATATTGTTTTTTTGGAAAAGTTTTGACCCTTTATCTTTTTCCTTCAACATTACTTCCAGATTTTCATTCTGATTCTTGTTTTTTCTCAATTTATTTTTTCAAATAATCAATATCTTCTAAAAACATTACATTATTATTAGGAAAAAATTATTCATTGTTGGTTGAGGAACATTAATTTTTTAATTTCATAATTTTTTTCAGGACTCCAAATATTTTTTAGATACTCTTTAAATTATACTTTTACATGAAATTCTAATAGAGTTTCATCTTTTTCAGAACAGCTACTTCCAAACTCTGCATTGTTAACTATTACAATGAAAGTATTCTCTCCAAAATGATCCTTAGAATTTTTGTATTCACCTTCAATGTCTTCTTCTTCATCATATTTAGATAAAAACCTCATCTTTTAGATTTGGGGAACTTTTTGTCTTTCCTTTTGGAATAAGATTTAGTCTCATCACTATATTTCTTCTATGGTCTTCTATCCCTTAAATTATATTTATCATTATTATCATCATTATTTCTTTGAGGAAAATTATTCGTAAAGTCCCCGATGACTCTACATTCAAAACATTTCAAGGGAAGTATCCTTTTTATATTTACCTATACCTATTTTCACAGTTTTGGAAAGCAATGATAAAATTTTATCAAGTTTTTTAAATACCATATTTTAAGAATTAGAATCTATAGTTTCTTCTTCAAAAATATTCTTAGTATTTTCATTCTTGGCAGCCTTAAAAGAAAATTATCTATCAAATTTTGTTTTTTCCTTTTATAAATTTATCACTTCTCATTTCATAAGTGTTGAGAAGTACTTTGAAAATCATCTAGAGATAATGTGTCTGAATATCTGTCTTCCAAATAGAAAACTATGGCATCAAACTTATCAGGGAGAATTCTCATGATCTTTAAAAAAATATTAGAATATTATAAATTTTAATAAATAAATCTAATAGTGCTGAAAATTTCATTTACCCCAGTAAACAATTCACCAATACATTCATACTCACCCATTTTTATATCAACATACTTCAACCTCAAGATAGGTAAATTTTCATTATTTAATTTTTTATTACCTTCATAAATGTTCTTTAGCTTATCCCAAATACCTTTGGTGGTGGAAACACCCTTTACTATTAGGAAATAACTTTCATCAAGTGATGAGTGTAAATAAATTATGGATCTTCCATCATGCTGAAGATTCTTCTTGTCAATAGATGTAAGAGGAAAATCTTCATCAATAGAAGGAAATCCATCTGTTGTAGCTTCAATAACATCATAACCAAGATACATAAGATAAGTCAACATTGTATACTACCAGATTTGATATTTATTACCATCGAAGAATAGAATCCCATTAGTGTTTACAAAATTCAGATTCTCCATCAAAACTTCTATTAAAAAACATCAACAAAGAGTAAAATATGGGAAAATTCTATCTAATACCACTTGATATTACAAAACCAAGATCAAATCATCACTAAGAAGAAGAGGGGGTGAATAATTGATATTTTTTTCTTTTATGTTTCCTTTCTCTCAAAACAACCTTTATATCATTTTAATGATTTATCACTTTGCTGAGAACAGAACAATCACACATCCATGAAAAAAAATCATTTACTAGGTTCACTACATAAAAAACAGTATCTATGTCCTTGTTATGGAATAGAAACAATCCAATATCACATAATCCCCTAGATAAAAACCATTTTTCATGGATAGAAACAAGTATGATATGTCGTTACGCTTTTTTAGTATTATGATCAATAAAATATTTCATGTTCTTAAGTTAACATGAAATGATGAAACAATAGTTTTTGAAATAAGTTAAGAAACATTAAAAAATTTCTTCAAAACATGTTACTTCACTACAATATAAAATTTCACAAATATAATATTCAGAAAATATATTCACTTTCCTACCTAACAACAGGTAATAAATTCCCTGGACTTCGTAATGATACTCACTCTGATACACCCATCTAATTCTTCAGCTAAATTTATCAGTTGGGAAATATATGTTTGCAAGAATTTCACTAAAACAATTCTGAAATGCTTCTGTCTCAGCCCAAAAATCTCAGTCTTATTTCCTAGTCCGATGATTTAGTCTCATTTTACGGTCCACTGAATACAATATTCCTTTTTCTTCTTCTATCCAAAAATATTCATTAATAATTCTAAATTTGAAAACCTCTTCTCTAAAAAACATAAGAGTTTTTCTCTCTTTATCTATATGTGAATAGTGTATAGATAAATCAAAAAGTAAAAAATTAATCTCTTCTATTTATAGGTTCTCCAAAAGTGGTTTAGGTGGGAATCTAAAAAGTTATCCCGCTTAACCGAATTTACTGAAACTTCAATTTCCCCTTACATTTCAGCTTTATCATTGACTTCATAAGTGCTTCTTAACTCTTCTCATTTATTCTCAAAACTTTTTGAATCTTCCCCCAATTATATCTAGCCTAAAACATTAAAATTATCCTCTAGTCTGGTTCTGATTATGATTCTAATTTCTTCATTACGATGGAGACATATGTACAACATTAGATTATTCATTTTGATTCTCTATACTAACAAAATAAAAAACAACTCATTATGATTCCCCAATCTAACTAATGGATATAAAACTTTGAAACCATTCTACCATTAACATTATTGATAATTTATTATAATTTTATTGTCTTTATTTCTCTGTAAACATAGTTTCAACTTTTAATGATTTATAGACATCATCGGCAATGCTTCTGCACTAACTTCAAACTTTTCAAAAAAAATTACAGGCCCCTTTGAAAAAACTTTTACAAATCTCTTCAAACAAACCTCCTCTTGTTATTTTCCTCAAATAGATGATACTATGTTTGTTGATGTCCAACATAAAATGAATTTTATCGATGTCTATGCTTGGTTGATCAGTCTCTATTTCATTCTGATGGATTGATGTCACCTTCAATCCAATGGTCGACACCGCATAATTTCGATGAATCTTGACCCCTTTGATAAAAATATAGTGCTATTATTTTTTTCCTAATCCTATATAAACAAAACATTTCAACTTAAGGAAAATGGTTGACTATATTTTTGATTAATCCCTGATCCCATTTCCCATGAGTTCCAAAAACTTATACCTTTAAAATAGTCTCAACAAAATTCACTTACTGGTCTTCAAAAAAAATTACCGCTAATTTCATTTTTTAACCAATTGTGCATTTGATGATTTTTGTTAGGATTACTCCAATGATTGGTGGCACACTATATTGAAAGTGGGTTCCCTAGACCCAACTTGTTTTGTACTTTGATTACTGTTACATGTATTTAGTTTGTATTATACATGTGTTTATCTTGCCATGATAGTGTAGATACTTCTGCATTCACTTTGTTTATGGAAATGTCCTTAGATTACCTATCACATCAAATGGTTATATAAGTTCCCATGATATAATGAGAACCCTGAGAGGCCATGACCGTAATCTTAAAGTAACATCCTATGGTCCAGTTACATCATTCTGAAAGGACACAGATGATGTGTGACCATCAGGTGCTGGGGGCTTATAAGCATTGATACTTCTTCTCATGAAGTTCGCACTTGATGATCTCTATACATTGAGATCATGAGAACATAACTGCTTAATAGGAACACCACATGTTTCTGGTGTCATTGGTCATTCCTATCTACGGACATGTGTAATGGTCTTCTGACTTGAGATCATTATCAATGAATGTCATTTAATTATGTACATTTGATATAAGGCGAAAAACATAGTGATAAAGTCATGTTGAGGTAGTTTGTATCAGGTATGTCATTAATGGAATGTCATTGATTGAATGATCAATAAAGGATTTGTCGCTTCCGAAATGAGGAAGAGGTATCTTGGGCCTGGTTGATTAGTATGGTTGCACCTTCAATAAATCCATGTCCATGGTAGTAGAAGGTAAGACCGTCTAGACAAATCAACAAACAAAATAAAGCAAATAAAGAATAATGACACTAGTATGCATTCTACTTTATTGAGATATCGATGAAAAAGAGATTATATTACACGGACCGTGTTCATAGGAAGGTAGTCGTTGCATTGACATTTCCTTATCTCTATAGGGGTCTCGATGGGTTGCTAGAACCTTCTCTAGGTCGGTGGTATTATTCTATGCTACTGAGATAAGAGCCTAGAGGGTCACACAAAATAACACCTTGAGAATCTTCCCTATTCTGGGAATAGGAATTTAGAACTTGGCGGGCCCCGTCAAAGGGTCCGAGCACTATCCAAGTTCTATTGATCACCAAATAATAAATAAATTCATTAATTATTCGAGTTTAGAATAATTTGTTGAATTTATTTATAACATGTATTTACAGGTTATATTTTAAATACAATTATTAATATTATTCGAATGGATTTAAATATCCTAGGTTCGTTTAATATTACCAGGAGGAATGAGTCGAGTTAAAGACTCAAATTTATCACATAATATATTTACATATTAGAGGTAAGTGATAAATTGTAAATATTATTTATGGCATAATTTTATTTGTCATAAATAATTATTTATATCACTTATATATCAGGTGTCTATTACACGGGGGTCAGGAACATACACCACATGTTTTTAAACACTCCCTATATAAGTGAGAGAGAGGCTCTCACATGATTACTATTCATGTGTCAAGATTGAGAGCATCTCTCTCCTCCAAGAATTTAAAGAGAGATACTCTCAAGAAAATAAGGATCTTCAAGATCATCCATCCCAGATCGAAGCTTCCTCCTTTATGGTGATCATTACTGTGCTGAACTAAGCATCAAAGATCTGCGCTAGTACCCAGATCTTGACGAATGACAAGCGAGCAGATTTGCGAGGCGTTTGTGGATGATCTTGAGGGCTTCGATGTCGGAGTCTTCGAGCAACGATTACCGGCATCCTGCGCATCAATTCTGAACAAGGTAAACATTCAGTTTAATTTTTGTGTTCCTTATGAACCTTGCAAGATCCTCAGACCAAGACGGGACAAGTTCACTGGATTTGAAAGGGTTATGTTACTCCGGTGAAGCAGAAAATTTTAAATTCCCAGCCCACCGGCTTCCGCTACGCAGTCCCGGTACCCAACAGTTGTATCAAAGGGGTCTCAAGGTTTTTCTGAGTCAAAAACATTAAAATGCATTAAATATAATTGTGGGGGTGTTAAAATGGTTCATTCATATTCGACCACACGTCGTTTCATTTTCTAATGATCAAGTTACGATCATTTAAAATATTTAATTAGATCGACGTCGTGTTTTTATCTTCATTTGATGTTTATTTCAAATTGAGAATTAACAACAAAAATATACTTTATTATAAAATTTTTATAATAAATATTTTATTATATTTTATAATAAATATTTTATTATATTTAATAATAATAAAATATATAAGGGATGGGGACTAAGACCAAGACCCCAAATGGGGTCCTCTTTCTTTTTAAAAAAAATGGGAGGAAAAGACCCCAAATGGGGTCTTCTCCCTTTATTTAAAAAAAATAAAAAAAGGGTGGCCTTATTTGTCTAAATGAAAAAGAAAAAAAGGAAAGGAGACCCCAAATTGGGTCTCCTCTCATGCGGCGCACAAGAGGGAGGCAACCCTAGCGCCTCCCCCCTACCGGACCGCCTCCGGTCGGCTGACGCCAGCCAACTGGCCTCCGTATCCGAGCCAGCCTCCCTTTCGGGCTGAACCCCCTCCAGTCAGAAGCCACGGCCCACAACGACCTCCCGTCTGCCGGGCTAGCTCCGTCCGGCCGCCTCGCCCCGCGCCGGCCTCCTCCTCCTCCGTGCCGGACACGGCCCACCTGGCTGCCGAACCCCCTCGCTGGCCTCCTCCAAACCAGCTCTGTCCGGCCGCCCCAGACCCTCACCGACCTCCACCGAACCAGCTCCATTCGGCCACCTCGAGCCCACGCCAGACCGAACAGCTGCCTCACCGGCTTGCCGGAGCAGCGGGTTGTCGGCCATGTGGCTGGCCGACCTCTTTCCCGGCCTCCTTCCGCTCCCCTTGGACCACACCGAGAGATGCAGCTGTCACAGGAATCGTTGGATGCCGCAGTCACGCCAAGGTAACGCCACGGTCATGCCGCGGTCACGCCGAGTTCACGCCGCGGTCGCGCCGCGGTCACGCCGCGGTCACGCCGCAGTCATGCCGTGGTCACGTCGCGGTCACGCCGCGGTCAAGCCGTGGTTCCAAGATGTCATCCCGTGGTGGTACGCAGTCCCACCGGACTCCTCTCTGGCTAGAGGTAACCCTAAAATGAATTAATTTTTAATTAATTTAGTTTTTTAAATTAAATTAATTGTAATTAATTTAGGGGTTCAAATTATTTTAATCTGAAAATATTAATTTAATTTAAGTTTAGAATTAAATTAATGGTTTAATTTAATTTAATATTTTTAATTAAAATTAAATTAAACAAATGGAACTGATAAAAATAAATTATTTGAATTTAATAAAATTCATTTAATTTATTAGAACACCCTCGCATAATTTAAATTTATTGAAATTTAATTTTATTGCGCTTTTACCCCGACTGGTCTTGAGCTATTGACTGACCTGTGTATGTCTGGCATGTATTTATTTATTTAATTATTTATTCAATGTGTGCGATGATTGTAATATTTAATTAGATAAGTGATGGTCTGTGAATTGTCTTTTAATTCAAATATGTATAAGGGCCTGTGCGTCCATTGCACTATTTGTATTTTGTACCCCAGACACCCTCGCCTGCGTGTAAGTATATTTTTATTTATACGGTGAAGATCTAAGAGACAGGCCCCACCATGTTGAGGCGGTATTCCAGACAAGAGTTGGGCACATTGAACTGGGGAAAGAAGCGACACAAGTCATGTATCGACTCAGGTATGGATGCCCCTAGGTGAAGATTGATCAGTTATCGATCGATCATTATATAATTCTCAAGACCAGTTTGAATGCATGATTTAATTTATGCACAGTTTATTATTTTATGCATCTGCATGATTATTACATGATCACATAGGATAGTAAACAAGATAAAATGCATAAATTTGTGACGAATAATATTCTATTTCATGTTCAGTTGTGAGCGCGGAAACCCAGTTTGAACATAATAAGTAGAAAAGGATTATATTCTTCAATCAATATTAAAAATACCTCAAAGATATATTAAGTGAAAATGCCTTCCATTTCTCACATCTAAACAAAACTGGTTGTTTGGGTGCTCATAAGCCTCATTTGAGAGTGCCTCTTACTACCAGGGCGTTTCCATGAGAGAAATGGGTCGACTTAACTAAAGTGATTTGTCGAGGATTATCCTTACCTAACTTGCTATCACATTAGAGGCAAGAGGTTGAGGGAATCAAGTTCAGATTCCAAAAGCTGGGACTTTACTCAACTACACAAGAAACCACAAGAACAAGTGGTTGGCCAGTATAATGCCTACTTTGAAACCCTCCAAGTAGTGTCGTAGCCCTAGCTTGTAGACTACGAGGGAGGTTTCGAGGATCCTTGCCACTAGAATGCTCAAGCGACAGAGTATTCAAAATCTAATAGTGAGGGATATTAAGGTTCGTTAAAATAGTGGGAGACAAAATATGATATAATAATTTATTAATCATAAAATGTCAAAAGGTAATCAAGGAAAAGTACTAACTACTAAATGTTTATCTGTTGTAGATTCAAAATGAAAATCACCAACACCAAAAGTACTTTATCACTACGATCGATCTTGGATAAAGAAAATATCCTAACCTGCAATAACTTCCAGGAGTGGTACAGGCGCTTGCATATAGTACTATGCCCAGAAAGGAAGTTATATGTGCTGGAATCCCCAATTCCTGCTGAACCTCCTCAGGGAGCAAGAAAGACGGAAAAATATAAATGGATAAATCATGTAGATGATGTGCTTGATCTTCAATGCATCATGTTGTCATCCATGTCCATCCAATTGAAAAAAAATGCATGAGGAAGAGAAAGCCTACAAGATGCTTTCACATATCCAAGAACTATATGAGGAGAGGGCTAGGAAAGAAAGGTATGAGATCTCAAGTTCACTTTATAAGTTAAAGCTAGCAGAAGGGAACCAAGCCGGTCCTCACATACTCAAGATGATTGGGTATATTGAGAGGCTTGAAGCCCTTGGTTTCAAACTGAACCAAGAACTAGTAGTGGATCTCATTCTTGCCTATTTACTGTCAAGATTCTCGAATTTCATTGTCAATTATAATATGAATGATATGAAAAAGTCACTCCCATATCATTTGGATTTAGTTCGCCAAGTTGACAAGGACATGAAAAATACCAATTCATATGTCCTTATAGAGAAAAGGAAAAACAAGGGAAAGGAAAAGGAGTCTAAGGACAAGTCAAGGCCAAATACACCAATGCATCATCCTGCCAAGAAGCCAAAGATTCGAAGGTAAAGTAATGAGCAGGAAGATGTCTACTTTGGATGTGGAAAGAAAGACCACTGGAAGAAGAATTGCAGAGCTGGGAAGAAGAAGCATGCAGATGCTTCTACTTCAGGTATTTTTTTCATTGAATGCAATCTATCTTTATCTACAAGTTGGGTATTGGATATGGCATGTGGTTCACACATTTGTATTCATATACAGGAACCAAGTAGGTTCAAGAAGATTGCAAAAGGTCAAGTGGATCTTCGAGCTGCAAATGGTGCAAGTCTAGCGGCCTTGGTAGTGGGAGACTATCACTTGAATTTGGTTTGGTTCTTATTTTAAACAATTGCTATTATGTACCGTATGTTACCAGAAACATTATCTCTGTGTCATGTTTAGACACTATGGGTTTTTATTTCAAGTTTGGAAATAAAAGTTGTCTCTTTTATAGGGATAACATATGTTATGGTATGGCACATCTTAACAATGGTTTATATATACTATAACTAGAGAATTCAGTAATGGAAATCAATGAAAAAACAACCTAAATGACTCAAATAACACCCGCCTATGGCACTTCAGTCTTGGTCATGTAAATGAGAAGCGATTATGAAGATTACATCAAGAAGGGTATCTAGAATCGGTACAGTTAGAACCCCTAGATGTATGTCAAGCTTGTTTACAAGGAAAGATGACCAAAGCACCTTTCTCAGGAAAGGGAGAAAGAGCCAATGCAGTGCTGGAATTAATACATACTGATGTATGTGGTCCATTTCAAGTAGAGGAAAGGGGTGGTTTTCTATACTTCATTACTTTTACCAATGATTATAATAGGTATGACTATATCTAGTTAATGCGGTATAAATCAGATTCCTTTCATTTCTTTAAGGAATACCAAAATGAAGTAGAAAACCAACTTGGTAAGAAGATAAAAGCACTTCGCTAAGATCTAGGTGGAGAATATCTTAACCAAGCTTTCATTGATCACTTGAACGAGTGTGGGATAGTATCCCAAATCACTCCTCCTTATACACCACAATGGAATGGTGTTAGTGAAAGGAGGAATAAGACCTTGCTTGACATGATCAGATCAATGATGAGTCATACAACTCTTCCATTATCCTTTTGGGGATACACCTTACAGACATCAGCATATACCCTTAACCGAGTACCAAATAAAGCTGCAGATGGGATTCCATATCAGTTATGGTATGGAAATAAACCCAATTAGACACACATGAGTGTGTGGGGGTGCGATACATTTTTCATGCCATGAACCAACCCGGGTCAACCCTGAACCGGTCACCCGAGCCAGCCCACGACATGGCTCGAAGGGCGTTCCTGATCCCCACGGGCTGGAAACTAGTGTCGGGCATCAAAACTTAATCATTGGGAACGATTTCAGCCCAAACAAAAGCAGGATCGATGAAAGAAAACTAACTAAACAGAACAAAAAACACTAATAGCAGAAAATAAAAAAAACCACAAGACCAAACATACCTCCATGTGACCTCACAGATCACCACCCAACCAAAGACCAACCTCGCTCCAACACCGAGTGAATCAAACCAGAAAAACCTGAACAAGGGGAACCTGCAACTGAAATGGTAAAAGATAGGCGTGAGTACAAAAGTACTCAGTAGGTAAGCCCAACAACAAAATTCCAAAGCACTTATAGTGAGTAAAGAATTTAAAAATTCCATGTTTGAACTACAATGTATAAAAGTAAGCCCCCATAATATTTCACTTGAAAAAAAACACGAATCATTACCATTATTCATTTTCAAAAAAAGTTAGATTCCTTAAATTAGTGCCAAACTCATTCTAAAAGGGAAAGAAGTGTTACATATTAAAATTTTACACAAATAGAACAAATAATTTTCATTTGATAACCATTTTCAAAAAGTAGAATAGTATAAGATATAAGGACAACTGAGAGTAAACAAGCAAGGAAAAAAAGCAAGTAACCATGGGTGATCCTAAACATCCCTAGAAAACCCCTGGACGTACTCGAGTTCAGACTACCTACCGGCATGGTACTCCATAGTCAATAACCAACTGACCGCCCTAACAGCCAACCAGTGGAATGCCCCACAAGGCCTTACCTACCAAGGGAGGACCAACCCATCTAATTGGGGTTATCCAGCAACCGTCACTAGATTCTCTAAAAGACGCCCAGGAACCCATGGTGGTTTTAATAGTACTATGTAAGTGGGAGGCCCTCGCATGCGTGACTCATCTCACCACACTTTCCAACCCCTTACACAGACACCGCTACACGAAAACCCTCAAAGAGAAGTCCCACAGTAGAGATGCCCCATAAGTATGTATATATATATACAATCACTTCACATTCCATAAAGTGACAACTGGGCCACCATATCATTCAGCATTTAAACCATTAGATACCAAGGATTTTCCAAAAGACATGACACACGCCATCACGTTGAAAACCAGAAACTCACTTAGAAACCCGTTTTAGGAAAACCAAACCACCACAGACAAATTCCAAAATCCAGCTCAAAGTCCAAACGGGCCTTTAATCATTTTTTTGAAGGAACATTATTTCTCAAATGAAATCCAATATTTTATTCACGCGTCAAAGGAAAACACTTTTCAACAACAAAAGATCCACACTTGAAGTTTCCAAAAACAAGTTTAAAGGCCAAAGGAGCATTTTCTCTATTCAAGGTTTTAAGAGAACACAATTTTCCACAAACAATACACCTTCCATTTTACACACACCAAAACCATTTCCAATCACACTTCAACATGTCTTGAACATTTCAAAAAGAACTCATTTAGCCATATCATAAGAAAATCAAACAATTAAGTCCAAGAAAAATGATTTCAGTGCAATACAAGAATTAAACAGATTTTATTCTCAGCAGGTCACCGAACTAAGCATAACTATTTAATACTACTTTAAATTTATTGAAATTAAATAAAAAGACAAGGAATAAATAAATTCTAAAGTTAAAGGCAAGTTCATTGGGAGAAAACCTACCTCGACTCGCAAAACGAACTCGACGACGCAACACACCTTGCACAGGCGCGTACGCACGCGCAAGCTGAAGACCGCTGCGTTGCGGAATTATACTGCCAACACGCTGTAAAAAACACCAAAACAACCAAGACAACCAAACACAGATATAAAATACAGTCAAACAGATTCACATCACAAAAATTACCTTGGCGCAGAGCCGCACTCGACCCACGGGGTCACGTGCCAGTCAGAAAGGGCGGTGCGCTCAGGCACGTAGATCGTCAGGGGGGGGGGGGGTCGCGCGCCGACCGTCGGGTGCGCCGTGGGCCGGCGCAAGGCGGTGGTGGTTGGATGGACTGCGGAAAGGCCAGAAAACGACCGATCGAAGGTGCGGCGGTCGGGAAACGCGGCGTAGGAATGCTGGAAGAAGCCGGAACGCCGGAAGGAGAGCCGAAGGGTGCGCCGGAGCACCGGGAGAAAGGGCGGGAGTGCCCGGGACGCCGGAACGGTGGCCGGAGGGATAATGGCCGGAGGCAGGGCTCGTTGGATCTTGGATAAAGGTCACCAGAGGGGGCCGAAGGCCGCTAGCCGGCAGGGGGCACCAGAGCACTGACCGACAGCTGCTGGCAGCGGAGGTCGGGTGCTGGGAAGCCAAGGGCCACGGGCTGCGACAGATGCAACCGGATGAGGGAGGCGGGTAGGGGGGCCGAGGCGGAGGACAGTCGGGGTGAAGCCGGGGGCACCGGCGAGGCGTCGCGCAGGGTGGCTGGCCAGAGCGGGAGGCGGTCGGGAACGAGGATGGGGAAGCGCCATAGGAACGAAGAAAAAAAAACCGGGAAGAGAAGGGGGGGAAGGGGTGCCACGTGGGACTAGTGTTAGGTTAGAATTTTTTTTCATTTAAATAAATTAACAATAGTAATAATAATAAAACTATAAATAATAATAATAATAATATAAACAATAATAACAATAATAATAGAACCATAAAATAATTCTAATAAAAATTACAATAATTAAGATGATAATAATAATAATAAAATTAATAGAAATAAAATAATAACACCTTAGACATGATAATAATATTAATTAAATAATAATATTATTTTTATTAAAATATGAACATTCAACCTTCTTTAATTATATAAAAAACATTATTTATTTTAGTCGTTAAACCTTTGCGTGGCACCCGGACTAACGACGCGGCTACCGCCCACTGTGCGGTGACCGCGCACAGGTCCAAAACCCACTGAACTTAGTAAATGTCGCAAAAATTAAACTGGGACCCAACCCAGACATTGGCATGGGGACCCAGATCCAAGAAATAGTGAAATATAAATAATTTACGATGTCTGAGTGTGACATGTCAAGACTTTACCAAGTGAAAAATTAGCATCTAGAAGCACTAAGTGCATCTTTATAGGTTATCCTAAGGAAACTAGAGGATACTACCTATATAACCCTTAAGATTGGAAAGTCATTGTGGAAAGATACGCCATATTTCTAGAAATGAATCACATTTCTACTCGAAATAGTGGGAGCAAGATTGACTTCGATGAAGTTAATGCTCTAGATGCACAAGAGTTGGTAGAGTAACAATCTCCCCAAGATCAAGTGGAAGAATAAATTGTTCCTGAGACATAGATATTGTGTAGGTCTACGCGAGAGGTTAGAGAACCAGAGCGTTATGTTTTTCTTGTCACTGAGTCAGGTGACACAATAGTCCTTGATGATGATGAACCTCTAACCTAAAAGGAAGTAGTAGAAGGTAAAGAAGCTGTTACATGGCAAGAAGCCATGAATTCTGAAATAGAGTCCATGTACCAAAATCAAGTTTGGATTTTGGTAGACCCTCAAGCTGATGTAAAGCTCATTGGTTGCAAATGGGTATTCAAGAAAAATCTGGACATGGATGGTAAGGTGAATACCTTTAAAAAAATACTAGTTTCAAAGGGTTTCAGACAACATCAAGGCATTGACTATGATGAAACTTTCTCACCAGTGGCAATGATTAAATCCATCAGAATATTGCTTGAAATAGCAGCCTTTCATGATTATGAAATTTGGAAAAAGGATGTAAAAACTACTTTTCTAAATGGGAAGTTCGTTGAAGACGTCTATATGACTCAACCCAGAGGGTTTGTGAAGTCATAGAATGCCAATAAAGTATGCAAGTTGCAGAGATCCATTTATGGATTGAAGCAGGCATCAGGATCATGGAATGTTCGCTTTGATGAGGCCATAAGAGATTTTTCTTTTGTCAAAAAATGAAAGCGAGCCTTGTGTCTATAAAAAGGTTGAAGGGAATGTTATCATTTTCCTAGTTTTATATGTTGAGGACATATTAATCATGGGAAATGAGGTGCAAGTATTATAGCCAGTTAAGACTTGGTTAAATGAATGCTTCTCCATGGAAGACTTAGGTGAAGAAACCTACATTCTAGGGATCAAGATCTATCGAGATAGATCTCAAAGGATTCTTGGCCTTAGTCAAAGTACATATATTGACAAGGTACTCAAAAGGTACAATATGGAACAATCCAAGAGAGGATTGTTACCTATGTCACATGGTGTAAATCTCTCCAAGAAAATGTGTCCACAAACACAGGAGGAGATCGACAGAATGAGTAGAGTACCTTATGATTTGGCAGTGGGTTCTATCATGTATGCCATGCTATGTACTAGGTTTGATGTTGCCTTTGCATTAAGCATGGTGGGTAGATATCAAGAAAATCCAGGAGAGCTACACTGGACATTTGTTAAAACTATCCTTAAGTACTTGAGGCATACTAAGGATATGTTCCTAGTGTATGGAGGAGATGCGGAACTAGTTTTGAGGGGATACACTGATGCTAGTTTCCAGAAAGATCACGATGGTATGAAATCGCAGCCAGGCTACATATTTTGCTTGAATAGTGGTGCAGTGATCCAGAGAAGCTCAAAGCAAGCTATGGTTACTGATTTTACAGCAGAGTCCGAATATATTGCAGCTTCCGATGCAGCAAAAGAAGCAGTCTAGATACGTAGCTTTATCTCATACATTGGTGTTGTACCTAGTAGTGCAGACCCTGTTCCAGTATATTGGGATAATACAGCTGCAGTGGTGCTTGCCAAGGAGCCTAGGTCTCACCAGATGATAAAGAATATTCTTCGGAAGTTTCATCTCTTGAGGGATTTTACTCAAAGAGGTGAAGTGACAGTTAGCAGAGTAGCCACAGAGGAAAACGTGGCAGACCCCCTGACTAAAGCCATTTCTCAGCAGAAGCATGATTCACATGTGAGTGATAGCGGATTGAAACCTGTTAGCAGTTGGCTCTAGTGAAAGTGGGAGTGTTGAAAGTAGGTTCCCTAGACCTAACTTGTTTTGTACTTTGATTACCGTTACATGTATTCAGTTTTTATTATACATGTGTTTATCTTTACATGATAGTGTAGATACTTCATAATCCACTTTGTTTATGGCAATGTCCTTAGATTACCCGTCACATCAAATGGTTATAGCAGGTCCCAGGCTATAATGAGAACCCTGAGATGCCATGACAGTAATCTTAACGTAACGTCCTATGGTCCAGTTACATCATTCTCAAAGGACACAGATGATGTGTGACCATCAGTTTTTGGGGGCTCATAAGCATTGAGACTTCTTCTCATGAAGTTTGCACTTTATGATATCTAGCTATTGAGATCATGAGGCCCGACCCACTTAATAGGAACACCACATGTTTCGGGTGTCATTCGTCATTCCTATCTATGGACATGTGTAATGGTATTCCGACTTGAGATCGTTATCAATGAATTTCATTTAATTACGTACATTTGATATAAGGCAAAAACCATGGAGACAAAGTTTTGGTGAGGTAGTTTGTATTGGGTACGTCATTAATGGCATGCCATTGATTGAATGATCATGAAATGATTTGTCGCTTCCGAGTTTAGGAAGTGGTTTCTTGGGCCTGGTTGATTTGGATGGTTGAACCTTCATTAAATTCATGGCCATGGTATTGGAAGATAAGACCGTACGAACAAATCAAAAAACAAAATAAAGCAAATAAAGAATGATGACAGTAGTATTCATTCTGCTTTATTGAGATATCGATGACGAAGAGATTATATTACACGGACCGTGTTCGTAGGAAGGCAGTCATTGCTTTGACTTTGCCTTATATCTATAAGGGCCTTGATGGGTTGCTAGACCCTACCCTAGGTCGGTGGTATTATTCACTACTATTGAGATAAAGGCCTAGAAGTTCACACACAATAACTCCTTGAGAATCTGTCCTATTCTCAGAATAGGAATTTAGAGCTTGGCGGGCCACACCAAAGGGTCTGAGAACTATCCAAGTTCTTTGAATCACCAAATAATAAATAAATTCATTAATTATTTGAGTTTAGAATAATTTGTTGAATTTTTTTAAAACATGTATTTACAAGTTACATAGTAAATACAAATATTAATATTATTCGAATGGATTTAAATATACTAGGTTCGTTTAATATTAGTAGGAGGAATGAGTTGAGTTAAAGACTCAAATTTATCACTTAATATATTTATATATTACAGGTATGTGATAAATTGTAAATATTATTTATGGAATAATTTTATTTGTCATAAATAATTATTTATATCACTTATATAGCAGGCGTCTATTACAAGGGGGCTGGGAACTTACATCGTGTGTTTTTAAACACTCTCCATATAAGTGAGAGAGAGACTCTCTCATGATTAATATTCATTTTTAAAGATTGAGAGCATCTCTATCATCCAAGAATTTAGAGAGAGAGACTTTCAAGCAAAGAAGGATCTTCAAGATCATCTATCCCGGATCGAAGCTTCCTCATTTGCCATGATCATCGATGTGCTGAAGTAAGCGTCGAAGATCCATGCTAGCACCCGGATCTTAAAGAAAGACGCATGACCAGATTCATGAGGCGTGTGTGGACGATCTAGAGGTATTCGACGTCAGAGTCTTTGAGCAACGATCGTCGGCATCCTGCGCATCAATTATGATCAAGGTAAACATTCATTTTAATTTTTGTGCTTATAAACCTTGAGAGATCCTTAGACCAAGCTGGGACAAGATCACCAGAGTTTACAGGGTTATGTCACTCCGGTAAAGCAGAAAATTTTAAATTCCCGACCCTCCGGCTTCCGCTGAGCAGTCCCGGAACCCAACACACTACATCTAATGAATCGATGTTAGTAGAAACTTATATCCTCACCACCATCTTTCTCTAAATATTTGTATCTTGTGGATTATTGGTATGATTGAAAACCAACATCTTCATCTTCTCACATTATGAACAAATATTCACATCCTTCTAGCAATTTTTTATCTGATGATCTCACACCAATGAACATAGACCCGAAATCTTTTACAACACAAACTTTCTTCATTCACAAACATCCACATTTATAATGAATTTTTTATGGATTTGAGACTATTTAGGATTGGTATAGAATCATTAGACTTACATTGGAAAGTATTATGACTTTACTTACATATAGAACCTCCTTGTATCCAAATAAACCTCAAATTTATTTCCATCTAATGTTATCCCCCTTTCCTTCATAAGGATTACATCACAAGTTTTCTAGAAAACTTATGATTTAAGAAAAATTTAAGACCAGAAAAGCATCATAAAATTTTCTTTGGATCCAATCATACTCCAATAAACTACATCATTCAGATTCAAACAATCATTCCTGAACCAAGGTTAGTTTGAGGAACATTTTTTCCAAAAAAAAATTCTTTAGAATCCAATGGACTTACTTAATAATATTGAGACTGATTTTCTGATTATGATTGAGAGTATGATCACCAATTTTTAAAAAGTGAATTGATTTCTTTTTTTGACAATAAAAGAAAATTTTCATCAGGAAAAACTTTTTCTAAATTCCAAAACAACATCTTTCCAACTTGGTCACAACACTGTAGTCTACACATATATTTAGATTACCATCCACCTTGTTGGAGAAAAAAAAAGAGAAACCCAATGATATGTGTTGAGTCTGATAAATCCATTCAACTCAAAATCCTATAACTAGAACTTAAACTCTCTAAAATCATCTAGATATATATTATATGAAGGAGTTTATATCATTTTCACCCCAATCAAATGCTTAATCTCAAACTGAATTCCATTATTTAGAGGTTGACTTGAAAAGAAATCGTGGAAGACAACCTGATAACGATCCACCACTAGAGGAAAGATATAGGGTGATACAATTGAATCTAATACAATATCTAAGCATATAAATTTCACATTGTTAATTCTAGTATATTATAGGTACAATCCCATCCTACCCACTACAACACCACACTCTTCGGTCAGCAAAAACCTCTGTCCTTTAGGTGTGGGGAAAGATACACATATACAATAGTAGTATTGTCAAGTTCAATATATGGTCAACCTATCCATTATGAATATCACATAACAACTAGTCATATCTAAGATCATGAATTCCCATATTATTCTATAGCTAGAAATAACTATTGTACACTCATGACATCTCTGGAGATGGTCTAATATATTTCTCAATGGCCTGAAAAGGGAGAGTAATTAAGAAGATAACTTAACAAGTAGAGCTAGAACAACACTAAATTAATTAGATATAAAAGAATGGGAATATACAGTATCAAACAAAGAATTAAATAATGTTTAGTGATCAAAACCATACCTCTAACTATAGAAACTCCCTTTCCTCCGATGGTTAAAAGCTCATTCATCTTATACATCCTTCTTATATTGGGGGGATGATATTTCCTCTATACTCCTAAAATATGGATGTGGATATTTATTGAAAAAATATTGGATATGAACTATATTTCCAAATAATTGACACTTCTTTAGTGTATTCAATTAAAATGTACAAAAATTCCCTTTAAATCCATAATTATAGCACTTGGTTAGGCCTCCTCCCAGAGAGGGAGTAAAACAAGACATACTCTACTCCACCTATTTCCACACTATTGTACCTATTTGTCCTTACTCTTCCTACTAAACAGGAGGAACCAACATCCAAACTAAGAAATATGGTATTAGTAACACTATATGTAACAAACCGACCTAGGTATCCCTACAGCCTGACACCTGACCCGATCTATCACATACCTGTAGGGCGTTCCCGATCCCCATGGGATGACGACAAACACCCAGGAATCGAACGACAAAACCAAGGGAATGATTTCAACCAACTTGAATGAACACACAACATATATATAGAGAAATGAGGAAACAAAAGAAGACTAAAAAATAAACATGCAATAACTATAAGAAAAACAACTGAAGAAGAACAACAGAAATTGTAGCTAAAAACTTCAAAAGACAAATCTGACTACAATGGACTCAAAACAAAACAGCTACTCCAATGATGGAATGGATGAACTCCAACCATATAACCACTAGCTACCCATACCAGATGACATGAACCTCACCGCCTCACTACAATGCCTTGCCTTTATTTGAACTGGAATACACACAAAGGTCTATGCATCACTGAAGTAGTGCACAGGGTGTGAGCTAACAGGCTCAGTGGGATCCCACCTACGTGTTATATAACAAGTCATTGTATAAAAAATCCTATATAATCATTTTTAAAATAAAACATGACATTATAAAAAGTAAAACAGTTTTATATAAAACATGGTAAAAATTCCCTTTTCTTCAATTCTTAACAAAACTATGTATATCAGTTTCAAATCAAATTTTCCATATCATCTTCCACAAGCCTAAACTTGCATATCCAGGCTAACTCAAAAATCCAAGAAATAAAAAACAGAATCACATGTATCACACACCAAGGAAAACTACATGTCTAGGTAGCATACTACTCGTACCATAAAAATCAAGTTCACAAAAACTGATCCTTGAACAACAGGCCTAGGTGGCAAAGGAATACCCCATGAGTAAACCCCCCCAAAATGTCAATATCTGTCCCCTAGAACAATAGGACTATGAAATAGAAGAAATACCCAAGAAAAACCTCTTTGATAATCACAAAGAAATGGACAATGGACTCATGGTAAACCTTCAACCTAAGTACCCAAGGTAACCCATGTGCTCAATTTCACAAACCAATTTCAGTGCTTTGAAAACTATTCAAAACCATTTCACAATCCATTTATCAAAAGACAGGGAAACCCATTTCTCTATGAAAACCATTCTTCCATAGACACAAACATTTATACCAATTACTTAAATCAATTTACTAATCAATACCAATCAAGCTTATTATCATAGGCTAGAGGTGGAACAACCTACACCAAATTTTAGGTCGCACATGCCCACAACAGAAATCCAAAGGAAACGAGACCCAAAAAAAACCATCAACAAAGGACATAGAAACAAATACACACCTCAAAGGATTGATTCAAAATAGAAGACAAGGGTTGGCGGATAGAAGAAATCCTACGTACCTCACGAATGAACATCCAATTCACCACAATTATCTGAGGAACAACATTCAAGACAATATCCCAAAATAGATCTAGATGGGCAAAACAAGAAACATCCAAATTGGATCAGAAAATCTGATAATGAAAGGATATGGAGTTATCATGATCAATCATAAGGGAGAACTGGAGAGAATGCTTACCTTGAGTGATGCACCATAGAAGAAACGATGAATCAGAGGCGATCAGACCGATCCGAAAGATGTTGAGTCTCTAAAAAATGCACCAGAACTGCCTTAGGTCAAGAGACACAAAGTATGGAGAGAAAAATACCAATAAAGACTCCTGAATGCATGAATTTAACCTAGGCACGGGCTGAGTCATGACCTATACCCCTTGTTCATGACGTTTATGCCACACTGGATAAGTTATGACGCAAACCCCATCAACACGGGACAAAAATAAGCAATTTAAACCTACATAGCATGTACCTCAGGTACATGGTGTGTAGTAGCTCACAATGTGATCTCACCATTTACGGTGTGATCTACCAATCCATGACATACAACCAGCACCATATACATGATGTGTACTTCTGGTACACATCATGTACCTATTATGCAGTCTTCAATAAACCCATAAAATCACATAAAAGGTTTTTTAAAACTAGAAGGAAACTTAGAAAAATAGAAAACATACCAGATCAAGGTAACGAGATGTTACAAACTACCCACCATAAATAATTTCCGTCCCTAGGAAGTTTTGTGGAATATGTAACCTATAAAAATATATTAGGCCACTAATCCCTCATCAATGACTCGAATTCCCAAGTCTCATGAGAATCTGATCCTTATTTCTATAGAACTCTGAATAATAAAATCGACTTCCCATGTAAGAATTTCTCTTTTGAATCAATGATCTCCACAGGTTTCTCCAAAAAAATCATCTGGTTCTAAATATTTTTTTCCCAACATAGAACTTGAGAAAGATTGGGGTGATACTTCCTAAGATGAGATATGTGGAATACGTCATGAATTCCTGTCAACTGAGATGACAATGCTAACCAATAAGAATCTTTCCCAAGCTGTTCAGTGATCTCAAACGGTCCAACATATCTTGGATCCAATATTCCCTATTTTCCAAGGTGATGGTGAACCAAATGGGGAGAAACTTTCAAGAAACCCATTCACCAATAGAAAGCTTCAAAGGATGAAGCTGCCGACCTGCATATGATTTATGTTGACTCTGGGCTATAACTAGACATCGTCGCACCCCATGAATCTTTGCTGATGTCTCCTGAACCAAAATTTGTCCAACCAAAGATAGTTCTCCCACTTATTCCCATAAAAGGGGTGATCTACACAAGATACCATACAAATCATCAAAAGTATCCATTCTAGTCAGTGATTGGTAAATGCTGTTGTAAACAAACTCAACCAGTCCCAGATGGCTGTCTGACGATCCACTAAAATTCAAGACAGAAGCACGAAGCATATCCTCTAGGATCTGAATTAAACGCTCCATATAGCCATCTGTATAAGGATGGTATGTTGTGATCAAATTTACCTAAGTACCCATTTCCTCTTGAAGATTCCTCAAAAAACTTGAGGTAAACCTAGGATCCCTTTCTAAAACAACAACAGAAGGACTCCCATGTAACATCATGATCTTTTGCATATACATATTACCTAGATCTTTAACTTTAGTGGTTTCTTTAAACTGAATGAATTAGAATACTTCTTAAACCAATCAAAAACCACCGAGATAGAATTTTTCCCTCTAAGAATCTATGGAAACCAACAAAAAAATCCATGTAATCCTCATTCCACTTCCAAACTGGCACTAGGAGAGGCTGAATCATACCAGAGGGATTCAAGTTCTCTGCCTTTATCTGTTTTTTTATGCAACAACAGGACACATAATCTAAAATGTCACACTTTATACCCAGACACCAAAACTATCTTCTCATGTAATAATACATCTTTGTATATCCTAGATGAATGGACCATGAAGATCTATGATAATAAAACAAAACTGAACTTATCACAGATGTTTGGATGACAACTCACTTTGTGAAGTGAAGTATTCCTTCTGAAGAAAGAGACCAGCCAATAACTGTCACCCCAATATAATAGATTTCCCAAATCTTATGAAACTGATCATATTTCTATTGACTTTTAAAGATATACTCGATGAGAGATGGTGATAGCTAAACACTGGTCAAAAACATAATAGAGACATCCTTCAGATCATCCAAACATAACTAGGTGAAAATCCCTAGAATATTACACTCCTCATTTGATTTCAGAATATCATGTGATGGTACCTTCCTGTTTAAAGTGTCAAACACTTCATTCCCTTTCCCCAGAGTGTAGGTGCTATCAAATTCAAACATCTAAAGGTATTATACCCATCATCTCTTTATGATATTCAAGTCCTTTTGGGAAAATATATTGATTAAACTCTTATGATCAATGGAAACTATGAACTTCTCCCCAAAGAGATAGTGCCACCAACATTTAAGCACATGCATCACTATATAAATATCAAAATAATGAGTGGGGTAGTTCTCCTCATGTGGTCAGAGATGAAGAGTTCCATAAACTACCACATGATCATCCTGCATAAGCACGCATCCCAAACCAGTACCAGATGCATCTCAAAACACCACATACACCTTACTGGGATCAGGTAAGATTAGAATAGGTGAGGATGTTAGAAATCATTTTAGTTCATTAAATGAAGACCAACACTTTTCATCCCATGATAATTTCACTTCCTTCTTGGTAAGAGCAGACAAAGGTGATGTCATCTTAGAGAAATATTTGAAGAATCGTTGGCAGTATCCAATAAGACCAATGAATCTTCATATCTCAAAGACATTATGAGATTCCTTCCAGGAAAAAACAAATTTTACCCTCTCTAGATAAACTGATAATCCATGAATAGAAATTATGGGCCCCAATAACTTCACTTCTCAAATCCAAAAACTGCATTTCAAAAGCATTCCATACAGATTGTGATTTCTCAGAATCTCTAGAACAAAACTTAGATGGTGGTCATGCTCATGCTCAGAATTTGAATAAACTAGAATATCATCCACGAAAAGTACCAAAAAAGTCTCAATATATTGGTGTAATATATCATTCATCAAGGCTATAAAAAATGTAGTAGTGTTAGTCATACTGAAAGGAATCACAAGATATTCATAATGGGCATACCTACTCCTGAAGGCCATCTTTGGTATACGAGAGTCCCAGACTCTAAGCTGATGATAACCCGACCAAATATCGATCTTTGAAAGCAATTTTTCTCCCTTTAAACAATCAAAAAAATCACCCACATGTGGAAAATTATATTTTTTTTAACCGTTACCCGATTTAACATCTAATAGTCCACACATAATCGAAGTTAACCATCCACTTTTGTGGAAAATAGAACATGTTATTCCCAAGAAGAAACACTAGGGTGAACAAAAACCTTCTCTAATAGGTTATCCAACTAAATATTGAGTTATTTCAGCTCCACTAGTGCCATATGGTACGAATTTATTGATATTAGTTGCGTACTTGGAACCAGGTCAATTGTGAACTCTACCACTCTCCCTAGAGGAAGACCAGAGAAGTCATCTGAAAAAACATGAGGAAAGTCTCAAACAACAAAAAAAAGACCCTCACTAGAAGAAATGTCACCAGGATCAAACACAATAGAAACTAACAAAATCCTGAGCTTTGGGTGGGATTGTCCTACATAACCTGACCTCAAGTCCCACTCTCCCTGAAACACCTGAGATCTCCCATCGACAACAAGAAACAAAACACGCCAATGATAATAATTAACCTCATCTTGATCAGATACAATCCAATCCATACCAATGATGACGTCAAATAGATCTAGATCAAGAATGAGAAAATCCCAGACCAAGTATGTGTCAGCTATCATGAATGAACAAGAAGGTCATCAGAACCCCTTCTATTTCCTCTAGCTAATAGGTGTCTCTAAATACATTATATAGGTCATAAGTTACATTGGATGTTTAATCATATCAACAAAATGTGTAGATATAAATGAGTGGGAGGCACCAATATCAAACAATGAAGTAGCAAATGAAGCTACAATAAGGATTGTACCTCTCACTATTACCAGACCTGCATCAACTTCCATTATACACTCATCTACTGCATGTAAATGCTTCACTCTTGAGGGCTATGGCTATATCCCTATAATATTTGAAGCTTCTAATAGCTATGCATTAGCCTTTTGAGCTGAGGAACCTTGAAAAAAATAATGTGTATTCCTAGCCTGACATAAATGTTGTAGATGACCAACACGTCCACAACTGTTGCACTTTTCTACGAGCATAGGACAAGAACGTATGGTGTTACCCCCTTACCTCAATAGTAGCTAGCCAGAGGCACAATTCCAACTACAATGGACGATGCATAGAAGGATCACTACTGAGAACCACCTCCACCACTCCTGTGATAGTCCTGCCTCTTCCTCTTTTTCCCATTCACACCACTGTAGCTATCCCCAGTTGGAATAGAAGAGGTGGTAACACTGAACTTGCCTGCCATATCCATCTCTTCCATCATTTCTCTTTCAACTGTCTCCGCATAGGTATAAAGCTTCAACATGAACACCTATGATCTAATATCCATTTTCAAACCCAACAGGTTCTTATGCCCCTTCATATCGTCATTCCTTACAACATATGGAGAAAGAAAGGACAAGATCAGCGAACCGGTTGGTGTATGCCGACACCAAATTCTCCCCCTACTGAAATGAAAAGAACTCTAGAGATATTTCAAACATCAAAGAATCTAGAAAAAATGTTGAAATAAAAGGTTTTGAAACCCTTCTAATCCAATCCCACATGTATGTCTTCCTAGACCATAGTGTGCCACCAATACTTGCTGGAACCCTCAAGTCTGAACGATGTGCACTTCACCCTAATATTCTTATATGTCTCCAAGAATTATAATATTTTATCAATACTATCCAGACAATCCTATGTGTCTTGGGGTTTAGTTGTCCCTTTAAAAGATGGTGTCTTATTGCACAAGAATTCTTGTGATCAATCTCTTTCTCCTCCAGCTCCTGGTTGTACTTCAACCACTATGTTCTGAACTCCTGAAACATCCTCATTGACAGTATGAACATTCTGTACAATAGTATCAGTGATATTATGAACCATAGGTGGATTTACTTGAGGATCATCAGGTGCACCTTCTTGAGGAACCTTTGGAAGATGTCTTAGAGTCATACTACTGCACATCTAAACATAAGAATGATCAGACACTGAAAGTTCAAACTTGAAACCCCATAAGAAAAAACTAAGATGTTTAAAAGTAAAAACCAACACTAGAAACCCATATCCCAACCTCCCATGATAACTTGATTCTCATTATGACAAGATCTAGCCATGAACTCATCGCAACATGCCACTCATGTCCCGACAATCCTATCTCCAGTCCAACTGACATCCCAAAATAAGATTCTTGAGGACATACCTCCTTTGATTCCAAATTATAATGAACCAACTTGGGTTTCCCTAAAACCTACACCTGACCCGATCCATCACATACGCGAAGGGAATTCCCGATCCCCATGGACTGGTGACAAGCACCCGGGCATCAAACAAAAAAAATCGAGGGAACAAATTCACGCAACCTGAATGACCACCCAATATATATATAGAGAAAGGAAGAACAAACATAAGACTAACAAATTTGTATTCCTTAACTTTAAGGAAAATAATGAAAACAGAACAACAGAAAGAATAGCTAAAAAATCTAAAAGACAAATTCGACTGCAAGGGACTCACATCCAAACAACTACTCCAATGCTGGCATGAATGAACTCCAACCATCTCACCACTAGCCACCCATCCCAGCTGACACGAACCTCATCACCTCACTAAGTTGCCTTGCCTTCACTTATAGTGGAAGAAAAGCAATGTTCTACGCACCATCAAAGCAGTGCTCAGGGTGTGAGCAACCAAGCTTAGTAGGATCCCACCATCGTCTTCTATAAAAAGTATATGTATAAAAAATCTTATATGGTCATTTTTAAAATAAAACACGACATAAGTAGTAAATAAGTTTTATATAAAACATGGTAAACATTCCCTCTTTCACAATATTAATGAAAAGTAGGTATATCAGTTTCATAGAAAACTTTCCATATCATTTTCTAAAATCATAAATAGGCATATCCAGGATTTCTAAAAAATCCAAGAAATACAAAAATAGAATCATAGTTATCACACACCAAGGAATACTACAGCTCTTGGCAACAGACTACCCGTACCATAAGAATCATGTGCAGAATAAATGATCCTAGAACAACATGACTAGGAACTAGAGGAGTACCCCATGAGTAAACTTCCCTTAATGTTAATATCATTCCCCTAGAACAATAGGCCTTGGAAATAGAGGAAATCCACAAGAAAACCCTCCTTGATAATGACAAAGCAATGGATGTTGGTCTCAAGCTAAACCTTCCACCTAAGTACCCATGGTAACCCATGTGATCAACTTTACAAACCAATTTCAATGCTTTGAAAACCATTCAAAAACATTTCATAATCAGTTTATAAAAGGACATGGAAAAATCATTTCTCTTTCAAAACACTTTTTTAACACACAAAAATAGTCATGCCAATTTCATAAATCAATTTATTAAGAAATAACAATCAATCTCAATATCATAGCCTAGAGGCGGAACCACCTACCTCAATGTTCTGGTTGCAGACACCCACAATAAAAATTTAAAAGCAATGAAACCCAACAACACTATCAATAAAGGCCCTCAAATAAAATATGAACCTCAAAGGATTGACTCAAAATAGAATACAAGGGGTTGGGAGATAGTAGAAATTCCATGTACTTTAATAAAGAACGTCCACTTCACTACAACTATCCAATGAATGACCTTTGAGACAAGATCCCAAAACATATCTTGATGTGGAAAAAAAGAAACATCCAAATTGGATTAGTGGGTCTTATAACTGAAGGCTAGGGAGCTATCACAGTCAATCACAAGGAACAATCAGAGAGGAAACTTACTCGGAGAGACAAACCATAGAAGCAAAGATGAACCCAAGATGATTAGATCAATCTAGAAGATGTTGAGTCTCTCAAAAACACAGAAGAACTTCCTTAGGTCGAGATCCATAGTGTTTGGAGAGAAAAGGACGGAGCAAAACTCTAGAACATGTGAATTTAACCTTGGTGCGGGCTGAGTGATGACATTTACCCCTTTGTCATGATGTGTAGACCACACTGTGTTAGTTACGCCAAAAAACCTATCAAATCAAGTTAAAAATCCACTATTTAACAGCTACACGACGTGTACCTCGGGTACACGATGTGTACAAGATCACGACGTGATCTCCCCTTTTCCAGCATGATCTCCCAAACCACGACATGCAACCAACACCTTGTACATGATGTGTACCTAAAGTACACAGTGTGTACCTATTCTGTAGTCTGTAGTAAACCTAAAAAATCACATAAAATTATTTTTAAAACCAGAAGGGAACTTAGAAAAAGGGAAAACATACCCAATCAAGGAAACAAGATATTACACTATATACTGTAAGAAAACCTGTAATCATGTCCTCCTCAACCCCCTTATCAAATGTCAAGGACTTCAGAAGAACCTCAGTATAAGTCATTAGATCAAATCCTCAAACCTAAAATTTAAGATATAGACAAAAAATAATCTTAAAATTCATACCATTATATGCCTTATTCCCCGGGAAAATATGAGTAATGTATAGAAACTATATAAAACAAGAAAAGTAAGCATAAGATGTCATTGTCCTATATGGAATGACTATAAACTCGTATTCTCCATCCAGTATCAGTATGTGAAGAAAGAATTCCTCTAAGAAAAGATAATTGAAGGACTCCCAACTAAGACCCCCATGCCTAACTACATATCCCATGATTCCTCATAACCTCTTATTGGGTACCTCGATCGAAAAGGCAAACAACTTCACTATATTGTCCACAAGATTCTATAACAGTTTAAAGAATCACATGAGGATATCAATCTAGTCCTTAACATCCCAAAGAACACTGACACTGTAGAATTCTAGAAGAACGTGTATATAAAAATCTTAGGCATATTTAACCATCTTACTCCTCACCCCTTTGACCCAAGTAGGTTAAATTTTTAAGATTCCAGGATAAGAAAGGTTTACCACCTAAACCACTGAAGCAAGTATAGAAGAACGCTTAGGTGAATCCTCTTTCATAGACTGTAGTGGAACAGGTACATTACCCCAATTAGTTGGATTCAAGAATCTTAGAGGATATATATATTTCTATAATTTCAAACAAATTCTTAGAATTCCTAAAAAACATTATTATGGGAACAATTTACTTAGTTATAAGGAACATATAAGGGGTTTCTATTGGAATAAATATCCTAGGGGATACACACACATAATGTACAACCTACCTAGTTGTACCCAAGGCTCAAGCCTCATCCTCCATACCCACATGTCAGTCACAATCATATATATATATATATATCATAGAACAAAGAACAATTAAAGGAATTTAATTAAAGAATCACTATGATAATATATATATATATATATATATATTTATATGAAATGTGACCCTACGTGCCTACTCATGATGTATGAACATACCTAAATTACATAAAACCGTAACAAAAATACCATCACTGATAAATCAAAGGTTTGTTAAACATGAGATATACATGAACAAGGTAACTCCCATACCAAAGTTCCAAAAAAAACTATTTATTTTTAACATATCCTAGAATAACCAAGAAGAAAAGAAAGGAAAGTCAGGCCTTGATACCATTTTGTTACACCCGAACTGAATCGCCGTTTCTATATCAGAGTGCCACAAAACCACCCATGTGCCTTAAAATACCAAAGAGGTGGCTGACTAGCAAGAAGAGTCTAAAGTTATGTGGGGATACTACACCCTCGGTAATCATAGCTGTAAAATCCTTAAAATTTTAAGGATAATTAAACCCTCTTTGTAAATAATTTATGTGTATATTTTTTTTCTGAAAAATAAAATTCTTTAAAAAAATTACTTAATAAATGTTTTAAAGTATTTTTGTAAGGGTAAAATCTCTATTAACACTTTGGAATATTATATGATTTATTTTTTGAGTGAGGCACTAAGATAGAACGAGATTCTGGGGTCCGTAGAGCCTCAATAATAAAGAAATAAAAATATTAAATATATTGTATTGTGCACACATGTTTTTCTAAAAAAAATTAATATCTCCCAAATGGTGAGTCATATTAGAAATATGATACCACCATTAGTTTTGGGATTTGGGGTTTACCCTAGAAATGGAATAACAGTTGTGTGTGTTAGATGTTTGGTCAGATCACAGGTAAGGATAAATTATTTAATATTTTTAATATTTTATATTTGGAAGTAATTTAATATCTCCCTAATGGTGCATCATATGATATATATGAGACCATAATGAGATCTGAAATGTGGGTTTTACGCTATACATGATATAAAATTTGTGTGCATATCATTTTTGGTAAGGTAACACATGATTATACCTTATTTAATATTTTTATTTCCAAAAATAATTGAATATCTCCCAAACAGTAAATCCTTTGTAAATCTGTGACCTTTGTTAAGTTTAGGATATGGGGTTTATCATAAGTGGGATATAACATTTGTTCATGTTGGGTATTTTGTTGCATCACCTGTAAAGATAATAATAATTATATTATGATTATTTTTGTTGAAGAAATAATAGAATTTATATGTGTAATTAAATACACTTAATTGATGAGTGACATCTCTCCATGGGTGAAATTTTATTGGTAGGTTAGGTAATAATGATTATATTTTTACCATGTTCTGATGAAATGAAAAAGTAGAGTTAATATTAATTTATTTTCTATTATTAGTATTTAATAAAATTTTAATTCTAAATGTTAATGGTGACAATTTTGGGATATAATTAGTAATGATAACAATAAAAATAGAAATAATAATTATTATTAAATTTGAAAAATAATGTTTGTACATGTATATATAATGTATGTATATATATGGGTTAAATATATATGTATATATACACACACATTTGTGGGTGTATATATAGATATACATATGTGCATATGTATAAAGTGTATATATATTGGGTATATATAAATATATCAATGTGGGTGTAACATATATATTTATACGGGTGTATATATTCACATATATGGATGAATTATATATATTTAATGAATGATTAAACAGAACTGAGTGAAGGGAATAAAAAAATAATGGAAATAAATAATAAATGAAGGGTGTTTCATGGGGTGTTGCATAGAGGAATCATGGAGGGTTTAAAGTCATTTGTGTAATGCATGTAGAGAGAGGGGAAAAAATAAATTATGAATTTGAAGATAATAAATTAAATGATTATAATAAATATTACAAATTGTTAATGATGGTGAGCCCACCTCTTCAAGGTTTTCCACCTCAAGTCACACCACTTTTCCTCTATCCCCTCTCTCCCTTCCTATATCTTCTATTATTATTTTTATTTTATTATTATACTCATCAAACATATATCTTATATATCTCATGTGATGTTGATTGAATTGACACAGTATTAGTGACGTTGTATTCATCTCAATAAGAATAATTTTATTCCGGGTATTGTTTTTGAAGGTGGTGATGTATTTATTCAGATTTAATATAATATTTTTAATTTTCAAGGATAGTGAAAATTATAAATAATGTCTAAATGTGGATGGTTCCAAGATTCGTTTGTGTGTGATTGTTTTCAAGTTGGGTGAGAGAATGTTTTGGGTGATGAAATCCATGGTAAACCTTGAGGTCATCCGAGAGAAATATGTGGTTGGAAGTTCCTTATAATTTTGAACCATGTATATGACATTATGAAGATATGAGATTTATGTTGGACTAACCCATACTTATTATGTGATGCATGTGGGTGCGTTTGTAGCCATGATTCTTTCTTGATTAACATATTATGATTTTAAATCTTTATGTACTTTAGACCACACTGAGTTTCTTTCATGTGTGTATGTATGGATTTTATCACACTCATGATATGTTATGTATGATTATATCATTTTGTTGGGATATTATTGTTATATTATATGTTGATGGGGTATGCATGCTACCGAAGTTACATGTGGTCCTTCCATAGCTTGATATACCATGGTGGGGTGAATTTTCAGAAGATTCAAGTGACTTGATGATAAGACTCATATATATGATGGGGATGATGGACTAGTGTTTCCTACCCTTGGGGCTTGATGATCACGAGTGATCAAACTCATATGTGATGACAATGGGGCATGGTGATCATGAGTGATTAGAGTTGTGTGGAAATAGTGGGGCATAATGGTCTATGTGACTTGACCATGAGATATCATCAGTGCATGATGATCTATTGTGGTTTGACCTGGAGGTATGGGTCATATACGAATTTTTACCAATTTGAGGATTTCACTAATGTTGAGACATTTAAATGATTTATTGATGTTTTCCAACATGTCACTGAAGTAGGTATAACTAATTTTTGTACAATCTTGGTTAGCATGTGAACTCTTCACATGATTTTTACTTATGTGTTCACTTATTAATGATTATGTTGTACACTATATTCACTTATTTTATTCTCAATAAATAATAATATTTATCATCTTAAATTTAAAATAAATTCACACTTATTCAAATTCCTATCACGATGATTAGGAAATCCATTAGTATTATAATGAAACTTCATTCTTTATGAAATATAAAATCATTCCCATTTCCAAAAAATTGAGATACAATTAATAAATTATGTCTCAATCCATAATCCAATAGAGAAACCTTGGAGGTGATTTCTTCTGAATGATTTGATTGCTTCCAATGTATTTAAAATTTAAGGAGATATCATTACAAAAATTTACATCACCTCTATTATATTTATAAATGTATTTATAAATGTTATTATTTCCAGTCATGTATGACATGAAACCATTATCTATAATCCTTTTACTTTCACCTGTTGATGAATTTTAAGAAACCTCATCTGTCATTGATTTTTCTTGATCACTACTCTTATTATGAGATTTTTAGTTACCACTTTGTTTCAACTACTCTGGTAGAATTATGAGACAATCATTAGAAATGTTCTATCATTTCATGCACATAATATAAATATCATTAATTTCACTAATGTTATTTTTCATTTTCATTTCCTATTTGTGTTTTTGTGTTAGTTAGTTTTCTTTAAATTTTTAGTTAATTGTTACCTTAAATAAAATCCCCTTAAATAATTTAAAAACTATGTATTTTTCCAACAAGAATTTGACTTATACAGAAAAAAACCATAATATCAACACATACCTTCAAATTTAAATATTCTAATCGGTAAAAAATTAGGTTTTTCAAATACATCATATCAACTTTTCACTTGTTTTGAACTCCAGTGATTTTTCTCAACCTTCAAAGTAGCTTTACCCTCAGATTGGGTCATCTATTACTTCTTCCACATACCATTATTATTATGATCTTTAAAACCATCACTTGATGTAAAAATGCATGACAAATCATTTCTAATAGAAAAAACTATTTAAATCTCCATATTACCATCACTACTTTTATTTTTTCAATATCCTTATGCATTAAGATTTATTATTCACTTCTTATTAAAAACATTATCACGTTTCCTAGTGGATTTTGTAACTTTCACCATGGATTTTGATGATTGACCCACTGATTTGAATTTGTTTTCAAAATCCGGCTCAATAATTTTTATATAAGTTTTAGTATCTTGTATGTTATCTTTAAGTAAGTAAATATCCTCGCATCTCATGACCAAAAAGAAGTTTTATCATCACGTATATTATTTCTTTATCCATGAATTACATTCATATCATCAATATTCCTAGTTAACTCTTATTATTTCTTGGAATACTTTTTTAAATTTGATATGTTAATTATTTTCATTAATGATTCATCCTTATTATCAATATTTTAGATCTTTTGATGAAAAGAATGTGTTTAATTCTCAAAACATACTCCAAAATCTCTTCTTCCACATTATAATATTCACCATTTTCTTCTTTAATTGGTGATTATATTATTCTATGATATCTTTAAAATCTTTATCCTTTTTAGTAATTCTCTTCCATGTTCCTTTCTTTATCTCAATATGAAACTTCTTGTTAAGTTAGAAAATTTATCCTTTTTGATAAATTGAAATTTCATTTTCCTTTAGAGAATAAATTATATTTGAAATGGAATTTGGAACTAATTTTAGTTTCACTAGATTTATTACAACCCATTTATATTAAATAAGTTATTATAATGGGTTTTTTAAACACCACAAGAAATTTTGAAGTAAAATATTTGTGTAAGTATTTAAAAATAAAAAAATGTAATTTTCTACCCAATGAGGTGTCATATTGAGAAATGTACTATTTAATTGATTCTAGAAAAATGAGTTTCCTTTAGGGAAATATTTTGTTTTTTATGTGGTTGATATTTTTAAGTTAAAGTGGATAGAGTTTTTAAATAAATAATATATTCATTTAAAAATACATTTTTAAAATAAATTCTCCATATTCGAATATTCTATAGAATTTAACGTGGATATAGGGTTCAATGATTTTTCTTGTGTAGTGGTCACTAAATTTGAAGAAATCTCTAGAGTTTGAGAAATCTACATGGAATATGTATGATTATTTGATATTCTAATCAGTATATGATATTATAGATGAAAATATTATATATATTATTATATATTCTATAATTTTAATTTTAACATAAAAATCAAGGATGGTGAATTTTAAATAGTGAATAATATAACACAATTTGAATTAAATCAACATTTGTTCTGGATATAGTCTATCATCAGCAAAAATTTGATAATCCCAAAATTATCCCTAAGATTATATGGCCTTAAAGTAAAATTAACATGACTAGGATAATGTTTTTTGATTTCTTATCTCAGGATATTTATTCTGAAATATTATTTGTATTTTTTTGAACTACATTTAAAGAGATAATAAAGAGATATGTTTTGATCTCCTTTATATTAAAATTCATAATAACATAAAAATGTCATGAATTAATTTAAAGATGATATGAACTTTTTAAAATTAGAAAAAAATAATATAATGAGATGAAGAATATGATGATCTAATGTGTGGATTGAATTTTATCTTAGAGATACGTTTTTTTGATTCTAATATTATTACTAAAACTTCACACCATCATGGATTGATTTATATCTTGAAGATATATTTTTGTGATACCTTATTTGAGATAAATATAATATTAATGTTTAGAAGAAAAAATTTACTTTCACTCTTTAAGAAACCATCATGGAGGTAGAAGCATGGTGACAATGTAGTGTAAAGTGGTTGAAGGTTTTAGGCTAGGCACATATCCCTATCTATGAGTAGATCCACGATTATATATAGCGAAGTTTGGTATTGGTATAACTATTGGATCAACATGATCAGATAGTCTCCCCTATAGATACATTGTTATGAGAGGGAGGAACTAGTTTAAACTGATCCATGAAACATGGGATATCTTATCAATGATGGGATAAAAAAACCAACCACATTAGTTTCAACATGGGTCAACATAGGGCATGTAATAAGTCAATACAAGAGGCATGTGTAGTGTCCATGTGGAACCCCTTTATTAGGGGAGATCCCCTATGTAATTTGGAGGCATTCAACTAGGTATTGTTTGATTCATAAACCTTTATTTTACTACTTTTGACATCTTGAAGCAACTAGAATCTTGTTTAGATGATTTTGATAAATATTTTCACATTGATTTGAAAAATTAATTTCTAAATGAAAATTTTAATGTGTAATTTATTTTAGTTTAATAAAACCATAAATAATTTGTCTATGTATGGACATTGACTTTTAAAATAGACAATGGAATAAAATTACTGGAGGTATGATTGATTAATGATGGAAGATAGGGATATAATCATTAAATTTACAATTATATCATTTACAGATATTTCCATTACTTAAGAAGTAAATATTAATATAATACTATGGTATGGGATTTAAGATATTTCATTTATTAAATGAGAGAAATGTGAAATATTTATGATGATGATTTTGAAATTTAAAGTGGAAATATTGAATAATTAATTAAAAAGGTAATTATCACTAAAATTAAGATTAGTATTATATGAGGTTATTTTATTGATTTATGTTAAGTAAAATAATTGTAAATTATAATTGTGTGGAATGTGTTTCTTTTGATAGAATTGATTACTTAATGAAATCAGAAATTTATTACTAAATTTATAATAAATATAAAATAAGAATTAGTTAGTTAAATTTTTTAGATTTAAGTGGAAAAGAAGTAAAAAATTTCAATATATTATATATTATTATTTATTAAGAATAAATTGTTTAAATATTATATCTTAAAATAATTTTATGAATATTTAACTCATAGAAAATTATATAAACTTTCAATGGATAATGTTAATAATTTGATCTGTCAATGTATGATGTGGATTCAACAATGTTGTCATGAGTTGGGGGTGGATTATTAAAAATATTATATATATTTTATAAGGACAATGATTAATGATAATTTAAAAATATAATTAAAGATAATAATGATATCAATGATGATATATAAGTATTATAGTGATGATATAGTTTCTCTTAGATGATGTTATAAATAATAGATGAGTTGTGATTCTTATTAAGATGAAAAGAAATGGTGAAAAAACCATGTTAATTAATGTGAAGTAACTATTTTGATAAGATGTAAATAAAGTAAAATTATAAATTTAAATACTATGAAAACTCGTGAAGGGAATTACGTGATATGTGTGTTGATATTATTAATTTTGTAATTTTGTGAACCGAATAATAAAACAAATGACATTGAATTTCCATTGGATTTTAAATGGATAAATTTATGAAAATATTAGAGATCATTATAGTAGTGTTATAGATTATTTTATGTAGGTTTTGTGTGAATGATAGATTGATTATTGATAGAAGAGTGTGATTTATTCACTTATTCACCTTATATTATATGTGTGATGCAGTCTAGTGGTTGATTGATACTGATTATAATAATGGATTAAATATTATTATACTCACCCAAAACAATGGGCTAGAGATCGACAAAGACATATATGTGCATCCATTATCAAACTTATTCTTACTCAAAACCCCACAAAAATACTATTGATGATATGCATGAGATTATTCTTATTCTCAAACACTATCTTGGATTGTTGTAGATGATGATTCACTAAGTGTTTACACACTTTATCTCCCATATCCCTAGGATTGAGGTGGATGATAATGGATCAATAACTTACTTATTTATCACCTATATCTTTGGGTATGAGGCAGACTAGTTATAAAGGCTATACTCTAACATGATATTAGTTATATATGTGATTCTATAACATAATATTTTGGTGCATACTGGGTGATTCAATAGGTGTTTAATTTATAATGGGATGTGATATGAATTTTTTTTGATTTGATCATTAATTTCATGAATACCACTAAAATGTGGAGTGAATATGTTCTAAAATATATTAATGGAGGCATATAGTGATTCTCTAGATGAATAGAGTGTTATAATAATTACCACTCTCAAAGAGTTAGATAATTTTATTGAGGTATGAGTTTAAGGCCTATGTTCCTAATGGTCTCTAACAATACTTAGTTAATGGGACCCTTCTTATTATGATATATATATAAACATAAATAAATTTATATTTTGTGTGTGTGATTATTATGTGCTATGGGTAGATTGATAAGAAATAAAAATAAATATGTTTATGATTGAAGATGATGTGTCATGCTAATGGTTTTATCTATGCTTATTTAGGATGCATATAGAAACTAGTTGTTTTATGAGGTTGATGCTTTTCTTGGCATAAGATTACTAAGTAATATTTCACACCATTAGTTGTGAAATTATGATTTTTTATTATTTTATTCATGTCTATCCATAAGTGTAGTTGATGGATGATCTTGGAGGCTAGATATTGACTACAAATATGGTAAATTCTTTATTTAAATCTCATTTGGGATGATTACATTGGTGTCATCTATTTCATACTTATTTTTGACAATATCTGTTTAGGGTGTGTTACTTATATGTGGAGACTCATTTTTGTAATTTTTTTAGTATTATAGAGATTTTTATTATACATCCATATTTTACTTTACATTGTAATTTATTTATTTACACCATGGGTGATATTGTTTCATATATAAAATGATAGGTATATTTAAGGATAATAGCTTCCATTATTTTGTGTGGATACCTCAGTTCTAGTCTCTAGCCCTTGACCCATTTTAGGTGAGATTAGGGAGTTCAATTAAAATTATATCATAACATGATATATTGTTATTAGAGTGATCTTGGAGTTAGGAATTAGGTTTGATGGAATAGACCCGGTTTACGTAAGAGTAACTGATCTTAGTTGGATTCCTTTTCTCAAGTGTATCTCCCCGTAAGATAGAGGATATTGATTAGTAGTGATGGTCTATAGAGGTATTGTGGGGATACTATAACTTCTTAATCATATTTTGGTATGAAGAAAAAAAAATAAATAAGTAGAGAAAATAATATAAGGGAACAATGGAATATTATCATCCACCAACAATCATGGTAATAAAGAAGAGGGCAATATCATCAACAAATGAAGTCATCTATATACAAAATGAACATTATTACATTTTATATGGAATACATACAATACAATATATGAATAAGAAATCTAAAAAGAGAAAAAAAATCTCCAATGCATCCTGATCACAAGCTCAATCATCTTATCTCAAACTCCCGTCCTAAGAGAAATAAATAATCCAGAGTTTTTCACTTACTAATATCCTTACCTATATCCATTAAGTCTTCCTAGGTAGTAAATGGTGGGCCAAATTGTGCGTGAGTAAAAAAAATATGCCACCACCAATGATGTCTAATACAAATCTAATCTATGAATATAAGTCGTAATAATGTACTATGCATATTAAAAAAGTAAATCTATAAAATGAAAGTCTAATATATTCCATTACTGAGATATATGATATAACAAAGTGTAGTATATAAATAATGAATAAATTTATATTGAATGTAAACTGAGTAAAAACCACAAGCTTTATCCCACACTGGTATATCTGAATGTAGACCCACAACGATCTAGAAACCTAGGGCCCATAGTTGAGGCATCCTGATTGAGTCATAGGGGCATGTTGGGGGAAAATATATAGAGAATTATTGGATACGAAGTAGATAATTTGTAGTGGTTCATGTCTATGGAAAACAATTCGTATCCATGGAGATAATCCAAGGCATCCAAATTTATAGAATATGCAAGTGAATCATCGGTGTAATGCCATGTAATTCTTGTATCTAAGACATTGATCAATCTTGGGGATGGTGTGCCACATGGAAGTTACATAAATAAATCAACTAGAATCCTATCAGTTTACACAAGGCATTCTACATCGAGAATCCATGACTTACTCAAAATAGACCACACTTATTTAGAGATCCATGTCCACAACCATAGTAAAGAATATCTTATGAGTGACCAAGGGGATATGTTAATGTCCATTCCATTTATCAATTCATTTCATTTCATTTTTTCACTTATAAGTTATGAAAAGGAGACATGTGTTTACAAATTCCATATAAAAATCCGTTTAATTCATTTATGGATTCCACTAGAAAGTGGAAAGATGAACACACCAAAGGGGATGCTTTTTTCACAGGTAAAAAATGAAAAATCATTTTCATTCAATAGAACCCTCCATAGAGGGTGGTTTGGGTTGACATAATTAACCAACAACTATGTAATAGGGGTTAAATAACATTATGTTCATGGTCTAAAAAAATAATTTAAGGTACTACTCATTTTAGGAGAAACATGTGGAAAGTCCAGCATGTGACACAATAATGAAAAATTATAAACTACTATACTTATAAAGAACGTTTTTAGACCAACTAACACAACTCTATAGTAGAATAATAGTCCAATATCATCCTTATATTCAGGATAGAATGGGATAAAATAGAAAAAACTAACAAACTCTATGAAAATAGGGTATCTAAGATCGCATGGAATTAACAATGAAGATGACGAGTGAAACAGAGAAAAGAAGGTAAAAGTGTGATTGAATTACATTGAGGCTTCCAATGAAACTAATAATGATAGAATTAGATCTTATATATATGATATCTCTCAAATACTAGATTAGGAAGAAAAGGAGTGCTTCCACATGTGGTCTACTAAATTTTTGATGTAGGATAAAGGGGAGATGAAAAGTTAAAGGCTTGAGGGGTAAAATCACAAATACAAAATTTTAAAGGGGTAAAATATTTTACAAACTGTGTTCCACCCCTATATTGGAAACTATCCATGAATCCTTGACTCAATAATTATAGTTTCATGGTTAAACAAACTGTGCACACCTTGTCCATGGATACTATCCAAGATCCGAACCATCACATGGTTAGAAAAACCATGAGAAAATGAAGAAAATTTCCCCCATAATTATTTGTAGGTTTTGTAGGGTCATGTGGATCCACTAAAATATTTTAAAAAACCATTTTTTATCACTTTTGGGCCACACAAATGAGCCACACAGTTACTACTAATCATGCACCTCACCCTTTTCTCAAAAAACCAGGACTTCAGGCATCAAATCTATCCCAAAAACTCCCAAAACCAGAATTAACTCTTTTGAAGTTACAATATAGATCAAATAAAATGTTTTGATATAAAATTAATGGATACATTACTCAAATAAAACCTTGGATCTTTCAAACTTACCTCTTCATATTTACTCATCCAAGAGTGGGTCTTGTGTGAGTGTTTGATTTTTATCAAAGAATAAATACCTCCTCATAGCTTGTATATAAAAATATCACTCATAGTTATCATCTTATACATGTACATTATTCCAAAACACACATACTATATGAATTTACCTTCCATGAAGAGTCTTCATACTATGATCAATGATACAAATTTAGTACGCCTCAAAAGAATAATCTTCCTCCAACTTTACTTCATAATAATAAAAAAGTTGAGATGTTACATAATAGAAATGAAAAATATGTTAAACATAGAATATTTAATGCATAGCTTGATACCTGTAAGGTAGTTCTATTTTGTAGGATACTAGACCAAGTCTCTCTAGTATATCTAATGTCTTGAAAACTATAGGTGCCAGCTTCCCCTGTCTCTGAATCCATCAATGACCAAGTCTAGGTGAAGCATGTAAGTAGACATAATCCCCCACCTCAACCTCTAGAGTTCGGTAATGATGATAAATATAAGAATTATTTCAATACTAAGATATATCCAGGTGTTTCATGATAATATGTACTTACTACTATGTATCTTGAATGAGACGAGGTCCTAGTTATAGTAACTATCCTACCTCTAACAAGATCATGGATGAATGAAAAGGCCTACCATATATCGCATTGTACGGACCCATATGAATAGTTTATTAAAAGATATTTTTATAATAAAACCCATAAAGAGATAAATTATTTTCCCAATAACTTTTAAAATCAAGGACACATAAACTAATAATTTCCTCTAATACCTATATAGTATAATTAGATTGATCGTCAGTCTATGAGGGGTATTATGTATTTAGAATAAAATATGATCCAAAATACTTCTACAAAATATTTCAAAATTGAGATGTAAATTGGGCATCCATAACAAAAGTACTTAGTATTGAGTCCAAGACTCCTCTTTAAAGGTGCAATAAGAATGAGTGTGATGAATCAATGTTAAATAAATACGATAATAAAATCAAGGATTCTAAAATAAAACCATATACTATAGAATTTCCAACACTATAATCCTCATGTATAAACTACACTACATATAACTGGCCTGATCCAAAACCCTGAGTCACAACCTCCTCATCCTAAGTAGGTCTGATTTTATTGTGCTACACATCTTATGTTTGACTTCCTCAACCATGATTTACACCTCAACTTAATCGGTTAGTAGCACTATAGAATCCTATAAGGCATGGATCTAATAATCCCATTACAGAATTCGAATCTAGTGTAGAACAATTTCTATAAGAAATTAGTGAAAAGGTCCTTCAGATTCTTTGAAGGTGGTCCATCATGCTGCAGAATCGATACTCAACTAGGTCTCTTCCAAACTAGGGTTTCATGTACCCTTTCCTTCTAAATGGATGGAATGCCACATAAATACCAATGCATAATCTGAATTAAACTTCCCTCATGAAAATTATTAAAGTGATACTTATGGCCACTATATGATGTGCTACATGACCTAGAAGCTGAACCATTGTGACATATATTCTTATATTCCCTCAGATTTCACTCAAATATAAAGGTTTGGTTCATTATCTTAGTCATGGTAGTCAATCAGATAATTTTCACCTATGATTTGGTGGAATACCCAAGCCCATCCTAAAAATGTGTCACCCTATATAGTTTTCACTAGTAAGAGTGGGTATGAAGGGATGTAGCTTAGTGAAACGAGATAAGTAATACATAACGTACATAACACCCTACTCCAGATACATTAAATCCTTATCTTAATTATCTCTCAGCATTTACAGGAAAAGATAATTATAGAAACTAGTTTGGAACTCTCTCTAGACCATAGACATATGTAGATATATCTTTATAAGAACAACCCACCAAAACTTGGTGGATCTATGAATTATATAATATATGATATTGATCCACCTTTTTAGTGGTGTGTATTGACACTCAATGGTAGATATAATGGAATATATCCATGAATTATAATCATAAGGCCCACGAACCCCTATGAAAGTATGTGAATGATACTATTGGAACTCTTTGGTCAAATCTGACATAGAGGATGTAGGTCACAGAGATCCCTCCATATACTGAACAATCCATAGAAGCCACTCTCGAAGCTGAACATTAATTTCCAGTCCTAGGAAAAAATTGTACTATATGAGGTACCACAAGATTCATTATAGATTGTTTAGGTGTCACCACATTAGGAGCATGGTAATTGCCACCTTCCTGGTGCTCGAACCGATGCCTTCATGGAGGAATATATCAACAATGATAAGAAAACACCTTTAAATAAATACTTGGTAGAAAGGATTAATGATAGGGAACATGATAGGTACAAAGACTCACTATACCAAAAAATACTAACCCATATACCTGCTACTAAGGCCCAATCAAGGGTGAAATTCATCTTTAATTGTAAGGGTTCTATTTTACAGAGTGTCAATTCTATGTTATATAGCAAAAAAACATTAAGTTATAATTGGAATCCCCATTTAACGAAAACTATTTCCATTAAAATTTAGTATTTACAATGTTTATATATAATGGTTTAGAAAGATGTATTTTCATTCCATGGTTATAAAAACATAATATTTACAAGTTATAATTAGAATTTTATATAACTAAAGTCATCGTTTTACATCTATTCTGAGGATGTAACAAGTCTATATAGGACGGTTCAATTATATGGATCTCCATTACAAATTTATATAGTCATAATAATATAAACTTAAATTGGTATTCATTTAATTGTAACAAACTAATGCTTCAGTGTAAGAAACAAAGATTACATAGCTCAATCATGTTAAAATTGGTTAGATAAGGTTCAAACATAAATCTATATGGAAAATAACTTCTTAGGATGATATAGACACTTTATTTAACAAAAATATTTTCATTTTCTATAACAAATGTAAGTTAAATTGTAATTACATAAGTAAAGGAACATAGGATAAAAAACAAAAAGTTTAAGAAATAAAATAAACATGGAATGTACCATGCAAGACATATAAATCATAAAATGACTATAATAATTCTTGAGACAATGCTCCCTTTCTACATCGTCCAAAGTGTGTAAATTGATAATCATAAAAAATTTCATAATCCAAGTGACTCACCCAATGGTGAATGTATTGAAACTATAATGTAAAAAATCCATAACAACAAGTCCAATACCTAGTAACTTAGATTTCCCCCAAATGTGGTTTAATTACTCATAGTCACATCATATTACCAAGTTTTGATACACCCTAGTATCCTTTCTACCAACCCAAAATAGTAATACAAAGGTAAATAAATACATGTGATACTACTTTGTGATGTCCCAGACCTAGTTCACTCATTAATAATAGAAATTGGTTGGCCACATGTCCTCAAGATTTCCATCCAATACGCAAGAGGCTACAGTGAGCATCTACAATGGTATAATGGGGAGATTATACCCTCTTTATCAAATCCTGACACAATGGTAAATAATAAATAAGTAGCATAAATAATATAAGGGAACCGCAAAAGAATATCATAAAAATCATTGTAGTAATGAATAGGACATTACCATATAAAAATGATGTCATTTATATAAGAAAATAACCGAAATAAATGAAAACAGACAAACATACAAAACAACAAATTAGAAAGGAAATAAAAAAGAATAGAAATATATATCTAAGGAATCACATGAATTGGATTAATCATATCCTATAAAACTCATATCCTATGAGAAATAAAGAATATGAAGCTAGGTGTTTCCTTTTATCCCTACCTATATCCATGAAGTCTTCCCATGTACCAAACAACAACCCAAAACAACAGTAAGTAAAACTCCGCAGGCCACTACTAATAGTGTTTAATACAAATCATGTCTAAGAATATATGATGTAACAATGTGAAATACATATAACTGAATGAGATTTATTAAATTAATGTCTAATATAATTTTTTCATGAGATATAAGCTACAATTATGAGAATTCTATATATAAGGAATAATTATATACTGAAAGTAAACTGAGTTATAACCACCCTCTTCGGATCATGCCTGTTTATCTGAACATAGACCTATAATGGGATAGGAACCTTGGGAATATTACTGAGGTTTCATCACTGAGTTTGAGGAACATGTCCAGGGTAAAACTAGTAGAGAACTGATTGGATCCCAAAAAGATAATCTGAAGCAGTCCATCTCAATAGACATCAACCTGGATTCAATGAGGTAATCTAATGCATCCAAATTTCTAGAATATGAAACCGAATCATTTATTTCATACTAAAACATTGATGTATCCATTATATTGATCGATCCCATGGATGGTGTTACACTTGGTGTTTGCATCCATGAATATGCTGACATCCTATGAGTTTGGTCAAGGTATTCCACGTCAGGAATCCATGGCCTACATAATGAAGGCCACACATATGTAGATATCATTGTTCATAACCATAATAAATTATATCATATATGTGATCTAACGTCCATGTGTTGTAAAATTGATGAAATAACATCAGGGTTATAGTCTAAGAAATTAATTTACAGTATTACTCATTTTAGGAGAAACATGCTGATGTTTTGGTGTGTGGAAAATGGTGAAAAATTATAAACAACAATACTTTTAGGGAGATGTTGAAAACCACTAACCCTAGCTTAGTAGTAGATTAGTTTTATAATATTGACCTCAGATTTGAGATGGAATGAGATAAAATAGAGAAACTATATAAACATCCAAATAATTAGGTATATAATATCACATGGATATATTGCCAAATATGGTAATATAAACTAATAAAATAATCCAACTAGGTGCTAGAATTACCATAAGTATTACAACATAACTAATTTAGATTGAATCCGAGATCATATGGTCAAAATATATCAAAGACTATAGGAGGAATAAAAGGATAGTTTCCATACATGGTTCACTGTGCATTTAAAGATGGAGAAAAAGGAGGAGAGTTGAAGGCTTGAGGGGTAAAATCATAACATATGATTATTTAAAGGGAAAAATGGTTTGGCTAAATGGTTTTCTAAATTGTGTACCAAAACATTCATTGTACATTTCCATGAACCCTTTCCTCATATAGTCTAGGATAATGGTTAGTGAAACCGTGCACACACCATGTGTGGATACTATCCAAGAGCAAACCCCCACATGGTTTAATCCATGGTTAGAAAAACTATACATTTTTTCTCTATAATAAATTTTGAATTTTTCATAGTAAAATGATTTATCTCACTTGGTTAATAAATAATTCTCTACCACTTTTGTATTTCATGGTCAGGTTATAAAATTAAAACTAACCAAGCACAAACCATACACCTCACCATTTTCTCTAAAAACTAGGAATTTGGGCCCTGAACCAAGCCCAAGCACTCTTTAATGTTCTCAAAACCTCCATGAACTCTTTATGAATTCCCATTAAGATAAAATAAAAGGTTTATTTAGAAAAATCAAGGAACCGTACCATAGTGAAAAACTGATATCATACTTTAAGGATAGGTAAGGTTATGTTAGTATAACATAGAATAAATTCATCAAGGTAAATAGTTTCATTGAGCCATAATAGATAAATAAAAAGGTTTAAGGGAAAAAACATACTCTTAATAATGACTCTAATTAAATAATAATAACTAAGAGACCTTATTATAAGAAACATTGTATATAAAGGAAGGAAATATGAATCAAATAGATTCATGTTTAAATTTTACTCAAGTGGTTGATTTGATTGAATTTGAAAATAATATATGTGTAGATGACTATTAAAAGATGTATCAATATTCACAGTTTATTATATGATATTGATATTAAATTCTATGAGAAATTTCAATTTATGGTATATAGGGATGATATTTTTCTGATAGTGATAGTAATTTCAATGATTGGTATGTTAAATTATACAATAATGGTTGTGATGAAGTTGAGGTGGAAGTAAGAGATAACATGTTATGATGTATCTTTCAAGTGATTTAAAAGATATATATTTATGGAGTACCCAATTAGAGACTTATATAGAAGTCTCATTATATGGAAATACCAATTTATTATAGAAAAGTTCATAATTTTTTTATATCTTTTGAATTTATATCATTTTATTATTATATATTGTTTAGAAATTTAAAATTCTTAAGTATATAATATTTCAAACTCCATGTAATTTTTTATAAAGTTTTTATTTAGGATCATTGTGTTTTAATTTATTAGAGTTTCATATATGGTTGATTAAGATATGATTATAATTTTGCGATATCAGTGAAAATAACAACCACCTTTTACCATTATAGAGGATGATCACTTCATGAAAGCCAAATTAGATCTTACTGATTAGAGATTTCATGAAATTATTCTCATTAAAAATAGATAAATTAATCAATATATTATTTTTATGGATAATTTTCTAATAATTTCAAATACATTTATAAGAAAAATATTTTCATATTAAGATTACTTTATGCATAATTGAGAAATAAATTTTTTGAAGCATAAGTTTATCCTTATATTTATTAATAGTTTACTATATGAGGGGACACCACATGATATTTTATATGATTATTATCATTTATTATTATATATATTTTTTGATATGGGAATATTTAATTTTTGAAAAAGTATCCCAAATACTGGTGTGATATTTTCTAAAATTCATGTGAGAGTATTTTAATTCATACGTATTGATATAGGTTAAATGGAAGGGAACTGGAAGATGATTTTAAATCTTGATTAATTTCATGATAATGTAATAAGAGATCAAACATGGTCATCTCATTTGGATGTGGAAAAACAATGAAAAATAGGATTAAGTTGAAATACTGAAATATAAAATTATAGATTTAAGTGTTAAACTCAACTCTAATATAAGATACCAAGATTTGTTTTGTTATAATATATTGATAAAGAGTTGGATTAATGAAGTCTTATTTTTTATATTTCATTTATGAGACTATTGAGATGTGATGAAGGATCATTGAATGTTTTTAGTGTTATGTGATTCTGGTGCCTCTTTGGAATTATAATTTATTAATATGGGGTAAACACTAAACCAGTATGGGATAAGTATATTAATTTAGGACCACACACTTTTTATTTTTTTTATAGGTCCATGATATACTTCTAACCATTTTTTATAAATTTTGTAGGCATTATGACTATTATTATTAGATAAAATACCTCCTTCATAATAGTTTCTAAAACACAGTGATAATGAATTTTCCAAAACATTTTAGAGATGTAATGAAAATTTAGACCAACTAATGTTAAGAGTATTTAATTTTATATATTTTTAGAATATATAAAATATTATTGAAATAATTAATAATTTAAATAGTATGATGGTAGTGGTGAAATGATGGGGTTAGTGTTTAAATTTTCTGAAATTTTGATGATTTTCTTGCCTTGTGGGTGGATGACTACCACAACCTAGAATGAAGGGTATCCTACTTCTGGTTATTTGAATGTGTTAATAATATTGAGTCATTATATAAAATTGCATTATTTTTTAAACATTACTTGTATAAATATTGGTAAAATGAATTACTTTACCTACCTCCCTATCGATCTTGGTTCATTTATTATATTATAAATGTATATGATATCTCATCTTTCTTCAAATCATGGACCTTTCACTAATACAAAATAGGCCTTTAAAATAAATATAATAGGCCTTTATTAGTGCTAAAAAATCTATGGATCCCACAAAATAATTAAAATCAAAAGTATTTTATCAGTTCTAGAAAATCACTGATAAATGGGGTTTTTATCAATGCAAAAAAGTGATGCTAAATAATACTTTTATACACACTTTTAGAAGAAATGATAAATGAAAACATTTATCAGAACATTTATTTAGTAATGATAAATGGACTCTTTATCATGGATTTTACAAGAAATGATAAGGACATCATTTATCAATGCTTTTAAAATCACGATAAATGTGTAATCTATCAGTTCTTATAAAATCTCTAATAAAGGAAGCCTTTATCATCACATTCTATAGCATTAATAAAGGGTAATACTACAGTGTGATGGTGTAACAAACTACAGAACCCGAAACAAGGAATGTAGTGTGCCATAACAACACACTATATCACCAGAAACTACTCTAGAAATATAATCATAAATTAGAAAAATCATATACAAATACTGCATTTAAATGAAACAAATTTTCCTCCAAAAATACAAGAAAAACACTATTATGGAGTACATCTGTTGTTTTTTTACAAAAATTATTATCATTTTTGAATGAAAATGCATACTTTGAGAAATACCGGTCACACTGTGAGTCATATTGAGGTTTGAATGATTCATACACACCAAAAATGGATTATGGATTGTTTTCCTAATGTAACTAAACAATTTAAATGTTTTTTCTCAGTTATGTGTATGTTAATTTTTTTATTAAAATTATTGTCAATTTTGAATAAAATGACACACTTGGAGTCATAATGATCACACTATACATCATATTGTGTTTTGGATGATTCATATACATCCTGAATGACTTATATATCATTTTCCTAATGTATCAAAATATTTTGAATGTGTTTCCTTGGTTCTGAGAATGCCACTTGTGTTTTTACTTAAATTTCATTTTAAACTAGAAACATTCACTTTGAGTCATACAAGTTTCATTGTGTGTGGGCTCGATATGATACTGATTCATAAACATTAAAAATATGTAAAGAATAATTGTATGAAATTATCAAGACAACCTGAGTGTTTTTTCTCAGTTTTCAGTGTGTGGCATTTTTTGTACTAAAATGTCAACTTTAAATTGATGACATAAAATTTGAGTCATACTGGTAACACCGTGAGTTGGATTGATGTGTGTATAATTCATAAAAATAAAAAAATGATTTACGTATCCTATTCCTAATGTATAAAGACAATATAAATGTTTTTCTCAGTTTTCAGTTTGTCAGTTTTTTTCTAAAATTAATGTCAATTTTAAATATAAAGACACAGTTAGAGTGATACCAATCGCACCATGTGTCGGATTTAGGTGAGGTTGATTCCTACATGTCTCAAATGAAGCTTGGATCTTTTTCCTAGAGTATAAAAACAATCTGAATGCTTTTCAATACTTTTGTGTATTCCACTTGTGTTTTTTACTAAATTGTCATTTTAAACTAGAAATAGGAACTTTGAGTCATACATGTTGCTTAATGTATGGGTTTGACATGAGACGGACTATTAAAAATCAAAAATGAATTTTGAATCATTTTACTAAATTATCAAGACAACCTGAGAACATTTTATTAGTTTTCAATGAGTGGCACTTTTTTATCTTAAAATGTCAATTTTAAACTAATACCAGACACTTTGGATCATAAAAGTTACATCATGTATTGGATTGAGGTGAGGATGATTCCTAAAAATCAAAAATGAATTATGGATCATTTTATTATAGTAACCAAACAATACAAATTTATTTTATTAGTTTTGGGTATGTTAGTTGTTTTTTCACTAAAATTAATATCAATTTTGAATAAAATGATGCACTTAGAGTCATACTGGTCACACCATGTGTCTAATTGAGGTGAGGATCATTCCTAAATATTTAAAATGAATTATTTATTATTTTTAAATTTATAAAAACAATCAGAATGTGTTTTCTTAGTTTTGAGTACATAACTTGTTTTTTTTACTGAAATGTCATTTTAAACTGGAAATATGCACTTTTGGTCATAATAGATGCATCATGTGTGTGTTTGAAATGAGACTGATTCTTATATCTAAAAAATTAATTATGAATTATTTTACTAAATTATAAAGACAATATGAGCCCATTTTCTTGGTTTTCAGTGAGTGGCACTTTTTTTGTATTAAAATATCAATTTTAAACTAATAAGAAACACTTTTAATCATATCTAGTATATCATGTATCAAATTGATGTGAGAATTATTCCTATACATCAAAAATTACTTATAAATAATTTTAATAAATTTAAAAAATAATAAAAATGTGTTCTGTAAATTTTGAGTCTTTCGGTTGTTTTCACTAAAATTAAAGACAATTTTGAATAAAAAGATGCACTAGGAGTCATATTGGTCATACCATTGGTTAGATTTAGGTACAGATGATCCCTAAAAGTCATAAATAGTATATTAATAATTTTAATAAATTATCAAAATATTCTGAATGTGTTTTCTCAATTTTGATAATGTTACTTATTTTTTACTAAAATGTCATTTTAAACTAAAAACATTTACTTTTAGTCATACATGTTGCATCATGTGTGGGTTTGACATGAGACTGATTCCGATAATTCAAAAATGAATTGTGAATCATTTTCCTAGATTATTTAGACAATCCAACAACATTTTATTAGTTTTTAGTGATTGGATATTTTCATGTTAAAATGTCAATTTTAAACTAATAACAAACACTTTGATTCATACCAATAAAATAACGCATCAGATTGATGTGTAGTAGATTCCTACACATCAAAAATGACTTATGGATTATTTTACAAAATTACCAAAACAATACGAATATTTTTTATTAGTTTTGAGTATGTCTACTATTTTTTAACAAAAATTAATTCCAAATTTGAATAAAAAGATGCACTTTGAGTAATATCAGTCACGCCAAGTGTCAGATTTAGGTTAAGATAATTTCTCCTTGTCTCAAATGACTTATGGATCATTATTCTATAGTATAAAAACAATCTGAATGTGTTTACTTAGATTTTAGTATGCCACTTGTGTTTTCATTAAAATATCATCTTAAATTGGGAACCCACATTTTGAGTCATATAGGTCACATCATGTGTTTGTTTGATATGAGAATAATTCATACGTGTCACAAATGAATTATGATTTGTTTTCCTAAATTATAAATATAATCCAAGCATGTTTTCTCAATTTTTAGTGAGTGACACTTTTTTGTATTAAAATGTAAAATTTAAATTGATAATAGACACTTTGGCGCTAGCCCTCCTCGATGAACATGATGTATTAATGATGGGGTTCCTCTAATAGATCCCTCATACACCTGCTAACTTCAATGGTTGATTGAACACATATTTATGAAAACATTTATGTTGGATTATATACCTATTTTATGATTTGGAGTTGTATAGTTGATTCTTCAATACCACTAGTGAAAAAAATAAAATCTTACAATACATAATGATATTATATGTAGATTACTACCCTGTATAAAATCACATACACAAGTGGTGAAAAAATATTATTTCAATAATCCACATGACACACCTACACAATGGATATTATCTTAAGTGACAAGTGTTGTGAGAACTTTTCAAGAATTATTCTCATAAAAAAATCTTAGTATTATCATCATTCTAATTCATTTTCCAAAAATTTTATTATTTTAAAGCCAGATATTTTCCCCCTCCTCCACCTCAGTCTCCCCTTCAGTGTCCTCATCTACCTCCTCCTCCATGTCAATCTCCACCTCTGCCTCCGCCTCCGTCTCTGCCTCCGCCTCCGCCTCCGCCTCCATCTGCACCTCTGACTCTGGCTCTGCCTCCTCCACTGCCTCTAACTCCACCTCCATCTCTAGATTTTCCTCCACCATTTCCCAAAATTTTTATTATTTACAGGTCAACACTTCAAAACAAATTAATTTCCTCCATTATACTTCTTCTTGATAAATAGATAAAAAATAATATATAAGCCTTCTAGACCTAATTCTTTACACCCCAAATATATTTCTAAGGTTATAAATCATACTAGATCACAAATATAGTAGGCAAAAACCAAAATTTATTGTTGATATACATTCTGAAACAAAGTACACTGCCCATTTTTCTCCAAGAAAATTTATTTATTCTTTTGAGTATTTAGGATATCTTCAATCTTGATAGAACTGAGATATTATAGAAAAATAAATGATTATAAAATATATTTAATGAAATTTTAATAACATTTAAAAATTACCTTTTTTAGGGATGTTAGTCTTTTAATTCTTTATGATATCTCTCAAAAACATGAAAACATAATATATCCCAAATTGATGACAATATCTTGTTCCCAACATTGTAGAAACATTGACCAAAATAATTAAATTGTTTTAAAATGTTTACATAGTTAAAGTTTTATTTATATACCTTATTTTTCTTATATTTTTAGTCATACACATGATTTATCTCTTCAGACATCAACTTCATACTATGATTTAGAATATACTTAGTGACCACACTATCATAAATAAATTCTTGTTAAAACACACACCAAAATATATAATTTTATGTTTATCTATAAAATTTTGATTTTAGTGTATTAAAAATTTACAATACACATCATGTGTGGTCGGTTTGCTGGATATCCATACAATGGAAGCAAAAAATAAATATTTGGGGTGTCTAAATTTTCAACGATGAATATCTAGTTCACCCTAAAAAAAATAAGTAATGAAAAAATTAAAAATATATGTTATGTGATTATATTTTAATACTTTTACCTTTAAATTATAGGCATAAAAAGCATGTCATATGCTAATTTTTTATTAAACGCTTCAAGTAACTCAAATTTTTTCTTCTTAATTTCTTCGTCATCCAAAGGACGTTTTTCCATTGAAATGATAAATGGATTAATGAATCCAAATATAATTCACAATATATTATATTTATATAGTTGTAATATAATTTTTTTTAGAAAATATGAATAGTTCTTAACTTTAATAAACATATTAGATCACTATTTGGAAAGGTGTATTCCCAATTGAGATGCCCAACCATTCATCATTGAGAATATCATTTAGATTCTCTAGACCAATTCTTTCTATCAAGGAATTTCCATATATTTATTCTTAAAATTATATGAAATACACATTTTTATCTTGAAATGTGGTATCTACATGAATTTTTAATGACAATAAATGTTTCTCGAGAACTGGTGGGGAAAATGTGGTCGCAGAAGGTTGTTTTATTTTCTTGGTCGATTCACTAGATTTTCTTGATTTGACCTTCCATTTCTCCACCGATTTATCCATATCTAATATCAGACATCACTTTAGAACTTTTATCACCAACCATTACATGTTTTTAATTTTTTTTAAATACATACCTCATGAATCTTTATAAGATTATGAGGAAATGCTATGAAATCCCAAATAACATCATTGACTATTGTAATATTTGGTCCATCATGTGGAATATGAAACTCATCAGTCAGGGTAGGAGCTTCCTCAATCCCAACTCTAATGTGATCTTTTTTAAGGTCTTGATAGTGGATCTTGTCTCATGGGATATGATACAGTATACCCATCACAACATGGTGGTGCGTGTGTTTTGATATATACAAATATTATACAACTGTAGCCTATAGAAATTTATTAATATAATATTATCAGAAGTTGTTAGATTCAAATTAAGGAGAAAGAGTAATAAAAAATTTGATTACCATGGGTAATGTATTCTATTGGGAGAAATGACTTGACTCAAATCTAGTGGGATCATTTGGTTCATGTGTGGATATTTGCTCCACTTCTAGTTCTCTTTGATCCTATCTCATTTTTTGGCCTTCCATACTAGACCAAACAATAATATCTTGCATTGAGTATATTTGTGTCTATAATCATCTCACCATATTATATTTATCTTCATGTGGTTTTATCTTCTTGAAATATATAAAAGGAGATACTCTGAAACCTAATCCTCCAATGTGACTATATTGTTTAGGCAGCTTCAAAGCTACTGAAAGTAGATATTCTTTTAGGATGGTCATTACCAATTCTTATGTCTAAACCATATAACAAATATGAAAATAAATAGATATTTTCATGTAATATTATTATAAATCATAGTTAATTATAATTATTTCATACATAAACATGTTTCATGTTTTGTATTTTGAGTTTTCATGAACTAATTTACCCTCCTTATTTACACTAGTCTCTTTCTATAGAACATGACGTGGGATGAAAGTGGAGTCATATTTTGATTCATCAATATTCATATAAACAAAGGAACATATGTTGTTTCATATCAAATAATTAAACATTTATTGTTGATTTAAAATACATACTAATATCGTATCTAATGAAGTGTACCAAATCCTTGCTTCGCAATATGGGTACATTGGTTTTGAGGCATGTTATTTATTTTCAATACTATTTTTATATTTCATAAATTAATAATTTTTAATCATGTTGGATAAAATACCTTATTTAAAATAATATATAATTGACTGAAATTCACCTAAAATTATTTATCATTGTGATGATTAATAAAAGAAATCCATGTTTCGTGCTTTATAATGTGATCATAACTAACTGGTCGGTTGGGCTTTACTTTCCCCTACACATCCCTAATATGTAACTTTTTAAGAAGAGTCCAGAATCATCTATGTTCTTTTCAAGTAACCATTCAGATAGATTTATTACAGAATGATTCTAAAATAAATGAACTCTTTAAGGAATAATGAAAATTAAATCAAGGTTTCATTATATTATTTTTTAGTAAAAAAGATAAATTATATTGTAACATTACAATTATATCTTTCCAAAGGATTTTCCTTATTATAGGTTGGATAAGATGCCATGAATCTATATAATTCTGTACATTCATCCTCATTTTGAACCTAATATAACTAATATACATTTAATTTTTGGGGTCAATAGGTTTGCTGAGTTGATTTTAACCAACCTCAAATTTTATTCCATGCCTTCTTTCCTTGATAATTTTATTCGACACTATGATTCTATGTCTTTGTTGTTTTTTTCATCATCATGTTGTTGATCCACTAATAATTCCATAGATTCATCATCAATATCCATCTCTTCCTTGGGATTGGTAATAACATCTTGTAAAGAATACATTTCTTATATGAGTAGTCAAACATTTAATTTTTACAGAATAACAAATACACAATACAATCTATGCATAGAAGTTCACATTTTTCATGCAATTTGAAAGAAAATTGTTACTATATTGAATAGAGATATAATAATTCAATACACTAGTATAACTAACCCCCACTACCTTTATTTAATATATTATAAAACCCTAGTTATGAGATAGAATTTTTTATTTTCAAATTTTCTTTTTGAAAAGTTTATTTTCAATAATTTTACTTACAAATTCACAAATTAATTTTAAATTATTAAATTATCATTTTATTTATAAAATTTTATTTAAATTTTACTGAATTTATTTAAAATTATAACAATTTTGATACACTATAGTTTCCATTAACATTCCAAACATGAATCTAAAATCATTTTTTTAAGTTTAGTTTTCAAGAATAATTTATAATTGTTGCCTTTGAACATATGAATTTATTTGAAAAGTATGTATTTTGATTTACATTTTCCTAAATAAAGCCTTTTTATTTTTTATTTTTAAAATAAATTATATGATTATTTTTTTAAAGTTATCTTTTAATAGAATTATAATGAGGAAACAAGCTTTTCAAAAAAATTATTTTAAAATTCAGCCACCTGGGTATCGAATATGATAATTAGAAATGAAGAGTAAACCCACATCATCAAGGGGAGGTTTTCCTAGAAGTGACACTACTAGTGGACTCATGGATTTATTAAGGTTTTCCAAGAATTATTATATTCTATAAGTAAGATATTATTTTCAAATTAAAGTCTTAAAATTTTAAGGAGGAATCCATGTTTATTTTAAAGGATATTATATTTTGAAATTAAATATTTTTCTAAGGTGATATGTATTTCTAAAAGTTTTGAACATTATTTCTTATGGATATTCTTTGAAAACTCTAGATTCATATTTTGGAAGACTATTTATCAATTGTTTGAATTTGATATAAAATGAAATGTTTCCAACGTAATTTTTATAGTATTTATAAATTATTTCAACCCTTATTTTAAAACACATTACTAAGAAATTTTATGCACACAATATTCTTTAAAATGATTTTCAAAGGATCATTAGAAGTTCCAAATGTGTCTTGTTTTGTTCACTGAGCTATCATTAGTGAATCCAAATAAATTTTAATAGCTAACTTCTTTTTAACTCTGATATGGTGAAAGTATTTTCATAATCCTCCAAAATCTAGACCAATAATATATTTTGGTATGTAAATGACAGTATATTTTTCAATTAATTTATATAAATAACATTATGACATTTTTTTTCACCATAGTAAGGAGTTTGGATCTCAATATGTCTCAAGAAATCACAAAAGGAAGTGGGAGATGATGTAGTGGAAGAAGCATTATCTACGAATGTTCATAATTGAAATACAATATTAAAACATGATAACACTAAGTAATTGAATATTATGTCATATAAATAAAGAGTCACCACAGATGTGGAATCAAAATGAAAAATAGTGTCACTTTTCACGAAAATATTTTCTTTGATTGAATAAGAATTATAAAGGCGTGTTTGAGAGAAGGATCTTAAAAAATGGATTTAAGATAATTTATCCATACACATGAAATTATACACAATAACTTCCATGAATATTAAATACGCTCAATTATAGGTTAAATAAAAAATAATTAAGGATTTTGATAGTTTTCCACTGAATAAAAACCTGGTGTATTATGATAAGATTCAAAAAATGAAGATTTTAAGAGATGATAGAATGAAATAATTTGAATATGAAACGATTGATCTCAACATAAATATTATTGAATTATAAGTAAAATTGATAAATCTAAAAGATACATGGGATGAGTCTTCATACAATATTGAGAAAAGAAGTCCTACTAAGAATACATTTGATAAGATTATTATTTTTGTAAAGACTCAACCTAGTTGAAATAATAGCTTTAGATTATATATGGATAAATATACCACCAGCTTGTTGAGAAAGTTAACCCTTTATCATTATAAATACAAATTTACTAATTAAGTTTTTATGACTACTATATAATAACCCTAAAATCTAGAAAATCATGGAAGGATAACAATTATTAATAATACACTATATCTTCAAATATGTGTGTTAATAAGTGTAGAAAATTTAGTTCTTCAAAGAAAGCTCACAAACAATATATATGCTATCTGGAAGTAGAAAATTTTCAAATATTTTCAAAAAAGATTTTATAACAAAATCAATCAAAATTTTCTAGATATCTATTGTGATGTTGTAATTTTAAACATCATTCCATAAACTGTTATTATAATTTTTCATTCTATAATAATTACAGAAGGTCTTCAATTATGGTAGAAAAGGGTGAATAAAAAGAGAAGACCTAAACTAGAGAAGAAAATCTCATTGAAAATAAATCTATCAATAAATAATAGACTTGAATTATTTAAATATATCTCTATGTACTATAATATAAGTGATTATTGTTATGATGAGTGCAGTTATATACCAATCCTAAAAAAATCATCAGTTCAAGTGAAGAGAATGGAACAATAAAAATGGAATCCTGTTGTAAATAAAAATGACAAGCCAACCTTGGTATGTGAACAAAAGTAGAATTCTATTAAAGAAAAAAAATCCCAAGAACATAGTGAGGAATGATGTAAATAGTTTCACACTAAGGAACAGAAAATTCTACAGTGGTAGGAAATATCACATCATAAAACATTAAAAATAGGAAATGAACATTAGTACTAATGGAATAAATTTGATATCAAAATAAAAATCAATACAAGAAATAAACAAGAGGATTGGTTTGTTGGAATGTTAATTTAATGTATAATTTTAGATGTTTTAAAAAATGGGTAACGATAATGTGTTTGAAAGGTCTAATATGTATGAGAATTCAGCTAAAAAATCCTTGACATGGCAGTTTGGACAAGAATAATTCCTAACCAAATAAGAAATCAACTATGACTATATCTGCTAAAAATATTGTCATGGAAAAGGAATCTATACACAAATGAAGACTGAACATATTCCAAAACAATTCTTGATCATATGGACATTACAATTTGAAGAGTATAGGAGGATGGAGGAAGTATATAAAACTAAAAACGCCTTTCTAGAAAGTGTAAAGAATAATACTCCATCTAAGAATATAGTTAAGTAGAAATGAAACTCTCAACCCTATTTATAAAAATAAGGATCATTGAAGAAACAATATATTCCCACGTATATATAGTTTTTATTACTATGTAGGGAATTCATTGTGAAGAATTAAATCAGGGGGATACCTAAAATTGATTAAATATGTGAACATATTATAGCTAGAAATTTATCCATCATGTGGTACTATTGGTAACATGTTTCCTCATTGAAATATTAAAATTAATATTAAATTATATTTAGATCTTATTTCGAAAGAAATACTATCACAATGAAGAAGTATCAGGTGCATCTCTCAAGGGGGAACATAGAAGAATAGTCACTAGATATCAATATCTCAATTGATATCTCATGAATATATTAAGTACCAGTGAGGGATGTATCTAATAATTATAGATGTTTAATGTATGGAAATGGAATAATGTTATAAATTACATGTGTTGATTACATTTTCTTATCTCTTAGATAAACAATCAACTATAAATAGAAATAATTGATTACTCGATTAAAAATGGACAATAAATTTGAAAAATAGAAATACATTTTTTCACTTGAATGTATTAAATCTCTTTATTAAGATAATTTGAAGAGATTAGTTAAAATTATTTTTAATAACATCTAAAATTATTTTTTAGTGTTAGCTTTATATTATAAAGAGTAATTGATATCATTGATGGTAAACATGACCAATATTTTTCCAAATTTAGAATGGATCATGTAGACTTGGAGTTAATTAATTTTATCTCTTTACCAAGTTTGTTTTTACTCCATCGATCTTTGGGGTAAATCAGACAATATGGTTCAGGGGTGGTGAAGATATTTTTCTTAAAATTTAGATGATTAAAATTATAATATCCTCCCATAATTATATCTTTTCATTTATTGTCAATAAGGAGGATAATAAAACATTGAATTTAGAAATGAAATATGTATTGACAAGGAATCCAATGGGAGAGTTGAAGAACCCAACTAAAAGTGAATCTATGTTGGTGTAAAATTTGTTTCCAATAAGTTGTGAAGCAGAAATATCAAAATTCAATGTGCTCTAATTGTGATGATTTTTTGAACTATTCATAAAGTTCAATGAAATTTTTTTAATTACACTAGGAGAGTGTCCAATGTTTAAAAAAAGTGAAGAATTGATAATGAAGAAACTGTCCTTTAGTTTGGTGATGAGATAATATGAATAAAGACATAAAATAATTTATTATTTCATGAGTATTTTTATTAAAAAATCCATTAAAAATAGTACTATTTTTTCACGAAAAAATATTCAAAGAATAACATCATACATAACATTTCCTATCTTTTTGAGTGGGAATTGGTAAAAAATTGGCCATATATTGGTCAAACTATGACCCACCTAAAGCACACATGTTTGACCTAGGTTAACCATGTTAGAGTAAGGTCTGCCTAGATTGTATGGTTTTAGATCCATGTGGACTGAACCATTGCATGTCCCCGCGGCTTGTAGAGCTCGAATGAGGATTAGAGGAAGTTTTGTAACAACCTTGATCTTTATTACACACTTAAACATGATTTATTATATAAAATTTCCCTTAAGACAACTCTGATAATTGAGAGGTCTATTGTCTTTGAAAATTAAGAACATTACATAATAACTTAAAACATAAAACCCAACATCTTTATTGAAAAATTATTTTATATGACCACAACATTCTTTCATACTTATCATTGTATGGGATAACCAGAGGACATACATAAGAAAAGGGTGAGATATAAAGCCCAATAAGGTAGTAAAAAATGCATAAGATGAAGAATATACAACATTTTAGGAAATAGGATTATCAATATAGCACAAGAGAAACATGAACACAAAGACATGATATAGCATGATTATCATAACATGGAAATGTGGCAACAACATTTAACATAGTATTAGCATGTTCCAAGGATCATTGCACATAGAGCATGATAAAAACCTCATTTCACTTGAATTATCATGATTAAACCATCATTTCACTTGACGTATCGTGATATTAATCTTTACACAATGCATTGGAGCACTATCAGGGTGCACCCTTCTTAATCATTTCATTTCATGCATATGTTTACCACATGGATCATACAACATGGAATCATTCAACATCATCATTTATTCCATGATAAATAAATATGGAATACATACATGAAAATATATAATTAATATGTAAATCTGAGTAAAGGTGAATACCCTTGACAGAGAAATGGTTATGATATTCACTACACAATGAAATTGGCTTGGAAAATCGTGGTGCAAATTCGGTAGCATAACGATATGACATAAGAATTAATAAAAATGATTGATGAGAGAGAAATGTCTATGTCATCATATTTAAATTAAATGGAATTTAATGGGGTCATATAGATACATTTAAAAACATATGTAATGGAATTTGGATGCATAATATAAAATAATTTCTTGAATGAAAATGAGGAGAGAGAAATCCCTTAGAGAATTTTGGCATGGTAACGGGTGTACATGAGAGGGATTAATGAGAGATAAAGGGGTATCTCATCAATAATAAATAATTATGGAAGTATAGTAAAGTTGAAAAATCATACCCCAACATTTTTAATTGAAAATAAATGGTCATAGAAACATAATGAAATTTGGACAAAAATGAAAAAGGAAGAAATCCCTTACATGGAAGTGTGATATGAAGGCTTGGGAGAGGCTTGGGAGAGACTACATGGATGCTTGGGGCTCATTGGGAAGATTAGAGAGAGAGTATGGTATATTAGGGATGTGATACATAGGTTTTGAGTGAAGAGAAATGTGATCTTTTGTGAGTTTATATTGGAAAATAAAGAGGAATTCATTAATATTTCACAAACCTAGGTTTTGGAATCTATATAATTAAATATTTAAAACCAAAAAACAACCCCTTGTTTTTGCACATGGATTTTTCCAAATGGGAGTGGAATACATTATTTTATCATTCTAATTTCCTAAATTCTTAAAATATTAGGATTTATTATGTGGAGGTGCGTCACACTCTCTAGGAAATCATTTTAAAAATGATACAATGTTTTATATGTCTTGGAGGATCCACTTTGGCTTTGTAAAATAAATTAAAAAAATATTTAAATTACATTATTTTAAAGTTAAAACATATATTGGCCGAAATTTTTTTTATAGAATTCTATTTCATCACTATTGGGCCATTACGATGTCATAAAACACATTTAATATTTAAATAGTAGTTAATTTTTACCCAAAAATTCTACTGTCTCAAAAAATTATGTAAAATTCACCATTAGATAATTTGGATTTCCTGAATCCAAAAATAATATTCATTTTACCCAATTAATTTTATAAATATGTGAATTTTTACTTTTAAAATAAAAACTTCCATTTATCAAAAAATAATGGGTTTTGACAAAAACAATATATAAACCTTAATAAAAACTACAATTGTATTCATAAAAATTATAGAATAATTTATATATAAAAAAATTAATTTAGTAATAATATTTTATTAAAATATTATTTAATTCAAAAATCCTTGAATTCATCAAAAAATATTTCTTAACTGAATAGTAACTGAAAATACTATTTGTGTTTTACGAACTATTTCCAAAGTAAAAATAATAAAATCAATGTATATTATTTATTATATGCAAAAAATAATGCACATAATCATAGTGCTAGGGTCTTGTTAGATAAACTCTTATAACACCCACATAAGACATAAGTGTAAGGTGTGGAATGGTGACAAACTCTTGGGGTGGCTCGAATAACATCGCTCGAGTGGTAATATCTATCACCTTTAACTTATCCCATATGTGGTTCCATTAAATCTTAATGTGTTGAAGCTCGACTAGGTATTGGTCATGTGTAAAGCCCAGTGATGCCACCTCCTTTACAAGATCTGAAAAATGGGCATCGTATGGAGAAATTCTTCTGGATGAGGCCATCACTTCCTTTGTCTGAGTAAATTGGATTTGTTAAATCTCTATGTTTATACTAATAATGTGATCACTTTTCAATGGATATATTAGCAATGGTAACAACTCTTAATGGTATTTTAAAATTCAAAAACATAAAACCAAATAAGTTCATATGTTTTATATAACCATTTTACATAACAATACATTTAATTAGATCAAGAGAAATTTTCATTAGTAAATGTTTGGGTCATTAAAATATTCCCGTTAAAAAATCTCACCCTAGAAATTTCCCTTTCCCACACTAAAACTGATGAGGGTAACTCTGCTTCATCACTTTCTCTGAATCCCATGCCGCTTCTTCAAACTTGTGGTTTCTCCACAATACCTTGATGAGGGGAATTGTCTTATTTCAGAGAACTTTTTCTCTTTGATCTAATATCCTCACTGGGTTCTATTCATAGGATAGGTCATTATCCAATGGTACAACCTATAAATTGAGTACATGTGATGGGTCAGGTATTCACTTCCTCAAGAGTGATACATGGAATACATCATGTACTTGAGATAGGTTTAGGGGGAGTACTAGTCAATAAGACACTGCTTCAACGTGATCAAGGATCTCAAAAGGGCAGATATACCTTGTAATAAGCTTTCCCTTCTTCCCAAATCTCATAACACTCTTCTACAGTGATATGCAGAGGAATACCATGTCTCCGACATCAAAATATATGTCTTGTATATGATTATAAGCTTAACTATTTTGTCAACTCTGAGCATCTTTAATGTGCTTCTGGATGGTCATAACCTTCTCCACCATTTCATAGACCATTTCCAGACATAAGAGTTTTCTCACCCCAACATCATCCCAACATGCCAATGTTCTTCACCTCTTCTATTATAGGGATTCATAAGGATCCATTTTGTTGTTTGAGAAGAAACTGTTATTATAAGAGAACTCTATGAGAGGAATATGTTAATTTCATCCTACTTTGAAATCCATTGAGAATGCTCTAAACATATCCTAAAGTGTTTGGATATTCTGCTCAGATTGGTCATTGGTTTGAGGATGACAAACTGTACTGATGTTCAGCTCAGTATTCAGGGCACATTGAAGACTCTTTCAGAACATAGAGGTGAATCCTGGATCTCGATTGGATAAAATAGATAGTGGTACTCCATAAATCCTGATCACTTCTCTAATATATATTCATGCTAGTTGATCCAATGAGAAATCATCTCAAATTGCAATGAAGTGTGCATTCTTTGTAAGATGATTCAAAACAACCCAGATAGCATTATTTCCTTTGGATGTTTGTGGAAATCCGATGACAATGTCAATAGTGATGTTTTAACATTTCCATATTGGTATGGGAAATGGTTGCATCATCCCCTTATAATTCTTCCTCTTAACCTTAACCTTCTGACATACCAGGCACTTTCATATATACTCAGTGATCTCATTTTTCATGTTATCCTACTAATAAATATCTCAGAGATCTCAATACATCTTTTTGTGTCCTAGTTTAATGGAGAAATTTGTACTATGTGAATCATCCAAAAAATCTTTCTTTAACTATGTATTTGATTGAACACATAGTCTTTACCAAAATATCATAATTCCTTCTTCATTAACATTGAACTCTTAGAATTTCCCTTTTCTAATAGTTTCCACTTTCTTCTGAATTCCCACATCATCCTTTTGACCATCCTCTAACCTTTCCAAAAGAGACGGTTGAGCAATAATTTTTGAAAGGATTGATGATGTTCCATTCTTTATTATTTCCATGTCCTTCTTCATATAATCTAACAAGATTTAATCCTTTTCAGTTATCATCAATGATATAATCGTTGGGTCCTTTCTACTTAGGGCATATTCCACATTATTCCCTTTCCCAGGCTGGTAATGGATTGAATAATCATAGTCTTTGATCAGATCTAACCATCTTCATTAGAAAATATTCAACTCTTTATGTGTGAATATATAATTCAGGTTTTTTGTTCTGTGTATATTTCACACTTCTTTCCAAAGAGGTAATTTCACCAAATTTTAAAAGAAAAGATTACTTCAGCCAACTCCAGATCATGTGTTGGTTAATTTTTCTCATGAAATTTCAATTTCTTTGAAGCATAGGCAATGAATTTGTCATTTTTCATCAACACACAACCCATGAACTTCTTCAAATCATAACTAAATACCACAAAAAGTTCTCCACTTGTGGGTAGTTGTAACAACCCAAAATTTCCTAGTACATTATTTCTTCAAAGTAATTCAATAACTTGTGCTACACACAACACCGAGTTCAAGCACACCACGACTTACCAAACTAGTAGTTCAAAGGTGGTTATGAATAGTATTATATTCATTTTAAATTTTAAATATTCCATATAAATTTTAACATCCTTATTCTGTGTTTCTTAGACATAATATAAGAACAAATTCATTTTTTCACATAAGGAAAGTATTTTTCATTAAATGAAATCTTACCGCCTTTTAATTTCGAACCCTTTTTAAATCAAATATTTTTCATGTTTATATATTATATTTGACAAAATAAACTTTTATTTATAATCAGGACCAAAAAATTTAGTTTCGATAAATTTTTGGTGTTTTTCTCATAACATTCATTCTGGGTGAATAGTGAAAAATACTTAATTTCAATTGAAATCAAATTTTTTAATGAAAATAATTTATTGTGTTCAATAAACAATTTTAATGGTTTGTGTTAGGTACACTAGGTTAGATACCCCGAGAGGGGGGTGAATCAGGGTATGATAGATTAAAACAACTGCCCCTATTGATCTTGTCTCACTATTAAGTAAGACACTCTTCTATCTCTTACCTGCAGCAAAAAATAAACAAAAACTAAAGCATTCATAGGACACAACGATTTTTACTTGGATCACCCTCACTGGGATACGTTCAAGGAGAATACACCGATGATGTGCCGATGTACCAAATCCACTAAAAGCGCACTGCTGTTTACAAAGTTCGGGATAAATCACTTCTATTCCTATGCTCATTGTCTTTACAATGTTTAGGGTCAGCTCACTGCTTTCCCAAGGGTCACTCCCTGTCCTTCTCTCTCTCTCTGGCTCACTGCTGGTGGAGAGGATCACCTTCTTCCTCTTCCTTTGCTCACTGCTCTATAAAGGATCCACCCACAGTTTATAGATCTATAGGTCTCTTAATTATCACAAATGAATACATCCTATGTTATATGTGGACACTCTGTTAAATTCCAACTTTCACTTGTAGATGAAACTCACTTTGTACCGAAGGTATCGGGCAATCTTCTAGTTTCCACGCTGCCCTGAATCACTACCGTGGATCAAATTTACCTGGCACCCTTCTCTAAGCCGGCGCGCATGTATCAACACGCAAGTTATAACTAGCACACAAGTCCACCTCAACCATTTGCACAACACAAGCTTCTGCAACTCCAAACTTGCGCGACTCACACCCTTTTACGCCCAAACCAATATTGGAACACAACCATCAACTGTCGCGTTTCTTCAAAACCTGGTACGCAAGTCCACCTCTACCACTTTCACGACACCTTCTTATTCAACTCTAAACTTGGGAGACTCACTTTCATTCTCACCCAAACTACCTTGGGCACGCAACTATCACCTGGCGCGCAACTTCTACTTGCGCGACCACACCACCACTTGCGCGACCACCACACCTGCATGATAAGAGCTCAAATTTTCTCTAAGTTTTTAACTCGTACATAATGAGGAGGGGTTTACCTCTATTTATAGGAATTTTTACACCCTGCGTGACAGTGCACAAGTCTTATCTCGGTGCGCAAGTCTCGGAGTGCAAGTCTTTGCCGCGCAAGTTACTTGCGCGACTAAGCCTAAAACTTGGGAGCCCCTTTTCCCTCTTCCATATTTTTATGTTCTGATCTTGAAAAAAATATGTCGCGCAAGTTTCTTCTCCATCAAGACAACAACGCACAAGTCTCTTTTCCAAAATGGCTTTTCTCCATTTGTGCATTTTCATGCCCAAAAATTTGGAAAACACTGGAAAACGACGTCACCTTGTATCTGTTCTTTTTTTACCACCTCCAGATCGATCATTCCTTTGTCGATGTTCTTGAATCGAACATGGATCGTTAACCAAATCAATTTAACTTGACATACCACCATGACATCCACTTTTTCAAAAAATTTGTATGTCATGGTTTTCTATGTCAATAATCACAACACAGATGTCCAATTTGTCAACAAACACAATCACCTCAAAAAGTCTTCAATGATACCTTGAGGGATTTTTTCCAAACAGTTTGGAAGTATAATTAGATTATATTTTTATCAATTAATACAATTTAGGTCATTATAAGTAATTTCACATTTAAATTTGACATAAACTCATGTCAATCTATAGATAGTTTTTACTTTTTAAAAACCCACCTTTTGGTTTTGACAATAGGAATTAATTTTAAATTAATAAATGCAACTTATAAGTTTTTAAATTGCTAAAATATAATTAATTTTTGAATTTATAATATCAAAATTAGATTAGGGTGAATTTTTGGTATTTTTCTGAAAACATTCAATTTTTGATGAATAATGAAAAACACTGTGTTATTGTTTAAAACCGAATTTTTATTTAAATATTTTTTTATTTTATTTAAATATATTTTAATTCAAAAAAAATATATAATACCTATATAAGTTCAATGTAATTAATTGGAGCCATTTTATAATAAAATTAGATGTATAAAATTTTATTGAGCTTTTTACCATCTTTTACACACCTTCTAGGTGCATTTGCAAATTTGCATAAAACATAATTTTACCTCTTCTATGAGTTCAATTTCAAAAATCCGAGAGGCACGGTTGGAATCATTAAGTAAACTATGATTCAATTAGTTGAAAATAATTTTATGTGAACAATAACTTTTGACTTTTATTTACCATGATTAAAAGTAAATAGGATAATTAAAGGTAAAAATGATATTATAATTACCCTAACACATGTCATAATACTATTGGATAATTTTAATTAAAAAAAAAGAATCCTTAGGAATAAAATATGATCCTTTTGTTTTACTTGGATTAGATTAGGACATTTATTAATATTTTATTTAAAGAAGAGTAAAAAGTGTTAAATTCAATGTTTATTAACCAAACCATTTTTAATATAGGGCTATACATAAGATAAATTCAACTATAAATATTAATTAGAAATATAATGCGATTTCATACATCATTGAATTTTATTTATAAATTTTATACATTAAATAATTAAATTTATCTATGACACAATTAAGATGCAGTATTTAACTTATTAATGAAAGAATCAATTAAATGGTATTATAAATATTAAAATAAATATAATTTAAATGTTATGATGCCATAAAAGAATTTTATAGGTTAATAAGAAATGTTAAGGTTGATTTTATAATTTTTTTTCAAGATGATAAGGTTTTTCTGACTTCCACAAAAACAAAATACCAAATAGTGTCAAAATTGATATAAATTAATTTTTAAAACAAATACTATATTTTTGGTCGATATGATATTTCTAAAAATCCATGGATCGTCCAAAGGGATTAAATAATATTATATAAGTCATTAAAGAACCACTATAGGTTCTCTTAGAAGTTTAGAGTAAGTTTATTAACTATATAGTGTAAGAATACAAGAAGAAACAGTAAAATTTAAACTATTTAACTAAGAGTTAAATATAGAAGATAAAGTCAAAATGGTAACCAAAACATCTATAAAAACTATTGTTTGAGAGTCTTTATAACCATAACCACATAAGGCTTTAACTAAATTCATTTGGAGCCATTATAAACCAAATATTATGGTATAATAAATCAATATTTTAATCTTTTCCTAAAGTGACCCTCACCCCACTTATAAAAGGGCACTTCCCCTTCTCTCAAAATCACAACTCCAAATCCATTTGACTTGGCCAAACCCAGACCAAATATCCTCCCAAATTCCCTCACATAATCCTAGAGTCCTTACATTGATCATAAATCCAACCTATGGATCCCTTTTGATCAACTCAAAAGGAAACACCCGAAGATGAGGTAATAATTTCACCACCCTCTTTCAAGTTTTTTTCTTCTTCCACTTCCTCTTTCTTTGTTATTTCCATACCAAAAATAATAACTCCACTACCTAATATACACTATGATGTTATTATAAATATGTTATAACCATATTCATTATTCTATCTATCCTATAAATGATAAAGTCACCATACGTGCATACATACGGCTTACCGTCTCCATGATGTGTTGTAGTCTGTTATTCAAACACTTCATTATTTGGATGGGTATCATAATGAGTGTAACTGATTTAAATAATAAATATAAGATATTAATTATTCTTTATATATGATATAAAATAAAATTACATAAGATTTCACCTTTAATATAAGGATATTATCGCTAATGCGTACTTATAGATTACCGTCTCCATGGACACGACGAGATTCATTCCCCATCGTAATCATTCAAGAATAATTTTCATTTTATGGTTAAAAACAATGATTAATAACTTAATATAATTCTAAATATGAATCAAATACATCCTATTCATAACAAACATGTCTTTCATTACCAAGCATATAAAAGAAAATGAATAAGTTAACACCCAAAATGATTATACAACTATTATATTATTAACAAAGAAATATTAGAAGATCATATATGATATCATATTTATCTACGTGGTTCTTGTATAATTTAGTAACAATTATTTAACTATTATAAAAGAGGTTAAATTACCCTCAACCTCGGAAAAGAACAAGTTAAGGGTAAATTCCACAATCTCTTTATTTTCTGAGGTTGTTTTTACATGAGTATCTACTAGGACCTCTTTATCATCCACATCTATGTTTCATAAAAAAAATTCCAAAGGAATATTTTAAGGTTTTATAGAAGGAAATATTTAACTAGATCATCATTTTAAATGGTTTAAATATTTATTCTTCTAAATAATTCTCATTAATGTCGATGTTTTTAAAATTGGTTTTAAAGAATTAAATATATGTACAAGAGTGTTTTTAAAATGTTAATTCCTTTCAAAATATTAAAAGTGGTGTGGGACACTTTGATTCAAAAATTTCAATAAATTTATTCCTTTCTAAATTGTGTGAGTTTTACATGTTTTCATGGGAAATGGATATTTGTATCAAAGAGTTTTACAAATCATTTTTATCTATGTCAACATCTTTTGATGGATTTTAAATGTGTTTGATGTTGATTTATTATGATACAAATCTTACATATTATATTGAAGGTTTTGTGATAAGTTTGACTGTGGATGTGTTATTTTTATACCATTAATGGTTTAAGGATAACATATTCACATTTCATATGCTAGTTTTAATCATAATGTTTATGTTATGTTTAAAACTTTTCATATGAGGAATGCATTTGACTTAGTAAGTGATGGGTGGAGCCCGCTATAGCTCCTAGATGCATCGGTAGGTCTCATGAGACAAACTAGTGTCTTGGAACAAGGCCTTGACAAAATCTTATTTTTAGTCTTGGAACACGGCCTTGACTCTGTGGTTATGATATATGGCATTATGAATTCCATTATTATGAAATTTTCTATTGATATTTCATATAATTATTTGACTAGTAGAATATCATTGTGAATAAGTAAATGGAATTATTTGATTTATCTTTTCCATATTATGATAATGTTACGTTTAAAAGGCTTGTGTTTTAGTCCTATATATTTCCTTAAATGTTTATGCTTATTTATGAATGTTTTTGGTAAATTAGTCACCCTTACTGAGCATCTTAGCTCACCCCTTTCTTTGGTTTTATTTTCCAAGGATTCAAATAAGTGTATTATGATTAATATGCAGGGGATGAAGGGAATAGTGGCATTCTCAAAGAAGTATCTATGTTGTGTTTTATGTTTGAAATTTTTATGTAAAGTTAATGTATGTAATCTAGTACTTCCAAGGCTGATAGACTGATCGCTCCTTTGAGACTTGATTCCTTATAATCATGCCAATGTATTAAAATAATGCACTGACTCTGGGCTTTTGGAGTCGGGGCGTTACAATTGGTATTAGAAGAAGTTTATCAGCAACCTTGGAAATAGATTTAGATAAACTCTGATTAGAGAACATTACTTTAAGATAGACTCTGAGGATTAGTATTGAATAACCTCTTAGGATTTTGATAATGTAAAGATTTTGTGGATTTTACAATAAATACATCCCTGTCTGGATATGAGTCGGTAGAGGCGGCTCTGGCACAAATGTACCTAGGAGTGAAAACATTGACAAGGAGTTTCAAGATTGACCCGGGGTATCCGGGTACATGACAACAGGCCTTACTGCACTCTAGATTATGACACTTTTGAGGAATTTTCTTAAGTTAATTTACATTTTCATTACAAGACATTAAAAAGGATTTAGGAGTAAATACTTTCTCAAAGAATACATTTTATGATTATATATTATATGCATAATCTTTTCAATTTACCTTTAGTTATTTTACAGTTTTGGAATTATGAATTGTGGTTCATAAACAAACCTAGTGTATGCCATTGTTTAGAAATGACACCTAGTGGAAGGAATGAGAATTCCAGCAGTATGCATGATCCAAAGATTAATAGGATCATATATTTCATGGTATTAAGACAATATTTAAAAGGGAAATAGTCTCCCATGTATTCTAATCGTATGAATAAATAGTATCATGTGTTAATAATATAAGTAACGAATTCTATGAGTCCAATGGATTTGAAGGGAAGTAAGAGAAGAAAAGGATAGAAGAGAGAAAGATGGATAATGGGAAGAGGAGAAAGAAGGATTTTCCCATATGTGATAACTATGGAAAGAATCACCTTGGTAAATTCTTGAAGGGAATGAGAGTTTGTTATAACTGTGGTGAAAAGGACACCAAGTACATGATTTCAAGGATAAGAAAAAGGCTTTAAATGTATAATGCTTCATCTGAAAGAAGTTGGGACACTACGTGAATCAATGTCCAAATCATCAGAGTATACCCCAAATGCTGCTATTCGATAATAATCAAGTTATGATACTACTGAAGATGAAGAGGAATTATTAGAGTTCTTATATTGTTATTAAATTATTGTGTAATATGAAAATTTTATTAATTATGTACATGTTATAAGAATTATAGAGTATATAACGATTGTACTACAGTACTATTTCATTAAGGACTTGAGATTGTGTGGAACCAAGAAAAGTGACTTAATAGTAGGTTAATTTTTTTTTGGAAAATGTATGGTTGAGAGAAATATAAACCATAACATGGCTCTAATATTGACGTAGTGATTTTGGAATAATATATTATTAATTTGGATAAATTATATTGGATATTTGTGACCACCTTGAAATTGATTAATGATTTGTATATTCTATCTTTATTGGAGTTTGCAACATTTTTGGATAGGAGTATATACTATATTCTATAAGGAATAATAGAGTAAGAATGTAATCATCAAGGTTTTATGGTAATTTAGGGTGTTACCGTGTTTTAAAAGAATACATTACGAAGGTATTCACATGTTGTTATATGAAAAAAATATCTTCATTGCATTTATATTCCTTCGAAATTTTGGACTGTGAGTTTGGAAAAAAGTATTTTGAATATGTCTAATGGTTGGAATCAATTAAAATTGACATTGGATACTATTGTTGTCATGCGTTGGCTCTCGAATACCTAGAGTTGGTGCCATACAAAGGATCGAATTCGATTCGTTCTCTGAGAAACCATCTACTACTGAAATGCTTCTTCTGGTAAAAGATGATACCTGAAAAATTTCTTTCAAAAATGTATGGTGAGCATATGAATGCCCAGTAAGGGGTTTAAAAATAACATTCTATACCCAAAATAACTTTTGAAAACATTCTTTAATCCATTTCATAAAACAATCTTCTTTAAGAAAATCTATAACACATGTAACATATCATAATAAAAGTACTTTATTAGAAACATGATAACAGAAATACAAGGATACACGATTCGAATATAGTAATTCTTAATAGGAGTAATGAATAAAAGAAATTATAAACATATATGAAATAAGAATATGTATGCACAAATTAAACAGCTAAGAGTAATGAATAATCAGAGTTTCACATAAAGGAAATTACTTCAATTTCATACATCGAATACTAAATAACTAAGTTCTATACATATATCATGCCATAAGGTTTTTCTTTTATGATACTCATAATTATTGGCTCTTAACCATGGATATTCTACTAATCGAATATCCATTTGGTTGATTAATTATCATACACATTATGAGGGAATGTATAATGTCTGACTTTAATTTTTGTGTCAAGGCCTCTACCAAGGCCTAGGGGCTAACTGTAACCAGACCCCAACCCGGAGAGACTCTGTAACCCAACTCCACCCCGGAGAGCCTCTGTAACCAGACTCCATCCCGGAGAGCCTCTATAACCGGACTCCAACCCGGAGAGCCTTTTTAACTGGTCTCCAACCCGAAGGGTCTGCTGTAACTGGACCCTAATCCGGAGGGCTAACTTTTACCGTTCCCCAAATAGGAACATACTAGTCCAATACATTCCTCATATTTTTAATAAGGCCATGTATCCAAAGTGTCCCATATATACCACCTTGAATATATAAACCCATGCCTTTTATTTGGGGTGTCCCATAACACTCTAAATAATTAAATTCTTAATTCATTATCATAAGTGATGAATAATAAATAGTTCAATTTAGCACATAAATTAATAACATTACAACTACTTCAAAAACATTCAATGCATTACATTGCAAGTTTATAAATTCAGATAGGTAGTATTCATGTTCAAATCATGCGTTGATGACTGGAATAACATTAGACTAAATAATAATATGTCAGTTATTATTTAAATAATAATTTTCCCAATGACATATATAAAATAGTAAACATTCTTTGCGCATGTGATATTAATTTAAAACATGCAAGTAATAGGGTTACCACATAAAATGATAGTTCCTTAATTTTTAAAATCCTTGATTCATGGAAATTAATATTTATAGTTTAAAAAAACCTAGTTAAATTAATACATATGTCATTTTTACACAATCATGTGCCAATAAATGGTCATGTATTAATAAATGGTCATACCCTATGTTTCATAGCAGATATGGTCAACTGATTCACACTGCAACATTTAAGAATAAATTTATGTGAATTTAATTAAGCATATCAAAAACATACTTTAACCACTGAAGTTTGTTTTAGGACGAACTATTTTCGATTATTGATCAAACTTATAGATGCATACATATAACCATATAAATATATATGTACATAAAATATGTATATGTCGCACCCTTACATTATATATTCTGAAAACTAAAATTAAATATATATATATATATATATGTGTGTGTGTGTGTGTGTGTATATCATCATACTACAAGAAATGTAATTTGTTTAATAATAACAACTCTTAGCATCATAAAAGTAATTCACATTTTAAGCAAATGAACTACCTTACCAGAACTAGAAAATAGAGATTCTATAAAATAATAAATAAATTTCCCTTACATTTTAAAAACATCATTGCAAATCAACACTTGATAGAATTAAAACTGAGTGGATTAAAACTATATGGGTGTATGCATAAAAAATATACAAATCCATTTGAAACCGAAACATTATTTGCTCCCAAGTCTTTATTTAAAGATTTTAAATCATCTTTAATAACTTAAAATAGAAATATATTGAATTATGTGTGTATGTCCGAATATACACTAAGTGTATAACAGAAAATAATTATAAATTAAAATAACCCTTAACTTATGTAAACATAAAATAATAAGTTATATATGTGTGTGTATATATAAATATTTATATACACACATGTATAAATACCATAATTTTATCAAATTACACCCTCACAAACCATAAGATTTTGAGATAAATACTTAAAATTTAAAACCATTATCAATTTTAAAAATTATAGGTTATATAGATAGATACAGTTTCATATATATATATATATAGACACATATAACATTTTATAACAACATTGTTTAAGAAAAAAATTAAAACCATTTCAACACATAGATTTTAAAATCATAACCCAGTTTGGAAAATAATATGTGATAATGAAATATATAGATTCATATAAACATTTATACACAAGCATATATGTGTGTACCTTTGTAAAAAATAGATAAAAAATTGATCAAATTAATTAAACCCTTAAAAAATATACATTTAATGAAAACATAACCCTTACATCTGTTATATCATATGAACCCAAAAACCTGAAGACCTAGGTTTAGCACAGAAGAACTTTTAAACCACTACAAAGTTATAAACATACCATTAGGAGCATATATAAGTATATACTCACAAAGAAACACAAGAAGGCAAATTTACAACCCTTACAAGTCATAAGATTGTAAAATAAATATTCAAGACAAATTATAATGAACTCTAACCAGAAATGTAGAAAATTTGACCCACTTATGCTATCTCGAACACACACAATGGGTTGAAAATAAGGCAACTCCCATTTTTCCATTACTCTAAAGAGTAAGGCCCTTTATTTCCATTATGAAAACATGCACAAAAAGTTGCTTGTATAGTTATAAACATCATTAAAATCAATCTAAAATTTCTAAGGTGATGGACAGTTGCAGAACAAGACATATTGAAATGTTCAAATTCAAAAAGAGCATCACTTGATTGCGGTAACAACAATATAAAATTGAACTTAAGAATACATTCACGGATCCAAAATCAAAGGCAAAATAAAAAAAGTAATTAAAAAGAATGGTCTACAACAGCCAAATCCGACAATGAAAATGGGTATAGATTTGAAATCAACACCCTATGGAGAAGGAAGATTTGAACGCCTAAAAAACTACCTGTTTAGGTTGAAGAAAACTGAAAATCCCTCAGATATGGTTTTTTTCGATTGGCTTCGGAAACCAGAAAGGTGCACAGACACCTCACCGGTGCTCGGTCTGCTCATCCCGGACTACTACCCTACTCGAATCCGGCCCTGGTGCAACCTCCCAAACCCTCTTGACTTCCCTAGAAGGACCCCATCACGACATGCCCCCCGCGAAGACCCTCAGTTGATGGCGAAAACCCTAATTCGGGTCCTCAAATCCCATGACGGGATTCCTTACTATCTTTTTTCTGATTTTTATCCCCTATTATCATCATAATATTACTATCATTATATTTTTTTTATTCTTATATCATTATATCATTACTCTAATACTTTGATATATTATATTATCAACAACTTTAAAAAATGTCAAAAGTTAAACATAACTGATAATATATTAAACTTATTTTATCAATGATTTTAAAAGTAAAAGTTATTATTATTAAATCCTTTTACAAAACATATATTTATATATTTCATATTACATAATTATAATGTTATAAATTAAATTGAAAATTGGAAATGTATTATAAAAATAAAAATTATCCTAATTTGTACCATATATTTGTAATGATGAAACTTTTAAAACAAATGTTAATATGTTATGATTCAAATTAACTATAATTTTATTAATAGTTCATGTGTAAAATTTTAATTATTCTATTAATATATTTATAATTTTATTAAGGAAAATTCAAAAATGTTAATTTATAATATAAAAATTATTACTTTATATATATTTACATGTGTATATAAAATATTTTCAAACTCATATAATAGATCAAATAATTGTTTGCATAATTAAAATAGCACAAAAATTATCTAACAATTTTCAATTTCATGTATCACCATAATATAAAATTATAATTTTATAATAGTATTTTCATATAATTTAAATTCAATATATATATATATATATTCTTTTTAGAGAACAAGCAACAAATTAGTTATATTTATATTTATTAGTATTATTATTTAAATTATTATATTAAATAATTATTAATACATCATTATCACTATTTAATTAATTCCATTAATGTAATTTATATAAAGTTTATCATAACACATGTATTATAAGTTTAAATTTAAACATTAAAATAGTCTTAAGAAATGATTTGTTCAAAATTTATAATTCAAAACATTTCATATATATATATATATATCATGTTTAATATATATATTTATATTTTCATCATAGATTTAAAATAGTAATAATTTTGTAAATATAATATTTATTCATAATTATAAAACAACTAATTGTAACATTATATATTTATAAATTATTTTGAATAAAAATTTGTAATTTCAAATATATTCAATGTGTAGTATTTATTATTTAATATTAAATAAATTTTATTAGTGTAATTCTAATAGTCAATATAATTTAATTTTTTTAAGAAATTTATTTATTTAAAATATTTTATCAAACACTCATTTCAATAAATTTTATTATTCAGATTCATTAATAAATATATCGATGTTAAAATACAATGCTATAAAATTATTTTGAACATTATACAATTATCACTAAAAACTATTATATAATTAACATATAATTAATAAAATTATTATTTTAAATTATATTATTTTTTTATAATGGAAATAAACTAAATAAAACACATTTTTAATGAAATAAAAATTAGAATATTATGGGGTGTTACAATTGTTAAGGTTAAATCTTTTCTTGAGATTATTTTTTGGGTTGTTATAAAAAGGACAACTCGGAGGTCGGGCGACAACCCGTCCTGTCCGGCAAGGCTGCGAGATATAAACCCCCAACCGAAGGGCGACAAGGGTGAATCACCTAACACTGGCCTACTTGATGTCCTGGTTTGTATTATGTAGTTTTTTTTAAATAGTCTGACAAATGAATTATAAATTCATTATTTTTGGAACCCAATACGATTAGGATAAATAGAATATTTTTGAGTTCTATTATCTTTTGGAGTGAAAGATGAGTTTTTTGTAGAAATTAGTTAAAGGATGAACCTATAGTTGTCAAGTATATTTTTTTCCTCTTATTCTATAAATATATTAATTATTAAACATTAGGTAAGGGATCTTAAAACAGAAAATGTGTTATCCTAATACCTTATGTTTTTTTGAACCGACGATATTTTAAATCATCATAGATTGATGGATTTGAGGCCCTCAATTTTACACATGCTTGTGATTGAGGACCTCAATCACTCGCTATAAATATTTATGTTTTCCCTCCAATTATGTGTCTCTAATTTCAAACAATGTTCTCCTAATAAAGATCATAATTTTGTGGTGACTTTTTCATTTTCCTTCCCCTCTTATTAAGACTAAATTTTATTAACCCAATTTATGATTAGGGGTTTTCAACAAAGGTATTTTTCTTTCTTTAACCATTTTTATGACCATTTTCAAATTTCGAGGACACAATTTATTTAAGGAGGGGAGAATGTAACACCCCTAGATTTCATAGTACATTATTTCTTCAAAGAAATTCAATAACATGCGCTACATGCAACACTGAGTTCGAGCGCACCTCGACTTACCAAACTAGTTGTTCAAAAAAGCTTATTAATATTAATATATGCATTTTGAATTATATATATTCCATATTGATTTTAATATCCATATTATGTGTTTCTTAGACATAATATAAGGACAAATTCATTTTTTTCACGTAAAGGAATCATTTTTCAGAAAATGCAATTTTACTGCCTTTTAATGGAGAACCCTTTTTAAATACAATATTTTACACTCTTATACATTAAATTTGACAAAATAAAGTTCTTATTTAGAATTAGGACTTAAAATTTTTGTTTCAATAAATTTTTGGTGTTTTTCTGATAACTTTCATATTTGGGTGAATAGTAAAAAATACCAATATTTAATTGAAAACAAATTTTTTAATCTAAATACTTTATAGTGCTAAATAATACATTTTAATGTTTCTGAAGTATAATTATATTATATTTTTATCATTTAATACAATTTAGGTCATTATAAGTAATTTCACATTTAAATTTGACGAAAACACATGTCAATCTTTTTGTAGTGTTTACTTTTTAAAAACCATCTTTTTTGGTTTTTGACAATGAGAATTAAATTTAAATTAATAAATGAAACATTAATTCTTTGAAATTGGTAAAATATAATTCATTTTTTAATTAATAATATCAAAATTAGCTTAGGGTGGTTTTTTTATTTTTATGAGAACATTCAATTTTTGATTAATAGTGAAAAACACTACGTTATTGTTTAAAACCGAGTTTTTATTTAAATAATTATATATTTAATATAAATTTATTTTAAGTCAAAATATATATATAATATTTATACAAGTTCAATTTAATTCATTGGAGTCATTTTATAATAAAATTAGATGTATAAAATTTTATTGATCTTTTTACCATCTTTTACCCACCTTTTAGGAGCATTTGCAAATTTGCATAAAACATAATTTTACCACTTCTGTGAGTTGAATTTAAAAAATCCAAGAGATGAGGTTGAAATTATTAAGTAAAATATGATTCAATAATTTGAAATTAATTATTTGTGAATAGTAACTTTTGACTTCTATTTACCACTGCTAAAAGTAAATAAGAAAATTAAAGGTAAAAATGATATTATAATTACCCTATTACATGTCCTAATTCTATTTGATAAGTGTAATTCTACCAGAAACAACCTCATGAATAAAATATGATACTTTTGGACCACTTGTATTATATTAGGACATTTATTATTATTTTATTTAAAGAAGAGTTAAAAGTGTTAAATTCAAAGTTTATTAACTAAACCATTTTTAATATATGGTTATACATAATATAAATTCGACTATAAATATACATTAAAAAGGTAAAAATATTTCATACATCATGGTATTTTATTTATAATTTTCAAACCTTAAATAATTAAATTTATTTATGACACAATGAAGATGCAGTAATTACCTAATTAATGAAAGAATCAAATAAATGGTATTATAAATATTAAAATAAACCTAATTTAAATGTTTTGATTCCATAAAAGAATTTTATAGGTTAACATGACATTTTATGGTTGATTATAGAATTTTTTTAAGTTATAAGGTTGTTATGACTTTAACAAAAACAAAATACCAAATAGTGCCAAAATTGACATAAATTTATTTTTAAAACAAATACGATATTATTGGTTGATATAATATTCATAAAAATATATGGTTTGGAAAAAGGGATTAAATAATATTATTTATGTAATTAATAAACCACTATTGGTTCTATTGGATGTTTAGAGTAATTTTATTAACCATATAGTGTAAGAATACAAGAAGACATGCTAACGACTAAACTATTTAATTAAGAGTTAAATCTAAATTATAAGTTAAAAATGGTAACATAAACATGTCTAAAACCTATTGGATGAAATAAGTTTTACCCATAACTACTTAAGGCTTTAAATACATTCATTTGGAGCCATTATAAACCAAATATAAATGTATAATAAATTAATATTTTAATCATTTCATAAAGTGACCCTCACCCCTCTTATAAATGAGAACTTACACTTCTCTCAAAATCACACATCCAAAGCCATTTGTATCTAGAAAACCCAGCCCAAATATCCTCCCAAGTTTCCTCAAATCTACCTAGTGTCCTTAATTTGATCATAAAGCCATCTCATTGACCCCTTTTGATCAACTCAAAAGGAAACACCCGAAGAAGAGGTAATAATTTCCCCACACTCTTTCAAGTTATTTTCTTCTTCCACTTCCTCTTTCTTTGTTGTTTTCAAACCAAAATAATAAATATCGTACCTCATACATACAGTGATGTTATTATTAATATATTACAACCATATTCATTATTCTATCCATCCTATAAATGACAAAGTCATGATGTGTGCGTACGCACGGCTTACCGTCTCCACATCGGGGTGATGTTTGTTATTCAAACACTTCAATATTTGGATGGGTATAATAATGAGTGTAACTGATGTAAATAATAAATATAACATTTTTATTATTCTGCATATGTGATATACCATCCAATAACAAACTATTTCACCATCAATATAATTATACTGTCACTCGGGCGTACATACAGATTACCATCTCCATGGATGTGATGAGATTCATTCCCCATTGTAATTATTCAAGAATAATTTTTATTTTATGATTAAAAATAATATTTAAGAATATAATATCAATAATAATATGAATCAAAAACATTCTTTTCATAACAAACATGGAATAAATTACCAATCATATAAAGGAAAACAAATCAGTTAACACCCGAAACAGTGATACTACTAAAATATTATTAACAAAGCAACATTAGAAGATCATATATGATATCATATTTATGTATATGTTTCTTGTATAATTTAATAACATTTATTTAACTATTATACAGGATTTTAACTTACCCTCAACCAAGGAAAAGAACAAGGTAAGGGTTAATTCCACAATCTATTTATTATCCGAGGTTGTTTTTACATGAGTATCTACTGGGACCTCTTTATCATCCACTTCTGTGATTCATAAAAATATTTTAAAAACGAATATTTTATGTTTTTATGGAATTGAATATTTAACTAGATCATCATTTTAAATGGTTTCAATATTTATTCTTCAAAATCATTCTTTTTAATGTCCATGATTTCAAAATGGTTTTTTAGGATTTATTTATATGGACATGAATGTTTTTAAAATAATAAATCCTTTAAAAAGATTAAATGTTGTATGGGATACTTTGATTAAAAATTTCATTAAATATCTTCCTTTATAAATTGTGTGGCTTTTAAAATTTTTTCGTGAAAAATGGATATTTATCTCAAAGAGTTTTACAAATCATTTTCATCTATTTCAACATCCTTTGATGGATTTTAAACTTGTTTGTAGTTGATTTATTATGATACAAATCTTCCATATTGTATTGAAGGTTTTTGATATGTTTGACTGTGGATGTGTTATTTTTATAATATTCATGGTTTATGGAAAAAGTATTGACATTTATTATGCCAGTTTTAATACGAATGTTTATGTTATGTTTAAATATTTTTATATGAGGAATGCATTTGACTTAGTAAGTGACGGGTGGAGCTCGCTATATCTCCTCGATGCATGGGTAAGTCTCATGAGACAAACTAGTGTCTTGGCACAAGGCCTTGACCAAATAATAATTCTAGTCCTGGAACAAGGACTTGACTATGTGGTTATGAATTTGGGCATTATTCATTCCATCATTATAAAATTGTCTATTGATATTACATGTGATTATTTGACTAGTAAAATATCCATGTGAATAAGTAAGTGAAATTATTTGATTTATATTTTCCATATTATGATGATGTTTGAGTCTATAAGGCTTGTGTTTTAGTCTTAGGAATTTCCTTAAATGTTTATTCTTATTTATTAAAGTTTCTGCTAAATTATTTACCCTTACTGAGCATCTGAGATCACGCCTTTATAATGTTTTATTTTCCCAGGATTCCAAGAATTGTATTATCATTAATATGAAGGGTTAATCTAAAGGTAATAATGGAGTTCTCAAAGGACTATCAATGCTATGTTTTATGCTTGATATTGTAACGTAAAGTTAATTTATGTAATCTAATTTCCAAGACTGCTAAACTGATTGCTCCTTTAGGACTTGATTCATTGTAATCATGGCAATGTATTAAAATAATTCACTGACTCTGGGATTCTGGGGCCAGGGCGTTATAGTAGTGTGATAACGGGTCCAGTGATTGGACTTCTACTCAACTCCTTGAAGCTATCTTCACATTCTTCACTCCAATAATACTTTACTCGCTTCCAAGTTATCTTGGTAAGGGGGTTGGACAATCGTGATAAATTTCTCACAAATCGGCGATAATATCTAGCTAGCCCTAGGAAGCTATGGATATCTATTACTGATGTTGGCTTTGACCTTCCCTCAATTTCAACTATCTTGAAGGGATCCACAAATATCCCATTGCTTGTTATGATTGGACCCAAGAATGAGAACTCCTTCAACCAGAACTCACACTTGCTATACTTTGCATAGAGGTTCTCCTTTCACAAGGTCTCTAGTACAATGCTTAGATGCTCCTCATGCTCCTCTTTGGTTTTTGAGTATATTAGAATATCGTCTATAAATACTATTAAATTTTTTTCTAGGAAATCTATTAAGATTCTATTCATCAAGTCCATGAATATTGCTGGAGCGTTAATGAGTCCGGAATGCATTACTATGAATTCATAGTACCCGTACCTTGTATGAAAAGCAGTCTTAGGGATATCCTCCTTCTTCACCCTTACATGGTAACATCTTGACCACAAATCCACCATGGGGAAGTATTGTGCTCCATGTAGATGATCGAACAATTTACCAATTCAAGGCATATGATACTTGTTCTTTATCATGGTTTTATTGAGATCAAGATAATTAATGCAAATGCGCATTGACCCATCCATCTTCTTGACAAAGGGGACTGGTGCCCCCCATAGTGTAGGACTGGGTCATATAAACCCTTTATCTAGATTCTCCAGTTGTTGTTTCTTTATCTCCTCGAGCTCCCCAAAAACCATTATATATGGAGTATTTGATATTGGAAACACCCTAGGTATAAGATCAATTTAGAATTAAACATATCTTCTATGAGGAAGACCATTTAATTCCTTAGGAAACACTTCAGCGAATTCCCTCACAATAGGCATGTCTTTATGGGTGGTTTCTTCCTTAGACTCAATCATCTAAGAAAGATACGCATACTCACTGGGAATTAATTTCCATGCTTGAGATGATGATTCTAAAGAATATTTATCCTCTTTCTTGCACTTGTACAAAATCAGGGGTCGATTCTCTATATGGAAAGTGATTTCCCTCTCAGGAAAATTTATGTTGGCTCTATAGAGGGAAAAAATCCATGCTAATAATTGCATCAAATTTTACCATAGTGACTATGATGAGGTTTATAGGGATTTTCAAACCACAAATGGTGATAGGGGAGGAGTTATATTCATGGGATGTAATGATTGACCCATTTTCGGTTCTCACTAACATCTCAAATTCCATGATTTGTGGTGGTGTTGGGATAGTTCTACTACACATTAGGGATATTAACGAATCAATAGAACTACAATCAAAAAGTAAATTCGCTATTCTTGAATGAATAACTTGGTTACCTATCCCCATTTCATTGTTGGGGTTATCTTCGGTTGTAGTGATTGAAAAATATCAGACTTTCTCCCTTAGAGTTTGTTGGTTGCCTCGAAAAAACCCTAGCATAGGGAATTGGTTTTAAAAATGCCCTAGTTATTTGTAGTTAAAGAAACAAACAATGCTTTGAGGGTCGAACCGAGTGTTCCTCTCCTTTGACGTAGCATCGGGTTTTTCTTGTCAGCGGTTAATTGCCAGATGCCCTTATTTTCTAGACCTAAAGCATTTACTCATCCCTTTAAGGCAATTTTCGGGGAGATTATTTCCGCACCTTTGGCAAGTGGGATCCCGGAATTTCTTTGCACCGTTGGATTTATCAATCGGACCACCAAAATTAAATTCCACTTTATAAATCTTACACCCATGATAACCCTGGGATTTTTTTATATCCATTTTGAATTTGAGGGCACATCAGTCAATTTTCTCATATCTCTTGAAGTCACGGATCACTAGGTATTTCTATAGGCTAGGTTTTATCCCACCAAAGAAGTGGTCAACCTTATATTTAGGGGTAACTACAATGATGGAGGCATATTATGAAAGCCTTGTCACTTTTTCATCGTACATTCTGATGGATTCATCATCTTTTTGATTGAGGGAAAGGAAGTCCCTTTCCATCTTCAGTCAGAGGGTGTGAGGAAAATATTTATCAATTTTCATCCATAAATCCTTCCATTCCAATGCCATGATCTCCTCCTCAAGATTCATATTTTTTACCAATGGCCACCATTGATCATCTTCACCCTCTATATGATAAGAAGCTATAAGAACCATATCTTATTTTGAAAATTAAGGATAGAGAAGATCTTTTCACTTGAGTTGATCCATAGTTCGAAAATTCAGGGATCATATGATCCATTAAAAGTAAGAGGCCTTTGTCTCATAAATAACTCAATTTCAACTTGTTCTTTCTTGGGGGGGGGGGGGGTTGAACGTTCCACTTGACCCATGTTTCTATTAAAAACATGAATTAAATGATTGAGTATCCTGAAAATGTTTGTGATTCCCACTCCCATCATATTTGGCATCTCATTAGAACAGTCATCACATTAACCATCACATTGGTTGTTAGCCAGAGTCCTCCTATTACCAACCATTGGATGGAATAAAAGGAAATTTATGGGTAACACATAAATGGTAACATGAAGACAAAAATGGATAACTTATAAATTAAATTTATTTACTTAACTTATCTATGTTATCCTTGATCTACTTCAAAAAATATATTATTAGGGTAATTTTTTTAATTCCCTAATAATGGTTCATACTAAGATTATGAATTTACCAAAGCATATCCCTTGAGAGTGTTGTAACCAAGAGTACACCAAGGCATGTTGTCGTGCACCAGTTCATGTTCAAGTCTAGCTAGAAGCTGTGCTTTCAGGTTTTATCCCTAGATACATATGTGCCAGAGCTACCTCTACCTACACATATCCATATAGGGATGTATTTTCTTGATAAATAACTTACTCAACACTCACAATTTTTTTGTATGTTATTATTATACATAGTCTTATCCTTAAGGCTTTATCTAGGTTTTTCTAATCCAAATACCAAAAATAACTAAATCTATCCTCTAATACCAACTATAAAAACCCTGCTCTTTATTACAAACCTAAACATTATTTATTATATAACATTTCACTTAAGAAAATTCTGAGGATTGGGAGGTCTAGTGTCTTGGAAAATCAAGAACATTACATAATAACTTAGGACATAAAACCCAACATCTTTATTGAAAACTTCTATTACATGACCAAAACATTTCTTCATACTTAACATTGCATGGCATAACCTGAGGACATGCATAATAAAATGGTGAGCTATAAATCCTAGTAAGGTATTAAACAAGGAATAACATGATATATATAGTATTTTTTAGGAAATAAGAAAATTGTAATGGCCCAGACATCTCCAACCCATTCCGTTGTGAAAATATAGTGTTCGAGGTGTTCAGGGAGGTCAAGGTGACTAATCCCCAACACTTTTCCAATTTTACCTTTTTGTGAACAATTACATCGGTGAACAGTTCCAATAGTAGATAGTTGTGAATAGTGCATCAATAACCTTCTGTGAACAGTAGAATCAGTGACCCTCGGTGAACAGTACCAAAGGTAGAAAGTCGTGAACAATGCATCAGTAACCTTCTGTGAACAGTGCCAATAGTGAGGTCCAATAGTAACCTCTCTTTCCTTTTCCAAATTTCCAATTCTATGAATAGTTCCCTTAGTGAACATTTATATCGGTAACCTCTAATGGTAACCTCTCTTTCCTTTGACAAATTTTGAGTTCTGTGAATAGTTCTATTGGCGAACAGTTCTATCGGTAACCACTAATGGTAACATATCCTTCATTTTCCAAATTTCCAATTCTATGAACAGTTCCATCGGTGAACAGTACATTGGTAACCTATATCGATAACCTCTTTTTTCCTTTTCCAAATTTTGAGTTCTGTGAAGAGTGTTTCCAGAATGGTAGGTGTATAGTGTTTTATCGATGAGAATCTAAAGGTGAGGTTCATGAGTAGTGTTCCATTGGTGAGGTTCATGTACAATGTTCCATCGGTGAGGTTCATGAACAATGTTCTATCAGAGAGGTTTTAACGGTGAGGTTCATGAAAAGTGTTCTATCCGTGAGGTTCATGAACATTGTTCTATCGGTGAGGTTCTAACGGTGAGGTTAATGAACAGTTTCTATCAGTGAGGTTCTAACGGTGAGGTTCATGAACAGTGTTCTAACGGTGAGGTTCATGAACAGTAATCTATCGGTGAGGTTCTAACGGTGAGGTTCATGAACAGTGTTCTATCAGTGAGGTTCATGAATAATGTTTTATTGGAGTGGTTCTAATGTCAAGGTTCATGAACAATGTTCTATCTATGAGTTTCATGAACAGTGTTTTATTGGTGAGGTTCTAATATTGAGGTTCATGAATAGTGTTTTTCCTTTTCCAAATTTTGAGTTCTTGAACTGTGTTTTCAGCTTCCTACAGTTTTTCCCCTTTGACATTTCCTTTGACGTAAAATGCATTTAAAGACTTATTTTAAGTACTCTAAGGCTGATTCAAAGTCCATAACTCCTATATTAATTATTCCTTAGGCTCGGGATGTTTTTACTTGGTCAAACCACATGGTTTGATGCGATCCTCTTTTAATGGGAAATTAAGCGTATCTTAAACCGTCGCTCTATTAAATCTTCAAAAGGGAAAAGATATCTTCCTCCCTTGTTCTTCCTCCTTGTTCTCTGGTGAGATATGCTCAAATGTTTCCATCCTTCCCAAAGGAATTGTGAGATCAAACTTTTCCCCATGGATTGGTTTCCTCAACATCCTTTTTTCTAGAAGTGCACCCCCTATTTCTTTGAAACCAAGAAGTATCGATCAATTTTCAATAAAAGGTATGTTTTATCATCATTATTTTGGGTTTCATCTTCTCATGTATCTCCTTTCCATATTATAGAATGTAATCTTCATGCTTCTAATGTAGTTTTTTTAGGGTTTGATCAGTGAGGTCATATCATGGCATCCTCGGGTTGATGTAGTTGTCGCGAGAGGAGGATCGTGACTCATTGTGTGGATTGTTCTTGTATAAAGAATTTCAAGAACTATTTGAGGTAGGGGATTCATTTCTTCTCTTTTATTTTATGTGCAACTGTATAGTTATCATGTTTTATCCCACTGGATCACAGTGGAATTGACATAATAAGTATTTAAACAGGATAAATAAATTGATATCGATCATGTGTTATTGCCACTTGTTTTTCTAGATAGTGTGATATCCATGCTTACTTCATTTAGCTATTTGTTATTGATTGAAATTGGTAAAGAATGTAAACTGAAATTAATTGATAACTGTTTGGCTATAGATAAAGAGGCATGTAAATGAATATTGTTCTTCTTGTTGTAATTTGATGTTAATCAAATTGGCAAGGTAAGCATGTTTAAAAATTTGTGATAACTTACTGATTAGGTTTCCCAAATTTGGAACCTACGAATAATAATTAGTTAACCCAATATGGATTAAAGTACAGGTTGTTTGATAAAAGATAATCCATTGTAGGGTTTTGAGTTACCCTCTTGATTGTTAAAGGGCCAAGAACCAAATAGTTAAGATGTTTGTTTTCCAACTGCTTGTGTTGTAATGTGAGCCTGTATTGCTCTTGTGATATGCGGGGGCATGCATGCATTTTGGTTATGGCATAAAATGATGCCTAGGGTGGCGGGATGCATCAGTTTATTCATGTGGGTGTCGAGGAGGACACCAAGGATGATGGAATTGGATGAATGTGATTGTTGGATGCTTGTTTTTTCATTTTGGTTGATTACCTATTTTATTTTTCCCCGCTACCTAAGAAAGCTAGTCTTGCTTAACCATCTTCTAAAAGAGGTGAAGATGTTTGGGGTATGCCACATGATTTTCGTGTTTAGCTTTTCAAGGGAGGATGGGTCTACGCTCTTACTATAGGCAACAAAGACTTGACATGTAGTACATCTACTCATCGTGTTGATCCACCTTGTGTTTAGTAGTATATAATATTCTTCTAGAATTCCTAGGAATGTGGGAAAGTAATTTTGAAATGAATAGTTGAATAAATTGTTTTAACCCACGGGGTTGGAGTTTGCTGGAACATAACGATGAGGTTGTAATTTTCAAGGCACAGTGTACTTTGGGTGTGATGATAATGAACTTTAATGTGGAATTGGTACTAGTTAATTAATGTTTAGTGAATTAATTATTGTAAAGTTCAAATAATTAAAAGAGAATAAAATAATGTATTAATGCTCTTTAAATGGTTGTGTGATTATAGGATACCTAGTCTTAGAAGTAGCATCCAGAGTTTGAGAGATGTTAGTTGTAGTTGATTCTAAGACTAGGTTTTTCTCATAGTATTGTTGTGAGATATAGTATATCTTGTACCTTTTTTGTTTCTATACACTACTCCACCCTTTCAGTAAGGGAAACTGATACCCTTGGGATTCAAAGCCCTGGGGGGTGTTTTCCCCAATATTCCAGCGGGAGGATGAATGGATGACTACCCCCTTTGGCGCCACTCTCTTCTCTTTGTAGTTACTTGTGCTGGTAGGCATAATTGTTAGTTTTCCCCATATTTGTGTGTAGTGGTATGTAATGTCTTGTGGTTATTCACACACATATATTCAAGATATAGTTTCCTATGGACTACTATATGTGTAACGTGTATAGGCTATGATGGCTTGAGGATCCTTACTCGGTGTATGGGTTGTAATGGCATGAGGTATAATACTCGACGTATAATACATGTTATACGGGTTGTTGTGGCTCCCAGAAACTACCTAGTTACTTTTCTTACGTGGACATGGTGGTTTTGTTGCATGATGTGCATGTTGTGGTGCTTCACCCAGGTGTCTGTGGGCAAGCCTTTTTGGAGAGAGATGCTTAGGATGTGTGACGTTGGGGAAAAGCGGAAAACTAGGGGGAAGTAGTAGCGGGGTACCCTTGATTTTCATTATTATATTTTATACTATTGTATATGTTACTTAGTGAGAGTTTCCATGGTGAGGTTGGGAACTTACTATACCTGTTTAGGTGATGAGTTAGTCTCACGTGCTGTTCAGTATGCTTTATCATGCTTTCCTTACTTTTGCACAAGAGGCTTTGGGGATGATCCTATATAGTATAATATTATACTCACCCTATGTGTGTATAAACTAGTTTTCAGGTCACTTAGAGAATGTTCGAGATCAAGCTGATTTATACCAGTTTGGGGATGCAGAAGTTGTTTGGGCTTGTGGTTACGGATATTTTTACTTTCTTTTGGGTAATTTCAGTTTTCCCATTCTAGTTGTAGTAGTTTTTCATGACATTACATATGTGCACTTTGTTTTTCTTTTATATTTTAGTTCTGAGTTCGAGTTGGTTGGTGTCTATCTTATCTCTCTTTTCTGCATGTGTTCTCTTAGAGGGAAATGCCTCCCATTTGTGTGTTTACTATACCCTCAGTGCTAGTTTCCAACCCGGGGCCAACTGGAGGCAGGACCCAGGGGTCATTATCTACCTTCTCACATTGCTAGCCCAGAAGGGGTACACTTTTTGGGGTGGGGGTCGGGACAGAGTGGTATCAGAGGTCTGGCTGAGGAATAAGATGGAGTTTGGAGTTAGGCATAGTGAGGTTTCATGGGGTAGTAGGTAAACCATGTCATTCGTTTTTAGCAAGTTATGTAAACACTAGAGACCAGCAACGACATAGGCATTTAGGGCCCCCTATGATCTGATTTACAGACCATTAATTTTATAATGGACACTGAATGATGTGATACTAGTTACAGGGTAGAGACCTAGGAAAGGATCATGCATAATATTTTATTGTGCCTTTGTTTGAATGGGTAGACCTTGAGATTGGTTAATCTGAAATAAACAAAACAAAATAATTAATTAATTAATGTTGATTCGTCCATATTACAGATGTAGGAGCCCTAACTATTTCTTATTTTATAGGTATGGCTCCAGGTATAATTCCTCACCAGGATCACATAGAAGATGTCTGGAAGGTTTTTCCAGCCGATCGCCGTAGGGTAGAGGTTAAAGATGATGGCACTTGGAGGAAGACACTCTGAGAGTTTTAGCGCCCGAGTCTGCAGATGTACCAGGGCTCCGTTTCAGATGCATTCATGGAAGACTGGTTAGTGGAGGTCGAGATCATCTTCAGTTCAATCCATGCTTGGAAAGAGCACTGAGTGTCGTTGGTTGTGATGATGTTGCGTGGAGAAGAAAGAGAGTGGCGATTCGTGTTCCTCAAGGATCGTAAGGAGTCCGCAATCTCATGGGAGGAGTTCCGAGACAAGTTTAGATTCAGGTTTCTTTCTTTAACCATGAAGGAATCCAGTCACCAAGATCTTCTCACCCTTCGATAGGGGAGTTCCAGTGTGTGAGAGTTTGGAACGCATTTCAAGAACCTTCTATGATATGCTTTGGACCTGTTGCCAGATGAGGAGGCCAGGACGAGGAATTTTGAGAAGGCTTTGAATCCAGAGATCCAGTTCCAGGTCATCTCATTTATGCTGAAGACATATCTTGAGGAGATTTTAAGGGAAGAGGATGTTGAGAGGACATTTCCAAGAACCGTATCATTATGAGAGGGGAGTCTTCATGATTCCTCATGAAGTCAAGATGTGGTCTGAGGTTCCCAGTTTTCAGGACAGAAGCTTTTTTGTTCTGACAGGGGTAGGTCCCAGCGCTCAGCATCTCTCGGGACTATGCCAAAGGATCAGGTGCCTGTTTTTCTTTCGGTGGTTGAGGTAATCAGTAGTGAGAGTGACCAACCTTTCAAAGCTGTCATCGTGCACCAGGTTTTCCGCTCCAGGCTCCTCCATTGAAGAAGTTCTATCTGAGCCAGCCGCAATAGGTTGCACCAGCTATAGATCTGCAGAGGGTAGATGGGGAAAGCATAGGACATCCCCAAGAAACTCCCTATCCATAGAGTGCATAGCACAACCATGGTGGTGGTGTTCATCAGGGTCAAAGAGGCCGTGGAGATGTTTGTGGTCAGATTCAAGCATTAGCGTTGATAGTGCTTGGTGAGCTAGACATCATTCAAGGTACCCTTTTCTTTTTATCTAAATTGGTGTATGCCTTGTTTTATTTAAGAGTGACACACTCCTTCATATCACTTACTATTTTCCATGCTTTGGGATTTGAGTTAGATAGGCTTCCAGTTCCCTTGGTTTTGACTACGCTCGTTGGAGGTCGAGCTGACTTCTTTGAAGTATGTAGAAACCGTGATCTAGTGTTGGGGTAGCACCGCTCTTGGAGAGAGTTCCTATGTTTATGAATACAACCATATAATTTCATCCTTGACATGGATTGGTTGTATTCATTGCAGGCTATATTGGATTTCTTCAAAAAGACGGTCATTTTTTTGGTGCAGATAGAGAGTCGATGGTGTTTGTTGGCGAGCGGGATCCTCAGATGGGTCATAGGCATGTTCCATCCTTATCATCCATGATGGATGAGATGATGTTGAGTTCTTTATAGGTTCAGTAGTTGGCGTTTTCTAGGGTCGTAGAAGAGTACCCTGATGTCTTTCCAGAAGAGGTTGTAGCATTACCCCCTTGATGAGAGATGTAGTTTGGGATCGAGATACAACCAGGAGAATCTCCTATCTCTATGTATCCATATAGGATGAACCCTTCTGAGTTATGAGAGTTACATATATAGATTGATGGTATGTTATAATGTGGTTTTGTTTGGCTAAGTGTGTCACCATGGGGTGCAGCCATTTTTTTCATGAAGAATGTTGAAAACAGTTGGCAGTTGTGTGTTGATTATCATCGCTTAATCCAAGTGAAAATAAAGAATAGCTATCCTATTATGCGGATTGATTATTTATTCGATCAACTGAAGGGTTCAAGTTGGTTATCAAAGATAGACTTTCAGTCAGGATATCATCTGATGCTTGTGAAGGATGAGTATATCTTGACGATTTCTTTACGCTGTCATCATGGGAATTATGAGTTCATTGTAATGTCGTTCGGCGTGACAAATACTCCAGTTGTGTTCCTGGGATTGATGAACGCAATGTTCTGTGAGTTCTTGGACATGTTCATGGTAGTTTTCATCGATAACAACCTTATGTACTCCATGTTTGAGGAGAGGCATACAGTGTATCTACACGCTGTTTTGGGAGTTCTTCGTCAACATTATCTATTTGGGAAGTTTCCAAAGTGCGATTTTTGGGTTCTAGAAGTCCGTTTCTTGGGGCATGTTGTGTCTTAGTATGGATTATCTGTGGATCCATCAAAGACAGAAGCATTTGGGACTTGGGAAGCCCCCAAGACAGTGTCAGAGGTGGGAAGTTTCCTTGGTCTCGCAGGCTACTATAGGAGGATCGTAGCCGATTTCTCATGAGTTGTGAATCCTATGATCGCTTTGACCATGAAGAATCAAGAATTTTTATGGAATGATCAGTGTTAATAATCTTTTGAGTATTTAAAGGAAAATTTAGTAAGTGCTCTAGTTCTTCATCTTCCAACTGAGGGAGTTCAGTTTGATGTTTTCTATGATGCTTTGCATCTGGGGTTGGGCTGTGTTCTGATGAAAAAAAATAGTTGTCTCTTATGGGTCTCAGCGGTTATGTCCCCATGAATGTAACTACGTTACTCATGATCTTGAGTTGGAATCCGTGGTGTTTTATCAGAATTTGTGGAGACATTACCTCATTGGTGAGCGCTTTGTGGTTTTCAATGATCATAAGAGTTTGAGGTATGTTTTATCCCAGCATGACTTAAACATATGACAACATTAGTGGATGGAGTTCCTACAGGAATACGACTTTGAAATATCATATACACCTAGAAAGGGGAATATTGTAGCTGATGCGCTGAGTCAAAAGTCACGTAGTGATGCTGTGCATGAATCCAGTGATTCATGGATAGTAATGGAAGAACTTTCATCATTACATCTTGATATGGGAGATGTTGGGGGCAGAGATTGTCTTTTTCAGATGATGGTACAATCATCTCTGGGGTAGAAGGTAGAAGAGTCCCAGTTGGGGGATCTAGAGGTGTAGGTCTGGAGAGACCAAGTTGTTTGTGGCGAGCCCCCTGATGGGTGGTCTAAGGATGAACAACACCGAGTGTTGTATCATGGAAGGATATTTTTTCCTTTGAAAATGCATGGGATGGTTCTCAGAGAGTACCATAGTTCACCTTTAGCGGTGCATCCTAGCGTGAAAAATATGTACTGAGCCTTGAGGATCCAATTTTTGGGGTCTGGGATAAAGCATGTGGTTGCAGAGTTTGTGTCACGATGTTTGGTCTGCCAGATGGTGAAGGTCGAACACCGTGTTCTTAGTGGTCTGCTCCAGCCAATAGAGATTCCTCAGTGGAAGTGGGAGGACATATCAAGGGACTTTGTTACAAGTTTACCTTAAGCTCTGGGAGGACATGATGCTATTTGGGTGGTAGTGGATCACGTAACAAAATCGCCCCACTTTATAGCAATCATGGAGTTAAGCTCAGTGGAAGTTTTGTCAAGGTAGTATTTGGAGGAGGTGGTGAGACTTCATGGAGTCCCAAGGATGATCATTTATGTTCAAGATACTTACTTTACTTCTAGATTGTGGTGAGGTCTCCAAAATACTTTCGGTTCTCAACTATGCCTTAGCACTACTTTTTATCCTCAAATGGATGGTCAGACAGAGCGAACCATCTAGACTCTTGAAGACATGTTACAATCTTGTGTTCTTTATTTTGGAGGTTCATGGATGAGGCACTTACCATTATTGGAGTTCACTTAAAATAATAGTTTTCACTCCACCATCAGTATGGTTCCCTTTTAAGTGTTTTATGGACGACCATCCCATTATCCGCTGTGCTAGACTGAGGTCGAAGAGTAACCGATTCTTAGACCGAAACCAGTGCAGAATACAACAGAGATGGTTCAAGTAATTCATGATTGGATAAAGACAACACAAGATCATCATAAATCAGATGCTGATCAAAGGAGAAGACCCATAGAGTTTAATGTTGGGGTCATGTGTTTCTGAAGGTGACTCCCCGTCATGGGAAGAAAAGGTTTGCTCATGGGAGTAAGCTTTCTCTCCACTTTTTTGGGCCTTTTGAGGTGTTAGCTCGTGTTTGAGATGTGGCGTATCGAGTAGCACTTCCCCCATAGATGAGTCTGATGCATGATGTTTTCCATGTATCATAGCTCCATCGTTATCTTCATGATGACTCTCATGCCATTGATTGGGGAGAGATCGATGTTGATGATGATGCAACCTTTGTGGAGCAACCTGTGTAGATCCAAGACCATAAGGAGAAGGTGTTTCATGGGCATTCTATCCCCTTGGTTCCTTTATTTCGGTGACATAGTGGCATGGAGGAGAGTACCTGGGAACGTGAGTCATAGATACGTGCTCAGTACCCAAATTTGTTTGATGTTTAACTCTTTTCATGTATCGATGTAGCCTTTGTGGTTATAAACCTTTCATGTTTATGAGATGGCTTACTTTTGTTGCTTTTGTGGCTTGCTCTCATTTGAGATGTATTTCGATGGATGGTGGTTCAGAACCTATTTCGTTTTCACTTTAGGTGGGTTTGGAATTCTTGAGGACGAGAATGTTTTGAGAGGTATCTGATGTAATGTCCTAGACCTTTTTGACCCATTCCTTTGTTAAAATATGGTGTTTGAGGTGTTCTGGGAGTTCAAGGTGACTTATCCTCAACAATTTTACAATTTTTCCTTTTTTTGAACTGTTCCATCAGTGAACACTTCCAACAGTAGATTGTTGTGAACAGTGCATCGATAACCTTCTGTGAACTGTATCATCAGCGACCCTCAGTGAACAGTTCTAATGGTAGATAGTTGTGACCAGTGCATCGATAACCTTCTATGAATAGTGCTAAGGGTTCGGTCTAACGGTAACCTCTCTTTCCTTTGCCAAATTTCTAATTCTATGAACAGTTCCATCGGTGAACAGTTATATCAGTAACCTCTAATGGTAACCTCTCTTTCCTTTTCCAAATTTGGAGTTCTGTGAACAGTTCCATTAGTGAACAGTTCTATTGGTAACCACTAATGGTATCCTCTCTTTTTCTAAATTTCCCATTCTATGAACAGTTCCATCGGTGAACAATTCTATTGGTAACCTCTATCGGTAACCTCTTTTTTCCTTTGCCAAATTTTGAGTTATGTAAACAGTGTTTCCAGAATGGTAGGTGTACAGAGTTCTATCGGTGAGGTTCTATCGGTGAGGTTCATGAATAGTGTTCTATCACCGAGGTTCTAACGGTGAGGTTCATGAATAGTGTTCTATTGGTGAGGTTCTAATGGTGAGGTTCCTCAATAGTGTTCTGTCGGTGAGGTTTATGAACAGTGTTCTGTTGGTGAGGTTCAAATGCTAAGGTTCATGAATAGTGTTCTATTGGTGAGATTCATGAATAGTGTTCTATCAGTGAGGTTCATGAATAGTGTTCTAACAATGAGGTTAATGAACAGTGTTCTATCGGTGATTTTCTAATGGTGAGGTTCATGAACAATGTTCTATCAGTGAGGTTTATGAACAATGTTCTATCGGTGAGGTTATAATGGTGAGGTTCATGAATAGTGTTCTATCAGTGAGGTTCATGAACAATGTTCTATCGGTGAGGTTCTAATGGTGACATTCATGAATAGTGTTTTTCCTTTTCCAAATTTTGAGTTCATGAGCAGTGTTTCCAACTTCCTACAGTTTCGCCCCTTTGACATGTCCTTAGACATAAAATGCATTTAAAGCTTTATTTTAAGGATTTTAAGGCCGGTTCAAAAGCTATAACTCCTATATTAATTATTACAAAGGATCGGGATGTTTTTACTTGGTTAAACTGTGTGGTTTAATGTGATCCACTTTTAATGGGGAATTAAGCGTATCTTAAACCGTTTCTCAATTAAATCTTCAAAAGGGACAAGATATCTTCCTCCCTTATTCTTCCTCCATGTTCTCTGGTACGAGATGCTCAAACCATTACTTCCTGTAAGAATCATGAGATCAAACATTTCCCCATGGATTGGTTTCATCGACGTTCTTCTTACTGCAAGTGCACCCCCTATTTTTGTGCAACCAAGCAGTATCGATCAATTTTCAATAAAAGGTATGTTTTATTGTCATCATTTTGGGGTTCCTCTTCTCCTGTTTCTCCTTTCCATATTATATAATATAATCTCCATGCTTCTAATGGAGTTTTCTTGGGGTTCAGTTGGGCCGGACATACTGTAGAATCCTTGGGTGGATGTAGTTGTCGCCAGAGGAGGATCGTGACCCATTGTGTGGATTGTTCTCATATAAAGAATGTCAAGAACTGTTTGAGGTAGGAGATTTGTTGCTTCTATTTTATTTATGTAAAACTGTATAGTTAGGAAGTTTATCCCACTGGATCACAATGGAATTTATATAACAAATATTGGAACCGGATAACAAAATTGATATCGGTCATATGTTATTGCCTCCTATTTTTCTAGATAGTGTGATATCCATACTTTCTTCGTTTAGCTATTCGTTCTTGATGTAAATTGGTTAGGAATGTAAACCAGAATTAATTGATAACTATTTGGATATAGATAAAGAGGCATATAAATGAATATAGTTCTTCTTACTATAATTTTATGTTAATCAAATTGGCGCTGTAAGAGCGTTTAATCATTTGTGATAACATACTGGTTAGGTTTCCTGAATTTGGAACCTATGAATAATAATTGGTTAACCCAATATGGATTAAATAACCGTTTTTTGATAAAATATAATTCCTTGTAGGGTTCTGAGTTACCCTCTTGATTGTTAAAGGGCCAAGAGCCAAATTGTTAAAATGTTTGTTTTCCTACTGCATGTGTTGTAATGTGTGACTTGATGGCTGTTGTGATATGTGGGGGAATGGAGGCCTTTTGGTTGTGGCAGAAAATGATGCCTATGGTGACGAGATGCATCGGTTTATGCATGTGGGTTTTGGGGAGTACACTAGGGATAATGGAATGGGATGAATGTGATTGTTGGATGCTTGCTATTTCTTTTTGGTTGATTATCTATTTTAGTTTTCCCCATGCCTAAGGCGGCTGGTCTTGCTTACCATTCTTCCAAAATAGGTGAAGATGAGTGCGGTATGCCACATGCTTTCCATGTTTAGATTCTCAAGGGAGGATGGGTCTACGCTCTTGCTATAGGCGGCAAAGACTCGACGAGAAGTACACCTACTCACCGTGTTGATCCCCTTTGTGTTTAGTAGAATAGAATGTTTTTCTGGAATGACTTGGAATGTGGGAATGTAATTATTTAATGAATAATTGAATAAATGGTCTTAACCCATGGGGTTGGAGTTTGCTGGAACATAATGATGATGTTGTAATTTTGAAGGAATAATGTACTTTGGGTGTAATGCTAATGAACTTTAATGTAAAATTGGTACTAGTTAATTAATTTTTATAGAATTAATTAACATGAAGTGAAACTAATAAAAAGGGAATTAAATAATTTATTAAATCTATTTAAATGGTTGGGTGCTTATAGGATACCTATTCCTAGAAGTAGCAGTCAGAGCCTGAGAGATGTTAGCTGAAGTTGAGTATAAGACTAGGTTATTCCCATAGTGTGGTTGTGAGATATAGTATATGTTGTACTTTTTGTGTTTCTATACGCTACTCCACCCTATTAGAAAGGGAAACTAACACCCTGGGGATTCTGAACCTGAGGGTGTTTTGTGCAACATTCCGGTGAGAGGATGAATGGATGACTAGCCCCTTTGGCCCCAATCTCTTCTATTGGTAGAGACTTATGCTGGTAGGAAAAATAGTTAGTTTTTCCTATATATGTATGTAGAGGGATGTAATGTCTTGTGGTTATTCACACATATATATTCTGGATATAGTTTCATATAGACTACTATAGGTGTAATGTGTATAGGCTGTGATGGCTTGTGGATCCTTATTCTGTGTGTCAGGTGTAATGGCTTGAGGTATAATTGCCGCCATATGATACACGTTATGCAGCCTGTGGTGGATCCCAAAAACTACCTCGTTACTTTTCTTATGTGGACGTGGTGGTTTTGTCACACGAGGTGCATGTTGTGTTGCTTGTAGGCCAGCCTTTTCGGAGAGAGATGCTTAGGACCTGTGATGTTGGGGAAAAGTGGAAAACCAATGGGGAAGTAGTAGCGGGGTACCCTTTATTTTCTTTATTATATTATATACTATTATATGCATTACTAAGTGAGAGTAGTCATGTTGAGGTTGAGAACTTAGTATACCTTTTTAGGTCATGATTTAGTTTTACTTGTTGTTCACTGTGCTTTAGCATTCTTTTTTCACTTTTGCACGAGAGGCTTCCGAGAGGATCCTATTTTGTATACTATTATACTCACCATATTTATATATAAACTATTTTCAGGTCACTTGGAGTCGGTTGGAGATCAAACAGGTTTCTACTAGCTTGGGGTTGTAGGAGCTGTTCGTGCTAGTGGTTGTTGCTGTTTTTACTTTCTTTTGGTTACTTTCAGTTTTCCCCTTCCAGTTGTATTAGTTTTTCATGACATTACATATGTTAACTTGGGTTTTATTTTATATTTCAATTTTGAGTTGGAGTTGGTTGGTTTCTATCTTATCTCTCTCTTCCGCATGTGTTCTATTAGAGGGTAATGCCTCCCATTTGTGTGTTTAATATACCCTTGGAGCTAGTCTCCAACTCGGGGCCTCCTGGAGGTGGGAATCAGGGGTCATTATCTCCCTTACCACATTGCTGGCCTAAGAGGGGTAAACTTTGTGGGGAGGGGGTCGTGAAACATATCAATTTAGAAGAATATAAACATGAATATAAATGCATGATATAGCGTGATTAGAATAACATTTAAATGTGGCAACAACATTTGACATGATATTAGAATGAGCCAAGGATCATTGCACATAGAGAAAGAGTAAACCCTAATTTCACTTGAATTATCATGAGTAAACTCTCATTTTACTAAACATATCATGATACTAATATTTAACCATGGCATTGGAGTGCTATCAGGGCGCACCCTTCTTAATCATTTCATTTCATACATAAGTGTGCCACATGGATCATACAACATAGAATCATTCAATGTCATCATTTATTCCATGATAAAGGAATGTGGAATACATAACTAAAACTATATAATCTATAATTTAACGTGAATAAATTCGAATACCCTTGATAGAGAAATGGGCCTTGTATTCACTACACAATGACTCTGTCTAGGAAAATCGCAGTGCAAGTTTGGCAGCACAACCAGGTGACATAAGAATTCATAAAAATGGTTGATGAGAGAGAAAGGGGATATATAATAATATAAAAATAATGGAAAATAATGTGTTCATATAGATACATGACCCAAAATATTTAATATAATTTAGATACATAATATAAATTAATTTATTTAATGTATATGAGGAGAAAGAAATCCCTTACAGAATTTTGGCATGGTAACAGGTGTACGTATAAAGAATTAATGAGAGAAAATGGGTATTTCATCATTCAAATGTAAGGAGTGAAGTATATGGGTATTTCAAAATCATTTCCCAACATTGTTAATTGAAAATAAAAGGGCATATCAACATAATTAAATTTGGAAAAAATTGAGAAATGATGAAATTCCTTACTTGGAAGTGTCATCCAAAGACTTGGGAGAGGATTGAGAGAGGCTTCTTGGAATATTGGGGTGAATTGGGAGGAATATAGAGATATAATGGTATTTTATGGACATTATACACGGGGTTTTAGTGAAGAGAAGTGGGATTTTAGGTGGGTTTGTATAGGCAAAGACAAGATAATTCTTTAATACTTCACAAACTTTGGTTTTGCATTCTAAATAATTAAATATTTAATACCACATAACAACCCACGTTTTTTTACCATTTATTTTTCAAAAGGGAATTGGAAAATTTTATTTTATAAGTCCAATGGCCAAACTTCTTAAAAAATTGGTCTTGCTTATGTGGAGGAGAGTCACACTATCAGGGAAATCATTTAAAAAATGTTAAAATGTTTTATAAGTTTTGGAGGGTCCATAATGGCTTTTTAAAATAAATAAAACAAATATAAAATCACATTATTTTAATTTTAAAACATATCTTTTCCAAACAACCTTTTTATAGTATTTTATTACATCACTATTGTGTCATTATCATGTCAAAAATCACATTATATATTTAAACAGTACTTAATTTTTACCGAAAAATTAGGCTCTGTTAGAAAATGATGAAAAATTAACCATTAGATAATTTCAAAAACCTGAACAAAAAATAATATTCATTTTACTTAAATAATTTTCTAATTATGTGAATTTTTATGTTTAAAATAAAAACTGGCATTTTTTGTAAAATTCATGTCTTTTGACAAAAATAGCTTTCAAACTTTAATAAAAACTATGATTGTATTCATAAAAATTATACGATAATTTATATTTAATAAAAATTAATTTAGTGATAATATTTTATTAAAATATTATATGATTCAAAAATCCATTAATTCATCAAAATAGTTTTCTTAACTGAATATTAAATAAAAATACTCTTTGTACATTAAGAATTATTTACAAAGTAACAATACTAAAATGAATGTATATTCTTTATTCTATAAAAAAATACACATAATAATAGTGCTATGGTCTTGTTAGATAACCCCTTATAACACCTTCATAAGACCCAAGGGTAAGGTGTGCGATGGTGACATACTCTTTGGGGTGGCTCGGATAACATCGTTTAGGTGGTAATCTCTACCAACTTCCACTTCTCCGGTAGGCGGTTCCCGTCAATCTTAATGTGTTGAAGCTCATCTTAGGATTGGTCAAGAAAGATTCCTATTGATTATCACTCCTTTTTGAGCTCTAAAAAATGGTGTTTGTATGGAGCAATTCTACTGGATTAGGATATTACATCCTTTGTCTGAGTAAATTGGATTTCTTACAGCCCTATATTTATACTCATCATGAGATCACTGTTCAACTTCTATATTAGCAAAGGTAAAAATTCTTAATGGCATTTAAAAATCAAAAAACATAAAACCAAATAATTTCATACATTTTATATAACCATTTTACATTATAATACATTTAATTAGATCAAGAGGAATTTTTATTAGTACATATTTGGGTCATTACAAGTTTGGACAAGTTTGGTTTCTAGAGGCTAGATGTAGGGACATATTTCATATCATGAAGCCTTACACAATGTGAATATGGGTTCCATGACATGTAATATTTTAGTGTTCTAAAAATAAATAAAATGATGAGGGGATGGTTTTTTTGGTGGAAACCGACCTCGAGGCATTACATGACATGAAAGGGGATTACATGTTGTGTAATTAACTACTGCTTTAATGTTTTAGAACATTATAGTTGATCAAGTTATCAACCACTATAAATATATATTCCCCTATCTCTCCAATCCTATTCCATATTTTGTTCCCCTCCTTGTATTTTTGGAGATCCCTTCAATAGTAATTGATCTAGGACTTCCGTATTCGATCTGTGGTGACCCGTCTTGATCCAAGTTGTGTTTTCCCATCACTTTCTTGAGGTTTCTCCTATTTGATCTCTTTTTTCCTGCCCTTATTCATTCAATGTGTTACATGATGATCTAATATGGTTATAATGGGGGTTTCTCTCAACTTGTGTTGGCATAGTGGTGATATGGTGTCCTTGGATGGATGTATACCTTTTGTGAGTGGTGATTTGAGATCCGTTTCATTGATCCATTCTCATTAGATGAACAACAACTACCTTTTGAGGTATGGGATTCAATTCATCTCTATTTATTTATATGGAATCATAGATCTAACATGTTTTATACCATTGTGTCACAATACAACTGACCTAAAAATCATTTTAACCAAAATTAAAGAATAGGTATTGATCTCTTAATGATGTTGTTGATTTATACCATGATAATGGTTTGCCTATTGATTTATCTAGATAGTGTGATATCTATGACTTTATTTTTTAAGAATGTTTCTCTTGATTGAAATTGTTAATGAATATAAAGCCATAATTAATTGATAATTAATTAGATAAATTGTTAAAGATGAATGTTTAAGGAATATAGTTGTTATTGTTGCAATTTGATAATAATAAACTAGATATAAAACATTCAAGTTTAGTAGAATTGGTTAATCACTTGAATCATGTTGATTATTGTTGATAAAATAATTAAAGGAATATTAGATTAATTGTTTAATTAATTTTCGAAATCTTGTGATAGATTGTTACTTAGGTTTCCTGTAGTTCAAACCTCTGAATAATGAATTGGTTAATTCAAGATGGAATAAGAACTAGTTGTGTGATAAAAGATAATTCCTTTGTAGGATGTGAGTTTCTCTCTTCCTTGTAAAGACCAAGTACCTTATTCATTAGAGTTGTGAGAGCTCATTGTGTGTGAAGGATGAATGACTTGATTTGGGGCCAAGTTCCCAATTTATATGTTTGTTTCGGGATTCTTGTGATGTGGTGGATCCTAGAGGGGTGTTGTAGTTTTTGGGGAATGGAGACCTGAATCTAATATGATCCTTGGATGGATGATTCTGAAGGGCTGTTGGGGTATATGGGGTAGGGAGACCCAGTTGTTGTGGTAGTAGTTGACTCCTAGAGTGTCGAGATGCACCGGTTTATGCATGTGGTGTCTAGTAGGATACAAGAGATGATGGAATGGGTTCATGCTTAGCTTACTCAATGATATAAAAGTTGGATGCTTGTATAATTCTGTTTTTTTACTTTATATCCTTTCCCCACTGCTTCAGGTATATGGTTTTGGTTACTCTCCTTCCAAGAGAGGTGACGGTTGATGTGATATGCCACATGCTTTCTGTGTTTAACATCTCATGTTCGGATGAGTTTATGCTCTTGCTATAGGTAGAAAAGACTCAATGGGAAGTTAATCTAATCATCTTGTTGATCCATTTGAGTTTTCTATCATAGAAATATTTTCTATAATACAAGATAAGATGAAAAGTGGTAATTATTGTTAAATAAATGAATAAATGTTTAATCCATGGGTTTGGAGCATACCAAGATGAAATTTTAAGGTCATAATTCTGATAGGCTATGGGAAGGGTTTTCTTATGCCTGAAGGGCACACATATTTGTTGAGATTCTAATGAAATTTAATGTGGAAAATGATAATAGTTAAATAATGAGTATGGAATTAATTAACCATAAGTGAAATTTTTAGAATGGGAAATGGTAAATTTATGTATATCTTTAAATGATTGTGTGATTATAGGATACTTGGTCTTAGCAGTGCAAGTTGGTACTCCCTGTGATGTTAACAATAGTTGATTATAAGAATAGTTTATTCCCATAGTGTGGTGGTAATCTATTTTATATCATGTAAATGTTTTTCTTCTATATGCTACTCGACCCTGTTAGTTAAAGAAAATAAAACCATAGGGATTTTGAGCCAGGGGGAGTGTTTTCCCCCAAAATCCCAGTGGGAGGATGGATGGATGACTAACTCATTTGGCTCCACTCTCTTCTCTTGATAGTTACTTATGTAGGTATGAACATCGGTTAGTTTTCTCCAGATGTGTGTGTAGAGGGATGTAATGGATTTTGGTTATTTCACACACATATATTCTGGATAAAGTTTCCTAAGGACTACTATAGGTATAACTTGTATCACCCTAAGGAATTATAAATAAATTTAATATAGAATGAATTAAACACTGAGTTTGTGAAATAAACACTTTGAAATTATAGAATATAGTTATAACCTAGCCATTAGATATAATTTTTCTAGTTCTCCATTTTGAATTTCTAAAATCGAACATGCGCTGTTGTGATCAATAAGATATTTATAGTCTGATAGGATCAACTTACATTTTAGGTGAATAGTAACATGAACCATATGAATAGTAATGTACCCTTATGAATAGTAATTTGACACTTATGAATAGTAACCTCACCCATTTAATTATAAATAAAATTTAGGCACCATATGAATGAGATTAAATATTTTAAATATTAATAATTAGTTGTTGGTATTTTTTTGAGTAATAAATATTTAATTATAATTTTAAAATTAATAAATTTCTTTAAAATAAAATTCATTTTCATAAAATGTATTCCTAAATAATTTTTTTATTTCCTATTATTTTTGGATAATTTTATGATACCTATGTTAATTTTTAAAAGTATTATAAAATTAGTTTTAAATTTAAAATTTGTATTTTTTTTGTAAATAATGATTTTAATTAAAAATTTAATGTCACATATTTAGAAAATTATTTCGATAAAATAGAGTCTATTTTTGAATTATACACATCCAAAAACATTTATGGTGTATTTTTAGGATTTTTCTGAAATACTTGAATTTTTAGTGAATAGTAAAATACGATAATTAACAATAAATGCTAAATACATGATTTATTGAGTCATAAGTGATGCATGTATGATTTGGGCACACATGTTTTGAACTCACATGAACATATTCATATTTGTTTCCACAAGAATCAACAATATGTCTTATATGAATAAAAATAATAAAATGATGAATCAGATATTCAAGAATCGCCCCTCTCCTCCACTATAAAACCACCCCTCACTCCCTATTCTCCTGCATCCTATAAACCTTGAAGCTTCTCAATTTTAGGCCCAAATACAATTCCTTAGTCTCTCCCCACATCCAAAAGCTCGTGGTATTTCTAGAAGACCAAAAAACCTTCTCTTAAGGAGGTTCTCAAGGAGGTTGATTCAAGAGGTAAATCCTCTTCCTTTTCTTTTAATTTCATTTCAATTTATTTTATTTTATTATTTTCTACTAAACTCCTCTGTCAAAATGATCCTGAAACTTGAGTATCATTTATATACTGTAATTATATCATTTTACTCTAATAACCATAATCAGTCTCCTTACTCTCTCTTTTTATATTAAAAATGAAATCATCGTTCAGAAGGTGACAATTTAAAATCTTCATGGAGGATGAAGTTTCATTCTTCAATTTTGAATTAAAATGTTCATTAAACCATTTTAAAGGTTTAAAAATATTTTGAAATGAATATTAAAACCTTTTTTATGTTTTGGATGTATCACATTTACATAATACCAAGTGATAATACAAAATGAGTTCGTCATGATCAAGAACCACCGTAATAATCTAAATGATTATCACTAAATGTATTTTCTAGTGATTCATCCTCATAATATGAAACAAAATTATATATATAACCATTTATACTTCATTATTTTCATTAATAACATGTAATTCCAATTGTGGGGAATTATTACAATTTTAAATGAATTCCATTACTTATAATCAAGTGAATTGATCATGAAATCAAGGAAATGAACACTCCATAACAACAGAATTCAATCATATAACTTATCAATAAGGACATAAATGAACATAATAAAAAAATAATGAATTAAATAAATATATATAATGTTATTAATTAATTAATTAATGGATTTTACTTTATTATGCATGAAGTTAAGGTCATGTGCAGAACACGTTTGGACATAAGGTAAGGGTTTTTTAACCGTACCTCCATTTTGTTTCATGTTAAACATATTGTCTACACACCGCAATGAAATTCTTAATTATTCTTATGTAATACTCATGAATTCTGTATGAATTTCCAATATATTTTTACCAAACATAATCATTCCTTATTTTATGGAGAGCTACATGTTTTAATAGGATATTTCAAAACATTCTCTTCATAAAGAAGCATGTTTCAAAGAACTTCTTGAATTATTACCTATTTTAAAATACACTCTATGATCTATTATTAGACCCAATTATTTTCCTAAAATACCTCCTTTTATAATTAAATAACTACATCAATTCACTTATGGTTTTATGAAAATATTTTTCCAAAAGAACTCTTCTTTTAAAAATAAAAGAGTATTTACCTTAAGAATTACATGATGATTTCAGACGAGTATTTTCATCAATCTCAACACTCTTGTTGATTGTTATGTTTAAATTTGATTAATATTTTATGATATCATATACCATATTTTATTTAATGGTTTATGATTAGTTTGATTCTAGATGTGCTATCTAGGTACCATTTACCATATTACTCTAAATAGTTAGTGTTCATATTTAATGATTGGGAAAAGTTATTTACATTTCATATGTAAGTTTCAATATTAATTTATATGTTCTTTATATTTATCCCCATTAATATGAGTAATGAATTGGACTTATTATGTGATTTGTGGGGCCCTCTACATTTCCTCAATGTATCAATGGGTCTCATGAGACCAAGTAATTTGGGTTTTTACCCATTATGTTTGGTGTCTTGGCACAAGGCCTTGAAAAAATGATTATGATGTCCAACATTATACAGTCCCTCATTATGAAACTAAATACTTATAGTCCATGTGATTACTCAACTAGTATAATATCCATGGTTATGTTTTTTTATGGTGTTATTTATTCAGTTTTCACTTATATAATATTATGATCACGTATATTTTAAAGGCATGTGTTTTTAGTTTCCCACTATGCCAAGTGTTTATGATTATGATTAATTTCACTATATTATATTCCCTTACTTGGAATCTAATATCACTCTTTTCATATTCCTTATACATTCCCATATAGATGTTTACAAAGGAATTTACATATTGTATTTCTTTTCAATTTGTAATTTCGAACTTATGTATGTATCTTGTTTTCCAAAACTACTAAACAAATATATAAATTGGGATGTAACATTATTTAAATTATTCCAATCAAATAAAAATAATGCACTAGCTCTGGGAAAATAGGGTTGGGGCATTACAGTATGTATCATAGGAAATTTAGTAGAATACTTGGAAACTAGATACTGAATAAGTAGGTTAGTGAAAAAATACCTCAGGTAGAATTTTAGGACAATAATACAAGAAAATCCTTTAATATTGACATGGAACATATTACGTGGATCTTCCTATCAATAAATCCCTATCTAGATAATACAAGTGTATGTTGTTCTGGCTCAAATGTTCCTTGGAATAACATCTCTGACATGGTGTTTCGGGCTTGACTCGGGGTAACATTGTAGAGAACCAAAGCTTGACGTACATGGAAATTACCTTAATTATGCTGAATACTTAAGACATTACAAAACAAACTCCCAATGACCCTATTAGTTTAGTGTATTTTGAAACTTGGAACATAATCTTCTAATCATTGTGAAAGATCTTCAACATCTCCCATAAATATCTTCTTATTTTTTCTAACCTAAAACCTTCCTTTATATCATGGGGGAAAAGTAAACATAAAAACGGTGAGCTCAAATGATCAGTAAGGGTAATCATGGAGAAAATAAAACAACCCATATGCATTTGAACTTAAAAACATGAACATAAAGTTTAAACATCAAAATCTTGAGAAATGAAATTAAACATGGTAGTACGTAAGGCATAGATCATAATGGAACATCAACCATGATATAATAGCATGGGAATAAGACATTTAATTGTGGAAAACCATTACAAACATGATATGACTTCCATAGTAGCCAAGAAATTGCTACCAAGACCATTATAGTGGACAAAGTCCATTACTGAATCGGGTTTACCTGCAGTTCCAACCCTGTATTACTGTACAAGATTTAATTTCTATTACAGCCATGTCTATCTCATGAGATATAAATCTTTACCCAATTCATTGGAGGGAGATATAGGTCCCACCAATCTCATAATGAAATTATTCTTACGTGTTCCACCACATAAACTTAAATCATTCATCATAACCCAACAAATAAAATGGGTTTCATAAACATCATCCCATAATAAAATAATTCATATATAAAAATGGATATCATTTAATCATAAGAAAATTGAAACAATGTAAATCATAGACACATTATATTTTAAACACACACATATGAAATAATGTCAACTTCGATGGAAAATGGTTTTGATAAAACACTTGAAATGAATTCTTGAGGAAAATATTCTTTCTTCATCAAAATCATTTTCTTTTCACAAAATTCCATGAAATTTTAAAAGAAAAGGATTTTGTTGAAAATATCCATGAAATATTGTAGAGTAAGCTTCATGAAAATTAGGCATTATGAAACCGTAAAAATCTATTCATGCTGTATAAGTTAAAAAACATTCTCCTCGTACTTTTAATGGAAAAGTAAAAAAGTACCACATATGGTAACCAAAAGAAAGATTACTTCCATAAGAGAAAGTAAAAGTCAAAGAGGGGTAAAAATGAATTTAAACATAAATGGAAGAATATTAAACACTTTATGAAAATCAATTTTATGGGCATAGATGAAAAGTATAACCCCAGTGAATACTTAATTATAAGAAATCTCGGATAAAAATGAGATTGCAAAATTATCCCTTACCTTATGTACAATTTATTCTGTATGTGTCCAAGACTCCTATATAGTGGGTTTAAACATATTATTAACTCGTAAAATAACCATAATAATATTTATGATAACATATATGATTCACTTATGACTTTATATTAGCCTTTCTTTTGTAAATTCCATGTTAAAGCAGCGTTTTGGGTAAAATCGTTTCATTTATCGTACGCGTTTTGACTTGTTGTTCTTGATATTATTACTTATATCCTGATTTAATTAATTTCATAATTTAAAACAAGATTTATATATAATATATATTTATCAGATAAATATATATGATAGATCGATAAATGGAATGAAATACACCGTTCATAGAGACGGTAGGCCATACGTACGCATGAACGCTATTTTCTTTTCCTTATAGAATTGAATGGAATTAGGTAAATGAAACGAATATGTACATAAATCCAGTATCATTATTATGTAATACCTTTCTTTATTATTTATTATATATACTTTATTATCACACTTGAATGGTTAATCATGGAAAATGAATCCCATTGCGTTCATCGAGACGGTAGTCCGTACGCACGCACGAGCGATGATATCATTATTTTGATATTAAAATCATATATAATTGGATGTTATATCATATATAAATAATCATAAAAATGTTATATTTATTTTTAATATCATTTATACTCATTATTATACCCATCCAAATGATGAAATGTTTGAATAACAAACTACACCACGACGTGGAGACGGTAAGTCGTACGTACCCACGTGTGGTGACTTTTTCATTCATAGGATTGACAAAATAACTAATATGGTTGTAAAATTTTTATAATAACTTCAAATTATATAGAATATACTTGATTTATTATTTTATAATGGAAACAAAAATGGAGGAGGAAGTGGAAGAAGAATGGAACTTGAAATAGGTGGTGAGATATTTACCTCTTCTTCGGGTTCTTCCTTTTGATTTGATCAAAAGGGATCTTTAGGTTGTCTTTCTGACTAAAGTAAGCCCTCTAGGATGAATGGAGGATAGTTTATAGGGTATTTGGGTAGAGTTTGGCCGAGAAAAATGGATTTGGAATTTTGAATTAGAGAGAAGGGGGAGTGCCCTTTTATAAGAGGTGTGAGGGCCGCCTTAGGAAAAACCTAAAATATTATTTTATAATAAATTCATATTAGATTTATAATTGCACCAAAGTGACTTATTTATAGGATAGGGTGGGGAGGGGTCTAAATTCTCTCAACCAATAGGTTTTAGACATGTTTATGTTACGATTTTAACATTATCATTTAGATTTAACTCTATGTTAAATAATTTAACTTTTACCGTGTCTTCTTGTATTCTAACACTATATGGTTAATAAACATACTATAAACTGCCAATCGAACCCCAATAGGGTGATTAATGTCATATATATTATTATATATTTCTTTTAGCTGAACCTTATATTTTTAGTACCATTATATCAATTACTAATATAATATTTGTTTTAAAAACTCTTGTATGTCAATTTTTACACTATTTGGTATTTTGTTTTCTCTAAATTCATAGCAGCATTATTACTTCGAAAAAAATTCTTATAAACAACCCTAATATGTTATATTAACCTATAAAAATATTTTATTTCATAAAAAGTCTCAAATTAAATTTTTTTTGGTATTTATAATATCTATTATGTTAATATTTCATTAATAAGGTAATTAATGTATCATCACTGTGTCATAAAAAAATTAAATTATTTAATGTCTAAAAAATATAAATAAAATACCATTATGTAGAAAGCCTTTTTATATTTCTAATTAATATTCATAGTCTAATTTATCTTATGTATAACCCTATATTAAAAATGTTTTAGTTATTAAACTTTGATTTTAACTATTTTAACTCTTCCTTAAATAAAATAATAATAAGTGTCCTAATTTAATCCATTTGGACCATAGAGGTTCAAATTTTATTCCTGAGGATGTTTTCAGTTGAATTATACTTATCTAATTGAATTAGGACATGTTTTAGGGTAATAATAACATCATTTTCACCCTTAATTACCCTATTTACTTTTAATCGTTGTAAATAAAAGTAAAATGTTACTATTCACAAAAAATTATTTTTATCTTATTAGAACAAAATTTTACTCCTTGATACTAACCGTGTCTCTCGAATTTTCGAAATTCCACTCACAAAAGCGGTAAAATTTAGTTTTATGTAAATTTGCAAATTCTCCTAGGAGGTGGGTAAAAGATGGTGAAAAGTTCAATACAAATTTTATATATCTAAAAATTATTATAAAATGGCTCCAATGAATTATATTGATCTTATATAGGTATTATGTATCAATTTTGACGTAAAATAAATTTAAATAAAATTAATAATTATTTAAATAAAAATTCGGTTTTATATTATAACTCAGTGTTTTTCACTATTCATCAAAAATTGAAAGTTTTCAGAAAAATACCAAAAATTCACCCTAGGAAAATATCGATATTCCGAATCCAAAAATGAAGTCAATTTTGAAAGGTAAAATTTAAAAAAATTCAAAAAGTTGGTATTACTATTCATAATGGCAAGTTTATATAATATTTTAATAACATATCACTGTTTTGTGAAACTCAGTATTTTGTACAACGCAAGCTCTCGAGTAAGGTTGCTATTGTGTATAGCACAAGCCAAGAATAGTTTTGTTTATACTACAAGCTAATACAATGTTGCGTATAACACAATATAATCTTGGTGTAGTGTACAACACATGACATCAATGAAATTAAAAATAATATTTCTCATAAAATCTCGAGGTGTTACATTCAACCCCCCTTAAAATGAATTTCACCCTCAAAATTCATTGGGGTTATAAATGGTTTACTACTTGAAAGATTCATTCATAGAAATCGACATCGTAATAAGGAATACTAAAAATTAATTTTAAAAACTAATGTATGAAACATAACAATTATCCAAATTAACTCATCACTAGGTTTCCACATAGAAGAACATATGTGAAAATATGGATATGGAAGAGAAATATAACCATCAAGTTCTGATGAAGAGTGGTAGAGAAAATGGCTATGAAAAAGCCAACAATCATAAAGCCATAAATTTTTGATGATCTAAGGTACCATCTAGGACAATGTATTTGGTTTTCAAGATCATTTCCCTAAAGTTGAAAAAATGGAATTAGAAGAAATACTTAATTGATTTTGGTACAATATTACTGTTGGTCATTCCTTGAAAAATTTCCACTTCATCTCTTAAAGAAATGAATTTGAATTTGTCATTCATAAAGTGTTAGTAAACCATGCGATAGAATGATAGGTCATTCCATCTGTCTCTAACATAAGGATATCAAAAGTTATATACATTATTCCATCTATGGTGAGATTAATTGTATATGGTTCCTAAAATGCACTTATAATTCATCTATCATACCTCTTAATAAAATAAAACAAGTTTCTACTAACCAGGGACATCCTGTAGGCCAGTGGTAGGTGATAAAGGCCTGTTGCACTTCGGTTGTGGATTCGATTCCTGCAACCTTGATCGACGCGATGGGTTGTCGCCCGTCCTGTAGGTTGTCCTTTTTCTAAAACTACACTATTATACAATTCCAGAAATAATATAAAAAAAAAAGTTTTATCCTTAAACAATATTACCTTATTTCCAACATAATTCATTTCAAATCTTTAGTCTTATCCAAAATACTTCTATTCAAGCTCATAGTATAAAGACAAAGATTACTAGAAATGTCATCAACCAAGCATGTGAATACCATCATTTATCCCCTGTATATCATAAGATATATCTTGTTGGTCACATTCCAAACATTTGCATACCTTAATCATGTATTCTTTTGAAACATGAATTACCATAGAATCTCTGTTAAAACATGAATTATATCCAAAGTCAACTCTTTCCACATACAAAAATCCCAACATTTCTATATACTCAAACCATTATATCACTTTATCCTTATGTGAGCTCATTAATACTAAAAAAATTTCATTATCTCTTTATCCCATCATTATACGCATATCATCTACTTTCTGATAATATTTCAATCACTTTTCATGGTTACTAGTACCATATTCTTATGGAAAACCACAATGGACCAATACATAGATATTATTATATACAATAAAATTACCTGAACAACATTATTCTTGAATAAAAATACATAAAAACTTCAATCCATCCACTTCAATGATTGTCATGGAATAATTCCTTCCTTCATTTAGAAGTAAGCTCTTAGGTCAAGGAATTGAGTTGGGTAATGCCCATGTTCTCCACAGATAATACATTGAACTCCATAACATTCTATCACGGTATGACCCTTCTCCCCAAAAAGAAAACATATTCCCCTCCATTTGATGTATTCATCCAGGTTCTTATTCCCTTCTTTAGAAATATCAATCATCCTTTCTCTATTCTCCTCACCATGCGAACATGCATAAAAGTCCATCTTCCTCTTATTTGATGACTTATGAATACAACTAAAGTTCACCTTGTTAATCATATATCTCGATGACTGATTCAACATAATCATAAAATCTTTCATTCCAGGCATTACACAATTTTTTTGATCATAGTCATCAATTTTTCCTTTGGAATCAATGTTAAGAGAATTACTTCTCATTCCCTCCATTGACGAAAACTAGAAACCATAGTTTAAGAAACAATTAAAATAACATGGAACCACATTATCATAAAAAGTCACTTATAGGATGTCTAACTTATCACACATTCTTTAATTCATGACACCTTAGGTTCACCCTAGGTTATTCATGATCTTCAACAAAGTTCTAGGACAGTAACCTATAGTTATACTAAACCTTAGTGACATCCCTACATATACCTTAGAAATATCTCTAGGGATCTCATTAAAGTTTTCGGATCCTAGTTTCCAAAGGTTAACTAAACCTTCGCTCTGATACCAACTGTAGAGACCCAAAGCTTGATGTACAAGGACAATACATTACTTTTTAAAAATACTTAATACATTACAAAACCAACACCCAATGACCATATTATTTTACTTTCGTTGGAAAATCGGAACATAATCTTCTAACCATGGTGAAAGATCTTCAACATCTCCCATAAATATCTACTTTTTTTTCCTACATAAAACCTTCCTTTATATCCTGGGGGAATATAAAACATAAAAAGGGTGAGCTCCAATTCTCAGCAAGGTTAATCATGGAGAAAATAAAACAACCCATATACATTTGAACTTAAAAACATGAAAATAATGTTTAAACATCAAAATCTTGATCAATGACATTAAACATGGTAGTATGTAAGGAATAGATCATAATAAAACATCAACCATGATAAAATAGCATGGGAATAAAACATGTAATTGTGGAAAACCATTAAGCACATGATATGATTTCTATAGTAGCCAAGGAAATTCTTCCAAGTTCATCATAGTGGACAAAGTCCATTACTGAATCTGGTTTACCTGCCATTCCAACCCTGTATTACTGTACCAGATTTACTTTCCATTACATCCATTTCTATCTCATGAGATATAAATTTTTACCCATTGCATTGTAGGGAGATATAGGTCCCACCCATCTAATAATGAAATCATTCATACGTGTTCCACAACATAAACATAAATCATTCATCATAACCCAAAGAATAAAATGGGTTTTATAAACATCATCCCATCATAACATAATCCATATAAAACAAATGGATATAATTTCATCATAAGAAAAGCGAAACCATGTAAATTAGAGAAACATTATACTTGAAACATACACATATGATATAATGTCATCTTACATGGAAAATGGTTTTGTTAAAACACTTGAAATGAATTCTTGAGAAAAATATCCTTTCTTCTTCAAAATATTTTTCTTTTCACAAAATGCCTTTCAATTTTAAAAGAAAAGTATTTTGTTGAAAATAGTCATGAAACCTTGTAGAGTAATCTTTATGAAAATAATTCATTATGAAACCGTAAAAATCTGTTCATTCCGTATAAGTTAAAAAAACATTATCCTTGTACTTTTAACAGAAAGGTCAAAAAGTACCACATATGGTAAACCAAAGAAAGATTCCTTTCATAACACAAAGTAAAAATCAAAGAGGGGTAAAAATGAATTTAAATGTACATGGAATAATATCAAACACTTTATGAAAGTTATTTTTATGGACATAGATGAAAAGTATAAACCCAGTAAATACTTACGTATAAGAAATCTCGGATAAAAATGAGATTGCAAAATTATCCCTTACCTTATGTCCAATTTCTTCCATATGTGTTCGAGACTTCTCTATAGTGGTTTTAAATATATTATTAACTTGTAACAAAACCATAATAATATTTTTGATATCATATATGATTCACTTATGACTTTATATTACCCGTTCTTTTGTAAATTCGATGTTAAAGTAGCATTTTGGGTAAAATCGTTTCATTTATCGTACGTGTTTCGACTTGTTATTCTTGTTATTATTACTTATATCCTGATTTAATTAATTCCAGAATGTAAAAAATTATTTATATATAATATATATTCATCATATAAATATATATGATTGATCGATCAATGGAATGAAATACACCGTTCATGGAGATGGTAGGTCGTACGTACACATGAGCGATGTTTTCGTTTCTTTATTGAATTGAATGGAATTAAGTAAATGAAACATATATGTACATAAATCCAGTATCATTATTATGTAATATATTTCATGATTATTTATTATATATACTTTATAATCATACTTGAATGGTTAATCATGGAAAATGAATCTCATCGCGTTCGTGGAGACGGTAGTCCGTACGTACGCATGAACGATGATATCATTATTTTGATATTAAAATACTATATAATTGGATGGTATATCATATATACAGAATCATTATATTTTTATATTTATTATTTATATCATTTATACTCATTATTATACCCATCCAAATGATGAAATGTTTGAATAACAAACTACACCATGATGTGGAGACGGTAAGCCGTACGTACGCACGTGTGGTGACTTTTTCATTCATAGGATGGATAAAATAACTAATATGGTTGTAAAATTTTTATAATAACTTCATAGTATATAGATGATACTGGAGTTATTATTTTATAATTGAAATAACAAAGAAGAAGGAAGTGGAAGAAGAAAGGAAGATGAAATAGGTGGTGAGATATTTACCTCTTCTTCGGGTTCTTCCTTTTGATTTGATCAAAAGGGCTCCTTAGGTTGGTTTTCTAACTAAAGTAAGAACTCTAGGATGAAGGGAGGATAGTTTATAGGGTATTTGGGCAGGATTTGGACGAGCCAAATGGCTTTGGATGTGTGAATTAGAGAGAAGGGGGAGTTCCCTTTTATAAGAGGGGTGAGGGATACCTTAGAAAAAACTTAAAATATTATTTTATAATAAATTTATATTCAGCTTATAATGGCTCCGAAATGACTTATTTAGAGGATAGGGTGGTGTTGGGTCAAAATACTCTCAAAAAATAGGTTTTAGATGAGTTTAGGTTAACATTTTAACCTTATCATTTAGATTTAACTCTAAGTTAAATAATTTAACTTTTAGTGTGTCTTCTTGTATTCTAACACTATATGGTTAATAAACGTACTATAAACTACCAATAGAACCCCAGTTGGTTCATTAATATCATATATATTATTATATAAGTCGTTTTTCCGAACCATATACATTTATCAACATTATATAAATTAATAATATAATAATTTTTTAAAAACTCTTTTATGTCAATTTTGACACTATTTGTTATTTTGTTTTCTCTAAATTCATAACAGCATTATTACTTAAAAAAAAATTCTTATAACCAACCCTATTGTGTTATATTAGCCTTTAAAATTAGTGTAATTCATAAAAAGTCTCAAATTAAATTTATTTGGGCATTTATAATATCAATTATGTTAATATTTTATTAATAAGGTAATTACTGCATCATCATTGTGTCATAAATTAATTAAATTATTTAATGTCTAAAAAATATAAATAAAATACCATTATGTAGGAAATATTTTTACATTTATAATTAATATTTATAGTCTAATTTATCTTATGTATAACCCTATATTAAAAATGTTTTAGTTATTAAACATTGATTTTAACTATTTTAACTCTTCTTTAAATGAAATAATAATAAGTGTCCTAATCTAATCCAAGTGAACCAAAGAGGTTCATATTTTATTCCTAAGGATGTTTTTGGTCGAATTATTTTTATCCAATATAATTAGGACACGTTTTAAGGTAATAATAATATCATTTTTATCATTAATTACTACCCTATTTACATTTAACCGTGGTAAATAAAAGTAAAAAATTACTATTCACAAAAAATTATTTTTATCTTATTGAACCAAATTTTAATCGTTGATATTAACTGTGACTCTCGGAGTTTCGAAATTCCACTCACAGAAGTGGTAAAATTATGTTTTATGTAAATTTGCAAATTCTCCTAGGTTGTGGGTAAAAGACGGTGAAAAGTTCAATAAAATTTTTATATATCTAAAATTATTATAAAAGGACTCCATTGAATTATATTGAACATATAGAGGTATTATGTATCGAATTTTACCTAAAATAAATTTAAATAAAATAAATAATTATTTAAATAAAAATTTGGTTTTAAACTATAACTTAGTGTTTTTCACTATTCATCAAAAATTGAAAGTTTTCAGAAAAATACCAAAAATTCACCCGAGGAAAATTTTGATATTCAAAATACAAAAATGAAGTCCATTTTCAAAGATAAAATTTATAAAATTTTAAAAAGTGGGTATTACTATTCATAACTGCAAGTTTATATAATATTTTAATAGCATATCATTATTTAGCGAAACTTGGTATTGGGTACAATGCAAGCTATCAAGGAAGGTTTATCTTGTGTGTTACATAAACCTAGAATAGTGTTGCGTATACTACAACCTAATACGGTGATGCGTATAGTGCAAGATAATCTTGGTGTAGCTTACAATAGAAGACATCAAAGAAATTAAAAATAATATTTCTCATAAAATCTCGGGGTGTTACATTCTACCCCCCTCAAAATGAATTTCACCCTCGAAATTCGTCGGGGTTATAAATGGTTTACTACTTGAAAGTTTCATTCATTGAATCCCACATTGTAAAAAGGAATACTAAAACATAATTTTAAAAACTAATGTATGAAATGTAACTGTATCCCAAATTAACTCATCACTGGGTTTCCACATGGAAGAACATAGGTGAAAATATGGATATGGAAGAGAAATATAACCATCAAGTTCTGATGGAGAGTGGTAGAGAACATGGCTATGAAAAATAAAACAATCACAAAGCCATAAATTTGTGATGATCTAAGGTACCATCTAGGACAACGTTTTTGGTTTTCATGATCATTTCACTAAAGTTTAAAAAAATGGAATTAGAAGAAATACTTAATTGATTTTGGTACAATTTCACAGTTGGTCATTCCTTGAACAATTTCCCCTTCATCCCTTATAGAAATGAAGCTGAATTTTTCATTTGTGAAGAGTTAGTAGATCATGCGATAGAATGATAGGTCATTCCATCTGTCTCACAAATAAGGTTAGGAAAAGTTATATACATAAGTCCATCTGTGGTGAGATTAATCATATATGGTTCCTAAAATGGACTTATACTTCATCTATCATACCTATTAATATAATAAAACTAGTTTCTACTAACCAAGTACATTCTGTAGGCCAGTGGTAGGCGATAAAGGTATGTTGCACTTCGGTTGTGGGTTCGATTCCCGCAACCTTGTCCGACGTGATGGGTTGCCACCCGTCCTATCGGTTGTCCTTTTTCTAAAACTACAGTATTAGAAAATTCTTGAAATAATATAAAAAAAGGTTCTATCATTAAAAAATATTATCTTATGTCCAACATAATCCATTTGAAATCATTAGTATTATCCAAAATACTTCTATCCAAGCTCATAGTATAAAGACAACGATTACTAGAAATTTCATCAACCAAGCATGTGAATACCATCATTTGTCCCCCGTATATCATAAGATATATCTTGTTGGTCACATTCAAAATTTGGGAATACCATAATCATGTATTCTCTTGAAACATGAATTACCATAGAATCTTTGTGAAAACATGAATGCTATCAAAAGTCAACTCTCTCCACATACCCAATTTCCAAAATTCCTATATACTCAAACCATGATACCACTTTGTCCTTATATGAGCTCATTAATACTATCAAACATTTCATTATCTCTTCATCCCTTCATTATGCACATATCATATGCTTTCCAAAAATATTTCAATCACTTTTCATGGTTACCGGTACCATATTCTTATGGAAAACCACAATGGACCAATACATAGATATTCCAAAATACCATAAAAGTACCTCAAAAACATTATCCATGAATAAAAATACATAAAAACTTCAATCCATCCTCTTCAATGATTGTCATGGAATAATTCCTTCCTTGATTTATAAGTAAACTCTTAGGTTAGGGCATTGAGTTTGGTAATGACCATGTTCCCCACAGATAAGACATTGAACTCCATAACAGTCTGCCACTCTATAACCCTTCTCCCCACACACGTAACATCTTCCCCTCCATTTTATGTATTCATCAATGTTCTTCTTCCCTTCTTTATAAATCTCAATCTTCCTTTCTCTATGCTTCTCACCATGTGAACATGCATAAAAGTCCATATTCTTCTTATTTGATGACTTAGTAATACAAATAATGTTCACCTTGTTAATCATATACCACAATGACTGATTCAACATAATCATAGTATCTTTCTTTTCATGCCTTACACAATTTTTTTGATCATAGTAACCAATTTTTTCATTGGAATCAATGTAAACAAAATTCCTTCTCATTCCCTCCATTGACTAAAACCAGAAACCATATTATAAGAATTAGTTAAAATAACAAGGAACCAAATAATCATAAAAAGTAACTTATGGGATACCTAACTTATCACACATTCTTTAATTCATGACACCTTAGGTTCACCTTATGTTATTCATGATCGTCAACATAATTCTAGGACTGTATCCTATAGTTATACTAAACCTTAGGGACCTCCCTAGACATACCTTAGAAATATCTCTAGGGATCTCATTAAACTTTTCAAATCCCAGTTTCCAAAGGTTAACTAAACCTTTGCTCTGGTAGAAACTGTAGAGACCTAAAGCTTGACGTACATGGACATTACATTACTATTGTAGAATACTTAATACATTACAAAACAAATTCCCAATGACCATATTAGTTTAGTGTCTTTGGAAACTCGGAACATAATCTTCTAATCATGGTGAAAGTTCTTCAACATCTCCCATAAAGATCTTCTTTTTTCCCTACCTAAAACCCTCCTTTATATCCTAGGGGAAAAGAAAACATAAAAAGGGTGATCTCAAATTCTCAGTAAGGGTAAGCATGGAGAAAATAAAACAACCCATATACATTTGAACTTAAAAACATGAACATAAAGATTAAACATCAAAATATTGAGAAATACATTAAACATGGTAGTACATAAGGAATAGATCATAATGGAACATAAACCATGATAAAATAGAATGGGAATAAAACATTTAATTATGGAAAAACATTAAGAACATGATATGATTTCTATAGTATCCAAGGCATTGCTGCCAAGACCATCATAGTGGATAAACTCCATTACTGAATCAGGTTTACCTGCCGTTCTAGCCCTGTATTACTGTACCAAATTTACTTGTTGTTATTGCCATTTCTATCTCATGAGATATAAATCTTTACCCAATGCATCGGTGGGAGATATAGGTCCCACCCATCTCATAATGAAATCATTCTTGCGTGTGCCACAACATAAATATAAATCATTCATCATAGCCCAAATAATAAAATGGGTTTCATAAACATCATCCCATCATAACATAATCCACATAAAAGAAATGGATATCATTTCATCATAAGAAAATTAAAACCATGTAAATCCTAGAGAAATTATACTTTAATCATACACATATGAAATAATGTCATCTTATATGGAAAATGGTTTTGATAAAACACTTGAAATGAATTCTTGAGAAAAATACCCTTTCTTCTTCAAAATCATTTTCCTTTCACAAAATTCCATGCAATTTTAAAAGAAAAGGATTTTTTTTGAAAATATTCATGAAACCTTATAGAGTAAGCTTTATTAAAATAAGGCGTTATGAAACCGTAAAAATCAATTTTTGCCGTATAATTTAAAAAAAACATTCTCCTCGTACTTTTAACGGAAAAGTGAAAAAGTACCACATATGGTAAACCAAAGAAAGAATCATTCCATAACATAATGTAAAAGTCATATATAGGTAAAAATGACTTTAAAAATACATGAAAGAATATTAAACAATTTATGAAAATCATTTTTATGGACATAGATGAGAAATATAACCCCAGTAAATACTTATGTATAAGCAATCTCGGATAAAAATGAGATTGAAAAATTATCCCTCAGCTTATGTCCAATTTCTTCCATATGTGTATGATACTCTAGAATAGTGGGTTTAAACATATTATTAACTTGTAACATAACCATAATAATATTTATGATATCATATATGATTCACTTATGACTTTATATTACCTGTTCTTTTGTAAATTCCATGTTAAAGAAGCGTTGTGGGTAAAATCGTTTCATTTATCATAGGTGTTTCGACTTGTTGTTCTTAATATTGTTAATTATATCCTGACATAATTAATTCCAGAATGTAAAACATGATTTATATATAATATATATTCCCCATATAAATATATATTATAGATCAATAATGGAATGAAATACACCGTTCATGGAGATGGTTGGCCGTACGTACGCAAGAATGCTTTTTTCGTTTCCTTATTGAATTGAATGGAATTTTGTAAATGAAACATATATGTACATAAATCCAGTATCATTATTATGTAATATCTTTCATGATTTTTTATTATATATACTTTATAAATACACTTGAATGGTTAATCATGGAAAATGAATCTCATCGCGTTTGTGGAGACGGTAGTCCGTACGTATGCACGAACGATGATATATTCTTTTGATATTAAAATAGTATATAATTGGATGGTATATCATATATAACTAATCATAATAATGTAAAATGTATTATTTATATCATTTATACTCATTATTATACCCATCCAAATGATTAAATGTTTGAATAACAATCTACTCCACGACATGGAGACGGTAAGCCGTACGTACACATGTGTGGTGACTTTTTCATTCATAGGATGGATAAAATAACTAATATTGTTGTACAATTTTAATAATAAAATTACAGTATATACAAGATACTGGATTTATTATTTTATAATGGAAATAACAAAGAAGGAGGAAGTGGAAGAAGAAAGGAACTTGAAATAGGTGGTGAGATATTTACCTCTTTTTCGGGTTCTTCATTTTGATTTGATCAAAAGGGATTCTTAGGTTGGTTTTCTGACTAAAGGAAGTCCTCTAGGATGAAGTTAGGATAGTTGAGAGGGTATTTGGGCAGGGGTTGGCCGAGCCAAATGGCTTTGGAAGTGTTAATTAGAGAGAAGTGGGAGGGGGGGGGGGGGGGTTCCCTTTTATAAGAGGGGTGAGGGGCACCTTAGGAAAAACTGAAAATATTATTTTATAACAAATTCATATTCGGTTTATAATGGCTCCAAAGTGACTTATATAGAGGATAGGGTTGGTATGGGTAGAAATACTCTCAACCAATAGGTTTTATACAAGTTTATGTTACCATTTCAAGCTTATCATTTAGATTTAACTCTAAGTTAAATAATTTTACTTTTACCGTGTCTTCTTGTATTCTTACACTATAGAGTTAATAAACATACTATAAACTTCCAATATAACCCCAATTGGTTCCTTAATGTCATATATATTATTATATATTTCTTTTGACCTAACCTTAGATTTTTAGGACCATTATATCAAATAATAATATAATATTTGTTTTAAAAACTCTTTTATGTCAATTTTGACAATATTTGGTATTTTGTTTTCTCTAAATTCATTACAACATTATTAATTCAAAAAAAAACTTCTCTAACCAACCCTAATATGTTATATTAATCTATAAAATTATATTAATTCATAAAAAGTCTCTAATTACATTTATTTGAGTATTTATAATATCAATTATGTTAATATTTCATTAATAAGGTAATTAATGCATCATCATTGTGTTATAAATAAATTAAATTATTAAATGTATAAAAAATAAATATAAAATACAATTATGAAGGAAATATTTTTATATTTATAATGAATATTTATAGTCGAATTTATCTTTTGTATAACCCTATATTAAAAATGTTTTAGTTCTTAAACATTGATTTTAACTATTTTAACTCTTATTTAAATAAAATAATAATAAGTGTTCGAATCTCATACAAGTGGACCAAAAAGGTTAATATTTTATTCCTAAGGATGTTTTTGGTCGAATTATACTTATCCAATATAATTATGACATGTGGTAGGGTAATAATAATATCATTTTTACCCTTAATTACCCTATTTACTTACTACCGTGGTAAATAAAAGTAAAAAGTTACAATTCACCAAAAATTATTTTTATCTTATTGAACCACATTTTACTCCTTGATATTAACTGTGACTCTCTGATTTTCAAAATTCCACTCACAGAAGTGGTGAAATTATGTTTTATGTAAATTTGCAAATTCTCCTGAAAGGTGGGTAAAAGACGGGGAAAAGTTCAATAAAATTTATATATATATAAAATTATTATAAAATGACTCCAATAAATTATATTGAACATATATAGGTATTATTTATCAATTTTGACCTAAAAAAATTTAAATAAAATAAATAATTATTTAATTAAAAATTCAGTTTTAAACTATAACTCAATGCTTTTCACTATTCATCAAAAATTGAAAGATTTCAGAAAAATAAAAAAAAATTCAACCTAGGCTAATTTAGATATTCCAAATCCAAAAATGAAGTCCATTTTGAAAGATAAAATTAATAAAATTTCAAAAAATGGGTATTACTATTCATAATGGCTAGTTTATATAATATTTTAATCACAAACTGTTGTTTTGTGAAACTCGATATTGCGTACAACGCAAGCTATCGAAGAAGGTTTATCTTGCATGTAACATAAGACAAGAATAGTGTTGCATATACTACAAGATAATATGGTGTGGCGTATAGCTCAAGATAATCTTGGTGTAGCGTACAACACAAGACATTAAGGAAATTAAAAATAATATTTCTCATAAAATCTCGGGATGTTACAAACATGTTACATGACAATGAGACTTACTATGCTATGCATCTGTTTTGACACTCCTGGGGGATATACTTAGGATAATTCATATTTTATTTAGAAGATATTAGGAAGGATTTAGAAGTAAATTTTTGTCAAAGAAACCATGTTTATGATTATAGGATTAGCAATACATAGGATTTCAATTTATGTTTAATATTTTTCCAGTTGAGATTATACATTATGATTTATAACCTAATCTAGTGTATGATATTATTTAGAAATGGAACATAGTGGATGGAATGTAAACTACATGAATGTGAAAATCTCATGTTTGGATTTTCCTCTGATGTGGGACAATGATGTTGCGATAGGTGTTGAGAAACATATAACTATAATGGGACAACTAACTCGTGTTATGAACAATAACCTTACCCGTATGGAGCATCCTAATCGACATTGTGGCAGAGCAATGTAATAATTATTTATGCTACAAAAACCACAATCATTTAATATCACTATATGCCCATTCATAGAAGAACAGTGGATAAGTTCCATAGAGATGATATTTCTTGCATTGCGATGTAACAAAAAGAATATGGTTTTCATGGTTGTTTATCGTCTATCAGGATATATTGATCAATGGTGTTTGTTGATTCAAAACAAAAAGGAGGAGGAAGATATTGAAAATATTTACTTTATGGATTTAATGTAAATCATGTTAGAAAAATACATCCTTCCTAAACAACGAGTGGATATGGAAAGTTATTATTTGAATCTGAGACAAAAAGAGGATGAGAATGTTGAAAAGTATAAAGATAACTTCACAGGCATAGCAAGGCATGTCATGGACTACATACATAATCCAAGGATAAATACTGATTAATTATTCCATTGTTTAAAACTATTCCTAGAAGGGGAACTAGTCTCTCAAATTTTCTCATTATATGAAGATTTAGTCAAATGTAATATCAATATGGGAAATCAATTATATAAGTATTATGAATTTATAAGAATCAAAGAGAATAAGAGGGCTTATGAACACTTTGGAAATAAGAACTAATGAAAAGGGGAATAAGAGAAGAATTGATTTTGCATCATGTGATAATTGTGGGAAGAAACACCCTTGTAATTTCCTGAAGGGTTTGGGTGTTTGTTACAAGTGTGGAGGAAAAGGACACTAATATCATGATTTCAAGGGAAAAAAATAAGCTATAAATGTTAGATGCTACAATTATAAATAGATAGGACATTATGCCAATGATTATCCTAAGAATTAATAATTCATTCTCTAGAAAATGGAAGGGGGTAAAGGCCAAGCTTATGTGATCACAACTACTGAGGTTAAAGTTCCTAATGATGCGGTGGAAGGTACCTTAATCATTTCCTCAAAATTAGCCAATGATTAATTTTATTATGGATCATTGCATTATTTTATATCTTCTCAGTTTTCTAAGAAAATTATATATTTCCAATTTGATTTTAAAAAGAATTTGTTAGTCAAAACTCCAAAGGGAAGTATTATTGCAACAAATAAGTTTCAATCAGTCCACCTTATAACACACACATACTTTAGTTACTGGCCTTAACATCATACCCATGGTTTAATTTGATATAATTATTGGTATGAATTAGATTTAAAACTATAATGCAAGCATATATTGCAAGAAGATGGAGGTTATAATTTTTCAGAATGAGGTAGAATCCCATATCTTTAGTGTGGAATCCTCACCATCTGATTCTTATCTAGATCTACCCCCATTATCTTTACTAAATTTAATTCTTAAGGAGGGTGAGAATGCAATATATCTGGGTGAGGAAATAAATATTCAAATTTCGGGTGTACCTATTATAAAAGAATACATTCATTTCTCTCTATAGGATTTCCCTATACATTATCTAGAGTAGGAAGTTGAGTTCAATATTTATTTAATCCCTGGTTCAAGACCTATATCAAATAAATCTTATAGAATGTCCATTGTGGGGTTAGTACAACTAAAGAAACAAATAGAGGAATAGAGTGATAATGTATTTATCTGTCGTAATGTTTTTCTATGGGGAGATCCTCTTATTTTTGTTAAGAATAATGGTGGATCTATGATAAGTGAATTGACTACATGGAGATTAATGCTATTAAGATAAAGAACAAGTATCATCTTCTACACATTGATGATTTATTTGATCAACTTCAAAGAGCCCAATATTTTTTGAAGATTGATTTTCGATCTGGATATTATTAGATTCATGTGGGGAAGGAGTATATACCAAATACATCATTTTGAACAAGGTATGGGTGTTACAAGTTTACAGTAATGACTTTGGGACAAACTTACTCACCCTCTATTTTCATGGATCTAATGAATAGATTTTTCAATGAATATCATGATGAATTTATTGTGGTATTTATTAATGAGTTCTTGATATACTCCAAAACCTATTAAGGTCATGAGAATCACTTGCACATTATTATGAAGAATCTTAGAAGAAATGAGTTTATGAGAAGTTTAAAAAGTGTGAATTATGTCTTCAAAAAGTTTCTTTTCTTGGACATATTGTCTGTAATGATGGAATATTTGTTGATCTTGCAATGAAAAAGGCAATTTAGGAATGACCTACTTCTATGAACATAACTGAGGTACATAGTTTTATTGGTTCAACTGGTTATTATTAGCATTTTGTTCAGAACTTCCTCGGATTAGTTAACTTGTTAACCAAGTTTACATGTAAATAGGTTAAGTTCACATGGAAAAAATGATGTGAAGAATGTTTTGAAGAATTGAAGAGGATATTAGTGAATTCTCTGATCCAAACTTTACCATCGGGAAATGGTGGATTTGTGATCTATAGTGATGCATCAAAGAAAGGACATGGTTGTGTTCTTATAAATAATTATAGGGGTATTTCTTAAACATCATGATAGTTAAAAATTCATGAATAGAACTATAAAACTAATGATATTGAGTGAGCAATTGTAATCTTTTATTTGAAGATATGGAGACACCATCTCTAGGGAAAAGGATCTAAGATATATAAGGATCACTAGAACATAAAATATTCCTTCTCATAGGAAGAACTCAACATGATGCAAAAGCGATGGTTCATGATACTCAAGGATTCTGATTTTTATATACACTACCACCAATGAAAGGAATATAAAGTAGCTGATTTATTGAGTGAGAAGGATCAGAGAGTTTTAATCAAAATGAAAATTTAAAAGGATCCTATGTGCCTGATCTAGAGATGATGGATATGGGAATTATTAAATAATGTGAAACATCACTACATTTTCAATTAGTTTTACCAACCATATTTATTGGAAACAAATATAATTTCTTAGTATGATGATGCGAATTTTCAAAAAAAATTAATGTTGTGAATCATGGGAAGTTGGATGACTTCTTGTGTGAGGATGGAATTTTGAAATATGGTAAAAGATTTTGCATTCCCTCTATCCATGAGCTAAAAATGGAGTTATTTAAGGATTCCAATTGTTCAAATTTCTCTATACACCATTATATCACAAAGTTGTGTAGATATTTGAAAGAGCATTTTAGGTGGGACAACCAAGATCAAGAAAATTATAATTATTTATCAAGATGTTTATTATATCAAAAAAGTGAACGCTGAAAGACAACATCCGAGAGGATTCATGCAACCTCTACCTATTCCTACATGCAAATGAGATGATATCACTATGGATTTTTTCACTGGATTACAAAAACTCTTATGAAGTATGATGCAATAAAGGTGATTTTTGATCGACTTACCAAATATGCACATTTCCTTGATATGTGAGAGGATTTTTTAGTAGAAAACCTTTCATGAATATATATTAATGAAGTTTTAAGACTTCATAGAGGAACCCTCTCAATTGTGTCAGATATTGAACCCTGATTTACATTTATATTCAAGAAAAGTTTTTAGAAATATTTGGATATAGAGCTTTGATTGAGTACTTCTTATCACCGTCAAACTGACGGGAAATCAGAAAAGAAAATCCAAACATTATAAGACGTGTTTAGATATTTCTCACTTGATTATAAAGGTATGTGGGAACAATATTTACCTTTAGTGGAGATTACCTATAATAATATTTCCCATTCAAGTATTCAAATGGAACCATATGAGGCAGTTTATGGAAAGAGATGTCGTACACCAAGATGATGGGATGAAGTTGGCGAAAAAAATCTTGTAGGCCCAGAGATTGTGGAGGAAACAACAAAAAGGTAAAGATTATTCAAAACCATATAAAAGCAGCTTGAAGAAGGAAAAGAAGCTATGTTGATAATTGAAGTAATGATTTGGAATTTCAAGGGGAGATCACACTTTCTTGAAGGTACATCCATGGAAACGTGTTATATGATTTGGGAAGAAAGGGAAGATAAGCACCATGTACATTGGACCTTTTAAAATTCTAGAGAGAATTGGAGCTGTGGATTATCATTTGGAAATTCTACCTAGACTTTATAAGGTAAATAATGTGTTCCATTTCTCATTATTGAGAAACTACATGCCATACCCAACACATGTACTCAATTCCGATGGTAATGAATAGGAACCAAAATAATCTTATTATGTAGATCTTATCCAGATTCTGGACACTGAAGTGTACATGTTGAGGAATCAGATGACTCAACTAGTAAACGTACTTTGGGAAAACCATAAAATTGAATAGGCGATGTGGGAGCTTGATGATATTGAGATGAAGAACTACCTAAATATTTTTATGAGTTAACATTCTGGTAATTTCAAGGATTTTTTTTTGTAAGGGGCGAAGAATGTTGCACCCCAAGTAATTATAGAAATAATTAATATAGAATGCATGAAACACTAAGCCTCTATGAATCAAACACATTTTTATTATATAAAATAGTTATAAATTCGCTGTTAGACATAATTTTAACCCTTTTGTGTTTTGAATTTAGAGAAACAAACATATACGGTTGTGATCAGTAAGATATTTAGAGTCCGATAGGATCAACATACACTTTTAGTGAATAGTAACTTGACCCTTATGAATAGTAATTTACCCTTATAAAAAGTAATAGGTTCCTTATAAATAACAATCTCACCCATGTAAGTATAATTAATGTTTATTCCCCTTATAAATGATAGTGAACATTTTAAATATTTATAATTATGTGTTGGAATTTTTGTGAGTAATACATATTTAATTAAAATTTTAAATTAATAAATTTATTTTTCAAAAAATGTATCCCAAAATAAATATTTTATTCTTATGAATTTAGGATAATTTTATGAGACCTCATTTAATTTTAGAAAGTATTATAAACTTTGTTTTAAATTTAAAATCTGTATTTTTCAAGTAAATATTGATTTTATTTAAAAATTAAATTTCACATATTTATAAAAATGTTTTGATATAATCAAGTCTATTCTTTAATTATACATGTTGAAATAATTTTATGTTTAAATTTTGGGTTTTTTCTGAAATACATGAATTTTTAGTTAATAGTAAAATATTATAATTGATGATAAATGCTAAATACATGATTTCATGAGTCATAGGTGATGTATGGATGATGTTAGAACACCTGGTTAGAGCTCACATGAACCTATTACGATTTTTTGTCATAATAATCAACACTATTGTTTTTGTCTTGAGAAAAATAATAAAATAGGGAATAAGACATTCAAAAATCACCCCACTCCCCCACTATAAAACCCACCCCCACTCCCTCATCTACTCACTTTTCTAAGCATTTAATCATCTCAAAATTATTCAAAAATAATCTCTCTTAGTCTCTACCCATGTTTAGGAGTTCCTTATTATTTCCAAAATACTTAAACCCCTTCTGTTATGGAGGTTCTCAAGGAGGTTGATTGAAGAGGTCATTACTCTTCTTTCCTTCTAATATCATTTCAATTTATTTCATTATATTATTCAATACTCACCTCCACTATCTAAATGATCATGATAAATCTAGTATAATTTATATACTATAATTATATAATGTTAATGGAAGAACCATCATCAATCTCTTTGCTATCTCTCTTTTTATTTTAAAAATGTAATTATCATCTAGGAAGTGCCAATTTACAACCTTCATGGATGATGAAGTTTCTTTTTTCAATTTATACTTAAATACTATTAATTAAAACATTTTAATGTTTGAAACAGATTTTAAAATGAATATTACAATCTTTTTTAGGTTCTTGATTTAACATATTTACATAATACAATGTGATAATAAAAAATAAGTTTGTTATTATCAATAACTGCTGCAATAATCTGAATGATTATTAGTAAATGTATTATTTTATGATTAGTCCTCATAATATCTAATATAATGATATATATAACCATTTAATATTATATATTCTCATTAGAACCATAAAATTCCAATTTTGGAGAATTATACCAATTTTAATTGAGCTCCATTACCTATAATCATGCAAACCGATCATGAAATCAAGGAAATGAACACTCATGAATGAAGGAATTAAATCATATAACATATCATTAAGGCCATAAATGAACATAATAAAACCATAATGAATCAAATACATATATTTATGGTTTGTATTTAATTAATTAATAGATTTAATTTGATTATCCATGAAGATAAGGTCATGTGAAGAGAACGTTCTGACATAAGGTAATAGTTTTCTACCCGAACCGCCATTTTGTTTTGGGTTGCTCTTCAAATCTATATTCCTAAATGAAATTATTAATTATTCCTATGTTATTCACATGAATTATATGTGAATTTTATATATATCGATATCAAACATAATCCTTCTTTCTTTTATGAGGAGTTACATGTTTTAAAAGGATCTTTAAAAAACTCTTCCTAATAAACAAGTTTGCTTTAAAGGAACTTCACAGATTCTTACATATTTTCAAGTTCACTCTATAATATATTTTTATCCCAAAAATATTTTCCGAAAATTAATCATTTTATTATGAAAAAAATATATTAATTAACTTCAGATTTTATGAAAATATTTTTTTAGAAGAACTTTTCTTTTAAATGTAAAATAGTATCTATCATAAGAATTACTCGATGATTTTATATGAGTATTTTCATCTATTTTAACACTCTGGTTGATTTTCATCTTTCATTGGGATTAATATTTTATGATATCATCTACCACAATTTATTTAATGGTTTATGATTAGTTTGATTGTGGATGTGCTATCTGTCACAAACTAGGCCAGGTCGCCATCCAATCCGGTGCCCGACCCTATCCGTGACATGGCCCGAAGGGCATTCCCGATCCCCACGGGCTGGTACAAGTGCCCGGGTATCAAAAATAACATATGGGAATGATTTACCCGTAATAGTAAACACAAAGCAACTGATAAGATAAAGAAACTGAAACTGAAACTAGAAAACCAAACAGGGCCTTAAAACTAAAAACAAATTCAGAGTTTTACAACATGAAACATCATCCAAAATAAATGGCGACAAAATAAATTCAAACTCAAAATCAAACCTCCAGGAAACAAGAGGGTCACAACATCCACACGCCACAACACCAACCTACACAAGAAGACCATCAATGCCCAGAACCACCATCGCTGAGCATGATGTCACAACCCAGAATTCACAAGAAACAAAGTCTACAATCACCCAAAGGTGTATGTAGGGTGTGAGCCAAGAGCCCAGTAGGAAGTCACCCCAAAAAAAGGTTCCACGTGTAAACATTATATGACAAAAACATTTGCAGTCTTAACAAAATAAAATACACCAAAGCTTGAACAACTTTAAAAGAACAGTTTCTATAAAGAAAGAACTTTCAATAAAAACAACTTAAGTTAAAGAAAAAAAAGAAAATAAAATAAAACACCCTTGCAGTTAAGAAAACTCAAACCTTCAAGAGAACCTAAAATTCCACACCATATGCCGACGGTGAGTGTGTAATATTGCCGAAGCACTAAAAGTGGGAGAGGCCCTATAGGTACTAAAGTAGTGTGGGGCCCCAAAACCTCACGTCTCGGTGTACCAAAGAATCCATATCATATTCCCGTGCACGATCCACTAGTAGGGAAATAGCTCCATAACCTAGTGGTCTCCAGTCATCATCCAAGGTTTAGTTAGTGTTGTAAGCATCAATCCAGCTAAGTGAAACCGGGCCGGAGCCACTACCGAATCACCAGAACTCTAGTCTAGTCCGCCGACCTAGTACCCAGGCTTCCCCTTTTTGTGCTCAACATTGTTCCAATTTCACATTTCATGTCAAACTCAGAAAAATAAAACAACCAAGGTGTTATATAAACCAAATGCCACACTTTCACACACACACACAGAAAACCATTTGGAAAAGTGCACACACTAAAAGACTTTACCCAACTCAATAAAAAAAATCTTCATTGCTAATAATTGTTTATTAAAAAAATATATCAAATTTTTATCGTTAATAATTTTATTAAATCATATTAAATTCTTTGTAAACAAATTATTTGAAAAGAAATATAACACCACATTAACACGCAAAACCAACTCAACCCTCTTTCATGACCAAGCACACCCAACACCACATCAAGAACACAAACTTCACACTTTTCACATTTTCACAAAATAAACACAAACCTTATCAAAACACTAGAACAAAAACATTGCACTTTGCACATTTTTACAAAACAAACACGAACTTTATAAAACACTAGAAGATAGCTCACATAGGTTTTCATATCAACAACCTACTCAACCATTAAAACACCATCACTTACGACCATGAACATGAAACGCTATGTCGAAAAACAATTAACACCACTTTTAAAAATGAAAAAGATAACTGCACATATGATATAACACTAACAATTTACTAAAGATAAGTTTTCAGACAAATAAACGCATCCACCCATATAAACATACTAATAAACAAATTTAACACATGAAAAACATTAAGAAAACCAAATCTGCACCAAAAATAAATAATCAAAGAACATCATAAATTAACTAATCTAGAAAATCAATTTGTTAGGAAATGTTTAAATGTGGAACCACCTACCTCGAGTGACAAAAACTTCAACACTCGGTGTGAAACTTCAATTGTTTGTCATTCGCACCACAAAGATCCTAATGCGAACCCGCAACTATGAAGTCAAACTGGAAAAAATTCCAGTTAAACCCCAAAATCAGAGCATACACCCGCTGAAAAAATACATCCAAACTCAAAAGAAAATAAAAAAACAAGGAGAGGAAGACATAACCAGGGGGTCGACGCCGGAAAAGGGGAGGAGAGGGAGGCCGTTCGGGAGTTGCAGGGTGTGCCGGTCGGCATGGGGGTTCTAGTGGGGGTTGTTCCTCAAGATGGAAAAGGGGAGCAGGGAGGGTCCGTGCGGCGGTGCGAGCAAGGAATAGGGGTGCGACTAGTTCGGTGCGTGACGAAGATGCTTGCCGGGAAAGGGTACAACGACAAAAGAATGAGGGAGGCAGTAGAGGTCCAGTGCGATGGGGGGGGGGGGGTGTTCAGCTTGATGGGGATCTTGGGGGAGAAAATAAGAAGAGGCCTCGATCAGAAGGTCCTCAGCCAAGGGGAGTAGTGCATCGGACCAAGTGTGGTTCTAGCTGGGGTCGCCGGATATGATGAAGCAGAGACGGTGTAGCGGGTGTAGTAGAAGAACTGAGGAGGCCGAGCCGCGGTTTGGCATGCAGCGTGAGGGAAGTCGGGTGGCATGATGGGAGATGGGCGGCTGGTATGGGGTGAGGAGGTGATGTGATACCGAGGGCTTCGGGGGGAGAGGTGCGACGGTGAAAGGCCAAGGGAATAAAGGGTGGATTCTGTGGCGACCTGGTGAATGGGGAGAAGGGTACGCAGAAAAAAATGGGATGAAACCCTAATCAAAAGGAAGAATAAATAAATAAATAAATAATTAAGGAAAAAATAAGTATGGAATAAAACTAAAACTAGTAATACTAATAATAATAGTTACACTAATAATAATAATAGTAATAATATCCTCAAATAATATTAGTATCATTACCATTAAAACAAATCATTTAGTTAACTACATTTTTCTTGTTTTTTTTTCATTTTCACTTTATTATTCACTTTATTTTATTAATTTATCATTATTAATTCATTTTGTTTAATTAATTGAATGTTGGTAGGTCACCCGGTGGATGAGGCGAGGCCGCGCGGTTTCAAAATTGTGCCTCGCCCGCGTTGTGCCTCTCTTGAGGCCGCACCGTCTCAATCTTCATTGTATTCCAATTTTATTATTCAACCCAATTTTTTTTCATCTTCCTTGAACATCAGGCTGGAAGTGTGGTGAACCGGAAGAGGTTGCGCGTAGTGACCCATGCAGAGTCGTGTGGTTTCGACCCACCTTTCCTGTGCACTGAAAATTGTCAAGGCAAAAACATGTGTTTTTAAATAAGTACTCAAAAATTTGAACCAGCTCCAACATGGACCCTGAAGAAGAATGAAAAAAATGAAAATACAGGGAAGGAAAAAAATAATAAAATAAAATAAATTAAATTTGGAAAGTTTTGAGTGTGAAAATTATCCGCACTATAAAGCTTTCCGTCCCTGGAAATCCACAACTAAGGCAGAGACCCAAAGTAAGAAACGACACCCCACTAAGGATCAAATAGGATCCCCACAAACATCCAGAAAAGAGTGGAAAAAGCATCGTGCTAAGAGAAAGTGACCCAAATATATCTTCAAGAAACTCATTAAGAGAGTTTATGATATGTGCCGCCCACCTGAAAGAACTATAATAGCTCCAGTTAACCAAACAAGGAAAGGAACTCTCGCACCCATGGAAACCAACCTCACAAACCGAAACACCTCAAGCACTATTAAACAAAAACCACACCATTTCATTAGAATGAACAAAAAAGGTCAAACCACATCCAAGGAACACTCTTATCACCTATCACCAAGCCATATTTAAAATCAGAAGCAAAAGATCAACATGAGAAATCCTGAGGGGCTCCCCACCATTAAGAACTCACTAACACTGGAAACGAGACTGGAAAACCGACACAGGGAGGTTCGAGCGGACTCCCCGCCATTAAATAAAAGTCCAGAACTGATTTATTCTAGATACCTTTGTGCGAGACCCATCATGGGTCTCCCCACAATTAGAACTAACATATGATACATAACTTTGAAAAATTCCTGACGGTGAACAAACACCCCACCACAAGGGGTGGGGAGGGAGAGGCCCGACTACCGGGGCGTCAAAAGCATGACCCAAGACAAACCAGCATTTCCACATTCCTGGATGAGAATTATTCAAATTTGAGACAAATTTACCTGAAATACTCCCATAAGGACCACTAAAGCGATTAAATTCCATACGATGCAACCCCTAAGACTTTAAGGCGACGAGACGAACACACCTCCACATAGTCATGGAAACCTTAAGCAGCTAGATGGTTCGTTCAGAAAGGAACAATTATAGAAAACAATTTAATACGCCTTTACTTTAACACCGGTGACATAAATAAATTCGTGGTTGCGTAAACTCCTGGGGTTCCTAACCACATGCCAACTTCACTCCAAGGCCTATGGCTGGAGCCCTGATGTTTGAAACATCTTCTGCCTCGTAGTCAGGTCTTGAAGACTCTTGATTGAAGCTTGTCCTTTTGATGTCACACGCAAGAACACTACAACCGAGACAACACTAGAAAAAACCACATATTACGACATCCAACTAATCATACACATAACATTCACCAACACAAGATCTCAAATGGGGCATGCACATCACCCTTTGTCACACTGGATGAGAGCACGACACCACAAATCGCCACCTAAACATGACCATTGCAGTAGAGAGGAACATTATATGGAGAGGGACTTCAAACTAAGTCTTAAACAACATGTGATTCCTGCAATAGACCGTAGCATCCCCATGTGACTGGTTCTGCCACACTAGTGGCCTAACGTAGACCATTTCTTAAACGAAACTAACGAAGGACCAAGGGTCATTTTGAATAGTGGTCAGCACCGAACACTCCAGTCTGTTTCCACCTTTCCCCGCCTGGATCTCCTACGCCATTTCCAAATAGAACATACAAACTAATGAGGTCAAACTTTACCCTTGACCATCCAGGATAACTCACACAGCAAGATTTCACCAAACATGACCCTTGCAGCCGATGAAAATACTACAAATCCTTTCAAGACACTGGTCAACACTGATAATTCTAAACCACCTTCACCCTTCCCCACTGGAATTCCTTTCGCCGTTTGTAGGGGGAACCTTCAAACACGATAGTGTCAAACTTCATACCCAACGAGTCAGACACTCAAAATACCAAAACATCCTCCAACCCCCCACATATCTGTCATCCCATTGCAAGAGGATCTTCTTAGTTGTAAAAAGGAGTGGTGGGTTGAATTATAGAATTGAAGAAGAGATTCCTCTGATCAACTGGAGGGTCGGACAATGGTGATTTTCTTGTGGCCGCACTTCAATCAAATGTCAACGCTTTATGGGGGGGGGGGGAGGGTATACACTAGTCAACAAAGAAACCCATGGACCCAACCAAACTGTTCCAACAGTCAAGACCTACCACAAGGTAACACCAAACATGCAGGGGAACCACTGCAAGGGCTCCCTGATGTACTTTTCAATAGAATTCATCAACTACACACTTACATACCATCTTAAAAATAAGAATTCAAACTCATGACACAAATCAGTCAGAAGGGATCCTTGGCTCAAAATGCCTCACATATGACATTTCCAAAACACAAAGACACACCACACAAACAACGATTATTAACACACTAAATTTTCATTTAACAAAACTTTTTCGAAAATTAGTAAAGATGGTGGGTTGCACAAACACCAACGGTATCCCATGGGCCTCACACATGCATGTTCCATTTCCACACCAACATCCACATCATGTCCATCCAGGAATTCACCCACTCATGAAAATAACCATTTTTATTTCCCATATACATTCATGCATGTGGTTTCCCATGAGAACAACAAGAATAAAAACCAAACCAGTCCATTTTTTTCAAACCAAAACATTCAACCCACACTTTTCAAACCATACACATCATCATTTTTAAGCATTTCATTTAAAAACAATTTTCATGACCAAATCATTCTTTTTACTTAAAAACCTGATTTCCATAAGTCCTAATCAAAGAGACGAGGGATAATGCAAGATAAAACTAGTGTCAGCGGGTGACTGGAATATATGGTTGGTGGTCATATGCCAATCACGCCACTACCACAGAGGGTATTCTGGGCTATCATCCCCAACTCCACATGGCTTGCCAGACCCTACAAGCTCACTGGGAACACTGAACCAACTCCCTTTTCATTTCTTCTAGACAAGATTAACCACAAGGACCAATGACTCAGGAAAACCTCAACTTTCATTCATAACTCGAGTCCCGCCAAGAGGTGTTCTGGCCAAGAAACTTACTCATAGCCATGACGTTGAGTCCCAACAACCTTAACTTTGGTTTACAATGACTATATCCCAAAAGAACACAACCCAAGAGAGAAAACCCACCAGCCTCTGATACCATTATGTCACGAACCAGGCCAGGTCGCCATCTGTTCCGGCACCCGACCCAGTCTGCGACATGGCCTGAAGGGCGTTCCTGATCCCCACGGGCTAGCACAAGTGCCCGAGTCTCAAAACTAACACATGGGAACGATTTACCCAAAATATTAAGCACAAAACAACTGATAAGATAAAGAAAATGAAACTGAAAATAGACAACCAAACAAGGCCTTAAACTAAAAAAAAATTCAGAGGTTTACAACTTGAACCAACATCCAAAATAAACAACGACAAAAGAAACTCAAAATCAAACTCAAACCTCCAAGAAACAAGCGGGGCACAACATCCACATGAAAAAACACCAACCTACATGAGAAGACCATCAATGACTAGAACCACCATCTCTAAGAATGATGTCACAACCTGTAATACACAAGAAACAAATTCTACATACAATAAAAGGTGTATATGGGTGTGAGCCAAGAGCCCAGTAGGACATCACCCAACAAAAAGGATCCACGTGTAAACATTTGATGACAAACACATTTTTAGGATTAATAAAAGAAAAGACACTAAATCTTGAACAACTTTAAAAGAATAGTTTCTATAAAGAAATCACTTTAAACGAAAAAAATGTAAGTAAAAGTAAAAAATGAAAAGAAAATAAAACACCCTTGTAGTTAAGAAAACTCAAACCTTAAAGACAACCCAAAATGCTACACCGTATGCTGACGGTGAGTGTGTAATATTGCAGGAGCACTAAAAGTGGGAGAGGCCCTATAGGTACTAAAGCTGTGTGGGGCTCTAGAACCTCATGTATCAGTGTACCAAATGATCTGTATCATATGTTTTTGTCCAAGAGCCACTAGTAGGGAAACACCTATATAACCTAGTGGTCTTCAGTCATCATCCAATGTTTAGTTAGTGTTGTAAGCGTCAATCCATCTAAGGGAAACTAGGCCGGTGCCACTACAGAATCACTAGCACGCTAGTCTAGTCCGCCCAGCTAGTACCCATGATTCCCCTTTTTGTGCTCAACGTTGTTCCAATTTCACATTTCTTGTCAAACTCAGAAAAATAAAACAACTAGGGTGTTACATAAACCAAATACCACACTTTCACACACACAAAGAACACCATTTGGCAAAGTGCACACGCCAAAAGACTTTTCCGAACTCAATTAAAACAATTTCTGTATTGCTAATAGTTTTTTTATTAAAAAAACATATTAAATTTATATCATTAATTGTTTTATGAAATTATATTAAATTCATTGTAAAAAAATTCTTTGAAAAGAAACATAACACAAATTTATCACGCAAAACCAACTCAACCCTCTTTCATGACCAAACACACCCAACGCCACATTAAGAACACAAACTACACACTTTTCGCATTTTCAGAAAACAAACACAAACCTTATCAAAACACTATAACAAAAATATTGCACTTTGCACATGTTTACAAAACAAATACGAAATTTATAAAACACTAGAAGATATCTCTCATAGGATTTCATAGAAACAACCTACTTAACCGTTAAAACACCTTCAATTATGACCAAGAACATGCAACACTATTTCGACACACAATTAACACCACTTTCAAAAATGAAAAAGCTAACAGCTCATATGATATAACACTAACAATTTACAAAAGATAAGTTTTTAGCCAAATGAATGCAACCACCCATATAAAAAAACTACAAAACAAATTTAACACATGAAAAACATCGAGAAAACCAAATCCGTACCCAAAATAATTAATCAAAGAACATCATAAATTAACTAAGCTAGAAAATCAAATCGTTAAGAAATGTTTAAACATGGAACCACCTACCTAGGGTGACGAAGACTTCAACACTCGTCATGAAACTTCAATCTCTTGTCATTCGCACCACAAAGAACCTAATGTGAACCCGCAACCTTGAATTCAAACTGAAAAAAATTCAAGTTAAACCCCAAAATTAGTACATACATCCACTGAATAAAAAACAACAAAACTCAAAAGAAAAGGAAAAAAACAAGGAGAGGAAGACATAACCAGGGGGTCAACACCTGAAAATGGGAGGAGAGGGAGGCCGTTTGGGAGTTCCGGGGTGTGTCTGCTGACACGGGGGTTCCAGTGGGGGTTGCTCCTAGAGCTGGACAAGGGGAGCAAGGAGGGTTTGTGCGGTAGCGTGAGCTGGGAATAGGGGTGTAGCTGGTCCGGTGTGCTATGGGGATGCAGGCAGGTAAAGGGTGCAACTACAGAAGGCTAAGGGAGGCAGTAGAGGTCTGGTGCGATGGGTGGTGCGTAGCATGATGGGGATCTGTGGGGAGGAGAAGAAGCATAGGCGTCAGTTGGGAGGTGCTCGACCAGGGGGAGAAGTGTGCTAGACCAAGTGTGATGTGAGCTGGGGTCGCCGGATAGGATGAAGGGGAGACAATGTAGCAGGTGCAGCAGAAGAATTGGGGAAGCCTTGTGGCAGCCTGGCGTGTAGCGTGAGGGAAGTCGGTAGCAGGATGGGATATGGGAGGCTGGTATGGGGTGAGGAGGTGACGTGATACTGAGGGATCCAGGGGGGAGGTGCGATGGTGAAAGGCCAAGGGAAGTAGGGGTGGAGTCGGTGACGACCTGGTGAAGGGGGAGAACAGTAGGCTGAAGAAAAAAGGGATGAAACCCTAATCAAAACGAAGAATAAATAAATAAATAAATAATTAAGGAAAAAATAAGGATGAAATAAAACTAAAACTAAAAATACCAATAATAATAGTTATACTAATAATAATAATAGTAATAATATCCTCAAATAATTTCAGTATCATTACCATTAAAACAAATCATTTAGTTAACTACTTTTTTCTTGTTTTTTTTTTTCATTTTCACTTTATTATTCACTTGATTTTATTTCTTTTTTATTATTAATTCAATTTTATTTAATTAATTGAACATTGGTCGATCACCCGGTGGATTAGGCGAGGCCGCGTGGTTTCAAAATTGTGCCTCACATGGGTTGTGCCTCGCCTGAGGCCATGCGGTCTCAATCTTCATTGTATTCCAATTTTATTATTCAACCAATTTTTTTTCATCTGCCTTGAACATCAGGCAGGTTGTATGATGAACAAGACGAGGTCATGCGTGGTGACCCAGGCAGAGTCGTGTGGTTTCAACCACACCTTTCCTGTTCACTGAACACTATAAAGGAAAAACATGTGTTTTTAAATAAGTTCCCAAAATTTTAAACCGGATCCAACACGGACCCCAAAGAAGAATGAAAAAAACTACAGGGATGGAAAAGTAATAATAAAAAAAAAATTAAATTTGAAAAGTTCCGAGTGTGACACTATCTTTATACCATTCACCATATTACTCAGAATGGTTAGTGTTCATATTTAGTGATTGGGGAATACTATTTACATTTCATATGTTAGTTTTTTATAAATGTGTATGTTTTTTATGTTTATAACAATTCATATGGGGAACGAATTGGACTTATTATGTGATGGGTGGTGCCTACTATAGCCCCTCGATGCATCAGTAGGTCTCATGAGACAAACTGGTTTTGTTTATTACCCATTATGTATTGTGTCTTTGGATGATGCCTTTAAAGAATGATTATGATGTGTGAAATTAGGAATTCTCTAATTATGAAACCCTAGATTGATAATACATGTGATTATTATACTAGTATAATATCTATATTTAAGATTTATTATGTTGTTATTTATTCACTGTTCATTTCTACCATATTATGCCCTAGTATATTTTAATGTAATATGTTTTTAGTTTCTCACAATGCCTACTGTTTATGATTATGATTAATTCTATTGTATTATTAAACCTTAATAAGAATTTGAGCTCACCCCTTTCTTATTTTTTGTACTTCTCTAAGATGATAAGAAGTATATTTTCAATGACTTTCTGGGATAATCTAGATGTTATTATTGTTTACAATGGAATTTACATATTGTATTTCCTTTCAAGTTGTGATGCTGAACTTATGTATGTATCTTGGTTTTCAAAACAATTAAACTAATCGGTCCTTCGAGATACAACTTTCTTGTAATCCAGCCAATGCGATAAAATAATTCATCCGCTTTGGGAAACTGGGGTCGGGGGGTTACATATTTTATATATGCTGTGATTAATTGAGGATTCTTACGTGGTGTATGAGATGTGATGGATTGATGTATAATGCATGATGTATAATACATGTTATTTGAGATATGGTGGCTCCCAAAAGATTCTTGGTTACTTTTGGATATGTGTATATGCTCATGTATGTGGCACGAGGTGCAAGTTTTGGTGCTTCACCCAGGGTTCTATGGGTTATCCTTTCTGGAGAGAGATGCCTAGGACGTGCAATGTTGGGGAAAATATAAATACCATGGGGATGTGGTAGAAGGGTACCCTTGATATACTTTATTATATTATACTCTCTTATTTGAGATACTTAATGAGATTAACCATGGTGAGGCTAGGAACTTAGTATACTTATTTAGGTGACAAATTAGTTTCACTTATTCTTCACTCTGATTTAGCATGTTTTCCTTACTCTTGCACGAGCGGCTCTAGGGAGGATCCATTTGAGTATAATGTTATACTCACCATACATATATACATATATATATATATATATATATATATATAATTTTTCTGGTTCAGTTGGAGAAGGTTGGAGATCATGCTGGTTACTACTAGCTTGGGATTTTGTAGGAGTTGTTTGGGATTTGTGATCACTATTGTATTTACATTATTTCGGTACTTAATTTTTTACCTTCTAGTTATAGTATTTATTGCATGAAATTAAATTTTTATACTTGGTTTTTTATAGTCTAAGAGGAATTTCGTTGGTGTATATATGATCTCTCTCTTACGCATGTGTTTCTATTAGAGCGTAATGCCTCCCATCTTCATATTTATTATACCCTCAGTGCTAATCGCCTACCCGAGGCTTACTAGAGGCAGGACATGGGGTCACTATCTATATTCACTCATTTCCCACCTAGTATGGGTACACTTTGTGGAGAGGGTCATGAAAGAGTGGGATTAGAGTTCAGGTTGATAGATATGATGGAGTTTGGAGTTCGGTACAGGTGAGGTTGCATGGGTTGGTAGGGAATTGGTGTTAGATATGTTTAGAAAGCACTATAAACATGGGATATAGGTTAACATGGGTATTTATCCCCCTATGATCTAATGCACAAACCATTAAGCTTACAGAAACTAATTAATAAGGTGATACTAGTTGTAGGGTAGAGGCCTAGAAAAGGATCATGCATCATTATTATTTTCATCTATGTTTGAAAGGGTATACCATGGGATAGTTTAACCTAAAATGAATAAAAGAAAACAATTAATTAATATGAATGTCTTCCATATTCCATGTTCAGGATCTCTAACAATTTTTTATTTTTTAGGCATGGATCAAGGTGGATGTACTCATATGGTTCATACAAAATAAGTTTAGTAGGTTGCACCAGTAGATCACTATAGAGTTGAGGTTGATGATAAAGACACTTGGAGGTGGAAACTCTGAAAGTTTCAATTCTAGATTCTTTAGAGGTATGAGGGCTCTGTTTTAGAGGTAGTCATATAAATTTTTGTTGAGTAGGTTGAGATGTCTTTCAGTTATATCTATACTTGTCAGGAGAATTCAGTATCATTGGATGTGATGATGCTGTGTGGGGTAGTTTGGTAGTGGTGTTTATTATTCCTCATAGATTGCAAGGCGTTGGAAGTATAATGGGTGGAGTTCAAGACTAGTTCAGAACTGAGTTTCTTTCTTCGACCATGAAGGCAAACAGTCGCCAGGAGATACTTACCCTTCGGTAGGGAGATCCAATGTTCCAGAGTTTGGGATCCATTTTAGTAAACTTTTGCGGTATTCTTGGGATCTATTTCCAGATGAGAAGGCTCAAGTGAGGCATTTTTAGGAGGCTTTTCATCTATATATCTAGCACCAGGTCACCACATTTATGCTGAAGACGTATCTCGAGGTGCTGGTGAGAACAAAGGTCTTCAAGAGGGAATTTTCCTAAACATGTTCATCATGAGATGAGAGTAATTAGGATTCCACATAAAGAAGAGTTGTGATATAGGGATCCCAGTTGTCAGGACAGAAGAGATTCACATCACTTGGGGGTAGGACCCATCCCTTAATAGGGTGTAAAGACATCTGAGGGGTGTGTGATGTGTATATGGGTTTCGACCCTAGTATCGATGTGATGTGTGGATGAATAGAGATGAATTATTATGGAGACTGAGTATGAAAAAAACAAAATGTGGGATTCAACCAATGCTTCATACTTTAGCTTCACTTTAAAAGATACACATAGAAATACAATTTTCTAATTTGATCTATTTATGTCGTTCAATCAAGATGAGCATTCAACATAAACCTTGAGCCTCACTTAAGGGTTTATAATGTTCCACATTTCATGGATGAACCTATAGTGATTAAATCAATCTTATAAAATCATTGTATATGATTTAATGAAATTATGAGATTCTTATGATTCATAAACAAAATTCTGTGATGTTTTTTGTTAAAAAAATGATTAAATATCTTGAAGACCATGATTTTAATGAGAGTTAACAAGCATGGATCATTTTAATTGAAAGAAAATTCTGGATGAATGATGTTTGATACAATCATAGAACATTAATAAGTTAGTGAAGGAAGATATCTTTTTGAAAATTATGATTTTCTGAAGTTGGGTATGAAGAAGAGTCGGAGCATGTAGAAAAAGAAGGTAGTGAACATAAGGTGTTGAGGTAGTAGAGTAAGAAAGTGGTGTTTTTATATAAAAAAACCCGATCCCCATTATTTATAGTATGATATAAACATAAAAATAATATACAGGTGATAGAAAAAATATATACTGAAGAGTGCTATGATTTTTCATATAGATTTCAAGTGGTGTTTGTGCTATACTTACCAAATCCTTATTGATCACATGATGTTTTTTATAATCTATGAGATTTTTCTTGTGTGAAATATATTTAATATGATTGATGAGATTACAATAAACATTTTAAGTGAGATTTAAAGCATCATGAATCATAGATCCCATGTATACTGATTCATGAAAAGAAATAGGAAAAAAGATATCACATAATCTTTTATGAGAATGAGTTTGAGATAAATGCTTGAATTCAGTTACACTTTCATACATAAAAGATGTCTCATGATCATTAATTCTCAAGAAGGATATGAGAGATAAATTATATTAAGAATTGTGTAATGCATTCATGAACACAATATGATGGAAGTGAAATAGTGAAGTAGTACCATGAACTATTCTAACCTTCATGATGGTGTTCTATATGATACATGAAATATGAATGGTTAAGATGAATTGAATGATTTCAAAAAGGGAAATATAGTAAAGAAGAATAAAATAACTCTAATTAATTTATTATATATTTCCTGAATTAAGTGGACATGAAATTATTGAATTGAATATGTATTGTGTGAATCGAGATTATACTTTCATAAAAATAATTGAATCCAAAATTCTTCATTGATTGAAGAAGTTTTTGTCCACCTGAGCTATGGAAATTTTGGGAATGAAGTATAGTAGTGTTTTAGAAAGAATTGATACCAAATTAATTAGTATTCTAAGGATGATTCATATAATTTGATGATCAATGGTTTGTTATCAAGATCGGGAAGTTGATAATTAGTTGTTGAAATTGTACATGAATAGAGAGGGTGATTTTTTTTGTTCTTTGTGGATGATTTTTTCCCTATGCAGTTTTGAAGATATCTGAATGTAATATACATCTTTATTAATAGTGGATCATATTTTTAGATAAGTATAAAGAAATAGAGGGACTCTAAATTAAGGACATAGTGGTAATTTCAATTGAACACTAATGTAGGTGAGAAATTAGGACCTCTAGTGAGACTCTTGATTGAGAACACCATGGGACTTAGTGTTAATGGGAATAAGAATTTCTATGGATGTAAACACCTTTATATAGTAAATAATATATAACCATGGGAATAATTAGTTATGATAAGGAGAAGGTATTTTTAATGAACCTTATAAAAATACCTTGGGTTGTGTGTCATTTACTTTTTTCATTGCATTTAATATGAATGTTATTTTGAATATAAAAGATCCAATCTTATTAACAAGCGATAGGTAGTTGAATTAAATAGGTGTAAAAGAAAAAGAAAAGAATTCAGTGAAAAAGTCACACCTAATTCACTACTCCTATTGTGATTTCATGATCCATTGGGAACTTCACAATGTGGAAATTCGACCTACTGTGAGTAACATAATCATTCTACATACCTTGTGAAGGCCATGGTTAGTTGACCTACTACGTGAAGGCCATAATTTCTCAATCGACCCCGTGAAGGACATACTCACTCCTTCAAATAACTTCATCCTAGAATTCACATGACTTCATAACTCTTCTAAAACTTCTTCTTTATCCCCCAAGGATCATGATAGTCTATATCATGATATAAATATTATTTTGTTTCATTTTAACTTGCATCAAAAGTTTCAATATTTATGATGTATGATGAATTTATGAATTTCCCTTATACAGAGTCTAGACTACTCTTATGTATCCATTGTGACTTCAAGACGATCTTTATGCTTTGTGGGTGTTACTCTTATGTTGGTAATGAAATTTGTGAGTTACATTTACATATAAAATGTAAACCCTTCACTAACATTATGTATGTGGCATAAATATAGATCTACCCTTATGTACTCTGTGTAATTCCTAGTTACCTTTACATAACTAGAGAAATGTTATAGGAAACCATTACACAACATATGGATTCCAGGTTACCTTTACACATGAAACATAATCATTTAATTACACATACATTTGTAGTGCTTCATCCATTTTACCTTTACATAGCTAGTTGAATTTTCAAAATTACCTTTATATAGGTATCCAATTTAACTCAAAAATCATTCAGTGAATTTTTTCCATTCTTAATCCTAAAAGAATAGGTTTTCATACTTCTATCACATGAAGTAGACATGTTTCCTTCATCCATCAACACTTTTAACGAATTTAATTGAAGGAGAAGGCAAACATTATCCCCTTTAAAATTTAATATTGTTTATATGTGGATAAAAAATAAAATATAATAATCAAATTAACTAAAACCAACTCCAATAATTGCTTGTATAGATGAAAACCAAAATCTATAGGAACTTCTTTAAGATAAAGGAAACAAAATAACATAAATAATTTTTAATCTTATCACAATTAGTAATGAATTATAATTCAATAATTCTAATCTTGTATGAGAGAAATTGATGTAAGAAATAAGAAATTTGAATAATAAACTCATGGTAACCATAAAAAATATAAATTTCAATCACAAATCTTTAAAAATTAACCTATTTAAAATTATCATAGAATCTATAATAAAAAAATTTCTATAAAAATTTTAAAAACTGTTAAAATTTTTCACACATGAAACTATACTGATTTAACAACATACCCCTTTTAAAAACATCCCATAATTTGTTTTTCCAGGAACTGGTAAAACACATATTAATAAATATTTCGGTAATAATGTTTACCCCCATTTTAAAAAAATAGATAAAGACAATATGAGATATATTCCTGGAATATAACAACCTTTCGTTGAGATCAGTGAGGAGGAATACCCAACATTAATATCTGATTCCGAAAATATTCTTTAAACCAAGGCTTGGAGAACACATAAACTATATACTTATTTTTAGAAAAAATAACCCATATTTAATTAATTCCTATTAAAAATATCATTTATAAATATATATTTAATATCAATGTTCTCGATCCCGTAACAATGAATATTATTAATTGAAAAATTGATAACACTTTGATTATCACATCCATGAATAAGTGGCTAATTCAAATCAACCTTCAAATCTTTTAATTGTGTCTTCATCCACACTACCTAATTTTTGGAATGAGTTATATACACTTATTATACCTCATTAGTGATTAAATTCATAGATATATAAATATTAGTTAGTTAAAAACACACATATCACTATGAAAGATAAATTGACAAGTTGCAGATCTTTTATCATCTACACAACCTGCCCAATATATATATGTATAACCAAACACATCCAACATTCCTTTACTATCATATTTCATCTTGAACTTTTTCTCCATTTATATACATAAGAATCAATTTTCTTTATATAAAATTAAATACTTTATTGGTATACTAATACCTATCACAAAAAGTCACATCAAAAATCAAAATTTTTCTTCAAGCTATAAGATATAAAAAAAATTAAAATAACTCTTTGAACTAATTTTGAGTAAAAATTTCTCCTTATTTATATTTTTGTATATTTTTAATAACATAAATGGGTGTGGAAAAAGACTATGAATTCTCATGGCCAAACCTTTTCAAAATTTTCATAGTACACTTATATAGAGAAATAAAAATGTAATATTTATATTGAGATATTTGCAAGACAACTAAGTACCTCATATTTCCTAGAATAAAAAATTCAAATAATTTCTTCATCTACTTTGAAAACCTCTCCCCCATTTCTTTAGTAGTTCCAAAAAGTATTTTTTAATATACATAAAAAATAACAAGAAGTTATGCCTCATTATCTTATTTGATGTAGAGATTGTTTTCCACTTCCCTTTTTGAAATTCATCATCTTTAAGGTGATGTAAAAATCAGAATACCAAGATCACAATTCTTGTTTAATCCCATATAAATTATTTTTTTAACTTAAAAAGATAATTTTTATCATTTCCAAATAGTAACTCCCATGTTCACTCAATATAAACCTCATATTACCACTCACCATTGGGGAAGGAAGACTTTAGATAAATTTAAAATATATTGTAATTCCTATATACTATAATAATAATAAAAAATGAATATTTTAGGGCCTTAAAACTAGGTAAAAAATATCATCAAGTTCAATTCTTCAAACCTATGAATATATTATAGCCTTTATACACTAATCATGCTTTATTTCAAACCACTTCACCCTATTCATTAGATTTATTTCAAAACACCTTCTTCTTTATAATCACATATCATTATTAATGTTTGGGAACTAACTTCCATGTATCATTCCTCACAATTTGGAAAAATTATTCACTCATATAATCAACCCACTCCTGATTCTCTAATTATTATTTGACATATTTAGGTTCAACTTGGGGTAACAATGAAGTATGAGAAGTTTTTATTAACATTATCCTAATCTATACCTATTTTCTCTACTTTATAATGATGTTTTGGAACCATACATTGTTTCTCATCATTTTAAGTGTTGAATGTAATTATTCCTCATCACATGAATTGGATGAATCTTATTCTTTAACCAATACATATTTAACACTTTCATTTATTTTTGGCATTTCTTAAAAACTTTTAATAGAGTCAAAATCAACATCACTTTTGGAACTTGATTCATTATTTACCATTTCTTTCTTTGTATGTTCCTAAATCTTCATATCAATTGAATAAAAAATTATTCCATTATCCTTATTATAATATTTATACCCCTTATATTTTGAGGATAACCTTAAAAAAATCCCATCAACTCCTCTTGGCTCAAAATTACCCAGATTTTAACATTTATTTTAATGATATAGGGGATCTAAAACACTCTAAGATATGTCCAATTTGGAGCCTTATTGAAGTAAATATCATATAGAGTATTATGAAAAAAAAATTATGATTGAAATGATTATTAAAATGAATTTCTTCTCTAATTGGGTTCCTCTAAAAATACCAAGAGGAATTATTCTGTATCAACATCATTCAAGCAATCTATAGAAAGATTTTATGATTAAATTTATCAAACCCATTTTCTTGAGGTGTGTATAGTGCAATAAGTTCATAAATATTTACATAAATTTTAATATATAATTCACACTTCTTATTAGTGTACTCATTACTGTTATCTAACCATATTTTCGTCAAGGAGAAAGCATACTCCACTTCATCACTTCTTTGGAAACTATTGAATATAATTATAGATCTTTATTTATGTTTTATATACATAATACATGAAATATGAGTAAAATTATCAACTATGGAAATAATATAATTATATCCATTTGTTTATTTGTTTCTCATTGGGTCAAAATTTTCAAAATAGATCTGCTCTAAAAGATGAGATGTGCGAATCTCATCCTTTATGTGTGAAGAATTAATAATATTTACCTTCTAATAGTTAGTTAAAATATAATAAATCTCCCACTTCATCTTATAAAATTAAAAAAAATCTATTTGGGTAGGTTTGCTCATATTACTTTGTCCAAGATAAAAATTCCTTCTATGACAATGATTATTTTCCATTTTCATATTCAGATAACTTGTATTATGTGCATATTCAACCTAAAAACATTTACCCTTCTTTCTATTTCCTATTGTCATGAACATTATGTCTTCAATATTTTCCACCAAAAATCCATATTTACTAAATATATCCTCATTTAATTCATAAAAATTCTAATAAACAGTCTAAAAATACTGCTTCATCTCATCAATGTGAAGGGTGTTCTTGGATTTGATTTTTTATTTTCCAATAACAGTAAAATAAACCCCTACGATCTTGAGTTACCCATAATATCTAAAAGTCAAATATAATTATTTACAATTTTCAATATAATTTAACAAATTCAACTATCATTTCATATATAAGGATAACCCACTATCTAATTTCCATGGATAATCATCTTTTAATGCTTTTAGTGAAACTTCTACAACAAGATCCTTTTCATTAACTTTCCATTTTTTTCACATGAGACTTATTTCACTATTTGGTTGGTAGAAAGGTGAGGAATAATTTACCAAGGTGTAACGGTTGATCACATCATTAAAAAAATTCTTTCAATACATTAAATATATTATTATTAATCAATTTATATTTTTTTAGACTATTTCGGTTTTGGCCCCTGCTGAGTGACTTTCCTTCTCTCAACGTTTTGTCTCCAAATAATTATTGACACATTTTGATATTTATAATGAAACCAGAACATCATATTTGTATACCCAAAAATTCTATTAGTATCTATAAAAATAAAATTTACCTTTAAATATAGTATGCTATCTAGAATTATATCTTTGTGTTTAAGCATTATTTTGATCCTAAATGATGAGTCATTTTTTAGAATAAAATTTTTATAAACTCAAGAATTTTTTTATTTTCATATTGGGAATCTACTATTAATTTTTAGAGTCACCAATTTTACAATAAATTTATTTTAATTTTCAATTCTATGAATTTCCGAATTTTTGAGAGACATTTTATTTATCCACAAACTTAGTTATTTTGACTTGGTTCTTCTTTTAATACCTTTTAACTATATTTTCAACATCTATATAATATTGAGATATTTATTTTGATTGTTCTTATTTCACTTCATTCCTCTTTGTAAATTCTATATATTCTTGAATAGAATATCAAAAAATTATTTTGGGGAGTATTAGTTATTCTTGTACTTTGATCAATTTTTGCTGATTAAGATCATGATCCTTCTTCAACTATGTAACCTTTTCCTACATTTTTATACTCAAAATATTCTCATAATCATGATTTTTTAATCATTAATATTATATAACAATATAGATTTTTATTTTTCAAGGACTAATTCCATACTATATGTACATTGATCACATTTCATCATTGTCCTATTATCCATTTAAATATTTAAAAATTTTGGGAGAAATTATATTAATTTTATATTCATCGTGAACTCTATATGAGTTTCCTCAAACTCAATTCCATAATTATTACTTTCATTCCCTAGTGAAATATTCATCATTGAATTTGATGATGCGAATATTTTCACCAACATCATTATTAGTATAAACCTATTTTCCCCACTACTACATTCTCTTTCCTCATACATAGATTTAAAATCTATCATATTTTTCATTGATAAAATCATACCCTTCATTTAAGAAAAGAACTTTTATTTGGAGGAATGCATCTTTGATAATATTTTAGATCATATAACTTATTTATCACTGGAATCTTTTTCCTTCAGTTGTGGAAAATTTTCTATAAAATGTCTAAAAACCACACAATTAATGAATTTAAGTGGTAGCTTACCTTTGAACTTGAAAATTTCACCTTTTACATTTCTAGAGAAAAGAGACATAATTTTATCAAGCTAAACATCCATATATGAATCTGTATTTTGAGAGACAACTTCATCATATTCACAAAAAAACCTTTTTACATTTCTATGATTTTGAGTATTCAAAAGCATTTTATTTTCATTCATTACCTTTTTATCAATAAAAACATATTTAATAATTTTATAATATATTAAAATACTATTCAAATCACTGATAGGGATCTCACATGTATCATTATCTTCCAAAATCCATGACATTATCATCAATATTATTGGGTACAATATATAAAATATTTTCAACAATATCAAAATCTTATTACTTATCACCATAGCCTTTGAGGTTACTCAAAACATTATTAAACTATGTGAATAAATTATCAATAGTACTATCATCATTCATCTAGATATATTCAAACATAGGTATGAAAAACTATAACTTATCCTAATTTACACTAATATTTACATCATATATATTTTAATGTTTATTTAATATTTTTTTCTAGGTTTTGATACTTATATATTCCAAAATTGAATATATTAATGTGAAAACAAAATAATGTTCTCATTACAACCATCGTTCTTCAAATTTATTTTATTTTATTTCTGTCATTGAAACACATTCAGCATGGGGATTAAATCCATCATTTTTTACATCCAAAACATCATAACAGATATAAAAGAAATAAAAAAAGATGTTGTATTTCCAAATATGAAACAACTTCCCATAAAACATAGAAATCACTTTACTATTTAAAGAATTTATAATATCAATTAATGATAATATAAATCAAAAAATTTTTCAATCTATGATAGACTTAAAAAACAACATATTCAAACATATAAAAACAAATTAAGGAATCCTAGTTTTGATACCAATTATAGGAACACATGATCAATGGAATCACTAAAAGGGGGAGGGGTGAATCAATGATTAAGAAATTTTATGTTTTTACCTTTTTAAAACCTTCAAAACTTTATGGAGTGAACTTATTTACTATATTATCACACACATAAGAACCCAAAATCAGGGAGAAAGTTATTTGTATGGTTTACTACTCAAAATGAGAATACATTCCATAGAATGATCTGATGAAACCCACTATCATACAATCCACTAGTGAAATATTTTGAGTCACTACAAGCATAAAAAATCCTTATGAATTACTTTATATCTTTTAAAACTATATTTGTGCATCACCAAATGTTATTTCATCCCAGTATGATATTATAATATAATTTTTTTCAGTCACAATAGATATTTCTCCCTACTATCGAAAAATATTATGTTTTCAAGCATGGTGAGATCTTATTCACTTCCTTGATCATTCACAACACTGCATGAAACATCTTCACAGACTTATTACATCTTCACCGTATAAAATTTTATTAGAATATATAGATGAAAAATACAAATTCTTACTCTCTTTATTGTGAACTTCATTAACAAAACTTATAGTTGAGTTCTTTTAATTTTTTTTTTAAAATTTCTCCATTGATTATAGAAAACTTATTCATAGAATAACATGTAAATAATTAGAATTAAAATATCCCATGATTATTTGATTTATAGTTTTTCAATGAGCCTCCCCCATAAATACTTGAAACCTCATCAAGTTATGAATGAACCTCATTAAATCAAATGTGTGAAAATGAAATAGTTTTAATTATTCTTTTTTATAGGATAACCACATTAATTTAAATAACCATGCATGCATGAGATTATGAATTTCTAGTATCAGCCGTATTCTTTAATTCATAAATAATCCTTTATCTAATTAATTCAAGTAAAATATCTTTTGCATTCAGTTAGATAATTATTCCCTATGATAAAAATAATATGTAAATGTTAAAAAAGTGATGGGAGAATGAAATAAAACATAATAATCATGACTTTGAAGAGAAAACATTGATTACTAGATTAAATATAAAATTTAAATGTATAGAAACTGTAAATATTTTTAGATATCCCCATCAAGGGATAAACTCTAGCTTTCAACACCTTCAATTCAAATCATTGTACAAACATTTAGTTGAGTCAAGAATAAGGTGGATGTTCAACAACACCTCAATTCAAGTAATGGGGCCAATAAATATTTCTAAACCTAAAAGGATCTTTCATTATGGGCCTAAAAAATCCATACCCCTTCATCCTTGTCATTCCCTTAACTTTACATCTTTTATCACCATAGGTTAGAATGGTGGTATTTTTATTATTAATTACCGTCTTAGATAGAATAACCTTATTTAATTTACTAACTAGAGAATATAAATTATTTTTTATCTTTGTATGTTTTTTATAAAAATATAACTATTTTATCCATATGATAAGACATTTTTCTCTCATATTTATCCTCCTTTGTGTGTACAAACTCTCATTTTAAATATCATTTCTTAGAACAAGTATCTATGGGTGTTTTTTCACTTGTTATTCATTAACCCATATGGTTAAGGTTTCCACGTTAATCTTTTTATAGTACTATGACTAGACCTATGTCACCAAATATAAACCCCAAAATTAATTTTGACTTTTCCCTTTCTAGATAAATTCTAATGATATTCAGAAGGAGTGTGGAAACCATTCTATTATAATTATCCCTTCCTTAGGATGGAACTATTTTTGAGTGTGGTTTTATATTATTAAATATTTCATTCTTGTAAATTTTTTAGTGGTCCATTTTTTGGTCCCTCCTACGATAATTGAATAATATATTTCCAATATGTGTGAAATCCATCTCAAGCATCTTAATTCACCTCTTGGAAGTAAATTGTTTTCCACCCTTATATAGTGGTTCTTCTCTCAAATAAAACTTGTCTTATTTATTCAACTACTAATTAACATATTATATTTACTTCTTAAAATAAATAAGTGGATGAAACATAGTAATATTATACTAGAATTTATCATATAAGTGACTAATAATCTTTCATATATCGAAAAATTTGTCAAAAATATCAAATGTTTTCCTAATGGATATATTATTATTTATTTGTATTATCTTCTTTATTCTATCTTTTTTATCTCCTTCCATAAAATTTTTTACTTTATTTACCACTTTATAATTACCATATATCGACATGTTGTTCCAAAAATCATTATATTTATGTCCAAATCTATAGAAATCCCAATATTTACTAATTAATATGGTCTTTTTCTTGAATGTGCAGTCTTTTCACTCCCTCTTGCTATTTTTGGGTCGAAACATCATTTTTTTCTCCTTTTTGTGGGGAACTTTTCTTGGACATGCCCACCTTTTTCTTTGATATATTTTTGGATTTCAAGGAAATTATTGACTAAATATTTTTTACATTTTTATTTTATTTTAAATTAACATATGTTTTTGAGATTAATTTAGTAAAAATTGAATTCAATTGGAATTGGGTTACCCTTTTGAAATATCTAGTGGAAGATGATTCTCTTCAATATCTCACGCACCAATTGCCACCATTTTGAGACTTATTCACTGAAATAATTAATTATGAGGATTTTGGGGTAAGATTTATTTTCTTATATTGTTGACAAGTTTGAGATCATTTTCATATAGATTCTTTAAATGGATTTTTATCTATATAAATTTCAAATCAAGGGAATTATTTTCATATTATAATGATAAAAACATATCTTCCCAATAACTCTCCTTACTCTGAATTTTAAACTCGTGATTTTTCCTTATCTCCACTAAATAATTATCCAACTCTTTCACCCTTATTATTTCACTTCTACATGGTAATATTTGACATCCATAGAGGCTTTATGAATTTTCTCTAGTTCATAAAACCTATCTTTTATTTTCTTTCAAAGACTTTCTTATCATATACTACTATAATAAATTATTCATCAACTAAGAAAATCATATCAACACAAAGTAGGGAAAAATATTCCTTAGAATTAATTTTCTTTGTGATCTCATTACATCTACTAACATTTTTTCTAATATATCCTCCATAAAATCAACTTATACTCCTAGGTTTTATTCTTCACCGAATATCTTCTTGATAAAATAAAGTATATAGATAAAAAATAATCAAGAAAAATATTAAAATATGATCCAACATTAGAGAAGAAGTCTTTAAATATTTTTATCTCTTCATATTCTCTATATGTTGAACCATTTCCATCAAAGGGATCTCTATCAGTAGATTCAATAGATGCAAACTTACCATTTTATTACCATATGATAATGTTTTATCCTCTTTATTAATTATGAATTTTATAATATTACTGAACTCTTTATTTTTAAGTTTTTCCATAGTCCTTTCAGTCACTTCTACATAAATTATGATTGGGGTGAAATCTATGATCTCCATATGAGGATCTTCTTTAACTATATTATAACTATGCTTCATATCGATTAGTTAATATAATGAGTAAAAAAATGTTATAACCAATCAGAGATGTTATTTTATAATATATAAAAATTTACTAATTAAAAGGATCCAATCATTTGGAACACATTATATATTTAAAATTGTAGTGTCCTAATATACCATATAGACATACTTGAGGGGGGGGAGGGGTGAATTTGGTGTGGACCTATTTTACTAAATGTGGAAAATTTATTCAAAACATTTAAAACAATTTTGTTTAATCCAATAATTACTGTTAAGGATGATGAATTTTTGTTTAGTTTATCCTAGAAAGCAGTTAATGCAATTAAACTAATGTAAGTAATGTGAAATAGGTAATTTTAAAAGTTCATCCCCTTATAGGAATCCTAATCCTTTCCATGCCTAGGATCTCTAAGTCAGGTATTATTAATTAATATAGAATCACCAATTATAGGTGGAGATGTATATGTATCATTATAAATCCATGTTTAACATATTACATAGGTGAAGACACAATAATACACAATTGAAAATCTACTATATTATTGAAGTGAACATGACTACCCCTAAAAGATTCTTTTTACTTGAACCCCAAGAGTATCTTTTCATCTTCAAGCATCTGAAGTTGATATTATCTATGAAATGGTTGGAACTACACCAATAATATTAGATCTACTTAATCACCTCATGAAGACTTAGACTACCATAAAGTATTAAAAGAATCTCATGAAACTTAGTACCTTATTCTCAAAATATTCATATATCATCATATTTGGTTCACCTTATTCAATACCCAAAATGACTCACATGCTAAAAAATTCTTTTATTATTCCTCACTAAATTTTATAGTAGATTCTTCTTCTTCTTCTTCAATGGATTCAGTTATGCTGGATTCTACACACAGTTGAAAAATAGTACTATGAAACAAATACTTCTATTGTTTTTTTGTATAGATGCATAGAATCTTCTCTACTCAAGATCCACACAACTCACATGTACAGGTGGATTCATTAAATATTCTTTTTATTATTCAAATACTATACATGGTATTTTAAGGATAAAAATAACTACTTTACTAAATGAACCATAATATAATACCCATTTTAGTTTCCAATGATTTCCCATTCATTAATTTTTCAACATAATGTGTATTTCAAGAATTCCCCTATAAAATAAACCTCACTCTAGAAATTTAGTTGGATAAAATATTGTTTTATTTTATTATATTCCAAACTTATTCTTCTAAAAATCATCCATAATATGATTTTCAATTTATTTCTACACAAATATATAAAAATATAAAGAAAACATATTATATTGTGGAACCTTGTCTTGCAGTATGAGAGAATAATATGAAAATATCCTTGAACAAGTTTTGAGTCTATAAAAACACCAAAATCAACACATATTATATTTATTTATTATTTTCAACTAAATTTTATTCCAAATTACAGAAGCTATGATGAATTCACAAGTTTCAATATAACATCATCTTCATTATTCATTAAAACCTAATAAATTAATTTTATACATTTAAAAATACATGATGTGTAACCACTCCTTCCAAATTCGTCAAAAAAAATTTAGATCATGTATTTAATAATATGAATGATATTTTTGGTCCCTTAAGAACAACATTAATATAACTATATTTAATTTATGTAGAATTAAAATTTATTGGAAACATGTAGTTGGGGTTTGGCTTAGTGGTAAGCACCCCGCAATACTACATGGAAAATGGGGGTTCAAAACCCATGGGGCGCAGGTTACTGTAGCAGCACTGTAGCGGTACTGTAGCAGCGGCGAAACTGTTCATCAGCGGGTACTGTAGCGACGACAGGGTACTGTAGCGGCGATAGGGTACTGTAGCGGCGGTGATACTGTGCGGTACTGTAGCAGCAGGTTACTATTCACAGAATGTGAATTGGCCTTTGAACTTGGGCCTACGGGCTATGTAATGGGCTACAAGCCCACTGGGCCTTCAGGCTATGTAATGGGTTTCCCTCTACCCAGTTAAAAGAGGACCTTGCTTTGATTTAATAATAAAAAATGAGGCTTCGGACCCAACCTTTAAAAAAAAATTTATTGGAAACACAGGACACCTTTACACAACATCTGGTAATTATTTTGTTACCCCTAAGTAGGTCCAAGAGACCTTCACATGGATCATATAAACCATGATACTTCTATTACATAGATTCCAGTTACCTTTATGTAGTTCTAGATAACCTTTATATTGACTTTGAAATTTGTTAGTCGCCCTTATGTATCTCCCCTTTTATCTAGCAGCATTCTGAAATTTTCTATATGTATTGAAGTCATATTATGGGGTCTTCAAAAACTTACATTCACCAAGTACTATGATAAATATTTACAAATGGTAGTAATGGATTATGCTAAATTCATATGATCATTAATTTATCAAATTTTCATTTAATCCAAAGTCGTATGATGGTAAAGAAAGTCATATGTTGAAGTATTATCTTCGATGAAGAATTAATTTTAGGAAGAATCATATGATGAAAATAAAAATATTATAATCATTTCAATATTTTATACTAATAAATTAAATATATTCGATAATAGTGAAGTTATACAAACCATTATGAAAGGTATTGCATTCAGGAATTATCCATTTTCATCATACATTAAAACTTATATATTTATGCTAATGTATTAAAATTTAATTTATATTGATCGAGGGATTCTATAACCTCCCCAAATAATCAAGTAAAATCTTAAATTTATTATTGTAATTATTAAAACAATTCCAAACTCCTTCCAGTAGAGTTCTAAGGTATTAAAATATATGAAATACACAAAAATAGAGTAATATTATGAAATCCTCTATTAGATCACCTACATCTCTTCTTAAGTAATTCATGATCTATCATTATTTAAATAAAAAATACTTTTTACTTCATTAAACATGTTCAAGCTATCCTATATATGTTTAATTTCTTATTTTATTAGACTATCTCAGCTAGTCAACTTCAGAAGAGGCTATTTTAGATGGTTATTCTGTAAGGTTTTGAACTTTCCTTTGATGTAGTGATTGTCTCAATAATAAAAAAATTATTGGCCCAAGAAAATTTTCCAACAAGTTATTTCAAGGACCTTTGTTATTTCCATTTTTATTTAAACATCATGACAACGTCTCTTTCTCCTTAATGGGTGGATAATCAAATCTATCACCTAGATCATCAAATTTGGATTATTAATTTTAAAATCATGAATTTACAACCCTAATTGATAAAATGAAACAAAAAACCTTTGGGGACTACATTTCTCATTATTTTATAATCCCCAATGATTAAATAGACTGACCTACATTGGGTAAAAATTTGATGAATGTTAAAAATTTGGACCATTACCTATAATATATAGAACATTATTTATTTTACCATATAATGGTGTAGGTTATTTATATTAATTTATTTAATAAAAAACATCATGATTTTTCATATGGTGGGGTTATGTTTATGAAATGAGACTTTTAATCTTGATAACTATTCTTTGTCATGTCATTATGATTTATATTTAAAAAAATGATGTTTTTTTAAATAGATTATACTTTAATGCTTATTGGGACAAGATATGTTTTTCCTATAATAGTTTTTGATAAACTTTCTATTTTATTTTTTTGTAATATATTCATTGGAGTTATATTTCTGTACATGTTCTTCAGATTATATCAGAGTATTTGGGGAAATATTACTAGGTTTATAATCTCCTCTACTTGTTCACCTCAATGACATATAAATGCAATTGGTTTGGATACTCGTAATTAAAAAACATCCTTCACTGTTATCTGTAAAAAATAGTTCCTATGATATATATATATATATATATAATGCGGATTCATGCTTAAATATATGTGAATATAAAATAACCTTTATTATTTTTATGTTTACCATACCATTTTTTATTATGTTTGGATTTTTTTACATTATATTATTTAAAATTATTAATAAAATTTCCTATATATCATAAATGGTTGAAATTATGTAATTGAGGTAAAATCAACCCCCATAAATACTTTATTTTATCTATTATAACTAGTTTGTAACCTATGGAGATCAAAATTTTCTATTAAACTCATTTAGTTATCTATTTTGGGGTTCAAGATTTAGGTACTTGGGTCAGGTCATTATAAGAATCACGAAGAATCTATGTGAATGGTTTAAATGCAAAATATTTTTCTATTAATTTTTAACTAATTGGTATTAGATAGGTTATGTGAAACATATATATTTTTAATTTACCAAGACTCAGAAATAAAATAAAGCTATCAAAGGGGAAATATATCTTTGGGTGAATAATGGTGAAATGTAATTCCATTAGAGGTGGGGGTGTATGTTTCATTTATTTCAATTAAATTATATATATAATTTTATTTTGTTTAATTTTATACCAGTTATAAATGTAAATACCATATTAGTATCTTGTTTAGAAATGTGTAATTTTAATTTTTTATCTAGGAATAAGGGCTTATTTTATGATCTTTTCTATGGATTTCGGTAGTCAAATTTTAAATTATACACTTTATATTTCAAAAAATATTATATTTGAGTTACATAAATATAATTTAAGGTTAATAATTCCAAACAATATACCTTTTATGTTGTAGTTTTGGATATATAAATGATAAATATTACCAAAAAAATATATGTGGATATATCTTTGGAATCATTTGATTATGAATAATTTGATAAATTAGAATCTTATGTTTTTGTCAAAATGATTAATGCACCTTTTTTTGGAAAAAATAAGAATAAATAGTTTGATATTATAAATAAAACATAATTATGTATGCATATCTATGTGAATATAAGTAAGTGGTGGTTAATTATAATTTTTAACCTTTATTAAATATTTTAGTATATATAATTGTGTGTTTGTAATGGGGAATAACATTTAAAACTTATAAATGATTAAGGTGTTCAAAAATGAAGTAAAAAATTTTATATTAGTAAAGTTATTAAAGAACATTTATTTGATCAAGATAAGGAACAAACGAGCCAAAATTTTAGTTTTAATCAACGAGATCTTGATATTGTATCACAATTAACAATATTTATAACACTGTAATGGTATAGTGTGTCCAGAAAAGTAAATAAACCTTATTTTACATGTTTTAATCTATGATAATTTGGGTTTACCTTCCTATTTCATTATTGTTTTATACTCTAATGAAAAATGTATTCATACTTAACCATATTCCATGTATGGATAATAAAAATACATAGTATAAAATATGAATTAGAATATATACCAATTTTTTTATAATTATTTAAGGATGAAAAAATACATAAAACACATTGGTTTAGATAATATACCCCTGAAATTTAATATGTGGATATACTTTTTTCATCCAAAGAAAATAGAGGGATATTTTATTATCATAATTCATAGAAAATGTTTGTCATAGATCAATCCAATATATTCATTTCTATGGAGTTTATTACTTGATTAACTAGTGGGAGTGAAATTAAGCTTGGTGAATTTAAAAATTATAAATTAATATATTTTAAAGATATATAAGTTAAATTTCTTTCAAAATAATTGTGGGAGATGAATACAATTATGGTAGATAATATTCTTTAAAACCGAGTAGAATTCATAATAAATAAAATACATATGTATTTTTCAGGGAAAATAATGATGAAGTAACATTTTTTATGGTTGAAACTACTTCCTATGATGAAGTTATCAACTGTTTAAACATTTAAAAATATATAGAGGCCATGTAATTTTTGTTTAATTTCATATATATTAAATAAATTGGTCAAATAAAAATGATATATATTATAAAATACCCAATTATAAGTACTTTTAGGTAGAAAATTTTTATAGAAAATTCATGTTAGTTATAATGAAGAAAATTTTCAAGCAGTATTTATGATACTATATATTTGGTGATTAATTTACATAGAAACATACTATGATTATGATATATGTAAAATAGATTTCAGAAACCACATTCCTAAATTTGAACTATTTAATTATGGGAATATAACAAATAAAATATGTTTTAAAGTACTAACTTTTGGTGAGAAGGATTAAAAATTGAAATGATATTTTTATGTATAGAATAAATCGTCTTAGATTTATAAATTAATTTGAATAATTCAATTAAAGAGTTTTGTGTCAAAATAAATTAAAATAAATATTATTTATACAAGTAGGTTAGTAACAGAATGAATTTCTTTCAAGTATTGTATACATAGAACATAGTTATCATAAAAAATTATATTCTAAACTTATGTTCTATAATATATTGGTTGGGTTCTCTTTTATTAGGAAAATACATGGGTGAAATGGGTTACATATTAGTTATGAAAAATATATAAATATAAATCATAGGAATATTGGTCTGAGTAAAAAAAATTATATTTTTAAAGTACTAAATAGGATTATAAAAGAAAATTATTAGAATACATATTGAAAAATATTACATAGAAAGATACTCAGAAAAAATAGATCCCTATAATAGATTTAGAATGAAAATTTACACGTAATATTTCTAAATTGATTATAAGTAATACCTATCATGAATTTAATTATATGATCTCAACCTTATGTCTTGTATGGTTTGAGAATAACCAATAAATACCAGTAAAATACATATAAAATAAACTAGTTTATATTTAATAATATCCTTATGTAATTTAGATGAACTAAAGATATATTCATGTGTAATGATTTTGGAATATTTGAATTCCCTTATAATATTATCAATGATTTCTGAAATATGTCTCATACATATTTAGAGAAATTATCCATATTTTAGAAAATGGTTTTCTTAGTTTTATGGTCATAACATGGAAGTGTTCAATGAATCTAAATAAAAATACTAAGGATACACTAATAAAGGAAACAATTTGGATTATATAATTTAAAATAATATGAAATTTCAAAGATTATTATATGGGAGAATAACTGAATAAGAAAATATATATTATAATAGTTGGAATCAAATCGAATAATTGAAAACTATATCAAAATATTTAATTATCCATTCGATGTACAATTTGAATTCTATATGTTTTTTTCCATATTATATTTTTATTGAGGTTATGTTATAGAGAAATTATGCCCCAAAAAAAATACTTTAACAAGAAGGATTAAATTATAAATATGTTTTGATGGGTTTTTAAATTAAAATAGCGTGATATTGAAGTCACAGATAATAATAGATCTAAAAATATAGAGGTATAATGTTTTTCAGGGATGAAATTTATAATCCTAATTTAATATGAAATGTGAGGCATTAGAAATTAGTTTTGTTGATGAAAATTTATTCAATATCAACACATGTCCTCACCCATAGTACTAGGATTTTTTTGACTAATTGATGATATGGAGGATATATCCACATTATACATTTAAAATACATAGTTTTTTAAATTTATTTAATTTAAATTTTGTAATTGGATAATTATAAAAGTTATTTAAAGTTAAGTAATATTTTATTGTTTTTGTTGGATATCATTAGTCAAGAAATCAATTCCATTGGTTAATTTTATTGCGGTTTGGTAAATTAATTAATTTTTTTAGGATATCAGTAGAGAGTTTTATTATTATATTTAATATGAAATACTATTTTATTTTTATATTTTATTTGTAAAGTTTATATTTGGTCAAGTGAATCACGTATCAAGATTGTAAAGTGACCTCTACTGAGTTTGGAGGAAAAATAATAAAGGATTTAAATTCTAGTTTTAGAATGGTTTTGATGAATGGTTTTAAGACCATGCATCTAATTTATGAATTTATCATAATATAAAAAATGGAGAACTTATGTTTTAATACAATATTTCAAAACCATGCCTATTTTATTTTCACACATAAAGTTTAACTTTTATCCCATTTTTGGGGAGATATCCCTATATATCCTTATCTCTTTTCCAAATGATTTTAGAGGATAATCTGTTGGATTTTTATATATAATATGGATATTTGTCCTTAAATTTATGAAATATCATTAATACTCTATTTAAATATTAGGAAATATATTTTCCTCCATCAGTTATCAGTTTTTTATTTAGAGTGAACCCTTGTGAATCATATAGGAGCTTTAATGATGGGGTTCCATTGAATAATAATATATTTTTGGGATTTTACCATGGATTATTGGGATGGTTAGAACAGAAGATGAATATATTTATATATATTGGAATTATTCATGATAAATCACGATATTTGGAAGGCAATTTTGGCTTTTATTTATTTTATATATTTTATGTAGAATTTATTCATGAAAAATTAGGTTTTATCTAGGTTAATCATCTCAGGATCACCACATGGTAAAATCATGGATGCCATTTAATAAACTTATTAATAAAATAATCAAAAGGTATGAATACTGAAAATTATTTTATATAATTTCATATTTGTATTTCATTTTAGTTTTCTTCTAAAATGTTTATAATTTACTAACACGTATGGCTGTCTAGAAATTTTTTCCCAAATAATAGCTTAGGGAAAATTTTATGGAAAATGAAACTCATAAGTTAAATATGATGGATTGTTAAATAAATATTTATTTTTGAATTATAACTTTACATGTTTGAAATATATATTAGGATTAAGGTTTATAAAAAAAATTTATACGCATATTAGATTCTTGATGAAATGGATATAACATAATTAAATTTGAAATCATTTATTGAGTAAAATTTAAAACACTGGGGTTGAAATTAAGAAATGTTGTGTGGATTTCTGGGTTTTAAATTATTATTTCCAAATATTAATTCTTCATTTAAATTTATAATATTTTTTTAATTATTCTATTAATATTTTTTTATCAATCAACGACAATTTAGAGTACTTTTTTTTGAATAAGGGTTAAGAGATGTTGATTAGAGGTTTTTATTATTTATTGGTATACATATCTAATTCAATACTAGTTTTGTGATTTAGATTGATGTAACATATGAATTAATAGATTAAATATTTGATGGTCTAGAGAAATTATTATTAGCTGTTTAAAAAATTTACTTAGAGATTAATTTTCAATTAATAGATGAAATAAGGTTGTAAGTAGTACTTGAAATTTTCCTAGAACTATTTGTGATTGATATAAATTTAAATATTGTTGAATAATGGATTAAATTATATATCCCAATTTTATTTGAGTTGTTGATTTGGTGTATTCCCTATGAATTCATGGAATGAGTGAAATTAACAATTCATAGGAAAAAAAATTTGGTTAGGAATGGGTATCTGGGTAGTGGTATGTACTAGTCCAAAATTCATATTCTAGGAGTTCACACACATCCAAGGTAATATTAGTCATTTCACATCTATAGGGAAGAATGATATTTCTAACATTGTAAACAACATATAATTTTTTTAAGTTTTTATTGGGTTTGGGATATGGTGTTTAACCTTTGGATAAATATTGTCATGAATCATTAGATTTTTTATTTTTAAAATTTTAATAAATATAACTTATTGTTTATATAAGAGACACACTCCATTAATTTAATTTTAATGAAAATAAGGTTGTGTTATAAATAAAAATATAATATAAATTAAATTAAAACAGTATTTCTTAGGGTATATTTTTTATTTAACACTGATAAAAATTGATTGAATTATCCAAGATTATCAAAGGCCTATTTTTATAAAAAAAGATAAAATTTCTAATTAAACCTAATTAGCAATCAAATCATGGAGTTCAATTTAGATAATTTTAAAGGACTCCAAGGAGAGATGGTGATACCCTTGAGTTGGGAATTTCTGAACAAATTTTTCAATTATGTTTATGCATTTTGAATCATTGTGGTTCAATTATAATATACATTTTATTTCTAATATTGTTGACACAAAATTAAATAGAAATATATTATGGTTAGCTAAAAACTATAGTGTTGATTGCAAAAATTTGTAGTTATGTCCTTGTTTTTTATTTATCTTGTAAATAAACTATAAATAAATCATTAATATATTAGGTATTTGATGCATTTAATAAATTAAATCTTCTATAACCGTAGATTTATATGAAAACATTCCTAATCATAGTATTGAATATTTAGAGAAATCATGGTTGTAGAGCCCTAAAATTATTAACTATTCATTTTATAATTTTAAATTTTTTCCCATGAACCATCTATACCAAAACCCCTATTAGGCCAGTAATGAAGCTGATTATGACCCCCAAAGACCATCTCAAAAAGGATATGGGATGTAGAATAACATTGAGGGTATAAAACAAACATAATGAATGGAATTACTCTCATAAATAATTAAAAAAATAAATTAAACCACCAATAAATTATATATAATACAAAATAAAATCAATCACAAAATGCTTGTAGGGTTATACATAAAAAAAATCATCAAAGTGAATAATGAAAATACACAACTCTAAAGGAAACCGTATCACACACACCAAACCACTCCACAACATAATCTAGTAAGGTCCATCCGAATAACAAAATCCAAATATTAAATATGTAGAAATAGAATATAGAATATTGGAGTGAGAATACAATTATATTAATAAGGATCATCCCTAGACTCTCATGCGAAAATGTGAAAGAGCCATACTAAAAAATTAGTGAATAGATCAAAAAAATGACATGTCACCTATAAAATGTCAAATATAAAACTGAACTGACCAGGGATTTCTAAAAAATAAAAAAAAAATATAGTAGCATAATTTCTAGAGAATATATAATAATGATGGTATCCCACACCTATTTCCATGCTGATCTAGTCACTCTCACACCCCAATAACATATGTTCTGGCACTCCAATCCCCTATATATCCACATAACCATGTACCAAAAACCATATCATAGAAACAATTGAATAACCACATCTCCACACCACATATTTCAACCACTTAACCAAATTACTACCTAATCATCAAAACTATAGAAAACCAGCTTGGGTAGATTTGAACCTCCACCCGATCCGGTAAACCATAAGGCTCGAAGCACATTCCCAATCACAATGAGATGGAGATAAGAACCAAGGAATATTAATTAACCACATGGGGCCAATTTCAACCTTGGAAAACTACTATAACCCAACCATGATTTTGGATATCTATTAAAATATAAAATTAGTGTAAATATAAATAAGTACATAATAGAGAAACATAATTATGTATAAATATAGATATCATAAAAAATTACATAGTAATATAAAATGAGTCATAAATGAGACATAAATAAGATATATGAAGTCAATGTCCACAACCTAAAACTGGAATCAAGTACCAAAATATAAAATACTTATATTAAAATGACACAAAAATAAAAAATATCTCCCAATGATTTAATCACATGATACAATGTACCCTCCAATATGATCAACCTTAGAAGATGATAATCAAGAATAACCAAAAAATTCATGGTTCCCTTTCCTTTACAGGTGTTCTACAAAGCAAGGTCTAAATACACATGAAGATATATATAGGATGTGAGTAATAAATCACAGTATGATACCACTAGGAATATATTTAAGTAATTTTTTCAATGAAAACCAATAAATCAATTTTTTAAAATTCATTTTCCAAAACCATTCCCCTATGAAAACATTTTAATTTAAATCAATACATTGAAATCTAATTAGTTTTATTTAAAAAAATATGATTTAAATAACATGAATCAACAAGACACAAGAAATTAAATAAATAAAATTGGAATGTCATGATAAATATACCTATATAAGGTATAACCAATGGTATAATCATAAACATCATTATATAACCAAATAAGTGGAAATGAGAATAAAAAAATATATCACAACCAAATAAAGAACTATAATAATGCTAAAAGCATATGAAACCCAGCCGGGAATAAGTAATGTGCACCCTGGGATCTAACCATACGAGTCTAGAGTGACTTAATGTATACAATTTTCTCGTTGATTAAGAATGTATAATAAAATTTTATGTTCTATCAATCTTCCCCAGGACCAAATCCCATGAGATTACTTGGTCTCCTAGTTGATATATTAGAATCTCTCTCAATATTAATTCCCAAAGGCTCTATAGGTCCCTTGGAAAACACACCCTCACTCCATAGGTCTCCCATGTTATACTCATGACAAAAATAAAAACATCAATAAGTTCAAATTATAAAATCCTATTCAAAAGCTAATTTAATAAATAAAAATTCCCATTCCAAATCCTAAATCCTCCATATAAAATACCTATTTAATATTAAATTTTAGAAAACAATATGAAAGTATAACAACTATTGACCCATTTTATGAAACACATGGAGTGAATTAAAACCAGTCCCCTTTGAAAAAACACTTTAAAACATAAAAATTAATAACCCAACCCATGAATTACATAAAACATGGATTAATAATAAATAATAAATCAATTAAAAAGAAAATTTAATGAAAGAAAATCAAATTTTATAAATTATAAATGTAAAATACTTTTAAACAATGAAACTTCATAGTAATTAGTTATAAACACATCACCTTCAATGGAAACCACTATATTGAGGATGTATAATTCCTCACACTCCTAAACCACGATTAATGACATAAAAACCCCATTAACAACCATGGGTTAAACCAAGCCTCAATATATGGTTTAAAAGTTCCCTAGAAGTGGATTAAAAATTAAGACAAGGAGTAAATATAAAAAAATCATGAATATTAGAGATTAACTCAAGATAGAACCCCAAGTATCTATGATAATTCACAAAAAATGAATTGGAATATGCTCCCATTCTTGGGGATAAATATATTCATGAAGGGGAGAATAAATAAGGAATAAAGGCTTAGAAACCCATAAGGGAAAAGGTTATTTATAAAATTTTAATGACCTAGATAACTCAAAAGGCAACGAAAACCATGTTATAACAGTTCATGAACCATTACCTCCCCAAAACCAAGATACATAGTTTCCACTAGGCCTTTTATAGTTTGAAAAACTATTCTCACGATGTGGAAAATGACTACATCCCTAAAAAAATCCCTCCTACATGTTGGACCACTTGGTTAGGAAAACCATGCACCAAACATGCACGAGGGTGTGATTTACAGACCACTCATTTCAAAAATCACACAAAAAAACTCTAAGAATAAATAAAATGATAAATAAATATTCCAATAAGATGAACCAGTGACCTAGAGAGTGAAAAAAACTCCCCACCGTGTCTCCTTCTACCCCCCAAAAGTCCTTAGTAATCCTCAAAATAAAATCGGTGAGGACGATTATACAACAATAAATATTACTTCTCCCACATCTCCTAGATATCACTACTACACTACCAAAGTGCATTGACAAAAGGGATCAATTTACCAAAAATCACCTTTTTTTGATAATCCATGATTTTAATTGGTTACTCAACAATTATGACATTATGTATTATGTCAAAAATATTCACACTCTAATATGTTAGATGGGAAAATATGGAATCTTTTCAACTAAGAATCAATAAATAAATTATGAATCATGGTTAGCTATAGTGGTGGATTCAAATAGTATGCTACCTTCTGAAGGCATCCCATAACTAGAAACAACCTAACAAAACATTATGCCAGTTACCTTACTTTCTCAAAAGATAATTTCAAATCTAAAATGGTACTTGGAGAAACATCAGATCCTCAACATCAAACTCAAATGGGTAACTATATCAATAAATTTATTATTTTTGGCGACTTTAGGTTGCTACAAGAATTTTATTAAACCAATCACACTTTCCCCATTATCTTTTTCCTGAGACTGGGTATTTATAAAGGACAATCACCCTTCTCTACCCAACATTGTGGGGGTTGACATGGGTACCCATACAATGCCTCAAAATAGGCCATCATAATTGAGGAATGTAAAATGTTTTTTATGTAAACATAACAAATGATATATAAATCTAACACAAGTCCTTGAAGTCATGTAACCAATATAAAATCATATACTCTAGAGTTTGGATGGTCTAATTAGAATTTACATGTTTTTGTAGGTGATGTTATTTTCTCAATATCAATTTGGTTCCCATATCTTCCTAGAGACCCTTACCAAATTGAGAGGCCAAATGTGCTTCCCCATAAAAAACTATCATATATTTTACCCCATGATTCATAATAAATTATTAAACATAATGTTTCCCATGATCCTCTAGATTCATCGATTCCCGGATGGGATGGAAATGGGTATATTTCATTAAACAATTCATAATCACCCATATATAGTCTTTCCCACTTGGGTTATGAGGTAGGGGGAACAAATTCACTAAGATTTAATCCAAATTACACACTAGAATGGGAAGATATTGTATCAAAATTAATGGAAACTAATGCTCAACATTGATTCTATGGTAGTTTAAACATTGGAATTTTTTTTGTATCTTATCACCTCATCGTGTGCAATAAATACTTACATCTCTAGGTATAATTTTTTTGAACCTTCAAGGTGCATGACCTGACTAGAATGATTACCCTCATGATTCAACTGTTGAATTAAGATCAAAAGAACCACCAACCACTTTCTAAAAAATATAGAATCATTAGGATTCTGAGACCAATCAATTATGGTCTTCCCACCACTTAAAACACAACTAATATGCTACTAGTAATGGTCAAATTATTACTAACTCCAAATTTGATAAATAAGAGAGGTTGTGACCTACACTGTAGAGACCCGAAGCTTAACGTACATGGACATTACATTACTTTTGAGAAATACTTAGTACATAGCAAAAACACACACACAAGGACCGTAATAGTTTAGTGTCTTTGGAAACTCGGAATATAATCTTCTAATCGTGGTGAAAGATCTTCAACATCTCCCATAAAGATCTTCCGTTTTTTTTACCTAAAACCTTTCTTTATATCCTGGGGAAAAGAAAACATAAAATAGTGAGCTCAAATGCTCAGTAAGGGTAAACAATAGAAATATCAATCACATCATATTCATAAGAACATAACATTTTTGGAAATCTTAACCTGAAAAAGAGATCATAATATCATAACATGGGATAAATCATAGTAGTGAAATGTAATCCCAATAATCATAACATAAAACATGAAACTTTTTGGCATACACACATAATCATAGAGAATCATTTCTTATTAGTCAAGACTCATTGCCAAGACTATCTTAGTGGACAAAGTCCATTTCTAAACCGAGTTCACTCCTCGTTTCAGTCCTATTTCACTGAACCGGTATAACCTACCATTCCAGCCATGTCTATCTCATGAGATATAAAATCATTACCCAATGGATTGGAGGGAGATATAGGTCCCACACATCTCATAATTATACCATTATTATGTGTGCCACAAAATCATAAATCATACATCATTGCAATACCCATGTAATAAAAATGGGAATCTTAAACATCGTGACATCATAAAACAATTCATATAAGATAAAGGAATTAATAAAAATAATTCCATCACAACATAATAAAATCAATGTAATAATAGATATATAGACAAAACCCTTTATTATCTTATATGGAAAATAATTTGGATAAAACTCTTGAACTCCATTCTTGAGGAAAATATCCTTTTCACTTCAAAAACATTTTTCCTTTCTTAAAATGTCATACAATTTTAAACTAAAAGGAGCTGATTTAAAAATATACTTGAAAACTTGTAAAGGAATATTCTTGGAATTATTGTTTTAAAAATCCATTCATGCCGTATAAGTTAAAAAAACATTCTTCTTGTACTTTTGTCGGAAAAGTCAAAAAGTACCTCGTACGAAAAACGACAAAAGATTCCTTTCATATCCTTTACTAAAAACTCACCGAAGGGTAAAATTGGATTTAAACAATTGTTGGTGGATGGAAATAACATTACATATTGAGGAAACATGTATGTGGATGATAAAATACACCTCAGTAAATACTAAAGTATAAACAATCTTGGATAAAAATGAGATTGTGATATTTCCCTTACCTTAGGTCCGATTTGCTTCGTAAGTGTCCGAACCTACTGTATAATGATTTAAATAATGTCATTGACTTATTCCAGAATCATACTCATTGTTATGATATCATATATGGTTCACTTATGATTTTATATTACCCGTTATTTTGTAAATTCCATGTTAAAGAGCGTTTTGGGTAAAATTGTTTCATTTGTCGTCCGTGTTTTGACTTGCAATTATTCATATGATTACTTAGTTCATGATTACTTAATTCCAGAATATAAAAAATGATTTATATATAATATATATTCAGAATATACATATATATAATAAATCAGTAAATGGAAAGAAATACACCGTTCATGGAGACAGTAGGCCGTACGTACACATGAATGCTGTTTTCATTTCCTTATTGATTTGAATGGAATTAACTAGATGACATAGATATATATATACATAAATCCAGTAGCATTATTATTTAATATATTTTATGATTACTTATTATATATACTTTATAATCATTCTTGAATGGTTATCATGGAGAGTGAATCTCATCGCGTCGTGGAGACGGTATTCCGTACGTACGCATGAGCGATGATATCATTCCCATGATCGTCTAATTGTATTAAAGTGTATGTATAATATTACAGAATCAATATCACTTTACAATAATCATATATATTCATTACTTTCACCATTATACCCATCCAAGTAAGGTGGTGGTGGAAAATATATTACACCACGGTGTGGAGACGGTATTCCATACGTACGCACGCGCGGTGATTTCGTTTTCCATATGATGGATAGATGGTGAAATAGGGTTGTTTCATACTTATAATAACATATCAGTATATTAGTGATACTGATGTTATTAATTTATAATGAAACAACCTAAGAATAATAAGTGGAAGAAGAAATAAAGGTGAAAGAATCGGTAACGGAAATTAACTCTTCTTTGAAGCGCCTCTTTGAGACCTCCTCTTAGGGCACTAAAATTGGTCTTTGAAGAATACCAGGACCTCTAGGATGTTTCTAGGGAAGTGGAGAAGATAATTTTTCAGGGTTTGGCCGATATTTAAGGCTCAAAGTGGTTTGAGGAAGAGAGGGAGGAGGTGCCCTTTTATAAGGGAGGAGAGGGGCACCTTTGGAATAACTAAAAATATTATTTTATTATAAATCCAAATTCGGTTTTAAATATATCAAAATTGATTTATTTCAAAGATAAGGTGGGGATGGGTCGAAATAATCTCATCAAATATAATTTTTACAAGTTTAGGTATCAATTTAAACCTTATCATTTAGATTTAACTTTAAGTTAGATAATTTAACTTTTACCGTGTCTTCTTGTTTTCTTACACTATAAGGTTAATAAACTTACTATAAGAAGCCAAAAGAACCCCAAGTTGTTTATTATTAATATATATAACATTATATAAGTTATTTGGTCGAACCATAGATATTTAGGAATAAAATAACAATTAATAATATAATATTTGTTTTAAAAACTATTTTATGTCAATTTTGACACTATTCAATAGTTGATTTTTATGAAACTCATAACAGAATGATTAATTCGACCAAAGTTAATTAAATCAATCCTAACATGTCATATCAACCTAGAAAATTAGTGTAATTCATAAAAAGTCTCAAATTATATTTATTTGGGTATTTATAATATCAATTATTCTAATTTTTCACTATTATGGTAATTACTGCATCATCATTGTGTCATAAATAAATTAAATTATTTAATGTTTAAAAATTCTAAATATAATATAATTATGTAGGAAATATTTTTAGATTTCTAATGAATATTTTTAGTCTAATTTATCTTATGTATAACCCTGTATTAAATATGATATACTTATTAAACTATGATTTTAACTATTTTAACCCTTCTTTAAATAATTTAATAATAAATGTCCTAATCTAATCCAAGTGGGCCTAAATGGTCATATTTTATTCCTTTGGTTGTTTTTGGTCTAATTACACTTATCCAATAGAATTAGGACATGTGTTAGGGTAATAATAATATCATTTTTACCCTTAATTACCCTATTTACTTTTAACCGTGGTAAATAAATGTAAAAAGTTACTATTCACCAAAAAATTATTTTCATCTCATTGAACCACATTTTACTTACGGACATCAACCGTGTCTCTCATATTTTTGAAATTCCACTCACAGAAGCAGTAAAATTAAGTTTTATGAAAAATGCAGTTTTTTTTAACTACCACATAGTGGTTTCACTATTCATCAAAAATTGAAAGTTTTCAGAAAAATTCCAAATTTTCACCCTAGTATAATTTCGATATTTCGAATCCAAAAATGAAGTCCATTTTGAAAAATAAAATTTATAATATTTCAAAAAGTGGTTATTACTATTCATAACGGCTAGTTTTAATAATATTTTAATAGCATATTGTTGTTTAGTGAAACTCGGTATTGCGTACGACGTAAGATATCGAGGAAGGTTGTGATTGCATGTAATGCAAGCCAAGTCATGGTTGAATGTTGTGCAAGAATCCTTCGTTGTTTCGTATAACAGAATCCAACCATATTTCATTTATACATTGAATATATATATATACTCAATGTTGCGTAGAATAACTATTATCAAAATTGTGTGTAACACGATCCAAGAATAGTGTTGCGTATACTGCAAGATAATACGGTGTTGCGTATAGTGCAAGGTAATCTTGTTGTAGCATAAAACACAGGACATTATTGAAATTAAAAGAATATTTTTCATAAAATCTCGGGGTGTTACATACACACTATAGAAGACACCCTCTCTCCATATTGTCGAACCTACAGACTCAGTAAATAAAAAACCCCCATCAACTAATGGCTTGGGTTGAAAAATTTCTTCTCAAGTAATCACCGACTTTAATTTTCTTCCTGTTTGTATAGTAAATATTGAAATCAATATTCCAAATATATTCTACTCATAATTTCTAAATAAGGTTCTATTTAGTTTGGGTAAATTTATAATTCCAGATATTATAGTTTGAGAAAACTATAAAACATTATATGAAGAGGTAATTACACCACAACTTCAATGCGTTTATCACAGCTATCAACTCCATGTTGGGGTGGAGTAATTTTTATAATCTGGGTGTTACTAACATGTTCTATATTCCACCATTTGATCTTATTATATTAGTAAAAATCCCAACCAAACACTCTAGGAATCAAAATACATGTCATTGGCTTTCCTCACCACCTGAAGAATCTAAATTAGAATGGTTGTCAAACAATCCAACATATCCCCAAAAGAATGCCAACACATCTCACTCCACTAATAATTCACCCATTTTCTATTAAATTTCTTAGATGGATAATTTATCATAGAGAATATTAGAAATTTAATTGATATCCATTTTAAAAAAATTCCAAGCCTAGAAAAATTATTAGGGTGCCGACAAGATATCACCACTCGAATCCTCTCATGTTCCACTGAAACTGCTCTCTCAGAAATAACATAGCCAAAGAACATCACCTATTGAATCCAAAACTAAAATTTGGATAGATTATAATATAGATAATTCTCCCTCAGGATTCCCTAAAAACTTATAGATGTCCATTTTGATCCTCCTTTGTCTTGGAATACACTAAGATGTCCTAAAAACATGAATATAAAAAAGTTTAGAAAGATATGGTTGATCCAGTTAATCAAAAAAATAAAGACCATAAGAGTATTGGTAAGAAAAATCGGCTTAAAATAATAATAAAAATATCTAAACAATATTCAAATGGTGGCCTTATTTACATCCTCCTACTAGATCCTCATTTGTTGGTATCCTGACCTTGAATTGATCACTGAAATCTAATGAGATTCGATGAGATGATAAAAAATATCACCAATTCTAAGTATTTATTTATTGTGGTAACTTGATAAAGCCTATGTTAGTCTATGAAAAACTAGAGACTCGTGTTTTCATTTTTAAAAAAATATAATGGGTGAAACCTATTTACAAACACTTAGATGAATAAATCATTTTCTCTCAAGGCATTATAACTATGCTTCAATATTCTTCAACTCAGCTAGAGCCATCTGGTATGTTAGAAAGGAAATGGGGATCATCCCAGAGAGATTATCTATAGTAAACTCCACCTCTCACTATGTAATTATCCCAAAAAATATTAGGGTACTAATCCTTGACATCTAGAAGACAAAAAACTGAACACTACTCAGCAACATCGAATAACAACTTGGACATCTGGCATGGAATCAATCCCATCTCTAAATAATAAGTACTTACCTCCTTGATTGTAGATCCCACTAACCTTGAAATATGTGAGTTCTCCCATCATGATATATAATCTAGAACCTATATATATAATAGTGAATATCATTTTTTAATTGGATCAACCAATCAATATCAATAATGAGGTAAATAATTTCAAGGTACAACAAGAAAAAATCCCACAATACATACACACCAATGATAAAATATATATACTATAGGCACTTAAAAACATACTCCATATTTCTACCCATATGGGTAAGTAAATCCATCATAAAAGGTATTCAATACACTTACATACCCATTTCATCAAGAAAAAGTATTAACATAATACAAGGGGAAACAACCATGTGAAATAAAATATAAGTCATGGAAGAATAAATAAACATCATAGATCTCATGGTGTCCATCATAGATTTAGTATCCACTATTCCAAATCTTGTGCAAAGAAACACCCTGGCTCTTTCTCTCCATAAGCCCTCATGACCTGTTAAGAATACAGTTTATTCTAACGGTAGGATTTTACACCCTTGTATCTCTAAACACTTAGATAACCTGAAACCAATTACACTCCCTTTCATGAAATCTTAACAGAATTACTGAATATGATTATATTCCCACACCAATGGAATATCCTTACAGAATGTGGGAAACTAGACCTAGCATAATCAATGACCCTACACTGATATCTGATCACTGAATTACACCTTTAAGAAACCATTGGCGCTGAACCAGATGACTACTAAAAACTCATTCCACTACCCCATCAAGGTTTATCCTACTTCCCCTTTTGTCAAGATAAAGAGCTATATATCACCCATAAATGGAAAACCACTGAAACCTATCCTCATGACCATTTCAGCCTCTTCCATAGATACGATATCAACCATCTAAGCATATATAGGTAATAAATGAAGGATAATAATTGAATTTATTTCAATCAAATTTTAGAGCACTTATATTTAAGTTAATCATTTGAAATGATTTTAGGATATAAATGAATCAAAATGGTAAAATTAGAAGTATACTCCAACACCGGAAATTCCCCTTCCTCCAAAATCATGAAATCATAGGCCTTCACTACCTGTAAAATTTATTGGTAGAAATTATGATTAATGTTCTAATTATCGGTAATCCATGGGAGATACTCATGCCTCTTTTCTTTCACCAGAGATTCCCACCATTTCTTATCCATCCCTTCTAATATATAGGTGTAGAATATAAACATTTAGGTATTAGAGGTATCGAGAAACTGAAAGATCTATTCAAACTATTCCAAATACAACTCAGGTTCCCAGGATCCCCCGTTGCTATCATAGATTAATGGATTTCTCTCAATAAACTCTTGATCCCGTTCTATCATCGATGTCTGATCTCAACTAACCTCATTGAGTTTGGACTTGATCATATGGATCAATAACTCCACCAAATTGCAATAAACTGAAGGGTTAACTTATGGGGAATAGTCTGAAACACCCTTTCTATGTCTATATGAGGCCCCTATGGGAGGTATTATCAATAAAATACCAAATAACAGATCATTAAATTTATAATTGAAGATCAAATAAAATCAATCAAATATAAAGAAAACATTATAATTGCTCTCAAAAAACAAAATTAGCATAATAAACACTTTCAAACAAATAAGGGGTGAAAATTTAAAAAAATATAAAATTTTTCCAATGTGTATTGTTTGGCTTCAAGTTTAGAAAAATCATGCGCCAACTATGCATGTTCCATTGGAAGATGAAAAATAACGGCACATGGTTACTACTACCTATGCACCTAAACCACGAATCTCCTGCTATCACACTGGTTTCACCTATAAACTCAACAAAACTCATGATATCATGGTATAACTTGTATGAAATAGAGAGGTATATCAAATCCAAATAGATAAACCAAAAATACTGATGAAAACTTAAACATAATCCCAAACCATCCCTGAAAACTCATGGTTTGACACAAATAAGTGCTGGTCATGAACTCCTCCACTCATTAATCTTAAGATGTGATGGTAATAGATCCAGTCTACCATTGAAACCCTAGAAAAGAAGGATATAATAAATTTTTTTAGAAAAGCATCTTGGGTCAAATTGACCCATCACACGAGCCAGTATGTCATAAGGTCTGAAGTGGATCCCTAATTTTCATGGGCTAGAGACAAGCACTAGGGAATATCAATTTACTTATTGTGAATTGTTTCCCCCTTGGAAAACCATAATGACCCATCCATGAGTTATTATGGCTACAATGATATAAAATCAGAGTCCAATGATATATGTAAAAAATAGAGAAATAAAAAAACTCAAGAAAGATATCATAAACAATAACCCATAATCATGTAAAATATGTCATAAATGAGACACAAACAAGATATCCTAATTCAAATATCAAAAACTAATATTGGGATCAAGACACAAAAATTACAATACATATATATCAATGATAGAAAACTAAAAAACAACTACTCAAAAGATAATCACATGAGAAAATATATCATCTAACATGAATAACCTTATATGATAGTAATACAGAAGGGCCAAAAAATGAATGTTTCCTTTTCCTTTAACCATGTCTTATAAAATAGGTTATACATACACCTAAAGGAATATGTAGGGTGTGAGGCACAAAGACTAGTAAGATACTACCATTAATATATTTATTTATTTTAGAGGTATGTAATCCAATAAATCTTATTCTAAAAACTCCCTTTATAAAATGATTCTTCTTGGAAAACATTAAACTTTAAATTAATCCATTTAGATCCCTTTGGTTTATATAAAAAATAAATATTCATAAAAAAGATGAAAATCAACCAGGAATATGTAACGAAATAAATCTACTCCACATTCCATGCTTAATATACCCAAAAAAAACAAATTATTATTTAATCATAAACATAATTACATTACCAAATAACAAGTAATGGACATTACATTAGATATCACAATAAAAAAGGAACTAATATAATTAATAAATAATATGATAATGAACTAGGCATATGTAAATTTCACTAGGGGATATATCCATAAGGGTCTAGTGTGACTTAGACTAAAACATGCTTTTTATTCGGCTAAGCAAGAATATAAAAATTGAATGCTCTATCAGTCATCCCTAGGACCAACTACCAAGTTCTCCATTGATCTCTTAGTCAATATATTAGAAGCTATCTTGGTCTTCATCCGTAAAGGATCTCTTAGTCCCTTATCAACACACCATCACACTATAGGACTCCCATGTTCTACTCAATTTCAAATAGGAAAACAGAAATAAGATCCACTTATAAAATCATTTTCAAAATATAATTTAATAAATGAAAATTTCCATTCAATGTCTGTAACTTCAATATTCAAGACGTCAATAAAATTATCTTTAAAAACATATTTAAAAGTATAAAACCTCTTTGATCCATTTTATCAAACATGTGGGGTGAATTAAAACCAACCCTATTTGAAAATCCACTTTAGAACATAAAATTTCCACCCCAACCCTTGAATCACATAAAACAAGGATTAATAATCAATTATAAACTAATTTTAAATAAATTTGACAAAAAAATATAATAAAATAACGATTAAAAGCTTAACCATGGTAAAATCCCTCAAATAGAGACTCCAACATTGAAATCAGTTCTAACCTCACCACTTTCGATGACATCCACTAGATTTAGGATGAAAAATACTCACACACCAAAACCATTAGGTAAAACAATCAGAACCCCCATTAACAACCCTAGGTTAGACCAACCCACCATATAAGGTTTCAAACAGCCATGTAAATAAATGAAATTAAATAAATAAAAGAGGGTAATATGAAGAAATAATGAATAATATATCCTTACTCAAGCCAAAACACAAAGTATCCCTGAAAAATCCACTAAAATGAAGTAGAAGTAGATCCCATGGTCAAGGAAGAAGCTGTAAATAGTGGGGAGAATAAATATGAGAGAGAGAAATAAAATACTATAAGTGAAAAATAGACATTTCTCAAAATTTTAATGACCTGGTTAAATTGCACGACTTGGTTTCATCATTGAGAAAAATGTGCACCAACCATGCAGGAGACACATCCACCCCAAAACCAAGCTGCATGATTTCCAATGAGCCTCACACAGTTAGAAAAAACATTCTAATTCCATTCAAAATTGGATATGTCCCCCAACTCACCCTTGAAACATAGTTTTACTATTAAAAAACTATAGGCCAACCATGGTATATGTTTTGATTTCCCTAAAAACTAGTTTAATGAAAAATAAAAAACAGAAAACATTAATAATGAATAAAAGGATAAATAAGAACTCAAATAATATGTACCAACGACCTGAAATCTGCCAAAAAAACATCATCATTACATCACCATGTAACATAACCCAAGACTATCACATCTTATATTATGTCTGGAAGAGAGTGTAGATATAGGAAAATAGTTAGTCATCCATGTCAACTCTATTTTGGAGGTTTGTACACAATTATCCCAAAAACTCATATTGCTATGTGTATATTTACCCAATTTAGGTGGAAGTGTATAAGAAATAATGAATAATATAATAGATATATAATAATAAAAATTCACAAGCTAAATGTAAATTCTATAATGAAATACCTCTATTACGACAATGATCACCACATCACTAACACATCATAACACAGCACATACCAACCCCATAATCTCCAAATTGTATCAACGTGACAATAACACAACTTCCCATTCCAATTTATTTACACAATATTAAATTAAAATTACCAACCACAATACATTCATTATTAAGAAAATATTTCTAACAACTAAAATTTCACATATCCACCTCAATTTAAGAATTTTTATATGAATTTAAGACATTTAATTTAAAAATCAATTCACTTATTTTAAATTTCTATATCAATTAGAACATTATAATCAGCCCCCAAATTTTATATAATTTATTTCAGAATAATTTCTTATTCCTAGGATACTAGCCCATAAAGTACCACTTCATCCTCTATACACCATGATAATATTAAGAACATAACCATCAATACCTCATTTAATTAATCAATCCACCCTCAAAATGGTACCCCCACTATTACAAAAACAATAACTATAATATTGAAATAATATTAAAACAATATAAAATCAAATTGTCAAAGAAAAAAATCAAGAAATTTCTAAAATAAAAATCACATATTCTCATCTACCCTTTACTGGTGATTTTATTGGAAAATGTGTGGTGTCCTGGGTTTTGGAGACAAGGTTCCTAACACTTATAATGATTTAGTTGTTTTTTGTTACATTATTTCACACCGAGTCCAACATTTTTGTTTCATTTTTTGAGGATTGATTATGGGGGCTCCAATATGGTTTCACAGTAATCTATGACCAGTTAACCAATTTTATCTCTTGGAAGGTACTAATGGATCCCATATCCATAACAAGGTACACAACAGCTTTCCAAAGGAAGAATTTTAATTGGGTTTTCAATTCCAACGACACTTAGGAAATCATATTGGTTATGAGGATGGGAGAGAAAGCTCATCACAACCTTTTGCGGGGAAATATTATGTACTCCAAGAAAATCTTATATATTTATGATATGTTTGAAAATATCTTAAAAATACCCACATGGGAATGGTTACCCTAAAAAAAGACCTAGTGTCAAAACCTTTGCATTAGACAGAGGGGTTTTATTAGTGAGAACATATATATGTATCCCATGTTCTTCATTATTTTCCCATTACCACTTAAAAATGGGTAGCTACTTATATTTTGAAGAAATGTTAATAGGAATTTTTTATTTTACAACTAACTAAGGAGGTGATTAATATTTCAAGGATGGGATTGAACATTTATGATGAATTCTACACATCCTATTTATAATTAGGATAAAAAACCACATTGTTCATTTCAATTTTATTGTTTAACATCATGTGGGAAGGACATATATGAGGGAATGTAGAAACAAGGTATAGATTCTGATCCATAGAAATTATTTCTATTTGTCATATTTAAAGTAGAAATCAGAGTCATCTTAGTTTTAATTATCCTCATGAATTACCCTGAGGTGGATGTCCCTATATAGTGAAAATTCAATCATGCCATCGAGTAATGATTATACATTGAAGTTTCTCTAGTGGGGGAGAATTATGATGTGAGTGATATGATCATTTAAAATTCATAATCCCATGTGATCCATGATCAGTGTGAGAAATAGGGGATTGAATGTAATTAATCTCATTGCATATAGATTTAGAAATTATCCATTGGGTTAGCCCTTTTAGGGTGTTTGATATGGAGATAGGGAATTATGAGGGAATCCCATGAATCCTCTTTCGATAAGAATCAGAGTTATTTTAGTACAGTAAGATCCTCAGTATGATGATTGATGTAGAAGGGTAATAAAACCATGAGAGAATATGGGTTATGTGGATTTGAGTATCTTAAATATATAATGATTTACACTGATGTGGATTCTTAATGGAGATCGGGCCTTAGGAAGGAATCCTATGTATCATATTTTGGCATGAATTAGGGTTCTCATGTCTATTTGGTTAATACCTAAATATATGTACTGAAAAAGGTTATCATGTCCCAGGATGTATGTCTGATAAGCCTGAGGATGTCTTTACATGTCTTAATTTCTTAATAGACATGTTTAAAGACAATCACATCATTCAATTGACTTATCTTGAGGATGTCACGTGGTTTGGATGGGATTTCTAGAGGATGACATATTAAATGGTTGGCATGTTTGAGGGAATTTTCATGAATAGAAAATATATGTCTAAGGATTTCACATGATCAAGGATGACATGTCAAGAGGCTATTACATGATCTGGCTAGAATTTCTAGAGGTCTTTTCCTGAATCGAATGATATGTCTTGATAACTTCACAAGATTTTGAAGACATATATATAGGACTTATAATGTGTTGGGAGACCTATCCATAAGACTTATCAAGAATTTTGTTACATGTCCTTATACCATCACATGACTCATGTGACATGTCCGAAAGACTTTATAGGACTTTTATAACTTTTACTGGTGCTTCAGCATGATCCGGATAGGTTATGTGAAGCACATGATGCCTTTTCAAGAAGGTTATTATGTCCATATTTGTATAATCCTTCCATTGTTTTTAGTATTTATTGCATACATGCCTAAATGTTTTTGAATAATTATATTATTAAGGTTTCACATAATCAATTATATATGTGAACACCCTTTTTAAGAATCTAAAATGTGAATCATAGGACTTTCATGTGATCACAATGGTGATCAAATTAAGCATATATTCATTCCAATTGACCCCTTAGAATGTTCCTCATATTTTACCTGGTGAAACACTCCTATTATAATTTGAATTTTCTCTATGAGAAGTCCACTCTTTTTTATCCCATGGGTATGAATTGCATCTAGTGTGTGTCCTCATAGTAGTCCAAATCATTTCTGTGTTGAGCGGGGATTTATAGACCCTTACAACCTATTTATATTCCACCATTCCAGGAAACTTTATCATGGATATGAGTTTGAATCGATGGAGGGAGTATCACATCATAGGATTCTCATGATCCTACCACATGTTGTCCAAGGCGTTACATAATAATCACCGACTGTGAGAACATTCCCTCATTTATACATTTACTAGAACCCTAGATTATCAATGTTATTTTATATAATCATGTTAATATTTCAAATTTTCCTTTCAATATTAATATGATCTGTCTAAAAATCATCATGATATCAAGATGCCTAAAAAAGGCTTTCACAGATCAAAGAAGAATTGTTTGGGGTCCTTCGAAAGACTAAGAAAGATTATCACAGGCCTTTCCAAATATCAATAATATTTTAAGGGACCTCTAAAAATATCATGATATCTTATAAAAATGGTCTTCTTCTGATTAATGGTGATCACATGAGGTGGATAACCACTTCAAAATAAAATCAATGTATCATCCCTTTTCATGATCATTTGTCCTCTTTCAAAATTTTATAATATATTTTACAATAACTCTCACATTTGAAAATTAGTTTTCCTCAAGGTACTCACATGATCAGTATAACATCTCACATTGGGGAATAATAATTGTCATAGGTAGTGTAATTTCTTGTCTATGATGTATTGTGTGTTCTATACTTGATATCATGATGGTGTGTGGGAATTATCATGAAAAATCCCTCCACCCATCGATGAAGTAGAAGGGGTATCATGTGATCAAATGGATGTTTACAAGAGAATTTTCATGATGAAGATGACACACCAATATTCTATCAAGTTACAAGGATGACATGTCACTAGGGGGATCCACTAGGTCTTATAAATTGTATAATAAAATCACATGAATGTCAATGTAGCACTCTATTTCAAAAGACCTATTCCTTTTTTACAACTTTATTTTATAAAAATATTTGGGTGATTTTTAGCCATCAATTTATTTACAAGCTACATGATAGAAGATGATCATTTGGAAGCCTTCACATAATTCATAGTGCTTGTCTAGGAACCTTTTCAATAACATGAGGCATTGTTAGAGGGGATTTTTGTGATCATAAAAATATTGTTCATAATACATGATCCATCCACATGACCTTCCACTGGTCATGCATTCACGTCTCCTTCTCGACATTATATGATCTATATGATTCAAATCCTTGGACATTATACTACTTATTTCTTTGTTTTGAAATAAAAATAATACACATTATTTGGGTATTTCTTCAATTCCAGTATTGGTAATGATCATTTTGCAGGAATAAAAAAACTCCCCCTTGGATAAAGGTCTATAGAAACAAACTCATTTTTAAGGAGCGTGAATTCCAACATGAGTCCATGGAGATTCCACAAATCAGTGTCTCGGGTGACATTTGGTATTCCAAATGAAATTTTGTACTCTATGAAATATCCAATAAATAGGGGTATGAAAGGGAGGATCACTAAACTGGTGATTTTTAACTCTACAACTCATGATTTCTTCTATCACATAGATCCTTTACAATACCTCACTTCCATATATCTTTTTCAAGACCCGTCTATAAGAACCAATCACAAGACTCTATCTGATGGTTGTTTTGTAATATTAGATCATGTGGATGCTTTTTCTAATAACTTATTTCAACAAACCATTAATTAACTCTCATTAATTTTCTTAAACATCAACTCATGTCCTCAAATGCATTACAATCTTGCATGCCTCGCATGATCCACTGGCTCGACCGTGTGACCAATTTATAAATATGTGGTTTTCTTGACTATCCCAATGTCACATGATGACAAGTATCATAACAGATCATTCAAATATGAGACACTCAATGATTCATTCGATTCATAAGAAATTGATGGTTTATGATATCCACAAGACATGTATCTAGGAATGGAATTATGATACCTATATTGGGTTATGAAATCAAAAATCCTTTTATGGTTCATGTGATTGTCATAATGCTATTAGAGTCATGTATATCTTCTAGAAGTCTTCCTTGCTCTTCTGACATGTGATTCTTTTTTCACAATTATGGATTCGAATTCTTAGACACCTTCTAACATGTCTATATAAAGGGCCATGATTGGTGGGAATCAAAACAGCAATACTTATTATCACATATTCCCTTACATTGTGTATTTTAAGGGAATTCTCCCACATAAAATTAAGATTCATACCCTATCAATCCAACTTCCATTATATAGATTTGGTCTACTAAATGATGCAGTCATTCCTTAACCTAACTACAATCTCCCCTCTTACTAGCTGGAATCCTCCCTTGACCACATTAAAATAAAAATATATAAGGATAGTCAATTGGTTGTCACATGACATTAGTTATTATCTCATATATTGGATAAACCCCATGGGAACTGATCAATTGTGATCTTTCCCACCATCCAATTTCCCATAACTATTTGAGAATACATGTCTCATCTTTTAATAATATGAGAAGCAGTTAGAGCTGTAAATAGGACTTGAGAACTGATTGTAATTTTTTTTGAGAGTGGAAATGGAAATTTTTGTTCATGCATATATTCTAATAATTCTATTCCTAGAAACATTCTCTTCATCTTTACGAGGAAACATGGATTTCTCAATTTATCATACATCACTAGTCAGAACTCCTTAGAGAGTTGATTAGTTTATGGTGTCCGGGACCATCTCCTTATGTATTTTCGATGGTGAAGTATAGATTAGACTTTTGTATAGTCACTAGTATCGAGGGATACCTACTCATGGGGAGATGTATGATGAGTTTATTACTTTTTAAAGTGTTTGGGACAATCCCACTCATACTCTGATCTTGGAAAGGTGCATGCTTACCATCATGAATGAGAATCTATGGAAGGAGATGAAGCTATTATTTCTCATTTCCATTAAGTACTGAATCAAAATTTTCCTCTACCATAATGGGACTTGACCAACCACCACCCCAATTAGTTTTATCCTCAATAGATTCGTGTCAACGTGATCTCTTGTTGTTAAATCCTTATAGATGGGGAGTATGAGTTATGGGGATACTATGTGAGACCATAGGTATCCCTATGAATTAGGCAAATGGGGTTTTTATAGATGTTTCTGAATGGATGGAATTTCTCAGGTGGGTATGCACACTTTAGAATTTGAGTCAACACATTGGTGATGGTTTCCTGATTGGAATAGTGGTTCCTTTTTAACCTACATGTACCAACACTCACCCACCTCTGTCAAATCCTTGGCCATATTTGAAAAGTAAACATTCCTCATAGGGTCTATGGCCCCTTTGAGTTCTTATTTGGATAGATATGAGTGAATTTTTTTATGTTACAAATATCGTAACACAAATTGGATCTCATATGCCTTATTCCATACTAGGTTTCTGAATAACTTTTGGGCTGATGCAATTTCCTTAGGACATAATGAGGTTATTGGGATGTTGAGATGATATGATCACTTTAACATCATTCCCTGTCTTGAACCATATGGAATAAATTTTTATAATGAAAATGGATCTATTGATGAGAGTTCATACAAAATTTCCATCTAGGATGGGGATCTTGAAACCCATTTAGAGTTGTTAATTATTATTTATCCATATACCCATTATTGGTTCAATTTAAAATTGGGTTTTAGTAAAAGTATTTCTCCTCTCCCTTCAGCTGGTGTATGCGAAGAACAAAATCCCAAGCTTATCTCCCAATTATGGATTTTTTTAGTTCGTGAAGACACTAATGAAGAGATACGTATTTAGTCTATTAGAACCCCCATCTTATTATCCTATGAATATGCTCTTGATTGGGTGGAAGCCTACCCAAGTGCTATATTTAATTAACCAATCTATCAGGTTGAAAAGAACTATGCTTTACCGAACCCCTTATTTGTAGCAGTAATGGAGTTGATTAATGACATGGATGATCCCCCAAGAAAGAATTCTCACAATGGTAAAGAACATCCCACTAGTGGGAAAATAATTTCTAGGGAGTTCATTCCCTTAGTATCAATGACATATGATGCATTATTTGGGTTAAGAGAACATCAAAGGTCTTCCCTTTCACCATCATTATCTCTGCCAATAATTCCTTCTTCTGAAATTCCCACCCTAGTGGTTATAGAGAACCAAATATCATGAAGGAAAATATAGAATCAAATCCATGACTTTATTATCAAGACCCCCTAGAGGAGTTGCGTGTCTTGGAGGAACACCTTCTCTAGATCTTTTGTTATTATAGGATTAGTGGCTTTGATTTCAAGCCATTGTATGATATCATGTAATATATTTTCCTAAACTAAGAACAATTGTCATGTATTGAGATGGAAATTATTGGTTTTAAAGATAGGAGTTCTATAGATGAATTAATAAAGGAAGCATGGAAGGTACTAGAAAATAGATATTAAATAATCTCTTAGCTATACACCCATATGGATTACATGATCTCACAAATATAAAAACATGATGATATCTTAACTCACTAAAGGTTTGATATTTAAGAGTCATCATCCTTATTAGTGACCAATCATAAAGGGTTTGAGGAGTTTTCTTATTTTATAAAATCTATTTATAATAGAGAATCAAAAGTTAAAGTGAGGCATATGGATCTTTAGTGCACAATCGACAGTTCTTTCTAGACTTTCGATGGTTTTGAAAATTCATCCAATCAAATTTTAGCATAGTCTCATGAATTTTTTTTCTAGATAGAACCCTTGTAGAGGCTTCTAAATGTAGATATTAATTCTTTATTCACGTTATTTATTATTAAATCCTATGAAAATTTTATTCCATTGTCCCTATATAATTCATTCATGATGTTCGTGAAATTTTATTGATTTGATGTTACATGGATCATGAATGATTCCCACCCTTTCCATAATACCATGTAAACCCAAATTCCTAGATTTTAATGTTTAAATAACAATATATTTTTCATGATAATGGAACATGAATGAAAAAAAATAAGAGACTCCACATTTATGTACATGATCTAGTTGTCTGGAGATCACCTAATTTGAAAGTATAATTTGGGTATGATATATGTCCCTGAATGAGAATACCCTAGTTTTTTCCTATGCCAATTGACTTAATGAGTATAACTTTATTATTTTAATGTAAAAATGATGATCCCTAAAATATTTTTATATTTTTATTTTTATATTTACATATTTATTTCCTAAGCTTCATATGGGGATGGATTAGTGGCTATGGACTTGGATTTTTCTCAAGATTCCCTCTTGTGGTTTTTTGGCTTGAAATATTTTAAAACTTTTTCCTTTTTATGAATTCCCTATATTTCATGGATCAAATGATGTTTATGCCCAAAATGTAGTGACTCAAATGTTTCCAATGGTTCTCTTTTTTATGTTTCAACCTAGTGAGAATTGTGCCTCATTTAATTAGCTATTTTATGTTACAAAAAGATAAAACATTGATATGATGTTGTTTAGGGTCTTCCAGCTCTGACATTATATCTCTATATTTTATGGTCTTCTAGATTTCACCTTCTATTACTAGCAACATTGTAAAGACCCATAGATTGACGTACATGGACATTACATTACTTTTGTGGAATACTTAGTACATAACAAAAACACACACACAAAGATCGTAATAGTTTAGTGTCTTTGGAAACTCGGAACGTAATCTTCTAATCGTGGTGAACGATCTTCTATATCTCCCATAAAGATCTTCCCCTTTTTTTACCTAAAACCTTTCTTTATATCCTGGGGAAAAGAAAACATAAAAGGGTGATCTCAAATGCTCAGTAAGGGTAAACAAAAGAAATATCAATCACATCATATTCATAAGAACATAATATTTTGGAAATCATAACCTGCAAAAGAGAGAAAATTTCATAACATGGGATAAATCATGGCAGTGAAATGTAATCACAATAATCATAACATAAAACATGAAACTTTGTGGCATTCACACATAATCATAGAGAATCATTTATTATTAGTCAAGACTCATTCCCAAGACTATCTTAGTGGACAAAGTCCCTTTCTGAATCGAGTAACCCTCGTTTCAGTCCTGTTTCACTGAACCGGTATAACCTACCATTCCAGCCATGTCTATCTCATGAGATATAAAATCTTTACCCAATTCATTGGAGGGAGATATAGGTCCCACCCATCTTATAATGAATCCTTTCCTATGTGTGCCACATAATCATAAATCATACATCATTGTATAACCCATGTAATAAAAATGGGAATCTTAAACATCGTGATATCATAAAACATTTCATATAAGATAAAGGAATTCATAAAAATAATTCCATCACAACATGATCAAATCAATTTAATAATTGGGATAAAAACAGAACCCTTTATTATCTTATATGGAAAATAATTTTGATAAAACACTTGAACTCCCTTCTTGAGGAAAATATCCTTTCTTCTTCAAAAACATTTTTCCTTTCATAACATGTCATACGACTTTAAAATAAAAGATGTTGATTAAAAATAAACTTGAAAACTTGTAAAGTAATCTTCTTGGAAATAATGTTTTAAAAATCCATTCATGCCGTATAAATTAAAAAAACATTCTTCTCGTACTTTTGTCGAAAAAGTCAAAAAGTACCTTGTACGAAAAACGACAAAAGATTACTTTCATATCTTTTACTAAAAACTCACCGAAGGGTAAAATTGTATTTAAACAATTGTAGGTGGATGGAAATAATATTACATATTGAGGAAACATGGATGTGGATGATAAAATACACCCCAGTAAATACCAAAGTATAAACAATCTCGGATAAAAATGAGATTGTGATATTTCCCTTACCTTAGGTCCGACTTGCTTTGTAAGTGTCCGAACCTCCTGTATAATGATTTAAATAATGTTATTGACTTATTACAGAATCATATTCATTGTTATTATATCATATATGGTCCACTTATGACTTTATATTACTCGTTCTTTTGTAAATTTATGTTAAAGTATCGTTTTGGGTAAAATCGTCTCATTTGTCGTTCGTGTTTTTAACTTGTAATTATTCATATGATTACTTAGATCATGATTACTTAATTCCAGAATATAAAACATGATTTATATATATATATTCAGAATATACATATATAATAAATCAGTAAATGGAAAAAAATACACCGTTCATGGAGACGGTAGACCGTACGTACGCATGAACGCTGTTTTCGTTTCCTTATTGAATTGAATGGAATTAAGTAGATGACATACACATAAATATAAATAATTCCAGTATCATTATCAGGTCATATATTTCATTATTAATTATTATATATACTGTATAATCATTCATGAATGGTTAATTATTGAGAATGAATCTCATCGTGTCGTGGAGACGGTAGTCCGTACGTACGCACGAGCGATGATATCGTTCCCATTGTCGTGGAATTGTGTTGAAGTGTATGTATACTATTTCAGTATCAATATCACTTTATAATAATCATATATAGTTACTAATTACACCTTTATACCCATCCAATTAAGGTGGTGACGGAAAATATATTACACCACGGCGTGGAGACGGTATTCCGTACGTACGCACGCGCGGTGATTTCATTTTTCCGTAGGATGGATAGAAGGTTAATTAGAGTTGTTTCATATTCATAATAACATATCAGTATATAAGAAATACTGATGTTATTACTTTATCATGAAACAACTAATGAAGAAGAAGTTGAAGAAGAAAGAAATTGAAAAGGATCGGTAATGGGTATTACCTCTTCTTTGAAGTGCTTCTTTGAGACCTCCTTTTAGGGCCCTAAAATTGGTCTTTTAAGAAGACCAGGACCTATAGGATGATACTAGGGAAGTGGATAAGTGATTTTGGCAGGGGTTGGCCGAGCTTGAAGGCTCAAAGTTGTGTGAGGAAGAGAGGGAGGAGGTGCCCTTTTATAAGGGAGGAGAGGGGCACCTTAGGAATATCTCAAAATATTATTTTATATTAAAGTCAAAATCGGTTTATAATGGTTCCAAAGGGTCTTATTTCGAAGATAAAGTGGGGATGGGTCGAAATCCTATCATCCAATAGGATTTAGACAAGTTTAGGGTATTATTTTAACCTTATCAATTAGATTTAACTCTAAGTTAAATAATTTAACTTTTACCGTGTCTTTTTGTTTTCTTACACTATATGGTTAATACACTTACTATAACATGCCAAAAGAACCCCAAATTGTTTATTATTAATATATATCCTTATCTATGTCATTTGGCCGAACCTTCGATTTTTAGGAATAAAATAACAATTAATAATATAATATTTTATTTAAAAACTATTTTGTGTCAATTTTGACACTATTTGATATATGATTTTTGTGAAAGTCATAACCTAATTATATGTTCGAACCAAGTTGATTAAATCAACAATAATATATCATAGTAACCTAGAAAAATAGTGGAATGCATAAAAAGTCTAAAATTACATTTATGTTGTTATTTATAATATCAATTATGTCAATATTTTATTAATAAGATAATTACTGCATCATCTTTGTGTCATAAATAAATTACATTATTTGATGTCTAAAAATTAAAAATAAAATACAATTATGTAGGAAATCTTTTTATATTTCTAATTAATATTTACAATCGAATTTATCTTATGTATAACCCTATATTAAAAATGGTTTAGTAAATAAACTTTGATTTAAACTCTTTTAACTCTTCTTTGAATTAAATAATAATAAATGTCTTAATCTAATCCAAGTGGGCCTAAATGATAATATTTTATACTTAAGGTTGTTTTTGGTCGAGATAAACTTTTCCAATAGGTTTAGGACATGTGTTAGGGTAATATTAATATCATTTTTACCCTTAATTACCCTATTTACTTTTAACCGTGGTAAATAAAAGTAAAAAGTTACTATTCACCAAAAATTATTTTCATCTCATTGAACCACATTTTACTTACTGAAATCAACCGTGTCTCTCGGATTTTTGAAATTCCATTCACAGAAGCGGTAAAATTAAGTTTTATGAAAAATTCAGTTTTTTAACTACCACTTAGTAGTTTCACTATTCATCAAAAATTGAAGGTTTTCAGAAAAATGCCAAAATTTCATCCTAAGCTATATTTCATATTCCGAATTAAAAAATGAAGTCTATTTTACCAAATTCATAACATAGAAGTTGAATTAATTAATTTTATAATTAAATCCCACTGTTAAAACAAATAGCGTGTTTTTAAGAAACAATATCTATCAAAAGATTGACACTTGTTTATGTCTGGTTTAAATGTGCAATTACATCCAATGACCAACATTGTATTAAATTGTAAAAATATATTCTAAATATACTTTAAAACCACTCAAATTAATAATTTATCACTATTAATTATTTCGATTAAAAAAGTTGTTTTTAATTATAATTTAGTAATTTTCACTATTCATCAGAATATGAAAGTTATCCGAAATGTACCAAAATTTCACCTTAGGCTAAATTCGATACTCCGAATCTAAAAATGAAGTCCATTTTGAGAGCTAAAATTTCTAAAATTTAAAAAGTGGTTATTACTATTCATAACGGCTAGTTTTAATAATATTTTAATAGCATATCGTTGTTTCGTGAAACTCAGTATTGCGTACTACACACGCTATCGAGGAAGGTTGTGATTGCGTGTAATGCAAGGCAAGTCAAAGATGCGTGTTGTGTAAGCTCCTTTTGGTGTAGCGTACAACACAAGACATTAATAAAATTAAAAAGAATATTTTTCATAAAATCTCGGGCTGTTACATTCTACCCCCCTTAAAATGAATTTTTCCCTCAAAATTCGTCGGGGTTATAAATGGTTTACTATTCGAAAGTTTATTTAATAGAAACCCACATTGTAAAAAGTAATATCAAAACCAATCTTTAAAAACAAAAGTATGAAACGTAACGGTTACCCAAATAAACTAATCACTCGGTTTCCACATAGGTGAAAATATGGATATGGAAGAGAAATCTAACCATCATGTTCTGATGGAGAGTGGTAGAGAACATGGCTATGGAAAATCCAGTAATCACAAAGCCATAAATTTGTGACGATCTAAGGTACCATCTGATTCATCAGATATAAGATCACTAGGACAACATTTTTGGTTTTCAAGATCGTTTCCCTAAAGTTAAAGAATTTGAATTAGAATAAATACTTACTTTATGTTGGTACAACCTCACTGTTGTTCGTGCCTTGAACAATTTCCACTTCATCTCTTAAATAAATGAAGTTGAATTTGTTATTCGTGAAGTGTTAGCAGATCATGTGATAGAATGACGGGTCATTCCATCTGTCTCAAACAAAAAGGTTAGAAAAAGTTATTAAATATACATAAGTCATTCTATAGTGAGATTAATCATATATGGTTCCTAAAATGGACTTATACTTCATATATCATATTGCTTAATATAATAAAACTAGTTTCTACTAAACAGGGACTTCCTGTAGGCCAGTGGTAGGCGATAAAGGCCAGTCGCACTTCGGTTGTGGGTTCGATTCCCACAGCCTTGTCCGACGCGATGGGCTGTCACCCGTCCTGCAGGTTGTCCTTTTTCTAAAACTATATTACTATAACATCCCATCAATAATATCAAAAAAAACTTCTATCCTTAAACAATACTAACTTATGTCCAACATAATCCATTCCGATCTTTAGGCTTATCCATAATACTGCAGTCCATTCTCATAACATAGTGAAAACGATTACCAGAGATTTAATACCATCTTTGATCCCCATATATCATAAGATATGTTTTGTTGGTCACATTCCAAACATTCAAAGGCCTTAATCATGTATTCTCTTGAATACCCATTGAACCTTAGTGAAAACATGAATGCAGTTAAAAGTTAACTCTTTCCACATACCAAAATCCAAAAATTCTCTATACTCAAACCATGATATAACCTTCTCCTTATATCAGTCATGAGATCATGAATACAATCAAATATTTAATTTTCTCCTTATCCCTTCATTATGCGCATATCATCTTCATTCCAAAAATATCTGAATAACCTTTCATGGATACTCGTAGCATTATCACACACTTTCAAAACTCAAGGAAAGACAACAATGTAACAATTCTTAGATGTCTCTTTATTCCATAGTACCATGAGATTCTTTATACAACATTACACTTTGATAAACATGTAATCATTCCACTACCTTCTTAAACCATTGACCGAGCTTCAACAATTATTTCATCTCACATATCATTTTTAGTCTCTTCATCATCATCAACATAAATACTACCCATACGACCATACTGATTATCTTCATAAGACTTTCCCTTAGGGAATTGGTTTGCATAATGCCCGTACATTCCACATTTAAAACATTTAACCATTGTTGATGTCGTAGCAATACCATTATCCTCATCCATGGTGTTAACTGAACCTTTTCCTTTGCACTTACTTGCTTTGTGTCCTTCTTTTCCACACCCAAATCATCTTCCAGTTCCATTGAAACATTCTCCTTGATGCCTCTTCCCACATGATTTACATAGGGAAATTGAACTTTCTTTCCTCTATGATCATCATGAAACTCCATCTTTCTCTTATTAGCCGAGTCAGGAAACTTACCAAATTTTACTTTATTGATCATATTATGAGATTGTTGATTTGGCATAATAATGATGTTCGGACTTCCAAATCCCATTTCATTATGAATAATATCATTCCATTTTCCATCATATCCTCCATTATCGTGAATAATCTTGTTTCCATCCATTTTCTAAAACCCAAAAAGAATAGTGTGAGAGGAAAAAATCATAACAAAGTGGGAGTAACTTCAATATCTAACATCTTTGGTTTAATCTAATATCGTTACCATAGTTCTAGGACTATATCCTATACGTATATTTATCCTTAGCGGCATCCCTAGACATACCTTAGAAATATCTCTAGGGATCTCACTAACGTTTTCGCATCCTAGTTTCCAAAGGTTGACTAAACCTCCCTTTGATACCAACTGTAAAGACCCATAGCTTGACGTACATGGACATTACATTACTTTTGCAGAATACTTAGTACATAACAAAAACACACACACAAGGATCGTAATAGTTTAGTGTCTTTGGAAACTCGGAACGTAATCTTCTAATCGTGGTGAAAGATCTTCTATATCTCCCATAAAGATCTTCCCCTTTTTTTTACCTAAAACCTTTCTTTATATCCTGGGGAAAAGAAAACATAAAAGGGTGAGCTCAAATGCTCAGTAAGGGTAAACAAAAGAAATATCAATCACATCATATTCATAAGAACATAATATTTTGGAAATCATAACCTACAAAAGAGAGAAAATTTCATAACATGGGATAAATCATGGCAGTGAAATGTAATCACAATAATCATAACGTAAAACATGAAACTCTGTGGCATTCACACATAATCATAGAGAATCATTTCTTGTTAGTCAAGACTCATTTCCAAGACTATCTTAGTGGACAAATTCGCTTTCTGAATCGAGTAACCCTCGTTTCAGTCTTGTTTCACTGAACCGGTATAACCTACCATTCCAGCCATGTCTATCTCATGAGATATAAAATCTTTACCCAATGCATTTGAGGGAGATATAGGTCCCACCCATCTTATAATGAATCCTTTCTTATGTTTTCCACATAATCATAAATCATACATCATTGCATAACCCATGTAATAAAAATGGGAATCTTAAACATCGTGATATCATAAAACATTTCATATAAGATAAAGGAATTCATAAAAATAATTCCATCACAACATGATCAAATCAATTTAATAATAGGGATAAAAACAGAACCCTTTATTATCTTAGATGGAAAATAATTTTGATAAAACACTTGAACTCCATTCTTGAGGAAAATATCCTTTCTTCTTCAAAAACATTTTTCCTTTCATAACATGTCATACGACATTAAAATAAAAAAAGTTGATTAAAAATAAACTTGAAAAATTGTAAAGGAATCTTCTTGGAAATAATTTTTTAAAAATCCATTCATGCCGTATAAGTTAAAAAAACATTCTTCTCGTACTTTTGTCGAAAAAGTCAAAAAGTACCTTGTATGAAAAACGACAAAAGATTACTTTCATATCTTTTACTAAAAACTCACCGAAGGGTAAAATTGGATTTAAACAATTGTAGGTGGATGGAAATAATATTACATATTGAGGAAACATGGATGTGGATGATAAAATACACCCTAGTAAATACCAAAGTATAAACAATCTCGGATAAAAATGAGATTGTGATATTTCCCTTACCATAGGTCCGACTTGCTTTGTAAGTGTCCGAACCTCCTGTATAATGATTTAAATCATGTTATTGACTCATTAAAGAATCATATTCATTGTTATTATATCATATATGGTCCACTTATGACTTTATATTACCCGTTCTTTTGTAAATTTATGTTAAAGTATCATTTTGGGTAAAATCGTCTCATTTGTCGTTCGTGTTTTTAACTTGTAATTATTCATTTGATTACTTAGATCATGATTACTTAATTCCAGAATATAAAACATGATTTATATATATATATTCAGAATATACATATATAATAAATCAGTAAATGGAAAGAAATACACCATTCATGGAGACGGTAGTCCGTACGTACGCATGAACGCTGTTTTCGTTTCCTTATTGAATTGAATGGAATTAAGTAGATGACATACACATAAATATAAATAATTCCAGTATCATTATAAGGTCATATATTTCATTAGTAATTATTATATATTCTTTATAATCATTCATGAATGGTTAATTATTGGGAATGAATCTCATCGCGTCGTGGAGACGGTAGTCCGTACGTACGCACGAGCGATGATATCATTCCCATTGTCATGGAATTGTGTTGAAGTGTATGTATACTATTTCAGTATCAATATCACTTTATAATAATCATATATAGTTACTAATTACACCTTTATACCCATCCAATTAAGGTGGTGATGGAAAATATATTACACCACGGCATGGAGACGGTATTCTGTACGTACGCACGCGCGGTGATTTCATTTTTCCATAGGATGGATAGAAGGCTAATTAGAGTTGTTTCATATTTATAATAACATATCAGTATATAAGAAATACTGATGTTATTAATTTATCATGAAACAGTTAATGAAGAAGAAGTTGAAGAAGAAAGAAATTGAAAAGGATCGGTAATAGGTATTACCTCTTCTTTGAAGTGCTTCTTTGAGATATCCTTTTAGGGCACTAAAATTGGTCTTTTAAGAAGACCAGGACCTCTAGGATGATACTAGGGAAGTGTAGAAGTGATTTTGGCAGGGGTTGGCCGAGCTTGAAGGCTCAAAGTTGTGTGAGGAAGAGAGGGAGGAGGTGCCCTTTTATAAGGGAGGAGAGGGGCACCTTAGGAATATCTCAAAATATTATTTTATATTAAAGTCAAAATCGGTTTATAATGGATCCAAAGGGTCTTATTTCGAGGCTAAAGTGGGTATGGGTAGAAATCCTATCATCCAATAGGATTTAGACAAGTTTAGGGTATTATTTTAACCTTATCGATTAGATTTAACTCTAAGTTAAATAATTTAACTTTTACTGTGTCTTTTTGTTTTCTTACACTATATGGTTAATACACTTACTATAACATCCCAACAGAACCTCAAATTGTTTATTATTAATATATATCCTTATCTATGTCATTTGGCCGAACATTAGAATTTTAGGAATAAAATAACAATTAATAATATAATATTTTATTTAAAAACTATTTTGTGTCAATTTTGACACTATTTGATATATGATTTTGGTGAAAGTCATAACAGAATTATATGTTCAAAAAAAGTTGATTAAATCAACACTAATATATCATAGTAACCTAGAAAAATAGTGGAATGCATAAAAAGTCTAAAATTACTTTTATTTTGGTATTTATAATATCAATTATGTCAATATTTCATTAATAAGATAATTACTGCATCATCTTTGTGTCATAAATATATTAACTTATTTGATGTCTAAAAATTAAAAATAAAATACCATTATGTAGGAAATATTTTTAGCTTTCTAATTAATATTTACAATCGAATTTATCTTATGTATAACCCTATATTAAAAATGTTTTAGTAAATAAACTTTTATTTTAACTCTTTTAACTCTTCTTTGAATTAAATAATAATAAATGTCCTAATCTAATCCAAGTGGTCCTAAATGATAATATTTTACACTTAAGGTTGTTTTTGGTCGAGATAAACTTGTCCATTAGGATTAGGACATGTGTTAGGGTAATATTAATATCATTTTTACCCTTAATTACCCCATTTACTTTTAACCGTGGTAAATAAAAGTAAAAAGTTACTATTCACCAAAAATTATTTTCATCTCATTGAACCACATTTTACTTACTGACATCAACCGTGTCTCTCGGACTTTTGAAATTACATTCACAGAAGCGGTAAAATTAAGTTTTATGAAAAATTCAGTTTTTTAACTACCACTTAGTAGTTTCACTATTCATCAAAAATTGAAGGTTTTCAGAAAAATGCCAAAATTTCATCCTAAGCTATATTTCATATTCCGAATTCAAAAATGAATTCTATTTTATCAAATTCATAAAATAGAAGTTTCATTCATTAATTTTATAATTAAATCCCGCTGTTAAAACAAATAGCGTGTTTTTAAGAAACAATATCTATCAAAAGATTGACACTTGTTTATGTCTGGTTTAAATGTGCAATTACATCCAATGAACAACATTGTATTAAATTGTAAAAATATATTCTAAATATACTTTAAAACCACTCAAATTAATAATTTATCACTATTAATTATTTCGATTAAAAAAGTTGTTTTTAATTATAATTTTGTAATTTTCACTATTCATCAGAATATGAAAGTTATCCGAAATGTACCAAAATTTCACCTTAGGCTAAATTCGATACTCAGAATCCAAAAATGAAGTCCATTTTGAGAGCTAAAATTTCTAAAATTTAAAAAGTGGTTATTACTATTCATAACGGCTAGTTTTAATAATATTTTAATAGCATATCATTGTATCGTGAAACTCAGTATTGCGTACTACACACGCTATCAAGGAAGGTTGCGATTGCGTGTAATGCAAGGAAAGTCAAAGATGCGTGTTGTGCAAGCTCCTTTTGGTGTAGCGTACAACACAAGACATTAATAAAATTAAAAAGAATATTTTTCTTAAAATCTCGGGCTGTTACAAACATACCATTCATAAAGTAATTCTTTGCATGAATTCTAATTTCATTTGATAGTAATGTATTATGTTAAGTTTAACGTCATGTGGTAAGGACATGAAATGCTATGTAGTTTAATGTCTTGCTATTAGGATAAGATTTATGAATATGTAATGGGTTAGAAATTATAGGGATGATTCAAAAATCTATAGGGTGATGAGTTCCACTGTGGTGTTTCCAAGTCTCCCAAGTATTGGAGTTCCTTTCCTACTAGAAGAAGATTCCTCTAGTTGGTAGGTTAGAGGCCCTTATGAATGACCCCGTAGGGCATACATTAATGGTTAAGTAAATGTTTTCCCACTCTTTTACCAGGGTCATGAAATATTTTATAGACCTTATTGGTGAAAATATTAGTTAAGTAGACTCAACCTGGATTTGTTGAATATGGGTTATGTAATTCACGTGTCTAAGAGTTTTCACTGATGAATGTAGAATGGGGTAGACATATCACAGATGAGCCAAAAACCCTAAGGTACTATGTTTTTCAATGATTTCACCAGTGATCATTTGGATTGGAGTTCCATTCCTATAAATAAAAGATTACTATAGTTGGTAGGTCTAAAGACCTTATACATTAGCTGATAAGAATTACTTGCAAGGTCAATTGTATGAGATCCCCACTCTTTTCCAAGGGACATGGATGATTTTAATGACTCAAATGTCTGGAAAATGTTGTTGGAAGTGAATCCAAAGATATCCAAGTAAGGGTTATGGAACCATAGGGATATTTTGCTTTTAGTTGGGAGGCTTGGGGCCTATTCCATGTTTTTTTGAGTCACGTAGTGTGGGAAATCAAAAGATTCAGGAATGGAGTGTCACATTACTTATTTGAGAAATAGTGAAAAGATGATGATGTGATGTAGAGGAAATTGAATCCACTAGAATTGTATGGTTATTTGGATTGAAAATCATGTTATTTGAATATTTGAGTAAATAATAGGTAGGAAATAGTGGCTACAGGTCAACCATTGGTACTAGAGAGATATTATAAGGTGATATGTGCTTAGGATAATAACTTAAGGATTTAACGGGGGCCTTCCTTGGATATGAGTGTATGTTTGTATGAACTATTCCATGTTACATGTTTTATAAAGGGAAGAGCCAAGTGAATGGAATCCCAAGGCCCATGGGTTTCCAATATAAGGATATTATAACAAGTTATTGGTTGCGATATCTCAGACTTCAATGGAAGGAAGGAAGTTTATGAAAAGTGTAATATTCAATAAGGGTTTGAGAACCATAACAGTTGTATCTCAGACTAGTGAACACATTATCATGGAAAATAGATGTGAAAAATCATTACTATAACTTTTCTTGGACCAGGAGGTCTAGTGAGCATGTATAAGATTTTACTAGGACCACAAAGTGGGCCCTATGAGCTCCATCCCATGATTATTTACACAATAAAATTTTCTTAAACTCTATATATGAAGAATTTAGTGAGTGAAGAATTGAATTTTTCCTAATACTCCCTTTATAGGTTTTCAAATTGATAAGTTCTATGTCTCTTTCATTATAATTTTTAGGGTTTTGTGATTTGGAATATCAAAGGCTGACTTTATGATCATAAATCTTGGATCTAAGTGCATGTAGATTATATTCATGATATATATGGACTTCGTATGAAGAAAACATTACAAAGTATCCTAATTCGGATACCCAGGGTGAAGAGTAATTCAAAAAACGTTTGAGCGGGAGGTGAATATATTTTAAATCATGGCTTTAGGTTCTAAATTCATGAGTAATGTTATGTGAAAATCATACCAGAGATGACCTAGAACACCTAAAGGTGTGGATTTCTACATTGGTGATGTGAAAAATCACAATGATCATAAATTCCTTCCTGTAGAGGGAAAATATCTTTGGTTGGTAGGTCAAAGTCCTTATTCATCTATATCATATTCATATAGAAAGATATCTTTTCCTTTTAGGGGTTCGTTTAAGGTTTTGTGGCAACCCGAAGTACTCAAGACATGAAGTGTGATTTATATATTGAGGTGATTAAAATATGATGGAAGAAAATTATACTCTAGTTGAATGAGTTTAGGTTCTTGTAGTTCATTGATAAGGAATGATTATGGGTGATAGCCTACAAATTTTAACTTCATGTAGTGGGGATGTATCTACCATGAATTTTAACATCATGTAGAAATTTTGTTTTCCTTATAGTTAACATCTTGTGGTAATGATGTGGGAACCTATGTGAAATTTTAAATATATCCTTGGGGTTACTTTTCACTAGTCAAGGGAATTTAGATATAGGAGACACCATTTAACCATGAACATGCGTATTATAGGGAAGCCATATTTTTTAGACTTTATTGCACATATTTATCACATGTGCAAGATAATTTCCCATAGATCTGACTCGTGTGTAGGAAGAGAGATCTTGTATGACCTAACCCTCATTAAAAAGACATATATGAAAATTTTAGGTTTGGGATTCCCTAGGTTTCTCTTTACATATTTTAACGGTGGGATTCATTCCATAATTATGTATTTTATGGAGATCTATCTGTGTAAATCAGACTCATATGCATGGCTAAGGTGTGACTAACTCAAAGATAATGGGTCTTCATAGAAGATGCATACCTTGAAATAGAAGGGTACAAGTATATGATGTAATAAGATGGATTTAATAATTGGTATGATGCACAGATGTGTAACATAGAGAGAATAAAAGTCCACTTGAATAGTCAGGTTACATAAGATGTAAATCATAACCCAAGAATATTTGAGTAAACAAGAGGGGGGGATAGGTGTTTATAAGTCATCTATTGAAAATGGTAGAATCCTATAATGCCGCACATAGTTAGGATATTAAGTCATGGATTCCAGGGGGCCTTCCTGGGATCCAATGATCAGTTTAGAAGATCCAGTCTCAGTTACTAGTTTTATATAGGGAAAAAACAAGAGCAAGGAATATCAAGGTCCATTGGGTTCTAAAAGAACTGTATCAACTCAAGGAACTAGTTGTGACAGCTAAGATATCAACGATATAATGATGGTATTGTAAAAAATAAGATTAAAGAAAGGTTTGAGAAACCTAATGTCTATTTCATCATGTAATAATTTTTTGAGGAGAATAAATAAAACATGTGACTATTGGATACACTACCATTAGAGTGGATTATATTTTCAAATTGAATACATTTTTTCATGTTGTCTAATTTCATGACACTAGGAAATGGTTCTCATTTTGAGGGGAATATTAGTCACATCAACCATAGTGGCTAACAAGGTTACCTATGATAACATGAGACATGATCAACATAAGAAGAAAGGGAAAATTGGGTAGTCAACTATGCCACATGAGAGTGTGTATCAGATGTATTGTTACATCAATCAAGCCCATATGTATGTTGGGCATGCATTTTTATCATTTTATATGTGGCGGTTGAACCTAGGAATGAGGATCCATGTTTAACTACATATATGTGATGGTAGGTTTCAAGAAACATGTAGTCCTTAAATAGCAAACTTTTTAGGTAATTTTAAACCATATGTAGAGGGGTTAATTGCTCTAATGGATTGTTGTACATGGATACAATATTGGAGATCCGAGAATCACTATGCATCCTGTGATGGCTAGAATCAAGACACACATAGTTCTTGAATGAAATATCATTACATAGGCTTGAACCATATTCATGGAGGGTGACATTTTTTTATATTGTGGTTGGACCTAGGATTAAAGATCTAGGAATCACCACATGTCTCATGATGGTTGGAATCAACCCACCCATAGTTCATTAATGGGAAAATCCCCATACAGGTTTAAGCCATACATTGAGGGGGTGAATTATACCCTTTTTTTCAACTAGACCTATGATTAGAGATCTTGGCATCACTACACATCCTATGATTGAAATAATCAAGGTACATTTAGTTCTTTAATAAAGGTTTAGTGAGAGTCAAATACTAAGTATATCAATCCTCTCAGGATAGGTCTATAGTATTGTGTAGTTTTTTGTCATAAATGATACATCAACCATGCAGTTTAACATCATACAGTATGGAACTATGATTTGTGTATTAATGTATTGCATCTAAGACCATGATAACCCTTACATGAACTAATAAGTCTCAATAGTGCGAGGAATCCTTCACCAAAATTCCCAATCCCACATGATCTATGATCGATGTTAGAAAAAAGGAATGAAATTTTTTTCTATCACCACACTGAGGTGATTCATTGAAATAACTGGGGAATTTCGTATCATGTGTTGGTTAAGACAAGATATATGATCTAGACATCACTACACCTCTCATTGGAATGATAATCAAGCCATATGTTGTTTTGAAAAATCCATGTAGTTTAACATCATGTGGAAAGGATGAAGGTTCCCTAACATGAATATGAAGGAATGAAACCCTATAAATGAAATTTAAGCATTCGAGAAATCGTCTTATGAGAGGCATCCAATATTTGTTAGAAAAGGATTCCTAATCAAGATTCCCAATGAATCCCAATATTAATACACTAGGTAAGAATTAATATTAATTTATTTTGATAAAGATGATGTTGTAAAGTTTTATTCTCTATTATTTGGAAAAATATATTTCTCATGGACCATAAATTTGAGATTTTTGTATCACTACATATGTTATAATGGAAGGAATCAAGACACATGTAGTTCTTGAGTGGGAGATTCTCTATGGGGACCTAGATCATGAATAGAGATGCGGGAACTCAATTTTTATTTCATATATTCCTAGATCACATATTATGAATCATCCTTGGAGTGACATTCTCTGTTCACTTTAACGTCATGCAGTAAGGATGTAAGATGTTGTGCAGTTTGATGTATAGCTTCCAGGACTTAGGATACTATATTGATTTAAGTTTTACTACTATGACTTTTATTGTGTAGTTTAACATCATAAAATTATGATGTTGTATTTTTGAAAACAACTATGAAAAGTTTTTCTTGAGAAATATTATGTTGCTGGGGGGGAGTGATGCATTCCCCATCCATTGTGTCAAATAAGTAAGATCCATTGTAATTGAACTTATTTTTAATGTATGGTACATCACATTTTTGTTATATATTTTTATAATTATTTCCTAGTACAATTGGGAATATTAGGGAAAATTTATTTTCTATTTGATGGAATGAATGGATAAGAATATTTTTATTTAAGGCTAGTGTGATTTGCTTTTGATGGAATTCATAGTTGTGTAGTGTACCAACCTTCTCTCATTGAGTTATTCTTGAATATCTATCTTCTTTTGTAATCAATTATTATCTGAGAGTTTTCTCTATATTGGTTTTTTATGTGAGGGAAATTTATTTATATGAGAAATACTACTTTGGTTTCATACACCAATTAATACATGGTTACTTGTGTAGTAATGCTCATGGTGGTACGGTAGGGCCATAAAGCATGGAGGAGCATATAGGACCAATAATTTTTCTCTTTATCTACCATATTCCGGTGTATATTTTATTGAGTATATTTTAAGGCCTCTATATATCCATTTTTATACTATATAAAATTTGGATAAATGGTTAGACTCAATGTTTTAATCCTAACACAACTTATTCGAATCGGTAGAACATAAGTGGGTGAAACTCTCCATCAATATCATGCGAGGTAGTCTAAATTTGGTGATGATATTGGGCTTTCAAAATTTAATTATATTCTTCACCCACACTTCCTTGATGGGTAGTGACTCATCCAATTTGGAAAATATTTTTAAATTAGTCAGGATATACTAAAAATTCATAACTGTGGCCGGGGGATATGGCCCCACAAATTCCATTTACCATATGGAAATGGATTAAAATATTTAGCTGTATGTAGAAATTTTAAATATATATGGATGATGTTTTCATGAATCATCCATGAATGAAATTTCTTGGTGAATTCCATACAATCCTATATCATTTTTTCCGTAGTAACAAAGCCTCCTAGTTTTCACGGAGGGCTTGGTCTTAGACTAATGAGAACCACAAGATCTTATATGGACCTCTTCCATTATGACATAAATATCCCTTTATTCTCTCAATCTAAGGACTATTCAATCAAATAATCATTTTTGAGGGATTTTGGTTCATTTTCCCCATCCCTAAGGGTAAGGTTCACTACTTGGTTCCAAGTCTATTCCCTTTCACCTCGGTTTATCAAGAGAGTGCCATTTTGGAGATAATAAATTATGGGATCCATCCATATTGTGGTGGATATCAATTCATCATTATCTAGGAAAATGTTGACATATTTGATATAATCCATGTCATAGATGATTAATGATGAGTTCTTCCTTCGATACATGATGAAAAAGACTCATCATTCATATCAGGGATGACCAAGACTAGTGCTACATTGGATAGTATGTCAGCACAAGTATTTTGTGATCGAGGGACATGATATAATGTGGGTTCAAAAGGGAACTATTACATCAATCTTATTACATAGATTAAGATTAGGTTAAATTCTACATTTTTGATGGTATATTCACCATTGATCTATTTTATCACTATCACTGTATACCCTATGACATTTATGAAGTTTATCTATAGATGAATGGTTAGTTCCAAAATAAAAAAAGTGGTCTTGGTATTCATAAATTATTAGTGAAACCTTTATACAATGATAAAGAGTAGGGGAACTTTTTTTCTATAGAGAAATAAATAAAATCCCTAACCCAACCTGATTTAGATTTGGGTTATCTAGGATCTTTCCAGCAGGACTCTGAGAGGCACTTTCAAAATACATATCCCATTTCTGCAGTCTATCATGGGCATTGAAAACCTACTCCTCTATAAGTTTGGTTTCCAAATGTGTTCTTTCCTAGGTGTGATTTTCCACAAAGAAATCATCCAAGACTAGTCCTCTCACTACCCTCTATGACATGAACATGTTTCCATATTGTAGTAGAATGACTACCCATTAGGAAAAACACCCTGTCAACGTAGGATGGACAAGGATGTACTTGATGGTGTAAATACAAGAGACCAATTAGAATTCATGATATTGTAAGTAATTTCTCATATTTTTCACTATAAATATGAGAACAAGTAATTTCTAGTCAATATTGGAATACTAGGTCTTAGTAACTAAAATCCCTCGACTGAGGTAGTAGTAACTGTTATCATTCCTCACATATTTTTTTGATGTGGGGATAGTACCAAGTGATCATTTAATGGAAACCAAATATAAGATGAGTGGCTTTCCTTCCACTAGTGGAATCAAGACTGGTGGGTGAAAAAAATATTTATTGAGACTCTCTAAGAATTTTTGGAAGTCCTTATCCCATTGATAAATGACTCCATTTTTAAATATGTTGGAGAAGGTGAGATATTCTCTATCTAGGCTAGCTTTGAAATGTTGAATAAAAGTGAGGTGACCATGGATCCCACTTATTTATTTGAAATTTTGAGTGATTGAAATTTATAGTAGTTTGATAGTAAATTTTGGGTTGAAATCACAACCATGGTGTCATGTCACAAACAAAAGGAATTTCCCAAATGTTATCTCAAAAGAAAACTTCAAAGGGTTCATCTATAAATTATGATTCCACAACTTTTCAAATATTGTTTGATGATACAAGAAATGATCACATCATTTACAATATTTCATAACTAGGTCATTGACATAAAATTATTTTATTGAACCCTATAAGGGATTAATAATATTATTCATTATGCTTTAGTAATTAGTGTTAGTGTTCTTCAATTTGAAGGGCATGTACTGATAGAAAAATATCCCTTGAGGTTCTATGAAGCTGTTTTATTTATTATATTTAGGTGAAATATATATTTGAATATACCACAAATAAACATTCATGAAGGAAAGGGATTGGAATCCAACAATTTCATCAATCAATATTTTGGTGATTCGTAATAGGAAATCTTATTTCGGGTAGTTTCAATTAAGTTCTCTGAAATAGATGAGGACCCTAATATGCCCATTCTTTTTCTTATGATAGGTGATGTAGGAAATCCACCTTGGGAATTATACTTCATGAATGATGTTTTGTTTAATCATATTTTTATCCTATGATTCTATATTAGTAACATGACAATGGTTCATTCTCCTAGCCACCTTCTTGATTCCTTGATGGTCGTTAGGTAAGCCTTGATAGTGTGTAGAAATATCAGGGTTTAGTCAAGGAATTTATATATAATTCCAATAGAACATGTATTGATGTTTCTTTAGAAATGTGATATATATCTCTTTCTTCTCAAGAGGCACGGTGGAACTAATAATTATAGTCTGTGGTTCTTTTTTTTGTTTCCAGATTCACCTACCTGAGAAAATCAATGGTGACATAGATTCCTTCCTAAAATGATGGAGGGGACATCCTAAGGTCACCATATTTTTCATCTACCTCTAAGTTCATGGAGAATTTTTTAGACATGGTAGGTAATATATGGTAATCTCTATCACTGTCAAGGTGGGAGATGGCATGGGAAGAGGAATGTTCATCCCGAACAACTGGAGTCGACACGGAGATAATCGAGAGTTGATAATTTTATTTTCTACTATCACCATTTATAGGAAGATATTTTTCATCTAGGATTAAGTCTACTACCTTAATCAGGATAATGGGTAGCACATAATCAATGTCAAGAATACTCTTGGGATTTATATGGGTTGTATTAAAGCCATTTTTGGATGAATCATGTATATTTTCATCAACCATTGGACGTTTTACCTCTGTTTTGTAGAATCCTACCCAAACAAATATGGCTTCACATGAATCAAAGGGAGAACTGTCACCATGTATTATGTCGACCATCCCATCGATTAGGTATTGCAAATAGAAATGAAATGTAGAGGGTACTTCCACATGGATATGAAGCCAAGGTCTTATACAAAAGAAATTATTTGCAGTGTCTTTCTAGATAAACATGAACATTGCATTAGATGTGAGATACCAAAACTGGTCATTGAGATTGATCTTCCCAAGTGGTATTTTATGTATATCTTATCATACCCTTGGTTGGTTATCTTTTTCATAGATAAACACCATTTTCTATATCCCAAACAGTGGATGTTATGAATTTGGATGAGATTGATGTCTAAAATATTTTCAATAAAATCAATTTAGATGTAAACATTGTTCAGTTTTAAAGAAACATATAGGGTCCAGATATGTCCCTTGATTAACACTTCCAGACCCTATTCTATGAATGAGAAGGGGACATGTAATTCTGATGGAATATTATCCACTTAGTAAAACATGGTTTTAGTGACCTCTATATCAACTTGTGTGGACCCTTGAGGGCCTTGAAGAGTGCCTCTCTGAGTTATTTTAAAGGATAGAGATTATCAAAGATTGAGAGTTTTTATAGGAAAACCACCAAATGTTTCATAATATCATAATTTTATGACAATGGTTTGGGCTTTTCAAGGTGGGTTTTCTCCCTATTATATGGATCAAGAGTTTAGGTATTTGATATGGATGAGCCTAGTTCTTGAGAAGATGTTTAATAAGAATATATTTTAAGTGGAATAGGTTTTATTGACCTTCTATATTGTATTGGTTGATCAGACAATCAAACCCCCACCAGTCAGTCATTTAAGATGACTGGGATGGGATGAACACTAGAGGGAATTGGGACATGTCCATGTTTCTATTGGTCTTAAATGAGTTCTCTTCCATGGGTATTAGATACATATATGTTCTCTATAAGAATGTGACTGAGATATTAGGCCTAAACACACCTGTGTTGTCCCCTATATCCTTAACTCCTATGCATTCAGCCTCAATCTCCCTAGTCAGGCACATGGAACTCTTATTCTAAGGAATATTCATCACTGGAGAAGATATATGTTAAGTCTATTATATTTAAAAAACAAAATATGATGTCTTCATATGATGTGGGTTTCATTTGGTGGAGTGGATCTTGTTCTATGAATGTTTAAGGAAAGAAATATGCAAGAGTCAAAGATTATATAAGATTTTCATATGAATCTACCTCTTTTATATCTTCCTATTTCCAAAAATTCAGCCACCTTTAAAAAGTGTATATGATGTCACCTCCCATGGTGATGAGATAGTTATGGGGTTTCAAATATATTCTCTCAAGGGGGAATAATCTCGATAAATTGTATTTATAGTCATCCAAAGAAAGGATTTATATCCATGCCTGGTTGTAACTTCATTACAAACACCCTCTTATTATGATTGGTCACATTTACACAAGTCACATATGATATTAAAATATCCAAAATCACCTACCTAGAATCAACCATGATTTTGAGAAAATATTTGATGACAAAGCAATCCTGGATGGTGTGACCCAACCACCTATGAAAGGGAAGTACTTTGGAAGATCAGTGAGGTTGACCTCATTGGGTTTTCTAGGCTATTGTAGATTGATTACATTATTTTCCATGGATTAATGGAAATAAATGGAGACATTCTCATTCTAAAATGATCTTGATTTCTTCACCCATTCCTAAAATCATGGGCAACCCTATAATCATTTTTCTTCTAGTTGGGATTTATTTGGTTTCTTCTGCCACTTGATGGGAGGTGTCAAGTGATTTATGGGCATTATAGACACTTGAATAGTAAATGCTACTCGTTTTAGTGTAAGAGTGGAAATCTACACCTTACTAAGCCTTCTACCCTATGTTGTAGACATGTGTCATGACTTTTCTCGGGTCTACAAAATTATATATTATAGGTGTTTTTCTGTTTCTAAAAACCCATGAAATCCACCTAGATACTTTATCATGATCAAAGGAATTTTGAGCTCACCTCAATTATTTTTAGAATAGAGTTATAGTAGTTTCTCTTGTGAGTTAGGGATGTAGAGTTAATATATTAAACCTTTTTATATGGAGATAAATCTATACACCCATTCATTTTCATGCTGCTTTCTATATTTGAGGTTGAAAATGATCAATTTTCCTAGTGTAGATTTTAATTGGTAAATGAATTGATGATGAAAATTTTCCCATAATTTAATAGATTCATATAGAAGACTATTGTACCAAATGAATCCAGCCCCTATTAGAGTCATTACAAAGCATCTTAGCTTAGTCACCTTATACTATTCTCGATTGTTGGGACCACTTTTTTGAATGAGTTGTACTTATTATCAATAGTTGTCAATAATGGTCAAAATGAAGAAGTAACTCCTATGTTGATGGAGACTAGTTGAATAGATGATGCTTGGAGAATTGTTATGGATTCACAAAATAGGATTCCAAGCTTGGGTAATTCTCCAGGTTTTCATAAATCAGATGACTGCTTCAATGATCCTTATACATGATAAATGGTTTATATCAATTAAAATAGTGGAAGAAGCTAGATGTTATAAGAATTATCTTCCAAAAAGAGGAGAATCATGTGATTTTTATAAATAAGATAAGATTAAAGAATGAAGAGAAGAAGAGAGAGTGTGTATGGGATTGGTTTTTGAAGGTGGACATGCATGGGTGGAACTACTAAGTGGCCATGATTTTTTCAGGTAGAAATTGTATTTTTTATAGGTTTTAAATAAAATTTTTTCCTAACCATCAGGCAAGCCTAGGACAGATCAACCCCAACACATGTGGGGCTCGAGGGTCAACCATACTGAGGGAACTTTCCCTAGATATCCCGAAGGCAGCATGGGTCATGGGTCCCACATGCAAGAAATTTGTAGGCCCACAAGAGCGCACTGGGGAAGGCCCATGCATAGGTTGGGATGAAGCTCATGACGATAGTGGGTGCAGAGCGTGCTAGAAGAATATGGTTCATGGAGGTACCATGGAGGAGAAATGAGTAATCTGATCCCTTAGCGGAGTTAGTTGATTGAAAAAATGTGGCTCCCCTACATCACTGTTTTGATGTGGGATGAAAATTTTTAAGAGAGTAGAAATCATAACCATCTATCTTCTAATTCATAAAATCATGTCTGATCATATCATCGGGTTGTGATCGTTCCCATCCAATGCATCCCACATCTCATCATTTTGAATCGGGGCCATACGATGCTCCCATGACATTTGAAGAAGCTGTGTCATCGTCTTCTTCCTCCCGACACACAACTCTACCACTACCATTTGTTAGAGAAGAGATCGAACCGTCATGAACAACCTAGGAATCTCTAAGGAGGATCATTTTGATATCTTGAAGGCTATTTTATCATGTTGAGACCATTCATGCAACTAACATCTTACATTCCTGCGTATAACTTGAAGAATAAGTCTCAACCAAGGAAAACGAAATTAATGGGGCCACATGGATGATTCTAGAATGGATTTAAAATGAGATACATAAAATCTTTTTAACATTCATGAAATCTATTTACCAAAGATGAATCACTTACAAAGATAAACATAGAAGATATGCGACATATCTTAAACATAGTATTTCATATTTAAAAATGCTAAAGATCTCATGAATTAAATGGAATGTTCTTCACAATGAATCATATGTGATTTGAATGTGGTAAATATCACATCAATTCCTATTAAATAGAAGACCCCAGCCAAATAATTGTACTTCCTTTCACATAAATGGGTTCTCCTATTCTAAAATACCATGGTTCGTCATTCTACGTAAAGAAGAAGAGATCTGTGAACCTTCTAGTTTCATAAAGAAGAAGGATCTTGTAGGACTATGGAATGTTCTAAGAACTATTGAAGCTACCTTGGGATTAAGGGAGTACCATACACCATCCTGGTTGTGTGAAGAAAACCCCTGGGCATGGAACAAGTGTGTAAACACCCTTGCAATGGTTTAAGATGAGTGGGTGATCCACACACGCCGTGTGAAGAAGAACATCACATCCTATGCGTAAAAGACCCATGGAGGTCTTTTCTCACATGAAGGTGAACACACTCAGGTTTCCACGATAAAGATACTATTTTTTGGAGTTTTCTTTTGATGAATAAGGAACTTCCATGAATATGGTAATTGCATACATGCATGCAGACATGTTCATTCTTTGAAGAAACCTGAAGCAATGTGTGTGCCAAAAGGTTTTATCCATTCGGATTTGGTTTCATGAAAATAATAGAGGGAGGAGAAGAGAGAGTGTGTGTCTGTGAAAAGGTATACATCCATTAGGTTTTTTAGATAAGAGAGAAGAAGAAAAAAAAAGTACATACGTGCATGAACTTATTAACTGAATATATCCAAGGTTGTGTGTGTGTGAACTTGTGAAAAAATTCGAATTGAGGGTCAATAGTATATGAATTCTTTCATACATATTTAAAAAGGGTGAAATTTAGATAAATAAATATCAACTGAACCAAGAATAAGTGAGAAAGATAAGGTCATCTAAATGATACATGCATGATCTCATACGTACATGAAATGAAAAATGGAGAAGAATCCAATTATGATGATGATTAGTGAGATGATCCTCATTGATTGAAAAATCACATAGTGATTTTGATTCTATCCAAAGGAAGAACATGTTTTAGTGCCCTCAGTTATTTCACTAAATAAAAAGAAATAATAAGAAGATGTGTGCATTCCATTTTCCACTATTGAAAAGAGAAGAATAGAGTTTCTTACTTACTGATTTTCAAGTAACTAAGTAAAGATCACTAAAGAATATCAAGAGAAGAACCTACCATATTCAATAAGGGAGAAGACTATATTCATATAAATTATAGAGATCCATCAAGGGCTACATGTTGGACTATGTTATCACCAGTTCAGGGAAGTGCACTGATTCCCACCACCCTCCAAAGTGTAGGGACTCACACTTGCTAGAGGATTTTTTCCTATCCAAACCACTATAAAAGTTACTAAATTATAGTTTAGAATCCATGTATTGGTCATAAACATACATGTAAATGATGTATCTGCTCTTATTAAGTGGTGAACCTTGTAAAAATACCGTGTACATATTTTTACTGCTTTTTATCATGGCATGTGACATAGAAAAGAGAACAAGATAATCGATATCCTAATAGGTCAATAGGTATAGAGATAATAAGTTAAATATGGTTTAAAAAGTCCCCAACACTGATTCACCTCCTCGTAGTGTTCGGTATATCCCAAATTTTTCCTCTAAACAGTTATCAGAGCCAGGCACACCTCTGTTGGATTCTCTAATGTTTAGTTATCCTATAACAATAAAGTTATGTTTTGGTTAAGAGTATATCATCTCCGTTAATAATTATATAGCTACCAAGACCATGATGAACTGGAAAAATAATGAGAATAGAAATATGAAGAAGATGTCCCGCTTATCTAAAGAAGATGAATTATCCATATCTCTATATATTTCTAAAAATGAAGACATATCAAGATTGTAAGGTAATGAGAAGGTGTATCATGTTTCCACCAAGAAGATGGATAACCTTCCTCCCTCAAGAAATCAATAGGTTTTTTTTCATACATTTTAAATTTATTCTAATTATGAAAATTTTAGCACAAATGGTGATGATCAATCTTCAACCTCTCAAGAATTATTAGTTGATGGAATAAGAGCTATTCTGCAAGTTATCCCTAAAGAAATTTCATCTCGTTTTTGTGGAGTATTTCAATGTATTAAGGAAGATATCTCATAATTGGATGAATAAACTAGTGTTTTGGAGAACATAATTCAAGAAAAAATAGTTGAATTTCAAAATCCCTCCAGATAGGTTGGAGCCTTTGAAGCATCAAAGTGTAAATTTGAAATGACTTCCACAAATTGGCTCAAAGAAGTTGGAAATAATGATAAAGTCAATGAGAGTCTAAAAGGGAAGATCCATGCACTTTAAGATGAGCTGAAAATGATCACTAATGTCAATCTTGACACTTTGATACAAAACAAAGTGAAGTTGTATGCAGATGAAGTTGAAGGAATTAAGAAATCATGTAACATCCCAGGTAAATAAAGAATATGAAATTCTCATATTTATTGATATTTGTGAATAAAATGTTAATATTACTTTAAAGGTAATGCTATGTTTTATGGCGTACCCAATACGAAACAACGAGTTTCATTGAAATCTTACATTGCACACTAATAATATAATAATATTATTTTTAATGGTAGTTAATGCCTAACCGTTATAATGGCGGGATTGAACAAAACTAACTACAAAATGGTATATATGTTTGTTAAATATTTTAACAATTACCCAATAAATGACAGTGGCTTAAAATGCGAATGAATACAATTTTAAGCATAAATATTCTAATATTCTTTAAAAGGTCAATTAATAGCCTTTTGATGGCGAACCCTTTTGAAAAATAATTTTTTTTTTCAATTTTATATGTCGTATTTGAAAAAATAAATTCCTTCTTTAGAATCAAGACATCAAAATTTACTTTGTGTAATTTTTTTGTAATTTTTCTGATAAAGTTCATTTTTTTAATCAATAGTGAAAATGCTGTATTTTAATTCAAAACCTCATTTTAATATAATTTATGTATATGGTTAGATTTTCGTTTTAATTGGGTTTAAAGTGTAGTTAAAATATATTTTTACCAATTAATCCAATGGTGGTCATTGGAATTAATTTCACTTTGAAATTGGACATAAACAAGTGTCAATCTTTCGATAGATATTGTTTCTTAAAACCATGCTATCTGTCTTGACAATGGGAATTAATTATAAAATTAATTAATGAAACTTATATGTTTTGAATTTTTTAAAATGGACATCAATTTTGAATTTGGAATATCAAATTTACTTTGGATAAGTTTTTGGTATTTTTCTGACAAATGTTCATTTTTAATGAATAGTGAAAAATTCTACATTTTACTTCCAAACTGCTTTTTCATATAATTTAATTATATATTTATATTGTCCTTTTAATTTGTTTTAAAGTGTAATTTAATTACATTTTTATCACTTAATACAATGTTTTTCATTTGAAGTAATTTCACTTTTCAATTGGATGTAAAAACAAGTCAATCCTTTGATAAATTTTATTTCATAAAAACCCTTCTTTGGTTTTGAGAACAAGAATTATTTTTTAATTAATTAATGCAATTTATGTGTTTTGAATTTGGTAAAATTTATTTCATATTTTTAATCAGAAGGTACAAATTATGTAATTAAGACTCTTTTGTTTTTGGACATTATGAATAGTAACAACTGCAATTATCTTTAATTATCATGATAAATTAGTAATCGGGTATTTAAGGGTAATAAAATAATATGATAATAATTTAAAATGAATCCATCATGTGTCCAAATCCTCTTGGTTGTGTCATGGACTACCATGTGATGCCTTGTGACAACTTAAAGACCCCATGGAATCACTTTTGTGCAATAGTGTCCTTTTATCGAATTATTTTTTAATGAAATGAAAATATAACCAAACTATGTAACACCTAAGTAAAAAATATTTAATTTAATTTACATAAATGATCTCTTAGACTATAAATATTCATTGTAAATATAAATATATTTCCTACATCATGATATTTTTTTAAAATTTTTAGACATTAAATAAAAAAATTTATTTATGACACCATAATGATGGAGTGATTGCCTCATTAATGAACAATTTAAATAAAATGAAAAGATAAGGTAAAATCTAAGACATAAATTTTTAGAAAACCTATTGGATGTGTGGATCTTGAACCCTTATCACCTTATCCTCTCAATATATCATTGTGGGACCTTTAAAATCAGAAAAGCATTTTATAATAAAGTAACATTTCTAGACTTTTCCAAAAGTGACCCTCCTCCCTCTTATAAGAGGCCCCGACCTATACCCCCTTACCCACACCTCTAAAGCATTTGGATCGTCTGAAATCTACTCATATTATCTCTCCAAAACCCTCTATTACTCCTAGAAGCCTCACTTTGGGTAGAAGTTTTTCCAAGGAAGCCTTTGGCTCAAATCAAAAAGAGTTACCCGATTCAGAGGTAATGTCTTCTCTTGAGTTTCTTTCTTTTATTTTCCTTATTAACTAACCAATATATTATTATTATTTTGTCCCATTATAACAAAAGTATCCTAAATATATTATGATGTTGTTATGATAAGGATTCTACCTACACTTACACACACCTCCGTCTAATGGTTAAAGAACATACTATTTCTGTGGGTGGTGAATTACTGCCTCACAAAACGATGATTGTTCAATATTCTTTTAACACCTTTCAGGGTGTCCATTAAGTTGAAACTATATTTATATATGATATATATTATATTTATGTCCCCTATATTCTTCTGTATTTTATATTTAAAACATTCCTGTATGCTTTTCATGTTGCGCAAATGCGATAATTTCATCTGAGGAAGTGTGGACTACCGCCCCCTCAAGTGATGTGACTCATTCATGCCAAACATGGAATTTACAAAGAATGTAATTAATGAACTTATGTTACCTATAAAACATATATATTATACTATAATTATAATATACCTATGTGTCATTATGTTTTCATTCCATTAAAGTATGAAATAGAAATGAAAGTAGCTTTAATGTGTACGTACGGCTTACCGTCTCCATGAACGGTGCATTTCATTTCTTATCACCAAATGTTATATACTATTATAAGTACATATATATAATGGATATATATGATATATATTACATATAAATTATGAATATCATTCTGGATTTAATGAACTTTGGACCACATGAACATCACGTAATTATAAGAAGTTCGTTGTTAACTTATGTACCGAACATCGACAAAACGTATGATATGAACTCACATAATTAACTAATTATTATAACATGATAATATGTGATATTAATTGAATAATAAAATTTAAAGGATTTCCTTAATCTATTATAAATGGACCAAAGTTTATTATTCAGGAATATAAAGAAACGAACAAGACAAGTCAGACTTGAGGTAAGGGGATTTCTTATCTCACTTTTAATTCCATGAGATTTCCATTTTTCACAAATAATTTATTTCTTGTGGTGTATTGTGTAATGACATTAGATATATATTATCATGATTCTATTTATATTCATGGTATTCTGTGATTCATTTGGTTCTTATTATCTTTTGGTCATACAACTTGATTGATTACAACAAGGTAAGGGGTTTTATCTCACTTTTATTCCCGTGAGATTCATGCTATTTTTCCACTATCTGCTTTGAGTGGTGTATGTACTGACCATTATCTTAATATTTGTGTAATATAATTTCTTTTATGGGTATTTACATCAATGATGTATAGTCCTTCTTTCATGGGGTGTACGTTTTGAAGGTTACCCAAATCAGTAAGGGAACCTTTCACCCTAATATTTTTAAAAGAGATCTTTCTGTTAGGTCTTTTAATTTACATCTTCTTAATGTTGGGATATCTTCTTATATATCCGTATTGCTTTAAATTTTATGTCCAAGTGATGAGATACCCTTTTTATCTCGCATCAACTCATTTTCTGAATTTTAAAGTGACGCTATTAGGCTGTCGAATTCTTGTAAGGGAACTTGTTAACCCAATTTCAATTCTTTGGGTTAAACCACTACTTCTTGATTATTTTGGGTTGTGAATATGTTTGGATTACCTATGATTGTTTTACACATAATATCCACTTATATTGAGTGTATTTATATTTTTCACACATAATTATGTAATTGATTTGTCCTTAATCTAAGGATACCATCTTTGTACGGGACTTCGTCTCAATCTCCTTTCATTGAGGCATACTTCGATTTATATACGACCTTATTTTTTAGTTGTATAATAAACCATTTTGACTTTTAATTTCATTCAAAAGGAAACATTTTTACATGAATCATTTTACAAAATGACAAAAGGGACTGTTTTTGTCTTACGTATGCGGCGACAACGACTTCTCTACCACTGTGACAATTATTTGAGTTTCAGCTTACTCTAAAAGCCACAAATTTTTTTAAAATGAAAAATAAATACCATGTTTTACTTTATTTTGGTATTTAAAATGGTTTTGATAAATTTTTGATTATATCAATGTGTTGTATTGATATCTTGTGATTGAAATGTGGAAATATTATGTTTTCTTTATGCATGTTTTATGTGATATGATTATGTTATGGTTCTTGGGAATTATTTATGAAGATGGGTGGTTCCATGATAAACTTAGGGAGGGTGACCCCGAGATAGCTCTCCAATGCATTGGGTAACATGAAGGAGTTAAACACTAAGGTTTCTATGAAGTGATTTAGGGAATATACTATGATGGTTATTCCAAACATAACCATGAGGGTTACTCCCCATGTAATAATGTTATGAATGCCTTAAGTTACCTTTATTTCTTATGATTTATATGAGTTATTCATAAATCTTAATATTTCACGAGGTATGTTAATGTGCTTATGTTTTATGAGTAAAGTATGATTTCATTGATTCTTATGTATACATGGAATAATGTTTTCTTTCCGTATTTTTATATCCCTTACTGAGCTTTTTATGCTCATCCAAATTTTTTGAAATGTTTTTCACAGGTCAAGGAAAAAGTACATGATGTGATGATAGTGTTGACGAAGTGTTAAGAAAGAAACCATGTTTTATTTTAAATACGTTTCCTTTGGTGGAAAAAATGAATATTGTATTTGATGTAACCACATTGTTTAAATGTGGAATGTAATGCATAATTTATTATCTAATTCTCTAAAACAATAAACCTGAAAAGATCCTCAATGTAAATTATTCATTTAATTCATGATCATGTAATGTTTTAAGACCCGAGGACTTATAAATCATGTAAAGAGAAGATCATTATGATTGAAGATTAGAAAATCATCCTCAATATGAAATATCTAAAAATGGAAGATCAGTTGACCAATCTTGAGAAGACACATATTGAGACTTCACAAAAGATGAAAAATATTTGTGGATGGTAATCAATGTTCATTCTAGGATTATAAGGTAGAAAGACCTCCAACATGTGATAAGAAGATCTTGACTTTACTAAATGATCTATCACAAGCAGCTGAGAAAATAATGGTGCCATCCATACCATCATATACTCATGTTTTTAAATGTGTTTCCAAAAAAATTGAAGGTTGGATTAAAATTATAAACATGTATAGATGATGAAATATAATTAGATACTTACCACCATTACTAGGGTTGATAAGAATAAGAATTTGGAAGATGGTTCAACATAGAGAGCACAACACACCAATAAAAGGCCCTAAAATCTTATGTTGAAGATATCATGAAGTCATGACTTTTGAGTCACTCTTAGTAATGAAATAGGTTTGGGAATTTTCCATTAGACTGTTGGAACAATCCGCTAAATGCAAAAGCACAAAGAAATCACATTTCAATGGGTGAGAAATCATGAGAGGAAGAAGCTACATCCACAGATCCAGAAGCATATGTATATTACAAAGAGATTTGGAATGCATAACACCATCTGTGATTTATGCAATGGGAGTGGTCACAAGGTTGGTACACGTTCATTTAAACATGTGTCCAAACCCGATAAGAAAATAATATCATAGAAGCTAGATAATAAAGAAGAAGCATCCTAGGGAAGAAATTAGAATAATGTTGTGAAAAATAATTCTCCCAAGAAGATTCCATGAAGGGAAGGTGACAATACCCTGGATTCTAAATCCAAGAAGGTTAAGGGAAGTGCATTAAAAAGAAATTATAAGAAGGGTGAAACTTAGAATAATCCATGATAAATATCCAAACTAGATTCCTCAGTTCATAATGTCATATTGGTTATATGTGAAGATGATTTTAAAAGAATGAGAAAAATGGAAAATGCACAAGATATGGCTAGTGAAAAAGGAAATAAAAGATTTCACATGAAGTTAAATATGCATTGTGTGTAAGGTGTAACAGTGCTGGTCATACTGTTAGAAATTGAATTAAATTTATTCCATATCAAGAGGAATTTATTAAGAAGATAAAAGTTACACCAGGAGATTCTAGTACATTGAAATATATTGAAGAAAGAAGGTTAACACACAATGAAATGGAAGAAGTTATAAGACCCACAAAACCACAATCAAAATTGATTATTAGATGTGTATGTTTAAAAGAGTGGATAAAATGGAGCATTTGGGTTTAAAAAAAATATATCAACCTTCCTGTTCACATTGGTGAAGCAAGGAGGATCCACCTTATTCCATTAAATATTTTTGTGTTGTATTTGTTCTTATAGAATAGGTAATTGAAGGTGAAGTAATATATCATGGGGATAACCTAAGAATCAGTGATGAGAAGTGTTACCTTGAGGGGGATACATATGAAGAAGATTCTAGAGTTATTATTTAAATTAGTATAAACTTTAGTTGGTGTCAAATTCAATTACTCTGTAGATTGTTTGAATATCACTTCATTGGAAAAGGTATTTTATTTCTCAATATCTCATCCTTGATTGCTAAAAATAATTACCATTTTACAAATGGGGAGTAACTAAATTAACCAGTGACATATGAATAAAGTAATTTGCACATGGTCATTTTTCATTCCAATTGCACTTGAATGTTTTTGATCCATTTTTTAAAGTGAGTGAAAGAGTTTTAGGTGGATTATTTCTAAAATTAATTCATCTCACAATTATTATCTACAGTCTGGAATGAATGTGGAAAAACCCTTGAATACAAGTACATGTGTTCTGATCTCATAAGGTATCAAGATTATTGGGTTATGGATAGCTTTATTGTTTAAATCAAATCCTTTTTTTCTACACAGAGAATTGATCAAGTATACTTAGAGTGACATGATGAACAATAGATTTCTTATGTATGGATTGATACCATTTACCCATGAACATTATATTTATTATCAATAAAGGGGATTGAAAGTGAAATGAAAGTTCAAATGTGAAAGGTGTAGAGGGAAATGTAAGGGGGAGATAAAAAATTCATATTTTGATTTTGAAACATTCATTTGAGGGAACTTTTAAGTATTGCTAAAAAATATAATGGGGGGTATTGTTGGGACCACTTTTTTTATGAGTTTTATTTGTTCTCAATAGTTGTCAATAATGGTCAAAATGAAGAAGGAACTCTTATGTTGATTGAGATTTGTTGAATTGATGATTCTGAGAGAATTATTATGGATTCACAACATAGGATTCCACCCTTGGGAAATTCTCCATATTGTCCAAAATCAGAAGATTGTTGGATTGATCCTTAGTTAAAATAAATTGTACCATATGTGATAAATATTTTAAAATCCATGAAAATGGTTTATGTGGAATGAAGTTCTAAGAATGATCATGCAAAAACAGAAGAATCATGTGATTTGCATGAAGAGGATAAGATTAGAGAATGAAGAGAAGAAGAGAGAGTGTGCATGGGCTTGGAATTTGAAGATGTCCATGCATGGGTTGAAATAATAAGTGTCTATGATATTTACACTTAGAGAATTTATTTCTTATGGGATTTAGTTAAAAAATTGGGCTAACCATCAAGAAATACAAGGACAGATTGACCCCATCACATGTGGGAATAGAGGGTCCACCACACTGAGAGGACCTTCCCTAGCTAGCCCAACGGTGGAGTGGGTAAAGGGCCCGCCATGTAGGCCATGTGTAGGTCCACAAGAGAACATAGAAGCTAGCCTATGCCAATTTTTTTTCTAAGCCCTTGATGATAGTGGGCACAAAGAGCGTCTACAAAACATGGTATAAGGCTGTACCGTGGAGAAGGGAGGAGTAATCTAAGCCATTAGTGGAGAGAGTTGATTGATAAACCATGTATTCCCCACATCTCTGTTTCAACAAGGGATGCAATTTTTTACGAGTGGATAAATTATCACCATCTATCTTATCTTTCATTAAATCATGGCGGGTAATCTCATCCATTTGAGATCATGTCCATACAACGCATCTCATGTCTCACTATTTTGAATTGGGGATGTCCGATACCCCTTGCAACATTTCAGTGAGCTGCACCATCATCTTCTTATTCTCAACACTCAACTCCGCCACTACCATTCACCAAAGAATAGAATAAACCACCGTGGAAGACCTCTACATATCTAAGGAGGATCATTTCGTTATCTTGATGTCTATTGGATTGTGTTGAGGCAATGAATGCTACTAACGTCTTGCATGCATGCGTATAACTCAACGAAGAGGTCTCGACTGAGGAAAATGACGTTTTCATGTCCACTTGGATGTTTTGAGCATGGATTCAAAATGGGATATGTGCAATCTTTATCACATTCATGCAATCTATTCACCAATGACGAGTGACTTGCAAAAGGAAACATCTGAGATATGTGGCATATCCCAAACACGAGTTTGAAGATTTCAAAATGCTAAAGATATCATGCTTTCAAAGAAAAGATCTTCATGATGAATCATGAGATATTTTAATACTGAAAATATATCATCTATGCCTATAAAAAGTGAATCCCCAACCCAAAGAGTTTTGATTCCTTTCACATTACTGAGTTCTCCTGTTCGAAAACAAAACACTCCCTTGTTCTTGTTTCTACATGAAGAATCAAAGATCTATGAGACTTCTGGTTTTGTGATGAAAAAGAGATACTGTAAGTCTTAGAAAAGTGATAATCACACACAAATATGACTTGAAAATATGGGAGTACCATGCACTATCATTGTTGTGTGAAGAAGACCTATGGACATGCAACAGGTGTGTAAACACCCTTGCCATTCATCATGAGGAGAGGGATATCCGCACACTCATTGTGAAGAAGAACCACACATCCTATGTATAGAAGACCTATAGATCTCTCTACTGACATGAAGGTGATGTCCCTAATATATTCACGATAAATCTACTATTCTCAAGGGTTTTATTTTTAAGAATAAGTAACTTTCTTGAAGATGGGTAGTGCATACATGCATGCAAGCAAGTGAATTCTTTGATGAAACCTAAGGCAGTGTGTGTGCCAATGAGTTTTATCCATTATGACTTGGATGCATGAAAAGGAGATAAGGGGGAAAAAGAGGAAGTGTGTGCATGTAATGGTTTATACCCACTAGGGATTTCACACAAGAGAGAATGAGACAAAGAAAAGTACATACATGAATTCACTTATTAGTTAAATATACCCAAGGTTGTATGTGTGTACAGTTGTGAATAAAGAATAATTAAAGGTGAAGGGTATATACATGATGGCATGAATATTTTAAATGGGTGAAATTTAGTAAAATAAATATCAGCTTCACCATGAATAATTGATTGAGATAAGTTCATCTAAATGCTACATGCATGATCTCATGCATACATGAAAAGAAGAATAGAGAAGAAGATGATTCTGATGATTCTCAATGAGATAATCCTAATTTTTTGAGTAATAAAATAGTGCTTGTGATTCTTTCCAAAGGAGGAATAAGTTTTAGTGTATTCAGTTATTTTACTAAATAAGAAGAAAAAAGAATAATAATAAGTGTGAAGTTAGTTTTTCACTAAAGAAGAGGGAGAATAAGAGAGTTGCTTCCCTAATACTTTACAAGTAACCAAATGAAAAGAACTAAAGTACAAAAAGAGAAGAACCTACATAATTCAAGAAGGGAGAATACTGTCTTCAAAGGTAGTATAATTAATAAGCATGGAGAGTCATGTTGGACTAGGTTACTAATAGTTTAGGGAAGGGTATTGTTTCCCACCCCCTAAAAAGTGCAGGGACTTACACTGGCTAGAGAATTGTTTTCCTAAGAAAACCACTATAAAATTTACTAATTTATAGTGTATAATCCATTTATTCATCATCATCAGACATGTGTAGGATGTATCTTCTCTTATTGAGTAGTGAACCTTATAAAAATATCATGTTCATATTTTTATTGCTTTATATTATTGCATGTGATAGGGAAAAGAGAAAAATAGAATCAAGATCCTAACAGGTCAAGAGGTACATGGATAAAAATTTGAAGTTTGTTTAAAAAGTCACCAACACTAATTCACCCCTCCCAGTGTTAGGTATATCCCAAACTGGTCCTCTCATCGAAGGCCCATCGTGGGGAAACATTGAGACATGACATGTGTGAGGTGTTATTCTGAATCTCCTATTCTGTTAATGGTTAAGAATGTGGGATTTCCAAACATGGGTGGTGGAAAATTGTTATCCCTCTATTGAGGACATGGGTTCTTCCCAGAATACATGACTTCACACCGCCCTTCTAGGGATTTCATTTGAGTAGGTATAGATGCAATGACATTGAGTTATTTCAGAGGTATTGATGTTTGGGCCAACTCCTATATACAAGGAGTGTCCATGGATTGAAGAGGTGGCCCCATTTTCATATAATTATGATTATCAACCTCTATTAGGACTGAATGATTTCCCTAATCAAGGATAGGCTATCAGAAAAATATAAGAAGGTCATGATCATAGTCGACTTCTTTATTTCAATATATCAACTTCCCAGAACAAAAGTTGTCCTAATAATCAGATGTCACTCTTATAGGTGGGTTATCTATTTCTTGATGTATGGGAGAATGGATATTCATCTCTATCTAAACACGATTCCTAGTGGGAATGTTTCCCCTGAATAAATCCTTATTTAGTTTTTTGAGATTTTGGATATCATTCTCATATTATCTTACCCACTACTCCATGGAAGGAATTTTAGATCTTCTAGGTGGTGAGTGGGATGTAGCAAAACCTTTCGATTTATCCTTGAACATTTCTATCCATATAGGTGGAAACTCTTTGTTTGGGGGTGGTAAATTTTGGTTCCTCTACTAATTCCATGTACATGGAGCCTCAGTTGGTGCATTCAGATTACCCTCCTCTCAGGGTATGTTTTTTGTATTGAGTCCCTCTATGTTTTCATCCTGATTCACATCATCTTTTGTATTTATGGAAATGAAATGTTATGTGGGTATATTAATAAATGTTAGTTATCCCATTACTCTCAATTCATTATGGAGACTCTTCACCACTTACCCCTTCTTCGAGGGCTGCATGAGGGTCATTTCTCAGAACCTTGGCCATATTGGTATTTTTCATCCTTGAACCCATATGGGGTTTGATTACCTTCTCTATAAATTCCTCATCTCTCAGTATATGAGTAGTGTCCTTGAGAGAGTTTTTGACCAAGTTTAACAAATGATCCCCAAACAGTTGAGGTTTTTCTTATAGTATGATGAATAGATAGAATGCTTCTCATCAATAGCACCAATGCTCCAGATCCAATAAAAATAGGTCCTAGAAGAAATATTTTAAAACATGAGATAATAAGAGTTAAGTTTATAAAGAATTATTACATAAGCGAGAATAAACCACACCCCACAAATCTGCTTCAACCATCATCTCACAGTAATTAGGGTTCATGAAGGGCCACATAATATCTATTTCCATGACCACCATATTGGAAAAAACATATACCACTTCATTTTCCTCCTGGTACCTGTGAGAGATTTCCATGTTCAGAGTAGAGACCTTACTAATACACTCAATCCAAAGAGATAAAACTCTCTAAGGTATGTCTCGTGTTATGGTTTTCAAGGCCCTCATAGAAATTTTAAAATTTGATTCAATATACATGGATGTACAATTATATTGGACAACATACCCAATTTTCTAGACCCTAGAGAGAAACTCAAATTCATAGGTTGTTCTGATTCTAGTAAAATGATAGAAACATCCTTTAACAAAGTCATGATATGTCGGGAAGACACCTTCAAAACCTGAAGTCCCAGGCATGCCAACAGTAGCCCCATCAACATTAAATTTAATCCATGAATGTATTAGAGGGATACAATGAATGAATTACATCATTTTATGCTTCTTGTCATAACCATGTGAACCTAATAACCTAAGAATATTCAGATCATGTATAGAGTTAGACATACCTCTTCTTTGTATCATTGATTCCATGTGAACCTCATTGGGAAATTCGATCATTTACATGCGAATAGAGGTATGTCTCCAATATAATAGTTTATTATTTCATTCACTCCACATAGATCAATTGATAAAGGAAACTGCTCCCGAAAAAGATAAAAAATAATCTCACTAAAATCCACATCACGGACCATCTCCCATGGGTTATCAAATTGAAGAAGACTATTGATCTATAGGCCTAACAACACACCGATCTAATCCCACAGGGAATGAGAAAACATTTAGGTTAAGAACATGTGGGTTATATCCTCTTATTCATAGTAGCAAATGGAGAAGGTAGAAGGAAGATTGTGTCCAAAATTTTTAAGCCGGTCCTGGGTGGGTAATCATTGCTTCCATATCCTCCACAACAACAGAATCCTATATGGATGTATGAAAGAGGTTTTGAAATTAAAATCCATGCTGGTTACTTGATAACACCACCATATTCTAGACTATATAAATACTTATTATTTAAATTTACATATTGATTATTCCTTCATATGATGATGTCACAATCCATAAATTTATACTCTAGAATTCCTAGATTAAACTGATCCTGAAAGATTCCAAAAAATATGGGGATGTGAGTCAAGAAAAGATCAATCAGGATATGAGTATCCTTAGTTGGAATAATAATAATATCCTTTAATGGAATATGAATCCAATTAGTGGTCGATCATTTGAGCTAGGAATTCGTGATTACAAGCCACTTGGTACTAGAAATGACTTTTTTGAAGGATTGATTGATGGATGTACAGACAAAGGATAAAAGAAGACGTTTGTAACCACATAGAATCTTCTCATTGAACCTGTTTGATAAAAAATATCAGAATATATGTAACAAGAAATTAGACTCCAAGTGAAATTTTTGAGTAACCCTTCATTAAAGATCATTAGTTCTATAATTAGAAGCCCTCCAAAATAAATTGGTTTAATGCGCTCCTTCCAATAAATATTGATCAACATTATTTTATGAACTAAACTAGTACATATGAAATTCCTTATCATACATTTTAGTTCATTAATGATGCTTCTGGGCCATCGGTAGATGGACAATAAATAAACAAACTTATATGTAATCATAGAGTTAACACAGAACACCGTAAAAGCATGGGACATGGATTTCCCTTTCCACCAAGACATTTGATTAATAATGTCCAATCGCATGTCTTCGACATATTTCATCTTCTCTTTTCCCCATAATAATGTAACACCATGACAATTAAATGATAGGAATCCATTCTTAATGTAAAGATGCCTAATTATTTTGAATTTCTTACCAATTCTCAATCGATCAAAAAAATGATAAAAGATTTGTCCCTACTGATGGAATCCCAACAACCTTCTCATAGTTCTCAAACAAGCCTTTAATAGTTGATTTCATACTCTTTGAAGCCTGACCAAATAATAGAATATCATCTTTTACGAATGTTATGATGGAATGTGATCATTTATACAAGCTTGGATTTTCTTATAGAGACCAAAATGAGCGAATTCATTGATGCATCATCTCAATTTATCTTCAGAAATAGCAAAGATAAGTCCCGATAGAGGATTATTATGCCTCAAACCTATAGTGAACTAAAAGTATCCTCTGGGAGCTCCATTAATTATAATGGTTAACCTAGGAGAGTTTAGGATAACATTGAAAAGCATAATCAAAGCATGTGAAAATCCATACCACAGAGAGAAAACTCCATATATATGTGTCAAAGGCCTTGTAAATAACTATTTTGAGAGAAAAGTTTCCATCCTTATCATTCCTTCTCATAAAGATGACACCGTCTAATGTTTTAAATAAACAATGCTGAAGGTTTCTTCTAGGGAGAAATCCAAATTGAAACATGGATAAATGATCTTTCACAAGACTTCCCATCCTATTCATAACGATATTTCTAATAATATTGGGAATTGTGTTCCCAAGGGAAATAGGCCTAAAGTCCTTAATATAATTAGTGTTATCCTTTTTTGGTATCAAGGAAATTAAACATGAATTAACCCTATAAGGAACAAACGAGTAAATGAAAATTTCCCCGATTTCATGGGAAACATCATCCAACAATATGTCTCAATAAAACATAAATAATTTGATGGTAAATCCATTAGGTCTAAGAGTGTATCCATTTGGGATGGTCTCTCTTATGAATGGATTCTATGGAAGCTACTATTGAATCCTATTTGATTTGGTTAAATTGTGATCATGTGTGATCTGGGTGAAATGGAAGCCCCTAATGGGAGTAAATTTCTATGGGATATTGTGTGGTTGACATAATATTCATATTAGAACTATGAAATTCATTCCCAATGATTTTTGGGGCCCAAATTAAATGTCTGTTATAAGTCCTCTACCTTCTTTCATGACATCTTTTCATCTTTTATGTGTGGGTATTCTATTGTATTGACCAAATAGCTCACATATTTCTTAGTCACCTAATCTCACTTGAGGAAATTAATTTATAGAAAACTGTATTTGGAATGTTATGATATTATAGGGGTGTGATGAAGTGAAATGATATATAAATTCCCCATTCTTAGATATAGATTCCCTATAAGGCTTCAGCGATCAACTATTAAAGAGTTTTTGGGAACTAATGGAAAGCGAGTTTTAGATTTACACTTTTATTTTCTGATATTGGGTACTATAATATGGAGATGTCTACCAGGTCCATTTGATAATATTATATGTTTATTTTTTGACGGTATACATCATATTAGTGATAGGTTTGGTGTCTAGCAATTAATTACTGATGTGTTTCCCACATATTTTAGTGTAGGTATGGAATGTACTCTAAATCTAGCTCATTTGGGATCTCATAGTCATAATTGTTGAAGAGATAGAGAATGGTTGGTAGGTTTTTCTTATTATAACTCTCTATATATATCCATGTTTTCCACATTTTCATTAGACTTATATACCTCCACCAAGTTATACTATATATGTTTCTTCCTTGGTTCACCTGCTAACACTGATAAAGTATTGATGATAGTTGATGGGGAATTATATATGGCTAACACTTGTGTGTTTGAGCACCACTCTATAAAAATGTGTCTAAGTTTGGAGAACCTCTCTCTATATAGGTGTTAGGGAAAGAGCCAATTTTTTTTTCCAAGGGAGATATCACTATGAGGAGGTTGATCATAGAGGATGTCAAGAGTAGAGTCCCCACAATCAGTCTTTACACTACCATAATAAGGTATAATGAGGTAATGATTTCCTTCCTCATTGGTTAAAGAGTCGAAAGACTCTTGAGGTGTTGTGGATATGAGTTGAACAACCTCAATGAATCTAGAATTGATAAAAATAGGGATAACATTATAATTCAAAGTCATGGATGGAATATGACGACGTGCCTTTTGGAGTTGTGCAGGGATATGATCCCACTCTACAATGGATATAAGAATATGTTAATTACATTTGGGTTTTATAGGAATATGACCCCACTACTTAGAAGATGATGGAGTATGCAAGTGGGCTTAAATATTATTGGAACAAATATGATCCTTCATCTGGGTGGTTTTGGAAACATGCCGGTCAACCCTAGATGAACCGATGATATAAACCCAGTTAAACCCAAAATGTACCGATGTACCATCAAAATGGGAGAAAGGATATGAGCATCCTTCTGTATGGAAAATGAAGTATTATAGTGTAGTACTTCATAGGAAGAACTAGGGATATGATCTTTGCTTCCCTAAGATGCTACAGTATTCTAAATAAATTCACTTGTGGAAATATGAGCCTCTCCCGAGGAATGTACATCTATCACATGGAGAGCCTTGTATGTAATGAGGATTTCATCATGGTAATGTTTCATTATAGTATTCCAGTAATCCATTTCAATAAAAATATGATCCTATCTTGAGTCATGTGTCTCTCTCACTTTGTGAGCCTCGATCAGAATAAGGATATGAGCCTTTTGTGTGCCTTTGGAGTGTACTTATAGTCTTTTTAGATAGAAATGTGCACCTATCACTAAGAATGTGCTAATATCACTTGATGAGCCCCGGTTGGAATAGGGATAGGTGAACAAACATATACCCCATCCTTTATAGTAATTTACCAGTAATCCTCATGGATGAGAGTAAGAATGCGAATGTTCTCTAGAGCAGCCACCTGTTTGTATTGATCATGGTTATGTGATTCCTTGGATATTATTATAGGAATATGTGTTTATCCCTATATCAGTACCAGTACCAAAATAAGTAGGCAAAGTTCTTTAGATATTTATATAATGTTGTGTAACTTTATTAAAGTGTGTGTTAGAATGTAGGTCTAAACATTTTGAGTCACCAATATGTACTAGTATATATCTTTGATTGATGTGGGGATATGATCCCACTCTATTCCTTCTTATTCCATCAGAATATGATGATAATATTCATTCATGGGGGTAGGGATATGTTCATCCTCCATGCTTATAGAAGGAATACATGTGCATACCGGATCCATGGGGGTAGGGATATGAGTGTGCCCATTGTCTACCACCGAAATATGCCGACGTGCTTTATTAGTGGAAGTGGGGATATGATGCCACTCTCATTTTCCATAGATTTCCATTTCCAATGATACATTGTAATCATGCCTGAATATGCAAGGCGAAATTGTGTCTTGTGGTTCCCTTAGCTGGAGATTGAGGTGCACTAAAAGGATGATACTGGTGACAGTGGTTGACAAGAGCCCTCATCAATGGCTTAAAAATTGGAATGGAGCCATAGTAAAATCCTTGATATACATTACTCATATAGAGAAGGTTTTGATTGTCACACTATGGGGATATGCTTACGAAGTGACGATAGGTGACAAAGAGTTATACAAGATCCACTACAGATTTATTTAGTCGAGACAAACTCATTGACTTCATTATTTGGATACTCTTACACATAGACTCATGGTTCAGGATCATACCACATGGGTATTATTCCCACACTCTTTCATTCGAAATCCAATGATAATGTTTTTAGGTGGGTGAGTTTTTTTTTGTGACCCCAAGAGTTACAAACATTAAAAATATCCCAAAATAGTTGCTTAATGAAGGCACGATATCAGGTTAGGTTTTTTTTGTGAGAGAAGTATCTATAATCATTAAGATAGAAATTAACAAGTTCAAAAATTAGTGTATCATTGTAAGAGTAAAACATTATCAATATGCTATGCACAGGTAGCTCAATTGTACTTTTTTATTTTCAATTTGAATATTTTGCTCATGTGAACTTTTCAAAATGAGAATGGAATTATTTCATTGGATTATTGGTTACTTAGGATTTCACATAGGGAATACAATTTTTATTTTTATAGGAATAAAAAAGAAAAATGTAATAATGCATGGTTAACTGATCATTTTTATCAATTTTGACATTATTGTTGGGTTCACCATTTTTTCTCTTGAAAAATCATGGTGTCCAATGTTTTGTAGACAAGGTTCCTTATGCCTATAATGATTAATTAATTTTGAAATTGCATGCCTTGACACTGGTTATATCAATTTTTTCCTTTTTAGGGTTTATTGTTATGGTTTAAATGTGTTCACAAAATCGTATACTCCTATTTCACCACTTTTACCTATTAAAAACTACCAATATCTCCCAAATGATTAATAATGTGTCTGTATTCTTTCCAAAGGTAAGTGTTCAATTGGGGTTTTAAACCTAACAATTATTAGGAACTCACTTTGGTCAAGAGGGTGTGATGTTGAACTCATTTAAACCTTTAAAGGGGAATTATTTCCTACCTCAGGACTGTCTTATAGATTTAAGATATTTTTGAGAATATCATCCCAATCCAAATATAATATTGGATACCATAATAATATTATAACATTCTGAATACTTTACATGAAACCAAGGGGTTTTATTAATGTGACAATCTACAGGTTGTATAGGTTCTTTATATATTTTACATTATCACTTATAAATGGGTAACATCTTATATTTTTAATTCAAATAACTATGAACTATGGATTTTACTTCCATCCATGGAGGAAATTTATTTTTCTAGGATTTGATCATAACCCTATAAGGCATCATAGGTATCATGTTTATAAGAGGAATCAAAACCCACATACTCTGTTTTAACCATGAAGTTTATCATAATGGATATAGGGAATATAGGATGGAACATACACACATGGAATTTTGATTGGTCCTCAGAAAGACATCATACATATCCTCATTATAAAAGGAACTAGATTTATCACAATTTTACCTATCCTCAGGACTTACCGTGAGGTGGATTCCCTAATATGGTGCAAATCATATCATGCCACTGAGTGGGGTTACACACTAAGGTTTCTCTCAATGGGGTTATTTATGATATGGGTGCTATGAACATTTAAAATCCCTAAGCCCATGTGATCCATTCATGGTGTGAGAAACAAAGGATAATAAGTGATCCATCTCATCGAATGTGGATTAGAGAATTATGCAATGGTGAATCAATTTCATGATGTTTGATATGGTTATTAGGCCTTAGGAAGGAATATCTAATATTCTTTTTGGATATGAATTAGAGTTATCACTGTTCAGTAAGCTCCTTAATCCACTCATGGATTATTAATGATTATTAAACCATGAGGAAATTTGGGTTTTAGGGGATAGTGTTTCAAAAATATGGATGGAATTACACTAAGACAGATTACCAATGGAGCACAAGAATTAAAAAAATATTATGGATCCTATTTATACAAGAATCAATGTTATCATAGTTTAGTTTGGGGTATGCCCAAATATATCTACTTGAAAGGGTTATCATTCCCTGAGGTGTCTTCCTGACATGCATGAGGATGTATGGACATGTCTTGGTTTCCAAAAACATATATCGAAATAAAATATCATGACCAAGTTGACTTTTCTAAAGTATGTTTCTTGGTTTGGATGGAATTTCTAGTGGAATTCTCATGAACTAGTTGACACATTTTAGATTCTTTTCATGATCAAGGAAAACATGCCCAAGAGTGATGCATGACCAAGGATGACATATTGAGAGGTTGTCACATTATTTGGCTAGAAAGTTTGGAGGGCATCGCATGACTCAACTTGTATGTATAGAGGACCTAACAAGACTGTGGATACATGTACATATGACTTTTGAAGACATGGGTTACATGTCCAAATTACTTATTAAGACATAAGTGACATGTCTGGATGCTGGTGCATGAATTGGGGACATTTCTGGAAGACCTTACAGTACATGGTTGACATGTCATGGTAGTTCCACATGATCTGGATAGGTTAATAAAACTGTATGGTTCCTTCTCATGAAGGTTAGAACATCCATATTCACATAATTCTTCTATATTTTTTAGTCTTTATTTTAAATGTTCCTCAATGTTTTTCAAGAATTATCTTATTATGGTTTCACATGATCAAGTCTTCATATGGAAACCACTTCACATAATTTAGCTGGCACACCAATGGTCACATGCATGATCAATAAGGTGATCATGTGAATCACATATTCATGTATCATAGTCTTTTCCAAAGATTTTATTTGGTGGAAGGATCCTATGATCTCACTAATTTCCCTTAAGGGAATTCATCTTTTTTATTGTCCTGTGGGTATACCTTGTGTACTCTATTTTTAATTGTAGAAGTACCTCTAATTTCAATTCCAAGGGTGGGGGTTGGATTTATAGGCGAAAATTCCAAAGTTACATTCCACTATGTATAGAACATATATCACAGATACGACCTGGAGTCAGTGGAGGGAGTATAATATTACGTGTTTTTCATGATTTAATTGCGGGTTGTCCAATTGATCACATGATAATCAGTGACTGTGAGACAGTTCTATCATTATTGTATTTACAATACCCATGGATTATAAAAGGAATTTAACATAACCATTTGGCCTGTTAAATTGTTTTCTCACCATTTATCAAACATTATTGATAATCTTCTCTAGATAAATATGCATACAAAAAAGTTTATTGCATGACCACAGATGACTTGTATGGGGTCCGTCACAAGTCTCCAAAAACATGTCGAAGGCCTTTAGAGAGATCATGAAGGCTTGTCAGAGGCCTCTCCTAAGATCAATATATCTTTTTAAGATGGTATTATTGTGATTAATAGTGGTCACATGAGGTTCATAACCCATTCACATGTAAATAAATATATATTCCCTTTGTGAGAGGATTTCTCCTTTTTCAACCTTTTATTATCTCTTATACAAGACCTTTGGGATTTTACTTTTTTTCTAGGGAGTTACATGATCAATATAGGATCTCATAAAGGTGAACATGCTCTACTTTTCTATGATGCATTATATGATTAATAATGGATCTCACGATGTAGTGAGATAATTTTCATGAACAATCCTTCCACCTATCTATAAAGCTGAAGGGGTATCACATGATCGAATGGAAGTGTCCAATAATTATTTCATGATGCGGGTGGAATGATGACATGACATCACGTGACATGATCGACATGTATCTAGGGGGATCCATGGGGTCTTGAAAATCACATAATCACATAGCATGAATATAAATTTATCTTTCCATCATATGAGGCTTTCACCTTTTTATGAATTTATTTTATAATGGGATTTGGGTTATTTTTTTGGGTTCCTATGGATTGAAAAGCCACATGATCAGAGAATCTCAATTTTCATCCTTCTCGTAATCATAAGTTCATTTTTGGAAACCTTTACTAAAATATGAGTCCATGTTAGAGGGGATTCACATGATCATAAAATGATCATACACAATGAATAATTAGTTTGCATGACCTTCAACCATTAATGAGATCACATTTCCTACTAGATGTTACGCGATCGACATGATTCATCCACCTAGACATTATTCTAATAATTTCATTGTTTTATAGAGAAAATAATACCCATTATTTTGGTATTTTTTTCAATTATATAATGTTTGATTTTGATTCAGAGGGCTTCAATGTTTTGGAAAAACAAAAAAAAAACAAAATTAACAATTTTCATATATTCATGCCTCAACCTAATTACCATTATAATGTTTTATCCATTTTAAATCATGTTTCAAAATTTCAATTGAAACCAAAATCATGGAAATATGATATTGTAAAAAAATAAACAATATCAGTCAAAAGAGATAACAATATCATTTAATATAAGTAAACCATAATCGATGCACTATTCCCACCATTTATTCACCTTTGAATAATTATATTCATTAGGTCAATATAAACTATTTACACAAGAAAATAAAAGTATGATAATTCAAAAATTACATATTAAATAATTATGATAAAGTCTAAATCTCCTCCCTCAACTAGAGCATTAACAACCATATGGAGAAAATGGGAAGATCGAGATGTTCAACTACCACCAAAATTAAAATAACTATCTCAAAAACCTACACATGACAAACCCAGATCAAATCCATGAAAAATATTCATTAAAACAAAACCAAAACTACTATTATATCTTCCTATAGAATAATTAATAAGATAATAATTTAGGAAAATAAGAGAAAGTTATATTTGATGATGAGAGTTTGAGCCCATAGAGTCAAATATTAAGATCCACTAAGGGATGAAAAAGGAGAACCAGAACTAAAACAATGGAAACCTAGGGTTCAAAGAGAGTTTATGTAAATAAATATAATTTTATAAACCTTAATAATTTATATCAAACATTTATGAAAATCATCATGGTGTGCAATCCATGGTTATTTTGTAATGGTGGTCGATCATCCAACCATTAAAAAATCCTATAATAATATATCTAAATATAAAGGGTTCAGAACCATTTAAAATTGATGAAAGTAATGAATAGTATTGTGTACTTACCATAAAAAAAATTGAACCCCAAATGATCATATTTCAATCCATGAACTACCTTACTCGAACCCAATAACCTCTTAAATAAAACAAATGTGCAAAAAAAGACCCCAAAACCAAACCATAACAAATAGATCAACTATAGAGTATCATAAATAAGGACTATAATATTGAATAATATTCTTTATTCAACAATATATATAACCATAATATAATAATATATCCATATGTTATTAGAGAAACACTAAATTCTCTGAAGATAAAAAACATGATGCATCACAAAACCTCTAACCCCAATACCATACACCAAGACGAAACTAAGCCAACCCTTCAAAATCGTCTCCATTAAATAAAAAATAAAAAATCATAAAATAACATATTGGTTCATGACATGATCTATAATTCTAGTGTGAATTCTCTATCAAACTTTATTTTTCTTCTACCGCCCCTGCTCTAAAATTCATCCAAACATATTCAAAACATCAATATATATATATATATATATTATTGTGGAACAAGAAAAATATGTGTCTCTATAATTGTGGGGAAGGAAGGAGTAAGTCCAATTAATTCAAGATAATTTTTATGAAAATAACATCCATAGGAAATATACACTATGATTATCCTATAATTAAAAAATATATTTCTTATTACTTCATGGTTTATGGATTTCATATTGGTATAAAGTCATTTTTGAAAAGGATAATATTGGAGTAACCACTTGGGACTATAAGGAGTTGAACTAAATCAGGATTTTATAAGCCACAATGTAGTTTATGAAAATAGTTCTTATTTATATGGTGATATAAAGATATATTTTTATTAAATATACTATTAAAAACAATGAGTAACCGTTTCATTGTTCTTTATCATGATTTTATGAAACTATACAGTTCAAGGGGAGGATACCAATGTTTAATACTATAGTTTGAGGTGATATAGATATCCATGACATGGTGGATAATACATGTCATAGTTTTGGTTAAAATTTGGAAATTTAAGACGGTGATAATCTATAAAATTATAAGGTGGTCCTAATTTGGGTTCCTTGGTTCTCAAATCAGGGTTTCCTATCCAAAACCAAGTCATAGTCTAGGGAACTATTCCACGAGATTATCATACATTATAATTTTTTATTATGTTATTGATATTGATTTCTTTATAAAATGAAAATCTGAACATATGATGGATTTGATATTTGAAAGATATATATTTTAATTTTATTTTGATGTTGAAATGTATTTTTTAACAATAACAAATGAATATTTGTATTAATATTTGTAGTATGATTTTGTGGCTATGTGTGATGATGTTAGTAATGCTAGATTTATAAGGTTAGAGTACATTAAATATGGATATGAACAAATTAATTAAAGAATAATAATGAGAAGGGATATGTGCTATGAAATAAGTTGAATAAATGGAGTAATGAAAATAAATGTAAAATTTAGTAATTGATATATTTGGTAGATCCATAGCTGATATAGATGAATGATTTCTGTGAGGCATGTTAAACTAAATTTGAGTGGTTTATGAGTTAATTTTTTTATAATTAGTTTAAGATGTAGAATTGTGTTAAAAATTTATATATGTCATGGGATGAGTATAAATTACCATAGTAGGATTTGGAACCTATGATGAGGCATGGGATTCAATAAATCCTTCTGTATTTTTTAGTAGGGGTTAATGTAAAATTAACTATTTATATACACCATAATTTAATTTGGATAACTAACTAACAAATAAGTGGATATGGAAAGAAAGTGAATCCCTAAAATATAGGATTTTATAGAAATGGATTACTAACTACACCATATATCTTACTCCCACTTCTATAAATTGTAATAGAGTTTTGGAAGTTGTTAGGAAGTTGTGATATGTAGTGAAAATTGGTTTGGCTATAGTATGATGAGGTCATAGACATAATATGGTGTTTTAGAAAAATTTAAGAAGGTATGTGAGATTTAGGATGTATGTTGTAATGTTGTAATGGGTACTAGATTGGTGGTTAAGTTTCTTTAAGGTATTTCTCTATCCATATTTACTTCTTTTATTATAATTATACTATACTCAGATTATATACAATTTTCTTTTGGTGAGATGGGTTCATAGATTACCTAGGTTAGGATTATAAATTAATTTGACTGTTTATTCAACAAATCTTTAGAATGATTTATCCATAGAGAAATATGAATTCATGGGGGGGGGGGTATATTGATTGTATCCATTTTCTATCCTTGAAACCCAACAAAAACACAGACACATAGACACTATTTTTCATGTTTTCAAGATGATTTGAAATATCAACCCAGAATGTACTAACTTATGAATGGGTGTAAAAAAATTATAGGGGTAGTTTTATGTTTCCATTTAGAGAAACATAGCTTCTTGGTATTGTTTTCTATTGTATTTTTTATATTTATTAGGGATTATATGAAATTTCTTGCATTTTATTATTTATTTAGATTAGTGAGATGTTTTTATCTATTATTGGTGGATGTTTACTATAGGATTATTTTATTTTACAAGGTTTATAGAGTTTTATTTAGATTAATGAGGTTGTTTTTCTATTTAAATTGGATTTTAAATATAGGATTATTTTATTTTACTAGGATATAGAGGGAAATGGATCTCATATTGAAATTGTTACTCGACTGGTGATAATCACAAACTCATGGATGATTTGAGGTGGTATTTTTGAATCAATATTAATTTTTTCACCAAATCATACGGATTTATAGTGGGTTTAGTTCCTAATATAGTTGTATTAGAGTGAGTTTTTTCCATTAGGATTGTATATAAGGGAAGAAATAGTGAGGATTTTGTTATCTTTTTTGGTAAATAACATCATTTATGCTTAAAAAATTATGTAGGATAAGAAGAGTGTCTTCGACGAATAAGGGATACAATGATCTTAAGTAAAATATTTATTTAGAATACTAAATAAACATAACTAATATAGCACTGATGGTAATACAGATACTTAAACATGTCATATAAATCACCATTAAGTGTACATGTTATTTAACATGGGATTTTTAGGAAATAAAAATTGTTCAACTAAAACACCATAAAATAATTTTATGTCATGGGGCTTAGATGTTATATTATATTGTGTTACATATGGATGGTGGATGGAGATCTCACATAGTTCATGTATGAGAGGTAAAATGTTATGATGTGGATATTAATTAAAATTTTGATAAGGTACTACATGATTATGGATAATAAATCTATAAGAGTTTTAGTGAAATCATTCATGAAATTTTTAAGGATAAATTTATATCGAAGAGATAGAGTGATGGGTGGAAAAAATGATATTTTTTATGGGTTGAGAGTTAAAAGAGAATTGAATTTCCCTGAAAGTCTTTCCAATATAGTGAGTATCTCAGGAGTAGTGGTTTCTCCACTATGTTGATTGTTAGGATTTAGGTATCACATGTGAGAATTTATATATTCATTTCAGGATTGTATTTTAGTCCTCGATTCATAGAGTATCATTTTCATAGAAAAATCTCATTATTAGGTAGAACAATTCAACTGCAAGATATTTTGGGGTTGAATTCATGATACTCTAATGTTATTCCTCTACACTCTTACTAGATGAGAACAAAATTGAATACCATTATAAGGAAGATATAAATCCATAGATTTATTAGTAGGATTATATCTTCCACTTATGGTCATATACTATGGTTCATATGGATATATAGGTTATTAATAAGCTATTGATTCATACATATTCAATTTAATAGGAATTTCATAATAACTTGGCAAAGAGAAGATCTATGGAGAAAGATTCTTATCTATTAAGGAATTTGCGGTTATGAACTATGAGAGGTTGACCTTATCCCTCAGGATCTATTTTCTAAAGTGATGGAAGTTCATGTACTCGTGTAAAAATATGTATATTTTATTGATGTATATAGTGGATGGGAATATAGATAATGTATCTGTTAGGTTTTTCATAGAAATCATTATGGAGTGAACAACATGGTGGTGGATGACCCTTGATCATTTCTGATGCCACCCAAATTTCATTTACTCTCCTATCCATTTACACAGTGTTATCAGGATTTTTGGTCGCCAATTTGATATGGAGTAGGTATAGTAAATCTATGTGATTTTCATTGTAAGAATATGTATCTCCTTTTTATGTATGTTTTTCCTTTTATGGTGTTTTGAGGAAAAAGTGGAGTTTCTAGAAATTTCATAAGTGCACGCCATGTAATTTATAAGAACACGCCATGTACTTGGTTGCCACGGGTAGCCATGTGATGGTCGTGTAGAATCCGTACATAAAACAGTGTGTGGTGACTTGGAGACCGCCTAAAGCAGAGTACGGAAAAGGAAAGTACACGTCGTGTACTTCTAAAGAACACACCATTTATTTTATTTTTTTATTCAATAAATGTACCGATGTCGCGTCTGATAGATAAAACCATATTCTTCATGACCTAGTTCATCCAAGAGAACCCGTATGACCATGAATTTTCTCTGAGCCCCCGAGTTTCCGTCCATTCTCCGATTCGACTGCCGTTGATTTCATTGGAATCACCTTGTTAATCTCTTCCTTCTTCTTGAGCATTGTTTACTGATTCCTCATCTTCCTAATGTTATCCTCAGTTGAACATTTTAAGAATTTTATATATCTACAGTGTTCTTTGGTGATTCAAGGCTTCAGGTTCATGTATAGAAATCTCCCAACACTGAGGTAGGTGGTTTGTGCCTTCCTATTGGAAGTATTTGAGTTATATGTGCAAAATCCCCAATACCCATGAACGGGGTGTTGTGTGCATACTGGTTTAGCCCTATTGTTTTCCTGCTATGCTAGTATGTTTGAGTAGAGGTTAAATTGATTGTGATTAGGGTGAATTGCTATGATTTTGAGGTGTTTCCCATGCATGTTTTGGTTGTGGCTGTTTGGTTTTTCTTATCCTGTTAGGATGCCTTGTTTTTACCCATGGATTGTTTTTTAGGATGGAGCGATCTTATTTATCTAACATGTTATTGCTGTAGAATTCTATCCAAGTAGTTCTTGAGGTTTACTTTGGCTGATACACATTGCTATACTTTCCTGACTTACACTGGGTCATGAGAAGGTAGTGTAGTAGACTAAAGGGAGAATGGACGGAAGGGCTTCTCCAGAGTGTATGTTTTACATAAAGTGAGACCATAGGGGGAATTAAAGTAAGTGCTTCCTCAGAGTGTCTGTAGTTCCTCGACGTGGGTCATAGAGGGAATGTGACGTAAGTGCTTCCCTAGACCACCTTTAGTTACCAAAATGAGACTATATGAGGAATTGATAGCGAGTGCTTCCTAAGAGAGTCTATGCTTAAGCTGAACCAGAGGGGTAGACTGAGTGTACTGCCTAGAGGGTTTCTTGTGTTTCTAGGTAGGAAAAAATGGGATAGGTTGTAAGTACTTCCCAAAGGGTTACCTTTTGTGTTTAGCATCTTGCTTGAGTTTCTAGGTAGGACCAGAGGGGATATGTTGTGAGTACTTCCCAGAGGGTTACCTGTTTGTGGTTACCTACTTTGATTAGCTTTTCCTTGATACATGAATTTGAATGCTTTGAAACTGTGGATTGTTTACTACTGATTACTTCCTTGTTTACTGCTTTCTTTCACTTATTACCTACTATATATTTACAGACTATTTGGTATAGATCTTGTGGTGGTTTCCTATTGGGATTTACTCTCACACCCTATTCGGGCCATGCTTTTGGGACAAAACAGATTATATTATTATAGGTATAGATAAGGGAAAATGCCCTTATACTTTAGGTACTTGATTATTGTGGAGATGGAGAGCGTGGTACCATGCTCAGGCTTGTGATGCTGAGGAGATGTTATCTTTTTTCTTTTGTACTTAGTTTAGTACTGTTTGTATTCAATCAGTGTGATTTGTTTGGCTGATTTCCTAGACATATGTATCTTGCATCATTTATATATATATACATATATATATATATATGTGTGTGTGTGTGTGTGTGCTCTAGTTTATTATATTTTAGTCTTCTGCTATTTACTTTTGTATAAATTATTACTACTTACACTATTGTTATTGTACTCCTCCACTGTGTTACTCTACCAAAGGTGTAATAGTTTCCCAACTATCACACCCAAGGCCCTTGCTGCTAGTCGGCAGCCTCAGGAATTTGGGGAAATGCCCTTGAGGCCATGTGACCAACTAGGCACGGGGTGCCTCTAGGAGGTATCAGGAACCAGGATGTTACAAAGTAGTATCATAGGGATTATTTTCTTCTTGACTTACTGTTTTTAGCCTACAGTATGGGATAGGATGGAATAGGTACTTGGTAATAAGCTGTTCCTAGGAGTAGCTAACCCATGTACAGGGGAAAGCCAATTTACCTCGTAAATGCAATTTTTCTAGTTTTTCATTTTTACGGTTTATTTGATTTTCACTTTTAGGTGACTCACATGTATTGTGTTGTTATTGTTGATGTTATTGAGGTTCTATTTCTATCTCAACCTGATGAGATGAGGGTATGTAATCTCATACATCATATAGGCCCATACTAGAAAATCACATGTCATGCATTCTTTTCATGCCATTTAGGGTGCATTAGAAATTGTATGTTGTTGTGATAGACATTGTGTAGAATATGGCTGTCGTGGTGACAGATGCCTTGATAAAATACATGTTGTGTGATAGGGTATTAATTGTGTAAGGTTTGTTTGAATAAATGTCAAGATTTTGTTCTTGAGGTGTTATGGGCCCTCATGGATGGGAATTTGGTGTATCATTGACGTGTTTACCTTGTTTATAACATTTATAAGATGCCAATCTTTGATTCACGGGGAGTATGGCCCCCCAAAAATCAGAATTTGGAACTTTGAGGTTTGTTTTATTGTTTTTATGGGTTCCAGAGTTGTTTATGAGGCTTACTATCCTGAAAAACCCATAATACATGGTGTGTAATGTTAAATGCACACCATGTGTTGTTATGTTCGAGAAGAAACTATTTTTTCTTAATTACACGACGTTTACCGTAAGTACATGCCGTGTAATATATAACCATGTCTCAAACTATGTGGGTGGGGACATGAGGTTTATAATTTTTGGTAGGACATGCCGTGTAGAGGATGTACACACCGTGTTATAGAACCGTGTTACTGGCTGTGTCAATAAAAACACGGGTCAATTGAGTCTTTTATAATACATGTCATGTTTGTCTGGAACATGCCGTGTAGTGTAACTTTTGTACCCGACCGTGTAACGAACAAAACGGTTCGGAAAAATCTTCTCAGTACAATCTGCATCCATCTGGAACATGCCGTGTAGGGTGAGCCATGTACTCGACCATGTCACTAACAACATGGGTCTATGAAGCTCATCTAGTACACATTGTGTCAGGAACTAACATGCTGTGTAGTCTTGTACTAAGGGAACCATGTAGCTTTGTCATGTAAAAAAACTCATGTAGGAGAATAGGATTCATGTAAACTCCATGTGTTAGAACAACACATTGTATGTTTGGGGAGTTACACAACCTAGGTTGGCAGGGGTACGCACCCATGTGAATGGCTTAAGGGAATATGTCATGTAGGAATTATACACGCCCTGTAGTCAAGTTTTCGAAAACTGGAAATATATTTTTTCTCATGTTCCCATCTTACACTTCTAGTTTTAAGTCCTTGTCAAAATTGATCTAAGGTGTTTGCTTGACCTTGCAGAGTCATTCCACCAAGATGTCCTCCAGTTGTACAGTAGTTATAAGGCGGTAATCAGACACTAGACATGGATGAAGAGGGACTACCAGTAGATCCTCCAGTTGTGTCAGTCATGGCACCAGCCATTATTCTAGAAACAGGTGATGAAACACGGTTCCAAGAAGGCATTATGAGGTTCATGCTGACCTTTTAGGGAGCACCGCCTCCTACCTCGTTGATGGATGAATTGACATGGGTCTTTCAACAACAACATCCTCCAAATTTCTCAGGGGATGGAGGACCTCCGGCTTCATAGTCTGTTCTAGAAGCCATGTTGACCATCTTTGAACATCTAGATAAGCCTCCGAAGAGGAAGGTCAAGATCGCTACATACATGCTGCGGGATTCCACCAAGTGATAGTGGGATGTAGTCTCACAGGCGGGGAATCAGTAGGTTATGGATTGAGAGGAGTTCCATCATATCTTTTATGACTAATTATTCCTAGAGACATTGACGGACAATTGAGCCTGAGAGGTCATGAGTATTGAGCAGGGTACTCTCTCAGTTATGGAGTATTCTTCTCACTACACAGATTTGCAATGCTTCACACCAATTCCTAGAGGTGATGAGTTATTACTGGCAAGGAAGTTTGAGGATGGTATGAGGCACGACATCCGATCATAGGTGAACATCTTCAAGTTTACTTTTGTCACTTCTATTGTCAACCAAGAGCTGGTCATAGAGTGGAATCTAAGGGATTCTGGAGTTGTGAGACAGGGTGGTTCGACATCCATAGTTAGTATTCCAACTATTGATAGCAGGAAGCACCATAGAGAGTCTATGAGTGGAGATCCAAGGAGATAGGAGATATCTTCTGGTATCCAGGTTGTAGATACCCTATGCTTAACGTACATGAACATTACATTACTTTTTCAGAATACTTAGTACATAACAAAAAAATACACACACAAGGATCGTAATAGTTTAGTGTCTTTGGAAACTCGGAACGTAATCTTCTAATCGTGGTGAAAGATCTCCAATATCTCCCATAAAGATCTTCCCTTTTTTTACCTAAAACCTTTCTTTATATCCTGGGGAAAATAAAACATAAAAGGGTGAGCTCAAATGCTCAGTAAGGGTAAACAAAAGAAATATAAATCTCATCGTATACACAAGCACATAACTTTTGGAAATCTTAACCTGCAAAAGAGATCATAATTTCATAACATGGGATAAATCATGGCAGTGAAATGTAATCACAATAATCATGACGTAAAACATGAATCTTTGTGTCATACACACATAATCATAGAGAATCATTTCTTGTTAGTCAAGACTCATTTCCAAGACTATCTTAGTGGAGAAAGTCCCTTTCTGAACCGAGTCACCCTCGTTTCAGTCCTATTTCACTAAACCGGTATAACCTACCGTTCCAGCCCTGTCTATCTCATGAGATATAAAATCTTTACCCAATGCATTGGAGGGAGATATAGGTCCCACCCATCTCATTATGATACCATTCTTATGTGTGCCACAAAATCATAAACCATATAGCATAACCCATGTAATAAAAAATGGGAATCTTAAACATCATGACATCATAAAACAATTCATATACGATAAAGGAATTCATAAAATTAATTCCATCACAACATAATCAAATCAATGTAATAATAGGGATAGAAACAGAACCCTTTATTATCTTAGATGGAAAATAATTTTGATAAAACACTTGAACTCCATTCTTGAGGAAAATATCCTTTCTACTTCAAAAACACTTTTCCTTTCTTAACATGTCATAAAATTTTAAAGTAAAATAAGTTGATTAAAAATAAACTTGAAAACATGTAAAGGACGCTTCTTGGAAATAATTTTTTTAAAAATCCATTCATGCCGTATAATTTAAAAAAAACATCATTCTCGTACTTTTGCCGGAAAAGTCAAAAAGTACCTCGTACGAAAAATGAAAAACGATTCCTTTCATATCTTTTACTAAAAACTCACCGAAGGGTAAAATTGGATTTAAAAAATTTTAGGAGGATGGAAATAATATTACATGTTGAGGAAACTTGGATGTGGATGATAAAATACACCCCAGTAAACACCAATGTATAAACAATCTCGGATAAAAATGAGATTGTGATATTTCCCTTACCTTAGGTCCGACTTGCTTTGTAAGTATCCGAACCTCCTGTATAATGATTTAAATCATGTTATTGACTTATTCCAGAATCGTATTAATTGTTATTATATCATATATGGTCCACTTATGACTTTATATTACCCGTTCTTTTGTAAATTCATGTTAAAGCAGCATTTTGGGTAAAATCGTCTCATTTGTCATTCGTGTTTTTAACTTGTAATTATTAATATGATTACTTGGATCATGATTACTTATATCCAGAATGTAAAACATGATTTATATATAATATATATTCAGAATATATATATATATATATATGTATAATATATCGATAAATGGAATGAAATACACCATTCATGGAGACGGTAGTCCGTACGTACGCACGAACGCTGTTTTCGTTTCCTTATTGAAGTGAATGGAATTAAGTAAATGACATACATATAAATTTACATAAATCCAGTATCATTATTATGTCATATATTTCATTAGTACTTATTATATATACTTTATAATCATTCATGAATGGTTAATCATTGAGAATGAATCTCATCGCGTCGTGGAGACGGTAGTCCGTACGTACGCACGAGCGATGATATCGTTCCCATGGTCATGGAATTGTGTTCAAGTGTATGTAGACTATTTCAGTATCAATATCACTTTATAATAATCATATATAGTTACTCATTACACCATTATAACCATCCTATTAAGGTGGTGGTGGAAAATAGATTACACCACGGCGTGGAGACGGTATTCCGTACGTACGCACGCGCGGTGATTTCATTTTTCCGTAGGATGGATAGAAGGTGAATTATGGTTGTTTAATATTTATAATAACATATCAGTATGTAAGTAATACTGATGTTATTACTTTGTCAGGAAACAACTAAAGAAGAAGAAGTTGAAGAAGAAAGAAATTGAAAAGATCGGTAATGGATATTACCTCTTCTTTGAAACGTCTCTTTGAATCCTCCACTTAGGGAACTAAGATTGGTCTTTGAAGAAGACAAGGTTCTCTAGGATTATTATAGGGAAGTGGATAAGGGATTTTGGCAGGGGATGGACGAGTTTGAGTGCTCAAATTGGTGTGAGGAGGAGGGGGAGGAGGTGTCCTTTTATAAGGGAGGAGAGGGGCACCTTAGGAATATCTCAAAATATTATTTTATATTAAAGTCAAAATCGATTTATAATGGTTCCAAAGGGTCTTATTTCGAAGATAAAGTGGGGATGGGTCGAAATACTATCAACCAATAGGATTTAGACAAGTTTAGGTTATTATTTTAACCTTATCAATTAGATTTAACTCTAAGTTAAATAATTTAACTTTTACCGTGTCTTTTTGTTTTATTACACAATATGGTTAATACACTTACTATAACATGCCAAACGAACCCCAAATTGTTTATTATTAATATATATATATCCTTATCTAAGTCATTTGGCCAAACCTTAGATTTTTAGGAATAAAATAACAATTAATAATATAATATTTTATTTAAAAACTATTTTGTGTCAATTTTGACACTATTTGATATATGATTTTTGTGAAAGTAATAACAGAATTATATGTTCTAACCAAGTTGATTAAATCAACACTTATATATCATAGTAACCTAGAAAATTAGTGGAATTCATAAAAAGTCTCAAATTACATTTAGTTTTGTGTTTATAACATCAATTATGTCAATATTTCATTAATAAGATAATTACTGCATCATCATTGTGTCATAAATAAATTAAATTATTTAATGTATAAAAATTACAAATAAAATCCCATTATATAGGAAATCTTTTTAGCTTTCTAATTAATATTTATAGTCGAATTTATCTTATGTATAACCCTATATTAAAAATGATTTACTTATTAAACTTTGATTTTAACTATTTTAACTATTCATTAAATAAAATAATATTAAATGTCATAATCTATTCCAAGTGGACCTAAATGGTCATATTATATTCATAAGGTTGTTTTTGGTCGAATTACACTTATCCAATAGAATTAGGACATGTGTTAGGGTAATAGTAATATCATATTTACCCTTAGTTACCCTATTTACTATTAACCGCGGTAAAAAAAGTAAAAAGTTACTATTCACCAAAAATTCATTTTTATCTCATTGAACTACATTTTACTTACTGATATCAACCGTGTCTGTCAGATTTTCGAAATTCCATTCACAGAAGCGGTAAAATTAAGTTTTATGCAAAATTCAGTTTTTAACCTACCACTTAGTGGTTTCACTATTCATCAAAAATTTAAGTTTTTCAGAAAAATGCCAAAATTTCACCCTAAGCTATAATTGATATTCCAAATTCAAAAGTGATTTCTATTTTAAAAAATTCCCAAAATATAAGTTGCATTAATTAATTTTATAATTAATTTCCATTGTCACAACAAATAGCGTGTTTTTAAGATATAATAACTATCAAAAGATTGACACTTGTTTATAACTGGTTTAAATGTGAAATTACATCCAATGACCAACATTGTATTAAATTGTAAAAATATATTCTAAATATACTTCAAAACCACTCGAATTAATAATTTATCACTATTAATTATTTCGATTAAAAAAGTTGTTTTAATTAAAATTTAGTAATTTTCACTATTCATCAGAATATGAAAGTTATCTGAAAAGTACCAAAATTTCACCTTAGGCTAAATTCGATACTCCGAATCCATAAATGAAGTCCATTTTGAAAAATGAAATTTACAAAATTTCAAAAAGTGGTTATTACTATTCATAACGGCTAGTTTTAATAATATCTTAATAGCATATCGTTGTTTAGCGAAACTTGGTGTTGCGTACAACACATGCTATCGTGGAAGGACGCGATTGCGTGTAATTCAAGCCAGGTCAGAGATGTGTGTTGTGAAAGCTCCTTTTGGTGTAGCGTATAACACATAACATTAATGAAATTAAAAAGAATATTTTTCATAAAATCTCGGGGTGTTACATTCTACCCCCCTTAAAATGAATTTCACCCTCGAAATTCATCGGGGTTATAAATGGTTTACTATTCGAAAGTTTCTTTAATCGAAACCCACATCGTAAAAAGGAATACCAAAACCAATCTTTAAAAACAAAAGTATGAAACGTAACAGTTACCCAAATAAACTAATCACTGGGTTTCCACATAGGTGAAAATATGGATATGGAAGAGAAATCTAACCATCATGTTCTGATGGAGAGTTGTAGAGAACATGGCTATGGAAAAGCTAGCAATCACAAATCCATAAATTTGTGACGATCTAAGGTACCATATGATTAATCAGATATAAGAGCACTAGGACAACATTTTTGGTTTTCAAGATCATTTCCCTAAAGTTGATGAAATTGGAATTAGAAGAAATACTTTCATGATTTTGGTATAGTCTCACTGTTTGTCGTTCTTTGGACAATTTCTACTTCATCTCTTAAAGAAATGAAGTTGAATTTTTCATTCGTGATGTGTTAGCAGATCATGTGATAGAATGATGGGTCATTCCATCTGTCTCAAAAGGTTAGAAAAGTTATCAAAAAATACATAAGTCCATCTATAGTGAGATTAATGATATATGGTTCCTAAAATGAACTTATACTTCATATATCATACTGCTTAATATAATAAAACTAGTTTCTACTAAACAGGGACTTTCTGTAGGCCAGTGGTAGGCGATAAAGGCCAGTCGCACTTCGGTTGTGGGTTCGATTCCCACATCCTTGTCCGATGCGATGGGCTGTCTCCCGTCCTGCAGGTTGTCCTTTTTCTAAAACTACATTACTATAACATCCCATCAATAATATCGAAAATCTTATATCCTTAAACAATACTAACTTATGTCCAACATAATCCATTCTAATCTTTAGGCTTATCCATAATACTGCAGTCCACTCTCATAATATAGTGAAAACGATTACCATAGATTTAATACTGTCGTTGATCCCCATATATCATAAGATATGTCTTGTTGGTCACATTCCAAACATTCAAAGGCCTTAATCACGTATTCTCTTGAATACCCATTGAACCTTAGTGAAAACATGAATGCAGTTAAAAGTTAACTCTTTCCACATACCAAAATCCAAAAATTCTATATACTCAAACCATGATATAACCTTCTCCTTATATCAGTCACGAGCTTATGAATACTATCAAATACCTCATTATCTTATTATTCCTTCATTATGCGCATATTATCTACTTTCCAAAAAATATCTGAATAACATTTCATGGTTACTAGTACCATTAATCATACACTTTAAAAACTTAGGAAAGACAATAGTGTAACAATCCTTAGAAGTCTCTTTATTCCATAGTAGCATGAGATTACTTATACAACATTACACATGATAAACATGTAATCATTCCACTACCTTCTTAAACCATTGACCCAGCATCAACAATTCTTTCATCTCACATATCATTTGTAGTCTCTTCATCATCATCAACATAAATACTACCCATACGACCATACTGATTCTCTTCATGAGACTTTACCTTAGGCATTGGTTTGCATAATGCCCGTACATTCCACATTTAAAACATTTAACCATTGCTGATGTCGTAGCAATACCATTATCCTCATCCCTGGTGTTTACTGAACTTTTTCCTTTGCACTTACTTGCTTTGTGTCCTTCTTTTCCACACCCAAATCATCTTCCAGTTCCTTTGAAATATTCTCCTTGATGCCTCTTCCCACATGATTTAGATAGGGGAAATTGAACTTTCTTTCCTCTATGATCATCAAGAAACTCCATCTTTCTCTTATTAGCCAAGTCAGGAAACTTACCAAATTTTACTTTATTGATCATATTATGAGATTGCTGATTTGGCATAATAATGATGTTTTGACTTCCAAATCCCATTTCATTATGAAGAATATCATTCCATTGTCCATTATATTCTCCATTATCCTGAATCATCTTGTTTCCAACCATTTTCTAAAACCCAAAAAGAATAGTGTGAGAGGCAAAAATCATGCTAGGGGAAAACAACATAATAAAGGGGGAGTACCTTCAATATCTAACATCTTAGTTTTAATTCTATGATCGTTAGCGTAATTCTAGTTCTATAACCTATACGTATACTTAACCTTAGGGACTCCCTTGACATACCTTAGAAATATCTCTAGGGATCTCACTAATGTTTTCGCATCCTAGTTTCCAAAGGTTGACTAAACCTTTCCTCTGATACCAACTGTAGAGACCCAAAGCCTGACGTACATGTACATTACATTACTTTTGCGGAATACTTAGTACATAACAAAAAAAATACACACACAAGGATCGTAATAGTTTAGGGTCTTTGGAAACTCGGAACATAATCTTCTAATCGTGGTGAAAGATCTCCAATATCTCCCATAAATATCTTCCCTTTTTTTTACCTAAAACCTTTCTTTATATCCTGGAGAAAATAAAACATAAAAGGGTGAGCTCAAATTCTCAGTAAGGGTAAACAAAAGAAACATAAATCTCATCGTATACACAAGCACATAACTTTTGGAAATCTAAACCTGCAAAAGAGATCATAATTTCATAACATGGGATAAATCATGGCAGTGAAATGTAATCACAATAATCATAACTTAAAACATGAAACTTTGTGGCATACACACATAATCAAAGAGAATCATTTCTTGTTAGTCAAGACTCATTTCCATGACTATCTTAGTGGACAATGTCCCTTTCTGAACCGAGTCACCCTCGTTTTAGTCCTGTTTCACTGAACTGGTATAACCTACCGTTCCAGCCCTGTCTATCTCATGAGATATAAAATCTTTACCCAATGCATTGGAGGGAGATATAGGTCCCACCCATCTCATAATGATACCATTCTTATGTGTGCCACAAAATCATAAACCATACATCATAGCATAACCCATGTAATAAAAATGGGAATCTTAAACATCATGACATCATAAAACAATTCATATACGATAAAGGAATTCATAAAATTAATTCCATCACATCATAATCAAATCAATGTAATAATAGGGATAGAAACAGAACCCTTTATTATCTTAGATGGAAAATAATTTTGATAAAACACTTGAACTCCATTCTTGAGGAAAATATCCTTTCTACTTCAAAAACACTTTTCCTTTCTTAACATATCATAAAATTTTAAACTAAAAGAAGTTGATTAAAAATAAACTTGAAAACATGTAAAGGAAGCTTCTTGGAAATAATTTTTTTAAAAATCCATTCATGCCGTATAAGTTAAAAAAAACATCCTTCTCGTACTTTTGCCGGAAAAGTCAAAAAGTACCTCGTACGAAAAACGACAAAAGATTCCTTTCACATCTTTTACTAAAAACTCACCGAAGGGTAAAATTGGATTTAAAAAATTTTAGGTGGATGGAAATAATATTACATATTGAGGAAACATGGATGTGGATGATAAAATACACCCCAGTAAATACCAAAGTATAAACAATCTCGGATAAAAATGAGATTGTGATATTTCCCTTACCTTAGGTCCGACTTGCTTTGTAAGTGTCCGAACCTCATGTATAATGATTTAAATCATGTTATTGAATTATTCCAGAATCATATTCATTGTTATTATATCATATATGGTCCACTTATGACTTTATATTACCTGTTCTTTTGTAAATTCATGTTAAAGTAGCGTTTTGGGTAAAATCGTCTCATTTGTCGTTCGTGTTTTTAACTTGTAATTATTAATATGATTACTTGGATCATAATTACTTATATCCAGAATGTAAAACATGATTTATATATAATATATATTCAGAATATATATATAAATATATATATATATATATATATAATATATAGATAAATGGAATGAAATACACCATTCATGGAGACGGTAGTCCGTACGTACGCATGAACGTTGTTTTCGTTTCCTTATTGAAGTGAATGGAATTAAGTAGATGACATACATATAAATTTACATAAATACAGTATCATTATTATGTCATATATTTCATTAGTACTTATTATATATACTTTATAATCATTCATGAATGGTTAATCATTGAGAATGAATCTCATCGCGTCGTGGAGACGGTAGTCCGTACGTACGCACGAGCGATGATATCGTTCCCATGGTCGTGGAATTGTGTTGAAGTGTATGTAGAATATTTCAGTATCAATATAACTTTATAATAATTATATATAGTTACTCATTACACCATTATACCCATCCTATTAAGGTGGTGGTGGAAAATAGATTACACCACGACGTGGAGACGGTATTCCGTACGTACGCACGCGCGGTGATTTTATTTTTCCATAGGATGGATAGAAGGTGAATTAGGGTTGTTTCATATTTATAATAACATATCAGTATGTAAGTAATACTGATGTTATTACTTTGTCATGAAAAAACTAAAGAAGAAGAAGTTGAAGAAGAAAGAAATTGAAAAGATCGGTAATGGATATTACCTCTTCTTTGAAATGCCTCTTTGAATCCTCCACTTAGGGAACTAATATTGGTCTTTGAAGAAGACCAGGACCTCTAGGATTATTATAGGGAAGTGGAGAAGGGATTTTGGCAGGGGTTTGCCGAGCTTGAGTGTTCAAATTGGTTTGAGGAGGAGGGGGAGGAGGTGTCCTTTTATAAGGGAGGAGAGGGGCACCATAGGAATATCTCAAAATATTATTTTATATTAAAGTTAAAATCGGTTTATAATGGTTCCAAAGGGTCTTATTTAGAATCTAAATTAAGGATGGGTCGAAATAATATCAACCAATAGGATTTAGACAAGTTTAAGTTATTATTTTAACCTTATCAATTAGATTTAACTCTAAGTTAAATAATTTAACTTTTACCGTTTCTTTTTGTTTTCTTACACTATATGGTTAATAAACATACTATAACATTCCAAAAGAACCCCAAATTTTTTATTATTAATATATATCCTTATCTAAGGAATTTGGCCGAACCTTAGATTTTTAGGAATAAAATAACAATTAATAATATAATATTTGATTTAAAAACTATTTTGTGTTAATTTTGACACTATTTGATATATGATTTTTGTGAAAGTCATAACAGAATTATATGTTCGAAAAAAGTTGATTAAATCAACACTGGTATATCATAGTAACCTATAAAATTATTGTAATTCATAAAAAGCCTCAAATTACATTTATTTTTGTGTTGATAACATCCATTATGTCAATATTTCATTAATAAGATAATTACTGAGTCATCATTGTGTCATAAATAAATTAAATTATATAATGTCTAAAAATTACAAATAAAATACCATTATATAGGAAATCTTTTTAGCTTTCTAATGAATATTTATAGTCTAATTTATCTTATGTATAACCCCATATTAAAAATGATTTACTTATTAAACATTGATTTTAACTATTTTAACTATTCATTAAATAAAATAATATTAAATGTCATAATCTAATCCAAGTGGACCTAAATGGTCATATTATATTCATAAGGTTGTTTTTGGTCGAATTACACTTATCCAATAGAATTATGACATGTGTTAGGGTAATAGTAATATCATATTTACCCTTAGTTACCCTATTTACTATTAACCACGGTAAAAAAGTAAAAAGTTACTATTCACCAAAAATTTATTTTTATCTCATTTAACGACATTTTACTTACTGATATCAACCGTGTCTGCCGGATTTTCGAAATTCCATTCACAGAAGCGGTAAAATTATGTTTTATGCAAAATTCAGTTTTTAACCTACCACTTAGTGGTTTCACTATTCATCAAAAATTGAAGTTTTTCAGAAAAATGCCAAAATTTCACCCTAAGCTATAATTGATATTCCAAATTCAAAAATGATTTCTATTTTACAAAATTCCCAACATATAAGTTTCATTAATTAATTTTATAATTAATTTCCGTTGTCACATGAAATAGCGTGTTTTTAAGAGATAATAACTATCAAAAGATTGACACTTGTTTATAACTGGTTTAAATGTGAAATTACATTCAATGACCAAAATTGTATTAAATTGTAAAAATATATTCTAAATATACATTAAAACCACTCGAATTAATAATTTATCACTATTAATTATTTCGATTAAAAAAGTTGTTTTTAATTAAAATTTAGTAATTTTCACTATTCATCAGAATATGAAAGTTATCCGAAAAGTACCAAAATTTCAACTTAGGCTAAATTCTATACTCTGAATCCATAAATGAAGTCCATTTTGAAAAATTAAATTTACAAAATTTCAAAAAGTGGTTATTACTATTCATAACGGCTAGTTTTAATAATATCTTAATAGCATATCGTTGTTTAGCGAAACATGGTGTTACGTACAACACACGCTATCGTGGAAGGTCGCGATTGCGTGTAATTCAAGCCAGGTCAGAGATGTGTGTTGTGAAAGCTCCTTTTGGTGTAGCGTATAACACAAGACATTAATGAAATTAAAAAGAATATTTTTCATAAAATCTCGGGGTGTTACACAGGTGGTGTGCTACTAGTGCGGGATGAGCGGGCATATAAAACCTCATTTCTTGAGAGACCCAGTGCAATGTCTATCTTGTGGAAAGATGGGTCATCTTCCGCACTTTTGTTAGATCTTCTCACCAGCAGCTGGTGACAGAGGTTCTTCTATGACTCCTCATTCAAGACTAGAACCACCAGTTTCTCATCAGTCAGGTAACTGGTGGTATTCAGGCTGTTCAGGCCGAGGTGGAGTTTCTGGCCATGGTATTCAGTCGCCAATCATTCATCAGCATCAGGATGGATCAGCTTAGAGTGGTCAGGCAGGGTCACAAAGTTGCGGTACAGGTCAGACTTGTGTAGTGGAGCAGATCCAGCAAAAGCAGGATCCCAGACCCTCTATAGTTCGAGGTATGATCTTAGTAGGCTCATTTTTAGATTATGATCTTTTTGATGCATGGTCGTCCCATAGCTTTATATCTCTTGTTGTTTTGGAGAGCCTTGGGCTCTGTATCTTTTCTTCTGCTGATATCTTGACACTAGACACTCAGTTGGGGACTAGAACGGCTAGTGTAGATCAGTGCAAGGAGTTTTCTCTAGTGGTTTGTGGGTGTCACTTCTTGTGGGACCTCTATTTCCAAGAGATGACAGGCTATGATGTCATTCTCATAATGAACTAGTTAGTTCCCTTCCATGCAGTCGTCGACTGTTATTTCCATAGGGTGAGTTTCACATCACCAAAGGGAAGTTCGTTTCTTCATAAGGGCGAATGGGATGTTCAGGTGAGTAGAATAGTACCCGAGCATCATGGGTTTGGAGGAGTTATAGACTAGATTGCTAGTCTATATCTGAATGAATAGGGACTTCACATTTAGACTTTCCTCAAGTGGTGGGTCATTTCAAGGATGTCTTTCCATAGGACTTTTCAGGTTTACCTACAGAGCGAGAGGTGGAATTTTCGATTGATCTTGTGCTAGGAGTGGCATGGTCGTCCATTCCTCCTTATAGGATGGCTACACTAGAGTTACAGGAGCTCAAGAAGTAGTTGGAGGAGGTGCATGCCTAGAGTTTCATCTGACCCAGTACTTCTCTGTGGGGTTCGCCTATCCTATTTATGAAGAAGGAAGATGGTACCCTCATGATTTGTGTGGATTATCAGAAGTTGAACCAGTTGATGGTCAAGAACTGATATCCTTTACCTAATATTGATGATATATTTAATAAACTTCAAGTATCTTGGGTGTTCTCAAAGATTGAATTGAGATCCAGTTATCATCAGTTGTGCATTAGAGCATCTGATATACCTGTCACAGCCTTCCGGAGAAGGTATGGTCTATATGGGTTTATGGTTATGCCATTTGGTCTCACGAACATGCCTGTAGTTTTCATGGCACTGATGAATCATGTATTCCATCCATATTTGGATTCCTTCGAGGTGGTTTTCGTGGAAAATATCTTGGTGTACTCTCACAATCTACATGACCATGCCACACATCTTGAGATTGTTCTGAGTACACAAAGAGGGAATTAGTTATACGCTAAGATCTCAAAATTCCACTTATGGATGGACCAAATCTGTAACGCCCCGACCCCAGCTACCCAGAGTCGGTGCATTACTTCGTAACATTGGCATGATCACAAAGGATCAAGTCTCGAAAGACCGATTAGTTTAGTAGCCTTGGAAACACTAGATACATTCATAAGTCTTTCATTACATCAAAAAGTGAAAAACTACAATAACAAAGTCTCCATAGTCCACACTCATATCCTCTTCTGACTATCCCTGCAGGTCATTCATAAAATACTTCTTCACATCCTGGAAAATATTAAAACATTGAAAGGGGTGAGCTCAGATGCTCAGTAAGGATAACTATATTGCGGAAGCTTTCGTAAATAAACATAAACAATTAAGGCAATGTATAAATAAAACAAAAGCCTTTTAAACATGAACTTCATCATAATATGGCAAAAGTAAACTGAGATAATGCCATTCACTTCTTCACATGGATATTCTACTGGTCGAATAATCACATGCAATAACAATAACCACTTTCATAATGAGGGAATGTATAATGCCGGACATTCTGAAACATTTTGTCAAGGCCTCGGCCAAGACGTCTAAAATGATTAAGGCCTCGGCCAAAACCATAAATCAAATTGGGAAAGGGCCTCGGCCAATTCCACGTCTAGTTGTCTCATGAGACCTGCCGATGCATCGAGGAGCTATAGCGGGCTCCACCCGTCACTTATTAAGTCCAATACATTCCTCATATGAATAGGTTTAAACATATCATAAACCATAACATAATCATATCACATAAAACATGCATAAAGGAAACATAACATTTCCACATTTCAATCACAAGATATCAATAAGACATATTGATATAATAAAAACTCTTTCAAAACCATTTTCAATACCAAAATAAAAGAATGTTAAAACTTTGTATTTATTTTGCATTAAAAAAATGATGGCTTGTAGAGGAAGCCGAAACTCAAATAATGGTCACGGCGGCGGAGAAGTCGTTGTCGCCGCATACGTACGACAAAAACATTCCCTTTTGTCGTTTAGTAAACGCTTCGTATAAAAAAGATTCCTTTTGAATAAACTTAAAAGTCAAAGGGGTTTATACACCGTATAAAAGAAAGTTGTGTATAAAACCAAATATGCCTCAATGAAAGGAGATTGAGACGAAGTCCTTAAAAAGATCATTTTTAAAATAAAATACATATATTATGTGTATTCACTATAGGTACACATAAAGAAAGTAAAAATACAAAATAGGACATAATAACATCATGACATAATTTGAAAGTAGTAGATTAACCCAAAGAATGGAAATTGGGTTTAGAAGTTCCCTTACCTTGTGTCCGACTTGACTCAACCGTTCTTTAACCTCCTGAATAATAAACTAGAGTTAATATCTACCTTATTAAGAACCATTTTAAATTTCATTATCCTTTTTATATCACTTATTACAATGTTATGAACATTATGTAATTATTTAAGTTAATAACGGTCGTTTTGTCGATCTTTGGTACATGAGTCAACAATAAACTTCTTATAATTATAAGTTGTTCATGTGGTGAAATATCCATTATATCCAGAATTATATTAATGATGTAGATATCATATATATCATATATATACAGTATATACATTCATTTATAATATTACGTAACATTTAGAGGCAAGAAATGAAATGCACCGTTCATGGAGACGGTAAGCCGTACGTACGAATGAACGCTACTTTCATTTCTATTCCGTATTTAATGGAACGAAGTCATAATGATATAAATGTATAATATAATTCCAGTATAATATAGTGTATAATACCATTTACTCCATCCTTTATACATCCCACATATGGCATTAACGATTCAAATCACTTTGAGGGGGCGGTAGTCCGCACTTCCTAAAATGAAATTATCGCGTTTTACCCATAATGGAAATCATAAAGTAAGCCATAAATGAGAAATACAGAAGCATAAGTAAAACATAAACACATTATATATCATATATAAATATAGTGACATCTTAATGGCCACCTTTGGAGGTGTTATATGAGTGTTGAACAATCATCGTTTCGTGAGGCAGAAATTCGCCATCCACAGAAACCGTATGTTCTTTAACCATTAGATGTAGGTGTGTGTAAGTGTAGCTCGAATCCTTATTATAACAACATCCTAGTATATTGAGGATACTGGTGTTGTTACAAAAGAAATGAATAAAAAGAGTTTAGGGGGTTGGAGAAGAAAAATAAAACAAAAACAACATTAGAAAAGACATTACCTCAAAATCGGGTAACTCTTTTTGATTTGAGCTAAAGGCTTCCTTGGGAAGAGTTCTGCCCAAAGTGAGGTTTCTAGGAGTAAGGGAGGAATGTTGGGAGAGTATTTGGGCAGAGGTTGGCCGAGCCAAATGGCTTGAAAGTGTAAATGAAGTGGGAGAGGTGGGGGCCTTTTATAAGTGGAGAGGAGGGGCACTTTTGGAAAGATTGAAATGTTACATTATTTCAAAATGCTTTTCGGATTCTAAAGGTCCCACACTTATATAATTCGAGGCTAAGGTGACAAGGTTTCGAAATCTCCTCATCCAATTGGCTTTGGACAAGTGTAAGCCTTGGATTTTACATTATCTATTCATTTTATTAAAATCGTTAAATAATGAGGTCATCGCTGCATCATAATGATGTCATAAATAATTTAATTTATTTAATGTCTAAAAATTATACAAAAAATACTATGATGTAGGAAATCTTTTTAGCTTTCCAATGACTATTTATAATCAAAATTTGGACTTGTATAACCCCACTTAAAAATTGTTTTAGTAAAACAATTTATGTTAGTGTCATTTTCACTTTAACATTAAATAAAAAGTAATTTATGTTATTTCCCAACAAAAGTGGATCCATGGGGTCCCCAAGTTAGGCCATGGCTTGTCTTGGTCGGCCATGACTCAACCAATGAGGTTGGGACATGTGTCTAGGTCATTTCATATTATTAATGTATTATTTATACCTTAAACTACACTAATTACCACTAATCGCGATTAAGAACTTAAAAGTTACTATTCACCAAAAAATTATTTTGATCTCATTGAACCACATTTTACTTCTTAATGACAACCATGTATGTCGGATTTTTTAAAATCAAATCACAGAAGTTGTAATATTTCATTTAAACGAAAAATCAGTTATTTAACTACCACTTAGTGGTTTCACTATTCATCAAAAATTGAAGTTTTTCAGAATAAGGCCAAAATTTCACCCTAAGCTATAATTGATATTCCGAATTCAAAAATGATGTCTATTTTACAAAATTCCAAACATATTAGTTGCATTAATTAATTTTATAATTAATTCCCGCTGTCACAACAAATAGCGTGTTTTTAAGAAACAATTTATATCAAAAGATTGGCAATTGTTTATGTCCAATTTCAATATTAAATTAATTCTAATGACCACCATTGGATAAAATGGTAAAAATATATTCTAATTATACTCTAAAACCACTCAATAGTATAATTTATCACTATGAATTATTTTGATTAAAAAAGTTGTTTTAAGTATTTTTCACTATTCATAAAGATTTTGAAGTTCTCAGAAATTTACAAAAAATTCAACATAGGTTAATTTCAATATTAGGAATACAAAAATGAAGTCCATTTTGAAATATAAAATTTCTATAATTTTAAAAAGTGGTTATTACTATTCATAACGGCTACTTTGATTTGTCGCGATGTTTTAGAACTCGAAGTTTCGTACAATGCAAGCTATTGTATTATTGAATGTGAAGCGTATCGTGGAAGCTCGGGGTGTTACATTCTCCCCTCCTTCAATAAATTGCGTCCTCGCAATTTGTTATTTTTCTTTAAAAATAAAAGGTTGAAAATAGAAAATACCTTTGAGGAAAACCCACATCGGAAATAAGGTTAATAAAATTTAGCCTTAATAAGAGGGAAAATGGAAATAAGAAAGTCACCACCAAATTATGATCTCGATAAAGAGAACATTGGTGGCAATTAAAGACATATAATTGGAGGAAAAACGTAAATATTTGTAGGGAGTGATTGAGGTCATCAATCACAATCAACTGTCAAATTGAGGGCCTCAAAGCCTTCAATCTATGTTGATTTAAAATATCATCAGTTCAACAAGACATAAGGTATTAGGATAACACATTTTTTGTTTTAATATCCCTTTACTAAAGTTTAAGAATTAATTTATTCATTGAATAAGAGATAGGTATATATATATTTATGCTTGACAATTAGAGTTTCAACCTTCAGCTCACCTTTCACTCAAAAAGATAATAGAACCTAAAAATATTATACTTATCCTATTTGTATAAGGTTCCAAATGTTAACACATACCATTTAGATTAGTAAAATTATTTTTTAATAACCAGGGACTTCCTGTAGGCTAGTGGTAGGAAATAAAGGCATGTCGCACTTTGATTGTGGGTTCGATTCCTACAGCTTTGTCCGACGCGACGGGTTATGCCCCACCCTGCAGGTTGTCATATAGTATCATAATATTCCAAAAATAATCTTCATAAATTTTTTAGCCTTAAACAATACTATCCAAAGTTCAACTTAATCCATTCCAACCTTAATAGTTATCCAAAATACCTCCGTCCAGACTTTCTCTAAAAGGTCTCTAAATTCCAAAATCAATTGTAACATCAGATTTCCAAAACAAAGAAAAGTTTCTCTTATTGTCACATACTAAAAATATGATTACCTTAATCATATTAAAGCCTTACTGAAATCAAAAAGTACTGCAGTACAATCCTTATATATATATCACATTATTCTAATAACCAGAATATAATCCATGAGTCCAAAAGCACCAATACATTAGTTATTCTGCTTCAACTGTAGTAATAGCATAAGATTGTCCTTGATCCCTTGGCCTTTTCTGAGGTAAGTTTCCTTGACGCTTAGGACATTCATTTGCATAATGACCCATTTCTCTACAATTGTAGCATTCAACTTTGACAGCCTCTTTCTTTCCCTTGCAATCACGAGCCTGGTGACCCTTTTCTCCACATTTATAACAAACTCCCATTCCTTTTAGGCAAGTACCAGGGTGATTCTTCCCACAATTATCACATAATGGAAAATCCTTCTTTCCCTTTTTCCCTTTATCTGTCTCTTGTTCCACCGTTCTCTTCTTCTCTTGCTTTACTTTGTTGTCATAAGACTTTGAGAATTCCTTTTCTGTCTTGATAGCACATGAGACTATATCTTCGTATGATGAGAAGGATTGTGATACTAAAGCTCGACGGAGAAATGGTTTTAACCCATCAAAGAAACGATCAATCTTACTCCTTGGGTTACGTATATAATCGGCAGCATGCCTCGCTAACCTTGTAAAGTTAGCCTCATACTTTGCGACATTCTCATCCTCCTTCTACCTCAGACTCAGAAATTGCCTTTCCATATCTGCTCGATGGTCACGAGGAAAGTATTTTTCTAAGAAAAGATCTTTGAACTCCCTCCATTCCATATTCGATACGTCATTATCTTCCTTTGTGTTTTTAATCAGCGACCACCACTGATCGGCATCTCCAGTGAGGCGGTAAACTGCCATGACAACCTTCTCCCTTTCACTACTCCCCAAGGCATGGAATATTTTCTCTAAGGAATTTATCCATTGCTCAGATACTATAGGATTTGTACTCCCATTGAAGTTTGGCGGTTGTTTCCTCATGAAACGGTCTAGCATTGATCCTCCACGTTGCGGATCAGGGTGCTCCATACGAGTAAGGTTGTTATTCATAACCTGCGTGAGTTGTCCCAGTATGGTAATAAGTTGATCAGCACCAGTTGTATCTCCAGGTCCACAATAATTATCTTGAGCCGGAGGGCAATCCCTACACGGAGTTCGTGCATTGATACAGTTTCCATTCCTTCTACTAGGCGCCATTTCTAAACAATGGCATAAACTAGATTAGTTTATGAATCAAAATACATAATCACATACTTATAAAACACTTAACTTAAATTGAACTATTTATGGATATAATCCACAATCATAAAAAGAAATGTTTTCTTTGAGAAAGTATATACTCATAACCCTTCATAGTGGTTTGTAAATAAAATGAGAATTATCCTAAGCATATCCCCCGGGAGTGTCGTAACCAAGAGTGCAGCAAGGCCCGTTGTCGTGCACCAGTTCCCGTTCGAGTCTAGCTCAAAGCGGTGTTTTCGGGTTTTACCCCTAGGTACATCTGTGCCAGAGCCGCCTCTACCTGCTCGTATCCAGACAGGGATGTATTGCTCGGGAAACTCATAACATCTCTATAATACCAAAATTATAGGAAGTTATTCTATACTAATCCTCAAAGTCTATCTTTGGGCTATGTGATCTAATCAGAGTTTATCTAAATCTAGCTTCCAAGGTTAGTACTAAACTGCCTTTGATACCAACTGTAACGCCCCGACCCCAGCTACCCAGAGTCGGTGCATTACTTCGTAACATTGGCATGATCACAAAGGATCAAGTCTCGAAAGACCGATTAGTTTAGTAGCCTTGGAAACACTAGATACATTCATAAGTCTTTCATTACATCAAAAAGTGAAAAACTACAATAACAAAGTCTCCATAGTCCACACTCATATCCTCTTCTGACTATCCCTGCAGGTCATTCATAAAATACTTCTTCACATCCTGGAAAATATTAAAACATTGAAAGGGGTGAGCTCAGATGCTCAGTAAGGATAACTATATTGCGGAAGCTTTCGTAAATAAACATAAACAATTAAGGCAATGTATAAATAAAACAAAAGCCTTTTAAACATGAACTTCATCATAATATGGCAAAAGTAAACTGAGATAATGCCATTCACTTCTTCACATGGATATTCTACTGGTCGAATAATCACATGCAATAACAATAACCACTTTCATAATGAGGGAATGTATAATGCCGGACATTCTGAAACATTTTGTCAAGGCCTCGGCCAAGACGTCTAAAATGATTAAGGCCTCGGCCAAAACCATAAATCAAATTGGGAAAGGGCCTCGGCCAATTCCACGTCTAGTTGTCTCATGAGACCTGCCGATGCATCGAGGAGCTATAGCGGGCTCCACCCGTCACTTATTAAGTCCAATACATTCCTCATATGAATAGGTTTAAACATATCATAAACCATAACATAATCATATCACATAAAACATGCATAAAGGAAACATAACATTTCCACATTTCAATCACAAGATATCAATAAGACATATTGATATAATAAAAACTCTTTCAAAACCATTTTCAATACCAAAATAAAAGAATGTTAAAACTTTGTATTTATTTTGCATTAAAAAAATGATGGCTTGTAGAGGAAGCCGAAACTCAAATAATGGTCACGGCGGCGGAGAAGTCGTTGTCGCCGCATACGTACGACAAAAACATTCCCTTTTGTCGTTTAGTAAACGCTTCGTATAAAAAAGATTCCTTTTGAATAAACTTAAAAGTCAAAGGGGTTTATACACCGTATAAAAGAAAGTTGTGTATAAAACCAAATATGCCTCAATGAAAGGAGATTGAGACGAAGTCCTTAAAAAGATCATTTTTAAAATAAAATACATATATTATGTGTATTCACTATAGGTACACATAAAGAAAGTAAAAATACAAAATAGGACATAATAACATCATGACATAATTTGAAAGTAGTAGATTAACCCAAAGAATGGAAATTGGGTTTAGAAGTTCCCTTACCTTGTGTCCGACTTGAGTCAACCGTTCTTTAACCTCCTGAATAATAAACTAGAGTTAATATCTACCTTATTAAGAACCATTTTAAATTTCATTATCCTTTTTATATCACTTATTACAATGTTATGAACATTATGTAATTATTTAAGTTAATAACGGTCGTTTTGTCGATCTTTGGTACATGAGTCAACAATAAACTTCTTATAATTATAAGTTGTTCATGTGGTGAAATATCCATTATATCCAGAATTATATTAATGATGTAGATATCATATATATCATATATATACAGTATATACATTCATTTATAATATTACGTAACATTTAGAGGCAAGAAATGAAATGCACCGTTCATGGAGACGGTAAGCCGTACGTACGAATGAACGCTACTTTCATTTCTATTCCGTATTTAATGGAACGAAGTCATAATGATATAAATGTATAATATAATTCCAGTATAATATAGTGTATAATACCATTTACTCCATCCTTTATACATCCCACATATGGCATTAACGATTCAAATCACTTTGAGGGGGCGGTAGTCCGCACTTCCTAAAATGAAATTATCGCGTTTTACCCATAATGGAAATCATAAAGTAAGCCATAAATGAGAAATACAGAAGCATAAGTAAAACATAAACACATTATATATCATATATAAATATAGTGACATCTTAATGGCCACCTTTGGAGGTGTTATATGAGTGTTGAACAATCATCGTTTCGTGAGGCAGAAATTCGCCATCCACAGAAACCGTATGTTCTTTAACCATTAGATGTAGGTGTGTGTAAGTGTAGCTAGAATCCTTATTATAACAACATCCTAGTATATTGAGGATACTGGTGTTGTTACAAAAGAAATGAATAAAAAGAGTTTAGGGGGTTGGAGAAGAAAAATAAAACAAAAACAACATTAGAAAAGACATTACCTCAAAATCGGGTAACTCTTTTTGATTTGAGCTAAAGGCTTCCTTGGGAAGAGTTCTGCCCAAAGTGAGGTTTCTAGGAGTAAGGGAGGAATGTTGGGAGAGTATTTGGGCAGAGGTTGGCCGAGCCAAATGGCTTGAAAGTGTAAATGAAGTGGGAGAGGTGGGGGCCTTTTATAAGTGGAGAGGAGGGGCACTTTTGGAAAGATTGAAATGTTACATTATTTCAAAATGCTTTTCGGATTCTAAAGGTCCCACACTTATATAATTCGAGGCTAAGGTGACAAGGTTTCGAAATCTCCTCATCCAATTGGCTTTGGACAAGTGTAAGCCTTGGATTTTACATTATCTATTCATTTTATTAAAATCGTTAAATAATGAGGTCATCGCTGCATCATAATGATGTCATAAATAATTTAATTTATTTAATGTCTAAAAATTATACAAAAAATACTATGATGTAGGAAATCTTTTTAGCTTTCCAATGACTATTTATAATAAAAATTTGGACTTGTATAACCCCACTTAAAAATTGTTTTAGTAAAACAATTTATGTTAGTGTCATTTTCACTTTAACATTAAATAAAAAGTAATTTATGTTATTTCCCAACAAAAGTGGATCCATGGGGTCCCCAAGTTAGGCCATGGCTTGTCTTGGTCGGCCATGACTCAACCAATGAGGTTGGGACATGTGTCTAGGTCATTTCATATTATTAATGTATTATTTATACCTTAAACTACACTAATTACCACTAATCGCGATTAAGAACTTAAAAGTTACTATTCACCAAAAAATTATTTTGATCTCATTGAACCACATTTTACTTCTTAATGACAACCATGTATGTCGGATTTTTGAAAATCAAATCACAGAAGTTGTAATATTTCATTTAAACGAAAAATCAGTTATTTAACTACCACTTAGTGGTTTCACTATTCATCAAAAATTGAAGTTTTTCAGAATAAGGCCAAAATTTCACCCTAAGCTATAATTGATATTCCGAATTCAAAAATGATGTCTATTTTACAAAATTCCAAACATATTAGTTGCATTAATTAATTTTATAATTAATTCCCGCTGTCACAACAAATAGCGTGTTTTTAAGAAACAATTTATATCAAAAGATTGGCAATTGTTTATGTCCAATTTCAATATTAAATTAATTCTAATGACCACCATTGGATAAAATGGTAAAAATATATTCTAATTATACTCTAAAACCACTCAATAGTATAATTTATCACTATGAATTATTTTGATTAAAAAAGTTGTTTTAAGTATTTTTCACTATTCATAAAGATTTTGAAGTTCTCAGAAATTTACAAAAAATTCAACATAGGTTAATTTCAATATTAGGAATACAAAAATGAAGTCCATTTTGAAATATAAAATTTCTATAATTTTAAAAAGTGGTTATTACTATTCATAACGGCTACTTTGATTTGTCGCGATGTTTTAGAACTCGAAGTTGCGTACAATGCAAGCTATTGTATTATTGAATGTGAAGCGTATCGTGGAAGCTCGGGGTGTTACAAAATTCACTTATTGGGTCATGTTATCTTAGGGAAAGGAGTATTAGTTAACCCAAAGAAAGTGAGAGCAGTAGTTTCCAAGAAGAAGCTGAAGAACGTCATTGAGGTACAAAGTTTTCTAGGGCTAGCTGGATACTACATACGCTTCATACAAGACTTTTCACGCTTATATGCACCACTGAGGGGTCTAAATAAGAAGGGTGAAAAGTTCTTTTGGCCAGATTCTTGTGAGTCAAACTTTCAAGAGCTAAAGGGGAGGTTGACTTCACTGCCGATACTAGTTTTTACAGAGCCGGGAAAGTGCTATACCGTTTTCTGTGATGCTTCAGGTATTGGTCTGGGAGCTGTGCTTATGTAAGGATAAAGAGTCATTGTGTATGGGTCACAACAGTTGAGGCCACATGAGAGGTATTACCTGACACATGATCTCGAGTTGGCTACAGTTGTTCATGCCTTACATTGTTGGAGAAATTATCTTCTGGGAGTGAATTTCATGGTTTTCAACGACCTCAAAAGTCTCAAGTACATCTTCACACAACGTGACCATAATTTGAGATAGCGAAGGTGGGTTGAGTACCTTCAGTCTTTTGACTTTGAGCTTGCCTACATGCCTGGGAAAAGAAATGCAGTGGCTGATGCGTTGAGCAATATGACTCAGATACATGTAGTTCAGGAAGCCAGTAGTGAGTGGTAGCTTATGGATCTATTCTCTAAGATGAATTTGGAGATTCATGACATATAGGGGCAGACATTTTTTTCTTCTCTAGATGTTACCTCTAGTCTTATAGATTGAGTGCGGATGAGGCTGCTATCAGATTCAGAAGGCCTAGTCCAATGAGAAAGTGTGTCAGGAGAGAACCCTATTCGTGGATGGTCAGTAGGTGAGGATGAGATATTGCATTTTCAGGGGCATGTATGGGTGCCAACAGACATAATTGAGGAGCTGATGTAGGAATTTCATTCGTCAGTTTGGGAAGTTCATCCTACTGCCACCAATATGTATCGTGATCTACACTGTCAGTATTGGTGGCCAGGTATGAAGAGAGATGTTGCTGGTTTCGTCATGAAGTGTTCCACCTGTCTGCAGGAAAAGGTGGATCATCAACGACCAGTAGGGATTTTACAATAGTTACCCATTTCTGAGTGGAAGTGGAATGATGTCACGATGAATTTTGTGACCAGGTTTCCGAGGTAGGCTTGAGGGAATGATGCAGTTTGGGTTGTCATTGACAGACTGACAATGGTTTCTCACTTTTTTCTGATCAAGGAGACCTTCAGTGTTGATGAGCTAGGAATGTTGAACATCCTTGAGATTTTACATCTATATGGGGTTCCACACTCCATTTTTTCATACAATGATGCTCGTTTTACATCTCGCGTCTGGAAGGGGCTTTAGAAGGCTTTGGGTCATATGTACTTTTGAGTACAGCTTACCTCCAGATAAATGGCCATTCCGAGAGTACAATTCAGGTGCATGAGGACATGCTCCAAACATGCATCCTCGATTTTGGAGGTTTTTGGGAGATCCACATACCTCTTATGGATTTTTCCTACAATAATATTTTTCAAGAAACTATTCAGATGGAACCTTATGAGGATTCGTACAGTAGGCCATGCCGATCACTCTTATGTTGGATGGAGGCAGGAGAGATAGCTTTGCTGGGAACTTGTCTTGTTCAGGAGGCCACAGAGCTGATAGAGTTGATTCGGAAAAGGATGGATACTGCACAGTCTCGACAGAAGTCTTATGATAATTAGCGGAGATGACCTCTAGAGTTCGAGGTCGGGGATCAGGTTTTCCTGCATGTCACACTGAGGATGAGACATAAGAGGATTAAGAGATAGGGTAAGCTCTCACCAAGCTATGTTAGGTAGTTTGAGGTTTTAGAGAGAGTTGGTCCAGTTTCTTGTTGGATGCAGTTACCTCAGAGGTACCGGGCTATGCACAATTTTTTCCTTGCTTTTCATCTTCGACGTTACTTCACAGACCCGTCTCATGTTTTCCAACCCAAGGAGGTAGAGTTGGAAGTGGATGTATCATTTGAGGGGCATCCCTTTAGGATTATTGATCAAAGTTCCAAGGTTATATGTGGACGGTATGTTCCTCTGGTACAAGTTCTATGGCAGCACATGCGAGTATATGGGGAGAAGTGGGAGAGGGAGACCGATGTCCGATCGTGGTGGATGGAGTTGTTCGGGATTTCTTCTTCTATGCTACCTTGGTAGGGAAATTCAGAGATGAATTTAATTAAGGAATGATTTTTGTAAGAACCCAGATCTTTTTTTCAGGTATTTTTTTGCTTTTCTTGTGTTTTTGAGGGAAAAGATGAGTTTCTAGAAATTTCCTAAGTACACGCTGTATACATTATAAGTACACACTGTGTACTTTATAAGTACACGTTATGTACTTTATAAGTACACGCCATGTACTCAGTTATCATGGGTAGCTATGTGCTGTCCGTGTAGCGGCAGTACACACGTTCGTGTTTGGTGACTTGGAGACTGCCTAAAGCAAAGTACGGAAAATGAATGTTTATTCCGCGTACTTCTAAAGTACACACTGTGTACTTATAAAGTACACACTGTGTACTTATAAAGTACACACTAGGAATTTTTATTTTTTTCATTAAACGTATTAGGGTGGCATCTGATGTACATAATCATCTTCTTCTAAACCTAGTTCATCCAAGAGAACTCGTACAACCACAAATTTTCTCTGAGCCCTATAGCTACTGTCTGTTCTCTAATTTGACAGTCGTAAATTGTGTTGGGATCGCCTCGATAAGCCCTTCATTCTACATGAGATTTGTTTCCTAATTATTCCCCTTCCTCAAGTTATCCTCATTTGAACATTTTATGTTTTTTTGTATATTTGCAGTGTTATTGGGTGATTCAAGTCTTCTGGTTCATGTATAGTGATCTCCCAGCACTAAGGTAGGTGGTTTGTGAATTTTTTTTGAAATTTTTTGATTTATATGTGCAAAATAGCCATTATCCATGAACATGGTATTCAGTGTTTATTGTTTAGCCCTATTGTTTTCCTTCTATGCTTGTATGCTTGAGTAGAGGTTAAATTGATTGTAAGCAGGTTAACTTTCTAGGATTTGGAGGTGTTTCCCATGCATGTTTTAGTTGTGGATGTTTGGTTTTTATTAGGCATCCAGGCTCCCTTTTTTCCCCATGCCTAGTTTTGTAGGATGGAGTGATCATTTTTATTTGACATGCAGTTGCTGTAGAGTGCTAGACAAGTAGTTCTTGAGGTTTACTTTGGCCGATGTGCGTTTCTATACTTGCTTGACTTACACAGGGATGTGAGAACCCAGTGTAGTAGACAATAGAGAGAATGGACAGAAGGGATTCTCCAGAGTGTCTGTTTTACTTATGATGCACGACCATAGGGGGAATTGACATAAGTGCTTCCTCAGTGTGTTTGTAGTTCCTCGAAATGGGCCACATAGGGAATGTGGCATGTGTGCTTCCCTATAGTGCCTTTATTTATCGATATGCGACTATAGGAGGAATTGATGGTGAGTGCTTCCTCAGAGAGTATACGCTTAAGTTGAACCAGAGGGATGGATTGAGTGTACTGCCCAGAGGGTTACTTGTGTTACTAGGCAGGACAAGAGGGGATAGGCTTTGAGAACTTCCTAGAGGGTTAACTTTTGTGTTTAGCTGCTTGCTTGAGTTTCTAGGTAGGACTAGAGGGGATAGGCTGTGAGTACTTCCCAGAGGGTTACTTGTTTGTGATTACCGGCTTTGATTAGATATTTCTTGATACATGAATTTTATTTTATTGAAACTATGGATTGTTTATTGATGAGTACTTCTTTGTTTACTACTTTCTTTCACTTATTACGTACCATATATTCACTGAATATTAGGCACAGATCTTGTGGTGGTTTCCTACTGGTATTTAGTCTCACACCCTGTTTGGTCTATGCCTTTGGGCCCAAAAAGATTATATTGTTGCAGGTATAGATAAGGAAAATCACTCTTCTACTTCAGGTACTTGATTGTTGTGGATCTGGAGAGCATGAGACTAAGCTGAGGCTTGCGATTTTGAGGAGCTGTTATCTGTTTTATTTTGTAATTCGTTTAGTACTGCTTGTATTCCAGCATAGTGATTTTTTTGTCTTTTTTCCTAGACATATGTATCATGCATCATTTCTATATATATGTGCACTCTAGTTTATTATATTTATGTCTTCCAATGTTTACTTCTATATGGATTATTACTACTTCCGCTATTGTTATTGTTCTCTTCTGCTGTGTTACTCTTCCAATGAGGGCATGGTATCCCCACTATCACACCCAAGGACCTTGCTGCTAGTCGACAACCTCTGGAATTCAGGGAAATGCTCTTGAGGCCATGTGACAAACTGGGTATGGGGTGCCTCTAGGAGGCTTCTGGAACCGGGACATTACATTCGTCAAACTTAGGGACATTAGGTTGGGCATGGATAAATTAGCAGTTGATATCAAGAGAAATGATTTAACGGTATAAGATATTGATAAAAACATTTGATTGATTTTATTAGATAATGATGATCATGGTTTATTGATGCACAATTTATTTATATGAAACCTAGATTATGAATTGATTAATAAACTAAGTTAACACTCATTTTCTACAACTTCTTTATTTAGAGCAGTATGACCTGTGGTGGGAAATATTTCTTGACATATTGTATTATCTACACTACAAGGGATATGGTCTATATTATTAATCATATATTGGGGGTATGATATAATGATTTGGAAACATAAATCAATTATTTGTTTCTAATTTTTTAAATATACCATTATATGATATCATCCTTGATCTTGACTAATTTTATATAATATAATATTTAATTTTCTTCCACTAAAGATGAGTGGTATTTATTAAAGTACATGGTAGATGCCTTATATTCATTAGGAAAGGTTTCCATTAGTGTGACATAGATTCTTCAAGACCATTTAATAATTGTTATTGGGATTGATGTTGAATTATATAAAAAACAAATGGTAGAATTTTCAAGAGTGATTTATGTATTCTTTGAAGTGTTCCATGAAGGGGTTGTGATACTACCCCATTAACATGAGATCAAGTTACTGATATAGTTACCACCTAATGTTTCCCCTATTTGTATACCTCTTTATAGCATGGAGCCATGAAAAAATTGATATTTTCAAATATATAATGATGATTTATTATATAAATGATTCATCTAACCTACTGTGTCACCTTGGGCTCTATCATTGTTTGTAAATACTCTGGATGGTTTTTTATATCTTTTTATGGATTATAGTTTATTCAACCATGTGATGGTGAAGAAAAATTACCCACCCTCAAGGTTCGATGAATTTATTTTCCAATTAAAATGATATTTCTAGTAATTGATGATTAATCCATAGTCAAAGTATCATTTGATTTGGGTGAAGGAGTTGAGAATCTAGAAAACTAACTTTAGGTGCCACCATTAGAATTTTAATTTTATATTAGACCCATTAATGCTCATGCATGCATTTATATTATTCATAGTGATAATAAACTAAATTTTTCATGAGTTATTAGATTAATTTATGCTCATGTTAATTATTGAAATCTTGGAGTATTCATGAAAAAATGATAACCAAATAGAATACTTATGGTTTATTTTTGGGGTTCATTGGTTATACCAATTACATGAAAATTTATTTAAAATAATTTCAATACATGTGATCTATATTTATTTGGATATTTTATTTCTCAACTGTGAATAAATATTTATACATATAAGATTGGTGAATGTTTTTTTAGAATGTTCCAAAACGTTTGTAGAGGTACATAGTTTTATTTTTCTAGTAGGTCACTATGGGAGGTTTGTGTCATATTTCTCTCAGATTAAAAACTATTTGTTATAATTTTTCAATATGGATGAACATTGTGTGTGCAAAAATATATTATTGGATATGTTTTTGTATATAAAATAGAGGATTACTGATGCTCATATACTCCACTTTCCAAAATATAGAGTTGTGTTTATGTTCTATCATGATTTTTCCCATATTGGTTTTTAAAATTTGTTAATGAAAGAGTTGGTGATGATATTTTATGTATCTACGTAGTAATATACCAACAAGATTAAATATTCCACTCTTAAACATATTTTTGTAGTGCTAATTTTTTCTTTAATGTGGGGGAGAGATCAGATCATCAGGGAGCACTTTGTGGTCTTCACACTCTATAAGATCATGAAATATATCATTTCTTAGACATAACTAAATTTTTATTAGTGGTTATATGTGATGTTTTTAAAATAGTATGAATTAAAAGTCTTATTTATTAACAAAATTTTTACCATGGTTGATGATGCAATAAGTAGGAGGATGTATAGTGATTTACTAACATGATAGGTGATCAATAGAAGATTATGGGCGAGATTGTAGTCTTTCATCGTGACATGGATGAGATTAGGTGTGGATTATTCATATAGAAAATGATGGTAAAATATTTTTTTCTATTTTGAGGATTAATTTATGCTAGGTTTTACTGAGGTGATGTTATAGAGAGAACATGTTATTTTATGAGCATTTGCTTGATTGATAGGAAAATGATAAATAATAGTGATTACTATTCATGATAATTCTTTTTTAAAAGAATATGAGATATTTTACTCTATATGAATTCTATACATCACCTGTAGAAAAACCTGGTGTTTCAAATATATATCATACCTTTACATATTATATTTTTTTAGCACAATATGACGAGGTAGTGGTGAAGTTGGAGTCTCAATTTCTTGTTTTTTAATGAGTAAAAAACATGAATGGGGTTCCAATTAGTGTGTTTCATCATTTGGATATTTTTAAAGGAAATGAGAAGACATATCCATGGGTTTTATGGTGGTTTTATCTTATAATAATACCTATCAGTATTCTATTACCATGGAACCATTCAGGTTACTGTATATTTGATGATATAGACCACCATTATAGTATGATAACTTTTGTGAATCGATAATCATTAGGATGAACATGGTGTGGTCTATGACAAAGAATATGTGGGTAATATGAGAATGGGTTAACAATTTAAAAGATCATTAAAAGTAAAATGATAATAAGAGGAGACCCTTAAAGTTTGTGATTGGTTATCTTGTGTTCTTAAAGGTCTCTTTTCAACATCTGTGGTGGTGTTTTCGTATGAGTAAAAATATTTCACTATGATTTGTCAGATAATTTGAGGTATTAGAGTGGATTTCTGAGGTAAAGTACAAGCTTGTGTTTCCACCCCAGATAGATTGAGAACATGAGATCTTCCATGTATCACAAATTTAAATGCATCTTCATAATAGATCCCATTTCATTAAATGTGGTGAGTGAGATATTGATATGGGAAATTTAGTTTGAAATAAAATTACTTAATAGTTTAAAAAATAAAATTTTAATATGTTCATTGATATATGAGGTCAGTGAACAAGGATTATGGATGGAAAAGTTAATATGGATCCGGATTAACAGAATTTGTTGTCTTATATGTAAAAAATTTTAACATTTTTTTTATTTAAAGAGGTGGAGTTTTACATTGAATGTGATGTATATTAAAAGATGAGCATAGATAACCTTGGTAGGATATGAAACCAATGATAGGTTAAGAGATTCTATATATTATTTTATATTTTATTATTTATTTTGTGGATGTTAAAAAATTCACCCTTTTTATGCACTACTTATCAAGTTGGATAACCTAACCAATTCCCAAGTGGATTTGGGTAGCGGGTGAACCCCCCAACATTCAAGATATTTAGTAAATATATTATCAACTAATCCACCACTTCTGATCACCATTATAGTGGTTGATTTTTTTGTATTGGATGTGGTTATATTGTTATGGCATGAGGTGGAATTTGATCAGCTATAGTATGATGAGGTTTTAGATATGATATGTTGGGGTATATGCACATGGTAATAGATAAGAACACCGACTAATGTGTATCTATTATGTAAGAGATACTAGATAAATAGGGATGTGGATGCAGTATACTAAAATTTATATATTTTAATTATTTATGATACTTATACAATAATTAGATTTTAGAGGGGTTTCTTGTGGTAACATTGTCTTATAGATGACCTGAGTAATGATAACATGTCAGTTTCACTATTTATTCACTTAATATTTATTATGTTTCTTTTACATTAATACATGATTCAATGGGGGGAATATTGATTATATTAAATTCCTCACACCTAAATCTATATATTGTTTTTTATTTATTTTGGGGATAGTGTTAGAGATTGAGTGAGACTTTATTAGTTAATGAATTAGTGACAACAGACACTGTTGGAGTTGTTTACTACTTTTCATTTGAGAATCATTATTTCTTGGTATGGGTTTCTTTTGGAGTTTCTATGTCTATTTGAGATTGTGTGGCATTGCATGAATTTTATTATTTATTAATATGATTGGGATTATTTTATTTTATTATAGTTAGATTTTTATTGATAATTTATGTAACACCACAAGATTTCATAGTACGTTATCTCATAAAAGTAATTCAATAGTTTGCACTACACGCACCAACGAGATTGAGCGCACCACGACATAACAAACTAGCTGTAAAAAAGCGATTATGAATAGTATTAACTAAATTTTGAATTTTATATACTCCATATAATTTTTGAATTCAAATTCTCTTTCTCTTAGACATAATATAAGGAGAAATTCGATTTTTCAGATAAAAGAAGTATTTTTCAAAATGTGTAAGTATACCACTTATTTAATAGAGAATCATTTTTAAAAAAAATATTTGACACTTTTATATACACAATTTAATGGAAATAAATTCCTTTTTATAATTGGGACATAAAAATGTAGTTTGGATAATATTTTGGTACTTTTCTGATAACTTTCATATTTTGATGAATAGTAAAAAATACAAAATTTTAATTGGAATAAATTTTTTTAATCGAAATAATTTTTAGTGTTAAAATATGAATTTTAATGGTTTGGAAGTATAATTAGGTTATATTTTTATCATTTAATATAATTTAGGTCATTATAAGTAATTTAACATTTAAATTTGACATAATCACTTGTCAATCTTTTGATAGTTTTTACTTTTTAAAAACCCACATTTTGGTTTTGACAATGAGAAATAATTTTAAATTAATTAATGAAACTTTTATGTTTCTAATTTTTTAAAATAGAATTCATTTTTGAATACAGAATATCAAAATTAGGTTAGGGTTAATTTTTGGTATATTTCTGAAAACATTCAATTTTAATGAATAGTGAAAAACACTGCGTTATTGTTTAAAACTGAATTTTTATTTAAATAATTATTTATTTTATTTAAATTTATTTTAAGTATAAATAGACATATAAAACCTATATAAGTCCATTTTAATTCATTGGATTCACATTATAATAAAATTAGATATATAATGTTTTATTGAACTTTTTACCATCTTTTATCAACCTTTTTGGAGAATTTACAAATTTGTATAAAACATATATTTACCGTTTATGTGAGTTGAATTTCAAAAATCTAAGAGACACGGTTAATATCAGTAAGTAAAATGTGGTTCAATAAGATGAAAATAATTTTTGGTGAATAGTATGTTTTGACTTTTATTTACCATAGTTAAAATTATATAGGGTACTTATGGGTTAAAATGATATCATAATTACCGTAATACATGTCCTATTTCTATTAGACATGTATCATTCGACCATAAGAAACCTTATTAACAAAATCTTATACTCTTTGGTCCACTTGGATTAGATTAGGAAATTTATTATTATTTTATTTAGAGAAGAGTTAAAAGATTTAAATTCAATGTTTAATAACTAAACCATTTTTAATATAGGGTTACACACAATATAAATCCAACTATAAATATTAATTAGAAATATTAAAATCTTTCCTACTTAATGGTATTCTATTTGTAATTTTTATACATTAAATTATTAAATTTATTTATGACACAATGATGATGCAGTAATTACCTTATTAATGAAATATTAAAATGATTGACATTATAAATATCCAAATAAATTTAAATTGAGAATTCTGATGAATTCCCCAAATTTTATAGGTTAATATGACATGTTAGGGTTGGTTAAATAAATTTTATTTGAAGTGATAAAGTTTTTATTGCTTTCGAAAAAATCAAATACTAAATAGTGTCAAAATTGACATAATTGAGTTTTTTAAAAAATATTATATTTTAAATTGATAGAATAGTCCTAAAAATCTATCGTTCTGCCAAATGACATATATAATAATATGTATGATATTAATTAACCATTTTTTGTTCTATTGTGATTTTATAGTAAGTTCATTAACCATATAATATAAAAAAAGAAAGTGACATGGTAAATGTCAAACTATTTAACTAAGAGTTAAATCTAAAAGATAAGGTTACTTTGATGACCTAAACTTGTATAAAACCTATTGGTTGAGAAGTGTTCGGCCCATTACCACTTTAGAATTTACATAATTCATTTGGGAGCCATTATTAAATAAAAAATGACTTTATTATAAAAAACTATTTCACGCTTTTCCTAAAGTGACCCACACCTCTCTTATAAAGGGGCACTTCCCCTTCTCTAAAATTCACACCTTCAAAGCCATTTTTCTCGGCCAAACTCTACCCAAATATCATTCCAACTTTACTCCCTTTATTTCAGAAGAACTCCTTTGGTTAGAAATCCAACATAAGGAGCCCTTTTTATCAAATCAAAAGGAAGAACCCGAAGAAGAGGTAAATATTTCATCATCTCTTTCAAGTTCTTTTCTTCTTCCACATTCTCTTTCTTTGTTGTTTCCATTATAAAATAACATCTTCAATATATTCTATATACTGTGATGTTATTATAAAAATGGTATAACCATATTCTTTATTCTATCCATCCTATAAATGACAAAGTCACCATACGTGCGTATGTACGGATTACTGACTCCACCTCGCGGTGTAGTTTGTTATTCAAACATTTCATTATATGGATGGGAATAATAAATAGTATAACTGATTTAAATAATAAATATAACAAGTTAATTATTCTTTATATATTATATACCATCCAATTACTTACTATTTAACCATCAATATAAGGATATTTTCGCTCATGGGTACGTATTGATTATTGTCTCCACGACGCGATGAGATTCATTTCCACGTTCACCATTCAACGATGAAAAAAATATATATCATTAATAAGTATGTAATATATGACATAATAATTCTACTTGATATATATATATATTTATGTACTTACATATATCTCATTCACTTAGTTCCGTTCAATACGATATGAAAACGGAAACAACATTTATGCATACGTACGACCTACCGTCTCCATAAACGGTGTTTTCCATTTCATATATATTTAAATTATACATATTTAAATTCAATATATATATGATATATACATCAATTTTTATATTATGGAATTATTTAAATCATGATCTATGTGATACAATCAAGAGTAAGAGGTTAAAACACGTACGATAAAGAAAGCTATTATTACCCGAAATGTAAATTTAACATGTTAATTATTTTTAAATGGGTAGTATAAAGTCATAAATGAATCATGTATGATATCATAAATATTAATACGGTTATGTTTTAATTTAACAGCATATTATGGTCTTTATACAAGAGGTTAAACATACCCCCGACAGAAGGAAGTACCAGGTAAGGGTTAATTTCACAATCTCTTTATTATCCGTGGTTGTTTTTACGTAAGTATCTAATGGGACATATTTGTTATCCACGTCCATGTTTCATGAAAAAAATTTCAAAGGGATTATTTTAAGGGACTTTTTTTTACTAAAAAATCATTTTAAATATTTTAAATATTTATTCTTCTAAATCATTCTCATTAATGTCTATGTTTTCAAAATAGTTTTTTAGGATTTATCTATATGTACATGAATGTTTTTAAAATTTTAATTCCTTTCAAAAGTTTGAAAGTGGTATGGGACACTTTGATTCAAAAATTTATTTAAATTTATTCCTTTCTAAATTGTGTGAATTTTAAATGTTTTCATGAAAAAGGGATATTTCTCTCAAAGAGTTTTACAATTCATTTTCATCTATGTCAACATCCTTTGATGTATTTTTAACTTGTTTGAAGTTGATTTAATATGATACAAATATTCCATATTGTATTGAAGTTTTTGTGATATGTTTGAGTGTGGATGTGTTATTTTTATACCATTCATGGTTTATATATAATGTATTGACATTTCATATGCTAGTTTTAATACAAATGTTTATGTTATGTTTAGACCTTTTCATATGAGTAATGCAATGGACTTAGTAAGTGATGGGTGGATCCCACTATAGCTCCTCAGTGCATTGGTAGGTATAATGAGAAAAACTAGTGTCTTGGAACAAGTCCTTGAAAAAATATTTTTTGTATTATTGGCACAAGGCCTTGAATATGTGGGTATGATGTCAAACATTATGCATTCCATCATTATGAAATTGGCTATTGATATTACATGTGATTGTTAGATTTGTTGAATTACCATGTGAATAAGTAAATGGAATTATTTAATTCAAATTGTCCATATTATACATAATTTTATGCTAAAAATGATTTTGATTTAGTCTAATAATTTGCCTTAAATGTTTAGGCTTATTTATTGAAGTTTCCGCTATATTGTTATCCTTACTGAGCATCTGAGGTCACCCATTTCTATGTTTTATTTCTCCCAGGATGTGAAGACATATTTTATGGTTGACCTACAGGGATTGGATAAGGGATATGAATGTGTTAAAAGGGGTACAATGTTGTTGTTGTTTTTCATTTTATATTGAAATGTAAAGTTCATGTATGTAATCTATTTTCCAAGTCATCTAAACTGATCGGTCCTTCAGGAATTGATTCCTTATAATCATGCCAATGTATTAAAATAATGCACCGATTCTGGGTAACTTGGGTCGGGGAGTTACAGCTGGTATTAGAGGAATTTTTGAAATAACATTGGAAACTAGATTTAGACAAACTCCAATTAGAGCACATTACCATAAGATAGATTTTGAGGATTAGTATAGAAGAACTTCCAAGAATTTCGGTAATGTTGATATTTTTTGAGTTTTCCAAGCAATACATCCCTATCTAGATATGATTAGGTAGAGGTGGCTCTAGCAAAAATATATCTTGGGGTAAAACCCAAAAACACTGCTTTGAGAAAAACTCAAATAGGAACTGGTGCACGACAATGGGCTTTTCTGCACTCTAGGTTACGAAACTTCCCGGGGATATGCTTAGGATAATTCTCATTTACTTTACAAACTATTAGGAAGGATTTATGAGAATATACTTCTCAAAGAAAACATGTTTAGGATTATGGATTATATCCATAAACTATTCAATTTATTTCAACTATTTAATAAGTTTTGAATTAGGTATTACGATTCATAAACTTATCTAGAGTATGCCATTTTTTTAGAAATGGCACCCAGTAGATGGAATGAGATATCCAGGAATACACATGATCCAATGAGTAAGAAGGATCATATCTTTCATGGTATTAACCCAACATTTAGAAAGGAAATATTCTCCCATGTATTGTCATCATATGAAGATTTAGTATCATGTGTTAATAAAATAAGTAAAGAATTTTTTGAGTCCTATGTCTATAAAGGGAAACCAGAGAAGAAAAGGATAGTAGAGAGAAAGGTGGATAAAGGGAATAAGGGGAAGAAGGATGTTTCCATATGTGATAACTGTGGAAAGAATCACCTTGGTAAATGTTTTAAGGGAATCAGAGTTTTATAAGTATGGAGAAAAATGACACCAAGTATGTGATTTCAAGGGTAAGAAAAAGGTTTAAAATGCACAATGCTTCATCTGCAAGGAGTTGGGACACTACATGAATCAATTTACAAATCATCAGACTATACCCCAAATGAATATATTGGATAATAACCAAGTTATGATACTACCGAAGATGAAGAGGAATGATTAAGAGTTATTTTGTTGTTATTATAGTATTTTGTCATTTGAGTATTGTATTAATGGTGTACATGTTATAATAATTATAGAGTATTTAAGGATTGTACTGAAGTACTATTTTATTAAGGAATTGAGATTGTGCGTAACCAAGAAAAATGACTGAATGGAAGGTTAAAGTTTTTGGAAAATATATGGTTTATAGAAACATAAAACTTAATATTATTTTGATACTGAGGTAGTGATTTTGGAATAAGATATGATTGACTTAGATAAATTATACTGGATATTCTTGACTACCTAGAAAATGATTAATAATTTTTATATTTCATCATTGTTGGAGTTTACAACATTGTTGGATATAAAGAGTATATCCAGTAATATATAAGGAATAAGGGAGCATGAATGTAATTAATACAGTTATATGATAATTCAGGGTGTTACCGTTTTTAAAATAAATCATGATGAAGGTATTCACATGTTATTACGTGGAAAAAAGGATCGTCATTGTGTTTACCATTCTTATAAATTTTGGATTGTGGGTTTGGATAGAATTAATTTGGATAAGTCTATTGGTCGGAATCGATTACGTTTGACATTAGATATTATTGTTAAGGTTAAATCATATCTTGAGATTATTTTTTGGTTTGTCATAAAAAGGACAACCTGGAGGTTGGGTGACAACCTGTTGCATCTGACAAGGCTGTGATACTTATACCTGCAACCGACGGGCGACAAGGGTGCATCACCTACCACTGGCCTATGTGATATCCTGGTTTATATAAAGTAGTTTTTTTAAATAGTCTGAAAAAAGAATATAAATTCATTTTTAACCATATATGATTAGGATAAATACAATATTTTTGAATTTTATTATCTTTTTGAGTGAAAGATGAGTTTGGGGTAAGAATTAGTTGATTGAAGAAATTCTACAAGTCATGTATATATATATATATTCCGTCTTATTTTATGAATAAATCAATTATTAAAATTTAGGGAACAAATCTTAAAAAAAATGTGTTATCCTAATACCTTATGTTTTGTTTAACGGATGATATTTTAAGTCATTATAGATCTATGGCTTTAAGGCCCTCAATTGTACACTTGTTTGTGATTGATGACCCCAATCAGTCCCTATAAATATTTACATTCTTCCTCTAAATATGTTTCTCTAATTTCCACCAATGATCTCCTAATCGACATCATAATTTGGTGGTGGTGTTTTCATTTTCCATATCCCTCTTATTAAGACTAAATTTTATTAACCAAATTTCTGATGTGGGTTTTCCCAAAAAGTATTTTTCTATTTTTACCCATTTATTTTTGAAGAACAAATTTAAATTGAAATAATTCAATTTATTGATGTTGGGGAGAATGTAACACCCTAAGACTTCATAGTACATAATCTCATTAAAGTAATTCAATAGCTTGGGCTACACGCAACACTGAGATCGAGCGCACCACGACATAACAAACTAGCCGTAAAAAATAGCGGTTTTGAATAGTATTTACTGAATTTTGAATTTTATATACTCCATATAATTTTAGAATTCATATTTTGTGACTCTTAGACATAATATAAGGACAAATTCTAATTTTTAGATAAAAGAACTATTTTTCCAAAAATGCAATTATACAACTTATTTAATGTAGAATCCTTTTTAAAACAAATATTTTACACTTTTATATAAAAAATTTAATGGAATTAATTTTTTTTAGAATCAGGACATAAAAATTTAGTTTGGATAAATTTTTTGTACTTTTCTAATAACTTTTATATTTTGATGAACAGTGAAAAATACTAAATTTTAATTGAAAACAACTTTTAATAATCGAAATAATTTATAGTGTTAAATTATGAATTTGAATGTTTTGGATTTATAATTAGATTATATTTATTATTTAATACAATATAAGTCATTATAAGTAATTTCACATTTAAATGTGACATAAACACATGTCAATCTATTGATAGTTTTTAGGTTTTAAGAAACCGCTTTTTGGTTTTGACAATGGGAATTAATTTTAAATTAATTAATGAAACTTATATGTTTTTAATTTGGTAAAATAGAATTCATTTTTGAATTCAGAGTATCAAAAATTATCTTAGGGTAATCTTTTGGTATTTTTCTGATAACATTCAATTTTTGATGAATAGTGAAAAACACTGCGTTATTGTTAAAAATCTACTTTTTATTTAAATATTTATTTATTTTGTTTCAATTTATTTTATGTAAATATATATATATATATATAATACCTATATAAGTTCAATATAATTCATTGGAGTCATTTTATAATCAAATTAGATGTATAAATTTTTATTGAACTTTTTACCGTCTTTTATCCACCTTCAAAGAGAATTTACAAATTTGTATAAAACATAATTTTACCACTTCTCTGAGTTGAATTTCAAAAATATGAGAGACATAGTTAATATCAGTTAATAAAATGTGGTTCAATAAGATGAAAATAATTTTTGCTGAATAGTAACTTTTGACTTTTATTTACCACAGTTAAAATCAAATAGGGTAATTATGGGTAAAAAGGATATCATAATAACCCTAACACATGTCCTAAGTATATTGGATAAGTATAATTCGACCAAAAACAACCTTATTAATAAAATATGATCCTCTTGGGTCCACTTGGATTAGATTAGGACATTTATTATTATTTTATTTAAAGAAGTGTTAAAAGAGTTAAATTCAAAGTTTTATAACTAAACCATTTTTAATATAGTGTTAAAGACTATATAAATTCGACTATATATATTCATTAGAAATATAAAAAGATTTTCCTACATAATGGTATTTTATTTATAAATTTTAGGCCTTAAATAATTTAATTTATATATGACACAATGATGATGCACTAATTACCTTATTAATAAAGTATTAAAATAATTGATATTATAAATATCCAAATAAATGTAAATTGGGACTTATGATGAATTAAACTAATTTTATAGGTTAATATGACATGTTAGGTCCGGTTAAATAAATTTTATTCAAAGTGATACAGTTTTTATGGCTTTCAAAAAAATCAAATACAAAATAGTGTCAAGATTGACATAATTGCGTTTTTAAAACAAATACTATATTATAAATTGATATAATAGTCCTAAAAATATACAGTTTGGCCAAAAGATTTATATAATAATATATATGACATTAATTAACCACTTGGGGTTCTATTGGTATTTTATAGTATGTTTATTAACCATATAATATAAAAATACAAAGAGACATGGAAAATGTCAAACTATTTAACTAAGAGTTAAATCTAAAAGATAAGGTTAATATGATGACCAAATCCTATCTAAAACCTATTGGTTGAATGTTTTTCAACCCATTACCACCTTATAATTAAAATAATTTATTTTGGATCCATTAGAAACAGAAAATTATTTTATTATTAAATAATATTTCAAGCTTTTCCTAAAGTGAATGTCACCTCTCTTATAAAAGGGAATTTTTACTTCTATCAAATTCACACCTTCAAAGCCATTTGGATAAGCCAAACCGCACCCAAATATCCTTCCAACATTCTTCTATTCATTCTAGAATCCTTGTTTTGGTCATAAATCCAACCGATGGAGCTATTTTAATCAAATCAAAAGGAATAACCCGAAGAAGAGGTAAATATTTCATCACCTCTTTCAAGTTCTTTTTTTCTTCCACTTTCTATTTCTTTGTTGTTTCCATTATAAAATAATAACTCTAGTATATTAAATATACTGTGATGTTATTATAAAAATGGTACAACCATATTCATTATTCTATATATCCTAAAAATGACAAAGTCACTATACGTGCGTACATACGGATTACCGGCTCCACGTCGTGGTGTAGTTTGTTATTCAAACATTTCATTATTTGGAAGGGTATAATAATTAGTATAACTGATGTAAATAATAAATATACCATGTTAATGATTATTTATATAAGATATAGCATCCAACTAAATACAATTTCACCACCAATATAATGATAATGTCGCTCATGCATACGTACGGATTACCATCACCACGACACGATGAGATTCATTTCCACGTTCATCATTAAACGATGATTATAAATATATATATATGATTAATAAGTTTTTAATATATGAAATAATAATTCTATTGTATATGTATATATATATATGTACTTACATATATCTTGTTAACATAGTTCCGTTCAATACGATATGAAAACGGAAACAGTGGTTATGCGTACAAACGACCTACCATCTCCATAAAAAGTGTTTTCCATTTCATATATATGTATATTATACATATTTAAATTCTAAATACATATGATATATAAATCATGTTTTATATTCTTTAAGTATTTAAATCTTGATCTAAGTGATAAAATCAAGAGTTACAAGTTAAAACATGTACGATAAAAAAAGCGATTATTATCCGAAATGTTAATTTAACATGGAAATTATTATTAAATGGGTATTATAATGTCATAAATGAATCATGTATGAAATCATAAATATTAATACAGTTCGGGTATAATTTAATAACATGCTACGGTGTTTACACAGGAGGTTAAACGTACCCTCGACTAAAAAAAGTACAAGGTCAGGGTTAATTTCACAATCTCTTTATTATCCGAGGTTGTTCTTACCTAAGTATGTACTTGGATAAATTTATTATCCAGGTCCATGTTTCATGAAAGAGTTTTCAAAGAGATTCTTTAAAGTGATTTTTTTTTACTTAAACTTCATTCTAAATGTTTGAAATATTTATTCTTTGAAATTCTTCTTATAAATGTCCATGTTTTCAAAATGGTTTTTAAGGATTTATCAATATGGACTTGAATGTTTTTAAAATGTTAATTCCTTTCAAAAGTTTCAATGTGGTATGGGACACTTTTATGAAAAAAATACATTAAATGTCTTCCTTTCTAAATTGTGATACTTTTAAATGTTTTCATGAAAAAGAGATATTTCTCAAAAAGAGTTTTACAAATCATTTTCATCTATGACAACACCCTTTAATGGATTTTAAAATTGTTTCAAGTTGATTTATTATGATAAAAATCTTCCATATTCTATTGAATGTTTTTTGATATGTTTGATTGTGGATGTGTTATTTTTATACAATTCATGGTTTATGGATAAATTTTTGAAATTTTGTATGCTAGTTTTAATACAAATGTTTATGTTATGTTTAAACCATTTCATATAAGGAATGCATTGGACTTAGTAAGTGACGGGTGTACCCCGCTATAGCTCCTCAATGCATCAGGAGGTCTCATGCGACAAACTAGTGTCTTGGAACAAGGACTTGAAAAAATATTAGTCTTGGCACAAGGCCTTGACTACGTGGTTATGAAGTCTGGCATTATGCATTCGATCATTATGAAATTGGATATTGATATTACATGTGATTTCTCGACTAGTAGAATAACCATGTGAATATGTAAATGGAATTACTTGATTTAGGTTTCCTATATTATGAAAAAATTTAAGTTTGAAAGGATTTTGTTTTAGTCTAATAAATTTCCTTAAATGTTTATGCTTATTTATGGATGTTTCTGCTATATTGTTATCCTTACTGAGCATCTGAGCAAAACAATTTCTATGTTTCATTTTTCCCAGGATGTGAATAATTATTTTATGGTTAACCTAAAAAGATAGGATAAATGATATGAATGTGTGAAAAAGTGGACAATGTAGTTGTTTTTTTTCATTTTATATTGCAATGTAAAGTTCATGTATGCAATCTATTTTCCAAGACTCCTAAACTGATCAGTACAATGGGACATGATCCCTTGTAATCATTCCAATGTATTAAAATAATGCACCGACTCCAGGTAACTTGGGTTGGGGCATTAAAGTTGGTATCAGAGGAAGTTTATCAATATCCTTAGAAACTAGATTTAGATAAACTATGATTATAGCACATTACCCAAAAGATAGACTTTGAGGATTAGTATAGAAGAACATCCTAGAATTTAGGTAATGTAGAGATTTTTTGTGTTTTTCAAGCAATACATCCCTCTGGATATGAGCAGGTAGATGTGGCTCTGGTACAGATGTATCTAGGGGTAAAACCCAAAAACACCGCTTTGAGATAGACTCGAATGGGAACTGGTGCATGACAACGGGCAGTGCTGCACTCTTGGTTACGACACTCCTAGGGGATATAATTATGATAATTCTCATTTACTTTACAACCCATTATGAAGGATTTATGAGTATAAACTTCCTTAAAGAAATCGTTTTTATGATTATGGATTATATCCATAAAATGTTCAATTTATGTTAACTATTTTACAAGTTTGGAATTATGTGTTGCGATTCATAAACTAATCTAGTGTATGCCATTTTTTTGAAATGGAACTAAGTAGATGGAATGAGACCTCCAACAATACGCATGATCCAAAGAGTAAGAAGGATCATATCTTTCATGGTATTAAGCCAACTGTTAGAAAGAAAAATAGTCTCCCACGTATTAGAATCCTATGAAGAAATAATATCATGTGTTAATAAGATATGTAAAGAATTTTCTGAGTCCTATGGCTTTTAAGGGAACCCAGAGAAGAAAAGGGTGGTAGAGAAAAATATGGATAAAGAGATTAAGGGAAAGATGGATTTTCCCATATGTGACATCTGCGGAAAGAATCATCTTGGTAACTGTTTGATGGGAATGAGAGTTTGTTATATGTATGTGGAAAAAGGACTCCAAGTACATGATTTCATGATTTATAAAAAGGTTTCAAATGTAAGATTATTCATCTGCAAGGATTTGGGACACTACGTGAATCAATGTCCAAATCATCATAGTATACCCCAAATGCTTCTATTGGATAATAACCAAGTTATGATACTACCAAAGATGAAGATGAATGATTAAGAGTTCTCATGTTGGTATTAATGTATTCTGTCATTTGGGTATTTTATTAATGATGTACATATTAAAATAATTATTGAGTATATAAGGATTATACTACATTATTATTTCATTAAGTAATTGAGATTTTTTGGAACCAAGAAAAATGAATCAATGACTTGTTAATTTTTTTGGAAAATATATGGTTGAGAGAAAGATAATCCTTAATAATATTTTGATAATGAGGTAGTGATTTTGGAATAAGATATGATTGATTTAAGTAAATTATATTTGATATTCTTGACTACCTTGAAACTGATTAATGATTTTTATATTCCATCATTGTTTGAGTTTACAACATTTTTGGATATAAGGAGTATACCCAGTATTCTATAAGAAATAAGGGAGCATAGATGTAATCAATATGGTTATGTGATAATTCAGGGTGTTACCATGTTTTAAAAGAATAAAGGATTAAGGTATTCACTTGATTTTACGTGGAAAAAAGGTTCTTCATTGTGTTTAACTTCCTTATAAATTTTGAACTATGAGTTTGGATAGGAGTATTTTGGATAACTCAAAAGGTTTGAATCGATTATGTTTGACGTTGGATACTATTGTTATGGTTAAATAATTTCTTGAGATTATTTTTTTGGGTTGACATGAAAATGACAACCTGGAGGTCGAGCGACAACCCGTCGCGTCCTGCAAGGCTGCGATACTTGAACCCACAACCGAAGGGAAAAAAGGGTGCATCACCTACCACTGGCCTATGTGATGTCCTGGTTTGTATATTTTAGTTTTTTTTAAAATAGTGTGAAAAATGAATATAAATTCGTTTTTTTAAACCTATACTAGTGGGATAAATAGAATATTTTGAATTTATTATCTTTTGAAGTGAAAGGTGAGTTTGTGGTCGGAATTAGTTGAAGGAAGAAACTATACTTGTCAAGTGTGTGTATATATATATATATATATATTTTCTCTCTTATTATATGAATAAATTAATTCTTAAAATTTAGGGAATATATCTTAAAACCAAAAATGTGTTATCCTAATACCTTATGTTTTGATTAACTGATGATATTTTAAATCATCATAGATCGATGGATTTTAGACCCTCAATTGTACAGTTGTCTGTGATTGATGACCTCATTCACTCCCTATAAATATTTACACTTTTCCTCAATTTATGTTTCTCTAATTTCTACCAATGTTATCCTAATCGGGATCATAATTTGGTGGTGACTTTTTCATTTCTCTTTCCCTCTTATTAAGACAAACTTTTATCAACCCAATTTCCTATGTGGGTTTTCCACAATGGAATTTATCTATGTTTAACCATTTATTTTTGAAGAAAAATTACAAATTTCAAGGACAAAATTTATTAAAGGGAAGAATGTAACACCCCCAGATTTTATAGAATGTTTTCTCATTAATTTAATTCAGTATATTGCGCTGCATACGGCACCGAGATAGTGTGCACCACGACCTAACAAACTAGCCATAAAAAAGTGGTTATGAATAGTATTAATTGAATTTTTAATTTTATATACTCCATATAATTTTAGAATTCATATTTTGTGTCCCTGAGACATAATATAAGGACAAATTCTAATTTTCAGATAAAAGAGTTATTTTTCAAAAAATGCAATTATACCGCTTATTTAATAGATAAACCTTTAAAAAAAAATATTTGACACTTTTATGTACTCAATTTAATTGAAATAAATTATATTTTATAATCGGGGAATACAAATTTAGTTTGTATAAAATTTTGGAACTTTTCTGATAACTTTTCTATTTTGATGAATACTGAAAAATAATAAATTTTAATTAAAAATAACTTTTTTAATTGAAATAATTTATTGTGTTAAGTTAATAATTTTAATGTATTGGAAGTATAATTAGATTATATTTTTATCATTTAATACAATGTAGGTCATTATAAGTAATTTCACATTTAAATCTGACATAAACACTTGTCAATCTTTTTATAGTGTTTAATTTTTTTAAACCCTCTTTTTGGTTTTAACATCGTGAATTAATTTAAATTAATTAATGAAAATTTTATGTTTTCAATGTGGTAAAATAGAGTTCATTTTTTAATTCATAATATCCAAATTAGCTTAGGGTAAATTTTTGGTATTTTTCTGAAAACATTCGATTTTTGATGAATTGTGAAAAACACTACATAATTTTTTAAAAAAGGATTTTTATTTATATAATTATTTATATTATTTAAATTTATTTTAAGTCAAAATACATATATAATACGTATATAAGTTCAATTTAATTCATTATAGCCATTCTATAATAAAATTAGATGTATAAATTTTCACTGAACTTTTTACCGTCTTTTACACACCATCTTGGAGCATTTAAGAATTTGTATAAACCTTAATTTTACCGCATTTGTGAGTATAATTTCAAAAATCTGAGAGACAAGGATAATATCAGTAAGTAAAACATGGTTCAATATGATGAAAATAATTTTTGGTGAATAGTAACTTTTGACTTTTATTTACCTGTGTTAAAAGTAAATTGGGTAATTAAGTTTAAAAATGATATCATAATTACACTAAAACATTTCTTAATTCTATTAGATAATTATTATTAGACCCCAAAAAATCTTAGGAATAAAATATGATCATATTTGGTCCAATTGGATTAGATTAGGGAATTTCTTATTATTTTATTTAAAGAAAAGTTAAAAGAGTTAAATTGAAAGTTTAATAACAAAACTATTTTTAATATAGGGTTACACACAATATAAATTCAACAATAAATATTTATTAGAAAGGTAAAAAAATTACATACATAATGTTTTTTTATTTATAATTTATAGAGATTAAATAATTTAATTTATTTATTACACAATGACGATGAAATGATTACCTTATTAATGAAATATTAAAATAATGGATATTATTAATATCCAAATAAATGTAAATTGAGACTTTTGATGAATTCCACTAATTTTATAAGTTAATATGAAATTTTAGGGTTGGTAAAATAACTTTTTTTTTCAAAGTGATAATGTTTTTTTGGCTTAAAAAAATCAAATACTAAATAGTGTCAAAATTGACATAATTGAATTTTTTTAAAAAATATTATCTTATAAATTGATATAATAGTACTAAAAATCTAAGGTTTGGCCAAAAGACTTATATAATAATATATATGACATTAATGATCCACTTTCGGTTCTATTGGAATTTTATAGTAAGTTTATTAACCATATAATATAAAAATACAAAGAGACATGGTAAATGTCAAACTATTTAACTAAGAGTTAAATATAAAAGATAAGTTTAATATGATGACCTAAACCTATCTGAAACATATTATGGGAGAGGTTTTAGACCCATACCCACCTTATAATTTAAATAATTCATTTTGGAACCATTATAAACCAAAATTGATTTTATTATAAAATAATATTTCAAACTTTTCCTAAAGTGACCCTCACCTCTATTATAAAAGGGCACTTCACCTTTCCTCAAATTCATAGCTTCAAAGCCATTTATATCAGCCAAACCCTGACAAAATATCCTCAGAACCTTCCTCCATTAATCCTATAAGCCTTTCTTTGGTCATAAAGTCAACCTATGGATCCCTTTTGATCAAATCAAAAGGAAGAACCCGGAGAAGAGGTAAATATTTCATCACCTCTTTCAAGTTATTTTCTTATTCCACTTTCTGTTTTTTTTGTTTTTTCCATTCTAAAATAAAAAATACAGTATCTTCTATATACTATTATGTTATTATAAAAATTTTACATCCATATTCATTATTCTATCCGTCCTATAACTGACAAAGTAACCATACTTGTGTACGTATGGATTACCGGCTCCACGTCGTGGTGTAGTTTGTTATTCAAACATTTTATTATTTTGATGGGTATAATAATGAGTATAACTGATGTAAATAAAAAATATAAAATTTTAATGATTCTGAATATATGATATAACATCCAATTACATACAATTACATCATCAATGTAATGACATTGTCGCTCATGCATACGTAAGGATTACCATCTCCAGGACGCGATGAGATTCATTTCCACATTCACCATTCAAAAATGATTATAAAATAAATATGTCATTAATAAGTATGTAATATATGACATAATAATTCTACTTTATATATATATATTTTTATGTACATACATATATCTTATTTACTTAGTTCTGTTCAACAGGATATGAAAACGGTAACTGCGTTTATGCCTATGTACGTCCTACCGTCTCCATAAACGTTGTTTTCCCTATCATATATATGTATATTATAAATATTTATATTATAAATATATATGATATATAAATCATTTTTTATATTCTGGAATTATTTAAATCATGATCTATGTGATACAATCAAGAGTAACAAGTTAAAACACATACGATAATGAAAGCGATTATTACCTAAAATGTTAATTTATAACATGGAAATTATTATTAAATGGGTCGTATAAAGTCATAAATGAATCATGTATGATATCAAAAATATTAATATGGTTCTGGTATAATTTAATAATATACTACGGTCTTTATACATAAGGTTAAACTTACCTTTGAATTAAGGAAGTGCAAGGTAAGGGTTAATTTCACAATCTCTTTATTATCCGAGGATGCATTTACGTAAGTATCTAATGAGACATATTTATTATCAATGTCCATGTTTCATGAAAGATATTTCAACTAGATTATTTTAAGGTACTTTTTTTTACTGAAACATCATTTTAAATGTTTTAAATATTTATTCTTCTAAATCATTTTCATTAATGTCTATGTTTTCAAAATGTTTTTTAAGGATTTATCTACATGGAATGAATGTTTTTAAAATGTTAATTCCATTAAAAAGTTTCAGAGTGGTATGAGACACATTGATTCAAAAAAGTCATTAAATCTCTTCTATTCTAAATTGTTTGAATTTTAAATGTTTTCATGAAAATGGGATATTTCTATGAAATAGTTTTACAAATCATTTTCATCTATGTAAACATCCTTTGATGTATTTTAAACTTGTTTGATGTTGATTTATTATGATACAATTCTTCCATATTGAATTTAAGGTTTTGTGATATGTTGGACTATAGATGTGTTATTTTTATACCATTCATGGTTTATGGATAAAGTATTGACATTTCATATGCTAGTTTTAACACGAATGTTTATGTTATGTTTAATCCTTTTCATATGAGGAATGCATTGGACATAGAAAGTGACAGGTGGAGCCCTCTATAACTCCTCGATGCATCAGTAGGATACATGAGACAAACTAGTGTCTTGGCATAAGGCCTTGACAAAATCTTATTTATAGTATTGGCACAAGGCCTTTACTTTGTGGTTATGAAGTCTGTCATTATGCATTCCATCATCATGAAATTGGCTATTGATATTACAGGTGATTATTCGACTAGTATAATAACTAGGTGAATAAGTAAATGGTATTATTTGATTTAAATTGGCCTTATTATGTAGAAGATTATGTTTGAAAGGCTTTTGATTTAGTCTAATATATTTCCTTAAATGTTTATGCTTATTTATGAATGTTTCTACTATATTTTTATCCTTACTGAGCATCTGAGCTCACCACTTTCTATGTTTTATTTTTCCCAGGAAGTGAAGAAGTATTTTATGGTTGACCAGCAGGGATAGGCTAAGGGATATGAATTTGTTCAAAAAGACAAAATGAAATTGTTTTTTTTCATTTTATATATTAATGTAATGTTTAGGTATGCAATAAATTTTCCAATACTTCTAAATTGGTCGGTCCTTTGGGACATGATTCCTTGTAATCATGCCAATTTATTAAAATAATACACTGACTCTGGTAACTAGGGTCGAGGTGTTATAATTTATTTTTACTTCTATTATTATGAGGGGTAATGTATCCCATATAGAATTTTTAGACCCATGATGCTAGTTTCTATCCCATTTTTTATTAGTGGCCTACTTTTTGGGTCACTCCACACATCCTTTCCAACTAAAGAAGATTCATGGTGAAGTTGTGTTGTGATAATAGTTTTTCCATTACCGACAACACCCTAATGACCTTCAACCATGATATGATCCTCCACATGATATTGAATTAGATCAAAAATAAAAAACCACTTGTTGGATTACCCTTATGTATTTGAAATTTTATTTGATTATTCCTTGAGATTCAAGATTATTACACCCAAGATTGGAACTCCGAACTTATGGAAAATTCATTGATGCTGATTAGAGGTATAGAAAGATATTGGAAAATGGGATCCTATAAATTGTGAGGTTCTCCCATGGAGGGAAATTTATGAATAAATCCTCCCTAATGAAAAATAGAAATAAAAAATTATAAAATAAGTAAATTTTTATATTATAATTTTATTAATGGATTAAATAATTGTTAAAATAAAATAAAATGATGAATAGTAATAGAGGGCCTTTTCCACACATCATGTATCAGAACATTCAAATTTCCATTCCATTAAAATATTATATTTTATATTTTATCACTCCATCCATGTCTATATGTCTCTTTTTATTATATTATAAATCATTTTATGTTGATAAATTTTCAATAAAACATTCAATTTAATTTTTTTACATCCCTTTCATAATGATACTAGGACAATTAATTAAAGACCCTTATGCGGTAAGTAATTTTAACCTATGGTGTCATCCCCTAGGCCACCACAGAGACTAATCTATCAAAATATTAAAATTATTGTATAATATAGGATCTATGTTAAATTTCTAAAAATAAATAGTCTATTTGACATTTTTTTATATAAAATGTGATTGTGATATTTTCAAGGCTAACAGAGATCATTGGAGGGGTGTTTTTGGAATTTTAAATTATCATACACAAAAATTTGCAGAAAATATAACCTATAACATTCCATGGGAACAATTTCATCAATTTTCTTGAGTAAAACATAGAAATCCATTTATTTTAGTGATTTGGTTATCTTAATATGTAGATACTCCTAAAATACGATTTGGACACAGGGGCATGTGTGTGATGTTCTAGAACGTGAGTGATGATTGTGATATATGAGGTAATTACTTATAACCCACAATCATAAGAATAATTATAATGTCTTGTAACAATAAGTGATTTAGTGTGATATGAGTGTTTGGTTATGTTATTTTTTATGAATAGAAATGATTTATAATTTCTGAAAATAATGAAATAGTGTAGAATAGAGTTTTTATCCTTGGGATTTTTAATTTTTAATGTCAGTTATAAAGAGATAAAAATTTAATCGATGTTGTAAATAAAATTTTAATATTGGTTATTTTAAATGATGTAAAAAAATATTTAATGTTGGTTACTCATATAATAGACATTGAGCACCCCCATAAAATGAAAAATAAATACACATTCCAGGTCTATCATTTTAAAAATGATGTGAAATATGGTTTTTATACACTGATTATTTTAAATTGCTTATGTGAAGAATCATTTTTCATATTTGTTATAAAATAACCAATTTACAATATTTATTTCCCCCTTATTTATATAAATAAATTATGTAAAACATAATATTTCTTAAATAAAATAAAATAAAATTAATATACTCAAACTCATAGCATATGAAAACTCCAATAACATAGTAGAAATTTATAAAAGTAAACATAATGAAAAATTATTCAAAAAATATTTATATCTCATCATGGATATAACAATAATAATTTTAAAATTCCTTTATTAAAATTAAAAGTATTCATTAAAAATTAAAAGTGAAGAACTCAAACTGAATCAAATTTATGAAATAATCAACTTATACTGCCTTAATTTATTTGTATCATCTAAATTAAATGGAAGACATAAATTCCCAATGTTAATTTTTCCTATTATTTTATTTATTCATTAATTTTCATGGACTTGGTGAAGTATATGTTTTATTTTTTTTTAATTTTTTGTCTAAAATTCGTCACACAACTGATATATGATTAATAAAACCATTTACTTTAATATCACATATTATATTTGTAGTTCAGTAAAAGGAACACCATTATCCCATGATTAGGTGTAACTATACATCTTAAATATATGTGTATAAGAGTAACCATGAGATCCTATGTGTTGGTCAGAGTGGATACTCAAGAGGGGGTGAATTGAGTTCCAATTGAAATTTTTATTAAAATATTGTCTATTTAAAATCCCCCAATTTATAAAACAAGTTAAAATGTATTGAATTTATACTGATTGTAAATGTTCACTTAGCTTTTCAAAGATTGATTAGGTCTTAGTTAATTTAACCACAAGATTAAACTAACTTTTGAAACTAACATACTGAATTACAATAAGTGTAAACACTTGCTAATTTAACTATCAAAGTTGCTTTAGAATAATTTTGTATTTCAAAGTAACAACAGAGGAATAAATAAGATATATGTAGTAAAATTTGAACTTAAACTAAAAGTTCACAGCAGATATAACAAGAGGTTCAGTTTCAAGCCGAGACTTAGTCCTCTCAAATTTATATAAAATTTGATCCACACCCTGGATCGGGGTTAACAACAGTTTACAAAACCGTCCAGGCCACACAGGGACCTCTAGCACTGTTCTTCGTGGGAAACAAAACAAAGACCAGGCCACACAAGGACCTCTTCCACAGTTGATGTGGGTAATCAAGAGATAAGAGATTTGGAGTGAGGATTTTAATATCGTCCAGTTCAGTGGAGGAGACAGTGTGTGTATAAGAAATACAGAGTACACCACACTACTCTAACGTTAAAAAATAAATCACTTAGAGAGAGTAGATAAAAGTTTAGAAATTTCTAGTGATTATCAATGCATCTCTGGACTCGTTGGATTCAACAGGAATACTTTTGAGTCCTTCTCTGGTTTTTCTGTTGAAAAACAGAGTGTCGTAGTCAGCTTTTCTTCAACAGGAATGAAAATGATCTCTTGATTCATCGTGTGTTCTTCAGTGGTGTTGGATTGCATTCATGAGAATTCTTTGGAAGTTTGGAAATCTATTTCTTGCTAAGGATTTTTCTCCTTGTTCAGCACACTGCTCTCAGGTGTATGTAAGTTCTTCTCGTTGTATATTCACACTTTCATGCCTCACTTCTGTTCTTTTTTCCAGTTCAGTGTACTGTATCTTAATCTTCCTTATATTCCATGAGTTTTGGCGGTAGGAATGATTCCCTTTTCATAGGTACGAGATATGGATTCCTGACATGCCAAAAACTATCATTTAATAACATTAATTGCATTAAAAACATCAAATATGACTATTAGCATTATTTAAATAATATTGACAAAAATTTAAGAAACAATGTCACAGTGATTAAGTAAACTGTGTCTTCTTCACGGTATGAGCATCATGGTATGAGCTTCACGGTATGAGATTCATGGTATGAGCTTCACGGTATGAGCTTCATTGTATGACCATGTCACAGTGTCTGGATCACAGTTTGTCCTTTACGGTGTCTGGGTCACGGTGAGTCCTTCATGGTGTCTAGGTCACGGTGACTCCTTCATGGTGTCTGGGTCACGGTGAGTCCTTCACGGTGTCTAGGTCACCGTGAGTCCTTCACGGTGTATGGGTCATAGTGAGTCCTTCACAGTGTCTGGGTCACGGTAAGTCCTTCACGGTGTCTGGGTCACGATGAGTCCTTCACGGTGTCTGGGTCATGGTGAGTCCTTCACGATGAGTCCATACTTAGACAAATATCTGTATTTGGACTTAGATAATAATATGCAGAAGCTGGATTAAGTTTAACCATTAGAGAGTAAGATAACATGAATCCTAAACATAATGGCTTGATAATATATGTGAGATTTGTGATCATGCATGAGACTTGTAAATAAGAAAGAGAGTAATTAACATCCATAAGATTTGTTATCATTAAAACATGATGAGTAGTTATTATAGATATTGAAGAGAATTAGCAAGATGTGCAATAAAGATCAAGATTAATTAACAGTAATAAGATTTGTGAACATTAAAACATGATTAACACATGAGGAGTCCAACAATCTCCCCCTTTTTGATGATCACAAATCAGATATTGGAAGAATATAAATGACATGTAATATTAAAGATTCTAGCATAGACAAAAACATTATAGAACTGACACTTGTAGTTTTTCTCCCTCATTTATACTTGTTGAGTTTTCTCCCCCTTTTGGGATTATCAAAAGTAGAGAAAATGAAATGAAACTCGGCATTTTTCATTAAACAAAGGGTTCAGAATAGAACATACATGATAAGTACAAACAATAAACATGAAAAGACATCCCATCAAAAAGAAAACAGTCTCTAGACTCTTCAAGGATCCATATTTTCCTTGCCTTTATCAGCAGCAGGAGATGGTGCTGAAGTAGAAGAAGGCATAGATGCACTAGACAAAGAGGGTAAGGGTAGACCTTCATAAATAGATGGAGCCAAAGTGGGAGTAGTAGAAGATCTAGGCTTAGGTTGGTCAAGAATGACTGGCCGGATCTGAGAAAGAGCTTGACTGACTATCATGGAAGTTGAGGCTAAGGCAGGTAGACCAGGTCTAAGGGGTGCAGCAGCTGGAGAAACTATAGCAGTACTCTGCACATAAAGATATGACTTCAAAATATTGATGAAATCAGTAATGATTTCACCACCATATTGCATAGCCTTTTCAAAATCATCCTTATTCTCCATAAACTTGTCCAAAAATCTAGTGAACTCTATATGTTTCAGAACATGGGCTTTAAAAGCGTGAGTCATCATAGGGATTCTCAAATTTTCAACAAGATGTCTAAAGTGATATGTCATATCACTTTTAGAGAAAATTCGGGAGAGATAAAGATCTATTATCTTGGTGATCTCTTGTTGAGCATCATTGGCTATTTTAGAATGAATATTAACCAAGTCCAAAGCCCGATCACTGTTCTTAACCACTGCGGACAAAGAAGATAGATCCAAGCCACTGAAGGCACTCGGATGTTCTTCCATGATTATGGATCTCAACAAAGAATCATCCAAAGAAGATGTGGAGGTCTGACCAAGAGTAGGTGAAGCCTTGACATCTTCGGTTAGAACTTTGAGATGTTTCAACAATTTTTGCAGGCATCCAGTGTATTAATCTGTAAGCTTATTCAGATTTTCCACAAGCTCTCTCATGCGTTCCAGCATTGTAGAGACCCGAAGCCTAACGTACATTGACATTACATTACTTTTGCGGAATACTTAGTACATAACCAAAAACACACACACAAGGATCGTAATAGTTTAGTGTCTTTGGAAACTCGGAATAAAATCTTCTAATCGTGGGGAAAGATCTTCAACATCTCCCATAAAGATCTTCCTTTTTTTTTTACCTAAAACCTTTCTTTATAACCTGGGGAAAAGAAAACATAAAAGGGTGAGCTCAAATGCCCAGTAAGGGTAAACAAAAGAAAAATCAATTACATCATATTCATAAGAACATAACTTTTGGAAATCTTAACCTGTAAAAGAGAGCATAATTTCATAACATGGGATAAATCATAGTAGTGAAATGAAATCCCAATAATCATAACTTAAAACATGAAACTTTGTGGCATACACACATAATCATGGAAAATCATTTCTTGTTAGTCATGACTCATTGCCAAGACTATCTTAGTGGACAAAATCCCTTTCTGAATCGAGTAAACCTCGTTTCAGTCCTGTTTCACTGAACCGGTATAACCTACCATTCCAGCCATGTCTATCTCATGAGATATAAAATCTTTACCCAATGCATTGGAGGGAGATATAGGTCCCACCCATCTTATAATGAATCCTTTCTTATGTGTGCCACATAATCATAAATCTTACATCATCACATAACCCATGTAATAAAAATGGGATTCTTAAACAACATGACATCATAAAAAAATTCATATAAGATAAAGGAATTCATAAAAATAATTCCATCACAACATGATCAAATCAATTTAATAATAGGGATAAAAACAGAACCCTTTATTATCTTAGATGGAAAATAATTTTGATAAAACACTTGAACTCCATTCTTGAGGAAAATATCCTTTCTTCTTCAAAAACATTTTTCCTTTCATAACATGTCATACAACTTTAAAATAAAAGAAGTTGATTAAAAATAAACTTGAAAACTTGTAAAGGAAGCTTCTTGGAAATAATGTTTTAAAAATCCATTCATGCCGTATAAGTTAAAAAAAACATTCTTCGTACTTTTGTCGGAAAAGTCAAAAAGTACCTCGTACGAAAAACGACAAAAGATTCCTTTCATACATATTACTAAAAACTCACAGAAGGGTAAAAATGGATTTAAACAATTGTAGGTGGATGGAAATAATATTACATATTGATGAAACATGGATGTGGATGATAAAATACACCCCAGTAAATACTTACGAATAAACAATCTCGGATAAAAATGAGATTGTGATATTTCCCTTACCTTAGGTCCGACTTGCTTTGTAAGTGTCCGAACCTCCTGTATAATGATTTAAATCATGTTATTGACTTATTACAGAATCATATTCATTATTATGATATCATATATGGTTCACTTATGACATTATATTACCCGTTCTTTTGTAAATTCCATGTTAAAGAAGCGTTTTGGGTAAAATCGTTTCATTTATCGTAGGTGTTTTGACTTGTTTTTCTTGACATCATTATTACTTATATCATGATTTACTTACTTCCAGAATATAAAATATGATTTATATATCATATATATTCAGTATATATATATATAATAGGTAGATAAATAAAATGAAAAACACCGTTCATGGAGACGGTAGTCCGTATGTACGCATGAACGCTGTTTTCCTTTCCTTATTTTCTTGAAATGGAAGTAAGTAGATGACATACATATGTATATATATACATAAATCCAGTAGATTTATAATGTCATATATTTCATTATTATTTCTTATATATACTTTATAATCATTCTTAAATGGTTAACATGGAGAATGAATCTCATCGCGTCGTGGAGACGGTAGTCCGTACGTACGCACGAGCGATGATATCATTTCAATAAATATTGAATTGAATTGGAGTGGATTATACAATATATCAGAATCAATATGATGTTGTAATAACTATGTATAGTTATTCTTTACACCATTATACCCATCCATGTAAGGTGGTGGTGGAAAATAGATTACACCACGGCGTGGAGACGGTATTCCGTACGTACGCACGCGCGGTGATTTCTTTTTCCGTAGGATGGATAGATGGTGAAATAGGGTTGTTTCATACTTATAATAACATATCAGTATATGAGTGATAATGATGTTATTACTTCATAATGAAACAACCTAAGAAGAAGAAGTGGAAGAAGAAATAAAGATGGAAGAATTGGTAATGGTAATTACCTCTTCTTTGAAGCGCCTTTTGGAGACCTCCTCTTAGGGAACTAAAATTGGACTTTGAGTAAGACCAGAACCTCTAGGATGTTTCTAGGGAAGTGGAGAAGAGATTTTGGCAGGGTTTGTCCGAGCTTGAGTGCTCAAATTGGTGTGAGGAGGAGGGGAAGGAGGTGTCCTTTTATAAGGGAGGAGAGGGGCACCTTAGGAATATCTAAAAATATTATTTTATATTAAAGTCAAAATCGGTTTATAATGGTTCCAAAGGGTCTTATTTCGAAGCTAAAGTGGGGATGGGTCGAAATCCTATCAACCAATAAGATTTAGACAAGTTTTGGGTATTATTTTAACCTTATCAATTAGATTTAACTCTAAGTTAAATAATTTAACTTTTATCGTGTCTTTTTGTTTTCTTTCACTATATGGTAAATACACTTACTATAACATGCCAAACGAACCCCAAATTGTATATTATTAATACATATATCCTTATCTAAGTCATTTGGCCGAACCTTAGATTTTTAGGAATAAAATAACAATTAATAATATAATATTTGATTTAAAAACTATTTTGTGTCAATTTTGACCCTATTTGATACATGATTTTTGTGAAAGTCATAACAGAATTAAATGTTCGAACCAAGTTGATTAAATCAACATTAATATATCATAGTAACCTAGAAAATAAGTGGAATTCATAAAAAGTCTTAAATTACATTTATTTTGGTATTTATATTATCAATTATGTCAATATTTCATTAATATGATAATTACTGCATCATCTTTGTGTCATAAATAAATTATATTATTTGATGTCTAAAAATTACAAATAAAATACCATCATGTAGGAAATATTTTTATCTTTCTAATGAATATTTATAGTCGAATTTATCTTATGTATAACCCCATATTAAAAATGATTTACTTATTAAACTTTGATTTTAACTATTTTAACCCTTCTTTAAATAAATTAATAATAAATGTCCTAATCTAATCTAAGTGGGCCTAAATGGTCATATTTTATTCCTAAGTTTGTTTTCGGTCGAATTACACTTGTCCAATAGAATTAGGACATGTGTTAGGGTAATATTAATATCATATTTACCCTTAGTTACCCTATTTACTATTAACCGTGGTAAAAAAAGTAAAAAGTTACTATTCACCAAAAAATTATTTTCATCTCATTGAACCACATTTTAGTCCTTGATATTAACCGTGTCTCTCGGATTTTCGAAATTCCATTCACAGAAGCGGTAAAATTAAGTTTTATGCAAAATTCAGTTTTTAACCTACCACTTAGTAGTTTCACTATTCATCAAAAATTGATGTTTTTCAGAACAATGCCAAAATTTCATCCCAAGCTATATTTCATATTCCGAATTCAAAAATGAAGTCTATTTTACCAAATTCATAACATAAAAGTTGCATTAATTAATTTTATAATTAAATCCCGCTGTTAAAACAAATAGCGTGTTTTTAAGAAACAATATCTATCAAAAGATTGACACTTGTTTATGTCTAGTTTAAATGTGAAATTACATCCAATGACCAACGTTGTATTAAATTGTAAAAATATATTCTAAATATACTTTAAAACCACTCAAATTAATGATTTATCACTATTAATTATTTCGATTAAAAAAGTTGTTTTTAATTATAATTTAGTAATTTTCACTATTCATCAGAATATGAAAGTTATCCGAAAAGTACCAAAATATCACCTTAGGCTAAATTCGATACTCCGAATCCAAAAATAAAGTCCATTTTGAAAAATAAGATTTACTGGATTTCAAAAAGTGGTTATTACTATTCATAACGGCTAGTTTTAATAATATCTTAATAGCATATCGTTGTTTAGCGAAACTTGGTGTTGCGTACAACACACGCTATCGAGGAAGGTCGCGATTGCGTGTAATGCAAGGCAAGTCAAGGATGTGTGTTGTGCAAGCTCCTTTTGGTGTAGCGTACAACACAAGACATTAATAAAATTAAAAAGAATATTTCTTTATAAAATCTTGGGCTGTTACATTCTACCCCCCTTAAAATGAATTTCGCCCTCGAAATTCGTCGGGGTTATAAATGGTTTACTATTCGAAAGTTTCTTTAATAGAAACCCACATCGTAAAAAGGAATATCAAAACCAATCTTTAAAAACAAAAGTATGAAACGTAACGGTTACCCAAATAAACTAATCATTGGGTTTCCACATAGGTGAAAATATGGATATGGAAGAGAAATCTAACCATCATGTTCTGATGGAGAGTGGTAGAGAACATGGCTATGGAAAAGCCAGTAATCACAAATCCATAGATTTGTGATGTTATAAGGTACCATCTGATTCATCAGGTATAAGATCACTAGGACAACATTTTTGGTTTTCAAGATCATTTCCCCTAAAGTTGAAAATTTGAATTAGAATAAATACTTACTTTATTTTGGTACAATCTCACTGTTGTTCGTGCTTTGAACAATTTCTACTTCATCTCTTAAATAAATGAAGTTGAATTTGTTATTCGTGAAGTGTTAGCAGATCATGTGATAGAATGACAGGTCATTCCATCTGTCTCAAACAAAAGGTTAGCAAAACTTATATACATAAGTCGATCTATAGTGAGATTAATCATATATGGTTCCTAAAATGGACTTATACTTCATATATCATACTGCTTAATATAATAAAACTAGTTTCTACTAAACAGGGACTTCCTGTAGGCCAGTGGTAGGCGATAAAGGCCAGTCGCACTTCGGTTGTGGGTTCGATTCCCACAGCCTTGTCCGACGCGATGGGCTGTCGCCCGTCCTACAGGTTGTCCTTTTTCTAAAACTATGTTAATATAACATCCCATCAATAATATCGAAAATCTTCTATCCTTAAACAATACTAACTTATGTCCAACATAATCCAGTCTAATCTTTAGGCTTATACATAATACTGCAGTCCACTCTCATAATATAGTGACATCGATTACCAGAGATTTAATACTGTCGTTGATCCCCACATATCATAAGATATGTCTTGTTTATCACATTCCAAACATTCAAAGTCCTTAATCGTGTATTCTCTTGAATACCTTAGTGAAAACATGAGTGCAGTTAAAAGTTAACACTTTCCACATACCAAAATCCTCAAAATTCTATATACTCAAACCATGATATCACTTAGTCCTTATATCAATCATGAGCTCATGAATACTGTTAAACAATTAATTTTCTCATTTTCCCTTCATTATGCGCATAATATCTCAATCACTTTGAATACCACATTAGACCAATACATAAATATTCCAATACTCCATGATAAAACATTATTTTGGAATCCCATTACATAAACACTTAATCATTCCACCACATCATTGTCATATTCAACATCTCTAATAGTGATCGCATGTGACTTCCCTTTGTCCTTTGCCTTAAGTGGTTGCTCATGTTGATCATCACTAACCCTTGGATTAGGGAAATTATTAGCATAATGCCCCATTTCTTTGCACTTGAAGCATTGAAGTGTTGGTAGTGTGTTCTCTGCAGTGTTTGTTTTATTCCCATCATTAGAAAACCTTTTTCCATTACTTCGACACTCAGCTGCTCGATGACCTTCTTTTCCACACTTAAAACATTTTCTAGTCCCTTTAAGACAATATCCACCATGCTTCTTTCCACACTTTGTGCATAAGGAAACATTCATCTTCTTTTCACCATTATTCTGGGATTTCTCCTTGAACTCCATCTTTCGTTTCTTGTCAAAACCATGAGATGGATATGTAACACCAACTTCCATTTCTACCTTGATAGCACAATGCACAATTTCTTCATAGCTACTGAAGTCTCTTATAGCTAATGCCCTTCGAAGACTTGGTTTTAAGCCACTGAAAAATCGATCAACTTTACTTTCAGGTTGGATGATAATTCCAGAAGCATACCTTGCAAGTCTTGTAAAATTTTCTTCATAGGTACCAACAGATTCATCATCCCTTTGCTTCAGTTCAAGAAACTCTTTCTCCATCTTTGTTCGAAGAATACGAGGGAAGTACTTACTGAAAAACAAGTTCTTGAACTCGTCCCATTCCATGGACTCAATTTCATCTCTTGGCCTCGTATTCTTGATAAGATTCCACCATTGATCAGCTTCACCTTCCAAACGATATACTGCTAAGATGACTTTATCATGTTCAGAACATTGAAGAACTGAAAATATCTTTTCAGTAGTACTAATCCATTGTTCAGCAACTAATGGATCAGTAGACCCACTGAAAGAAGGTGGACGTTGCCTCATGAAGGACTCAATAGAATATTGTTCCCTTCTCTGCTCATTTGGAAGTCCAGAATGATTCATAGCTTGTGTAAGTATAGCAATAAGATTTTGCACTCCATCTCCCATAACATTTGTTTGTTCAGGAGGGCAATCATTGCATTGACATTACATTACTTTTGCGGAATACTTAGTACATAACCAAAAACACACACACAAGGATCGTAATAGTTTAGTGTCTTTGGAAACTCGGAATAAAATCTTCTAATCGTGGGGAAAGATCTTCAACATCTCCCATAAAGATCTTCCTTTTTTTTACCTAAAACCTTTCTTTATATCCTGGGGAAAAGAAAACATAAAAGGGTGAGCTCAAATGCCCAGTAAGGGTAAACAAAAGAAAAATCAATTACATCATATTCATAAGAACATAACTTTTGGAAATCTTAACCTGTAAAAGAGAGCATAATTTCATAACATGGGATAAATCATAGTAGTGAAATGAAATCCCAATAATCATAACTTAAAACATGAAACTTTGTGGCATACACACATAATCATGGAAAATCATTTCTTGTTAGTCATGACTCATTGCCAAGACTATCTTAGTGGACAAAGTCCCTTTCTGAATCGAGTAAACCTCGTTTCAGTCCTGTTTCACTGAACCGGTATAACCTACCATTCCAGCCATGTCTATCTCATGAGATATAAAATCTTTACCCAATGCATTGGAGGGAGATATAGGTCCCACCCATCTTATAATGAATCCTTTCTTATGTGTGCCACATAATCATAAATCTTACATCATCACATAACCCATGTAATAAAAATGGGATTCTTAAACAACATGACATCATAAAACAATTCATATAAGATAAAGGAATTCATAAAAACAATTCCATCACAACATGATCAAATCAATTTAATAATAGGGATAAAAACAGAACCCTTTATTATCTTAGATGGAAAATAATTTTGATAAAACACTTGAACTCCATTCTTGAGGAAAATATCCTTTCTTCTTCAAAAACATTTTTCCTTTCATAACATGTCATACAACTTTAAAATAAAAGAAGTTGATTAAAAATAAACTTGAAAACTTGTAAAGGAAGCTTCTTGGAAATAATGTTTTAAAAATCCATTCATGCCGTATAAGTTAAAAAAAACATTCTTCGTACTTTTGTCGGAAAAGTCAAAAAGTACCTCGTACGAAAAACGACAAAAGATTAATTTCATACATATTACTAAAAACTCACAGAAGGGTAAAAATGGATTTAAACAATTGTAGGTGGATGGAAATAATATTACATATTTATGAAACATGGATGTGGATGATAAAATACACCCCAGTAAATACTTACGAATAAACAATCTCGGATAAAAATGAGATTGTGATATTTCCCTTACCTTAGGTCCGACTTGCTTTGTAAGTGTCCGAACCTCCTGTATAATGATTTAAATCATGTTATTGACTTATTACAGAATCATATTCATTGTTATGATATCATATATGGTTCACTTATGACATTATATTACCCGTTCTTTTGTAAATTCCATGTTAAAGAAGCGTTTTGGGTAAAATCGTTTCATTTATCGTAGGTGTTTTGACTTGTTTTTCTTGACATCATTATTACTTATATCATGATTTACTTACTTCCAGAATATAAAATATGATTTATATATCATATATATTCAGTATATATATATATAATAGGTAGATAAATAAAATGAAAAACACCGTTCATGGAGACGGTAGTCCGTATGTACGCATGAACGCTGTTTTCCTTTCCTTATTGTCTTGAAATGGAAGTAAGTAGATGACATACATATGTATATATATACATAAATCCAGTAGCTTTATAATGTCATATATTTCATTATTATTTCTTATATATACTTTATAATCATTCTTAAATGGTTAACATGGAGAATGAATCTCATCGCGTCGTGGAGACGGTAGTCCGTACGTACGCACGAGCGATGATATCATTTCAATAAATTTTGAATTGAATTGGAGTGGATTATACAATATATCAGAATCAATATGATGTTGTAATAACTATGTATAGTTATTCTTTACACCATTATACCCATCCATGTAAGGTGGTGGTGGAAAATAGATTACACCACGACGTGGAGACGGTATTCCGTACGTACGCACGCGCGGTGATTTCTTTTTCCGTAGGATGGATAGATGGTGAAATAGGGTTGTTTCATACTTATAATAACATATCAGTATATGAGTGATACTGATGTTATTACTTCATAATGAAACAACCTAAGAAGAAGAAGTGGAAGAAGAAATAAAGATGGAAGAATTGGTAACGGTAATTACCTCTTCTTTGAAGCGCCTTTTGGAGACCTCCTCTTAGGGAACTAAAATTGGTCTTTGAGTAAGACCAGAACCTCTAGGATGTTTCTAGGGAAGTGGAGAAGAGATTTTGGCAGGGTTTGTCCGAGCTTGAGTGCTCAAATTGGTGTGAGGAGGAGGGGAAGGAGGTGTCCTTTTATAAGGGAGGAGAGGGGCACCTTAGGAATATCTAAAAATATTATTTTATATTAAAGTCAAAATCGGTTTATAATGGTTCCAAAGGGTCTTATTTCGAAGCTAAAGTGGGGATGGGTCGAAATCCTATCAACCAATAAGATTTAGACAAGTTTTGGGTATTATTTTAACCTTATCAATTAGATTTAACTCTAAGTTAAATAATTTAACTTTTACCGTGTCTTTTTGTTTTCTTTCACTATATGGTATATAAACTTACTATAACATGCCAAACGAACCCCAAATTGTATATTATTAATACATATATACTTATCTAAGTCATTTGGCCGAACCTTAGATTTTTATGAATAAAATAACAATTAATAATATAATATTTGATTTAAAAACTATTTTGGGTCAATTTTGACCCTATTTGATACATGATTTTTGTGAAAGTCATAACAGAATTAAATGTTCGAACCAAGTTGATTAAATCAACATTAATATATCATAGTAACCTAGAAAATAAGTGGAATTCATAAAAAGTCTTAAATTACATTTATTTTGGTATTTATATTATCAATTATGTCAATATTTCATTAATAAGATAATTACTGCATCATCTTTGTGTCATAAATAAATTATATTATTTGATGTCTAAAAATTACAAATAAAATACAATCATGTAGGAAATATTTTTATCTTTCTAATGAATATTTATAGTCGAATTTATCTTATGTATAACCCCATATTAAAAATGATTTACTTATTAAACTTTGATTTTAACTATTTTAACCCTTCTTTAAATAAATTAATAATAAATGTCCTAATCTAATCCAAGTGGGCCTAAATGGTCATATTTTATTCCTAAGTTTGTTTTTGGTCGAATTACACTTGTCCAATAGAATTAGGACATGTGTTAGGGTAATATTAATATCATATTTACCCTTAGTTACTCTATTTACTATTAACCGTGGTAAAAAAAGTAAAATGTTACTATTCACCAAAAAATTATTTTCATCTCATGGAACCACATTTTAGTCCTTGATATTAACCGTGTCTCTCGGATTTTCGAAATTCCATTCACAGAAGCGGTAAAATTAAGTTTTATGCAAAATTCAGTTTTTAACCTACCACTTAGTAGTTTCACTATTCATCAAAAATTGATGTTTTTCAGAACAATGCCAAAATTTCATCCCAAGCTATATTTCATATTCCGAATTCAAAAATGAAGTCTATTTTACCAAATTCATAACATAAAAGTTGCATTAATTAATTTTATAATTAAATCCCGCTGTTAAAACAAATAGCGTGTTTTTAAGAAACAATATCTATCAAAAGATTGACACTTGTTTATGTCTAGTTTAAATGTGAAATTACATCCAATGACCAACGTTGTATTAAATTGTAAAACTATATTCTAAATATACTTTAAAACCACTCAAATTAATGATTTATCACTATTAATTATTTCGATTAAAAAAGTTGTTTTTAATTATAATTTAGTAATTTTCACTATTCATCAGAATATGAAAGTTATCCGAAAAGTACCAAAATTTCACCTTAGGCTAAATTCGATACTCCGAATCCAAAAATAAAGTCCATTTTGAAAAATAAGATTTACTGGATTTCAAAAAGTGGTTATTACTATTCATAACGGCTAGTTTTAATAATATCTTAATAGCATATCGTTGTTTAGCGAAACTTGGTGTTGCGTACAACACACGCTATCGAGGAAGGTCGCGATTGCGTGTAATGCAAGGCAAGTCAAGGATGTGTGTTGTGCAAGCTCCTTTTGGTGTAGCGTACAACACAAGACATTAATAAAATTAAAAAGAATATTTCTTTATAAAATCTTGGGCTGTTACAAGCATCTTAGTGTGTCTTTTTACTATCTTTTAATCAAAAGAAAGCAGGTATGGATGAACTTGAGACAAAATATCCCTAGCAAAGAGGGAATCAGATGTATTAGGAGAAGCAGTAAGAGGTGCCAGAGCAGAAACAAGAGCAGGCTCTGATCTCAAAGATAACTCATTCTGCAAATTTGCTATCATATTTTTCAGATTTTCAACATCACCACTCAGAAGCTTATTCTCAAATATGACTTCATGAATTCCTCGGATCATCCTTTATTGAATACGCAAGATAATATTTTCCATGGGAATTGATGCATCTTCTTGAATTAACTGAGTCACTGGATGAGGTTGAGTGGAGACAATTTTCTCAACTCCAGCTAACAAAGTTTCTCCAAAAATTTTTAGATCATCTTTGGTCACAAAGGAGTGATTCTCAGGTAAGGGTGCAGGTAAAGGTAGTGGTTCAGATTCTGGTTGAGGTTCAGAGTCATCTTCAGACTCATATTCTGATTCAGATTGAGGTTGGGGCTTTGGTTCTGGTTCTGGATGAGCGATAGACTTCAATTGAAACAGAGAAGAAAGATCCATTCAAGTTGTAGACACTTGATTTGACTCATTCACATTATAAAATCTTGGGAAAAAAAATCGGTTGTGCATAGAGTATGAGACAGATGTTTGAGAAGCTTCAGTAGATCCAGCTTCTGTAATCTCAAGGTTTTGAGGTTCCTCCCCCTCAAATTATGCTTCCCTTTCAGATTCTTGAGGCTCAGGAACATGGACAAGATCCATAGGATCATCCCTGATCTCTTCAGCAAACTCTTTCCTTTCCAGCTGAAAGGAAATTTCCATCCTCTCTTCAGCAGAGGGAATAATCTCAGGAACGGATTGTTCCACTGGTTGAACTTCCAGACTTTCTTCTTCTTCCACAGAAATATCCTCTTGAATAGGATATTCCTATAAGTTTACTTGTTGTTCTGAATCAGGAAAAACCAGATTCCTTACAGCATTAGGATGAGCTTCTGGATTGACATCCGCACTAGAATCCGGATCTTCCTCTTCACTCAAACTAACAGCAACTTCTTCCTCTTGAGGTGTTTCAACAAGCATAATAGAAGGGACAACCATCCTTTCTTTTTCAATAGGAGCTCTTTCCATTGGTGGTATTTCACCCTCTTCTCTAGGAGACACTTCAGCTGTTACCTCCTCCTCCTCTTCTTCTTCTTCTGAATACTCAGCCACTTCATCTGGTTCCAAACCAGGATCAGATAGATTTTTAGGCCTTCTTGGATAGTCAACATGATTAAACCTTTTATACACTTGATCATTATCCTCAACCAACAGCTTCTTCTAGGGGCTCCTGCTAATCTTCATACTTTTGATGATTGGCATGGATAGGTAGAAATCAAGGTCCTCTAACTTTTCTTCATTCGGTCCAACCATCCCTTTGGAAACTAACATAGCTGAAATCATCATTGAGTAAAACAAGGAGGTGGATTTGGAGGCGACTTTGATCAGCTCACAGATATGGTTGATAACATACTTTCATAGGTTTATCTTATGTCCATTCTTCAATAGTTGAATTAGGAAAACATCCTGATACTTCATCACAACAAAATCTCCTTTTATTGGGCTAATCAAATTTTGAAAAAACTTGAACAGAAGTCTAGTCTCCACATCTAATTCAGTAGCTATGGCCCTTCGCTCGGTGCCATTTCCAGTAAGGTTTTCCAAATTAGACTCCAAGTCAAAGATGTCAGTTGTTGGAGGAGGGTCTCTCTGGTAATCCTCACTAACTCCTTCATGGGGAATCCCTAGGCATACAACCCACAGCCTCGACGAGAAAGTGCACTTTTGACCATTTATCCAGCTTGTCACCGTAAATCTTTCTCCAAACTCAAAAGAAAACTTCACATACTGATAAAATTGAGATACCAATCTCGGGTAAATCATTATATTCTATTCAGTGAACCATCCAAGCCATCTTTGTTCTCTTGAAACTTTCAAAACTAGATATCTGCTAGACAACAACCACTCTGCACAAACCTCTTTTTTAGGTACAACTGTAAGTCTTACCGGGTTTGCGTTTAGAGGTCCTTCAGGAGCTATCCTCGGTATCTTCTTCTATTTCTTAGTGCGACTCTTCTTAGACGAGGGTGAAGATGGACACTTCATCCTTGGAATCCACTGAAGGTTTGGTCGAGAGGGAAGAGAAGGTTCAAGAGATAGTTCGGGTAAGGAATCGAATGAAACCCCTATGTTTTATCATTTGGGAATGTCTAACTTCATACAAACAAAAATGCGGGAAATCAAATAGTGGTAAAGTAAAAAAATTACACGATACGAGTTAAAATAAGAATATAAATAATCTTCATGGTGAGACCGTGAGTAGGAGTTATGGTGTGATGAAAACTAGTCATCACAGTGAGACAGTTGGTAGCCATCACAGTGAGATAGTGAGCATTCTGTGTAGTCACGATGAGACAGTAAGTTGACCAACCATGACCATAAAGTCTTGATGGTGAGACTGTGAACATAAAACAGAATATTAGAAACAGTGACCATGAAACCGTAAAGTAAAATATAGTAAAGTATTAAACATTAAGATCAGTAAGATATTTACTTATGATTAATCATACCAAGATCATGTATGATGTAGTCTAATCTTTCAGAATTTAATGGTTTAGTGAATATATCAGCAAGTTGATATTCAATAACAATGAATTCCAAAGTGATATCACCTTTTTGATAATGATCCCTCAAAAAGTGATGTCTTACATCAATATGTTTTGTCCTAGAATGAGAAACAGGATTCTTAGAAATGTTAATAGCACTTGTGTTGTCACATTTTATTGGGACATGTCTGAATTGATATCCATAGTCTAGTAATGTGTGTTTCATCCACAAAATTTGTTCACAACAACTGCCAGTAGCTATGTATTCAGCTTCTATAGTAGATAATGCAACAGAATTCTATTTCTTACTACACCATGATACTAGTGAATTTCTTAAAAGGTTACATGTTCCATAGGTTCTTTTTCTATCTGGCTTATATCTTGAAAAATCAGCATCAGAATAACTAACTAATTCAAATGATTGTAATTTGGGATAGAACAGTCCTAAATTGGGAGTATGCTTGAGGTATTTGAAAATTCTTTTTACAACATTTAAATGTGACTCTTTAGGGTTTTCTTGAAAACGAGCACACATACACACACTAAACATAATTTCAGGACGACTAACAGTTAGGTAGAGTAGACTTCCAATCATTTCTATATAAGTGGTTTGATCAACAGATTTACCATTTTCATCAAGATCCATCTTACAGGTGGTACTCATGGGAGTGTCACTAATTTTTGAGCTATCCAATCCAAAACATTTTAAAAGACATCTAGTATATTTACATTGAGTTAAAATAATTCCATCATCATTTTAAAAGATTTTAAATCTAAGAAAGAATTTATGTTCACCCATTAAACTCATTTCAAATTCATTTTACATCATTTTGGAAAAATAAGTACATAATGTAGTTTTTGAAGATCCAAAAATAATATCATTTACATAAATTTGTACAACTAAAACATCTTTAGAAATTCGTTTTATAAATAGAGTAGGATCAGCTATTCCTTTTGTAAAACTTTTAGAAATTAGAAAAGTACTTAATCTATGCTAACAAGCTCTTCGAGCTTTCTTTAAACCATATAACGCTTTTGATAATTTGAAAATATGATTTGGAAAATGAGGGATTGAAAATCTAGGTGGTTGTTCAACATAAACATCCTCAGCAATATATCCATTTAAGAATGCACTCTTGACATCTATTTGATATAGTTTGAAATTTAGATGACCAACATAAGCAAGTAAAATCCTAATAGCTTCTAATCTGTCTACTGGAGAAAAAGTCTCCTCATAGTCAATACCTTCTTCTTGACTATATCCTTGTGCAACTAGCCTATCTTTATTTCTAACTATGTTTCCAGATTCGTCTACTTTATTTCTAAACACCCATTTAGTTCCTATTGTGAAAGAGTCCTCTGGCCTTTCAACAGGATTCCAAACTTTATTTCTTTCAAATTGATTGAGTTCTTCTTGCATAACAATTACCCAAAATTCATCATTAATAGCATCATCAATGTTTTTAGGTTCAAGCTGTGACAAGAAGGCTTGATGTTCAACCTGATTTCTAAGAGAAGCTCTAGTCTGTGTCCCTCTATCAAGATTTCTTACAACAACATCTAAAAGATGATTCATTAGAATTCTAGTTGATCTAGTAAAGGTAAGACTATAAATTTCAGGTTCTTCTCTGGGTTCAGGTTCATTAGGAACAGATTCTGGAATAAGTCCAGAACTGGTTGTCTTTATAGCAGGTTCATTAGATTTGTCATTAAGGTCTAGAACAGAAAAATCTTATTCAAGATTTTCAAGAGATGTTTTAGGCTCATGTGGATTAGTTTCATCAAATTTGACGTGAAAAGATTCTTCCACACACTTGGTTCTCTTATTAAAGACTCTATAGGCTTTTCTGGTTAAAGAATATCCTAAAAAGATTCCTTCATCACTCTTAGAAGAAAACTTATCAAGATTATATTTTGTATCGAGAACAAAGACTTTACAGCCAGAGACTCTAAAGTAACTAACATTAGGTTTTCTATTGTTCCACAACTCATATGGGGGTTTCTTAAGAACAGGTCCAATTAAGACTCTATTAATAATATAACAAGCTGTATTGACAGATTCAGCCCAAAAATAAATAGGCATGTCATATTCATTAATCATAGTTCTAGAAATTTCTTGCAGGGTTCTATTCCTCCTTTCTACTACACCATTTTGCTGAGGTGTCCTGGGGGTAGAGAAATTGTGACTATAGCCATTGTGTGAGTAGTAGGATTCAAAATCATGATTCTCAAACTCACGGTCATGATCACTTCTTAGGGTTTTAATCTTATGTTCACTAAGATTTTCTACAGATTTGGAGTATTTAACAAAGTAAGAATAAGATTCACTTTTGTAAGCTAAAAAGTATACCCAAGTATATATAGAAAAGTCATCTACTAGGACATAGACATAGTGCTTACCATTTAAGCCATAAACTCTAGATGGTCCAAACAAATCCATGTGAACCAACTCGAGAGTTTGAGAAGTTGAAACTTGTTTCTTTGATTTAAAAGAAACCTTATGTTGCTTTCCCTTTTGATAGGGATTACAGACTTTGTCATTTGGAAACTCAAGTATAGGTAGGTCTCTAACTAAATTTTTCCTAGTTAGTTTTCTAAGTGAATGGATGTTGTAGTTTCCTAATCTTCTATTCCATAACCAGGACTCTTTATGGAAAGCATTTAAATAGGTAACATTTTGCTTAGCTAAGGAATTTAAATCAACAGCATAATCATTTTCATTTCTTAGAGCAAAAAAGACTAAAAAGTTTTTAGAATTAAAAACATTAGAAGAATAATTTTCAAATTTGATATTAAAACCATCATCACATAATTGAGAAATACTTAACAGATTATATTTAAGTCCATCAACCAATAAAACATTAGAAATTAAAACCGAATCACTGTTACCAATTTGACCTAGGCCGATGATATTTCCTTTAGAATTATCACCAAAGGTGACATGACCTCAATCAAACATTATTAAACTTTTGAAACACGAGTAATCCCCAGATATATGTCTTGAAAATCCACTGTCCAGATACCATGTCTTCTTGTGGGAACTCTTCAAACAGGTTTCCTACAAAACATATTTAAATAGGAAATGATTTTGGTACCCAAATCTTTTTGGGTCCAGACAGGTTAGCAATCAAAGCATTCGGTACACAAATTTGTCTTATGGGTCTCATATAATTTACAGAATCAAAATATTTTGAAAGATAAACTCTATTATATTTATAACTAAGTGAATAACTAGTTGAAGCATATACATGTCCAGAACTAGAACTACCAGTATTCTGTTCAGATTTACGAATAAATCTATTCTTGGTAATCTGTCTCTTTCCAGGTTTGTAGCGTATTCTAGTAGTATATTTTTGTGCAACTTGCTTTCCTAGCTTTTGAGTTAGTGTATCTTTTCCATTTTTGAATTTCTCTAAGTCTTGTCTAAGTTGCTCATTAGACATTTTCAGTTCAGTGTTTTTTTATGCAACTGAGCATTCTTTTCTATTTCTATGTCAAGATCAGATTTATGGTTAACAGTTAAAGCATACTGTTTCTTTAAACCTTTGTATTTGTCTTTCATCTCATTACAAGTTTCTTCCAACATATCACAGTATTCAAATAGTTCACATTTTGACATATTTTCATAATCAGAATCATCTCCAAAATAATATGAATTTAAAGCAGGAGTTTCAGATGTTACCTCAGAAGTGTTTGTCATAAAACACATGTTTTCCTTATTTCTGTTTTCAGTCCCAGAAGCTTCAGATTCACTAGAGCTATCCTCAGAAGCACTCCACATAGCCTTCATTTCTTTCTTGTACTTATTATCCTTATACTCATATTTCTTCTTGTATTTTAGCTTTGGAAATTTTGATTTTATATGTCCTTTTCTTTTGCATTCATAGCAGACAACTTCATCAGATTTGTTAGATTTCTTCCAGTCCTTTGTCTATTGTCCCTTGTTGTCATAATTACCTTTGTAATTTGATTTTCTGAAAAACTTCTTCTTCCAATAAAATTTCTTAAACCTTCTAGCTATTTGAGCCATTTCAGCATCACTATCAGAGTCTGAATTTTCACTGGTTGAACTGTCTTTTTGTATTTGAGCCTTATCTTTGTCCATACTCTTTGAAGCAGTAGTCTTGAAAGCCATAGATTTTCTCTTAGGTTCATCATCTTCCTCTTTATTCACCTTGAGTTCTTCCTCATACATCATAATCTTAATAATGATTTCTTTTACAGGTAGAGTAGTAATGTCACATGACTCTCTGATTGAAACAGATGTGCCTCTCCATCGGTCTGGTAAACTTCTCAAGATTCTCATAATTTGTTCCTTTGCTGGAACAACCTTTACGAGTGAATTCATTGTATTGACTATCTCATTAAACCTAAGATACATATCATAAATAGGTTCATCAGTCTTCATTTTACAATTATCATATTTAATAGTATAAGTATTTAATCTCACTTCTTTAACATTGGTTTTTCCCTCAAGAGAAACACCCAAAGTATCCCATATTTCAAAAGTAGTTTTGCAATAAGAAATTCTATTAAACTTTTCATCTCCTAGAGCACAGTACAGGGCATTCATAGCTTTACAATTATTACTGTAGGTAGTCTTTGTAGGTTCATCCTAAGTTATTCTATCAATTTATGGAATTTTATATTGTGACTCTATAGTAGTCCAGATATCAAAACCCATGCTTTCTAAATGAATTTTCATTTTAAGTTTCCACTGAGCATAGTTTGTACCATTGAAGAAAGGTGGCCTCTTAGTAGCAACACCCTCTAGTCTATTGTACATAGATAGATTTTAGAAGGATAATTTAAAGAGATAAAATATAGAACTAACAGAAATTTAAGATCTTTAATGATAAAACTAAAATCACAGTTGAAAAGCAGAGTATTTCAAAAATCCTTAAACAAAAAAAAAATCCTCTGATACTAAATGTTGGTCATAGTGGATACAAAAGAGGGGGGTGAATTGAGTTCCAATTAAAATTTCTGTTAAAATATTGTCTATTTAAAATCCCCCAATTTATAAAACAAGTTAAACTGTAGTGAATTTATACAGATTGTGAATTTTCACATAGCTTTGCAAAGATTGATTAGGTCTCAGTTAATTTAACCACAAGATTAAACTAACTTTTGAAACTAACCAATTGAGTTATAATAAGTGTAAACACATGATAATATAACTATCAAAGTAGCTTTAAAATAGTTTTGTATTTCAAAGTAACAACAGTGGAATAAATAATATATATATATATATATTAAACTTTGAACTTAAACTGAAAGTGCACAACAAATATAACAAGAGGTTGAATCTCAATTCGAGACTTAGTCCTCTAAAATTTATATAAATTTGATCCACACCCTGGATTGGAGTTAACAATAGTTTATAAAACTGTACAGGCCACGGAGGGACCTCTACCACTGTTCTTCATGGGAAACAAAACAAAGACCAGGCCACACAAGGACATCTTCCACAGTTGACGTGGGTAAACAAGAGATAAGATATTTAGAGTGAGCATTTTGATATCATCCAGTTCAGTGCAAGAGACAATGTGTGTATAAGAAATAAAGAGTACACCACACTTCTCGAAAGATAATAAATAAATCACTTAGAGAGAGCAGAGAAGTGTTTAGAAAGCTCTAGTGATTATCAATGCAGCTCTGGACTCGTTGGATTTAGCAGGAATGATTTTGAGTCCTATGGTTTTTCTGTTGAAAAATAGAGTGTCGTAGTAAGCTTTTATTCTCCAGGAATGAAAATGGTCTATTGATTCGTTGTGTGTTCTTCAGTGGTGTTGGATTGCATTCATGAGAATTCTTTGAAAGTCTGGCAATCTATTTCTTTCTCATGATTGTTATTCTTGTTTATAACACTGCTCTCGGGTGTATGTAAGTTCTTCTCGTTGTATATTCACACTTGCACACCTCACTTACATTATTTTTTCTTGTTCGGTGTACTGCATCTTAATCTTCCTTATATTCCACGAGTTCTGGCGGTAGGAATGATTCCATTTTCATTGGTATGAGATACGGATTCCTGACATGCCAACAACTATCATTTAATAACATTAATTGCATTAAAAACATCAAATATGACCATTAGCACTATTTAAATAATATTGAAAAAAAGTTAAGAAATGGTGTCACATTGATTAAGTAAACTGTGTCTTCTTCACGGTATGAGCTTCACGGTATGAGCTTCACAGTATGAGCTTCACGGTATGAGATTCATGGTATGAGCTTCATGGTATGGGATTCACGGTATGACCATGTCACGGTGTCTGGATCACAGTTTGTCCTTCATGGTGTCTGGGTCACGGTGAATCCTTCACGGTGTCTGGGTCAAGGTGAGTCCTTCATGGTGTCTGGGTCACAGTGAGTCCTTCACAGTGTCTAGGTCACGGTGAGTCCTTCAGGGTGTCTGCATCACGGTGAGTCCTTCACGGTGTCTGGGTCACGGTGAGTCCTTCATGGTGTCTGGGTCATGGTGAGTCCTTCACGGTGTCTAGGTCACGGTGAGTCCTTCACGGTGAGTCCATACTTAGACAAATATCTGTATTTGGACTTAGACAGAAATATGGAAAATATGGATTAAGTTTAACCATTAGAGAGTAAGATAACATGAATCATAAACATAAAGGCTTGATAATATATGTGAGATTTGTGATCATGCATGAGACTTGTAAATAAGAAAGAGAGTAATTAACATCCCTAATATTTGTTATCATTAAAACATGATGAGTAATTATTATAGCGATTGAAGAGTATTAACAAGATGTGAAATGAAGATCGAGATTAATTAACAATAATAAGATTTGTGATCATTAAAACATGATTAACAGATGAGGAGTCCAACACTATGGAATGGTTCTACAACTATTCACATGTTTGGTGAATGATTTATTGTAGTTAGTAGAAACCATACAATTTAACCCTATGTGAGGAATTATAGTCTAAGTGGAAGCACCCCATTGGCTCATGATTATGTATTACTATGTTGATTAATCATATATTTGGTTCTTTCTCAGTGGCTACCACATGGTCCTTTCATGGTTTGGAGTAGCCACAAAGTATAATAGTGTAGTGGGAAAAATGAAAAATGTAGTTTTTACTATATTGTTGAAAAATTGTTTTCCAAAATGGATGACCAAACTGTGTTAGCTACTTACTATTTAGAATTATGAAATTCGTATATTCTCCTTTAAAATTTTAACTTCTATTCTGTTCTCAACCTCTTTATTTTCACACATCTCATATGAGGGTATTTTCATATGATATTATGGGTTTGAGTAATCAAATATTGATTCTCTCATGGTTTTCCTAAGTGAATCACAATTTCTTTCACCTTATCCTATTCTTTTATCCATTTCTAAATATTGTTTTTGTTCTTCAAACCCTATAAGATGTTCTATCCATGTATTCATTTATGGTTTTTCTAACATTAGGATTATTATATCTAAGAATTTTAATGTTCCCTTCTTGAGTTATAATAATGTTCATTTTCAAATGTATATTGATTACAACCCTTTCAGGTAGGTTGATCCATGTATTTCCTTTAAACATAGATCCTTAAGTACATTATTATTTTCAATCCATATTTTAATTGTTTTTTGGATTTAATCAAGTAGACATACTGAATCTTTATCAAATAAATTTAGTTTCCCTTAGTATTTTCATTTGACATTAAAATACACTTCTCATATTTCAATACATATAATGAGTTATCAATAAAACAATGTATATATGTAATTAGATGATTTTATCCATTACTTTTCATTTAATATCTAAAATGGTTTCCCTAGATAGATTATTCATGAATAATATTGATTGAATTAAATATTTTAATGATATTTTCAATAAGTGATAAGAAATTATTTCCCATTTCAATGGTTATTTACCTTAATATGTTCTACTTGAGTTGTTTTTTTAGATGGAGAAAAATATTTTAGATTAGTTCTAAATTATATCATTTGATGATGATAAATATATTTTTAAAATTAAAATGGTTCATGGAAGTACATTGACATTTTTGGTTGTTTTTAACATTGAAATTATCCACATACAATTGCTTTTATAAGAATTATAATTATGTTTATGTTATGTGAAATTGACGGAATCATAATGGATGGAGGATATATTTTGAAATCTTTTATTCCTAGTTAAAGGTGTTACTTCAATGAAGGGTTATCACATGTGAAGGTGTTTTATGATTGTTTTCAGTGATAAATATATCATATATTACATAAAGATTTATCACATATATATTATATCATAGGAATCCGCAAGAAGCTAGGTGGGAAATCCATGTATTAGTATTATACTAGTTTAAGATTCCACTAGGTAAGGTGGTCAAAATTGGGAATTTTATCTACTTAGATTATTTGAATTATTGTTTTGGAAAGGTAGGGTGAAACTAAGTGTTTAGGTAGTTGAATATCACCTGTCTCAAATTAGATGGATTTCGCTTATGTGTTTTTCTAGATTATCTCTAGAGCTCTTATGTGTTCCCATGATAATTTTTATTTAAATATTACTATGATTGTTTGTATAATCTTATTTAATGTTGGTCTATAATTCATATGGTTTGATTATTATATATTATTATTTTCATTGATATTTCCATTGTTGTTCTGGTAAATAAGATGGTATGAATTTCATAAAATACATTGTATGTTCTTTCCTTTCTTTGTGAAAAAATGATTTTGTGTAAATAGGAATTACAGTTTTAGTTATAAAATCATTATTTCATTATTTAACTTATATAATTTTAGATTTTCTTCATTATTAAAATAAAACACATCTTTTAGTTGTTTTCTTTATTATATTTCTAATTTTAAAATAAGGGTATAATATATCCCTTATTATCTTCAATATATCTATCCCCAAAGTATGTTCTAAATTTTTTTCCATCTATCTCTAATTAAACAATCTGATAGAGAGATTTAAAGTGTGTTTTATATTAAAATAAAAAATTCTAATACCTTATAATGAATGATTTCTTATTAAGGAAACATGTTACTTGAATTTAACACAAACCAATGATTTACTTCAATAATTTTTTTTTAAAAATAGTATAAAATGGATTACATTTAAATGTTTAGGAATGGGGTGTGGGAAGAATACCTAAATATAATTTTTTTGATCTAGTTTATCATATATTATAGGTTATTATGGAAAATTATTAGATGTAGTTGATGATATTATCATGGTTTAAGGGTTTAGAGGTGACCAATGGGGATCATTCACCTAACACATGGAGATGGGTGTTTTATCTTTTTTAAGGTTTTATTTGGTTAGGCACATTCGGTTTATCTATTATGTTATGTTATTTTATCTATCAATCTCCATCCATCTCTCTCTCTTCATTTGGTTGTTATCATGGAAAATTTATTCAATTTTATCCATACTGATATCGGGACGTATTGGATGTGTTTACTATTTTTATTTATGGTTGATGGGTTTTATTTATATTATTATTCCTTATTTGGATTCAAATTTATTTTTAAATTGCTTATTTTATAGGTACGAGTCTTCAAATTATGAACTGGACATGATAAATTTGTTGGTGTTTGTTCCTTGTAAATTAATTATTTATTAGAAGAAATTATTATAATATGTGTATATTTTGATCCCCAACACTAGTTGCTTGCCTATGGTCACCATAAACACACTTTGGACAATGTTATAGGTTTACTATGGTGATGTATTGGATTGAAAGAAGTTTTTTATAAAATATAAAGGATCATAAAAATAATTTTTTTGAAAGAAGCCATTCATAATTAATTCTTAGTATAATAATATGATAAATAAAAGGAAATGTGACAAATATCCTAAACATATCTAAACCCCTAATTTTATCTCATTCATATAAAAATCTAAAAAAAAATATATACATTCAAATAATTCTTTTTAAAGGAAAAAATATTATTTCAATAGAACTTATCAATTGAAAATAAAATTTTAGGTATCTTATAAAATATAATACTAATAAATCAATTCATCTTTTGACAAATAAAATAAATATTGTATGCCGTTTATCTTGTTTACCAATGATAGTACTTCCTTTCCATATGTGGAAATAATAAAAATTATGAAATAAAAATATTTATTATTATAGATAATAAATAAATTAACCCAACATACTTTCTCAATACTTATTTAAAGCTATATTTCATGTCACCAAATATCAAGCATAACTTGTATGTAGTGTTTACTTATAGGAAAAAACAATAACCAAGGGGTACTGATATTTAAAAATATAATATGAGATGTTAATTTCATTAAGAGAAATTATTCTATATAATGAACTATATTTTCCATACCTCTAATGATAAGGAATCATCCTATACATAACCACTTCAGTCTGAAATAATTGATAAATATAATAGATTATTCCTCCATCACACATTATCATCATTACTGGAGAAATAATTTATGGGTTCATGAAACTGTAAAGTGATGTTGTATAACATTAAATATAATGTGTATGAAGAACCTAATAAAAAAACATTTGTAGTAAGAAAAATAAAATTTATATATTAAATTAAATATGATAAAAAACATATAAGTTAAAGAGTTTAATAACTAAAAGGATTAAAATATATATAGCAATATTCTCCAAGATATCTTTTTTTACTAATCATCAAAATATAATTGTGCTCATAATTACCATAAAAAATTTAAATCTTATAACCACCTCGAAACATAAATTCATACGATGATAATTTAGAATGTCCTTCAAAATATGTAGTACTCAATGTCGTAGGGGTATCAAATTGTGGTTTTTTCTATAAAATATATCATTACCATTTATCCATTCCTATATATATGAAGTATTCAATGTCGTAGGGGTATCAAATTTTTGTTTTTTATATAAAATATATTTTTATCATTAATCCATTCCTATAATATATATATATATATATATATTAAATTTAAATAAATAATATAATCTATAAAAACCTATATGGGAAACTATCGAATAAGTTGATATTTATTAAGATTGAAATGTTTGAAACTTTTTCCAACTGTAGAGACATCATCAAAAGGGAACGATACTCTAAACGATGGATCTATAATATCTTATACCATTACCCGAAGTCAATTAATCTTTATAGATTAATGATGTAATGTATACCTAATATAATTATTGATCAAATAATCTATAATATTATACTGGGGATATATAAAATATGACTCATAATAGATGGTTAGCTATGGAACGGAAGATGGAGAAATGGGATCTACATGGTGAAGATATCATTGCATGTCAAAACAAATTGACTTCCTTAATAATCAAATCCTATAATCCATATTCTCTCCCATGTTATACACTTTTTCTTCTAAGAAACTTTTTTAAAATTATATACCTCTTTGTAATTTCCCAGAAATTATCTATAATTTTTTTAAATATATGGAATTATTATGAGATAATGAAATCTGACGGCGCATGATTCTGAGGCCCAGAGTGCCCGGAATGATCTTTTTAAGTTATTGTTACACTTAAATTAGCGTGAAAAACTAGTTTTCCTGAAAAAGTGGAATAACTCCTAAGCGGTTTCCCAAATCAAAAATATGAGGGCACTGTTGTGTTCACAATGGTAGCTTTACCTTAGGTGCGACATAAGTTTGTTCGGCGTGGGCCTCCTATGAGAAAACCCAAAAATGGCATAATCATAAATAAAATAATTAAATAAGTTATTTTATTTTTCAAATGCTTATAACTCTCAAACGGTAACTATGATGGATAATTAGAGACAACCACTGAACTCATGAGGTGATGCTTTATTTAGCCAGATACTAGCTTTGGCCGGAAGGGGCTACCAGTGAAAGTTAGTTTTTGGCCGTAAATAAAATAAATAAATGACAATCATTTTATTATAAAATCTATATCTTTTAAAAGGAAACTCGGATTGTAAATCTGTGAGTACTGTTGGGTTTGTTGGGGAATTGTTCACCTAGGTAGAGCCTAACCTCAACAGGAGTGGGTCGAGGGTGACTAATAATATTTTTTCAATCTTTTTTTTGGGTACGTTCAGTAAACGAGTGAGCGGCGTTTTCTAACTTTTGAACCGGTTTTCAGACTAAATACAAAGACACCATTGAACTCATAGTTTCAGGATTCACTTAAGGGGGGTTTAACCTCCATAGTAGTGGGTTTAGAGAAGAAGTTGGTTTTTTCATTTTTTTTGGAGGATTAAAAAAAATAAATATATTTTATTTTAAATATCCTCCCACCTCCCCTTTTAATTATTGGTGGTGGGGACCACCCGAACTCACCTTTAATGTGGGGAAACCCTTGTAATTCTCCCAAGTTAATGAGCCAACAATTAATTGATCTACTAATTAATTATGTGGATCCTCACCTCTAAGTTTGGGGGATCATTGAAAAAGGAGAGATTTTGGGGAGAGCCTTTGGAGGAGATTTTAGGAGCTTTTGGTTGGTTGAAGAACATCCTCAAACAAAGAACATCCTCTAGATTAAGAATGAGGATGACACACGAGCTCGTATCAGGAGCGTGGTATGGGAGAAACGAATGTCGACGACTTCATCTCCTCCCTCACAACATCTACAACGAACATCAAGGTAGAGGGTTTATTATGAAGTATGATAAATATCTATTTTTTGATTCCCCATATTCTTGATTCTCAATGATGATGGCCAAACAAACACAGCCATCAATCCGCACATATACCATGATCTTTTTATTTCATTCTTCCCACGTTCTTCATGCATTCTTCAACAACTAGTATTTATTGGAGCTGGAAACACGGAGTTTTAATGATCACTATATATGGATGCGAAGTCCTCGACGCAAGGATCCCAAATATAAGATCAATTAATTTTTCGTGCTTGGAACGAAGCCATAGTGGATCACAGAAGGAGGCATCTAAATATTTATTAGCACTGGAAAAGCAATATTCTATTGACCGTGACATATGGACATGGAGCCCTTGACCCGAGGATCACGAATATGCAATCATATTATTTTTGGGGTTTATAATGAATATGTAGTGGCCCGAGGAAGGCATAACGTGGAGGTTCAATTCCAACGTGTTTTTGGGCTACAGCTCCGGGAAAGATAGGCAGTGCGAGGGTGGTCCGGTGCGGATGGTGTAGGCGGCGCGACAGCCAAGAAGACAGTGGGGTGCAGTTTTTCCAGTGCGGTAAAGGGAGGTGTGAGTAGGACCATGTTCATCTCAGCGGATGCATGATCAGCAGTTGGTGGTTGAGAGTTTACATTGGGGATGGAACCATAAAATCATGAAAGGGGTTAATTGGAGAGAGAAAGGAATTTAAAGAAATTAAATTAAAAGTAAAATGAATAGAAACATTCAAGGGGGAGGTGCTATGTGGAATCGCATAGAGAAAAGGATACCATGTGTGAATCTCAATTGAGATTAGTTAAGGAATAAAACAAAAATAATATTAATTTTTTTTAGTATTATTTCTCGTTGTAAAACCATTTTTTTGTGTGTAACATATCCATACGACCTTGGTTTCAAAAACCGTTAGCGGTAGTATGACCCTGACTTTGAGACTGAAATTACGAGTCCAATATTGGATGTCTTTATCAGGTTTTTGGATCGGGTACCCAAAATGTTCAAATAATAATAATATATTATTATTATTAAATCTTCGACCCTCTATAACTCTTATATGCAACGTCTGATTGAATTACCGTTAGCAGCGATGTGATCTTTTTGTTAAGATGGTTGATCTAAGTCTAATGTTGAAAATTAAATTATGGTTTTTGGCTCGGGTCCATCAAACACCCTATAATATTATTAATATTATTATCACGGGAACTTTTATTTGATATATCTCCCTCATATGGTGTCGAAATGACGAACCGTCCATGGCGTCAGAAACCTTGGAGTGAGATGTTCCTTTTGATATAACCCACATGAGGTTTGGATAAAGTTGGGCTACGGTTAGGTTGGATTGAGCACGAATCCAATCGGGGCCTCAGGACTAAAAGACCGCAATAACTTACAGACCGGGTGTCCGATCGACGCACCCTCTGTTGTGTTGAGACCTCTATGACGTGGCCGTCATTTTGGATACATCTTCTTGAGCCTTTGTGGAAGTTGGAGTATCAAACAGTGGTTTGAGGAGTGGACCCTCCCGAAGACAAGCGATCATAGTTCGGGAACCATGTAGCTGGCTGTGATGATGTACCAGGATTCTGTGTGGGTCTGACGACGTACTGACGATGTACTAGGTTCTTGTGTGGGTCTGAAGACTTACTAATGATGTACTAGGATCTTGTGTGGGTATGATGACATACTGATGACGTACTAGGATCTTGTGTGGATCTAATGACATACTGAAGATGTACAAGGATCATGTGTGGGTCTGACAACGTTCTGACGAAGTACTAGGATCATGTGTGGGTCTGACGACCTACGACAGATGTACTTGGATTCTAAGTGGGTCTGATGATGTACTAACGATATACAAGGATCCTGTGTGGGTCTGATGATGTACTAGGATCCTGTGTGGGTCTGATGAGGTACTAAGATCTTGTGTGGGTCTAACGATGTCCTACAATCCTCTGTGGGTCTGATAATGGTTTAGGATCCTTCGTGGGTCTACCTCACAACGGAGTAAGATTATTCAGTAGTTATATCTGATCATCTTTACAACTATACCTATTTTTTCCCTGGTGTGAGTAGAGTTCATACCTATGTGGTACTTTACTTCGTGGTAATACCCTAGTTGTATTCTTCTGTGTGGCGTACCTGTGTAGTACTTACCTGTGTGGCATTGCTTTCTTTGTGGAACAGTCGAGAATTGGGATTATGGGTTGGACACTATGTTTCCTCATGATTGAGATGAGTATACTTGATAACTGAGGTATATGTATGTGCATATACATAAGTAGAGTTGTCAGTTGATTTCATGCTTTGTGGTTTATCCTTTGTGGATTTTTGTGAGACCTTGCGGGTCTCGGGGTCCCTACTGAGTATCTTTATACTCACCACTGCATGGGCTATGCCCGCACCTTGTTGTGGTTGTTGTAGACGAAGGACATCACTGATCGAGGCTGAGGGTACCTAGACTGGACGGTGCCCAGAGGTGGAAAATACGGCTTGTCGGTACACAGAAGAGACGGGCGGATGTGGAGTGCTGAGGAGGCGATCTGTACCAACCCTTCAGGTAGGAATCTCATAGGATGACCCAATAGATGTCTTTCTCTTTCTTCAAATGTATTGTTTTTCAGTTTTACTTGTACCTTTACTGTTGGTCTTGTATTCTGGACCCTCTTACTTTCATCACACTTTCTTCTATACAATTTACTTGTTTTTGTATATTTTTTTGTGCTTGGTTGTGTGTGTTTACATGATATAAAGGAAATTACTTACTGGTTTTAGGAAATATGCATTTTGGTGCTAGTCTCCAACCCATGGCCTATGGAAGGTGGGCTTGGGGTAGTAATAGCATGGGCCTCGGGGGACAGGTCGTGACAAATTGGTATCAGAGTGGTCGGTTCTACCATAGAACATTGGACTCTGATATTTTTAACGAAAATAGTGTTAGGTGTAGTAAGTGTGGTTATCAGTTTTGGGAATCCAGTGTTGGTACGGTGGCCTACATATCCATACACTGTGCCCCGACTTCTGATTTCGGACTCAGTGCATGAAAAGACTAATTGCATGAGTGTTTTGAAAAGTTTTCATTGTGAACTCTTTGAGTCAGCTCACCTGGTATAACTTATTGATGGCGGCACACCTATTTCTTTTCAAGATGCCTCCACATAGACAGCTAGCTAGGGTTATGGGTGTAGTACACGATGAAGGCCCACCGAGCTACTAGTCTTTTCCAGTTGCTAGAGTTTTCCACCTAGTTGAGACACCAGTAGAGCAGATGATGATCTTATCTACTAGTCTTTTCCAGTAAGTGACCATGAGGATGGTCCACATAGAGATGACACTTCATTCTGTGGACCATTTCCCAAGATGGTACCTTCGAGTAGTGGGTGAGCTATATCACTACCTGTAGGTCAACAGTTACAACCGGTAGTAACGGTAGATGTCACAATTAGGCTTTGTGCCTTACAAGTGTTTCAGCATCCGATACCCCTTAGGTTCTGAGGCATGCCTGACTCATAGGCGGCTAAGGACTGGTGTGTGGAGGTGGATGAGAGTTCTCTAGAGCTTCTACAGCTTCGTCAGGATGACATGTCTGTAGTTGAGTATTCATCAAGGTGTACCGATCATTCCTAGTAATTGATGAAATCATTACGATCAGTGCTTCAAGGCTCAGACTTTCGAGCGCAGTGTGTTTAAGGACGTCCGAGCCAGAACCATTCCTCTTTGAAATCCTACTTATGGTGGGTGTTAGAGCGTACCTTTATGGTTGAATATTCTTTGGCAAAGCGGATGCATCCAGTGAATGTTATTAGTGGTAAAGTAGGAAACTGGAACCGATCTTAGAGACTTAGGGATAGATGAATCTGCAGGGATATAGACGTGGAAGAAGAACTATGGGAGTAGCATGTGGTGGTGTAGTTTTCTACATGTTACACACCACCCCACTATGTGTACCCCACCGGGCATAGGGTGCTAGAGGACAGGGGAAGGGAGTAACTGGATGTGGTCAAGGTGTGCGACCCAAGGGCTCTAGGAATGATTCAAGGTACGGTCTGTGTCTAATACTAGCTACCGTATAAATAGACATAAGTACCAATCATTCCTTCATGTTCAGGACCTAGAGTTTATGGTTAAGATGTTGACTTGACACTCACGTTTGGAGATACCTTTGGGTGGAGACTCGATAATCACACTTACATCGACAGTGTGATCTGACCCTTGAGGCGAGAGTTTCAGTTTGAACCTCATGGTGGCAGCGTTGAGGCCTTAAGACGTTAGTTTGGGTATGGACTGGACATCCATAGTTAATACTCATATTGACTGTATTAGGAGAAAAGGTTTCGGTTTCTCTATAACTTTGGAATGGGGTTTTCCTTGGTCGGTGAAAAGGAAACCTATGAAAAACAGGATAGACTCATGCATAGGTAGGTGCAACTGATCACTCAGGAGCCAGCCAGAATTACCATTGTGGAAATAGGAGTTTTGAGTTTTTAGTTCCAAACAGGAGTGGCAGAGCATGGGGACATCTTTTCAAAATATGTTTCTAGCATTACCTCCCCCAAAGGAGAGGGACATCTGCTTTGGCTAGGTACTACTAGAGATTTGTACCCAACTTCCCCAGGGTAGCGGTACCCTTGTCAGCTATGACGAAAAAGGGGGAGCCTTTCCTGTGGATGGAGAAGTGTCAGCAGAGCTTTCAGGAGATGGATACCTCTGGGGTTTGAGGATGGTGACCGCATCTTTCTACGGGTCTCACCTTGATGAGGTTTGTGGAGATTTGGACAGGGCGGAATGTCAACTTTGAGGTTCATTAGACCCTTCCAAGTCCTCAACAGAGTTGGCGAGGTGGCTTACCACCTAGCACTTCCCCCTCAGTTGCACCGAGTGCACGATGTCTTCCATGTATTCTAGGTGTGGAGACACATGCACGACCCATCTCACGTCATCGACCACAGTGAGCTGGACATCGAGGATGGGCCCATGTTTTCAGAGGTTCTAGTGGAGATTGAGGATTGATAGGAGAGAGTAATTCATGGGTGATCGATAACTTTGGTGCATGTGTTTTGGCAGCATGGGAACCTCTAGGAGAGCACATGGTAGTGTGAGGCATTGATTCGTGCTCAGTACCTACACTTGTTGACCTAGTTTTGTTAATGTGGCTTTTGAGGACGTAAATCCCTAAAGTAGGGAGAATGTAATGTCTCAAAAATTCTATATAATTTTTTAATTATATGTAATTACTAAGAGATGGAATAATCAGACGGTGCACGATTTCGAGGACCGAAGTGCCCAGAATGATCCATCAAAGTTTCTGTAACGCTTAAATTAGCGCACGTAAGAAGTTTTCCTGAAAAAGTGAAATAACTCCTAAACAGTTTCATAGATCAGAAATCTAAGGGCATCAACGCATTCAGAATGGCGTGTTTACCCTAGGTGTGACTTAAGTTTGGTCGGCGCGGGCCTCTTGTGAGAAAACCCAAAAATGGAATAATTGTAAATAAAATATTTAAATAAAATATTTTATTTTTCAAATTCTTATAACTATCAAACGGTAAATCAGATTGCAAATATGATACAACTGCTAAAATCCTGAGGGTATACTTTATTTAGGTAGATACTAACTTTGGCCGGCAGGGGCTACTCGTGAATGTTAGTTTTTGGCCGTAAATAAAATAATTAAGTGACAAATATTTTGTTGTAAGATCCATAAAATTAAAACAGTAACTCCGATTAGAAATCCGAGAGTACCGTCGGGTTTTTTGGGGTGTTTTCCCCCTAGGAAGAGCCTAACATCGAATGGCGTGGGTCGAGGGTGACTGATAATAATTTTAAAATTTTTTTCGGGTACGTTCAGTAAACGAGTGAGCGGCATTTACAAACATTTGAACCAGTGCTCGAATTAAAAATACAAAGACACCATTGAATGCACATCATCAGGATTTTTTAAGGCATTTTTAACCTCGACAGTAGTGGGATGAGAGAAGAGGTTTTTTTTTTCATTTTTTTGTGGAGGATTAAATAAAATAAATTTATTTTATTTTAAATATCCTCCCACATCTCCTTTTAATTATTGGTGGTGTGGAGCACCCCAACACACCTTTAATGTGAGGAAACCCTTGTAATTATCCCAAGTAAATCAGCCAACAATTAATTGATCTACAAATTAATTAAGTGGCTCCTCACATCTTAGTTAGGGGGATCATTGTCAAAGGGGAGCTTTTGGGGAGAGCCTTTGGGAGAGCCTTTGGGAGAGCTTTTTGGAGATTTTGGTTGGTGGAAGAACATCCTCCAACTAAGAATGTCCTCTGGATCAAGAATGATGATGACACACAATCTCGGATCAAGAGTGTTGTGTGGGAGAAACAAACGTCGATGTATTCATTTCCTCCATCGTCGAATCTCCAATGAACATCAAGGTTGGGGGTTTAATTTGAAGTGTGATAAATATCTATTTGTTGATTCCCCATATTCTTTATTCTCAATGATGATGGCCAAACATACATGACCATCGATCCACACATATACCAGGATCTTTTTATTTCATTCTTCATGCGTTCATCATGCGTTCTTCAACTCCTAATATTTATTAGCACCAGAAATACAGAGTTTTTATGAGCACAATATATGGGTGCAAATCCCTCAACACAAGGATCACAAATATTCAATGGTTTAATTTTATGGGTTTGAAATGAAGTCACAAAAGCTCATGGAAGGAGGCGACCAAATATTTATTGGCTCTAAAAACACAATATTATTTTGAGCGTGACATACTGACGCAGAGCCCTCAACCTGAGGATTGAAAATATGTAATCATTTTATTTTTTGGGTTTAGAACAAAGATGTAGTGGCCCATGGAAGGGGAAACGTGGAGGTGAAATTCCACCGTGTCTTTATGGAAAAGCTCCGAGCGAGATAGGTGGTGCGATGGCAGTCTGGTGTGGCTGGTGTAGGCAGCACGGCAGCCATGCAGACAGCAGGGTGCAGTTTTTCCAGTACGGTTATAGGGAGGTGTGAGTAGGTCCATGTTCATCTCCGCGGAAGCATGATCGGCAGCTGGAGGTTGAGAGTTTACATTCGTGATGGAACTGGAAAATCGTGAAAGGGGTAAATTGGAGAGATAAAGGAATTGAAATAAATTAAATTAAAAGTAAAATGAATAGAAAAATTAAAGGGGGAGGCGCTATGTGGAATCACATAGAGGAAAGGATACAATGCGTGAATCTCAATTAAAATTAGTTAAGGATGAAAATAAAAATAAAATAAAAATAATATAAATTATGTTATTATTATTTTTGGTTGAAAAACTATTTTTCACGTGTAACTTATCCATGTGACCTCAGTTTCACGAACCATCAGCAACAATATGACCCTAACTTCAACAAATAAAATTATGAGTCAAATATTAGATTTATTTTATCGTTTCGTGGATTGGGTACCCGAAACACTCAAATAATAATACTATATTATAATTATTAAATCTCTGACCCTCTATAACTCCTACGTGCGACATCCGCTTGACATACCATAAGGGGAGATGTGATCCTGTCATTAAGAAGGTTGATTTAAGTCTAATGTTGAATATTAAATTTTGGTCCCTATCTCGGGTCCACGAAACACCCAATAATATTATTAATATTATTATTGTAGGTTATTTTATTCGATATATATCCCTCATAAGGTTTCGAAAAGACAAACCGTCTGTGGCCCCAGAAACATTGGAGCGAGATAGTCCTTTTGGTATTCCCCAGTTGATGTTTGGATAAAGTTGGGGTATGGTCGGGTCTGATCGAGCACAAATCCAACTGGGCCCTCGGGGATAAAAGGCCAATAACTTACAGACCGGGCATCCGATTGACACAATTTCTATTGCGTTGAGACCTCTTTGATGTAGAGGTACTTTGGGATACATCTTCGTGGGACTTCATGGAAGTTGGAGTATCAACCAGTGGCTTGAGGAGCAGACCATCCTGGAGACAAGTGAGCTTAGTGCGGAAACCCTGTAGCTGGCTGTGATGATGTACTAGGATCCTGTGTGGGTATGATGACGTACTAAATATTTACTAGGATAATGTGTGGGTCTGACGACATACTGATGATGTACTAGGATCCTATGTGGGTCTGACGATCTACTGACGATGTACTAGGATCTTGTGTGGGTCTGACGATGTATTGATGATGTACTAGGTTCTTGTGTGGGTCTGACTACGTTCTGACGATGTACTAGGATCCAGTGTGGGTTTGATGACGTACTAACAATGTATTGGGATCCTGTGTGGGTCTGACGATGTACTGGTGATGTACTAGGATCCTATGTGGGCCTGATTGTAACAGCCCAAGATTTTATAAAGAAATATTCTTTTTAATTTTATTAATGTTTTGTGTTGTACACTACACCAAAAGGAGCTTGCACAACACACATCCTTGACTTGACTTGCATTACACGCAATCACGACCTTCCTCGATAGCGTGTGTAGTACGCAATACCGAGTTTCACTAAACAACGATATGCTATAAAAATATTATTAAAACTAGCCGTTATGAATAGTAATAACCACTTTTTGAAATCCAGTAAATCTTATTTTTCAAAATGAACTTTATTTTTGGATTCGGAGTATCGAATTTAGCCTAAGGTGAAATTTTGGTACTTTTCGGATAACTTTCATATTTTGATGAATAGTGAAAATGACTAAATTTTAATTAAAAACAACTTTTTTTTAATCGAAATAATTAATAATGATAAATTATTAATTTGAGTGATTTTAAAGTATATTTAGAATATATTTTTACAATTTAATACAATTTTGGTCATTGAATGTAATTTCACATTTAAACCAGACATAATCAAGTGTCAATCTTTTGATAGATATTGTTTCTTAAAAACACGCTATTTGTTTTAACAGCGGGATTTAATTATAAAATTAATTAATGCAACTTCTATTTTATGAATTTGGTTAAATAGATTTCATTTTTGAATTCGGAATATGAAATATAGCTTAGGATGAAATTTTGGCATTTTTCTGAAAACCTTCAATTTTTGATGAATAGTGAAACCACTAAGTGGTAGGTTAAAAACTGAATTTTGCATAAAACTTAATTTTACCGCTTCTGTGAATGGAATTTCGAAAATCCGACAGACACGGTTAATATCAAGGACTAAAATGTGGTTCAATGAGATGAAAATAATTTTTGGTGAATAGTAACTTTTTACTTTTTTTTACCACGGTTAAAAGTAAATAGGGTAATTAAGGGTAAAGATGATATTATTATTACCCTAACACATGTCCTAATTCTATTGGACAAGTGTATTTCGACCAAAAACAAACTTAGGAATAAAATATGACCATTTAGGCCCACTTGGATTAGATTAGGATATTTATTATTAATTTATTTAAAGAAGGGTTAAAATAGTTAAAATCAAAGTTTAATAAGTAAATCATTTTTAATATGGGGTTATACATAAGATAAATTCGATTGTAAATATTCATTAGAAATCTAAAAAGATTTCCTACATGATGGTATTTTATTTGTAATTTTTAGACATCAAATAATTTAATTTATTTATGACACAACGATGATGCAGTAATTATCTTTTTAATGAAATATTGACATAATTGATGTTATAAGCACCAAAATAAATGTAATTTGAGTTTTTTATGAATTCCACTAATTTTCTAGGTTACTATGATGTATTAATGTTTATTTAATCAACTTTGTTCGAACATTTAATTCTGTTATGACTTTCACAAAAATCATATATCAAATAGTGTCAAAATTGACACAAAATAGTTTTTAAATCAAATATTATATTACTAATTGTCATTTTATTCCTAAAAATCTAAGGTTCGGCCAAATGACTTAGATAAGGATATATATATTAATAATAAACAATTTGGGGTTCGTTCGGCATGTTATAGTAAGTGTATTAACCATATAGTGAAAGAAAACAAAAAGACACGGTAAAAGTTAAATTATTTAACTTAGAGTTAAATCTAATTGATAAGGTTTAAAATAATATCCAAACATGTCTAAATTTGATTGGTTGATGAGATTACAACCCTATCTCATCTAATCTTCGAATATGAGTCATTTTTGGAGGTTTTTAAGTGGGGTTAGATTTATTATAAATTAATATTTTTAAGAATTCCTAAGGTGCCCCTCTCCTCCCCTATAAAAGGACACCTCCTCCCCCTCCTCCTCACACCAATTTGAGCACTCAAGCTCGGACAACCCCTGCCAAAATCTCTTCTCCACTTCCCTAGCAACATCCTAGAGGTTCTTGTCTTACTCAAAGACCAATTTTAGTTCCCTAAGAGGAGGTCTCCAAAAGGCGCTTCAAAGAAGAGGTAATTACCGTTACCAATTCTTTCATCTTTATTTCTTCTTCCACTTCTTCTTCTTAGGTTGTTTCATTATGAAGTAATAACATCAGTATCACTCATATACTGATATGTTATTATAAGTATGAAACAACCCTATTTCACCATCTATCCATCCTACGGAAAAAGAAATCACCGCGCGTGCGTACGTACGGAATACCGTCTCCACGCCGTGGTGTAATCTATTTTTCACCACCACCTTACATGGATGGGTATAATGGTGTAAAGAATAACTATACATAGTTATAACAACATCATATTGATTCTGATATATTGTATAATCCACTCCAATTCAATTCAATATTTATAGAAATGATATCATCGCTCGTGCGTACGTACGGACTACCGTCTCCACGACGCGATGAGATTCATTCTCCATGTTAACCATTTAAGAATGATTATAATGTATATATAAGAAATAATAATGAAATATATGAATTTATAAAGCTACTGGATTTATGTATATATATACATATGTATGTCATCTACTTACTTCCATTTCAAGACAATAAGGAAAGGAAAACAGCGTTCATGCGTACGTACGGACTACCGTCTCCATGAACGGTGTTTTTCATTTTATTTATCTACCTATTATATATATATATATACTGAATATATATGATATATAAATCATATTTTATATTCTGGAAGTAAGTAAATCATGATATAAGTAATAATGATGTCAAGAACAACAAGTCAAAACACCTACGATAAATGAAACGATTTTACCCAAAACGCTTCTTTAACATGGAATTTACAAAAGAACGGGTAATATAATGTCATAAGTAAACCATATATGATATCATAACAATGAATATGATTCTGTAAAAATCAATGACATTATTTAAATCATTATACAGGAGGTTCGGACACATACGAAGCAAATTGGACCTAAGGTAAGGGGAATATCACAATCTCATTTTTATCCGAGATTGTTTATTCGTAAGTATTTACTGGGGTGTATCTTATCATCCACATCCATGTTTCCTCAATATGTAATATTATTTCCATCCACCTAAAATGTTTTAAATCCAATTTTACCCTTTGGTGAGTTTTTTGTAAAAGATATGAAAAGAATCTTTTGTCGTTTTTCATACGAGGTACTTTTTGACTTTTCCGACAAAAGTACGAAGAATGTTTTTTTTTACTTATACGGCACGAACGGATTTCTACTATTTTATAAAGCCTTATTTTCATGAAGCTTCCTCTAAAATATTTCATGACTATTTTCAATAAAATCTCTTTCTTTTAAAATTGCATGATGTTTTGTGAAAAGAAATTGATTTTGAAGAAGAAAGGATATTTTCATCAAGAATTCAATTCAAGTGTTTTATCAAAATTATTTTCCATATAAGATAATAAAGGGTTCTGTTTCTATCCATACTTTTACATTGATTTGACTATGTTGTGATGTAATTATGTTTATGAATTCCTTTATCTTATATGAATGGTTTTATGATGTCATGTTGTTTAAGAATCCCATTTTTTATTACATGGGTTATGCAATGATGTATGATTTATGATTCTGTGGCACACATAAGAAAGGATTCATTAAGAGATGGGTGGGACCTATATCTCCCTCCAATGCATTGGGTAAAGATTTTATATCTCATGAGATAGACATGGCTGGAATGGTAGGTTATACTGGTTCAGTGAAACAGGACTGAAACGAGGATTACTCGATTCAGAAAGGGACTTTGTCCACTAAGATAGTCTTGGCAATGAGTCTTGACTAACAAGAAATGATTCTCTATGATTATGTGTGTATGCCACAATGAGTAATGTTTAAAGTTATGATTTCATTTCACTACTATGATTTATCCCATGTTATGAAATTATGCTCTCTTTTGCAGGTTAAGATTTCCAAAAATGTTATGTTCTTATGAAAATTATGTGATTGATATTTCCTTTGTTTACCCTTACTGAGCATTTGAGCTCACCCTTTTATGTTTTCTTTTCCCCAGGATATAAAGAAAGGTTTTAGGTAAAAAAAAGGAAGATCTTTATGGGAGATGTTGAAGATCTTTCCCCACGATTAGAAGATTATACTCCGAGTTTCCAAAGACACTAAACTATTACGATCCTTGTGTGTGTATTTTTGTTATATACTAAGTATTCCGCAAAATTAATGTAATGTCCATGTACGTCAAGCTTCGGGTCTCTACAGTTGGTATCAGAGGAAAGGTTTAGTCAACCTTAGGAAACTAGGATGTGAGAACGTTAGTGAGATCCCTAGAGATATTTCTAAGGTATGTCTAGGGATGTCTCTAAGGTTAAGTATACGTATAGGTTATAGTAATAGAATTACGCTAACGATCATAGAATTAAACCTAAGATGTTAGATATTGAGGGTACTAACCCTTTATTATGTTGTTTTCCCTAGCATGATTTTTGCCTCTCACGCTATTCTTTTTGGGTTTTAGAAAATGGCTGGAAACAAGGTGATTCACGATAATGGAGGAAATGATGGACAATGGAATGATATTCTTTATGAGCAACCAAATGAAATGGGATTTGGAAGTCCAAACATCATTATTATTCCGAATCAGCAATCTCATAATATGATCAATAAAGTAAAATTTGGTAAGTTTCCTGACTCGGCTAATAAGAGAAAGATGGAGTTTCATGATGATCATAGAGGAAAGAAAGTTCAATTTCCCCTATGTAAATCATGTGGGAAGAGGCATCAAGGAGAATGTTTCAAAGGAACTGGAAGATGCTTTGGGTGTGGAAAAGAAGGACACAAAGCCAGTAAGTGCAAAGGAAAAGGTTCAGTTAATACCAGGGATGAGGATAATGGTATTGCTACGACATCAAAAATGGTTAAGTGTTTTAAATGTGGAATGTATGGGCATTATGCAAACAAATGCCCTAAGGGAAAGACTCATGAAGAGAATCAGTATGGTCATATGGGAAGTATTTATGTGGATGATGATGAAGAGACTACCAATGGTATGTGAGATGAAAGAATTGTTGAAGCTCGGTCAATGGTTTAAGAATGTAGTGGAATGATTACATGTTTATCATGTGTAATGTTGTATAAGTAATCTCATGGTACTATGGAATAAAGAGACATGTAAGGATTGTAACATTGTTGTCTGATTAATGTTACCAGTATCCATGAAAGGTTATTCAGATATTTTTGGAATGAAGATGATATGCGCATAATGAAGGGATAAGGGGAAAATGAAATGTTTGACAGTATTCATGAGCTCATGATTGATATAAGGACTAAGTGATATCATGGTTTGAGTATATAGAATTTTGAGGATTTCGGTATGTGAAAAGTGTTAACTTTTAACTGCATTCAAGTTTTCACTAAGGTTCAATGGGTATTCAAGAGAGTACAAGATTAAGGCCTTTAAATGTTTGGAATGTGACCAACAAGATATATCTTATGATATATGGGGATCAACGATGGTATTAAATCTCTGGTAATCGTTTTCCTATGTTATGAGAATGGACTGCAGTATTATGAGCCTAATGATTGGAATGAATTATGTTGGACATAAGTTAGTATTGTTTAAGGATTGAAGTTTTTTTTTCGATATTATTGATGGGATGTTATAGTAATATAGTTTTATAAAAAGGACAACCTGCAGGACGGGCGACAGCCCATCGCTTCGGACAAGGCTGTGGGAATCGAACCCACAACCGAAGTGCGACTGGCCTTTATCGCCGACCACTGACCTACAGGAAGTCCCTGTTTAGTAGAAACTAGTTTTATTATATTAAGCAGTATGATATGTGATGTATACGTTCATTTTAGGAACCATATGTGATTAATCTCACTATAGAATGACTTATGTATATTTAATAACTTTTTCTAACCTTTTGTTTGAGACAGATGGAATGACCCATCATTCTATCACATGATCTGCTAACACTTCACGAATAACAAATTCAACTTCATTTATTTAAGAGATGAAGTAGAAATTGTTCAAGGCACGAACAATAGTGAGATTTTACCAAAATAAAGTAAGTATTTATTCTAATTCAAGTTCTTCAACTTTAGGGAAACGATCTTGAAAACCAAAAATGTCATCCTAGTGCTCTTATATCTGATTAATCCGATGGTACCTTAGATCGTCACAAATTTATGGATTTGTGATTGCTAGCTTTTCCATAGCCATGTTCTCTACCACTCTCCATCAGAACATGATGGTTAGATTTCTCTTCCATATCCATATTTTCACCTATGTGGAAACCCAGTGATTAGTTTATTTGGGTAACCGTTACGTTTCATACTTTTGTTTTTAAAGATTGGTTTTGATATTCCTTTTTACGATGTGGGTTTCTATTAAAGAAACTTTCGAATAGTAAACCATTTATAACCCCGACGAATTTCGAGGGCGAAATTCATTTTAAGGGGGGTAGAATGTAACAGCCCAAGATTTTATAAAGAAATATTCTTTTTAATTTTATTAATGTTTTGTGTTGTACACTACACCAAAAGGAGCTTGCACATCACACATCCTTGACTTGACTTGCATTACACGCAATCGCGACCTTCCTCGATAGCGTGTGTAGTACGCAATACCGAGTTTCACTAAACAACGATATGCTATAAAAATATTATTAAAACTAGCCGTTATGAATAGTAATAACCACTTTTTGAAATCCATTAAATCTTATTTTTCAAAATGAACTTTATTTTTGGATTCGGAGTATCGAATTTAGCCTAAGGTGAAATTTTGGTACTTTTCGGATAACTTTCATATTTTGATGAATAGTGAAAATGACTAAATTTTAATTACAAACAACTTTTTTTTAATCGAAATAATTAATAATGATAAATTATTAATTTGAGTGATTTTAAAGTATATTTAGAATATATTTTTACAATTTAATACAATTTTGGTCATTGAATGTAATTTCACATTTAAACCAGACATAATCAAGTGTCAATCTTTTGATAGATATTGTTTCTTAAAAACACGCTATTTGTTTTAACAGCGGGATTTAATTATAAAATTAATTAATGCAACTTCTATTTTATGAATTTGGTTAAATAGATTTCATTTTTGAATTCGGAATATGAAATATAGCTTAGGATGAAATTTTGGCATTTTTCTGAAAACCTTCAATTTTTGATGAATAGTGAAACCACTAAGTGGTAGGTTAAAAACTGAATTTTGCATAAAACTTAATTTTACCGCTTCTGTGAATGGAATTTCGAAAATCCGACAGACATGGTTAATATCAAGGACTAAAATGTGGTTCAATGAGATGAAAATAATTTTTGGTGAATAGTAACTTTTTACTTTTTTTTACCACGGTTAAAAGTAAATAGGGTAATTAAGGGTAAAGATGATATTATTATTACCCTAACACATGTCCTAATTCTATTGGACAAGTGTATTTCGACCAAAAACAAACTTAGGAATAAAATATAACCATTTAGGCCCACTTGGATTAGATTAGGACATTTATTATTAATTTATTTAAAGAAGGGTTAAAATAGTTAAAATCAAAGTTTAATAAGTAAATCATTTTTAATATGGGGTTATACATAAGATAAATTCGATTGTAAATATTAATTAGAAATATAAAAAGATTTCCTACATGATGGTATTTTATTTGTAATTTTTAAACATCAAATAATTTAATTTATTTATGACACAACGATGATGCAGTAATTATCTTTTTAATGAAATATTGACATAATTGATGTTATAAGCACCAAAATAAATGTAATTTGAGATTTTTTATGAATTCCACTAATTTTCTAGGTTAATATGATGTATTAATGTTTATTTAATCAACTTGGTTCGAACATTTAATTCTGTTATGACTTTCACAAAAATCATATATCAAATAGTGTCAAAATTGACACAAAATAGTTTTTAAATCAAATATTATATTACTAATTGTCATTTTATTACTAAAAATCTAAGGTTCGGCCAAATGACTTAGATAAGGATATATATATTAATAATAAACAATTTGGGGTTCGTTTGGCATGTTATAGTAAGTGTATTAACCATATAGTGAAAGAAAACAAAAAGACACGGTAAAAGTTAAATTATTTAACTTAGAGTTAAATCTAATTGATAAGGTTTAAAATAATATCCAAACATGTCTAAATTTGATTGGTTGATGAGATTACAACCCTATCTCATCTAATCTTCGAATATGAGTCATTTTTGGAGGTTTTTAAGTGGGGTTAGATTTATTATAAATTAATATTTTTAAGAATTCCTAAGGTGCCCCTCTCCTCCCCTATAAAAGGACACCTCCTCCCCCTCCTCCTCACACCAATTTGAGAACTCAAGCTCGGACAACCCCTGCCAAAATCTCTTCTCCACTTCCCTAGCAACATCCTAGAGGTTCTGGTCTTACTCAAAGACCAATTTTAGTTCCCTAAGAGGAGGTCTCCAAAAGGCGCTTCAAAGAAGAGGTAATTACCGTTACCAATTCTTTCATCTTTATTTCTTCTTCCACATCTTCTTCTTAGGTTGTTTCATTATGAAGTAATAACATCAGTATCACTCATATACTGATATGTTATTATAAGTATGAAACAACCCTATTTCACCATCTATCCATCCTACGGAAAAAGAAATCACCGCGCGTGCGTACGTACGGAATACTGTCTCCACGCCGTGGTGTAATCTATTTTTCACCACCACCTTACATGGATGGGTATAATGGTGTAAATAATAACTATACATAGTTATAACAACATCATATTGATTCTGATATATTGTCTAATCCACTCCAATTCAATTCAATATTTATAGAAATGATATCATCGCTCGTGCGTACGTACGGACTACCGTCTCCACGACGCGATGAGATTCATTCTCCATGTTAACCATTTAAGAATGATTATAATGTATATATAAGAAATAATAATGAAATATATGAAATTATAAAGCTACTGGATTTATGTATATATATACATATGTATGTCATCTACTTACTTCCATTTCAAGACAATAAGGAAAGGAAAACAGCGTTCATGCGTACGTACGGACTACCGTCTCCATGAACGGTGTTTTTCATTTTATTTATCTACCTATTATATATATATATATACTGAATATATATGATATATAAATCATATTTTATATTCTGGAAGTAAGTAAATCATGATATAAGTAATAATGATGTCAAGAACAACAAGTCAAAACACCTACGATAAATGAAACGATTTTACCCAAAACGCTTCTTTAACATGGAATTTACAAAAGAACGGGTAATATAATGTCATAAGTAAACCATATATGATATCATAACAATGAATATGATTCTGTAATAAGTCAATGACATTATTTAAATCATTATACAGGAGGTTCGGACACATACGAAGCAAATTGGACCTAAAGTAAGGGGAATATCACAATCTCATTTTTATCCGAGATTGTTTATTCGTAAGTATTTACTGGGGTGTATCTTATCATCCACATCCATGTTTCCTCAATATGTAATATTATTTCCATCCACCTAAAATGTTTTAAATCCAATTTTACCCTTTGGTGAGTTTTTTGTAAAAGATATGAAAATAATCTTTTGTCGTTTTTCATACGAGGTACTTTTTGACTTTTCCGACAAAAGTACGAAGAATGTTTTTTTTTACTTATACGGCACGAACGGATTTCTACTATTTTATAAAGCCTTCTTTTCATGAAGCTTCCTCTAAAATATTTCATGACTATTTTCAATAAAACCTCTTTCTTTTAAAATTGCATGATGTTTTGTGAAAAGAAATTGATTTTGAAGAAGAAAGGATATTTTCCTCAAGAATTCAATTCAAGTGTTTTATCAAAATTATTTTCCATATAAGATAATAAAGGGTTCTGTTTCTATCCATACTTTTACATTGATTTGACTATGTTGTGATGTAATTATGTTTATGAATTCCTTTATCTTATATGAATGGTTTTATGATGTCATGTTGTTTAAGAATCCCATTTTTTATTACATGGGTTATGCAATGATGTATGATTTATGATTCTGTGGCACACATAAGAAAGGATTCATTAAGAGATGGGTGGGACCTATATCTCCCTCCAATGCATTGGGTAAAGATTTTATATCTCATGAGATAGACATGGATGGAATGGTAGGTTATACTGGTTCAGTGAAACAGGACTGAAACGAGGATTACTCGATTCAGAAAGGGACTTTGTCCACTAAGATAGTCTTGGCAATGAGTCTTGACTAACAAGAAATGATTCTCTATGATTATGTGTGTATGCCACAATGAGTAATGTTTAAAGTTATGATTTCATTTCACTACTATGATTTATCCCATGTTATGAAATTATGCTCTCTTTTGCAGGTTAAGATTTCCAAAAATGTTATGTTCTTATGAAAATTATGTGATTGATATTTCCTTTGTTTACCCTTACGAAGCATTTGAGCTCACCCTTTTATGTTTTCTTTTCCCCAGGATATAAAGAAAGGTTTTAGGTAAAAAAAAGGAAGATCTTTATGGGAGATGTTGAAGATCTTTCCCCACGATTAGAAGATTATACTCCGAGTTTCCAAAGACACTAAACTATTACGATCCTTGTGTGTGTATTTTTGTTATATACTAAGTATTCCGCAAAATTAATGTAATGTCCATGTACGTCAAGCTTCGGGTCTCTACACTGATGATGTACTAGGATCCTGTATGGGTATGACGAGATACTAGGATCCTGTGTGGGTTTGACGATGTACTCAGATCCTCTGTGGGTCTGATGATGATTTATGATGCTTTGTGGGTCCTCCTCTTAACGAAGTAAGATGATTAAGTAGTTGTATCTAATCATCTTTACTACCGTACCAATATTTTACCTGGTGTGAGATGAGTTTGTACCTGTGTGTTACTTTCCATTGTGACAATACCTTGGTGTTACTCTTCTCTGTGGCGTACCTGTGTGGTACATACCTTTGTGGTATTCATTACTTTGTGGAATAGTAGTGTTTTGAGCTTTTGGGATGGACCCTATTTTTTCTCATGATTGAGATGGGTATACTTGATAACATAGGTATATGTATGGGCATATACCTAAGTATGGTTGTCAGTCGATTTCATGCATTGGGGTTTATGCTTTGTGGATTTTGTGAGACCTTGAGGGTCTCGAGTTCCTACTGAGTATCGTTATACTCACCCCTACATGGGCTATGCCAGCACCTTATGGTGTTTGGTTCATACAACAAATAGCGTTGATCGAGGCTGAGGGTATGAGAACTGGATGGTGCCCAGAGGTGGACCATATGTCATGTGAGTATGCAGAGGAGTCGGGCAGACGTGGAGTGGTGAGGAGGTGATCTATCCCTACCCTTCAGGTAGGAACCTTAGAGGATGACTCAATATCTATCTTTCTCTTTCTTCAGTTTTATTTTATTTCATTTGTACTTGTACGTTTACTGTTGGGCTTGTATTCCGACCTCTCTTACATTCATCACTCTTTTTTCTATGTAGTTTACTTGTGTTCGTATCTTGATGTGTGCTTGGTTGCCTGTTTTTATAGGATATAAAGGCAATGCCTTCTCGGTTTTAGGGAATATGACTTTCGGTGCTAGTCGCCAGCCCTTGGCCTATGGAAGGTGGGTTAGTGTAGTCACAGCATGGGCCCCAGGGGACAGGTCGTGACACTCTTCCCTCAAGAAGTACTAGGATGAACAAACCATTCTTAATAGGTACACCAAACTCTTATCCTTATACATGACATGGGTGATCTTCATTTCATAATAATGTAACCAAAATAACTTCCCTAACCATGGGTAAGAAGGTCACCTCTATGATTTTCACCATAATGGATTTATGTAAAGTGTGACAATCTGACCTAGCCTAACCCAACACGTACCTCAACTTGGTCTTCCACTAGCACCGAAAGATGTTCATAATCCCCAAAGGGTTAATACTAGTTCTTAAGTATAAAGTATTATACACTTATAAATTATTTTAACCACATAATAACCATATATATAAGAATTGGAAACTATACTAATAATCAAACCTGAACCATCCTTGAACTGGACACTGATTCATGTGATCAATAATTTTCAACAAAAAGAAACAATAGAATAATGAAATAAACAAAAACAATAATAGAAATAATCATAAATCAAACCACGTGATTAATGAAAATAAAAAAAAAAGATTAAGGTCACACATGAAAAAATATATAGGAAATGTTTGTGTCACTTCCTAATATGGAATATTTTAAAAAATTTCCCAAAGATGATGGGTGTCAGGGCCTGTATAATGACTCCCCATATACAGAGGATACAGACAAGCATTGAGGGTATAATGATTTTTTGGTGGGGAGACTATACCCTATACATCGATACTAAATTAAGTAGAAACATAATAAATTAAAGTTAGAGGAATATAATAATAAAAAACATGTAATAATAGATAAATTACTTTTCTAGGTTTAAATAATCCAACCATGCATGAACTAGCTGAGTCACAATACAAGAAATCATTATATAGTAGATAATACTTAGCATCAGATAGACAGAAAAAATATTGAATTAAAAAAATACCTAACCCATGAAGGTATCTCTATTACATAATAAACCCCTAATTCCATATCATGTCCTAGTCCAAATCAATGAAACAATAAAGATGCATGAGTCAAGTACTAACTTACAGTATAAAGATCTATTTGAGTATGAAACAATGGCCTGAGTAGGATGTGATTAAAAATTAGTGGGTTACCACCAATGGTGTCTAATGAAATCAATTATTTGAATATAAAATGTACAATGTTCATTTATGATTAATAATGATGTAATGTAAATATAACCATGTTATGTTCAGTTTCCTCAGTGTATACTAGAATAACTCTACCTACTTCAACCTAAGATGGTTGTATCTAAAGATAAGAACAATGATGTATAAATATAACCCCTATATATAATACTAGATGTCTATGTGTGCCAATTTTTCACATGGGATCCAAGGTGAAACCAAGTCATCAATATATAATGATGACCATATAAGATTATACATGTTTTATGACAATAATGGTCAATATTCAAGGGTAAAAAATATATGAAATCAAGGACAATAAAATATTACATGTCATGTGAGCCTATCCCGGTCATTACACATCAGAATACAAGTATTTCCTATGGAATAACATAATATATTTTTAGCCTCTAATCTCATTCAAGAAATACTATATCAGAATCTATGTATCTCTAAAGGTCATATCACCTCATGCTACTCTTGATCCCATCTAATTCATTCTGGATCTGGAATCCAAGTATTAATAAAGGAGTATCATAATTTATTTAACCTCTAAGACCATCCAATTAATTCTATATCCATAATCCATTTATTTCTCAAAGATTAATATAATTTCATTTAACATGTGAACCTATATGTGGAATTATGTATCAAGAAACCAAGTATCACTCTGGGAATACAATCATAAACAAGTTTTTCCATTTAATAATTAAAAATAGGACATGGAATTTATCTTTGAAAATTTATAGTCATCATTATTCTATTAATTTCTTCATTTACAGTTTTATTTTATTTAAAATAATATCACACTATTCATCTACAATGACAAGGGTAAAAGTGATGGTATTCATCCATCCCATGGTATTATTGATTAATCTAATGATTATTTTTAAGGAAATAATCCATCATACCTTGGGGTGATGTTTGTTTACATTGGAACAATTTTTATCGAAAACATTTATTATTACACACCCTAAGGGGTGGTTCATGTAAGGTCCATCAACCTCCAATGGCGTCAAGGGACTCCTAGTTATGGTTGATGAAATTTAATTTTATGATTCTCAAATCTCATTCAATCTCATTTTTAATCCAAGGGAATACATCATAGTTTAACATGAGGTATTACATTATATAATACATATTTAAATTCATCCCACTCATTTATTATTATCAAACCAATTCCTATTTTATGTTTTAGGCCAAGAACACTTAACTGTGCTTTGGATAAATATTCACATTTTTCATCAAGGTAATATAAGGTGATAGAACTAAGTGAGTGGTCCTCATTGAGGACTCAAGCTCTAACAATTTCAATGGTTTATGAATATTCATAGGTTATATTATAGATAACCAATTTAAGGTGTTAAACAATTTAGGATCAACACAAAGGATGTCTAGCATGCTCCACAACAATGCATTTTATAAAATGATGGAACTTTAATCGTGAATCTATGGACCACATACACTATTCCTAGGAAGCTTCAGTACAATATAATTGGTATTTTTTTCATTCCAATGTTAGAGTAAATTGAAGAAAAAGAAAACTCCTTTAAAATAAGTTATATGAGATCCCATAATGATGATTCATAAAACAAGACGAGGAAATGAGAAATGGGGAAATCTGAGTCTTAGACTTAACTCTAGGCTTCCAAATCACCCAAAAACACTAATTTATTACTAATAATTATTTATATCCCATCAAAGGGATATGATAATAATTATATCATTCATGAGGGACCTCTTGGGTGAAACAAGAGAAGTAATTTGGAAAAACTATTTTAATTGAGGAGGGAAAAATTTCATTTTTGTACCTTTTTAAGCGGTACATTACTATCCCACATAGTTAAGAAAACCATGTTCCAACTATGTGGTGTAACTTTTTAAATCACTTATATGATTCATGGTTTCCTCCCACGGTTTACAAATCATGATCCAAATGTGCAGAGCTATATCCCTCAAACACTCCAACCCCATACAGTTGCACCACATGATTAATTTTTTTTCTCTAAACATGAGAGATTAAAATAAACATTGTACCATTTTGAATGGTTTTATGGGACACAAAAATTAGTTTCATAAACCATTCCCTTATAAAAAATAGTCTACAAGGTTTTTTCATGTGGTTTGTAGTAACTGTATGCCAACCATGTGCTCGGGTCGGTCTGGCCCTGAAATGATTCTTGAAGCCCGATGCTATCAAAACACATCAAATGTATATGAATCATATGGATCCTAAAACCCCATGAAAATAAAATAATTTAAACTATTACAACTCTCAAAATTTCATTATGAAGCTCAATTATGATAAATATGCATCCACAAGATGATATATTAAATTCTTCTATAAGTTTCAACTCGATCAAAAAAACAGGTTCCTACATCCTCCAAACTTTAGAACTTCTCATCCTTGATAATCCATGGGGGAGAATGAAGATGTCACATGACCTAATTGGGTAGTGTTTTTTTCTCAAATGGATGCATTGCATTTTCAGATTCCCAAAGACCCTCCAAGAATCATTTTAAGCATACAGTACTTAAGTCACTCAAACTCAGGACAACAATCACACCAAAATATGAAAATTTAGATATTTCATAATCGATCCCATATAACCGGACACACGATCACATAATTTTCTCTTTCCTCAATCATATCATGGTTCTCTCCATTATAGGTAATTAAGTATTTTAATAACCAATTACAATCCATGACACTTCTACCTTTACAATTACCTGGTGAAACATGTCTTCGATGTCCTAGAAACACTCATAGAACATTTCTTAATATAAAATAGAACAATCATGTTCTTACTAACCCAAATATCTTAGAATTGTCAATTTGTCCTTGAAAATATCCCACCAAACATTATATTGAATCCATATCAACCTAAAAATGTTCCTAATGCGGTTCCTCACTAGCCACATCCAAATGATCTAGAGAACTCATGTTGAACCACCTCTATATGATTATTTTAAAAAATGACCAGCTTCAACAGCTGCCACGTTATAGAAAATAGATTCTAAAGACATTGTACCAAGGAACACCATAATAATTTTGAGCATTCTCATCAAATATTATACCATAATTCTAGTGAAATGTCATAATAAAACTATATACCATTAAAAACTATGACCGTGCTATTGTAAAAGTCCCAACCAATACCTAATATAAACATTAAAACATCACAATCCAGATCAAGCCAAAAAACCCACACTTAGAATCTATAAAATCCATATTCGATACTATACATGGAATTTACTAAGAAATATAGTCTTACACTATTCCATTTATTCAACGTTATACATGATCCAAAACAACTATCACACAACTAAAATTAAGGATCGCATGACATTCTCAGCAAAGGGGCCAAAAATGGGAAAATGAAACCCCACTCCCTAATATAAGATAATCCTTTTAATCACACCATCAAAACATGTTTCTGGTTACCACAACCTGTGCTCTATCAATCACTAGGCATAATGATAGAAATATCTAAGAACAGGATCATCCCTGAGTGCTAACCCATACATCATGTATCACCCATTCCCACTTCCTGAGATCGATTCTCATGATGTTCATTGTGTTCCAAAATTTATAGTGAGGTCCACAAAACTAAAATGAATAACTGTGTACTTCCAGCATTATGTGCACCTTATATTGATCCTCAAGAAAAACTACCTAGGATTCCATTCATTTAATCAGTAAAGATATTTATATAGATCAATGAATAGATGATGCTCTCATAAGATAACCAGGGCGATATCAATATATTGGGTATAATTACCTCTAAAATAACAGTACACAAAGAGTCCATTGATAAACATGCATTGATCCCCTAATCCATTCCCACAACAACCATGTTGTACTTTCCATCACCAACCCTTGACACCACATCCCCCGATAATTCATGTAAGGATCATATCATTCGTCAACCATCTCATGTTACGTGATTTATTTCAAATTTATCCCTCATAATAGGGAATATATCATTAGTTTACCCAAATAATCTAGATCCTCCCACCTAGACCTATGGTCTATCACTTGAGAACTATATCCTATATATGGGATTCTATTACACATTGTATATATCTCCAATAAACAATCTAAAAAAAAGAAAAAGTTAATGAAGGTAATGATATCTTCAAACCAAAGGGGTAAATATATTACCACATAGGAATAACAACATCACCTACCAAGGCTTATCCTACCAAGACATGATCATCTATGAGGATCCCCATAAAAAAGTTCTCCCTGGAGGGGCACTACGCAAACATAAAGAGGTTAAAATGTTAACACTAACTGGGTATTAGTATACTGTAATAGCCCCTAGAGGATCAACATATTAACTAACCAACAACCTACACGGGGTTTTAATTTAACAATAAAGTGTCCTACCCAACTCATATAGTGAAATAGTTTCACTTAACTTTACTTAGAAACCGAATTAAAATTATTTCAATTTCCAATCTCCCAGGGTGATAAAAAAATGGTGAAACCCCTCTATAATCATAAATCCGTGACTCTAAAACTAGGGTTACCCAAAAGGTATTTAGGTTCTACATTATATCCTCTAGGTATAAGAAATAAAATTACAACACTGAAAACAATGAGGAATGTTCATTATCTATTTTGAAAGATCTCTCATAGCAGTATTAGAACTAACCCTTACATAAGGGTTCTTCATGATCAATATCAATTAATGTTATAATTTAATCCATTTAATTAATTCTATTTTATTAAAAAATTAATGAGGGTCAGATATATGATATGATATATTCCAGTTTGAAATAAAAAAAATTTACAATAGAATGTAGCTCATTATTTAACTTATTCCATGCAGTATTGAGAAAATTATCTCATAATTTTCTTTTAAACAATTTATTTTTTTTACCCATAATTTCACACAACTTGTATTAGTTAAATAAATTTCAATCACAAGATATATAGGAAAACACTCTTTAGGTTGTAACTGACATTTTGATTAACCAAACCTCATATTAATAAACCTAAAAAATTTGTACAATGTATTTTTATCAAATTACATGAATCATTTCAATAAGATGGCACTATTCATCTATACAAAACACTGTGTAAGTGGCTATTGAAACATTAAATAACAATCCCATTTACAAAAATATACCCCCAAGGGGTTAAATACCAAGGTATATGATGATAAATATAACCTAAGATTCTCCCATCACATCAATCCTTTGTTTGGTTGTGGGTAGCCATTCCCAATTCATGGATTCAATTCTCTAATTACAATTGAAATTCTATTTTAGTGAAACAAAATAACTTCAAAATTTCCATAATTCTTTTAACACACGCTAAATATGGTTAACTCATAGACATATAATTCTAAAACTCAACTATAAGGCTTGTGTCATCATATAAGGAATCAATTACCTATGTCATTATTCCCATTTTATAGAGGTACAAGCCCTTACTTGTTTCAATTAACACACCATTTAACTATCAACCAAAAGATATAACTTGTACATATTAAAAAACCAATTTATTTGTAATTAAAATATTCCATTAAAGTTGATTCACTTTCCATTTCAAAACCATGTTGATTATTTAATGCAATTTAGGATAACTAGATAGAATTTTACTATCAACATATATGAAAAAAACATTTTTGGTTGATACATGAAATTTATTTAGCCAAAAAAATATCATTCCATAACACACAAGGCATTTATATAATAAAGAAATATAGATAGAAATGGTGATAATCACACAATCATGGTATCAAAATAAGCATGTTTTATAGTCACACAAACATGGTTTATAGATATTAATTTTAATGATATGTGAATCCTATGTGCCAAAAATGATGCATAAATACACCCTCATGTGTTTTAATACTAATACAGGAGATAAATCTCACATATCCATAAATCAATAAATTGAATAAATATACCCATAATTCAAGGTGAAATAATATTCAACTGTAATAATCAAACAACACGAAAAATAGTCACATCCCAAGAAACATGATCTTTCCCTCATACGTGGGTTTTCTGGACGCAGACACAATCTATTTACCTCATGAAAACACATTTATAATCTCTTATATACTAGTAAAATTATTAATACATGGAAAAAAATCCATGATACCAATTTGTTGAATCCAGACTCAAGAGCCACTAAAATGGTACCTCGAGTATGTTGGATATAAGGCCTCAAGCACGCCTCCCTACACACAAAGGCCTCAAACTAGTTGAGAGGGTCTAATGATTGTATGTTTGGGATAATATATCATCTATATCAATACTAAATTTAGAATAATCATAATAAATTGGAGGCTGAGTAAGATATTAATAATTGAAAAGTAATAATAAATAGATAACCATACTAGGGACAAATAATACCACCATGCGTGATCATGATGAGTCATAATACAAGTAGTCAATATAAAACAAGAAATATATAAAACATTCTTGAATACCTAAAGAATGAATTAAAATAATAATAAACTCTTATAGTTATTTCAAGTACATTCTCATCCCACAGTTCCCAATAAATTCATCTTACAAAGTAAAAAATAAAGAAACATGTTCCATGTCCTAACCCATTGCCAGGATATATGTTCAAGTAAAAAACGATGCCATAAATAGGGTGTGAGTAAAAATCAGTAGGCCGCCACCAATGGTTTCTAATGAAATGAAATTATTTAATATAAAATATAAATTATTCAAATATGATAAGGAAGATAGTAATGTAAATATAACCACATCACGATCAGGTTCCTCATGGGATACCGGGATGAATCTACCCACTTTAGCCTAAGTCAGATGTCTATAAACATAGGAAATTTGGTATAGAAATAAAACTCATGGCTATAAGAATATGCATCCATGTGAAAAGAATTGTATTGTGGGATCCAAATGAAATCAAGGAATCTGTATAGAATGATGATCAAATAAGGATTGACATGTTTCATGAAATTAATTTTTTAATAGTCAAGGTTAAGATAATTATAAATAATGAAAAATTAAATATTATGTGACCTATGATCCCATACACGGAATTATGCATTGAATTTTAAGTGACACACAAGGAATTAAATAATATAATTTAGCCTCTAAGCCTAACCAAATAATTAAAAAGAATAATCTAGGTATCTATCAAGGGATATATAATGTCAAGCAACCTATGATCTAATACAATGATATTAATATCTGGAATCCATGTAACGCTATTGGGGTATCATAATTAATTTAACTATTTATCATGTCCAAGGAATTCTGTATTAAGAATATAAGTATCAATCAAGGATTAATATAATTGAATTCAAATAATTAAAATTTAGGAGGTATTCCATATTAGGAATCCAAGTGTTTCCCAAGGAATACCATAAATAAGATCGTAACATTGAATAATTAAACATAGTCCATGGGATTTATCCATGCCAATTTATAGTCATCAGGATTCAATTAATTTTTTAATATATAATTTAATATGATTTAATAACAATATCACCCCATTTAGGAACAATAATAAGGGGACAAGTGATGGTATTCAACCATCCGATTGTTTTATTAATTAACATTTTTGATATTTATATGGAAATATTCCAAGACACCTTAGGAGGTGTTTTGTTACATTGGTGATATGGTCATAAAAATCATTTAATGTCACACACCCTAAGGGGTTTTTCAAGTATGGGACATCAACATCTGATGACTATAAGGGACTCATAGTCATGGTCAATGATATTTAACGTTAAGAGTCTCACATATCATTCAATATTATTTTTATTTCAAGTTTATACATAATATTTTAACATGATCCAAGAGAGTATATAATATATTTTTCAATTCATCCAAATAAATTATTATTATTTAATCCATTTCCATTTAATGAGTCATAAAAAACACACTTAGGAATGATTTAGCAAAATATACACATTTTCAATCAAGATCATATATGGTAACACCCCCAATGGGTTAATACATTTTTAGGTATCATCCTATAAAGGATACAATGGGTTAATGGGGGGGACTATTTCATGGTATAAACTTTCAATTTAATTTTATACTGAATTTTAGTGCAATGCACTCGATTTCACGCATGATACACATCAACGCATTTTATAAAATGATGTTTCTTTAAGGTAAAAGGCATAAAACATCTACCTTAAAATATGTAATCCATAATCAAACATTATTGGGATTTGATTTGATAAAAATTTAGAGTTAGTCAATGAAATAATCAAACATCTAGGAAATAGGGAATATGAGCCCATATAATTATAACAAAAAAACAAGATGAGAAACCTAGGGAAGAGGTAAGATGAGTCACAAACTTACCTATTATCTTAAAATTCACCCAAATATTCTCTATTTAGACCAATAATAAATTATATCCACTTAAAGGGAGTTTATAATAAGTAGGATGTAATTAAGGTACCTCATATGTGAAATAAAGGAAGAAAAGGGGTGAAAACCCTTTTAATGAATGATGGGAAAATTTTCAATTTTCCCCTTTTTTAGAGGCTCATGGTTAGGCTGCATGATTTGGAAAACCATTAACCAACCATGAAGGTCCATTGTCCATATAAATCCTAACATACATGGTTTCTTCGCATGAGTAACAAACCATTATCTAACCATTTAGAGAAACTTCCACTAAACACTTTACCTCACACGATTATAGCACATGATTAAATAAATTGTGAACCAACCATGTATGTATATCAACACCTATACACTATTTTTCATGGTTTAATTAGACACATCACATGGTTAAAAAAGCATCACATTACATAAAAATTGGATTCAGAGTTCGTACGCAAGGTTATACTAAACATGTGAAAACCATGTTCCCAATTCTATCTCTCCCAAAAAAGAGTGTTTTAATCATAGTTTTATAAAAAACTAGAATAAATTATAATGCACCTATTGGACCTTAAAATCCCTAAGAAAAAAACTTTATTGTGTTCTAACTCTCAAAATTTTTCTTTCCAAAGATTAATTTTAAAAAATACCCATCAAACAAATGAAAAAAAATTCTTATTGAAATTTTTACTCATTCCAAAACAAGGGATCATATAGTTTTCCCCAACAATGAGGAAACATGATCACCCCAAAAAAAACTAAAAAAAAATCCAAAATCACTACTAACTATCTCATTTTGACCCATAATCACTCCCTACATCTCAACCCTATTTATCACTTGATGACACGAATATAAAACCTGAATGAGACCAAGTTCTAAGAACCTGAAAGAAAAAATGTGAGCCAGATACACCCGATGGAGTTTCCAGTGTGTTAGAAAAACATACAAAATATTATTTCACCAAAGTTTTGGTGCCTTTTTTTTCAAAATACCTTTCCCTAATTCTATTTTAAATATTATTTAGAAAAATTGGTTTTTAACATCAGAATAAAATATAACTGAATAATATGATATAATCCCTTTTATGAAGTCACCCATTCACACAATAAGAAAGGGTAGTATTTAAAAATTATTTTTAGTGAAGTTTTTAAACAAGAAAATATGATCCTATGACAAATTCATGAAAAAAGGTCAAACCCCTTTACTCTTGCAATTTTTTCTAGCTAAACCGTTTTTATGAAATTTACATCACATTATTTGGTAACTAAATTTCCAAAATAAAATTAAATTGATTAGAAAGAAAATAATTGAAGAAATTAATACACAATAACACATGTAATCAATAATATATCATTGAAATACAACACCAAAATAGATAAATTATGAAATAGATCCCTGAGAGAAATTGAGGGAGAGGTTATGAAAAAAAATATTAAGGTACTAACTTTTCATAGTTGTACATTCCCTTTAATTCAATTTTTGAACCCTTTAGTTTATCCTTATAAATGTGAAGTATGTTTTAAGGAACGTTTTCAGAGTCTCCAGGGATTTTTTGAAGATCTTATATACAATTTTCAAGGAAATAGGGGAGGTGGAGGGTAGTATGTGGTTAATTCTAACCATGAAATTAAAACCATGTGGCCCAATGAGGTCCCATATTGGTTTTTCTAAATAGTGAAAGGGAGTCTTGGATCATGTGAGTCTGGAAGAAAGTGTGAACACATTATAGACATGGTTTATTTAACCATTCTACGTATTCCATTCAGGGTTTGTAACCTGGATAGTGGGGTGCACATTATATCAACCCAGGCTTCACATACATGAATATTACAACATTTTATATGAATATTTAGTAAATTACAAATATACATGCCTGAGGACCATAATAGTATAGTGTCTTTGGAAACATGGGAAAAAAATTCTATCTTGGTAAAAGATCTTAAACATCTCTCATAAAGATCTACACCTTTAGTAATTTTACCTAAAACCATTTTTATAACATGGGAAAAGGAAACCTAAGAAAGGGGTGAGCTCAAATGCCCAGTAAGGGTAAATAAGGGAGATATGTAAGAATAATTATGGTCATAAGGGTATGAGAATGCGATCATTAAAAATGAAGATCATACCCTGCATATCAAATATCATATACATGAATCATGGAATAAATCACAACAAATCATAAGACATTAATTATAATGAAATAAAGTACATAATCCATGAAATCATAACATAAGAATAAAACCTTGAATTGTGGAAGACACATTATCATATGGTATTATTTCCATAGTATCTAAGGCATCACTTCCAAGACAATCTTGGTAGTATGGGTTCACTCCTCATACTATATAGGTAGTCATAATTCACTCCCATGGCCATATTAAAAGTCAAGGATCATTCCCAATACAATCATAGTCTATCTCATGAGATATAAATCTTTACCCATTATGTTGGAGGGAGATATAGGTCCCACCTGTATCATAATTAAATCATTGATACATATTCTACAAGATCATAAATAATCATATCATAACCCCTGGAATTAATTGGTATGAGAAACATGTAATCATATCATAACCTATGAAAAAATACAGATTTCATAAACATTTCATCATAATCATAACCCATGAAAAGGATGTGGGTTTCAAAATAATATATCCCTCGAAAGATAAACATGTTTCATAATGAAAATGACACTAACAAATTCATAGAAATAATTTGAATGGAACCTTTAAATCATTTCCAAAAAGGACATGAGTAACATCAATAGATGTCACATTAGATGGAAAATACTTTGGAAATATCTTTTAAAAACGTTTTTTGAGGAAAATTTCCTTTCTTCTTTGAAAAATAATTTTTATTACATAAAATCATTTGAAAAACCTTTTTTGGAAAATACATTTAAAACTTAGAAAGAAGACTTGAAATCATTTAAAAAAATTTTCTTCAAAATCTGATAAAATACGGTTCAACAAATTTTAAAAAATTATTTCATTAAAAAAACATAAAAATATTTTAAATATATATTGAAAACACTTTGAAAACCATATCCTCGAATAATTTGAAAACATATAAATATAGCTTGAAAATGTTTTGAAAACAATTTTCCTTGAAAAAATATAAATTAAGATTAAAACCATTTTTAAAACCATTTTTCATGAAAACATATAAAAGGAGAATGAAAACTTTTTGAAAACCATTAAAACCTGAAAATTAGATGGAATTTTTTTTAAATGATGATGGGTAAATTCATACATGTTGTACGAGGTAAAATGAACAATACTTTTACATGGTAAAGAGGTTAAAAAAATGCCTTGACTGGAAAGTGACAAGAATATTACATTGAAAACTTTTAAACTGCAAAAAGTGTATAAATGTATTTTAATGATCATAGGGTATTAAAATAATATTATTCTATACCCTTTTTAGAAAACATAATTTTTAATGAACACAAATTTTCGACCGATGAGAGGGTAAATTTGAGATTTCCTAAAAACAATTGTTTAACTATATTATATACAAAATAGTAGAAAATGGTAACAATAAATTATTATAATACAAATGTACAGATAATACGAATATTCCATAATTTTATTGAGATATGAAACATAATATTTTATTAAATAAATGATAAACATAAACAATCTGTAAATGTGATGAGATTGTTTCAATAGACTCTAATAACATGGTAGGATCAGATGATACTCTCCATATAAGAAAAAGAAAATTAAATTAATCACAATATATAATGAAATTTAATATATTCTTGATATAACATGTAAAATAGATGTATATACAACAAAAAATTAATTTAGGTGTATAACAAAACACAAGTCTCAAAGAAGGAAAATTGAGAGAAAACTATTCTATCGATTTAGAAACTTTTGATCACTAAATACCATGAAAGAAAGGTTATAATATGGATATGTGAATACCCATAAATTTAATTATAAGATACATTGAATACAATCATTATTAGTACATACACCACACAAAATTACTAAGTGTCTAACATATCATGTATGTACCAAAAATAAAAATTAAAATGAAATCTCCTTACCTTGTATCCTGACTCTCATTGTATTCATTCAATCCATATGTATAATAAATATAAATTTATTATACATATTTTATAGACACATATTATTATATCTAATACCATATATGTTTTTTATGACCTTATATTACCTACTTATTATCAATCATATGTTAAGGTTTCACATCAGGTAATATTCACTTTAATCTTCACATGTGTCTTAATTTGTTATATCATTTGTATTTATAATATATATCATTATTTAAAGAATTTAAGACATGATATAAATATAATTTATATAAATTATATATTTATTATAATAATATATAAAATATATAATTATGAAATGGAATACACAGTTTATGGAGGCGGGAAACCGTATGTACACAGGAACACTATTTCCATTTAAATGTCATGTTGAAAGAATGAAAGTAAACGGAATATTTGTATATATATATATATTATAGTATATTTTTTATATCATATATGTCTTATATATATCCACTAAATATATCCTTAACACAATCCATGTTGTGTTTGAACGAATCATATCGCTTTAAGGGGGAGATAGTCCATACACCCTCAAATGAAATTATTATATTAACACCAAATGGAAAGTAAAAATATTTTTGTTGTCAAATTAATACAGAAGAAATTAATAATAATATATATAATGTATAAAAAATATAAACATAGTTTCTATCATTATTTCCACCATGAGAGGTAGTAAGGAAAATTGAACAATCACCGTTTAGTGAGGTGGTAGTTCACCATGCACAGAAACAATTTTTTTGTTATACATTAGATGGAGGTGTGTGTACATTTAGGATAAAAAACATGTTATAAAACATAATATTATATTGAGGATAATTTTGTAGTTATAAAATCATGAAAAAAGTGGAAGGGGTGGAGAAAAGAGTAAAATAAAGGTCTTGAGGGAAGACATTACCTCTTAATCGGGTAACTCTTTTTGGTTTGTGCCAAAAGGATTTTTCGGTTTACTTATGCCCAAGGTAGTGATTATAGGTGGAAGTAATGATTATAGGGAAGTTTATTGGGTAGGTATTTTCTATACTTAATCGGTTTGAGAGGTGTGAGGATGTGTGAGAGGAGGTGGAATTTTATAGGGAAGGAAAATTACTCACCAAGAATTTTTGAAAACAAGTTTAGTGTATACATTTTCATACCAAAATAAATTAATAAAAACCAAAATAAATCAATAATTTAAGATTCAGGGACTAATAATGTCCATAATATGGGTTTTGGACAATAGGTTAGGTTATTTAAGTACCTATTATGAAGGTTAAACGGCAAATTAAGGTTAAATTGACCTTAATTGTTGTGATTAATTTAATCACTTTTACTAATCATTTTGTTAAAAAATAAACATGATATAATTAGAATAAAAATATTATATTTATTAAAATTATGTAAATTATTTTTTCTAATTTAAATTCATAGAGGTGGGAAAATTAAGATTAATGCTAATCCCACAGACGAGACGAAATTATGTGTTTCTTATTGTAGAAAGATGTTCAAAATTTTATTAAAATTTTAAATTAAATTTCAATCTGAAAGTGATTATAAGGAAATAAAATAAATTTATTGATGTATAATTGATCTAATTTTTCCTTAAAACAATTTAATATATAGTTTAACATTAATTTTTATTTAAACAATAAGGAAATTTTAATCTAAAATCCGTATTTTTCATTATTCATAAAATAATTACAGTTCTCAGAAAAATCTGTATATTCAAACTAAGCTAATATAAAAATTATCAATTCAAAAATTAAGTATATTTTATGAAATTAGATCTCTAAATCTGTAAAAACAAATTATTATTTTTCATTGTTAGACATTAAAAGCTGTTTATTTGAGAAGACAATGTCTTTGAACATAAAAGGACTTTACTAAAAATATTATATTTCATTATCAATATGTTTTTTTATATTTAAAAACAATAATAAATATTTGAAAAGTATTTATTACTACTCATATTACTATGTTTAATGATTAGGTTATAATTATCTCATTTAAATAACTATAACAATGAAAGGTTTTTTCATAGAAACATTTGTGTTGCATATAACATTTGCCATGTTAGTGTTTTAGGAAGTACAAGTTGAGTTGATATTTCATGTAGTGAAATCCAGGTTGGTATTTCATGTATCATAATCCAATTCAGTTCCACGTGAAATTAAGGATTGACTTAGTGTTTTAATATATATATATATATATATATATATATATATATTACTATTTCTAGTTGTACATGAAATGAAAAATATTAAAAGAGTTAAATTAATTCAAAAGAAATTTACAAAATATCAGGGTGTTACATTCTACCCACTTAAAATGTGTTTCTACATCAAAATCAATCTAGGTTATCAAAGGTTTAATACTTTAAAGTTTTATTCATTATAACATACATCAAAAAAATGGATACTAAAACTTCTTTTAAAAAAATTGGGAAACATAGAGGTTACCCAAAGTAATATGTAACTAGGTTTCCACATAGGAAAACATATGTGGGAAGTTAAAACATATATATGGAATACAAATATAAATATCATGTTCTTATAGAGATTGATAGATAAAAAGTTTCAAATAAATCTAATAACAAGAAATCCATTAATCTATGATGAACTAAGGAACCACCTGATTCGTCAAAAATAGAGGTACGAGGATAAAATTTTTAAATTACAAAATCATTTTTCCTTAATTTAGTCAATTGTAAGGATAATATATACCTTCTTGATTTTAATACAACCTTACCCTTTGTTGTTCCTTGATCCACTTAACACTTTTCTCTAAAAATGAAGGTGGATTTTTCATTCCCGATGTTGTAACTGATCATGAGATCCATGATATGCCATCCCATTAGTCATTAGTTATAAAAACACCACATTTTTATTACAGGTTATCAAATAAGTTTATATCCACATGTTGTATGATAATACTTTATTCACACAAACATTATCCAAATTTTTACCTAATATTTCCAAAAATGGTTATTCTTTAAACCCTCCTCAAGGATAGAAATAAATAACATTATAAAGAGATTATTGAAATCAATTTAAAATTAATCCTCTATATATCAAAAATTAGATCTTGGTTGCCATTCTCCAAACATGTGGATACCCTCATAGTAAATTATCTAGGAATATGGTAACAACCTGTATTTCCACAAATAATTACAGAAAAAATGCATGATTCTTTATTCCATATATTATTGGATATATTCTACAAATCTAAGAAGTTTTAAACCTCATCCATGATATCATAAACTACATGTCAGCATGTCTTTAATGAGATCCAAGGTAATTAGTACCTTTTAATTTAGTTATACATATCCCACTTTTTTTACCCAAAAACATTATTATAACATAAGTAATATATTAAGGGTAATATTTTCATTAATCATGTGTTTTTCATAGAAACCACGTTTCCCATATATTTGTTTTTAATTTCCTCAGAACCATTCCATGTGTTCTTGTATATCCGTCAAAAAAATAAATGAACAATCCTTATATATTTCACCTTTAATATAACATAATTCTCATATCCAAATACATAAAATCATTTATTATTCCCCTTTACCCATATTCCATTAACAAGGATACCTCATCCTATTACACAATACCACCTTCTATTAACATTTCATTTTTAGTCACTTCAACTTCAGCAATGTAACCATTAATCACACCAACTCACTGTTTCCCTTAAAGAGATTTCCTAATGTTAAATTAAGTTGAATAATGACCATTTACTCCACTCTTAAAACACTTAACCTTTGATGAGCTACTAGGGAGGCTAACATTATCATCTATTTCATTAACAAAACTCTTAATTTTCCCTTACGCTCACTTCATTTGTGTCCTCCTTTTCCACAGTCAAAACGTCTTCTTGTTCCTATAAGACATTAACTTAGGTGATTATTTCCCCATTCACGACACAAAAAAACCAAATATTCATTTTACCATGGCCTCTATTACTCAAAATCTCATAAAAATCCATCTTTCTATTACTCGGTTAGTCCAAGAGTTGGTTTAGGTACACGTTGTTAGTCATGTTCTGTGAAAACTGATTAGGCATGATCACAATATCTTTCACTACATTGATCATCCCACTTGATTTCTCATCAGAAAATCATCCATCAGATTCAAAATAAATTGAATTATTTCTACTTCCAACAATTGACTACAACTAGAATCATAGTGCTAGAATATCTTATCTTAATGGAAAACCACATAGTCATGAAAATAATTACTTATAGGATGTCTAAATCATAAAACTTTATTTATTTTATGATACCGTAGGTTCACCCTTAGTTTTTTCATAGACAAATTAAATTTGAATAATTCATAAAGGTTTGTGAAGAGTTTGTGAATTCCCAAATCATATCCCTTAGGAATATCAAACTAGGTGTGCATCATGGTCTATTGTCATATACCAGATTACCCTGAGTCCTTCCTGCAACATCTTTTTAGAGTTGATACCCCTAAGAACATATGTTCTCAAGTGACATCCACTTACAGTATCTAGAAAGAGATGTATTTCTAGGAAACCACTCACTATATCCTTTCCCAAAATTCCAGGACATTTTCTTAAATGTTGACTCATCCTTAGAGACATACCAAGACATATCCTTAGAAATAAAAATTGGGATCTCACTGATGTTTTCTCATTTTTATTTCAAAAGGATGACTAAAAACATCCTCTGATACCAAATATTCTGAACTAGGCTAGAAATACATGGATATTACATCATTTTAGATGAATATTAAATACATTACAAAAATATATGCCTAAGGACACTAATAGTTTAGTCTCTTTGGAAACATGGGAAAAAAATCTTCTTTCATAGTAAATGATATTAAACATATACAATAAATATATCCCCCTTTAGTACTTCTACCTAAAACCATTCTTCATAACCTGGGGAAAGGAAATATAATAAGTGCGAGCTCAAATGATGAGTAAGGGTAAATATGGGAGATATGCAAGCATAATTATGAAAATATGTGTATAAGAACATGATCATGAAAAAAGAAGATCATACCCTATATATCAATGATTATATACATGAATCATTGAATAAATAAAGACAGTTCATAAGACATGAATTATAAGTAAATAAATAACATAATCCATGAAATAATTATATAGAAAAAACATAGAGTTGTGGAATACACATAAACAAATAATTTGATTTACATAGAGGCCAAGACATCGCTACCAAGACCATATTGTTTGTAAGGGTTCACTCCCCATACCATCTTGGTAGTCATGGTTCACTCCCATGGCCATATTAGTAGAATTAGTTCACTCCACATACCATATTGGTAGTAAATGTTCACTCCCATGGACATCTTAGTATTATGGGTTCACCCCTTATACAATCTTGGTAGTCATGGTTCACTCCCATGGCCATATTAGTAGTCAAGGATCATTCCCATTACAATATTAGTCTATCTCATGAGATATAAATCTTTACCCAAAGCATTGAGGGACATATAGGTCCCACCCATATCATAAAAAAATAATACATACATGTTACCAAAGATTATAAATAAAAATATCATAACCCATAAAATGAAAGCAGTATTATAAACATGTAATAATATCATAAAATGTGAAAAAAGATAGGTATAATAATCATTTCATCTTAAACATAACACATAAAAGGATGTAGGTTTCAAAAGAATATAACATGTGAAATATAAACAAGGTTCATAAAGACCATGCCATTAAGAACAACCCATTAATTGAATGAATATGAAAGGAAACATTATATCACTTCCTAAATCCAATTGAGTAAAATCAACAGATGTAATCTTAGATGGAAAATAATTTTGAAATATATTTCTAAAAAAAATCTTGAGAAAAATGAACATTATTCTTTGAAAAAGGAGTTTATTACATATAACCATTTGAAAATCATTCTGTTAGAAAACACCTTTAATATTTATAAATTGGGCTTTAAATCATTTGAAAATCTTTTTCCGTGAAATATTATAATCGAAGATTCAAATATTTTTTTTTCAAAACATTCCTTTGAAAACACATTGTAATATTTAAAAGAAAGATTGAATTTTTTTGAAAGTAATTTAATTTAAAATACTTTGAAAACATATAAATAAATCATGAAAATATTTTGAAAATCATTTTCATAGAAAACATATAAAACAATCTTGAAAAATATTTAAAATCTATTTTTTTTGAAAACACATAAAGGAATATTGAAAACATATTTATAACTATTAATCCTTTAAAAATGAAATGTAATCTTTACCAAAATGATTTTGGGTAAATCCATACATGTCGTACAAGGTAAAATGAATTTTCTTTTTTCACGGTGAAAAGTATAGAAACATTCCCTAATTATAAATCAAAACGAAGATTCCATAAATAATTTGTAAAATAGAAAATGGGTAAAAATATGGTTTAATGGTCATAGAATATTAGAAAAATATTATTAGAAACCCTTTTTAAAAAACATGGTTTTGATAGAACATAAATTTTCGACCGAAGAGACAACAATGTTTGGATTTCCAAAAAACACTTTATTAACTATCTTACTTACCAAATATTAGAAAATTGGTACCAAAAAAAGATTATATTATTAATATCCAGAGGATTAGAAAATTCATAAATTTTCTGGAGAGATGGATTATAATATTTTATCTATGAAATCATAAACATAAACAATCTCAAAACGTGTTGAGATTATTTCAGTAAACTCTTACAACTTTGTAATCTAAGCTCATACTCTCCATGTAAGAAAAAGGAAATTAAATGAATCATAAAATATCATGAAAAGTATAATATTAATGTTATAACACCTATAATAGATGTATATACACATTGAAAAATAATTTAGCTGTGTAACATAACATTAGTCTAAATGAAAGAAAATTGAGACAAAATTAATTTTTTGATTTGGTAACTTTTGAAAAATAAACCCCATGAAAGAAAGATTATAAAAGAGAAATGTGAATACAAATAAACATAATTATAATATACATATAATACAATCGTGGGTAGAACATACACCAAACAAAAGGAAGGAGTGGTGAACATATCATTTGTCTTACAGAAATAAAAAGTGAGATGAAATCCCCTTACCTTTTGTCTTGACTCTCATCGCACTCATTATAACAACATATATAATAAATAGAAATTTATTTTCAATTTACTACAGAACCGTATTATTATATTAAATTTCATATATTTTATGATTATGAAAATATATTACCATCTTGTTAACAATCCCAAGTCAAGGTTTCACTTCAGGTAATATTCACATTATTCATTATATGTGTCTTTATTTGTAATATCATTGGTATTTATACTTTATATAATGATTTCAAGAATTTAAACCATGATATAAATATCATTTACATATAGTATAGGTGTTCTATGATAATCTAAATGATATATAATTATTAAAAAAATACAACGTTCTTGGAGATGGTAGGCCTTGCGTACGCATGAATGCTATTTCTATTTAATTACCATGTAGAATGAATGAAAGTAAAAGAAATATATGTATGTATATATATATATGATTATTATTGTATATTAATTATATAATATATATGTTATATATCCCCTAACAAAATCCTTAATACAATCTAGGTAGTGTATGAATGAATCTTATCACTTTGAGGGCACAATAGTCCACCCCTCCGCAAACAAAATTATCATATTAACACCAACTGGAAAGTGAAAAAGATATGTGTTGTAATAGAAATACATAATCTTAATGAAACAATAAATATAATACATAACATATATATATAGAGTTCTTATCTTAATGTTCACCATATTAGGTGGTAAAAAATTCACCAATCATCATTTAGTGATGAGGTAGTTCACCGTACACAAAAACAGAATGTTCATTATCCATTAGATGGAGGTGGGTGTAAATATAGGTTGAAAACATAGTGTAACTAAATCCTATTATATTGGGGATTATAGTTCAGTTATGTAACATGGAGTAAAACAAAATGGAGGGGGTGGAGAAATAATGTAAAATGAAGGACTTGAGAGAAGACATTACCTATTAATCAGTTACGCTGTTTGGTTTGGGTTAAAATGCTTACATGGATTGGATTTTGTATAAGGGAAGGATTCTAAGAGGAAGGTAGGGTTTATTGGAAGTGGTTCTAGCATGGAGTGGCCATGATTAAGATGATTTAAAGGTGTGAGTATGTGGGATAGGTGGTGGAATTTTATAGATAAGGGAAATGAATCGCATAGAATTTAAAAAAAGTTATATATAGGCATTTTCTTACTTAAAAAAAGTCATAAGAAGCCAGAAAAACCAATAATAGAGGGTTTAGGACCTAATCAAGTCTAGAAAACTAGTTTTGGGAAAGTGGATAGGTCATTTGGAAAAACTAAACATGATATAATTAGACTCCAAATATTATAATAATTATAAGGGTGTATATAGGTTTTTCCAAACTCATTACATAGATGCTACAAAATTTAGATGAATGATAATCCTATAGACGAGAAGAAATTAGAGGGTTTTAAAGTAGAAATAAGTTCAAAAGTTTAATATGATTTTATATTAATTTTAAATGTGAAATTGATTATAATGACATAAATTGAATTTAATTATATATAAGTTATCTAATGTGTCCTTATAAAAATTAAAATCAAATTTATGATCAATAATTATTTTAATGAAAAGGAAGTTTTTAAATAAAATCAATATTTTTCATCATTCATAAAAAAATGATGTTTCTCAAAAAAATACGTAAAATTCACCCTAAGATAATTTGGTCTTTATAAATTGAAAAATTTTATTTTATTTTATAAATATCAATTATTAAATATGTATAAAATTAATTTTATTATTTTATATAGTAGGACATTAAAAGTAGTTTATTTGGGAAAGTGGTATCTTTGAACATAAAAGGACTTCCCCAAAAATCATATATTTCAATATTAATAGGTTATATTTATATAAAAATATTATAAAAAATAATTGAAATGTAGTTATTATTGATCATGTTACAGAGTTTAATGACTAGGTTATAATTATCTCATTTAAATAATTATAAAAATAAAATTATGTTTCATAGAAAAATCTATGTTTCATGTAATGTACACCAATTTGGTATTGAAGGTAGTGGAAGACTAGGGGTATTCCATGTAGTTAAAGCCAAGTCGGTATTTCATATAGCGTGAGCCCAGTCGGTGCCATGTTAAAGTAATGTATAACATAATATTTTAATTTATATATATATAAATAACTATTTATTGTGTCACATGAAATGAACAATATCAAAAATGATAAATTATTTTATAAAAAAAATTACAAAATATCTGGGTGTTACCCACATGGTTGGTGCACAGTTTGGCCACCCGTGCAACCAAATCAAGAATCCTTTAAACTTGGAAAAAAAATATATTTTCCAGTACATTTTTTTATGAATACAATTCTTCTTATTTCACCTCCTACGCACACCAGGATCCCCTCATTAAATTAGTATATTCTATATATATCATGTCAAAGGGTTAGTATATAGACCTCATATAATTGGATAGGTGTATAACATAACATATGTTCTAATAAAGGAAAATTGAGGCATAAATCTTTTATATAACAAATATAAGTTTATTATAAATATACTAAAAAAATTATATATTTAATACCATATATAATTTTCTCATGGAATTTTATTACACGTTAATTAACAATTCCATGTTAATGTTACGTTTCGGTTAATAATCGCTTTGTTTTTTGTATAAGTTTTGATTTCTTATAATTTTCATCATCTTATTTTTATAATGAATCCTTCATATCCATAATAATAATCTATATATAAATATCATATATATTTAGTATATATTTATTTATAGTAATACATAAAATTCAGTGATAGAAAAAGAAATACAACATTCATGGATACGGTATGTCGAACGTACGCTAGAATGCTATTTTCATTTTCTTATCAGATTAAAACAAATAAAATAAAAATTATAATTATAATTATAGAATATATTTTAGTTAATATATATCAAATATTTTCTTTGAACTCTCCCTTTATACCATCCATGTAAATTGGGAATGAATCACATCGCTTTATTAGGTGGTAGTCTGTCGTACACACGAGCGATGTCGTAGTATTCCAGAAAAATGGAAACGTAAGTTATTTGTGATATAATAATTAAATTTGAATAATTATATCATAAATATCATATATAAACAACAAAAAACCATTATGTATCATTATGAGAGGTGGTAATAGAAAAACAAACATTCAGTTATTCATATTGTACCTTACCTGTTATAGCTACAAATAGTTATAATCTATATGAAAATTACGAATTTTTTATAGAAACCATTTATCATGACCTAGAATTTTCATACAAGGATATTAAATCCTTTTAACTGAATATTCAATACATTAAAAAAACACACGCCTAAGAACCGTAATCATATAGTGCCGTTGGAAACATGGAACACAATATTTTTTAATTTGGTGAAATATCATTAATTTCCTCTAATGATCTTCCCTTTTAATACACTTCATAGGCATACCCTACGTAAACATGATTTTATAACCAAGGGAAATGAAACAAAATATAGGGTTGAGTCATAAGCTCATTAAGGTTAATCAAGTTAGATACGTAAGTATTACATGAGTATAAGGGTATGAGGACATGAGGATAACATTTGAAAACCATACCCTCCATATCAAAGATCATAATCTTAAATCATGGATTAATTATTATTATTTTATAAGACATTAATCATAATAAATTTGAAAAACATGATCCATGATTGCATAAAATAGTCATAATACATGGTTTTGTGGCATACCAATAAGTATAGATAATCATATACATAGTAGTTAGGGATCATTTTTAAAACTTTTAAGGAACTCTACAGGAAGCTAAACCACCCGGAAAAGACACACCAGTATCCCCTGTGGAATAACTTTACTTATAATGAAATGGGTTCACTCCCCAAACCATTATAGTAGTCAAGGTTCACTCCCAAGACCATCATAGCAAACAAAGTACCCAACTGGACTAAGTCCACTCCCCATTCGAGTTCTATCTATCCCATGAGATATAAATCTTTACCCAATAAATTAGATGGAGTTATAGGTCCCACTCATATTTTTTTCATAACATCACCATTATCCTTTGTTATAAAATAGACACCATACTTTTTCTAACATTACCACAATTCTTTGTAATAATGTAACCATTATCACATAATAAAAATCATACATATGTGTTCCACAAGATCATAAAATATTCATCATATCATAAACATTGATATGAAAAGGTTTTCATAAAATTTTCATTATATCTTAACCTATGAAAAATGGGATGGTGTCATAATAATTTCACTATTTCATTATAGCATAACCCATGAAAATAGGAATCTCTTATAAGAGTTCGATAATGGTACACCCCATAGAAGAAAATAATATTTCATAAACATATTTTCATAGTAAACAAAACTGATTAAGATAAAATAGCTAGAATAATTTGGAAATATTACTTGTGACCTTTTCTGTGGAAAATGGTTTTTATTTGAAAATAAATTTTTAGAACATTAAACTTTTTGGAAATCATTTTCATTGAAAATAAAATTTGAAAACATATAAAGGTTGATTTTACAATCACATAAAACATTTTTTGAGAAAATATATATTCCGATTTAAAATAATTTACAACATAAAACACTTTGAAAACATTTCCCTTTAAAAATAATCTTGAAACATAAAATGTAAGCTTCATATAGAATTTGATATACTTTAAAACAAAAAGTTCCCTTAACATTTTCTATAAAATTCAAAGTATCGTTGACTTAAAAACAATTTTAAATTTTGGTAAAAATAATAATAAGGGTAATGATTTATTTAATAAATCATCTGAAAAATATTAAAAACATTTTTGAATTTTTAGAAAACTTGGTTTTGGAAGAAAAATGGTATTTCGACCGAAACAATGAATTTTTCATAAAAACATTATATTGAACTCTGGAGAACATAAAGAAAGAAAAATGAATGTAAAATGTATATTATTATGAAATAAATACAATAGAATATAATTAGTGAGTTTTTTGAGAGATGGATCATAACATTTAACCATTTTAAGCATAATCATACACAATATAGATAAAGGATGATATCATGACACAAAACTCTTACGACTTTTGTAACTTTGAATCATAAGATCTATTAAAGAAAAAAATTAAATGAAACTAAAAATATAATTAGTATAATTATACTGTAGATATATCATGTTAAAGGGGTAGTATATACACATCATATAATAGGATAAGTGAATGACATAACTTATGTCCCAATTAAAGGAAATTAAGGCAAAAATCTCTTACTGCTTTGGTAACATTGAAGCCATAAACCCCATGAAAGAGAGATCATCAAATGGATGTGAAAAATAAAAATAAAAATAATTATAAAAATAATATAAGAAACTTATTTTTAGTATATACACCAACTAAAAGAAACACTTTTTGAATATGGAATTTATCTTACTGAAAATATAAGTTAGATGAAAGTAACATACATTAAGTCTTAACATCCATCATAAAATTTCAAACCACTTATATAATAAATATAAGTTTATTATACATATATTTATAAAATTATATATTTATTACCAAATATGATTTTACCATGGCCTTTTAATACTATTTTATTAACAATTCCATTTTAGTGTTACGTTTCGGTTAATAACCGCTTTATTTTTTGTACTAGTTTTGATTTGTTATATTTTTTGTCCTCTTATTTTTATAATGGATCCTTCATATCGGAAATTATAAACTGGATATAAGTATCACATAAATAATTTATATATTTAGTATATATGTATTTGTAGTAATACATAAAATTTAATGAAATACACCATTAATGGAGACAATATGTCGTATGTACAGAGGAATGCTGTTTTCATTTTCTTGTCATATTGAATGAAATAAAATAAAAATTGTAATTATAATTATATAATATATTTACGTCATATATATCACATATTTTCATTAAAATCTTTATTAATACCTTCTAGGTAAATTGTGAAGGAATCACATCGCTTCACGAGGTAGTAGTCTACCATACACACGACCGATGTTATAATATTCTGGGAAAATGGAAACATAAGTTATTTGTGATATTATAATTAAATAATAATAATAATATCATAAATATAATATATAAAAAATAAATACATCATTATGTACAGTTCTGAGATGTGTTAATGGGAAAACTAACGACATTGGTTTCAGAGGCGATAGTCCACTATTCACATGATTGATGATTTCATAACCCATTTGATGGAATTGGAGATGTTTATAGGTAATTATATTAACATAAAGAAAATATTAGTATATTTAATACAATTATTATATTATATAATTATGATATAATAATAATTTAAGGGGGTTGAGGATGAAATAAAATAAAAACACTTATTAATGAACAATACTTCTTCTTTGAGAATCCTCCGTAGGTTTTCACTAAAAGACATCATAGGATGGATGAATGAAAAAAATATCTTATCAGAAGATGGGATGATATTTTGAAAGTTATTTTGGTAGGTATTTCTTGATAAAAGGGTTTTATGGTGTGGAGAATAGAGGATAAGGATGACCTTTTATAAGTGGGGGAGAGTACACACTGGATATTTTTTGAAAAGAAATGAGTCATCCCTTGATTTTCATATGTAAAACGAATTATAAATGGGAAATTATTAAACCAATTATATGTAATGGTAAAAATATGTCCATAATATAATTATTTAATGCATGTATAGGTCATTTTTAGTTTTATAATTTTTGTTTAACCCCCAGTAAACATTTGTTTACCTTAATCACAATAATTATTTTTTTACTATATTCACTATTCTTTTTCGTCAAAAATTTACTCTAGTTTATTATATAATATAAATTATTATGATTCCATGTAACACCCCGAGATTTTCTGAAAAATATTCTTTTTAATTTCATTAATGTCTTGTGTTGTACGCTACACCAAAAGGAGCTTTCACAACACGCATCCTTGACTTGCCTTTCATTACATGCAATCACGACCTTCCATGATAGCATGTGTAGTACGCAATACCGAGTTTTACTAAACAACGATATGCTATTAAAATATTATTAAAACTAGCCGTTATGAATAGTAATAACCACTTTTTGAAAATTTTTAAATTCTATTTTTCAAAATGGACTTCATTTTTGGATTCAGAATATCGAAATTAGCTTAGGGTGAAATTTTGGTACTTTTCGGATAACATTCATATTCTGATGAATAGTGAAAATTACTAAATTTTAATTAAAAACAACTTTTTTAATAGAAATAATTAATAGTGATAAATTATTAATTTGAGTGGTTTTAAAGTATATTTAGAATATATTTTTACAATTTCATACAATGTTGGTCATTGGATGTAATTTCACATTTAAACCAGTTATAAACTAGTGTCAATCTTTTGATAGTTATTATCTCTTAAAAACACACTATTTGTTTTGACGACGAGAATTAATTTTTAAATTAGTAAATGCAACTGATATGTTTTGAATTTGGTAAAATAGAAATCATTTTTGAGTTCATAATATCAAATATAGCTTAGGCCTAATTTTTGGTATTTTTCTGAAAACATTCAATTTTTGATGAATAGTGAAACCACTAAGTGGTAGTTAAAAAAACTGAATTGTTCATAAAACTTAATTTTACCGCTTCTGTGAGTGGAATTTCAAAAATCCGAGAGACACGGTTAATATCAAGGACTAAAATGTGGTTCAATGAGATGAAAATAATTTTTGGTGAATAGTAACTTTTTAGTTTTATTTACCACGGTTAAAAGTAAATAGGGTAATTAAGGGTAGAAATGATATTATTATTACCCTAACACATGTCCTAATTCTATTGGACAAGTGTAATTCGACCAAAAACAAACTTAGGAATAAAATATGACCATTTAGGCCCATTTGGATTAGATTAGGACATTTATTGTTAATTTATTTAAAGAAGGGTTAAAAGAGTTAAAATCAAAGTTTATTTACTAAAAAATTTTTAATATGGGGTTATACATAAGATAAATTCAACTATAAATATTCATTAGAAAGATAAAAAGCTTTCCTACATAATGATATTTTATTTATAATTTTTAGACTTTAAATAAGTTTATTTATTTATGACACAAGGATGATGAAGTAATTACCCTTTTAAGGAAATGTTAACATAATTGATGTTATAAATGCTCAAATAAATGTAATTTGAGACTTTTTATAAATTACACTAATTTTATAGGTTTCTATGATATATTAGTGTTGATTTAATAAACTTGGTTCGAACATATAATTCTGTTATGACTTTCACAAAAATCATATATCAAATAGTGTCAAAATTGACACAAAATAGTTTTTAAAACAAATATTATATTATTAATTGTTATTTTATTCCTAAAAATCTAAGGTTCGGACAAATGACTTAGATAAGGATATATATATTATTAATAAACAACTTGGGGTTCGTTTGGCATGTTATAGTAAGTTTATTAACCATATAGTGTAAGAAAACAAAAAGTCACGGTAAAAGTTAAATTATTTAACTTAGAGTTAAATCTAATTGATAAGGTTAAAATAATAACCTAAACTTGTATAAATCTTATTGGTTGATAGGATTTCGACCCATACCCACTTTATCTTCGAAATAATACCCTTTGGAACTTTTATAAACCGATTGCGACTTTAATATAAAATAATATTTTGAGATATTTTTAAGGTGCCCCTCTCCTCCCTTATAAAATGACACCACCTCCCCCTCCTCCTCACACCAATTTGAGCACTCAATCTCGGCCAACCCCTGCCAAAATCCCTTCTCCACTTCTCTAGAATAATCCTAGAGGTCCTAGTCTTCTTCAAAGACCAATCTTAGTTCCCTAAGTGGAGGATTCAAAGAGGCGTTTCAAAGAAGAGGTAATATCCATTACCGAACTTTTCAATTTCTTTCTTCTTAAACTTATTCTTCTTTAGTTGTTTCATGACAAAGTAATATCATCAGTATTACTTACATACTTTTATGTTATTATAAATATGAAACAACCCTAATTCACCTTCTATCCATCCTACGGAAAAATGAAATCACCGCACATGCGTACGTACGGAATACCGTCTCCACGCCGTGGTGTAATCTATTTTCCACCACCACCTTAATAGGATGGGTATAATGGTGTAATGAGTAACTATATATGATTATTATAAAGTGATATTGATACTGAAATAGTCTACATACACTTCAACACAATTCCACGACCATGGGAACGATATCATCGCTCGTGCGTATGTACGGACTACCGTCTCCACGACGCGATGAGATTCATTCTCAATGATTAACCATTCATGAATGATTATAAAGTATATATAATAAGTACTAATGAAATATATGACATAATAATGATACTGGATTTATGTAAATTTAAATGTATTTCATCTACTTAATTCCATTCACTTCAATAAAGAAACAAAAAACAGCGTTCATGCGTACGTACGGACTAACGTCTCCATGAACGGTGTATTTCATTCCATTTATAGATATTATATATATATATATTCTGAATATATATTATATATAAATCATGTTTTACATTCTGGATATAAGTAATCATGATCCAAGTAATCATATTAATAATTACAAGTTAAAAACACAAACGACAAATGAGACGATTTTACCCAAAACACTACTTTAACATGAATTTACAAAAGCATGGGTCATATAAAGTCTTAAGTGGACCATATATGATATAATAACAATGAATATGATTATGGAATAAGTCAATAACATGATTTAAATCATTATACAGGAGGTTCGGACACTTACAAAGCAAGTCGGACCTAAGGTAAGGGAAATATCACAATCTCACTTTTATCCGAGATTGTTTTTACTTTGGTAATTACTGGGGGGTATTTTGTCATCCAAATACATGTTCCCTCAATATGTAATATTATTTCCATCCTTCTACAATAGTTTATATCCAATTTTAGCCTTCTTTGAGTTTTTAGTAAAAGATATGAAAGGAATATTTTGTCGTTTTTCGTACGAGGTACTTTTTGACTTTTCCGACAAAAGTACGAAGAATGTTTTTTTAACTTATACGGAATAAATGGATTTTTAAAAAATTATTTCCAAGAAGCTAACTTTACAAGTTTTCAAGTTTATTTTTAATCAACTTCCTTTATTTTAAAATTTTATGACATGTTAAGAAAGGAAAAGTGTTTTGAAGTAAAAAGGATATTTTCCTCAAGAATGAAGTTCAAGTGCTTTATCAAAATTATTTTCCATCTAAGATAATAAAGGGTTCTGTTTCTATCCCTATTATTACATTGATTTGATTATGTTTTGATGGAATTAATTTTATGAATTCCTTTATCATATATGAATTGTTTTATGATGTCATGATGTTTAAGATTACCATTTTTAGTACATGGGTTATGCAATGATGTATGATTTATGATTTTGTGGCACACATAAGAATGGCATCATTATGAGATGGGTGGGACCTATATCTCATTCCAATGCATTGGGTAAAGATTTTATATCTCATGAGATAGACATGGCTGGAATGGTAGGTTATACCGGTTCAGTGAAACAGGACTGAAACGAGGGTTACTCGATTCAGAAAGGGACTTTGTCCACTAAGATAGTCTTGGCAATGAGTCTTGACTAACAAGAAATGATTCTCTATGATTATGTGTGAATGCCACAAAGTTTCATGTTTTATGTTATTATTATTGTGATTACATTTCACTGCCATGATTTACCCCATGTTATGAAATTATGATCTCTTTTGCAGGTTAAGATTTCCAAAAGTTATGTGCTTGTGTATACGATGTGATTGATATTTATTTTGTTTACCCTTACTGAGCATTTGAGCTCACCCTTTTATGTTTACTTTTCCCCAGGATATAAAGAAAGGTTTTAGGTATAAAAAAAAGAGGAAGATCTTTATGGGAGATGTTGAAGATCTTTCACCAGGATTAGAAGATTATATTCTGAGTTTCCAAAGACACTAAACTATTACAATCCTTGTGTGTGTGTTTTTGTTATGTACTAAGTATTCCGCAAATTTAATGTAATGTCAATGTACGTCAAGCTTCGGGTCTTTACAGTTGGTATCAGAGGAAAGGTTTAGTCAACCTTTGGAAACTAGGATGCGAAAACGTTAGTGAGATCCCTAGAGATATTTCTAAGGTATGTCTAGGGATGTCCCTAAGGTTAAGTATACGTATAGGTTATAGTACTAGAATATGCTAACAATCATAGAATTAAACCTAAGATGTTAGATATTGAAGGTACTCCCCCTTTATTATGTTGTTTTCCCTAGCATGATTTTTGTCTCTCACACTATTCTTTTTGGGTTTTAGAAAATGGCTGGAAACAAGATGATTCATGATAATTGAGAATATGATGGACAATGGAATGATATTATTCCTAATGAAATGGGATTTGGAAGTCCAAACATCATTATTATGCCGAATCAGCAATCTCATAAAATGATCAATAAAGTAAAATTTGGTAAGTTTCCTGACTCGGCTAATAAGAGAAAGATGGAGTTTCATGATGATCATAGAGGAAAGAAAGTTCAATTTCCCCTATGTAAATCATGTGGGAAGAGGCATCAAGGAGAATGTTTCAAAGGAACTGGAAGATGCTTTGGGTGTGGAGAAGAAGGACACAAAGCAAGTAAGTGCAAAGGAAAAGGTTCAGTTAACACCATGGATAAGGATAATGGTATTGCTATGACATCAACAATGGTTAAATGTTTTAAATGTGGAATGTATGGGCATTATGCAAACCAATGCCCTAAGGGAAAGTCTCATGAAGAGAATCAGTATGGTCGTATGGGAAGTATTTATGTTGATGATGATGAAGAGACTACAAATGATATGTGAGATGAAAGAATTGATGAATCTCGGTCAATGGTATAAGAAGGTAGTGGAATGATTACATGTTTATCAAGTGTAATGTTGTATAAGTAATCTCATGGTACTATGGAATAAAGAGACATTTAAGGATTGTTACACTATTGTCTTTCCTAAGTTTTTAAAGTGTATGATTAATGGTACTAGTAACCATGAAATGTTATTCAGATATTTTTTGGAAAGTAGATGATATGCGCATAATGAAGGAATAATAAGATAATGAGGTATTTGATTGTATTCATGATCTCATGACTGATATAAGGAGAAGGTTATATCATGGTTTGAGTATATAGAATTTTTGGATTTTGGTATGTGGAAAGAGTTAACTTTTAACTGCATTATTTTTTTCACTAATGTTCAATGGGTATTCAAGAGAATATGTGATTAAGGACTTTGAATGTTTGGAATGTGACCAACAAGACATATCTTACGATATATGGGGATCAACGACAGTATTAAATCTCTGGTAATCGTTTTCACTATATTATGAGAGTGGACTGCAGTATTATGGATAAGCCTAAAGATTAGAATGGATTATGTTGGACATAAGTTAGTATTGTTTAAGGATAGAAGATTTTAGATATTATTGATGGGATGTTATAGTAATATAGTTTTAGAAAATGGACAACCTGCAGGACGGGCGACAACCCAACGCGTCGGACAAGGCTGTGGGAATCGAACCCACAACCGAAGTGCGACTGGCCTTTTTCTCCTACCACTTGCCTACAGGAAGTCCCTGTTTAGTAGAAACTAGTTTTATTATATTAAGCAGTATGATATATGAAGTATAAGTCCATTTTAGGAACCATATATGAGTAATCTCACTATAGAATGACTTATGTATATTTAATAACTTTTGATAACCTTTTGTTTGAGACAGATGGAATGACCCGTCATTCTATCACATGATCTGCTAACACTTCACGAATAACAAATTCAACTTCATTTACTTAAGAGATGAAGTGGAAATTGTTCAAGGCACGAACAACAGTGTGATTGTACCAAAATAAAGTAAGTATTTATTCTAATTCAAATTCGTCAACTTTAGGGAAATGATCTTGATAACCAAAAATGTTGTCTTAGTGCTCTTATATCTGATGAATCAGATGGTACCTTAGATCGTCACAAATTTATTGCTTTGTGATTGCTATCTTTTCCATATCCATGTTCTCTACCACTCTCCATCAGAACATGATGGTTAGATTTCTCTTCCATATCCATATTTTCACCTATGTGGAAACCCAGTATTAGTTTATTTGGGTAACCGTTACGTTTCATACCTTTTTTTAAAGATTTGTTTTGGTATTCCTTTTTACGATGTGGGTTTCTATTAAAGAAACTTTCAAATAGTAAACCATTTATAACCCCGACGAATTTTGAGGGAGAAATTCATTTTAAGGGGGGTAGAATGTAACACCCCGAGATTTTATGAAAAATATTCTTTTTAATTACATTAATGTCTTGTGTTGTACTCTACAACAAAAGGATCTTGCACAACATGCACCCTTGACTTGCCTTTCATTACACGCAATCACGACCTTCCTTGATAGCGTGTGTAGTACGCAATACCGAGTTTTACTAAACAACGACATGCTGTTAAAATATTATTAAAACTAGCCGTTATGAATAGTAATAACCACTTTTTGAAATTTTTTAAATTCTATTTTTCAAAATGGACTTCATTTTTGGATTCGGAATATCGAAATTAGCTTAGGGTGAAATTTTGGTACTTTTCGGATAACATTCATATTCTGATGAATAGTGAAAATTACTAAATTTTAATTAAAAACAACTTTTTTAATAGAAATAATTAATAGTGATAAATTATTAATTTTAGTGGTTTTAAAGTATATTTAGAATATATTTTTACAATTTAATACAATGTTGGTCATTGGATGTAATTTCACATTTAAACCAGTTATAAACTAGTGTCAATCTTTTGATAGTTATTATCTCTTAAAAACATGCTATTTGTTTTGACGAAGAAAATTAATTTTTAAATTAGTTAATGAAACTGATATGTTTTGAATTTTGTAAAATAGACATCATTTTTGAGTTCATAATATCAAATATAGCTTAGGCCTAATTTTTGGTATTTTTCTGAAAACTTTCAATTTTCGATGAATAGTGAAACCACTAAGTGGTAGTTAAAAAAATGAATTGTTCATACAACTTAATTTTACCTCTTCTGTGAGTGGAATTTAGAAAATCCGAGAGACACGGTTAATATCAAGGACTAAAATGTGGTTCAATGAGATGAAAATAATTTTTGGTGAATAGTAACTTTTTAGTTTTATTTACCACGGTTAAAAGTAAATAGGGTAATTAAGGGTAGAAATGATTTTATTATTACCCTAACACATGTCCTAATTCTATTGGACAAGTGTAATTCGACCAAAAACAAACTTAGGAATAAAATATGACCATTTAGGCCCACTTGGATTAGATTAGGACATTTATTATTAATTTATTTAAAGAAGGGTTAAAAGAGTTAAAATCAAAGTTTATTTACTAAAACATTTTTAATAAGGGGTTATACATAAGATAAATTCAACTATAAATATTCATTAGAAAGCTAAAACGATTTCCTACATAATTATAGTTTATTTATAATTTTTAGACTTTAAATAAATTAATTCATTTATGACACAACGATGATGCAGTAATTACCCTTTTAAGGAAATGTTAACATAATTGATGTTATAAATGCTCAAATAAATGTAATTTGAGACTTTTTATGAATTACAATAATTTTATATGTTACTATAATATATTAGTGTTGATTTAATCAACATGGTTCGAACATATAATTCTTTTATGACTTTCACAAAAATCATATATCAAATAGTGTCAAAATTGACACAAAATAGTTTTTAAATCAAATATTATATTATTAATTGTTATTTTATTCCTAAAAATCTTAGGTTCGGCCAAATGACTTAGATAAGGATATATATATTACTAATAAACAACTTGGGATTCGTTTGTCATGTTATAGTAAGTGTATTAATCATATAGTGTAAGAAAACAAAAAGTCACGGTAAAAGTTAAATTATTTAACTTAGAGTTAAATCTAATTGATAAGGTTAAAATAATAACCTAAACTTGTCTAAATCTTATTGGTTAATAGTATTTAGACCCATACCCACTTTAACTTTGAAATAAGACCCTTTGGAACCATTATAAACCGATTTTGACTTTATTATAAAATAATATTTTGAGAGATTCCTAAGGTGCCCCTCTCCTCCCTTATAAAAGGACACCTCCCCCCCTCCTCCTCACACCAATTTTAGCACTCAATCTCGTCCAACCCCTGCCAAAATCCCTTCTCCACTTCTCTAGAATAATCCTAGAGGTCCTGGTCTTCTTCAAATACAAATCTTAGTTCCCTAAGTGGAGGATTCAAAGAGGCGTTTCAAAGAAGAGGTAATATCCATTACCGATCTTTTCAATTTCTTTCTTCTTAAACTTCTTATTATTTAGTTGTTTCATGACAACGTAATAACATCAGTATTACTTACATACTGATATGTTATTATAAATATGAAACAACCCTAATTCACCTTCTATCCATCCTACAGAAAAATGAAATCACCGCGCGTGCGTACGTACGGAATACCGTCTCCAGGTCGTGGTGTAATCTATTTTCCACCACCACCTTAATAGGATGGGTATAATGGTGTAATGAGTAACTATATATGATTATTATAAAGTGATATTGATACTGAAATAGTATACATACACTTCAACACAATTCCACGACCATGGGAACGATATCATCGCTCGTGCGTACGTACGGACTACCGTCTCCACGACGCGATGAGATTTATTCTCAATGATTAACCATTCATGAATGATTATAAAGTATATATAATAAGTACTAATTAAATATATGACATAATAATGATACTGGATTTATGTAAATTTATATGTATGTCATCTACTTAATTCCATTCACTTCAATAAGGAAACGAAAACAGCGTTCATGCGTACGTACAGACTACCGTCTCCATGAACGGTGTATTTCATTCCATTTATTGATATTATATATATATATATATATATTCTGAATATATATTATATATAAAAAATGTTTTACATTCTGGATATAAGTAATCATGATCCAAGTAATCATATTAATAATTACAAGTTAAAAACACGAACGACAAATGAGAAGATTTTACCCAAAACGCTACTTTAACATGAATTTACAAAAGCATGGGTCATATAAAGTCATAAGTGGACCATATATGATATAATAACAATGAATATGATTCTGTAATAAGTCAATAACATGATTTAAATCATTATACAGGAGGTTCGAACACTTACAAAGCAAGTCGGACCTAAGGTAAGGGAAATATCACAATCTCACTTTTATCCGAGATTGTTTTTACTTTGGTAATTACTGGGGTGTATTTTATCATCCACATCCATGTTACCTCAATATGTAATATTATTTCCATCCTTATACAATATTTTATATCCAATTTTACCCTTCGTTGAGTTTTTAGTAAAAGATATGAAAGGAATCTTTTGTCGTTTTTCGTACGAGGTACTTTTTGACTTTTCCGACAAAAGTACAAAGAATGTTTTTTTAACTTATACGACATAAATGGATTTTTAAAACATTATTTCCAAGAAGCTTCCTTTACAAGTTTTCAAGTTTATTTTTAATCAACTTCCTTTAGTTTAAAATTTTATGTCATGTTAAGAAAGGAAAAGTGTTTTGAAGTAAAAAGGATATTTTCCTCAAGAATGAAGTTCAAGTGCTTTATCAAAATTATTTTCCATCTAAGATAATAAAGGGTTCTGTTTATATCCCTATTATTACATTGTATTTATTATGTTGTGATGGAATTAATTTTATGAATTTCTTTATCATATATGAATTGTTTTATGATGTCATGATGTTTAAGATTACCATTTTTGTTACATGGGTTATGCAATGATGTATGGTTTATGATTTTGTGGCACACATAAGAATGGTATCATTATGAGATGGGTGGGACCTATATCTCCCTCCAATGAATTGGGTAAAGATTTTATATCTCATGAGATAGACATGGCTGGAATGGTAGGTTATACCGGTTCAGTGAAACAGGACTGAAACGAGGGTTACTCGATTCAGAAAGGGACTTTGTCCACTAAGATAGTCTTGGCAATGAGTCTTGACTAACAAGAAATGATTCTCTATGATTATGTGTGAATGCCACAAAGTTTCATGTTTTATGTTACGATTATTGTGATTACATTTCACTGCCATGATTTACCCCATGTTATGAAATTATGATCTCTTTTGCAGGTTAAGATTTCCAAAAGTTATGTGGTTGTGTATACGATGTGATTGATATTTCTTTTGTTTTCCCTTACTGAGCATTTGAGCTCACCCTTTTATGTTTACTTTTCCCCAGGATATAAAGAAAGGTTTTAGGTATAAAAAAAGAGGAATATCTTTATGGGAGATGTTGAAGATCTTTCACCAGGATTAGAAGAGTATATTCCGAGTTTCCAAAGACACTAAACTATTACAATCCTTTTGTGTGTGTTTTTGTTATGTACTAAGTATTCCGCAAATGTAATGTAATGTCAATGTACGTCAAGCTTCGGGTATTTACATTCCAAATATGGAATTAATTTAATAAAATTCCATTTACATAAGTGATAAATTTTAACTTAAAATTAAACATGTAGACGCAATGAGAACGTAGATTCTTATGGAGAAAATGATCAAAAGTGTACAACAATATTATATGAAAATTAAATATGTAATTCATTAAAGTGAACTAAACTGGATTAATGGATGTATAATTTAACTACTATAACTAAAAAAAATTCAAATATAATTTATCTTTATTAATAAATTAAACAAAAATGTAGTTTTTAATAAAAATTAAGTATTTTTCACTATAAATTAAAAAATTAATATTTTTAGAAGAATCCCATGAATTCACCCTCATATAATTTTGATATTAAAATTTAAAAAATGAAAACAATTTTTTCAAATAAATTATTTAAAATTTTTAAAAAGTAATTTTAAAATAAGTGTGCTAAATTTGATAGAAATGATATTGAGATAAATAGTGATTTGAGTAGAAAATTGAAGGTATTATTATCTCTTGTCTAGAAAACAAATAAGATGAATATTAATCAATTTAATAAATATTTAACATATAAATTTCATTAAAATCATTCATAAAAATTTATTCATTAAATTTATTGAGCTAAATCAAATTTATGTGCATAAAAATAACTTTTCAAAAATGATATCCTTTATTTTTTATGATTTTTTCATTTGTAATTAATTTTTCATGAAAGAATTAATTTTATATACATTCATAAACAATATATTTAAATAATTTATTTAATGATATTCATACCAACCATTCCAATTCCGAGTTAATAACTATCGTATTAGATAAAAATATTTTAATATTATGACATGTTTATTTTAAACTCTGTGTTTCATGTGATGCAACCTAAGCTTGATGTTGATTGTAACAGACGATAAACTCAGTGTTATGTATAATGTAAAATATTGAATTTAATAAATTTATTTAAAATAATATTTACCAAAATATTCAGGACTTACACTATATGTAGTGTTTAACTTAATATATCTCAAACCATATTCAGGTTGCTGATTGGTACCTATAAAAACATCATGGATGCAAGTGGGGACATGGGAAACTGCCTAGTTTTTTATGCATGATTGATTATACAATGTTATGGGGATGCATAAGACTAATCTATGGATGACGATTATATCTTGAGATAGTCTTTTGGCCTTTTGGTTGTTTGATATACTAGTATGTATGTGTTACTACTTCTATGTTTTCCTATTATTTTTTATAGCTCTATTAAATACTCATGATTTTCTATATGGTTCCACTTTTGACTTGATATATTATTACTACTCAATTATTTATTTCCACTATTCTAGTTTACATTTATTATGATTCCAATTTTTATTCATCAAATTATTATACCATCTGGCTACTCTGATTATGAGGATATAGTTTCCCTAATATACAACCTTACACCCTCATTGGTAGTCAGAAGACTCTTGAAAATGGGGAGGCGCACTTTAGGCCTTGTGGGTAACTAGGTTCAGTTACTTATGAGTGAACTCGGTCTGGGATGTTAAAAATTGGTATCATATGTTTCTTTTTTTTCAATAATATTTTTGGACATTAGAAAGGAAACTAGTAAATGTTTGAATTTCATAATGAACCTGTTCTTAAGAGTAAGTAACCCATGTATGGGAAAGAATCCCAATCATCTGGGATGATACTTGATGCTCTGGATTATTCATGTTGTAGTATTTTTAATTACACCATTATGTGACTCACATGGAAATTAATGTTATTACTATTATGAAATTGGATTAAAATTTTATTTATCATAGTGGGATGAGGAATAATTGATAATATGTTATTTTAGGCAATTTGTAGGTTTAATTGTAACATCCCGGGTAAATAAAGAATAAAACATTTTCATATATATTAATATTTATGAATTAAATATTAATTTTACTTTAAAGGGGTTTCTATGTTCGATAGCGTACCCGATACGCAACAAAGAGTTTCTTTGAAATCTTACGTTGCACACTAGTAGTAAAACAATATTATTTTAAATGGTAGTTAACACATAGCCGTTGTATTGGCGGGAATGGATAGAAATATCTAAAATATGATTATATATGTTTTTTAAATGTTTTTACTTTTATCCAATAAATAATAAAGGCTTAAAATACGGAAAGAATTAAATTTTAGGCATATATACCCTAATTTTCACTAAAGGTTCAATTATCGCCTTTTGATGGAAAACTGTCATTAAATATAGTGTTGGTCACTTTTATACATTCTATTGGACCAAATAAAAATCTTATTTAGAATCGGGACATCAAAATTTAATTTGTGTAAATTTTTGGTATTTTTCCGATAAAGTTAATTTTTTTAATGAATAGTGAAAACTGTTGTATTTTAATTCAAAACCTCTTTTTAATCTAATTTATTTATATTATTAGATTATCTTTTGATTTGGTTTTAGAGTTAAATTAGAATATATTTTTACCATTTAATCCAATAGTGGTCGTTGGAATTAATTTCACTTTGAAATTGGACTTAAACTAGTGTCAATCTTTTGATACTTATTGTTTCATAAAAACATGCTATTTGCTCTGACAGTGGGAATTAATTATTAAGTTAATTAATACAACATATATGTTTTGAATTTTGTTAAATAGAAAACATTTTTGAATTCGGAATATCAAATAAAGCTTAGGGTGAAGTTTTGGTATTTTTCTAAAAAACTTCAATTTTTGATGAATAGTGAAACCACTAAGTGGTACTTAAAAAAACTGATTTTTAGTTTAAATGAAATTTTACCAGCTCTATGTTTTGAATTTCAAAAATCTGACATACATGGTTGACATTAAGAAGTAAAATGTGGTTCAATGGGATTAAAATAATTTTTTTGGTGAATAGTAACTTTTAAGTTTATTAATCGTGATTAGAGGTAATTAGTGTAATTAATGGTAAGAATAATGTTTAAATAATATGAAATGAACTTGACACATGTCCTACCCTTATTGGATGTGTCATGGTCGACCAAGACAATCCATGGGTCAACATGGGGACCCCATGGAGCCACTTTGGAAGGAAAATGACATTAATATCTTTTTATTTAATGTTAAAGTAAAAATGTCACAAACATGAGTTGTTTTACTAAAACAATTTTTAAGTGGGGTTATACAAGTCATATTTTTGACTATAAATACTCATTAGAAAGATAAAAAGCTTTAATAAATTATAATATTTTTTATAATTTTTAGACATTAAATAAATTAAATTATTTATGACATCATGATGATGCAGTGATTACCTCATTATTTAATGATTTAAATAAAATGAAGAGATAATGTAATATCCAAGACCAACACATGTCAAAAACCTATTGGATGAGTATATTTCGAACTCCCATCACCTTATCCTAGAAATATATAATTTTGGGTCCTTTTAAATATGAAAATAATTTAATGATAAAGTAACCTTTTATAACTTTCCAAGAGTGCCCCTCCTCTTCTCTTATAAAAGGCCCCCACCTCTACCACCTTACCCACACTTACAAAGCCTTTGGGTCGGCCAACCCCTGCCCATTTTGTCTCTCCACATCCCTCTATTACTCCTAGAAGCCTCACTTTGGGCCGAAGTCTTCCCAAGGAAGCCTTTGAGCTCAAATCAAAAAGAGTTACCCCTTTTAAAGGACGTTAAAGAATGATTGAGTCAAGTCGGACCAGAGGTAAGGGAACTTCTTAACCCAATTTTCGTTATTTGGGTTAATATCCTACTTTAAAATTATGTCTTGATATTATTATGTCCTATCTTGTATTTTTACATCCTTTATGTGTACTTACAGTGAATACACATAATATATCTATTTTATTTAAAAAATGATCTTTGTAAGGGACTTCATCTCAATCTCCTTTCATTGAGGCATATTTTGTTTTATACACAACTTTATTTTATACGGTGTATAAACCCCTTGGACTTTTAATTTTATTCCAAAGGAATCATTTTAAACGAAGTGTTTTACTAAACGAAAAAAGAGAATGTTTCTTTTAACGTACGCGGTGACAACACCCTTTTCCACCGCCACAAGTATTATTTGGTCTTTGGCTTCCTCAACAAGCCTTGATGTTTTTTAAAATGAAATAAATACCATATACTCTTTTATGTATTTTGGTATTGAAAATGGTTTTTATAATGGAATTTTTATGTCAATATATTTATGTGCTATATTGTGATCAAAGTGTGGAAATGTTTTCTTTCCGTTATATTTGTTGTATGTATTATGATTTTATAATGGTACTTGGACATTTGAAGGGTGGTTACGTGATAAACCATATGACGGGTGGTGTCGTGAATACCAGGACTGGTGGTTATGTTACAACCTCCAATGCATTGGGTATGGAAGTCGGTCGTACGACTATTCCATTAAGTGATATGTGTGGAAGTCGACCGTATGGTTATTTCATTTAAGTATGTTTATGTCCCAAGTTACCTTTATTTGTTTTGTGATCTTTATATGGGTTTTATGGTAATCTTTTTGTTAAAAAAGGGTAAGTAATGATCTCTTATTCAGTGAAGAGTTTTTACTACTTCATAAAGGTGAAAAGTATTACTTTGATAAAGTATACATGGTTTACTTATTGTTTTGATAAACTAATAGTTTTCATTCTTTGTGTATCCCTTACTAATCTTTTTATGCTCACCCAATGTTTTTTGAAATGTATTTCATAGGACTTAATGTGGAATAAGGTCAAGGATGGGATCAAGGGAAAGTCATGCTATATAAAACATGGAACTAGACATGTTTCTTTTTAAGAATTTTTATTTTATGGAAACTTAGTAAAAGTTTGTACTTTGTAATATTTTGAGATGTAATAGTTATGTCCTAATTCTCTAAAACTCTAAAACTGAAAAGATCCTCAATGTGAAATATTTATTTAATTCAATATTAAGTAAGGTTTAAGTCTGGGGCCTTATAGTTGGTATCAGAGGTCGGTTTAGACAACTTTAGGAGTTAGAAAATTGTTAAATTATAAATTAATTTATGGTATGATTGAAAAGATATAGCATTTAGAGATTACCATGTTGCTTCTCCTAAGATATTTCTATGTTAAGAATGGTTTTTCATAGAGGGAACATAACATATTTTCTAGGAAGGCATACAGAGGGAAATGACCATTCACATCAGTATCCGGAGATGGTCAGAATCAGAACTAAACAGTTTGTTGCAGTAATGGCTCAGTTGACTCAGGTGAAAAATGTTAGTTGTTTTTATTGATGATATTTTGGTGGTTTCTAAAAGTAAAGAGGAGCATTAAAGTCATTTATGGGTTATCTTGCAAACCTTAAAAGAAAAGAATCTATATGGGAAATTCAGAAAGTGTGAGTTTTGGTTACAACAAATTTCATTCCTTGGTCACATTGTTTCAAAAAATGGAATAAATGTTGATCCTTCTAAAACAAAAGTTTTTGAAGAATGGCCAAGACCCAAAAATGTAACCGAGATCTGTAGTTTTCTTGGTTTGGAAGGTTACTACCAAAGGTTTGTCGAAAAATTTTCACAGTTATCTAGTCCAATGACTAAGCTAACTCGGAAGGGTGTTAAGTTTATCTGGACAAAAGAATGTGATGATTGGTTTCTAGAGTTGAAAAGAAGATTAGTGAATGCTCTAGTTTTGGCACTTCCATCCAGGAATGGTGAATTTTTTATATACAGTGATGCTTCATTGAATAGACTTGGTTACGTCCTAATGCAGAATGACCAGGTAATTGCTTATGCTTCACGACAGTTGAAAACTCATGAGGTAAATTACCCTTCACATGATTTGGAATTAGCTGCTGTTGTTTATGCTCTAATATTTTGGAGGCATCATTTGTATGGAGTAAAGTGTGAAATATATATTGATCCCAAAAGTTTAAAGTATATATTCATTCAGAAATAATTGAACATGAGACAGAGGAGATGGATTGAATTAATAAAGGATTATGATTGTACAATTCATTACCTTCTGGGAAAAGAAAATAAAGTGGCTGATGCTTTGAGTCGAAAAAGTAATGCTTCATTAACCATGCTACATTTGGAATGAGATCCTTTGGTTTTTGATTTGATGAACATTGGAATAGAATTTGTTGATGTAGAAGTTCTTCTGTTTTGTTTCAGCTATCAGTGACATCATCTCTATCAGACAGAATTAGGCAAGCACAGAAGCAAGATAGTGAGTTGCAGAAAAAGGTAGAGCTGGTTCAGAAGGGTAAGTTTCCTGAATTCAACATTGATAATGATTGTGTTTTGAGGTTTGGGAAGAGATTATGTGTGCCTTGTGATTCACAGTTGAATGGTGAGTTGTTATGTGAGGCTCATAGTTCCCCGTTTTCAGTTCATCCTGGAAGTACTAAGATGTACAGAGATTTTCGGAAGTATTATTGGTGGGATGGAATGAAAAGAGATATTGCTGATTTTACTTTAAAGTGTTTGACTTGTCAATATGTTAAAGGAGAGTGGAAGTTACCGAAAGGGATGCTTCAGCCTTTACCGGTGCCAGAGTGGAAATGGGAAAATGTATCCATGGACTTTGTTGTGGGATTACCGAGGACATCTCGAGGTAATAATGAAATCTGGGTTATTGTTGATCGCTTGACTAAATCTGCTCATTTCCTTGCTATACGAGATACTTTTTCCCTAGATCAACTTTCTCAATTGTATCCTAAAGAGATAGTCAGGTTTCATGGAGTTCCCCTCTTCATTGTATCTGATCGTGATCCCAGGTTTACTTCTAACTTTTGGAAAGGCCTTCAGAAGTCATTGGGTACTGAATTAAATTTTAGTACATCTTTTCATCCGCAATCAGATGGGCAGTCAGAACGAACAGTTCAGACCTTAGAGGATATGCTACGATCATGTTCTATGGATTATCATGGAAGTTGGGGCCAATATCTTTCTTTGGATGAGTTTTCATATAATAACAGTTTTCATTATTGTATAAAGATGGCACCGTTTGAGGCATTATATGGGAAGCGGTGTCGAACTCCATCTTTTTGGGATGAAGTAGGTGAAAGGAAGCTGATGGGACCAGAATTGGTAGAAGAGATGGCATAAAAAGTTCAGTTGATTCAGAAACACATGAGAATAGCTCAGAGCAGAGAGAAAAGTTATGCGGATAACTGGAGGAAGGATCTATCTTTCGAGGTAGGTGATTATGTTTTTCTCATGGTTTCTCCATGGAAAAGTGTGATGCGATTTGGTAAGAAAGGAAAGCTGAGTCCAAGGTTCATTGGACCATATGAAATTCTGGAGAAAGTTGGATTAGTTGCTTACCGAGTGGCTTTACCTCCGATTTTATCTCAGGTACACAATTTTTTTCATGTTTCGATGTTGAGGAAGTATATGACAGATCTATCTCATTTGTTGATCCCGGAGGTAGTTCAGTTGGAAGAGAATCTCTCTTATGAAGAACAACCAGTCCGGATTCTTGACCAAAGAGTGCAGGTGCTGTGAAAAAAGGAAATTCACCAAGTAAAGGTTTTTTGGAAAAACCATATGGTTGAAGAGGCAACATGGGAATCTGAAAATGCTATGAGGGATAAATACCCCCACTTATATTGATAAGTGAATAAAATTACGAGGACGCAATTCCCAAAAAGGGTGAAGGATGTAACATCCCAGGTAAATAAAGAATAAAACATTTTCATATGTATTAATATTTACAAATTAAATATTAATTTTACTTTAAAGGGGTTTCTATGTTCGATAGCGTACCTGATACGCCACAAAGTGTTTCTTTGAAATCTTACGTTGCACACTAGTAGTAAAGTAATATTGTTTTAAATGGTAGTTAACACATAGCCGTTTTATTGGCGGGAATGGATAACAATAACTAAAATATGATTATATATGTTTTTTAAATGTTTTTACATATCTCCAATAAAATATAAAGGCTTAAAATACGGATAGAATTCAATTTTAGGCATATATACCCTAATTTTCACTAAAGGTTCACTTATTGCCTTTTGATGGTGAAGCATCATTAAATATAGTTTTGGTCACTTTTATACATTCTATTGGACCAAATAAAACTCTTCTTTAGAATCGAGAAATCAAAATTTACTTTGTATAAATTTTTTGTATTTTTCCGATAAAGTTCATTTTTAATGAATAGTGAAAAATGTTGTATTTTAATTCAAAACTTCTTTTTAATATAATTTATTTATATGATTAGATTATATTTTTATTTGGTTTTAGAGTTGAATTAGAATATATTTTTACCATTTAATCCAAAATTTGTCGTTAGAATTAATTTCACTTTGAAATTGGACTTAAACTAGTGTCAATCTTTTGATACTTATTGTTTCATAAAAACATGTTATTTGCTCTGACAATGAGAATTAATTGTTAAATTAATTTATACAATGTATATGTTTTTAATTTTTTTAAATAGAAATCATTTTTGAATTCGGAATATCAAATAAATCTTTGGGTGAAGTTTTGGTATTTTTCTGAAAAACTTCAATTTTTAATGAATAGTGAAACCACTAAGTGGTACTTAAAAAAACTGATTTTTAGTTTAAATGAAATTTTACCAGCTCTGTGTTTTGAATTTCAAAAATCCGACATACATGGTTGTCATTAAGAAGTAAAATGTGGTTCAATGGGATTAAAATAATTTTTTTGGTGAATAGTAACTTTTAAGTTTATTAATTGCGATTAGAGGTAATTAGTGTAATTTAAGGTAAGAATAATATTTTAATAATATGAAATGAACTTGACACATGTCCTACCCTTATTGGATATGTCATGGCCGACCAAGACAATCCATGGGTCAAATTGGGGACCCCATGGAGCCACTTTGGAAGGAAAATGACATTAATATCTTTTTATTTAATGTTAAAGTAAAAATGTCACAAACCTGAGTTGTTTTACTAAAACTATTTTTAAGTGGGGTTATACAAGTCATATTTTTGACTATAAATATTCGTTGGAAATCTAAAAGGATTTCTTACATTATGATATTTTTTTATAATTTTTAGACATTAAATTAATTAAATTATTTATGACATCATGATGATGCAGCGATTACCTCACTATTTAACGATTTAAATAAAATGAAGAGATAATGTAAACTCCCAAACCTACACATGTAAAAAACCTATTGGATGAGTATATTTCGAAATCCCATCACCTTACCCTATAAATATATAATTTTGGGTCCTTTTAAATCCGAAAATCATTTTATGATAAAGTAACCTTCGATAACTTTCCAAGAGTGCCCCTCCTCTCCTCTTATAAAAGGCGCCCACCTCTACCACCTTACCCACACTTCCAAAGCCTTTGGCTCGGCCAACCCCTGCCCATTTTGTCTCTCCAAATCCCTCTCTTACTCCTAGAAGCCTCACTTTGGGCTGAAGTCTTCCCAATGAAGCCTTTGAGCTCAAATCAAAAAGAGTTACCTGTTTTAAAGGACGTTAAATAATGATCGAGTCAAGTCAGACCCGAGGTAAGGGAACTTCTTAACCCAATTTTCATTATTTGGGTTAATATCCTACTTTAAAATTATGTCATGATATTATTATGTCCCATCTTCTATTTTTACTTTCTTTATGTGTACTTACAGTGAGTACACATAATAGATCTATTTTATTTAAAAAAATGATCTTTGTAAGGGACTTCGTCTCAATCTCCTTTCATTGAGACATATTTTGTTTTATACACAACTTTACTTTATACGGTGTATAATCCCCCTTGACTTTTAATTTTATTCATAAATAATCTTTTTATATGAAGCGTTATACTAAACGACAAAAAAGAATGTTTCTTTTAACGTACGCGGTGACAACGACCTTTTCCGCCGCCGCGATTATTATTTGGTCTTTGGCTTCCTCAACAAACCGTGATGTTTTTTAAAATGAAATAAATATCAAATAATCTTTTATGTATTTTGGTATTGAAAATGGTTTTTATAATGGATTTGTTATGTCAACATATTTAAGTGTTATATTGTGATCAAAGTGTGGAAATGTTTTCTTTCCATTATATTTGTTGTATGACTTATGATTTTATAATGGTACTTAGACATTTGACGGGTGGTTACGTGATAAACCATATGACGGGTCGTGCCGTGAATACCAGGATAGGTGGTTACGTTATAACCTCCAATGCATTGGGTATGAAAGTCGGCCGTATGGCTATTCCATTAAGTGATATGTGTGGAAGTCGACCGTATGGTTATTCCATTTATATATGTTTATGTCCCAAGTTACCTTTATATGTTATGTGATCTTTATATGGGTTTTATGGTAATATTTTGGTTATAAAAGGGTAAGTAATGATCTCTTATTCAGTGAAGAGTTTTTACTACTTCATAAAGGTGAAAAGTATTACTTTGATAATGTATACATGGTTTACCTGTTGTTTTGATAAATTAACAGTTTTCAATCCTTGTGTATCCCTTACTAAGCTTTTTATGCTCACCCCAAGTTTTTTGAAATGTTTTTCACATCAATTAATGTGGAATAGGGTCAAGGATGGGATCAAGGGAAAGTCATGCTATATAAAACATGGAACTAGACATGTTTCATTTATTTTAAGAGTTTTTATTTTATGGAAACTTAGTAGAAGTTTCTACTTTGTAATCTTTTGAGATGTAATAGTTATGTCCTAATTCTGTAAAACTCTAAACCTGAAAAGATCCTCAATGTGAATTATTCATTTAATTCAATATAAAGTAAGGTTTAAGGGCGGGGCCTTATATTAATATGTCATGCATTATGGAATTCCATGTAGGTTTCATTGTCTTACTGTATGATACTTGTTGAATGTGCCTTGAGTGATATATACGTTAGGACACTAATGTTTCTACAAGTAAAGGGAGATTTAATAATTTTTTATTAAAGTATCTACATCATCCTAAATGGTTTTTTCCGATATATGTCAATAATGGAACTTTAACTAACCAATTATCACAAGATTAAGTTATGAAACTAAGGTAAAATAGAATAAAACATTATTTGATTTGGAATAAATAAATTTAACTTGTAATCTAAACGGTTCATGTGCCTCTGAAAAATGTGAATGATGTTTCATTTAGTCAAATAATATTATATTTTAGATTATATTCTACTATTGAATGTAATGGTGTGGATATAGTTAAATGAATTACCGATTACACTTTATAAATAATGAAATTGTATAAATTTGAAATGGTACATCAATTAATTTTTATGTTATAAAAATTAAATAATTAATAAATCTTACATTTTAATATGATCACTATTAAATGGGGTTTCAAATTGCAACATAAATGGTGTTTTTCTGTATAAATTTCAATTAAGAGTCCACATATTAGGACTCTTATAGTGAAAAAAATATTTTGACCCAAACACGACCTTAGTAGTGGGAATTAGGCATCGCCTCTTCAATTATTTATAATCATTCTTATCATCCAGAATTAACATGAGGCGTACAAAGAGGGGTGTGAATCATGTATATGAAAGACTATACCAGTAAAATTAATATGTTTCTAATATAATAGTTATCATATATTTTCCAAGTCATGTTCTTGGAATTTGTATAGATTTTTTACCATGATGTCCTTGAGTCGTGCACTAGGAGGGTGGTGCCGACCATGCTCTAAATTTATTGGGCCATGATATACGAGTGATACCTACATTTGCACCACATGTGGAACCTCTTAGAAACCCAGATGTGGATGATGATTCCTTATATCATGGAGACCATATATATATTATGAATTTTATATTGGGATCTTCATAAAATTCCTCTTCCATGATAGGTTCTATGCAAGAGTTTCAGCAACAGCATCCACCTGAATTTTTTAGTGATAGTCACCCCAGGATGTAGAGTTATGGATTGAGACATTATTAAATATTTTTGAGTACAATGAGACACCTCTTGAGAGGATTGTGATGTTCACTATGTATATTCTTTAAGGAATATCCAAACATTGGTGGGACATTCTGAAATAGATAGGTCAACACTGGGAAATAACTTGGATGAATTTTCAATCTAGCATGTACAAATAATTTTTATTAATGCCCATGAGGGATGACCAATCCACATATTTCATGACCCTTCAATAGGGTTCACTGTCTAGTATGGATTGATCATATCGTTATACAGATCTTTATTTTTTTCCATATCTATATCGCTGATCAGCCAGCGAAACTGGGATGTTTTGAGGATGGGATTGAGAACCTGATTAAATATAAAGATAATTATTTATAGTTGATTAGTATGTCTAATATAGTAACCTAAAATCTCATAAATTAATGCAACCTGATAAAATTTCGAGGTATGGATTAGAGTAGACCAGCTTATGGATTCATTAGTGCGATATCTAGTGGTTAGAAGCATCACTTCAAGACCACTCAATAGTGACATACCAGTTAGAGTGAATGTAATGGGTGTCTTCTAATATATCATCCTTTTGGGAAGAAGGTTCACATGAAACATCAATAATAGAGGGAACAAGTTGAGTTTAGATCCTACGATATTATGGTACATTTTTAGATGTTTAACAAAATCTTCTTTCTAGTGGATAGTGAGAGAGGATAAAAACATAATCCCTGTCTTGGAGTAGGATTAAAAAATCTACATGATTTTGGGAGCTACAATTATACTAGTTGGTTAGATCAAGGAGGTGGAAATGGCTTGGGGAGCCAGAAAGTAGTTGCACAATGTCAATAGAATGGTCATAATCAAGGAATTCATGTTGTATTTGAGGGCCATAGGATCTTCTAGGCTTTTAAAGTGAAGCATGTGCAAGGCTTTAGGAGTCCCTTATCTATACTTAAAGCTAAAATTTTTATAGTATTTAACTTTCAATTTGTTTTTTTTTGATAGAGGGTACTTTAATTTTTTTTCTCTTTGTCAATCATGGAAAGCACTGATCTCAAAATTATGTAATTTTTATGGGTGATGATGCTTGAAACTCTTTTGGTTATCTGATCAAAGAGTGTACACTTGTGTAAGGTGACCCCCCTTGAAATAGGAATCTATCATTTTCAATGAACTTCTTCATCCTTGAGATGTATGGTTTAAACATTATTCTAGAGATGGACCTGATAGTTCTTTATCATACCTGTATATATTTAAATTATTTAATGGCATCCTTTACATCACCAAAGGGTTGTACTTATATTGAAAAGGGTGATGAGAATTCTGGGATGGTACTGTTTTACCATAGTATCGTTTGTTGAGTGGAATGATAGCCCAGATTTCTAGTATTTATATGGATGATTAGGATATGCATCATGGTACTTTCCCCTTATAGTATATTATTTAAAATATGTATTTTTCATTGACTTTTCTATTTTACCTTCTGACTGAATGCTAGAGTTTTCTATTGAATCGGTTCTTGGAACAACACTAGTGTGCATTCTACATTATAGGATGTCCACTACTAAGATGTAGGAGCTCAAGTGACAATTGGAGTGCATAGAAGATATGTGTTTTATACGGACTGGTACATATCCATAGGTTTAAATAGTCCATTTCACCTAGAAGGTGGAAAAAACCCTAAGGATTTGCATGGATTATCAAAAGTTGAGTTTGCTTACTATGACGAATTTGTTTCCTATGCCTCTCATAGAAAACATCTTTGGTCAACATTGAGGATCACAATTTTTTTTCAAGATTGATTTGAGGTTAATAAATCACTAGGTGCATATTAGACATGTAGAAATACCTTAAATACCATTTAGTTGTAGGTATGGTCTTTATGTGTACCTGTTCAAGATGTATGATCTAATGAAGGAACCAACCATATTAATCGATCAATTGAATTAGAGTTTCCTCCCATATTTTGATTAATTTGGGTTAGTATGTCTTGGTGACATCCAAGTGTATTCTCATACTCGATACAACCATTATAAAAAATATTGAGATCATTTTGAATACACTGAGAGAGAACCAGATGTATGCGAGATTCCTAAATGCAAATTTTGGATTTATAATGTTCTCTTCCAAGGTAACATATATCAGAGGCAAGAGTATTTGTTAACCTTGATAAGGTGAGTTCTGTAGTTACCTAGGAGCATCCTAATATTTGTTTTTGGCATAAATAGTTTCTTAGAGATGTGTGGATTTTATAATATATTTATAGTTTAATTTTAACTCCTAGAAGAACCTATCACATTTTTGAATAAAAATGGGGTGAAATTTAAATGGTTAGAATCCAGTGAGATATAATTTTAGGATCTAAAATATAGACTAACATATGTACTGATCATGATTCTTCTAGAGTTATATAGAAGCTATATAATCTTTTGTAATGACTCGGGTATTTGTCTAGGAGTATTAATGACAAAGGAAGATTGAGTTTTTTCATACAAGTTTTGGATTTTGAGTCATCATTAGAGTAAATACAAAATGTATGATGTAATGTTGGATGTTATAGTTCATGTTTTTCATTTTTCGAGGTATTACTTTATAGGAGTTTGTTTTGTGGTGTTTATGGACCACAAAATCCTTAGAGATATATTTTCAAAAAGTGATACTTGAATACAAGGAAATGAAGGAAGGCTGAATATCTATAGTCCTCTGATTTTGATCTTTTCTATACACCTGGGAAACATAATGTTGTTGTAGATTCATGAATCCAATGGAATCAGACACAAGAAATTCTAGAGGCCCGTAGAAATTGGATGTTTATGGACCTATTTTCTAAGATGAAAATGGAGGTTCCAGACTATCACATACAATATATTTGAATCATTATTGATGAACTATTCAATTTAGGATAGTGTGATGATGGGGATTCTATCAGATCCCGAGGACCTATTCCCAAGGGATTGTGTTTCATTCAAGGATCCATCACCATGATATATCGTTGATGAGTATCATGTCTTAGTCATCTATAGATGCATCTGGGTTCCTAAAAATATCTGTGAGGAATTGATTGAAGAGTATAATGATTTTTATTAGGTAGTACACCCCTATATTACCAATATGTATCATGAATTACGATGAAAATATTGGTTGTCGGGGTTGAAAAGAGAGATAAATAGTTTTTTACATGGTGTTCCACCTATCATCATGTGAAAACAGAATAATAGAAAACAAAAGGGATTTTACAACCATTACCCATTTCTGATCAGAAATAGGATTATGTCACTATAGATTTTGTGACTGGATTACCGAGACCCCCTTGAGGAATTGATGCGATATGGTAGATTTCAGATACTCTCACAAAGATCGCTCACTTTTTTCTTATCAGATAGGCCTTCTTAGTTATTTAGTTTTGGATATTATATGTATATGAGATTATATGACTACCAAGTGTCCCCCATAATATCATTTCTAGTAGGTATGATCGTTTTTTATTTATATTTTTTAATGGGTAATAGAAATGTTTGTGCACACTAGTTCTTTTGAGCACATCATTTCACCGTCAAACCGATGGTCGATTAGAACAGATGATATATGTACCAAAATACATGATATAAAAAGGAGTCCTTGGGTTTTGTGGTTCTAGAGATATACATATTCCATTATCCATGTTCTCTTATAATAAAAAAATGTAGTCTTCTAATCATATGGTTCTTTTTGGGGATTTATATGGTAGGTAGTTCAACTCACCTATGTGTGGGTTAGAGGCAGGTTATGCAGAACTAGTTGGACCTCATTTTGTTGAGGAGACTTCAGAGCAGGTTCAGATGATTCAGAAGTGAATGTCTATAACTCAGTAGAGACAAAAAATATATGCTAACCATTACTTATGACCTTTAATGATTCAGGTTGGGAATCAATTATTCTTTTGTTTATTGAATAGACTAGGTTATTCACATTTTAAGTGGAAGAAGTAAGCTGATGTCTTAGTTTTTTGGAACTTTTAAGGTTTTATCATGGGTCAAATACATTTCTTATTGAATTCACCTTCAAAGTGACATCATTATGTGCATGTTTTTTATTTTTCTCAGTTACATCACTAATATTTAGACCCATATCATTTGTTCCATCAATATGTGGTGGAATTAGATGTTTATGGTTCATTTTAGGATCACCCTATTCATATTTTGGATTGGAGAAAAAAAGGAACTCTAACAAAGGTTGGGTCCTATATTATGGGTGTTATGCTATAATTTTCATATATAGGATGAGAAATGAGAAAAATAGGATGACATAAATTCTCATTAGATGGATTTATTCAAATAAATGGTGTTTTCAAACATGTGGAATGGAATCACGAGAAAAAATTTTTTAAGAGAGAAGACTATAATATGATGGATTTTTTGATGTAAAAACCATTTAAATATTGGTTTAAAACATTTATTTTATCATTAAAAATGTTCTATATGGTTTAAATAAGTTTACAAAAGCATATGGGGGTTTTTGAGAGCCCAGTTCACTAGTTTTTAGAGAAAATATGTGAGGCACATGGTGAGAACATGGATAGTGGTTTACATTCACCTCAATCCATGTGTCCCTCTGAGGGTTCCATGCAATATTTATAAAAAGTTAAAGGGTGTCTTGGGCCATTTAGGTCCACAAAAAGGGATTTCATGAGCTGCACATGTGTTGATTAATAATTCAATTTAAGTTGTGCAGGGTGTGTCACTTGGGAAGTGGGGTGTGAAATGTTGCCACACGGTTTGGCCAACCATGCCACCAAACCATGAGAACTATAAGTTTTTGGCGTAATATGTTTCCCCCTCCTTATTTTTATGAATCTTATTTTTTCATCCCTATGAAAATAAGGATCTCCTCCTCCACACCTATCCTAGGATTTGTAACTGTTTGATCATTCAATATCCAACCGCGATGTTTTCTGTCATGTTAGATCGCCACTTGTAAGATCCTTAATTAATTTTCTTATTTCCTTAATTTATCTCACCATTTTCAACATTGTTTTGGGTCAATTTATTATGCCATATTTTTTTGGCTATTTTTCTACTATTCCATATTCTTCTGATCTAGAACAAAATAAAGGTGAAATTGGATATGTGATCCTCTATAGGCACAAGGTAGGTAGTATATACCTTCCCCAAAGGTTTCACTATTTATTAAACTATTATACTATGTTCCAAATTTTTTTACTTCTATAAATTTCCCATAAATTATTGATAATCCTCAAATTAATTAATTCACCATGTTTGTGATTCCCTTGTAACATTTAGACATGGTTGGAGCTTTTTTCAACCTTAGCCACCCATGATGTGTGTAATTTTGTCTGCCTTATTTTAAAGCCACCCTTTTTGGTGTGTGAGCTCTCCATTATATTATGGGATTTTATATAAAATTAACTGAGTTAGTTGGAGTTGAAAATTCATCCTTTTCCATGCATTAAATGATATTAAAATGGAAAAATAGTTGGATTTAAATGAAAATGGGTAATGAGAAGGATATTATCTTGGAAAGTTCCTTTTTATAATTTTACATTGGATTGGGTATGGAAACTAACATAGCCCTTTTTATTTTTATAATACTTTATTTATGATGGACATCTCTATATCGAACCAACTTATAATGGTGCTATGGAACCTATGTGATTACAATATTAAACTAACTAGGCAATCAAGGTATGACACCTATGACCCCTAGGTATGATTATTTATGGTATGGAACCAATGAGGATGATTGAGATATGGATTGCGTGACATACCTATACATTAATATCTCTAGATATAGGTCACCCTATTTATCAACTTGTCACCCAGACTATATAGTTCGATACCATTCCAAGCTTTCCATTTTATGAGATCCTTGGCCTCAATGAGGTCACCCATCTTTATGCTTGGGAAATGGACCATGTAGGTTTGATACTCTTATCACATGTGGTGTATGATGAGCTCATAGTTATATACAATTGAAAATTTATATATACTAATTCTCAAATGTTTTATTCTTATCTTATTATAGTATGTTCAAAGGGACATATCATATCAATTATTCACTTTAAAACTTACCTATTATTGTCACACTTATTATTGAAATCATTGGTGGTGGCCTAATGAGTATATATCACACCCTATTTGGGCTACTAATTGATACCTAGATAAACTTCAGATATGTATGTAGTGATAGATAAAAGATTACACTTGTTCATGCTTGATTGATTATATCATTAGAGTAGGGAAGAACATGACTAAGCTATGGTTCGTGATTCTATGTAGAGATATTCTTTTTGGTATTTTTGGTTATCTGATAAAACTGTATGTATGTGTTCCTACTTCCGAATTTTTTTTTATTTTTTATAGCTCCATGACATACTCATCATTTTGTATATTTTGAAACTTTTGGCCTGATATATTATTAGGATCTGGATGATTTATTTCTATTGTTTTGGTTTTCATTAATTATCATTACATTGTTTATTCTTATAATTTTTACCACTATGCTACTTTGATTATGTGGATATAGTATCCCCACTATACCAACTTATACCCTCGTTGCTAGATGCAAACCTCTGGTATATGGGAAGGAAAACATGGGGCCTTATGCCAAACTGAGTTTTCTTACTAATGAGTGATCCAGGTCTAGGATTTTACAAAAATTATATAATCAAATCCCATAAGTAATTTTAAAAGGGAGAAATTTTTTATGGTTTAATTCCTTAGACTCTAGAAATACAAACATAAAATGATGGCTGGAACCTTAGTCTAGCACTAAATACTCTATCAATATCCTGATAATCCTCTATGAATAGTACATCTATGTAATGCATCCCTAGAGTTCTAAAACTACCAGAGGCCATATAATCCATCCCATTAGAGATCAACCTGTCTAACTAAGAAACATTATCCGAATAAAGCAAAATCTTCACTAAGTCTTACACACATCCAGGTCCACTACTAATTTCCTAGGATTCCCATGTCATGGATCAATGGAATTGAGTTAAAAAGATATAAATAAATTTCATATCTCACTTTCAAATCCCTCTTAAAAAAACAAACCCCTATTATATATATAGATAAATCACATAAATGTTATACAATATAAAAAATCCCCCTATAATAACAATTCACATCAAGCATAACAATTATAATGGACTGAACCCAGGGTCTCACATGCTTTTAAAAATACTTCTCTGACGATTTAAAATGAAACTTTCATTCAAAACAAACTCATTATAACAATAAATTTTCACCAATTGAAATATCATTTCAAAAAAACCATTAAAAACTATTATACAATGAATCATATATAAAACCATTTAAAATCAAAATGTTACATCATTTTAAAACATTGAGTAATCAAAACCCACTTTATTAAAACCATTCAGTAAATTTATAGACTTTTATCCTTCCATAAAACTCAACTAAATCGTTCCTATCCATTTTTCATGACATAAATGGGGTTGAAACATGTCATTCATCAATTTCCATTTAAAAAGGCCTTATAGTATTTTTTTGAAACACTTGAAATTTAAGACAATAATTTAATAATCTATAGAACTATACAATACCTTTGTAGTAGGTGAGAAAAACTTTATAATCGTTATAAAATACACTATGGATATAACATATAGGATTAATGTAAAAAATTCATTTTAAATCATTAAGTGTTCAATTACACACTATTTATAAGAAATTCAAAAAAGAATCAACCTCATTTTAAGAAGAAACCCCTCACAATAAGTTAAAATGAATTTTTTCCTATAGTTAAGGATGAATAAATAAAGGAGACATAATATAAAATCCATGAACACCCATGACCAAGAATTTATAAACATCCAAAAACCATAATATCAAAAAATACCCTATTGTTTGTTGAAGGATAAGGAAACATAGAGAAATGGGTGTAGAAGATAAAATAAGGAAATAACTTGAGATAAAGTGGGTTTTACCACCATAAATCCACTTGAAATCACTAGATATAGATATGAATCAATGGAGGGAGGAATAAAGAACTGCCCTTCATGGTTTTATGGGCCAATCTAATGGAAAATGGGAAGTGAGGAGGATAAAAAATAGGTTTAAAATATTGGTAGGAAAACATTTAATTTCATGTTTTAGTAATCATGGGAAGCTAATGTAGTTAGGCTACATGGTTTACCTAACCTTGCACAAACAATTAAGTGTTTACTAGATAAGCACCCCCAAACTACCAAAGCTTGGTCACATAGTTTACCAAAAAATGAAATAACCTTTAAGAAACTAACTGGTAAAAGCATGAAAATTTTTAAACTATTACTCAGATGATTTCCACTACCCCAACACCAGATGTGTGATAATACTCTAAACATAAAAGCAATAATATTTTTTCCCCTGGATTTAACATGGTCTGGACCCAATCATATGATACTAATGCCTAAAAACCATTTTATATCAAAATGAACTAGGAAAACTCTTATGTATGGATTCATTCATGGTTTCCCATATCCCATGAAAAATAATCATGAAATAGTGTAAAAAATAAATTAAAAGAAGATTCTCATGAATAAAAATTGAAATAATTAAAATTATCTAAAAAATAATAAAAAATAAACACAATAGTGACATGGTGGTGTCACAATTCTACACACCATTCTACTTTCTATGCCAATAAAGTCATTAAAAAATATATATGTAAAGGGGAACAAAATATTTGATCACCAACAAAGAATATTTGAGGGACCAAGAACGTTTCATAAGGTCCAGTGATAATGGGTCACAAAAAAAACACAAAACTCCTTTACCCTATGGAATTAATCCTCAAACATCAACAACTATCTCATAGAATAAAGAAAATCGTAATAATAAGACACCATGATCTAGAAATATGGAGACCTACAATAGGTCTCCCCTCCAATTATATTTCTAATAATGATGTTAAACATGAAAAAAACTCTCAAGAGAGAATCTCCATTAAAGAAAACAATCTTGCATGATATTCCAAAAGGAAAAATATAATCCTTCATACACCATGATAATCATCCAAGAATAATCCTCATACTTTCATAAAAAGAAAAAAAATTAGATTAAAATAATCACAAGTTAAGGTCATAAAATTCACTACACCTCATGTACTCAAAATAAGTAGATACCTCAAACATAAATATTCCTCGAAAAGATAGTACAAGGGATATAACCTTTGGATATAAAAAATGAAAGGGGTGATCTAGGATTTCATTCCCAATACACTATCTCTTAGTTAAGCCAACAATACTTAAACCAACCCCATATGGTGTATAATTTCAACTCGTTCCCAATTTATCCCATTCAAGCAAAACACATACCCAAGCCATTCCATACTTTGGGAAATCAAAACCCAAAAATAGAAAAGATCAATGAAAGAACCCTCAAAAGAAAAAAAATAAAATTTAAGGCATAAGATAAACCCTTATAACCAATACCATGTCAACTGGGATCAAAAAAATAATAATGAAATAAATCCATAAGAAATCACCTTAAGAACCTAAAATAACTTTAAACTCAGTAAACTAAATCCCAAAATAAATAATCACACAAATTACTCTGAGTAATTTGACTAATTATATTTTTTAATATAATAAAACCAATTCACTATCTTAAGAGGACCATGATCATTGAGTAAGTGTATATATTGAGTCAAAAGGTCCCCGAGTAATGGGTTTTTTTTGGCTCCACCACCTTATTCAGAGTTTGGGTAGAGTTAATATCTGAATGATTTACACCTAAAAAATAAAAGTATTTACCATATATTCCATCCTTTAAAATAAAAATTCATCTTTTTCAAAATACTTTTCTTGGGGGTATAACCAAGAAGAAAAAAACAAAATTTTAATCTATTCATCTTACATAAAAATTCAAATAATCTTAATATACACCAAGGGATAAACCCAAATTCACACATTCTCAAAGGAAGTAAAACAAAAAAAAATATTTTAAAATATTCATATTTATATGAACTATAAATCCATTCATAAAAATACTAAAATTCACTTTTCAAAGGCACAAATACTTTTAAAACATATCAAACCACTAGAAACAATTCATTTAAATTATTAAAAACCCCTGAAAATTATACTTAAACACCAAATTTTAAAATAGTTAAAAAACCATTTCACAAATGGTAATTCATGATTTGTAACATTAAAATTTATTAAAATAAAAAACAAATTTATCTTATAAAATTTCCCTTTTTTTCTTTCAAAAAAACTTCACAAGTTCAATTTTAGAACTGAAGCTTCTCAAAATATCAATTCTATTTTAAAATATTTTTCAGAAAACCAACTATCATCTCAACAAGTTTTAATCCTTTCCATTTTCTTTTTAAAATCATTTCCCAGTTATCTTAATGAAATAAATAACGTTTTAGATATCTTATGTAAATAAAAAACATATTAAAAAGACATGTTGACACTAAGTTTCAAACAAAAACAACTAATAAAATCCCAAAATTCAAAAAAAATGATGACCAATTACTTTTAAAACATTTCATGTGACTATTAGTTCTTAAATTCTATGAAAAAAATGGTTTCATAAATAAATAACCAATTAATATTTTGTTTTAACATCCAAAATATTTTCTTTTCTAAATAAATCAACATTTCAAGGAAGATGACATAACATCTAGGAATAAACATCAATAAAAAAATCATCTAACCACATAAATTCATTATAAAACCCCAAAATTAAACTAAAAAATTGTATGATCTATAAGAATTTAATCAAAATATAGTAGAATAAAAAAATTGTAGGAAAGAGTAGAACAATGCATGAATTATCCATACAAGTCCCCTAATTGTAAACCTAACATAAAAAATCCATTGCAACAATTAGTACACCCATATACATGGGATAAAAATGGTTTTTTAGATCTCGTGACCTTATCGTATAGCTACACTTTATCCCCAATTTTTATCATAAAATATCAAAATTACCACAAAAAATTGATATATACAATGGGGGTTAAAAAACTATTATATATTATATAAATACATTTAGAATAAAAAAACAAAGAAAAATTAATTAATCAAATATTTAATACCCATTATAACTAGAGTTTTAAGGTGAGAAAGAGATAAGTAGATTCTCATATCACCCACCATTCATGTTCTGACATTATTATCTTCATACTACATGACTTTTTAAATAATAAGAGGTATTTTTAATAACCTGATAATTTAAAAAAAAGGATCAAATTACTTTATTATTGAACCCACCCTAGATGACCAGATATGTCACTCCAACTAGTCTTCCATTAGGCTTGAAGGTCATTCCTAGTTCCCATTGGATGATAAATAGTTCATGTATATCAATGAATACTAACATGGTAATGATTTGAACCACATAAAAATAATACAAATAATTAGTGGAACCTCTACAATGAATCCCACATGACTCTTCCATATATCAGATTCCATTGAATAAAATAAATATATTAATTAAAAATAAAAAACCAAAAAGAGTAATATACAAAATTAATTTTATAAAGAATCATAAACTAATCATTTTCATAACTAAAAATAAAATAGAAATCAACATCACATATGAAATACGATAATGGGAAGGTATTAACCAAAAATGATGTAACATAACTTTCATAGAACAACCAAAAATAAATTCAAACCACTATAAAATGTCTCTATGTAACTCATGTTCACTCACCACATCTCAAACATGTCAATTATTATAAAATAAAAAAAAATTAGGATTTAACATGGATTGATCACCTAAAAGAAAACATGATATTTTTAGGAACCAACTAGTGTATACATAGTTTGAATTAAACATGGGTAGTAATATTCTACCAATGAGTTTGTTTAATTTACTTTGAAAAGAAAATTTTCTAATTCTAATTTTTAATTCCAAGTTGTAAATATGGATTTTTCAGGAGAATAAAATGAGATCAAATAACATTCTATGATAAATTTTATAAAATAATCAGTATTCTTAGATTAAGTAAGGTGGAAACTAAAATATTCTTATTAATATAAATTTTAAAGAATAAAAGTTGTTCCTTTAATAAATTATAGTAAACATAGTCAAACAAATTTCCACTTTCTAAAAAAATTTATTAAATCCTTTTCTATGAACTAAACATTAATTTAATTTTTAAATCACATTAAAAACCATTTTATAAATTTATTTTTTAGAAAATACACCCAAAAATGAATATATAACAACAGTGACAAACACCATGATACTAAGAAAATACCATACAAAAATAAACAACTCACGTAACAGTTCCATGAAATCATTCAAGTGTTAGGGAATGAAATAAAATAACCCCCATGTAATCCAAAATGGGAACAAGTTTTCAAGGGTATCATCCTAGGAATTAGAAATTATGGACCAGAATTGTTGGAAAAAAACCTAGGTATTAACTAAAGTATCCATCAATAGCCCATTAGTCTTATGAAACAATCCATAATTTATAATCCATCCAAGGAGTTCTCAACCTATAATCATCCCTGTAATCTATCCGATTATATCTCATCATACTTAACCCAAAAAAATTTCTTACCAAAAAATCAATATATACCCGGGATTACAATTATCCAGGTCATCCAATAACTTCCTAGAATTTGCGTGACATAAATTAATGAAGGTGAAAAAATAAGAAAGGCATAGTCAGCATATTATTTTATAATAAAATAAATAAATCCCACATATCACCTCAAAAACCATCACACAAAAACCCCTTTTTACATCAAAAATTATCACCTAAATAAAAAATATAAAATAACCCCAAGGGTCAAAACCCATAATGGGAATATCAATTATAAGGGTCTTATTCTAGGGTCTCACCCATTTTCAAAAAACTTTTTAAAGATTCTTAATGATCCTTTCATTGAAAAATGACTAAGAATGCCAAGATATTTTTCACCATTTTAAATCATATTTCAAAACATCTCCCAAATACAAGCTAGAAAGAATCACACATAATGCCTTTGTAATTCAAACCCTTACATTATTTTAAACCAATTTGAAATAAAAAAAACTTTAATTTCATAACCATTCAATAAGTTTAACAATTTATTTATTTTCAAACAACACTAAAAAACCATTTATTTTAATTATTCCATAACAAAATGTTTTCAAAAGACATCAATAATTAATTTAATTTTAATCAATCATATTAAACATATATTAAAAAAAATTATTTAAAGAAATGCTTTATAAAACTAAAAAACCATTCCACACCTTTATTCCAATTTATTAATCTTTTATAACAATTACAAAATCCAACACCTCTATCACATATAGGATTGATTTTATTAATAATGTCATTGAAAATCATTAAGAACTAATTGAAATTAAATTTAATAGAAATAAAATTAGACACCTACCTCATTTAATGTGAAACCCCATCACAAAAATTCATAATGAAATGGTTCCAATGATAAATGCATAAACAATAAAAGAGACATACTATACAGGCCCAAAATACCCAAAACCCCAATTTGGAATAACATTGAATCCAAAATATCATCCACAAAAACCCTAGGGTTCACAGAAGGAGATGGAAACAAGAAATAATTAGTGAAGAGAGAGGAGAATAGAAAAATATGATATAAATGGAGGTTTACATCAAGTGTTCCTCCTAAAACCTCTATATATGGTAAATAATCGATGTAGGGAGGAAGGTTAAATCTTCATTAAGTGCTCAATAGATCCTTATGGTTCGGATTAATGATTTATCAATCCTTTCAACAACTATTAATAACCCCACCATTAAAAACTAAAACCTTATCATAGAGTCACCCACACATTTACATTTACATGTGTGGAATCCATGGACTAAAATATTAAGTATAAAAGGAATCGCTATATTTCTAATGGATTTAGATTGGTTTGGATCTATCCATTGACCACCCATGTAGACAAACTGTGGTATAACAAAATTATTTATGAAACCATATTGGGTATGAATTAATTCAGGGATGAACTTTATATGTTCACACTAACCATACAACAGAGTGAAAATTCATTGAAAAATAAATCTTCCAATTTCAAAAAATCTAAAAAATTTAGTTACCACAAAATAATGATAAATAAACAGAATGATGACATATTGATGTCAAAGAAAGAATATTTTTTTTATTAAAATATATAAAGAGTTTATACATATCTTAAAATTATTATTACAATCTTATTATATATATCCTTCAACTAGTATAAAATATATTTTTCCTTTTTCATTATCGAGGACCTTTTCTATTTTTCATATCGATATAGGGGGGATCCCTAAAGAGCTTAATGACCCAGCTCCTAATTTCTCAATCTTCTTAGGCATTATTTATTCTTTGAGTAATGGATTACCTCAATGAGATTATTTATATGGTTATATGTTATTCACCTTAATCTCCTGAAGAGATTTCACAGTTCATAAAAATTAATAATAAAAAAGTTATTATTTTTATTATTTTTATTTACAATATAAAAAATACCTTAATGAATTTTACATTGACATACCAACAATATTTCATATTGTAAACTCTCAATAAACTAAATCCATGTATTTTTATATGAAAAACCAAATAATTTATATTAATTTTAATTTTCTATTCCACTAAAAATTAAATATAAAGTTAGTGTTGATATAAAATACCTCTGTCTCCTTTAAAAAAAGGATAATAATCCCCTATTGACAGATTTAGTTTCTAGTAAATTATATATCACCTAAAAATCGGAACATAAAAGTGAATTATATTACTATACAATTTTCATGATAAAAAAATAATAACAAATGAGATTCTTGAAATTGTATATCATAAATAAGACAGTTTATTTCAGTTTGAATTAAACCAATTTAAAATCAAAATTATTTTTTTCTCAATGATTCTTATACTTAATAATCTTATTTCTTTTCAAATTTATACCCTTAGGAAGAACATTACCATCAAACTTGATAGGTTTCCTCTAACGATTGATAATAGAAATTGATAATTTAGTTAAATATGTTTACCACGTTTAACAACCACAAAATCCTTCCCTTTTCTGGTAGAAGTATGAGACTCTTCTATAGAGGTATGAGGTGGCTCCATAGAAAATCTATATGGAAGTCCCACCCTTGAATATTGAAATAACCCCTCATCTTGATCTTACATGTTACTATAAATAAAATTATAATAAAATTTAAAAATATGAATCAAATATAACAATTGAAATATAAAATTAATTATAAAAATTAAAAAAATAGTACAAAAATACTGAACTAAACACAATTTTTATCATATTTATTAATGTATCTAAAAAAATCCTTAAGAACTCCAAAATTATTTATAAGGCATGGAATGACATAGATATAAGAAAAAATATAAGTAGGGCTTCCAAGTACTAGACACACAATTATCATATTTTTTAAGAAACATGAATTGAATAAATAATACATTTAGAGATAATATAGGTCATATTTTGAAAAATCTAAAAATTTAGAATGAAAATAAATATAAATTACTTTTAATATTAATAGATTTCTAATGGATTATTTTCAAATATTCATTCTTCATGATATTCCATTATTCCATGAACCATGTATATTTTATGGTTATCTGTATCCTATATTAATCTTCTCATGAAACTAGGGATCTCACAAAAATCATTCTCTTAATTGACATTTTCATCACTAAAATAGTATTTTCCAAGAAAAAATAGACCATTGAAATTTCGATGGATAAAAAAAAGAGATTTTTTTTCTGGTTTTTACATCATGAAATGGACATATTTAAATTCAAATATATTTTGATTTACATATGTATTTACAAATTCATTTTTTGACACTTATTTTACTAATAAAACATTTAACTTTAAACATATGAACTCAAATGTCAATGTAATCAATCTCCCATATATCATTAATAACACTTTAATATTAAATTTATGGGAATATTGGGTGTTATTAAATTTTCTCTCAAAAAAATGTATTGCATCAGTGAACACTAATACACTAAAATTTTGTAATGCATTTATATTTTCCTAGTATTTGGTTTTAAATATAACCCCATTAATGTCATACCCATAACTATGTTCTCACACTTAAACTTGGGTAGTCTCCAAATGATATTAATGTTTTTGTTTCCTCATATTTATTGCACAGGGTCTTTTTAAACCATTATTTTTATTTTGTACCCATATAAATTTATTTTTTGGATAATATTATTTAACCAATTATTAGGCAATGTTATATATGATTGAGAATAATCTATATTACTCACGATGTATAATTTTTACTATATTATTTCCTAAACTTTAATTGAATTTATTTTTAATCCCCATATCCCTTTTCACTTGAAACCAATTCTTCAAAGGTGAGATATAAGAAAGTGAATTTGATCCACTATAAACAAGTAGTCCATAAAAAACACTTCTACCTCCTCAAAAATAAACTTCTCAAAAATTGAGGCATCTGGTTTATATATATTCTTAACATACCCTTTCATTATCTTCATTTACCATTAAAATGGATATAACTAATGTCATTATACATGCTCATATAGGTTTACATATAACACTAAATAAAAAATTATGTATTCAATGATATTAATAAAATATGATGGAAGACACATTTCTATTTTACAAAGTATATTGATTGTTATGCTCTATAAAGTTTTCAAAAAAATTAGATCAATTAAATTATTAAAAATGGAATTGTAAAAACAACACACCTTAATGATAATAAATTTAACTTGTAACGTTAGTATTTTATGTAATACAAGTGTTATTAGTTGTTTATTCATAACTTTATACTCATGATATTTCATTATTATTAACTTTAAATCGTTTATTACCCCCTGTGGTCGGCTGGGGTGGTATGCGTGGGTTGGGGTTTGGGGAATGGTCATAGGGTCAAGTCCCCATGCTGGAGGATTTCCCACAATTTCTTGGTAGTGTGTATGAGCCACTATTGGAATTTGTAACTAGATATATAACTTTAAATATTTTATGGGTACAATTTTTTTATATTAAAATAATAACATTGAGGAACTTTGATGGCATATATGGACAGGAAAAAATTAATTTTCTTTCTCTTGAATAATGTATGAAAATAAAGATGAATTACTTTTTAATTACGAGTGGGGGTTGAATTGAAACACATTCAGTTGAATAACAGGTCCAATATTGTATTCATACCATCCTTATTCTATCCTTTAATATTTAAAATGAATTTTTCAAACATTCATATAAATTACTTTCAACATGAAACATGTCTATAATATGTCTAAACTCATGATATCTCCAATATGGATGTTTAAAAAATATTAATAATTTCTTTTATATATTTCTTTAATTACTATTTGTAACACCCCAGGATGTCAATAATTAATTTTTCATTGAATATTAATATGATCAATAGCTTAAAATACATAATAATAGACTAAATTATTCCACAACATATTACAATTTCAAGAATAATAATTATATAATAAATATGAATATAGTAATAAAATATGATACATACTTTGTATTATTATTGTTTTATTGATTAAAATTAATTATTATACATTAAATAAAAAAATTTATATGACTATAATCATCTAATATAAAAAATGGATATTTTCAGAGAACTATTTTAAAGTGTTGTGATAAATTGATCAATCTTAAAAGAAATAAATATATTAAATAAAAAATTCACATGTATTTAATTATAAATATATATTAAATGAGATTAAGAACATTTTATGTTTTAAAAAATTATTTTTCGTTAAAAAATATTTTATTTATAATGAATATTTTCATTTAAAAAAAATTGAAATTTTTTGTAATTTTAATTTAATGAAATGAACTTCCTTTTTTAATTCAGAATGTCAATATAATCATATTGTGTTTTTTTATTCTTTATAGAAATGTTTATATTTAGGAGAATAGTAATAAATTCAAATATTACAATTGCTATAACTTTTATGACATCATTAGGGTATAATAATTTACTAAATGTTTGAAAAAACATTATTGTTGAAAAAATATAAGTATAATGATAAATATCAAAGTTAAATTATTTTTAATTCCAATATAAATTATTTTTTTTCCAAAAATTTAATGATTCGATCTAAATAGTAATGATTTTGGATTTTAGGGATGTTTGGAGCTTGAAAATGAATATTATAAAATTATGTAATTTTAACTATTTTCAATAGCTTTCAAAATTTGGAAATATATTTTTCTATATTAATCCAAATAGATTTATTAATTTTTTATTATTCCCATATTACTAGAATATATCTTTTCAGTTGGGCCAATTATTTATTTGAATATCTGCAGGCTCAAATAAATCAATCTTTGTGGGAGGTTTTTCCAGAGATCAGAATCGAAGCCACCTCATTGAATGAGGTATAACTCTGGAAAAAGGATTCCAAATTAATGGATTAAAATTAGATATGAAAAAGGAATAAAACATGCACTTGAATGATTATTTTCAATGAGAAATGATATAATTTAGTAAGTATTTGAATAAGTCAAAAAAGAACGATGAAATTATTATCTACAAAGAAAAAGTTATATCCAGTAACTAATTCATAAAATTTTCACCAAATTCAAAAATAATATAATATTTTGTGGTATGAAAGAAGATTTAATTTTTAATAATAATATTGAATAAACATGGTGTATATTTGTCTAGGATGAGTACCCATAAGGATACAACATTCAAGATGCATATTCTAGATAGAATATTTCTAACCCTCCTATCTTTATATTCCCATATCTTGTTCATTTCAAATAAGGGTTAGGATGATAGAGTGGTATATTATGGAGAATATATGATGTAGGAAATTATTATTACATTATTTAATCAATCCATGAATGGATATACTAAATTTGGAGGTGGGAATGGAGATTCGATGACCTTCTCTTTTGAGTTTGTGCATTTCTTTGTTTTCCTTTGTATTTATCTTGAAACTATGGTTCTTAAATGAAGGAGGAATATTTATTTCTCGAATTAAATTTATTTCAAATGATATTATAATTCTTTTTATATTATTAACGTAAATTGGGCATGTTCGTTGTTTAAATGTCATTGGGTGAGGTCACCCCATTGTGCAAAGTCAGTGTAATCTATTTTGGGTGCTCGTAGGTCTTCAGGTAATTGGATGACATTCATAATAGAATCAAAAACCATGATTATGGTAAAAATATGGTTTCTATTTAATTTAGGAATATCCATTTATTTCTTTAGTTATAAATTGAGAAATAATATTGGATAATTCATTTAGATAATGATAAAATGTGTGTTTGATGGTGAAGGTTTGTCCACCGCTGCCTTCTTTAGTTTTTTTTTTCAGTCCAACATGCTTATGATTTATAACCTCTAACATAGTTTTATAGTTTTAAAATTTTTTCATTAATTTAATGTTGTTTAACTCAAATGATATTTCCACTTTTAGTCTTATCATTAACAAAAATAAATTAAAAAAGTTACAATTTAACAACTCAGCCTACATCCTCATTATGAGACACCCTCTTGGTCTCTACTGTACTGCATTTTAATGATAAAATTATTGACTTGAGTTTTATAAAAACCCCAACATCATTTAATAAGTAAAATAAATTATTTTAAAAATTATCATCTACAAATTAATCAACATATGTTTGGAGTTTTAAAATCTTACTTAAATTTTATTCTAATAATTGAAATATTTTGGATCCTTTTCTTTATTTAAGTATATACAAAGTGAAATTTTTCTTTTACATGATTTTAAATAAAAATAAAAATCATTTTAATAATGAAAATAAATATCCAGATAATAAATTATATAAAATAGTATTTTAAAAAAATCATTTTTTATGTTTAAAAATATATTTTTCTTAAAAGTAGTTTCTATTTCATTTTTCATACTCATATTAATATAACATTTTACAACATTTAGGAATTGAATCATTTAAAATAGATTTAATATTTGGAATTATAACTTTTATATAATTTAATAATTCCCATTTTATTTTTAGTCATAATGAATAGTTACCATGGAATTTTGTTCACCACAGTAAGGGTTAAAAGCATTTATGAGAGGGATAAACTATGAGAAAAGGGCAATAAAATCACTAAACATTATCTAATTTAGATATTTTGACTTTATTTATACCTAAAATTATCCCATATTCAATAAAATATATTTTTTCCACTTTTCCATGAAAATAAAATTATATTATTTTTAAGTTAACGACATTTACAAAAGGTTATTCCTTCTCAATTATAAAAGGGGACCTCATGTACTCACTTATTCAAACACCACTACCCCCTTAACTTGATAAATATAAACAAAACACTCTTTCCCAAACCCATATAAATGATAAATGGATTTTGGGAATCCAAAAATACCCATCCAAGAATCCGTAAGGTGTTTTTCAAAGGAGATTATCCAAGACACACATATATGTTCTTGCAAAGATTTTTCACGATTCATTCTGCTTAAACCTCTTAAAAATATTTTATAACCATATTTACATAAATAAATTAGTATATTTACTAAATAAAAATTTTATTATGTTAATGGAAAACTATTTTCTATCTCATTTTCATCAAATTTAAAATGAAAACATCACTAATGCGTAAGTGCGGGCTACAACCTCCATGAAGTGATGTATTTCATTTTTCACCCCCACAATTCATGGATGGTTATATATAGTTGTTTAATGAATATAAAATATATTTAGGACATAATTTTGTTTATATAAAGAGAGGATATTATCTAATTATCTTCTCTCTCATCCGTTGGAAAAAATAACCTTTGCCATTGTTTAAGCGAGGACTACCGCCTCCATGAAGTAATGTGATTTATTTTTCATCACCTATTCACAAGGATGGTTATATATATAAAAACAATTAATAATTATTATATTTAAATCTTAATTAAGTTTATTTATAAATCCTTATCTACCTTAATTTGATTTCATCTATTGAAAAATGAAAAAAATTCACCCTTGTGTACGTTTCGACTATAGCCAATAAGGAATGATGTATTTCCTTTTCATGACTAATATACATGGATTGTTATAAAAAGTATTTTATGTAAAAATATTATATATTTTACATGAATTAAATTTTATATTATATAAAACTATTGAAAATGAGTAGGGTCTATAAACGTTGAATCAAACATTTTAATATAAATAGAATAATTAACACCTAAATAATTGATTTTGACACTGAATTTTGAGTAAATGGATAAAAAAGTTAGAAATAATTGATACCCATCCTGATATATATATAGATATTATATATATATATATGAATAATAAATATGAATAATAAATATGAATATATTATACATGAGGCTGGAACATGTTTGGCCAGGCCGGAATCCAAGGTTAGTGTTACTCATCACAAGCTTCATTCTATGAGATATGTTTTGAATTATGACCCTATTTCCATTATATAGTGCATATAATAAAAATTTGAAAAATTATATCATTTTACACTCTTTAATCATGCTAATTATATATTTTTTCATGTTCTCTATTTTATGTGGGTCTGATTAATGTGATGTAATATCCATAAGGGTTCTTGGTCTGAAAATCAATTCATTGAGACATGTATCATATTACACAACATGTTTTCTTTTATTTGGTGTAATTTTTTCATCATTAAAATATTTTGAAATTATATTTGATTCCGTTCATTAGAATTAAATAACTATATCATGTTCTATCCTTTAATGTATTTTGATTCGAATATCACTAAAGCTCTAAGAATTTAATTGACAATCTCATTTTTATTCAGGATTGTTTATGATTAATTTTCCATTAGGTTAGTTATAAGATATTTCATTCCAAACCCCCATATATTTTCTTCTTATTTGATTAATTTTGGAATTTCCATGTATTATTTCCATTTATCTTCAATATGGTACACAAAAAACCATAATAATATTTTTGGGGAAGTTGAAATTATTTCTCATTTTTAGCCTTGAAGATTCTCCCTCCATATCGACATTCATTAATTTTAATAAAAAATGTTATTGTTTATATTTCAATAATTTTTATAGGTAATTTTATAAAGAATATTATTTTATTTTGAATATTTCAAAATGTATCTTTTTAATACTTTCCATATAATCCATTCTTGATGCTCATTACAAAATGGTGAAAATAACTCCCTTTTTATCATTTTACACATGAAAAAGTTATCCCATTTTCTGGAAAATTCCTCATAATTTACATTCCTTTACATGTTTTGATGGGTTTTTAATGTAATATCTATTTCCATTATTCATTAATTTTTTTGGTTTATATATTCAAATTAAGAGATTTTATTTTACAAAAAGTTTTGAAAGTGATTTCATTTCACTTATTTTTGTTTTCATTCATAATCCAAATTTTCTTACTCAAGAATGGTTTATTTTGAATATTAAATTTTTATATGTTAATTTAAAATATATTATTGAATCCTAATGAAATTAGTTATGAAATGGATTTATAATATCATTTATTAAATACAAGTTATAAAATATTTAAGAAAGTTATTTTCAAAGTTATGATTTAATTTTACTCTATAATTTCAAAAAGAATTAAATTTTCCAGAATAATTTTGTTTTTGATTAATTGATAGTCTTCATTCATAACTTACTAATTTATGGATTTGAAATTACCTACCATACATGGAATATTCCCAGTTCATTTACTTCCTTGATGTCATGTTCTCTATCCCTCACCATTATTTACTTAAAATTATATCCATATTATTTTTTACAATAAATATATTTTAAATTTAAATATATTCATAACAATTTATCATTTATAGATATGATATTGAGTAAATTAATATTTTAAGTAAATTTATTCTATTATCTGGGGAATAATTATGTTTCATATACATGATTCAATATATATAACTATTGATTACCCATGAAAGTTGATTATGTTTTGTATTTCTTATTTATTACAATGATGTGATGAATGAATTTGAATTATTAAGTGATATGTGGGGTGTAAAATAATCATCAAAGGTATCAATAGGTGTCGGGATAAAAAGTAGTATTGGTATTTGGTGTATGCCTTACCTATTTATATATGATGTCATGAAAGGAGGCATTTTTGGTAACATTATGATGTTTGACATTTTTTGATATATCATCATAAAAAAATTTATTTTACCCATGTGATTATTTATGTAGATATTTAATCCATGTATATATTCCTATTTCATGATATTAGTTACATGGAATATTTGGTTATTGTTTATCCCTACCAAATTATTTACTCTTTATTTATTAAATGATAACTTCCACCATATTCTTTATCTTACTAAGATTATTTGATCATTCTTCTCATATTTTTATTTCGCTATTTTATAAATAAGTGTAACACACACATATATATAATTATATGGTATATTTTGAAGAACTATTATGGAATAAGAAAATCTGGGTACAGTGGAAAAAATATCCATTCGGTGAGAAAGAAAACAGTTCTGTTATGTATTGTTTTCCTAATTATATAAATATATAAACCTAAGTAGGACATGGTTATATAAGTGATTCAATAATTTATTTAAAATTTTAATCATGGTTTGTTATAATTGGACAAGTTTAGTAAGTATCAAAGACCTAATATAAATAGTTTGTCTTTTAGCACCAGATCCAAGAGTATGGGTCTAGAATGTAACCCCAACTCGTTATATTTTCCTAAATGTGAAATCAATGTTTTCACCCTCTATAATTATTTTATGATTGAAATTGGTTTTTTATAAATATCAAATTCCCATGAGTGGTTGAATGAATTTTTTAATATTTTATTAGAGTGACACATAGGCAACAACCTTTGATGACCCATGATCGCAATGTTTCTCCCATGTTGTAGTAAATGACATGAATTCCATTTTCCAAAAAATTGATATTATTTATTCTCCACAACACTATCTATAAAAATGTCCATACATTGGGAATTAAATAGTGAACATAATCTTTTCATGAATTAAAAAAAAACTTCTTCGTATAAGAATCATATGATTTTATAACTTACTCCAATAAAAGTTTTAAATCATTAATTATTATTGAGAATCAAACATAAATATTGTTTCTTGATTATTTTAGTCCGAAAATCATTAAAAAAGATATCATTTATTTATTATTTATAAAAAATTGAGTAAATATGTTTTAAATTATTAAAAAAACATGCACATTTTTTTCTATTGAGGATATGATATAGATTCATTTAATTTGTTCATATACCAATTATGATATTTCCAGCTTCATTTATAAATATATGACATTTTTATCCATTTTATATTTTCGTGGAAAATCATACAGATGACTTAATTTTCTATCACATATTCACTCATTTATATTACATCTTTACCATTTTAAATCAATTGAATTTTCAAAAAAATGTTTTAAATGAGTAATTATAGGAAGATAAAAATATCCTTAGTAGGAATCATAGTACATGTCAGAATAGAAAAATAAACCTATGATTTTTCATTCATCTTATACCATAATATCCCTTATTTAGTACACACTTACAAAACATTATGTTATTTTCACTATAAAACATAGTGAATGGGGGAAATAATGTATCTTATTTTACCCCAATCCCACCATGTATATATTTTTTTGAAATTATAAATTGAATTTTCTTTATCATATTATTTTAAAAGTATGTATTTCAAAATCTTTTAAAATTATAAAAAACACTTTCCGCCTCATCAATTATTTTCTTTCAAGTTAAAAAATCTTAAAAAATATTGGAAAAATTATAAACTTCATACATCCTAGATACAATTGGGTTTTAGTACCAAAATATATACACTAAATCATATGTGTTTCATTATTACATCAATAGTAATATCATGAATAATGTATTTAATTTTTTAAAATTTATCAATTTGAAAATATATATCATAAATAGATATTTAATTCTTTCTAATTTAACCAAGATATATCAAATGAAAATAACTATAATTAAATCCATAAAAAATTATATGATCATTAATTTTTATAATTCATAAATTATTTATATTTAAACCCTTCATTCGTGGATTTTAAACATGTCACTATTTAAGAATTTTTTGTAATTCCAATAAACAATAAACTCCTTCCTAAAATTCATCTTTTGTTCATTATGTAATTTTAACATCCTGTGTTTTGGATGAGTCGAAAATTTATAAAGGAATTTTAATTTTCATTTAGTGGTTGGATCAAATAAAAAAAAATTTAAGAATATAATTATGTGATTTGGAAAACATGAAATTATGTTTTTGAATTTGTTTAAGGAATTATATGTGTTTCCTAAGTTCATATGAGTTTTGAGAGCACCGAGTTTCAAAAATTCATTTTTTGGAGAAATAGACAGGAAAAAAAAATTGTGCATGGTTAGTGCTAACCATATGGCTGAAAATAGTTTTTGTGTTTGTATAATTACATTTTAATTTGAAACCATGTGGCACCCAAGGGGAAACTTATGACATCCTGAACTAGAAGCTAATAACTGGGTAACCCGATTCGGTAGGCCACATGGATTCAAGTGCACCTAACTATACACTAGATTATGATGGATATAAAAGAGGGCCTAGGGTGTCTCATTTTGGAGGATATTCACTCTATTCAAATTAAAGCATAATAAACATGTTATAAATGATTAATAGAGGAACTATATATAATCAAATGTCATCGTGTAAATAAACACTATAATAACAAGATCAATAACACACCATAGTGGAATCATGATATAAACATCAAAGCAACATAAAATAAAAAATTTGAAAAATTAATCATATAAAAAGAAAATAATATATGTCATATCTCTAAAAAATATAGAAAATAGGATTACATAGAATTAAGAAATACATGATATAAAAAGAATAAAAAAGAAGAAAAAATAATAATCTAGCATCCCAAGCACTAGCCCGATAATCTAATATCAAGATCTGTCCCTATGAATTAAATAAGGATCAAGTTTACAAAGTGGGATTCATACACTTGTCAAAAACATTATACATATAATCTACATAGTTACTAATGGAGGCCAAGATATGCTATGAGATAAACCTCACTAGGCCACCACTAATGGTATCTATACCATCCAGTCTATGAATTTAAACTAAAACAACGTGAAAGTATGTATATAAAAGTAAATACAATACAAAAAATTAAATTCATTGATACCCGCTTTGGCCTTAGCTAGTGTCCGAACATTTAATCATTTAATTAATTATGTTCTAAATTATAATTTTTATCAACACACTGTGTATAGTAGTGATAATTTAAGAGGATCCAAGGTGTAACCAAGGAATCCTCAATTGATGATAATAATAAAAATGATCCCAAGTAAGAACTAAGGAATCCTTGAACTCAGGGTTTGATCCAACATAGTCATAACATGTATTCACGATATAAGGGGTATGAGTGTAATTCAATGGGAATCACCAATGGAATTCCACTATAAATTTTGATAACTAAGTCCAAGGATCTTATCCAAGGTATAATTGGCTAAGCATGATTGGGCCCAATGAGGTGAACCCTTGGATCATAATCTCCAAAGATATCAAGATAAAACTAATTAGTGTATCCAAGGATTCATAATATCCAGATGATAGTAAAGGGATCCTATAGTAACCTAATTGTAATATTCTAGTATAAAATGACCATGTTCCATGATGGGTACATACCTTGGAAACCATCTCGTTGAATCATAATGGAATCCTCTATGTTATGAAGGAATTCCCTTGGTAATCCAAGGCTAGATCAAGTTTGACCACAGATATAAAGATGAAAAGGTCTATAATCAATTGGCACCTTATACATAGTTCATTATTTAATTTAGGCCATTTAGTTCTCATTCTATTAAATAATTCAATAGGATCATTCTAGTTCCATCCATACATAGTGATAAGGCTGTATAGGACATGCAATCATTTATTACTTTAATTCAATATTTAATTGGTAAGTTCATTACTATTACATACATATGAATGAAAAGGTGGGTTAAGGACATGAAACCATTTATTAGTAAATTACGGTAAACATTTGTTAGGTTCATTACTTTACCTTTCATAAACATGAAAATATGGGATAATGACATTCAACCATATGAAATTCATTTATAATTAAATTTTCCAAGATATATCTATAAATATAATTTCAATTAAACAAATTTGGGGTCTATTAGATAATTAAAACGCTTAGCTTAAAAGGTTCATGTGGAATATATAAATATAGGGGCCTGCCATTTCCAATTCATAAATAAGTTTATTAAGCCAGGGATAACCATTATCAGGGTAAATCCATTACAAACTTGAATGGTGGCACATATAGTCATAACGAGCTACTAAAGGCAAAAAATTGGTCAAACCATACATGGGAATGATTCTATTGGGGTAATAACTTAAAATATTGTAATGATCATATATGGAAAGGGATATAAAACATGGGTTTGATGATTATAATAAAGGCATATGAATTTAATAAACAACACCCAAAGAAATTGGAATACTCCCAATGATGAATGGTTACAAAACAACGAGACTTGAGGGATGAGTCATAAACAACATACCTTATGCCTGCAATAATCTCCTCATCCAGTATGTTCCCTTAGTTTTTTATTGACCAGATGAAGATGATATAATGGATCAACTCCCTTAAAATATGGAATTTGATATTTCATCAATATTGGATCATTGAGACAAAGAAAAATGATAAAATAAGACAAAGGATTGAATCAAATACATGTGTGCTCCTAATGTGATAAAAGGATCTGGAATCTTAGTTTGGGTCATAAAGAAAAATGAAAGACTATGATAAGCTCCAAGAGGGGATATTACATGAGAGAAAAGGATTGGTGAGGTTATATCCAAGAAAAAGGAGGCCATGCCTTATATATTAAAAGATGATGTCAGTAATTTACATGGAATTTAAATCGTTTTCACGTTGTGTAAAGCTCAGGTGATCCCTCCTTAGAAAAAACCCTTTACATGATGTCAATTATTCTGTCTAGACCATTACATGTCATGTAATTGATACACATCATATATTATGATTATATGGAATGTGATTAGATTATGGAAAAACTACATCCCTCCTTACCCTTACATTCTAGAACTACCCAACAGGCCCATGATCCAGATTTTGGTTCTATAAAAAAATGAGAACATTATAGGAGCATAAAAAAAATAAAAAGATCCATACATCATAAAAAATTAGGTTCTTAAAATATCTCCCGTTTAAGTTACTTTTCTCTTGGTTCAACATCCAAGGGCAGTGAAAAAGCATTTGGGAACAACTCCAACCACTGAGATTGTATGTCGTCCTTCCGCTCCAAAGTCTCATCTTGAACATGGTTTTGATTCTACAGCACTCATATCAAAGGTATAGACCAACCTCATAGAGTCTTAATTCTCCTATAAACAATTTCTATGTTATTATACTTACAATAATCAATAAAATCTAACTCAAAATCCTCGATATTGAATGTATGATATGGTTCAGTGTGACAACGGAGAAAATGTGGAATGTGGAAGACATCACGCAAGGAAAATACCTTTTAGGTAGTGGAAACCAATTGGAAACCATCCAGAATAAATCTATATTCTCAAATAGATCAATAGAAAAAAAACAATGTATCCCCTTTCATATGTATCTATACATTCTTAGGACGTAGTGATACCTATAGGAAACCATGATCCACAAACACGAACTCCAGAGGCCATTGACAGTGGCCTGCATAAGATCTGAGAAGTAGAAAAATGATTCCTAATTTGCTGAAAATGATCAAAAGACTCCTTCAGGAAATACAGACCTAGTAGTAATACCTCTCCTACATATAACAAGCATTGGGTAAATATCATTTACTACCATAAAGGCTTCATGGTGATCCATTTGAATTTTCACCTGAATGATATTGTTGTAGGATAAATCGAAGAGAGGGATATGGTTCTCCCAAGAACCACTGAAATCAAAGACTCAAGATCAGAGGATATCCTCTAATGTGGGTATTGTATTTTATAATAGTACATTAGTATGAAGGTGTAAGGATATTCTTAGAAGAACCTGCGTACCCATATCTCTCTATAAACCTTTCCAGAACTGTGATGTAAAATAATAGTCCCTATTTGAAAAGATAGTATGTGGGACCCCATATACTCTATATGAACTCATAAACATACAATCATTCCATATAATGAACTTCGAATATTTCATAGTTAATAAGGAAGTGGGATATATTCATCAGTTAATCTATGAATACCCAAACTACATCGCTTCCTTAAGGCTACCACGAAAAGTGACTACCAAATCCATTGTAGTATCTTCCAATTTCCATAATTGGTCTAGAAATTTCTATAATAAGACAGAAAGTTGATGGTACTCCACCTTCACCTGCTTCCAGGTGGAACACCTAGTGATAAAACATTATATATGATATTTCATCCCAAACAACCAATATTGGTGTCAGAAATAATGATACATCTTTGATATTTCAAGATAAACTCATAATATATTAGTGTGGGACTCTTGAATCAATTCCTCTCTCATATCCATAAGAACAAAGACACACTCATGAATATGGAGTATGTCATGTACATTAATATATTGATCTGGATGTGGTGCCTCACGAGAAATACTCATCGAGAAAACTAAGCTTGAAGAATCTTAAAACTGTGTGCTCTTCATCCTATTAAGGAATTAAAATTTAGTTTTCATGTCTTAAAGAAGAGACTAATCATGGATACCATGAAACCTTATATGTAGATCAGAAAATAGAGCCTCAAATTTCCATGTTTCATTTTCTTCCTATATGGAATGTGCCTATGTTTTCTGTCTTAGAATGTTATATACCACATTTCATTTTCTAGGTGTAAATGGATGCTAAAAGTCGAAGGAATGATGATATTCAAACCTCGCTCACTGTCTGAGATTCAATCCATTTAGTGTATAGATATGTTTGATGTTATTGTCATCCATATACACCATAAAATTCCTCCCATCAGATAGTGTCTCCTGCAACGTAAGGTTTGGACAACCATTTCAAGCTCAAGATCACGTGTCGTGTAATTTCACTCATGAGGCTTGAACTACTAAGATCTATAAGAAAAAACTCAATCCTCCTTCACCAATATGGTATCCCGCCCAATTCTGGATGCGTCACAGAACACTATATTACCTCTTCAAGGAACTAGAAGAATCTGAATGGGTACCAAGGTAATCCTTTCTTCCAGCTCTTGAAATGCTTTCTCACGAGTTTTAGACCATAGGAACTAAACAACATTCTTTATAAGATTATTGACATGTTTATAATGTTTTTGGAAGTACTATATGAGATACATGTAATATCCCCTCATCCCCAAGAAACTACACATATTAAACATGTTCTTGGGATGCTCCCAGAAAACCACAACATTCACCATCTCTCTGTCAAATGATACTCCTGATTATGAAATAATATGACCCATGAAGTGAAAACTATCGATCCATAAGTGACACTTAGTGAGTTTATAACAAATCTAATGCTCTCTTAGAGTACAAAAAATTATCTCTAGGTGTTCAACACGGTCACTATTAGTGTGATAATAAAGTAAGATATCATCCAAAAAGACCACAATGTGGGAATCTAGATAGGTGTAGAAGACCCTATTCATCAAATCCAAGAAAATGGAGGGAATTTTCGTGAGACCTGATGGAATAAAGAGATACTCAAAATGACTATAACTGCGAAAAAAAGTTAAATGAGGTTTGTCTGGTGGTTTTTCTATTACTTGATGATAGTTCCTTCTCATGTAAATTTTTGATAAAATCCACTTTCCTCAGAGTTGGTTGAAGAGTCCATCTATATGAGGAAGTGAATACTAGTTCTTAACCATAATCTAGTTTAACCATCGGTAATCCACACAAAGGCAAATTGTCACATCCTCCTTTTTAGTGAAAACTATGGGTGAACTCCATGAAGAAGCATTGGGTGAAATAAAATCTATTGACCTTTGATCATCCAAATATCTCTTGAGCTCATGGATCTCAGTAGCTTCCATACTATATAGAGGAATTAGTACAGGGGCTACTCTGAGAATGATCTGGATCTTCAACTCTACCTCTATCTTAAGAGGTAATCTTGAAAAATCATCATGAAATACATCCATGAAATGATCTTCTACAAATGTAAAATCTGGTTGATGTTACACCATATCCTCCACGAAAAGATTAGAAATTTGGGTGGTATCTCCACCAAGCCCATGATGATCTAGTCTATCTCTATCAGGCTAGACATTCCACTCACCCTTTTTAAGAGAACTACTACCCTCTCGTGATGTAAAAGTTACCTTGTGGTGATATTAATCTAAATAGGTGCGATATGGAATCGAACAATCCATTCTGAGAATGGCATCTAAACATGTCATCTTGAGTATAAAGTGGTTCCATAATAAGGGATAACATCCAACTGTAAGGGGGAAGTCCCCGCATTGGTGCATGACCTCTGATAGTATTCCCAATAGTGTATCTCAAGTCACCACTCCAAAGTAGTAATAAACATCCAACCAGATACATTCCACTATTAATAAATATATAAAGTATATTTACACACATGTATCTAAAAAAGTAAATATAATAGTAGAGGATACTAGAATAGTACATCATACAGCTGACCATCAAGTTCTATGATCATCAAGTATTAGCTGTAATGCATGAAATTGTCTTAATTTATGGCCATGTTCTATATCTAGACTATACTGAGTAGGTCCACTATACTATCACTAATAATCTGAAGACTTACTACCATGGAAATGACCTTCTCCTAGGCTAGTCCTATCAGTTCTACTTCAACTCCACTCCTAACATGGCACAACTCATCCTTCCCCTGAAGGTGGAGAAGGTGTGAAACTTATTCTAATATAATCAGACGGATGGGTATAATATAATATCTAATGATTCACCATAAAGACACAAACATGACACTCTAGAGGGCCTCTATCACACCGTGGCATCATATTCCTCTCCCATCCATTCTGAGGGCATATAATAGAGATTTTATTCTGGATACTTTGGCCGCCAATGCTCGGATGAGAAAACACAAAGGTATGATTCCTACTATTGAAAGAATCATTGGACTTCCTCCGCACTGAACCCCAATTCCAAAAACTATTTCCTTATCTTAGGTTGTTCTCAAATATAAGATCGGTATAAACAATATTAGAAAATGAATTTAAGAAAAATACCTCCACCTGAGTATGGATGGCATACCTAATCTCATCATTTATGTTTTTAGAAAGCGATAGCTCCTTACCAGTTAGAAGTGGGGAAAATAATTGAAACTATATTAAAAACACTAAACTTTCCATAAAGTACATATCTCCCTACTCTAGGTGAATGAACTGTCTGGATCAATTAGCTCTCAGTTTTTGGTGAAAGAAGTGATTTGAGAAGGCTTCCTGGAAGTTATTCCAGACCATGCCTTGATGAAGACCAGCCTGGGTAATAACATCAATCATGTTCTTGAGAAAATCATGCACCATATAGAAGAAAATATCGGCCATCCTCTATAAAGGTGTCTCAAATTCTTGATGATAGATAGAGTGTCCTCCATCAAAGACTTAGAAGATTTTGGACTACCATCCCACAAAAAATGGTAGGATGCTACTAATGAACATGCGAGTTAGTTTATCCAAAGTAATTTCATGTGATAAATCACCCTACATAAATGGAATCATTTTTAGAATAATATCTTGAAACTGACTATCAGTTACCCGATTCGAAGTAACAGGTTGTTCCTCAGGTGGAACAACATGAGGGATCTCTATTGGATCTAGGACCACCACCACAGAGTGTGGTCATTTCCACCCTCCTAGTGCATGGATGGAATATGTAATGATTGAATAGCTCTACAAATTCCAATCACACTCCTTAGATCAATAATTGAAATGAATAGAAGCACTAGTTGAATAAGAACATAAGAATAATGGATTACTACCTATGGTTTACTACCCCAACTACCCTCCTAGAAGTCCATGTATTAGTATGTGTCTGAGTTTAATTTATAGGGATTACATTAAGTGATGGGTAAATTTAACATTACATATTCAGTCACTAGAAACCATATTATTTAACAATTAAATATTTTCATTTTATATTTCCCTTTTTTATATTAATATATCAAGGTTCTATTAAAATGAATCATCGTATCTAATGAATAATGGATTATATGCCTTATCACTAAAATTGACATCCATTTAATTTATAATAACCCACTTCTACATTTGATCTCAAAATGTAATGGGCAATATAAAATGTCTCTAATTGTTAACTTAACCTTTAAAATGTATGAGGTCCCATACACATCATGAATTGAAACTAGAAATCACTCAAGCACAGTCCTAGATCATGTCATGTAACTAGAGGTACATAATTGTAATGGGTATATTCCAACCATTTAATTTGGAATTATCAACCAATAGAGAAAAAAATATTTATATTGATGTTGACACTTTAAATAACTACTTCTGTACCATATATATGTTTTTAGTAGCACAAGAATAAATGTGGACACCATGGATCACTCAAAAATCATATGAAACATAATCAATGCAAGTAAGTGAATGCATCTATATGGAATGTCATATGCATGGTATGTGATTTGTAAGTGCATATAATGATGCATGATTGATGCTTCATTTCACTCATCTCATCAAACCAAGGATTAAATGAAATTATCAATAATAATAATAACCATCACATATCATGTGTGTAATCCAATAGAGGAGGTATATAAACTGTAATAAGAAAAATATAGAACAATAATTCTTAATTGAGGAAACATGGTATTAACCTGGAATGTGGGTTTTTTATGACCAATAATGGCTTATAACCATGTTTCGTAGAATTTTTAATCTTCTTTCTACTATCTCAAAATAGTAAGGTTTGAAAAGAACATTTTGATTCCACATTTTTATGCCACAACACGGAATCCACTAAATGGGTTGCCTAAGCTGGTGGGCCATATGGCCCCAAGATTTGTCCCCATATAATTGAGGCTTCCAACTAGAAGTGAGGGTCTATAGTGAGTGTGTGGGAAGACTATTTTATCATGTAATAGTTGGGCATATTGGATAAGTAATAATAAATAAATAGTATAAGGATATATAAATAAATGAAATAGAAGAAAACAAGACTATAATAAAAGGACCAACAACCCTCTATAGTAGAGGCATGATATAAACATCCAACCAAAAAATAATAACAGTAATTTCCAAGATGAATCATATATAATATATGATAATGTATTTCATGTCTTAATAGAACTACAAAACATATATACATGGAAGAAAGAAATACATGATATACACCTAATAAAAAATTAGCCAGAAACAATCCAATATGTTGAGCATTGGTCCAGTTATATGATATCGGGATCCATTCTCATGTAAGAAATCAAGACTAGGTGTCCAAAGTGGGATGCTTCCCCTTTACAACACAAACATACATATAACCTTCTTGAGTACTAATATAGGCTTGGATAGGGTGTGAGATAAATATCAGTAGGCCACCACCAATGACATCAATTCCATATTATCTATAAATATAAACAAAAAAGTATAGAAGTATATATAAAATTAAAGATTGTAAGGTAATGTAAATACTCTTATACCTTTATTTGCCTCATCTGGTGTCTAAAAATGTATTCATTTAATTAATTATATTTTAGCTTATAATAATTGTCAAAAAACTATATTTGATAGTGACAATGTAAGAGGATCCACGGTGTATCCAATGATACCTAAAATGATGGTAATAATAAAGAGGGTCTATGGTAATAACTGATGTATCACTAAACTCATGGGTTGAGCCCACTAAGTAATAACATCTAGTATTGTTATATGGGGTATGATTGTAATATATGGGGCATTGATCATGGAGTTCCACTATAAATAGTTCTTACCGAGCCTAATGATATCATCCAATGTAAAATGGGCTAAGCATGATTGGTCCCAATGGGGTGAATCTGTGGCGCAATAGGTCCTAAGACATGAAGATGGATCCAAGGAGTGTATCCAATGAATCTTAATATCAAGAAGATTATGAAGGGATCCTGCATCATCATCTTGGGTATCCTATACTAGGCATGGATCAAGTTCCATGGTGGGAATCTCCTTTGGAGACTTGATCCTTAGGTTTGAATTTAATAAACAGAGTTCTCAAGGAATTCCCTTAGTAATACAAGTCTGGTTAGAGTTTGACCACTCCTATAAAGATTAAAATGCATATATTCAATATTAAGCTTATACATAATTCAATAATTAGTTTTGGAAATGTAGTAATCATTACTATTAATAACTCAATAGGTTCATTCTATTTCATTTCATACTGAATGAAAAGGCTAAAAAGGGCATGTGACAATTTATAACTCTTATTCCATATTCAATTATTAGGTTCATTCATTACAATTTCATAATAAAGTAAAGTTGATCTAAGGATATGCAACCATTTATTTCTTAAAATATATAATAATTAATTAGTTTCATTCCTTTACCTTTTATACAAATGACATGATGGTCCAATGATATGAAACCATATGGAATTAAACATTAATTAACTTTTCCATGATATATCTATAAGTATACTTACCATTAAAAAATTTAGTGGTTCATTAATTAATTGAAACACTTAATGTAGAAGGGTAAAGTGACATCTATAAATACAAGGTATATTAATTTTTGATTCAGAATTCAATTTATTAATAAAAAGATTATCGTTAATATGGTCATTCCATATCACACCCGAATAATCAAGAAGATAGCCACCAAAAGATACTATAGAAATAAAATATGTCACACCCTACTTGGGGTGGAAGAATTTTAGGTTATAACCTTTAATTATATAATAATAAAATATGGAAAGGACTCTAGAAGTTGACGATGATGATTATAAGCATGGATATGAATTAAATAATAAATTATCATAAAAATCAGGGTGTGTACAATGATGATAGTTAATAAAATGTAGATTCTTGAGGGATGAATAATAGATTACCTACATTATTGAATTAATTCTCTCCTCATCCACAATTAGTCCTTATATTGGAATGGATATGATGAAAATGGAAGAAAAGATCAATGCTATGAAAATAAGGCTTATGATCTAGCATCAAAATAGCATCATCAAGAGGGATACAAAGAACAAATTGATAAAAAGGATCGAATCAATTACTTGAACTCTTCAAATCTGATAAAATGATCTAAAATTGGATTCTAGATTGAAAAATAAACAATGAATCCTAGTTTAGGATCAAAATGGAGCTATGGATGGATATAAATGGAGGGGTGAGGTTGTGTCAAAGAAAAATGATTCCCTACCTCTTAGTTTAAAACCTAAATATGGTAATTTACATAGTGTATAAATCATTTACACACCATGTAATTCTCAGGGTCTTCCCCCATAATGAAAAACCGTTTACACAACATTAATAGTTTTGGCTAGACCACTAAATGTTGCGTATTCTGATTACATGCCATGTACTTAGATTCAATCCAATCTAAAACCACCTTTCCCCTTCCTTTCCAAAACTACCCAACCATCCCATATCCTAATTTTAGTCTCTAAGACAAAACATATAACTCTGTAAGGGAATAAAGAGGAAATGAAAAGGATCTAAAACTCATAGTAAAACAAGTTTCTTATAAAAATGTCAGTACCATTGCTGTATTTTTTTCAATGATGTGTCCGTTTGTGTTTTGGGAGTTTGGATGAAGTGTTGATACCAACCAAATTGTTATGGATTCATCTAAATACATTCAATGTAATTATTGGAAAGTTCTCCTTGAAAAAAATCCATTGAATGATTACACAGTTATTAAATATCTAAGACATTTGTTTAGAAGGAATACATTGTTTACAATAATATCTATAATAATTAAGAAGTGAATGAAATATGAATTTCACTTTCATGTAGTAATCATGGATTGAAGATGAATTAATTGAATTCCTTTTAAAAAAATAGAAAATATATTTTTCATAGTGAATATGAGAAGAAGAGAAGAGGGTTTGAGTTGGTTTGAATTTTTAAGATAGGATTTTAATTTATTTGTTACTTAGAATCTCAATAAGTATATAATTTAGATCTTAATAACAAAAATATAGGCCATAACCTACTTGACACCAAGGGATATCCCTGAACCACTCTTGGGTGGAATCAATTATCAACCCATATGGGAAGGCCAACCTAAGAATGTAGTCAAGGAAACATGGGATGTGTATAAGTCCTAGAGAACATGCCTATATGTAAGGTGTGTTGGGTCATTTATAGGACCACAAATATGGATGGGAACATTGTACATGCCTTTTGAGTGAGTGGGTTGAAGCTCAAGTGGGGTGTGGGGTGTGTGTTATTGGGTGCTAATCCCCTGTACCCATATCAGAGGTATAGTGGCATGTGTTAATTAATGGACCATGACCTCAACATATTCCAGAAAATATGTGGTTTGTAGAGGTGGTTTGTACTATTAACCCAAATGTAAATACATATAGTGAGAACACAGTCTGTCTAATGTGATTGTATGAGCTATTCGATCAACACTGCATGATCATCTTGAACCTCCATCCTCCTGAGTATCCCCAGTTCACCAAAGAATATGAAGAACAATTCTACGATCAAAATGAAATCAGAATTGGTATTCTGTGATCAAGATAGTGAGTGGGAGAGGCCACAAATCATCGAGCATGAAACTCTAACTTGCATGAATGTGATAAATAAAAAACTATCATTTGACGAAATAATAATGATAGTTGATGGAGTCCATTATGTCATGAAGGAGTTCAAGACTGTATAAATGTGGATCATTCCTCCTCATCAAAAACACATGAGAAGCTCACCACAAAGATGGAAATCACAAACCCATTAAAATAATACACTTTTATTTTTAGTGTAAGTTTGAGATAAACTAAAAAACTCGGATGAGATATAAAATTCCTCAACAGGATATAATATTTTGAAACTTGGATTCAGAATGAATCACAAAGACAGAGGGCAAGAAATCTATCTTTAAAAGGAGATCTTATGAGGTTAATTGTTTTTTCGTTTTTCTTTAAGAGAGGTCTCATTTTTTCAAAAGAAAATAGTGGTCCACCAACCCCTATAGTTTGTGAAAGGAATAGATATATGAAAATCATATTTTATTACAAGAAGGATAATATTGGAAGCCTTCATATTTTTAAAACCACTCTTGAATTTCTTCATGAAGAAATTTGTTTCCATTAAAAAATTAGTAGAGCGCACACTGCGTTATTCTTTTATGTTACATGAGAAACATAGTCAATCCACACCATTTTATAGTTTCTGTAATACACTTTCATATCGCACGACACTGGTTTTGAGCCTTAAATAAATAGGAATGAGATGTTGATCAAACATGAATGCATATAAGAACCCATATTAATCCATGTTATTTGAAGGTTGTGTTTTATAAATCCATGTACAATGTTATGTGGATAAGTCCATGAGGAATACAAGTATACTTCAATGCATACACATTTATTAAAAAAAAGTGGATAGTGTGTGTTCATACAAGGTTTTCATTATGAAATAATGAGAAGGAGTGAACACCCATTTGGGTTTGTTCGTAAGGAAGTAAAAGGTGTGGTGCATACATGTATAATCATGCGCTCATAAAGAAGTCATGATTTACCTGATCCAAGACATTTTCATTACATGAAAAACAAGAATGAATGGAAATTTATTTGATATTTTAAAGAATTTTCCTTGCATAAAATATGGAAGCATATTGTGTTCAAAACTATCACACAGATTAATGATGTTTGGTCCTCAATCAGTAGGGAGAATAGCCTAAATGGTGTTTCATTGAGTATGATCATTGTATAATGCTATCTTAAATTGATTGATTAATATGAACATCAGTTCAAATTTACTTTAATTATACATGAGAATGTGTAATCCTGTAAGATTATGGGGGAGGATTATTTAAATATCATTCTATAGCGGATCAAGCTATGCGGTGAGATCTTCTACAGTTTGGGGGTATAACCAGTTAATAAAATCATTTAGATTGGGGTGGGTATAACTAATCACCGATGAAAGTGTGGTTGAGAAGTATACCCAACTACTAAAGGTGGATTTATGTTGTGGGTATAACGAACCATCAACTAGGGGTATAACCAATTACCGATTGTAATTACCTTTTAGAATAGTTTAAAATCTATGTTGTAGGGAATTAGCAACATGAAAAGGAGTATATATTTATAGTAAACTTTGTAAATACTTTTGTTCTATACCTTTGATTTATATCATTACTCAATGTATGGATGATAGAATAAAGAATAGTGTATCCAATCTTTAACTAGCCATGAAGGTCAAATTGAAAAGTAAAAATTTTTAAAAAGAAAAGGTATCCATGATTTACCCCTCCCCTATAAGTGATCACACACTGATCTTGGATCTAAAAGTTGTATCATAGAGAAGTTATCCTCTAGAAGAACCAACAAACTATTGATGAAGAAGAAAAAAAACTAGTAAAAACAAGGGTGTTCCGGTTTTCAATGGAGATACCTGTCATGGTTGGGAGAATATGATTATACCATATCTCATATAACATTGATTATATATAAGAGATGTATGTACATTGATATTTTTAAACTATGTGAATAATGATGCAACATATTTTACAAATAATTGGATATCAGAATTGGATGACAAAGATCAAAATTAAATCTTGATTTATCTATCGAAAAATGTATACAATAAAGTAATTGATTTCCAATATACTATAGAGATATATGATAAATTTGGAAGTATCTATGAAAGAAATATCAATGTCAAAGAAGCTATTTTGAAAATATGGATAAGCAGATTTGAAGATATTAGAATTGATGATGATGAAAGTGTTGATTAATATTTTACTAGATTAAATGAGATTATTATTCGAATAATAAGGATTGGTGAGATTGTGGATGGTTAACCTTTTGGAAGAATATTAAGTGAAATATCTAGTTAGATTTTATTCAAGGGTTTCAACTCTGGAATACTGAGAGGATCTGTCATTGGATTAACATCATAATATTCTCATTACATAAGAAATGAGAAAATTTCCATATTTCTAGAAGATAGAAAACAATTATAAGGATTTTGAAACCATGATAAAAGGTAAATAAAGAATGAAATATGAACTATAATCAAGTGATTATAGGGATGAGAAAGGTGAACGAGACATTAAGAAAATGATGGCCTTATTTACCTGAATGATTAACAGAGGTAGGTTGATTGGAAAAGAAACACAATAACTCAAAATATGGTATTTTCAAATGAGTGGTATTTTTTTCACTTCCCAAATATTATGGTTCTTGACACTAAATATGATGAATATGATAACAAGTTCCACATTATAATGGGATGACATATATGTAGTTTTATTCCAAGAATAGAAACATGATTAGCAGATAAATAGATGAATCATTATCAACAAGTATGGAGTCATAAGATGGAAGATATTTTAATAATCAACTATGTCTTATGGAAAAATCCATGAACCCTAAATACTCATTTTATTAGGATTAATGTGATGAAATAACGTTACTAGAATTGATGATAATGTAAAATCATGAAGATACAAATGTGACCAATATGAAAATTTGGAAGGAAATGAAATTTTTTGAGCAAGAATTTTATAAAATAACATTTGAAATAAATTAATATATCAATAAATATGAGACACATATTAAATAAATAAGGTGTTATAACATTAAGATAGCAACATTGGAAGTCAGGATGAAGTTTTTTGAATAAAAACTAGTTGGAAAGGAATAATAAACACTTGTTTAAGAAAATATACAATAAATATTGATTTTTTTTAACATAAGAAGACAGTGAATGATCTGAGAAAATATATTTCTAATAATGTATATGATTTATCTTAGAAAGAGTCAATGGGTCTTTAGACAAAAAATGAGTTAATGAAAATGTGATAAAATTGAACTAGATTTATTGAAATTTAAGTTGAAATATCACAAGCTACTGGGAATAAGGGTAAATTGGGACACCTTTTTGTTACTCCTAATCAAAATTAATGTATATGTATCACCTATAATAGTTCATGTTTTAGTAAGAAGATTTAATATAGATAAAAAATGAAAAAACATCATCCACAAAGGAAGATATGAATAATTATTCTAGAAGGATTCATCTGAAAAGAAATCACCGACAATCTGTGAAAAGGAAAAAAAATCTTCAGGGAAGAATAATTCTCAATATAGAAGATCAAGGTTCAAGGACAAATACTGATTTATAGACTGTTTGGTTATAATTAATTTTCATGATGGTATAACATGTCACTAATTGGATTGATTCATGAATCTTGGTGGAAACATTCTAAATAAATGAGATTATATTATCAAAAAGAGAGGACTGTAAAAAAGACATCATCAAATCTATCAACAAAGAAATAATTTGAATTATTGAAGCTAGATTGTGTTATATATTCTCATGAAGGATACAAATTAAAGAAATTTTGTTAATATTACCATGATATATTTATTATTCTAAGATAGAGATAAACATTAATTAGAAAAACAGTGGCATGTCTTGTGGATATTTAGAGTAGATAGAAAAATAAAAAAAACAATTCCATGTTATTTTTTCAAAACAACAAATTTTTGAAAAGAAATTGAAGTAAGATTAAAAAAATTATCAAATAAAAGGAAATCAAACATTTATAGAATCTTAGGTGGAAAATTTTACTTCACTAAAAGTTTATGAGAAGTCATCTATAAATAAATACTTGAAAATACTGAAGTGTGAAGGATGTGACCCGACTAGGAATGGTACAAAACATTATATGGTAATACTACCATCCCAAGATGAGATCTTGATGAAAATGTATAAAAACAATGAAGTTATTATAATACTAAATTTGAAAGATAATCCTAATATGATGTGTCATCTGATGAAGAATAGTCAATCTCATGTTCTTAAATGTCTATAAAGAAGAACATATCTTGAATGAGAAGAGACTCTTAGAATGAATGTATCTGTTAAAAGGATAACTAATTTTCTACCTTATTCCCTATTATTTTATATGTTTTAGGATAAATGATAGGGAATTAAAGGAGTTTATTGAGTCTTTCATTACTGGAAAATAGTAAGAGATAATACTATATTGAGTGTACTGACTTCCATGAAATGGTAGAAAAGTGTTCATCCCTTAATGAAATGTAACTTTGTGAATGAATCTAGAAATTATGAATAGATTTAAAGCCTACTATTTGAGGTATTCCAATAAAAATTCAATCCCTCAATCTTAATTTCATTCAACATATCAATTAAGGGGGTGTTCATGATTGAATAAAAAAAATATATAAACAGAGATATTTATCTTATGACTTGAAAATTATGAATTGTTTGTTTACATACGTGCATGATTCATAATTTTATTAATAAATACTATAATATACAACCCATTAGTGAAGAACTGAGACATTTAAATAATTATTTCACATTCATTGTTGTTTATGGACAACATTAAAAAAACATAGTCATATCTCTCATTTTACCTATACCAGTTGAGCCAAAGTAAACTTCGAGTGGATTAATTAATGGATGTTGGCTTGGAGAACCATGTGTTACCATACCTATATCATATATTTTTATAAATAACCTTAAAAGGGAGGATAAAATGTTTTTGATAAAATCCACACTCTTCCCTTTCATTTGACTACCAATAATGGGGAGAAAATGTTGGGCACACATATTTACTTTTACAATGTATACCGAAGAGGTATTGATAAAAAATTATAAATGATGATATTAGTAGGCCCTGTGTGGTATCTATTGTCCATGATGATTCAATATGTGTTTGGTGAGTTTTGATGAAGTGGTGATTCCCATGTAATTGTCATGGATTCATCTAATGGCATTAGATTTCATTCTTGTAAAATTATCCTTGAAAGAATTTGATGATTGATTGTGTTAATCTTAAATGTCCAAGACATGTGTTAAGAAGAAGAGTGTTTAGTAAAAATGTTTGGAAGAATGAAGAAGGATATGAAATATTAATTAAATATTCATAAATTAAATGAGGATTGAATAAGTTTTAATTAATATTCATGAAAAAAATATAAATATATTTTATTCATGATGAATATGAGAAGAAGAGAAGTGTGTTTGAGTTGCATGGAATTTTTCAGAAATACTTTGAATTTCTTTTTGACATATAATCTAACTTAGTATTTTATATTGATATTGATTACATAAATATAGGCTAAAAATCACTAGAAACCAAGGGATATCAAAGAAATAGTCTTTGGGGACCAGAGGGTCAACCCCCATGGGAATACATACCCAAGGAAGATGACAGGGTGAAAAGGGTTTTTTATAATCCCCTGAGTGCATGTCTGTGAGTAAGGTGCATTGGAGTATTGGATCACAAATGTGGATGTGAGCATAGTCCGTGCCAAGTGTTCTAGTGGGATGAAGGAAATTTGGCATGTAATTGATGTGTATGTGTGTACTAATCCCCCACAACTATCTTGTAGGGATGGTGGCATGCGTTAACTAATAAACTATAACCTCAATATATGTCAACTTTTTATGTGGGACGTAGAGGTTGTAGGTAATGTTCACCCATAGTTAAAAACATATGGAATGAATGACATATGTCTTATGAGATCATCTAAGCTATTTGATTGACACCAAGTGACCGTCTTCAACCTACAGATTCTCAAGCATCTTCTGTTCACTGGAGAACAAGACGAACACACCTATGATCAAACTACATTGGACATGGGTATTATATCATCAAGATGATTAGTCAAAGAGTCCAAAAATCATAATATATGTAACTAAACCATTCATGGATGTCATAAATCAGAGAGCTATTATTATCCAAGCATCTCATGATTGTTTCTAGAAGTTATTCTAGTATGATAGAGTTCAATCTTGGATATTGGATGATCTTTTGATCATCGTCACATGCACATGAGGAGCTCACCATAAAAGAGGATCTCACAAAATCTTTGAGAAAATATGATATAATTTTTAAATTATGTTTTAGATAACTCGAATGAATCAAATGAGATATAATTTTCCACAACATGTAATATCAATTGAAGTATTTTATGCATCATTAATATCAGAGGTAGTGGTGGTAGAATCCATCTATAAAAAAATCATTTTCAAGTTGGAGAGGTTTCTGTTGTTTTTTGTAAGATATATCACACTTTTTTGGTAAAAAAGATCATTGTGATTCCCTCTAGTTCATAAAAGGTAGAGAGGTACAAAAATAATTTATTATTACATAATGTAGAATACCAAAAAAATAAACTTTTAATAAATAACACTTGATTTTATTCACAAATAAAATGGATTCCATGATGAAATAGGGATAGTGCATAAAAAAATATTCTTCTAGACTTCCTAATGAACATAAAAATTCCTCTTCTATTTATACTTTACATAATGCACTCTAATATTGCTTCAAACATACACGAAGAATTAAATTATTTTCCATGATAATTTAATCAAGATTTTATGCATATTAGAACCTATATTCATTTGAGTTAGATGAAGTTTGTATTTGAGAAATCCACATACAGTGTTAGGCATATAATTCTATGTTGATTACATGCATACTTTCATGCAAAAACATGCATTGAGAAACATATATTAATAGTTTTTATGATTAAAAGTTGTTCCCGTAGAAAGATTTATATGTAGTGGACACCCGTTTGAGTTTTTGAACATGTTAGGGGATACTATACTGAATTCACAGATAATCATGCACACATGAAGAAATCTTGAGATACCTAAACCATGAATTTCGAATTCTATGAAATACAATCTATAGGGGAAATTAATTGGAGACTATGAAAGTATTTTTATTAAATACAATATTGATGAATATTTTGTGCACAAAATGAAGACATATTAGTAAGGTTAAGTCTTCAATTAGAATGGATAATATCTTGAATTGTGTTTTACTAAGTAAGTTAATTATCTACTGTGATTAGATGTTGAATGATAAATACTATCATTAGTGAAAATGTACTGCAATCATACATGATAAAGTCTAATCATGCAATATAATACAATATTATCATCTAAAAATATATCTATAGTGTATCGAGTGATAAAGAATGGATGATTGTGTTTAATCAATCGCTCAATGGTTTGGTGCTCTGGTAATGTATACAGTGGCACTCAGTTCGAATCCTTAATGACGTTAATTTTTTTAATAGTAAATTGTTTTTGTTTTGTCTTATGAAAAGTGTGTTTTCATGATGATGTTAATTATGTTTTTTATGGATGATTTTTATTTAATATTTTTACAAATATTGGGGTGAGTACATTTATGGGGATTTAATCTTATAATATCCTTAAGATTTTCATTATATTGAATTAAATTAACACCCACTTCACATGAAATATTTAATTAGAATTACCAACTGATAAAGATTTAATCAAATAAATTACATAAATAGGGTTATAATCTCAACTAAAACATGTTTATGATAGTGTATTTATGGTTAAAATAATCCATGGAAACTACACAATAAAAAAAATTTCATTAATCCATGGCTTTTTATGTTTAACACACTGAATGTTAACATCATGAATATGCATTGAGAAAAAGATATCAATATCTTAACACCCCCGAATTATGGTTAACCCAAGTGGTATATTTACTCATCCATTTGGATGTTGATTAATAGGGTTTAAAATTTTTAGGTTTATGATTTAAATAGATAATAAAAATAATGGGACAAGATAAGAGTAGTGCACTAGAAACACACACGAAACATGAAGAAAATTAAAAACGCACTTTTGGTTGAATGGGAAAGAGAAAGTGGAAGGGGATTCAAGTTGATTTAAAATAATTTTAATACCATTAACATTTAAAAACATATGTTTTATGATTAAAAGTGAATATGAATAGTAAACATACACTAAAGTTTAAACAAAATTGAAAATTTGCGTGATTATAATTGAAAAGAACAAAAAATAACCTGAAAACAAAGAGATAAGGAAGGGTTTATCAAGTGAAAAATTGAGTTTTGAATGTCCTAAAATGAATTTGGAATGGCTATGGTTGTGATAATATATTACCCTCTATTCTGAAATTCCAACCACTTGTATGGAGAAGAGGGGATGCATTTATAACCCAAGGCGGTGCACTATTTGCATTCCAAATATGCCCATCCACTCATCTTCAAAATTTGGACATCTAGATAGATGGATATTAATAAATACTCTTCTTAAAAGTTGTATATATGAATATATAAAGTATACCCACAAAATGGGGTGTCCAATGGACTTTGTTATCCAAATGTATGGCTATTTTATTAAACCATTTATTGTTGTCCATTTTAATTGAGAATATTTTGAAGACCATATTGTTAATTAATTTTTGAATAGGAGAATTCCATCAAATATGAACCATTTATTAAAAAAAATTCTTCCAATATCAATAATTTAACATAGAAAAATATTAGCTCACTTTTATCTCTATATCAGAATAAAATTTATGAATTTTTTGGTTTATATAAATATCGAACAGAATGGTCGGATGGACTTTCCTAGATCAATTGGCCCCTTGATTTGTTTATTTGTGGATTGAAAACTTTATCCATGATTCATTTAGATAATCCTGAAAATATTATAGTCTTCCATAATATTTGGTCTTCTACGTTGAGCCTAGAAGTTATATCATCATGGCTAACCTAGTTTTCTCAATTGATTTGTGGGCCTTCTTGTGTGGTCCATATGACCCTTCAATTTACATAATTGGACAAATATCCATCATAAGGATATGTTTTAATTTTCAGTAGGAAACCTAAAAAATAATAATTACTTAATTTGGATTAGTATTTATAAATATATGATCACATCATAAACTAAAATTTAATTAAATGATATCAAACAATGATATTATTATGTGTTTATGATAAAAACATGAACATTGATGGGAAATAAAACACTTTTTAGTGTGAAATATATTTTTTGAGTAATGAAAAAATGATTAATTAATATGCAATATCAACTCCTGCACACATATAATTGTTAATTTACTCATGTAAAACAAATATAAAACACATAAATAAATTATTTTCACTCACCAAGAAATGTAAAATTTGTCCCCCAATTAGAGGAGGTATAGACCATTCCACTCAACCATATTAAATTCCACCAAAATTTGTTATATTAACAATATTCCATAAAAAAATTTATTTTTCATACAGAAAACTAGAAATGGAAAATGTAGTCACTCTGAACTTACTCCTCTAACGATGATAAAATATTATTTTGGAGGTTCACTCATTAACTAAAACAAGGTAAAATCTTAAAGTTTATAAGAGATATCATCCTTTACTACCTATCCTAATTTGAACATTAATCAAGATCTATTTTAGTGGGTTTTTAGTGTATATGGGATGGTAGGAATATTTTGTCCAAAAGAGTGGGAAATAGGGGCAAAACACTAATAAGGGAAAATGCACACATTTTTTTTGAAATGAAACATGTAAGAAAATGGGAACACATTTTTACAACGGTTATATTGTGTAAATAAATACACAAAAGCTGAAGAAAATTAGAAGGGAATGAAAAGATAAAAAATTTATAAAACACAAAACATCCCCCAATGACAGAAGTGTTCTTTTTTCATTTTTTTGAATGGTGACCTTAAAAAAAGATTACACTCATCTCCCAGCCCATGTTTGATCTCCTCACAACACTAATTGTAATAGTTATAACTAGATAAAATGTTTAAGAAGATTTATTTTTGACCAACCCAAGACACAAACCATTCTATTTTTTTCATATAATTTTTTTGGAAAATTTTTCAATAAATATTGTACAAGAAGTCACAAACATAAAAAAATTCCAAAAACTAACTAAATGAAAACCCCTCCACCAAACATAATTGGATTTTTTCCCTCAATTGTATGATGAAATGATTAAAATCATGGAAATAATATCCAAAATAAAATCAATTCCCCCACACTTAAATTATAATAAATAATTAAATGAAAATACAGGTAGATTTTTTATAGGAATTGTTTTTGGGCTTGTAATGTGGCTATCAAAATAACATTTTCATCAAATCGAATGGGATTTCAAAAGGAGGATCAATTTTAGGGCAACAATATACTATTTAGCTATAGTTATTCTCATGTGACTCATAAAATTAATCTATCACATTAATGTGTGATAATGTAGAAAATTCATCTTAAAGGTTCCAAAATTCAAGAGTTGTGATCAAGGGTGAAAAAGAAACAAAATGAAATTACGGTTGTTCCTCATGGTCAAGGAAGAATAATTTTATAAATAAAAAAATTGTACATTCAATATTTATTATTCGTGTTCAAAAATTCTTTTCCCAAATTTATGATATTAAATAAAATATTTTTGAGATTAAAACAATTCATTGGACTCCCCAAAAAGGATAGACAAAGATATAAAATTTATTGGAGAGTAATCAAGAGTGTTTTTTTGTTTTTAGTGGTTTTTTAGATTTTTTATATTCTCACTCACACAAAAGATAAAGAAAAAAAAGGTTTCGATGAAGAATATAAAAAATGAAAGAGAGAGGAAGAAAATAAATAGGGAGAGAGAGAGAAGTATGAAGAATAGAGAAATAGGCATTTAAATGGAAATATGTTCCTCTAGTTTGGATATGGTGGGTTTTCATCTTTATCCAATAATGGGTTAGAGAAAGTTGATTCGGTTCTTGGGGTGAGGGTCCTCTAATGGTGATGCTTTAATAGATGCCCATTAACTTTGAATTTTAATTTTGAAGAGGGTTCTGGACTTGCAATGCACCAAATTGGTAAATATTAGTAATAATAAAAGGACCTTCCCAATGATAATTAAGATTAACTAGGTGATGCTTAATTTGAGATTTTAATAGAATTACCTTTTCACCTTTATGTAATACCTTTCATAGGATGTGTATTTCATGGAGTTACTTAGCCTTATTATTTAAAAAAATTTCAATTCTCATGAAAATTGATATAAAACTCCTCTATTTCATTAAACTAAAATAATATATCATTGTTAGATTTCTCACAATCATAATTACATGTTTCCACAACCCAAAATTACTTATTCTGGATTTAAACAAGTAAATGAAATACATTACTGAAAACTAGTGTAAATAGAGTCACCCCATTAGGCATTATGTAGGCAGTTCAATAAACATAAATTTCTTCACCAAGTCTCTAAGGAAAATATTTTTTATGGGATTTAAAATTATCTCATACACCTTTTTCACTTTGCTGTTATATAGTTCATCCATTCCATTTGTTTTGGGGTGATATGTAGTTAAAGTTTTTTGTACAACCCCACTATTTTTTAAAACAGATTCCAGGGTAAGATTATAGAAATGTGTTCCTAAGTCACTTATCATGTCATATGGTGTTCTAAACTTGTGGAAGATGTGGCATTTTTTGAACCCACTAATAGTATATGAATGAGACATTCTAGTGGTTTTGGCCTTGACCCACCTAGAAACATAATTGAATGCATGAATGATGTATGAGAATCCTTTGGAATGGAGAAATGGTCTCATGAAATCAATTCCCCAAACATCAAAGATCACATAGAAGTCGAATGGATTTTGGAGAATTTCATTTCTTTTGAAAATTGTTCCAGACATTTGGAAACTGGGACATGATTGACAGAACTCATGTGAGTCCTTAAGGAGTGACGACTAGAATAATTCAGAGTCAAGAACCATTCATGAGGTACTTTGTGGTCCAAAGTGGCCTCCACCAAGCATTGAGTGAAAAAATTCTATGATAGAGGAATTTTCAACTATATCATCACATCTCATAATAACCATGTTATCCCCATTTCCCAATGTTTATTATCTTCCCAAAAATAGAATTTGTAATCACTTTTATCTTCACTTTTTATTCTATTGAAACATTTTCTAGAAAAACACTAGCAACCAAGTAGTATAGAATTTGGGCATAGCATGTTAAAATTGGAGTGATAGATGAGAATTGTTCATTGAAAAATTCATGATCAATTATTTCAAAATGAGAAAAATTAAAAATTATACCTAAATGATCAACCATAGTGTTTTCTTTTTCTGTTCTATCATTAATAAAATTGTCAAACTATAAGTGAATTAAGAAGCATCTTATTATCCTTAGTTTGGAATCAATTATCTTATGTATGAACATAAAAGCTGAATAATCTATAAAAAAACTGATTTGGGAACCTAAGATGTAGGGCCATAATTTATATTAGGAAGAACCAACAACTAAAAGTTCATTTTTAGTCATAGTGTAGTGAGATTTTGATTCATCAAACCTTTTTAGGCATAATAGATGAAATGAGGAATATTATCTTTTATTTGACCAGGAATGGACCCAATAGACTTATTATAAGAATCACACATCAGCTCAAAGGGTGAGGACCAATCCGGGGGTTGGATTATCCAGAAGATGTAAGAACAACATTGAGTTCATTGAAGGATCTCTTGAAAGCCTCGTCAAAATAGAATGTAAAATAATTTTTGAGTAGCCTAGTGGGTGGGAGGGAAATCCTACTAAATTTATAGCTGTATCACCAATAAAAAATGGAATAAACAAAGAATAAAAAGATGTGTGGAGCTATTGTGGGTTCAAGAAGCAATTGGATCACCTCAATTTTAGCTGGATCAACTTGAATACACACTATTTAAATTTTTTACCCTAGAATAATTCTATTAGTAACCATGAAGTGATATTTTTTAATAATTTAGCACAAGGTAACATTTGACACGTTTTTAAAGGACTAGATACAATTATTGCAAGAAATATTTAAATGACTCATAATAAATAGTAATGTCATCTATGAATACCTCCATTTAATGATAAAAAAATTCATAAATGATACTAATCATACACCTTTGGAATGTTTCATGATCATTACAATGGAAAAAAATACATTTTTTATATTCATATTTTCCAAAGGGTTAAGTAAAAGTTTTTATATCTTGGTATTGGGTTTCTATTGGGATTTTCAATTAGACAGTGTATCCATTAAGAAATAAATAATGTGAAGTTTTAGCTAATCATTCTAGAATTTGATCAAGGAAAGTAATAGGGTAGTGATCTTTTCATGTTTCAGAATTAAATTTACAATAATTGATGCACACATTCCATTTTTTTCAATACGGTTATGACCACCTATATTTATTCATTATTGACAATAGTTATACCACACTTTTTAGGTATAACTTGAATTGGAGTAACCCATTCACTACCATAAATTGGGCACATAATACCAGTTTGAAGAAGCTTGTTGATCTCTTCCCCATCTACCTCATGGATGCGTGGATGGAGTCTTCTTTATGATTGTCAGATTGGTTTGGATGAATCTTCAAGATGGTTGTGAGGAATTAAATGTTAAGGGTTGATTAGTAGTATTCCATCCAAGTTTCAAGAAATGGTTTTTATGTTTTCCTCTAACTCTTGAACAATTTTGGACACCTCTATTTCATTAAGTGTGGTAGAGATAATGACAAGAAAACAGTGATCATTGGAAAAGAATTCTTATTTTAGGGGTGTAAGACGAGGTTTTAAATTAGTATCAACATTAAATTTTCGACTATAAATATCACGAATAGATGAAGGTATTTCAGTTGGTTTTGAAACATATTAGTCAATAATATTTAAGGTGGAACATCAGATATCAGAGTTTAGATGGGATTCAAGCGAGTTTTCATGATCTTATGGATTGATGGAATGTATGAATGAGGGGCCAACATCAACATAACAATTTTTAACTTTGTTAATTATGGTGAATATATAAAAATATCATCTCTCATTAGAATATGATGATCATGATAAAATGGGGGTGACTCCACTCCCAAAAGTGTCCTCAAAAGCATGGATTGAGAAGGGATAATGATCCTCTAATGGGTATCTCATGGATTAAAAATGTTGAACTTGACCAGTTGGTCACCAAATTCCTTGGATAATATTCTTGCAAGGAATTCAATATTATTTCTATCCATCAAGATGAACGGACTTACAATAATAAAAGGATATTTGAATGAAGCTCTCTCACAATCCATGTTAAGGACATATAAATCAAATATGAAGACAATATCATTATCTTTGAAAATGGGATCCTCAATTAATCCCTCAGGACTAGTTTTTCTTCAGTTAGATAACAAGATGAAAGCACACATTGGTTGAATGGGAATAAGAAAAATGTTGGAAAACATGTATTTGGGCATGAAATTTATTGATGCTACTTGGTCAATGAGGGCATCCTCAAATTTAGAACTCCATATTTGGTATGAAATGGTAATTAGAAATGGGTCTTTGAACTTCATGGGTATCGACTGTTGGGTTGAAACATTCTCAATGGTCTTAATTTGTCTCTTATAGGTTCACAACACCTTATGAAACATTTCATAATTATAGATATTTTGATGGTATGTAAGAGGGTAATGATGAATTCCACAAATCTTATAATTTTGAGAATTTCAGGATCAGGTTCAAAGGACATCATTGAAATAGAGACGGCTTGACAAAAATGAATTTAGTTTATTAGAGGAATGGAAGGATGTGAGTTAGTGGATTTAGGTTCATTTTCTTGATTTTAATTATTTTCATTTTCAATAACTGCATTCAAAGGTTCATTTGAGGATCCATTATGAGGCTTGAATATTTATTTTCCCTATGGAAGTGAAATTACAATTTCATTATCCGTGGAGTTTAGAAATAGTTATGTTGGTATTTGGGAAGAATTGTATGTATGGGGTTGGAAAATGTGGGTTGTAAGTTGACTTATTTGGGTTTCAATGTTTCTAAGGCTATAATAGGTGAATGAGGCAATACCTCCCAAAAATTTTTCCCCATGGTTTCTTGAAAGAATATATATGTCCTACATTGGGATTACCCGGATTTTGTTCCTAGGGAATGTGCTTTCATTTAGTTGGGAATTAGTAAGGCTCATTAGGACAGAGAAATTGTGGAAGAGCAAGAGGATGATTGATCCTTGGAGGTCAAGGAAAACAAGGACCAGGTTGTGGAAAGTTACCACCACTTTCAACATACTGGAATTTTTTTTCTAGAGGGAACTCAGGGTGATTAGAGATGGGAATACCACACCTCAATCCAGGGTTATAGATAAAGGATATGGGATTAGAGTTGGTATATGTGGGGTTTCTATTGAACTGACCTGACTGTTGAGGGATGTTGTTCCTTTGAACTAATGCTATATTGAGATCTATTGGACTAGAAGAATGATATGGATCGTATTGAACCTATAGATATGTTTCAGTTAGATGAGTTGGTGAGCATTAGATTCTAGACTTTTTGATAGGTCCTATAAATAGAGATTTTGGAGAAGATGAGGTTGGGGCTTTATCAGCCACAAATAGTTGTCTCAGAAGACCTGTAAGTTCTTTCATCCATTCATTCATCATGTCGGTCCCTATGGATATATTCACTTGGAATTATTTGACTTGATAATATGGTTGAGAATTGATGTTTTGTAGTTTTCATACATATTTCTTATGATATATCGTGCAACAACAACAACTTTTTCAATAGGATAACCACCACTTGTGACATCAATGATATTTTTCTCCATATATAATAACTCCTTATATAGGTATTAGATCAAGAGTTTTTTAGGGATTTGGTGATGTGGGTAGGTTTCCAAAAGATTTTTTAATCTCTCCCTATACTCATGGAGGGATTCATTATGTAATTGATAGATACCAGTTATTTCCTTTCAAATAGAAGCAGTACAATTTGTTTGAAAAAATTCACTAAGAAGAGTTACATCATATCATTCCATCTAGTTTTGGAACGAGGAGGGCGGTAGTAGATCCTTGAATTGGAGGAGTCATATATGTAGAAAAGTAATTCTTGATGCTTGATTTTTTCTTCAAAAATTCCATAAGTATTTACGATATAGAACACCACTTAGAAATTTTTATGTTGACGATTTGGATCCTCACTGTTTATCCTGTGGAAATGAGGTAGAATGTAAATCAAACCTAATTGGAGTTTGATATATTCCACAATATTTTGATATTTAATACCAATGGATTGGTAACTCAAATCTTGGGAAATTATTTATTTATTTATTTTCTCCTGGGATTGGATTTATCTATAATAATTGTGTGGGAAATAAATGGGTTTCGATTAAATTGATTATCACCAATATTCCTTCTAAGTAGGTGAATTTTTCGATAAATTTATAAGTCAAAAAAAATCTGATGGATTGTTTGGGAGGCTATAGGGAATTCATAATTTTTTAAAGGATGAGGAAAAAAGGTTTTCTATTATGTTATTTTTTTCAGTTTATGATTTTTATGAAAATGTGGGTTTTCTATTGTGCTTTATTTCTAGATATTTTTTTAGTTTTATTTTGTTTTTTATAAAATAAAAAAATACAAACTCTAAATTTCTTCATCCCTAGAATTGGTTCATTTTGAAGCACGGACAAATGCCTCCAATCAGCTATTCAAAGGTTCGGTGCTCTATGAGTGTGTATAGTGACTCTTGGGTTGAATCCTCAGTGATGGTACTTTTTTTAATATTCGATTATTTTTGTTTTTTATTTTGAAAATGGTTTTTTTGCAAAGAATAATTAAATTGATTGATGGATTATGTTTGATTTAATAATTTGATAATTATTGGGGTGCGTTCATTTTTGGGGATTTAAGCATACAATATCCTGGAACTTTTCATTATATTTCAATAAATTGATACCCACTTCACATGATGATTTGGATCAGAATTATCAAGTATTACATATTTAATCCAAGAAATAACAAAACTAGGGTTATAATCTCAATTAAATCTTGTTTAGGGAAGTTTATTTATTGTTCAAATAATCCATATAATCCACACGTTAAATAGAACATGTCAATAATCTATGAAATTTTAAGTTTAATATACACAATGTTAACCTAAAGAAAATTCATCGAGAAAAAGCACTCAATCACTTGAAATCCAAAAATCAAGACTCCAACCAATGGTATATTTAACAAGACATATTTTTTTTAATAATCTAGTTTATTATTTTTTTGTTTATGTTTTAAATAGATAATAAAAATAACATGATAATATATGCATAGTTCACCAAACACAAAAATAAAATGTGAAGAGAATTAAAAACACAGATTTGGATGAATGAGAAAGAAAAAGATGAAAGGAGTTTCAATGAGATTTATAATATTTTAAACCATTTATATTTTAAAATAGTGGATGGATGATTAAAATATAATATTAAGAAGATACACATATTAAAATATAAATGAAATTGAAACAACTTACATGATTAATTTTCAAAATAACTTAAAAGAACATGAAAACAATGTGATGAGGATGTCTCCCTCCACAGAAAACATGAGTTTGTAAGGTCCTATCAGGAGTTATGAAAGGTTTTGATAATTATAATATATCCTCCATTATTTTGAAATTCCAATCCCATGCATGGAGAATAGGGGGTGCATTTATAGCCCAAGGTGGTGGACTGTTTTCACTCCAAATATGCTTATCTAACTATCTGTCCAATTGGGAAATTTAGATAGCTAAATCTTGAGATATATTCTTCTTAAATGTTTTAGATACTAATTTTGACAGTCTAACCACAACATTTGGTTTCTATTGAACTTTTTTCACCAAATTTATGGCTGTTTTAGTAAACAGTTTTATTCTATCCATTTTAATCCAAAATTTTTTGAAGCCAATAATGTGAAAGTGTTTTTTAATAGGAAGGTGAGATCCAATAATACCAATTTATTCTTTATATTTGGCCTACAATATCTTGGACTTCACAATGTAAAATATAATTTCAATTTGATGATTATATCCGGAGAAAAATTAAGGATTGTCATTTAAATCTCATAAAGAATAGTGGAATAGAATTTCATGGATCAATTGGGCCCTTTATAAATTAAATTAGGCCTTGAAATTTTTTTCCCATATTAATTAGGATAATCAAGAAGATATTATCGATTTTTATAAAATTTGGACTTTTGGATTGAACTCATAAATTGTATCATCATGGTGTGTCCAATTTTCTCAACAGATTTATTGGGCCTTCTTTGGTGATCTATATATCCCTTCAACTGGTATAGTTGGCACTAGATATCATATATGGATATGTTTTAATTTTGAATAGGAAAAATAAAAAAGAATAATAGCATAATTTATATTAGTATTTTGAAATATATGATCATAACATTAAACTGTAATTTACATAAATGAACTCAAACAATGACCTTATTATGTTTTTATGATCAAAACCTGAATATTTATTGAAAATTAATCATTTTTATGTGATAGTAATACGTTGGGATTAATGAAAAAATCATTAATGAATATGTAATATAAGTACATCCCAAGATAGAGGTTGTGGCTGGGGGTATAACTAGTTTCTAGAAGCTTTGTTATTGGGGGTATAACCAATCAATAGAGAAGAAGGTGTGTTTGTGGATTATAACCAACTGTTGATGGTGGATTGATTTTGGGGGTATAATCAAATAATAATTATGAGGAATAACCAATTACTGATTGATATTTACATTTTTAAATAGTGTATTTTCTATTCATATGGGAATAACCAACAAAATAAGGAGTAGGTCTTTGTGCCGAACAATAAAAACCCTCGTGTTTTGTGTATTTGATTTAAATCATTATATAAGGAAAGCATGAGAGACAATAGAAGAGTGGATTGAGGCTTTTTTCAATCCATAAAGGTTAAATTGTAAATGAAACGTTGGAAAAAGTAAAAGGGACCATAGATTCACCCATCCCACTCTTGGTGATCACACACTGATCATGGATCTATAGAAACCATTCGGCTTTGTATGGGTGCAAAGAGAGACCTCACAAAATTGATACACATTTTATTATAACCATGAACTATAGCCATTTAATGTTTGGGTGTGGGGATAGTTTTTACCACACATTTTCCTTACAGGTATCCAAACCATGTAAATAGACCTTTAATCTCATTAAATGGGATTAAAATTTCCATTTTCTATCTCCCACGTTGTTAAAATTTTTCCTCCTTTCTCCTCCAGCAAACGCTTAATATCCTAGCCATGTTAAATTACATCTACTTATCCATTAGGATTGATTGGATATCCAATATTCATGCTCATAATATTCCATCAGTAGTTACATTGGATATCCCTTGGTGAGTCTATTATTCCTCTTCATTACTTTCTTCATTTATCTTACTGTATCAGATGATATTTACTTATAAGCTCAAATTCCCAATTTTCATGGAGTTTGTATATTTATTTAGTTTATCTCATTCAAACTCGAATCAAATCTCTAAATTAGATGACTGGACCCTCCTTTGCATGAGTTATGTGGTTTTCATGTTGTCCCCTTAATGTTCTATTGTTTATAAAATGCACCATTATTTCACATTCCAAAATTTCCGCATGTTTCTCATAAAATAAAAAAATGTTTGAAATTGATCACATAGACCTTTTCAGACATGGTATGACACCATTACACATGGTTTTAGGTTAACAACCACAACCTAAGTAACCCATTTTGGTGATTTCAATTAAATTCCTTAAGGTATTTACCCTCACAATGACCAAAACACCACTGATGTGTGTTTTAATTGTTTACATAAATGGGATGACCCTTCTAAGTTGATTGATTATAAAAATAGGGGATGTATGAGATATTTATAATTCTTGTTCCTTTTTAATTACACTTATTTATATGAGTTAATTAATGAATATAATTTTTCAATGTTTAGGATGATATACCTTAGCCATGCTTTGTTTTATAACACGATGTGATTTCATATATATTTCATTTTATATTAAACTTTACTTTCACCATTTGCTATGAAAATATTAATGTACATGTCATTCCTTACTATTTATACACCATTAATGTACATGACATTCTTTATTATTTATATATCATTATTTTATATGAATTTCAATTTTATTCCATAAACGTATTGGGCATGGTGTTCCTTACTATCAGTTGAAATTGTGGATGTGGAATTTTGTATTATTTTCTAAAACTCATGGAAATAGAGTCCCTCATTACTTATATCATATGATTGGATAATGATTTCCTTATAATTAATTCTACTAATTTTTAGGACATGGTGTTCCTTAGTTAAATGTGAAACCCCTTATGATTATCATAATAGGTGTAATCCTTTGTTGTGCACCAAGGGTTCAAACTCTTCTTATATTTCAGGTTTATTCCAGTGACACTAACTTTGGTCTAAGTAGATATAGTTTTAAAGGTGTCCCCTAGGGAACCATTTCACAACATGGTTTATGCTTGCGTTAAAAATTTATTTATAACAAATACACACATTATTATTTTATTCCCTAAAACTAGTCTATATTAGATGACATTGGTGGTATCCTACTGAGTTTATCTCACATTCTATTTGTGCCATCATTTGGTAACCGAATAGAAATATTGATTGTAGGTTAAGAACTAGAGTGTGATTTTTTATATTTTTCATCAAAGATAAAGACTCTTCGTGGAATATAGGGTGTAAAAACTAAGCATGTACTTGAAATGAATTCTATTGTTTTAATAATTTATTTATTTAATCCATTTTTTGCCTATAAGTGGTTATTATATAACCTTTTCTAGGTTGACTACTTGGATCATTGACATAGCCTAATCATTTGTGGTTGAAATTTATTTGGCATTGGATAAGTTTATATTTTAAAATTGATTATCAGTTATTATTATCATTTTATTGTTTTATTTTCATTTTGTTTATCTTCTACTAGATTTTCTATTAATACAGATAGAATATTATCCCCAACATACTATCATTAGAACCTCATTACAATTTACAAGCCTTTGGGGAATGGTGAGGCATGCTTGATTCCATGTGACTAACCGGTTTAGGATTTTTTGTATAGAGATCTAGGTTAATATTTCACAATGTGTTATAAAAGGATTTTTTTACCATTGTCTTACAATATTTGGATATTATATAATAGTCTAGGAATGTGTCATCACTTGGTAGATAGATCATGTTTATGTTTCTCTAATACATACATAGGGGAATGATGAAGCTTCCAAGGATGTGATTGAGGTTCACAAAGTTCATTAATAAATTTGAATGTTATTTTACCTTGAGTGATTAATGTACTTTTTTACTGGCTACAGGTGTACGAGATCTATTTCTTGTCCCAATATGAAATGATATAGTGTGTGATCATGTATTATTTTAGTCATATAGGATTCAAATGTCATTATCATGTTTCATTGTACAACATGATTATGTTATTATGTTCCATTATTATCTATATACCATTTTTTGGAGATTATTGATCAAAGTTATTTGTATAACATGCTTCTAGAATATTAATATGCTTTTGTGTATTCCAGGTTAGGTGATTTTTTGAATGCTTGCATGTAGACAATGTTCAATGATAAATTTTAATGTTCTTCTATTTTAATTATCAATGTGATAGCTTCCCATATTTTGGTATTATATACGGATGATTAAATGATGTGTTTGTATTAAACTAAATGACATATTCCCATATAGCTTGATGAAGAAATTATATCTAACGAAAAATGAATTAATTAAAGGAATGTTATGGTTATAAATGGTTAATTAACTAGACTAAAAGGGATATTTAAATTTCAAATAAATTGAATTTTTTTAATAATAACCAATTCCATATTTATGTATTTTAGTTAAATTGTGTTTCAATTGAAACTTATAAAGTATTTTAACTTTATAACGTTGGAATTATGACCCGCAAAACTGAATTCTTATATGCTTCACTCGACCCTTGTAGGTGATTTATAACATCTTATATTATAGGATAAACCCATTAAGGGTGTGAAAAATATTGAATTAAATGACTAGTATGTCTTTCCCATAAATGTGGTACAAATTTAAATTTATAGATAATTTAATCTATAAATTGGGAATGAATTCCCATATAACTGGACCTAGGTTGAAATGAATTGACTCTTTTAGGTCAATTGTATTCTTCTCCTTCCTTGGGATATAACCCATTGAGGGTATGAAATGTTTAAAGGGATGTTTGTTTAATGTTTTAGTAGCCACTTATATGAAGTTATATATAAATGTATAGTGGTATCTTACTTGAAAAGTACCTTTAACTTGTTAAAGAACTGTTGAATGCTTTTGAGCTATATTGGTATGAGGTGTTAATTAATTAAAATTAAAATTACAACATAAATATTGTATTCCAATATATATTGGAAGTTAAATTTTATTTAATAGATCCCAGTTGTGATAGATTATGGATAAATAATGATCAAAAAGAAATTATAATATAATTTTCTTACTGTTGTATGGATCCCACTAAATAATGTTCATAGTGATGTTTTCATTTATAACTGGTAATTTATGTCCCTTATATATGGGTTGCTTTAAATATTTTAGTAAATTATAATTAATTAAATTTCATAAAAATGGAAACATTTAGAGCTGTTTATATCATAGACCCTCATGTAGGGGTTTGTTTTCAATTTTTTATTGAGTGTTTCCAAGATTTGGAATTTTGGCATTATTTTTACAAACAATTTTAAATGGAATATTCTCTTCATTTTATGAATGATGTAATTATGAATTTTCACCAAAAATGATAAATGAAACATTATTTTAATGTATACGGAATGTTCAGAATTTTTCTCCATCTTGACTGATACATTTTTGAATGATTATTTTAATGAGTTTGAAAGGTTATTTTCAACGAAAATGTGATTCATAATATTTTGTACATATTTTTATTTTAAAAGTGATGTTCAAATTAGAATGTTCATTTTTGTCATGGAATGTTCCTAGTGATATTTCAAAATCATTTTCCATAAATGATTACTTACTATGATGTAACTTTTGATTTATGTGGGATATGAACCAAGTACACCATTATTATTATTTATTTTAATGGTTTATCTTTACTATAAAATGTTTTTTATGAAATATTTTCTTTTTGTTCATGTGTTATGTAATGATAAAATGATGAATTTTTATGAAATCTATTTCTTTTCCACAATTTATACTATGATTACATGTTAATCAATGTTATTTATTTTCATTATTTCTAATATGGTGAATGTTTTTTGATCTTGTTGCACACATATGTATGGATTTCATTATGTGAGGGGTGGAACCTATATTTCCCTCCAATTAAATAGGAAATAGTGATATCTAATGAGACAAATAGTACTAGAATGGGGAGTGAACCCTATTTATCAAGGGACTTTGTGCATTATGCTAGTCTTTAAAGTTAACCATGACTACAAAGATTGTTTTTGGAGGGAAACTATTCCACTATTACAATCTTGGAAATAATACTTGACTAATATGAAATTTATTTTCTTTTCTTCTGCGTGTGGCACAAATCTATATCTAATACCAATATTATTCTCTAATGGATCAAGTATTTGATTCCATTATAATTGTTTTCTTATGAACTTTCAAGATTTATTCCATGAATTTTGTTTATGTTATATAATATATAGGGAATGGTTTACAAATATTATTCTAATATTCTCATACCCTTATAACCATGTTATGTTGATATCTTCCATTTTTACCATTATTGAGAATCTCAAATCTCCCATTCCTATTTTTAATTTCCCTATGTTGTAAAGAAAAATAGTATATATGTAAGTTATAAGAATAAAGATAGTTATGAATAACTTAGTGGGAGATAACGTAGCCCACATATGGACTATATTTTCAAGTATCAATGTTTCCAAAGGCACTCGAATTATATGATTTCTATTGAAGATATTTATGTTATATTGTGAAAATACATCTATTAAAATGTAATTTATATTTATGATTAGTTCATTTATCTACAGTTAGAAATAGAGAATGGTTCAGTTATCCATTATAAACATGGATGAGAAAATTTTAGATAGACTAACAAGGTTAATTCTATGTATAGGAAAATATAAAGTAACATTCATAAAGGATAGAGGTAGTTGTTTCTATGAAATTATATCCCCATTTGGATATTAAAAGGGTAGGTGGATCTAGAATTATTGTAACTAAGGTTAATAAATTCAAAAAGGATGCATTGGGATAGACTCAATCATCACTCGATGTAGGAAAATTGGCCTTAAAATACATTTGGTTTGACACTCTAGGGGTAAATGCTTCTAAAAATTACAATATCATTAAAAACAATCATGATGGATTGGAATAATGACCCTAAATGACCCATAATATTACTAAGGGGACGTATATTGGAAAACTTGTTTCATTATATTGACATATAATACGTTATTTTTCTTAATTATGTGGTTTTCCACTATGATTATTATTCATTACACAATGATTTTTGGTTTCCATTGGCTTTTGGAACCTGATGGAATAATATAAATACTGAATGTGATGGAAACTTCAATGATCTTACTAATGTGAAACCAAATGTTATGGGAGATGGAAGGAAGTTATCACATAATATTATATTTCTATGAATGGTGATAAACTTCCAAAAGATAAAATGAAGGAAAAAGATTATATTTAGTCCTTCATTTAGAAGAATCTACCTTCTTTTATTGGTTTCATTAATCCACTAGTTCCCAAAAAATGGATCAATAAAATTGAAAATATGTTTTCTAATATCTAGTTTTCAGATCATGAAAATGTCATTTAGATTTTTTATCATTTAGAAGGATATGTAGATCAATGGTGGGATCTAATCAAGAATACAAGTCAAGAATATAAAATTTACTCCATAGAATGGGATGAGTTTAAGATATTAATTTTCAATAATTATTTTCCAATAATTCTTTTCATGAATATGGGGATGTAAATCCTTTAGTTAAAACATAAGGATGAGGAATCCATTATAACATATGAATTTTTTTTCCAACACTTATGAGTTATGATTATGTTGTTATCATCCTACCTGAAAGTAAGGTTGAATAATTCATCAATGGATTAAAAGAAGTATCTAAACATTTTTTAAAGAACGGAAATCAGTAGCTATGAAAAAATATGTCTAAGTGATATGATGGTGGAAATAGATATTTGATTAACTAATCATTCTTATTAAATTGATAATAAGTTGAAGATGAAATTTAAATGAAACCCATATAAGAAATGGAGAAAAGAAGATAACCTTTATGTTAGGTTCAAAATTAGAAGAAAATATTGATGAAATTATATTAATGTGGTTGTTATGTGTTTTAAGTGTTGAAAGGAAGGTCATCGGTCAATTTAATTCTGAAGTGATGGAATGAATTTATCTAATGATGCGAATATATAAAAATATCCAAATAATGCACCCATTACACTCTAGTGTTATAAATGAAAGATGTATGGGGATTATGCTAAAAAGTTCCCATATTTGAAGGAAAATGATGATGATAAATTTCAACTAACTCTTAAGCAGAGAGACAAAGATAAATATCATGTTAAAATTATATTCTATTGAGGGGTGTGATAAAAACTTGGTGAAGGGTAAAAATTTCACCAAATATAGAAATATTAAATTATTATTTGACTATAGATCTACCACACATCTATATAAAATGAATTTTATAAGGGAATAATAATTTTAACACAATGATTTTATGTTAAACTAGTATTGAAAGACCCTAATGGTATGATGATCACATCTTATGACTACGATTCTTATCATCTTGATGTTTATGGGAATGTTCTTCATGAAAACCATTTTATTCTTAATCCAGTTGTATTGGTTGTTATATTGGGCATGGATTGTATTTATTTACATAAAGTTTAAATAATTTGAAAATGAAGGGATGTTATGTTTTATATTAAAAAAATCCTACGATTGTCTGTTAGTATGATGATAAATAATAACTTTTGATTGAAATCACATCCATTGTATGAATCTTGATTCCTTTTCAAATATAGTGTTTATCCAAGATGGATTGGTAGAAAATAAATGTCAATGATATTTCTATTGCATATGAGTTTATTGATGTATTATCAAAATTTTCTACTATCTTCTAATAAATCATGATTTTGAGTTCTAAAATGTTTTCATACTTGGTGAAACACATATTTCCTAGAGTCCCTATAGTGTGGACTCGATTAAGTTTAAAGAATTGAAGAAGAAACTCTAAAATAATCTTGAAAATAGATTCATTTATTCATGTGTGTCACCATTGGGTAAAAATATACTTTTTTAAGGAATAAATATGGTTTGATGTACCTCTGTAATGATTATCAAGAATGGAACATGGTTACAATAAAGAATAATTATCCTTTAACCAGTATTGATGATTTGTTCGGCCAGCAGCATAGAGCTCAATACATTTCCATTATTGACCACTGTTCTAGATATTATAAATTGAGGGTCTATGAGGTTTATATACACAATAAATCATTCCCTAGATGTTATGAGCACTAGTAATATATAGTGATTCCATATAGTCTTACAAACACCCTTGTATCTTCATGGTTTTAATGAATAATGAATTTTGAGATTACATTGATCAGTTTGTGGCAGTCTTTATAGATGATATTCTAATCTATTCAATATTAATTTAAGATCATGAAGATCATGTAAGTATAGTTTTTATGCCCTTGAGTAAGGATAAGTTGTATGAAAATGTACTATATGAGAGTTCTTGCAATATGTATTTTCATTTATAGGTCATATAATTTCAAGAGAGTGTATATAGATGGATCATCAAAGATGGAGTCTATTGAATGCTGGAACAAACCAACCACGATGACTAAGATTCATTGTTTCCATGGTTTTTATGGTAATTATACATTCTTGGCGGAAAATTTCTCACACATCTCTATTCCACTCTCCATGTTAACTTAGATGGGAGCCAAGTTACTTTAGAATGAAGAATTTGAGGATAATTTCAAGTAACTAAAGAGAAGGTTAGTCAACTAACATGTTCTTATTGTACCTTATAGTGAAGAAGGGTTTTTATTTTACATTTATGCATAAATTTAGTGTTTAGATGTGTTAGAATGAAAAAATGATATAGTGATACAAAATATTCTACATGATAATTGATGGTTCATGACCAAAATTAAAAAACTCGTGATTTAGTGTTAGATTCAGTAGTTTTTCATTAAATATTAAGATTAATTGTCTTTATGGTGAATGGTCTGATATATATACTAATGAAAAAATATTAAAGTATATAGTTTCATAGAAAGAGTTGGAAATTTATCATAGAAAACTATTGGAGGTGAATAAATATTATGATTTCTCACTACATTACCACTCTAATAATGAAAAAAAGGTGGATGATTCTTTTATTATAATGGATAATAAAAGATTATATATGATTTGGAGAAAAAAATTCCGATATTTTGGGTTTTGAAAAGGCGTGTTGAAGAAATTGTGACGAAAGGGGGAAAATTTTATCTTTCTGAAATAAGTGTTCAACCATCAATCCAAGTGAAGATTAAAGAGGTGAGGAAGCGAGAAGCAGAGACTATATAAAGGTGAGGAATGCTCTAGAGTTTAAACTTTACTATGATATAATGATAATGTTTAGGAACCATGTATGTGTCCCATCCATACTATATTTGAAGAAGGATTTATTAAAGGAAGCTCAATGTTTATAATTCTTCATTCATGATGGATGCACCATTGCACATAAATATTTTAATGATATTTATAGTGGGGTGGTATAAAGATAAATATTGTTGAGTTTGTATCATGGTGCTTGGTATGTTATCATGTTAAGGCTTGAAGACAAATGTCTAAGGGGATGTTGCAACCATTACCTATAATAGAATGGAAATTGGAAAACATCACCATGTATATTGTTATTGAAATCCCTAAAAAATCTAAAAATAATAGTTATATATGGTATTTATTCGATCACCTTATAATGTATACACACCTTATCAATATGAAAGAACACTTATCTCTAGATCATCTCACCTAGATAGACATTAAATATGTGGTATGGTTTTATGGGGTAACACATTTTATTATATCTGATTGGGATCAAAGGTTTACCTTAAATTTCAAGGGAATTGTTAATTTATGTTTTGATAATAACTTACGATTCAAAAATATGTGTCATCCTACGATAGATATTCAATCTATGAGAGCAATGGAAACCCAATATGATATGATGAGAACTTTTTATATGTATTTAAAAGGTTGTTGGCTTCAACACATTCCCCTTGTTGACTTTTCTTACAATAATAGCTATTACTTGAGAATTGGTAAGAATACTTATAAGGCCCTATATAGAAATATCTATACAAATGAAATTTCATGAGATGGTGTTGGATAAGTAATTCTATCAGAAATAGAGATGGTTGAAGTAGTGGTAGATAAGGATAAAACTATTCCACAAAAAATAATGGTAACACAAAGTTGAAAAAAAGTTATGGTGAAAATCATATATGTGATTTAGAGATTGAAGTTAGTTAGAACGTTTTGTTTTATGAATTTATCCATGAAAAAATTTAATGATATTTGGAAATAAGGGAAAAATAATCATAAGTTATTTTAGTCCCTTTAAAATTCAATATCATACTAGGATGGTATCATTTCTATCAAAGCTTCCACTGAACCATTATCAGATATATGATGTGTTCTATGTATCACTCCTTAAGAAGTATCGACATGGTATTTCACTCATACTAAATATATATTTCCTACCCATAGAGAAATATCATTCTTACATGAAATAACTGGTGGAGATTATAGATCTTATAGTGAATGAGCTACGAAAAAATATCACTCATCTAGTTAATGTTTTGAGGTCAAACCACTATCTTGTAGAAGAAAAATGGGAATAGGAATATTTGAAAATTGTGAAGGATCTGAATTTTTATTGTATAAGAGTGATTAATTTCAAGGGATAAATTCTTTTTAAGGTAGTTAGAATATAACACCCCAAGATTTTAGGAATTTATTTTTAATTCATTGTCAGATTGAGTTACATGTGACATCGATTTTAAATGAATCAAGATATAGTTTTTATATTATTATTTTCACTTATTCATTATAACCCCAACAGTAAATTTTTTGATATGAATAGGAATGACATCATTTTAAAATTAATTATAATGGTATAATTTATAACATATGTATTCATAAAATGTAATTAATTTTTAGTAAAACATTTATTTGTTTCAAAAATATATTTTCCCATAAAAAATGTTTTTAATGTACTTTTTGAGAAAATAGTAAAATTGATATTTCAAACATATAAAAATATTATTGGAAAAATAAATTACTTTTTGAATCAACATGTGATAATTTGCTTTTTTGTGTGTTTATGAGAAATTTATGAAAAGTTTAATTTTTTTTGATTAATATTGAAAAATACAAAATTCTGTCAAAGAATACCTTTTCATTTAAATAATTTACAAAGATACATATTGCTTAAAAAATTTCAAAATTAAAATTAGTTTAATTATTTATTTATTAACCCAATTTATGTCATTTTATAAAATTCTTTTTGACTTTTGATATCATTACTTTCTATAGTTATGAAACATTTCTATTCGAAAAACAATTATTTTTGTGCATCCATGAATTCAATTTAAAATTTAATGTTTCAACTTTTGTTATTTGGAATTTGAAAAATGGATTAAATATTTTGAATTATAATAATTAATAATATATAGTATTATCAAATTATTTATTGGTCAAACATAATAATAAAAACAATATAAAATAAATACTCTAGTTAATGTTAATACGAGTTTACTAATAGTTAAAAAATATAAGGGGTAAAATGAAATATTTTTTTTAAAAAAATATCATTTTAATTCCATATATTTTTATTATCTTATCGAAGGATCAGTATTTATCCATTTTGGAGGCTTTTGGATGTTAAAATCATGTGCACACTTTTAACTTTTCAAAATTTTCAAGTTTGTCCACTCCGCTATTTCTAAATAGAAACCCTATATAATATCCTATACACACTAAAAACACAAATTAGTTCTTTAAATAACATCCCTACATTAATATAAATATCATATAGGGATCTTTTTTTCAATTAAACCCTCATATGAATACATTAGGTGTAAATACACATGAGTTTTTCAAAAATAAGCTAGAGTTATTAACTATGTGTTTTCATATTATTCCATCCTATAACTCATTAAAATATTATTTAAACATGATTGTGTAATAAAATAATGGTATAAAATATAATTATATGTTATTATATAATTTTAATGACATGCATATATCTTCTCTTACATCAAGTGTTTGATGAAACCATCGATCGTGTGTACGACAGACTACCACCTCAAGAACAAATGTAAATCGTTTTCCATCACGAAATCTCAATGATGGATATAATAATAGAATTAATTTTTATATAAATTATATTTATGATTTCATTTTAATTATTTAATTATAATATCACATACACCTTCTTACATTCTTTCAGTGGAAATACGATAATTACGCCATTGTGTACAACGGACTACCATTTCACAAAGCGATGTCATTTTATTCTCAATTATGATTTATATGGAAGGTAATAATAATAATTATAATGAATATATGGGATATATTTTAAATCTAAAGGAATCTATAAACTTCATATATCATACACCTTCATTTCTTTCCATCAATTGAGAAAATCGAAACAACATTCATGTGTATAGACAACATACCATCACCATGAATGGTGTAATTCATTTTATATTAATAAATTTTACAGAGTAATATATATACATATGTAATGAATACATATGATATTTTTATTATTTTTAAAATTCTAGATATGATTTTATCATAATAAAAATTAAAGGACCAAAAATATAAACTAAAGCATAAAATAAAAATGAAGAAATTATTACTCAAAGCATGATTTTAAAAAGGAATTTTTAGTAAATGGATAACAAAAGGTCATAATTAAATTATATATGTTATGATATATATGTTTATTTTTATGTAATATATTTATAATAAAACTATAATTTTTATGATTTATTTTTTAATGAGTATGAAAGAAATTTAGACTTGTGGTAAGGGATTTCTAGTATATCTTTTACTCTGGAAGACATAAGTAGTATTCACCACTCATTTCTATGGAATGGTGTATATACATACAATTTGAAATTATATATCATGAATATTTTTATTTTAATGATATTTAAATTTAAATTTTATGATATTACTTAATTTGGTTTTTAATTCAAATGCATGTAAAGTGGTATGGGATTTATTTTCATTTTTTTCAGTGGGACAGATGACATATAAATCACTTAATACTTTTGTGCGGTGTGTATATTTCACATGAATTACTTTTATGATTAATCTCAAGAAATTATGGAATATAAATGTCCATGTAATAATTGTTATTTCATAGGTTTAATTATTTAAAAGATAATAATGTGGTAAAAGGTTTTATTTTACAAGTTCGTAGTTTATCAATATTTTTTATGATTGAGTTTTTTATGATGAAATATTATGATATATCAACCAAGAAAATAATATATTTTTTATAATATATTTATTTTATTAATCTACATGTTTTAATTTTATTTTACTATATTTATGTACTCAATATTCCAATATTTTTTAAAGAAAAATGGACATTAATTCTCTCTTCAACCGCAGATGCTTTTTATTCTATATAATTGTTTTAAAAAATTTTTTTAAATATTTTTTTCAAAAATATCCTATGATTTAATAGGATCATTTTTACCCAATTAATAATTTTTCAAAAATTATTTCAATGGAATATTTTTAATGTTTTCTGAATGATGGTTTTTACATTATATCAAAAATGTGAAATAAATCATTATTTTAATGTATGAAAATTGTATAACATTTTTGCCTTCATGACCAATACTTATTTTGAATATTTATTTACAAGTTTCCAAGATAATTTTAAAATAAAATTTTATCCAACATTTGATGAAAATAAACTTTCTTCTTCGAAAATCGGTTTTAAAATAAACATATTTCTGAAATATTTGTATTTTAAAAGATATTTTTAAAGTATGGAGGTTCTTTTCCTCAATAAATATTCCTAGTGACCTTTCAAAATAATTTTTCACATAATATGACATCATTTTTTGTTACTAATGCTTTATTTGGGATACAAACCAAGGGTACCGTTCTTATTCATTCTATGAATGGTTTTTGTTTATGATGATAATATTTTTATAAAACTTATTCTTTCTTACATGGATTTTTTTATAATGAAATGACGATAATATTATAAATCCTATTTATTTAAAAAAGGTTATTATATGATGAAATATTTATAAAACCCAATTTATTTCATGGATTATGATATGATTAATGTTTTAGGATCTTATAGTGCACATATATATGATTTTAATTATGTGATGGGTGGGAAAAATATATCTCTCTAATGCATTGGGTTATTATTGGTATCCCCGGAGATAAATAGGGTTGTAATGGGTAGTGATTCCATATTAATAAGTGAATTTTTACAATTGTGATAGACTTGGGAATAATCCGTGATTTCTATGAATGTTTGAGGAGTGAAACCATTCCAAAATAATATATTTGGGAATAATCTTTAACTACTATGTAAATGGTTTTCTATGATTATGTGTATGGTAAAAATCGATTTCTTATGATAATGTTATACTATCATAGATCATCTCTTTTATTCCATTTGTAATTTATGTCTTATAAAATTCTAAGATTTATCCAATGACTCATGTTTATGTTTTATTATAGGAAATGTGTGATTTTAAATTGTTATTCACATGTACTCATACACTTATGCCTATATTATTTTGGTATATTACTTGATTACCTTTAATAAGAATATGAGATCCTATTTTATTATATTTAGTTTCCAATAGTTATTAAGAAAGTAATTATCTAGGATATGTCAAATAAGGGTTATAGTTATGAATATCTTAGTGGAAGATAACATAGCTCACATATGAACTATTTTTTTATGTTTCTATGTTTCCAAAGGTACTGGTACTAAATTTTTATTATCGCGGATAACTATGCAATGTAATGAATATTAATATATTGAGATGTAATATATATGTATGTTTATTTTGGGCCTCTATAGTAACAGTTTTTTTCTTGATTGATTTTGGGAAACATCCTTGATTTTGTAAATGAAAAATAATACCACGAAAACTTCTACATCATATATTGGATTGGAGATACATTATAAATTATATCTTAAAATAAATTCAATTGACTCTCTATAATAATCTATGATAATTTGAAATGAAATATTTGAGGATTCATTGTCATATATATTTTCAATACAATTTTAATTTCAAAATAATTATACGTATAAGGATTATATTATAACATAATCAGTATTTCGTAAAATTTTGATAATGGAATGAGTTTCAAAATTAAATATAATAAAACATTATATTTTAAGAATAAACCTATATTATTTTAGGAAAATAAGAAATATTGTATTTATTTTTCTAATTTTTTGGAAGTTTCAGATATGAATGTTAAGTGAATTAATTCTATAGAATAAAATGATGTATTAGGTAATAGGAATCTTTAACATGCTAAAATTTGGATATAATATAACTAGTCAAATCATTGATATTTTTTTCAACTACCCAATATGAAATTAAGGAAGTATTGTCTTTCTCATTGATGTTTAAAATGAAAAAAAATAATAATTATTATTTCTAATCTATTAATGATATTAATACTATAATAGCTCATGAAATTTTATATCTAGATTTATATAAGCATATGAAACTTGTAATCCTATGGGGTAATTTTTTTTTATTTTTTTATAGTTTATGATTTTAGTCCCTTTACATTGGCATATTTTATGTATCATAATCATGAAATCTTATCAAAATTTACTAATTATTTTAAATTAGTTTAATGTGTAATATGTTATTATATTATAACTATTTTATTTAATTGACATGGTGATTGCTATAATCAATTATTTGAGAAATTTTGTGAAGATTATGGATATCCACATTCTTTTTTTCTTTTATAACACCTGAACTAAATGGCGTTGTAGAATGGAAAAATAGAACTATTTTAGATATGGATAAAATGATGACTAATGAATATAAATTACAAAAATGATATTTTCTTTCTGAATTAGTTAATAAAATAACTTATATTTTACATTTATTTTTTATTTTACCTTTATTGAAAAAACCCTTATGATTTTTTTGAGGAAAGGAATCATATAGTTGGCCACATTAGTTTTTTTGGGTAAAAAGTGTTTTTTATAAATACTAATGTTAAATATAATAAAATTGCTTTATAGTATATTATGATAATATTAAATCCTATTGAGTATTTTTTATTCTAACTATCTAATTGGGAGAATATTTTAAAGTCAATTTTGATTAATCTAGGTTTAAATATAATGATACATATTTTTAGGAAAAAGAAGATGAATTTATAGAGTTCAATTTAAATCAATATTAACCAACAAATAATAATTTATCTTTTAATGGGAATGATACTTCTTCTGAATTTTATTTTTGTGTTTGGAAGGCTCATCCGGATCACTATTTTGAAAATTGAATTTCATATATTTATTCTGTAAAAAATATTGGAATTCTATTTTGAATTATTATGTTAATTAAACATTACTTTCAAAATTTTTTCTTAATAATATTAATGGAGCATTAAAATATTCTAATTGGATAGATTCAACGAATGATAAGAAAACAAATTTAAAAGAAATAGTGTTTGGACTTTAACTAAAGTCGTTAAAGAAAAGTACATTAATGGTACTAAATAGATTTTTAGACCTAAAATGGATAAATCATGTAATACTATTAAATATGCATTTGGAAAGATTACTGAATCATTTTTTAGTTCGATGCAATTTATTTTTATGAATCTTTTTCACTGATTTCTAGGCTTGAATCTATAATCATTTTTTTTATTTTTCTTATTTTCATGGTTTTAATTTTTTTCAAATTGATTTTAAAATTAAATTTTAAAATGGTTTGATTTATAAATAAATATATAATTATAAACTACCTAAATTTGAACTTGAAATGTTTTCAAATCAAGTTTTTGAATTTAAAAACGGTTTTATCATCTTAATTAAATTTATAGATCTTGGTATGATAAAATTTTATTTTTTTTGAATAATTGCTTTAATAAAAGAAAAATTGATCCAATTTTATTAATTAAAGAGAGTAAAAATGATATTTTAATTATAAAATTATATATTGATGATATTATTTTTTCCTTTAGTTATTAATTATGTAATGAATTTTCTATGTTTATGAATATTTAATTTGAAATAATATTAATGGGTGAAATGTGATTTTTTATTAATCCTCAAGTTATTAAAAGACCTGATGGGATTTTTTCAAATAAACATAATTATAAAAAACAAATCTAGTTAAATTTCTTAATTATTATTATATTAAAACATTCAAAACAATAATGTGTGTAAATTATAAAAAACTAATATGAATTTTGAAAATAATAATATATCAAGCTTTTTAGAAGTGTGATAAGAATTTTGTTATGTTTGAAAAATTATATGCTTGAAATTGTTTTTAGTGTGTGTATTTTGGTATAGGAATTATATATAATCCTATATAATGTCACTTTATGGATATTAAACTAATAATTATAAATATTAAATGGACAATTAGTATTGGGTTATCTTATTCAGCTTAGATCTATATGGATTTAATTTCTTATTTTGATCATAATTTTGGAGTCCTTATGATGGATTATAAGAGTACTTCATTTATTCTTTATCATCTTAGTAAATATTTTATTTCATGGTTCTCTAAAAAGAAATTAGAAATTTCTTAATCAATATTTTAGGTAGATCATATTTTTTTCTAGTTGTTTCCCCAAAAATATTTGAGTGAAAAAATTATTATTATATTTTAGTGTTTTTAAAAAAAATACCAATTTATTATGATAATGAATTTTCTATTTTAATTTCAGTGATCCCTATTGATAATTAATGAAGAAAATATGCAGATTTTGAGGTTTCAATTTTGTATAGGTCTGGTTAATCATAAAGACATTACATTGGAATTTATTTCAACTCATAACCATAATATATATATATATATACTATTCAATTTTATTTTGTTTATGTTTGAGATGATAAAATTTAAACAACGTATGGTGTATGAATAGTTATAATATTTGGATTTTAAATTATTTTTACCATTTTAAATTGTTAAAAATATGATTTAACGATTAGTTTGAATTAATATTACAGGAATATATTTGTAATTTTAAAATATATTATTTTATTTTATTTAATATTTATGTTGATGTTGGTTTTATACTATTATTTAGGTGGATTATTGGTTTCAAAGATTACTAGGTTCCTTTTTTTCATTTATTTGTTTATCTTTTCAGTAATCTCCATATAGGGAAAAGAATTTGAAATTTGGAAATTTTTGAAACTTTATTTATTAAATTGATAAGATTTTAAGAATTAATTTTGTGGGAGATTAAATATGTTTAACAATATAATTTAACCCTTTTAATTATTATGTTTCAATATAATGTGTAAAAAAGATATTTTTTATTTGAAAATTGGTAGTGTTTTACAAAATTTCAGTATGTTTTTTCTTATTTTTAATGAAATTTAGTTTTCTTAACGTTATGATAAATTTTAAAATAGCGGAGAACTTTTTAAATTCAATTTTTGGTTTTTAATTTAAAAAAATGTGCATTTTTTAGTTTTATGATTGATATTATAGAGACTGCTAGTTTTTTTAGTTTTTTCTATGTTTTTAATATTACAAACATCACATTTTACTAAATTTGAAAATTGTAACATGGATTGTTATAATTTTACATAGAATTAGTTACTTATTGATTAAACCATATTATATATATATGTTTCCTAAGAATCATGTTTTTATAAGGGATTCTTAAGTCACTCTACCTTTTAATATCAAAATAACCACTAGATGTCTTAACAATATAATGGTATTGTATTACTATATGAAGGTTAGTTTGGTCCTTATAGAGGTTTGTATAAATATTATGATTGATATGTACAAAATTTATGATTGTTTTTATTGACCATTTTGGGAACTACTTTAATTTTATAACGTGAACCATATAAGTTATGTAGTTCTGACTTTAATTTTTCTCAGTAGATTTGTAAAAGTGAATCATAGACACATTTCAAAATGAATTAAATGACCATTTAAAAATGAATTATATGAAAATATAAAATTAAACATATGAAAAATGAATACTGACTCACTTGAACAATAAAAAATCACTCTTACATTGATATAGTTTATCTTAATGTAAAATTAATTTATGTGAAATATGAAAATTTTACTTATAGGAATTAATATTGTTTAAGATCTTCTTATGTGGTTGATATGTTAATGTTGAATATATATACATTAAAAATACATATGTGGAGTCAATATTATTTTGGTATTTTTATTTTAGGAATTATTATTATTATTACTATAATTTTTTTTGCGATCTGTTTTAGATTTCTCACATAGGGATAGTGTTACTTCGAGGAAAATATTTTGATGATGAAACAAGAGGATCAGGTTTTAGAAAACTATGTGAAGAAGATAATATATTAATTTTAAGCTAACTATTGATGTATTTTTATAAATATTTTCTGAAGTTATTGAATTGAAAAACACACTTGAGAATAAAATTTTAAAAGAGCTGAAATGAACCACAACTATGAAGAGTACTGTTCTACTACTGGTTTGATCAATTATTTAGAACCACTGTGTGTCACTTCATTGTTTAAGTGATAATGTTTCATAGAAATACATCAAAATATCATTCATTATTCAATTATCTTTCTAACAAATTTGTATTCTTTTAATTTTTGTTTAATCTATACCTTATGATTTATGATTTTCCCTTCCAATACATGGTTTTTTTTATCTTGGTTATCAGTTTCATAAAATTTTGGTCTACTAAGTTATAAATTCCATTAAAATGTAGGTATACTTTTCGTTTTTAATTGGTCTATAGAATAAAATAATTATGTTTTTGGTTTTTTTCTCTCGGTGACAAAAAATGGACTTATAAAACTTTATCACATCCCTTAAAAACTGAGCTTTTAATTAGTGTGTAATGTTTCTCACATCCTTCATTTTTGTGTTTATTATTTTATATTTCCTCTATATCTACATTCCATCATTATTTTATTAGTATTGAACAATTTATTTACTATACACATTCACCTCCTAGGTTTATTAACTCTCCCTAACTCAACCATGTTGATGTCCCAATCAGTCCTATGTTGACTTGGTAAAGATTTAGCACCCGAGTTACGTGAATATTAGTAACATGATTTTTTGTTTTTTAATTTTTTTGGATTATCATCATATTAAAAATATACTCTAATAGTCCCTTATTAGATTACTGCCAAGTCCTCCTCTCTTTATTTTTTGTTAATAATTGTACATATTTTTAGTCAAATGTTTTTCTATTCATAATAATGGTATATTATGAGTTTTTATCTATTTTATGACTTTCTAGTTTATTTCATGTTGCTCCATATTTTTTTATTTCATGAATGAATCAACAATTTATGGATATTTAATGTTATGTTCTCCAATATGGATGCCCTTATGATAGTCTGACTTATTGGAATGTCATTCCCAAGAATTATTTCTTTATACATTGGAAGTAGTTTTCATCATGGGGTGATTGGGAATTCCATTTGGGTATTTTCATTGGTCATCTTGGGTATTTTTTCATGGGTATCCCAATATGGATCCTAACACTTCCAAATTCATGAGTCTCAAAACCTGTATTTTTTTGAAATATAATGGTTTGAATAACTATTTGTATAATACCATTAATTGTATAAAATATTTTAAAGATGTTAAACCTATTAAATGACATGAAACATATATAATTATGTAATTAGATCTATGTAAGTATCCTAAACATTTCATCATTTTATAGTGAAAATATTAAATTTCTCATGATGAATTACCAGTCATTAACATGAAAATTTCAGCCAAAAAACAATAATGAATTTTTAAAAAATAATTTTTCATTGGAAAAATATTATTTCTCAAAATGATTTATTTGGACATAAATAATATTTTTGAATACATTGAGAAATTATATCAAAAAACTATAAATAAATTATAGTTTTATTCTGAACACAAATAATATAATTAGATATTATTTATATGATATTTTACTTAAGTTTAATTATCCAAAAAACACAAATTTGTCTTATTAAAAAAAATCATGTAAACACCTTTTAAAAAAAATCAATATTCGTTATTCAAAACAGGAATATTTAATTATTTTAATTATTTATTACTTACATGAGATTTTACAAAGTCATAAAATCACTAGCCCACACACATGTGAACCTAATTGATAGAACTTGTTAACATACATTGTGTCCGATCCTCTAGGAACATATCACAATAGTATTGAGTCATACTCATAGTTCATGCGAATTATTTGGAAACACATACCTGAACCAAATGTGATAAGTATAAGTCATAGTAATGAATACATCCTACAAGAAATTTATATGTAATCTAGTATATTTGTCTCATGATATTTTGCAAAGATAAATGCATAATTTCATTATCATCCTTTAATTATTTATTTATCATTATCGACTATATTCGATATAATTTCCATTATCTACCATTTATATTGATTTAGTTAAAGGAATAAAATGTATAAAAATTGTAAATTGATACCTTCTACAATTCAAAAGTGGAAAATCATTTCTTGATCATTCATTCAACTCATAAAAATAAATGAAACACCCATAGAAAGCTATCTCATTGGAAAAAAAAATCTATCTTGGATTTCATCTTATGCCAATGTAAATGAAAAAATGATACTCAATGTTAATGATCTCAATTTGAGAGACCAATACACATTCACATAGATAACAAAATAATATGACAACAAAAACATGTCAGGTTCTTATTTATGGGTTAATCCTCTTTGTCTCTTCTACACTAGATCACTATAAATGAAATTCCAAATAAAAATCCAAATTCTTCAGGTCCCCTAAAACTAGATTTTCAGAAATAATAAACATCCAGTAAGTATGATGTATATTGACCGCATGGTATAAGTTTATCATTATTATCAGAAAATATCATGGTTTTCATTATAGTTATGAACTACTATAACCTTTGGTACAAGAAAATACAAGGGAACTAACATGTGAACAATTCATGAAGAAGTAAAAACACAATTCTCAAAATAATAAGTCATACATAAAAATTTTATACATGATATGGTAATCAAGAATTACTACTCAATTTTTCTCTTGGAAACCAAAATTTACCAAAATAATTTGAGGTATGTGAATCTAGAAATGATATTTTGTTATGGTGATACAATTTTATTCATTTGTGATTAGAATTTTATAATTATAAGTATATTTTAGTGGTACTGTATATGAAATTGATGATTTCAACGTTATATTACCATTATATGTGATTTTTTAATAACCAACACATAGTTTGTCTAGAAGTTTTTATGTTGGAAAAATATTTGCTTATATGATGTGTCATGATTTCCTTGCTCAATTAACATGAGGTATAAGAACAGTTTTTGTAGTTTTGTGAATTTATTTTAGAAGGTGTAATTTTTTGATTTTTAAATAACGTAAAATAGTTAAAACATTTCCTCTCTATTCATTTATATATTTATTACATTATTTATAAATTTGTGTATTTTTTTAGACAGGGATGAATTTATAGTCATGGGACAATGTTGCTTGGGCTATATTCTCTTGTATTATAGTTTCGTGGTCGATAAATTTTAACTAAGCTTATTATTATTATTATTATTATCAACTATTTACATTATCCTATGAATCCGATTTTATCATGGTTTTTTTCAAAAAATATCTTTTGTTTGGATTATTTCCCTAGGCCTTTTTCTTTTCAGGCCTCCCTAACTCTATTCAAAATATCTCCCACATAGTTGTGTGTTTAGTAAATTCTCAATTTTTTATCTGATCATGTTTATCCATATATATTTCTAAATCATTGTCAATTTTAATTGAACAATTTTAGTTAATCCTTATGGTTCATCATCTTCTTATTGTAATGAATCTATATTGAGTGGTGGAAGTGGGTTTTTTGTACATTGAGAGAAAATTAATGGCCATTGCTGATTTTGACATATTCATCTGGCAGTTCTAAGTCATTTGAAAAGATATTTAGTGAAAAGAGCGGTTTTTATTAGGTCTAAATTAGTGTTGGTTCATGATCATTTTATCCATAGAGAATTTTCACCCCATGAGTGGAATTGTTTGGCTTGTGACTCACAAACCCAAAAAATGGCTTACACCAACATTAGACATGACATGAAAATGGATGGATGGATTTTTAATGGATTTGTTTGAACCATATCCAAGTTCCTATTAATAAGAAGTAAACACTTAAATTATTTCATTTAGTTTCATTTAAATTCTTTTATCACGCTATATAATCTATTTTAATCCGTTTTCATTGGTGAGTTAGTCTTGGGTTTAAGAAGAAGAAATAACCTTGAAATATATTCGACAACATGTTCTTTTTTTAACAACATCATGATCTTCATATAATTTTTATGGTACATATTTTTTTGATTCTTCACATGCAATCTACTATCGTTTTTTTACAATGTAAAACCTCAGTTATTCTACCCTTTACATGTAGGTCCAATTTTTATAGAAACATTTAATAAAATTGTTTATTTTACTAATATATTTTTTAATTTTTTATCTACATAATGATGGATTTTATATTTTCATATTTAATATATTTTTATTCTTTAATTTAAATATAGTTTGTTTCATGTTATTTCTGCAAACTGGGAAAAATTATTTTTCTTTTTTATTCAATTCTTGAATCTATTACTGTTATTCTATTATGTTTAAATGGTGTGTTGATATATTTTAACTTTAAGACTCATAGTTTGAGATTGTATCATTTTTTATAGCATTTACATCTGATCAATATTCATTATTAGATCATTTTTTTCTTTTATAATCAGAAAATTCATTATTTTTCTTTTTTTGGAATTAATAATGGTATAAAAGTAATTAATATTTTTTTTTATTTTGTCCAACCATCTTAAAAATTAATAGTCTTTATTGGTCACTAAATGTGAATTACCTAATGTATCCCACAAGAAGTAATTAATTGTTTTATTAGGAGGGTTTTATTCATTATATCATATGATGTCCTTCCACTATTATTGGGTTATTATGATTATATGATTCCTATTTATAGTATTATTTTTTTATAAACTCCAATAATAAAGTTCGAGTGTATTTAATGTTTTTTAATTTAAAAAAAAGAATGATGGTACTATAATTTTTTTAGTTATAATTCCTTGGATTGATTGGTTATGATTAAAAAATAAACACATTTATGTTATTATTATTTTTGGATTTTATAAAATTTTTGATATAAAATTGAATAATTTATTATTTATTATTATTTAATTCAATTTTTGAGGAAATATCAATGAATCATTGCATTCCTATAGTGCCTATATGAACTAAATATATAGATAATAAAATAAAATAAAATAAAAATTGATAAGTAATTTTTAAAAAAATTTATGAATAAAAATGATTTTTTGTACATGAAATAAAATGAAAATTAAGAAAATCATTCAGATTATTCAAAGAGTAAAGGATAAAACAAAATATTACTATGCTCCGTTAATAATGAGAATTTCTTGGTGCATTGTGAAATTTTGGTCTATATGCTTTACCCTAAATATAAATTTGAAAACCCAAATCATGCTGATTTATGGTCATACATCCATTATGAGATAACTAAATTTTCATAAAATTAGTGAAAATAAGTAATTAATTGATCCACCTATAACCACTATAGAGTTACACGGTGTTGACGTCATGAGGTGTGTGGTGTGTTAACCTTAGTGATATACAGATTAAGAATTTAATGTATGGATAAATACATACTTCATAAGTTAATTATCATTAGAAAAATTTATATTTTTACTCTTTAAAATTCATATAAGAAAAATATAAGAAACAAACATGTAATAGGTAGGAACCATATATAAATAACTATGATGATGTAGTTATCATTATCCAAGAGAATAAATAACAAAAAATTTAAGAAGATAAAACAACCTCCAATAAGAACCCAATTATGTGATATCGTACACTCATATAAATATTGAATAAATTGAGATGATACTACCAACAATAGGATGACCAAAAATAGTATTTATATTTTCACTTTTTATGGTATTAATGAAACCCACCTATTATATCACCATAATTAAACATAATAAATTGATTATTCATTAATTAATAGATAATTCTAAGATTGACCCAAATTTATACTTTATAACTTTTATAAATTAGATAATTTCTCATAATAAATTTTATCAATTAATTATGATGGAATGAAAAACATTATCAATGTGGTCTATTTTTTCCTCACACTATATTTTTATCCTCTCCCTTGGTGAAATTTTTTTTTTCTAAAAAAACAAATTTGGTATGAGGTAATAAATTTAATTTTCATTTACATAAGAATAATTAGGAGAGATATATATATGTATAGTAATATGCACCATTAAAAATTGTGGTTGTAGCTCCATTTTATTACTTGATGCATATTTCTGTAAACTATATAATTAGGGTAGTCAATACAGAAGTAAACATGGAATCCTTGGTATAATGATATGTCATCAAGCTAAGTATTGGAGTGGGTATGGAACTAAGGAATGAAAATTTAAAAAGATATTGCATTTCAAGGTTTTACCTCACATTATACTACTATAAATTATCATAATGAAGAAAAAAAAGGTGGTGTGGATTATCTTGAAACTCAATAACCTAGTATCGATCTGTTGATGAAATAATGAAAAGAAAAACTAAATAAGGGGGGTGAAAACTCTTAGAATGAGGAAGAATAAGTCAATTAATGATTTTTTTAGGGAATTAATTTAATTAATAAATATATTAATGGATCATGAAAAAGATAGGAATGATGAAAATATTTTCATGAAATTGTTTAATTATATTCCTAAAAAATATCAATATGTGATGGACATATAAAGAAACTCTTCGACATCAATATTATTCCATTTAGGGAAACCATTATTTTATTGGTGGTATATGAGGAACAAATGTTATAATCTGATTGAAATGGATTCCAATTTCTTATCACCAATGTAGAGTGGTTAACACACACAAATAAGGTCATTAGAGAGTCATCCAATTATAGCACCAGTAACCTTGAATATATTGGTATTAAAAATAATGTGATAGGTTGAAGAAAAATAGAGAGGGAGATCATGATATTTCTAGAATTTCATACCATGAAATTACTGGTACTGGTAGTAAAGATAAGAGACACATTAAATTATTCAATTATAAAATGATCAGTAATTGTGACTTTGAGAGTCAAAATATATAATTTGTATAGGATACCATTTTAAATAACTCAATATCTAGAAACCTAGATCTAGTAATTGTATTATATTATTTTTAAACAATACATTGGTTCACAGAGTATACAACAACATAACAGTCTTGGAACACTAGATACATGTATATTTCACACAATACTATACTGAATATAACATTAAAACTCAAAGTGAAAATTATTATCTCTTTTATTAGCTCATTGAAAATTACATGTAGTCACCTTCTTGGTTTTTTATGGAATAAAAAATAGAATAAGGGTAAGATAAGATGCTTACTAAGAAGTATAATATAGTTGACGTTATTGTTACATAATCATTGTAGAAAAAGTATGGAAAACAGAAAATAAATGATCAAAATAAATCCACAATCCTTTGAATTTATGGGAATACAATATCATTTGAAAAAAATAAAAAAAATTGACAATTATTTATAATCTCATACTGATGGAATTCATAATTTAGAACATCATAAATATGCCATAAGGCCTTATATATAGACATCACACATTAACAGATGTGACCCATGCCTAAAATGTCATAAATAATACATTAATCTCATGACTTAAATAATATATCTATTAAATAGTTTTACAACATAATTACCTTAATATTTTATTCTTTCGTATTAACAATAAAAATATATTATTTATCAAAACTAGAAAAAATATATCCACAATCATTCTCTTGTAGACCCTTTCTATATATCTCACATGATATAATTATCTTTAAAACCTTTGGAAAAGAATCATATCTAAGGGGTGAGCTCATATACTCAGTGTAACATCTGAGGTGAATAAAGAATATAACATTATTATATTTGTGAATAAAATGTTAATATTACTTTAAACGGAATTCTATGTTCGATGGCATGCCTAATACGCAACAATGAGTTTCTTTGAAATCTTTCATTGTACACTAATAATATAATATTATTATTTTAAATGGTAGTTAATTCCTTACCGTTGAAATTGTGGGAATGGACATAACTAACTAAAAAATTATTTTATATGTTTGTTAAATATTTTAAAAATTACCCAATAAATCATAGAGACATAAAATGAAAATTAATCCAATTTTAAGAATAAATATTCTAATATTCTTTAAAAGGTCGATTAAACGCCTTTTGATGGCGAACCCTTTTTAAAAATACTTTTTTTCAATTTTATATTCTATATATGACAAGTTAAAATCCTTCTTTCTAATAGGGACATAAAAATTTACTTTGTGTAAATTTTTGTTATTTTTCCAATAAAGTTTATTTTTTAGTGAATAAAAATGCTGTATTTTAATTCAAAACCACATTTTAATCTATATGTATAGATTATATTTTTAATTGGTTTTAAAGTGTAGTTAATATATATTTTTACCATTTAATCCAATGGTAGTAATTGGAATTAATTTCACATTGAAATTGGACATAAAAAAATGTCAATCTTTTGATAGATATTGTTTCTTAAAAACATGCTATTTATCATGACAGCGAGAGTTAATTATAAAATTAATTAATGAAACTTCTATGTATTGAATTTGGTAAAATGGACATAATTTTTTAATTTGGAATATCACATTTACTTTGGATATGTTTTTGGTATTTTTTTGACAAATGTTCATTTTTAATGAAAATGATAAAAATACTGCATTTTACTTCAAAAAAACTTTTTCATCTAATTCAATTATGTAGTTATATTATCCTTTTAATCATATTTAATGTGTAATTTAATTATTTCTTTATCACTTAATTCAATCTTGTTCATTGGATGTAATTTCACATTTCAATTAGATGTAAAAACAAGTGAATCTTTTGATAAATTTTACTTCTTAAAAACTCGTCTTTGTTTGTGACAACAAGAATTATTTTTAAATTAATTACTGCAATTTCTGTGTTTGGAATTTGGTTAAATGGATTCCATATTTGGAATTAGAAGGTCCAAATTATTTAATTAATAATATTTTTTTGGACATTATGAATAGTAACGATGACAATTATCATTAATTATCATGGTTAATTAGTAATCAGGTAGTTAAGGGTAATAAAATAATATCATAATAATATAAAATGACCCCAACATGTGTCCATGTCCACTTTGTTGTGTCATTTCCGACCATGGGATTCCTTTTCCCAACTTAGGGACCCCATGCAATCTCTTTTGTGTGATAGTGACCTTTTATCATAGTATTTTTAAAGAATGGAAAATATAACCAAACTATGTAACACCTATGTAAAAAAAATTTAGTATTGTTTACATAAATTATCTCTTAAACAATAAATAGTCATTTGAAAGCTAAAAATATTTCCTACATCATGTTAATTTTTTATAATTTTTATACCTTAAATAAATAAATTTATTTATGACACCAGGATGACGCAGTGATTACCTCATTAGTGAACGATTTAAATAAAATGAAAATATAAGGTAAAATATAAGAATTAAACTTGTCGAAAACCTATTGGATGAGTGTATTTAGAATAATTATCACCTTATCCACGAAATATATCATTGTAGGACCATTAAATTCAGAAAACCATTTTATAATAAAGTAATATTTCAATATATTCCAAAAGTTACCCTCCTCCATCTTATAAAAAGCCCCCACCTCTACCCCCTTACCCATAACTCTGAAGCCCTTGGCTCATCTAACATCTGCACATATTATCTATCCACATCCTTATATTACTCATAGATGCCTCACTTTGGGCGCAAGTCTTTCAAAGTAAGCCTTTGGCTCAAATAAAAAAGAGTCGCCCAATTTAGAGGAATATAAAGAAATGAACAAGACATGTCGGACTTGAGGTAAGGGAATTTCTTATCTCACTATTAATTTCGTGAGATTTCCATTCATCGCCAATTATTTATTTCATTTGGTGTATTTTGTACGTATATTTGATATATATTATCATGATTATATTTCTATTCATGGTATTCTGTGATTCGTTTGGTTCTTATTATCTTTTGGTCATACGACTTGATGGATTACAACGAGGTAAGGGGTTTTTATCTCACTTTTTATACCTGTGAGATCCATGCAATATTTTACACTATCGCCTTTGAGTGGTGTATTTAATTCCCATCATTCGACTATTTGTGTAATATACTTTCATTTATGGGTATTTACATCAACGATGTATAGTCCTTCTTTCATGGGGTGTACTTTTCCCAAGTTATCAAAATCGGTAAGGGAACCTTTCACCCTCAAATTTTTAAAAGGTGTGTTTTTGTTAGGTATTTTAATTTACATATTCTTATGTTGTTATTTGTTCTTATATAGCCTTATTACTGTAAATTTTATGTCCAAGTGATGATATACCCTTTTTATCTCTCATCAACTCATTTTCTGAATTTTAAAGTGATGTCGTTAGGCTTCCGTATTCTTGTAAGGGAACTTCTTAACCCAATTTCAATTATTTTTGTTAAACCTCTACTTCTTGATTATGTCTTACTATGAATATGTGTGGATGACCTCTGATTGTTTTACACTTAATATCCACTTATATTGGGTGTATTTCTATTTTTCGTACATAATTATGTTATTGATTTATCCTTAATCTAAGGATACCGTCTTTGTAAGGGACTTCATCTCAATCTCCTTTCGTTGAGGCATAATTCAATTTATATATGACCTTATTTTATTAGTTTTATAATAAACCCTTTTGAATTTTAATTTCATTCAAAATGAATCTTTTTACACGAAGCATTTTACTGAATGACAAAAGGGATTTTTTGTCTAACTTATGCGACGACAACAACTTCTGTACCGTCGTGGCCATTATTTGAGTTTCAGCTTCCAATAAAAGCCATAATTTTTTTTAAAATAAAACATAAATACCATGATTTAATTTATATTGGTATTGAAAATGGTTTTGATAATTTTTTTATTATATCAATGTGTTGTATTGATATCTTGTGATTGAAATGTGGAATTGTTTTGTTTCGATTATGCATGTTTTATATGGTACGATTATGTTATGGTTATTGGGAATTGTTTATGAAGATGGGTGGTTCTGTGATAAAATAAGGGTGGCTGAGCCTAAGATATCTCTCCAATGCATTGGGTAATGAGAAGGAGTTAAATTCTAAGCTTTCTCCGAAGAGATTTAGGGAATATACTATGATGGGTATTCCAAACGTAACCATGAGGGTTACTCCCTACGTAAGAATGTTATGAAAGCCTCAAATTAACTTTATGTCTTATTATTTCTACGAGTTATTCATAAATCTTATAATTTCATGAGGTATGTTAAAGTTCTTATTTTTTATGAGTAAAGTATGATTTCATTGATTCTTATGTATACTTGGACTAATGGTTTCTTTCTATTTATTTATATCCCTTACTGAGATTTTTATGCTCATACCAAGTTTTTTGAAATGTTTTTCACATAAAATAAGGTGGAATAGTTTCATGGATGAGATCTAGGAAATGTCATGGTATCTAAAACATGGAACTTGTCATGTTTTTAAGAGTTTTTATTTTGTGAAAAAAATGGAAGCTGAGTAGATGTGTCTACATTGTAATAATTGAGATGTAATAGTTATTTCCAAATTCTCTAAAACTCTAAACCTAAAAATATACTCAATGTGAAATATTCATTTAATTCATGATTATTTAATGTTTTATGGTCGGGTCCTTATAGTTGTTATCAGAGGTCGTCTTAGATATCTTTAGAGGTTAGGGTATTCTTTATGCACAAGTGACATTACTATAACAGTTAGGATTTTAGAAAGAGTCAGAGTTTTTTAGATAAAGTGAATGAGTTTAAGAAAAAATGAATAAGTATATCTTAGTATTTACCCTCCTCATATGATATTATATGATTATTTTACTAATATTCTCACACCGAACTTTTTGGTTTTAGTAAATGGCTAGATCTTGCAGGAACCAAAGTAACTGTGGATGTGAAGAAAACTGTGACAGTTTTCCGAACAGGAAACTGAATGATATGGGATCTGTATTGAGAACTATTGTGGTTATTCTCAACCAACTATATGGAGTCATTATTGACCACCAGAACATTAGTTATTTTTATAAGGAATCATATATGAAAGAAACAAATCCCTACGGAAGTTCAGGTAATAATCATAAAGGTAAGTGTGTTCAAAAACCAATGTGTCAAATATGTGGAAAGAAACACCTTGGAAATGTTTCAAAGGGACAAAAAGATTCTATATATGTGGAAATGAAGGTCATAAAGAAAGAACATGCCATGGAAAAAGGAATCATCTAGTTGACTCTAGGAAAGGGAAAGAAGTCCTTTCTGAGGGATCAATTGAATGTTCTAAATTTGGTGTGCATAGTCATTATGAAAACACATGTCCTATGAAGATGTTTTGGGAATGGGATCACTAGGATCGTATAAATAATCGTTTAGCAATACCTAATGCCATTCCGATTTAGTATGAAGAAACTGACAATGACCATTGAAAAGTATGGATTATTTCTTATCATATGTTTTCCTATTATTAAATCGTAGGATATGATTCAATATTTTGTTTGTAGTAAAGAAGTATTTTAGAATAAATAGGAAAGGAATGGTTAATGGATCATGATGAATATTGAATGATTAAGAAGTCAATATATAAGGGATTCAATAGTTATTATAGATTTTAAGATGGTGGAATTATTAAATGTATTAAGGCTCTTTTGATGATGGGATTACATTAGAAGACTTTTTACAGTATGTGTAACCCTGATGTTTGGTAAATGAAAATTTTAATCAAGGAATAATTATCCTTTCTTTTGTGGATATAGTTATAAAGATCCATTTTGGTTTATATGATCCTTGAATTTTTTGTAATTACTGGTTAAAACATTTTGGGATGAAAAACGATAGTTTTTAGATATCCTTTGTGGTTAAAATATGTTATGGTTAAATTTTGATAAATTTATCTCTTTTAGGGAATGTGATAAAATTATATAGTTTTTGAAAAAGGCACACAAAGACCGTGTGGCAACCTGTAACATCGGAAGAAGCTGCGGGAATCGAACCCACAACCAAAGTGCGACTGGTATTTATCACCTACCACTGGACTATGTGAAATCCCTGGTTATAATGACTATTTCTTTTTTAGTTAGATTATCTTATGAATCAGGAATAAGTTGATTTTTGGGAAATGATTAACCTATTATGGAGGATATGTGATTAGGTTAATTACTTTTCAGTATGAGATTTTAAGAGTAACTGATGTTATTTAGAGATAAATGTCAAGATTTGTCTTGGAAGACTATCTGATTAAATCCTTCAGAGATTTCAGTTTCAATATTAGTTTGGATTACTTTGAATAAGTTTATGGATATCTGTTTATTTAATGGTCTTTCTTGAACCTTAGGTTCTTTTTTTGAATTTTGGAGATTAAGAGTAGTATTTATTTTTATAAAGGATTACCATTTTGGGGATTGTCTATTCTTGTACTAACAATTTTGGTTTTGGTTAAGGTCTAAAGACATGGGAAATATATATTTCATCTTTTGTGGATTAGGTGATTCTCATGATGTTGATTATAGCGCTATTAATGTGAATAAGTCATCCTAAATGCTCATCTTTTGGAGAAAATATGAGTTTGTGTAAGAAATATAGTAAGAGATGAAAGTCTACAAGACAAGTAAGCATGTTTCCTTATGATTTAGTTAAGCTCCAAAATAAATTCCTCAATGAAAAGTAACTTGAAACAAAAATTTTGTCTGTTAACTTTTCCTACTAGGGAATCAAATAATGTTTAACCCATCACAAGTTTGTGATGTTCTGGTGGTTAACATTCTCCTAGAAATATCGTCCATCACTCTCCATCAGAACATGACCCTTTGTTTTCTCTTCTATATCCATGTATTAATGGAATCCTAGTATATGTTGTCTCTGTTGACCTTTGTACTTTTTTTAAAGTGATAGTTTAATTTACTCCTTTTCCGATGTGGGGCTTTCAATGAAGTTTTCGAGCCCAATTTTAAAATTGCAATGACGCAATTCCCAAAAGGGGGAAGGATATAACATCCCAAGTAAATAAAGAATATGACAATTTCAAATTTTTGAATAAAATTTTAATATTACCTTTAAAGGTAATTCTATGTTCTTTGGCGTACCCAATACGCAACAACAAGTTTCTTTGAAATCTTACGTTGCACACTAATAATATAATAATTTTATTTTTAATGGAAGTTAATGGCTAGCCGTTGTAATAGAGGAAATGAAAAGAACATACTACAAGATGATTATATACGTTTGTTAAATATTTAAACAATTACCAAATAAATGATAGAGGCTTAAAATGAAAATGAATCCAATTTTAAGAATAAGTATTCCAATATTCTTTAAAAGCTCGATTAACCGCCTTTTGTTGGAGAACCCTTTTTAAAACTACGTTTTTTCAACTTTATATTTTATATTTGAAAAAATAAAATCCATATTTATAATCGGGACATAAAAATGTACTTTGTGTAATTTGTTTTATTTTTTCGATAAAGTTCATTTTTTTAATGAATAGTAATAATGCTGTTTTTTAATTCAAAACCAAATTTTAATATAATATATTTATATTCTTAGATTATATATCTAATTGGGTTTAAATTATAGTTAAAATATATTTTTATCATTTAATCCAATGTTGGTAATTGGAATTAATATCACTTTGAAATTGGACATAAACAAGTGTCAATTTTTCGAGAAATATTGTTTCTTAAAACATGCAATTTCTCTTGACATCGAGAATTAATTATAGAATTAATTAATGAAACTTCTATGTTATGAATTTATTAAAATGGAAATCATTTTTGAATTTGGAATATCCAATTTACTTTGGATAAATTTTTGGTGTGTTTCTAACAAATGTTCATTTTTAATGAATAGTGAAAAATACTGCATTTTACATCAAAACTTCTTTTTCATCTAATTTAATTATATAGTTATATTATCCTTTTAATTCGGTTTAAAGTGTAATTTAATTATGTTTTTATCAATTAATTCAATTTTGTTAATTCTGTGTAATTTTAGTTTTCAATTCGATGTAAAAACAAGTCAATCTTTTGATAAATTTTACTTCTTAAAAACCCATATTTGGTTGTGACAACGCGAATTATTATTAAATTAATTTCTGAAATTTATGTGTTTGGAATTTGGTAAAATTGATTCAATATTTTTAATCATAAGGTCCAAATTATGTAATTAAGACTCTTTTGTTTTTTGACATTATGAATAGTAACGACGACAATTATCTTTAATTATTATGATTAATTCGTAATAGGGTAGTTAAGGGTAATAAAATAATATCATAATAATATAAAATGACCCCAAAATGTGTCCAAATCCTCTTTTTTGTGTCATGTACCACCATGGGATGCCTTGTGCCAACTTAGGGACCCTATGAAATCACTTTTGTGTGATAGTGACCTTTTATCATATTATTTTTAAATAAAGGAAAATATAACCAAACTATTTAACAGCTAAGTAAAACAATTTTAATTTTGTTTTCATAAATGATATCTTACAATATAAATAATCATTGGAAGGCTAAAAATATTTCCTACATCATGGTATTTTTTTAGAATTTTCAGACATTATATAAATAAATTTATTTTTGACACCATGATGATGCAGTGATTACCTCTTTAATGAATGATTTAAATAAAATGAAAAGATAATGTAACATCTAAGACTTACACTTGTCAAAAACATATTGGATGGGTGGTTTGAGAACCCTTATCACCTTATCCACGAATCATATCATTGTGGGACCTTTAAAATCCAAAAAACATTTTATAATAAAGTAACATTTGAAGACTTTCCAAAAGCGACCCTCCTCCCTCTTATAAAAGGCCCCCACCTCTACCCCCTTACCCACACCTCTCAAGCCCTTGGCTCATCTATACTCTTCACATATTATCTCTCCACATTTGTATATTTCTCCTAGAATCCTCACTTTGGGCAGAAGTCTTTCCAAGGAATCCTTTGGCTCAAATCAAAAAGAGTAACCCAATTTAGAGGAATATAAAGAAACAAACAAGACAAGTCGGACTTGACGTAAGGGGATTTCTTATGTCACTTTTAATTCCGTGAGATTTCCATTGTCTGAAAATTATATATTACATATGGTGTATTGTGTACTTCAATTTTATATATATTATCATTATTCTATTTCTATTCATGGTATTCTGTGTTTCATTTGGTTCTTATTATCTTTTGGTCATATGACTTGATTGATTACAATGAGGTAAGGGGTTTTTATCTCACTTTTTATTCCCGTGAGATTCATGGCATATTTTCCCCTATCGCCTTCAAGTGGTGTATTGACTTCCCATTATTCTACTCTTTGTGTAATATGCTTTCGTTTATGGGAATTTATATCAATGTTGTATAGTCTTTCTTTCATGGGGTGTACATTTCGAAAGTTACCCAAATCGGTAAGGGAACCTTTCACCCTCCACTTTTTAAAAAACTAAATTTTATTAGCTCTTTTAATTTACATCTTATTATGTTAGGATATGTTCTTATATATCCTTATTGTTGTAAATTTTATGTCCATGTGATGAGATACCCTTTTTATCTCTCATCAACTCATTTTCTAAATATTAAAGTGACGTCGTTAGGCTATCGAATTTCTATAAGGGAACTTCTTAACCCAATTTCAATTATTTGGGTTAAACATATACCTCATGATTATGTTGTACTATGAATATGTGTGGATGAACTCTGATTTTTTTACACTTAATATCCACTTATATTGGGTGTATTTATATTTGTCACACATAATTATGTAATTGATTTATCCTTAATCTAAGGATATCGTCTTTGTAAGGGACTTCGTCTCAATATCCTTTCGTTGAGGCATACTTCAATTTAGATATGACCTTCCTTTATTAGTTGTATAATAATCCCTTTTGACTTTTAATTTCATTCAAAATTAATTTTTTTACATGAAGTGTTTTTCTAAATGATAAAAGGGAATGTTTTGGACTTACGTATGCGGTGAAAATGACTTCTCCACCGCTGTGACCATTATTTGAGTTTCAACTTCCTCTACAAGCCATAATTTTTTTTAAATAAAAACTAAATACCATGTTTTTCATTATTTTGGTATTGAAAATGGTTTTGATAATGTTTTTATTATATCAATGTGTTGTATTCATATCTTGTGATGGAAATGTGGAAATGTTATGTTTCCATTATTCATGTTTTATATGATACGATTATGATATGGTTCCTGGGAATTGTTTATAGAGACTGTTGGTTCCGTGATAAACTAAGGGCGAGTGAGCCTGAGATAGCTCTCCAATGCATTGGGTAATGCAAATGAGTTAAACGCTAAGTTTTCTCCGAAGATATTTAGGGAATATACTGTGATAGGTATTCCAATCGTAACCATGAGGGTTACTCCCTACATAAGAATGTTATGAATGCCTTAGGTTACCTTTATGTCTTATGATTTCTATGATTTATTCATAAATATTATTATTTCATGAGGTATGTTAAAGTGATTATGTTTTCTGAGTAAAGTATGATTTCATTGATTCTTATGTATACATGGACTAATGTTTTCTTTCCGTGTTTCTATATCCCTTACTAAGATTTTAATGCTCATCCCATGTTTTTGAAATGTTTTTTCACATGACATAATGTGGAATAGGGTCAAGGATGGGATCAAGGAAATTTCATGTTGTCTAAAACATAGAACTAGTCATGTTACATTTTAAAGATTTTTTATTATGTGACAAAAATGGAATCTGAGTAGATGTGTCTACTTTGTAATCATTGAGATGTAATTGTTATGTCCTAATTCTCAAAAACTTTAAACCTGAAAAGATCCTCAATGTGAACTATTCAATTAATTTAATATTAGGTATTTTTTTAAGGCTGGGACCTTATAATCAGTAAGGGAAAATATGTCATAATGTTTCATGTCATAAAAATTGAGATGAATAAGAGGAAGACAAAAATATATTAATAATATATCATACTACAATAAATTATATTCATAAAAATTATTATAGGGGAATAATTTCGTAACTAAATCATTATTATAGTGAAAATATTATGACTTGGAATAGAATATATATCAATAATCATTAAACATATGATCATTATATAAAATTATATAAGAATTATAAAATAATGTATAATCATTAAAATGTGGAAATGCATGGAAATTAATTAAGTCTTGAAATTTTTTCATAACTTGATAAACAACATGAAAATTTTGCACAACCATAATAATATGAAAGACTTATCCTAAAAACACATTATACCATAGCCTATGTGAAAAATCACATTATGTACATGTCTGATGTAATGTCTCATATTTTCATAGAGTTATAAAATCTTATGTTACTATTAAAGAACTCTATTTTTATTCTAATAGTATACTGTAAGGTATAAGGGATGGTCTAGGAGAGTCTAGGGTTTATTTGGAGAACGAGGATCCAAAATTTGGGGAGGTAGACTAGGCAAAACAGTTAGCGATAACTATGAAAATCAAATATATAGGGCACTTGGGAAAAAACAAATAGGCCACATGTTTTTATGTAACCATGTGACCTAGGATTCAGGACTATGTGGGTTCTGCAAACATTTTAGTACATTAATTTTTCATGATATATGCACGATTAGTTAAACCATGTGGACAAGACATGCGAGGGGGTTCTTTGGAAATAATATTCCACACATTTGGAACACAGTTTGGCCAACCATGGGGCCAAACATTGCATCCCCTTAATTTAATAAGAATTTATAATTTTACCCTAAAATATTTTAAACCTTTAATTCTTCTTAGTCCCTCTTTTATTCTCTAGTGTACAAGACTCCACATGCATAAAGATCTCCTCATAAATCCGGGCTAGGACTTTTGACTTCTCCAATAACCAATCTACGTTTTCTTCACTACTGGGTGTTTTCTATTCATCTCGATAATTTCTACACTCACCCTAAATTATTTCATAGTTTATCATCCCATTTATCTTGTTTTTTAGTACAACCTCATATTCCCTAATTTAAGATAATTTATCTATTCCACTGATTTGTCTTATTATAGAATGATTCGAAGGTCGACACTGAATGAGAAGTGCACTATATTTCAAAGGTTGGTGGCTAAATTATTTTCCCTAAAGTCACATTTCATTTATATTTTACACCATTGTACCATCTTCCAGACTCCTCTATTGCAACCTCTAAAAATCCTATTAAATTAAATTAAATGGTTTTAAATTCCTAATGATTTTTTAGTAAATGGAAAAATAATGATTTTTGGTTGATCATCTTGACATGAGACACACCCATGGGTGTGACCATCCGTAAAAGTCATAAAACCCACTTTTCATCCTTTTTTGAACCACTTTTTATAGTGTGTTGGACATGTAATAAATGAAATGGTAATGATAAGTCAGAGGTCATCAATGACAACCAATTTATTTATTACACATTATTTCATGAATTATTACATAATATTACACATACTAAAACCTGTAAGTTTAATAAGTCCCGCATATTTTGGAATTTTGGTACATTACATAACAACATAAAATAGTGGTACATAAATATTGTTGAAAACATCCTTAAGATGATCATAATATTCCTTAATACATAAAATTTCATGGGACAACCTGGGCACGTACATATAAAATGGTGAGTTATAAAGCCTAATAAGGGAGTAAAAATAATAATAAAGTGATGATGTTATTATATGATAGAAAATAGGATTTTCAATGGGTGATAAAATGGGTGAGAATCATAAATATGAACAATAAGGTAATATATACAATGATAACATAAGGGAAATATTGGAATGTGACAACAACTACAAAAATGAAATCATAAGATAATGTCATGTTTAACCTCAAAATCCCCATAACATAATGTTATTAAGATAAATTCACATGAACCAATTATGGGATCTCATTGGACTAAAATATTACCCAATGCATTGGAGTACAATATAATTCAAGTTTCACCAATCACTTTTATTTCATGTATATGTATAAGTGTGCCACATAGATAATTCAACATAGGATCATATTTAGTAAAATTTTATACCAAGAAAATGATGTTTGGATTACATTCATGTAAGTCCCAAATCAATGAATAATAATTTAATAATTGTTAAAAACCATTATTGGAAATTGGTATTGGTATTCACTACACAATTGTTTGGCATGGAAAAATCACAGGGAAATCTCGATGATATAATGGGGGAACATAAATGTCCATGGGGGGCTTAATGAGAGTGAAACGGGGTATATAATAATTTATAAATCATACGTAATGTAATTAGGAACATTAATAACATATCCCAAAATTATTAGTTGGATAAAAAGGAATAATATGATGTATATGATTGAATAAAGTGGAGATGGAGAGGACCCCTTACTATATTTCAGTAAAGTGACAACATACGTAATTACAATAATGAGAGGGGATAAATGACCTCTAATTATTATGAAATCAATAGAAAAATAGAGAAATAATTATAAAGTCGTAGAATAAAAACAATTGATATTAAAAGTATAATAATAAAGTAGGTGTTTTAATTGAAATGAAGAGGGAGAGATCCCTCACTTTTTTAACGAAAATAATAAGACAAATTCAATATAAAAACAGGTGTACATAAAGGATCACGACAGAGATTAATGAGATTAAAAGGGGTCAATCATCACATGTAAAATAATTACTATAAAAGGGATGATGGAAAATATACCCCAATAAGAAACAATCGGAATTAAGATCCACAACATAAAATCATTTCTTGAATAAAAAGAGGCGAGAGATATATGTTACCTTGAGAGGGTGATTAAAAAAGAGTGGGAGGAGATTCTTGAGAGCTTGGGGGAACCATGGTAGATATCTAGAAAGGATACAGAAGAGTAATGACATTCTTAAAGGTTTTTATTGATATTAATGGTATTATGGGATGTTTTATATAAAAAATGGATGGAAGTTCATTACTATTTCTCAAACATTAGTTTTTGACTCTATATAATAATTTTATCAAAAACAAGAACATTACCATGGTTTTTACCCATTTTTTCTAACAAATAAGAGTAGTATTAATTATTTTACAAGACTAAGAGACAAAATAATTAAAATATCACCCATTGTGATTTGGAAGTGAGTCATGTTCTTAAAGAGAGGATTTTAAAAACATGAAATATAATATATGTTTTAGAGGATTTGTATAGGATTTATAAAAATTAAAAAATTATAAAAATAGAATTATTTTAAAGGGTAATAATATATTTTGTTGTTGATACCATTAATATAATTTATGACATAAAATTTGATTCATTATGATGTCCTAATAAAGATCCTATATTTATAGCATATTTATTTTTTAACTGAAAATTTCACTATCTCAAAAAATTATAAAAAATTTAGCATTCTATATTTTCAATGCATTTATTCTAAAAATAATATCCATTTTATCAAAATTTATTTATAAATATATGAAATTTCAGATTTAAAATAGAATCAAATTTTATTGAAAAAATTTGGGTATTTTGATAATAATATTTTAAAACCATTATATATTTTAAATTTGGCATCATAAAAATTATTTTATAATTTAAATTTATTAATATTTTAATAATAAATTTTACTAAATTATTATTTTTTAAAATAAAATAATTTATTATGATGAATATCTTAATTGAAATTATATATTACCCTAAAATAAAATGTGTGGTTTATTGTATCAAAATCAAAATAATTTTTAAAGTGATAATACTAAGAAAAAAATTATACTCATTATTATATATAAAAACATATTAATATTATTAGGGTCTGGATACATATCCCTTTATTACATCTAAAAACATTCTAAGGGTAATGCGTGTGATGGTTAGATTTTCATGGCATGGTTTGGCATACAAGGTTTGTGACATAATCTTGATGTGATTCAAATTTTACCATAAATATTATCACTCACGATATAGTGGCTAGATCAGGGTTTGGGATTCGTTAAGGTAAAATACCAATGATTCTATCTTTGTATAAAGATTTAATAAAAGGGACTCATAGTGTTTGATCCCACTGGTTAAGGCAATTAATTCTTTTTCCTGTGTTAATTGGATGTTTCAAAACCCTATATTTATACTAATCAAACGATCATTTTTCAAGGAATATATTTTCACAGGTTATGATTATTAAATATAATTAAAATATGATTGTATATAATAAAACCAAATAACTTCATGTGTTTACTATAACCATAATACATAATGATACATCTAATTAATTCATAGGGGGATTTTTTTAAAAAAAAATTTAGGGTCATTACATTCTTCCACACATTGGAAATTTCACCTTAGATATTTTCATTCCACACACTAAAAAATATGAGTATAATTTTCTTTCATCACTTCCTATAGTTAACGTGCCACTTAGTGAAATGTGTGGTTTCTCGATAGCACTTTGACCCAGTGAATTGTCTTATTTTACAGTATTTTTCTGTGATCTAATATCTTCACCAGCTATTCATCATATGAATGATCATTATCCTATGGTATCACCATTGGATTCATCACATGGAATGTGTTTTTTATGTAATTACTCAAGAGTGATACATGGACCACATCATGTACTTAGATTGGTTAGGTGGGATTGTTAGTTGATATGCCACAACTTCTATGTGATCAAGGATCACAATGAGACTGATGCATGCTGTAATAATATTTCCCATACTCACAAATGTCATGAATTTAATCTATGGAGATATTAATATGAATATCTTATCTCCATCATCAAACTTTAGGTCTCATATATGATTAATGGAATAGCTAAAATATCAATCTCGAGCATCCCTACTACACTACTGAATGGTCTTGACCTTTTCCACCATTTACATGACCATTTTACGACCTAGAAGTTGTCATTCCCCACCATTATCCCAACATTATAGTATTCTACACTTCTTCCAATAAAGAGCTTCTAGTTGAAATTTGGGTGCCTGTGCAGAAACTATTATTCTATATGAACTCATCAAGTGAAATTTGTTGATTCCATCCTCCTTTGAAATCAATTGAGCATTCTCTCAACATGTCATAAAGTGTCTAGATATTCCACTAATATTGGACATAAATTCGAGGGTGATAAGCTATGCTGATTTTAAATATATTATTGAGAGAATATTGGGGACACTTCTAAAATTTGGAGGTAAATCATGGATATTGATTAAAAATAATAGATAGTGGTGTTACATGAAGCCTCACCACTTCTATAATGTATATAATTTCCAGATAATCGAGTGACAAGTCCTCCTAAATTGTAGTGAAGTATTTTGTATTTATAAGATGGTCCACCATAACCTATATAGATGATTTCCTCTCAATTTATTTGGAATTATAGTGAAAAGGTCCATGGTTATGTTTTCTTATTGACATGTAGGTATAAGTAATGGATGCATCATCCAATTTTATTTTTTTCCTATCATCCTTCACATGATAACATACAAGACACCTTGATGTATATTCTGTGATCTCCTTTTTCATATCATCCCAACAATAGTGATCTTAGAGATATTTATAAATCATCATGATCCTTCGATGGATAGAGATGGTTGATGTATGTCCATCATCAAACAATTACTTCCATAACCCAAGATTTGATAGTGCACATAGTCTTGACCAAAATCATACAACTACTTCATCAATAATTTTTAACTTCAAGGATTTTCCTTTTCTTGTGGCTTCCAGCTTCCTTTTCTTTAACGCATCATCTCACTAAGTATCCTTTATCTTATCAATATGGGATGTTTGAAGAATAATTTTTGAAAGGATTGATTATGTTTCTTCCCTTATGATTCCTATGTACATCCTCTTCAAGACTACGAAGATTGGATCCTTTCTAATTCTCATCAATGTTAAAATTATTGGATCCTTTCTACTTAGAGTGTCTTCTACTTTATTTTATTTACTAGGATGGCAGTGGATTGAGAATTTATAGTAAATAATCATCTCTAACCATCTTAATTGGTGAATATTCATCTCATTCTGTGTAAATATATACTTGAGGCACTTATGATCTATATATATTTCGCTCTTCTCCCCTAAAAGATAATGCCACTGGATTTTCGAAGTGAATATCACTACAATAAACTATAGATCATGCATTGGGTTTTTTCTATTTATTATCTATTATTTAACTTAATTAAAATTCTCTCACTTTGTTATTATGCAGTAAGAGACATCCCAGTCAAATCTTTGAAGCATTTCTATATACAATTAAATTTACCCACTTGTGGGTAAAATTGGTCTAGGTGCAATGAAGGTCCTAGTTTTCGACTCGTTGAATCTCCATTAACATTAATTATTCTAAACACACATAACTCCAATAATAGTATGTTTGGTAATATGGGTTGACAATAATTATAAATTTCCCAAAAATCAATGATAGTACATAGTTAATCAATGAAAACTAAAAATATCTATCAAAGATGTTGGACTAAACCATCCTTCAATTACAAATTTCTTTAAAGGGTCCACATATATCCCATTACAAGTGATAATATTCCCAAATAATGAGATATACTTCAAACAAAAATAACATTTTATGTAATTTTCATAAAGCTTATCCTATCATAATTTCTTCAACATAGTTCTTAAATAATCCTCATGCCCCTCATTTATTTTTGAGTATATTAGAATATAATTTATAAAGAATACAAAAAAACTTCCAAGGTAATATATAAAGACTATCCATCATGTTCATACATATTTTAGTAGAATTAATGATCTCTAATGGTATTACTATGGACTCAAAATTCTCATACCTTGCATGAAAATCATTCCTGGGGATATCCTCGTTATTCAACATTACTTGAAAATACCCCAACGAAACAGCTTTCATGAAGAACCAATAGGATCAACATAGATGATCAAACAAGTCATTGATCCATGGAATATGATACATGTAATTTAACATGATCTTGATTTGTTCATGATAATCAAGGTAAAGGTTCATTAACCCATCCATATTCTTAATGATTTAGACTAGTGCACCCTAAAAGGATGCACTTGGTCATATGAACCACTTATCATGATTGTCCTATATTTTTCCTCCCCCTGTCATGTTCCATAATTCCCATTCAATATTAAGTATTGGATAATTTAAATTCCCATGGAATAAGGTTGATGGAAAATTCAACCTCTCGTCTAGGAGGGAGACCAAGAAATTCTTCGAAAAACACATCAATGTGTTTTCTTTAAAATGGGCATGTCATCATTAATGACACTTTCCTTAGAATTAATATTTTGAGATAGGTACAATTTCTTATAGGGAAATAATATCTATTCCTGAGATGTTTTTGATAAATAAGATTCATCCTCCTCCATGCATTCTCACATAATTGGGGGACGATTAGTGATATGAAAAGTGATTTCATTCTCACATAAATTTATATTCCATTTTTATAAAGTATAATGACCCATGATTGTTGTATATATAAGTTACATCACCTTTGTATAATACATAATAAAATACAAAAAATGATTCCCAAATACCATATCAGTCTTTTTCATTTAGAGACATAGAAATTTAATGACTAGTACATAAGTGAGATACATTATCTCCCACTAGGTTATTCATGACTAAAACCCCTCTTGAACATATAAAAAATAATACAAATTTTCAAAATATGGGGATATAAACATAAAAATGGGTGAATATAGATTCTCATTAAGGGAAAACAAGGGATACATGTAAGCATAAACTTGATCATGGGGTTATGAGAACATGATCATAAAATTAGGAAATCATACCCCACATACCAGAGATCATAAACATGAATCATAGAATAAATATTAGCAACACTTAAAACATGAATCATAAGGGAATCAATAAAATAATCCATTGAATCATAACAGATTATTAAGACAAGGAATTGTCACATACCCATAAACAAGTGATATAATTCCCTATAAGTCAAGATGTGTTGCTAGTACTTAACCTGGAACTTCATGGGGACTACACCTACTGGGCGAGACACACCACCATCCCCAGTTATGTAAATTCGTTATAAGGTATTATATTTCCCCATCTTCCCATACTAGATCTGGTTTCCCCATCTTCCCATAGTGGATCGTGTTTCCCCATCATCCCATAGTGGAGCGTGTTTCCTTATTTTCCCATAGATGATAAAGCATGTTGACTAGATTCCTATAATTATCTCATGAGATAAAAATAAATACCCAATGAATTGGAGGTAGATATTGATCATACTCGTAACATAATAACAACCATACATATGTGGTCTATAAGGACATAAATCATTCATCATATCATTATACATAAATTGGAATGGGTTTCATAAACCTCATTTAATCATAAAATAATCCATGAAAAATAAATAGGTTTCACAAATATCATTACATAAAAAGATTAAACCATTAAAGAAATAATATGAATGGTATTCTTGGATTATATCCCCAATAAATCCCTAACAAAGATAATGTATGTCATTTTATATAGAAAATAATTTTGAAAGGACTTTTTAAGAAATTTCATAAGGAAAATAACCATTCCTATTAGAAAAATGATTTTAAATTCATAAAACATTTATCAAACCATTTAACCTGAAAATAACCTTGAAAAACTATGATGTATTATTTTTAAGCGTCTTTGAAATCCATTTTCTTGAAAATTATTAAATTTTCATTTGAAACGGTTTTAAATTTTATTAAGAAAAAATTATTATTAAAGAAGAAATCTTTCCAAATAAAGAGAGAGAAAATTTAAATGAAGCATAAAATAACAAGAAAATAAATTGATTCATGATACGAAATTTAATATGGAAGTATATAAACCTCATAGAAGAATATAGGATTATAAAGTAACATGTGCCACAAAGAAGAAAAAATTAGATAAAATTACGTTATCAATTTCATAACTTTTGATCCATAGAATCCATTAAAGAGTGATCACAAAATAGATATTTAAATACCCATAATATTTATGACAATTATAATAAAATATATTAATTGGAATTATATACCAGACATATAAGAATCATTAATTGTACAAGATATATTCCCTAGAAAAATAAAAGCGAGACATAAATTCCTTACTACTTGAGTAACATTAAAATCGTGAAACACATAAAATAATAACATCAATTATAGATTATAAAATCATTAGAAAAATTAAATTAATGATATAAAATGTAATAGGTCAGTATATACACCACAAAAAAGAAGTGACCAGTGAATATGACATGTATCTCACAGAAATGGAAAGTGAGATGAAATTATATTACCTTATGTATTGAATCTCTTCGTACTAATTAAAACCTCATGTATAATAAATAAAAATTTATTATAAATAAAAAAATAACCTTATTTAATTATATCATATAATATATGATTTACTTATGAACTTATATAATTTGTTTATCAACAAATTTATGTTAAAGTTATATTTTGTGTAATAACTACTTTATTTTTCATTCATGTTTGGACTTTTTTTCCTTGGTCTTCTTACATAGATCATGAATTAATCATATCCAAAATTATAACCATGATATATATATATATATATTATATAAATATATTCTTTATATTTGTATTAATTGTCAATCATTAATGTATGATATAGAAAATAAAATACATCTTTCATGGAGACGGTATGTCGTATGTACACATGAATGTTGTGATTATTTTCTTATCATATTAAAAGGATATAAAATTATATGATAAATTACCTCTCCCGAATCATTGTTCTGTTATATATATTATATATATTTATTAAATTTCTTCTTCATTATCTTTTATGTGAAATATATTTGAGAAACAAATCACATCATGTCGTGGAGATTGTAGGCCATACGTACACACCAGCGAAGTTATCATTTCCCAAAAAAATTAGTTGAAAAAAATTTAGTTATGATATTATCATTCCCTAAGAATAATTTTTTCATATATATCATATAGAAAATTTGTGTCCATCATAATGTCCATCCATGAGAGGTGGTACAGGATAAATGAACAACATCATTTGATGAGCTGGTTGTTCTCCATACACAAGAACAATAAATTCATTACGCATTAGATGGAAGTGTGTGAGAGTGTAAGAAGAAACATTAGTATAAAAAATTCCAATAAATTTTTGATATTTATGTTATTATAAAAACGATATATAAAAATAATTTATTGGGTTTTGGGAAAAAATGAAAGAGAAACATTCATTGATTAATGTTACCTATTCATTGGGTGTCTCCTTTTGATTTTCAAATAAGGACTTCATTGATTGGATTTTTGTCCAAAGGAAGGATTCTAGGATAAATGTAATAAAATTTGGAGGATAATTTGATTGAATTTGGAAGAAAAAAATTGTTTTGAAGTGTTATGAGAAGATACAGATAGGTTTTCTATCATAAGAGAGGGAAATGGATTTTAGGAATTTCATAAAAGATGAATTTTTAATGAAATATATATCAATCTAAATGTCTCAAATATAACATGTAATAGAATATAAGATAATATATGGATGTAATATAACCAAACAATATATTTTAGAAAATATTTTATGTTATTTTGGTAATTATCATTTTGATCATCCCTTAGTTGAGCCATTTTAATTTTAAAGATGGTAACATTATTTTTAATATTAAGAGGATTTATGTATTACATATAAAGTGTAAATTAAGACATAAATGAAAAATTTAAGATATTTTAGACCATCTATTCTTACATTGTACTTATTTAATATTTTTATTATTTTTAAATAATTTAATCACATATTATTTACATAAAATTACATTAGTGTCAATTTTGATATTATTCTTAAATTTGACTTTAAGAAAATAACTTTAGAAAAATAACTTCTAGAAAATTCTCTCAAAACACCCCTAAAAATTCATATTAACTCATAAAATTCATTAACCCTTTATCTAAGTCCTATTATAATTATTTCAATATTTATAATATCATTTCATTTATTTTCTCATTAATAGAGTAATTACTGCTTCAATATTTTTAATTATTTATGATAATTATTTCACCAAAAAAATTTAAAAATAAAACTTTTTAGATGTTTATAAACATTTAATATTTTATAATAATATATATTTTAAATAATATCTTATATTTATAAACAAATTAAAAAATTTATACATGTTAATAGTAAGAGTGTGACATTTTTTCACTCCCATTGAGTTTAATAATATTTAATTCATCCTCATGGCCATGTGTCCATTAAATTATTAAATTTAGACCATTGTCTGTTAAATTTAGAATTATATTCATAAAATTTATTTTGGTAATGTTTTAGAGTAGTTTCAGAATATTTATTATATAATGTTTACCCTTAATTATAGGATTTACCTTTAACAGTGGTTTTATAAATTATAAAGATACTATTCTGATTATATAGAAAATAAAAGAGACCCATTTAATAAATTTGGACCTTATGATTAAAAATATTAAATCCATTTTAAATAATTAAAAACATATATTATTACAAATTTATTTAAAATTATTCTCATTAATGGATCAAGAAAACATGTTTTTAATGTGAAAACGTTCAAAAGATTAACATGTTTTTATATCCAAATTTAATTTGAAATTGGTTCCAATGACCTAAATTGGACTAAATGATGAAAATTTAATCTAATTATACTTTAAAACCCATAAAATATATAATTTAACACTATAAATTACTTCAATAGGAAATCTATTTTCAACTAAAATCCATTATTTTTTACTATTTATCAAAAGATGAAAATTTTTAGAAAACATAGACAATTTTAATGAAGGTAAATTTTGTTTTCTTTATTTCAACTAATAAGTTTATTTTTTCATATAAAAATTATAAAATAGTCAAAAATTAAATTTAAAATGGGTTATTCATTAAAGGGCGGTAAAATCACCATTTGAAAAAAATATAGGGTATTATGCATAAAATTGGGTTTGTTCTTATATTAGGCCAATATACTCTATTGGATGAATATAAGAAATATTTTATTGAATGTATAACATATATATTTCATTAATATCATTCACTAATTGTAATTAATGTAATTAATTAAGACAAAATTACTTTGGGTTCATATAAATAAAAACATTTCTTTTATAATTGATTGGTATAAATTTTTATTTCTAATTAATTTGTAATCAATGAATTAAGATTTTAAACATTATATTTCCATAAGTTAGTTAATAAATTTATTAAATGATTATTTAATATCTTGGATAAATATTATAATTATATTTCAATAATATACTATTGTTTGGTAAAACATGATCTTATGTTTAATACGAGCTATCAAAAGAACTCTACATTATGTGTAACCAAATCCTTATATATTGTTTTGTATACTAAAATCTAATCTACATGTGGCGTGTAGCATAATCAGGACTTAGTGTTTTGTATAATTCAATACATACATAGATTTTTTTTCATATGACTAAATCAATTTTCATTATTTTTTAAAAGTAAAATATCAAAAAGATAAAATTGATTCGAAGAAAAAATATTTCCCAAAATATTTAGTTTTTACATTATATCCTCCTTGAAATAGTTTTATCCCTTGAAATTTGTTTTGGTATCAAAGGTTTAATACATCAAAGTTGCATTCATAGAATCCCAAATCATAGGAAATAATACAAAAACTCTATTTTAAAAAGGAAAGCTAGAAACAAAATGATTTCCCAATGAAACTCATAACTATATTCCCACATATGATAACATAGGTGGTAATGGAAAAAAATTCATCTAAGAGAAGTATAACCACAATGTTTTGATGAAGATTGATAGATAACATGGTTAGTATAAACTTAAAAATCACAAATCCAAAAACATAAGATGATCTAAGGGGTCATTTAATTCATTAGAAAAAACAATAGCATGATATCCTTTTTCGTTTCGAGATCTATTCCCTAGGGTTGAATAATTTTCAAGAGAATATATACTTACATGATTCAATACAATATCACCCTTTATTATTCCTTGATAAATTTTCACAACAGGTGAATTTTTCATTTTTAATGTGTTATCAGATCATGATACCATAAATAAAATGATTGGCCATTCCATCTATATTTACCACATCAAAAAGGATAGCAACAGTTATCCAGCATTCATAAAAACTCATATGATGAGATACTAATTTAATCTCTAAAACCTCATCATATTTTTAACTAAAACCACCCATAAAATGGTAACCCTTATAACCCTTCTAAGAGATAAAATTCCTAAACATTGGAATAGAGTGCACAAAATCATATTAACTTTTATCCACTATATATCATAAGGTAGATCTTGGTTATAAAATTACAAACATGTGAATAACTTCAATAAGTATTTTTGAAATAATGAAATTACGATAAATCCTTATTTAAAACATGCATGTTTTTTTATTCTAAATATTTATTCATATATAACTTATGTCAAAAAATATTTAAACTTAATTCATGAAATCATAAACAACTTTCCAACAAATCCTTACTCAATTACGAGGAAATCATCACTATCCAATTTACTTATTCAAATCTAAAAAATCATTATCCAAATATCATTATCCCAAAATCAAGAACATGTTAAGGGTTATCCACCCCTTAATCATGTGTTTTAAAAAAATATCACCTTATCAAATCAATCACTCTTTAACATTACCAGTGCCATTAATCATATTCTCTTAAATCCATATGAAAAAATATTCAATATAATGATAAATATACGTTTCATTATTCCATAATACCATAAATCCACTTCTACAATATTATTCTTCAATTCCATTACATAATTACTCAATCAATCCTTAACATCTGTGTCATAATCCACATCACCAATAGAGATCCATTGATATTTCTATTTTTATTTGGATTTAAATTGTTTATAATAGTGATCATCATATTTGACCCTTGTTTTTGGTTGTTGATTTGAAAAATACCCATTCTCGTTACACTTGAAGCACTAAATTGTGGGAGGTGCATCCTGTATGCATTTACCTCTATTTTCATCACTATCCAACATCTTCTTCCCATTCATTCATCAATCAATTACCTCATGCCCTTTCATTATTCACTGAAACCACTTATTACACCACATAAGTCAATTACCTCCATGTTTGGTTCCATACATTGAGAATAAAGGAATTCTCATATTCTTATCTCTATTGTTTTTATATTTTCCTTCGAACTATGTCAACCTTTCTTCTTAAAACTATGAGATTGATTAATAACTCCAACCTCCATTTGAACATTGACTGAACAATTCATAACCTAATCATGGATAATAATGTACCATATAGATAAATCCCTTCGTAGACTTGGATTTAAGACAATGAAGAACCTATCAAAATTACTTTTTGGGGTGGATGAGAATACCAAAATTGTTCCCCTTGAGTCTTGTGAAATTAGTTTCATAGGTGCCGATAGATTAATCATCCTTTTGCTTCAACTCATGGAACTCAATTTCCATCTTCATATGAAGACCACAAGGAAAGTACTTTTTTTAAGAATATATTCTTGAACTCTTCCCAATCAATAGATTCAATTTCATCTTACTTCCTCACATTCTTGATCAGAGTCCACAATTAGTATGTTTCAACATCCAACCTATAAATAACCAGAATGACTTTCTCATGTTCCAAACACCAAAGATTGAAGAATATATTTTCATTAGTAGTTATCTTGTTTTTAGAATCACGTGGATTATAATACCAACCGAAATAAGTTGTATGTTGCCTCAAGAAAGACTCAACAGAACGTTGCTCCCTCCTTATATTTTTTGGAATCTCAACATGATTCAATGATTAAGAATGATGTGTTATCATATAAATGATGTTTTTCAAAACATCTCCAATATCATTCAAATTCTTGTGAGAATGATTGTTTCATTGTCCATCTGATTCACCATTAACATGGTTCCTTCTGGTTCGATCCATTTACAAAAACCAAAAATCATAGAGTATGAAATTGTTATCTATTTGAGGAACAAAATAGTCATTAAAAATAGATTATAGGATGTCATATTTTTGACACCTTCTTTAATATGTGAAATTATTGGTCTATCTTAGGAAATTAATAAGAATAATATATTTAAATCATTCCTAATGGTCAATGAAGAGTTTGTGAATTACCAAAGCATATACCATGGGAGTGTCAAACCAGGTGTGAAACAAGGTCAATTTTTATATAATAGGTTACTCTTGAGTCATACATGACACACATTTTTGATGTTTTTACTAGTAGGTATATCTATGCTAGATCTACTTCCAGTTTTATTTTCCAGACGGAGATATATTTCATGGAAACCACCCACCATTTTCTTTACCAAAATTCCAGGATATTTTTCTTATCGTTGTACTTAACCATAGACATGTGATTAGGGTTCTCACTAAGGTTTTCTAATCATATTTTAAAAAGATAAACTAAACTTTAAAAATGATATAAAATATAATAACCCATTATTTATTTACATATCCATTACATCACTTTTGTGGAATACTGAATTCAATACACAACTAGACGCCCAAATACTATCTTAGTCTAGTGCCTTTGGAAACATATAAATGTAAACATTGATTCATAATTGAGATACATTACCTCCCACTACATTATTTATGACTATATCCCTTCTTAAAAACATAAAACATAATAAATATATTCCTTTCCATGGAAAGGAAACATTAAAATTGGTAATATTAAATTCTCAATAAGGGTAACCAAGGTATACATAAAAGAATAATCACTAGAATAGGGGTATGATAAGGTGGTCATTACATTAGAGGATCATACTAGCCATGTAAAATATCATAAAAATGAATCATGGGAAAAATATTAGTAGTTCATAAGACATGAATCATCACATAATCAAGAGTATTATCCATGAAAACATAACATCGGAGTAAGACATATAATTTTGGCATACACATAAACATGTAATATCGTTCCCTATAAGTGAAGATGATTTCCTAGTCCTTAACATGATACTTCACTTAGACAATACCTACCAGGAGGGAAAACCACTATTCCTAGTCACTTTCCTTTCCTTATATTGGATTTGGTTTCCCCAACTTACCATAATGGAATGGGTTTCATCATCTTCTCAGAGTGTATTGGGTTTACCCATTTTCATATAGTGGATCGGGCTTTCCCATCTTCCCAGAGTGGATGAAGCCAAACGATTAGATTCCCATAATTATCTCATGGGATATAAATCATTTCCAAATCCATTGGAGGTATATATAGTTCCCACTATCACCTAATGAAAACCAAACATATGTGTTCCATAAGAATATAAATCATTCATCACATCAGAACACTTAGAATGAAATGGGTTTCATAAAAATCATTAAATAATAACATAACCCATGGAAAAGTTAAATAACTCTTACAATATCATTAAATGACGTAGATCCATGATAAAAATTTTCAAAGGGTAGAATATACACCTCCTCAAATAATATAGGTTCATAACGAAACATGTGTCTCAACGAATGTGAATTGAGACAAAATCACATTTCCAATTTGGCAATTTTTTACCTATAATCCCCATGAATGAGAGATCCTAAAATGGATATCTAAGTACCCTTAATAATAATGATAAGAATCATAAAATACATTCACTGGTATTATATACACCATTTATAAGAATAAAGTAATTTATAAGACGTATGTTTCATACAAATAAAAGCGAGACATAAATCCCTTAATACCAGAGTAACTTTAGATTTGTGAACCCCATACAATAATAACATCAATTAAAGAACTAAATATAATTAAAAAATGTAAATTAATGATATAATAATTCATAGGTCAGTATATAAACCATATAAAAAAATAAAATAGGGAATATGACTTGTATCTCACAGAAATAAAATGTGAGATGAAATTATCGTACCATATGTATTAAATCTCATTGTACTCTTGAGAAACTCTAGTAAAAAAATAAATTTCTTAAAAATATATTAATGAACCATATTTAATTATATCATATCATATAAAATTTACTTATGGCCTTATATTACCCATTTATCAACAATTCCATGTTAATGTTATGTTTTGGGTAATAACTGCTTTATTTTTCATTCATATTCTGACTTGTTATACTAGGTCCTATTAAGTAGATTATGAATTCATAATATCCATAATGACAACCATGATATATATATATATAACATATATATATATTTATTATATTTTAATTAAAGGTTATTCATAAAAGTTAGTGATTGAAAATAAAATACACCGTTCATGGAGATGGTAGGTCGTACGTTGGCATGAACATTTTTTAACATTCTTATAAAATTTAAATGAAAAAAATAGTTGATATATTTTCATTATAGATTCATATTTATGTTAAATATATCATATAAATTCATTGAATTTATCCTTATTACCATTCATTTGAATATATATGAGAAACAAATCACATCTTTTCGTGGAGATGGTATGCCATTTGTACGCACGAGCGATGTTATCATTTCGCAAACGATTAAGTGTTAAAAATGAAGATATAATAATATCATTATATAATTATAATTATTTAATAAATATCATATATTAATAGTGTGAACATCATTATTCCTAAGCAAAATAAGTGGTAATGTAAAAATGAACAACATCATTTCGTGAGGCGTTAGTTCGTTGTGCACAAGAACGACAAGTTAGGCACCCTTTAGAAGGATGTGTGTGTGAGATTGACTATAAAACATAATATAAAAAATAAAAGTGTATTTATTATACTTATATTATTATACAAACATTAAATAAAAAATTTAATGGTTTTATGGAAGAAATAAAATAGAAATGTTCGTTGATGAACATTACCTCTTCTTTTGGTATATCATTTTGAATAGAAATAAAGGACCTCATTGGTTGGATTAATGCCCAATGGAAGGATTATAGTATGGATTAAGTAAATTTTGGAAGATAATTGGATCAATTATGTCCATACAAGGTTATGATGTATGAGGATAAGAGAAGAAGAGGTTCCCTTTTATAAGAGAGGGAAATGGATCTTTGGGAAATTTTCAAAAGATTAATTTATTATAAAAAAATATCAATCAAAATACCTACAAAATAAAGTTGATAAAAATAAAAGATAAAATTAGGTTGTAATGAAATCAGCTGATATATTGTAGAATTTTTTTGAACTCATTTTAAACCCTAACATTTTGATTAACCCTTACTTAAGCTATTTTAATTTTAAATACGATAACAATGTTTTTAATATTAAGGGGAGTTAATTTTTAAATATAACTTGTCAATTGGACTATAAAGGTAAAATTTAATATATTTTAGGACATATTAAGGGGAAGTAATTTTTACAGAGGATGAAATAATTTCACATTTTTCTATTTTCACCAATAGCTCTACTTTCGTGCTTTATGGGGGTGTTTGAATAGTTTTAATAAATTTTTGTGATATTAAGGAATCCGTAGAACCAAAATCAAAAATTAAATTCTCAAATTTTGAATGAATAACTTGTGTACCTATTATAACTTCATTTTCATGATCGTCCTCAGTGGTTATGATTGAATATTCCCTCCCTTTCTACCATGGATGTTTTTGTCATTGATTTTCTCTGAAAACAGATAACTTATGGAAGTGTTTCACATATTGTCCTTATTCGTAACATTTGAAACATTGGATAGTAGTTTTAGGTTAGGATGGAAAATTCCTCTCTCCTATTACATTGGTGTTCTTCTCATGTCAGAAATCGCTAGCTAGGTTCTCTAGCATTCCACACCTAAAATATTTCCTTATCCCCCTTATCCAATATTTAGGGTACTTATTCCCACACTTTTGACTGGTGGGATGTTGAAATATCATTCCACAATTATATTTTTACATCACGCCTCTATATTTATAGTACAATTTCTACTTGTTATCCCTATGATACCCTTGATATTAGCAGATATCCATTTATACTTTGAGGGAACACCAAAATTATTCCATATTGATATCAAAGTCTTGTATCAATAGAGATATTCCTATAGTCAGTTTGACCCCACCAAATAAGTAATTCAATTTTCATTCTTGGGTAATGATAATGATGGTGGAATGTTTTGGAATTCCAGAGAAATGTTCCTTTTATTCCCTGATAGATTCATCATCTTTTTTCTTGGGGACAATGGAATCACATTCCATTTTAAGTGAGAGAGTGCGAGGTATTTTTTTTCAAAAAATATGATCCAGAATTACATCCACCCCTTAACTTCAATATCTTCCTTAGGATCCATATTATTGTCCAATATCGATCACTAATTATATTCTCTATTCATATGATATACTTTCGGTAAACATTCCCTTGCTTGTAACATTAAAGGATGGATACGATCTTTTCAATAGAGTTGATGCAATATTACATGACCAAGGGATCCTATGATCCTTTTAAAATTGGTGGACTTTATAGCATAACGGTCTCAATTATATATTGTTCTTTATTAGGTGTATTAGACATTACTACAGATTATGTTTTCTATTTAGAATAAGATTCAACTAAGAGAGTATTATAAAATAGTTCATGATTCTTACTCCCATAAGGTTGAACATATCATCTGGGTTGTGATCAAATTTCCCTTCCCATTATTTGTTTACTCAGTTCCCCATATTTCTAGATATTGTTTAGTAAGAAGGGAAAATTTGGGATGAGGAATTTTAAACACATAGATGTAAATCCATTAACATTAGACTCATAATCATTAAATGAAATTTCTGTTGTCACGAAAATTCAGAACGAGGAAGAGGCCCACAGAAGGCCCCATTGACCGCCTCACGAAGCCCCTTCATGGAGTTCCCCAGCACCGTGGCTACCGCATACCAAGGAGAGGGATGCTCCGCAAATGCAGTTGACATTCACGAGCCTGCCATGAAGCAAGGAGGCGGGATGCTCTGCAAACACACTTGATGTTTGTGAGCCCACCATGACGCAACCAAGTCCATATTCACGCCGCATGGGCTCCGCTCCGCGGTGCCTCTTGCATATAAATACCAAGTCCCCCTGAGCCCAAGGGATGGACAAACCTACCTTTCGGCCTCCCTGCTCCCGAGTTGCGAAGTATCCTTCTGCCATGCGAACCATGAGCTGTGCAAGGTACTTCTTCTCCACAAAGTGCTCCCCTTCATCCCATTTTGATCCCCTCTTCTGAGAGGGATGCCCTTCATGAAGCCTAAGGATCTTTGCGATGTAAGGGGATCCCCAAGGGGACCTGGGTCATCACGAAGCATTTATGCCTCGCGAAACACCCTTCATGTACACATGATCCACATGCTAAGGCAGGGTCACTGTACTTTGTGATGCACATTGCATCCCGACACCTTGCTTCGTGAGGCACCTTTGCTCCACTAGGTTGTGCTTCAAGAATTCCCTTCCACTTCACGAAGCACCTCCCATTTGCACCTCTGCCCCATTCTAAGGCTAAGGCACCCCACATCACGAAGCACACCCCTTTGCAAGTTCCCTCCACCACATGGAGAGACAAAGCTCCACAAGGCCCCATCCTATGGACCCCCCTGCTTGGAAAATCCTTTTCCCTTGTGACCCTCCAAGTTTGCACGATGTGACTTCAAATTACCATGGATGTTTCCACATATTGTGTTGCTTCTCCTAATTCTTCTTCATATAGGCACACAAATGACAATTTCTTCTTCGCATAGCCATGCAAACATGGACCCCTTGATGGTTCACTCCGCAAAACCCCCTCAGTATGGTGTTGTTGGTGCCTTCTCTCCCACAAGGAGCAGAGGGTACCGTTAAGCCCTAGGGATGTGGAGTGAACCCACTTAGTCCGAGCATCATGACGTTAAACTACCAAGCACCATCGTCCTGTAAACATGATGTTAAACTTTGACCTCGCCTCGTGCCTTGCACGTGGGGTGCCCCCACCTCAGACATTTTCCACGCCCCTTGGTCTCCACAGGGGATGATATCCTCCATCTAAGAGTGGCGTATGTCCATTGGGGAAGGGAAGCCACCTTGGTGTAAGTCCATAAACTTTCTTGTAGAAGGAATCACCCTTGCTCCTCCTCACTTCCTCGGTCCCAAGGACAACAAAGTGCATGATAGGGAACATGGCTCTTACTTTCTTCTCTCCCAAATTCCTCTCCCGCTGCACTTTGTCTCCCACGAGCCTCTACCATGGAGAAAGCCCCAACACTTCTTAGGACACTCAACACGTACGGCCCTCTTCACTTCCCACGAATGCACCTTTCACGACATGGTCATCGGGCCTTTTCTTCCTCTTGTTTCGCACACTGAGCATGACTCACATGGGCTTAGAGTAAGCATTGACCAAGACATCATCCCATCCCTCGTGATGTTAAATTATACCACCACCACCTTCGACATCCTAGATTGTAATCCCTATGCCCTAGTTCTAGAACTACGTGGACTTTGATCCATGTCAAGGCATGGTATGTAGGAAGCCTCCCTGATGTTCAACCCCACCACCACCTGGTCTTTACGAACCCCTTCACATCGTTTCACCAACCTCCATGGGCCGCCTCAGAGTGTAAGACCCAATCCATTCTGAACTACGAGAACTTTGATCCATGTCAAGGCATGGTACGTTGGAAGACTCCATGAGGTTCAATCCTAACACCCATTTGACCCCAGGTGCCTCTACACGTCGGTTCTCCGACACCCCTCTCCAACCTGAACAATGAGGACTTTGATCCGTGACAAGGAATGGTACGTAGGAAGCCTCCCTGAGGTTCAAGACCCTCTCTATCTGAACTACGAGGATATTTATCCATTTCAAGGAATGGTACGTAGGAATCCTCCATGAGGTTCAATCCCAACAACCATCGGACCCCAGGTCCATCTTCATGTCGGTTCGCCCCCATCCCGCATGATGTTAAACTGTATTCTCCATCTGAACTACGTGGTCTTTGATCCATGGCAAGGCATGGTACGTAAGAAGCCTCCCTAAGGTTCAAGCCCACCACCCGGTCATTCCAAAATCCTTCATGTCAGTTTGACCTCATCCAGTGGTAAGCCGTTTCAACCTCCATCAGCGTTAAGCCGTTGTCAACCTCATTCAATGGTAAGTCGATGCCAGATTAACTACGCGGACATTGATTCCCTGCCACGGGGATTCGTAGGATTTCTATTCGAGGATCAAGCCCAAAACCATCATCCATCATATTTCTTACCAGATCCACCACATCCTGGTTAGATCATGCCACCTCATTCCCCCCCACAGCATTCCGGAGGCCACCCACGTGTTGGCCCCAATATCGGTGTTCCCTCCAAGGGGGTTCCTCCGTCTGATCCACCCTAATCAGTGTTCTGGTCAGTCTGATCTATCTCCGCTGAACGTTAAACTTTTGGCATTCCCTATGTTAATCATGGGAAGCTGAGGAAAACCTCAGATACATGCCCATGGCATATGATTCCCCGCATTTTATGTGGGATGCCTCGGGCTTCCATGCCCTTGAGAATCCCTATAATAAGGGACATAAGAGACACACCAATCCCATGCATCTAGACATTCTAGTGATGCCCAACGTGACTACTCCCCTAACTAAAGCTTTCTTCCCAAACAAGACCCCTTGGAATATCCTGACAGAAGTAGAATAATTAACTGGTGTCCATGAAGATATGGAGCTAGGAAGAGTTTCAGGAAAAACGTATTAAATCTATGTGGGAGACCCGGACTAGGTGACGAGTTCCGAGGAGGAATCTATGGAAGGAAGAACTGAAATCTAATCATCCCGTTTCGATCAAGGAGAAAACATCCCTGAAAAAAGAATGGATGTCACCCACCATTGGAAAGCGAGAATGTGGGGTAACAAAGTCGTGCCTGTAACACTCAAGCAGACGGACGCGCGTGCCCTGGCAAAAGCGTCAGAAACAGAAATGGTGAACCTGACATGAAGATCCTCTCCTCAATAATGAGATTAATTATGCTCGGGGAATCTGTGTATTGACATGTCACTGGATCTAGCTATATGGTGCTGGGTCTCTCCATGAAAATAGTCATCCTAGCGTGAAACTCACCAGAATTTGGGGCAGTAGAATGTTGGGCATCCCGTTCTAGGACATTCTCACCGTGGATCCCTCTTACCAGTCACGGAAGACAAGATGACACTGGGGCATTGGTCTTCGATTCATTTTTCCTTCAGTATTGACGAGTTCATCTATCTAATTCTCAAGAATTAGGTTGCTGCCACAGGAATAAGATCACCGCCCACCCGCCTACGCAGGGGCAGGGGCAACGCCAGCACAACCCTTCACTGTGGCTTCACCGCTTACTCAATGGCGCTTGCGTCCACGACCGTGGGGATCTCACACCCCATATCCCCATCAGAAGTTTTCCATAAAATGGTAATTAACGACCTCGTACGTCGTTACGAGGAGGGAATAATCCCAACCCTAGATATGGCCCGCCTATACTTGGAGGCATCCAGGCCCCGCCGTCAACGTCGCCCCCGAGGGCCACATAGGGAGCCACTACTCCCCACCCTAACATTCAATCATTTCGGGATCCTATCCCCAGAGTGATTTGAAGACTCCCTACCTTACGCTGATGAGGTGGGCGATTTCTAGACCAGCCTGGTCAGAGTCTCAATACAGGGGCTCCCAGCAAGGGCCCCCACCCGGCCGCTTCAGTGACACCGCCTGACCTTGTTGGAGGAGCTGGTGAGCTATACACCTGCACCACTAGCACTGGCTCGCCCGACCCGACGCCACCATCGAACATGATCTAAGGGCACCCTCCAAGGGGCATCAAATTTAACGACTACTATTGCCCGATCCACCGCCAACGCATATCATCAATTCCCTGCATACACTGAGCAGTGGTGCTTATACGTCCAACCGGGATCGAGGCCCCAACCACCCCACGAAAAGGTTGGGGCGACATTCCTGGTCACATGCATGATCGGGGGTCATTGTGAACCAACTCGCAGTGATTCCACCCTGTACGGAAGTCCTCCCCATACCACTACCACAGAGAGCGTGGGTCCTCCCCGCTTCGAGGCTCAACATGGAGGTCTTCTCCGTTCCACCCCCAATCCGAATGAAGGTCTTCCCACAACGGTGTTATTCAGTACGGAAGCCTCTCCCGTGATGATCACATCATGTATAGAGCCCTTCTTCATGCCACCGACCGTCAACGTGGAGACATTACCCTTTCGGTCTCTCTCCAATGTGGGGATCCTCCCTACATCCTCTCTGTAGCTAGTGAAGGTCCTGCTCGCCCTGGAAATCAGGGGGTGAAGGCCAGCCTCACTCCACCCACACCAAGCATGGGGGACCTCCCCGTGCTCCTACCAGTTTCGGCGAAGGTTTTTCCCACTCAGGTGTTGTTCAGGGAGGTCCTCCCAATGTCCCCTTTGACATTTGTCCCAGTGGTCCTCACACCTTGGCTGTCTCAAGTGGAAACCCTCTCCGCCCTGGCACCAGTGCAGCCGAAGGACCACATGTCGGAAATCTGCCCTGTCCTGAGGATTCAATGATGGGAAACAAGGCGGGTCTTCACCACCACAAGAAGAATCCAGGGAAGGCCCATATGAAGACCAAACTAGTCTGCTTCTCAGAATCTGAAGTGGAGTGAGACTCTGCTCAAGAACCCTCCCCTCTCTCATCCGAGTCAAGGGCAGGGGCAGGGATGAGGCGCATCAGCCTAGTGCTCCCGAAGTGTGAGGTCCACAGGATTCCCAACTCCCTTCGCAGGTTTATCTAGGAGGATGAAAATATGGAGACCCCATAGGTTACGGTCATGCAGTCACCACCATCGTCGCCATAAGCGCACTCTACCTACATAAGAGATCACATAGAGCTATTCTGGGGACCAATGGCAAGCGAGCAGCATCGCGACCTGTCGCCAGCAGCCCTGGCCCCTGATCCAGGAATGACAGTAATCATCCCCTCCTATTTCAACATAGTGGCTAGGTCACTACACTCTTCGGCGGACAACCCGAGAATCGGCGGCCAGTAAGCCCGTTCTCCGTATTCTCCATCGGCCAACTAGTCATCCCAGTGGTCTGCCTCAGTACCGCTTCCAGTTCCTCAACCACCCCTAGTTGCTGAGTGGGGAAATCAAGGGCCAGACACTAAATTTGAGGTGATGAGCTTATGAAGAATCTTTGCAGCGGACCCCTTCCTCATGAAGTTTTGGCCTGCAGTAGTGCGGGATTTCTTCATACCTGAGTCCCTCACCACAGTGGAAGTTGAGTATTTCCACTACACCCTCTGGGTGACGCATTTCAATCTCTGTCATCAGTGTGTGGCTTATAAAAGGATCCAAACACATTTCAAAGACATCATAATGCAGATTTGTCTAGTCGATCTGGCCGCACTGTCTGTGGCCCCGTGCCCTAAGTCACCAGGTCATCGTGAGGCCCTCCAGCAGCAATTCGTTCAGAGTATCAAGGTACACCGCAAAATTATCTGGGAGGCTACCTCCCATGTGCAAGTCCTTGGCTGGGGGAAATATGCTTCCCTCCTCTTCATCCCTATCCGACGATAGCCCAACTTGCTATGCGATTTTGAGGACATGCCCCCCGGAAGGGTCACAATCAACATGGCCGATGTAGTGGACAAGGAGGACGAGCTGGAGTTTCTCGATGGATACTTACACCCTAAAGGTGCTCCGACCTGTCCGCCTTAGTGCAGAAGATGGAGGAGGACCCTGAGAAGGCCATGTTGCTCCAGAAACATGCAGAGAAGAAGATGTTGGTCGATGAACTCCTGGAAGAAAGCGTTGTAGAGCAACAACCCAAGTACGGTGATCCTAGGCCGAGGCAGCAGGGGAAGGAACAACTACACCACGACGAGATGCCTTGGGGAAACTCTAATCATACCACTCCCACTAACAAGGTTGAAGCCAGAGCTCAGGGAAAGATGGCATAGTATGTCACACCAAACCCTTCCGAATGGCGCAAAAAATCAAGGAATCCATACTGGGTTCCCCCGACTACACTACAGGACACTCCACCAGTCGCTCCATGAGTTGCTAAACCCGCCTACCATGTCGAAGAACCTATAAACGCACTTGTGGTTATAGATCCACATCAAAATAGGGACCCCCACCTGAATGATCCTATGGCGGCACTCATATCCCACCTTGAGGCATTGGAAACATGGAAGGTGGAAATCCCACTAGATGGCACGCCATAACCGGCCTAGGTGGATGATATGCATGCGCCTTCGGGTTTCGGGAATCACACCATCTCACCCATTAACGGGAATGGGGACCTGCTGCAACATTTTTCCCACTTTAACTCAAGGTTTTGGGCCATGTTGGGGACTCCAGCGTAGCAGGAGGCCTCCAAGCTCCGCTGTTTCGTTCAGACACTGGAGGGGACGTCATTGTCTGGTACAACCATCTCCCCGTTGGATCTGTGATCAGCTGGGAGGACTTTCGCAGGAAGTTCCTCTACTCGTTCAGCTCTACCACCCAGAAGACCAGCATCATAGACCTCTTGAAGTGCAAGCAATGGCCTAATGAGCGATTTGCATAGTTTATCGCCCAGTGGAAGTGGCTCATATAATCCCTTAACATGCCACTGACTCAGGAGAAATTACTGACGATGTGTGTAGGGAATGTTAAGACGGAACTGGTTCCCTCCCTGATAACTCAGAACTATCCTGGAGGGTTCCAAGACTTCCTAAATAAGGCCCATTTCCTCGAAGAAGCCCTGCAACAGGCTAGAGAGGCACATTCATTTCCCCCTGTAATCCCAACAAGGAGCGCTGCTAGAGCCGATCCCGCCACAGTGGCCCAACTAGAGGCCCCCATGCAGCTAGAATTGATACCAGTAGCACTGGCCCCACAGCCTCATAGAGGCCCTCCACCTCAGGCACAGCCTCTGGCTCCGTAGTATCCTAAGAATCGGCAGGCGCTCCCACGTAATGCACTGCCACCTCCCAGGTGGGACAATCATGGTCCACCTCCTCGACAAGACCCCCCGACTCCTCATCAAGGCCAGGATCAAAGGGATCCCTATCCATGAAGAAGACATCAGACTTACTTGTTCAGAGAGAATCAGGTCCCTAGTTACTTTCATAGTGCCCTAGAGCAGGAGATTGTACGCTTTCCTGAGTGCAGAACGCCGACAGAGGTGAATCTCATCGATCTCCCTAACTACTGCCCCTATCATCGAATTATTGGTCACACCCTCAAGCAGTGTTATGTGTTTAAGGACTGGCTCCAAGACCATGTTGATAACAACATAGTCAGGCTAGGCCCGGCCCCGACACAAGTGGCGAGTGTCTTTGTGAGGTCAGAGAGCAGTAGCGACGGCGAGGGTGAGTGGCAGTAGGTTTCTAACTGCATGTCCCAGAAGTATAATGACTGGATGGCTCGCAGGACGGTCTCCCACACCCATGGCATTATCCATGCTTGCTTGAATCAGCTAGATCCTTCAGAAGATGCGGCCTCCACTTCTGCATCATCATCTCAGCCGGCCTCTTCCTAGAAGATCCAACATCGGCAGTGTAAGAAGAAGCAACACGCCCCACCAATGTCGTCGTAGTCCTGCACTCCCATCGACTTCATGCCCCATGAGATGGGGATGCCTATCAGAATCCACCCACTGGTGGATGATTATTTGATTAATAGTCAAGGGTACTCATCATTTAACACTGTCGAGTTGGTAGACCCCTATATGACTCTCGAGAAGGGGGAACGCCAGGCGAACCTCCCCAATGTCCCCATCTGATGCCAATGTTGGTGGAGCCATGACTATATGGGTCATCGGGGCACGCCAGTCATCACCTCCAACCAGGCCGTGCATGCCACTGAGACCAGATAGCAGGCTCAGTGTAGAGCTCATAATGAATAGACTTTTCATCCCGTATCATTAGGACCACCTCCACCACCGTTTGTGCTATTGAATCATGTATAACCACTTCGACCATACCACAACCAGCTTCACCCTGTTACAGGCCAACCTCAGTCATCTGGACCTCATCCAGCATCTACTCTTTAGGCTTTTACTAGTGGATAGCAGAACATGCACAGCACCAGCTAGTCGCCAGTCTAGTTGATGGGGTCCGCCCTACCTCCAATCGCAGAGAGGCCTCCTGTAAGAAGAAGTTTGTAGCTACCACAGAAGTATGATATTTCTCAAGCACCTTGTAGACATCCCAGGAAGGATTTCCATCCTCAAATCCCTCCGCTTGTCATCAAATATGTTTGAGGCCCTCGCTAAGTCTTTAAGGAGCCCCCTCCAGTTTGAGACGAAGGTAGCAGGTGCAAAATCCTTTCATGCTGAAGTAGTTGAGACTTCCAAATGTCAGTCCATCATTTCGTTCTACGGGGAGGATTAAGGCTCTCCCATACAGGGGCACATCTGCCCACTGTACATCACCAGCCAATTTAACGTCATGGAGGTTTCCCACTGTCTCATTGAAACTGGCTTTGGGATCAACCCTATCCCGACACAGACACTGCGGAAGCTGGGGTTATCCGATGATGACCTAAATCCCTATGATTTAAGGATCCAGAGAAATGAAAATACAGAGAAGACCCCAATCGGCAAGATCTATTTGAAGACCCAGTTCAGTGGCCTAGTTGCCAGCACTGAATTTATGGTTGTCTCCCAGGACAACGCGTACAGTGAATTGATGGGTAGACCATGGCTCCACCTGCACACAGCGGTCCCCTCATCATATCACCAGTGTCTCAAGTACTCTTTTAATGTTCAATTAGGCATACTCCAAGGTGATATCTCTCCTTTAGCCTTTTGTGAATCCCATTATCTGGACATTTACTATTACAAGAGAAAGGATAAGTAGATTCTGGAAAATGAGGTTGAGCCCACCCTGGTCACAAGTGACCCCTGGGCAGGTCTGGATGACACCTACATATTCCCAATCCATCAATTAGAGGCCACAACCCCCCGACATGGGGCAATGCTTTGTTGTCTCTAGTAAAACAGGAAGGCATATTCCCAAGTCCAAGCGATAGTGGAAAATCACCTCGCACCCCTACACGAACCAGGCTCAGGTGATCCCGAAACATCCTACCCTAGTACCGTATTGGGACGTCCGCCCCATGGCAATGGCAGTACGTCATACGTGTCTATTCTTCCATGATGGTATTAACCTGCTCAAGTCGATGTGCCTCTATTTCTTTGATATCATTTAGTGTGGCCCCTTGGACCGAAGGCTAGATGGGATTGGATCAACTACCTACATAACCATGGTCTCAGCGGCGTGTGAATCTACTGATGCATTGTACACTTCTCTCTTGGCTGGTACCAGCCTCCTGTCAGGTTCCTCTAGCCAAGGGGAAGCCTAAACTACTAGGAATCCCTCCTCCACAAGCGAAGAAGAGGATTTGAAGGATGATCCCCATACCGTTGAAGAAGGCGTCTCTGCCACGGTCGATAAACTAGTATAGGTGAACCTTGGTAGCGAGGCAGATCTGAGACACATGTTGATCAATGCTTCCATGTCCCTCGAGGAGCTGCAGTGGTACATGGACTTCCATAGATAGCATCATGACGTTTTTTTCTAGAGATATGGTGAGATGCTAGGACTAGATCCTCAGGTAGCCATCCACCGGCTCGGTCTCCTGAAAAATAATCACGGGTTCAAGCATTCTCCCAGAGAGATGCACCTTACTTATGGTTCCATGGCCGCGGCCGAAGTTGACAAGCTCATCAGGGCCAACATCATCAAGGAGGTCTAGTACCCCAAGTGGCTAGCCAACATTGTGCTAGTCAGAAAGAAGAATGGATAGATCAGAGTCTATATCGACTTTGGAGATCTCAACCATCACTATCCGAAGGATGATTTTCCCCTTCTGGTGATAGAATTTTTGATTGATGCTACGGCTAGGTTCCAAGCCCTCTCCTTCATGGATGGATACTCTGGATATAATGAGATCCGAATGGCCCCTGAGGATGAAGAGTCAATGGATCTTCGGGCACCCCAAGGTACTTTCTATTACCAGGTTATACCCTTCGGCCTAAAGAAAGCAGGTGCCACCTATCAGTGGGCCATGCATCGCATATTCAAGCCAATCCTTGTGACATTGATGGAATGCTATGTGGAAGATCTAGTGATCAAATCTCATCAGTTCCAAGACCATCTCATGTACCTTGAGAAAGTGATCTTCTTACTCTTCTCCCGCCACTTAATGATGAACCCATTCAAGTGTGACATTGTGGTCTCTTCAAAAAAGTATCTTGGCCTTGTTGTCAGGTACTGAGGCATTGAGATTGACCCAGAGAAGATAAAGGCAATCAGCCAGATGCCTCCCACGAAATATATCCAAGAGATTAATGGTTTTCAAGTCCACTTAGCCTACATACGCTGATTCATTGCGAATCTTGCTGGCATGTGTAAGCCCTTTTCTAGACTAATGATGAAAGGCTCTGCCTACGAATGGGATGAAGAGTGCCAGATATTGTTTGAGGAAATTAAGCATTACTTGCTTCAGCCTCCGGTCTTGATGCCACACGTCTCCGGACACCGCTAATCTTGTACGTGACTTCCCTGGACTGATCTCCCAGAGCCATTCTCACCCAGAAGAACAACGAGGGGATAGAGAATAGTCTCTACTACCTCAGCCGCTTGCTTCTCGATACAGAGACCCAATACTCCCCCATCGATAATATTGGCATTGCTCTCGTATTTACTATGCAGAAGTTGCGACATTACTTGTAGCACCATGAGGTACAGCTAGTCTCTCAAGTAGACACGCTGAAGTACATTCTGAATCGCCCCATGTTGACCAGCTGTCTGGCATGGTGGGAGGTAATCCTCCAGCATTTCAACATCAGGTTCGTGCCTCAGAAGGCTATCAAGGTGTGGGAATTGGAAGACTTTCTAGCTACCCATCCAACATCCACAGATCAGTCCCTGGTCTTGGATTTTCCTGATAGGGAAATCCTCTCAGTCGATCAAGCCATCCCATGTTTTCAAATGCACTTTGATTGTGCCTTATAGATCCCCACCAGTATGAGGCTCAATGATCCTAGGCTCAACAGAGTGGGTCTGAGTATCGTCTTTATTACCCAGGTGGAAGCCATTTTTTGTACTCATTCCTATTGTCAAAATGCTGCAACAACAACAAGTAAGAGTATCAGGCTCTTATCACCGGCCTCGAGCTGGCCCTCGAGATTAATGTGCCTCATTTGCATGTGAAAGGGGATTCTGAGCTAGTCATCAATCAGGTCAATGGTGGATATGTTGTCAGAAATCCAGAGATTGTACCATTTTCGGATCCCACACTCCATCTAATGGCTCAGTTCCCTTCTTGACCAAAGGTTACCCATGGCCCTCAGTCATAGAATGGTCGAGTAGATGCTTTTGCCGGCTTAGCTGCATCACTTGAAGAGCAAGATCAGGATGATCTTATTATACATGTGGCACACCGGAGAGTCATTGCCCTTGTCACCCTAGAGGATGATGACGGCCTTCAAGTAATCCATCTTACCGCTGGATCCTCAATGTCAGGACCGTGAGGCTCTTCAGATGTAGTGGTATAAGCGACTCCGGACTGGAGAGCCCCTTTTTTCGAGTATCTCTAAAATGGTTGCCTCTGGGATCATCAGGCCAAGCATGAGAGAATCTAACGCTGCACACTGCAGTTTACCCTCTAGAGTGATTCAAGCCTAGAGCCAATCCTCTATGAGAAATGTTTTGATGGTGTTCTCATCCATTTCATCCAAGGAGTCGTGATTCCATAGGTCATGCAAGAGGTTCATGCCGGTTCTTGTGGTGCCCATCATGCTGGGCCAAATCTATCCCATCAAATCGGAAGATTGCGGTACTTCTGTCCCTCTATGATCCCTAATTGTATTGAGTTTTCCAAGAGATGTCATGCATGCCATGTTCATTCTAACTTCCTACATTGGCCGCCCGAACCTCTCCACTCCACCATGTACTCTTGGCCATTCACGGTGTGGGGACTCGATGTCATGGGACCACATCCATCGGTGACAGCTCGCTAATATAGGTTCATCCTAACAGCCACCGATTTCTTTTCCAAGTGGGAAGAGGCAATTTTTTCAAGGAAGTCAAGGACCTTTCCATCATTTACTTCATGAGTTCCAATATCATCCACCGGTTTGGAGTCCCTCACGCTATCCTCACCGATAACGACACCAACTTCCGAGCAGCCGTGCTGAAGAAATTATATGCCAAGTACAAAATCTGTTCAAACCATACCTCCCACTATCACGCATAAAAAAATGGATAGATCAAGGAATTCAACATAACCATATCTAACATTTTGCAGAAAATGGTTGGCCAGAACAAGAAGAGATGGACAGAAAATCTACCCAACACCCTCTGTGATTTTCAGACGATGACTCTCAATTCCACCCAGGTGACCCCATATTCTCTAGTGTGTGGGGTTGAGGCCATCCTACCCATCGAGATCCAGCTACATTCGTTATTCACTACAGTCTATGACCAGCAGGTTCCAGATAAGGTGGCCAAAATCCGTCTAGCTGAATTGGAAGCAATTGACGAGAATAGGCTTTGTGCCCTACACAATCTGGAAAGGCATCAGAATAAAATGGATAGATCCTTCAATTAGAAGGTTCTCCTCAACTCTTTTTTTCAAGGCTGCCTAGTATTGGCCCTCCGAGTTCCAATGATCCCTGGCACTAAACCCCCCATGTTGGAGCCCATATGGTAAGGACCTTACATAGTCTACAGATTTTACCCCAATGGATCATACTCCTTGGTGACCCCACATAGTGAGCACATAACTCCTCCCACCAATTACAAGTTCCTAAATCAATACATTTACTGAAACTGGATGGTATTCACGACCTTAATCTCGATGGTCATGCACGACCTTAAACTGGATGGTCCTGCACGACCTTAAACTCAATGGTCCTGCACGACCTTAAACTGGATGCTCCTACATGACCTTAAACTGTCTAGTCCTGCATGACTTTAAACCAGGCATCGTCCAACATGATGTTAAACCACATTTCAAGAACTATGTATGGAATGATTCCCATCCACATGGGATACGAAGGAACTTTCAGATGCCTCATCTAGAGCCCAACCCCCAAACTCTTCTTCTCGACTATCCCACCTGGGTATAGTTTTTTTGGAGGATCCTCACATGATATGATGTATTTTTCCTCATCCCCACTCATACCAGGATTGTAATGGTCACATAATGTGCCCACATCCGTTCTTCTATCCTTCAACGTCTTCACTGCACGATGTTAAACTGCATGGTCTTCAAGAACTATGTATGGCTAGATTCCCATCCCCAAGGGATATGTAGGAAAGCCCAGACATTTCATCTTTTGGCCCAACCCGAACGCCAGAATCTTCCCCTCGGGTCGAGACATACAGTGGGGTGTAGAATCTTGCCCCAATTCACGTTGATATAACCTCAATCTGATCATATGTCCCACTCTCTTGAGATGTTCTCCCCTTTCATAAGATGGGTACACCCACTCATTGACTATAATTCCATCTCCTTCCCCATCCGGAAGGGCCCGTGAATGGAATCGATGCTAGGCCTAAGGGACCTCTTACCACTTTGGGCCAACTCCCTCAAGGATGTCGAGCAACAAGCCGATAAAAGTCCTGCATTTCGAATAGGGTTAGTGGTCGATGAAATTTTGTTGCTCCCATTTCAGGTCACTATAAGGACTCTGTGTTCCGAACATGATCAACAACTATCCTGGACGGTTAGGGCCACCCCAAGATGTCCCAAATATCGAGTGCAGTGGTTCATTAGACCCCGTTGTATCTTCAAGCGATGAACTCCCTCCGGGCGATGTCAACCCTCAGGCCCCTTGGCCTTTTCGAGCCCCCGGACCAGGTTATCTCTTTTGGGATTGTGTAGTGTGGTATGTTATTATGTCCTCATTAACGTCGAGTTCCTCACCACTCCGTACACATCCCTAGATGAGACACCTTATCCCTGACCCACGTCCTCACTGCAAGACGTTAAACTGCAAGCTGGTCAGGCCTCCCTGACCGAGGACCGGCCTCAGGCCCCTTGGCCTTCTCGGGCCCCATCCCTCATCCTCACTGCAAGACATTAAACTACAAAATGGTCAGACCTTCCTGACCGAGGCCCAGCCTCAGGCACTTTGTCCATCTTGGGTCCCGGTCCATGTTCTTACCTAGAGTGTACGGTGTGGTTTGGGATTATTTCTTCATTCACATCGGGTTAGTAATTGTGCTTTACACCCCCCTCATTGTGGTATCTTACCCACGGGTGCCTTTAATAACTACGTGTGGCTTGATTCCCACCCCTATGAAATACGTAGGACAACCCGAATATCTAGATTTCAGGTCCAGCCCCATCTCTCAGAAATCTCCATTTCACCATGGCCTACCCTTCCCCAGGGAGGGGAGTATATGGCGTGGCATGGGATCATGTCCTTATTCACCTCAAACTTGTAATGACCACGCCATGTGCCTCTCCCTCCTGAGCACCCTTGTCGACCTTCTTCAGCAGTTTTTCAATATTCCTAATGGTACTCTGGTTTAGTACCTGGAATGTTGGACTCTGCTTGGACATGCTTCCACCTGCTTTTTAGGCATTGTGTTCCCCTTTATTAGGGCTTTCATCACCTTTCCCACCTAAATGGACCCCAGAGTGGCATGGATCCTGGGACTAGGGGCCCTTCTACCATTATAGGCCAACACCCTTGAGGGTCGCGAACAACAAGATGATACAAATCCCAAGTTGAGAATATGGTTAGCGGTCAATGCTCATTTGTTGTACCACTTTAGGCTTATGTTATATAGATACAGTGTTTTGAACATGGTCAACAGTTATCCTCTATCGCCACGCCAACCCCATTAAGCCCAAAATTTCGGTTACAATATTCACATCCTCCTCCACCTCACCATGTCCAAGTAGAACATCAAAACACTTGGTATTATTCCTCAGTGTGCATATGCACTTCAGGAGGAAAAAATCCGCGATAGGGTGATCATTTGGGGCTTCACTAACCCCTTGCATGCATCTCATGTATCATGAATACTATATCCACCCTTGTTTCCTACACCGAGTTCAACACATGTAGGCTTAGAATGTGTGTTAGGGTCTGCCGTTACTTGGGATAGTCTGACTTCACTATGGTCCAAGTTCTAAGACCTTAAATTAAGATCCTTTCGTATTGCCCTTTTTGCAAAACTATGTGTGGCTTGATTCCCATCATTATGGGATACGTAGGACCACCCAGACGCCTCGTTTTCGGGTCCAGCTCAGTTGGGAGATAGTTTCTACTGCCCCTTTCCCTCTTACCCCTATTTGGGCCCCTTGGCCCGAGGTTCCCTTCTCAAAATTGCATACGGTTTGATATGGGATCGTTTCCCCATTCACGTTGTGTATTTTTTATTTCACCATACACATTCCCCACCTAGCATTGTCTCTACTATGTCTGCGCTGCATGACGTTAAAATTCATGCATAGTCAATCACATGACCCTATACTGTGAAATTATCATACTGGCCCCATAACGAAAAAACAACACTACATCATGATGTTCTCACTAAAGGGGACACCCAGTTTGGTATTGGGCAAACACCATACCATTTGTCAATGCCTTGTATGGATTTATTCTTGTTGCATTTACAGGGCCTGCTACCCTAGGATTCTAGCCTCAAAAAAACCACTCACCTTACAGGACAAACAAGATTTATCAAATACAGCTTCTTTTGGGATAAGGGCCTTGCCTGCACACCCCTTTTTTCCCAGTCACTGGTACCTTACTATGCCACCTCAAAAACTATGTGCATATTGATCCCCATCCTCATGGGGTACTTAGGAATTCCTAGCACTTTGGCTCATGCCCATCTCAACTAACATTTTTGGTCCCTCGACCTAAAATCTCTCCAAGGAACACGTGGTGGTTGGAACCCCTAGTTCGCATTCACCTTGTGTTTTTGTAGTTACCCCACCACATGTCTCCCGTGTTTCCTACCATCCATTTTCAATGTTCTATGACCCTAATCTAAGATCTCCCAATGGGAAGGGACTCGACTCCCTCTATCTAATACATCTCGTTGTCATATTTTTTTGCATTTGACAATGAGCCCGAAGTGTGGAATTTTCATGGGGACATTTTCCTCGTTCCATGTCCATGATTCATGAGCTCTCTCTTTGGATCATAATCCTCTTCCACATCCAAAAGGACCCCCAGATAACATGGATGTTTGGCCAAAGGAGTCTCCTACTGTTTTTGGCCAATGTCCCTAAGGATCTCATACAACATTTGCGACAGGTCCCATGTTTCGAACATGGTCAATGGTTGAGCCTCATTTGTCTATCCCCATTCCAGGATAATGCAATGTGGATGTTTTGTTTCCACCACAATGAAAAATTATCCTCCATTGTCACACCACCATCATTGTGGTCCAGATTGCGAGTGTCATGATTCACACATTTCTACTTCTTCATGTTCAAGTGGAATTCTAACATACTCAGCTTTATCTCTTCGCGCGTCCAAGTGCGCTACATGGACGAGTTATCATCATTGGGCAGACATTCACTGAGCGCCCCTTCTCCATAACATTCCCCTTCATGTGTCGGGAAAGTACCACCACTACATCTTGTTTCCCACATCGAGCATGACTCACGTGGGCTTAGTAGTTTTTGTAGGATGTACACCTGCACAACCAGGCTTCTCATCATCCCGCATCATGTTAAACTGTGCTTCTAGAACTACTTATGGCTTGATTCCCATCCTTATGGGATACGTATAGACACCCCGGTATTTCAACCAGGGTCCAGCCCCAGGAATCATAAGTCACGTTCTTCCACATTTTCAGCCCCTAACCTGACCCCTTTTGGGGAACCGCGTAACTGCAACTTTTCCATGAACTAGTTCAGGATGCCCCAAAATGACATTGGGAAGCAGTGGATCCCTCAACAAAGAGGTTTTTCCAAAAAATAATGAATGATGCATGATCATACTGATGCACCCATCTAGTGTAATCCCACCACGGTGGCATAATTTCGATAGTGTTTGATTTTGTTTGAACAAACCATCACTCCATAGCCCATGCTTTGTGTTCCCCTTATTCGAACCCTTGTCCTATTTCACCTCAGGAGGAACCCCCTAACAGTATGGATGATTGTCCTATGGCCCACCTATTGTCCTGGGACAATGTTCTGGAAGACTAACGGATGACAATTTGAGTTTGGCCCCATTTTTGGACATGGTCAATGGTCGAACCTCATTTTTCTATCTCCACTCCAGGATAATTAAATAAGAATGTTGCGTTTCAAATGCGATAAATAGTTATTCTTTATTTTCACGCCACCCCCACAATGTTCCAAATCTTGGGTATCATGATTCACACCTCCCATTCCCATCTGTTAGGATTGATTCAGCACCCCTGGAGTTACCCCATTCGTGCACGAGATCACGCTAGGAAAACGATAATTCGGCTATTCTTAGAGCTTCATTCTCCAGCCAGGTCTCTCTTGTTTCCTCTTAGAAATCCAGACCAGTTGTTCAGACCCTGGATGCCTGAAGCATGTTTTGCACTCCTACGTTTGGATAAGGTGATAATGTGGTCACCCCTTCTTTCTCACATTGGGCCCAACCCACGTGATCTTAGGGAATGATCGTTGGATGACCCGCGAACATCACAAGGATGCAGTAAAACAATGAAAACAATGGAACTCATGCGTGCTATGACATTTAGAAAATCAAAGCATGAAATTATGATTAGGGGTTGGTAATCATTACAAAACCCAATGTTCGACTTCCCCTATGGATGGATTGACCTCGTCAAAGGAGCGTAGAAGCTCCGCCACCCTCAGGCTGGTGGCATCTAAGAGTTGCTACGGCTTGTTCAGATCCTGCTCCTCCTCGACAGAGAGAGGGAACAATTCATTGGTCACAATTTGGGCCCACTACAAGTCGGCCCGGATGGAGATCATCTCCCCAGAAGCTCGCTTCAGGCCCTCTTCAGCTTCTGCTAGCCGGTCCTTCAATCGCAATATTAGCTCATATTACACATTGAGGGAGGTCGAGTGTTCGTCTGCCCAATTCTACAGCCGCTAGACCTCATCTTCAGCCTTATGGAGCCTCTTGATATTTATCTCCTTCCTCTACTTCCATCACACACCAAGACGGCGGTCATACTCCCGAATCATTTCTGCCATAAGATCCTAGACGAGCATGTGAGGAAGCTGGGCATTCACTCCCCCATCACACAGCACGGGTTGCCACAAGCGATGTCTATCCATGAAATCCAACCATAAATCTTGTGGTGTTATTGATGAAGCATGTGATCAGCTTCCATGATCAGTGGTGGACTATCTTGATGTCCTCCTCATTAGAGGTCTTCTTATCCCAGTCGGCGTGATTGGCAGGGTCGTGTGCAGGGAATTCCCCCAAGAACTCCTCAGCCGGGTCCACGTTTGGCGTCGAATTGGGTGTGGCAGAGCCTGAACCATCTGGTTGATCCTCGTCATTGGATCAAACCTCGATATCGTCGGGCGCAGTCCCACTGGAACCCCCACCAATGATCGGGAGCGTTGTAGTTCTGTGAGGCTGGAAGTCCACCTCCACGACCATTGACATGCCCCAGGGAAGGGTGCTACCAGAAGCCCTGACCATATTTGCCTCAGCAGCTGAGTCCAATTGAAGTATTGTTCATGAAAAGAAGGGTAAATGAATGTTAGTTAACATGGTCAGGGTATGGAAGTTGTGAATTCGGTAGAGAAGAGTTACAGAGGTCAAATCCCTAGTCTCGCACTTGGGCTGATGTCATCGAAACCCCAAGACGCGGCCCCCCGTATATGGTTGGAAGGTCCAGAGACTCTAGGGGATCTGCCTCGACTGTCCAATCCCCACCAGACATGGAGGTTGATGCAGCCATGGGTGCGGATCTAGAACGTCCCACGTCAGTGACCACTGAGGGGCGGGAACGAGGTCTATTCGCAAGGTCCTCCTGCACCGTGCAGACGCTGATAAGGAATCCATAGTAACATAAGGGTAGACTCTGAAGAAAGAATATGGGATTTTACCTCGAGGGCCTCTGCAAAATCATCAAGATTCGAGTACTGATTTCCCACATCACCGTCCTTCAATGGACATTCTCTACCATCCTTGTATCCACATGAGGACTCGTCTGATTCATCCAGTAGGGGGAAGCGCTCCGTAAGGTTAGCGGATGATAGTTGCGGAGGGACTGTGCAACCCAGAAGCACCCTAATTCAGTCTGTCATCGGGTGCAGGGCACCCTAGTAGCAGAGGATGTAGAGACCCTAAGCTTAACGTACATGAACATTACATTACATTTGCGGAATACTTAGTACATAACAAAAAAAATACACACACAAGGATCATAATAGTTTAGTGTCTTTGGAAACTCGGAACGTAATCTTCTAATCATGGTGAAAGATCTCCAATATCTCCCATAAAGATCTTCCCTTTTTTTACCTAAAACCTTTATTTATATCCTGGGGAAAAGAAAACATAAAAGGGTGAGCTCAAATGCTCAGTAAGGGTAATCAAAAGAAATAGAAATCTCATCGTATACACAAGCACATAACTTTTGGGAATCTTAACCTGCAAAAGAGATCATAATTTCATAACATGGGATAAATCATGGCAGTGAAATGTAATCACAATAATCATAACTTAAAACATGAAACTTTGTGGCATACACACATAATCATAGAAAATAATTTCTTGTTAGTCAAGACTCATTGCCAAGACTATCTTAGTGGACAAAGTCCCTTTCTGAACTGAGTCATCCTCGTTTCAGTCCTGTTTCACTGAACCGGTATAACCTACCGTTCCAGCCCTGTCTATCTCATGAGATATAAAATCATTAGCCAATGCATTAGAGGGAGATATAGGTCCCACCCATCTCATAATGATACCATTCTTATGTGTTCCACAAAATCATAAACCATACATCATAGCATAACCCATGTAATAAAAATGGGAATCTTAAACATCATGACATCATAAAACAATTCATATACGATAAAGGAATTCATAAAATTAATTCCATCACAACATAATAAAATCAATGTAATAATAGGGATAGAAACAGAACCCTTTATTATCTTAGATGGAAAATAATTTTGATAAAACACTTGAACTCCATTCTTGAGGAAAATATCTTTTCTACTTCAAAAACATTTATCCTTTCATAACATGTCATACAATTTTAAACTAAAAGAAGTTGATTAAAAATAAACTTGAAAACTTGTAAAGGAAGCTTCTTGGAAATAATATTTTAAAAATCCATTCATGCCGTATAAGTTAAAAAAAACATTCTTCTCATACTTTTGTTGGAAAAGTCAAAAAGCACCTCGTATGAAAAACGACAAAAGATTCCTTTCATATCTTTTACTAAAAACTTACCGAAGGGTAAAATTGGATTTAAAAAATTGTAGATGGATGGAATTAATATTACATATTGAGCAAAAATGTATGTGGATTATAAAATACACCCCAGTAAATACCAACGAATAAGCAATCTCGGATAAAAATGAGATTGTGATATTTCCCTTACCTTTGGTCTGATTTTCTTCGTAAGTGTCCGAACCACCTCTTCTTTGAAGCGCCTCTTTGAGACCAACTCTTAGGGCACTAAAATTGGTCTTTGAGGAAGACCAGAACCTCTAGGATTTTTCTAGGGAAGTGGAGAAGAGATTTTGGCAGGGGTTGGCCGAGCTTGAAGGCTCAAAGTTGTGTGAGGAATAGAGGGAGGAGGAGCCCTTTTATAAGGGAGGAGAGGGGCACCTTTGGAATAACTAAAACTATTATTTTATTATAAAGTCAAGTTCGGTTTTAAATAGCTCCAAATTGATATATTTTGAAGCTAAGGTGGGGATGGGTTGATATCCTCTCATCCAATATAATTTAGACAAGTTTATGTTCCTATTTTAACCTTATCATTTTGATTTAACATTAAGTTAAATAATTTTACTTTTACCGTGTCTTCTTGTGTTCTTACACTATAAGGTTAATAAACTTATTATAACATGCCAAACTAAACCCAAGTTGTTTATTATTAATATATATATCCTTATCTAAGTCATTTGGCCGAACCTTAGATTTTTAAGAATAAAATAACAATTTATAATATAATATTTGATTTAAAAACTATTTTGTGTCAATTTTGACACTATTTGATATATGATTTTTTTGTGAAAGTCAAAACAGAATTATATGTTCGAACCAAGTTGATTAAATCAACACTAATATATCATAGTAACCTATAAAATTAGTGTAATTCATAAAAAGTCTCAAATTACATTTATTTGAGCATTTATAACATCAATTATGTTAACATTTCCTTAAAAGGGTAATTACTGCATCATCGTTGTGTCATAAATAAATTAATTTATTTAAAGTCTAAAAATTATAAATAAAATATCATTATGTAGGAAATCTTTTTAGCTTTCTAATGAATATTTATAGTCGAGTTTATATTATGTATAGCCCCATATTAAAAATATTTTATTTATTAAACTTTGATTTTAACTATTTTAACTATTCATTAAATAAAATAATATTAAATGTCATAATCTAATCCAAGTGGACCTAAATGGTCATATTATATTCATAAGGTTGTTTTTGGTCTAATTACACATATCCAATAGAATTAGGACATGTGTTAGGGTAATAGTAATATCATATTTACCCTTAGTTACCCTATTTACTATTAACCGTGGTAAAAAAAAGTAAAAAGTTACTATTCACCAAAAATTTATTTTTATCTCATTGAACCACATTTTACTTACTGATATCAACCGTGTCTGTCAGATTTTCGAAATTTCATTCACAGAAGCGGTAAAATTAAGTTTTATGCAAAATTCAGTTTTTAACCTACCACTTAGTGGTTTCACTATTCATCAAAAATTCGAAGTTTTTCAGAAAAATGCCAAAATTTCACCCTAAGCTATAATTGATATTCCGAATTCAAAAATGATTTCTATTTTAATAAATTCCCAACATATAAGTTGCATTAATTAATTTTATAATTAATTTCTGTTGTCACAACAAATAGCGTGTTTTTAAGAGATAATAACTATCAAAAGATTGACACTTGTTTATAACTGGTTTAAATGTGAAATTACATCCAATGACCAACATTGTATTAAATTTTAAAAATATATTCTAAATATACTTTAAAACCACTCGAATTAATAATTTATCACTATTAATTATTTCGATTAAAAAAGTTGTTTTTAATTAAAATTTAGTAATTTTCACTATTCATCAGAATATGAAAGTTTTCCGAAAAGTACCAAAATTTCACCTTAGGCTAAATTCGATACTCCGAATCCATAAATGAAGTCCATTTTGAAAAATAAAATTTACAAAATTTCAAAAAGTGGTTATTACTATTCATAACGGCTAGTTTTAATAATATCTTAATAGCATATCGTTGTTTAGCGAAACTTGGTGTTGCGTACAACACACACTATCGTGGAAGGTCGTGATTGCGTGTAATTCATGCCAGGTCAGATATGTGTGTTGTGAAAGCTCCTTTTGGTGTAGCGTATAACACAAGCCATTAATGAAATTAAAAAGAATATTTTTCATAAATTCTCGGGGTGTTACATTCTACCCCGCTTAAAATAAATTTCACCCTCGAAATTCGTCGGGGTTATAAATGGTTTACTATTCAAAAGTTTCTTTAATAGAAACCCACATCGTAAAAAGGAATACCAAAACCAATCTTTAAAAACAAAAGTATGTAACGTAACGGTTAGCCAAATAAACTAATCACTGGGTTTCCACATAGGTGAAAATATGGATATGGAAGAGAAATCTAACCATCATGTTCTGATGGAGAGTGGTAGAAAACATGGCTATGGAAAAGCCAGTAATCACAAATCCATATATTTGTGATGATCTAAGGTACCATCTGAATCATCATATATAAGAGCACTAGGACAACATTTTTGGTTTTCAAGATCATTTCCCTAATGTTGATGAAATTAGAATTAGAAGAAATACTTTCGTGATTTCGGTATAGTCACACTGTTGGTCGTTCTTTGGACAATTTCCACTTCATCTCTTAAAGAAATGAAGTTGAATTTGTCATTCGTGATGTGTTAGCAGATCATGTGATAGAATTATGGGTCATTTCATCTGTCTCAAACAAAAGGTTTGAAAAGTTATCAAAAAATACATTAGTCCATTTATAGTGAGATTAACCCTATAAGGTTCCTAAAATGGACTTATACTTCATATATCATACTTCTTAATATAATAAAACTAGTTTCTACTAAACAGGGACTTCCTGTAGGCCAGTGTTAGGCGATAAAGTCCAGTCGCACTTCGGTTGTGGGTTCGATTCCCCCAGCCTTGTCTGACGCGATGGGCTGTCGCCCGTCCTGCAGGTTGTCCTTTTTCTAAAGCTATATTACTATAACATCCCATCAATAATATCGAAAATCTTCTATCCATAAACAATACTAACTTCTGTCCAACATAATCCATTTCAATCTTTAGGCTTATCCATAATACTGCAGTCCACTCTCATAATATAGCGAAAACGATTACCAGAGATTTAATACCATCGTTGATCCCCATATATAATAAGATATGTCTTGTTAGTCACATTCCAAACATTCAAAGGCCTTAATCAAGTATTTTCTTGAATACCCATTGAACCTTAGTGAAAACATGAATGCAGTTAAAAGTTAACACCTTCCACATACCAAAATCCTCAAAATTATATATACTCAAACCATGATATCACTTAGTCCTTATATCTATCATGAGCTCATGAATACAATCAAACATCTCATTATCTTCTCATCCCTTCATTATGCTCATATCATCTGTTTACCAAAAATGTCTCAATCACTTTTCATGGTTACCGGTACCATAAAATTATTGAGAACCACAATAGACCAAAACATAAATATTCCAATATTCCACAATACTATATACAACATTATTTTGGAATCCCATTACATAAACACTTAATCATTCCACCACATCGTTGTCATATTCATCATCGCCAATAGTGATCGCATGTGACATCCCTTTGTCCTTTGCCTTAAGTGGTTGCTCATGTTGATCATCACTAACCCTTGGATTAGGGCATTTATTAGCATAATGCCCCATTTCCTTGCACTTGAAGCATTGAAGTGTTGGTGGTGCGTTCTCTGCAGTGTTTGCTTTATTCACATCATTAGAAACCCTTTTTCCATTACTTCGACACTCAGCTGCTCGATGACCTTCTTTTCCACACTTAAAACATTTTCTAGTCCCATTAAGACAATCTTCACCATGCTTCTTTCCACACTTTGTGCATAAGGAAACATTCATCTTCTTTTCACCATTATTCTGAGATTTCTCCTTGAACTCCATCTTTCGTTTCTTGTCAAAACCATGAGATGGATATGTAACACCAACTTCCATTTCTACCTTGATAGCACAACGCACAATTTCTTCATAGCTACTGAAGTCTCTTATAGCTAATGCCCTTTGAAGACTTGGTTTTAAGCCACTGAAAAATCGATCAACTTTACTTTCAGGTTGGATGATAATGCCAGATGAATACCTTGCATGTCTTGTAAAATTCGCTTCGTATATACCAACAGATTCATCATCCTTCTGCTTCAGCTCAAGAAACTCCTTTTCCATCTTTGTTCAATGAATTCGAGGGAAGTACTTACTGAAAAACAAGTTCATGAACTCGTCCCATTCCATGGACACAATTTCATCTCTTGGCCTCGTATTCTTGATAAGATTCCACCATTGATCAGCTTCACCTTCCAAACGATATACATCTAAGATGACTTTATCATGTTCAGAACATTGAAGAACTGAAAATATCTTTTCAGTGGTACTGATCCATTGTTCAGCAAAAAGTGGATCAGAAAAACCACTAAAATAAGGTGGACGTTGCCTCACGAAGGACTCAATAGAATATTGTTCCCTTCTCCGATCATTTGGAAGTATAGAATGATTCATATCTTGTGTAAGTATAGCAATAAGATTTTGCACTCCATCTCCCATAACATTTGCTTGTTCAGGAGGACAATCATTGCATTGTCCATTGCATTGATCAACACGGTTCCTTCGGGTTCCAACCATCGTCTAAAACCCAAAAAGAATAGTCTGAGAGGCAAAAATCATGCTAAGGAAAACAACATTATAAAGGGGGAGTATCCTCAATATCTAACTTCTTAGGTTAAATTATAAGATCGTTACCGTAGTTATAGGACTGTATCCTATACGTATACTTATCCTTAGGGACATCCCCAGACAAACCTTATAAATATCTCTTGGGATCTCACTAAAGTTCTCGCATCCTAGTTTCCAAAGGTTGACTAAACCTTTCCTCTGATACCAACTGTCGAGACCCTAAGCTTAACATACATGAACATTACATTACTTTTGCGGAATACTTAGTACATAACAAAAAAATACACACACAAGGATCATAATAGTTTAGTGTCTTTGGAAACTCGGAATGTAATCTTCTAATTGCGGTGAAAGATCTCCAATATCTCCCATAAAGATCTTCCATTTTTTTACCTAAAACCTTTCTTTATATCCTGGGGAAAGAAAACATAAAAGGGTGATCTCAAATGCTCAGTAAGGGTAAACAAAAGAAATATAAATCTCATCATATACACAAGCACATAGCTTTTGGAAATCTTAACCTGCAAAAGAGATCATAATTTCATAACATGGGATAAATCATGGCAGCGAAATGTAATCACAATAATCATAACTTAAAACATGAAACTTTGTGGCATACACACATAATCATAGAGAATCATTTCTTGTTAGTCAAGGCTCATTGCCAAGACTATCTTAGTGGACAAAGTCCCTTTCTGAACCGAGTCACCCTCGTTTCAGTTCTGTTTCACTGAACCGGTATAACCTACCGTTCCAGCCCTATCTATCTCATGAGATATAAAATCTTTACCCAATGCATTGGAGGGAGATATAGGTCCCACCCATCTCATAATGATACCATTCTTATGTGTGCCACAAAATCATAAACCATACATCATAGCATAACCCATGTAATAAAAATGGGAATCTTAAACATCATGACATCATAAAACAATTCATATATGATAAAGGAATTCATAAAATCAATTCCATCACAACCTAATCAAATAAATGTAATAATAGGTATAGAAACAGAACCCTTTATTATCTTAGATGGAAAATAATTTTGATAAAACACTTGAACTCCATTCTTGAGGAAAATATCCTTTCTACTTCAAAAACATTTATCCTTTCATAACATGTCATAAAATTTTAAACTAAAAGAAGTTGATTAAAAATAAACTTGAAAACTTGTAAAGGAAGCTTCTTGGAAATAATATTTTAAAAATCCATTCATGCCGTATAAGTTAAAAAAACATTCTTCTCGTACTTTTGTTGGAATAGTCAAAAAGTACCTCGTATGAAAAACGACAAAAGATTCCTTTCATATCTTTTACTAAAAACTTACCGAAGGGTAAAATTGGATTTAAACAATTGTAGATGGATGGAAATAATATTACATATTGAGAAAACTTGTATGTGGATGATAAAATACACCCCAGTAAATACCAAAGAATAAACAATCTCAGATAAAAATGAGATTGTGATATTTCCCTTACCTTAGGTCTGATTTGCTTCGTAAGTGTCCGACCCTCCTCTTCTTTGAAGCGCCTCTTTGAGACATCCTCTTAGGGCACTAAAATTGGTCTTTGAGGAAGACCAGAACCTCTAAGATGTTTCTAGGGAAGTGGAGAAGAGATTTTGGCAGGGGTTGGCTGAGCATGAAGGCTCAAAGTTGTGTGAGGAAGAGAGGGAGGAGGTGCCCTTTTATAAGGGAGGAGAGGGCACCTTTGGAATAACTAAAACTATTATTTTATTATAAAGTCAAGTTCGGTTTTAAATAGCTCCAAATTGATATATTTCGAAGCTAAGGTGGGGATGGGTCGAAATCCTCTCATCCAATTGAATTTATACAAGTTTAGGTTCCTATTTTAACCTTATCATTTAGATTTGACATTAAGTTAAATAATTTTACTTTTACCGTGTCTTCTTGTGTTCTTACACTATAAGGTTCATACACTTACTGTAACATGCCAAACGAACTTCAAGTTGTTTATTATTAATATATATATCATTATCTAAGTCATTTGGCCGATCCTTGGATTTTTAGGAATAAAATAACAATTAATAATATAATATTTTATTTAAAAACTATTTTGTGTCAATTTTGACACTATTTGATATATGATTTTTTGTGAAAGTCATAACAGAATTATATGTTCGAACCAAGTTGATTAAATCAACACTAATATATCATAGTAACCTAGAAACATAGTGTAATTAATAAAAAGTCTAAAATTACATTTATTTGAGCATTTATAACATCAATTATGTTAACATTTCCTTAAAAGGGTAATTACTGCATCATCGTTGTGTCATAAATAAATTAATTTATTTAAAGTCTAAAAATTATAAATAAAATATCATTATATAGGAAATATTTTTATCTTTCTAATGAATATTTATAGTCGAATTTATATTATGTATAACCCCATATTAAAAATATTTTAGTTATTAAACTTTGATTTTAACTATTTTAACTATTCATTAAATAAAATAATATTAAATGTCATAATCTAATCCAAGTGGACCTAAATGGTCATATTATATTCATAAGGTTGTTTTTGGTCGAATTACACATATCCAATAGAATTAGGACATGTGTTAGGGTAATAGTAATATCATATTTACCCTTAGTTACCCTATTTACTATTAACCGTGGTAAAAAAAAGTAAAAAGTTACTATTCACCAAAAATTTATTTTTATCTCATTGAACCACATTTTACTTACTGATATCAACCGTGTCTGTCAGATTTTCGAAATTTCATTCACAGAAGCGGTAAAATTAAGTTTTATGCAAAATTCGGTTTTTAACCTACCACTTAGTGGTTTCACTATTCATCAAAAATTGAAGTTTTTCAGAAAAATGCCAAAATTTCACCCTAAGCTATAATTGATATTTCGAATTCAAAAATGATTTCTATTTTACAAAATTCCCAACATATAAGTTGCATTAATTAATTTTATAATTAATTTCCGTTGTCACAACAAATAGCGTGTTTTTAAGAGATAATAACTATCAAAAGATTGACACTTGTTTATAACTGGTTTAAATGTGAAATTACATCCAATGACCAACATTGTATTAAATTGTAAAAATATATTCTAAATATACTTTAAAACCACTCGAATTAATAATTTATCACTATTAATTATTTCGATTAAAAAAGTTGTTTTTAATTAAAATTTAGTAATTTTCACTATTCATCAAAATATGAAAGTTATCCGAAAAGTACCAAAATTTCACCTTAGGCTAAATTAGATACTCTGAATCCATAAATGAAGTCCATTTTGAAAAATGAAATTTACAAAATTTCAAAAAGTGGTTATTACTATTCATAACGGCTAGTTTTAATAATATCTTAATAGCATATCGTTGTTTAGAGAAACTTGGTGTTGCGTACAACACACGCTATCGTGGAAGGTCGCGATTGCGTGTAATTCAAGCCAGGTCAGAGATGTGTGTTGTGAAAGCTTTTTTTGGTGTAGCGTATAACAGAAGACATTAATGAAATTAAAAAGAATATTTTTCATAAATTCTCGGGGTGTTACAGAGGAAGTCTTCCAGCTCTGCTATGTATTGCTCAGCCTTTACCTGGGATACTACGAAACCAACCCTAATAGGGAATGTTCCTGGCAAGTCCATCCCGAGGTGTTTACGGTGATGCCATAACTCGGATGGGCCGAGGAATTTTCGATTGACTTCCCAGATATCCCATGCCTCTAGGAAGACAACATTCTCCATCATGTCAATGTGGCGCAGCCATTTCCCTGGGTCCGGAGTAGAAATCCTGCAGAATATTGTCGGTGGCCGCCCCTCTGGATGACTCTATTCTCTTGGGACCACCGGCTCTGATGCCACTGTCGGATCCGCTACGGCTTCTCCCCCATCAACTGGTGCGGACGTCACCTCTACAGCAGCACCGCTACTACGGGATTCCATTTTTGCCTTCTGGACTCGGCCCCAAGATCGGGGAAACTCACCCTCACCGACCAGGATAGTTGGCGGCTTCCTCATCTCCCATAGATAGGCTACCTCCCAGCTCTGGGCATATTATTTTATCAGACCAAGGAGAGCGGTCAGCGGAGGCAATACATTTTGCATCTTCCCGTCTTAACGTGTTAACATGAGCAACATCTGCCTCATCACACATGGGTGCTCCTCGTAGCGCACCCCTAGATAGACATGTGGGGTCAGCCGCTGTAGGAACCAGAATTTCTTGGAAAACCAGTGTGGGGTGTATGGCTTGTAGAGACACTCGCGGTCCACTCTAGCCACCAAGACCCCACCTCGAAAGGAGTGGAGGTAGGCTCAGTGCTCTTCCATTCCCTGGACATCATCTGTGAATGCCCCTATCAGTAGCGAGAACACGTGGGAATTGAATTCCTCTACCCTCTACACATGGTTCAGAACCGATGGTGCGGTCAGCTTATTCAGAAAGCTCCCCGCAGTGTGCAAGATTGAAGGATGGAAGTTCGACCCTAGTGGCGAGATAGGGTTCTGATACTCATAAATACCCCTGATGTGCGCTGCTATCCATCCATACAGTTGGTGGAATGGCCCGCATACCCTCTGTGGCCTATTCCCCTTGCTGATTATCCACAACAATTCGTACAACTTGGCAAGCATTGGGATCCCTAGGTTGACCCGCCCTCCTGTCGCCAATGTGGACACCATGATGAAAGTGCTTGGCCTCACTCCCATGTTTGTATCCCTCATTGGAAGGATCCAACCACAGATGAGAGCTGTGATGAATGCCGCCAGCCTGACTATTGGATGTTGTTCAGTGCTAACATGGAACCCCTAGGTCTTCCACTGGCTATTCTCAAACAGCCACCAGTATGAGTTTTCCTTACTCCGGTCCCCCTTTGGGAATGTTGAGGCCATGCTGGGAACTGCCAATTCCCTGGGAAGTTCAAAAACTTCTTGAACCAATGCTTGAAGTGGACATCCCTCACTGCCTCCTTATCCTCCCCAAGCACAAGCTCCATCAATGCCATCGCTAGATGCGACATCTTCTCCAGATCCTCCCACATGCCCATAGGTGGGAGGAATTCATCGTACATCACCCCCAGTATCGGGACCCCCAAGATCTGTTGCACATCCCATAGACTAATGCTGACTTCCCCATGATGCAGGTGGAAGGTATTGGTCCCCGTTGACCACCGTCTCAATAGCTCTGACATTAGCTGCTTCGGCTAGTAGATGTGAAACTGGGAAGCCCAGCCAGCCTCATAGAGGCCCACTCTTCTCAGCTCCACTCCGAACTCCTCGCACGAGGTGCCTACCCAATAGGCCCAAACCCAATCGTCCGTAAATTTGCCACCATGGAATATGTCCCATTCCTCGGACCACCCCTTCTTTGAGTTCCCTAGTGTCGCCTTGTGAATGGTTCGGTACAGAGGAGTGTATGTCTCCGGCTGCAATGCCTTCCCGCCGAAATTGTTCAGATGATTGTATACATAGTCAACAATTATAGGTGTAAACTTCTCTCGAGCATGACCACCTGGTGCCCTGAACCATCAGTGCTGACACGACTTTCTCCGTAACCAGTAAGATGGATCATCCCTACCTACTTCAGGGATGAAGATGTCATCCCTCAGCCTAAAGTTGTACAAGGGAAACCTTTTATAGAGAGGTTAGTTATTCTGACTCTCTGACAGCAGATCCACTAATGAATTATGGTCTGAGCGGCTCCGGACTAGCTCTCCTTGCCCCAGAATGTTCGCCATTTCATCCCTCCGGGTGGCATCTACTAGGACCCCTGGGAAGCATCTTGGTGGGCCATTCATTCTTGAGATATGATGTTTTTCTTTGCTGGTTCGTGAATATAGTTTGCAAAGTGCGTTCATGAAGCCCGCCAATAGAGACTGTTCGTAGTGCGCTTCCATGGCGTTCAAAGCTGGATCACGGAGCGGAAACGCGGAGTCAGGGACTCGTTGTGCGCCATGAAGACTCGATTTTCAGAGACCACTCTAAGAGTACGCTGATCTTCGCGAATCAAGAGCGGAAGAAGACAAATTCACAGAGAAGGTAATGGTCAAAAGGGAGGGCACACCCCCTATTTATAGACGATAGCCTTCGGAGCTTCGCGATGCATCCAGCTCGCGCGTAGCTTTGTGACGCGCTCGGACCGTGCATCCCTTATCCGCCTCGTGAGATCTCTTTGTAAGCCAGCACCATGAATGACCAAGGATTTTGGCAATTTTCCTCAGTCTTTGACCCTTGACCTCTGCCCGGCTCCAAGTCTGTGGGGGGGGGGCATTTGTTGGCACCAAAATTTGGGACAAAGAAGAGGCCCACAGAAGGCCCCATTGAAAGCCTCGTGAAGCCCCTAAGCAGAGATCACTAGCACCATGACCACCACGAAGCAAAGAGGTGAGATGCTTTGTGAACGCAGTTGATGTTTTCGAGCCCACCCTGAAGCTTGGTGATAGGATGCTCTGAGAATGGACTTGACATTCACGAGCCTGCTGCAAAGCAACCAAGTCCCACTTCGTGCCGTGTGAGCTCCGCTCAGCGGTGCCTCATGCCTGTAAATACTGGGCTCCCCTAAGCCCATGGGAGGGAAAATCCGACCATTCATCTTCCTAGCTCCCGAATCACGAAGCATCCTTCTGCCCTGAAAACAATGAGCTTTGTGAGGTACTTCTTCTCCACGAAGTGCCTTCCTTTCATCCCAGTTTGATCCCCCCCCCATCCGAGAGGGATGCCCTTCGTGAAGCCTAAGGGTATTCGCGAAGGAAGGGGATCCTCAAGGGGACCTTGGTCATTGTGGAGCATGTATGCTTCGTGAAACACCATTTATGTACACATGATCCAAATACTATTGTAGGGTCACTGTACTTCGCGAAGCACATTGCTTCCCGAAACCTTACTTCCCGAGGCACCTTTGCTCCACGAGGCTGTGCTCCGCGAATGCCCTTCCACTTCGCGAAGCACCTCCCATTTTCACCTTCTCCCCATTCTAAGGCTAATGAACACCACTTCGCGAATGACACCCCTTCACATGTTCCCTCCTCCACATGGAGCAATAGAGCTCCACAAGGCCCCTACCTATGGACCCCTCTACTTGTAAAATCCTTTTCCCGTGTGACTCTCTAGGTTTGCATGATGTGACTTCAAAGTCCCCAGGATGATACCGATCGTTGCGTTGCTTCTCCTAATACTTATTCACATAGGCACGCTAATGGATATTACTCCATCGCATAGCCACGCTAACGTGGACACCTCAATGGTTCGCTCTGCAACACCCGCTCAGTACAACATTGCCGGTGCCTTCCCTCCCAAAAGGAGCAGAGGGTACCAGTCATGTAAGCCCTAGGGGTGCGGAGCGAGCCCACTTTGTCTGAGCTGCAGGATGTTAACCTTCCAAGAACCATCGTCCTTAACACATGATGTTAAACTATGACCTTGCCCCATGCCTCGCACGTGGGGTGCCACCACCTCGGACATTATCGACGCCCCTTGGTCTCTACAGGGGATGATATCCTCTTTTTGGGAGTGGAGTTAGTCCATGGGGGAAGGAAATACACCTTGGTGTAAGCTACTTACCTTTCTTGTAAGAGGCAGTACCCCTGCTCCTCCTCACTTCCTTGATCCCAAGGCCAGTGGAGGGCATGATAGGGAAAGGGGAAACTCCTTTCTTCAGTCCTGAATCCCTCTCCCACTACGCTTTGTTGCCCTTGGGCCTCCATCATGGAGCAATCCCCGACACTTCTTGGGCTGCTCAATGCATAAGCCCCTCTTCACTTCCAACTGATACACCTTTCGCGACCTGGTCGTCAAGCCTTTGTTGCCTCTTCTTTCTCACACCGAGCATGACTCACGTGGGATTAGAGTAAGCATCGACCATGACATCATCCCGTCCCACATGTTGTTAAACTATACCCCCACCACATTGGGAAGCCTAGAGTGTAAGCCCCATGCCCCAGTTCCCAAACTATGTGGACTTTGATCCATGTCAAGGAATGGTATGTAGGAAGCCTCCCGGAGGTTCAATCCCACCACCACCCGGTCATTCCGACCCCCTTCAGGTCAGTTCCACAACCTCCTTTGGTTGTCTCAGAGTGTAAGCCCCAATCCATTCTGAACTATGAGGACTTTGATCCATGTCAAGGCATGGTACGTAGGAATCCTCCCAGAGGTTCAATCCCAACACCCTTCTGACCCCAGTTCTATCTTTAGGTCGGTTCACCGACACCCCTCTCCAACCCGAACTTCTAGGACATTGATCCATGTCAAGTCATTATACGTAGGAAGACCTCTTGAGGTTTAAGGCCCTCTCCATCTAAACTACGAGGAATTTTATCCATGTCAATGCATGGTACATAAGAATCCTCCACGTGGTTCAATCCCAACACCCAACAGACCCCAGGACCATCTTCACATCGGTTATCCCCCGTCCTGCACGACGTTAAACTGTATTCACCATCTGAACTATGTGGTCTTTGATCCCTATCAAGGAATGGTACGTATGAAGCCTCTCTGAGGTTCAATCCCACCACCTGGTCATTCCAACTTCCTTCACATCGGTTCGACCTCATCCAACGGTAATCCCTTGCATCCTATTTCAGCGGTAATCCATTGTCAACCTCATTCGATGGTAAGACGTCACCAGATGAACTACGCGGACTTTGATTCCCTGCCATGAGGATAGGTAGGAGGTATCTTTGATGATCAAGCCCAAAACCATCATCCAACCTAATTCTTACATGGGACACCACATCCCGGTGAGATCATGCCACCTCATTCCCTCCCACAACATTCGGGAAGCTGCCCATGTGTTGGATCCAATATCGGTGTTCCCTCCAAGGGGGTTCCTCCGTCTGATCCACCCAAATCGGTGTTCCGAGTAGTCTGATCCATCTCTGCTGGACATTAAACTTGCGACATACCCTATGTTAAACATGGGAATCTAAGGAAAACCTCATATACAAGCCCATGGCATATGAATCCCCGCATTCGATGTGGGATGCCTCGTGCTTCTGCACCCTCGAGAATCCCTATAATAAAGGAGAGAAGAGTCACACCAATCCCCAGCGTCCAGACACGCTAGTGATTCCCAGTGTGACTACTCCCCTAACCGAAGGTTGCTACCCAGACTGGACCCCTTGGAATGTCCTGAAAGTAGCAACATAATTAACTGGTGTCTATGAAGATATGGCTCTGTGAAGAGTTTCACGAACAACATATTAAATCTATGAGGGAGACCCGGACTAGGTGATGATTTCTAAGGAGGAATCCATGGAAGGAAGAACCGACATCCCATCATCCTGTTTCGATCAAGTAGCAAACATCACTGAACAAGGAACGGATGTCGCCCGACATTGGAAATCGGGAATGCGAGGTAACAAAGTCGCGCCTGTCACACTCAAGCAGACGGAGAAACACCCCCCGGTGAAAGCATTAGAACCAAAGCATATCCCCCCAGGAGTGTCAAGCCAGGCGTGTTGTAGGCCTGTTGGGATTCCCTAGTTCCTTACCAATTAATGTTCAATGATGTGTTTTTATGTTTTACACTTTGGTACATCTTTGTGCGAGCCACATCCACTTATTGTATCCAAACTAGTATTTATTTTTGTGGAAACAAATTTCCCTTTACTTTAATAAAATTTAGGTATGTTTTCTAATGTTTAGACTTACCCATTAGACATTATCTATTAATTTATTATCTTAATCCATAAAATACCTATACATCACTTTGTTAAAAACTATGAAAAACCATATCTATGGTAAAAATAAATTCATGATTAATTACATAAGATTTCAAAAAATTAAATTGATGCACACATATCATGGGGTGTGTAAAAATATATCTATTTTACCTTAGGGGTGTAGTATAAGTGGTAACAAAAAATTCACCTTCAGAGAGAAGTGTTTTAATATAGTTATTACTTCTGGGAAATAAAAATTAAAGAACAAGATTTTATAGACAAGAAATCAAGATAATTTGGAGTTCGTGAAATTCTAATGAGAGAGAGAGATAATTAGATTCAGGTTAGGTTTTCACCTATTTTGTAATGTTTTCATATTTTTAATAAAATTGAATCATTTTAATTTTGATTAAAATAACTAAGTAAATAGAGTTACAATAATTTTATCTTATTTACATTTGATTTAGATTTATCAAAATGTGGAAATCCTAATGGGAATTCTTTATATTATTCAATTAGTACCAAATCTAGTATTCGCATTCCCTAAATATTCAAATAAGTATTTTTTATTCATCATGTATTTATTAATCACTAAATCAATCATATAATTTATTTTTATTCAAATCCACTCATTGGAACAATCCACAATAATTTAAGGTATAATTAATTGTTAAATCAAAGTAATTTAATATTTTTGAAATTAATAAAACACAATTTAATTTAATTTAAATTCATGGTTTATTAATTTAACAATTATTCAATTAAAAAGAAAATAATTATTCATTAGAAAATAACAAAAACTAAAACATTAAAAATAAGAATCCACATTCCCATTATCTAATCACAATGGATTATACCCCTCTATATAGGGTTTGTTCATTTACAAAGAAGAAGAATAATGGAGTATCTTGAAGTTTAAAATTTAAGTGGAATGCAGAAAAGGAGGGGTGGCAGTTGCCTTCCCTCCTGGTAAACATGTGACTCCTCATCCTAGGCAGTTGATTTGTAGAGGTAATCCTCATTTATCGTGTATGTTCTATTATCACTAGTGGGAGTCTCTTAGTGGGTGTTGGGAAGCCTCAAACATATGTTTCTAGGTTCAGCACATATAAATATTGTGTATATTATTATAAAAGAAAGATAATAAATAACAAAAAATTTATTACATTCCAGGAACTTTTCTAGTATAGGTTTTGGAAAATTAGATACATGCCTTACCACTTAACAAAAACTGTACAAAATGTGTTGACATGCTCTTCCTCCAAAAGTAAATACACATCATTAGGAAATTACACTAAATGTGTGAGAAATAAATTTAAAACATATGGTGAGAAATTATTTTACCTAGTAACGGGTTTTAAAATCATTTGTAAATACTTTTAAAAAATTAATTTTTCATAAATAAATAACTAGAAATAGGTATTCAATAACATTAAAATATAATAATATACATACAATTTTGAAAGACATAAATGACAAAAATATCTACATTTTAAAATAATTTAATGGATTCATCCATATGAAAATAATAAATTTAAAGGACTACTTATTATACTTAGTTGGAAATAAGAAAAATATAAGGCCACTTAGTTGTATCTCATGAGGTTTCCCAATCAGGATCGAATTATCACTGAGGGGGAGAGGGTGAATCTATGATAAATTTTATTTTATGTTCCCATATTTTTTAAACAACCTTCCTATCCTGTTAAAGATTTCATTCCCAACAAAAAAAACAAAATACACCTCCACATGAAATTAATATTTACAGGGTTCACTACTCAACAAGAGTACATACATCCTTGGTATGGCACAAAAACCATCTAGTACCACATAATCAACATGAAAAAAATCTTTGATATGGAATAGAATGAGTAGGAAATACACTTACCCTCATTTAGTACATGCGAAACAATCCTCATGTCTGTGTGCACACTCTTAAGACAAATAGGGTAGTATAAAGTTTTTGTGCTTCTTAATGAAATTTCACAAATTTGATCTCTCAAAATAGTTATATTCATTGCTACCCAGAAGCTAATGGGAACATCACATCATAATTATACTTAGTCTGATACCCCAGTCTAATCATGATTCACTTAGAAAGAACATTCCAAATAAATTTTGGTACACAATTCTGCAACTCATAGAGATCCTTCATAAAGCTCCTTCATGAAGCATAAAACTTTCAAAAATCACACAAGTTCACAGAGCTCACTATTTCGTAGAGATCAATATTTCACAGAGCTCAAGATGAATTTTGTAAAGTACACTTCTTTCAAAAATCTCACTGGACCACATTGAGGCTCCTTCCTTCCACAAAGCATACTTCCTCTACTAAGCTCACTGCCTTTTCCAACCTTCATCGCGATTCGAGAGTTCTATAATTTTCTTTTAGTCTTTCTACTCTTGTAATGGTGTTTGATGCCTATTTATAGGCATTTCCCACCAACTCTAGATCCTTCTAGCCACCTCAATACCATGTCAGCACCAAATCATAGATCTCTGAAAATTTCTTCCAAAATTCTATCTATTTTGCGAAGATATATGGTAATTTTCTAGAAGACAATGCTCATCATAATCAAATAATGTTCTGTCAAATCTTTTCTACCACCGTGATGATCTTTATTCCATTACCCCACCATAATTCTTCTTTCCTCTACCATTCACGATGCTCGTCATACTCACAGATATCTGCATCAGAATCCTCGAAACCTTTTCAATTCAATATTTATAATGTCAATCTTCACATAATTTTTTCAATTTCTATGTTTTGATGTGATATCCAAGGAAGTAACCCTTTATCAATGCTGGCAAAACTCCAAATTATGGACCCCAAAAATTTGAAAATTTTTTGAAAACGACACCAATTTAAACACTGACTTCGATATAACCAACCATTCTTATTGATATCATATTTTCTCTCCCTTTCTATCATAAAGCGTGCATAAAAATTTATAAGAACTAGTTATGATATATGTGAAATACATACCATAAAAGAATCATCAGATTTACAATGGAAAGTTTTATAGATTTCATATCTTCCCTCATTCACTTATAAAAAGTGAAGTTATTTCTTTTCTCCCCAAACATCCTTAAAATCAAAAGAAAATAACCTAAAAATATTCCCATCATTATCATCTTAGTCCTAATAATCTCTCCCTTTGTATTTTGTTGTCAACCAAGATTCATAAATCAATGAACTTTGAAACATTATGTAGTGGATTACTTATCAACAATTTTAAGCCTATGTGAGATAAATCATTATAGAAAACAAAAATTATTGACAGCCAACACCATGTTGTCCAAAAGTAGTGACAATGAAATTTCATCATTATTTCTTCCTAATCTTTCTCCACTTCTTCAAATTTCCTTGAAAACATTTATTTTACAAAAAACACTCCAAAAAGCTATAAGAAATGTTCTCCCATGTACATGTTAGATTCCCAATTTATCCAATAAATCCTCCTTTATGCATGCCTATTAGTATAGAATTATGAAATAATTCTCCCCCTTGAAAACACTATCCAATGGTAATATGAGAGAGGAGATAGAAACACATACCTCAACCTTGACGAGAAGATGTTTGGACTCCCATGTTCAACCTCAATTTATAAAATGGTTTCTTTGGTAAAGATTTTCTAAAAATGTCAGCAACTTGTTCTGATGTAGGAACATAATCCAACTTAAACTCATTCATCTCCACATTCTCTTTTATGAAGTGGTAATTTATGTTAATATTCCATGAATGATAATTTTGTACCAGATTCCGTGTAATATTTATTGCACTTTTATTGTCACTATCCAAGAGTAAGGGTAACATTACATCAACAAGTAGATGTTCCATATGAATCTTCATTCACATAAGTTGGGTAGCAGCTTGAGTGGCAACAACATACTCAACTTCATCTATGGTAAGATTAACAAGAATTCTATTTCTTTGTATGTCAAATAACACATATTTTTCCTAAGAGGAAAACTATAGAAACCATGTATCTTCATTAATTAATGTTTCCTTCCAAATAAGAATATGAATACCCAAATATATCAATATTTTCTGAGACATCAAACCAGATTCTAAAATTTGTTGTGCCTTTAATATATCTAAGAATTATTTTTCTAGAAATCAAATTTTATTCTTTATGAGAACTCCTAAATCATTTACATAAGGTAATAGCATAAATGATGTCGTGTGTTGAGGTAGTCAAACATAACAAACATCCAATCAACTTTTGATACACATTCTGACCAACTTCCTTACCATCTCTATCTTTATACAACTTAGTTCCCACAAAAAACTGTGTGGAAACTAATTTTGAGTTTTCCATACCAATCTTCTTTAGAAATTTCTTAGCATACTTCTCATGGGAATGAAAAATGTGGTTATTATTTTATAAAACTTTCATCCCTAGAAAGAATTTCGTTTCTCCCAGCATGGACATCTCTAATGACTATTTCATCTCTTTAAAAAATCTTTCACATGATCGTTCGTCATTTCCAGCAACGTTAATGTCATCGACATTAACAATTTTGAGGGGAGAAAACTATTGAAATTACATGATGTAAATATTAATATTAAATCTACCTTTTTGTGAATTCATCTTCCTCAGGAAATCATTCAATTTATAATAGCATTACCTCGGTGCCTATTTTAACTCATAAAAATCATTCTTTTGCTTGTACACATTACTTTCATCCTTAAAAAAACAAACCCACATGGTTGTTCCATGTCAAATTCTTCATGAATATAAATATTCAAGAATGCTTATTTAACATCCATTTGAATGATATTGTATCCTTCTGGTGAAAAAATATCATGGAAGATTCAAATTGTTTCTAACCTAGCCACCATAGTTAAGGTTTCATCTAAATAAATACTTTCAATTTGTGAATACCCTTTGAAAACCAGTCCTTTTTGTTTCTTATCACTTCACATTCTTCATTCATCTTGTTTTTGGAAAACACACATTTTACTAATAACATTTTTTCATCTGGATTGGGTATGAGTATTTATGTATCATTATTTAATATATGATCAATCTTTTCATTAATTTCCTAAACCCATTCTGAATGCTCAAAATCCCCATTAATGTCATTTTGTTACAATTTTGAATACAAATACGTATTTGTAACAATATTTTTTTCTTCTTGTTTGAACCCTCAGATGTTGATAAAAAATATTGTTCTATTCCTCCGCATGCTTCCTCATCCTAGGATGGGCTATTCGATTTTCATCCTCATCACTTGAAATTATGGAGTCTAATTATTCTTCTTGATTATGATTACCATTGTTGACAACATTATCATAATCATAAAAAAAATTCTTTATCATTATCAACATATATATTAGAAGACGTTTTGTATTCTTTCTCATCATTTTCAACCACTTTAACTTCAATAGAATTAAGGATTCTTCCTATTTCTATGCTAAATCATATATAAAATCTTTATTTCGAAGCATAGCCATGAAAAATTCCATCATCTCCTCTTTGATTAAACTTTCCAATGATTCCAGCTTTACTCTTTATAATGCATGGACTCCCAAATACTCTTAAGTGTTTCCAACATGGTGTTTTTTCATAAGACATTTCATATGAAGTCAAATCTGAATTTGTCCACTAGAAACATCAATTTTGAATGTTCATAAGAGTACTCATGGATTTCCTCCAATTGTAATGAGGGAGACCATGTTCTGGAAAAATAGTTCACCCCAATTCAACTAGACTTATATTATTTATTTTAGAAAACCCAATTTTTGGGGGTGTGTATAGTGAACTAAACTAATGTCGAATTCTATGATTCTCAAGATATGTTTCAAAATCATCATTCTTAAACTCTGGACCATTATAATTTCTCAACATCACCACTGAATACTCACATTATTTCTCTTATTTACTCCTTAAACTCTTAGAAAATTTCATAGAATATGACTTATGTATCATGTACATAACACAAGTAATACAAGTAAAATCATAAATAAAAGAAATGATGTAATTATCTCTATTTTTTATTTCTTTCTCATTGGTCCAATAGCATTAGAATGTATAAGTTCCAGGGGTCTTTTTGAATTAATTATCATCTCTCTTATGCATAGAGGTTATAATCATCCCCTTTCTCATAAAAAGTGAAACACCAATATCTTATTCATGATAAATTAGGCATATCTCATACACTGCCTCACATTGATAACATTCACATGTTCCTCTGACACATATGTCCCATCCTTTTATGGGATAACTAATTTTCATCCACCATACCCATGTAACTAGAGTTTTTCACTTCACCAACTTGGAAGAACTTCCCTTTTGTATGTTGGTCTCTTGTAACTACCTTTCCACCATCTTTTGTTTTCACAAGAAACCCTTATTTTCTAAATATAACTACATTTTTCTCATCAAAGCATTGTGAAACATTCATTATATTGTGTTTTGTCCCATTGACTTATATTTTTCTATGAGATTTTATCTTTTCTTTCTCGATGAGGAATAATCCAATACCTTTGAACCACATAGATTCATCATTTCCAAATGCCACTATTCCTTCTTTGAAATAATTCACATTCTTCTAAAACATTAAGTCTCCTATCATATGAGTAGAACAACCATTATAAAAAATCCATGGAAATATTCCTTTTGTAGCTTTCAATGTAGTTTCAATAACAAGAGCTTTTTGTTATTCCTTTTCATTCGTCTCCTCCATCATATGACATGTGTTAAGAACCTTTTTCTATGATGAAAACAAAACAGGACATCCCTTAGCATCATTTCCAGGATATTCGCATCATTCAAAAATACTTTCCAATGGTTGGAACATATTTTCATCCTTCACACTAGCCTTCTCAGATTTATTCTAAGCTTGCTTCTATTACTTCTTATTTTGAGAGGATTGAATCCCCCTTAAACATTGTCTTCCATAACTTGTGGAATAGTAGTAATTTTGTTGGATAAAGAAAAACATATTTTCTATTTGTTTGAATCCACCATAATATCAGTAGTACCCCGGGAATTAATATCTCCCTTGGAAGTTTCCATACTGACCTGAGTTGTGAACAATCTTCTCAACACTCTTTTTAATAGAATTTAGTTGAACATCTACCTTCATGTTATAAATCGTAACTTTCTTCTTTAGCTTAGAGTTCAGTTTAAAAATATCAGAACCATAATTAGTATAAATCTTTATGGACTTATAATTTTTATATACTTCTGATTTTTCAGCATTACTAACTTTGGACACATACATAGCCTTTCCAGTTTTGTCCTTATTAGAATAAGCTTTATCATTCTATTAAACCATTGATGGTATCTTTTATTGATCCTTCTTTGATTCATTCTAACTATCACTTTCACCAAATTTAGAGATATAGTTTTTAAAACATATATTCATTTATTTAGATTTGGAATGTTTCACTTAGATAAGTTCCAACTCTTCTTTTTTCCTTCAGTTTGACTTTCTGATGTTCATTATAATTCTTTTAACTATAAACAGAATTCTCAAAATCATCAATATCATTTTCAAACTTGAATTTCTCATCAGGAAAACTGTATTTATTGTTTAATGAGGAATCTTTATTTTTCAACTTCTTGTTTTCCTTCTCAAGCATTCTGATATTTCTCAATCATTTCTTCAAGTCTAATTTCATATCAAATTCATGTTGAGTTTATTATTCTTCAGAACTACTGCTCCCATAATCATTATCATTCATTAGTGCAATAAAGGTATTGTCTCTAACATTCTCAGCAAATGTTTTTTCAAATTCAGCTTCACTATCCCTTTCTTCTTCATATTTGGAAAAATGACTTATTCTTTTGGATTTGAAGAAAATTTTATCTTACCCTCTGGAAGAATATTTATCATTATCACCCTGTTTCTTCCATGGCCATATTGGCCTTCTATATTCTTCATCACTTTTTTCAACTTTCCCTTTTAGAGGGATATTATCCGCAAAGTGTCCAACATCTCCACATTCAATAAATTTCAAGGGAAGTGTCACCTTTTTTTCTCAACACCTATTTTCACATTCATAGAAGACAAGGATAAAATTTCATCAAAATTTTTACATACCTCATCTTTCAAATCAGACCCACTATCTTCATATTTAATGAGATACTTCTTTGACATCTCTTTAATTATAACATTGAAATATATTTCCCTATAATCTTTTGTTTTTATCTTCATAGTCTTCACCCTTCTCATTTCATAACTGTTAATAGTGCTATAAAAATCATCTAGAGATAATCAATAAGGTCTCTATCTTTTAATGATGAAACTTTATCATCAAACATGTGTGGTGGAATTATCAAAATCTTTTCATCAATTGTACAATACTTAAACATTTCATGAAGATATATAATTATGCTAACAATGTCATTAAACCTGGAAAAAAAGTCCCCAACAGATTCATGCTCACCCATTTTCAACTCTTCATACTTCGACCTCCATATTTGATGTTTATCCTTCATCACTTTTGTATTTCTTACATAGATGTTTTCAGCTTATATTTGATAACCTTGGTTGTAGAGAATCCTATGACTCTTAAATTACCACTCTTAGAAAGTGATGAGAGTAATTCATTTTTAGCTCTTCTATCACTCTCAAGATTCTTCATATCAATAGGTGTAAGGGGAACATTATCATCAATAGCAGGAAATCAATCTATTACAGATTCAAGAACATCATATCTAAGGAACATAAGATAAGGAATAATTCTATATTTCTATATATGATAATTCTTTCATAAAATAGAGAGATACCCTTACAATTCATGCAATTTATATTTTCCATCAAAACTACTCTTCAAAAATTCAGTAAAGAACAAATGAAAGGAACCTCTCCCTCTAATACTAATTGAAGTTGCCTAGTCAGGATCCATGTATCACTGAGAGGGGGATGTGGTGTATTAGTGATATAATTTCTATTATGATTCCTTATATTTGAAACATCCTCCTTCTCCAGTTAAATAGTTCTTTACCTATTGAATACAACAAAACACACATCCACAGGAACACAAGATTTATAATGTTCACTACTCAAAAAGAGTAGCTACGTCCATGGTATGGTAAAGAAATAGTATAACACCACACCATACAATAGAAAAAATAAATCCTTTTTTGTGTAATACAATTAGTAGGATATACCCTTATACTCATGTAGCATTTTAAAAACAATCCTCAAACACATGTGCACCCTCTTAGCACAAATATGAAAGTAAAAAGTTTATTTTCTTCGTAATTAACATTCAAAAATTTGATCTCTCAAAACAGTCCATCTATTTTCTACACAGAAGATGCTAGGAAATTCCTAGACATTGTAATGTTACTTATTCTGATACCCTAGTCTAATCTTAATGCACTTTTAATGTACATTCCACTTAAATTTTGGAATATAATTTTGCAACATGAAGAGATCATTTGAAAAGATATTTTGTGAAGCTTCCATCCTTCACAAAGAAAAATAGTTCATAGAGCTCACTAGTTCATAGATCTCACAAGTTCGTAAATCTCTGGATGACCTTTTTGGTGTACCCTTATTTTGTAAATCTCAACAGCCTGCCACACAGATCCTTCCTTTCACAGCGCTTACTGCCTTCACAGAGCTCACTCTCATTGTGAACCTTCTTCACAATTTGAGAGTTGAAGGATTTTTGTTGAGTCTCTATAATATTTTCATGGGGTTGAAGGCCTATTTATTTTCATTTCTAATCAATTCTAGAACCTTCCAACCACTTCAGCGCTAGTTCATCACCAAATCGCAGAACTTTGATATTTCCATAGAAATTTTCTCTGTTTCACGAAGATCCATGGATACTTTCCATATATCAATGCTCATCGTAATCGTGGAGCATTCCATAAAATCCTTTTCACCACCATGATTCACCTTCTTATTTTGTGCTACCACAAATCCCTCATACAATGCTCCTTTCCTCTTTTATTTGTGAAGCATGTCATACTCGTATAGCTCACCATAAAAATAATTTAAACCTTTGATAATAACTCTTCATAAAGTCCATATTCATGAAATTCATGCATCTTCCTTGTTTTAATGAGATCCTAAAGGAAATACACTTTTCAAAATGATCAGAAAACTCTGAATTTTGTACCCCAAAAATTGGGGAAAAACTAGAAAATTACACAATCTTAGAAACGTACTTTGGCATAAATAACCATGATGATTGAAAACATCTTTTCACTCCCTTTCCTTTATAAATATTTCATCAGAAGTTCTCTCAACTACTTATGATCTTTGTGAAATAAAAACAAGAAAAGAATCATTATATTTACTATGGAATGTATTATAGCTTCACTGTCATCCCTCATCAACTTATAAAAAGTGAAGTTATTTCCTTTCTTCTCAAACATCCTTGACAATAAAAGACAATAACATAGAAAGATACTCATCATTATTAGCTTGTTCCTAAAATACCATTTAATACTATGTCTCATTACGATCACGAGTCACTTTTAATAATATAACTTAACATTTGATACAATATTACACATTTTAAGAAAAAAATTGTCCATAATTTCTCAATAATAACCAAAGAAATATTTGAAATAAAAAATAATTTATTTATTTTATTTAAAAAAATTATCCTATACACTTCTTGATATGCCATAATATTTTTTGAGAATTTTTAAAACCATATTTAGGATATATCCATGCTTATAAAAAACTGTTCTTATTTAAATGTCATTAATATAAATTCATAATAAAATAAATGAATACTTAAAAAATTCAAGTAATGTTGATGATAACATATTTTATGACCATATATAGATTAGGAATGACATAAAAAGAGGTGAAAAGAAATTTTTTCACATGAAATAATTACTTTAATTTAGATTTATCTCATAAAATGATAGAATTTATTTAAATTCATTTTGAATAGAAATTATACATAAAATTATAACATTTATACTCATGGAATTATAACTACAACATTTAAATAAAATTAAATACACCTTTTAATGTTTTAAGTCATACAACAACAAAATTTGGTTTGGTTATTGTTTTATGATGTTTTTCTAAAATTAAAATTACTAAATTAAAATTGGATTAATAAGACCAATCATCATTAAAGGGTTATTAAATAAAACATGGTTTAAATATATATAAATTTATAAATACTCATGTTATTTTTTGAAATTAAATAGTTGATTGGATTTATCGGATGTGATTAAATTCCAATCAATGTTTGAATATAAATTTAAAAAAATTATTTCTAAAAAGAGACTTAGAAGAAATTATGAATTTTTAGCATAATAATGGAATTTTGAAAATATAAATATATTGATAGTTATAAATTTTAAATCAAAATATAACCCCTACAAAAACAAAAATTTGGAATGATTGAAAAAGAAATACTTAATAAAACCACAGTTTAAAAAACACGATTAGATAGATAAAAACAATCCCTTATATTTTATGTTCTTAAATGAATAAAAAGAGATAGAAATATATATATATATATATATATATGTATATATATCATTCTAAAAAAATAAAAATTGATAAAAATGAATATAACCCATAGCATGATTTGATAATGGAAGAGAAAGGACGATGGACCTGACGAAATGAAAAAGAGGGTATAGTTTCAGTGTTTCAAGGTCTAAAAAAGAGTATTTTAAAAAAAATCACTTATTTAATTAATAAAATATTGGAATAAAGTTTAATTGGGAAAAAAGTTATTTCAAGGGTTGATTAGCGGTTTCCAGTTGTGTTTTTAAGTTATATATAATATAATGTATATATATATATATATTTCATGTTGTAATGGTAAGATATTTGAATGGGGATTATAAATTATCCTAATGAATGATAAAAAAAGGTTTTAATTAATGTAAAACATTAACTAATGAATCATATATATATATATATATTAATCAAAGTATATATAGGAATCCGATGATGTTTGAGTTTAAGTATGGGTTGGTTAAAAAATAAAACATCAATATCATTTTTGTGGAATTATGGATGACATAGGGCCATAGGTTAAGGGAGACATCAATGGTGGAAAGAGATGAAGCATAGTGGGATTAGGGTTATAATGTTTCAAATCCATGGGAAGTGAACAGTGAGGAATATGATCATGGAATGGAAGGGATGACTTGGATGAGTTCGATTTTATCGAACAACACATATCTCGTCTCCCAGAAAAACCACATACCACGTCAAATAGTGGGACCTAACCCTAGATTTGGCCAAAACAATACAGGGATCCTTACTCATGGGCCCCAACCCTGGCTTTGGCCAACAAAATACATAGTCCATCATTGGACCAGAACTCACAACCTACATGGGATTGGCCGGTGTTTTTTAGTTGGGCTTCATTGTGCCCCCACTAAACCATGGGGGATTGGCCTTATGAAACCCTTGATTGCGGTGTACAGATGGATTTTTTATATAAACACTTAGTAAGAAAAATATTGAAGTATTATATATATTAATATACATTCTTTTTTGCAGTTCTATATAGATTATTTACACTTACTAAAAATTGATTTTATTTTTTTATTAGAAACCATTTTTATAGAAATATTTTTCAATTAAATTTCCATGTTATTGTAAAACAGTTAAAATATTAACTTTAATGTAAAACTTTATCGTTGAATATCATCATTTTTATTATTTTAAATTATTATTTAAAATATATTTTTAATTTTTAAAACACCTAATGACTGTTAAAAACTCCAACAACTACATTTTTTTTCCAATGGTCACAAAGGGTCATATAAATACTATATTTAAGGGAATTTGGAAAACAAAATATTTACCCAATTGCATTACATTAATTATAATGGTTTTATATATTTTTCTTTTACTTAGCATAATCATTATTTTTATTTCTATTTATTTTGTTATTTTTGGTAGATATAAGGGAATAATTCTACAAGTTGGGCCATATTGTTTTGATGGGAGGGGTTCTGATGATGTTTCTAGGGACTTTTGTGAGTTTTAAAAATTATTCACTCTCTCGAGTTTATAATGATGTAATGATATAAATCGATTAATAATAAAATTATTTCTTTTTGTGGTCTAAATTATTGAGTTCTTATGAATTTTAAAAAAATATTAGCATTTAATAAAAATAATAATACACGTACATCATGGATTTAGGGTGTTATATCCCCCCTAATTGAATTGAGCCCTCAAAATTCCGTTTTACACACATTAAATCCTTGGTATTCATACAGAAACATATTTTTATGTATTTACAATTATTTATTTTAAAAAATAATTCATACATTTATCAGAACCAATGTTGTTGGAAATTATCTCTAAAAGGCGGGTTTCTTCTAATAAAATTGTTCCTCAAAATTGTTTTAAATTCTTCACATTATTTTTTACAAAAAAATATAGAGAAACATGGGTCAAACTCATGTATACATTGATAATACCATAATAAAGACGCATGATTAGTGTAAAGCTTGGAGACATTTGAGTGGAATCAATTTCTATAAAAAATGAAATCAATGGACGTATAGTATCTAAAATTAATTAATTTGTCCATATAAATTGGAATATAAACATGAAATAGGGTGGCTATCTAGAGGTCACCCTCTCTTGTAGCTTCTAGAAAATTCTTAAATGACTGAAAATATTCTGATAGGGTAAGATATATGAAAAGACCCTCAAAACAGTTTCTTCGATTTGCATAAGATGGAAGCTGTGCATACAAAATTAGAAAAAAAAAATTATTGATCCTCAAATGAATTGACATATATTAGGAGAATTGAATATTTATTAATTGTGTATACAATGTCGATGAAGGTTTTCAAAAGGTTCTGATCCTTTTGGAGATGATATTAAAAATATATTTTCTAGTAACTTGTATAGAATATACTAAAGGGTTGTTCATGTTGTTATGTATTCCATAAAAATGTGTTAAGGAATATAATTTTATAATGGATCCATACATAATTTTTTTCTTTTTTCTAATTTTCCAAAATTATCTAGACCATTGCTCTAATACCAACTGTGAAGCCCCAAACCCAATCTTCTGGGTTCATCACATATAAATGATTTTTATTTTTTTTATAAAAAAAAATAAATAAATAAAAAATATTTATTACATTATAGGATCATTTCTTTTTTATGTTTTTATAATTAGATACATTTAAAACAACATAACAAAATTTTATAAAAATTCTTCATATGTGCTTCCTCCACAAAGAAATAGACATCCCAAATAGATTCCACTAAAGCTGGAAAAAAATAAATTTATACCTTTGGGAGAAGATTTAATTCTTCTAGTAATGGGTTTTAAAATAATTTTTAGCCACTTTTAAAATATTACATTTAAAAAAAAATATGAAATATGTTTTGAAAAATTGAAATATAATTATTTTAATAAAATTTTTGAATACCATAAATTTCTAAATTATTATAATTTCAAAATTATTCCATGGAGTTCACCATTTGAAAATAATAAGTTTGTGAAATTATTCATGATAATCAGAAGGAAATAAGAAAATCATAAGTGAAATTATCTATATCTCATATGGGATTATGTGCCCATAAAAGACATGGGTTCACTTCCCGTACCATAAAATAATGTTCGGCACTCTAGTGATATTTTCAAGAAACCATTTTTATCGTCCTACCATTCTTATTAATTTCCCAAAAATGTTTCAAAATAATACATAGATAAATTATTTTATTTAAAAGGAAATAATTCTACACACTTATTAAAATGTCAAAAACATTTATTGAGAATTTCTAAAATCATATTTAGGATAAATCCATATTTATAAAAAATTGTCCAGAATTAAAAGTCATAAATATAAATGAATAATAAAATAAATGTATAATTGAATAAAAAGTCATGTAATGTCGATGATAACTTATATTATGGACATATATAAATTTTTTATGACATACAAGGAGGGGAAGAGACATTATTTCACAAGAAATCATATCTTTTTTTAGATTCGTCATTTAAAAAGATAGAATTTAGTTAAAGTCATTTTAAATAGAAATTATATATAAAATGATAGAATCTATACACACAATATGATAACTATAACATTGAAATAAAATTGAATACCCCTTTTAATTTTTTTTTCAAACAATTACAAAAAAGGGTTTTGTTACTATTTTACGATGTTGATCATAAAATAAAAAAAACTAAATACACTTTTTTTAATAATGTGAATATTATTTCAAGGTTTACAAAATAAAAATGGTTTATATATTAATATGAAAATAATTATTTAATTATTTTAAAGTAAAGAGTTTATTTGATTTCTCAAAATAGCTTATATTCTAATAATTGTTCAAAAACAAAATAAAAACATTGATTTAAAAAACAAAAAGTTATAAAAATTATGAATTTATGACATCCTTATAGAATTCTGAAAATATATACATATAGATAGTTATTAATTGTAAATAAAAATATAACCCTTGTATAAAAATTAAAATATTGAAATTGCAATCCCTTATAAAACCATAGTTTTAAAAACATGATTTGAAAGAAAAAAACAATCCTTTATGTTAAAATTATAAAAAGGAATATGAATAGATAGATATATATATATGTATATATATTTATAAATTAAACATAAATTTGTTAAAATAAATCTATCCCTTACCTAGATTTGAGAATGGAAGAGCAAGGCTGCTAGACACAAGGAAATGAGAAAGAGGGTATTGTTTGGGTGTGTAAAGCTGTGAATATGAGAGTTTAAGTATATAAAATCACATATTTAATTAATAAAATATTGGGATATTGTTTAAGTGGGAAAAAAAGTATTTAAACGGTTTATTAATGGTGTTCTATTATGTTTTCTTGTAATATATATATATATATATTATTTATTATTTTGTATTGAAAGTTATATAAAAGGGAGATCAAAATTGGACCAATGACAGATCAAAAAAAGGTTTTAACTAATATGATCACAAAAAAACCACACATATATATATATATATTATATAATCAATGAATACAGGGGAAGTTGGTGATATTTGACTTCGAGTAATGTTCAGATTAAAAAAAATACATTACAATCGCCAATTTTTTAGAATCACGGATGAGATGGGGCCATGTGTTGAGGGAGGAATCAACGGAGGAAAAAGATGGATCACAATGGGTTGAGGGTTCTAGTGTTTCAAAGCCACATGAATAGAATGGTGAGGAGGATTTATAGGGAGTGGAATGAACGACCAGGATGAGGTTGTTATGATTGGACAACTTAGATCGCATTTCCTAGGAAATAATGCCCACCACAACGAATCATGGTGAAGAATCATGATCCTATATAACCCACAATGAATTTTCTAGTCCCTTATGACTCCGTCACACACTATAGGGATCCTTACAAACGAGCTCCTGCCCGACCTTTGTCCCACACTATACATGTTCCATGGTTAGACATGAACTCACAGCTTACACGAGTCCAACTACTCTTGATCAGGCTAGGCTTTGTATTACCTCTACTAAACCAAATGGATTTTCCTTAGGCCTCCCTTAATTTTGTTGTTAATTTGGAAAATTTTTGTTAAAATAATTAGTATGAAAAATATTCAAGTATTATATATATTTTTTCTTTTCTAATTTTATTTATATTATTTGAACACAATAAAAAATTGATTTATTATTTGTATTGGAAACCATTTATGTTATGTTATCTTTATATTAAATTATAATGTTATAATATAAAAATTAAAAAATTTAACTTATAAATAAAAAGTTATCTTTATGTGTCATAAATTTTATTATTTTCAACTACTATTTCAAATTTATTTTTAATTTTTAAGACACTAATGGCTTTAGAAACTCCAATAACTACTTTTTGATCCAACAATCACAAATGGTCTTTTAAATAATAAGTTTAATGACACTATGAAAAACACAAGATATACCAAAGTCCATTTTTTTCACCAAAATGGTGCTATATATTTCTCTTTTTCTTAGAATCTTTATTATTTTTCTTATAATTTCTTTTATTATTTTCACAGATCCAAGGGAAGTGGTATACATGTTTGAACTTATAATGTTTATGGGAGTTTTTTTTGTGGTGTTATATGGGATTTTAAGAGTTCTTTTAATTATCTGTGGTCTTTATATTTTAATGATGTATTGTTAATAGTGGTTTTATAATAATAGTATTTCTTTGTCTGTTTTTAATTCTTGATTTATTTTTAATTAAAAAAATTATTAGCATTTAATAAAAATAATAATACAAAAACATTATGGAATAATGGTATTAAATGTGTAGTAAATCCTCTTGTACAGATTGGTGTACATTCTTTATATAGTATAATATGTAGGCTCAACATCGGTCTTAAATTCACTACATTTGATCCCCAGGGATCATGTTTTAAAAATTATCATTATAGAACCACTATTTTATTCACTTGGAACCGCACTCTCCAGGAGTGTGAAGTATTAAACACTTATAGATGGTGGTTCTTTAATGTTTGGGTGTCTAAGAAAACCACATGTGGAAGTTGTGTATGCACGAGTTATAGGGGCTCGATGTGGAATGATATCCTACTTCTTTGGGGTCTACAAGGGTTGTGGTAGCCACTATGGAGTTATGAAAAGTAGTGATGGTTGAACATGGTGGACTGAATTGGGCATAGAAAACAATGGAAATTCTTCTTTTGACATCACAATAGACTGAGGAGCATCGAAATTTGTTTTCAGGTGATCAGTCATTGGTCCAAAGATGAGAGGTGGGGGAGATAATGTCGGGTGTCAAATCCACGATGGACCTCTAGTGCCTTAGTGGATGGAATTAAATGTAAGGTAGTGACAGATCACTTCAGTATGAGATTTGGGGAATATTTTGTGCTAGTTTCACAGTGTGGCAGTGGAAGTCAATGACAACAAATGGAGGATCCACATCAGATGTGGTGGCGTGGGGAGATCTGCTGAGGAAAAATAGGCAAGAAATGGAAGTCCATGCATTGCTAGTGTTGGTAAGGTGAGGATTAATGTTGATATGTAGTGTAATGGTGGTTCTTGGGTAGAGAAGTAGTGATCAGTGATGTCGGGGGTATATTAATGGAGGTTGAGCAACAAATCATGTTGTTTCAAATCAAAATTCTTTTCCAATATCAAAATACATGTGTGGAGTGCAAGCACATATGTGGCCGGATGAAGGTTCTTTGGATCAGTGAAGTAAGTCAGGTGTTGGAGGACCCCACCATCCACCGCGAGCCACCTTGTCTCAATCAGATGGTCCTCCCATATTTTTCTGGGCTTGACCACCACACTCCAACACTCTCTTGGGCTATAGGAAACCTATTTCACCCATGGATATGATCACCATAGCCCCCTTCAGGGGTGTTATTCTCATGTGTGCAAGTTTTTTTACTGGTTTGGCCCCCTTAAGGGACCAAATGGCGAGGTGACCCCTTTGTTGGTCACTTAAGAGGAATGGGGAATCCTTTGATAACTTCTAGACTAAGTGACTATTTTTTCTGAAGGAATCCTAAAAAATTTAGAAAAAAATATAGAGATTGAAATAATTTAAACAAATGTAAAATATCTATAACTAATATTTCGTGAAAAAAAATTTGTCACCAATATATCCAAATAAACACATACTCGATCCATAAATCAAATTACCACTTATTTATTTTAAAATTGAAAATCATATATTAATTAATTTATTAATTACATTAAACTATTGAAATTTGAAAAAAAGAATGATATTTTTGTGTGTAAAATACCCTTAAAATTAAAGAATTCTTATCCTTAATTATAAAATCTCAACAAGAAAATAAATAGGGTACCAAGGCTATCAATAATAAAATTTACAAAAAATATAAAAAAAATACAATGTTAAATCAAAATTTTAAATTCTACAAAAAATATGAATTTAGTTTCTCAGTTTTCAAAAAACACTCAACACATGTATTTTAATTGTTCCAATATGAGAAATAGTGGAACTTCTTATATAATTCTTTCTAGATACCCAATTCATTATTATTATACATGCCAAATCAGGATCAACCACACTTTTTAATTTGTTTTCTCTCATCACTCACGATATAATTATATTAGAATATTATGCTCATATCATGAGAACATGATATTTATCCAAAGGCTTATAAAGGAACTACATTATCCACTCTTTTTAAAAAGGACACATGAAATCATTAGGACTTTAATTAATGTTTCAAATGAATCTAAGGCTTATGTTTGGTAGTTGCCTTCCCTCCTGGTAAACATGTGACTCCTCATCCTAGGCAGTTGATTTGTAGAGGTAATCCTCATTTATCGTGTATGTTCTATTCTCACTAGTGGGAGTCTCTTAGTGGGTGTTGGGAAGCCTCAAACATATGTTTCTAGGTTCAGCACATATAAATATTGTGTATATTATTATAAAAGAAAGATAATAAATAACAAAAAATTTATTACATTCCAGGAACTTTACTAGTATAGGTTTTGGAAAATTAGATACATGCCTTACCACTTAACAAAAACTGTACAAAATGTGTTGACATGCTCTTCCTCCAAAAGTAAATACACATCATTAGGAAATTACACTAAACATGTGAGAAATAAATTTAAAACATATGGTGAGAAATTATTTTACCTAGTAACGGGTTTTAAAATCATTTGTAAATACTTTTAAAAAATTAATTTTTCATAAATAAATAACTAGAAATAGGTATTCAATAACATTGAAATATAATAATATACATACAATTTTGAAAAAAATAAATGACAAAAATATCAACATTTTAAAATAATTTAATGGATTCATCCATATGAAAATAATAAATTTAAAAGACTACTTATTATACTTAGTTGGAAATAAGAAAAATATAAGGCCACTTAGTTGTATCTCATGAGGTTTCCCAATCAGGATCGAATTATCACTGAGGGGGAGAGGGTGAATCTATGATAAATTTTATTTTATGTTCCCATATTTTTTAAACAACCGTCCTATCCTGTTAAAGAGTTCATTCACAACAACAAAAAACAAAATACACCTCCACATGAAATTAATATTTACAGGGTTCACTACTCAACAAGAGTACATACATCCTTGGTATGGCACAAAAACCATATAGTACCACATAATCAACATGAAAACAATCTTTGATATGGAATAAAATGAGTAGGAAATACACTTACCCTCATTTAGTACATGCGAAACAATCCTCATGTATGTGTGCACACTCTTAAGACAAATAGGGTAGTATAAAGTTTTTGTGCTTCTTAATGAAATTTCACAAATTTGATCTCTCAAAATAGTTATATTCATTGCTACCCAGAAGCTAATGGGAACATCACATCATAATGATACTTAGTCTGATACCCCAGTCTAATCATGATTCACTTAGAAAGAACATTCCAAATAAATTTTGGTACACTATTCTGCAACTCATAGAGATCCTTCATAAAGCTCCTTCATGAAGCATAAAACTTTCAAAAATCACACAAGTTCACAGAGCTCACTATTTCTTAGAGATCAATATTTCACAGAGCTCAAGATGAATTTTGTAAAGTACACTTCTTTCAAAAATCTCACTGGACCACTATGAGGCTCCTTCCTTCCACAAAGCATACTTCCTCTACCAAGCTCACTGCCTTTTCCAACCTTCATTGCGATTCGAGAGTTCTAGAATTTTCTTTTAGTCTTTCTACTCTTGTAATGGGATTTGATGCCTATTTATAGGCATTTCCCACCAACTCTAGAACCTTCTAGCCACCTCAATACCATGTCAGCACCAAATCATAGATCTCTGAAAATTTCTTCCAAAATTCTATCTATTTTGCGAAGATCTATGGTAATTTTCTAGAAGACAATGCTCATCATAATCAAATAATGTTCTGTCAAATCGTTTCTACCACCGTGATGATCTTTATTCCATTACCCCACCATAATTCTTCTTTCCTCTACCATTCACGATGCTCGTCATACTCACCGATATCTGCATCAGAATCCTAGAAACCTTTTCAATTCAATCTTTATAATGTCAATCTTTACATAATTTTTTCAATTTCTATGTTTTGATGTGATATCCAAGGAAGTAACCCTTTATCAATGCTGTCCAAACTCCAAATTATGGACCCCAAAAATTTGAAAAAATTTTGAAAACAACACCAATTTAAACACTGACTTCGATATAACCAACCATGCTTATTGATATCATATTTTCTCTCCCTTTCTATCATAAAGCGTGCATAAAAATTTATAAGAACTAGTTATGATATATGTGAAATACATACCATAAAAGAATCATCAGATTTACAATGGAAAGTTTTATAGATTTCATATCTTCCCTCATTCACTTATAAAAAGTGAAGTTATTTCTTTTCTCATCAAACATCCTTGAAATCAAAAGAAAATAACCTAAAAATATTCCCATCATTATCATCTTAGTCCTAATAATCTCTCCCTTTGTATTTTGTTGTCAACCAAGATTCATAATCAATGAACTTTGAAACATTATGTAGTGGATTACTTATCAACAATTTTAAGCCTATGTGAGATAACTCATTATAGAAAACAAAAATTATTGACAGCCAACACCATGTTGTCCAAAAGTAGTGACTATGAAATTTCATCATTATTTCTTCCTAATCTTTCTCCACTTCTTCAAATTTCCTTGAAAACATTTATTTTACAAAAAACACTCCAAAAAGCTATAAGAAATGTTCTCCCACGTACATGTTAGATTCCAAATTTATCCAATAAATCCTCCTTTATGCATGCCTATTAGTATAGAATTATGAAATAATTCTCCCCCTTGAAAACACTATCCAATGGTAATATGAGAGAGGAGATAGAAACACATACCTCAACCTTGACGAGAAGATGTTTGGACTCCCATGTTCAACCTCAATTTATAAAATGGTTTCTTTGGTAAAGCTTTTCTAAAAATGTCAGCAACTTGTTCTGATGTAGGAACATAATCCAACTTAAACTCATTCATCTCCACATTCTCTTTTATGAAGTGGTAATTTATGTTAATATTCCATGAATGATAATTTTGTACCAGATTCCGTGTAATATTTATTGCACTTTTATTGTCACTATCCAAGAGTAAGGGTAACATTACATAAACAAGTAGATGTTCCATATGAATCTTCATTCACATAAGTTGGGTAGCAGCTTGAGTGGCAACAACATACTCAACTTCATCTATACTAAGATTAACAGAATTATATTTCTTTGTATGTCAAATAACACATATTTTTCCTAAGAGGAAAACTATAGAAACCATGTATCTTCATTAATTAATGTTTCCTTCCAAATAAGAATATGAATACCCAAATATATCAATATTTTCTGAGACATCAAACCAGATTCTAAAATTTGTTGTGCCTTTAATATATCTAAGAATTATTTTTCTAGAAATCAAATTTTATTCTTTATGAGAACTCCTAAATCATTTACATAAGGTAATAGCATAAATGATGTCGTGTGTTGAGGTATTCAAACATAACAAACATCCAATCAGCTTTTGATACACATTCTGACCAACTTCCTTACCATCTCTATCTTTATACAACTTAGTTCCCACAAAAAACTGTGTGGAAACTAATTTTGAATTTTCCATACCAATCTTCTTTAGAAATTTCTTAGCATACTTCTCATGGGAATGAAAAATGTGGTTATTATTTTATAAAAATTTCATCCCTAGAAAGAATTTCGTTTCTCCCAGCATGGACATCTCTAATGACTATTTCATCTCTTTAAAAAATCTTTCACATGATCGTTCGTCATTTCCAGCAACGTTAATGTCATCGACATTAACAATTGTGAGGGGAGAAAACTATTGACATTACATGATGTAAATATTAATATTAAATATACCTTTTTGTGAATTCATCTTCCTCAGGAAATCATTCAATTTATAATAGCATTCCCTCGGTGCCTATTTTAACTCATAAAAATCATTCTTTTGCTTGTACACATTACTTTCATCCTTAAAAAAACAAACCCACATGGTTGTTCCATGTCAAATTCTTCATGAATATAAATATTCAAGAATGATTATTTAACATCCATTTGAATGATATTGTATCCTTCTGGTGAAAAAATATCATGGAAGATTCAAATTGTTTCTAACCTAGCCACCATAGTTAAGGTTTCATCTAAATAAATACTTTCAATTTGTGAATACCCTTTGAAAACCAGTCCTTTTTGTTTATTATCACTTCACATTCTTCATTAATCTTGTTTTTGGAAAACACACATTTTACTAATAACATTTTTTCATCTGGATTGGGTATGAGTATTTATGTATCATTATTTAATATATGATCAATCTTTTCATTAATTTCCTAAACCCATTCTGAATGCTCAAAATCCCCATTAACGTCATTTTGTTACAATTTTGAATACAAATACGTATTTGTAACAATATTTTTTTCTTCTTGTTTGAACCCTCAGATGTTGATAAAAAATATTGTTCTATGCCTCCGCATGCTTCCTCATCCTAGGATGGGCTATTCGATTTTCATCCTCATCACTTGAAATTATGGAGTCTAATTATTCTTCTTGATTATGATTACCATTGTTGACAACATTATCATAATCATAAAAAAAATTCTTTATCATTATCAACATCTATATTAGAAGACGTTTTGTATTCTTTCTCATCATTTTCAACCACTTTAACTTCAATAGAATTAAGGATTCTTCCTATTTCTATGCTGAATCATATATAAAATCTTTATTTCGAAGCATATCCATGAAAAATTCCATCATCTCCTCTTTGATTAAACTTTCCAATGATTCCAGCTTTACTCTTTATAATGCATGGACTCCCAAATACTCTTAAGTGTTTCAAACATGGTGTTTTTTCATAAGACATTTCATATGAAGTCAAATCTGAATTTGTCCACTAGAAACATCAATTTTGAATGTTCATAAGAGTAATCATGGATTTCCTCCAATTGTAATGAGGGAGACCATGTTCTGGAAAAATAGTTCACCCCAATTCAACTAGACTTATATTATTTATTTTAGAAAACCCAATTTTTGGGGGTGTGTATAGTGAACTAAACTAATGTCGAATTCCATGATTCTCAAGATATGTTTCAAAATCATCATTCTTAAACTCTGGACCATTATAATTTCTCAACATCACCACTGAATAATCACATTATTTCTCTTATTTACTCCTTAAACTCTTAGAAAATTTCATAGCATATGACTTATGTATCATGTACATAACACAAGTAATACATGTAAAATCATAAATAAAAGAAATGATGTAATTATCTCTATTTTTTATTTCTTTCTCATTGGTCCAATAGCATTAGAATGTATAAGTTCCAGGGGTCTTTTTGAATTAATAATCATCTCTCTTATGCATAGAGATTATAATCATCCCCTTTCTCATAAAAAGTGAAACACCAATATCTTATTCATGATAAATTAGGCATATCTCATACACTGCCTCACATTGATAACATTCACATGTTCCTCTGACACATATGTCCCATCCTTTTATGGGATAACTAATTTTCATCCACCATACCCATGTAACTAGAGTTTTTCACTTCACCAACTTGGAAGAACTTCCCTTTTGTATGTTGGTCTCTTGTAACTACCTTTCCACCATCTTTTGTTTTCATAAGAAACCCTTATTTTCTAAATATAACTACATTTTTCTCATCAAAGCATTGTGAAACATTAATTATATTGTGTTTTGTCCCATTGAATTATATTTTTCTATGAGATTTTATCTTTTCTTTCTCGATGAGGAATAATCCAATACCTTTGAACCACATAGATTCATCATTTCCAAATGTCACTATTCCTTCTTTGAAATAATTCACATTCTTCTGAAACATTAAGTCTCTTATCATATGAGTAGAACAACCATTATAAAAAATCCATGGAAATATTCCTTTTGTAGCTTTCAATGCAGTTTCAATAACAAGAGATTTTTGTTATTCCTTTTCATTCGTCTCCTCCATCATATGATATGTGTTAAGAACCTTTTTCTACGATGAAAACAAAACAGGACATCCCTTAGCATCATTTCCAGGATATTCACATCATTAAAAAATATTTTCCAATGGTTGGAACATATTTTCATCTTTCACACTAGCCTTCTCAGATTTATTCTGAGCTTGCTTCTATTACTTCTTATTTTGAGAGGATTGAATCCCCCTTAAACATTGTCTTCTATAACTTGTGGAATAGTAGTAATTTTGTTGGATAACGAAAAACATATTTTCTATTTGTTTGAATCCACCATAATATCAGTAGTATCCCGGGAATTAATATCTCCCCTGGAAGTTTCCATACTGACATGAGTTATGAACAATCTTCTCAACACTCTTTTTAATAGAATTTATTTGAACATCTACCTTCATGTTATAAATCGTAACTTTCTTCTTTAGCTTAGAGTTCAGTTTAAAAATATCAGAACCATAATTAGTATAAATCTTTATGGACTTATAATTTTTATATACTTCTGATTTTTCAGCATTACTAACTTTGGACACATACATAGCCTTTCCAGTTTTGTCCTTATTAGAATAAGCTCCATCATTCTATTAAACCATTGATGATATCTTTTATTGATCCTTCTTTGATTCATTATAACTATCACTTTCACCAAATTTAGAGATATAGTTTTTAAAACATATATTCATTTATTTAGATTTGGAATATTTCACTTACATAAGTTCCAACTCTTCTTTTTTCCTTCAGTTTGACTTTCTGATGTTCATTATAATTCTTTTAACTATAAACAGAATTCTCAAAATCATCAATATCCTTTTCAAACTTGAATTTCTCATCAGGAAAACTGTATTTATTGTTTAATGAGGAATCTTTAATTTTCAACTTCTTGTTTTCCTTCTCAAGCATTCTGATATTTCTCAATCATTTCTTCAAGTCTAATTTCATATCAAATTCATGTTGAGTTTATTATTCTTCAGAACTACTGCTCTCATAATCATTATCATTCATTAGTGCAATAAAGGTATTGTCTCTAACATTCTCAGCAAATATTTTTTCAAATTCAGCTTCACTATCCCTTTCTTCTTCATATTTGGAAAAATGACATATTCTTTTGGATTTGAAGAAAATTTTATCTTACCCTCTGGAAGAATATTTATCTTTATCACCCTATTTCTTCCATGGACATATTGGCCTTCTATATTCTTCATCACTTTTTTCAACTTTCCCTTTTAGAGGGATATTATCCGCAAAGTGTCCAACATCTCCACATTCAATAAATTTCAAGGGAAGTTTCACCTTTTTTTCTCAACACCTATTTTCACATTCATAGAAGACAAGGATAAAATTTCATCAAAATTTTTACATACCTCATCTTTCAAATCAGACCCACTATCTTCATATTTAATGAGATACTTCTTTGACATATCTTTAATTATAACATTGAAATATATTTCCCTATAATATTTTGTTTTTATCTTCATAGTCTTCACCCTTCTCATTTCATAACTGTTAATAGTGCTATAAAAATCATCTAGAGATAATCAATAAGGTCTCTATCTTTTAATGATGAAACTTTATCATCAAACTTGTGTGGTGGAATTATCAAAATATTTTCATCAATTGTACAATCCATAAACATTTCATGAAGATATATAATTATGCTAACAATGTAATTAAACCTGGAAAAAAAGTCCCCAACAGATTCATGCTCACCCATTTTCAACTCTTCATACTTCGACCTCCATATTTGATGTTTATCCTTCATCACTTTTGTATTTCTTACATAGATGTTTTCAGCTTATCTTTGATAACCTTGGTTGTAGAGAATCCTATGACTCTTAAATTATCACTCTTAGAAAGTGATGAGAGTAATTCATTTTTAGCTCTTCTATCACTCTCAAGATTCTTCATATCAATAGGTGTAAGGGGAACATTATCATCAATAGCAGGAAATCAATCTATTACAGATTCAAGAACATCATATTTAAGGAACATAAGATAAGGAATAATTCTATATTTCTACATATGATAATTCTTTGATAAAATAGAGAGATACCCTTACAATTCATGCAATTTATATTTTCCATCAAAACTACTCTTCAAAAATTCAGTAAAGAACAAATGAAAGGAACCTCTCCCTCTGATACTAATTGAAGTTGCCTAGTCAGGATCCATGTATCACTGAGAGGGGGATGTGGTGTATTAGTGATATAATTTCTATTATGATTCCTTCTATTTGAAACATCCTCCTTCTCCAGTTAAATAGTTCTTTCCCTATTGAATACAACAAAACACACATCCACAGGAACACAAGATTTATAATGTTCACTACTCAAAAAGAGTAGCTACGTCCGTGGTATGGTAAAGAAATAGTATAACACCACACCATACAATAGAAAAAACAAATCCTTTTTTGTGTAATACAATTAGTAGGATATACCCTTATACTTATGTAGCATTTTAAAAACAATCCTCAAACACATGTGCACCCTCTTAGCATAAATATGAAAGTACAAAGTTTATTTGCTTTGTAATTAACATTCAAAAATTTGATCTCTCAAAACAGTCCATCTATTTTCTACACAGAAGATGCTAGGAAATTCCTAGACATTGTAATGTTACTTATTCTGATACCCTAGTCTAATCTTAATGCACTTTTAATGTACATTCCACTTAAATTTTGGAATATAATTTTGCAACATGCAGAGATCATTTGAAAAGATATTTTGTGAAGCTTCCATCCTTCACAAAGAAAAATAGTTCATAGAGCTCACTAGTTCATAGATCTCACAAGTTCGTAAATCTCTGGATGACCTTTTTGGTGTACCCTTATTTTGTAAATCTCAACAGCCTGCCACAAAGATCCTTCCTTTCACAGCGCTTACTGCCTTCACAGAGCACACTCTCATTTTGAACCTTCTTCACAATTTGAGAGTTGAAGGATTTTTGTTGAGTCTCTATAATATTTTCATGGGGTTGAAGGCCTATTTATTTTCATTTCTAATCAATTCTAGAACCTTCCAACCAGTTCAGCGCTAGTTCATCACCAAATCGCAGAACTTTGATATTTCCATAGAAATTCTCTCTGTTTCACGAAGATCCATGGATACTTTCCATATATCAATGCTCATCATAATCGTGGAGCATTCCATAAAATCCTTTTCACCACCATGATTCACCTTCATATTTTGTGATACCACAAATCCCTCCTACAATGCTCCTTTCCTCTTTTATTTGTAAAGCATGTCATACTCGTATAGCTCACCATAAAAATAATTTAAACCTTTGATAATAACTCTTCATAAAGTCCATATTCATGAAATTCATGCATCTTCCTTGTTTTAATGAGATCCTAAAGGAAATACACTTTTCAAAATGATCAGAAAACTCCGAATTTTGTACCCCAAAAATTGGGGAAAAACTAGAAAATTACACAATCTTAGGAACGTACTTTGGCATAAATAACCATGATGATTGAAAACATATTTTCACTCCCTTTCCTTTATAAATATTTCATCAGAAGTTCTCTTAACTACTTATGATCTTTGTGAAATAAAAACAAGAAAAGCATCATTATATTTACTATGGAATGTATTATAGCTTCACTGTCATCCCTCATCAACTTATACAAAGTGAAGTTATTTCCTTTCTTCTCAAAAATCCTTGACAATAAAAGACAATAACATAGAAAGATACTCATCATTATTAGCTTGTTCCTAAAAAACCATTTAATACTATGTCTCATTACGATCACGAGTCACTTTTAATAATATAACTTAACATTTGATACAATATTACACATTTTAAGAAAAAAATTGTCCATAATTTCTCAATAATAACCAAAAAAATATTTGAAATACAAAATAATTTATTTATTTTATTTAAAAAAATTATCCTATACACTTCTTGATATGCCATAATATTTTTTGAGAATTTTTAAAACCATATTTAGGATATATCCATGCTTATAAAAAACTGTTCTTATTTAAATGTCATTAATATAAATTAATAATAAAATAAATGAATACTTAAAAAACTCAAGTAATGTTGATGATAACATATTTTATGACCATATATAGATTAGGAATGACATAAAAAGAGGTGAAAAGAAATTTTTTCACATGAAATAATTACTTTTATTTAGATTTATCTCATAAAATGATAGAATTTATTTAAATTCATTTTGAATAGAAATTATACATAAAATTATAACATTTATACTCATACAATTATAACTACAACATTTAAATAAAATTAAATACACCTTTTAATGTTTTAAGTCATACAACAACAAAATTTGGTTTGGTTATTGTTTTATGATGTTTCTCTAAAATTAAAATTACTAAATTAAAATTGGATTAATAAGACCAATCATCATTAAAGGGTTATTAAATAAAACATGGTTTAAATATATATAAATTTATAAATACTCATGTTATTTTTTGAAATTAAATAGTTGATTGGATTTATCGGATGTGATTAAATTCCAATCAATGTTTGAATATAAATTTAAAAAAATTATTTCTAAAAAAATACTTAGAAGAAATTATGAATTTTTAGCATAATAATGGAATTTTGAAAATATAAATATATTGATAGTTATAAATTTTAAATCAAAATATAACCCCTACAAAAACAAAAATTTGGAATGATTGAAAAAGAAATACCTAATAAAACCACAGTTTAAAAAACATGATTAGATAGATAAAAACAATCCCTTATATTTTATGTTCTTAAATGAATAAAAAGAGAAAGATATATATATATATATATATGTATATATATCATTCTAAAAAAATAAAAATTGATAAAAATGAATATAACCCAAACCATGATTTGATAATGGAAGAGAAAGGATGATGGACCTGATGAAATGAAAAAGAGGGTATAGTTTCAGTGTTTCAAGGTCTAAAAAAGAGTATTTTAAAAAAAATCACTTATTTAATTAATAAAATATTGGAATAAAGTGTAATTGGGAAAAAAGTTATTTCAAGGGTTGATTAGTGGTTTCCAGTTGTGTTTTTATGTTATATATAATATAATATATATATATATATATATATTTCATGTTGTAATGGTAAGATATTTGAATGGGGATTATAAATTATCCTAATGAATGATAAAAAAAGGTTTTAATTAATGTAAAACATTAACTAATGAATCATATATATATATATTAATCAAAGTATATATAGGAATCCGATGATGTTTGAGTTTAAGTATGGTTTGGTTAAAAAATAAAACATCAATATCATTTTTGTGGAATTATGGATGACATAGGGCCATAGGTTAAGGGAGACATCAATGGTGGAAAGAGATGAAGCATAGTGGGATTAGGGTTATAATGTTTCAAATCCATGGGAAGTGAACAGTGAGTAATATGATCATGGAATGGAAGGGATGACTTGGATGAGTTCGATTTTATCGGACAACACATATCTCGTCTCCCAGAAAAACCACATACCACATCAAATAGTGGGACCTAACCCTAGATTTGGCCAAAACAATACAGGGATCCTTACTCATGGGCCCCAACCCTGGCTTTGGCCAACAAAATACATAGTCCATCATTGGACCAGAACTCACAGCCTACATGGGATTGGCCGGTGTTTTTTAGTTGGGCTTCATTGTGCCCCCACTAAACCATGGGGGATTGGCCTTATGAAACCCTTGATTGCGGTGTACAGATGGATTTTTTATATAAACACTTAGTAAGAAAAATATTGAAGTATTATATATATTAATATACATTCTTTTTTCCAGTTCTATATAGATTATTTACACTTACTAAAAATTGATTTTATTTTTTTATTAGAAACCATTTTTATAGAAATATTTTTCAATTAAATTTCCATGTTATAGTAAAACAGTTAAAATATTAACTTTAATGTAAAACTTTATCATTGAATATCATCATTTTTATTATTTTAAATTATTATTTAAAATATATTTTTAATTTTTAAAACACCTAATGACTGTTAAAAACTCCAACAACTACATTTTTTTCCAATAGTCACAAAGGGTCATATAAATACTATATTTAAGGGAATTTGGAAAACAAAATATTTACCCAATTGCATTACATTAATTATAATGGTTTTATATATTTTTCTTTTACTTAGCATAATCATTATTTTTATTTCTATTTATTTTGTTATTTTTGGTAGATATAAGGGAATAATGCTACAAGTTGGGCCATATTGTTTTGATGGGAGGGGTTCTGATGATGTTTCTTGGGACTTTTGTGAGTTTTAAAAATTATTCACTCTCTCGAATTTATAATGATGTAATGATATAAATCGATTAATAATAAAATTATTTCTTTTTGTGGTCTAAATTATTGAGTTCTTATGAATTTTAAAAAAATATTAGCATTTAATAAAAATAATAATACATGTACATCATGGATTTAGGGTGTTATATCCCCCCTAATTGAATTGAGCCCTCAAAATTCCGTTTTACACACATTCAATCCTTGGTATTCATACAGAAACATATTTTTATGTATTTACAATTATTTATTTAAAAAAATAATTCATACGTTTATCAGAACCAATGTTGTTGGAAATTATCTCTAAAAGGCGGGTTTCTTCTAATAAAATTGTTCCTCAAAATTGTTTTAAATTCTTCACATTATTTTTTACAAAAAAATATAGAGAAACATGGGTCAAACTCATGTATACATTGATAATACCATAATAAAGACGCATGATCAGTGTAAAGCTTGGAGACATTTGAGTGGAATCAATTTCTATAAAAAATGAAATCAATGGACGTATAGTATCTAAAATTCATTAATTTGTCCATATAAATTGGAATATAAACATGAAATAGGGTGGCTATCTAGAGGTCACCCTCTCTAGTAGCTTCTAGAAAATTCTTAAATGACTGAAAATATTCTGATAGGGTAAGATATATGAAAAGACCCTCAAAACAGATTCTTCGATTTTCATAAGATGGAAGCTGTGCATACAAAATTAGAAAAAAAATTATTGATCCTCAAATGAATTGACATATATTAGGAGAATTGAATATTTATTAATTGTGTATACAATGTCGATGAAGGTTTTCAAAAGGTTCTGATCCTTTTGGAGATGATATTAAAATTATATTTTCAAGTAACTGGTATAGAATATACTAAAGGGTTGTTCATGTTGTTATGTATTCCATAAAAATGTGTTAAGGAATATAATTTTATAATGGATCCATACATAATTTTTTTCTTTGTTCTAATTTTCCAAAATTATCTAGACCATTGCTCTAATACCAACTGTGAAGCCCCAAACCCAAACTTCTGGGTTCATCACATATAAATGATTTTTATTTTTTTTATAAAAAAAAATAAATAAATAAAAAATATTTATTACATTATAGGATCATTTCTTTTTTATGTTTTTTATAATTAGATACATTTAAAACAACATAACAAAATTTTATAAAAATTCTTCTTATGTGCTTCCTCCACAAAGAAATACACATCCCAAATAGATTCCACTAAAGATGGAAAAAAATAAATTTAAACCTTTGGGAGAAGATTTAATTCTTCTAGTAATGGGTTTTAAAATAATTTTTAGCCACTTTTAAAATATTACATTTAAAAAAAATATGAAATATGTTTTGAAAAATTGAAATATAATTATTTTAATAAAATTTTTGAATACCATAAATTTCTAAAATATTATCATTTCAAAATTATTCCATGGAGTTCACCATTTGAAAATAATAAGTTTGTGGAATTATTTATGATAATCAGAAGGAAATAAGAAAATCATAAGTGAACTTATCTATATCTCATATGGGATTATGTTCCCATAAAAGACATGGGTTCACTTCCCGTACCATAAAATAATGTTCGGCACTCTAGTGATATTTTCAAGAAACCATTTTTATCGTCCTACCTTTCTCATTAATTTCCCAAAAATGTTTCAAAATAATAAATAGATAAATTATTTTATTTAAAAGGAAATAATGCTACACACTTATTAAAATGTCAAAAACATTTATTGAGAATTTCTAAAATCATATTTAGGATAAATCCATATTTATAAAAAATTGTCCATAATTAAAAGTCATAAATATAAATGAATAATAAAATAAATGTATAATTGAATAAAAAGTCATGTAATGTCGATGATAACTTATATTATGGACATATATAAATTTTTAATGACATACAAGGAGGGGAAGAGACATTATTTCACAAGAAATCATATCTTTTTTTAGATTCGTCATTTAAAAAGATAGAATTTAGTTAAAGTCATTTTAAATAGAAATTATATATAAAATGATAGAATCTATACACACAATATGATAACTATAACATTGAAATAAAATTGAATACCCCTTTTAATTTTTTTTTCAAATAATTACAAAAAAGGGTTTTGTTACTATTTTACGATGTTGATCATAAAATAAAAAAAAACTAAATACACTTTTTTTAATAATGTGAATATTATTTCAAGGTTTACAAAATAAAAATGGTTTATATATTAATATGAAAATAATTATTTAATTATTTTAAAGTAAAGAGTTTATTTGATTTCTCAAAATAGCTTATATTCTAATAATTGTTCGAAAACAAAATAAAAACATTGATTTAAAAAACAAAACGTTATAAAAATTATGAATTTATGACATCCTTATAGAATTCTGAAAATATATACATATAGATAGTTATTAATTGTAAATAAAAATATAACCCTTGTATAAAAATTGAAATATTGAAATTGCAATCCCTTATAAAACCATAGTTTTAAAAACATGATTTGAAAGACAAAAACAATCCTTTATGTTAAAATTATAAAAAGGAATATGAATAGATAGATATATATATATGTATATATATTTATAAATTAAACATAAATTTGTTAAAATAAATCTATCCCTTACCTAGATTTGAGAATGGAAGAGCAAGGCTGCTAGACACAAGGAAATGAGAAAGAGGGTATTGTTTGGGTGTGTAAAGCTGTGAATATGAGAGTTTAAGTATATAAAATCACATATTTAATTAATAAAGTATTGGGATATTGTTTAAGTGGGAAAATAAGTATTTAAACGGTTTATTAATGGTGTTCGATTATGTTTTCTTGTAATATATATATATATATATTATTTATTATTTTGTATTGATAAGTTATATAAAAGGGAGATCAAAATTGGACCAATGACAGATCAAAAAAAGGTTTTAACTAATATGATCACAAAAAAACCACATATATATATATATATATTATATAATCAATGAATACAGGGGAAGTTGGTGATATTTGACTTCGAGTAATGTTCAGATTAAAAAAAATACATTACAATCGCCAATTTTTTAGAATCACGGATGAGATGGGGCCATGTGTTGAGGGAGGAATCAACAGAGGAAAAAGATGGATCACAATGGGTTGAGGGTTCTAGTGTTTCAAAGCCACATGAATAGAATGGTGAGGAGGATTTATAGGGAGTGGAATGAACGACCAGGATGAGGTTGTTATGATTGGACAACTTAGATCGCATTTCCTAGGAAATAATGCCCACCACAACGAATCATGGTGAAGAATCATGATCCTATATAACCCACAATGAATTTTCTAGTCCCTTATGACTCCGTCACACACTATAGGGATCCTTACAAACGAGCTCCTGCCCGACCTTTTTCCCACACTATACATGTTCCATGGTTAGACATGAACTCACAGCTTACACGAGTCCAACTACTCTTGATCAGGCTAGGCTTTGTATTACCTCTACTAAACCAAATGGATTTTCCTTAGGCCTCCCTTAATTTTGTTGTTAATTTGGATAATTTTTGTTAAAATAATTAGTTTGAAAAATATTCAAGTATTATATATATTTTTTCTTTTCTAATTTTATTTATATTATTTGAACACAATAAAAAATTGATTTATTATTTGTATTGGAAACCATTTATGTTATGTTATCTTTATATTAACTTATAATGTTATAATATAAAAATTTAAAAATTTAACTTATAAATAAAAAGTTATCTTTATGTGTCATAAATTTTATTATTTTCAACTACTATTTCAAATTTATTTTTAATTTTTAAGACACTAATGGCTTTAAAAACTCCAATAACTACTTTTTGATCCAACAATCACAAAGGGTCTTTTAAATAATAAGTTTAATGACACTATGAAAAACACAAGATATACCAAAGTCCATTTTTTCACCTAAATGGTGCTATATATTTCTCTTTTTCTTAGCATCTTTATTATTTTTCTTATAATTTCTTTTATTATTTTCACAGATCCAAGGGAAGTGGTATACATGTTTAAACATATAATGTTTATGGGAGTTGTTTTTGTGGTGTTACATGGGCTTTTAAGAGTTCTTTTAATTATCTGTGGTCTTTATATTTTAATGATGTATTGTTAATAGTGGTTTTATAATAATAGTATTTCTTTGTCTGTTTTTAATTCTTGAGTTATTTTTAATTAAAAAAATTATTAGAATTTAATAAAAATAATAATACAAAAACATTATGGAATAATGGTATTAAATGTGTAGTAAATACTCTTGTACAGATTGGTGTACATTCTTTATATAGTATAATATGGAGGCTCAACATCGGTCTTAAATTCACTACATTTGATCCTCAGGGATCATGTTTTAAAAATTATCATTATAGAACCACTATTTTATTCACTTGGAACCGCACTCTCCAGGAGTGTGAAGTATTAAACACTTATAGATGGTGGTTCTTTAATGTTTGGGTGTCTAAGAAAACTACATGTGGAAGTTGTGTATGCACGAGTTATAGGGGCTCGATGTGGAATGATATCCTACTTCTTTGGGGTCTACAAGGGTTGTGGTAGCCACTATGGAGCTATGAAAAGTAGTGATGGTTGAACATGGTGGACTGAATTGGGCATAGAAAACAATGGAAATTCTTCTTTTGACATCACAATAGACTGAGGAGCATCAAAATTTGTTTTCAGGTGATCAGTCATTGGTCCAAAGATGAGAGGTGGGGGAGATAATGTCGGGTGTCAAATCCACGATGGACCTCTAGTGCCTTAGTGGATGGAATTAAATGGAAGGTAGTGACAGATCACTTCAGTATGAGATTTGGGGAATATTTTGTGCTAGTTTCACAGTGTGGCAGTGGAAGTCAATGACAACAAATGGAGGATCCACATCAGATGTGGTGGCGTGGGGAGATCTGCTGAGGAAAAATAGCCAAGAAATGGAAGTCCATGCATTGCTAGTGTTGGTAAGGTGAGGATTAATGTTGATATGTAGTGTAATGGTGGTTCTTGGGTAGAGAAGTAGTGATCAGTGATGTCGGGGGTATATTAATGGAGGTTGAGCAACAAATCATGGTGTTTCAAATCAAAATTCTTTTCCAATATCAAAATACATGTGTGGAGTGCAAGCACATATGTGGCCGGATGAAGGTTCTTTGGATCAGTGAAGTAAGTCAGGTGTTGGAGGACCCCACCATCCACCGCGAGCCACCCTGTCTCAATCAGATGGTCCTACAATATTTTTATGGGCTTGACCACCACACTCCAACACTCTCTTGGGCTATAGGAAACCTATTTCACCCATGGATATGATCACCATAGCCCCCTTCAAGGGTGTTATTCTCATGTGTGCAAGTTTTTTTTTCTGGTTTGGCCCCCTTAAGGGACCAAATGGCGAGGTTACCCCTTTTTTGGTCACTTAAGAGGCATGGGGAATCCTTTGATAACTTCTAGACTAAGTGACTATTTTTTCTGAAGGAATCCTAAAAAATTTAGAAAAAAATATAGAGATTGAAATAATTTAAACAAATGTAAAATATCTATAACTAATATTTCGAGAAAAAAAATTTGTCACCAATTTATTCAAATAAACACATACTCGATCCATAAATCAAATTACCACTTATTTATTTTAAAATTGAAAATCATATATTAATTAATTTATTAATTACATTAAACTATTGAAATTTGAAAAAAAGAATGATATTTTTGTGTGTAAAATACCCCTAAAATTAAAGAATTCTTATCCTTAATCATAAAATCTCAACAAGAAAATAAATAGGGTACCAAGGCTATCAATAATAAAATTTACAAGAAATATAAAAAAAATACAATGTTAAATCAAAATTTTAAATTCTACAAAAAATATGAATTTAGTTTCTCAGTTTTCAAAAAACACTCAACACATGTATTTTAATTGTTCCAATATGAGAAATAGTGGAACTTCTTCTATAATTCTTTCTAGATACCCAATTCATTATTATTATACATGCCAAATCAGGATCAACCACACTTTTTAATTTGTTTTCTCTCATCACTCACGATATAATTATATTAGAATATTATGCTCATATCATGAGAACATGATATTTATCCAAAGGCTTATAAAGGAACTACATTATCCATTCTTTTTAAAAAGGACACATGAAATCATTAGGACTTTAATTAATGTTTCAAATGAATCTAAGGCTTATGTTTGGTAGTAATTTAAAAATTAAGGTTCAAAGGGGAGGTTTAACTATTAAATAAATTTTCATGATATAAAAATTAAAAGCTCAATGAAATTATCCCCTTAAATTTATAATAACTCCAACATCCCATGTTCAAAGTAAGGTAAATATCAATGTAATCCATAATGAGTGATTTTTTAACCCTCTTGAAATTTTTACTACTTTTATACTTATTTTGGAAGAAACTTTTCATTTTTTTTTCAAATTTTATGTTTAAAATAAACCTCACATAAACCACCAAACCACATATGATTAAAATCATAAGTTTAGTAATGGTTATTTTTTCCCAAATGAAAACACGTTTTTCATTTTTTTTGGTTATTTTTATCAGTTTACAATTTTTTATATTTAAAAGGGGAAAAAATTAAGTATCACGAATTAATCAACAACCTTACTTCATTACCATAATAATCACCCACACATATTCCACACAATGTATATAATCTCTTCAAACATTATTCACTTCTCCCCTACACTTCAACTTTAAAATATCATGAAAATACTAAGAGTAGGATAGATGTGGATAAAAATTGATTAAAACATGGCTCATCCGTAACAAGGTCGTTCACTATTTCCATGGGATATATAAGGATTTATGTAAATGTGGTATTTTATGAATAAGGGGTTTTCAAAATATGACTCAATAATTTTATATGTGTTTTTGTAAATTCATGGATTTGATAAGTTCAAATGTAAGTTATAGTATGTGTCTTGTCCCATGATCAGTCATGAAATATTATCCAGATAAAATAAGAATTACGTGGTCTAGAAATATTCTTTGGAATTGAAATATGATTTTTTACAATCACTTAAGGAATGATTAATATTAAAAAAATCAAATGAATTTCATAAATTCAAATAATGAAAAATGTCAGGGAAACTTCATTTCCATGAATCAAATATTTTCCTCAAATCGTGAGTCCTCATTTAAAAATCCATAATTCAATTTAAAAATTCTACTCCCCATTTTACTCATTCAATCACATTAAAATTGAAATATAAAACATGGAATCATATAATTAGTAAGAACCTCACAACTCTTAGATAAGTCATGTAAAAAATTAATTCAAGTGTTGGTATTAAATTTCTTATTAAAACTCAAAACGTGATTTGAAAAAAAAATATTGGGAGTTTAAATTAAAAAAATAAGAGTGTAATCAATTCTGATATAAATATTTGGTAATCTACTTCAACTATTTGAGGTTTCATTATGGTTTCTATTATTATGGTCCTTGAAAATCAAAACAAATAATAGTATTGTAAGAATCATTTCATTAATGATAAAATAGAGGATGCAAGTGGTTACTAGATCATTAATCCCAAGAAAATAGTATAACTTGATGACCTCGCAAAATTTTCTTCCATTAATGCCTTTGTCTTGACCCATCCTAATGAGAATAAATTAGTATATGGGTTTGAGATGATTGAGATCCTCCATCGATTCGTGAATGAGTTTGCCATGTGCCACCCTAATACTTTTTAAATTATTGAATTTTCAAAATACCCTCTTTATATTACATCTAGAACATGTAACTGATATTGTCCCTCTTTTCGAACAATCTCCAAATGAAAATTCACCTTTTTAATAGCCTAATATTTTTGTTGCTCCAATTCCACCTATAGATGATTTTTTAATTTAATCAATTGATATGGGCTCATACCTATATTTGTCTTTTATGATGTTTGGTATGCCCATAATGGTTCTTCAAGCCTTTGGATCTAATAGTTTTGGTTTAGTTTGATTGTTTTCTCTAAAATAACTTTAATCTCTTAGTTGGACACTTCAATTTGGCCATTTTTTTCATATGATAATGTGTATGCATATTGTGGGGCACTCAATAATTTTTAAATCAAGCTAATATTATTCAATTGAAAAAATGTGTCCCATGGTCATTGATGATGGATATTGTCATTCCAAACCTAAAAAAATGTTGTCCCTATAAAAATTCATAGAAAACATTGGAATCATCAGTATCAGTAGATTTGGATTCCACCCATTTGAAGAAAAAACTAACAACAAGTAAAATATAATATTTCCCAAAATACAATAGAAAGTGTCCCATAAAATAAATTCACTAAACATAAAATATTTAAAAAAAATTATGGGATTTCGGGGTATCTCAAGTCTCTTTTAGATATTTCTATAATATTTTCACTTTTTTCATTTTTAACATTAATAATGAAAATACTTAAAAAATTATTCCCAATATATTTCAGATTATGATACTTTTTTATTTATTTATGATGTCCAAAGTGGTATCCAAAATAATGTGTATGAAAAACTAAAAAACATATTCTATTTATCCTATAAGAAATCATTTTCATATGACATAGTCATTAATTTTTTTAGGTAATGGGATTGTCCTAGATATAAAATCTAGATTCAACTTTGTGTTTATACTCTCTAGTGAGTTAATGGAAGAAGCTACTAGAGGTGTCGCCAAATTATTTTACATGTTACCATACCATGGTATTTCAACTTCTATGATAAAGAGCTTCTATATGTGTATGTGGTCATTGAGTGGGATCAGCACTATAATTTCTATGTCAAAATTGTGGGGAAGACTATAGAGATGATCTTGAACTTGGTTTTAAACTACTATTTTGTATTTAATCTACATATAAAACCCTTGAAAGAGTAGTATCCATCTTACCAGCCTTAGTTTAACATCATTTCCCTTCACTAGGTACCAAACATCTACTTGATCAGAAAAAAACTATATCAATTCCAAGTAATTTTGAATAAAAATTATATAATAAAAAATAGTAAGAAACTTTTTTAGTGGTGGTGTAATTGATCGGAGTGGAATACAAGGTTGTAAAAGTAATGGTTTTGACTTGGTGTTTTGCTTCAATTCCATGGGAAAGAACGTATCATATAGATTGGTTTGATACATCAATAAGTAAATCAAATGGATGTTCCCAATTTGATGGATTCATTTTTAGTGGGGTAATAAACTTCTATTTCATATCATAATAGGCCTCCTTGCATTTATCATTTAAAAACCCAACCTCTTTTAGGTTTAATATTTTAAGCTAAAGATAAATATTACTGAAATATTTGAATAATATTCTATAAAATCCCACATTCCCCAAAAATGATCTCATGTGCCTCACATATATGGGGTATGGAAAAGAATTGATCACATAAATTTTTGGTTTATCTACCTCAATCCTTTTTTGGGAAATGAGATGTCCAAGAACTATTCCTTTATCAACCATAAAGTGACTCTTTTCAATATTCCCAACCAAATTTTCATCTATGAATTTTTTCAAAACATTCCCAAGAATCTACAATAAATGTTCAAAGGAGTTTCAAAAAACATTAATGTAATTTAGAAATACCTCTATGAAGTACTCACATTGGTATTATAAAATACATACCCTACATCACTGAAATTTACCTAGGTAATTTCACATTCAGAAAGGAAATATATTATAAGAAAGGGTCTAGAAAGGATAGGTGAATGTAGAATTCACTTAGTATTTTATGGAAATTGTAACCTGAAAATACCTAAAAAAACCATCCAAAAAATAATTAATGTTCTCTACCTACTAGCATTTATATCATTTGGTTGATGAATGGGATTTGGAAATAATCATTTTGGGGGACTTGGATCAGCCCCCAATAATCTATACATACCCTCAAAATATTCTGGACTCTCATGGGAATCAATTAATTATTCTCATTTTCTATAATGGTCAAGCCTTTTTATTGGAATCAATTTATGTGTACAAACCATTGGTTGTCATAAATTTCATAAATGATGACAATTACCAAACGTTTTCCAATTTCTTTTTTAGAACTTCTGTGATGGTGGGATTCAGTCTTCGCCAGGGCTACCTAAAAGGTTAAAATTCCACCTAAAAAAGGATTTTATGCGATAAGACCATGGGTTTTATTCCAGGTATATCTTTTAGACTCCATCATATAGATCATGAATTTATTTTTAGAAGTTCAATTATAATTTTATTGGTGGTCAAAAATAGATTGTTAGAAATTTTTATTGGAAAATTTTCTCACTCTAATAGATACATATATTTTAAATCACATGGGAGGGGTTTTAATTAAATATTTTAGGGTTGTTCAATAGATGATAATGAATTCAAATTTCTCATTTCAAAAAATAAATTTTTTTAGTATAGGTTGTCATTTAATTTCTAACCGAAAATTATCAAATAATTTAGAGGTGATTTCTTTTTGAGTTTCAAAGGTAAAGTTTTCATATTTTTTACTACACTCTCATTTTCTTGTGTTTTCAATTGCAAGGTGAGGCTAATAATTCATGAAGTAGACCGGAGTTTTTGATACAATAAATACCTTCTTCATAGAAAATTATAAAGATGGAATTATTGTTTGGAGGGATCCTTTTGGTCTCGAGAACATTTTAGTTTACCATACTATCTCCCAGCTCCATTGTGAGGTTTCCTTCATGGTAAGGGTGAATGTTTTGGATGATTTTAGGAATGGTCATCTCAAAATAATGGGTGCATTTCATGGTATACTATCTTATTCCATGGAGAGTTCATCAAAATCTACTAGAAAAATGAGTCCTTTAACTACCATTTGACCATCCTCCATAACTCTGATGGAAAAAATAGTGGATTGATTTTCTAGTTGGATTTGTACTCCGATTTTATTTAGTTCACATACTTTCAAAGATGTAATGAATGAGATAGAAATTAAATTAATCGAATAACCATGATCACACAATTAATTTTTAAATTCAAGAGTACACATAGAATAGGGAATTGAAAATTTCCCTATATGTTGAGATTTTTTGGTGAAAAGCTTATATGATCATGGCTGAGACACTACATCAAAAAATTATTCTTTTATCCCCATCATTATTAGTTCACATGGTTCTTATTTATTTGATAAAATTGACATAATTGGGGATTTTTTGGATTAACCTCAGAAAAGGAATGTTGATATAATATTTTCAAATGGATTCCTCGATCTCTTTTTGATATCTCTCACATTCACCTTTTGTTTATCGAGTTAACATAAAAGGGAATGGTTTGTGTTTCTCTTTTTTCATCCTTTGTTGACTTTGCATTTTTTCTGTCATCTATTTTGGGTGGATGGGTTGATATTTAGGTTATCATTTAGAATCATCTAATTTACTTGGTTTAGGTGGTGGATGCTCTTTATATCTTCTTGTTGTAATCACATTGACATTATAGTTGTGATTTGGGTATTTATTGGAAAGAATTTATCCTGGAGTCTTGAATAAAATATCCAAAATAGTATTTAATTGGATAGATAAATATTTTAAATTTTATTTTAGCCTCTAAACCTTGGATTGTAATTGTTGGTTCTCAGCTGATGGTGCACTATTTGTTGGGTTCTAAAAAATTATTCTATTGAAAATGTGTCGGGTAAAAGGGTTTTTTCTTATGTAAAGGATATTTATAATATTTTTTAAAAGGTTACGAGTTTTCATATTTATCCAAGAATGATGACTGGTTGGAAAGGGATAGGGGGTTAGGTTTTGTTTTGTTGAACTCTGAATCCCTATTAGTCATTCCCTTCTATCCATTGTGGATTATGTGGGAATTTCCTATACTAGAGTGCAACTCCGAAACTCTTCATACCCAGTATCTCATCACATTCATCAGTACAATGACTTGGTGATGAGCATAGTCAACATACCTGCGATAGGTATGGTTTCTCATTCACGTTATTTATGTCTATCTATCTCAACAAACTTTTTAGTTTATCAATTTTAGTATCATAGAGAGTTGTTAAGCCATAATTCCTCACCTCATGAATACCTATCATACAAGTGTCCATTTTTTGAATTATTGTGTGTTCTGAGAAATATTATGAATGATATTTTAGGCTTCTACTAGTGTTTTTCAATAAAAGCTCCACTAGATGATGTGACAAATAGGATCCTACAGTTTTATAAAAATAAATAGTTGAAAAAGATTATGAAGTAGTTATATTACACAACTTTACATGAGAATCTTGCACAAATAATCATCAATCATTCCCACTACTCATAATGTGTATCACAAGTTTCTTTGTTAATGTAGTATAAATCTAATCAAATTTTTTCCTCAGGGAGGTTGGGAAGAACCTCTACATGAAGCTTTGTTAGAGATCATCCCAGCCATGGATCTCTCTAGGTTTTATGATATAAAACCCCTACTTTTCTTTTTCTTTATGTGAAAAGGGAAACCCCCCCACTTTAATTGCTCCATAGTAACATCCCTTGGCATAAAACATGAACAAACAATGATAGGCTCTTGAATGTGTCAATTGGGGTCTTAAAATGCAAGGATATGGAATTTAGGTAGCACATAAATCATTTCAACATGAAACTCGAAATCATTTTGTTTTGTAGGAATGGTAAAGAGATTTTTTTTTGGAAAACATTGGGGCACAAAGTTCCCTTATAGATGATTGTGGATTGATTGTGGTGATTGATGATTCGAAATGAATACTTATGTCTTCCAAATCAATTTCATAAAAATCAATATTGAGACGCTTAATCCAATTTAAAATATTTATCTATATCTTAGGGTAAAAATAAAGTTCTTCTTTATTGTAGATCCTAGAAATTCAAATTTTAAGGTTCGTATTAACACTTTCTCCCCAACAAAGACTCCATTTTGACGCACACATATTATGGGGTGTGGAAAAAGATATCTGTTTCCCCCTAGGGGTGTAGTATTGGTGGTAATAGGAAGTCATCTCCAAAGAGTATTATTTTTATCTAGTTATCACTTTTGTGAATGGTAAATTAAAGAACACAATTTTAAAGACTGTAAAGTAAATGAATTTAGATTTTTTGACATTCATATGAGAGAGAGATGATAATATTTAGGTTAGGTTTAATTTTTTTTTTATTTTTTTAGTTTTTTATAAAAATGAATCTCACTATTTTGATTGAAATAATTGTGGGAATAGTATAGAAATAGTTTTATCTTATTCACCATTTATTCAGATTTATCAAAATGTGAAAATACAAATGGGTAATTTTTTAAATTATCTAAGCAATAAAAAATGTATTATTTAAATTCCTAAAATATTCAAACCAATCTATAGTATATTCTTATTGTGTTTAGTAATCACTAAATCACTCTTTTACATGGTTTTTCTTCAGATCAACCTATTATAAAAATCCAAAACCAAAAAACGATATATTTATTTCTAAAATCATGGAAATTTAATATTTAAGAATTAAATAAAACATATCTACATTTAATTTAAATTAAAAGTTTTATTAAATTGAAAATCATTAAATTAAGAACCAGATAATTTCTAATCACAAAATAATAAAAACTCATACATCATAAATAGGGGTCCTACATACGTTTACCTAATCACAATGGCTTATACCCCACCATGCGTAGGGGAGGGGATTAAAGAAGATGATGAAGAATGGGCCATAATGAATGTAAAAAAATCCAATGGAAATGAGAAAAAGAGGGGGTGGTAGATGCCTACCCTCTTTGTATAGAATGACACACCTCCTTCTATATAGTGGATGTGTGGGTAATATGCCTCCACATTGGTCCTTCTATTCTCACTGGTGGGTGACTCTCGATGGGTGTTATATTTAACCATGGGAAATGGGAAACATATTCTTTAAATAGTCCAAGGGAGGGGCTCAACCTCAGTATTCATTTCCCCATATGATATCCACGGGTATCTCATTTTATAAATTATCATCCAATATCGAGTGTTTCTCTACAAGGAATTAGACCTATTATGGGTGTAAGTTATGAAAACCTATATATGGCGAGTGTTTATATTTTTGTCATGAAATAAATACAAGTGGGAATGCTGTGAAAGACTGGGTTGTAGGGGATCAACATGGAGGGGCAGATATCCTCTTCGGGGAGCTTAAGGGATATGGTAGTGGATATGGTGATTTGATAAGTTGTGGTGTTCAAGCATGGTATAAGACATTGGTAGCAAGAATTAGTGGCAATCCATCAAACTTATGGCATTTAAAGTGGATGGATAAGCTTTTAAATGGGCTACATAATGATCAGTTGGGTGTTCAGAGTTAAGCAGTGGTGGTTGATGATGTCAAACATTGATGCCACAGTAGATCTGTGGTGCACTCGAGATTTGAGATGGATGACAGGAAATAATATATTGCTTGATTCCGAGCATTGGGGAGGATTTTATGGTAGTTTCCTAGTTTGTTAATCGAAGATAGAAATTTTAAGAGGAGGATCAATGATATAGATGAAGGTGTGGGGTGATCATCCATGGTGAAGTGGTGATATATGGATGTCTTGTGATTTTCTAGTGGTGGTCCATTGAGGATGATGGTAGATATGCAATCCAGAGGTGGTTCTCAGGTAGAACTATATTTATAAAAAAATTCGGGGTCACAGGAATGACGGGAGAGCGGTAGAACATGGTAGTGTACAGAGGATCATGGTATCACAATTTTCCAACATCTAAATAGTTGTACGAAGAAGAAGCATTTATAAGGTTATATATATGTTCATTGTATAAGTAATGTTAGTTGGGTTCCATAGGATGCCACATACCATTGTGGACCTCCCCACCCAAGTGATATGCTTCTCTCGTCTATGTGTGGGCTTGAATTCCATATGGAGGCACTCGATCAGGCTACAAAAAACCTATACCACCCATGGATTTGATCTCCATGGGCACCCTGCATGGGAGTAATTCCCCATGTGCAGGCCTTCAATTGGGATGGCCCTACCGAGGACCCACATGGATGGGTGACCACTCTATGGGTCTCCTTAGAGGTGTGTAGCTTCATTGATTGAAAGATGGCCCAAGTGTGCAATTTATAAGTAGAAATCCTAAAAAATTATATAAAATTGTTCAGTAGTTTCAAATAATTTAAATAATTTTCAATGATCCAGCCATAAAATTTCAAAAGTAAAAATTTAACAACCTTTTACCCAAATAAATCCACTGTTAATAGATAATTAAAATTACCACTTATTTATTAATACAATGAAAACCAAGTCTTTATTACTTTATATAAAACATAAAACAATTGAAATTCTGAATAAAAATATCCACAATTTTTTTTTCTGTCAACAGTCTAGAATATCTCTATGTTTAGTGTATTTGCGTACTTTTCTAAATTACATTACAACATAAAATAGGTAATATATATCCATTATTGAAAACATCATTAACATTCTCGTAATATTCATTCGTACGTAAAATAGTATTTGATAACATGGGGTCTTGTATAAGAAATGGGAGAGTTATAAATCATATTTTAAGAATAATAAAATGATAACATGAATAAGGTATTACATGTTAGTAAATAGTTATATCAATGGGGCATAAAAGGGGTTATAATCATAAAAATTAAAAATGTGGAATGATATTAAATGATAACATAAAAGAAACATGATGATTTTGTAATAACTATTAACATTCCATCATAATAATAATTTAAGGTTATTCACTAAAAAAAATAACATAATGTTCTTAGGAGAACATCCCGCACAACATACATGGAATCTCATGAGACTAAAACATTACCAAATAAATTTGAGTACTACATAATTTGGGGTGCACATGTCTCTTTCATATCATTTACATTCATAATAGATCCAAATGGAGAATAAAACATAGTATAGTATTTCATCCCATTTAATTCCACGATGATATATTGTGGATTAAATACATGTAATTACACAATAAATTAAGTATAAGTGAATAAAATTGAACACACTTGATAGGAAATGGGTACAAGTATTCACTACACAATTGTCTAGTATGTAAAAAGACACGGTGAAATTTTCACATGATAGTGGGGGAAAATAAATGTTCATGGGAGAGATTAATGATAGTGAAATTGGTCTGTAATAATTTCTAGATCATAAAGGTATTAATGGGTATATGTAATGACATATCCCAATATTAGTAATTGGAGAAAAAATGAATAATATAATGGAGATTCTTGAATAAAGAGGGGATTAAATGGATACCTTACTAAATTTTGACAAAGTGATGTTTAGGTAATTACGATAATAAGAGAGGATACGTGTGTTATCATTATTTGGAAATAAATTAGAAAGTATAGGGATATTTATAAATTCATGGGAAAATAATAAATTTATATTAAAAAGGATAATTACAAAAAATATTCACTACATGAAAAGAAGAGGGAGAGGTCCTTCACTTTTGATATGGACAATCATTGGGAAATTTCGGCAGTAGAATTTGTGTACTTAACCATTCATTAGAGGGATTAATGATAGTGAAAGTGGTCTCTCATAATATGGAAATAAAAACTATAGTAAGGGTGATTTTGAAAAACATACCCAATCCAGAACCAATGGAAATTAAGAGGAACCACATAAAAGGGATGCAAGAATAAAAAGGAGAAAGGGCGATCCTTTACCATTAGAGGGTGATTAAAAAATCATGGGAGGATATTCTTAAGATATTGAGGTATACTTGGGAGGACTGTATAGATGTTAAATAAGAGTAAGTATGATTCCCATGGGGTTTAGGTGAAGAGGAATTAGAGCATTTTGGTTTTATATAGGAAAAGAGAGGGAATTTCTTTATTATATCCCAAACATAGGATTTAGTCTATATAAACAAATTAAAGAAAACAAAAACCATACAATGGGTTTTTCTCATTGTTTCTACCAATGAGGATTTGTTTTAATTATTTTATAAGAAAATGGTATTAACATATTAAAATATTTCTATTGGTGATGTAGAAGCGAGTAGTGTCATTAAGGAAATTATTTTAAAACATGAAACTATAATATAGCTTTTGGCGGATTCAGAAAGGCTAAAATTCATCAAATATCCCAAAATTAAAATTATTTTAATGGTATATAATATATTTTTTTACACCTGTAATATAATTAATTACATGAGTTTTTTTCCCTTATAATGTCATAATACACTCTATATATTTATACAGTATTAAATGTTTACACAAAAAATCAACTATCTCAAATGTTTTTGAAAAATTCATGACTAAATAATTTAAATTTTCAGGTTCAAAAAATAATATTTATTTAATAATTTTTTTTATAAATATATGAATGTGAACTTTTAAAATATATTCTACCTATATTATGAAATGCTAGTTTTTTTGAAAATTACAATTTCTAAAACATTCTATATATTAAATTTAAAATCATTAATAACATATTATAATTTATATGTAACAATCATAATTTAATATTAATAATTTTTTAAAATTATATCTATTTAAAAAATTAATTAATTTCTTAAAAAAATATCTTAATTGGAACTACATATTACCCAAAAAAAAAATTTCATATAAAAAGCATAATAATTTATGATGTAAAAAATTAGTTGAAAATATACTCATTATTCTATAAAACAGGTATATTCATATTACTAGGGTCATTATAAATAACTAATTGTTACAATATAAAACACCATAAAAGTAATAAACATGATGATGTTATTTTCTTGTGGTGGTTCGATATATATGGTTTGCGTCGGGATCTCAACGATCTTGAACTTCCCCAGTAAATAGTTTCTCTTGTGCTTTAGTTATTAGATCTCAACATGCCTTGGTCATGGTTAAATCCTAATGATGTTCTCTATGTTATAATCTCTAATGAATGGGCTTCATATGGTGTGATCATATAGGTTGGGGCCATCACTTCCTTTTTCTCTTTTAATTGGATTTTTCAAAACCCTTTGATTATAACAATCATATGATCATTGTTCAGTGTCTATATTATCAACTGTTATGATTCTTAATGGTACTTTAAATCCAATAGGATATAATAAAACCAATAAAATTGATTTATTTTCTAAAAACATTATACATAACAAAAAATTTAATTAAATCAAAAGGGGAATTTATATATAAAATTTCTAGTCATTACATAATGTGTTAGAACCATCTATTTTAATCAATGGATTGACTTTCTTAATTAAATGAACTGTCCTACATGAATGAAATATCCTAATAGTAATTCCTTGATTAATCATATGATACCTTGACAACTAAACCATACCTTCTAGTTATACATAGGGAAATATAATGATCTCGACTTGAGGACACCTTGGATAAGTTGAAGTTGGTGGTCTAGAACCAACAACTTTTTACTTTATTCATTAATAAAATCCTTATAACATCTTGATTGTTCTTCTGTGTGACAATGCATGTGATAATGTCCTAAGGACAACTATTGAATTAAAGGGTCATAGCAGATCCCTTCTATGATGAGAACCCAGAATTTCCATAACACTGTTCTTGAATATATATTCTATGGCCGAATGATATTATTTGAGGGACACAAATAATACAGTTCATTAGGGGTGAGGACTCATAAAAATTTGAGGCTCCTTCTCATGGTGTGTTCCCTTGGTAATATCAAGGAAGATATTATGAGAACGAGACATGCCAATAGGAAATCCACATTTCATAGTGTCATTGGATGTTTCTATCTGTGGACGTGTGTATTGGTCCTTAGACATTAAGATTATTATTAATGGGTATTACAACTCGTGCACTTAGATGTATTGACAAAAACTATGATGACACACTGTTCACAGCAAGATAGGATATGTTTGGTACGTCACGAGTAATAGTGCATTAATAGATAACGCAAGAAAGGATTTTTCCATTCTATTCCACAACAGAAGTAGATATCTAAGGCCCTTTGATGGAATTGATATAGCCTAAATAAATCCATGGCTATGGTAAGGTATGGCCGAGTTCAATTCTAGGAAGTCAAAGAAAGAATAATCGAGCACATGGGTTGATGGCACTAGCATGAAACCCTCTTGATTAGAGATATCGAGACAAGGATATTATATTTCATGATATGCATTCGTAGGATGTGACCCATCATTTTGGAATTAACATGTTTCTCTATGGGTGCCTTGGCATGTTGCTAGACGCTAATGTTGGACTTTAGGCAGGCTCTGCCTAATGCCACTGAGAAAGATGCCAAGTGGGTCACACACTAAGTGTGTCCATGTTCTCAGTTAAATATTAATTTAACAAGTTAAATAAATATTATTCCCGACATTGGTTTAATAATTATTTAAGGATTCCAGATCGCATTTATTTCGACACAAGTTATTCGAGAGAATATATTGTGGGTGAAAAAATATATTTATTAGCGAGTAATACAATTACATTTATTTAATAAATAAAAATCCATTAATCAAGGTCTAATAAATGTGGTAGAAAAAATTGGAATGGAAAAGTACACGCCGTGTATATTAAATATACATGCTGTGTAGTTATATGGAAAACAAGTACACATCGTGTATTAATTATTATATGCAGTGTAGTTTTCCCGTCGTGATTTGGAGGATATAATATTGTTTATTAAATGATATTAATTATAATCAGCGTGGGTGAATGTAAAGGAATTAATAAATTGAAATGGGGTTTCAATAAGAGTTAATGAAATAAATAAAATGTGTAACGCGTTTATTTATTGTCATAACTCTATTAACCTCAAACCTGATTATAAATATCCTCACAACCCCAACACTTTCCCTGAGCCGTTGTTGTGCACAATGGATTTGGAAATACTCTCAAGCCAAGAGATAATTCCCTTTCCACCAAGAACACCCTCAAGTTAGGAGAGCGAGATCCTCCTCCAGATCAAGGAGGTCGAAGGAAGACATCATAAGTAAAGGTTCGTCTGAGCTAGCACCCGGAGATCCCTTCGGTAATGTCCAGAGATACGTGGAGAACGTGTGAATCACCGCTAGAGGAATCCTATACTTGGATTCTACGACTCAACAACGAATCACAGGATCGTGACTGGAGACATCGACGAAGATATAATTCCAACAAGTTAATTCTTGTGAATTAATTCAATTAATTATAACCTACATATGATGATACTATCTCAATGGTTTCAGGACTCTTCTTTTCTTTTTCGTTCTTCATTAGACTCTGATGATCCAGTGTTTTATATCATAACGGATCTCGGATTGAACGTTGTTTAATGCTAAAATTAATGTTGGGAAAACCCACCAACGTTCTTCTGCTTTTCCCGTAACCTACAAGTGGTATCAGTGCGGTCATACAGTTAGTTATAATTATTTAGTTTTTCATTGATGATTTACGCATTTTATAATTTAGTTATTTCAATTCATGTTTAATCATTCTTGAAATATGAATCTTGGGATCTGTTCCTCCTCCCTCGTTTCTCGTTCACCTCAAAGAAACGAATATTTCGTTTAATTATGATTAAAATAAAATAGAGGAATTCATCTAGAGGAGACAAAAATTTCTAGTCGTACAACACCAGAATACACGGCATGTATTCCGAAGTAAATGCAATGTAGTCTAGGTTCAATGCATTGACTGATCCGCCAAAACATGCCATGTATTTGATTCTTTCTAAGAATTTAAGACACCATGTGTTGACTAGAAATAGGTGGCACACGGTTTCCAGATTACACACCGTGTGGTCCATTGGACACGACGTGTAGTCCCTTCGGGTTAGGGTTGGGTCGTGTACCCCGTACACGGCTTTCCCGACTAGAAACAATGTAACGTGGAAACCACATGGCTTGTGTCCCACAGAACATACCGTGTACTCCGAAAATTTCCGAAGTACGTTAACATGCCATATCCTCGGATGTGTACTTCGGATTGACGGTGAAGAAAAGTACACGCCATGTAGTCGGAACTATATGCCGTGTACTCAACAAAATTATGCAGATTTATTAAAATTATTTTTATATTATACAAACCCATGATATGTGTACCATGTTGTAGGCGTAAAGATGAGGCACAACACGTGATAGGTGTTTTATATATATATGTGTTCAACTTAACATCTACGTAATGAATGGGAATTCACCGGGTTGCCTCCAAGGTACAAGTTACGTATAGGGATAATTTTAATTGAATTTTTTGTTTAAAATTATGATGGATGAAAATATCAAGGGTGTTCAGAAAACGGTTTTAGATAAAAGGATTCATTAATTAAAGATAATTAATTAATTCACGCGTGATTTATCTTAAACAAGAACGATTAATGAATTTAATTCTATTATTATTTATTCGTAAATATCGTTTCATGTATATATGATCTAGAGCTAGACCGAGACCTTTGTATGTGAATGGTTTCTTTTAATTTATTTATATAAATTAAATTTTTTGGCATGCGATCCATCACCTCATTAATATGTAGGGTATGTGCGCCAAATGATTCTTTTATGTAAAAACCCATTTTACCCCTCATCTGCATGTGAGATAAATGCATATGTACAATGGATGGAGAACCCATGCCAGTGGAGGCAGCTCAAGTTAGGAGCCAAGGTGAAACCAATCCAAGGGGATACAAACATGGACAGGCGGAAAGATTTAAACACAAACCCGAAAGGTTCAAGGTGTTTCTCCCCTAGGTCATGGGTTAGTTTATCAACCGCTAGATAAACTAACCAATAGAAAAAGCTCATGATCATACCATTTATTTTATTTCTATCAGTTTCATAGTTTATTTATTGTGGGTGTGTTGTCACGCTCACACAATTAATGAATTAAATGAGCATGCAAGATGGAACTAAAATAACCCCGGCTTATACATAAATATTATCTCAGACATGGTTAATCACAAAATGATATCCCACTTAATATTAACAAGCATGTAATAAAAGATAATAAAATGGAAATTTATGTATAAGGATAAAATCCCTCAAAAAGAAATATTAAGTCGGTATAGCCTTCAATAATCTTGGTTAGAATCTGAAGTGCCCAGATCAGTGTGAATCACTGAGAGGGGGAGGGGGTGAATCAGTGATCCCTTAAAACTTTTTACTAATTGATTCTTTATCAATTAAACCTCTATGGCTGGTTAAAGCCTCGATCCACTCTTCTTGTATCTCTCAACCTTTCCCGAATGATGCAGTAATGAAAAGGCACAGGACACAAGGATTTACAAGGTTCGGCACCAAAGGCCTACATCCTTTCCATGCTCTCTAAGCATGGATTCTCCATTATAATCGGTTAGTATTACAATGGTCGATACAGAGTCCCACTGTATCTCTCCTGAGTCCCACAGGAGGGTCTTTATACTGCGTCCCACAGTGTTACCAGAGTCCCACTGGCCTGCTCCAGAATCCCACTAAAGACTTCTTCTCCCTGAGTCCCACAAGGTCTTCTCCTGGCTCCTCGAGTCACACGAGTAGCTCTTCTTCTCTTTAAGCTTCTTCAAGTATCCTCAGCAGTCTGGGATAAAGACTGATGGCCTTGCTCTGTACCTCTGATCACTTGTGATGATCAGGTCTTCTCGTCTACTGCAAACTCAGACAAACAATATCTTTCACTTCATTCTGGCTCAGTCTCACTCCTAGTCTTGGACAACTCAAATGCACACCACTGATTTGGCTATGTTCACATGTGCACGTGCATGCATGCATGCATGCACTGTCCTCTTTCTCCTCTTGGTGCAATAATCCCTTAAAGGGTGTAACACTTTAAGCACACACCAACTCCTTGAACTTCACACACTTTATTCAATTTGGTTACACACTTAGAAGTGTGTTGTACTCTAGTGTGAGTCCTCCCTTTTCTTCTTCTATGTGTATACACACTTCTTAGTGCACACACTAGGTTCGGCCTTCACTTGTCACTTGTTAAGCACACACAAATTCTTCATTTTGCACACACTTGATCTTGGCCTACTCCTCTATTCTTGCACACACTTAGGCCGTAGGTGGTTCTTCAAGTTTTTACACACACACAAATGTGTGGTCTTCACTTCACCCACACAAGGCTACGGCTTGGGTTATCCACTTTGCACACACAATGGGCCTCGGCTTACTTCTTCACTATCTCACACACACACAATGGTGTGGTCTCGGCCTCCCACTTCTTGTGCACACACTACCCGAATTGTGGTGGTCTTCTTGTTTCACGCACACCCAAGTCTACGAGCTTCCTTTCACACACAAGGTGCAAGCCTCGGGTTCTCCTTGCACACAAGCACAAAGGCTCGGCCTTCTCAATGGGGCAAGGTGTCAAGGTGCAAGGGCCAGCCATGCAAAGCCTTGGATGCAAGGCATCGCGCAAGTGCTTGGAGCACAAGGCGCGCAAGTTGCACTGGCCAAGGGGCGCACAAGTGCAACCAGCCGCGGGCGCGCAGGTGCAACACCGCGGGCTCTTCCTCCTGTCGCGCAAATTCGCGAACAGAGAGGGTGACAACCACGGGCGCGCAAGGATACTGCATCCCTGGGTACTTCCTGCCGCGCAATGATTAGTGCACAGGGGACCTTCGAAGCCTCGGGTGGCTCCGGAACCTTCAGCCGCGCAAGTTCTTTGCGCGGGGCTTCAAAACATCGCGAGGCAGAGAGATGCGCTCACGGGACAGATTTCAACAAGAACTTCAGCAAGCATCCTCGAGGGCTCGGCCTCATTTATATATGCAGAGGAGAGGCGGTTCTATCCGCGCGAAATAACTTCAAACACCCGAGATCTTCGGATCTTCAAGATTTCCAAAATCTTGTTTCTCCTCTGTTTCACGCGGCTTCCCTTATTTTTCGGCCTTCTTCACGTGCATGCGACTTAGAACGCATGCACGGCCTTCCTTCGATCCAAACCATGCAGAGCATCAACACCGAATGGCCTCGCACCTTCGGTTTGCTTCGGCCTTCATCGAAATCTCCCAAACATTGCATGCATGTGTATTTTTAAGCATGGATCGGTTCAGCAGGTCCAGACGATCACCATGGAGGCATTACTTTGATCAGCGGTGGCCGGGAGCTCGAAAACACTGCTCGGGTTACTCCTGGTTCGAACGGAGTTCGCGGGGAGCTTCGGGGTGGCTCGACGAAGGAGACGAGCTGTTCGCCGTTGGAACAGGTCTTTGGACGGCGTGGATTTGATCGCTAGTGGTGAGATTAGATGAGCGGCTCGGATCTGGCGCGCGATGAGACGGACGACCAGGATCTCTTCCGCGGGAAAATCCCGCGTCCCACATCGAAACGCCGGCCATTTTTCACGCGGTTTATCAAATAAGCGCTCCCTCAACCCCACAATTGAACTCTCTCCCTCCACGGTGCCGCCCCACACCGTGTTCTCCCTGCGGGCGCGCTCTGCGCCCACTATGCTCCCTGCGGGCGCGCCACTGGCGCCCACTATGCACCCTTCGGGCGCGCTCCTGCGCCCACGCTGCGCGGGTTTCATCACCGCGTGGCCTCGGGGATTATACACGGCCCCAGCCTCTCTTGGGCTGGCCCCATGGGATCCCCTTGGGCGTGGTGACTGGTTCCCACATGTGCCTTGGGTTGAACCCTTAAGGCTGGCCCTTGGGGTTGGCATATTTTTTGGCAAAGTAACAAATAAGACTTTGTCAAAAACAAAGTCCTCCATGAAAAATACCAATTCTAAATGCCAAATGCCTCCTCCTCTTCTTCTAAGCCATTCTTCCTCTTCTTTATTTCTTCTTCTTCATTAGAATTCATCATCCTTCTTCAACATATAATCATCATTTAAGAATGGAATTCTTGAAGGTTCTTCTTCATCAACCGAGCTCCTGAATCACATAAATTCTTCAACATTCTTCATTGATCCAATCAAGGATCAAGTTGGATCTTCATCTGGTTAACATGCACTAAGAGATAGTGCATGGACTTCTTCAGCTCACTTCATCCACTTAGGAGGTGTGGATGGATCATCTCCATCTCCTCATGCATTATCTTAACAATGCATGGTCTTCAATTATTATTGTGACTTTGTATCATCAGGATACAAGTTCTTTTAACTTTAAGAACAGCTCAACAATCGCCTGATTTTCTTAGAGAATGTTTCAACCATCATCTCCTATGTCACTTAGTGAATCTCCTAAGTGACATGCCTCTATGTTCCATGGACATTCTCCTTCACCACCAACACCATCACATCCTTTGACATTCACATCTTGACTCCTTGACATCCATTCATTCCAAGACAACTTCATGCCTCATTGACAACAAATGCAACACAGTGCACTTCAATCTCCCCCTTTGTATTTGTTGTCAATACACTCCTTCAGCACATATGAATGGGTCAATATGTGTGCCCAATCTTTTCTCCCCCTTATTGGAAATCAAATGCAAAGGTGTGGTGTGGTTCACTTTCACAAATCTCTTCCTCCCTTATGAAAGCATTTTCTTCAAAATCACTAAGAGAGGGATGATGTCACATGTTCACTTGAGCAATGAGCCTTTAGTAAATCAGCTCTAAGTCTACTTGGGCTAACCCGGTGTAGAAAACAAGAGTGATGTAACCAAGGTACTCAATGTTGTCCATAATTCTCTACACATGTGAGATCATGCTTAGGGGTTTGAAAATTTTTCAGATATAACAATGAATTGCTAAATCCTGCACATACTTCACAAAACTCATTAGAAAGTTCAGTTCAATGATAAAGCTCCCCCTTTCATCCATTTGTCTTCAATCCATACTCCCCCTTAATTGACAAGATAAACTCAATTAAGAAACAAGGGATGAAAGCATGATTGGAATACCTTCACTTTCTCAAGATGATATTAATTTTAGAACATCATCTTCTCCAGATTGGCTCCCCCTCAAGGGGTGCACTCCATTCAATTCAAACCATCCTCCGGCTGAGAATGACCATCATCTTTAATTCCCTGCAATGTTAGCACATGTATATACCAAGAGTATAAGGGAATAAGATGGAACCTCCTTGGTTCATCAATGTGAACAACAAGGTTGAGAAGATTCTCTCAACCGAGATGTCCCATTTTCACCAGTCTTCACACTTGCACATTTGATCTTCATTGATGTTTGTACTTGTGTGGATCTAAACCCATCTTCATGTGAAATCTTCTTTTTCCCTTTTGCTTTAGCAGTTGCCAGAACTTTATCTTCAGCTTTTTGCAGATCTTTGGCAAGTTGCAACTGATTTGGCCATTTGACTAGTGAGTCACTTGTAAGTGTGGCCTCAGTTCTGGATATTCCACATGGTTCTTTGGATGCTGCTAAGCTACCTTTCTTAGGCAACTTATTTTCAATCAATCCCTTCTTCTTCTGGATTGATTGTATTTTTGAGTTCAGTCTGCTTCTATTCAGTTCCATGGCTTGTTCACAAAGATCCATGGTGTGTCCTTTCTTTCCACAGTAGAAGCATTTCTTGGTGGTCCTTCTGGATGCATCACCCTTCTTGGACTCAGACTCCAAGGACTTCTCTTCATTTCTAAAACACTTCTTGGGAGCATTTTCTACATTCTTCTTGCTTCCCAAGGAATCTTTCTGAGCCAGGTTCTGTGAACTTTTCTTCTTTTGAGCTCTGGATATTGTTGGAGACTGACATGTATCTTTTTGACCACTTCTGCAACCATCCCAGATGTTGTCAAGTAATCCAAATCTATTTGCAGTAAACAGATGTCTCTGGACCTGTGGATGTTGCTTATTTCCTTCTGGCTTGCCCCCCCTCGGCATGGGCTTCCTCTGTGCTTTGGCATTCAGTGGATTGTACCAACAATCCTTTGCACAATGCCCATACTTGTTACAACACCAAAATTGACCCACAAATCTTGACCTCTTGTGTACTTCTGATTGCTGGGTACTTTTCTTGAGAAGTTGTGTTGTTTCAGGAGAGCCCTGCTTCTTCACTGTCTTCATCCATATTTGATTGGAATTATTCTTCCATCCTGCACTTTTTGTGGAAACACAATTAGAAGCATCAGTACAAGATGGTATGGATGGTACCTTCTTTCTAGAAGATGTTGCCCTTTTATTAGAGGATGTCTTTCTCTTAGAATCATCCTGCTCAAAGATCACTTGAGTGGCAACATTTCTTCTTCCAGCTGTCTGGGAGGCTTGGGCTTTGGGTGATTGCAGATTTTTCAATATCACCTCTAGTTCTAAGTAATTCATGTTGAGGGAGTTCTTCTCATCCTCAACAGCTCTTAGCTTTCCTTCCCAACTTTCTTTCAGCTGATTCATCTGGTCATCATGCACCTGCTTCATTTCAAGCAATGAGTTGTCCAGCTCCTTCACCCTTTTTACTTTGTCTTCAAGTTGAGCATCTTTGACAACCATTGATACTCTATGCAGCTTCTCCAGTGCATGGAACACTTCTTTGACCATTATCCTAAAGAATTCATTCTCAGAAAGGGTTCTTTGCAATTCTTCAGCAGTGTCTTTATATCTTTCATTGCAAAGAGATATTGTTTCCTCTTTGGCATTTACCAGCTTTCTGAGAGTGTTGGTTATGCCAACCCTTTTTGCCAATTGATCTTCCATTGCATTGGCTTCTTATTCTAACTGTGATTTTTCTTCATGAAGATTATGGATGCCTGTAGCTATACACTTTGCCACTTCCATGGGAACTGTCTTCTGAAGATATTTGAGTGCACTCTGAAGATCATTCATTGTTTCAACTTCATCGTAGCTAGGACAGGATTTCTTCATCTTCTTGGCCTGTTTCTTCTTTCTATTTTTCTGAGTCTTGGCAGATATCTCCATTTGAGGCTGGTCACTCGTTTCCTCAAATCTGCACTTCATAAAGACTCCCTTGGATCTTTTAGAGGTAACCTCCCTCTGATACCAATTGAAGTGCCCAGATCAGTGTGAATCACTGAGAGGGGGAGGGGGTGAATCAGTGATCCCTTAAAACTTTTTACTAATTGATTCATTATCAATTAAACCTCTATGGCTGGTTAAAGCCTCGATCCACTCTTCTTGTATCTCTCAACCTTTCCCGAATGATGCAGTAATGAAAAGGCACAGGACACAAGGATTTACAAGGTTCGGCACCAAAGGCCTACATCCTTGCCATGCTCTCTCAGCATGGATTCTCCATTATAATCGGTTAGTATTACAATGGTCGATTCAGAGTCCCACTGTATCTCTCCTGAGTCCCACAGGAGGGTCTTTATACTGCATCCCACAGTGTTACCAGAGTCCCACTGGCCTGCTCCAGAATCCCACTGAAGACTTCTTCTCCCTGAGTCCCACAGGGTCTTCTCCTGGCTCCTCGAGTCACACGAGTAGCTCTTCTTCTCTATAAGCTTCTTCAAGTATCCTCAGCAGTCTGGGATAAAGACTGCTGGCCTTGCTCTGTACCTCTGATCACTTGTGATGATCAGGTCTTCTCGTCTACTGCAAACTCAGACAAACAATATCTTTCACTTCAGTCTGGCTCAGTCTCACTCCTGGTCTTGGACAACTCAATTGCACACCACTGATTTGGCTATGTTCACGTGTGCACGTGCATGCATGCATGCATGCACTGTCCTCTTTCTCCTCTTGGTGCAATAATCCCTTAAAGGGTGTAACACTTTAAGCACACACCAACTCCTTGAACTTCACACACTTTATTCAATTTGGTTACACACTTAGAAGTGTGTTGTACTCTAGTGTGAGTCCTCCCTTTTCTTCTTCTATGTGTATACACACTTCTTAGTGCACACACTAGGTTCGGCCTTCACTTGTCACTTGTTAAGCACACACAAATTCTTCATTTTGCACACACTTGATCTTGGCCTACTCCTCTATTCTTGCACACACTTAGGCCGTAGGTGGTTCTTCAAGTTTGCACACACACACAAATGTGTGGTCTTCACTTCACCCACACAAGGCTACGTCTTGGGTTATCCACTTTGCACACACACTGGGCCTCGGCTTACTTCTTCACTATCTCACACACACACAATGGTGTGGTCTCGGCCTCCCACTTCTTGTGCACACACTGCCCGAATTGTGGTGGTCTTCTTGTTTCACGCACACCCAAGGCTACGGCCTTCTTTTCACACACAAGGTGCAAGCCTCGGGTTCTCCTTGCACACAAGCACAAAGGCTTGGCCTTCTCAATGGGGCAAGGTGTCAAGGTGCAAGGGGCAGCCATGAAAAGCCTTGGATGCAAGGCATCGCGCAAGTGCTTGGAGCACAAGGCGCGCAAGTTGCACTGGCCAAGGGGCGCACAAGTGCAACCAGCCGCGGGCGCGCAGGTGCAACACCGCGGGCTCTTCCTCCTGTCGCGCAAATTCGCGAACAGAGAGGGTGACAACCACGGGCGCGCAAGGATGCTGCAGCCCTGGGTACTTCCTGCCGCACAAAGATTAGCGCACAGGGGACCTTCGAAGCCTCGAGTGGCTCCGGAACCTTCAGCCGCGCAAGTTCTTTGCACGGGGCTTCAAAACTTCGCGAGGCAGAGAGATGCGCTCACGGGACAGCTTTCAACAAGAACTTCAGCAAGCATCCTCGAGGGCTCGGCCTCATTTATATAGGCAGAAGAGAGGCGGTTCTATCTGCGTGAAATAACTTCAAACACCCGAGATCTTCGGATCTTCAAGATTTCCAAAATCTTGTTTCTCCTCTGTTTCACGCGGCTTCCCTTATTTTTTGGCCTTCTTCACGTGCATGCGACGTAGAACACATGCACGGCCTTCCTTCGATCCAAACCATGCAGATCATCAACACCGAATGGCCTCGCACCTTCGGTTTGCTTCGGCCTTCATCGAAATCTCCCAAACATTGCATGCATGTGTATTTTTAAGCATGGATCGGTTCAGTAGGTCCAGACGATCACCATGGAGGATTTACTTTGATCAGCGGTGGCCGAGAGCTCGAAAACACTGCTCGGGTTACTCCTGGTTCGAACGGAGTTCGCGGGGAGCTTCAGGGTGGCTCGACGAAGGAGACGAGCTGTTCGCCGTTGGATCATGTCTTTGGACGGCGTGGATTTGATCGCTAGTGTTGTGATTAGATGAGCGGCTCGGATCTGGCGCGCGATGAGACGGACGGCCATGATCTCTTCCGTGGGAAAATCCTGTGTCCCACATCGAAACGCCGGCCATTTTTCACGCGGTTTATCAAATAAGCGCTCCCTCAACCCCACAATTGAACTCTCTCCCTCCACGGTGCCGCCCCGCACCGTGTTCTCCCTGCGGGCGCGCTCTGCGCCCACTATGCTCCCTGCGAGCGCGCCACTGGCGCCCACTATGCACCCTTCGGGCGCGCTCCTGCGCCCACGCTGCGCGGGTTTCATCACCGCGTGGCCTCGGGGCTTATACACGGCCCCGACCTCTCTTGGGCTGGCCCCATGGGATCCCCTTGGGCGTGGTGACTGGTTCCCACATGTGCCTTGGGTTGAACCCTTAAGGCTGGCCCTTGGGGTTGGCATATTTTTTGGCAAAGTAACAAATAAGACTTTGTCAAAAACAAAGTCCTCCATGAAAAATACCAATTCTAAATGCCAAATGCCTCCTCCTCTTCTTCTAAGCCATTCTTCCTCTTCTTTATTTCTTCTTCTTCATTAGAATTCATCATCCTTCTTCAACATATAATCATCATTTAAGAATGGAATTCTTGAAGGTTCTTCTTCATCAACCGAGCTCCTGAATCACATAAATTCTTCAACATTCTTCATTGATCCAATCAGAGATCAAGTTGGATCTTCATCTGGTTAACATGCACTAAGAGATAGTGCATGGACTTCGTCAGCTCACTTCATCCACTTAGGAGGTGTGGATGGATCATCTCCATCTCCTCATGCATTATCTTAACAATGCATGGTCTTCAATTATTGTTGTGACTTTGTATCATCAGGATACAAGTTCTTTGAACTTTAAGAACAGCTCAACAATCGTCTGATTTTCTTAGAGAATGTTTCAACCATCATCTCCTATGTCACTTAGTGAATCTCCTAAGTGACATGCCTCTATGTTCCATGGCCATTCTCCTTCACCACCAACACCATCACATCCTTTGACATTCACATCTTGACTCCTTGACATCCATTCACTCCAAGACAACTTCATGCCTCATTGACAACAAATGCAACACAGTGCACTTCAGAATCAAACCATAATTCAAAGTACTTGACCAAACCTAGTTGCGGGGCTTTCAATTATCGGGGAATTCTAATTAAAGGTTTTGGGTTGAATTGACTTGGTTCGAATCAATGGTTGACTACCACAACACGACATGGTGTGACCAAGAGGAAAAGGTTGAGGAAATCCAAAATAAAAGGATGTCAAGATTGGGGAGTCCACTCAGTGGATCAAGGAGCTGTGAGTTAATGCAGTTGGTATTTATAATGCCTAACTAAAACCCTCCAAGTTTCTTGACCAACCCTAGTTGGGGTAATGAAAAGGGCAATATGGATCATTGCCACTAGAATATTCAGGCAACATAATATTCCGAAATCAATGGTGAGGGCTATTGGATTTCGATAAAATAGTGGGAGACTAATAATCATTAATTTATTTATTTGTCTTAGTTTTGTAATAAAGTACTAACCAATTCCTCATCTTAATTTGTAGAAACTAAAAGAAAATAAATTCAAATATATCATTGAAAAGCATACTCGATAAGGAAAACCTTCTCACCGACACCTATTTCCATGAGTGGCAGAGGCGTGTAGGAGTCATCCTTCGCCACGAAAGGAAATTGTATGTGCTGGAAGAGCCTATTCCAGTTGCGCCTGGGAAAGATGCTAGTGATGAGGAATTATCTCTCTATATGAAAAACATAGATGATTCCACAGATGTCCAGTGTTTCGTGCTATCGTCCATGTCCAATGAGCTCTTTAAGAAACATGAAAACATGGACACGTATAGCATGATGTCTCACCTTAAGTATCTCTACCAAGAGAAGGAAAGACACGAGAGGTATGAGATCTCCAATGCTTTTTTTATAACTAAGCTTGGAGAGTCTGCACCAGTTGGGCCTCATGTAGTCAAGATTATTGGCTACATTGAATGCCTAGACATCATAGGGATTAAATTCCCAGTTGAGTTGTGTACAGATCTCATCCTATCATCACTTCCCAAGACCTTATCTAGCATCATTGTCAATTATAACATGAGCAGCAATGAGAAGATTCTATCAGATCTTTTGACCGTGATTCTCTAAGTAGACAAGGACATGGGGCGTGACAAACCCGTAGTCCTTATGGTGAACAAGAAATGGAAGGACAAGGCAAAGTGGCCAAAGATTATAAACAGTCTGAAGCCCCTGAGCACCGTCCCTCCAAGAAGGGGAAGATCTAGAGATAGGGAATGGAATGGGAGGTGGTGTGTTTTACATGTGGAAAGCAGGGCCACTGGAATAGGAACTGCACCCAGAAGCATGGGGATGCTAAAGGTGTGTTCGTTATCAAGTGTAATCTTTCCATTTCTACAAATTGGGTATTAGATACAGATTGTGGGGCTCATATCTGTATTCACATGTAGGAACAAAGTAGATTTAGAAAGATTGCTAGAGGAGAGGTGGATCTTCGAGCTGCCAATGGCGCAAGTATGGCTGCATTGGCTATTGGCGACTACCCCCTCTCATTACCGACTGGAATGATTTTGGTTTTACATAACTCTTATTATGTGCCTAGTGTTACCAAGAACATAATTTCTGTATCTTGTTTGGATATGGATGGATTTATTTTCAAGTTTGCAAATAAGGGTTGTCTCTTTTATAAAAACAACATATGTTATGGTATGACACATTTAAATAATGGTTTGTATGTATTAAATTACGAAAACCAAGTGTTGGCAATCGATAACGAAACAAACTCACATGAGTCATACATCACCCAGTTGTGGAATCACCGTCTCGATCATGTAAACGAGAAGTGTTTGAAAAAGCTCTGCCAAGATGGCTATTTAGACTCTACTGATCTAGAACAACTTGATAGATGTCACACTTGTTTTCAAGGTAAAATGACCAAGCCGCCGTTCGGTGGACAGGGTGAAAGGGCCACAGAACTTCTAGGATTGGTACACACGGATGTATGTGGACCATTTCTAGTAGAAGATAGAGGTGGATATTCTTACTTCATTACTTTTATAGATGATTTGAGTAGATACGTATTTTTCTACTTAATGAGGTATAAGTTAGAAGCCTTAGAGAAATTTATTGAATTCAAGAATGAAGTAGAGAATCATCTTTGTAAGAAGATAAAGAAAATTTGACCGGATCTAGGTGGAGAATATTTGAACCAAGAGTTCATCGATCTTCTACGGGAGTCTGGGATTCTATCTCAGCTCACTTCTCCTTTTACAGCATAGTGGAACAGTGTTAGTGAATGTAGGAACCGCACCTTGTTGGACATGGTGAGGTCAATGATGAGTCATGCAGATCTTCCATTATCCTTTTGGGTATATTCATTACAAACTGCAGCATACACATTAAACCAAGTACCAATTAAGGCGGAAAATGGAATTCCCTCTGAGTTATGGAATGGAAAGAAACCCATTTTGTTGCATACACATGTATGGGGATGCGAGGCGTTTGTTAAGGCCTTCTCAGGCAACAAACTAGTACCCCGGGGAATGAAGTGTATCTTTATAGGATATCCTAAGGAAATGAAAGGATATTACATATATAACACTCGGGATAAGAAATTGATTGTCACCAAAGAAGCTGACTTTCTTGAGAGGGGGCACATTCTCAAAAAGGATAGTGGGATCAAGATTGACTTCGACGAAGTTGATGCTCAAGATACACAGGAGTTGGTACAGGAACAACTTCCACAGGTCCCCATGGAAGAGGTTCCAGAAACACAAGTACTGCGTTGGAGCTCAAGAGAGGTAAGGGAACCAGAGAGATTTGGTTTCCTAGTCACCAAGGATGGTGAATCATTATTGTTGGACAATGATGAACCTCTCTCCTACAAGGAAGAAGTAGAATGCTTAGAAGCTGAAAGATGGCTAGAAGCTATGAATTCTAAGATGGATTCCATGTATCATAACCAAGTCTGGGTTCTAGTCGATGAGCTAGTTGATGTAAAGCATGTTGGATTCAAATGGGTACTCAAGAGAAAAATGGACATGGAAGGTCATGTTAGCACCTATAAATCAAGGCTAGTGGCTAAAGGATTCACACAACATCAAGGAATTTACTATGATGAAACCTTCTCACTAGTTTCCATGTTTAAAATCATAAGAATCATACTTGCCATAGTATCTTACCATGACTATGAGATTTGGAAAATGGATTTCAAAACAACATTCCTTAATGGGAACCTTCAGGAAAATGTCTATATGACACAACCAGAAGGTTTTGTGACACCAGGTGAAGCCAAACGGGCTTGCAAGTTGTATAAATCCATTTATGGATTGAAGCAAGAATCCAGGTCATGGAACATTTGATTTGATGAAGCCATAACAGAATTTGGTTCCATTAAGAATGAATGTGATCCATGTGTCTATAAATAGTTTAATGGGAATGTGATCGTTATCCTAGTAGTATATGTTGATGACATATTACTTATTGGAAATGATGTACCAGTATTATAGTTAGTTAAGGACTGGTTGAACAAGTGTTTCTCCATGAAAGACTTAGGAGAAGTAGCCTATATTCTAGGGATCAAGATCATTCGTGATAGATCCAAGAGGATACTTGGACTGAGTTAGGGTGCATACATTGATGAGATTCTAAAGAGATTTAGTATGGAACAATACAAGAGGGGATTGGTTCCAGTGTCACATGGCCTATATCTTTCTAAGAAAATGTGTCCTCAGACACAACAAGAGAAAGATAGAATGAGTAAGATCCCATATGCTTCGTGTATAGGATCCATCATGTATGCCATGTTATATACCAGGCTTGAGGTGGCCTATGCACTGAGCATGTTAGGAAGATATCAAGTAGATCCAGGAGAAAAGCATTGGACTGCTGTTAAGACAATCCTTATGTATCTGAGAATAACTAAGTATATGTTATTGGTGTATGGAGGAGACGATGAGCTTGTAATTAGAGGGTATGCTGATGATGGTTTGCAGACAGATCATAACGATTTGAAGTCACAATCTGGATATGTTTTTTTGTCTCAATGGAGGAGCTGTGAGCTGGAGGAGTTCAAAGAAGCCAGTTATCGCCAATTCTACAGCGGAGTCTGAATATATAGTGTCTTCTGATGTAGCCAAGGAAGCCATTTGGATTCAGAACTTTGTCCAAGAGCTTGATGTGGTAACCAGTAGTAAAGATCTCATTACATTGTATTGTGATAATACTGCAGCGGTGGCTCTTGCAAAAGAACCAAGGTCACATCAACGGACAAAGCACATACTCCAGAAGTAACACCTCTTGAGGGATTTCGATCAGAGGGGTGAATTTTATTTGAGAAGAGTGTCCATGGAAGAGAGCGTGGTGTAACCCATGACTAAAGGTCAATCTCAGCAGAAGCATGAATATCATGTGAGAGCTAGCGGGTTAAAGGTTGTTAGCAGTTGTCTCTCGTCCAAGTGGGAGTCTACTGGAGTTGGTGGTCTAGAACCAACTATGTTGTAATTTATTTATTAATAAAATCCTTATCACATATTGATTGTTCTTATGCGTGACAATTCATGTAATAATGTCCTAAGGATAGCTGTTGCATTAAAGGATCATAGCAGATCCCTTCTATGATGAGAACCCATAAGTGCCATAACATTGTTCTTGAATATTTGTTCTATGGACGGATGTTATTATTTTAGTGAAACAAATAATAAAGGTCCTTAGGGGTGAGGACTCATAAAACATTGAGGCACCTTCTCATGGTGTGCGCCCTTGGTAATATCTAGGAGGATATTATGAGAACGAGACCCACCTGTAGGAAATCCACATTTCACAGTGTCATTTGATGTTCCTATATGTGAATGTGTGTATTGGCCCTTAGACATTAATATTATTACTAATGGGTATTACAACTCGCACAATTATATGTATTGACAAAAATTGTGACAACACACTGTTCGTAGCAAGGTAGGATACGTTGGGTGAATCACGAGTCATACTGCATTAATAGATAATAAGAGAAAGGATTTGTCCCTTCTGTTCCATAATGAAATTAGATATCTAAGTCCCTTTGATGGAATTGATATAGCCTAAATAAATCCATGGACATGGTAAGGTATGTGTGAGTTCAACTCTGGGAAGTCAAATAAAGAATAATCAAGAACATGGGTTGATGGAACTAACATGAACCCGCTTGATTATAGATATCGAGACAAAGTGATTATATCACACGGTAAGTGTTCGTAGGAGGTGACACGTCATTGTGGCGTTAACTTATTTCTTTATGGGTGGCTTGGAGTGTTGCTAGATGCTAACCTTAGACTTTAGGTAGGCTCCACCTAATGCCACTGAGAGAGAGGCCTAGAGGGTCACACACTAAGTGTGTCCTTGTATCTCAGTCAAATATTAATTTAACAAGTTAAATAAGTATTATTCCTGAATGTGGTTTAATAATTATTTAAGGATGCATGATCGCATTTATTTCCATGCTAGTAATTCGAGAGAATATATTCTTGGAGAAAAAATATATTTATTAGTCAGTAATGCAGTTACATTTATTTAAGAAATAAATAGCTATTACTCAAGGTCTAATAAATGTGGTGGAGAAAAATAGAAAATAAAAGTACACGCTGTGTATATTAAATATACACGCCATGTAGTTTTATGGAAAACAAGTACACGTTGTGTATTAATTATTACACGCCGTGTATTTTTCCAGTCATGATTTTGAGGATATAATATTTTGTTATTAAATGATATTAATTATAATCAGCATGGGCGCATGTCAAGGAATTAATAATTTGACATGGGGTTTCAATAAGATTTAATGAAATAAATAAAATGTGTAACACGTTTATTTATTGTCATAACTCTATTAACCTCAAACCTGATTATAAATATACTCACAACCCCAACACATTTCCTGAGCCATTGTTGTGCAAAACGGATTTGGAAATACTCTCAAGCCAAGAGAGAATTCCCTTTCCACCAAGAACGCCCTCATGTTACGAGAGCGAGATCCTCCACCAGATCAAGGCGGTTGAAGGCGGACATCACAAGCAATGGTTCTTCCGAGCTAGCACCTGGAGATCCCTTCGGCGACATCTAGAGATACGTGGAGAACGTGTGGATCACCGCTAGAGGAATCCTATACTTGGATTTTACGATGCAACAACGGATCACAAGATCATGACCGGAGACATCAAAAATGAAATAATTCCACCAAAGTAATTCTTGTGAATTAATTAAATTATTTGTAACCAAAATATGATGATCCTATCTTAATGGTTCTAGGACTCTTTTTTTCTTTTTCATTCTTCATTCCATTCCGAAGATCCAGCATTTTATATCGTGACAGATCTTGGATTGAACGTTGTTTAACGCTAAAATTAAAGTTGGGAAAACCCACCAACATGCTTCCGCTATGCCCAGAACCTACATGATAGAATCATGGTTTTCTATAATAAGAATAATTATTCAAATGTAAATATTATGAGAGTGATACTTAGTATAAATTGGATGGGGTCACCGGTCATGTTACCTACCGTTATATGAGTTATACTGGTTCCCTACGAGAGAAACCATGGATGGGATAATTTGTTATATAGTTATATCGGTCTATGAGTGATACTTATTCCCCTACATAAGATACCATGGATGGGCTTGGAGCGTTTTTCATCAAAACATGCTGAGAGTGATACATGGGATTCCATTTATGGATCCCCTTTGAAAAAATCTTATGATATTGGGTATTTATAGTGACCCTAGAGTGATACTTAGGATTTTATTTCAATCTCCATAGATGGCCTTAGCGATTATCTTCTTTAATTATAATGATTCCTTTCACATTAAGAATTAATAATACATTTCACTTATCCTGAGTTTTATCCACTATGAGAAATAATGTTGTTGGTTTTGGTATACTCTTTATGATTTTTTATGAGGACACATTATTACACCCATATCATATTTTTACATATTCACCTTACTTCAGAGACATCTATCTTAGGCCGATGTAGATCGTTTCATACATCTATCGATGAGGAACCTAGACAAATTTGTTTTTTTATTTTATTTCTTTACATTTTGTATGTACCCATACTATAATCATTTTATATGCACATAATGTATTTTTTAAGAAACTGTTTGTGGCAGTTAGTTGATTATATCTCACACTCTACCTGGGCTGCCTTTGTTACCCAAGAAGTCGTCATGATTTCATGTGTAGATAAAGGGAATAATATGACATCATATTCGTTTTTTATAATACTAGGATGGAGTATTATAGTAGAGGAATGATCATATAATCATGATGCAAGTAGAGGTAGATTTTGGGATTTTTTTGTCATTTTTAGCATGTCCAATATGCATATTCTATCATATTATTGTGTAGTAATTTTATTATTGATTCCTAACCAGATCATAATAATTTTTATATATTTATTTCTGATCTAAATAACACCAATTTATTTATATGGATGTTTTATTATTATTCCAGTGTTGCTTGTTTATTTCTATTTTTGTGACTTACCATTATATTAAATATCGTTGTTCTACACTATGACTCATGGGGACTTAATCTCTCCAAAAACTCATTATAGGCCCTCATCGATAGTAGGAAGCCTCTGGAATATAGGTATGCATAATGAGGCCCTGTTTCCAATTGTATCAGGGCACCTTTTAGTGTATTCTAGGGTGGGATGCTACACAGGTAAATGTGAGAAAACCCTTAATTCCAATACATGTGTGAACAACCCCATTATGTTCGTACCGAAATATATAATGGGATATAGTATTAATTCAACCTATTGGTAAGAAATATATGAAACTATGTATCTTCATCTGTAAAAATGTGTGCCACATAAAATAAATCATAAAAATGTCATAATGAACCGATGGAAAAAGACTGGGTTTATTAAACATTTCAGAAAACATAACACAACTCAAAAAATGTCACAATATAACTAAAATATCATTTCCAAAAATAATCATATCATAATAAAAGAAATAGGATGAAAAAAACATGAATTTATGAATGATAAAACTTTCAAGAATACTAGAAGTGATATTTTTTAACAAATCCGTTTAATCGTCTCCAGAAAACCTAAATTTCAAATTATATTTTGAAATACAAATTGAGAATAAAAGGAGAAGACTTATGAAAATATTATTATCAAGAGATAAAAAATATCTACTTAAAATATATAGAGTTTAGGAAAAAATGTGGGGTATAAGATAGAACTTTTTATATTTTTATGATGTAATTGGTTTCTAAATATTTTATATACCTTTCTTTGATAACATACATCATAAAAATAGAAATGAATTTTCTATTTGAAAATAAGTTATTTATGGGTATCATATAAAATAATACTTATTATCTTTACAAATTTGAAAGGAAAACATTAATGTGAACAAAAATGTTTAAATGGAAGAAAACTCCATTAAAATAGATGGGACTTATTCATAATGAAATTTAGTTTTTTATGAAATTATGAATTTTCAGTGGAAGAATACTTCAGTGAAAAACATGATTTTTACAGAAAAAAAATTGATATAAAACATAACATGATTACAAAAATATATTAATTAAATCTAAAAATAATAAAATACATGTTGAATGATTATTACACAAGAAAATTATATGAGTCCAAAAAAACCACTTACAAAATAAATATATTACATGGAAAATAAATGTGTTCTTTTAGTAGAATGGAAGCTGTAAAAAAGGACTATGAAAATTAGTTAATGATAGATAAAAATAGTATCTCTTAAACATGGAATCATTAGGAGGGAAAATGATTTGGTATAAACATGTGTAAGTGAAATCACATGTAAATCAAATGGATTATAACAAAATAAGTGCTTTAATTATAAAGATGAGGGAGATAATTAAAGAGTGATGTTAGCAGTATGATGACTATAAAAATGGGATGATGAAATTTGGTTAATGATATGTAAGGTTAGTGTATCATCATAAGGGTTTCAATTGGATAGTAAATTAAAAATTTTAAACACATGTAATCATTATCACATAGAAACCAAAAGGTTCATAATAAAAGAAGATCTTGAATTGGAAAGTGGATAGAGATAATGAATAACAGATTTTGATGACATTCCAACTATATAATAATTAATTATGAAATGGGTTTAAATCGAGATAAGGGTAGAATACAATAATTAGGGAAAAATTTAGAGAATAAAATATTTATTATGAAATAAAACTTAATTATAAATTAGAGGGTTTATCACAAATGTAGTACTTGAATCAGAAGGTAGAGGTAGAGAACGCTTACATGTATATGTGGCTTTTTAATGCTTAGGTGGAGTACTTAGAACTGTAGGAACACCTTGGGAGGGATTTAAATGTCTAAAATAAAGATAACATCAAGATTAATAGAATTTAGGGGGATAGGGGTATTGGAGTTAGTCATAGTGAGATCCATTTAGAGTTTAAAAGAGGGGTTTATCAATAGAAAAAAGTTAGCTTAAGGTTATGAATGTAATCACATGAGTATTAGGTGGGTTACACGTGTCAAATGATTTATTTTTGGGAAATCGTAGGTGATACATATGGGTAGGATTTTTAAACCATACTTGAGTAGAAAATAGATTATTGGAAACTATTCTTTTAGAAAAATTAATTTTGATAATTATGTGTTTGTAATTTTATTTTACATTGGGTAGAAAATAGATGATTGGTAACTCATTTTTTTCTATTTTTAAAAATTAAATTATTTCTAAAATATAAAACGGAGCCATTTAATTTAATAAAAATATGGAATATTTAGGAAGGTATCATTTTTTTAAGAAATAATTATTTTCCCCAGTAACTAAAATTAACATTGGAAACTTAATTTTTTTCCTAAAAATAAAATTTTATACATTATTTAATTTTATAATACTAAATAAGAATATGTAAATCTTTTTATAATAACTTAAAAAAAATGAGATGAATATTCCTCCCGTAGTAAAATATTAAATATTAAATTTCAAAATACTATCAACACAATTTAAATTATAAAACACATATATTTTAATTAAAATGGTGTCATAGATTTCTACATCCTACTTACATAAAAATATTGGTATAAAAGAAACATTATGCTTATATTGTACTAATCACAAATAAGTAATTTTTAAAAAAATTATAAAAATTCTATGATAATATAATATTTAAATTATGAACCAATAATGAAATTATATTTTTCAAATTAATATTATAAAACATATAATATTTTTAAATGAAAAAACATAATGTAAAAAAAATTTAATTTTATTTAAAAATTACACATTCATACTTTAAATATTCTTAATATTATTTTAAATCAATGTATAATTTAAATTATTATAATATATTAGTTCATGTATAATAATATTTGAAAGGTGTTTAATTTAATCTTCTAAGATATAATAAAAAACTCTTTAAAAGTATTCTATAAAAAGAAAAGAACTATCACTTTCTTTCAAAATACACTTCATTAAATTACATTCAAATTAAATATTTTTATTAAAAAAATTATTATATTATCCATTGATATTAAAATAATTATTCGAAAATCATATATATATCATAATAAATTTTAATAATATTAATATTTATATAAATACCCATAGATATATATTTATATAAAATATTTTAACACCTTATTTTCATTTCACTTTGAGATTTATTATTTTAAATATTTTTCCTAACAATACAAGATAATAAAATACCTATTTCATTTATGAACAATGACATTATCTTTAATAACTACATTTAAAACGACCATATTATAAATGAACATATTTTCAATGATCATATTTTCAACATCTGGATTTCATTCCTATATATATTACATTTTAAACTCATTAATTTCATTTTCCTTACATAATTCAAACTTTCCATTCACCTATTTATCATTTTAAATTTCCCAATATTCTTTATATTTTCACGATGTTCCACCTAATTATTGGTTTTATTTGGTTATTGTTGACCATCATTGGTGAATATATTCCTTGATATCTCATTCTATTGATGGTTTTTTTAGTTTCAATTTCCCCCTATAAATTTATTAACTTTTAATGGATTTAATAAACCTTGGTGATTATTAAGGTATGGTGTATAATACTTAGTTTCACATTATTTTAATATAAAGTTTTACTATTTGTGAAAAAAGTGTTCTCACCTTAATTTATATCATGTATGGATTATCTACATATATTTTTCAATATCATTTAACTAATAAGAAAATAAAAAAGAATACTTTTAATTTTTATCATAAAATTTTTGGAAATAATATGCTTATTAAAAACATGGGGCATTAAATTCACCCCTATTAAATAAATTCCATCCTCACAATTTTTTTATTGAATTAAAATATAAATATATAAAGGAATATTAATGATAGATATTACTTAAGATATAATTTCTAGAGATACATAAACCTTACATAATTAGGGAACATATACTCATCCCCTGAGTGGGTTTATCACTAATATGATATTTTTCATCAACTATTTATGCCAATATTGTACCATTATTTTGTATCAAGAACCATGTTATATAATTTATTTCTAAAGGGTTATTATTACCATTATATAATCGATATAATATCATAAGATTATATGAAATTTGGTTTTCTAACTCTAGGTAATTTTTCATCTAAATTGAGTGAACTAATCCATTACTAAAATAAGGATAAATTATTCTTAAGGAAGGATGATAGGATTTCTAAAAGTAATATCCCTAAAAACATCAACATGAAATAAAATACTCATATATCTAGACTATTTCATCAATAAAAAAATCATTGGGGTGTTTATTTAAGGATATTAGAAATCTTTTTATATATACTAGAGTCCCTATAATAAAATTCCAACTAGGAATCTGAAACTCTATATTATACTGTATGTGTACCAAAAATTTCAAGATCTAATTTTGGATGAGTTCTTGTATATTTATTTCATTGTCTTCATAGTCATTGTGGTTGGTGATTATCATCATCTTAGTTTATCCTTGCATTAGGTCATTTACTTGGTAAATTCCATTATAACCCACACATAATACATTGAATTATTAATGGTATGTGCAGATGAAAACTATTTTAATCAATCATGTTAACTGATAGATTAATTTTTATTTTATAATATAATGATCGATGTATAGTGATCCATTCAATTCAATTATAATTATTATATTTAATTTATGAATATATAAAAAATAACATTATAATCCACAACAGAATCGTGTAGGTCTTGTATATTTGGAAACATAGATATATAAAAACATGTTAAAAATAGTTATACATAAACTAAAACTATATTATTCAAATATATCTCCCATATTTTACCTATCATAAAATAAATCATTAGTCAGAACATGAGGAAAGGAAACATGATAATGAGTGAGAAATAATGCTTAGTAAGGGTAAATAATGGAGGTATTAAGAATCACATAATCATAACATGGGTATATGTTTATAATAACATGATATTATTATTTAAAAATTGTACCCATTATATTATAGATCATAATATTTAGTCACGAAATAAGTATACACAGTTCTTAAGAAATGAATCATAATGGAATCGGATAACATCAACCAGAAGCATAATAATGGCATAAGAATAATGTGTTTTGACTATACATAAACAGGGAAAATCATTACATTAGTCAAGGAGAACTTCTAGGAATATTATATTGGAATGGGTTAACTCCCAATTACATTATATCCACTGGAAAGGTTCACCCCCATGACTATCATAGTGGACATAGTCCCTTACTAAACTCGTTTCACTCCCCATTCTATTATTTATTTTTTATGCAATATTAATTTTTACCCAATGCATTAAAGGGATATATAATTCAAGTACCACCTATGAAATAATCACAATATATTAATATTTTTTCCACATGATCATAAATCATTCATTATATATCAAAACCCATTGAAAATAAATAGGTTTCATAATAATTTAAAAAAGTCTTCATAATAATACCCGAGGAAAATAAAAAAAATAAAGATCCCATCACCATAAAAAACCTATATAATTAATAATTATGGTGTAATTTTATAATATCCCTATTAAATTACAATCAATTTTATTTTTTTCATTTTAGATGAAAATTATTTTAAAATTTCATATGGAAATTTTTTTGAGGAAATTAAACCTTTAATTTTCTAATCACACTCTTAAAATATAATATTTTTTCCAAATTTTACGAAAATAATTTTTAATGAAATGAACCTTTTAATAAATTTGTATAATTATTTAAATCTTTATGAAATTAAACTCCTTTCATGTCAAGTAGGTTAAAACCAATCTTCCTTTCACATTTTCGTTAATAAATCAAAAGAATCAAAATTTTCAAATTTCAATAAAATTATATTTAAAATAACTTTTAAAAAAATAAGACATGAGTAGAAATTAAATTATATAATAACTGTATATAATTAAAAAACATCTTAAAAACATTTTACAAAACCAAGATATGGAAGAAAAAAATTCAATGGAAGAGAGAAACAATGATGGTTTTCCTTAAAAACATTATTTTAGTCTCTTGAGTTATTAATGAGAGAAACATAAATCTAAAACATGAAAAACATATAAATAATCCTTGTAGAGGTTTCTTAATGTGATATTCAAATATAGGTATGAAAACATTACCCTCATAAACATGATCAGAAACAATATTGATAAACAATGTGATTGTAACATAAATCTCTTCCCACAAATTTGACTTACTTTCAAAGAAATATAAAATAATTTATAATAAATTGATTTTATTGTAATTATATAAAATAATCATGTAAATAATTATAATATCAGATACAACCCACTTAAATAATTTTAACAACAATTTATTAATAATTAATTAATAAAACTATCATTAGTGGGTGTTAGTTGTTTTTTACATGAGAATTCCGATTCAGTTGTTTGTGGTCCAAATAATTTGATCATGGTTCCATTATATATAGAGTTATAATAATGATATAAATTTCATATATAATAATTATATATATTTATATATTTATATATTTATATTCATCTATATAAGGTGTATATAGAAAAATGATTTACACTGTTCAGGGGGATGGTTGGTCATACCTAAGCAAGAATGACATTTTCACTTTACGAAAATTTGAACAAAAGTAAGGAAAATAATGGGTCACATTTAAATATAAATATTATATCGCATAAAAAATATATTTCATTTAAATATATCATTATTATAGTCCATGTATGAAATAAACAAAATAAGAATTACATCACACCGTGGGGGTGGTAGTCCGCATATATACATGGGCAACATTATCGCTTCTAATAGATTGGAAGGTAAGATGTTTTATATGATATTATAATTCAAAAATAATAATTAAGTCACAAATATCATATATAAACTTTTAACCCATCATAATAACCATCCATGGAATATGATGATGGAAAATGAATTGTATCACTACATGGAGGTGGGAGTCAACTCATACATTGGAGTGATACATTCACATCCCATTTGATTGAATAAATAGAGGATGTCAATGGTTCCATAAACATAATATCATTTTAGTATATTAAATGTACCTATTTAATTATTTAATGATGAATAATACCTATTTAATGGGGGTGGATGACAAAAATAAATTGAAATCTGTCGGGTAAGATAATTAAATCATCTCCAAGAGGCATCCTTTAGACCATTTCATAAGGACCCTTAGAATGGTCTCTTAACAATACCATAAAATCCAATTTTCTGTCAAGAATTTTACTATATAAATTTTTATGTTTTTTTTAATCATGATAGCCCAGATTATTATAAAAAAGTTAATGTAGGGGTGTCCTTTTAAAATTGGGGGAGGACACACATGAAATTTAATAAATGAACAAACTATACTAAAAAAAATTCATTTAAAATGAATAAAATGATAAATATTTGAAATTGGGATATTATATGGTAGATATATTCACATAAAATAGAATTTATGACTTTTCAATTGGAAAGCATTACATTATCTATTGGCTTAACCCCCGTTATACCTATTTTAACCTTAACCATGGTATTGGATTTTTACATAAGTTACTATTCATAATGATTAATAAATAAGTCTAGATTAATATATAATATTAATTATTATGATAAAAAATAAAAAATTTAATATAAAAATTACATTTTATAGAAGTGACAGAATTAAATTCAAAATTAATACCGCAAAACGTGATGAAATGTTGTTTTTTTAAAACAAAATTTCTTTGTGTATTATTTTTTATCAAAAATCAATATTAAATATATTCCAATATAATAATATAGAATTTTAACAATAGAATTTTTCTAAAAAAACTTTTATACCCATTATAGAACCAAATGGATCTTTTTAAATGATTTAAATGAAAAGATATTTTTTTATTGAAAACAATATATTTAAATATTCCTGGAAAAATAAATACATATGGGAAATTTATCTGATTAAAATATATTTTAATTCTAAAATATTATTTCAAAAACGAATCTACTTTTTTAAAAAATAATTTTTTTAAATTTGTATGAATAATTTTTTAAATTTTATTGTAAAAAGAAATTGAAACTGTTGTGGAGGGAAAATGGCACACACGGTTTTTTTTCTGTCATTGCATTGATCCGGCCCATTAGAAATCCTGATCCTTTTCATGGGTATTTGATGAGATTAATCTTGAGTTTTTAAGTTTCATATATGTCTAACCACCATAATTTGAGATCCCCATTGCTTGTTTAGGAGTTTTTGAAGAAAGGGTGGTTACTTCATGATTTGGGCCAACCGTGAGCCCATTCCCAATTTTAAAAACTGGATTTTTTTCTTTTATAACTCTTTGTTTTCATCCTTTTTCACCCATTCAACTTCCCACTTTTCCTATACTGATATATTAAAATTTATTTATCATTTTGGACCCATTATAAATTCATAAGCTGGGTGAATTTGGGTTACTTATTTAGGTATTGGGCCAGCCCATGGGCCCATTTCCTGTTTTAAAAAAATAAATTGTTTCATTTATATCTTTTTCCTTTATTACTATTTTTCGGTGATTCAACCTCCACATCGAAGCTAATAACCCTATCATAACCCTCATAATCGATTTTACCTTTTTGGAGCTCATTTGTGTCACGGATTAGGGCGAACATTCTTAGGAAACCTCAAATCGCCCAGAATTGCCAAGGTAATTTTTATCATTCATAAATAAATCAAATCTGACTATTTTAGCCACCAATCTTATTCCTATGGTTCTTCCAGACCTTAGGAGTCTCTCCAAGAATTTTCAAGCCATTCCATTTTCTCTACGGCTTCAGATCTAATGGAAGACGAAAAGTTTTCTAGGATGAAAGGTGAGATTCCTTCTTCTTTCTTCTTCCTCTTCCCCCTCCTTTCATTATTTCTTGGTTTTATATTGTACCCTAGTGTTGATCGACCTAGGGTTTTGTTATAAAATTTTTTTTTGGGTTTTATGTTTGTTTAGTTATGGTATTTATATTTTTAGGGTTTATAAACACGCAGCGGGTGATTTCAGGTGTGCGTTTCAATTACGCCAAAGATTTGAGGTAGGATATCATTTGCACATGCCTTTATCATAGAAGTTTCATAATTTTAATATTATCCTATACTGATATAAATGTTTTTTATTGTTTTTAATCCTTTTTATAATTTTCTTGGTGTGCAAAGTCGTTGTTCAATCACTGTTATGTGAAAGGTAGTGTTGTTTTGTCATGAATGTGATCAACAAGTGTTTGTTTAAATGTTCCATTATCTTTGAAAATATTTTTTGAGGTTTATAATCTGGTTTATGGTATTTTTAACATGATACAGTATCTTGAATGAAAATATGACATTCAATTGGTGTTTTATTCCTTTTTATGTACATGAAATAAATTGTTTTGTTTAAAAAGGGCATGACATGTGTTCGGTAAATTGCCCTGTTGGCTTTTATGTGTGATGTGTGATTTAAAAGTTATTTGATTGGATTTATAAAGGAATTAGAAGAATTATAAATGGTATTTTTGGGTACTTATATTGATTTCCAATTTGGATTTGTTTTTACAAACAAGTGGGTTTTGATTTACAACATATTTTGGCCCGAGTTGCCCAAAAATGGACTGTTTCACATCTTTATGAAAATGGTTGTGTTTTGAATATGTAACCTGACTATTATAAGAGATTTATGAATGAGTTTTTCTGATGTAAATGATGTTTAAACATATCCTTAATAAAATTAAAATGCATACCTTCATCAAAGGTTAGTTTTGAGAAAATGTTTAAAGGCCCGTTTGGCATTTCCTAGAAATGAAGGAGTGTTTTACTTGTATATAACAAGTTGTGCAATTGGGATTGTTTTATGGTACATTAAATGATTTTATTAAATGTTTATTGGGATGGAAAATATTATTTGGTTTGGTTATGATGTGTGTTTATAATTTAAAGAGTGTTTTTGAAAGAGTTTTATGTGCAAAGCCTCAATACACTTCGTGAAATTGTTTTACCAAAATATTTAGCGGTTTGATGATTAGTGTAATAAATGTGAAGAACGATTATGGTATGTTTGTGTTTTTATTGTTTTTTAATGGAATTTGGATGTGAAATGTGTATTTGATAATATTTGTAACTTTATTGAGCACTAAAGGGAATCCCAGGTATCTATCTGGGCGGACGTGTACAAGTATGTTAGTGATTCTGTGGGGGTTGGCCCCTGTTTCACGTAGCAAGTTTGAAGATGAAAACACTAACTAAACTATGATTATGATGATGATTGGGGACCTCTAGGTTATGGGTATGTTCCCTACTAGTGGCTCGTGCATGGGAACAGATATTTATTATGGTTACTTTCACCGAGATACGAGGTACCTGGGGCTCACAACTAACTAGTGCCTAGGGGTATTCCCGTGACAAGTGCTCATTGGATATTTTGTACTCACTATCAGCATACGGTGTGTTTGGTTGGTAAATTCAGTTGTATGTGTTATTTATTTAAAAGTTAAAATTCTTTAATGTAGCCCTCTTGAAAACTATTTTCATTTTGAAGTTTCACCTCTTTGAAAAGAATTGTTACTTGCATTTTTGTTTATTAAACATGCATGTGTTTGTCTAATAATTATTATAGCATGGAACCTCTTTTGAAAACCATACATTTATATCTTTAATTTAAAACTATAAATTGATGTTTCTTTTATTTTAAAGGAATGTGCATTGGGAATAGAATATCGGGCTAACCTACGGAGTTTTAATACTCACGCCTATAGTATTCTTTTTTTAGCCCTTGTACATGTTTCATCATTAGTTCGATCACCTTGGGAGACATTTGATCATTGTTTTGGAGAGTGACCAGAAGTGTCCCTTGGATTAGTTGGTCATCGGGATTGTTCAGTTGAGTTGTTGGTTTTTTTACATTTATTTTCTTGTACAAATAATATTTAGTTCAATTTTTTATATAAATTCATTTTGGGCTGTCCGTTTATTTCCGCTGTTTGTTTGATTGTTTATATATGGGCGAAATTGTTCCCTGGTGTACTCTATTGATGCCCTTGGTGCTTGCCACCATCCCGGGAGGATCAGGAATGCCTCTCGGGACTTGTCACGGGTTGGCCTGGGTGACCGGTTCAGGGTCGACTCAGGCCGGTTCGTGACAAAATGGTATCAGAGGAGGTCGGCTATTAGTGGACCTTTCTTTTTAGAGCGCCCTTGTTATTTTGGGGATGTCAAGGTATATGGAGTAGGATTTTTGGGACTTGAGGGGTAAGTGAAAGAAGAGCGTCGTGAACTCTTTCTTGTTATAATCCTCAAGTTTCCATGGAAGTCTGGTTTTATTAGTGTCCATTGTTCTAGTTGATTGTTTGGTATTGGGATATGACAAGGGGAGTCTGACCAATGGCCTTCGTGAGCTAACAGGTCCTGGAAAGCCATGTGGAGCTGGGGAATGGTCCTAATAATTCTCTCTGTGTTGGTGTTGTGTTCGGCATATGGCCTCCAACCATATAGTCAAGTCACCCACCGACACTAGTTCCCTTTTTTGGGTCTCTTGAACCATTCTTGAATTCGGAATTTTTGTTTTTAAAATCATGTGTGAGAATTGTAGAAATGGGTTTTAATGTAAGGATTTGATTTTGAAAAGTGAAAAAATGGGGTTTTCAATAATTAAATATAAGAATGGTTTTGGAAGGTTGTGTTTTTGTGAAAAAATTGGAGGGAAGCAGAAATGATTTAAAGGGATTGGATTATCCATAATCTAAACTGGTGGTTTGTTGAAATAAAATGTTTTGAAATTGTGAATCATTTTAAAGTGATTCTGGATATTTTTTTTAAAATGGGGTATTTTAGGATGTTAAAAAGTTTTTGAATTGGATAAATTAGTTTTGGCAATTGGTTTTGATCGGTTGGTGTTTTACTACAAACGGTATTGGTCTCAATGGACCCCAGATTATGAAAATATACCTTGCTGATTTTTTTTTAAAAAAAATGGGAAGGGGTCGTTTGGAGTGGCTTGGTTATTTAAAAAGTTTTTAAAAATGAAAAGGGGTAGGTTTTTAAGAAAATGGTTCTTAATTAATTGTGGTTTTTTTGTGAAATATGAAAATGTTTTTTGACTTGGTTGTTGGTGTTCCTTTTGAAGGAAAATTGTTTTTTTGAATTATGATGTTTAATTTTAGCCTTTGGTGTTTTCATGGGTGCTCACATGCATGGTTTTATTTATATCTGGAAGTATGGACTATATGGTATGGTGGTTGGGTGCCAGGGGTGGCATGGAAATGTGCATGTGGGTGAGACTTGATGAATCACCATTGGTGAATGTGGGAACCCACCAAATTAGTTTGATTTTTCAAAATTGTTTTGAGCTGAAAATTGTGGCTTTTTCTTAAAACCAATGGTTATGTGACTTGATTTTTCTATGTCTTAGAAGAGTTGTTTATTTGGTTAGCTTCCATGTGATCTAGAATTCATACTCTTGTTCTATATAGTGATGAGATCTTGTTGGTGGCTTAGTTTTGGAGTAATTTTCATTGGGTTTCTAAAAATGTGTTTGATGTTGTGATGTGGCCATGGATAGTTCTACGTTGGAAATATTTCCTGCTGATCAACCTAGGGATTCCTTTCAAATTTTAAATCCACCTCTTTTGATGATTCCTCAACCTGTTTGTTGGAATAGAGAGCTGTTTGGGATCTATTAAAAGTGCTTCTAGGTCATGATAATTCTTTTGGACAGAGCAGTTGTGTTCGATGATGTTGATGTGTTTCGTCGTATTCCTTGTCCATTATGCCCCTCGTTTGGAGTGAGATAGAATTTTTATATGTATCTATGAGTTCCTATTTAGATGAAGGTTTTTGTTTGGGGATCAAGTGTGGTTTTTTTTGAGTGGTGTGATCCTTATCACCTGACTGCGGTGTAGCAAATGCTTCATGAATCAGGGCTCCAACCATAGGCCTCGGAGTGAAGCTCTTCACGCAATCAGGAAATCAACAGAGGTATAGAGTGCTATATTAATATCCTTACTCCTCTGTTTTTGTATGTTAGTTACTATGTCAATGTTTTGGTTCCTCATTTCTATAAATTTCCCTTTGTCGCAACAAGTGTGGTGGACTTAACCCCTCACACAGTGTCTAGGGTTATGCCTTCATGGATGCGGGTTTTCTATCAATGTCTCTGTGTGGGCCTCCTATGAAAATCGGGTGTGGTGTTGGTGTTACCTATTCGTATGTGGAGAGTTTTGGGTAGTTTCTTTTTTCTTTTGTGGTTTCAGTGGACAAATTATTGGGTCCCCTTACCTCCCATCCCCAAGTGGTGGGGGTCCAGAACTTTGCTAAATGTGTTGGCCAAATTCTTGTCCCCTCCGTTCGGGAGTGGGTGGTTTATATGTTCATGTTGTAACCCTATTAACATGGTATAGTAGGTATATTTATTAGGGGTTTTTTTGGGCTTGTGTGAGTGAGTCCCAACTCTAGCTCATGTTCAATTCTTGTATATTCATTGCTAGTTGGTTTCTAATGGTGGGGAGACCCCCCATGGGTCTCCTGGATTTTCATCCTAAGAAAATTTCTAGTGCTAGTTGATTCTTAATGTTGGGGAGTACATTTTGGAATCCTTAGGTGTTTTTTTAGCTGGAATGTGTTATGGCTTTCCGGGGGCGGAAAGATTTAATGGTGGAGAGAATTGTCACACACAGTTTTTTTTTCTGTCTGTGCATTGATCCGGCCCATTAGAAATCCCGATCCTTTTCATGGGTATTTGATGAGATGAATATTGATTTTTAAAGTTTAATATATGTCTAACCACCATAATTTGGGATCCCCATTGCATGTTTAAGAGTTTTTGAAGAAAGGGTGGTTACTTCATGATTTGGGCCAACCGTGAGCCCATTCCCAGTTTTAAAAACTAAATTTGTTTCCTTTATAACTCTTTTGGTTTTCATCCTTTTTCACCCATTCAACTTCCCACTTGTCCTATACTGATATATTAATTTTTTTTTATCCTTTTGGACCCATTATATATTCATAAACCGGGTGAATGTGGGTTACTTATTTAGGTATTGGGCCAGCCCATGGGCCCATTTCCTGTTTTAAAAAAAATTGTTTCATTTATATCGTTTTCATTTTTTACTATTTTTCGGTGATTCCACCTCCCCCTCGAAGCCAATAACACTATAATAACCCTCATAATATATTTTACCTCTTTCGATCTCATTTTGGTCACAAATTAGGGTGAAAATTCTCAGGAAACCTCAAATCGCCCAAAATTGCCAAGGTAACTTTTATCATTAATAAATCAATCAAATCGTACTCTTTTAGCCACCAATATTCTTCCCCTGGTTCTTCTAGAACATAGGAGTCTCTACAAGAATTTTCAAGCCATTCCCTTTTCTCTAGGGCTTCAGATTTAATGGAAGACGAAGAGTTTTCTAGGATGAAAGGTGAGATTCCTTCTCCTTTCTTCTTCCTCTTCCCCCTCCTTTCATTATTTCTTGGTTTTATATTGTACCCTAGTCTTTATCGACCTATGGTTTTGTTATAAAATGTTTTTTATGGGTTTTATGTTTGTTTAGGTCTGGTATTTATAGTTTTAGGGTTTATAAAACCGCGACGGGTGATTTCGGGTGTGCGTTTCAATTACGCCAAAGATTTGAGGTAGGATATCCCTTGCACATGCCTTTATCATAGAAGTTTAATCATTTTAATATTATCCTATACTGATATAAATGTTTATTATTGTTTTTAATCCTTTTTATAATTTTCTTTCTGTGCAAAGTCATTGTTTAATCACTGTTATGTGAAAGGTAGTGTTGTTTTGTCATGAAAGTGATCAACAAGTGTTTGTTTAAATGTTCCATTATATTTGAAAATATTTTGTGAGGTTTATAATCTGGTTTATGGTATTTTTAACATGTTACAGTATCTTGAATGAAAATATGACATTAAATTGGTGTTTTTTTCCTTTTCATGTACATAAAATAAATTGTTTTGTTTAAAAAGGGCATGACATGTGTTCGGTAAATTGCCCGGTTGGCTTTTATGTGTGATGTGTGATTTAAAAGTTATTTGATTGGATTTATAAAGGAATTGGAAGAATTAAAAATGGTATTTTTGGGTACTTATATTGATTTCCAATTTGGATTTGTTTTTACAAACATGTGGGTTTTGATTTACAACATATTTTGGCCCGAGTTGCCCAAAAATGGACCGTTCACATCTTTATGAAAATGGTTGTGTTTTGAATATGTAACCTGAGTATTATAAGAGATTTATGAATGAGTTTTTCTACTTTAAATGATGTTTATACAGATCCTTAATAAAATTAAAATGCATACCTTCATCAAATGTTAGTTTTGAGAAAATGTTTAAAGGCCCGTTTGGCATTTCCTAGAAATAAAGGAGTGCTTTACTTGTATATAACAAGTTGTGCAATTGGGATTGTTTTATGGTCCATTAAATGGTTTTATTAAATGTTTATTGGGCTTCCAAATATTATTTGGTTTGGTTATGATATGTGTTTATAATTTAAAGAGTGTTTTTGAAAGAGTTTTACGTGCAAAGCCTCAATACACTTCATGAAATTGTTTTACCAAAATATTTAGCGGTTTGTTGATTAGTGTAAGAAATGTGAAGAAATATTATGGGATTTTTGTGTTTTTATGGTTTTGGAATGGAATGTGGATGTGAAATGTGTATTTGATAATATGTGTATCTTGATTGAGAACTAAAGGGAATCCCGGGTATCTAGGTGGGCGGACGTGTACTGGTATGCTAGTGATTCTGTGGGGGTTGACCCCTGTTTCACGTAGCAAGTTTGACAATGACAACACTAACTAAAATATGATGATGATGATGATTGGGGACCGCTAGGTTATGGGTATGTTACCTACTAGTGTTTCGTGCACGGGAATAGATATTTATTATGGTTACTTTCACCGAGATACGAGGTACCTGGGGCTCACAACTAACTAGTGCCTAGGGGTATTCCCCTGACTAGTGATCATTGGCTATTTTGTACTCACCGTCGGCATAAGGTGTGTTTGGTTGGTAAATTCAGTGGTATGTGTTATTTATTTAAAATTTAAAATTCTTTAAAGAAACCCTCTTGAAAACTATTTTCATTTTGAAGTTGCACCTCTTTGAAAAGAATTGTTACTTGCATTTTTGTTTATTAAACATGCATGTTTTTATCTGATAATTATTATAGCATGGAACCTCATTTTAAAACCATAATTTTATATCTTTAATTTAAAACTATAAATTGATGTTTCTTTTATTTTAAAGGAATGTGCATTGGGAATAGAATATTGGTCTAACCTACTGAGTTTAAATACTCACGCCTATAGTATTCTTTTTTTAGCCCTTGTGCAGGTTTCATCATTAGTTCGATCACATTGGGAGACATTTGATCATTGTTTTGGAGAGTGACCAGAAGTGTCACATGGATTAGTTAGTCATCGAGATTGTTCAGTTAAGTTGTTGTTTTTTTAATTTTAGTTTCTTGTACAAATAATATTTAGTTCAATTTTTTATATAAATTCATTTTGGGCTGTCCGTTTATTTCCGTTGTTTGTTTGATTGTTTATATATGGGCGAAATAGTTCCCTTGTGTACTCTACTGATGCCCTTGGTGCTTGTCACCATCCCGGGAGGATCGGGAACGCCTCTCAGGACTTGTCACAGGCTGGCCTGGGTGACCGGTTCAGGGTCGACTCAGGCTGGTTCGTGACAGAAAATGTGTTTTTAATGAATAAACATTTACTAATGATTGAGTGATTATTCAAAAAAATATTTAATTTATCTAAATGCATTATAAATAATTTAATTTTTTTACTTTTTTTATTCTTCAAATTTAATAGCTATGTTAGAAAGGTAAACACTTTTACAACTCATCTAGGCTCAAGGCTGCGTGTATCGCAAGCTATCAAAAAATTAAATTTCTTTGAAGAAAAAAATACCATAAAATCATTGTGTGTCACAATATACCCCAATTTAAATGAATTTAACCTTAAAATTATATTACAATTATATTAAAAATTATTATATCTCTATTTTATCACATCCTCAAATTCTAAATTAGCTTTTTGGAATTTAATATTCCTCTAGAGAAATTTAGTTAGGTGCGTAATCATTGTTTTCCTTATACATATTCATTATATTGGTCTAAGATTGGTAAAGATACTTGGTTAGACCATATATATTTTAACATACCAAGCTTCCACGGTACGCTTCTTTTTGAATAATATAGTAGTGTGTGTCGTACGCAACTTTACGGTTCTAACACACACCACAACCAATCAATGTGGCTGTTATGTATAGTAATACCCACTTTTTTAAATTTTATAAATTTTACCTTTAAAAAAACATCATTTTTTGATTCATAATATCGAAATTATCCTAGGGTTAATTTTTGGTATTTTTCTAAAAACTTTCAATTTTTGATGAATAGTGAAAATTACTAAATTTTAATTAAAAAAACATTTTTAATCGAAATGATTAATAGTTATAAATTATGAATTTGAGTGGTTTTAAAGTATAATTAGATTATATTTTACCATTTAGTCCAATTTTGGTCATTAGACGTAATTTCACATTTAAACTAGACATAAACATGTGTCAATCTTTTGATAGTTATTATTTCTTCAAAACATGATTTTTTGACAATAGGAATTGATTTTAAATTAATTTCTGCCACTTTTGTGTTTGTTATTTGAAAAAACGGATTCCATATTTGGGATAAGGAGGTCCAAATTGCATAAATCGGTAACTTTTATTTTTAGACATTATGAATAATTATTTCGGTAAATATTCTATTTACCATAGTTAATGGATAAATCCTGTAAATAAGGGTAAAAATATTATATTTTAATAATTTTAAATTACCTTAAAACGTGTGATAACCCTATTGGATGATAAATTTCAGATCATGGCCATATTTGGGTCAATTGTGGGACCACTTGGAGCCACATGAAGTGATAATGACACTTTATATTAATTATGATAAAGTAAATACAAAAATGGCATAAGCATATATCTTTTAGAAAGATAATTTTTACATAGGGTTATATATGTTATATTTTCGACTATAAATAATAATTATAAAGATAAAAATATTTCCTACATAATGGTATTTTATTTATAATTTTTAGACATTTAATAATTAAATTTATTTATGACACAATAATGATGAAGTATTTTCCTTATTAATTAAAGAACCAAATAATTGGTATTATAAATGTTAAAATAAAAAATTTGAAAGTTTTGATGACATCCACGAATTTTATAGGTAAATATGAGATGTTAGGATTTCTTAAATTAATTTATTTTCATTTAATAATGTTTTTATGACTTTAACAAAATTCAATTATTAAATAGTGTCAAAATTGACATAAAAGAGTTTTTAAAACAAATATTATATTATTAATTGATATTATATTATTAAAAATATATGTTTCAGCCAAAAAAACTTATATAATTATGGTTTTATCATTAATTAACAACTTGGGGTTCTATTGGTGGTATATAGTAAGTTTATTAACCATATAATATGAAAATACAAAGAGACATGTTAAATGTCAAACTATTTAACTAAGAGTTAAATCTAAAAGTTAAGGTTAATATAGTGACCCAAACCTGTATAAAACCTATTGGTTAAGTGGATTTCGACTCATCCCCACCATATAATTTATAAAATCCATTTTGGAGCCATTAGAAACCGAAAATTATTTTATTATAAAATAATATTTCTAGCTTTTCCTAAGGTTCCCCTCACCCCTATTATAAAAGGGCACTCACCCTACTCTCTAATTCAATCCTTCAAAGCCTTTTGGTTCGGCCAAACTCTACCAAAATAGCCTATAAACTGTCATCCCTTCATCCTAGAGGCCTTAATTTAGTCAGAAATCCAACTTAATTAGCCCTTTTGATCAAATCAAAAGGAAGAACTCGAAGAAGAGGTAATAATTTCACCACCCAATTTCAAGTTACTTTCTTCTTCCACTTCCTTTTTCTTTGTTTTTTCCATTAAAAATAAATAACCCCAGTATCTTCTATATACTGTCATGTTTTTATAAATATGGTACAACCAAATTCATTATTCTATCCATCCTTTGAATGAAATTCCACCATACGTGTGTACGTACGGCTTACCGTCTCCACGTTGTGGTGTAATTGTTATTGAATACATTATTATTTGGATGGGTATAATAATGATGTCTAATTCAGGTAAATAATAAATATAAAATTATAATGGTTCTTTATATATGATATACCATCCAATTATATATTATTTTAATATCAAAAGAATGATATTGTCGCTCGTACGTACGTACAGATTACCATCTCCAAGAACGCGATGAGATTCATTCCCCATCATATCAATTCAAGAATAATTTTATTTAGATGATTAAAAATAATGTTTAAACACTTTATATCATTCATTATACTAATATGATACATCCCATCCATAACAAATATGACTCACATAACAAATAATATAAAGTAAAACGAATCTGTTAACACCCGAAACGATAATAATACTAAGATATTATCAAGAAAACAATGTTAAAAGATCATATATGATTTCATATTAATGTATATTATTCTTTAATAATTTAATATAAATTATTTAAAAATTATACAGGAGGTTAAACTACCCTCGACCAAGGAAATGTAGAAGATAAGGGTTAATTTCACAATCTCTTTATTATCCGAGGTTGTTTTTACATAAGTATCTACTGGGACATATTTATTATCCATGTCCATGTTTCATAAAATAGTTTTCAATGAGATTATTTTAAGGCACTTTTTACTAAAACATCATTTTAAATGTTTTAAATATTTATTCTTCTAAACCATTCTCATTAATTTACATGATTTCAAAATATTTTAAAGGATTTATTTAAATGGACATGAATGTTTTAAAATGTTAATTACTTTCAAAAGATTCAAAGTGGTTTGAGACACTTTAATTCAAAAATGTATTTGAATGTCTTACTTTCTAAATTGTCTAACTTTTAAATGTTTTCATGATAAAGGGATATTTCTCTCAAAGATTTTTACAAATCATTTTCATCTATTTCAAAATCCTTTAATGGATTTTAAGATTTTTTGAAGTTGATTTATTATGATACAATTCTTCCATATCGTATTGAAGGTTTTGTAATATTTTTGGCTATGGATGTGTTTTTTTATACCATTCATGGTTTATGGGTATAGTATTTACATTTCGTATGCTAGTTTTAATACGAATGTTTATGTTATGTTTAAACATATTCATATGAGGAATTTATTGTACTTAGTAAGTGATAGGTAGATCCCGCTATAGCTCCTCGATGCATCGGTAGGTCTCATGAGACAAACTAGTGTCTTGAAACAAGGCCTTGACAAAATATTATTTGTAGTCTTGGCTCAAGGCCTTGACTCTATGGTTATGATATTTTGGAATTATGCATTCCATCATTATGAAGGTGGTTATTGATATTGCATGTGATTATTAAACTTGTAGAATATCCATGTGAATAAGTAAATGGAATTATTTCATTTTCTTCCATATTATGTTGAATTTCAAGTTTAAAAGGCTTTTGTTTTAGTTATACATTTCCTTAAATATTTATGACTATTTATGAATGTTTCTCCAATATTTTTATCCTTACTAAGTATCTGAGATCACCCATTTCTATGTTTTATTTTTTCGAGGATGTGAAGAAGTATTTTATGATTGAGCTGTAGAGATTGTCTGAAGGGATATGAGTGTGGAATATTGAGATTATGTTGATGTAGTTTTTCACTTTATCATGTAATGTAAGACTTGTGAATGTATCTAGTGTTTCCAAGGATACTAAACTAATCGGTCTTTCGAGACTTGGTCTTTTGTGATCATGACAATGTTTTCTAATAATGCACCCACTCTGGCTAACTGGGGTCCGGGAATTGTAGTTGGTATCAGAGGAAGTTTTGTATAAGCCTTGGAAGCTGGATTTAGATAAACACTGATTAGAGAACATAGCCCTAAGATAGACTTTAAGGCTTAGTATAGAATAACTTCCTAGAATTTTGGTATTGTATAGATTTTGTGAGTTTTCTGAGCAATACATCCCTGTTTGGATACGAGTAGGTAGAGGCAGCTTTGGTATAGATTTACCAAGGGGTAAAACCTAAAAACACCGCTTTGATCTAGACTCGAACAGGAACTGGTGCACAAAAATGGGCTTTGTTGCACTCTTGGTTATGACCCTCCTGGGGTATATTCTTAAAATAATTCACATTTTCTTTACAAACCATTATAAAGGATTTATGATTATATAATCTATCAAAGAAAACATTTTGTTAGGATTATGGATTATATCCATAAACAGTTCAATTTATGTTAAATGTTTTAAAAGTTTTGAATTATGTATTTGAATTCATAAACTAATCTCATTTATGCCACTGTTTAGAAATGGCGCCTAGTTGACAGAATGGAAACCGTATCAATGCATGCAATCCATATAGGAATTTCCCTCATGCTCAAGATAATTATAGTGGAGTTGGTGATACAACTAGTGCTGATAATCTTATCACTATACTGGAACAACTTACACAGGTTATGAATAATAGCCTTACCCGTATGGAGAACCCTAATCCACAACATGGAGGATCAATGTTAGACCACTTCATGAGGAAACAACCAACAACATTCAATGGGAGTACAAATCCACTAGTAGATGAGCAATGGATAAATTCCCTAGAGAAAATATTCCACGCCTTGGGGAGTAGCAAAAGGTAAAAAGCTTTCATGGCAGTTTACTGCCTCACTAGAGATGCTGATCAAAAGTGGTCAATGATTAAAACCACTAAGGAAGATGATGAAGTATCAAATATGCAATGGAGGGAGTTTACAGAGCTTTTATTAAAAAAATAATTTCCTCGTGACCATCGAGTAGATATAGAACGGAAATTTTTGATTCAAAGGAAAAAGAAGGATGAGAATGTCACAAAGTATGAGGCTAACATTACAAGGATAGCGAGGGATGTTGCAGATAATATACATAACCCATGAAGTAAGTTTTATCGTTTCTTTTATTGGTTAAAACCATTTCTCTGTCGAGCATTATTCTCAAAATCCTTCTTGGCATACGAAGATATTTTTCCATGTGCTATCAAGACAGAAAAGGAATTCTCTAAGTCTTACGACATTAAAGCAAAGAATGAGAATAAGAGTTATGATGATCACTCTGGAAAGGGAAATAAGGGGAAGGAAGGAAATGTTGAATATCCATGTTGTAGTAAATATGGGAAGAAACACCCTGGTACTTTCTTGAAGGGAATGAGAGTCTGTTACAAGTGTGGTGAAAAAGGCGACTATGCTCGTGATTGCAAGGGGAAGAAAGAAGCTACCAATGTTCAATTTTACAACTTCAAGGAGATGGTACATTATGCGATTGAATGTTATAAGCATCAGGGGAACATACCTCAAAAAAGGCCAAGGGATCAAGGCGAAGCTTATACTATCACTACTACTAAGGTAGAAGCTACGAAAGATGTGGTGGAAGGTAATTTAATGGTTTCATCAAGTTTAGAAAATTCTTTATTTGATTTTGGATCATCGCATTGTTTCATATCTTACCAGTTTTCTAAGAAAATTATATATTACCAATTTAATTTAACAAGCGAGTTTTCAGTCAAAACTCATAATGGAAGTATCATTGCTACAATGTTCTGTGAATGAATTCTCATTAGGGAATATAAATGTTCTTTATCTAATGATCTCATCATCATCCCCATGATTGAATTTTATATAATCCTTGGTATGGATTGGCTTTCATACCATGATGTGAAGATTTATTGTAAGAAGAATGAGGTTACGTTTTTTGATGATGATGATAAAGAACAACTTATCTTTAGAGAAGAATCATCACCACCCAATTCTTATCTAGATCTACCCCTAGTATCTCAACTAAATTCAATAATTGGGGAGGAATATAATGAAATGATTGTGGGTAAGTAAAGGAATGTTTAATTAGAATATGTACCTATTGTGAGAGAATATATTGATGTGTTTCCAGAAGATTTACATGGACATCCTCCAGAACAAGAAATTGAGTTTTCCATTTATTTAATTCCTAGTTCGAGACCTATATCAAAGACCCCTTATAGAATGGCCACTGTGGAATTAGCGGAACTAAAGAAACAACTAGAGGAATTGAGTAATATGGGATTTATTCGCCTTAGATTTTCTCCTTGGGGAGCCCATGTTCTTTTTGTTAAGAAGAAAGATGGATCTATGAGGTTGTGCATTGACTACAGGGAGATCAATGCTATGAAAATAAAGAACAAGTATCCCCTACATCACATTGATGATTTATTTGACCAACTTCAAAGAGATTAATATTTTTCAAAGATTGACCTTCGATCTGGATATCATCAGTTGTGTGGGAAGATGGAAGAAATTCCAAAAACAGCATTTTGAACCAGGTATGGGCATACGAGTTAACAGTAATGCCTTTTGGGATGACTAATGCACCCTCTGTTTTGATAGATCTAATGAATAGAGTTTTCAAGGAATATCTTCATGACTTTGTAGTGGTATTTATTGATGATATCTTGGTATACACCAAAATATAATATGATCATGAAAATCAATTTCACATTATTTTGAAGACTCTAAGAAGACATGAATTATTTGTGATGTTTAGCAAGTGTGAATTCTGTCTTCAGGAGATTTATTTTCTTTGACATATTGTCTCTAATGATGGAATCTCTGTTGATCCCTCTAAGACAATAGAAATCCAAGAATGGATAGTACCAACAAGTATTACATAGTTACGCTATTTTATTGGTTTAGTAGGTTAGTATCGACGTTTTGTCAAAAATTTTCCCCAATTGGATAACCCATTAATAAAGCTCACACGAAAAAGGGTTAAATTTGTTTGGAAAAAAGAGTGTAAAGAATGTTTTGAAGAACTGAAGAGAAGATTATTCAATACTCTAATATTGTCTCTACCATCGGGGAATTATGGGTTTGTTATTTATAGTCATGCTTTAAATAAAGGACTTGGTTGTGTCCTTATGCATAATGATAGGGTTATTGCCTATGCATTAGGACAGTTAAAAATTAATGAGCAAAACTATCCTACTCATGATCTTGATTTAGTTGCTGTAATCTTTGATTTGAAGATATAGAGACATCATATCTATGGTGTAAAATGTGAAATATATACCGATCATAGGAGTTCGAAGTATATTTTCTCATAGAAAGAACTCAACCTGAGGCAAAGGAGATGTCTTAAACTACTCAAAGATTATGATTGCACAATACACTACCACCTGGGGAAGGAAAATAAAGTGGAAGATGCTTTGAGCAGAAAGGATAATGGAGTTTCGAATAAGATGAGAGTTCAAAGGGGTCCTATTTTCAAGGATCAAGTAAAGATGGAAATGGGAATAACCATGGAAGGGGAAACATCAACACTTTTTCAAATGGTTTCCAAACCTTCTTTACTATAAAGGATAAATATTTATCAGGCTGATGATGAGGTGTTTCAAAAGAAGATTAAAGCTGTGAATATGGGAGATTGAATGACATTGTGTATGAAGATGAAATTTTGAAATTTGGGAAGAGGATTTGTTTTCCAAATATACCTGATCTAAAAAGAGAATTGTGTGATGACTCTCATAGTTCCAATTTCTCAATATACCTTGGGAGCACAAAAAAGTACAGATATTTGAAGGAAAATTTTTTTGGGACAAAATAAAGAGGGAGATTGCTGATTTTGTGTCAAGATGTATGGTTTGTCAACAAGTGAAAGCTGGAAGGATACAGCCTAGAGGATTCATGAAACCTCCTCCCATACCGGTGTGGAAATGGGATGATATTACGATGGAAATTTTCATGGGACTACCAAAGACTCCAATAAGGAACGATTAAATATGGGCCATTGTTGATCATCTTACCAAGTTAGCACATTTTCATGCTATAAGGAAAGATTTACCACTTGAACGTCTAACAATGATATATATTAATGAAGTAGTGAGACTTCATTGATTACCCCTATCAATTGTTTCTGATCATGATCCATGTTTTACATAAAGAATCTTGAAGAGTCTTCAGAAGGACATAGATACTGAACTTCATTTGATCACTGCTTACCACCCCCAAACTCATGGACAATCAGAACATGCTCACTTGACTTTCAGGGTATGTGGGATCAATATTTACCTTTGGTAGAATTTTCATATAACAATATCTTTCAATCAAGTATTCAGATGGCACCATATGAAGCATTATATGGAAAAAGATGTCGCACACCAACCTGCTGGGATGATGTTGGTGAAAGAAAACTTGTAGGCCCAGATATTGTGGAGGAAATGATGGAAAAGTTGAAGGTTATCCAAACCCACATCAATGCAGCTAAAAGTACACAAGAGAGCTATGTTGATAACCGAAGGAAAGATTTGGAATTTCAGGTAGGAGATCATGTTTTCTTGAAGGTATCACCATGGAAGGGTGTTATATATTTCGGTAGGATGGGAAAATTGAGTCCTAGGTACATCATACATTTAGAAATTCTAGAACGAATTGGGGTTGTAGATTAGTGGTTGGCAATGCCGCCAAGTTGCTCCAAAGTTTACGATGTGTTACACATATCACTATTGAGAAAATACATGCCTAGACCAACACATGTACTCACTTATGAGGAAGTAGAACTGGAACCCGATCTTCCTTATTGTGAAGATCCCATCAGGATTCTTGATACTAGAGAACAAGTGCTGAGAAACCAGACGCCTTTTCTGGTAAAAGTTCTATAGAGAGACCATAAGATGGAAGAGGCAACGTGGGAACCCGAGGAACTTATGATAAAGAACCACCCGAGTCTTATTACGTAGTAATATTCTAAAAAATTATGAGGATGAATTTTTTTTGAAGGAGGGGATAATGTAACACCCCAAGCTTCCACGGTACACTTCTCTTGAAATAATACAGTAGCGTGTGTCGTACGTAACTTCAAAGTTCTAACACACACCACAAACAATCAAAGTAGCCATTATGAATAGTAATAACCAATTTTTGAAATTTTATACATTTTATCTTTCAAAATAAACTTCATTTTTGGATTCGAAATATCAAAATTAGCCTAGGGTGTATTTTTAGTATTAATCTGAAAGCATTAAATTTTTTTATGAATAGTGAATATTACTACATTTTAATTAAAAACAAATTTTTTAATCGAAATGATTAATAGAGATAAATTATAATTTGAGTGGTTTTAAAGTATAATTAGATTATAATTTTACCAATTAATCTAATTTTTGTCATTATACTTAATTTCACATTTAAACTAGACATAAACAAGTGTCAATATTTTGATAGTAATTATTTCTTAAAAAACATGCCGTTTGTTTTGACAACGAGAAATAATTTTAAATTAATTTCTTCCACTTATATGTTTTGGAATTTGGAAAAATGGATTCCATATTTGGGATCAGGAGTTCAAAATTTTGTAAATATGAAACTTTTATTTTTAGACATTATAAATAATTACTTCGGTAAATATTTTATTTATCATGGTTAATGTGTAAATCTGGTAAATAAGGGTAAACAAATAATATTATAATAATATTAAATTATCATAAAACTTTTCATAACTATATTGGATGATACATGTCCGACCATGGGCATCTTTGGGTATATTTTGGGACCACATGGATCCACTTGTAAGTGATAATGACACTTTATATTAATTAAGTTAAAGTAAAAACAAAAATGACATAACCATATATATTTTAGAAAAAAAAATTACATATGGTTGTATATGTTATATTTTAGACTATAAATATTAATTATAAAGCTAAAAAGATTTCCTACATAATGGTATTTTATTTATAATTTTTAGACATTGAATTATTAAATTAATTTTTGACACAATAATGATGCATTATTATATTTATTAATTAAAGAATCAAATAATTTGTATTATAAATGTTAAAATAAATATAATTTGAATATTTTGATGACATTAAAAATTTTATAGGTTACAAATATATGTTATTATTTCTTAAATGCATTTAGTTTTATTTAATAAAGTTTTTAGGACTTTAACAAAAATCAATTATTAACTAGTGTCAAAATTGACATAAAAGAGTTTTTAAAACCAATATTATATTATTAATTGATATTATATTCCTAAAAATCTAAGGATCATCCAAAAGTCATATATAATAATTGTTGTATCATTGACGAACCACTTTTTTTTCGCTTGGAGGTATATAGTATGTTTATTAACCGTATAATATAAAAATAGAATGAGACATGGTAAATGTAAAACTATTTAACTAATAGTTAAATCTAAAAGATAAGGTTAATATAGTGACCCAAACCTATCTAAACCCTATTTTCTATGTGTTTTTCAACCCATCCACACCTTATCATTTAAATAATACATTTTAGAGACTTTTTAAACATAAAATTATTTTATTATAAAATAATATTTCTAGTTTTTTTAAGGTTCCCCTCACCCCTCTTATAAAAGGGCACCCCCCTTATCTCTAATTCACACCTTCAAAGCCTTTTAGTTCAGAATACCTCTGCCCAAATAACCTCTCAAATGTACTCCTTTCATCCTAGAGGCCTTCCTTTAGTCAGAAATCTATCTTAAGGAGCCCTTTCGATCAAATCAAAATGAAGAACCCAAAGAAGAGGTAATAAATTCACCACCCTATTTCAAGTTCCATTCTACTTCGACTTCCTTTTTCTTTGTTGTATCCATTATAAAATAATAACTAAATTATATTCTATATACTGTGATGTTGCTAAAAATATTTTACAACCATATTCATTATTCTATCCATCCTTTGAAAGATATGTCACCATACATGCATACGTACGACTTACCGTCTCCACGTCGTGATGTAACTGTTATTCAATACATTATTATTTGTATGGGTATAATAATGATGTGTAATTAATGTAAATAATAAATATTAAATTAAAATGATTCTGTATATATTATATACCATCCAATTATATATTATTTTAATATCAATATAATGATATTGTCGCTCGTGCGTACGTATGGATTACCATCTCCACGAACGCGATGAGATTCATTCCCAAATGTATCCATTCAAGACTAATTTTCATTAGATGATTAACAATAATGTTAAAAGACTTGATATCATTCTGGATACGAATATGATACATCCCATCCATAACAAATATGACTCACCTAACAAAGAATATATAGGAAAATGAATCCGTTAAAACCTGAAACAACAATAATACTAATATATTATCAACAAATATTTTTTAAACCATAATATATGATATGATATTAATGTATATGATTCTTGTATAATTTAATAACAATTATTTCACCACTATAATGGATGTTAAATTACCCTCAGCTAAGGAAAAGTGCAAGGTAAGGGTTAATTTCACAATCTCTTTATTATCCGAGGTAGTTTTTATGTAAGTGTCTACTGGGACATATTTATTATCTATGTCCATGTTTCATAAAATATTTTTCAAAGGGATTATTTTAAAGAACTTTTTACTAAAACATAATTTTAAATGTTTTAAAGATTTATTCTTCTAAACCATTCTCATTAATGTCCATGTTTTCAAAATGGTTTTAAGGATTTTTTTAAATGGACATGAATATTTTAAAATATTAATTACCTTCATAAGTTTCAAAGTGGTATGGGACAATTTGATTAAAACATGTATTTAAATTTCATCCTTTCTAAATTGTGTTACTTTTAAATGTTTTCATGAAAAATCGATATTTCACTCAAAGAGTTTTACACTTCATTTTCATCTATGTCAAAATACGTTAATGGATTTTAATCTTGTTTGAAGTTGATTTATTATTATACAAGTCTTCCATATCGTAATGAAGGTTTTGTGATATGTTTGACTATGGATGTGTTATTTTTATACCATTCATGGTTTATTGGTATAGTATTTAAATTTCATATGCCAGTTTTAATACAAATGTTTATGTTCTGTTTAAACATGTTCATATGAGGAATGCATTGGACTTAGTAAGTGACAGGTGGAGCCCATTGTAGCTTCTCTATGCATCGGTAGGTCTCATGAGACAAACTAGTGTCTTGGAAGAAGGCCTTGACCAAATATTATTTGTAGTCTTGGCACAAGGCCTTGACTATGTGGTTATGATAGTTTGGCATTATGAATTCCATCATTATGAAAGTGGTTATTGATATTACATGTTATTATTAGACTAGTAGAATATCCATGTGAATAAGTAAATGGGATTATTTAATTTTATTTTTTTCAATATTATGATGAAGTTCAAGTTGAAAAGGATTTGTTTTTAGTTATACATTTCCTTAAATGTTTATGCTTATTTATGAAAGTTTTCGCAATATTTTTATCCTTACTGAGCATCTGAGCTCACCCCTTTCTATGTTCTATTTTTCCCAGGATGTAAAGAAGTATTTTATGACTGACCAGTAGGGATATTATGAGAGGATATGAGTGTGGACTATGGAGACTATGTTGTCGGTATTTTTCACTTTATCATGTAATGTAAGACTAATGAATTTATATAGTGTTTGCAAGGCTACTAAAATAATCGGTCTTTCAAGACTTGATCTTTTGTGATCATGAAAATGTTATGAAATAATGCACCGACTTTGGGTAACTGGGGTCGGGGCGTTATATTTATTGATATATACTAAATAATATATTTAGTTTATTCTTCATAGAACGTTGATGGCACCAAGATGATATATGTCCTATAATGATTGTCATCGCAAGCCATTGGAGTTATCAGTTGGTGACCATGTGTTCTTGAAAGATTCACATTGGTTTGTTAATTGAAATTTTGGGAGGCAAGGTAAACATGATCCTCATTTTGTGGAAACTTTTTAGGTTGTTGATAAGGTTGTAAAACATTCTTATTGTTTAGAAATTTCACCAATGCTAACATCTCTACATAACTTATTCTATATATCTCAATTTTGAAAGTATCAATCTGATCCATCTCCTGTTCTAAGCTGGTATAATCTTGTGGTTGAACATAATTTATCAATGAATGAATTTAGAATGAATATATTTTATTCTAAAAAAAGGGAATTTGAATAAGGATGATACCTTCATTTCGAGTTCTATGGCTGCATGGTTTTTATAATCACGGGACATGGGAGAGGGTGGGATTAATGGGAGAGCCGTGATCTTATCTTTTTGGCATGGGAGATTTTTTGAAAATTTCTGGGGACAAATATTTTCTATGGTGGGTAGGTTGTTACATATTATTAATGTTTTCAGGTATTCACAAACCCCACTTTTTACCATTATTTTGGTGGTTTTAGTTTCGGGCTATTTAATGTTTATTTTATTCAATGTTTTGGAAAATAATGGGAAACTTAATGGTTGACACACAATTTTCACAAACCATGATTCCTCTTAGATAAAACCATAAAAACTAAGGAAGTGGTATTTTACATTGTTTATTCATGGTTAGTCATGTCGTGTGCCCCCATAGGATAAATCATTTTTCCCATTAGTAATTAGTGAATGTCTAGAATGAATAGTTTAGATTAATCGTATAGATAAACCCATAAAACCATGAATAAGATATATGTAATTATAAAATACAACATAAAAATTCATAAAACACTCACTCAAGGTGCTGAACAGACCAATGAACGACCTCATATTAATTATTCTTCCTTCAGACCTCCCTAGAGTAGATCTTGACCCCTTTGATCCTTCTCGAAAGATATTCAATGCTTGAGGAATTTCCTTCAATACTCTCTCAGTTAGTTTCCTTTCACTGATGTATATCTCACACGCTCTCTCTTCTCCTCACTAGGGTTCCATAGATCCTCTTATTTCTCTGTCGATCTGACACCCTTAATTTTTTATCATAATGATAGGTTTGATCTCATTTATTAGATTTCGGGATCATTGATTTTCATTGATGATTTCTGATTTGGGGTCTTCATTACCAGATCTGTTAATTCCATGGTAGGTGTTTCTGTCATGAAGACTAATATATTTTTAATCATAGATTTCATTATTTAGTTTTTATTTTTTGAATTAAATTCAATTTATTGATTTTTATTAAATATATTTGAATTTGTTTGTATGAAAAATCAAATTCCATTGAATTGGGGTCAGTGTATAGAAATTGGTTAAATTTAAATTGTGAAATGGGTTTGATGGAAAAATTGTGGAAATCCATAATGCCATTGAATTAGGGGTTTGTTTTGAAATTGATTGATATTATTTGAAATTAAATTGTTGAATTTAATTATTAATGTTAATTGTGAAATTGAATTGCGAAATGATTTCAAATTATTATTTATGAAAAATGGATTAAAATGGGTTTTATAGTAACCTTAGGGGTTTCATCATGAAAAAATGAATGTTTTTTATTAAAACCCTATTTTTTATGTTGAAATTGGAATTTTTGAAAAGGGGAATGGTGATTATTTTTATTAAATTTTTTCATAAAATATATCTCCCATCATTTAATTGTATTTAAGAACATGGAATCCTTGGAAATTAGAGAGTTATTGTGGAAAACATGATATGTTGGAATTTCCCAAGTAAGAGATTTCCACTTTACAAAACTAAGAAAATATGGGTTTACAAATCCTTATATCCCATTGGTACATATGTTATTCCTCTATTTACATTTACAAGGGATGTGTGTACACATTTTAGTTTTTCACATGAGTGTGTGAGGATCCCAAAACCTAGAACTATCATACACCTTATCATATTTCCATGTCGCTAACTTGTTAGATATGAGATGAAAATTTATTCCATTATTGAAAACTATATTACATGGCCTGTGAATTTATATGAATTTTTTTATATAAAAGTGTTTATTTATTATATTAGTCTAAATAATCATTATTGAATTTATTTCCATAATTCATAAAATATTAATCATGATTTTCCAATGTATTTCCATTTTTTGAAATGTATGTCCTGATTTGTCTAAAAACAATTTGAAATAAAAAAATTGTTTATTTGAAAAATTGAAATCAATTTATTTGGTTAACTTTATATTTAAATCTTGTTATGGGATCCTTAGAGAGAGGGTACTGTGATTTTATCTCACACCATACTTTTTCCTTTGGGTGCTTGTAGAGTGTCTCCTTCTAGATTTGAGTAGGGGTAAAGAACCACTTTGGGGTGGTTCTACCTGTTAATTTTTTAACTTAGAGAGTTTCTTACATTGAAGCATTGGGTTTTTATCTTCTTTTTTTGGTAATTTACTATAGAAATTTGAGTTTTTATACCTATTTTGACTTCTATTACACATCTCGAAGTAGTGTTTTTTCTTGTACACATATTGATTTTTTATCATTCATTCTCATTATTAGTGGAAAATTCATTCAAAATATCATTATGTATGGTGCTGGGATCAAATTTCCAACACATGGGGATTCAGAACATCTTTTGGACCATGTCAGGGCTAGACCAGTTATCAAATTATGACGAACCCATATTGGTTCAGGATCAGGTTTTGTTTTATTAAGGTAGAAATATTGAAAAAGTAATTTTCTATATTTATTTATCATTTTTTACTCTATGGATTGTTAATGATTTTCATCATAATTTTATGTTTTTATATAGGATGATAATTGAGTTTGAATTCTTCTATAGATGAGTATTATGATAATCTAGGCTATTTATATGATGTTATTAGTTTACCCTTTTAGGGATATTCATTGACTATTAAGTCTTATCAAACAATGTGAGAGGGATATCAATATTGATAAAAACTCCAATAGTTAATCCTATACAATAAATTTCCCATTGAATACACTCTAAAACATTTTAGGATAGTAAAATACACAATATATTACATTTTCCATAGATTTTTATAATAGACAAGGATTATTCATTATGCTAATGTGAGTTACCCTATTGATATATAATTATTGTTTTCATAAAGGGGTATTTTATATCACATTATAAGAATATAAAATTATTTTCCATCACCTCCTCAAGTAATATTTAATTTTTAAAAATTTAATAAAATGTTTATGAATCTAGTGTAGATTTGGTTGACCTATATAATGTCTCTAATGGATAGGTAATTGAGATATAACATCATATTAGTAGATCATATACTTAGAGCCAACCTATGAATCATCCCCTATTAGCACTATATTTTTTCTCAATCATTTCACAATAAAACCTAGAATGCATTAAAATGTATGAAAAGTAATATTTTCAAGGATTATAATGTATTATAGAGAAATAAATATTAAACCACTTCTCAAATAAGGATATTTCATTTATAAATCATCAAATAGATTTGAAATAATTTTTTGAATTTCATTAAAAATGGTTTATATTTGATTAATATAGAAGTAGAGAGTAACAAAAATAAATAAATACCCCCCACACACAAAATATTTATTATAAAATTCAATAAAAATTTAACAAAAAAATCCATGGTTCAATGAATTTATAATCTTAAAAAATAATCAAGGTTATTTTTTGAAGGAACGAAAATTAAAAAAATGATGTTCAATAGAAGATTTTGGGTATTCGGAACATACCAATTTCATATTCAAGAATAATACAATGAAAAAATTAAGGGATGATATATTTATCTGAATGGGGAATGAATCTAAATTTCATAAATAAAAAGGAAAAATAATTATATGTATAGGATATAACCCAATTCTAACTCACCATTTTGATGTTGAAGAAACCGAATAACATAAACTAAGGATGTATCACCAGATGACTAGAAGAGGAGATCTCTATTGAAAAAAATGTGGAATTATTTAGAAATGCATAGGGATATTTACAAAGTGTATTTAGGGAAATTATATCCCAAAGTTTTCAAAATATATTTCAGATAACCATAATTAAAATGGAATATCCTAATAGTTATGTTGATGCACTAGGATAAGACCCCTTATACCAAATTTTTTTGAAACCCATTAGAATATGGGTGTCTGTATAAACTCCCTTCCCAGTAGTGCACCAGTGGTGTCTATAACATATCTAGTATTTTTAATATAAGAATATATATTGTGAATTCTATAATGGTAATATAAATGAATCAGCAGGTGTGATACTACCCATCTGATAAGGCTCACTATGAATAAAAAATTATAACATGGATTACTATAAATCATGCTAAATAATGTTTAATACCACACTTTAATAAAAATATAATCAAATAACCATTATATGTATATTTATAAACTATTATAAAATCCACTGTGGCATATACTGAGTAATCTAGTTTCATATCCCAAGGGCTGGATCTAATGTATAAATACAACAATATCCTCATTGTCTTATGCAATTAAATCAAGTGTTAGGCCCATCACCAAGTCCAATGAGAATTAATGTCTATGTAATCCCATAAAATCTATATCCATGGATTATTAATGTTCATATAATCAAATATATTCACGAATTAATGAATTAGAAATGTTTATGACAATATATATAATATTGAATCCATGGAGTAGAAATGTCCACAATATTCTATATAATCTTGAATCTATGGAGTATAAATTTCCATAACCATATATATAATCCCAAATTCCATACCAATCTATTCCATATAATCATGATCTCATAATGAAAACAATGTTAATTCTATTACAAGGTCCTTTATCAATAATCTCAACTAATAAACCATTTCCAATCAAACATAATCCATTAGTTCATCCAACTCATTATACATTTCCATTTAATCATTAATTTTTTTAACATATAGTAGGAACATAGAAAAGGAGGTTTAATCCCTCATTTAGTATTTCATTTAATTTAATACATCTCTCACTATGATGTAGAGCATAAACACACCAATTAGGGTGGTAACTCTTGGGGCTGATACATAAACAAACCGCACAGTTATTCAGAGTAGAGGTTGAAGACCTTAAATCGTCACATGACACTAAATGAGAAACCTAATGTGTAACTATTTATTTAAAAATTTAGTTAATTTATTTTGGGTAAAAATTCTTGAAGTTATAGTGTGAAAAAAAAACAGATATGACACAACTAGAATTTATGAGAAAAGGTATAAACCATCTACAGTACACCCATGGAATAAAAATAATCTAGTATCATCTCCTTTCTCATCCTGAAATAGATGAAAATGGAGAAATAGTAAGACACCATTTAAATAGGGAATATTAGTTTGAACTAAAATAACTATGTTGATAACAAAGAAAACTACTAAAGATATAACTAGAATGAATAACTCACCAATACAGATCCAATGAGATGAACAACTCTTGAAATGAAGATCCGAAAGTGAAACCGAACCCAATCCTAGATCTATGATTCAAGGGAAGATTAAGAGTGAAAGAGACGGGTGGGGGTGAGAATATATTTAAATAAGGAGGCACTGTTTCTTATTCTTAAAACTATCCTTGGGAATTTAAACATTTTGTAAATACATTAAATAGTGTGTAAATCTCAAAAATTCCCTTCCTGAGAATGCAAGATACATGTCATGAATTGGAATGCCCATGAAAATAAAAAACAGGTATTTATTACCCATATTGTATTAAAAATACATTTTATGTTATTTTCCTATACTATCCCTTCATCCACCTTCTTTATTCCTTCTAAAAAAACCCAACGGGCCCATGGGCCTGGAATTTGGATATAAAAAATGATAAATTTAATGAGAGATTAACAAGAAATAAAAGGATATTTACCTCATCAAAAAAATTGGATATTACATATAAAATTTCTTTTATAATTATTTTGTGTCTATATATATACATTTTCAAAAACATAGACACAATAGAAATTCAATTATAAGTGAAACTCTTAAAGTAATTTTTTTTAAAGAATGCACATTTCCTTGAGTCCGACACATCATTTACATTATTTATTTTCCTAAATAATAGAATTATGTTAATTATTTACTCCCATTAGAATATTTTTCTTGTTTGTTACTCATTTTTTTTATTTTATTCCTTGTTTTATTAAATTACTTAATCATTTGATTATATGCCTAAGGTTTTGGTGATATTCATCTCATGTTTCCAAAATGACATAGGTAGGTTGAATATGGTGAAATAGTTAATTATTATATCATATATATAATAATAATAAATTAATTTTCATTTTTATGAAAAATTAAAAATTAAAGCATTCCATGAATTATGGTTATGAAAAATGAAATATATTGAAATCGTAGAGATGGTAGTCAATATGTAAACATGGATAATGTTTTATTTTTTAATAGTGATTATAGAATGAACGTATGTATAATATTATCAATACATAATGATCATTATATAATAAATAGCTCATTATGTATTTAAATAAAATTGTATATATATATATATAATATGTGATTTCATGATGAAAAACGAATCACAATGGTTTATAGGGGTGGTATTCCACATGTACTCATGAATCACAATATAGTCTTTTAGTAAATGAAATGGTAATAAAGTAAATGATATTTTAAATTTCTTGAATTACAAATAATTCATGAATTTATTATATAAATTTATATACATTAATTCAATCATTACTACCATCTATAAGAGGAGGTGACGGAAAATGAATTACATCTATTTACGTGGTGGAAGTCCTCCATACACATGAAAAATGGTTTTGTTTCGAATTATCTGGAGGAGGATATTGATATCAGTTATAAAATTTACATAATAAAAGGAAATTATATAAAATATAATTGTTTTATTATTTAATCATTATTGACGAGTATTTTAAGAATTCAAAAAAAAGAAACAAAATGAAAACTATTAGTTATAAACTTTACATCTTTTTGAAAATCCTATTAATTCATAAAAAAACGAATTTTTTAGATTTTTTAAGGTCAAAACAAGGATACTAGTACATACAGAGGCATTAAATTTAGGTGTTTTTGGTAGAAATTATATGGTAAAAATGGTTTTTATGTTAGAAGAAAAGAGGTTAGGATATTTACTTTTATAATAGAGGGGATGGGTACTCGTGGTATTTCATAAAATATTATATTAATATGAATTAATTTTAATATTGAATTGTAAAAAAATAGATAATCTTAGAATATAAGAATGTTTTTTATAGATCATATCATATAATAATAACTGGACAAATTTAGGTGTTGTTTTCACCCATGTTTTTTTGTTTTGACCCATGTTAAACATTTTTGAAAATTACCATTATATTAAATATTTTAAACATTACAGATCAAGAAAGATAATATAAATTAAAAATCAGACAATATGTAGAACATGGTTTATATTTTAAACTATATAAAAATCACTTGATTGAGCATTAGATATCTTTGTTTTCAAAATCATTTAATAAAATATTCTTCAATATAAAATATAATTAATGTTTGTTTTTGAACTATTGAAATATTTTAAATTTTAAAACTTAACTAAAAAAATGAAATTAAAATATAATGTATTTTAAATTCAATAATATATTATTAATATTTAAATAAATATTTTAAAAAAATCAATCAAAAAATATTATATTTTTATTTCATAAAATCATTTTTTGATATTTCTACACATTACACAATCATTATAATAGTGTTGCGTAATAATTTTTGGTGATTAATTCATCAACACAAATTAAAATTAAATTACTATAAAACATTAAATTATCTTCCATAAAAAAATACTAAAAAATCATATCCTCATTTTATCTATATATCAAAAATTTAGAGATAATAAAACAAAGAGAATGATATTTTTAACCTTACTTTATATAAAATAAAATAAAATTAAAAATCATTTAAAATTGAAAAAAATTGTCATATTTTCTAAATTTTGAATATTTTGATAGTGGTAGACTCATTAGTTAGAATTCATTAAAGTTCTAGGCTTACATTCTAGTCCTTATCACGTTATGTTATCCATTAATTAACCCAATTTTCATTTACCCTTGTAATAATATTAACTATGATTTCTATTCATAATGAAAAAAAATTAAAATGAAATATTTACCAAATTTGGATTATCTAAACACATATATCGAATCAATTTTTAATTATTCAAATCATATAAGTGTAAGTGTTTAAGTTTTAAATTAAACCCACAAAATACGATGAAAGTCAATTTTTCCATAAAACTGCATTTTAAAGTACGCAATTGGTCTTTATAAAAATTCTATTATAAAATTCAATCGATAGACTAAAATTGGATTGGGATTAGTTAAAAGTGACTAACTAAAAATTTATAACAAATAGGAATATAATTTTAACTTATTTATAATTTAAAATAACATATAGTTCTGAATAAATATTATTATTTTTCAAAATTCAATGAAAAAACATTTAACAAAAATATAAACATGTCACCATAAGTTTGTTGGGTATGTTGATTTAAAAACTTATATCATTTTTATCAAATAAAATTTCTTCATGATTCAAAATTTAATTATAATATTCACTCATAGTAATAATCAAAAACATTTTTGAAGAAAAAATAATTTTAAGGAATAAAATGTCTTTGGTAACAGTTTTTTTCTTATTTCATAAGAATTAATCAGAATTTTTTACTAGGAGATATATATATATATCATAATTAATTTAATCCTATTCATACCCCACAACATAATAGCTAGGTTATAACTATAATATTTGAATAATATTTTTTTGGTTCATATAAGAATTATGAATTGTGTCTTATATGTTATCGAGAATAATGATTTTTTTTTAAAATATCATGGTGTTAAATACCCCCGTTTCAAAATTTCAATTATCACAAATTGAAAATCATTTTAGAAATGATATATTTTCCCTAAAAAATACCATTTTTGATATCCTAGTTCATAGAAAAAGGATAATAAAACATTATCTTGAAATATGGGAAATGGAAATAGGATGTTCTCCTCAAATGAAATAGAACTAGGTTTCTAGATAAGAAACAATTAAAGGGATGTGAAAATATGGTTATCAAAGAAAATTTTAATATACAAATTATAATACTGAGTAACATAGATCATTTACCCTAAGAAAGTGAATTATCATGAGATAGATAACTACCATAAACCAAACAGGTGTGGAGAAGACTATTAATTCATCAGAAATGGTGGTAATAAGATATATTTTTTTATTCCATGATCTTTTTCGAAGTGATTGTGAATTCCACTACTATATAGACTATTAATATAAGAAAATATACATACATAAGATGTATAATTTAATATTTTAATCAACATCAACCACAATATCAACATTTCCTCCAAATAATTGTTATTTATGATGATTTTTTATACTCAAATAACTTAAATAAACTTCCATCAGATCATATAGAAACACAAAATTATAATAAGTTATTTATTTTATATTTATATACTATCCAAGAAAAATGGTTATCCTGAGGTTATATAATTCCAAAAAAATTATAAACTATCATTTAAAAAATAATACATTTATATTTAGAATACAATAATATAATTAAATGTTCAATGTATATCATTTCATAATTAAATCCACTGAAATTTCATAAATATATTCTTGACTAATATTGAATCCAAAATATTATATTGATTTGATAATATATTCTTTTAATAGTAATATACCACCTATTACTATATTAAATCCATCTCTCTTAAATTTTCATTGAAAAAATGTATATAGAATATTTATATAGTCACTAACATTTATTAATTTTCTCCGAAAATAACCAGAATCATCATGAGGGTATATTGTATGTCTAAATTTAACCTCACAAAAAAATATTAGTCTCTAATATTTTATAAACATAGCTCGCATTCTAACTATAAATTCCTAACCTTAAAAAACACATGATATAGAGTTATTAGTCAATAATTAATTTTATAGAACTTTAAAAGATTATAATGATTTTTTGTTTTAGAGAATTATGTCATGAATCAGATATAATAAACCCAAAAATACTAAAAGCTGACACATATAATCCATATCCATTTTTCTTAATATATAAAACATTTAAAATGAAATAAATTTTCTTCTGATGAAAAATATTCAAGGCTTTCAACATGACCGAATCTTTTTTCTCTCTCATAATTAAACACTAAGACGAACATTTTAAAAATATGGGATGGTAAAAAACCATAGTATGGGACAAAAGAAGAAAAAATACATTGGTTTAGTGGAATCTGAAAAACCTATAAAATAATTACCATTGTTAAATTATTCATTGATAATATTAATGAAATAAGAAAACACACAATTTTGTCTCAATAAAAACCTCAAAACTCATAGAAATAAAATCGAAACACATTTTATGAAACATAAAGTATCATGAATATAACCTATTTTAAACATGGTTCTTTCATAACTAGATCCCAGTTAAATCCATAGGAGAGACCTAATTGGTCCACTCCCTCCTTCATTCCTTTGAATATAAGTATAATTATCCAATGCCTTAGAGATATATAATGGGGCTCATAGGCCATATATACTATATTGGTCTCACAAAAATTCATAAGATATTATGGGCATCAACCCATCATATAAGATATATCAGGATCACCAAACTATCATTTATAATTCTAATGTACCATATCAGGAATAAAACACTTCATTCATCACCTTTTCATTATAAAAGATTTGAAAACCTTTTTTGATCTAATCTGCAAAACATTTTTGGATATTGAAATACACTTTTTTTAAAATTAATGTTCAAAAATAAAATTCTCCAATGGAAGGGAAATACATAATTTTTTTGAATAATACATGAATTTTAATAATATAATTCAAAAATAAAATAATAGTAATAGTGATAGGAAATGACATTTTTTCTATATATGTAAAAATAAAAACATTCCTTCTGACTTTTTGTAAACAAATTCAAATCATTTTGTTAAAAAACTTTTGAAAAATTTTAAAATAAATTCAAGAGTGAAATAAAATTTATTTATAATTATTTTGTGTATACATATATATTAATAATATATTTTTAAAAATTTAAAACATGAAATATACATAGTTGTAAGGGAAATTTTAGGGGTTCATTTTAAACTGATAAATTCCTCACCTTGACTTCATCCCGTCATATATAATATTTATCTTCAGGAATAATAACATTATCATAATTATTTACTTTATTAAAAATCCTTTTATAATTTTTTACTAATTTTATTTTTATTTTATTCCTTTTTTGATTTATTATATAATCATTTGGGTTTAGGTTAGACGTTTTGATGATATTCTACATATGTGTCCAAAATTACATTAGTGGGATGAATAAGGCTAGGTGGTAATTATTTGATAATATATAGAATAATAATATTTACATAATTATAAATTTTATAAATGAATTATACTTTTAAAACTAACCATGAATTATAGTTCTTCCAAATGAATGAGTTTACAGTCATTGAGATGGTTGGTCACACATACGCATGAGTAACGTTTCCATTTTTTAACGATAATTATGTAAAGAAGGTACATATTATTTTAAATTCATAGATTTATAATTACATCATAAATAAAATTTTCTTTAGTTAAATATAGATATATATATCATCCATGTGACGTGGTGATGAAAACTGAATCACATATATTCGTAGGGGTGCTAATCCACACATACCCACAAACGACGTTATCATTTTTCAGTGAATATAAATGTAAAAAATTAAATGGTATATTATATTTTTATAATGATAAATATTTATTGAATATAAAATATGTATATATAATACATCATTAAAAAAATCCATAAGAGGACATAGTGGATTATACATTACATTAGTTCTTGAGGTGGAAGTCTTCCATAAAAACTAACGATGGTTTTATTTCCCATTTGATGGAAGAGGATATAGATAGAGGTAATGAAATTAATGTTATAAAAAATAATTATATGTTATATATTGGTTTCATTTTTACTATGTTGTTTAAGTGTATGTTATGATGTAAGATAAATAAACCAAATGAATACTCTGATTTATGAACTATACTACTTCAAATAACCTCTTAATGTTTACACACAAATCATTAATTGGAAGTTTTCATGATCAAACCAAGACCTCTATGGAATGGGGATATATATAAAGAAGGTTTGTAGATAGGTATTGGATAATCCAAAAAGTATTTTCTGTGTGAATAAAATTTTAAAGGAGGCCCCCCTTTAAAAGAGAGGTGAGGGGCACCCTCAAAATTTCATAAAATATTAAATTAATATAAACTTTTTCATATTGAAATGCATCCAAATGTGTAATTTATTAATATAAAATGACTTTGAGTTTATATAATATCATAAAATATATATTTGATATGATCAGGTAATTTTTTTCAGTTGTATATTTTTGTTTTAACATGCATTAACCCCTTTTGATAATTACATCGATATAGAAAAAAAATCTATAACGGTAAATAATGTTAATATGAAAAGAAAATTTGAATATAAATGGAACATGGTATATAATTCAAACAATATCCCAATATTTTTTTTGAAAATGTTATTTCTTAGAGTTTTGAATGTTTTTATGCAATATAATTTCTCACAAAATAACATTAATGTCAATTTGGAAACTATTTAATTAATTTGAATTTTAAAACTACATTACGTTAATGTAATTTGAGTATAATGAATTTAAGACTATATTATATTTCACATGTATCTCAAATATGATTTGGAAATAAAAAAATCACTTAAATAATATTATTTTAAATTTTTTAAATTTTTTAATTTGTTTTTCATTTTTTTTTCACAGACACTATGTCAGTGTTGAATAAGATTTTAAAGTAATTAATTCCTTGGATAAAATTAAATATAAATTTCCCTGATAAGTCATTCATTTTTAATTTAATTAACAAATTATAATCACACATATCCTCTCTTTATACTTTTTTAAAAAATTCATAATTAATAAAACTATGAGGAATACATTTTTTAATATTCTATATATAAAATAATATTAAAGTAAAAAATGTGAAAGAATTTAAAAAATTTCAAATATTATAATGATTAATTTTTTAAAACTGATATATAATCCTAAAATAAAAATAAGTAAAATGTTATTGTAACTTTTTTAGACCTATCACATTATTTTACCATTAATTAACATTTTTTCCCCTACCATGGTAACAAAATCGACTATGATTATAATTCGTATAGAATAAAAATAAAGTATATTTTTTCTGAATTTTAACGTCTCTGTACTAAATTTGGAACAAAATTTTAAATATTGAAGACACGCTATAGGAAGGATTTACTTTAAAATTAATCTCGAAAAATGTGATGATAGGTTATTTTCAGAAAAATTCATTCCTTAGTATAAAAAAGGTTTTATACATAGTTCAATTATAAAATTAATTCATAAGACTGTAATTGAATTATTAGTAATAAAAATTAAGCAATTAATTATTTATAAAATAATAATAAAACATTTCTTTACAAATAAAGTAAGCAAAAATAAAATTTTCATTATAAATTATTATCTTTCATTTCTCATTGATAGAATAATAATTTCTAAAAATCTCAAAATCTCACCAGAAGACAATTTTGATATGTTTACATAAAAAATGATAATTTTTTTATCAAATAATGGGTTAAATTTTTTCATAAAAAATTTCTAATATTCAATGAGAAAATGAAATAAGTACTATTTTTGATGAAACATTTTTTGAATGAATAAAATGAAATTTTAAAAAATGAGTGATTATATTCTAATAATTAATGAATATAATTTTATTTATTATCATATATATATATATATATATATTTCATAATGAATTTAATTCTATTAATACCCACCAATTTAACTACTATGTTATGATGATCACATTTAAACAATAATATTTAGTGGTTCATCTAAGCTCGGTGTTTAATGTCTTTGATTTTACGTAAAATATTATAAATCACTTTAAAAATAAGGGTATTTATATTAATTTTTTCTAGAATTATGTTGAAGAAAATAGTTTTAATATTTTATTTTCACCCATGTTGTGTGTTTTAGATTTCTCTTATATGATCACTTGAAAAGAGAGGATTTTGGGATTTTACATAGTTAAAGACTATGCCAAAGGTCCGGGGAAGAACTAATGGAATTAAAAATTATAGTATTTCAAGGGGATTTAAAATTTTAGAGAGTATGTTTATGGGTCATGGATTACACCAATTATATGTGTGGAGAGAAGAATTTAAATAATAATATAAAATGAGGTGTCACTATTGAAGTAAAGTGGCTAAAAAGTGTAATATAATGTGGAGGGGATGAGTATGGGTCAAGCATCTGATTAACCACTCATTTTATGACAATTGTTTTTTCTTATTTTAGGCCATTCCTCTTTTTTATTAATTTTTTTACCATAATTAACTTTTAAGATTGTAAATATTTTATTAATAAGGGTCATTATAGTTAATGAGAAAAATAAAACTAACTATATTAAATAACATGAAAATTTTTATTTTAGAAATGAAAATCATTTTGTAATATTAAATTTATAATATTGATTAAAAATAATTTTAATAAAATAAATTTATAACTTATCGACACTGTTTTTTGCAATAAATTTTATTTAATTTGTTAAATGTAAAATATATGTTCATAAATTAAAATTCATATTTTTAAATGTATAATTTTACTTAATATATAAATCATTTTACTGTAAAATGTTTTCATGATTTTTATGTTATCCTCATATCCCAAGTACTTGATAATGTTTTTTGTATTTTAAAAAATGATGTTTTAAACGATTTAGCTAAAAAAGATATATTTAGAAAACCAAAAAAATCATCATAATATATTATTATAATTATTAGTCAAACCGAAAAGTTTATTCTTTTCAAATTTAAATTATAAAATATATTTTTTCAACCTTTAAATGGAAATATGATTTATAATGACAAAAATTATATTTGATACCCGCAATTTAAATATTAATTTAACTTATTATTATTTAAAATAGATTACAAATTACTATTAATATATTATTACTAAAAAATATTTTATCATGTTTCAAGATATTTATTTTATTAAAAAAATAATTTTGTATAAAAATAATTTTTCTAATAAAATACATGTTTAGTCATAAAATAAACTTATTTATTATTTTTATGTACTAATTACTTCTTTTCAATGAATTCATTCTAAAAATAAAATATTATTTTTTTAATATATAGATTTTAAAATGTGTTTACCTCAATTTATACCCTCTAATTCAATGAAAATATTAAAATGATCACATTTAATTCTTATAAAATTATTATAATTGTATTACAATTAATATTAATTTTGTTTTGCAAGTGGATAAAGCTAATAAAAATAGTATTTAATTAAGGTAAAAAAATTATTATAATATTGGGAAGTTACACAGAATGTTTTGTAAAATTAAGAATTCATATTTTATAATTTTAATAAAAATAGTCACTAAAATTCATATCTTCTACATAGGATATAAATGATTCTCTATGAAGACCCGACTCTAGTAGCCCAAATTTGGTGTCCACTTTATTAAATTTTCATAGATAGAAGTAAATCATATACTAAAGGGAAGAACAATTTAGTATACTTGAAGAATCATATATATAAAATCTCCCCATTTTACATTAGAAAAAAACATAAACATTTCAAAAGTAAACATTTTTCTTCCTTGAAAATCATTCAAAAACATCTATTTCATAACTTACGAAAAGGAGAAAAAATAACAGTGAGCTAAAATGATCATTAATGGTGATTTACATTGGAAACTAAATTGATTAAATATGGAATAATCAATCTAGAAAGATAATTTTTTTAAAATGAATTAAATTTTATAAAATTGTGAAGAAAATAAATCCCTGGATATTATCAATATAGATATCTCATGCATAATAATATCTAATTTCTAAATAAAGGAAATGCATAATTATTGGACATCATGATCTGACGAATCCTGATAACTTTCCAGTGAGTACCATTCAAAATATAGTAGAAATCTATTGGTAGAAACCCATTTATTTTTTTCAATAGATTTGTTTCATGATACCTATTGACACATCAAAGTGCTATATATAACTGGGAATCACCTATCATTGCACTTAAAATTCATTCCTCATATAATAAATGATAAATTTAATTCATAAAAAATATATATATTAAAAACATATCAATATTGAGCGAAGAATATTGATTTATCAAAATTTCCCTAGTTAATCAAATCAATGTATGTATAAATGAAATAAATTTTAATAAATTAACATATATAGGATATCATAAATATGGATATTTAAGACAAATGTAATTTCCAATAAAAAAAATAAAAATCAATATTTCAAGGATAACGTCATTTCATCAAATTAAAAAATATTAAAACAATCGTGAGAAAAACAAAAAAATATTAAAAATTGCATTTATTTTTTAAAATATTGGATTGTATTCATTTATTAATTGAAATAAAAAAGTAATAAAAAATTCTTCGGAAAAATAACTATTCCATTTTGAAATAATTTATTTATAAAAACTAAAAAATATAAAGGAAATCTTTTTATTTGAATATTACATTGTAATCCTGAATGGCGGGATTCGAAGAGAAAGGTATTTATGATGGATGTAATTTTTCTTATTCCATATATGTTAAAAACAATACTTTCCCATATTTGAATGGATAATACCTTATTCATAAAATGAAAAGAATATACATTTTAAACCATTTAAAAAAAAATCATGGGAAAAACATGAATTTTTTATAGTTTGAGAAGCATATCTTTTTTTTGAATTTTTTAATGAAAATAAATACATAGAATAAACACATTCATGATCAAAATAAAAAATTTTTTTTATTGAAAATTAATTCCTTGCTCGATTCAATTTTCCGATGGAAGAAAAACTACAAGAAAATATAGAAACACGTTAAAAGGGTAAAATATAAATGTGAAATTATTTATCATTAATTAATATATATTATTATTAAATACATATAGGGGTATTAATTAAACAAATAAAAATAAACAAGTGTATAATAAAAAACATGTCTCAATTGATTGGAAATTGAGATGAAATCCATTACAAATAACATATCATTGAAATGATATTTTTTTAAAAAAATGATTATGTTGTGAAAATATAAATCATACCAAGATAATTCTAAATAAATCATTAATAAATCAATATTTATTTCAATCATAATCATGAATGACAAAATCTATGGATAAGTTATATAACCCAATTAAATGAAATTGAGTTATAGAAACCCCTTACAGCTTAGTAACCTTCAAATAAAATCCCATTAGATGGAATAAAATGAAGGTTCAATCAATATACAATTAATTTTTAAGGAATCATGATATAATATATAAAATGGGAGTGTATATACTATATAAAATTTTCTTGTTTATTAAAATAAAATATGTCCTAATGAAATAAAATTGAGATATAATCCAATTCATATTGTCTTAATTATCGTGTAGCTTCTAAAATCTCCTGTATAATAAAATGAAAATTATTATAAATATATTACAAAATAATATTCATATTCATTATATCATATTTGATACATTTATATAATTTTTTCACCTTTTAATTAACTATTCATTATTAAACTCACTATATTCGTTGGTAACCATTTCATGTTTTATGTATTATTTATTGTGGTAATTTTGAACATCTTATATTAATGAAGATAAAATTATAATAGAAATATTAATAATGATATAAATATCTAATATATTCATTATATAAAAATTTATTTTAATTCATAAATGATAGTAATTGAAAATATGAAATACACAGTTTATGGAGATGGTTGGTCATATGTACGCATTAACGTTGTATTCACATTTAGACGGATGGAAAAAATGAAAGGTAGATAATAATTTAATGAATAATTATTATATCATTTAAATTATATATATTTGTAAAATCCATACTCAATACCATCCACATAATATATAAATGAAAAACTAATCACATCCTTTCATGGAGGTGGTATTCCAGATGCATGTATGAGCGACATTATCATTTCCTCATGGTTTGGAATGTAAGATAATAGATATGATATTTTATTAAAAATGTATAATTAAGTTATAAATTCAATATTTAACATTAAACACATCAGAATTTCCATCCATAAAGTACAGTGATGAAAAATGATTTGAATCGCTACATGGAGAAGGTAAGTCGTATGTACACATGAGTGATACTTCAACTTCCCTTTTGATGAGAAATATGGTGGGTAATAGTCGATTAATAATAATAAGAATATTTAAATATATTGTTTCCAAGGAATTTATTATATTATTATATATAAGATAGACAAACAAGAGGTAGAATTATATGTAAATTGAATGAGATCAGGTAAGACGATTACCTATTCTTCAAGAGACCTTAATTCTATTCATTCTTATGGAACCTAAATTTGTGTTTTGAGGATAATTGAATCTCATGAGTGTGGATAAAAACTTTTATAAGTAAAATGGGTAGGTATTTATTGATATAGGATTCTCAATGTTGTGTAAATAAGTTTAGGAAGGGGTGTTCATTTATAATTGAGGTGCATGTTACACTAGGAATTTCATAAAATATTAAATTAATATAAATTTTATTTCATGTAAAATGGCCCCAAACAAATATAATTATATAATAATATGTGTATAAGATTTAATAATCTTGTAGAATATTTTTTTTTATTTTTTGGGTAAGTTTTCACCCTTACCATTCATTTTTAACCACCATTAACACTTTTAAAAATTTCCATAATATTAATGATTCAACCGTTTATGTGTTAATTATGCTACAATAAAATAGGAAACACAACATAAATTAACTATGAATTAAATTTATAACCTTATACGGTTTATTTGGAATAATCTATAATTTTTAGGATTTTACATCATTTAATAAAATATTATTTATTATAAAATATTATTAATGTCATATTTTAGAACTATTCATTGCATTGACTTTTATATCAAAATAACCAAAAGTAATGATTAACCGAAAAAAATTATTATATCCATAAAATGTTATTTCCATCTATAAAATTATTATATTTCATTTATTATAATAAATTATACTACTTTCAATATTTTTTTATTATCATTTATTTGATTATTAAATTAATTGAAAAATTAACGCATCAATGTTGTGTAAACATTGGAAGTAATTATTTATTCTATATAAATTTAAAATTATATTACCATAATTAATATAAATATTATATTTTTTATTTAATATTTATATCTAAACATATAATTTGTTTTCCCCAATGTTAAAAATATTATTTTGATTAAAAAAATAGTGTGCATTTTGAATTTTCTTTATATCAAAATTATAACGTTCATTTCCAAAATCAATGGTAAAAAAGGACATATAATTTAATATTAGATGAGTATGAATGAAATATACTCATACATTAATTTTTTTTCATGTTTTAGGTAATTTTATAATCCTTATAATATTATTTTTAACCAATAATTTAATGATCCACACCTTATTATGGAAACAAATTACCATGGATACTATTAATAATGGTCAAAAATAAAATTGAAATATTTAACAAATTTTGACAACCTAATTAAAAATGTGGACCCCAATTTTAATAATTAAATAAAAAATAGTGATTTTTTGAAAAGAAAACTGAACAAACCCGATGAAAATGAGATTTCAAAATAAAATGTTGTTTTTAAATATAAAATTATTTTATACCAAAGAAAATAATATAAAACATTTGAAAAAACATGATTGGACTAATTCAAATTAAAATAAAATAATTATAATTTGAAACTATTATAAATTATAATTTCATTTTATAAGAACATAAAATGAAAATACATTTTTCAATAATAATTAGCATTTTTCAATATTCATTGAAAAAATGAATATGTATTTAAATATATGAAAATTAATTCTAAGAATATTTTAACAAGATGAAATTAAATATTAATTTCATTTTTAAAAATATATTCTCTAAAATTAGTAGATATTAATTTTAATGTGTGATCAATAAAAACTTTTTTTGGAGAAAACATTTTTTAAAAGAATATAATAATTTTTCTAATAAATGAGTTCTTATTTACAAAGAATTTATCATTACATTAAATTAGATAGTAATTTTATATTTATGTCATAAATAATTTAATCATATCAATTCCCACAAATTTAATTTCAATGTTAATATTTATATTTAAATATTAGTATTTTGTGGTTTGTTTGAGCTCGATGATATGTGTCGCATACAATATAAAACTTAATATTATTCTTTTAAAATATTAGTGTGTTACATTCTCCCCCTAAAATAAATTAAATAATTTAAATATTGACTTATGTTCTAGAGATAATATTTTAAAATTTTAAAATTTCATTGTTGAATTCACACATTGTAAAAAGTGTATTTACGGCTTTCTCTTAAAAAGAAGGAAAAGAAAACAAAAATGTCATAAAAAACAGGTTTTTGAATAGGATAAAATTTCTGGGAATCGAAAATATTTACATGGAAGGGAAATATTATTCCATATAATTAATATACATTGATAGATAACACAGGGATGATAATGTTAATCATAAAAAACCATAAATCCTTGATAGGTTAAAATACCATTGATTTATCTGAAATATGAGTAATCAAATATTATTTTAATTTCAATTTACATTTAAAAATGTCAAGGTATTATTTTTCTGTAATGATAAGGTCCCATGAAAATAAATATTATTGATTTATTTCAATGATAGAATAATCGTTTCATCCTGTGGTTATGATCTTATTTATTTTAACACTATCACTTACACCGGGAAATGGATATTCAGGAAGATTTTTTATTCTTGAAGAACACATTAAAAATTATAATATTTACAAGTCTTACCTTTAGCCTCTAAAAAATTACCTTATATTGGTATCACTTGTTATCCAATATGATAAATCATACATTAATCCTGAAAAATAGTTTCCATGGTTAATCTTATTCCATTACTTATATTTTTTGACGTAATACTACTCTAAAATATTTCTGACCATATTGAAACCCAAAATATGATAAACATTAGTACCTAAAAAACATAATGTTTTTCATAATGTCACTTTCCAGACATCCAAATACCATGATCAGATAATCTTATAACCGAAATAAATATTAAATTTATCCTAATTCCCTATATACTATATAAAACCAACAACCTAAACTGTAACTAATTTATTAATCCCCAATGTTTATCTCAAAAAAATTAGCTTTCACTTCTAAAAATGTAATGACATTAATAAAAAATAAAACATTATTTTAATCCTACTGGTTACTTATACATCACCCCTATAACGTTTCTCCTAGAATGTTATTAATCACATGAAAATATAAAAAACTCAAAGGGATTTGATCTTATAATATGCTTCCCAAAATCAACTTTTAATTAATCTTCTAAATCGTTTAAAGATGAAATTAATTTCATACTAACCGAGATATCACAAAATAAATTGATAGGGGAAACACCCTCATCACCTTTTAGTTGTTAGTTTTATCCCTACAACCTATCTAGATTCAATGGGTAGTCAACCAATATACATGTTTTACTTTTTAAAAAACTATAACATTCCAAAAATATAATGAATATTCTCAAATAACTTTTTATCTATTAGGGTTTATTGTATGATACATTACTAAAATATACTAATTCTTTAATCAAAATAGTCCATAAATAGGTCAGACTCAAAATCATATTAACTATCATTGTTATCAATACCATTATACTTATGGCCATAAAATATAAAATATTTGTTCAAAAAATAAACTTTTTAGTTAAACTTATTCTAACATAAAAGGTTGTATTCCAATAAATTTCTACCAAAATATCATTAATCATGTTAAAGTACCATAATATAAATCAATAACATGTAAAAATTTTCATTTAATATTTTGATCAACCATCGGATTATAATCCAAAAAAACATTTGGTTTATCCCAATATCAATTACATAGTGATGGTTATCAGTCCCTCAACCATGTGTTTTCAAAAAAACCATCTTATCACAAAATACATTTTCTTTTTTATTGGTACCATTCAATACATGTATTCAAATCCATAACGAAAAAATATTGTGGAATAATCCTTATATGTTCCATGATTCTTATTTCCAGAATATCATAATAATTTTACGACATAATTCTCTAGTACAAATATATAAAAACATCAACTATTTCTATATCATAGTCCCTTCCTTGATCTAAGATTTGACATTAACATGGATTATTCCCAAGTTTCCCCACATAATACATAGAACTACGAATGTTTTTGCAATACTAAATTTATTCCCTTCCAATTAATTATTTAATTTTCCTTGATAATTTATTAATTTATTCTATTATTTTCCACGAATAATTTTTTATTCCAATTCCTTCTAGAAAATATAAAATATGTCTCTTTTAACATTTATTATATTATAGAATTTTTATATACTTCTCTACACGGTCAACAATACATGTTCTCACATTGAACTTTATCTTTCACTTTTAGGGTGATTCATGGATTTGGTTAATATAAAAGTTTTTAACAATATATCCAGACAAAAAATATTTCATAACCTCAATATCATTTATTCTAGTCATAGTGAAATTTTGTTTATCATAATCTCCACATTTTCCACTACATTTGGCCCTGTAATGATTCTTCAAATATCTGGACATTATCTAATACTGAAGAGTATAATATGGAAAAAACATATTGGGAATACACAGAATATCTACCTTACTAAAGATTGGGATTTAATCATATAAATAGACTTATACTCCAATTCAGTCAAAGGTGTATGTTCCCTAATATCCATTTCACCAAATTTAGTAACCATGGTTTCTACTAAAATATAATTACCTGACCTTAATCAGTACATTATATGGGGTTTTAGTCAAGAACACTGCATTATTTAATATTGATTAACTTTTCCGGTTTATAGTTTTAGAGAAATAGGCAATAACTATTAAATAGAAAACCCATAAAATATAAAGTGGACACATCTGAAATTTATCAATTTCATTCATAATATAAAACTTATAAAATAAAACATGATTTATTCTTCATGAAAACTCTTCATAACATTCGACATGAAATCATAATTTCTCATACCCATCTTTATACCCTATGAAAAACACATTAAAAATTGGCATGATCAAAAAAATATTAGTATGGGATAGAAAATAATGAAATAAAACATTAGTCCACCAATACATTAATCCCGTGAAAACATTTTCACAAAATTATATTTTCAATGATAAAACATAATCTCTTTAGCTTACCTTATGAAATCATAATATTCAAATAAAATTGAATTTAGAAAACAAATCATAGAGGTCAAATGTAGAATCCATATCACTCTTACATTTATTATAGGGTTCAAAACTACATAGGGAGTAACCTTCATTGTTATATTTGAAATTCCCACCGCAATATATTCCCATAATCCCTTAGGAGAAACACAACTAGTTAAGTTTGTCTCAGTGCCCAATGCATTTTAGAAATATCACATGATCATCTACACTTGATTTATCTTAAAAACACTCATAATCATAAATTATTCCATGAGTGATAACAATAATTGTAAAACATAAAACAATCTTAATGGAAAAAAAATAACATTTTCTATTTGAAATCAACTTTACAAAACCGCACACTCAAAAATGAAAAAAATATATTTGAAAATAAAAGTATAAACATGTAAATGAATCATAAAAACAATAAAGATACATAAAAGTGTCATCATAAATTCATTATATATACATTAAAAACAGTTTTTTTGTATTTTTTTACAAGTTCATTAAGGAGTAACTTTTAAAGTGATTTTTTAAAAAAAATGCCCCTTACCTTGAGTCTGAATCATCATGTAAAATCATTATATTCCTGAATAATAATTTTTTAATTATTTAAATTATTTTTACCATTTTAGAACATAATTATTCCTTTTATATCACCTATTATCATGTTATAACAATTACTCAATTACTTTAGATTATGTCAGATGTTTGGATGATTTTCGGTACTTGTATCTATAATGTTTTAGGTAAGTCAAATACGGTCAAAGATATAATTAGTCGATAATAAACATAATATTATTAATTACATAATAATAAAATTTATATATAAATAATACTTCTAAATAAATTCATTAAATATGGATATTAAACATGAATACTATTACTGTCATGGAGATGGTAAGTTATACGTATACATGAGAAACATTTCCATTTTTCATTAATTATTATTTAAAGAAGGTAAATATTATTTTACCATTCAGGAATGATAATAATTTAATTAATATAATATTAATAATTTAAATATACTTATATATATTTTCCATTTTAAATGGTGATTAAAAATGAATCACATCGCTTCTTGGAGTTGATAGTTTACATGTATGCGTGAACGACACTATAATTTTAATGTGCATGGAATGTAAGAGAATAATATATATATTATTATCTTATTAATAATAATTAAATTAATAACATGTATAAATAGTAATTCCATCATTGTAAACTATATTTTATATGGTGATGGAAAACGAATTATATCGGTGCGTGGAGGTGATAATTTACATGTATGCATGAAAAATTAATTCATTCACATTTAATTGAATTGGAGATATATTTAGGTGATAATTTTAACATTATAAAGTCTTAGTATATTGAGGATATTGTAGTTATTATTTCATCATGTCTGGATAATATTTTAAGGTAGTGTAAGAAGAGATAAAATGGATACACAAAATTAAAAATGATACCTCTTCATTTGAAGGTCTCCTTTGATTATCACTGTAACACCTCTAAAGAGAGTTTTATACGTACAATAAGGAATCTATAATTTGGGTAGGGATTATATTAAGTTATTTGGGTAGATATTTTTAAATACAAACATGTTTTATTTTTAAATAATATAGAATAATAATTACCCTTTTATATGAGTGCGGAGGGGCACTCATGTAATTTTTCAAAGTATTATATTAATATTTTTTCAATTTTATATGGAACCAAAATGATATATTTCTAATATTTTTTTATTATGGATCGAAATATATTCATAAAATAAAAAATTATACATGCTTTTTGGACTTTTAAACCATTATCGTTTTATTTTAACCCTTATGTTATCCCTTTAATTTTCACTGTGAATTCATGTAATTTACACTATGTGGGTAAATATTATTAATATAAAATTCAAAAATACCAATGATTGAGTCATTAATGAAATTTTAAGAATTATTAAAATAATTTGGTATACATTTTTATTTTTATTAATTTTATATCATTTAATAAATTTTTTTTTAAATATCAATAATTTCGATTTTTTACACTATTAATTAGTTGACTTTTTTAAAATATAATAAAAACAAGAGGAATTAAAAAAATCTTTTAAATAATAACTAAAATATAAAATTAACAAATAAACTTAGTGGATAACATTAATTAACCCAATTTTTTTTTAATATTTTCAATATCATTTATTTGATTATTCCAGTATTTAATCAATAACTGCATCATCATTATGTCACCATTTAATTTAATTATTTCATTCATTGAAATTATACATAAATTACCATTTTGTATATAAACAATTTATATTTCGGAATACTATTTCTAATTTAAGATATCCCTTTTATAACCCCATATTAAAAATATCTTACCTCTTAAATATAAGGATGTGACGAAATTTTTCTTCTCTTTGAATATAATATTATAATTGTCTTACTCACACACAAGTGCATTCAAAAGGATACAAATTAAAGAAAATTATTTTTTTTGTCGAAAAAATAATCTAATCAAATTATAAAAGGTGTTGTGGTGATTGAATATTAGTTATAATATTATTTTTACCTTTAATTGCCCTATTTAGTCATACCCATGGTAATCAAAACAATATAAATGTTACAAATCATAATGACCAAAACATAGAAGGGGCCTATTTAAATAATTTTTTCATTCATATTAAAAATATTGAAACAATTTTTATTAATTAAAAAATTTATTTTGGATTAAATTAATTGAAATTTAATCTCATAGAAAGAATGAGAAAACACGGGTTTAAAGTGAAAACCCTCAAAAGTTCACCATGTTTTAATATACAACATCAATTTTTAATTGATTTTAATGACCAAAATTATATTAAATAAAAACAATATGATTTAATTTTACTTTAAATCCATTCTAAAATATTATTTAACATTATAAATAATTTTTAATGAAAAACTATTTTTCAATTAAAATGCATTATTTAAAATTAATCATTAAAAAAGATTCTAATGAGAACAATACAAAAACGTTAACCAATAGTAATTTTTATTTTATTCTAAAAATAATAATTTTATATCATAAATTATATTTTTTAAAAGTGTCAAAATTTATAATTAAATCAACTACGCCATCAAAATGAAGCAAAGCTGAATTTTTAGAAAAATACAACATTTATCTGTAAAATTGAATTTGTTCTCATATCATGTCTATAAAATATATAAAATGAATGTTAGACAATATATTGAATCTATATTTCATTAATATTATTTCTCAATAGTTATTTTATTATTTTATAAACACAGTTATTACTAAATAAGTATTTTTTCATTAAAACACCACCTTTATATTCAGTTGGTTTTTATTTTCATTGATAATTAATTTGGTGACCAATTAATCATTATATAACCTTGTGTAAATCCTATTTTTATTATTTATTTTATACTTTTAATTCCCTCCATTATGAACTCTTGTTTTTAATGGTAATATTTAAATAATAATATTTACTATTTTTTTCCTATGATTGATATGGTATATCATATTTTCAATAGTGTTTCCTTTTTAAAAAAACTAGGATGTTACATAAAATTCCTATAATAACAAAAGTAAAGATTTGAAACCTAGTTTCCAAGATTTTGGGATGACATTATTACATTGGAATGGATACAAGTAAATCCGATCACAATGGACTATGCAAGATATTAGTCTTTATAAACCCATAAGTGTAAAGACCCAGAATTTCCATGTAAATTTTTTTTGTTAAATGTAAATTTTAGGAGTCCGTGAAAATTGACAGCACGTGAATCAGAGGCCCAGTGTGTCCAGAATCAATTTCTGAAGTCTCGTTTGGGTATGTTATGTAAACGTATGAGCAGGTTTTTATAACATTTGAATCGGTGCTCAAAATTGATATTTGGGGGCACCGTCGAACTCACATTGCCAGTATTCACTTAACGAGACATTCACCTCGACGACAGATGGATGCGGGCGAAAGTTAGTTTTCAAGTTTTTCGTGGAAATAATAAAATTAAATAAACATTATTTTATTTTATTTCAAGCTTCCATGTGGATATTTTAGGTGGGGTCCACCGGAATTAAGCCTCCACGTGGAAGTTGGATGTGGGGACCACCAGACCTTATCCTCCCATGATAGGTTAAGGTGGTGGGGACCACCCGAACTATAACCTCCCATGAGAGGTTATAGTTGTGGGTACCACATAGGATTAAACCCCCTTGAAACCCCCCTTTAATTGGGAGAACCCCTCAACTCACACAATTAATGAGGGAGAGCCTCTTGACCTCCTCCACCTTAATTGAGCCAACACACATACCATTAATATTGACAATGCACCACTTAGTTGAGCCAATTTAATTTAAAACAATATAAATTGTGACTATGATTCCGTTAGGGAAAAACTTTTAATTATTGGATATATATTTTATTTGGTGGAATTGGGGAGAGGAGGAGCTCTTGAGAGAAAGCTTCTCCAATGAAGAACACTTCATCCATAAAGAACATCAATGAATTTGACCTTCTTCCTCAGAACATCCTTCGATGTAGGATGTGTTTGTCTACAACGAATCGAAATCTACCTTCTCATGCCTACATCAACAAACATTGAACAAGGTAGGGTTTTTAATTAAGTATCATTTAATTCCATTAATTATTTCATTCTACAAAAAATGAATGTGAATCAACTTATTATCATGTAGATTCGTGGATGTTGTCCTCGTGGGTTGGGAATAAATTACTTCAAGAAGTTGTGGGGGTTTAATCATTATTTGATTAACACATCCCTTATTCTCTCCTATTTTTCCATTGAAGGTTGGGAATAGAAATTATCGAGGTATTATGGGATTTGATGTTTTAAAATATATCCCATGCTCGTTCCTTGTTTTTGTTCTTGATGAACCGCTTTCTACAACTCTAAACGTGGAGGGTGCAGGCCAGTCAAACATGGCTCGACCCCCCGCTGTTCTTCTTTGTGGTGTTCTTCAAAACGGAGGAAGGTGAAAATGGTGATGAAGGTGAAGAATGCTACAGTCGTGTCGCCCACGACCTCTGTGACCCACGCCGTCCCTGCGACGCTCCGGCGCACCGGGCCGAACTGCACTGCCCACCGACCGCACCACCCACTTAACGCGACGCCCCCAGGCTACGCTGCCCGTCGGATCACACCGCCCACCAGTTTCCCGAGCTGCCCTGGCCATGCCATCCCGTTGGCCTTCCGAGCCCCCAGCCAAACCGACCCCTCATGGTGCCCTGTCTGAACCGGCCCTCGCCCTCGTGGCAGCTTGAGAGAACTGTCCCCGTGCCCAGGACCGAGCAGCCCATGCGGTGCCCTTTGGGCTAAACCGCCCCCGCACCGACCTGTAGCCAGTCTATTCCCTCGCGGCCTTTCCGCGCCCTCTCAGCCCTCCGCGACCCCTCACAACCTGCTGGGATGGTCCCAGCATGCCGGGTTGAACCCAATGGGCCTGACCAAACCCAACGGGTCAGGTTGGGTCACACCGAACCGGGTTGGACCAGACCCGGGCCCATTACGACCCATTTACGCTCCTTCGGCTATATATTTGGCACCAGGTGTCCGTTTGATGAATCGTTAGTGGTTCTAGAAATCATGGAGCGTATCGGTCACTTTGAGTATACCCCACTAGACATTCGGGTATAGTTTAGATACATTCAGTTTGGATCGTGCACGAATCCAACCAGCCCCCTGGGACTCAAGTGCTAATGACTCACAGACTGGGTGTCTGATTGACGCGCTGTCTGTTGCGTTGAGACCCTTATGACATGGAATACCTTTGAGATACTTATTCATGGGACTTCATGATAGTTGGAGTATGGACCAGAAGCTCATGGAGCGGATTCTCCTGAAGATGAGAAAGAGTAATGAGGAGACCTAGTAGCTGGCTGATACCTGACGACTGCTGACTGTTTGACTCCGAGTGACTCTACTAGCCTTGTGAGGTGCGCCTTGGTGTCACGGCACGCCCACGGTGGAGGATCGTGCTTGGTGACACGGCAGCCCCACAATACTCGATAGGAGGATTAACTCAGCAGACTACAAGGGGGAGCGTGCATTGTGACGCGGCAGACCCACGGTGGATAGCACCTCTGTGTGACGTGGCACACCCATGGTACTCAATAGGAGGAGTACCTCTGCTGTCCATGGTTATTGGGAAGCACACTTGGTGTCGTGGTAGGCCCACTGTATTCGATTGAGCAGGAGTTCTCTAGCAATTGAGGTTTCAATAATGTGACTGGGGATGTTTCTAGATACTACCCCTAAAATAAAATCCAAGATGAGCTGAGTCATTACTTTTGTGTTTTCCTCATGATTGAGATATATTACTTAATAACTTAGGTATATGTATGGGAATATACCTAAGTTTGGTTATCTGTTGATTTCATACTTTGTGGTTTATCCTTGCTAATTTTGTGAGACCATGAGAGTCTCGGGGTCCATACTGAGTATCATTATACTCACCCCTGCACGGGATATGACAGCACCTTGTTGTGTTGAAAGCAGACGACAGGAATCCCTGACTGAGGATGAGAGTACCATGACTGGACGGTACCAGGAGGTGGACTATATGGTTTTTAGTACACGGATGTGACAGTTGGATGTAGAGTGTTGAGGAGATGATTTGTACCTACCATTCAGGTTGGACCCTCGGAAGACGATTCAGTAGTTGTCTTTTTTTTTCTTCAGTTGTATTGTATTCCAGTTATACTTGTACTTTCTAGTTGGGCTTGTATTCTGATCCCTTTTACTTTCAGCACTCTTTTGATATATATTTTACTTGGTGTTTCGTCCAGCGGTGTGCTTTATTATGTATGTGTTTCATGTTATAAAGGAAATTCCTTCCCAGTTTTAGAGAATTACACCTTTGGTTCTAGTCACCAGCCCATAGCCTATGGAAGGCGGGCTTGGGGTAGTCCCGGCATGGGCCTCGGGGGAAGCGTCGTTAAAAATTGGTATCAGAGGAGTCAGTTCTACCACAGAACATAGGACTCTGATATTTCTTTTCTATGAAGTAATAGTGTTTAGGGTAGTTAGTGTGGTTCTCAGTTCAGGGAGTCCAGCATTGGTGTAGCGGCCGACATATCCATACACCAGGACCCTAACTTCTGATTTTCGACTCAATGAACAAAAAAACTGATTGTGTGTCTGTTTTCAACTCTTTTCTTTAAGTTATCTCAACCAGGTCAGCTCACCAGGTATAACTTGGAACCATAGTGAACCTATTATTTTTCAGTATTCCTCCACTTAGATAGCTGGCTATAGTTCTAAGAGTTGTACGCACTAATAGCCCTCCTAGTGATGAGGCCTCGGTGCAAAGCCCTTTTCCTGCAGAGGCACCAGTGATACCACTCCTCGTTGGTCCACCGATGCCACTAACCCTAGTTGCAGACCATGCATGATGCATGATCGCATTGCACGAGTTCCAGTGCTAGAGGCCACCCAGGTTCAGGGGAGAGACAGACCCACATGCAGATGAGGATTAGATGAATGTTGTGGTGAGAGTTTTCCGACTAGTAAGGACACCAGCAGACCCCATGGTGATCCTTGCTGCCAGACAACTATAAGCATCAGTTTGCATATGGTAGAGCTTGATGCTCCAGGTTCATGATGAGGTGATGCTTCTATAGGCAGAATTTGAGAGCCTATTTCAGGCAGAGTTTTTTCCAACGTCTATTCATGCAGTGCAGATTCAGGAGCTACTAAATTTATAGCAGGAAAGTATGACATTTTCTCAGTACTCAGTGAGGTTAACTGACCTCTAATGCTACACTATAGATATGGTATGAAAACCATTCTTCAGGGCCTGGACCATCGAGCAGGGGCACAGATGGGAGATTAGAGCTTTGATGGCCTTACTCAGCATCCTAACATAGGTGGGGGTGTTAGAGAGATCCCTCATGGTGGAGAGTTTCCTTGTTGAGAAGTCACCAGTAGCGAGACCCCCTCCTAGTCATCACGTAGAGGAGTCTTCTGGAGATGGTAGTAGAAAGATGTCACAGATGTCCAAGAGGGCCAGACCTATATGTGGATGACTACATGACTCAGGATCAGTTGTGTAGGGCACCCGAGGCGGAGACAGACATGCCTGGAGTGGGCATTTTTACTCTTGAGGCAGGCAGGGTCACATGGCTCGTGATTGTCTGACCCATTGTACGGATGATCAGCAGAAGGTCAAAGGACCACCTAGGCAGAGACAAAGATTCTATCTAGGTGGTCTGTAGGGGGAAGGTGTACATGGAAGAGGATCTAGTCGAGCAGCTGGTCTTGGGTGATGTTTTGAGGTGTTACCGCCACCACCACCAGGAGTTCCACCCTGACCGTAGGGAGCAGGTGGATGGGGGAGAGCTCAGCTGCAGGCAGTTGGGGCCTACGATCACGGTGCTCTGGAGATGATACAATGTATGACCTATGTCTAATCCACCTTAGCTGTAGTACTTATATACATATGTTCTAGTCATTCATTCATTTCCACTACCCTCCTTTAGATCTCGGAGATTCTGACGAGTCGTTGTATCGATCCTTATTTCTAGAGACTCATACGAGAGCAGATTCGACAATTATGCGCTGGTGCCGATATTGTGAGCTTACTCTAGGTGGCAAGATCTTTGGCTGGGATCTCCTAGTAGTGGCTTCGAGGTCTTACGACGTCATCTTGGGTATGGACTAGTTATCAACAATCCATGCTTAGATTGACTGTATTAGGCACAAAGTGTAGTGTGTCCGCACGGATGGGACCAGGTTTACCTTCACCGGTGAGAAAGGAGCCTTTGTAGCATTGGATGGACATACCTAGAGGAGGGTGCAAGCGATCACACATCAGTTGGATATCCTTACCCTTATAGATGTTGGTGTCGAGAGTCTGAGTTATCCTGTAGGTGTGGACTAGTACGTGGATGTTTTCCCTGATGGTGTCCCCGGCCTACCTCCTCATAGAGAGGTGGACTTTTACATTGACTTTTACCCCGGGATGACACCAATATCTACACCAGCATATCAGATGGCTCCCGCGGAGCTTCACGAGCTATGGGTACAACTAGAGGACTTGCAGGGGAAGGGATTCATTAATCCTAGTGTTTCACCTTGGACATGCATGATTCTGATCACCAAGAAGGCGGATGGGATCTTGAGGCATTTTTTCAACTACCATTGCCTGAACCAGGTGACTGTGAAAAACTAGTACCCACTTTTGAGGATTGACGACCTCTTTGATCAGCCAAAGGGAGCACGGTGGTTCTCATAGATAGACCTCAGATCAGGATATCATTAGCTCAGAGTGTGCGAGATGAGGATGTGCATAAGATAGCCTTCAGGTGTCGGTACGACCATTATGAGTTCTTGGTTATGCCATTTGGCTTGACCAATGCTCCAGCTGTGTTGATGGGACTCATGAACAGGTTCTTTCATTCATGCCTTGACCGATTTTTCATAGTCTTTATCGACGAAATTTGGATATACTCAACAACTGAACAGGAGCATGCCTATCACTTGTGGGTAGTAGTGGACAGACTCTAAGAGCACCAGCTTTATGGTAAGCTCTCAATGTGCTAGTTTTTCATCCGAGAGGTTCTCTTTCTAGGTCATGTCATCTCAGTGTCTAGATTTTCAGTAGATCCAGCGAATATTTAGTCAAAACTTGCTTGGGAGACACCAAGGAGTGTGACGGAGGTACGAAGTTTCCTGGGTTTCACTGGATACTACCAGTGATTTGTGCTAGATTTCTCCAGAGTTGCAGCAACACTATCAACCTTGATGAAGAAGGGGAAACCCATTGTTTGGTCAGAGAGATTCCAGTAGTGAATTCATGAGCAGAGGCAGAGGCTAACTAGTGACCCCATCTTGAGGCTTCTAGAGGAAGGCGTAGGGTATATAGTCTACTGCGATGCATCAGGGACCGGACTCAGATCTGTCCTGATGCAGGAGCAAGCAATGATCACATATGGCTCTCGATAGCTGATACAGCATGAGAAGAACTACGCTACCCAAGAACTGGAGTTAGCAGTGTTGGTGTTCTTCTTGAAGATTTCGTTACCCTATCTGATGGGTGAGCATTTTACCGTGTAATCTGATCACAAGTGTCTCAGGTGTATCTTCTCTAAGAAAAACATGAACATGAGACAGTGATGTTGGCTTGAGTTCCCCTAGGAATATGACTTCAAAATAGTATATACCCTTGGGAATGGGGATGTTGTTACAGATGTAATCAGTAGGAGATCTGGTATACAACTTCTAGGTGAGGAGACGGAGCTGCTATCCTCTTTGTAGATATCCTTTATTGATAGAGATGGAGCTTCTTTTCTTCAGTCTCTTACATTCACTCCCCCATTTCGTTAGTGATTCAGGGAGGCGCAACATGGGGATGCTGACTATGAGATACGATGTGCTCAGATATCCACAGGATAGGCACCTGATGGATTTTCTGAAGGTGGGGAGCATATCATCCTCTTTAGGGGATGTACTATGGTACCAATGTCACTTTAAGAGGATGTATTGAGGGAGTTCCACACATCCAATCTAGCGGTACATACAGGAGTGGAGAAGATGTACAAGGACCTATGATGACTGCAATGGTGGTCGGAAATGAAGAAGGTAGTAGCAGAGTTTGTCTCTCAATGCCTCACTTGTCAGCAAGTGAAGGCAAAGCATCAGGTACCAGCAGGCTTGGTTCAGCCTTTAGAGGTTCCAGAGTGGAAGTGGGATGAGAGATCCATGGACATTGTGACAGTAATTCCACATATATCCAGGATACATCACTCGATTTGGGTGATCGTTAACTGAATCACCAAGTCGGCCCACTTCATATCGATCAGAGAGTAGGGTTCAGTAGAGATTTTGGGACGCCATTATGTTTAGGAGATTGTGCGGCTACATAGAGGACTCCTGACAATTGTCTCTGATTGTGATACATGTTTTACTTCCTGGATATGGAAGGGGTTGCATGAGGCTTTCAGAACCCATCTATGTTTGAGCACTGCCTTCCATCAGTAGACGGATGTTCAGACTAAAAAGACCACTCATACCCTCGAGGACATGGTGTGTGCTTGTGTCCCCAACTTCGATCACATTTAGGAGGATCACTTACCCTCGTTAGAGTTTGCATACAAAAACAGCTATAACTCCACCATAGGTATGTCACCTTTCGAGGCATTCTACAGGTGACCTTGCAGATCACCATTGTGATGGACTGACCTAGGGGAGTCAGCACTAGTGGGACCAGAGATGGTACGGGATACCATAGAGAAGGTGTAGATCATCCAGGAGCAGATAAAGACTACATAGAGCAGGCAGAAGTCATATGGTAACTGGAGACATAAACCACTAGAGTTCAAGGATGGTGACCACATCTTTCTACGGGTCTCATCTTGATGAGGTTTGTAGAGATTTAGCTGAGGCGACAAGTTATCATTGAGGATCATTGGATCGTTTTAGGTCCTCAACTGAGTTAGAGAGGTGGCATACCGCTTATCTCTTACATCTCAATTTCAATGGGTGCACGACGTCTTCCATGTACCTCAGATGAGTAGATACGTGCATGACCCTTATCACATAATCAAAGAAGGTGATCTAGACGTCGACGATGGGGTGACTTTTACAGAAGTTCTATTAGAGATTGAGGAACAACCAGATTAGGTCCTTCGTGGATGGTCGATACCTCTTGTGCGCATTTGATGGCAGCATGGGAACATCTATGAGAGAACATGGGAGTGGGAGGCTCAGATGCATGCTCAGTACCCCCACTTGTTTACATAGTTGAATTTTGTCTTTTGGGGACATAGAGCCTTAAGGTGGGGAGAATGTAAAGACCCAGAATTTCCATGTAATTTTTTTATTAAATGGAAATTTTATGAGTCCGTTAAAATGGATGGCACGTGATTTTGTGGCCCAGTGTGCCCAGAATCAATTTATAAAATTTTCTTTAGGTACTTATAGTAAACGTATGAGCGTGTTTTAATAAATTTTGAACCGGTGCTTGGAATTGAAATCGGAGGGCACCGTTAATCTCGCAGCGCTTGTATTCAATTAAGGAGACTCTCACCTCAACGACAGATGGAAGAGGGAGAAAGTTAGTTTTTGGGTTTTTCATGGGAAAAAAATAAACTTCATTTTATTTTATTTTGAGCTTCCAGGTGGATATTTCAGGTGGGGTCCACCAGAACTCAACCTCCATGTGGAAGTTGGAAGTGGGACCACCAAACCTTAACATCCCATGAGAGGTTAAGGTGGTGGGGACCACCCAAACCATAACCTCCCAGGAGTGGTTATGGTGGTGGGGACCACCCGGGATTAAACCCCCTTGAAACCTCCCCTTTAATTAGGAGAATCCCTCAAATCCCCCAATTAATGACGGAGAGCCTCTTGACCTCCTCCACCTTAATTGTGCCAATGCACATACTATTTATCTTTCCAACACACCACTTAATTGAGATAATTTAATTTATTCTAGTATGAATTGATCCAATGATTAAATTGGGGGAAACATTTCTTTTAAGCAAAGGATAGATAACATTAATGACGAAGATCAGCCGATGTACAAATGCAAATCCAGGAAGGGAAATTGTCCAGCCAGAGCTGGTTGACATCGAAGGGGCCTGAGGCCGCCAGCTGATGGGCCGCATTGTTTCCTACCCTTTTGGTAAAGGAGAATGTGCATCGAGGAAAGCCTTGGAGAAGCGATAATATTCTCCTGATGATGATGCCAAATAATTGGAGTTCTCCGTCGTTGTGGTTGATAGCATTGATTACGGTGAGGTAGTCAGACTCGATGATGATATCAACCCATCCATGTTCTATAGAGAGCATAATACCTACCAGGATGGTAGAGGCCTTAGCAACTAAAGGTTCCCAGAAGGCATGATGTGATTCATGTTTTGCAGCAATGATTTCCCCAAATGATTTCTGGCCAGAAGACTGAGAGCAACAAGCCCATCCTTGGGGAGAGACGCGTCCACGTTTAGCTTAAGAATCCATTTTGGTGGGGGATTCCAATGAGGGAGACAAAAGGGGGTTACACCTGGAAAAAAGTACCCTTTGTAGTTCTTCCTTCCCTCAATCCATGACATGGCCCATTCAAACAGGAATTCGGGAGGATTATGAACATGGTGAAAAACATCATCGTTACGTCAGACCCAAATGATCCATGCCAGGGTGCAGAGTGAGCCACCGTTGCTCGATGAGATAGAGGAGAACCAACGCAGAGTGCCCTTTGTGGTTTATTGTTGGTTATCTCTCTTATTTGGTGGAATTGGGGAGAGGAGGATCTCTTGGGAGAATGATTCTCCAACGAACAATGTTTCCTCCATGAAGAACGTCGATGAATTCGTCCTTCTTCCTCAGAAATTCCTTCGACATATGACATTTTCGTCTACAATGAATCGACATCCGCCTTCTCAGGACAACGTCTACCAACATCGAACAAGGCAGGATTTATAATTAAGTATGACATTATTTCCTTGATTCTTTCCTTCAAAAAACAAATAACACGGATAAACTTATTATCTTGTTGATCCGTTGATGTTATCCTTGTGGGTTGGGAATAAATTGTTGCCGGATGTTGTAGGGGTTTATTCATTATTTGAATAACACTTCCCATGTTATCCCATCTTTTTCCTTTTTGGGGTTGGGAATAGAAATTATTGATGGATTATAGGATTTGATTTTTTAAAATATCTTCCATGCTTGTTCTTTGTATATGTTCTTGATGAACCGCTTGCTACAACTCTAAACGCAGAGGTTGTGGGCCAAAAAACATGTCCTAACCCCCACCGTTCTTCTTTGTGGTGCTCTTCGAAACGGAGAAAGGAGAAAACAACAACGATGGTGACAAAGGAAACTGTCGTGCTGCTCGTGGCCTCCACGACCCGCACCGCCCCCACGATGCTCTGGTGCCCCGGCCAAACCGGCTCCACTACCCCGGGTCGAACTGCACCGCCTGCCGGTCGCGCTGCCCGCTAACTACACCACATACTAGCCGTTCCACCCATCGGTTTGTGCTGCCTGCCAGTCTCCCAAGTTGTGCTAGCCCACCGGCATTCTGATTCGCCTCGGCCACGCCAGCCCGCCGACCTTCGGAGCCCCTGGATGAACTAGCCCCTTGTGGCGCCCCGGCCGAACTAGCCCACGACCTCGCGACGCCCCGACCGAACCAGCCCCGTGCCCTGGGGTGAGCTTCCCACATGGCACCCTCTAGGATGAACCACCCTCATGATGACCCATGACCGGTCCATGTCCTCATGGATGGTCTGTACCCTCTCAGCCCTCCTCGGCTCCTAGCAGCCTGATGGGCTAGGCCCTGTGGGCTAGGCTGAACCCAAAGGGTCGGCCAGCCCAATGGGCCAGGTAAGACCAAATGGGTCAGGCCGGGTCAACATGAACTGGGTCGGCCCAGGCATGGTTGGGCCCGGTCAGACCAGACCAGGGCCCCTAACGACCCATTTACGATCCTTCAACCATATCTTTAGCACTAGGCGTCCTTTTGAAAAACCGTCAACAGCGCTAGAAATCTTGGAGTGTGACGGTCCTTTTGAGTATACCCCACTAGTATTTGGGGTATAGTTAAGATACAGTTAGGTTGGATCATGCACTAATCCAACTGAGCCACCAGGACTAAAAGGAAAATAACTCATGGACAGGGTGTCTGATTGACGCACTGTTTGTTCCGTTGAGACCCTTATCACATGGCGACCATTGAGATACTTCTTTGTGGAACATCGTGACAATTGGAGTATAATCCAGTATCTCTTTGAGAAGATCCTTTTGTAGATGAGCGAGCGTAGTCCAGAGACCTAGTAGCTGGCTAGGACCTGATGACTGCTGACCGTTTTACTCGAACTGACTCTACTAGCCCAGTGGGGAGCACCTTAGTGTCGCGGTAGACCAAAGGTGGAGGAGAGCACTTGGTGATGTGGTAGACCCACAGTAATTGATAGGAGGAGTACCTTATTTGGATATGAGGGGGAGCACACTTGGTGATGTGACAAACCCACGATGGGGATCGTCTCTGTGTGACATGGCAGAGCCACGGTACTCGACTGGAGGAGTACCTCAACAGTCCAAGGTTAGTGGGAAGCGTGCTTGGTGTCACGGAAGGCCCACTATACTTGATTGAGCATGAGTTCTCTAGCATCCGAGGATTCGATAATGTGATTGGGGATGTTACTAGATACTACCCTTAAAATAAAATCATGGTTCAGATGAGTCCGTACTTTTGTTTTTTCCTCACGATTGAGATGGATTACTTAATAACATAGCTATATGTATGGGCATATACCTAAGTTGGGTTATCTGTTGATTTCATACATTGTGGTTTCTCTTAGTTGGATTTTGTGAGACCTTGAGGGTCTAGAGGTTCCTATTGTGTATCGTTATACTCACCGCTGCATAGGCTATGCCCGCACCTTGTTGTATTGGATTCAGACGATAGACAATGCTAACTGAGGCTAAGAGTACCAGGACTGGACGGTTCTCGGAGGTGGACCATATGGATTGTCAGTACACGAAGGATACAGATAGACGTGGAGTGCTGAGGAGACGATCTATACCTACCCTTCATGTAGGAACCTCGGAGGATGATCTAGTAGTTGAATTTTCTTTTTCGTCAGTGGTACTGCATTTCAGTGGTACTTGTACTTTCCGGTTGGGCTTGTATTCTATCCCCTTTTACATTAATTACTCTTTTTTTATACAGTTTACTTGGTGTTTTTTTCCAGCTATGTGCTTGGTTATGTGTGTGTTATCGGTTATAAAGGCAATGCCTTCCCAGTTTTAGGGAATTATGCCTTTGGTGTAAGTTACCATCCCCCGTCCTATGGAAGGCGGGCTTGGGGTAGTCACAGAACGGGCCCCTGGGGACAGGTCATGACAATAACATACATTCATCCCATTTTATATTATAAAACTATATAAATATCAAAAGTAAAAAAATTCAACCTCAAAACTCATTCAAAAATTTCCTCGTCATGAACCTCGTTGTAACATCCTAGGAAATTGAAGAATATGATATGTTATATTTATTAATTTTTATGAATTAGATATTAATTTTTTCTTAATAGAGACACTATGTCCGATAGATTACTCAACATGCAAAGATGGGTTTCTCCAAAAATCATAAATAGCAAACAACACTGAGTTATACCATAAAATAATAAAACAATAATATTATTATTTTAAATTGTAGACAATGCCTAGACATTGTATTTTTTGGAATTATCTGAATTAAATATATTAGGATTTTAAATTTTATTAGTATCTCTGCATTTATCCAATGAATTTTAGAGGCTTAAAATGAGAATAAATCCAATATTAATCATTAAATACTCTAATATATCTAAAACGTAGTTTTACCACCAATTGATGTAGAACCATTTTTAAATATAGTTTTCAATAAATTTATATGTTCAATTTGACATAAATTTATTCTTCTTTATTGGAAGGACATAAAAATTTAGTTTGGATAAATATTTGGTATATTTCTGATTACTTTCATATTTTAATTATTAGTGAAAACTATTGCATTTTAATTCAAAACTTATTTTTCATTGAATTTATGTATATAGTTGTATTATCATTTTAATTATTTCTAGAGTGTGATTAAACTATTTTATTTATAATTAAATCCAATTTTGTAAATCGGACTATATTTAAAGTTTAAAAGAGATATAAAAACTTTTCAAACATTTGAATGTTTCACCTTAAGAACCCGTTTTTAGTTTTGTTTTATGAATTAATTTTAAATCAAAATGTCCTAGTTATATAAATTTTATTTGATAAAATGGATTACATGTTTAAAATAATAAGTTCCAAATTAGGTTTTATGGTCAATTTTGTTTTTAGGTATAAAAAAGATACCATGGTAAACAACATTATTTACCGTAGTAAAAGTTAAATTTTTACAAGGGTTAAAGTTAAAAGTTAAAATTATAACATACTTAAAAACTAAAAAATTTAATTGTTGGATGAGGAGTGGATAGACCCTAACCAGAATATACAACCTTTATTACAGTACAAATTCATGGATATTAATTCCACCTTTATATGGTTGGCTTTTAATATAAAAAAATAAATAAATTAATCACTTTAACCCACCTCTCCTCAAGTATAAATACCACCTCTGGACCAACAATTTTGACCCAAAAATCCTTGTAGATCCTAAAATGTCCACAAAAACCTCTCCACAAAACTCTCACCACTTAAATGTTCTATTATTATCACCAAAATCCCAAATTCGTGGTCTTTATGGGTCTTTCAAGGAGGGGACATTCAGGAGGTAATTTTCTAAAAGTACCTCTCTTAATTTTTAAATTTTTGTACTTTCTCCACACCTACATCATATATTAGCGAATAATTAATCCATAATCATGTATATACATTATTTTTATGTTTTTAATGGAATATTTTATATCCATTTCATTTATCACCTCCAATTATTCAAATAAAAAAAATTGTTTTCCATGTTATGTCGGTTAATCACCATCATGAATAATGTTTTTGTATATTTTTCCTTTTCCTATATCATGGATGGTCTTAAAAAAATTATTGTGGTCAAATAATATTTTAATATGTATATAATAACCTATTTGATATTATGGATTTTTTATATTAAAGATACCTTCATGCTTTATATATTGTTGTTATATGATAATTTCGTTTGAGGAGGTGTGGACTATCCCCCACTCAAAGCAATATGACTCATTCCCACTATACATGGAATGTATAAATGATTATTTAATTAAACCCATGAGACATATATGAAATTATTATAGTAATAGAGTTATAATTTAATTATTATTTTTTTAATACTAAAAAGAAATGAAAGTAGCATTCATGTGTATGTATGACTTACAGTCTCTGTAATCAATGCAATTAATTTATTTTCACCAAATATTATTACTATTATAAATAAATATATACTATATATATATATATATATATATCATATTTTAATCATGAATATAATTTGAGATGATGTGCTTTTGACCACATTGAAAATTTACATTAAAACAAGTTCATTTTTGACTCAATTATCAAATATCAGCAAACCGTTCAAAATGAAATTAAATAATTATGTAATTTTTGTAAAATGGTAAAAAGTTGTATAAAAGTAATAATAATCATGGAAAATGTTATCAAGAAAGCTTAAATTATCCTAAATTTATTATTTAGTAACATAACGATGGTACGTGATGATTCGGACTCAAGGTAAGGGACTTCATCTCAATCTCCTTTTCATGGGGCATATTTTTATTTATACATAACTTTATTTTAAACGATATATAATCAAACCCTTTGAATATTAATTTAATTTAATGATGATTAATTTTAGTATTTTTATATGAATCATTTAACTAAATGACAAATGGAATGCTTCTTTTTAATGGACTGGGCGACAATGACCTTTTCACCAGCACGAGCATTATTTGATACTTTTATTCCTTCACATGATGTAATGATTTTAAATATAAATAACTTCCATATTCCATTTTTATGTATTTTGGTATTGATAATGGTTTGGATAATGTATTTATTTTGTCAATATCATGAAATGAACTATTTTTATTCTAATGTGGAAATAATATTTTTCCATTATATATGTTTTTGGTGTTATGATTATGTTATCATTCTTGGGAATTGTTTATGTAAATGGGTGGTTCTATGATAAAATAAGGGTGGGTGAGACCATGATAGCTCTCTAATGCATTGGGTAACATGATAATGTAAATGTTGAGGGATCTCCTAATATATTTAGGGGATATACTATGATGAGTATTCCAAATGTAACCATGAAGGTTACTACCTATGTTTCTATGAATGCTATAATTTAAGTAAGATATGGATTCCATAAGATACCATTACAATTTTTGATTTCTATGAGTTTTTTTTAGTCCTATTATTTCATGAATTATGTTAAAGAGCTTATGTGTTATGGGTAAAACTTATGATTTCTTGGGTTTATCAATATTCATGGACTAATGTTTACATTCTTTATTTAATATCCCTTTCTGAGATTTTAGTTCTCACCCCATGTTTGTAAAATGTATTCACATGGTATAAGGATAAAAAAGAGAATGTAAGAAGTCAATAAGATTTTTATCATGAAAATAAATCATGTTTTATTTTTAAAAGGGTTTCCTTTGGAGGAAAAAATGGAAAATGTTTATATAGAATCCTATTGTATGATTATGGGATGATATTTATTAATAACAGCCAAATTCTCTAAAAATCGAAACTTGAAAGGATCCTCGAAGTGAATTATATTCCCATTTGCTGAATAATATCAATAATTTGTATTGTTTTAATTCTAGGGAATTATAGTTGGTATCAGATGGAGGTTTAGATAATTTTAGGAGGTGGGATATTATTTATAGAATATCAATAATTTTTTTAATTTATGTTCTAATTAAAATTATATAGCATTTGAAGATTACCATGTTTTTTTGTCTAAAACATGTCTGTCTGGAATGGTTTTTCACCAAGGAAATATGGAGGATATACTAGTACAAAATCTATTGGAAAACAAACTTCCAAATCATAAACCTAAGATGGTGAGAATCAGAACTAAGCATTTTTTTTGTAGTGATGGGACAACTGGATCATGCTATAAATTGTTGTGATTTCCATGTGTGATATCTACCAGATCAACCATATAGGAACATATTGGTATTAGATCATTTCATGAGGCAACATTTTCTATCATTCATAGGATCATCTTATTCTATTTTAGCTGAAGAGTATACTAAATCCCTATTACATATTTTTGATGGAATAGGGTGTTCATAAACACCAAAAGGTTAGTCTGGTTATTTATCATTTATAAGGTGAAGTCAGCCAATTGTGGTCGATGGTTATGAAAATCAGGGATAGTGAGGATATTGATTATATTGATTGGGATGAAGTAAAAGGTATTTTTTTGAGAAATATTTTTCAAAATGGTTCAACATAGAATGGAAAAACAATTATTGAAATTAAGGAAGGAGGATGACTTTGTGGTTTCATATGAAGAAAAATTCACTTGACTGAAATGGTATGCTCCAAATTTATTATGGGATATTTAATATAAAATTGATCATTTTTTTCTTTGGATGAAATCCATTGTATCGAAGGGAAATGGCATCTCATGAGGTCAAAAGTTATGAAAAACTAGTTAGATGTATGGAGAAGGTGGAAAAGGAGTTTTTCGATGATCATGTATTCTTTGAAAACAAGCAGAATAAGAGGTCAAGATGGAATTCCAAAGGAAAAAATTCATAAAAAATGTTTGATGGTAAGAAAATTGATATCACAATTTGTGAAAATTTTGGTAAAAATAACACATTGGAATGCCTTTTGAATTCTAGTAAGTGATTCTGATGTGGTAAAATGGGGAATAAGGCTTGTAACTTAATTAAAAGAGATAATGTTTAGAAAAAATCCAATATATAGTCAGTGAAGTGTTTTAAACATAATGAGTTGGTCCATTATACGAACGACTGTCTAATGAAGAATTTGAATGATGGGATGCAACTGAACTATAAGAAGGAATATTGTTGGAAATAATTTGTAATTAAATCAGAATATGTTAGTCCATAAAATAAAGTGGTATCAGGTACATTGTTTGTTTATTAATATTATTTTAATGTGTTGTTTGATTCTAGATCAACATATTCTTTTATTCCTAAAAAATCTTATAGTATATTGGTAATATCATCTCAAGAAATAAATATTGAACTTATGGTAAAAATACCTGGGGGGAATGTTGAGGCACAAATAAATTATAAGAACGTTATTATCATTGTATATGTATATAATCTACATGAAAACCTTATTATTTTTCCTATAGTATTGTTTGATGATATTCTGGGTGTGGATTGGATTTCTTTTTTATCCTACTATGATTGAATTTAGAGCTAAAGATGTTTCTTTTCAGAAATAATTTTAGTTTGTGAACAATAATTAACCCATACCATTGATAGCATATAAAGATACAGAGAAACCAATTAAATATGTAAATGAATGTTACCTTTCACAAATTTTTCAAAATAAAGGAACTATTCAGATTAATTATACGCCCATGGTAAATGAGTATCTTGTTATTTTTCTTAATAAATTTCCTTTTATTATACTAGACTGAAAAGTTGAATTTATTGTTGACTTGGTTTCCGAGGCTAAGTCAATTTTAAAACCCCCTTATCGAATTATACAAATTGAAATTTTAGAGTTAAAAAAGTAATTGCCACAGTTATTAGATAAAGGTTTCATTCAACCAAGAACATCACCATGGGGTGATATTATCTTGTTTGTTAAAAAGATAGATGGTTCAATGAGACTTTTCAATGATTATAGAGCCTTGAATAACATCAGTATTATGAAAAAAGTATCCTTTTCCCCATATTGATGTTTTGTTTGATCAGCTCCAGGGAGTACAATACTTTTCCAAGGTTGACATGAGGTCAGGGTTCCATTAGTTGATGGTAAAGGAAGAATACATTTTGAAGACCACGTTTCGTACTATATATGGCCATTATGAATTTTTTGTTATGCCTTTTGGGTTAACCAATGCACCTAATGTATTCATGGATCTTATGAATAAAATATTTTTGTGAGTTCATTGATATCTTTTTTGTTGTGTTCATTAATTAAATTTTGATATATTCTAAAAGTAAATAGGGGCATGAAATTAATTCAAGGTTTGTCTTGAAAACAAGAAAATAATAATAATCTTTATTGGAAATTCAGTAAGATTGAGTTTTGGTTACAAAACATTTCATTCCTTGGTCACATTATTTCTAAATATGGCATAACTTTTGATCCTGCTAAAATTTTTTCGAAGAATATCCAAGACCCACCAATATATCTGATATTCATAGTATTCTTGGTTTAGCAGGTAATTATAGGAGGTTTGTTGAAAAATTATCACACTTTTCTATCCCGTTGAATAAGTTAACTTGAAAAGGTGTTAAGTTCATCTTGATAAAAGAATGTGGTGATTGTTTTCAGGAATCGAAAGGAATATTGGTGAATTATCTTGTTTTCACAATACCTTATATAAATGGTGAATTTGTTATCTACAATGATGCTTCATTAAAATGAATTGGTTGTGTCCTGATGAAAAATGGTCAGGTAATTCTTTGTGCTTCACATCAGTTAAAAGGTCATAAGTTAAATTAACCTACACATGATTTGGAATTAGATATTGTGTTGTTTATTTAAAAATTTGAATCTGTCATCTTTATGGCATAAAATGGTAAATATATAATGACCATAAATTTTTGATTCATGTATTTACTCAGAAATAATTTAACATGAGACATAGAATATGGATGAAATTAATCAAGGATTATGATTTCATGATTCATTACCATCGTGGTAAAGCAAAAAAAATAGTATATGCTTAGAGTCGTAAAATGAATGATACATTAACCATGTTACGTTTGGAATATGACCCTTTGTTTATTTATTTGATGAAATTTTCCATGGAATTTGGTGGTGTTGGAAATTGATTTTTTTTGTTTCAGTTTTTAGTGAAATTGTCTCTAGTAGACAGAGTGAAGAAAGCATAGAAGGAATACAATGAGTAGTTGAAAATAGTAGAATTGGTTTAGAAGGGTTTGTTTCCTAAATATAACATTGATAAAGATTGGGTTTTTGAGATTTGGGAAAATATTTTATGTACCTTGTAATTCACAATTGAAGAAAGAGTTGTTATGTGACGCTAGTAGTTCTCTATTTTTAATTTTATCATGCTAGTACTAAGATGTACACAGATCATCCGGAGTATTACCATGGGATGGAATAAAATGATATATTGCTAACATTCCTATGATGTGATTGAATTTTCAATAGGTTAAAGAAGAGATAAAGTTACTCAAATGAATTCTTCACCCATTTCTAGTTTCAGATTGGAAATGGGAAAATATATCATTGGACTTTGTTGTGGGACTACCAAAGGCATCTCATGGTAATAATGAAATAAGGGTTATTTTTGATAAATTTACTAAATATGATCATTTTCATCATATTAGAGATACATAGTCTCTATATAAACTTTCTCAGTTGTATATTAAATAGATCATCATGTTCTATTGAGTTCCCATATCCATTTTATCTGATAGATTTCTGATGTTCACTTCTAACATTTGGAAAGGCTTTCAGAAGTCGTTGGGTACTGAATTAAATTTCAGTACAACTTTTCATCCTCAATCAGATGGATATCAAGAATGGACAATTTAGACCTTGGAATATATGATACATGCTTATTCAATTGATAACAAGGGATTTTGGGACCAATATCTTTCTTTGGTTGAGTTTTCTTATAATAACAGACTTCATTGCAGTATATATATTACACCATTTGATGCATCATATGAGAAGCAATTTTGAAATCTAGGTTTTTGGGATATAGTATGAGAAAGGAAGTTGATGGGACCGGAATTTCTTGAAGGGATGATAGAGAAATTTTAGTTTCTTCAGAAGCACATGAGGATAGCTCAGAGCAGACAAAAAATTTATACAGATATTCATAAAAAGGATCTTTCTTTTAATTCATATGATCATGTTTTCCTCAGATTTCCCCTGGATAAGTGTGATACTTTTTTTAAGAAGGGGTATCAGAGTCCGTGGTTGTTGGACCCTATGAAACTTTGTAGAATTATGGATCAGTTTCCTACTAGGATTATTTCCTCTAATTTTATCCCAAGTACCCAATGTTTTCCTTATTTTAATGTTTTTAAAGTATATTCCAGATTTGTCTCATGTTTTGAGTCTAGAGGTAATTTAGTTGGAATAGAATCTTTCATTTGAGAAACAACCATTAGAGATTATTGACCATAGGGAGAATGTGTTGTAGAATAAGGTGATTCATAAGGTAAAGGGATTATAGATAAACCATAGGTTGAATAGGGAACATGAGAATCTGAAAATTCATTGAGGGATAAATACCCCCCACTAATTTGATAAGTGAATAAAATTGTGATGTTGAAATTTCCAAAATAGGGGAAGGATGTAACTTCCCAGCTAATTAAAGAATATGAAATTTTCATATTTATTAATATTTATAAGTTATATACTAGTTTTTCTTAACAGATACTCTATGTATGATAGTGTACTCGACACACAATGACGAGTTTCTCTAAAAATCTTTCATTTCACACAACATTGAGTTATACCAAAAAATAATAGAAATATAATAATATTATTATAAATTATAGTTAAATCATAACCATTTTATTGAAAATAATGATAAAAATTAAAAATATTTGGATTTCATATATATTTTATTTTTTTACATTTTTACAATGAATTTTAGAGGCTTAAAATGAGAATAAATCCAATTTTAAGCATTAAATACTCTAATATTTTTAAAAGGTAGTTTTACAGCCTTTTGATGGATAAGCCTTTATAAATATAGTTTTTGAAAAATTTATATGTTCAATTTGACATAATAAACTTATTATTTATAATTAGAACAAAAAAATTAGTTTGGTAAAATTTTTGGTATTTTTCTAATAACTTTCATTTTTATAGTGAATAGTGAAAATACTGCATTTTAATTCAAAACATCCTTTTGTCTAATTTATTTATATAGTGAATTATCCTTTTAATTATTTTTAGAGTGTAATTAAAATATGTTTTTCCTTTAAATTAGATTAGGCCATTGGAATAAATTTATAGTTGAAAATTGATATAAAAACAATTCAAACTTTTGAACGTGTCACTTTAAAAACCCATTCTTAGTTTTGTGAGAATAATTAATTTGAAATCAAAATTTCCACATTCATTAAATTGAATTTGATAAAATGGATTCCATAGTTATAATTAGAGGTCCAAATTAGGTTGTAAGGTCAAATTATTTTTTAGTTATAAATAATTTACCATGGTAAAAAAATTATTTACCGTAGGAAAAGTGATATTTTTAGAAGGGTTAATGTTAAAAGATAAAATCTTAACATACATAAAAACTAAAAAGTTTGATTGTTTTTTGAGGTGTGGATCTACCCTAACCATCCTATACAACCTTAATTACAATACAATGTCATGGAAATTAATTCCACCTATATATGGTTGTCTTATAATATAATATAATCAATAAATTAATCACCTAAACCCACCTCTCCTCAAGTATATATACCACCTCTCTACCTAAATTTTTCAACCTAGAAATACTTTTTTCTTTTACAATATCTTCCCAAAACTCTTCTCCACACTCTCCCCAAGTCCATGTTCTTTTGGTCTCATAAAAAGGTCAAATAGAATGTTCTTAAGGGTCTTTCAAGGAGGGGATATTCAAAAGATAATTTTTTCAAAGTACCACTCTTAATTTATTTAGATTTGTAATTTCTACCCACCTCCATCATCCATAAGATCATAATTACTTTGGAATCATGTATACACTGGTGTGTTTTCTTTTTAATTGAAAATCCCATATCCATTTAATTTCTCACCAACAATTTTTCTAATAAACCAGATTGTTGTATAAGTTTTGATGGATAATCACCTCTGTGAATAATGTTTTTGTTATTATTTCATTACCACACTCATGGATGGGCTTAAAACCATTATTTTGGTCAAATAATATTTTTATATGTATATAATAACATAATTCATATTTTTGATATGTTATATTAAATGTACCATCATGCTTTCCATATCGTATTTATAAGATAATTTTGTTTGAGGTAGTGTGGCCTATCTCCTCCTTAATGTGATACCATACGTTCACACTAACCATGTAATGTATAAAGAATGTTTTTATTAAACATATGATACACATATGTAATTAATATAATTATATAATTATAATATAATTATCATTCGTTTTGTATGAACAAGAAATGAGAGTACCTTTCATGCATACATAAGGCTTCCATCTCCATGAACGGTGCATTTCATTTCATATCTACAGATGATATGGATTATTATAAATATATATTTAATGGATATATATGATATTTATATCATGAATATAATTGTAGATGATGGAATTTTTACCACCTGGACAATTCACATTGAAACAATTTCATTTTTGACATAAGTACCGTATATTTACAACATGTCTGATATGAACTCAAATAATTATGTAATTTTTATAACATGGTAACATGTTAAATAAAGGAAACAATAAACATGAAAAATTTCATAAATCAATTATTAATTAATATAATTTATTATTCATGAACATAAATATTGTGTGTGACGAGTTAGACTCAAGGTAATAGACTTCGTCTCAGTCTCCTTTCATTGGGGAATATTTTAATTTATAAATGAATTTATTTTATATGGTATATAGTCAAAAAAATTGACTTTTAATTTCATTAAGACGTTTTGAAAAGGAATATTTTTCTAAGAATCATTTTTTCTTAATGACAAAAGTAATGATTCTTTTTAACGTACACGGTGACAAAGGCCTTTCCACCGCCATAAGCATTATTTGATATTTCACTTTCTATAGAATCCTTAATTTTTTTTAAAAGAAAAATAAATACCATATAACATTTTTAAGTATTTTAGTATTTAAAATGATTTTTATAATGTATTTATTATGTCAATATCATGAAACTATCTATTGTGATTACAGCGTGGAAATGTTATTTTTCCTTTATGCATGTTTTATGTGTTATGATTATGTTATGGTTCTGAAAAAATATTTATGTATATGGGTGGTTCCATGAAAAAATGAGGGTGGGTGCGTTCATGATATATCTCCAATGAATTAGGTAACATTATGTAGGTAAGCGTTAAGCTTTCTAATAAGAGATTTATGGTATATACTTTGATTGGTATTCCTAACGTAACTGTGAAGGTTACTCCCTAGGTGGGGGTCAAAGATAAAAAATAAGTTTGATATGGATTTTACATGTTATATTTATGATTTATGATTTCTAGGAGTTTTTTTGGTATCACATGATTTTATTAGGTATGTTAAAGATCTTATGTTTTATTGGTGAAACTTATGATTTCATTAGATTACAAGTATTCATGGAATATTGTTTTTATTCCATATTTGATATCCCATAATGGGATTTTTGTGATCATACCATCTTTTTAAAATGTTTTCACTGGGTATAAGGATGAGTAAGAGAAATAAATAATTCAAGAAATTTTTATCAATAAAATAAATCTTTTTTTATTTTTAAAAGGGATTCCTGTGGAGGAAAAGAGGATAACATTTGGATATTATCCTCTTGTAAGATTATGGGATGATATTTACGAATTATGTTTGAATTATATAAAACTATAAACCTGAAAATATTTTCATTGTGAATTAAATTCAAATTATTAACTTATATCAACATTATGTAATTTTTTAAGGATGAGGACTTATATTGGTAATGGAATAAAATAAGGGTGAGCTCAAATTCTCACTAAGGGTTACATAAAATGGAATATATCATGAGTAAATATGTTATAATCAATATGGAAAGTAAAATAACTAAAACTTCATCCCATAAAATAAATATCTTAAGCACAAATTACATCCATATATAAAATCAATCTAGTAATCTCATGGATTATAAAAACTAATTAGGCAATAAAGGAAGCCAATAATTATTAGACATCATGATATTAGAAATCATGATACCTCTACTATTAAGAATATTCATAGAACATTTTAATACTCTAGCTATAATCCCAGTTAGTTTTTTTAATTGATAAGTCTCATGAATATTATCGATGCATCGAGGTTCTATTGATAATAGCACCCCACTTATCACTCCATGTCTAATAAATTACTCAAATATTGAATGATAATTTCAATTAATAAACAATATTTCTAATTAAAAAATATCTATATTGAACAATGGATATGTATTTATCAATATTTCCCCATTAAATAAAATCATTATATTAATAAATATATCAGGGTCTAAGAAATTAAGATATACATGATATAAAGAATATGGATACTTAAGATAAATGTAATTTACAATGATAAATGATAAAAAACAGTGAATATTTCAAGGATGGAATCATTTCAACACATCCTTAGTAGATCATAAGTAATATAAATGGATTTTCTAATAGATTAATAGAAATATCGTAAAAATATTAAAACATCTTTGCGAAAAAAACCCTATCGATTTTGAAAGAAAATAAATAAAAAACAATGAATATATAAATAAAATGTCTTCTTTATAAATAATAATTTAAAAATGAAAATGTTGTTTCAAAGAAAACATTAGACAAGATTGTGTAAAAATTATTTCATGTCGTATAAGTTAATAATTTCCTTTCACAGTTTTGTATGTAAAGTATCCCATTTGAAAAAGATTGGAAGATTCATTTTAAATAATTTTTTTAAAAAGAGAAAAGGGTAAATATTTCATTTAATAAATAATTGTATAATAGTAAAATATTTTTTCAAAACATTTTAAAGAAAATGTAGATATAGAATAAAAATCCATATAGTAAAAAAGAAATATGATTGTTTTTTCTTTAAACATTTATTTTCTTAATTGAAGATCTAAATATATAAAAACTAGAAGAAAATATTCAATATAATTGAAATGAAATATTAATTATCATTAATAAATATGTATTCCTATAAAATACCTCAGTAGGTTAGTATATACATCACATAAATATAAATTGGTTCATAATAACAAATATGTATCAATGGGGTGGAACTTGAGACAAAATCCCTTACAATGATCATGTCACTGAAATGAGAATAACTAAATGAAGATATTATGAATTATAAATGTAAATCCAAAATATATTACTATAAATATAAGCTAAAACAATAAATTATTATTTCACACATAATCAATTTGATATAGAATAATTGGAAAAGTGATATAACTTAATGAAAGGAAATTGAGTCCAGAAACAACTTTACCACTTCATAAATTACAAATCAAATCCCCTTAGATGAAGTAAATTGAATTATGGATTAAATTATAATTAATATTGAAGTATTAATTATATAATATGTATAAATTGTAGTGTATACACTATAAAAATTATATTTGGTGCTTTTTAAAAAACATGCCTTGATGAAGGAAAATTGAGACAGAATCACTTTCCTTATATTGGAGTTTTCTCATACTTTCCATAATATACTATATAATAAATTTGTATTTATTATAATTTTGTACAATAAAAATGTTAATATTCATGAAATCATATATGATTGATTTATAACATGTTATAACCCTTTTATTAACCATTAATTGTTTAAATCACTACTTTTGTGATAACTCTTTCGTTTCTCTTGTATAATTTGGTTTTGTAGTTTAATTCCTTAAACACTGATCAAGGATCCATAATTTAGATAATTTTAATAACTATACAAGTATCGTACATATTAATTATATACATATTTATTTTAATAAACAATAGATAGAGGTTGAGAAATGGATTACACTACTCAAAAAGAAGGTATATCATATGTATGAATGAACATTTTATTAACTTTTAGACAGATTGAATGAAAAAATATAGATATTTATAACCATTAATGAATAATTATTATATCATTTAAATCAAATATAATCATAAAATACATCCCGATTATCGTGAAATTAAAATGGAAATGGGAAATAGAATCACATCACATTGTGGAGGTGGAAGACCACATACATGAGAGTGACGTTATCCCATCCTGAAGATTTAGATGGTATTAAGGCATATATATTACTAACAATATATAAATATAATTATTTTATAAATATAATATATAAACATTAAATACATCATAATTATCTTCAATAAAATATAATGATGCAAAATGAATTGCATCGCAACTTGGAGGCGGTAAGCCATACGTAGACATGAGTGATACTTTTAAATCACATTTTATGTGAAAGATGGTTTATAATAGTAGTTTAATTATCATAATAGAATTTAAATATTTTGAGCTCATGTAATTAATTATTTCTTGACATATAACATAGATTTAGAAGAGTTGGAATAAAAATAAAATTGAAATATATCAATTAAGACAATTACCATTTCTTCTATAGAAAATCCGTTTGATTCATTATAAAGAATCTATGATTAGTAGTTTCAGGATAATGGAATATCCAAAAACAATTATAGGTTTAGAATTGATTTTTTCTGGGGATTGGTTTATCTAGGTTGATCAATTTGGAATAAATATGTGATGGAAGGGGTGTCCTTTTATTATTTAGTTGAGGGGTACTCTTGGAATATCTTAAAATATTAATCAAATATAAATTTTATTTCATGTAAAAATAGATCCAAATTTATTTAAATATATATTAATATGAGTAAAATTCTAAATCATTTTACAAAAGAATATTTTTTATATATTTTAAACTTTATCTTTTAGTCTTAACCCCCATTAATCCTTTTGAAAATCATTATTATATTAATGGTTTCTACCATCGAAGTGTTATGTATGATACCCCAAAATAATATAAAGACTATAAATGGAACATGATAAATTTTTTACATATTATTCTATTTAGTTGACCAAATTTAATTTTTCTAGTAATTTTATATCATTTATTAAAAAAATATTTTTTTAAAATATCATTAATATCATTTTTTTAACAATTCATTACATTAACTATAATAACAAAAATAAAAATTAAATTTCCACCCTAATATTATATTATATCATTAAAATATAATTTTAATCTATAATTTTTTAATATGTATTATCCTAAATTATTTAACTTTTAATATTTTTTATATCATTTAGTTGGTGTATCCAATAATAGAATAATTAATTCACCAACATTGTGTATGCATTTAATGTAATTATTAATTTTGTAAAAAAAATCAATTAACATGATGAATATATATATATTTTATCCTTAGAATTAGTGTTTATATCGTAAAAAATCAGCTTTTTATCCCCAGGATAAAAATATTATAGTTATTAAAAACAATAGTGTGTCATATTTGACTTTTCATTACATAAATTATTAAAAAGTTAATAACCACACTGAAATAGAAAAATACCACATAAGTAAAAATAGGATAATTTTTTGTTAAATTGAATTAAAAAATTCAATTGATTCAATATTTATGGTCATTTTATAATCCTTATCATATAACTTTTATCCCTTAATTAATTGATTTTCCCTTTACCGTGGTGACAAAATTACTTCTCCTACTATTCATAGTGACCAAAAATAAAATCGTTCTAGTTAAAAAATTTGGATATCAGGATTTAAAATATGGAATCAATTTGTGAAAATTTAAAATATATAATTTAAATAATTTAATTTAAAATCAAAATTGTGAAACTCGATGAAAAAATATTTTTAAGAAAAAAATTCATCTTAAAATATATAATGATTTATATTAAATTCTTGTATAGAATCTATTTAAAAACCCATAATTGTATTAAATTAAATAATATTAACAAATTTTATTTAAAAAAGATAAAAAAATATTATATTACATTCTAAATACAAAACATAAATATATAATTTTCAATAATAATCCATATTTTCATTATTCATTGATAAATTAATCTTTTTAGAAATTATTAAAAATTAATCCTAATATAAATTTAACATGGTAAATTAAAAAGTAATTTAGTTTTATCAAAAAAATTCTAAAAGTTCTAGAAATTAATTATAATATTTGTTTAATAAAATCCATTTTTAATGAAAACATATTCTCAAATAATAGAATGAATTTACTAATAATTGAGTGACTATTTAATAATAATTTAATAAAACATTTATATTGATTAGTAACCTTATACATAACTCATAAATTAGTTAATAATATTTGTAACCACTTATTTAATATATTATTTATTAGGGGCACATTTATACCATAATAATTATTTGGTTCTTATGATCTCGGTGTTGTGTGTCTCAAGTTCTGTAGAATATGATGTTTTTTATTAAAATTTTATGGTGTTACATTTTAGTTATATATCTACCAATCACAATAACATCTTTCAATAATCCTATCTATGGGATTTATCTCATATATTATTTATTCTAAAATAATCATTTTGTTTAATTTAGTAATTCTATATATTTTATATTGAATATATCAGTCTAGAAAAAAACACACCATCCCTTTTGAAATATATAAGTATACTAATCAAAATTATTGAATACATGAAATTAAAAACAAATAACTATATAACCACATAACATGATACTTACGTAATAATGTTCATGGTTGTCATTAAATCATACTCAATCAATGTCACATATGGTATACATGTCATAAAAGTAGAAATATGAACTCTTGAATAAAACAACTCGTTGCATGATCAATAACCAACAAATAACCCCTACCTAAATTGTCATTAATGCTATAAAAATGGAATCATTATATAAATGGTTCTTTGAATGGGATCATATATGACTCAATTAATTATGACTAATATAAATAAATCATTCCTATGTAAATAAATGACTATATGTATTGCTTGGTCTTATAAAAATTGATGGCACAAACTAGTGGGGTGTGAATGTTTTTCCTTTAGAATGTTTTCTAATGTAGAATAAACAAATTTTTTTTTAAATTTTTGTCAGATGGATTATTTTTTACCATAAATGGATTTCATTTAAATGAAAACATAATTAATAAAAAATTTTAAATTTAAATATTTTTAAAGGTAATAATTTATAGTAAATCATGTAAAAAAACCAAATCACTCTTTAAATTGTCAATCATAAATAGACTTAGAAATGAAATATATAAATTTATAATCATGAAGGGATTAAATACCCTATCCTCATATCCTTATTTACTAAGAGTCATAAAACATTATATTAATGCCTAAATCCTAACTTAATATACATTTAAGCTATATATATAACCACACCAACCATTATGGATAAAGGAAAACGATGTGAAATGCAACTTTTTATTGGTAGCTAAGCATAAAAATTTAGACACTATGACTAATAAAAACATAAAAATAATTCTTATTTCTTCAAAAAATTAAAAAAAACAATATCATCATGTAACTATTTGTTAATTAATATGACTCATTTTATATTCATTGTTCATCATTGTATAAGATATAATGGCCGCCTTTAATTAAATATGTTCTTCTATAGAGATATCATTCCCCAATCTACTTATAATCCTTATTATTTTATCTTTCAGGTTAAGGATAAAAGGATCCTATAATCCTTTTAATCAACCAATGTCTCTATAAAATATAACAAGTAATATTAGAAATTAATGTATGGAAAAAACATAATTTCATCTTATCACATATAGTATAAAAAATGGTCACTATCTGTGACTCTTACAAGAGATGATTTATATCATTCATATTGTCAATATTATAATTTGGGTTTCATTCATTCCCATAACACCTAAACAAAATATATTACATTCAGATGTTGAATAGACATACATAACGATCATATCAAAAGTAGAATTTTTAAACAATTGATTCTACTACTATTAATATAGAATTAAATTTATGTAATAAAACTATATTACCCAACTCCATAAACATCTCCTGAATTAAATACATATTACTCTAGAAATGAACATGAAAATATAACATTAACTATAAACCTTAGTTTTTTTAGCTAAAATATTTATGTAATTTTTTGGAATATAATGAATAATTAAATTTAATATTTAGTCTATTTAGTAGTTGAAAATTTTTAAAATAATTGTTTAGATTCATGGTTCCCATGATATCATATAAATCTAGAATATCTTCCTCATTTTATAAAGTTAATGTTGGGAAAAAATACCTCTAGGTAATATTGCAGTATTTTTGGGTTGATTGTGTTTGTTAACAAGGCAGGTTTCCATGGAGAATTGTCGAGTTCCAAAGAAGTTGTTGACAATCGTTGTTGACAAAGAACAATGAGAAAGGAACAAACAATCTGGAGGCGGTACAAAAGAGGAGTACAAGGTGGCACCATTTCCCAGCGCTTGTAAAATTTTTGGGGTCCAAAATTTGGAGTTCGGTGAGCATCACGAAAAGAGGATATTCTTGAAGATCATATTTTAATATGGAAAAGGCATGAATTTCGCGAAGATAGGATGCATGGTTTGGATTTCGTGAAGGCCAGAAGAATAGAGGCGGTGATTCTTCAAGATTACGTCAAAGCTTCGCAAACGATAGAGTTAAAGCGCATCGCTGCGGTGAAGGGATTTGTGAGGGATCTTCGTGGAGAAGGCGCAATGGAAATGACAGAACGCTCCGCAATTACGATGAGCTCCATGATATATAAATTGGTGAGGTGCTTCAGGATTTTGATAGTATTCCGGCGGAAACTTCGAAGCATCGCGATAGGTGATGACGTGGCGCTGACTTCGCGCAGAAGGGTCGAGGGTCAGTTGAATTTCATAGAAATAGAGGCCAACCCCCTCGAGAAGAGCAGAGATAATTTTCAGAGAGAATATTTTTCTCTTGGTTCACGAAGGTGGTTTGCGAAGATAGTGTTCTTTGCGAAAGAGAGGTGCTTCGCGGTGGCTAATCTAGCTCCGCAAAAAGAAGTGCACTTCGCGAATCCGCGTGCTCTAAGGAGTTTGCTTCGCGAAGAGGCAGAAGCTTCGCGACGACCTAAGAATTGTGAAGGCTTGAGCTTTGTGAAAAGGCAGGTGCTTCGCGAAGGCTTGTTTGAACTTCACGAAATTGGGAGCTTCGTGAAGTATGGTGCTTTGCGAACGTACTTTCGAAAGGTAGTTTACCCAGTGTCTAAGAGGAAAAGGGGTATTCATCAGTGGATTAACTTTGAACTTTAACAAGGCATCTATAAATAGTTGAGGATGCATTTATTCATGTAAATGAAGAGGCCTACAAGTCTATAAACTGTGAGTGAATCCCTTCTAAGTGTAGTGAGAAAAGGAAGAGGAAGTAGGTGATCCTCTCCACTGGAAGTGAGTCAGAGAGAGAGAAACATGGAGTGACCCTTGGGAAAGCAGTGAGCTGGCCCTAAACCTTATAAAGGCAGTGAGCCTAAGACAGTGTGACTATTCCTAAACATTATATCCACAACTAGTGAAGATTAGTGGAATTTGGTACGACCAGAAACTTGTCGGCGTATACTCCTTGGACGTAGCCCAGTGAGGGTGAACCAAGTAAACATTACTATGTCATGTGCATGCTTTACTTTCTGTTTATATTTTGCAATAGGAAAGAGAGAGAAGATTGTTTTGCTTAACAACGGAACAAGATCAGAACGGGATTTAATTTTAAATCAGTCATACCCTGATTCACCCCCCCTCTCAGGGTATTCATCCTAGTGGACTTAACAGTTAATATATAAAACTATTGAAAAAAACCATTGTACTATTTATTGAAGGTTAAATCCACACCAATTAAATTGTTAAAATGGGGTTTATTGGTGTATGTTGGAGTAGGAAGGTTTGTTGGTCGACCTCAACTAGATATCAAAGGTTTGAAGTAGATATCAGAGTCAACATATAAAATAATTCTTCATTCATTTTTTATCATCACATTGGTTGGTAATTTCTCAAGAATATTTATTTTTCTATATTTTGGTAGATGAATCTTGATTTATTTAAAAATTATGTTTACAAGTGTTGTAATTCCCGAACCCAAATCACTGGATCCATGCCAAAGTTTCAAATAAACTCATGCATGGCTCCCTATTGTAAAGAGGCTTCTAGATAGTTGAAATGGTTTGAATGCCATTAGTGGGGAGATTATTCCCCCAATATCAAAATTTTTAACAACAATAAAATCATGAAATAAATAAAATAATGATAGGTAAGAACTAAAATGAAAAATAACAATGCTATAATAGTTTTCAATATTGGTATCTCATATCATATAAGTAATAAACCAAGGATCAGAAATGTGGAATTTAAAACAAGTGTGTAAGATAGAAATATGAAAAATTTATAGAAAATTTGATATCACTATATATTCAATCCCATAACTAACTCCAAACACTATGATACATCTTTTCAACTCCTTGCACTATGACCTTCCCCTTTCATTGTTCCTTGATAGTAAAACCTATATGTGTATTGAGATGCCCATTTTTTATAGGAGTATAAACCCTGCTTGATACACCTAATGAGTATTTTACATAAGTGAACATGACTATGAGGTGTTTGAAATTAAAATAAGTAAATGTGAATGTAATAAATAATATATTATGTGTTGAGTGTTCATGTGCCAACCAAGTTTCCTTGAACCTATACAATGAATTCTTTAAATTATGGCTGGTAGAACAATTATAATGGAAGTATTGATCATTATCTAGCCACATAAACATACATATATCATGAAGTGTCCATAAGGAAAATGAGTCTCAGGTCAGTCCACAAGGCCATCAATCCAAAACACTAAAGTTGGATAGGATTCATGGCCATCATACCCCATATCCATCACAGTTTAGGTAACAAGACCATCATACCCAATCTATTCCACAGTTCATGATTCAGGAAATCAAAAACCTTCCCAATGTCTTGGTCCATCATTATCATCATCGCTAATATTACCTGTTTATCCTGTAAGGTATAACAAAGCCACAATGGTCCAAAATTCAAATTCTACCAGAAGAAAGACCCCATAGGACACAGTATTATAAAAAACGTGGAATAAAAAACATTAGGTTAAACATAGAATAACAAGAAAGCACATTGACATCCAAACAAACACACACATGTGATTATTATAAATCATGGGTCTCACAGGAAACACACACATTAAATAAATATTAAACAAAGGTATCTAGATATATACACCTACACATATTCTCATTGTCAAGTAAATAGTAGAAATATGGAAAGGGGATTACTAATTGAAGAATTATTATGTGAAACACAAAGAATGCAATGTGTAAATACCCAAGTCACACACTTAAACCAACCAAATCCATTTTTTAAACAAAAAATTCCAATAATTAATTACAATTACTCAAAAAATACAATACAAAAAAAGTTTCATGAGTGTGATAACAACATAGGATTATAATGGTGTGAACATAAGAAACAAAAACCACTATCAGGGGTATATCTAAATATAGTCTAAGGAGGGTGTCCAATTCTATAAATATGATGGAATAAAATAAAATCTATATAATCAATATAGACTTTTAGAGCCGATGATAGGGGAATAATAGGTTGAGATCCCCATGATACTAGATGAATTATATCCTTTCTAAGGAGAATGGAATCACATTAGGCAATATTTCAAAAAATAAATAATATCCAAAACTCATACCCAAAATCGTCTAGACGAGGGAAACTATTATCTGTTGGAGAGGGGATTGATTAATAGAGGGAATAATGGGTGAAAAATTCTTCAAACATAACCTCTTGATGATCATGGACATCTTCATTAAAAAAATAACTCACCCAAAAATATCAACAAATGAATTATCCATTTAAAATTAGTAAACCACCATCATCATGTAGTTGTGATTCACACTATATTTGGTGTGGAACTGATCACACCAAGACCTAAAAACTTGGCATGATGACACTCCATAGAATTCTATTCAAACCATGTTTATTTTATACTAACCAATCCTTAAAGAATCTTGTGGTGATGTCTCCATACCCATGGATCACTAGAGGAGTCATGATGTTACACACCCTAGACATTTCCCAACCATGGGAATTCTGATTAACCCATTTTACATCAGTGAGTGACAAGTATAAAATAGAATACACCATGGAGAAAAATTTTAGGGGGTACAACTAAAAACTCTCTAAACTCCATTTGAAAAACCATGAAACCTCCAACACATTGTTTGACAATGTTGATCAGTCACAATTCGAAAAATTAAATTTCATTAAAAATTTAGGATGTCAGGAATCTCCCCCTCCAGAAAATTATTGTTTTTAAAACTATATATAGAGTTGTTTCTCAAAAAAAAAAATGATCCATTAATATTGAAAATCCATTTCTCATTCCCAAGTATAATATCAGTTAATATTCTGATTCAATATAACATTAACTTATGGTGGTACCTTTCCCCTCAAAAATAACAATCTTTGACCTATAATCTATACCAGTCTCTCCAAACTCATCTGGTTAAAACATATTTTCCTCACTATCAGTCTCGTGCATAGGATCATTCACATGAATCTAATGTTGTGATGCATAGAACTTGTTATGCATAATTTTATATCATAGAGGGATATCCAGTATGTATTCCACTATTCTGATATTTTATTTGTTCTCAAACGGTCCCACAAACCATGATGCTAACTACCTACATTCCATCAATAACTGAATTATACCATATTTATTATTTGTGAACAATACTAGGGAAACCAATGGAGTTGTGATCAATCTAATAAAACCTTTTTTCTCAAAAAACCTCATTTTACACCATTTGTTCCATTAAATCCGCTAGAACCACATGATATAGTTTAATTGATATAGTTTACATACCATGAATGATTCAAATCTAAAATTAAATTCCAAAATTTCAAAACAAATCATCTTAAAAATATCCTTCTAATAGTCAGCCACTAGAGGAAGTGTGGATAAAGATACTGTGATAGAGAAGCCTTATGTTTATAATATAATAGAGTTAAACAAAATTAGGTCAAAACAATTCATAATTCTCTAAGATCTCATTTATTAGACGAAATAATATTCTTTACCATATGCTTAATAAAGGAAACTCACATTAAATTGTAGTCGATGTGTGCTCAGAAACTAGTGAACCAGACCATGCCAAAATTGAAATCAAATCCATTCATCTCAAGACTCTTGAAAACCAAAAGATTTTGATATCCTAAAACATCTATAAGATATCTTGTATATCTCTATAGTTTTTATAATTTATTCTCCAAGGTTGTGTCAAGACTAAATTTCTCAGAAGGTATCTTGACATGAATGAAAATAGAAATAAAAAAATTAACATTATAAAAAAAATGATGATAAAATTTCAAAAAACGGGGGAGATAACATATATGTGATTAATAATATATCTTTAACAATAATTGGAGACCTCATCCATACCTCAAGGACACAGTCTTCTTTTACCCTATACCCCTATGACACACATATTGTAATTACCTCGAGAAGAACTACTGAATATGAAATATATTATTTTAAAAAAGACTATTGTTTTGAGGTATTGGAATAAATATATGATAGTAACCACTACATAAAAAGTTTAACAACTGGAGACATCCTTATACCAAAAATAGGGCCAAAGAAAATGTTCTCTATTTTTATTCCCTTCTATATATGGTTCATACTCATAATCCTTCCTCTTATTTCTAACAAAACATGCACCAATAATAGTACTAAAAAGTATGCCAGTTGATACACTATGAGAAAGATTAAGAGATAAAGTATTTTCCTCCACCGAAGGTTTATTGATCATCAGGGCCTTGCAAAGAACCTACAGATATTACATGAAGTTAAATACCGTAAATTTAATCCTTAGTTTTGGATGAAAAATAATCCCAAACTTATTGGATTTCAATACCTCTTTCCCATCCATGATGGGATCAATGGGAATCAACTGTTAAATGAGTCCAATATGTAGATACTATAATCATTCTCTGTTAAAGATATATATATTCATAAAAATGGTATGAATTTAGTTTATCCATGAAAAATTACTTGATTGAGAGGTCCTTGAAAGTCACCCAAGTAACACACTTATGTCCTCATACCTATTTCATAACACCCCACCACCTTCAGGTGGGTCTTTATTGTATGAAAGAAGAATACATTACCCATCGATCTTTCATGGATTTAACCAATTCATCGATTCCCTCAATAATGTTAATCCAATCCCCGTAATCATGTTATCATCAATTTCCCTATATGTTTTTTTCGGGATGATGATGCTAGAAATGCCATCTATATTATATCATTTTCTTTAAAACACATTCACCTCTAAAATGTACTATGGGTTTGGATATTAGTTTTACTAGTTCCATCACCTTATATGATAGATAAGGTAAATAAGCATACTCCACTTTTCTCTCCAATAAATCTCGTAGTGGGGGAAGGAAATAACCCAAGAGGGATCATTATTATATGTTTCCCTAGGTCTTCATAAAAGATGATTTTTAGGTTAAAATATATTTAATGCCAAGAATATTCTTAAAATCCAATATAATTTACTCAAGATAACAACCTATATAGATTATAGTCATAAATAAGATATTTTTATAGGTGACATACCCTATGAGGATTCCCAAAATGATAATGATTAGCTATCCAAGTACTACCCATGGTCGAAACCTCATTTTTCATAAATTCATGTTAGTCACAATCGTATACATATAAAAACAATAATATTCGAGATCAAATAGTATTATTTTTCAGAAAATATATCATAGAATCTCAAGAACATATTTTGTAATTTCATTAATTGAATGACAATTTATAGAAACAAACATGTATATATGATATGTGATACTACGTTCCTATCATAATGCATGAATGAACCCAAATCCCATGACCTATAATAAAATAATGTACTCATGATAAACATGAATATATAACATCATAGAAATATTAAAAATCCCATAACTAGTGACTAAGAGTTCAATCAAATAAGATATTTGTGGGAACATACTTACCATACTTTTAAAAAATCATGTAATTCCCTTTCTAAAATCAACCATCCCTAGCCAATGTTCCATAAGAAGCAAGAAACTCCTCCCTATATGAAAGTGTTCATGAAAAAGTATTGAGGTTTTGAATGAAATTTTAGGGGAGAAAGTATATATAGTTTCAAATTTCAAACATTATGTTCATATCAATAAGAGAATTAAAAAATGAGAGGGAAAAAATAAATTGAAACATTAAAATGTTGCAACTGATGAAATGTAATGTATCTTATACCATACATGTAATAAATCAATGACACAAAATTAGTAGGTTATAGAAATGTGTGATAAAGAAATAAGATACTAAAAAATGACATAATGAAATCATTGTGACGTATGTTCCAGTACCATCTTTGATTAGCAAGATCTATTTCATCGGCTCCCTATCACTGGACCGTATCCCATTCTGGGGTACCATGTCTTGATGTCTTCAGTAAAATAGAAATTACCAATGGGTTGTTGTAAAACCCATTATAAATCCATTAATTCATCATTAAGACATGTTCACAAGCATTAGAGTCTAATTCCATTCCCACAAGAAATGTCAAATTCAAGGAACAAAAAATCTCCCATTGGGATGTTTTCTACTAAGCAAGATGTAATGATCCCAACCATGCTTAATTTAACACCATACAGGGAGTAAAATCATAATTTAAGGTGTGATCATCATATGACTATACAATTTTCACATATATTCTAGAGTTTTTACAAGGCCAACAAGTCTCAAGTAGGCTACAGTCTAGTCGGACCCCATCATTATTACGAGCTAAAACATAAAGAAATCATACCCCTACATTGTCATAGACCAGTTCATAAGGCCATAATACCTTGTCTCTTCCTCAGTTCAATAATCTACACAATCAAACCCCTTCTCTATTTCTTTTTTCCATCATCATCAACATTTCATGTTGCATATTCATCCCCTATAGTGGATAATGAATCCAAGATGTTCCACTTGTCATGTTCTACAATAAAAAAACCTACATAGGCCATCCAATAAAATATAGAATGGAATAATACACATAAGAGAAAATATAGAATAATATACATGAGTCTCATAAAAAACACACACACACATTTGATCATCACCAAGAATGGTCCTCATGCGATATACACATACATATTTGTAATTAATATCAAACATGGGTCTCAAGTACAAAGAGACATAGGCACACAAAAATATAATAATTATCTAGTAAGTGACCATACCCAAGGGCTCAATATGATACGGTAATTACAAATATAATAATGTTGATATCAAATTCCATGACTATGATGTTCTAATACCCAAGTCATCCTCACACACCAACCACTTCAAAAATTCACTCCAATGATCCCTCGAATAGATCCCAATTTACCAAAATATGGTTCTGGAACAATATTAAAGAAGGATATTGATAAATAGTCTTATAATATTTTCATGCATTAAAATGTCAATAAAAATAAATAGTAGATATAGATCCAGTCTATAAAAGGTCACTAAATCTAAAATTATGATATTGATATCATGGAATACTGAATTGCAATAGTCTTCAAGAACATAAGATTTTATGAAGAGAGGTTGAAACACACTTGATACTATATCATTAAAAATTCATATGGGAAGGAAAGAATCAGCCATGTTCATTCCATATGATGAAAGAATGTACAAAACCTTTCCCTAGAATCATTTTTGATTGAAAAACTAGAAAGAAGATGAGGATTAATCAATTAATAGAGGGAAGGGTATATTGATAATGCACTAAACATATTTTCTAGATGAAAATATGTGTCTTAATTAAGAAGTGTAACTCCCAATAAATATAAACATCCAAATCATCCATTTAATATTTTTAAACAACGGTCACCACATTATGGTGATTCACATCACAATCATGGTGTCCTTGATCACACAAAGTCTATGAATCCCTCCACAATAAATGTCAATATAATGGTGTAAAAATAATTGATCATTTTGGACTCAATACACCATCAACCATGTTTTACTAAGTTCACACTATCTGAAAATCATAGCAGGACCCACGTCATTATATTTTGAAGACCATGCACATCCATGGGAATTTTGATCATCCATCTTAATAATGGTGGGTTCTAAGCAAAAAATAGTCTACACCATGGAATAATCTAGCTCATGCTGTACATAAAAAAGATAAAAAAATATTTTAAAAACCCTATGAAACCTACAATACATCCTGAACCCATGTCATACCATCACAAAGAATAGAATTATATACCATCAAAATATGAATGTTTTAAATGTGGTTTATCTATATATTAGAGAGAGATTTACTATACCAAAAATACTTATAATGTTGCTTTTATTTACCCATGGGTTTTTACCTATATTACATTGGGGGATTCTAGGTTTGATAATGTGTAAAATTATTTTCATAATTTTTATAATTTATCATTATCATGATATTATTTACCCACTAATGATTCAACAATTTTTGGTCCCAACAATTAGTATCCAAGTAAGGTTCATTCTTGATGTTGGTCACAATTTTTTTGATACTAATCATTATAATAAATTAGTCTTGATATTTTATCTCTACAGTAATTTATATTTCAGACTTATGAAATTTCATTGAGATTATTAAATACACCATTGGGAAACAATGGATATTTGGATTGTACATGTGTCTTGATGGTAGTAAAATTTTATAATAAACAATTCTATAAAAATAATATTTCACTATGGAAACAAAATTGAATACAGAATATAAGAAAACAGTTATAAGGTAAGGTGGAGTAAAAAACACCAAAATGTACATGAGTTGTATTTAAAATATTATAAATTCTTATAAAAATTCAAGGTAGGTTTAATTTTTAATTATGATTTATATTGTTGTTTTTTAATGGTTTATGGTATATTTAAGGGATTAGAGGTGGTTCAGAGGCTCATCAGAGGAGGATAGGACTGTAGTATGTTGATTAAGGTCTGTTGGATGGATAATATAGGGTCGACTGCTATTTTATAGACTATTAAGGGACCTATAAAACCTTATTTGAGCAACTAGTTAGCTTTTAGTGACCAATAACTAGCCAATGGGCTCCTAGTAGATGTTTTATTGATTCACATTTTTTAATTTCATGCTAAATTCTGAAATAAACTCCCTCCTCTTCACAAAATCTTTATTCGGTTTTATAGTTAGGGATGTGTCCTTATAAGGTATTTATCACTCATCACCTCATTTCATCAACAAATTGAATGTTGTTGATTTCATTTGGTATCTTCATGTAAATCATAAACTATTCTGACATTGAATCCTTTTTTCATCTATTTAGTTTTCATTAACATTATGACATTAGATTTGGGGATGGATTTAGGATTTTTGTGTGCCTACCTTGTTGTGGATGATATTTTTTGGGCGTACAATCTACCATGAAAAAGGTAGAAAATAAATTAGGACTTCACTACATTTTAATAATTACACATGTGTCATTTTTTTTATTTGTGATAGTGCGGACAACAATACTTCCACAAATTTTACCAATGCATTTTTAGGTAATTTTGGGAATATTATAATCCTTATAAGGGGATATCTAGTTAATTATAAGTTAGAGTGGAAATACCTCTTGAAAATATGGATGAAATATGGCCTATCCACTTGGGATATTAGAAATCATGGGATTCGTTTCAGCTCAGTTTGGGTTGGTTAGGCCTGGACGGGTGATGGATGAGATGTAATGTTATTACAATTTATTTTTGAAATTTTTTTGGATTCCTATTGATAATTATTTTCTGGGTTGTTTCAATAACCTCCCACAAACCATTAGGATGTATCGAGGTGATATTTTGACCCCAAAATTAAACATCAAGATGGGTCAATGTGATATGATTAACATCATAAACATCCTTTGGGATGGGTCAAGTAGACATGGTTGAACACACAAGTTCCCTTAAAATGGGTTATGGTGTGATTGAGGATATGGTCTATGGGATATGTGCTGGAAGTGGGTTATGCATTGTTATAGTATTATGGGCATACCTGTCTTCTAGAGTGGTGTTGAATAAAGTAGGGCCCAAGTTCCTTGTGTCATATTTATGTCATGATGAATCATAAGGGATTTAATTGGATTATATACTTTTTTATATCGATGCATCCAAATTTATGCACTAAAATAATTTATGTTAATATCTTGTTGGTTTTGTATTATTTATATTATTAGCATACCACAAAATCATTTTGTCTCATATTTACACTCTATGATTTGGGTGATAATTAAGGATATGGATCCCATGATAGACTGATGAGTAGGTTAGGGTGGATGGAATAAAGATGATATTAGGACATATATTGGGTATTTTTATTAGTGACACCACTTTTGTTACTTTTCATTTTTCCTTTGTATGTATATTGGTCCACTACTTGTGGAGATTCCAAATTATTTCTTTGTATGATTCTGGATATTATACTTCATATCGTTGAATAATAGTATTTTCACATTTTTGTTTTTGATTATTTGATTCCTTTATCATGTTAATTGAATATTCCACATGATATTTATTCTATTTTATGTTTCACTATAACATTCATAGATAAAAATGAAATAATCCTTCCATTTCTTACACATACACATTCCCCAAGTTAGTAACATCTTGTATATGAAACAAGACACATGATTTTCCATACCACTTGGGCTAAGAAAAAGTTATTCGGGTCAAGGTTCTAAAAAATGTAATCATGTATTTTTTAGACATAATATTTTCTTCTTGGTAGAATGGATATAGGATGGATGGGGATCAGGTGTTGGAACTAATCATGTTCTATATAGACACTTGATTATTTTACCCCTGAGTTCCGTTAAAAAATGGGATTGATTCTATTAGAAATTCTGTTATAGATTCATGTTGTTCTTGGGTATCATTGTGATATAATAAAATATTGGATTTTTAACTATTTGATCATTGGAAAGAGTGAGTGAGTTTATGAATCAGGATATGGGACATTGATTTACATGGAAAAAACTAGATTAATTATGATTGATATTTGTAAAAATTAGTTAAATGTTGTTGAAAGATATATTCAGTGTTTTCCCATATACTCTATTGATGAAATATAAATAATTTAACCTAAAACTACCTAATACTTTATTCTTATTTAAATTTTAATAATGTAAAGGTACAAAAATATGGGATTTGGTATTTTATACATCCTTAGAGCATAATTTGGATTTTTTAGGTAGATCTTGGGAGAGTTTCATTGAGATTTTATGTGTCTATGTTCACTTTCTAACTATGTAGATATTATAATGATTGAAATATTGATGTTTCTCTAAGATTTTATTTTTCATTTTATATAATGTTAACTAGTTGATAACACTTAGTTCCAACTATGAATCTGGGTGATTATTCTCTTGAAGAAGATAATATTCTTGTTTTACTATTGGATATTCATGAGGGGTGGATTGAGAATTCCTTAGATTATTCTCTTATGGTTCTTGTGGATGGGGCCTTTCATCCAGGATTATTTTGCATCATACAAGTGGGGATGGAGGTTCCCATCAGAGAGGGTTGACCATGGTTGATTTTTCTAAGGACTTCAAAATATAACAATCTCTATAAATCCCTATAATGAGTTTTCCCTAAGATATTTAATATTCTATTTAAATCATATATAATATGTTTGACCTAGTAGATACATCAGCTGATCATTGAGTGAATATTTCAATTTTTTTGCAAAGACCTTCCAGGAGGTAGAGGGGTACGACAATTAAAACTAGGGGACATGAGGATATGATGTTGGTTGAATTCGAGGACATGTTATTTAATGAATAATTTCTCAATGATTTAAGATAAAAAAATATTAATAGATTTGATAAAATCAAAATGGGACAACTTTGGTGGTAGAATAAGCAAGTCATTTAGGGTAGTGGATTTTTTTGGTTCTTCTGTAGCCTAGTAAATAGGCTTAGAAGGATAAAAATTTCAATATTGGGATTTATCAATAGGTGAGGAATTCAGTTTAGACATTTGAATTAGAATCTCAATCGATATTTGTTCCCAATGATCTTACCATTGATAAGGGTTTGGTTAAGGTAAATGTAGTATAATTTCTATAAGTACCCAACATTAAAACAATACATAATCTTTAATTAAATGGATAATTCACATTGAGGATATTTTCATGTTTATAGTTTTAGATAATTAGGCCACAACTATAACATTACGTCTCAAAAATTAGAAAGTAGACACTTCTACTCAGTTTACATTTTTTTATAAAATAAAAACACTTGAAAAAAATATTCATGTCTAGTTCCAGGTTTTATATAGCATGAATTTTCCTTGATCCGATCCTTGACCCTCTTCATCTTTATTTCTTGTGAAAAACATTTCAAAACATTGGATGAGCATAAAAAAGCTGAGTAAGGGTTATAATATAAAAAAAAGAAAATCGTAGTTCGTCAAAACATGAGTTTTTTAACATACCTCATGAAATCATATGATTTATGAACAACACATAGTAATCAAAAATCATAAAGGTAACTTGTAGAATCGATAACATACTTACTTTTTAGCTTTGACAGCCACATATGGAGTCACATTTAGTAACACCCCAAGCATCCACAGTACGTTTCCCTTGGAATAATTCAGTAGCTTGCATTGTATGCAACATGGAGTTTTAACCCACCACGACCAAACGAATAACCAAGATGTATAGTGATACTGGATAAAAAGTTATTAGACTAATGATTAGGAGTTTCAAAAGAAGATTAAAGCTGTAAATTATGGGATATTGAGTGACTTTGTATATGAAGATGGAATTTTGAAATTAGGGAAGAGACTTTATTGTTCCTGATATACCTAATATAAAAAGTGAATTGATGGATGTTTCTCATAGCTCTAGTATCTCTATACACCCTGGGAGAACCAAGATGTATACATATTTTAAGGAACATTTTTGGTGGGACAACATGAAGAGGGAGATTGCATATTTTATGTCAAGATGTTTGGTTTGTCAATAAGTGAAATCTGGATGGCAATAGCCTGGAGGATTCATGAAATATCTTCCCATACCTAAGTGGAAATGGGATAATATTAAGATGAACTTTGTCATGGGGATACCAAAGACTCTTAGAAAGAATGATGCAATATGGGTTATTGCTTATTGTCTTTCCAAGACATCACATTTTCTTGCTATAATAGAAGATTTACCAATTGAATATCTAGAAATAATATATATTAATGAAGTTGTAAGACTCCATGGTGTACCCTTATCGATTGTTTCTGATCACGATCCCTATTTTACATCAAGATTTTGGAAAAGTCCTGAGAATTCCATGTATACTGAACATAGTTTGAGCACTGCCTACCAACCTCAAACTGATGGACAATCAGAATGGAAAATTGAAACCTTAGAAGATATGTTGAGATCTTTCTCACTTGACTTTCAACATATGTGGGATCAATATTTACCTCTGGTCGAATTTTCCTATAACAATAGCTTCCATTCATGAATTTAAATGGCACCATATGAAAAGAGATTCCACACCCCAACACGGTGGGATGATCTTGGTGAAAGGAAACAGGTAGGCCCAGAACTTGTTGAAGAAATAATGAAAAATTTGAAGATTATCCAAACCCACATCAAAGCAGCTCAAAGTAGGCAAACCAGCTATGGTAAAAATTAAAGGAAGGACTTGGAATTTCATGTAGGAGATCATGCTTTCATAAAGGTATCTCCATGGAAGGGTGTTATATGATTCGGTAATAAGGGAAAATTGAGTCCCATGTACATTAGACCTTTTGAAATTATAGAACAAATTGGAGTTGTGGCTTATCATTTGGAAATGCCTCCAATTCTCTCCAAATAACACGATGTGTTCCACATATCACTGTTGAGAAAATATTTGACCGACCAAATGCTTGTACTCACCTATGAAGAAATTGAATTAGAACCTCATCTATCTTAATATGAAGAGTATGTCAAAATTCTTGATACCTGTGACCAAGTACTGAGAAACCAGATGAATCGTATGGTAAAAGTTCTATGGAGAAACCATAAGATAGAAGAAGCAACATGAGAACCTAAGGAACTTATGATGAAGAACCAACTAAATCATTTTTTGCAGTAATATTCAAGAAGTTTTGAGGATGAAATTATTTGAAGGAGGGGAGAATTTAACACCCTAAGCTTCCACGGTATGTTTCCCTTTGAATAATGTTGTAGCTTGCAATGTTTGCAACCTGAATTTTTAACACACCACGGCCAATCAAACTAGCTGTTATGAATAGTAATACCCACCTTTTAAAATTTCATAGATTTTATGTTAGAAAATGGACTTCATTTTGGAATTAGGAATATAGAAATTAGCTTAGGGTGAATTTTTGGTATTTTTCCAAAAACATTTAATTTTTGATGAATAGTGAAAAACACTACATTATAGTTTAAAACCATATTTTTATTTAAGTAATTAGTTATTTTAATTTAATTTAATTTAGGTCAAAATAGATACATAATACCAATATATGTTAAATTTAATTAATTGGAGTCATTTTATAATAAGTTTAGATATATAAAATTTTGTTGAACGTTTTACCATCTTTTACGAACCTTATAGGAGCATTTGAAAATTTGCACAAAATAAAATTTTACCACTTATGTAAGTTGAATTTAAACAAATTGAGAGACACGGTTGACATCAGTAAATAAAATGTGGTTTAATAAGATGAATATAATTTTTATAGAATAGTAATGTTTGACTTTTATTTTCCATGATTAAAAGTAAATAGTGTAATTAAGGGTAAAAAAGATATTTTAATTACCCTAACACATGTCATAATTCTACTGGATAAGTGTAATTAGACCAAAAACAAACTTATGAAAAAATATGATCCTCTTTGTTCCACTTGGATTAGATTAAGACATTTATTATTATTTTATTTAAAGAAGGGTTAAAAGAGTTAAATTCAATGTTTAATAACTAAACCATTTTTAATATAGGGTTAAACACCATATAAATTAGACTATAAATATTTATTATAAATATAAAAATATTTCCTACATAATGGTATTTTATGAATAATTTTAATATATTAAATAATTCAATTTATTTAAGTCACAATAATGATGATGTAATTACCTTAATAATAAAATATTAAAATAATTGATATTATAAATATCCAAAAAAATGAAAATTGAGACTTATGATGACTTCCAAATTTTTTTTGTGTTAATATGACATGTTAGGGTTGATTAAATATTTTTTATTCAAAGTGATAGTTTTTTATCTCTTTCAAAAAAATCAAGTACTAAATGGTGTCAAAATTGACAAAAAAGAGTTTTTAAAATAAAATATTAAATTATTAATTGATATAATATTCTTAAAAATAAACAGTTCAGAAAAAGGACTTAGATAAGGTTATTATTTTAATACATAAACACTTGGGGTTCTCTTGGCTTATTATAGTATGTTTATTAATCATATAATATAAAAATACAATGAGACATGGTAAATGTCAAACTATTAAACTAAGAGTTAAATATAAATGAAAAAGATAATATGGTCACCTAAACCTATATAAAACCTATTGTTTGAAATTTTTATGACCCATACCCACATTATAATATAAATAAATAATTTTGGAGAAATTAGAAAGCGAAAATAATTTTATTATAAAATAATATTTCAATCTTTTCCTAAAGTGACCCGCACCTCTCTTATAAAATGGTACTTCCCCTTCTCTTAATTTCAAACCCCAAAGCCATTTGACATGGCCAACCCCTACCCAAATATCCTCTCAACTATCCTAAATTCAACCTATAGGCCTTACATTGATCAGAATGACAACCTATAGAGCCCTGTTGATCAACTCAAATGGAAACACTCGAAGAAGAGATAATAATTTCACCACCCTCTTTCAAGTTCATTTCTTCTTCCACTTCCTCTTTCTTTGTTGATTCCAGACCAACATAATAAATCCATTAACATTTGCATACGGTAATGTTATTATAAATATTGTACAACCATATTCATTATTTTTTCCATCCTATAAATGACAAATTCAGTATACGTGCATACGTACGAGTTACCGTCTCCACGTCGTGGTGTAATTTGTTATACCAATACTTCATTATTTGGATGAGTATAATAATGAGTATAACTAACATAAATAATAAATATAACATTTTAATGACTCTGTATATATGATATACCATCCCATTACATATTATTTCACCATCAATATAATGATATTGTCGCTGTGCATACGTACAGATTACCGTCTCCATGAAGGCTATGAGATTCATTCCCCATCATAATCCTTCAAGAATAATTATCATTTTATGATTAAAAATAATGTTTATGAACATAATATCATTATTTTTATGAATTAAATACATCGTATCCATAAAAAAATGGATTATGTAACCAATCATATAATGGAAAACGAATCAGTTAACACTAGAAACGATGACACTACTAAATATTTTAAACAATGAAATATTATAGGATCATATATGATATCATATTTATGTATATAGTTCATGTATAATTTAATAACAATGTTTTAAATATTATCAATGAGTTTAACATACCATAGAATAAGGAAATCTACAAGGTTAGGGTAAATTCTATAGTCTCTTTACTTATCCGACGTTGTTAATATATAAGTATCTACTAGGACCTCTTTATCATCAACATCTGTGTTTTCATAAAAGTGTAATTCAAATTTTTTTACTATTTACTATACAATTGGGTAAAGTCATTTATAATCTTATTTGACCAAATACATTTTTAGATGAATCTTTTCGTCGTTTTCTAAATAAGTTACTTTGTGGCCCGCTTGACAAAATTAAAGTAATAATGTATTTTTTAAAAATTATACGGTGGGTGCAGCTATTTTCCACCATTATAACATCATCAAATCTTCTTATACAAGTTTTTTAGAATATTTTTAATATAAATGTTTTCTTTTATATTTATATATCTTTTAAATTATTTCAAAATATAAAGATATATTTCCCTACAAAAAGTTTTGATTTCATCTATGTCAACATCCATTGATGGATTTTATGCTTGTTTGATGTTGATTTATTATGATACAAATCTTCCATATTGTATTAAAGATTCTGTAATATGTTTGACTGTGTATGTGTTATTTTTACACCATTCATGGTATATGGATAAATTATTGACATTTTGTATGGTTGTTTTAATATGAATGTTTATGTTATGTTTAAACCTTTTCATATGAGAAATGCATTGGACTTTGTAAGTGACGGGTGGAGCTTTCTATAGCTCATCGATGCATCAATCGGTCTCATGAGACAAACTAGTATCTTGGCATAAGTCCTTGAAAATATCTTATTTGTAGTGTTCGAACAAGGCCTTGACTATGTGGTTATGAAGGCTGGCATTATGCATTCCAATATTATGAAATTGGCTATTGATATTACATGTGATTATTCAACTAGTAGAATATCCATGTGAATGAGTAAAGGAATTATTTGATTTAACTTTTCCATATTATAATGAAGTTTGAGTTTAAAAGACTTGTGTTTTAGTCTTATACATTTCCTTAAATGTTTATGCTTATTCTTGAAAGTTTCCTCTATATTGTTATCCTTATAGAGAATCTGAGCTCACCAATTTCTATGTTTTATATTTCCCAAGATGCAAAGAAGTATATTATGACTGACCTGTAGAGATAGTCTATGGGATGAAAGTGGTAAATGGAGAAAATGTTGTTGTTTTTTTAAATTTATAATGTAATGTAAAACTTTTGAATGTATCAAGTACTTCCATGGTTACTAAACTGATCGATCTTTCGAGATTTTGATCCCTTTTTATCATACCAATGTTATGTAATAATGCATCGACTCTGGGTAACTGGGGTCGGGGCGTTACACATTTTTAATACCCATCATAGTATATTCCCTAAATCTATTAGGAGAAACATTCATGTTTTCCTCTATCACGTTAACCAATGCATTGAAGAGATATCTTGGGCTCACCCACCCTAGGATTATCATGGAACCGCACATATACATAAAAAAATGCCCATGAACCATAACATATTCATATAACATAAAAAAATACAAAGGAAATATCAAATTTTGACATTTCAATAAAAATATATCATATAAATATATTGACATAACAAATCCATTATCAAAACCATTTTCAACATCAAAATACATAAAAGAGTATATGGTATTTATTTTCCATTTAAAAACATTACACCTTGTTAAGGAAGCCATTGTTCAAATAATACTCACAGCGGCGGAAAAAGTCATTGCACCAATTACGTTAAAAGAAACATTATTTTTTCATTTAGTAAAACACCTCATAGAAAATTATTCTCCTTGAATGAAAAAAAAATTCAATGTTGTTTATATATCATATAAAAGAAAGTCCGATGTAAAACAAAATATGCATCAATGGATGAAGATTGAGATAAAGTCCCTTACATAGTGTCGGACTTGAACCGTTCATTATTTAATCTCCAGAATAATAAAATAAAGTTAATTTTTTTACTTTCATAAGAACCTTTTGAAGTTTATTATTCATTTTTTATCACTTTTTTCCATGTTGTAAACATTATGTAATCATTTAAGTTAATAATGGTCATTTTTTCGATATGTGGTACTTGAGTCGAAAATGAACTTCTTATATTTACATGTTGTCCATGTGGTAAAAAGTTCATTATCTCTATAATTATATTCATGATTTCTATATCATATATATCATATATATCCATTATATATATGTATTTATAATAGTACATAACATTGGGAGGTAAGAAAAGAAATGCACCATTCATGGAGATAGTAAGCTGTATGTACGCATGAACATTACTTTCATTTCTATTTTGTATATTTAATGGAATTAAAACTTAATTTGAAATAGGTATATTATAATTCCAATATAATATCATATATAATTTCATTAACTCCATCCTTTATATGTTCCACGTATGGAATGAATGAGTCATATCACATTGAGGGGGTGGTAGTCTGCACTTCTTCAAATGAAATTATCACATTTACCCATTATGGATACCATAAAGGTATAATATAAATTAAAAAATACAGAAGAATAGGGACAATATAAATATAATATATATCACATATAAATATTGTTCCATCACAAGGACCACCATAAGAGGTGGTAGGAGAAGATTGAACAATCATCTTTTCGGGAGGTAGTAGCTCACCGTCCACAGAAATAGTATGTTCTTTACAAATTATATGTAGGTGTGTGTATGTCTAGTTAGAATACCTCTCAAAACACAAACCTAGTATATTGAGGATACTAGAGTAGTTATTATAGAAATTAATAAAAATATTTTAGGGGTTTGGAGATGTAAAATAAATTAAAAGAACTTAAAAGAAGACGTTACCTTTAAATCGGGTAACTACTTTGGTTTGAACCAAAAGGATTTCTTGAAGTGCCTTATATGTCACGAACCAACCCGGGTCGACCCTGAACCGGTCACCCGAGCCGGCCCGCGACATGGCCCGAGGGGCGTTCCCGATCCCCACGGGCTGGCAACTAGTGCCGGGCATCAAAAGTAAACAGGTGGGAACGATTTGGCCCAAAAGAAAATAAACTAAACAGCGGAAAATAAAATAGAACAAAAGTGAATAAAGAAAGAGCAACCGGCAACACTACTAACCTGACCACGATCCAAACTCCAGGTGACCCCATGGGTCACTCTCCAATACCACAACCAACATCGCTCACGGCGAACAACTGAATCTGGAACCTGTAATAGAACTAAAAACAAGAAAACACTATAGGCGTGAGTATTAAAACTCAATAGGTAGGCCCGACTAATTATATCCCAATGCACATACCAATAAATAAAGAGTTTATCAATTCCAAGTTTGAACTAAATTATATAAAATAGGTTTTCCACACACTTTCATTTCCAAAACAAGTAACAATCCATTGCCCTTTTTAATTTAGAAGAATTTTAATGTTGAAAGGAACAGGTGAATTGCACTTTTAAAACATTTTGTGAACAATTAGAAAACCAAACTTTAGTTGTTAGTCAAAAATGAGAATCACACACAACACACTCTAAGGGCAATGGTAAAGTGGCACACAAGGGTCAGCAACCGAACTCGACCTCTCAATTGTCCGCCACACCCAACTAAACACTAAAAGAAACATGGGTTGAACCTATGAGATCGTGAACAATCCAGAACGTACTATACATGTGACTCATCCTGGAGGCATGCCATAACTCGATGACGTCATAACGCCCATAATACTACCCGGCATAGCCCTGCATGGCCTAACCGAGGGGCCCAATCCCCATAGCAGCAATAACTCAGTATTCCCCTGCTATGGGGCCACTAACCAGTGCGTGGTCTAAACTAGTGCAGCAATCGTTCTCAGAAAATTCACTCAATATGCCAGGTTCCCATGTCAACAAAAGTAGTAGAAAGGGGGTGCGTCTACAATGTAAATAAATCAGTCACGATGCACAAACATCACATACATCTCACGCAAACAACGCACACCAAAGATCACCCCCGAGTGGGATTTCCAAGATAATCTATTTCATTAAATTGCCAAACGGGCCTTCACCAAATTTAAAGTAAAACCTCATTTCTCAAAAAGTTCAAAAACACGTGTTCTGAAGAAATTATTTATCTTTAAAACTAGAAGCGTATTTGAAGTTCCGCGAATTATGTTTAAAGGCCAAACTAGCATTCTTTCAAAACTGGGTGTCCGCCCGTCAAGATTATGTCACAAGTGTTCGGTATAAAATAAACAGCTCTTTTCGCACTAAATAATAATTTAATGTTTTATTATCTAATATTATTTCTAATTCATTAAAAATTAATAAAACAACAAGAAATTAATAAATTCTAAATCTAAAGGTAAGTGCAATGGGGGACCTACCTCGGCTCGCTGTGCAAACAAAACGACGCAACGCGCCTCGCACGGGCGCGCAAGCGTGCGCACCAGATGACGATCGAATGAGTGTGGAAAAACCTTGCCAACACGCTGCAACCGCAAAGATAACCGAAATACGTAAACATCGACTTAAAACAATCCAAATGAACAAACAACGCAAAATAACCAGCTCGACACGTTTTGAAAATACAACTCGCATAAGGGTCATCCACCATAAAACTTGTCAAATCAATTAAACAAGTGAAACAATTTATCAAAACAATGTAAAACCAAAGATTTCCACATGATACAATTAATTTAACAACAAAAACACATGAAAAACAACTTAAGATGTGCGAACATCAAGTGATCAAAGTAAACTCAATTTAAAGAGGCATGAGCAAGTGATCCAACTCACGAACAATGAATCTTTCAGATTTCCAGTGTGAAACTTCAAACACACAACGTTCACACCCCAATGATGTCAAGGTCAACCTTAAACAATATTATTAAAATAAAACTTAGGATTCAACCCTAAACATTGAAACCATATCAACAGAATAACATAAAAGGGGAGGGAGATAAAATAATTACCGAAAGGGGGATTTGCCACCAAAAGAGAGGTTGGCAGGAGGACAGAGCCGTTGGCAGGGCGAGGCCGGCCGTAGGGCTGGTCAGAGGAGGCTGTCTCAAAAGCTGGTCGCTGGTGGGAAGAGTGGCATGGCCTAGCTGGGGGGGTCACTGGACTTGGGGGGTGCATCCGAAAGGTGGTACGGTGGTCGAACGACGTGCGGACAGCGGGTGCACGGTGGATGAAGGGTGTGGAGCAGCCAGAAGGTGTAGGGTGGTTGGTGCGCAGCCGGTTGGAGGGTGTGCGCCGAAGAAAAGGGATTTACAGGAGGGTTGCGGAGACAAGGAGGGGAGATAACAAAAACCCAGGTAGGGGGGGAAAGGAAAACCAGATAGTGGGGGTTTGAGTAGGGGATCCGAAGAGGGGGGGGGAAAGATTGATGGTTGGGCACGCGGTGCGGGGAAGCTACCCGGAGGATGGCAGTGGCCTGGGTGGGCACGGCTGGTCAGACAAGGGGAGTCCGTCGGGAGAATAGCACGTCGGAGAAGGGTAGGTGCAGGAGAGGTCTGATCGAAGGGAAGGGGGGTTGCACGAAGGAGTTACACAAAGCAAAGGGAGGGAGCTCTCCATGGGTTTGTTCAAAGGAAAAGGAGTAGCTGGACAGGATGTCTGGGGTGCACACAAAACAGGGCATCAGGGGGTTGCAGGTTGGCCAAACAAGATGAGTGTCGGCGAGAGGGTGGGGTTGCCGGCAACAGGGTGCTGGTCACGCTGGGGAGCCGGGACGCCGGGAAGCCGGGGAGGCTGGGTGCGGGTCACCGAAAGGGGGTGTGTGGGGCGGAGCAGCGACGGGAGGCCGGCAGGGGGGGTGCGCTGGGCGGAGTGAGGCTGGCCGGCAGGGGTGCGTGGGGCGGAGCGGCTGGCCGGCAGGAGGGGTTCGGCGGCGACGACGGGAAGAAGAGAGGGGTCGCGCAGGGCGGTTGTGCCGGAGGACAGGGGAGCGGTGCCGGTGAGGTAGGAGGTCGGTGCTAGGCCTGCGGGGCGGCGGACGCGGGAGGCGCCGAAGGGCAAGGGAGGAGACGAGCTTAGGGGATGCGGGAAGGAAAGTAGGGAAGTGAAGGAGCTGGGGTTGCGGGGCGGATGCAAGAGGGTCGGGCGTCGGCCACGGTGATGGGTAGAGCAGCAAAGAGGGAAAGTCGCGCGGAAAGTTGCCGAGGAAGAAGAGCCGAGGGAGAAGAGGGAAGACAGAGGGGTGGCGGCGCAGCAAGGAGGTGAAGGAAAAGGGAAAAAAAGGCGTAGGATTAGGGTTAGCAGAAATAAAATAAAAACAAATATTAAAAAATAAAAATAAAAAAAATAAAACCAAAACTGATAATTAAAATAAACATTTATCTTTAATAATAACTCATAAAAATAATAAGAATGACTCTAATAAAATATAATAATGACAAAACAATTCTTTTAATAATAAAAATTCATTAATAAATATAATCATAATTGTGACAATAATAACAATAGTAATAATAATAATAATAATAATTATTATTATTATTATTATAATAGTAATAATAATAATAACAATAACAATACTAGTAATAAAATAAAAGAGAAATTTCACGACACGGGGCAACTGCGTGGCTACCGCGAACCGTGCGGTGGCCGCGCACGAGTCCAAAACCAACTAAAAACATTAAACTTCAAAAATTTTAAATCGGGACTCAACCCAAACCTCATCACGAGAACCCGAAACTAAGATATATTAAATTGAAAATTACTTCAAAAAGTTGGGGTGCGACAATTCTCCCCACCACAAAAACTTTCTGCCCCGAGAAAGTCACCAAGCCGAAAGATATCCAAAACTCGAGTTCATGCCCGATCCAAAACCAAGAAGTTAAGAAATTTGAAATGAAATTTTACTCCACAGGTCACACCAGAACGATCATGAAGAAACCGCGACATAAAACGAGGGGAGAAAACGGGAGGGTTCTCCCCACCACAAGAGCTTGACCAACACTGAGGCTTTTAGAACCCAAATACACCGCCCCGGGGAGGGGGGGTCAATGTGGGAACTCCCAAACCAAAACCAATCCACATAAGGTTTTAAACATTATTAATAATAAATAACGAATGATTCAAAAAGCTTCACTCACAGACCTAACAAGGATCCAAGTCCAATTGAGTCTGAAAGAAAACACAACACAAGGGAGCGGGAGAACACGAGAGGGTTCTCCCCACCACAAGAACACCACTGATGCATAAATTAACACCTAAACGTACCACCTCGGGAAGGGGGGGGGGGGGGCGACACGGAAACTCCCAACCGATCCAGGCTAAACTCTATAGCACGAGCGAGCAGGACCTCCACCAAAACTTGGAACTCTCGACTCAGACCAAAGAAAGCCCGAAGACGATAGAAAAATCTCCAAGCAGAACATAATCCAAGCTGTAAACCCGAGCACAACCGCAAGCCTGGACTCCACCGCAGGCACTTATATCTCCAAACGAACATCGCCAAACCAAGATTAACCCACGCAAGGTCCAAACATACCTCTATGAAAAACGCATGATCCTAAACACCATAATCTGGCAAACGAGACTGTTTGGATTACAAACGAATACGTTCATCCCAACCTCACGACGACACAATGAACCGACAACAACGCCAACACTTTAACAGTGGAAAGACAAGAACCAAAGGGCTTTAAATGTTCTGTTGCTATCACGGATCACAAAACCCGAACTGAGGCGTCACACCCCCATCAACTCCTGACTGCGCGCAAGCTTCACCCCAAGTCCTGTGGTTGGGGCTCTGATGGTTGAAGCATCTCCTGCCTCACAGCCAGGCACTAGAATCTTCTAGTCACAGTGTCTTCCTCAGGCGACGCTTCCTGCAAAGCGTCTCTAGATGATCCAGAAACCTGCAATGATGGCACGTCTTCGGAGGGGTGTGACATGACGACTTGCATGCCCCAAACGTCCATACTGACGGTAAACCATTAAAAGGTCTGAAAAACTGGAAGTTAGAGCCACTGAAGAGAATGTTTTAGGAATAGGTCCCTCTGGAACACACTAATCGCCAGATGGGGAACCTTGACGAGCAAGTGGATACGCTGGATTGTCAACCATCTCCACTCCAACGACCAACTCAACTAAGAATGCCTCATCCACCAGCTTCACAAAGTGATGGTCCTTAGAAAGGAGGAACCGCTCCTTGATCTCTAGACGAAGACCCTTGATGAAGAGAGAAGTCTTCATCCAGTCTTGCGACTCTACCCCCGGAAAAAGAGACCCAAGATCCTTGATATGGTCGACATACGCTTTCACCGTCTGCTGGCCATGTTGAGCACGCATGAGCTCTTCTGTTTCCTTCATCCTCACCCCCCACGAGTATAAACCATTGAATGAAGAAGACATTAAAGAAATTCCACATCATCCCAAATTGCAGAAACGGCGGGCGTACAACTCCTACTCATCCAGAGCTGGACCTTCAAACAGACCCAAAACAATACGCACTCAGATCGCTTCGGGAGTTCCCAATACCCTGAAGACACGCTCGACCTCTTCAAGCCACTACACTGACCCCAACAGACTTCAATCACCATGAAGGAAAGACAACGTCCAAGAAAGACCAAAAACTGGGCATGACTCATCAAAACACTAGGGATCTTTCTGGGCAGCATTTCTAAATAAGACATATAACACCAAGACGAAACCAGTATCAATCGAAGAAACATCAAAGAAAGTGGCTTCATCCAAAACAACCAGCTCAAAAGAAACAAACAACCGCAAACATAACCCAAAATTCCCTGTCCAAAATTCCCCTTTCATTTTTGATTCCAAAACCACCTCTTTTTAAATTCTCAGTTCAAAACCAGTTTCCAAATACCAAATCCCTTTCAAACCAAAATCACTTTCCAAAACCATTTTCCTCTTTAAGAGCCAATTTAGAAAAAACATGGTCAAGCCTTTAATTTCAAATAAACACCCAGGTAATCTCATGACCCGTTGCACATGTCATTATCCACAGTCCATTCATACACGCACCAGCACGCAATTGTATGCATTCTCTCACATGTGCAAACGTTCATAAGGGGTACCTGCGGTTTTACCCCAAACCATTCTCGACCACTTTCAAAGCAAACATCAGTTTTCCAACCCAAATGCTTTTAGTTTTTAAAACCCATTTCATAAATTTAAAGTCCTTTAAAAGAAATCAGTCTCATTTTCAAAACCCCCTTTTTTTCCATTTCCGAAAATGCACTAACACCAACCAGAACAAAAACGAAACTTAAATTGCATCAAACACCGCAACGAGGGACTAGTAGTCACACATAACCTGGTGACATGGTAGTGGGCCATGTCCCAAGTAGGTGTCGACCACTAGGAGGAATTCAAACCATGTACCCAGAATCCACATGGGTCACTACTCCATGTAAAATCACGATGTAACATCGGCTTACCTCTGTTGTCATCCCTTAATCCAAAACAATCCAAAATGAAACAAATACTCGATTCCCGGACTATCCCTGGAGACTCGAGGTGCAGAACGGGCAAGGGTTCATGACGTCCTTCCCGTACCTACCTCTCAAGTCCCGACAATCCTAATCTCCATCTACCGGACATCCCAAATAACAAAAACCACCCTCTGATACCATTTTGTCACGAACCAACCCGGGTCGACCCTGAACCGGTCACCCGAGCCGGCCCGCGACATGGCCCGAGGGGCGTTCCCGATCCCCACGGGCTGGCAACTGGTGCCGGGCATCAAAAGTAAACAGGTGGGAACGATTTGGCCCAAAAGAAAATAAACTAAATAGCGGAAAATAAAATAGAACAAAAGTGAATAAAGAAAGAGCAACCAGCAACACTACTAACCTGACCACGATCCAAACTCCAGGTGACCCCATGGGTCACTCTCCAATACCACAACCAACATCGCTCACGGCGAACAACTGAATCTGGAACCTGCAACAGAACTAAAAACAAGAAAACACTATAGGCGTGAGTATTAAAACTCAGTAGGTAGGCCCGACTAACTCTATCCCAATGCACATACCAATAAATAAAGAGTTTATCAATTCCAAGTTTGAACTAAATTATATAAAATAGGTTTTCCACACACTTTCATTTCCAAAACAAGTAACAGTCCATTGCCATTTTTAATTTAGAAGAATTTTAATGTTGAAAGGAACAGGTGAATTGCACTTTTAAAACATTTTGTGAAAAATTAGAAAACCAAACTTTAGTTGTTAGTCAAAAATGAGAATCACACACAACACACTCTAAGGGCAATAGTAAAGTGGCACACAAGGGTCAGCAACCGAACTCGACCTCTCAATTGTCCGCCACACCCAACTAAACACTAAAAGAAACATGGGTCGAACCTAGGAGATCGTGAACAATCCAGAACGTACTATACATGTGACTCATCCTGGAGGCATGCCATAACTCGATGACGTCATAACGCCCATAATACTACCCGGCATAGCCCTGCATGGCCTAACCGAGGGGCCCAATCCCCATAGCAGCAATAACTCAGTATTCCCCTGCTATGGGGCCACTAGCCAGTGCGTGGTCTAAACTAGTGCAGCAATCGTTCTCAGAAAATTCACTCAATATGCCAGGTTCCCATGTCAACAAAAGTAGTAGAAAGGGGGTGCGTCTACAATGTAAATAAATCAGTCACGATGCACAAACATCACATACAGCTCACGCAAACAACGCACACCAAAGATCACCCCCGAGTGGGATTTCCAAGATAATCTATTTCATTAAAGTGCCAAACGGGCCTTCACCAAATTTAAAGTAAAACCTCATATCTCAAAAAGTTCAAAAACACGTGTTCTGAAGAAATTATTTATCTTTAAAACTAGAAGCGCATTTGAAGTTCCGCGAATTATGTTTAAAGTCCAAACTGGCATTCTTTCAAAACTGGGTGTCCGCCCGTCAAGAAAATGTCACAAGTGTTCGGTATAAAATAAACAGCTCTTTTCGCACTAAATAATAATTTAAAGTTTTATTTTCTAATATTATTTCTAATTCATTAAAAATTAATAAAACAACAAGAAATTAATAAATTCTAAATCTAAAGTTAAGTGCAATGGGGGACCTACCTCGGCTCGCTGTCCAAACAAAACGACGCAACGCGCCTCGCATGGGCGCGCAAGCGTGCGCACCAGATGACGATCGAATGAGTGTGGAAAAACCTTGCCAACACACTGCAACTGCAAAGATAACCGAAATACGTAAACATCGACTTAAAACAATCCAAATGAACAAACAACGCAAAATAACCAGCTCGACACGTTTTGAAAATACAACTCGCACAAGGGTCATCCACCATAAAACTTTTCAAATCAATTAAACAGGTGAAACAATTTATCAAAACAATGTAAAACCAAAGATTTCCACATGATACAATTAATTTAACAACAAAAACACATGAAAAACAACTTAAGATGTGCGAACATCAAGTGATCAAAGTAAACTCAATTTAAAGAGGCATGAGCAAGTGATCCAACTCACGAACAATGAATCTTTCAGATTTCCAGTGTGAAACTTCAAACACACAACGTTCACACCCCAATGATGTCAAGGTCAACCTTAAACAATATTATTAAAATAAAACTTAGGATTCAACCCTAAACATTGAAACAATATCAACAGAATAACATAAAAGGGGAGGGAGATAAAATAATTACCAAAAGGGGGATTTGCCACCAAAAGAGAGGTTGGCAGGAGGACAGAGCCGTTGACAGGGCGAGGCCGGCCGTAGGGCTGGTCAGAGGAGGCTGTCTCAAAAGCTGGTCGCTGGTGGGAAGAGTGGCATGGCCTAGCTGGGGGGTCACTGGACTTGGGGGGTGCATCCGAAAGGTGGTACGGTGGTCGAACGACGTGCGGACAGCGGGTGCACGGTGGATGAAGGGTGTGGAGCAGCCAGAAGGTGTAGGGTGGTTGGTGCGCAGCCGGTTGGAGGGTGTGCGCCGAAGAAAAGGGATGTACAGGAGGGTTGCGGAGACAAGGAGGGGAGATAACAAAAACCCAGGTAGGGGGGGAAAGGAAAACCATATAGTGGGGGTTTGAGTAGGGGATCCGAAGAGGGGGGGGGGAAAGATTGATGGTTGGGCACGCGGTGCGGGGAAGCTACCCGGAGGATGGCAGTGGCCTGGATGGGCACGGATGGTCAGACAAGGGGAGTCCGTCGGGAGAATAGCACGTCGGAGAAGGGTAGGTGTAGGAGAGGTCTGATCGAAGGGCAGGGGGGTTGCACGAAGGAGTTACACAAAGCAAAGGGAGGGAGCTCTCCGTGGGTTTGTTCAAAGGAAAAGGAGTAGCTGGACAGGATGTCTAGGGTGCACACAAAACAGGGCATCAGGGGGTTGCAGGTTGGCCAAACAAGATGAGTGTCGGCGAGAGGGCGGGGTTGCCGGCAACAGGGTGCTGGTCACGCTGGGGAGCCGGGACGCCGGGAAGCCGGGGAGGCTGGGTGCGGGTCACCGAAAGGGGGTGTGTGGGGCGGAGCAGCGACGGGAGGCCGGCAGGGGGGGTGCGCTGGGCGGAGTGAGGCTGGCCGGCAGGGGTGCGTGGGGCGGAGCGGCTGGCCGGCAGGAGGGGTTCGGCGGCGACGACGGGAAGAAGAGAGGTGTCGCGCAGGGCGGTTGCGCCGGAGGACAGGGGAGCGGTGCCGGTGAGGTAGGAGGTCGGTGCTAGGCTTGCGGGGCGGTGGACGCGGGAGGCGCCGAAGGGCAAGGGAGGAGACGAGCTTAGGGGATGCGGGAAGGAAAGTAGGGAAGTGAAGGAGCTGGGGTTGCGGGGCGGATGCAGGAGGGTCGGGCATCGGCCACGGTGATGGGTAGAGCAGCAAAGAGGGAAAGTCGCGCGGAAAGTTGCCGAGGAAGAAGAGCCGAGGGAGAAGAGGGAAGACAGAGGGGTGGCGGCGCAGCAAGGAGGTGAATGAAAGGGAAAAAAAGGCGTAGGATTAGGGTTAGCAGAAATAAAATAAAAACAAATATTAAAAAATAAAAATAAAAAAAAATAAAACCAAAACTGATAATTAAAATAAACATTTATCTTTAATAATAACTCATAAAAATAATAAGAATGACTCTAATAAAATATAATAATGACAAAACAATTCTTTTAATAATAAAAATTCATTAATAAATATAATCATAATTGTGACAATAATAACAATAGTAGTAATAATAATAATTATTATTATTATTATTATTATTATTATAATAGTAATAATAATAATAACAATAACAATAATAGTAATAAAATAAAAGAGAAATTTCACGACACGGGGCAACTGCGTGGCTACCGCGAACCGTGCGGTGGCCGCGCACGAGTCCAAAACCAACTAAAAACATTAAACTTCAAAAATTTTAAATCGGGACTCAACCCAAACCTCATCACGAGAACCCGAAACTAAGATATATTAAATTGAAAATTACTTCAAAAAGTTGGGGTGCGACATTATACCTAAGATAAGGATTCTAGGTGGAAGAGAGGGAACTTAAGAGATTATTTGGGTAGATTTTGGATGAGCCAATGTTCTTGAGAGGTGTGAGTAATGGTTAATAGGTGAGGGTTTTTTATAATGGGGAGGAGGGTCTCTTTAAAAAAGATTTAAAATGTTATTTTATTATATAATGAATTTCGGTTTCTAAAGGTCTAGAACTTATTAAAGTCAAAGGTAAGATGACTATTTTTTCTAAATAAAATCACCCAATAATAATTGGATAGGTTCTGGATTTTTTTTTTATTTTTATAATCTTATTTATTTATGTCATTCATTAATGAGGTAAACACTTCATCTTTATTGTGTCATAAATAATATTATTTATTTGATGTCTTAAAATAATAAATAAAATACCATGATGTAGGAAATATTTTTATATTTATAATTAATATTAATAGTAAAATATATTAATTATGTAACCCCACATTAATTTTTTTAGAAAAACAATACATGTTTATAATATTTATATTTTTTACTTTAAATAAAAAGTTATTAATATCATTACCATACCCAAGTGTCTTTCAAAGGCCAAAAGTCACACCCAAGTGTTTTCATGGTTGGAAATTACAAGTTCAATATGGTTATGGCAAGCTTTAAGGTAATTTTATATTATTAAAATATAGTTTTTACCTTGAATTACCCTATTTTCCTTTAACCGCGGTAAATTGAAGTCAAAAGTTACTATTCACCAAAAATTATTTTCATCTTATTGAACCAAATTTTACTTACTAATGACATCCATGTATGTAGGATATTGAAAATTCAATTAACAGAAGTAGTAAAATTTCATTTAAATGAAAAATTCTATTTTTTAACTACTACTTAGTGTTTTCACTATTCATAAAAAAATTGATTTTTTTCAGAAAAATACCAAAAATTCAGCCTAAGATATATTTGATATTATGAATTCAAAAATGATGTCTATTTCAACAAATTACAATAATATAAGTTACATTAATTTATTTAAAATTAATTCCCATTGTCAAAACAAAAAGTGTGTTTTTAAGAAATAATAACTATTAAAAGATTGACACTTTTTTATATGCAATTTCAAAGTAAAATTACTTACAATTACTAAAATTAGATTAAAGGGTAAAAGTATAATCTAATTACACTTTAAAACCAATTAAAAATATATTCTAGCCATATAAATACATTAGATTAAAATGACATTTTGAATTTAAAATAAAGTATTTTCACTATTCAGCAAAAATTGATTTTTATCAGGAAAAATACCAAAAATTACCCAGAGTAAATTTTGATGTCACAATTCTAAATAAGAATTTTTTTTTGTCTAATATAACATATAAATTTAACCAAAACTAGAATTAATGATGGTTCTCCATCAAAAGGGGGTAGGGTATTAGAGTATTTATGCTTAAAATTTGGATTCTTTATTAGCTTAAACCTCTAATATTTATAGGATAAATGTAAAAACATTTAACAAACTTGTTTAATTATATTTTAGTTAGTTCAATTGATTTCCACAAATGCAAAGACTAGGCATTAACTACCATTTAAAATAATATTATATTATTATTTTTCAATATGACCCAACATTGTGGGAAATGTAAGAATACAAAGAAACACGTTGTTGCGTATTGGGTATGACATCCAACATAGCATCCCCTTTAAAGTAAAATTCATATTTAATTCAAAAATATGATAATGTATTGTTCTTCATTTACCTAGGATTTTACATCCTTCCCCCCTTTTGGAAATTGTGTCCTCACAATTTAATTCATTTATCAAATAAAAGGGGGTATTTATCCCTGATAGAATTTTTAGATTCCCACATTGTGTATTCAACCATATAGTTTTTTCACAAAAACATTACCTGATAAATTACTTTATTCTGCAACACTTTCTCTCTTTGGTCAATAATCTGGACTGGTTGTTCCTCATAAGAGAGATTCTCTTCCAACTGAACTATTTATGGGCTCCAAACATGAGATGGATCCAGCACATACATTCTCAATATTGAAACATGAAAAATATTGTGTACATGGGATAAACATGGAGGTAAATCCACTCTGTAGACAACTGATCCAACTTTATCCAGGATTTCATACGGTCCAATGAACATCATACTCAACATTCCCTTCTTACCAAAACGCATGACACTTTTCCATGGAGAAACATTGAGAAAGGCATGATCACCTATCTCCAAAGAAAGATCCTTCATCCAGTTATCCACTAAACTTTTCTACATGCTCTGAGCTATTCTCACTTTATTTTGAATCAACTGAACCTTTTCTGCCATCTCTTCTAGAAATTCTTGTCCCATCAGCTTCCTTTCACCTACTTCATCCCAAAAATCCAGAGTTCGACACTACTTCCCATATAGTTCCTCAAATAGAGAAATCTGTATTCTAGAATGAAAACTGTTATTATAAGAAAATTCAACCAATGAAATATGTTGGTCCCAAATTCCTTGTAAATCCAGTGAACAAGCATGTTGCATATCCTCCAAGGTCTGAATTGTTTGTTTTAACTGCCCATCTGATTGAGGAGGAAAAGCTGTACTAAAATTTAATTCAGTACCAAATGACTTATGAGGGACTTTACATAAGTTATATGTAAACCTAGGATCATGATCAGATACAATTTTGAGTGGAACTCCATTCAACCAGAGTATCTCCTTAATATATAATCAAGAAAGTTGATCTAGACACAATGTATCTCCAATAGGAAGTAAATGAGCTGATTTAGTCAATCAATCAACTATAACCCAGATTTCATTATTACATTGAGATATATTTGGTAATCCAAAAATAATGTCCATGGATATATTTTTCTATTACCACTCTGGCACCAGTAAAGATTGAAGAATCCTTTTCGGTAACTATCACTCTTCTTTAACCTGAATACAAGTCAAACACTTCATAGAAAAGTTAGCAATATCTCATTTTATTCCATCTGACTAGAAATACTCCTGAAGATATGTTTACATCTTAGTACTGCTAGGATGAACTAAAAATGGAGGACTATGATCTTCAAATAACAACTCATTATTCCATATTGAATCACAAGGCACACATAATCTCTTCTCAAATCTTAAAATACCATCATTATCAATGTTAAAATCAGGAAACTTACCCTTCTGAATGAACTCTACCTTTTTCTACAACTCACTGTCCTCCTTCTGTGCTTGCTTAATTCTGTCTGATAAATATGATTTCACTGACACCTGAAACAAAATAATATAATTTCCTGCACCATCAACTTCTATGCCAATTTTCAGCAAGTATTTAATCAAAGGATCTTGTTCTAGACATAACATGGTAAATATAGCATTACTTTTTTTTGACTCAAAGCATAAGCCACATTATATGCATTTCTTAGATGGTAATGAATTGTGCAATCAAAATCCTTGATTAATTCCATCCATATCCTATGTCTTATGTTCAATTCTTTCTATGTGAATATATACTTCAAACTTTTGTGATCGGTATATATTTCACACTTTACTCTATAAAAATGATGCCTATAAATTTTTAAAGTAAAAACAATAGTAGGTAATTCCAAATAATGTGTAGGGTAATTTAACTCGCTATATTTCAACTGAAAAGAAGCATAAGAAATTACCTGATCATTATGCATAAGGACACATCTATGTTCTTTCAATGAAGCATCACCGTAAACAAAAAACTCACAATTTCTGGAAGGCAGTGCAAAAATAAGAGCATTCACAAATCTTCTTTTCACTTTTTGAAAACAATCATCACATTATTTTGTCGAAATGAACATAACACATTTTCAAGTTAACCTAGTCTGTGGGATAGATAACCATGAAATTTTTTCAATAACCCTCTAGTAATAACCTGCTAAACCAAGAAAACAAAAAATCTCTATAATATTGGTAGGTCATTTACATTATTCAAAAACTTTTGTTTTAGTAGGATCAATAGTTATTCCATTTTTTGAAACAATGTTACCAAGGAAAGAAATTTTTTGTAACAAAAACACATACTTTCTGAATTTCCCATATAGTTTCTTTTTTTTGAGGTTCTCAAGACAACCCTAAAATGACTTTCATGTTCCTCTTTAATTTTGGAATAAAAAAAATATCATCAATGAACACAACCAAAAACATATCCAAGAACTCAAGGAAAATTTTATTCATAAGATCCATGAATACAACATGTGCATTGGTTAATCAAAAAATGCATAATCACAAATTCATAATGGGCATATCTAGTACAAAACACAGTCTTTGGAATGTTTTCTTCCATTACTTTCAACTGATGGTACCCCGACCTCAAGTCAATCTTCGAAAAATACTGAGCTCCCTAGAGCTGATCAAACAAATTAATGATATGAGGCCAAGGATACTTGTTCTTAATAGTGATGTTATTCAATGCTCTATCATCAATGCAAAGTCTCATTAAACCATCTTTATTTTTAACAAACAAGAATGGACCACCCCATGGTGATGTTCTAGGTCGAATGGAACCTTTATCCAATAACTCCAACAATTACTTCTTTAACTCTAAATGTTCAATTTGTGATATTCGATATGGGGGTTTTGAAATTGGAATAGAATCCGGAATTACGTAAATAGTAAATTCAACTTCCCGATTAGGTATTATACCAAGAAACTCATCAAGAAAAACATCAAGATACTAATTTATCACTATTCCATCATTAATATGGATAGTTCATTTGTTTTCAATAATATGTTCAAGGTAACATTCATTTCTATCTTTTATTTGTTTCTCAGTTTCCTGGTATGTTATCAAAAGTAAGTGTTCATTCTTGAACACAAATTGAAAATATTTCTAAAAAGAATCCTCTTTAGCTATATGATTGATCTTATTATGATAAACGAAAAGTCAATCCATACACAAAATAATATCAAACTATAATTTAGGAAAAACAATAAGGTTTGCAGGTAGATTCTTTCCACACACAAGGACATGAAGATTATTATAATTTCATTTTGTCTGAACTTTCCCCCTAGTGATATTACAATAAGTTCGTGATTCATATCTCCATATGGAATTCCCAGTTTACTAAAAAACTTCTCAGAAATGAAAGAGTGTGTATACCCTAAATCAAAAAACACAATGACATAACCTGATGAAACAATCAATGCACCTTATACTACTTTATTTGATGGCCCAACATCTACTGAAGTAGTTGAAAAGGATTTCACCACCCCTTTCTGCATGAATTCTACTTGATTTTCCTCATTTGAGTTCTTTGTTGGACACTCATTTTCATAATGAACCATTTCATTTCACTTAAATCATTTTACGGACTATAAAGCAGATTTCCTCTTACCATTACCCAAATCTTTTTTATGCAATTATGAGCCTTACGTCCCATTTAACTTCATCGGTAGCACTTACCAGAATTCAAAAGACATTCCCCAGCATGCTTTTTACCACAATTTTCACAAACTATAATCTTATGTTTCTTACCATCATACTTTTTTGAATAGTTCTTCACTTTCATTTTCCACCTCCACCTATTATTCTATTATTTTTAAAAGAACACATGATCATCAGAAAACTCAATTTCCACCTTCTCCTCACAAAAAGAAGTTTTTCATAACTTCTGAACTCACAAGACTCTAAAGACCTTCGATACCTTGGATTTAATCCTGAGTAAAAATGGTTGATTTTATTATTAATATCTCGTATGAAATTAAGAACATACCTTACTAGTCGAGTGAATTTTTCTTCTTAAGCAGCCACTAAGTCATCCTCCTACCTCAATTCTAGGAATTGTTTTTCCATCATAGGATAGACTGCCTTAGGAAAATTTTTCTCAAGAAACATACCATTGAATTCATCCCAATCGAGAGCATCAATCTCCTCACTATCCCTGATATTTTTCCCCATTGACCACCACTGATCAGATTCACCTTCAAAATAGTAAACATCAAGACTAAACTTTTGATGTTCTGAACACACTCTAACATCAAAAATCTTCTCCATTTGTTTAATCCACCTTTCAACTAGCACATGTTCAGATGATCCTCTGAATGATGGGGTATGTGGACTCATGAATTCTCTACTACTGACATGTTCCTATGTGGTTGATCTAGCTGATATCGTGTATGGATATCAACACCATTTATATCCTGAGCCAAAAATTCCATCACTGCAAAAAACTATTCATCTCTGATTTCAACCATCTCATGTTTCTGATTTTTAAGTTTTTCTTCCTCATCATGTCGTCCCATCATATCTGCTATATTTCCTCTGCAGAAAACCATTCTGAAAACATAAATATCATAGACGAAGAAAAATGTAAATCTATAAATGCTATATCATTTCAATATTAACACAAATTAATTTATAAATATTAATTTAACAATATCTTAACTCATAAAATTATCTAAACCGACCATTGATTCCAACTATAAGGACACATCCTTAAAACAATACATAATCTTGAATTAAATGGATAATTCACATTGAGGATCTTTTCAGGTTTAGAGTTTTATAGAATTAGGGCATAACTATTACATTACATCTCAAAAATTATAATGTAGACACTTCTACTCAGTTTCCATTTTTTCCATAAAATAAAAACTCTGGAAAAAAATGTTCAAGTCTATTTCCATGATTTAGACAACATGACTTTTCTGTGATCCCATCCTTGACCCTATTCATATTTAAGTCCTGTGAAAAACATTTAAAAACCTAGGATGAGCGTAAAATGCTCAGTAAGGGTTAAAAAATAATGAAATAAAATATTAGTTTATAATAACATAGGATTTTAAAAAAACCTCATGAAATAATAAGATTTACTAATAACACATAGTAATCACAAATCATAAAGGTATCTTGTGACATCCATAACATACTTATGTTGTAGCTTTCATAGCCACGCAGGGAGTAACATTTGGAATAGCCATCATAGTATATTCCCTAAATCTATTAGTATAAACATTCATGTTACCCAATACATTGGAGAGATATCTCGAGCTCACCCAGCCTCAGTTTATCATTGAACCACCAAAATAATTAATCAATTATGAAGAACCATAACATATTCATTGCACATAAAACAAACATAAAAGAAAGATAACATTTCATCATTTCAATAACAATATATAATTTAAATATATTGATATAAAAATACATTATCAAAATCATTTTCAAAACCAAAATATGTAAAAGTGTATCTGGTATTTATTTTCCTTTTAAAAACATCACTACTTGTTACAAATCCATAGATCAAATAAAACATGCGGCGGTGGAAAAGGTCGTTTTCACCACTTATGTTAGTAAAATGCTTCATATAAAAATATTCCCTTTAAATGAAATGAAAAGTTAAAAGTTTTTATACATCATACAAAAGAATTTTCATACAATACAAAATATGCCTCAATGAAAGGAGATTGAGATGAAGTCCCTTACCTCATGTCAGACTTGAACCGATCGTTTTTTAATCTAATGAATAATAAACTAAAGTTAATTTATACTTGATTAATAACCTTTTTCATGTTTATTATTCATTTTATATCACTTATTTCTATGTTATAAATGTTATGTAATCATTTATGTTAATAATGGTCATTTTGTCAATCTATGGTACTTGAGTCAAAAAAGAACTTCTTATAATTACAATTTTTCCATGTGGACACAATTTCATTACCTCAATAATGATATTCAAGATTTTGATATCATATATATAATATATATATATATAGTTTATATATTTATTTATAATAGTATGTAACATTTGGAGGTAAGAAATGAAATGCATCGTTCATGGAGACGGTAAGTCATACGTACGCATGAATGCTACTTTAATTTCTATTTCATATTTTTAATGGAATGAAAAATTAATTATAAATTGGTATATAATAATTATAGTATAATATTATATATAATTTCATTAAATCTATCCTTAATATGTTCCAGGTATGGGATGAACGAGTCATATCACATTGAGGGGCGGTAGTCTGTACTTCCTCAAATGAAATAATCACATTTACACATTATGGAAACCATAATGGTATGATATAAATGAAAAATACAGAAGAATAGAGACAATATAAATATAATATATATCATATATAAATATTGTTCCGTCACAATGGACACCATAATAGGTAGTAGGATAATATTAAACAATCATCATTTCGTGTGGCAGTAGTTTGCCATCCAGAGAAACATTATGTTCTTTACCCATTAGATGGAGGTGTGTGTTAGTGTAGTTAGAATACATATAAAAAAATCTAGTATATTGAAGATACTTTTTTTTTGTTATAAAATAATGGAATAAAAAGATTTTATTGGGTTGGAGAAGTAAAATAAAAGAAAATAACTTAAAAGAAGACGTTACCTTTAAATCAGGTAACTCCATTTGGTTTAAACCAAAAGAATTTCTTGAAGTGCCTTATGCCTAAGGTAAGTCTTATAGGTGGAATAGAGGGACTTTGAGAGCTTATTTAGTCAGAGGGAGGAAAATACAAGGGGCTTGAGAGGTGTGAGTAGTGGGTTAGGAGTGAGGGATTTTTTAGGGGGAGTAGGGGCTCTTTAAGAATCTTTGAAAATATTATTTTATTATTAAACTATTTTTAATTTCTAAAGGTCCAAAACATATTAAAGTCAATGATAATATGAATCTTGTTATAAATAAAATCATCCAATAATAATTGGATACTTTTTGGATACTTTTTAATTTTTATATTCTTATTTATTTAAATCAATCATTAATGAGGTAAACAATACATCTTTATTGTGTCATAAATAATTTTGTTTATTTGATGTATAAAAATTATAAGTAAAATACCATGATGTAGAAAATATTTTTAGCTTTATAATGAATATTTATAGTCAAATATATCAATTTCATAATCCCCCATTAAAATTGTTTTATAAAAACTACACATGTTTATGATATTTTTATTTTTACTTTAAATAAAAAGTTATTAATATCGTTATTTTACCCAAGTGGCTTTAAAAGGACAAAATTATCGCCTAAGGATTGTCTTGATCAGAAATTACTTATCAAATAAGGTTAGTACAAGTGTAAAGATAATTTTATATTATTTTAATATTGTTTTTACCTTAAATTTCCCTATTTACCTTTAACCGCGCTAAATCAAAGTCAAAAGTTACTATTCATAATAAAATTATTTTTATCTTATTAAACCAAAGTATACTTTTTAATAAAAACCATGTAACTCAGATTTTTGAAATTAAATTCTCCAAAGCGATAACATTTCATTTAAATGAAAAACCCGGCTTCTTAACTACTTCTTAGTGTTTTCACTATTCATCCAAAATTGATGTTTTTTCAGAATAATAACAAAAATTATGCCGAAGCTATATTTGATATTCCGAATTCACAAAAGATTTCAATTTTACAAAATTCAAAACATATAAGTTGTATTAATTAATTTAAAATTACTTTCTGTTGTCAAAACAAAACGCATGTTTTTAAGAAATAATAATTATCAAAAGATTAACACTTGTTTATATCCAATTTCAATGTGAAGTTACATCCAATGACCAAAATTTTATTTTATCATAAAAATATAATCTAATTAGACTTTAAAATAAATTAAAATGATAATCTAACCATATTAATAAATTAGATTAAAAGGTAGTTTGGAATAAAAATACAATTATTTTTACTATTCATTAAAAATGGATTTTATCAGAAAAATACCAAATATTTACCCAAATTAATTTTTTATGTCCCAATCATAAAAAAAAAATTTATTTTGTCAAATAGAACATATAAAAGTGGACCAAAATAGATTTAAAGAGGTTTCTCCATCAAAAGGCGGTAAATCGACCCTTTTAAAGGATATTAGAGTATTTATGCTTAAAATTTGGATTCTCTCTTATTTTAAGCCACTAAAATTTATTGGATACATGTAAAAATATTTAAACAACATTTATAATTATATTATAGTTATTTCTATTCATTCCCTCCAATACAACGGCTAGGAGTTAACTATTATTTAAAATAATATTATATTATTATTATTTTGAATGACCCAACATTGTGTGCAACATAAGATTTCAATGAAACCCATTGTTGAGTATTGGGTATTCCATCGAACATAGAATCCAAATTAAATTAATATTAATATTTAATTCACAAATATGAAAATGTATTTTTCATTATTTACTTGGGATGTTACAATTTCTTCATTCTTTTAGTAGTGGTTTACATGTGGTTTGGGATCTCCCTATAATGATTAGAAGATTAGATATGAAGAGATGTACTAGAGTTGGGAGATATAGTTATTAGAGGGGATTGGTTCATATCTTTTAGCATTAAAAGGGAAGCATTCTATGTTCCTTATATGCGGAAGATCATGGAATTAGCATAGTTCATGTGTCGATCTACCAATGGAGTGCCTATATAGTGATATGATTTGTAATATTCTATTATTCTATTCCTTTTTTTATTATTCTAATGTGGCGAGAGTTTTGGTGCAGGCTCAGGTATCAAGGTCATTATCATATGGAAATCGGGTGGAAAAATAGTCTTCATTGGAGAGATCAGGTTGGGGACACGGTGAGGTATCTTAGTAGAGAATGTCTCATGTCCTCTTGGGTTTAGTACCAATTTTTATATATGGAAAAATGTTTAAGTCCATGGATTCAATGATGAAGGTTTGTATGCACTAGATCAGGGTCTAACTAATTACGGGGGGCATTGACAGAGATATATATAATCCTAAATAAATTGATACTTATAGGTTTCATTTGTTTTGATAATGTGGCTTCCAATTTGTTAATTTTTTCTCGAATTATTTCTAGATTGGGGTTCTAAGTGGATTTTACCCTTTTTGAATCACATAATAAACCACTTGGGAAAAGGCCACATCTTGTGTGAAAATGTCTCTCAAGTTTCATAGTGGTCGTAGACTCTAGGAATATTTGGGATTTCATCAACAATTATATGGTGATATTTTATTTCATATTTGGGGATGAATTTTTCATAAATTTTATAGCCTTCATTGTTTTTTTAAAGTGGTTTTTTATATTCACCTCCACTAGGAGAGAGGAGTATGTCCTTTCTAGGGAGTGCAATTTAGGGGAAGGAAGAGAAGAGAAATACCTCAGCAAAGATGGGGATATTACAATTCATGTGGATGGAATGGTTCTCGGAGAATATCCTGAATTAGATATAATAATATTTCATCTGATGGTGCATCATTATCATGATGTTTTTTTGAATAAATTTATATACCTCTCTTCTGATAATTGGATTAGGATTAAGATCGATCTCATACATGGTGTACGACCTATATCTATTCTCACATACCATTTGTTAGTGTTTCTTAATAGGTAAGTTAAAATATAACTAAACAACCTAAATTTTAATGAATTATTCTCCTGAGTGATTCATCTTCTCACACACTTCTTTTATTCTCAAAGAAATAGGGTGATATACTATGATTATATGTGTATTTCCATAAATTGATAAAAATTATTCTGAAAAATGGATACCCAAGGACTAGGATCGATGATCAATTTGGTCAGTTGAGGGGAGGATAATTTTCCTCCATGAAATAACTATGATCATGATTTCATCTGTTATGGGTTAGAGATAAGGATTTTACATATTAAATATTTGGGATCATTTATAGTTTATAGGAGCATCTCATGATGCCATTCAGTTTGATAAATGATCCACTTGTTTTAATGAATCCTGAGAAGAGTATTTTTAACCCTTACCTTGATTTTTTTCTCATGTTTTTTGTCGATGATATTTTTCTATACATGTAGAAATCAATTATCCATACTAGAAACCTCGAGATCATTTTGAGAACACTATGATTGAATTATGTTTATTCCTTGTTCTATAAAGGAATTTTTGGATCAAAGAGATGTATTTAATTAGGCAAGTGGTTTTTAAGAAAATAATTTCTAATGATCCCAACAAACTATGGATTGTTATTCATTAGGATTACCCTAATAAAAAATTTAGGATCTAGACATTCCTCATATTGGATAAATATTATAACCGGTTCATTTAAAACTTTTTCCATGTGGCACTGCCAATGAAAGAGAAGACTGGGAAAGGGGTAATGTTTTTTCTGTCTAAAAGTTCTGATGTGGACTTATAGGATTTGAAGATAAAGTATAAATCCACTCCAATTATGCTTCTTCAAAACCTAGGGATTGGGTTTAGATTTTATTACAATGCTTCATGGGTTTATATGGGGGATTTATTGACATAGGGTGATCTAGTAGCCATGTATGGGTAATGTTAGATATGAACCCATGATCATAAATACCCGACTCATGACCTAGAATTGGACATTCTTGTTCATTATCTAATTTTTGGGAATCATTATCTATTTAGTGAGGGTATTTTCATCTACAATAACATAAATTAAATGTTGTATTTTATCTAATGTGTCTTGATCTTGTGTTAGAGATACTAGGTAGAGTTCTTGTAGAATTTTTAAATTGACATCAAATATGATATTGTAAAGGGGATATTTGTAATGGATTTCCCCAATATAAAATCACTAGAATTGAGTTCATGTATAGTAGAGTTATAATGGATGATCATTTGTTTTTTCAAAGATTGTAAGATGGATGTTTTGTGGGGTTGGGTAGTTGTTTTCAATACTCTATTGTTTATTACATCATCCTTGGTTAGTTGAGTTGAGGTCATCCATGAATGTGATCTATATTATCAGTTCATTTGATGGAGAATGATGTCTTGTCAAAATGTTCTAGGATAGAACATAGATGATAATTCCATCTTTATTATACATGGGAGGGTTTTTATTCCCACATCACTAATATAGTAATTGATCAGATACTATCACTCCTAAAAGTAAGAGGTGCATGCATGATTGACAATAATGTACCTAGATATGATACTCTAATTATGGTGGTTGGTCATATAGAAGAATGTATTAGGATATTTCTCTTCTTTCCTTACTTATCCAAGATTTAAGGTAGAGCACCATTGACCAGGTGTATGGTCCAATTCTCTTCCATTTCTTGTGTATAATTTAGAAGAGGTGAATATAGACCTTGTTATAAGGTTACCAAGGTCACCAAATAGTCTATGCTCCATGTGGGTTCTTTCTAACCATATCAGACTAGTCCTGTACTTATTACCAATACAGAAGAACTAGTCAATGATTGGGTTTGGTAGGATTTATGTGTTAGATATAGTGTGGTTTCTTAGTCTTCCTATGAGAAAATTTCATATCCATATTCTTATTTAAAAACACGATATTGGAAAGGATTATCGAAGTTACTTGGAATTAAATTTAAGATAAGCACTACATATCACCATTAGATAAATAGATTTTTCGAGAGGATGAACAATATTCCAAAGGATTTTCTCATATCACGTCTGCTTGATTTTAAATGGACATGGGATGACTACTTATCCAAGATAATGTTATTATACAACAACCATTTTTAGGATTAAATTCAAGTAGAATATTTTAGTCTCTTTGTGGTCAACCATGTTGATCTTCATTATATTCGCATGAGGTCAGTGAATTAGAAGTGGTTAGATCAAAACTAGTTTAATAGACTTTTAAAAGATTACAACATATTTAGAAGTTGATGGATACATTGAATAAAAGGAATAATTCATATGTTGGCCAAATACTATGTCCCTTCGTGTAATGACACACTTATTCTCTTTGTCTTTAGAATACAATGAATCATTATTAGGCCTTAAGTAAAAACCCCAAGATTCCAAAGGTTTGAAATAAATACTGAAGTATCTCAAATGAATGTGGGGTAAGATTTAATATTTAATTAATAAACCTCTATCCAAACAACTACTATATGATGCATGATAAAAGTAAGAAAAATCAACCATCATCTTTATAATCCCTACTAAAAAAATGACCTATCCCTATAGTTTCCCCCAAAACCGCGGGGATAGACCCCCCCTAGTCCCAAGGTTTTTGAAAACCATGGGCATAGGTAAATTTTCAAGACCTATTCAGACGATTTTCAAAAACCGTGGTTATAGTGGGGTCTATCCCCACAGTTTTCCAAAACCGTGGGGATAGGTCCTGAAAAGTCACCTATACCCACATTTTTTCAAAACTGTGGGTATTGGGGTACCTATCCCCATAGTTTTCCCTATAATTGTGGGGATAGGTCTGGGTTAAAATACATATACACACGATTATAAAAAACCGTGTGTATAGGTTTCCCGTGTGTGCGCGAGAATTTTTTTTCTGTGGGTAGGAAATTTTTTTGTGGTAGTCCTATACCCACGGTTCTTCCCTCTATACCCATGGTTTATATAACTATATTTAACTAAATATAAATATATATACACATAGTTGATGTTAGAGTAGTGGTTAGACACGGTGCTTGCAGCAAAGAGGTTGCGTGATCAAAACCCGCCGCATGCATTATTTTAGGATCTATTCCCATGGTTTTGAAACTGTGGGTAAAGGCCATTGACACCATGGAAATTGGGTATCTTTCGTTGACATGGGGATAGAACACCTATACCCATGGTTTTGGAAAACCTTGTATATTGACTGGGGACCTATACTGACGCCTTTCCAGCCCACAGTTCCCAAAACCGTGGGTATATCCTATACCCATGGTTTTGGGGGCTATACACTTGGTCATGAACCGTGGGTATAGGCCATTTTTTCAGTAGTGAATAAAACCACACCGAAGTATTTTATAGAGTAAGAAAAAGAAGAAATCAATGTAAATAGTGGAAGATAACTAAATGAAATCCAAGATGTCCAATAGATTCCACTCTCCACAAGATCCACGCTCCAACATCACAAAAAATCCCAAGTACTACAAGGTTGTGAGAAAAATGTCTGATACATTACCTTCTCCACAGTCCCAAAATATAGCATCTGCAAAAGCACTAAAGTGCTAGACAAGGGGTGAGTATAAAACTCAGTAGTTTTTTACTGATGACTTCTCTACTCATTCCACAAGGATAGAAAAGTTAGCAACATTTATATAAAACTATTTATATAAATCAATTTCCCAAATATTTTATAAATAAATTTAAACAAGTTACAAAACCATTTATAACAAAATGTAAACATGTTCTATGTTAACCCATTTTCCACAAAGTCATAACTACAAAAAAATCAACCCAATATAGATTTAAATCTATTTTGAATATCATTTTGGAAAAAAGAATCCATTCAACTTCCTGACACATCCAACCATGCATGATTAGTTATGTTAGTTCCAAACAAATGAGAGGTCTCTCATCCAACTACCATATGTCTTAATGACACCCCCCAATAAAGGGTCACACACCTGGTACCCCAATGGTAAACATCCCTTATTCAGGTTCACACAGAAAATTAACTAACAAAAACCAATGTATTCCAAAACCATTTCAGATATCCATTTCAAACTACTTCAATAAAATAGTTCTTTTATTGAAACCCACAAAACACAATAATTCCAATCAACTATTCCATTTCAAAAAAATAATTCCTCTTGTTAAAAAAACATAAATCAAATCCAAACATAAAAATTATATAAATATCCCAATTTAAAATTAACATTTTAAAATCATGAATCAAATAATTTATTCAAAATCATAAATGTTACAGATTTCCAATACCATCATAGAAGAGGGTTTCTAGAAAACATAAAGTAGCCAATTAAAAATAAAATCCCCACGTAGTAATCAATATGAAAAAAAATTCGTTCAACTAATATTATTTGAGAGCGAAGCCACCTACCTCAATGGTTTTGATGAAAACTGAAAATGGACAAATAACACTCAAGAAAACTGGTTCGATTATCAAAAAACAGGCTTGATCTCTTCTCCTACAAACAACAAGACCAAATATCATCATATTTTGAATCCAAAATTTTATATCAACCAATAACGTGAATAGATATCATAAACCGAGAAGAGAGGAGAAGTATATCTATGGAGATATAACAAAATGTGACGAAAATGATGAAGAACGACACTTACCGCAAGAATCGTGCTATAAAAGGAAATGGAGGGCTCTAGATTGACTAAAAATATCTTAGGAGAGGCTCAAAAAACTTCAAGAGGAAAAAATATTGAGGTAGGGCTGCTGACGAGAAAAAACAAGGGAGTTAGAGGCAATATGAGTGAGATCCTATTTTTTAGGATATAACTTTTACTCTGCACACGGTTTGTCTGCATGGTTAATCAAATCGTGCACTAACCGTGAATTAGGTATTCCCTTATGTAAACCCTCACACAACAACCTCACACGGAATCCCTAACTATTCACACACCTTGTCGATGCTACTACATCAAAACTGCTAATGCATTTGGTTTCTTCTAGGATTTCTACATGGTTAAGAAAAACCATGTGCAGCTTGTGCACATCCAATTTTCCCCAAAAAAACATATAGAAATTTCACACAAATCTCCCATTATTCAACCTCACAATTTATAAATATAAAAAACACAATGTAAGGGCTAAATACTGGAAACCAAGGGTACTAAATTATCCCCACCATTGTTCTTTCTGTTCTCATAAAGTAAAAAACTGTCACTACCCTTATAGAGTTCCGTCCATTGATCATTCATTTACTTCTTACATTCTCAGGTCACTTCCTGAATCTGACCATGTTTCAAAAAGAACAGTACTAGAACAATTCTTTTCCACACAATACTTTCCCTTTACAATCCATAATCTTCATTGGGATATATACCAACGAAGAATCCATCTCTAGATAAACAAGATCCTATCTGACCAATGGTTAGGATCTGGTTGACATTTTTTCAACTAAGATGCGTGGTTCACAATTATGCACCGCACCAAACCATGGTGTAAATACAAACCGATATGACCCCTCTCCCACCCATTGCAGTATATCAAAATTGAAAATATACCGAGGGGAAAACAGTCATTGATTCCCAACACAATGATGTCCATGACTTGGAGATGTCCTCAAGAACACATGATCACTCATCATGAATGACACCAATATGAGAACCCTACTATGTATTACACACATATCAAAATTTATTATATAAAACCTTCACTATATACAACATAGAAGATCAAGAGATCTAGTGCCTTTGGGTCTTAAGAACATTACATAACAAATTAAAACATAAAATGCAACATCTTATTGAAAAAATCCTTTACATGACCACTATAATCCCTCGTACATATCATTACATAGGATAACCTGAGGACATGCATTAGAAAACGGTGATCTATAAATCCCATTAAGTGGTAAAAAATATATCATGAATATTACAATACATGTTATTAAATAGGCATATCAATGGAGATCAAGAGAAACATAAACATAAAGGAATGATATAACATTATTATTATAACATGGAAATGTAGAAACAATACTGAACATGGTATTAGCATGATCCAAGGACCATTTCACATGGATTATGGGTAAACCCTCATTACAAATGAATTATCATGATTAATTGATTATTTCACTTGATTTATCATGATACTAATCTATACCCAATGCATTGGATTTCTATCAAGGTTAACCCTTCTTAAACATTCCATTTCATTCATAAGTGTGCCATATGGATCATATAACAAGGAATCAATCAACATCATAAGTTAATTCCATGATTAAGGAATTTTGAATAGATATATGAAAGTATAATACACTATGTATATGTGAATAATGGTGTATACTTATGATAGAGACATGGGTATGGTATTCACTACACAATGATCTTGTCTTCAGAAAACATTGTGTAATTTCGGCAGTATAATGGTGGGACATAAGAATTCATAATAATGGTTGATGACAAAAGAAATGGGTGTATAATAACATGTGCATGAAAATGGAATGTAATGGATATCATATATATACATGTCCCATCAAATCTAAAGGAATTTAGATATATATTATAAAAGAAATGCTTGAATGTAAATGAGGAGAGAGAAATTCCTTATGGAATTTTGGCATGGTAACAGGTGCACATGGGAGGAATTAATGTAAGATAAAAGGGAATTTTTTTTAAAACATTAAGAGGGAAGTATAGGTGAGGTGAGAAATCATAACCCAATATTTATAATTGATAATAAAAAGGGCATAACAATATAAGGAAACTTGGACATAAATGAAGAAAGTGATAATCCCTTACTTGGAAGTGTGATCCCAAAGGCTTGGGAGGAGCTTGAGAGGGACTTATTGTGATATTGGGATGCCTTTAGAAGATTATAGAGAGATGAGGGAAAATATTGGACGAACTATAAATGCTTTGAGTGAAGAGGAAGTGAGATCTTGGGTGGGTTTATATAGGGACATAGAGGAAATTCATTATTATTTAGGTTTGGGACACCACAAATTAAACTAATCAAAACAATAGACCAAGTGATGGTTTTTTCCAATTTCATTCACCACAGGGGAGTGAAAAATAATATTTTATAATGATAATGTCATAAATGCTTAATATAATAGGGTTGATTATGTGGAGTTGAGTCACACTCTCATGCAAATCAATTTAAAAATAAAAAATGTATTATAAGTCATGAAGGGTCCACTAAAGCTTTGTAAAATAAATCAAACAAACATAAAATCAGATTATTTTGATGTCAAAACATATATTGGTAGAAAATAATGTTTATGGTTTTTTATTACATCACTATTGGGTCATTATGATGTCATAAAACACATTATATATTTAAACAGTATTTAATTTTCACCCAAAAATTAAAATTACTCAGAAAGTTATGAAAAATTCACCATTGGATAATTTTGATGCCCTGATTTCTAAAATAATATTAATTGTATAAAAATAATTTTATAAATATGTGAATTTTGACTTTTAAAATAAAAACTGATATTTATCGAAAATTAATGGGTTTTGACAAAATAGTTTTCAAACCTTAATAAAAATTAGAGTTGTATTCATAAAAAATATATGATGATTTATAAATTATAAAAAGTAATTTAATAATAATAATATTTTATTAAAATATTTTATAATTCAAAAATATATTAATTTATCAAAATAGTTTCTTTAGTTGAACATTAACTAAAAAATACTATTTATGATTTAAAAACTATTTACAAAGTAACAATAATAAAATGAAAGTATATTATCTTTTATATAACAAAATAAAGTACACAATCCTAATTCTAGGGTCTTGTTACATAAACCCTTAAAAAAATCCACATAATACCATAGGATAATGTGCGTGATGGTGACAGACTCTTGGGGTGGCTCGGATAACATCGCTCGAGTGGTAATATTTATCAACTTCCACTTCTCCCTTAGGCAGTTATACTCAACCGTAACGTATTCAAGCATGGCTTGGTCTTGGTCAAGAGTGAATCCCAATGACTCCACCTCCTTTCCGAGCTCTAACAAATGGGATTTATACAAGGAAGTCTACTGGATGAGGACATCGCTTCCTTTTTCTGAGTAAATTGGATTTGTTAAAGACCTATATTTATACTAATCTTGTGATCACTGTTCAACGACTATATTCGAAAAGATCACAATTCATAACGTTATTTTAAAATCCAAAAACATAAAACCAAGGAAGTTCATATGTTATATAACTATCTTAAATAATAATTCATTTATTTATATCAAGAGGAATTATCATTAATAAAAGTTTGTGTCATTATAATCTTCCACCTAAGGAAATTTCTCCCTCGGAATTTCTTTTACCCACACTAAAACATATGTGGAAAACTCTACATCATCACTTATTCTGATACCCATGTCACTTCTTCAAACTTGTTCTTTTTCCACTACATGTTGATGAGGGGCTTTGTCATATTTCATAGATTTTTTTCTCTATGATCTAAGATATTCATTGGTTTTTCCTTATATGAAAGATCATCCTCTAACTATACTACTTCTAAAGATTGTACATGTGAAGGTTCTGGTATGTACTTCTTTAAAAGGGATACATGAAAGAAATCATGTACTTTGGGCATAGTATATGGAAGTGCTAGTCGATAGGCCACAACCCCAACACAACCAAGAATCTAGAAGGGGTTTATGTGCCTAGGACTTAAATTCCTTTTCCTTCCAAACCTAATGACCTTATTCCATGAAGATATGCATAGAAGCCCCATGTCTCCAACATTGAACTTAAGGTCTCGTCAATGGTTATCTGCATAACTCTCCGGTCAAATTTCGGATGACTTGATATGATACTTAATGGTTTTCACCTTCTCCGCCATTTCTTCAACCATTTCAGGTCCAAGAAACTTAAGCTCACATACATCATCCCAACAGGCTAGTTTTCATCAAATTTACCAATAATGGGATTCATATGGTACTATTCAGATTCCTGAGTGGAAACTGTTATTGTAGGATAATTCTATCAGTTGAAGATGTCAGTCCCATCGTCCTTTGAATTCCATAGAATATGATCTTAAAATATCTTCCAGTGTCTGTATAGTTTATTCAGATTGGCTATCATTTTGTGGGTGATAGGCCGTACTGAAGTTCAATCCAGTGCTTAGATCATGTTGGAATCTTTTCCAGAACTTCGAGGTGAATCTCAGATCATGTTCAGATATAATAGATAGGGGTACACCATAAATCCTTAAAACATCTTTGATGTAAATCTGTGTAAGTTGATCCAATGAGAAGTCCTCTCAAATTGCAATAAAGTGATTTGTCTTCATAAGATGATCCACAACGACCCATATAGCATTATTTCCTCTGGATGTCCTTGGAATTCTAGTGACAACGTACATGGTAATGTTGTCCCACTTTCATGTTTGTTTGGGTAGTGGTTTCATCATCCCCTTAGACTTTCTCTTCCCAGCCTTAACTTGGTGACATACTAGGCACTATGATGTATATTTAGCAAACTCCCTTTTCATATTGTCCCACCAAATGTTTTCTTGGAGATTTTGATACATCTTTGTTCACCCCGGGTGAATAGAGAAGGGTGATCTATGCACGCCATTTAGATGCTCCTTCATTATCTCTGGATCAGATCATTCTTATTATTGTGGCCCAAATCTCACAATTCCATCCTTGTCACCCATGAACTATGAGGATTTACCATCTCTTATAGCTTCCACCCTTTTCATAATTTCTATATCCTTTCATTGAGAATCAAATATTTTCTCCAATATAGATGCCTGCTAAATAAATTGAGAAAGGATTGATGATGTTTTTGCCCTAATGATTCCCATGTCAATCCTCTGCAAATCTAAGAGGATTGGATCCATTTCAATTATCATAATTGATAGAATCACTGGATCCTTCCTACTTAGATCATTTTCCACCGTTTTCACTTTCCCAGGGTGCTAATGTATTGAGTAGTCATAATCCATGATGAGCTCTATCCATCTTCGTTGGTGCATATTACGCTCTTTTTGTGTGAATATATATTTTAGGCTCTTATGATTTGTATATTTCTCATGATTCTCCCCATAGAGATAATGCCATCAGATTTTCAATGTAAAGATCACAGCTTCCAAATCTAGATCATGTGTGTTATAGTATTCCCATGTATTTTCAGCTTCCTTGAGGTGACAGATATCACTTAATCATTCTACATCAACACACAACCCATACCCTTCTTTGAAGCATCACTAGATACCACAAAAAAGTTCTCTACTTGTGGGTAATGTGAGAACAAGCACAATGATAATCCTCTATTTCCACTCCAAGAAGCTCTCTTCACAATCATCACTCCATGAAAACTTTAATCCCTTCCAAATTAGATTGGTAAGATGGTTGGACAATCGTGAGAAATGTCTCACAAATCGGTGATAATATCCCGCTAACCCCATAAAGCTACAGATATTTTTTACTGATGTGGGCCCCGTCCATCCCTCAATTGTAGCTGTCTTGGAGGGATGTAAAGATATCCCATTTCTTTTTATGATGTGACCTATGAATGATACCTCCTTCAACCAGAAATCATAGTTTATGTAATTTTCTTAGAGCTTCTTCTTCCACAAGGTCTCTAGTACCGTTCTTAGATACACCTCATGATCCTCCTTGTTTTTGGAGTATATTAGTATATCATCTATAATCGCCACCACTAATTTGTCAAGGTAATCCCCAATGACACTATTCATCAATTCCATAATGATTCTTGGAGCATTAGTGAGTCTAAAAGGCATTACTATGAATTCATAGTGCCTATATCATATAATAAAAGCAGTCTTGGGGATATCTTCCTTCTTCATTCTTACTAGATAATATCTCAACTGCAAATCTACCATGGAAAATTATTGTGTTCCATGAATCTGATCGAACAAGTCATCAATTCGTGGAATAGGTTACTTGTTCTTTATCGTTGTTTTTCTAATCCCAAGATAATATATGGAATTCCTCATTAACTCATCCATCTTCTTGACGAAGAGGACTGGGGAACCCCATAGTCAAACACTAGGGCATATAAACCCTTTATTCAGATTCCCTGATAGTTTCTTCTTCAGCTCCTCGAGCTCTACAACAGCCATTCTATACACATTCTTGGATATTGTTAACACCCCAAGTATAAGGTCAATTGAGAATTCTACATCACTTCTAGGAGGGAGACCAGAAAATTCTTCCAGAAACACTTCAGTGAATTCCCTCACAATAGGCATGTCTTCAAGGATTGTTGCTTCCATGGACTCAATCATCTAAGCCAGATACACGTACTCATAGGACAACAATATCAACACTTAAGATTATGTAACTGAAGAAGATTTATCCTCCTACTTTCACTTGTATAGAATCATGTGTCGGTTCTCCATAGGGAGAGAGATTTCACTCTCATGAAAATTTATGTCGGCCCTATATTAGGAAAGCAAATCCATGTTGACAATTGCATCAAATTACATCAAAGGGAGTATGAAAAGGTTCACCAAGAAGTTCAATCCACAAATTATGATAGGGGAGGAGTTATATTTATGGGATGCAATGATTTCGTGTTTTTCCATACTCACTAACATCTTTACTTCCATGATTTGCGGTAGTGTTTAGATTTTTCTACTAAAACATTGGGATATAAAAGAATGTGTAGAAGAATAATCAATCAGTAAGTTATTTCTTGGTGACTGAATAACTAGAATACCTATAACCAATTCATTTACCAGGTTCACTTCGGTGGTAGTGATGGAAAAATCTCTCCCTTGCTACCTTGGAGGTTGGTGGTTGCCTTTGAAAACCCATTACATAAGGCACGTATTTTCACGGTGCCCTAGTTCATTGTTGTTGAAGAAATGAACAATGTTTGAGGTTCAAATGGAGTGTTCCTCTCCTATATCCAAGCTGTGGGTTTTTATTTTCAGAATTTAATTTCTATGTTCCCATCTCTTTCACACTTAATCATTTCCTCATCCCCATAAAACAATTTCCAGGGTGTTTCTTTCTACACCTTTGGCAAGTGGGGTGTTAGATCTTCTTAGCAGCGTTTGATTTATACATCAGACAGCCAAAATTGAAGTCAAACTTACGCTTCTTATCCCCATGATACCCATGAGATTCCATGATATCCATTTCGACCTTGAGGGCACATCATACAATTTCATCATAGGTGACGAAGTCATGGATCGCCAGGGCATTCTGTCGGGTAGGTTTCAGCCCACCAAAGAAGCAGTCATCCTTGCATTTGGGGGTAACGACAAAGATAAAGGCATATCGTTAAATAGTTAATAAGTTTTCCTCATATGCTCTGATGTATTAGTCATCTTTTTTTCTTGATGGAAAGGATGTCCTTTTCCTTCTTAAGCCGGAGGATGCACAAAACATATTTATCAAAAAACATATTCTGAAAATCCTTCCATTCAAACACCTCGATCTCCTACTCAAGCGTCGTATTTTTGATCAATGTCCACCATTGATTAGCTTTAGCCTCCATATGATATGTAACCAATAGATCCTTCTCTTGTTCAGAACAATGAATGATGGAGAAGATCTTTTCAATGGGGTCGATCCATTGTTCGGTGATTGTGGGATCCAATGATCCATTAAAATTAGGAGGCCTTTGTCTCATGATTCTATCAATATTGACATGATCCTTCTTAGTGGGGGTTGAATTTTCCTCTTGACCCATGTTTCTATTCAATTCTTGATTTAACTGATAGATTATCATGACAATGTTCGCAATTACCCCTCCCATCAGATTGGGGATCTCATTAGAGGAGTCATCACATTGATCTTCACATCGGTTGTTAGCCCGAGTCCTCTTATTTCCTTCCATTTGCTGGAATAAAATGAATATTTGGGGTAACACATAAAGGGTAATCCAAAGAACATTACTGATGACTTATAAATTACTTTTAATTTTTTAACTTATGAATCTATAAGCTCGACTCTATGTGATCCATGATCTACTTTCTAACATGCAATATTATGGGATTTTTTTTTAAATTCCCTTAATAATTTTTCATATTGAGCTTTATAATTTACCAAAGAATATCCCCTGGGAGTGTCATAACCAAGAGTGTATCAAGGCCCATTGTTGTGTAAAAAGATACCCCAGGTCAAGCCCGAAACTCTATGTCGATGTTTTCACACCTAGGTACATCTGTGCTAAAAATGCCTCTACCTTCTCATATCCATACAAGGATGAATTTTCTTGATAAACCATTTACTCAATACTCACCAAAACATAGGGATATTTTTTTATTATACTTAGTCTTGTCTCTAAGATTTCACTAGTGTTTTCTAATCCTAATCCCAAAAAATAATTGAACCTATCCTCTGATACCAACTATGCCGACCCTTATATTTATTACGTGCTTAACATAATTTATTGCATAAAACCATAACATGATAAAACCTAAAATATCAAGAGGTATAGTGTCTTGTGGATTGTGAACATTACATAACAACTTAAAACATAAAATGCAACATCTTTTTGAAAACTTCTTTTACAAGACCAATAAATTCCCTCATACATAGCATTGACTGGGATAACCTAAGGACATGCATAAGAAAAGAGTGAGCAATAAAGCCTAGTAAGGGAGTAAACAAAGAATAACATGAAGATTACAATACATGTTATCCAATAGGCATATAAATTGAGTGAAATAGAAACATAAACATAAAGGCATGACATACCATTATTATCAAAACATGGAAATGTGGCAACAACACTTAACACGATATTAGCATGAGACAAGGGGCATTGAACATGGAGCAGGAGTAAACCCACATTTAACATTAATTAGTATGATTAAACCGTCATTTCACTTTATGTATCATGACACTAATCTTTACCCAATGCATTGGAGCAATATTAGGGCACCCCCTTCTTAAACATTTCATTTCATGCATATGTGTGCCACATGGATCATATAACATGGAATAAATCAACATCTTAAGTTATTAGAGGATTAAGGAATGTGGAATAAATACATTAAAGTACCAATAAATTTTTATATTTTAATAAATTTTAATACCATTGATTGATATATGGGTATGGTATTCACTACACAATGATCAAGTCTTTGAAAAACGCGATGCAATTTTGGCGGCATAATGAAGTGAAATAAGAATTCATAAAAACTGTTGATGAGAGAGAAATGGGTCTCTCATCATATGCACATGAAATGGACCATAAGGGGGTCATATAGATACATTTCCCATCAAATGTAATGTAATTTAGATACATAATACAAAAGATATGATTGAATGTAAATGAGGAGAGAGAAATTAATTATGGAATTTCAGCATTGTAACGGGTGTACATGAGGAGAATTAATGAGATATAAATGGGATCTATAATTCATAAATCATTAATAGGAAATTATGGGGGAGTTTTCAAATCATACCCCAACATTTAAAATAGAAAATAAAAATGCATAACAATATATGGAAACTTGGACATAAATAAGGAAAGTGAGAATCCCTTACTTGGAAGTGTGATCTCAAAGGCTTGGGAGGGGCATGAGAGAGACTTATTGGGATATTGCGGAACCTTGGGAGGATTATAGAGAGAGGAGGGAAGAGTTTGGATGAACTCAAAAGGCTTTTAGTGAAGAGGAAGTGGGAGCTTGGGTGGAATTTTATATGAAAGGAGAGGAAATTATTTAGTTTTTAGGTTTGGGACACCACACATTAAGCTAAAAAAACAACAAACCAGCCAATGGTTATTGCCCATGGTTTTTCCAATGGTGATTGGAAAACAATATTTCATTACACCAATGTCCGAACTTCATAAAATAATAGCGTTTCTTATGTGGAGGTGAGTCACACTCCCAAGGAAATAAATTTAAAAAGCTAAAATGTTTTTTTCTTGAAGAGTCCCCTAATGATTTGTAAAATAAATCAAACAAACCTAAATACAAATCATTTTAATGGTAAAACATATATTGGTTGAAAATTATTTTTATAGTATTTTATTACATCACTATTTGGTCATTATTATTTCATAAAACACATTATATATTTAAACGGTATTTAATAATTACCCAAAAATTTGATAGTCTGAGAAAATTATGAAAAATTCACTATTAGATAGTTTTGACATCCTGATTCCAAAAATAATATTCATTTTTTCAAAATAATTTTATAAATATTAGAATTTTCATTTTTATAATAAAACCCCTCATTTATTGAAAATTCATGGGTTTTGACAAAAATAGATTTCAAACCTTAATAAGAATTACAATTGTATTCATAAAAATTATACAATCATTTATACATAATAAAAAGTAATTTACTAGTAATAATATTTTATTAAAATTTTATTTATTTAAAAAATATATTATACTATCAAATTAGATTCCATTGCTGAACATTAACTAAAACAAATACTATTTTTGCTTTTAAAAACTATTGACAATGTAACAATAATAAAAAGGATTTCTATGCGTTATTATATAAAAAAATAATCTACATAATTATATTGATAGGTTCTTGTTACATAACCCCTTAAAACACCAACATAAGACCTTAGGGTCAGGTGTGAGATGTTGAAAGACTCTTGGGTGGCAAGAATAACATCGCTCGAGTGGTAATCTCTTTCAACTTCCACTTATCTCGTAGGCGGTTCTTCTCAGGCATAATGTATTCATGCTCGGCATGGTCTTGGTCAAAAGTGAAGCCTGATGACACCACGTCCTTTCCAAGATCTAAGAAATGGGATTCATTTGGGGCAAGTCTACTGGATGAGGTCATCGCTTCCTTTGTCTGGGTAAATTGGATTTGTTAAATCTCTATATTTATAAAAGTCATGCGATCACTATTTAACGACTATATTAGAAATGATTACAATTCATAACGGTATTTTAAAATCCAAAAACATAAAATCAAGGAAGTTCCTATGTTGTATAACCATCTTACAAAATAGTACATTTAATTTGATCAAGATGAATTTTCATTAATAAAAGTTTGGTTCATTACAAATAGTCTTTAGTGATGATCTGCATATGATTTAGAATGACACTGAGCTATCTCCATCATCCTTCTGATAAACTTAATCATCACCATCATTTCTTGGAAAAGGATCAGCCCAAATATGGATGTCTCACCTATTTCATCCCAACATTGTGAAGAATAACAAGGATGCCAATAAAATGCATTAAATAGGGACATATGTATCATGTCCTTATAGAAATTATTATATGATAACTCTACTAAGGGTATATTTTACTCCTTGGAGCCACCAAAAATCCATTACACAAGCCCGCAACATGTCTTCCAATGTATTTATCATCTTTTCAGATTGCATATCCATCTTAGGAAGATATGTCATACTCATAGTCAATCAAGTTCTAAGGGATTTCTCTAACGATTTCAAGAAACGAGACATGATCCTCAGATCTCTATCTGAGACTATCGAAACTAGAATGCCAAGTGTCATGACTAGTTCATGGATACAGATTTTAGATACATCCTTCACCGTATGTGATTCAAAAATTGGAATTAAATGGGATGAAATTGTGATCCGGTCCGCCACCACCCATATGGAATCTTGTTTCTTGACTATTCAGGGACGTCTTGTAACAAAATCCATAGATATCTAGTCCAATTTATATACTGGGATTGGTAAAGGCTACAATATAACTGCTGGTCAATGATTCTCTTCCTTAACTTGCAGACAAGGTATTCAATTTGAAAAGAACTCAACCACTTTCCTTTTTCATGTCTCTCCACCAAAACATCTCTATTAATGCCTTATACATCTTTTGTATACCGAGATATATAGACCATCTCTAATGGTGTTAGGCATGAAGAAATTTCTCATGAAAATCCATAGGTACAAATATCCGATCTCTAAACCATAGAACCGAACTCCCATAATGTTTTCATCCCTCAATGGTCTCCCCACCATTGAGTTTTCAACTCATAACTTGGCACTATATATTATATGTTTGGGACTCCATGACCATCTTTACCAAATTAAAAACCATATAGACAAAAAAGAAAACTGCAACACCATTGGGGTCTTCACATTCGACATGTATGTCTACTACGACTGATATTAGCTGCCACTTATCTGAATATTATTTTACTAACTGAGCATACAACTTTATACACAAGGAATCTTACACGGAACTACCTTTTCCCTATGTATACATCAAGTTGAATTCAAACATATAAAGATACACCATCTATATCTGTTGCCTCAGATACATGTACCATTTTTTGAAAAAGTCTTTCAATATCTTATTATTCGAAAACATAGTAAATTTTTCAACTAATAGATTATGACACCAAGTATTCAAGGCATGGACAACCGTATCAACTCCAAATTATGTGTTGAGTAATTCTTATCATGCACTCTCAACAACCATGAACCATAAGCAACCACATGGACTCGTTGCATTAGAAAACATTCTAACCAAGATCTCATAGCATCACAGTTTACTACATAACCCTATCCTGATTCTAGAAAATTCAAGATAATTGTTGATTTAAGATGGGACATTAGATCTTATAAATACTTATGTAATTCCTCGGTCCATCAGAAGGGAATGTTCTTCTTTTTCAAGGCTGTCATATTTGAAGATAGTCTTGAGAATTAATGCCCAAAGCATTAGTAATGACCAACTTGACCCAAAAAACATCATATCTCAAAGATACTATTTAGGGGTTTCCAAGAGATAATGGATTTTATATTTTTAGGATCGATAGAAACACATTTTTCAGAAATTTTATGGAGGATAAAGCCTACGTCATGTATCCGAAAATCCCACTTTGATACTTTTTTATACTGTCGATGGTCCCTCAATATTTCCATCACTATCATCAAGTGTTGATCACGCTCAAAATTTTTCTGTAAAACACCAATAATTCATCCATAAACACCACAAAAATAAACAAAATTCATATATCTCTAAAATATTTGATTCATCAATTCCAAAAGTACTGTTGATGCATTTTTAAGAATGAAGTCATGAATACATTTTCATAGTGAAAATATATACTTCTGAAAGCTGTCATCAGAATATCCTTGCCCCACCAAGAATTCTAAAAAAAATTTGATTTATAATTTTTATTATTTTTACTCACTTTTTCAAATATTTGTCGAAGTGTGGGCTGAACGCGATTAAAATTTTACTTTATGCTAATAAAAGAATATTTTAGGTGTGACACTGTCCGACATATGGGCGGGGCATGGTCAAAGCTGCACGACTTTTCCAAGGACATCGTGCGACCTCACCCAGTTCACCGCACGCCCTGTCCGATGGTGAACTAATGAAATAAGATGAATTAGGAATGGTTCTAATGATGATAATAATAATATTATTATTAATGTTAATTGAGATTATTATTATTATTTATTCTCAAAAAATAATTTAATTGAGATTATTATTATTATTATTATTATTTATAGAATTTTATCTGGCTGATCATTATATAGTTTATTATCTAGTTTATTAAGTTTGTTATTATTACTGTTAATGATATTAATGTGTTTATTATTATAATTATTATTTCAGTTGAAATTTTAATTTGGTTCATATTATCTAATTATGGTGATAATTATAAAATTATTAACTCACCATTATTATTATAATATATATATATATATATATTGAGTGGCCTAAATTATATATATATATATATTTGTTTCTATTTGATTCTATTTTATTTCTTTTCTTTTATTCTTTTATTTTATTTTATTTTCTCTCTTCTCTCTTTTCCCCCTCTTTTCATTCCCTCCCTCTTCATCCAGCCTCTCTACCACGTCGCACCTCCTAACCCTAAGACCCGACCGACTGACTTCAACACCTCCCCCATGAACCCTCGCCCTACCTTTCTCCTACCCGGAGACCACCTCGCACCAGCCTCCTCGCCCTGCGCACCGTCCCTGGACCGCCATCGCATCGTTCCGTGCCACACTCCTGGCCGACCTTCCCCTCACGCCGCACCCATACCCGCACTGTCTGCTGGACCAACGACCTCCCGACCGGCCTACTCAGCTCACACCACAGACCCCCCTCTGCCAGCGACTCCCCTCAGCCAGCCTTCAAACCAGCACTCCTCCCTCTCCTGGCTATCCCCATCGCATTGACCACCTGCCACACACAACAACTCTTTCCGATGAGACTCATCTTCGGCTACCCTTCCCCCATTAATGGTAAACCTCAACTGATTCCTATTTTTTTCACACAATCTATTTTTGGGTGGTGGTCCACTAACATGTTTGGTTTTGTTTAGGGATTTTCTTTTTGATTCATTTGTATTTAATCTTCTTGATTAGGATCCTATGTTAATTTCTTGAGGTGCGGGTGAAGATTTCGAACAAAATCATGGGTTTTCTCCTCCCGATGTAGGTGTTTCCATGTCATAACCTCATTAGATAAATATAATATGTTTATTTGAATTTATCAATTTCTTCATTGGTTTTATTGTGTGGCGTGTTTGATGTTCTGAAATGTTTTGTGTGTTTAACGGTTGGAATTGGATTTTTAGTATAGGGATTGGTAATGTTTTCTATGTGTGATTTGATGTAATGTCTCTAGAATGTGTTCTAAGGGTTGTTTGGATGGTGTGAAATAATTTTCGTCAATTGTTGTAATGATTTATTAATGTATATCAAAGGCAGAGTGTGTTGGAAATGATTTTCCTAACAAAAAGTGTGATCCCTTGGCATGTCAAACTTGTTGTTCATCTTTGAAATTGAGTTGAAAACTATTTGAGAAGTTGAAATCATGGTTAGTATGATTATGTTGTGAACATGGTTTTAATTTGACATTCCTATATGTAATCAAATGGTTTTGGCGTCAAGTATTATTTATTTATTTATTTATTTATTAAAAAAATTGATTTAATAAATAGTATAAACGATTTATTGATTTATCTAGATGATGTGAAATTAGTGTTATGGATGAGTTGAATATGAGTTTGTTTTTAAATTAGTATGTTTATGTAAAATAATACATGTTTTTGGTGTAAACCATTTTTGTATCACTTGGTGGTATTTTATAAGTGTTGTGAAAATAGTTTTAAGGATAATTTGTTTAGTAAGTGGTCTGAAATGACACTCCCACTTGAAATTGGGTATGTGTATTTGAGTCGTCCTTTGATGTGTTATTTAAATAATTTTTTCTAAGTTGTGAGAATGGTTTATGTTCTTATTTGAGTGTTTCCAATTGAGGATTTTTGAAATGATTAGGTGGTAAGGTATTTTGTCATGCATGTGTTTTTGAAATGTTTTTTCGGTATACAGGTGGTTTCTTTTGTGTGTAATGTCTTGTTTGGTTTGGGATATTAGAAAGCAACATACTATGAGATTACGAAACCTGATTAAGCATAAGGGGAAACCCAGGGTAGCTAGGATGGTTGACTAAACTATTGGGATAGTGTTCCGGAGGTGACTCGACCCAATTTCAATGGCAGAACATACAATTGCAACACTAACTAAACATATGCGTTTTGAGGGTTGTGGCCTCCTAAGACATGTTTTCTGAGGTTCGTGGACTTCTAAGCCACGTTTTCTAAGGGTCATGGTTTTTAAGCCACGTTTCACCAAGACACGAGGTTCTAGGGTCCTAATCAAGCTAGATAAACCTTAGAGGATTTACCCTCAATGCTATACTATTCATGACGTGGTGCCTTCCGTCGGCAAATGGAGGACCACTTGAGTTCGTGCTTGTTCATTTTAAATTTTCCCTTCCATTTTAAAGTAATATTGTGAACTGGTTTTTCTTTCAGTACTCTTCCCTTTTAGCTTTCAGTTTTTAAATGTTTTCCTTAGAAGCGTTTTAAAAAAATGTTTCTAAATAAGCATGTTAAATTATATGTTTGATGTTGTGGCAGGGAACCTTTTTATTAGGTGACGTCCTACTGGGACTTTGGATCACACCTTACATACACCTTTGGGTGTATGTAGACCTTGTTTCTTCTATGTTCCAGGATGTGACATTGTGCTTAGTGATGGAGGATCTGGATGTTGTTGGTCTACGCGTGCAGGTTGGTGTTAGTAGCTTGGGGATGCTGATTCTCATGTCACAGGGAGGTTGGTATCTGAGTTTAGTTTTATATACTTATTGTGCACATGGGGTTTTTAGTTGAATTATAGAATCTCAAACTCTTTATAGTTTAAAGGCGTGTTTGGTTGTCTGTTTCCAGTTTCAGTTTGTTTATTTTGTCATATGTTTTTCTATCTTTCATTTCGGGTAAATTGTTCAGATGTAATGTTTTGATACCAAGGCACTTGTGCTATCCTGTGGGGATTGGGAATGACCCTCGGGCCTTGGGGCGGACTTGGTCGGGCGTTGGGTCGGAAGGTGACCCGGAATGGTTTGTGAAAAAATGGTATCAGAGGAGGTTTTCGATTTTGGGTCATGTTCTTTTGGGACAGAGTCATGGTAGACTATAGTTAAGGTTGTCGGGACTCGACGTTCTGGCTATGAGTAAGGTGCCTTGTAGTACACATCGTGGCAGGACCTCAGTTATCAAAGTAAGTTGAGGTCTGTCTAAATATTTGGTTCGTGTGGTTAATCTTGTTTAGGGGAAATGAAAAGAGAGTAGGGTCAGTGGTCTCAGTGATCTCACATGGTCTAGCAAGCCATGTGGAGCTGGGGACACTATCCTAGAATACTATCTGTGGCAGTGGCATGATTGGCTTATGGCTGCCAACAATATGTTCCAATCACCCGCTCACACAAGTTTCCTCCTACATTGTTCCTCATCTCTTTGTTTGTGATTCGTAGAAATATGGTTTTTAAGTGAAAAAAGGTATTTGGTCTTGGAAAATGTTTGGAAATGAAGCGCTTTAAGAAGGAAATGGTGTGTATGGTTTTAAAATCAAGGGTTGAATGTTTTGGTTTTGAAAAATGGAAAATATTTGGTTTTGAACCTTGGTGTTCTCGTGGGAAACCACATGCATGAATGTATTTGGAAAAAGAAATGGTCAATAGCATGAGCGAATGAATTATTCGGTGGCTACGAGGTGGGTGCCAGTGTGGTAAGAGAACATGCATGTGTGAGGACCATGGGACACCATTGGTGTTTATGCAACCCACTAGCTTTGCTAATTTTCAAAATGTTTTGTTAAATGAAAAATTGGTGTTTTAGTAACTGGTGACTATGTGGTGTGTCCTTATGTTTTGGAAATGTCAGATGTGAGAATTTTCGAGCCAAGAATCCTTTTTGGATTATTTGTGTCTTGAGTTTGAATTCATACTTATAAGTTGGTGTGAAAGCATGTGGTTAGTGGTTTCTATTGAAAAGTTCTTCGGGAAGCACTTCCAGTTGTTCCCCCTGCATGTTTGGTGTTCTCTAGTAGTATGTCTTTTCCATTGGACCAGCTTGATTGGGTCAATGGTTTTATTTTTGACTAGTGAATGACAACCTTAAGCATTAACATGCGTTTGAAGTGAGGCTACAGGTAATTTACCATTGTCCGACCCCCTGATTGATAAATCAATCGCTCTCCCATTGGAGTGATAGTGTTAAGACAGTTCCTTTTTCTTTTCGGTCAAGCAGATCCTCTTGCAGCTGGATAACATGCATGAGGGAAATTTGATATGATTTTTTGTCTCTTTGAGTTACCTGAGTCATTGGGTATGAATTTTGACAGTATTGTGTCTAAAGGTCTCCTGGAAATGGTGAAAGGAATTCCAATAGGGAAGGGTAAAGGCGGTTCGGAGTTATCAGTGCTGACTGATGTCTTGAAAGGCTTGTAGTGCATTCATCAGCCACAGGGTCATCATTAGTGACGTATTGTAGTGTGAGTTCCCTTTGAAAGAGAAAGGGTGGATTTCGTAGGATCCTTTGGGAATCCCTGTTTTCAAAGGAGTGTATCCTCCTTTTAGGGAGTTCTTATTTTACTGTCCAAATAAGAGTGTTTGTCGTGCATCTTTACTTCTTTAGTTTCTTGGTTAAAGTGAAGAGGTGATGCATGTCCATCATCTAAACACCTATTTTGGTGGATGTGCCACGAGCAAGTGGTTGGATGTTGTGGTTGTTGGCGTTGTCTCGATTGCGGTGTGGTTGCGTGTCACACCAAAAAGAAGAATATTCCTTCGAGAGTCTTCAATACCTGACTGTGAGGCAGGATATGCTTCACACATCAGGGCTCCAGCCAAAGGCCTCAGAGTGAAGCTGGTGCGTGGTCAGGAACCTCGAGAGTGCATGCAACCCCGACTTTATTTCTATCATCGGTGTTGAATGTAAAGGTGGTTTAAATTGTTTTCTTTGGTTTTTTAGTTCCGGACGAATCGTCTTGTTGTGTAAGGTTTCTGTGACTATGTGGAGGTGTTTTCTTTTCATCTCCTTAAAATCTTGGCAGTTGCGTCCCACTAGTTGTAATTTCTTTAGTGGTCCTTAGGGGGTATGTTGGGTAAACTGGTCTCAAATTGGAATAGTGATTTTCCAGTGATGTGAGGATGCTCACTTGCCTTGGGTCATGGTTTTGACGCCCTGACGGTTGGGCCCCACCCTCCCTGCCCCTTGTGGTGGGGTGTTTTGTCACTGTTAGAAAATTTTCAAAGTCTATACATTCGGTCAGTTCTATTGGTAGGGAGATCAACGATGGGTCTCACACAAGTTCCTCCAGAATGACTCAGTGTTGGTTTTTTTATAATAGTGGGGAGTCTGCTCGGGCCTCCTCATGTCAGTTTTCTAGTCATCTCAGGTGATGGTAAGTTTCTGATGTTGTAGATCCCCTTTAGGTTTCCCCATGTTGACTATATGATTATGTTCTTGAAGATGGATCGGTGGTGAGTGATAAGAGTATTCCTTGGATGTGGTTGGTCTTGTTTGTTCGTTCTAGTCAAACAGTGTGGTTTTATTTTAATAGTACTTGAGTTGTTTCAGCTTGTGATGTTGGTTTTCTTGGGAGAAATAGTTCCTTTCTTTGATCAATCAACTGGAGGCGTTCTAGCTGTTTGGGGCGGGCGGCACATATCATAAAGTCTTTTTACGAGTATCTTGAGTTTTTCAGTTAAGTAACGTTCTCTAAGCACGTTGAGTTTTCCTCTGTTCACTTGTTTCTTGGTGGGAATACTCTGTGAACCATAAGGGGGTGTTGTCTTCTTCTTTAGGATCCAATCATAGTTGTGGATTTCTGGGGATGGAAAGCTTTATGGTGGGGAGAATTGTCACACCCAGATTTTTAAAACAATTTTTATTTATTATTTTTATTATTTTTACTCGAGTTTTCATATCTTTATCAAAGTGTGGGATGAAACCGATTAAATTTTTTACTTTATTCAAATAAATGAATATTTTAGGCCTGACAGTGTCTGACGCATGGGCAGGGCACCGTTGAAGTTGCGCGACTTTGCCTAGGTCGCCACGCGACCTCACCCGGTTCACCGGACGCCATGCCCAATAGTCAACTAATGAAATAAGATGAATTAAGAATAGAGATAATAATAATATTCTTATTAATGTAACTGGAGATTATTATTATTTTCTTAAATAATAATTTAACTGAGAGTATTATTATTATTATTTTTATTTATAGCATTTTATTAGGCTGATCATTGTATAGTTTATTATCTTGTTTATTAAGTTTTTTATTATTATTATTGATGTTATTAATGTGTGTATTATTATAATTATTATTTTATTTAATATTTTAATTTGGTGTATATTATCAAATTATTGTGATAATTATAAAATTATTAACTCGCCATTATTATTATAATATATATATAAATATTGAGTGGCCTAAATGATATATATATATATATATATGGTTCTATTTTATTTCTATTTTATTTATTTTATTTTATTTTTTTATTTTATTTTATTTTTTCTCTTCTCCCTTTTTCCCCTTTTTTTCATTCCCTCCCTCTTCATCCCGCCTCTCTATCCTATCACAGCCCCTAACCCTATGACCCAGCAGACCGACTTCAACACCTCACCCATGAACCCTCACCCCACCTTCCTCCCACCCGGAGACCACCTTGCACTGGCCTCATCGCCGCATTCACCATCCCTGGAACACCAACGCATCGTGCCTTGCCACCCTCCCGGCCGACCTTCACCTCACGCCACACCCCTAACCGCACCTTCTTCCAGACCAACGACCTCCCGACTGGCCTACTCAGCTCTCACCACAAACCCCCTCCACCAGCAACTCCCCTCAGCCAGCCTTCGAACCAGCATGCCTCCATCTCGTGGCCAGCCCCATCGTAGCGACCTCCTACCACCCACCAGAACTCTTTCTGATGAGACGCATCTTTGGTGACACTTCCCCCCGTAATGGTAAACCTCAATTGATTCCTCTTTTTTTTCACCCAATCAATTTTGGGGTTGTGGTCCACCAATAGGTATGGTTTTGTTTTGGAATTTTCATTTTGGTTCATTTGGATTAAATCTTCTTGATTAGGATCCAATGTAATTACTTGAGGTGCGGTTCAAGATTTGCATAAAACTCACTGGTTTTCTCCTCATGAGGAAGGTGTTTCTATGCCATAACCTCATTAGATCAACTTAATATGTTTGATTGAATTTATCAATGAATTATTTGGTTTTATTGTGTGGCGTGTTTGATATTTTGAAATGTTTCTTGTGTTTAACAGTAGTAATTGGATTTGTAGTATTGGGATTGGTCGTGTTTTCTGTGTGTGCATTGATGTAATGTCTCTATAATGTGTTCTAAGGGTTGTTTGGATGGTGGGAAATAATTTTCATCAATTTTTGTAATGATTTATTAAATTATATCAAAGGCTGAGTGTGTTGGAAGTGACTTTCATAATAAAAAGTGTGTTCCCTTGGTGTGTCAAACTCGTTGTTCATCATAGAAATTGAATTTAAAACTGTTTGAGTCATTGAAAACATGGTTATTATGATTATGTTGTGCACTTTGTTTTAATGTGACCTTCATATATGGAATGAAATGGTTTTGGCATAAATTATTATTTATTTATTTATTTATTTATTAAAAAATGATTTAATAAATATTTTAGATGATTTATTCATTTATCTAGATGACGTGAAAGTAGTGTTTTGGAAGAGATTCATATGAGTTTTTTTAAATTAGTATGTTTATGTAAAATAATACATGTTTTTGGTGTAAACCCTTTTTGCGTTGGTTGGTGGTATTTTATAAGTGGTGTGAAACTAGTTTTGAGGATAATTTGTTATGCAAGTGGTCCAAAATGACATTACTACTTGAAAATGGATATATATATTTAAGTCGGTCCTTATTGTGTTATTTAAATACTATTTTCAATGTTGTGAGAATGGTTTATGTTCTACTTTGACTATTTCCAAATGGGGATTTGTGAAATTATCAGGTTATTCCAAATATATTTTGGTAAGGTATTTTGGTGTGCATGTGTTTCTGAAATGTTGTTTGGGTATGAAGGTGGTTAATTTTGTGTGTAATGTATTGTTTTGTTTGTGATATGAGAAATAAATATACTCTGTGAATGTGAAACTTCATTGAGCACAAGGGAAAACCCCTGGTAGCTAGGAGGGTGGACTAGACTAGTGGTCTAGTGTTCCAGAAGTGACTTGACCCGGTTTCACTGGCAGGACTGATGATTGCAAAAATAACTAAACATATGATTTTATGAGGGTCGTGGTCTCTTAAGCCACATTTTCTGAGGGTCGTGGCCTTCTAAGCCACATTTTTTGAGGTTCGTGGTTTCTAATCCATGTTTCACTGAGACACGAGGTTCTAGAGGCCCACTCAAGCTAGATAAACCTTAGGGGATTTACTCGCAGTGTACTACTATTCATGATGTGGTGCCTTCCATCAGTATACGGAGGACCAGTGGAGTTTGTGCATGTTACTTATAAATATTACCTTCCATTTTTAAGTAGTATTGTGAAATGGTTTTTCGTTCATTACTCTAACCTTCTCACTTTAAATTTTTTGATGTTTTCCATAAAGGCATTTTAAAAATATGGTTTTAAATAATCACGTTAAATTATCTTTTTGATGTTGTGACATGGAACCTTTTTTTGGGGTGACATCCTACTGGGCCTTTAGATCACACCCTACATACACCTTTGGATGTATGTAGAACTTGTTTCTTTTGTGTTCCAGGTTGTGACATCATGCTTAGTGATGGTGGTTCTAGATTTTCTTGGTCTACGCATGCAGGTTGTTGTTAGTAGCTTGGGGATGTGGCTTCTCTTGTCGCGGGGATGTTGGTATCAGAGTTTAGTTTTCTTTCCTTGTTGTATAGTTGGGGTTTTTTGTTGAATTGTAGACTCTAAACCTATTTATAGTTTAAAGGTGTGTTTGGTTGTCTATTTTGAGTTTCGGTTTGTTTATCTTGATAGTTGTTTTTCTATCTTTTATTTCAAGTAAATAATTCCCATGTAATGTTTCGATACCCGGGCACTTCTACCAGCCCGTGGGGATCGGTAACGCCCCTCAGGCCTTGGTGCAGACCGGGTTGGGCATCAGTTCGGATGGCTACCCGGCCTGGTTCATGACAATCATTCTTCGGAACATTCAATTGGTGATATCTGAACCAAAATTCATTTTTAGAAAACCTGTGGGATCCCCGAAATTGATCCAATAGATCAACAATATGTGGATGTGGATATCTATTCCTTATCATAACATGGTTTAGATTGTGATAATTAATGAATAGTCGAAGAGTTCCATCTTCTTTATTCACAAAAATGATCGATGCTTCTCATAGATACGTACTTTTCTAAATGAAAACATTACTTTCTAGATCCTCCATATACACATTCAGTTCCCTAAACATTGATGGTGTCATCATATACGACTGAAGGGATATAGGACTGGTACCCAAAAGGAGATCAATCGTAATCTCTACTTCCCTAATAAGTGGTAACCCTAGAAAAATATTGAGAATGACCTCTATGAATTTATCCAGAACTGATGGAAAACTGGTATCCTCGATCCCTCCCATTGAATCCAAAGTCAATGCCAAAACCTGGTAAGAGATTTTTCCCACTACTGGGGATAATAACCTAGTTGCACCTGTTTTTAAAACTCTCTGTCCTCTAAAGGTATGATTGATGTTGTCCTCAATTGTGAAACTAACTGTTCTACTATAACAGTCGATGTGATCCTTGAATGTTGTCAACCAATACAAACCTAGGATTACATCCAAGACATCCATCTCTAACACTGAGAAGTACCACATTATCTCACTTCAATCAATGGTTCTAGAACATGATCTACACACAATGGCTTGACATTTTCATTCCTTGAGAGGTGTTTGAAGTTTTATCATAGGGGGGGTCATCTCACGTTTTAAACTTTACAAAACAATAGCATGATAAGTAATGGAGAAATGAGATTCACTATTATCATATAACACTTTCATAAGGTTATATTTCAATTGAATCATACCTCTCACTATAGATGGTCTATCATGATCATCTATAATCATCTGTTCATCTCCATACAATTTCTTTGCTACTTCACATTGGTCCTTATATCCTTACAGAGATTTCCCATATTGAGGAGTCATGGTGTTCCTAGAATAACCCAGGCTATCTCTATTATATTGATGAGGCGGGTATGACTATCCTTGTCTTTTCAAATCATACATTGCATGTGACACATGGGAAGTGTCTCGAGCGCCTAACTTAGGAGCACTACGACAATAGTGTTTAATATGTCTCATCTTTCTGCAATTGTAGAATTATTTCGGTTTTATTGTACACTCTTGTTTCATATGGGCAAGGGATCCAAATTGGAAACAGGAAACATGACTCTTGGGTCATGGAGGAAGGTTCACTAATGCATCCATTTGATTATGATTCTGGCTCCAACCTTGGAAATAGGTGTCCCTCTTCCTCCTGCTATCAGTATTCAAGTTCCCACTATTTCCTGTAGGTATTATCATACATCCTCCTCCCACAGATCGTCAGATATCACATTCATCCATGGACATTATGTTCCACATCAATGTATAATATGTAATATAGTTCAACACATTCTTTAATGGAATCTACTTCATTATCCCAAATTCTAATATGTCTTCCATTATGAATGAAATAACTATAACCAATGGTGAAAATCAAACTAAATGAATGAATTTTTCCATATATTCTATAATATCGATATTTTACTTCTTTAGGAATAATAAGCATGGAATTCTCTGGATCCTGAATGTGAGAGGATAGAATTTTTAAAAAAATCATTAAAATATTCCCAAATAATGACTTGATCTAGTTTATCTTTCACCACTAGATCCCACCAAAGATGTGAATGATCCCCGAGCATGTAATTTCCTAGCAAGAGTTTCATATCAATTGTTGTTCCATTGAAATCAAATATACGATTCACCATGTTCCGCAACACCTCTTCCTTTTCGGGTTCAGAAACACCCTAGAAGATGGGTGGATCCTACTTCATGAACTAGATGTAATGATCCACATTTCTTAACTCTTCCATTTGATTCCCCATATCCATAGCTTTAAATGCTTGAATGATACTATGAACTAACTTTTGGGTCACATGTGGCTCAAGTACAATAACATTATCGGAAGCTTCATTCGGTTGGGTTCTGTTACTCCTACTCGATTCTATATTCTAAATATACAACAAAATCTATAATTCTCACACTCTAGAAACTGAGGGCATAACATTTCAATTTCTATCACATAAACTATCAATGAATTTCATTCCAAAATAACTTCTTCCAGGTTTAACAATTTTGGAAAATCTTATTCTTGTTTTTTATCATTAAACTATTTCAAAATGCATCAACCACTCTATTTTCAAAATCCTTCATTTGAAAAAAACATAATTTTTTTTAAAAAAATTCCCCTTTACACAAAATCATGAATCATTTCTGAAAATTAAATATGAAACCATAGTTGGAAGTCATTCCTCTACAATTAATTTCATTTTCATCTCATTGGATAAACCTGGAACAATGAGATTCCATGATCCTATAAGTGTATGAAGAACACTTATGTACCCAAATCACTGGTAACTTAAAGTTCATCACAAAAAGGATAAGTATGTATTTTTATGCTATGCATTTTATTTTCGGAAAATACTACTCCTTTATAAGATCATACCCCAAGGAATATACGAGAACAACTTTTAACTCCATGACCAAGAACACTGATGACTATTTGTTCTATAAGGAGGGAATGAGATGATACCATTTATCTAAAAGAAACATTTGGATCCAAAAACTGAAACCATTTATAATGACCCACTTATTCTCATTGCCTTGCAAAAACAATGAATCATTTCTAGGCCTTAATAAAAATTTTCAATTCACCAACGGTTTCCAATAAATACCGAAGGCTTTCAAATCCATGTGGGTAATGTTTTAGCTTTTAAGAAATAATCCTCAAACCAAACAACCATATCCAAAAAACTACTACATGATTCATGATAAAAATAAGATAACTCAACCATCATGTTTATAACAAAACCACACAAAAGTAAAATACAATGGAAGACAAAGAAACTATCAAAATAAACAAAGAAATATAACTACAAGAACTCTAGGATGACTATAAAACTTGATTCTCCATAATCATTATGATCTAACATCACCAATCATCCCATGTATCATGAGGTTGTGCTGAAGACAGGTGATAATTTACCTTTTCTCATGTCTTGGAGGATCTCTTCTAAAAAATCACTAAATTTCCAGAGTAGGGGTGAGTATAAAACATATTAGGTTTTCCCCAAGGACTTCCCTACTCATTCCAATAGGATAGAGAAGTTAAGAATATTTATATAAAATAGTTTATATGAAAAAAATTACCAAAAAATCTTATAACTAAATTTAAACAAGTTTCAAAAAAATTTATAACCTAATGTAAACAAGTCATTTGTTAACCCATTTTCCAGCTAGTCATAATTTTTGAAAAATCAAACAAACAGATTTTTAAAACCATTTTTCTGTATCATTTTCACATAATCATTCCATTAAACTTCCTCACACACCCAACCATGCATGCTTCTTTATGACAGTTCCATACTCTTGAGAGGTCTCCTGTCTAATTACCTTTCATCCTAATGACACACACCACCAATCCAGGGTTAGACACCTGATAACCCAATGATAAATTCCCCTTATTCCAGGGAACATTGAACATTATCTTACACAACCCAATGTTTCCCAAAACCATTTCAAATATCCATTTCAAACCATTTCCATAAAACAGTTCTATTATTGAAAAACATAAAAAACACTAATTCTGATCAACAATTGCATTTCAGAAAAATAATTCCTTTGGTTGAAAACAAATAAATCAAATCCATTCATCAAAATTTCTGAAATATCCCATTTTAAAATATATTTTTTAAAATCAAGAATCAAAAAGTTTATTCAAAGGAACCAATTTTACAAATTTCGACAACCATCATCAAAGAGGGTTTCTAATAAACATAACGAAGCCAATTCACAATCAAGTCCACACAAAGTAATAAATTTGAAACCATACCATTTATTTCTACTAATTGGAGTTGAGAGTGAATCTACCCACATCAACCATTTTCATGAAAACCGAAATCAAACGAATAATGCTCAAGAAATCCGATTCGATTTTCCCCAAAACCATTGATATATTATACTACCAAAAAAAACAAATATCAACTTATTTTTTTATCCAAAATATTATATATACCCATAATGGTTGTAGAATCAAAAAACTAATAGGAGGGGATAAGTATATCTGAGTAGATATAGGAAAACGTGACCATAACGATGAAGAATGACACTTACTGTAAGAATCTGGCTTCAAAATGGCAAGGGAGGGATCTGAATTAATTCCAAATTGTCTGGGAGAGGTTCTTAAACCACCATGTGGGATTAATCCAGAGTAAGGACCGTCAATGATCAATAATGAGGGATTGAGAGGCAAAACGATTGAGATAATATTTTTTAGGATCTAACAATAACCCTTCTCACAGTCAGTTCACACAATTAGACTAGTCATGAACTAAATATGTGTTATCTACTACCTTAAGGAAACCCTCACACAACCTCCTCATAAGACCAACATAACCATGTTCACACCGTGACGATGAAACCAACTCAAAACTACTAATACACATGTTTTCTTCTATGATTTCATCACGTTTTAGACAAACTGTGTATAGCCCATGCACATCCCCTTTTCCACAAAAACTTATCGAATGTTCACCCAACTCTGCCATCCTTATCCCTTACACATTATAAACATAAAACTCAAAATGTAAAGTTCACATACAAGAAACTAGGTTACTAAACATAGAGTTCACTATTGGTGATAGAGTATTCTTTTTGGTGTCACATTAGCTATGGAAAAAAAAAATTTAGAAACAAGGAAAGATTGAAGCCTGGTTTTTTATTCCATTTAAAATTATTAAAAGTATTGGGATGAAATATTATATGTCTTATATTATTATAGTAAATTTTGTTATTAAAAATATATTTCATTCTATGTACTTCAAAATTATGGTCTGGACACTGTAAACATGAACGATAGTGTGGACATTGAGTTGGAGGAGGACATTTCATAAAAAGAACATCCAATAGGTATTGTGGACCAAAGAATGAATGTTCTATGTAGAATGACAGTGAAACATTCTTCAGTGTCAAAGAAGAATGAGAGGATTCATGAAGATGTGTTAGAGAAATAATCTAACATATGGGTGTCATATTTAATTAAAGTAACTAGTAATTCAATTATTAATTTCACATATAATAGGTGATAAGTAGAATGTATGGTGTGATGCATAATGACACAATCAATACACATTGAGAATTTTTGGAATAAAACATAGACCACATACCTTTTATTAAAGAATAACTAAGCATCAATTATTTTTCCTTGATATTAGTATAATTGAAATAAATCATAACAATCAACAATTTCCCTATAAATATTACACATGAAATCACATATAAATAATGTATAATATGGTGAGATAATTGATAAAAATTATAAACATTACTCATAAAATTACCGAAGTGGATCCAACATAACTGATGATCTTTGAATCATAGCTCGTACTCAGGATAACTATAAATTACTAGGGATTAATACAAAGGGGTGATCCCAACTGGAGGGGCTAATGTGTGTGAATGGTTAGATGAAGTAAAAACATATTTTAATAGAGTGGGGAGAAAAATGGTATATTCCAGTACCATTCATGAAATGGATGGTTTGGTTTTGTGGTTTATTTTCCAACCATTTGGTGCCACTATTCAGTACCTCCAAGGTGGATGGTGGCTTTTCATGCTTTATCAACCATGTACCAACCATGTTGTTCTACTTGAAAACAACACCCATACCTCACAGGATAGTCATGCACTGTTAGGAAAACCATGCAATGACCATGAAAGGTTTCTCTACAAACATCAATCATGTATCATGGTTTTCTTTTATGGTTCCACATGGTTTCAAAAAACCATGTCCACATACAAATGGTATGCATTGTTTGGGAGACACATTTATCACTAACCATTTCTAACTATTCAACCTTGTCTGTTTCTCCTAAAACTAAGCATTCAAATTCTGAGGCTTCTAAAAAAATAAAAAAACATGATACACCATTCTACACTTAACCCTCATCTGAAAAATCACATTTAAATGTTCTATCTTTTAAAATTGAATCCCAAATCTCCCATTAAGTGTCATTTTTCAAGATAATTGAAATTGAAATCCCTTTACAAATTTCCTAGAATGTTCAAAATAACTGATTTTATAGCATTTGAACCTTAGATTTTATCATCCTCAAGAATCCACAGAGTCTTTTAAAATGAGTTATATTACATAACTGGTTTGGTAATTCCCATTCAAATGGCTAAATTTAATTTATTTACTCCCAATTCACTTGTAAGCATCTCTTTAACCACAATGTACATAAGTCAATAAAACTCAATCTAATAAGAACAACCTATAATGAATCACTTTGATAGTGCTTACCAGATCTTGTTTAACATGATACATGGTGACTCCAACATCTCTAACATCAACTAGTATATGGTGCTCCCAACCATATGTCCAATATTTAAACTATAAATTCTGAGTAATGATACTTCCACCATTTGAATTGCTTATAAAAACATGTAATAAGTTTCATAAAAATACATCCAACATGATTTTTATTCGATTACACAAAGTTACTTATTATTTAATAGAACACATTCCTCATTTTAATATAATTAGTCTAATTCTTATTCACCAAAATTAAACTTGTTCCATAAGATTTTCCTTGAATTTCCTCAAATGAATCTTACACTATAATCATTTCAGCCCAACAAAATGTTAGATGTAGTTTTTCACTGAACACATCCATTTATTTTAGGAACTTGTGTTGAGCTAATTATAGTCATCTACTTCAAAAAATATTATCTTCAATTGAATACACATTCCAAACTATATCCCAAAAGGACTTCATCTAAAGGTTTGAAGATATTGTTCTGAGAAATCTCATGAAATCCCATAATCAAATTCTAGTGATTCATTATGGTCGAACTACCTCTGGTTTATTTCTATTATCATGTTACATCATGGATATGAACATAATTCCAATCCAGTTTCATTGGATCAATACCTTCAAATATGGGCATGACACCCTCTCAAGGAATCCTCTTAAGCCCATATTCAATCCTGTAAATGGAATTTAATAGGATATACATGCATATATATATATATATATCATAATAAAAAAGATAAATTAACATCTATTAACCATTCACAAAGAACAAAAACCATTCTGGTATGAGGTTCACCCACTAGGGACCAACATCCCACTGCAAAACATTGGAGCATCCTTGATGTTTCTACAATGATAATTATTCCTGATTACCGCAACATATACCTTATAAATAAATGTATATAAAATATTTCATGGATAAGAATGTGCTCCTCCCAAAGAATAAATGTAACATCACACATCAATAATTCCCACTTCTGGATAATGGTTTCCATGAAATTTGTCTACATTCAACTCCAAATGAGGTCCCCAACCTCAAAAGGAAAAAGGTACACTCCACATGTTATGGATTAACATATACCTCACCTCGGGTGAAACTGTCTATAATTATTTCCATTAAACCATGATGTGATATTCAGGTAGAATAGTGTAAGATGCCACTCTCGTGATATACTTAAGGTGATGTTAATTTACAAGAAATGATTATCTCCAAACTAGGAGTACATTGTGATCCCATCGACTAGAATTCATCACTCCATACATTCCATGATATCATGAAAACATGTTATCAGTACCTTTAATAAATGTTAGAAACCATTTCACCTGACCATGTATGAAAAATAAAACCTTGATTCGACCATCTCAGGGAACCATCTCTATTCCATTGTATACCACAATACATGGGAAATTATTTTTAATTTAACCAAAGAACATAGAAACCATGCCCACAAGAATTAAAATTTCAATCTACTGATACTTGACCCTCAAATATATTCTTAGTTATATTCAATGTCAAAAAATTCCCACGATTGATCAGTGTGGATGAATATTTTCTTATATATTTGGTATACTATCTCATACCCCCCGGTTCAAGACCTGACTCATGCTCCCGAGATTCATCCACTAGAATGTCAATGATGACCATGAAACCTGAAATATTTGTATTATTATTTCAAATTTTACCAAGGAACATAACTTAAAAATATGACACTTCTATTAAGCGATAATATATCAAATTATCTCCCACATCATGGCGTCGCATTAGAAATTGTATGCTCGATTGCACAATTATTGGTCAATAACCCAATCAAATAAATCATCTTTCCCAAATAATCTAGTCTCATTACCCATAACTTAAGGTTCATATTAGAAATAAACAGGCGTCACATTCTTAAATTACAAACCCTAATCACCTCCCACACATCAGTCTCGAAATGCATGTTTAACCAAGATCACCAAAAATAAAGGCTCCTATTAACCTTTGTAGAACCTCTCTAATAGGTTTCCCTTAATCAATACAATCCATTTAACTTACAATAATATGAGTAAAATAATCTACGGGCTTCTAGGTATTCCACCTACCCCTAATGTATCATGTATGGGAACCAAATGTTGCTATAATATACTTATACAATGTTCTAACTATAAGTAGGTTAAATATCATTAACATATAAGGGCCAATCTCGTAAATGAAAGAGTAATGATATCACCTACCAAACATCATCCTGCCATACCCTGATTCTCTTTGAGCATCATCCTAGGGGTGTACTCCTTAGATAGTCACAATGTCAATATAAAATTATAAAGATATAATGTTCACCAAGTATTAAGATAGAGTAATACCACTTAATGTTAAAATTACTAAAAGATCTCATTTTTCCTATAGATTTTTTAATCATCTAATAGTTCTACCTAACTCAAAACCTCACTAATGACACTAAATATGAATTGGAACACATCTCAACAGTCTACCAAAATACTATTCTATGGGGAATCACCTCAACTAATCTAACCCCTCATTCATTGAAGGAATAAATTTTCAAAACTAGATTCATGCCTAAAAATTCATAATGATGAACCACTTAACCATTAGATAAATTAATCATAAAAAGGATGATGAAGCAGATGTGAATAAAACCATTTTCTCTTATATGTACCATTTCTCGGAAACATTTAAATTGGCCCTAACATGAGTGTCCAAGCTAAGAACACAACTAAAGGTTTTATGTAATCCATTTTTATAACATAATAATTATGCTATAAATTAAAGAGTCTAAAACGTGTAAAATTTCATATACCTATCATAAAGGGGATCATTTTTCAATAATATTTTTCACTTTATTTAGTCGACCCCATAGGGAATTAGGAAAATTCAGTCATAACTTCGTCTTAAACCACCATTTGTTTATAAATAATCTTCCGAAATAGGGATTAGATAATGAATATTTAAATTCCATGCTATAGGTAAAGACACCCTTTATGTTGCAATCAGAATTTTAATTAAATAACACCTCTTATAAATAAGTCCCAAATGAATAAAAAAGGTATTTTATCATTTAAAGATGATAATTTCAGTTGGACTCCACCAAGCATATATTCACAATAATATATATTTGGTTTCTAAATCTACATATTAGCCTCCCTAAATATTATTATAATACCCACAATATGTTAAATATCATGTAATATAACAATTGAGGCAACCTATGAGGCTCCCATCACGGTAATCATGGGTTTATTTATATGAAAATTTATTCAGAACTTATGGAGAAAAAATTCTATAAATTATAATTGGAATCTCATTTAAGTAAAACCCATTGATAATCCACTTATTATAATTTCAGCTAACCCACCATGAGGTCTTCTCGTAGGCATATAATTATAAAACTCACCTACTTAGTATGATTCAAGCATAATTATTTTGTTATACTTGTCAGTATTTCCATGTTATGAGGGTACAATCCTTAATAATTTTCAATTCACACACCATCTAACAAAAATTAATCAATAATCTTTTTAATTTTACCAAATAAATTGTTTCTATATTAGAAAATATTATTCAAGAAACCATTTGTTGTTATAGAGAAAACAATTCAATAACTAAAATTGGAATATTTATATATCGATATCCATAAGCAATCTCATGAAATTAATAAATCATTCAATACCAATATTAATTTTATGATTTTTATTTAGGATAATTCATTAACCATTTCAAAATATATTAATTTCATTAATTATAATTGTATTTATTAAATAAATTTATATTATAATTTTATATAAGATAACAAAGTTAATGTTTATGTAGACACATTATTTAACAATCCACAAAAAATGACTATAACATATGAAGATATCAGTTTAGCAAAGAGTAATATTACACATGAAAATATTCATTAAAGCATCCTGTATAGAAACACATGCTAAATATTCACCCAAAATGGTATAGTGATAAAAATGGAACATAATCACTATATCATGGTATATAGATATACATGATAACGACATGAGAGTCCTATGTTCCTAATATGATGCATCAATTCACCCTCTTCTCTTACCACACCGGGCCAAGAGTTTAATATCATCAATCCACAAAAAATTAAAAATTACATCTATCACTCAAGATTAAATGATAATAAACCATGATAGAAAATAGTATGTACAATAGTTCTATACCGAGAAACTTTCTCTTTCCCTAATGCATGGGTTGGAAATTCTCACCCATGATCTATTTACCAACAACCAACATTTTCTAAATCTCTTGTGAACTAACTAAAAACTATAAGAAAAAGGAAAATGGAATATAATACCAATTTTTTTCCCAACTGGAGGGCTACTAAATTATTGGGTCAAGACATTTTGTAATATGGACTCAAGCACACTACCCCTACCCAAGATGCTTTTAACAAATAGTGTGGGTATAAGCATTTCATAGTAGGGATACTATAGCATCTAAATTAGTACTAAATATAGTCAAAGTAAAAAAAGAAATTAAATAAATCTAAATATAATAACTATATTTAATTAATAATAATTTGGAAAAAATAAAATAAATCATACATGTGTGAACATGCTATACCAAAAATGCACAAGGAAATAATTATACATCAAGTAATACACACCATAAGAAAAGAATCATTAAATAATAAATATATAAAGATAGTGAATTCTATAAGAAGAATGTGTACACGATTTTTTCCCAACTCCCATGTCATTTTATAATCCATAATGAGTAAAAAATAATCACAATCCAAAATCATGACCTGTAACCATGGGATATGTCAAGGTACCCAACAGTGACCTTAACAGAATAACAATAAGTGATTTTATACACAACTATTACAACTATTTATATAAATATTAAATACATAACACTAAAACCCATAGAAGAACCATAATGGTTTAGAGTATTTGGATATTAGATATAAAATCTTCTTATTTTATAAAATATGGTCAAAATATCCCATAAATATCTTCCATCATAATACACTACATGGTCATATCTTATAAAAACATTCATCATCATCAGGAGAAAGGAAAAATAAAAAATGGTATGCTCAAATGTCGAGTAAGTGTAAAAAAATTAAGATATTAATATATCCACATACTTAATAATAAGATAAGAATATTGGTATGATATCTTGACCATAACATAAAATTTTGAAACCAAATCTGACAACAATCATAAACAAGAGTTATGGAATAAAACATTTACATTTCAAAATATATGAATCATAAGAATGAAAATTCATCTTAACTCAACCATGAACCATAATATCATGTCATTAATGTGTGTGTAAGAATAATAAGTATAGAAACGAGGTCATATTTCAATGTTACCATCATAGACCATCAAATTAAGAATCAACTCCTGTTTCCTATAGTGGATTAAACACATTTACTTACTTACTATAACAAACCAAACAGATTGACTTGTTTCGTAACAGATCAAGAACATCGACTTGTTTCCCATCACTATGTCACGAGATATAATACTTCATCTAATTAATTGGATGTAGATATTGGTCCCTCCCATAACATTGTTAAATCCATACATATGTGTTCCATAAGATTATAATACATTTATCATATCAGAACCTACGAAAAGGAATGAGTTTCAAAACAAATTCATTATATCATCATAAACATTAACAAATCAGACTAAGAATAATTATTGAATAGTTTGATCCAACACCAATTATAATATAAGTAACATTAAAATAAATATTCTATATGGAATATATGTTTTAATGTTCACTTGGAATAATAGTTGAGGAAAACAACTTTTTCATTTTAAAATTTCTTATCCTTTTAAAAAGTAACACACAAATATATATGTAATTTATTTTAAGATATACTTGTAAAATATTAATGGAAGATTCAATTAATTGAGGAATTGGAAATGTGGGATAATCCAGTTATTTTTTATACGTTAAGAAAACATTACTTTAATTTTTTTAGGAAAATTCACAAAGGACCTCTTTTGGAAAATGAAAAAATGTTTCCTTCCAAACTGTTTAATAGAAACTAAAACATGGGTAAAAATGATTTTAAAAAAATGATGAAGAATATTAAAAAAACTAAAATATTTTTATATTATAAGGGAATTTATGTGAAATATTCCCTAGTATATACATAAACATAAACAATATAAAATAATGATGAGACTATGAAATAAACCCTTACCTCAAGTCTCAACTATCTTCATTAACATTCTAACCACCTATATAGTAAATATACATTTTTATAAACCCATTATATAACCATAATAATATATATAATACCATTTATTATTATTTTATAAAATAATATCATCCATTTTATAATAATTGTTTTACTAATATCATTTTTATCGGTGATATTGTCATTATTTTCCAACCATGTTTCAGTTCATCTTTCTAGGTCCTTATAACATGATTGTGGTTATGTAATTTTAAAAATATTAATGATGGTATAAAAATAAAATATATACACTATATAATTATTTCTAATCATTCATAAAAATTATAGACATAAAAATGTACTACACTATTCACAGAGACGGTATGCCGGATATACACCTGAACGCAATTTACATTTCTCAACAGATGGAATAAAATAAAGGTAAAACATAATTAACCTATAAAAATTTATTATTATATCATATATATCATATTTATCAATCCAATTACAACTTATTACCATCCAAGTGAAATATAAATTAAAGAATAATCTCATCACCACGTGGAGGTGGTAGTCCAAACGTACACACGAACGATGTAATCATTTCCCCAAAGAATTTGATGTTAAGAATGAAGACATGATATATTTATTATAGAAAAAAAATTATTTCATAAAACTAATATATAAATATTAAACCCATCATAATACCCATATATAAAATATTTTTTGGAAAACATAATTTTATTGTTATGTGGAGACGTAATGATGTATGTACACATGAGCGATACTTTCACAACTTGTGTGATGGAAAAAAGGTGTCTAATGGGTTTTTATAACAATAATAACATTTTGGAATATTTTAGATAATTAATATCCTATTTCATAGAAAATATCATATATTTATAGAATTTTAAGATGATTCGGATGAACGAAGTGATCGATAAGGGAAATTACCTATGCATTAAAATCGCTCCTTTATATCTCCTCTAAAGGGAACTAGGGTTGGTATTTTTTTGAAGAAAATATACTCTATAATATGTATATGGATTTTATAAGATATATTAATTTGTAACGGTCAATTTATAAGGCTTCAAGTGGATAAAATTTGTGATAGAGGAGGTGCCCTTTTATAAGAGAGAGTTGGGGGAACTCTTGGAATTTCATAAAAACTAAAATATAATACATATATTCAAGGGGAGATACATAGAAATGGAAATGAATTAGATCCTAGGGAAGGATATGGTTAATATATCATCAAAAAAAATGTTTGAGGAGGTTTTTTTGCGTTTCTAAACCTTATCTATGTGTTTAACCCCTTAATTAACCTATTTCAATGATAAAAGTGCTAAATGTAGTTTCACACGTAAAATCATATAATTTTTTAGATATAGTAATTATTGACTCATAAATGGATTAGGTATAACATTTTAGACAATATATTATCCCATTTATCAATATTTAATATATATTTTGTTCCAATATAATTTAATAAAATATTATTTTCATAAAAAAATCATTATTTATAATTTTAACACAATTCATTACATCGACTTTAATAACTTCATGAAAACTCTTATAAAAAGAATAAATTATTTTAAAACTTCAATAAAATTAATTTTATATAGATATATTTCATAAATAATTTTATTTTTCTCAAACTGTATCCTGTTTAATATTTGAAATATCAATGCTCTGATTTTTTCATTAATTAAAAAATTCATATATCATCACTGTGTAAGAATTTAATGTTATTATTAATCCATAAAAATTAGAAATAAATATTCATGTTGAAGATAAATATATTATATTCCGATGTAATATTTATAATGAAAAATAACCATTGGATAACACCATATTAAAAATATTATATCTATAAAAAACAGGAGTGTAACGTGATTTACATTTCTTAAAATAAATTAATATAAAAGTCGTAATCACATTGAAATGGCCACAAAATTCCATATAACATAATATTGGATGAATATAGATGAAATAAAATAATAAAATTAAATTAAATAATGTTTTAGTCTCATTTTATAATACTTTAAATTTTATTTTAATCATTAATTACATAATTTACACTTTACCATGATAGTAAATATTACAAAGGGTACAGTTCATATTGACCGGAAATTAAAGGGAAATATTTAATAAATTTAGACGTTATATTTATAAATATAGAATCCATTTATCAAAACACAATGTAAAAATATTAGGAAATTAATTTAAAATTAAATCAGTAAAACACAATGTAAAATATTTTTTCAGAAAAATATCAATTTAAATAAAAAAATATATTTAGATCTAAATTCAATATAAAATCTATTTCAATGACAAAAATAAAATCAAAATTTTCTAATATAATTATAAAAATAATCCAAATGATAAATTTTCTTCTTAAATTATTTAGAATGAAATATACTTTATGATAAATATTAGTATTTTCACATATATATTGAAAAACCAAAAATTTTAGAAATTATTCAAAAAGACATCCTAAGATAATTTTATCATGATGATTTTAAAAATGAAGCTAATTTTATCAAATAAAATTTCTATAATTTACAAAAATTTGTTATATTATTATCTCAAATGAATCAATAAGCATCCTTTTTAATGAAAATGATATTTTGAATAATATAATGACTTTATTAAAAAATGTGTGATTATTTAAAAATAATTAATTAATAAATTAGTAGTGAGTTAGACCATTTTATGTTTAATAAATCGGTTATTCCAATTCATATCCACCAATTTATGGAAAATTATTAATGGATTCATAATATTTTAATAATATTTTATTATTTGACTAAACTCGATGTTGCATGTAACATAAAATACCATATAGATATAATTATTGAATGAAAACTATTTCCCTGATATTCTTATGAATAATATTTTAACTCCTATAAAATAAACCTTCCCCTAAAAATCATTAGTCAAATACAAATAGATGAGGATACCAATGCCTCATCACATCCTCAAGATCCCATGTACCCTCCTCAAATTGGTGGTTTCTCAATAAAACATTAACCCGAAAAGTGATTTGGTTTCAAATAAATTTCTCTATATAACCATGAATCTCTATCAATTGTTATTTTTAAGAGAGGCCTTTCTAAAGTGGTGTAACCCATGAGTTTAGTACCTGGTAAGGACAGGGAATTCACTTCCTTATGAGATATAAATGGAGCACATCGTGAAATTGATAGAGATTCTGTGGAAGTACCAATAAATATTATATAATCCTGATGTGATTTAGAATTTTTAAATGATAGATATACCTAGGGTTTAACTTGACCTTATTTCGAAATCTTGTCACTTTCATCTCGTGTGATATTCATTGGAATACGATTTCACTTACTTTAGTCTGAAGATAATTCGGGTTATTGTCAACATAATTTTTTTGTTAACACTGAGATTCTATTTTTTGTTATTGAATGGATCTAACATTAACCCCCATTTTCTCAGTAATATCTTGTCCTAATAGATTTATTTCTCCATTATTATTTTATGTTTATTTTAGTTATTCACTTTTTATCATATAGTTATTCTTAAGGATCCATCTATATGTTGGAGTGATTGTTATTTTTATATAAATGTTCTACCGAAGGAAGGCATTAATGACAACGACCTTTGAAATCCATAGAAAAAATATCAACATATTATATATATTTTTAAAGGACCTCTCTGAATGAACACCTATCCTAGGATGATAATAAGTGCTGAGAAAAAACTCAGTATTCATATCCTTTTGATGTATTCATGGGAATTTCATGGTAAGACTTGGATCCCCATCCGATATAATAGAAATTGTTACTCCATAAAATATTATAGATTATTTAATATATGTTCTAGAAATATAAACAAGATATAAATATTGTCTAATATCAATGAAGTGTTCTGAATTCATCAGGTGATTGAATATAACCCATATAACATTATAACCTTTAGTCGTTTATTGGACTCTGATGACATAATACCTGGTGATGTCTTTAGACATACATTCAGATATGGTTAATAGATGTAACTTCCCATTAGGCCTCTCTCTTCTTACCTTAACACTCAAACCATCCAAAAACTGAGAAACATATTATATATCTCTCTTCACGTTATCCCTCCATAAAACACTATTATATATCTATATATCTTTGAGTATCCATGGTGAATAGAGAATGATTATATATGAGTCATATACATTACTTCTTTATTAAAATCTTGTTTGTGTGGGAGACATATATTGTTCTTGAACATTATTATTCCATCACCATCAATGTAAAAATCAGGAACATTTCTCACATTCTATGGGAGCTCGAAATCTTCCTTCCACACTGATTTAATATTCACATAGATTGATGGTTGAAAATTCATTTGATCTTGGAACGATTTATCCCCTTACATTAATATTTCAAGGTCTTTAAATTGTAAACAAACAAACATTAGATCTTTTCAGATCCTCATTGTAAATAAGATATCATTATCCTTTCAGCTCAAAACATCTATCACATTGTTCTCTTTCCCAACGACTGAATATATTGAGCAGGAATAATATTTTATCATCTCTAACTGTATTATCAGGTACATGTTCAACTCATTTTTTTTGTGGAAATACGATTTATTATACTTTGATCAATACATATTTCATACATTTATCCATATAGCTAATGACTCCATATCATTAATGAAAAAATTATAATTGTTAACTTCAAATCATGATTTGGGTAATATTAATCATGGATATTCAATTGGAGAGATACATTAGTTATTAAATAATCATTTTAACTGATAACACAACAGATTTCCTACTTTGATGCATCTCTATAGCTCACAAACCATTATTCACTATAGCGAAGTGTATTCAAAAGTGCACTGACCAAACATTATTTCATCTCATTAAAATTTTCTTTATATTTCTCTATCAATATGAACATAACTTATTAACAAGTCAACAAGTTGAGTTGATTAGATAATCATCATAAATATTTCCAAAAAATTCAATAATATCCATCCAACCTAATAAAACAATATATTTCAGTTACCTTGGTTGGTCTATGCCATTTATTAATAGCTTCTATATTTAATGTATCTACCTATAAACCCTCACATGAGATTAAATGACCCCCAAAGGAAACAATTTTTACCAGAAATTTTAGATTTTTAAAATTTTCCTAATTCTTATCCTTCCATAGGGTCATCAACACAATCCCTAAGTTAACATTGTTATCATACATTATCTTTGAATATATAATAATATATTTTATATAGACTACCATAAATGATCAATATAGTCTTTAATGATTCCATTTAATTATTCCATGAAGATAGTGGTGGAGTTACTAAGACCAAAATTCATCACTATAAATTCGCAGTGTCCATAATTTGTACAAAATTCTGTCTTGGGTATATCCTATTTTGAGACCCACAATTGATGATATCCAAATTAAAGGTCAATAATGTAAATGTATTGAGATCCACATAGTCCATCAAATAATTCATCAACATAGGGCATTTGATACTTTTTCTAGATTATGATATTGTTATGTTTTCAATAATCTGTACATAGTCGCATTGATCCATCCTTGATAACAAATAGAATAAGTGCACCATATAGTTATGGAGTAGAGAGTATGAATCCCATAAAATATTTCTCTAATAATTTCTTCTAAAATTCCAAAAACTCAATTGGGTCTATAATATATGGCTTCATTGAAATATCAATTTCCCAAGACCTGAGTTCAATCAAAAACTCAACATCACGATTTAGTGTAAGACATGAATATTCATCACAAAATACATAAAAACCCATATAAAATAGGTGTATACTTAATTTTGAATTTCTATTCAGCCATTTAAGATATATAACCTTCATGTGTATGAAATATGTCCCATAATAAGGAAGAAATTTCCAATGGAAGTTCATATTCATCCTCACATTGATAAATGATCATATGTTAATTTGGAATATGAAATGTGAATTCTATTCCAAGTGAAATTAAATGATCCCCATATAGAGTATTAAAATACATCCAAATAATCACATATAATTAAACTATAGGATGAATTAATATATTTTTAGAAATCAATTTCCCTAAAAAATCAGTTAGAAATAAATTATAAACCTTAGATGTGACAGTTTCACCCTTAAGAGCCTTCATAGATAACTGAACATCTAATTGTTGAGTTGATATGGTCATACCCATAGAAAATTTTTCTTAAATAAAGGGCTGGGAGGATCCAGAATCAAATAAAGCATTAAATATTCCATAATGTATGATAAGTGTACGTTTCACCACATCATTGTTGTAACCCACTTTTGCTATCCTGATCATAATATATTTCCCCATATCTTTAGGATTAAGAGGTTGTTGGAACCAATATTAAAAAACATTTTTATTTATGCACTAGTTAGAATAACACTCATACTCTTTTCATTTTAATACTTTGATTATGTGTGGTTCATTATATGGTGTCTTCTTTTCCTCCATTGCATTAACCATCTTATTCATCACCCTAAAAAAATTCATTGGCTTTATGATTGACCATTAAAATTTTAAATCACGTCCTAGTTACATTGTAATACTTCCCATTATCATTGTTCACACATATCATCCATTTTTATGGGTATAATTTCTTTCCACCATGGGATTTATTAAAGATTCCATGAGGCTTGATCTTTCCTTTCTTATCAATACCACATGAATTGTGGGAATCTATAATTTCAACATAAACATTAATTTCACATCAAAATATTTCTTAATAGATACTGAAGTATCTTATAGCTAATTACATATAGATATTTGGTTTTATGCCATAAATTAATCAATTAATTTCAAATTCAATTAAAATAACTAAAGTGGAGTCATACCATGAAAGCATTGTAAAACTTTCCTCATAGATACCCATGGATTAATCATTATCTTACATCAGTATAAGAAATTATTTCTCAATCGTTTCTCATAGAATACAGGGGAAGTACTTACTGAATAATATTCCCCTAAACTCATCTCATTCTAAGGATTCAATTTATATTTATTTCCCCATATTTTTTATAAGATTCCACCATTGATCTGCTTCACTATCTAAAAGATAAATAGTTAGGATAACTTTTTCATGTATCTTGCATTGAATAATAGAAAATATCTTCATAATAGTGTTGATCCATCACTCATGCACTTGTTGATTCGATTATCCATTATATGAAGGTGGATACCTCCTCATGAATGTTTCAATAGTAAGTTGTTACCTCCTTTGATAATTTTGAATCTTACCATGATTTATATGATGAGAAACTCGCATGATCATAATTAAATGATTATGTATTTTAGTTCCCATAAAATTTTGTTGGTTAGGTGGGAAATAATATATTTTTATATAACATTCATTATTAACACAATTTCTTCAAGTTCTGTCCATTGACTAAAACCAAAATTCAAATTTTTAGAAACAATAAGCTTTGTAGAGACACATATATTTATAAAAAATAATATATAAAATTTCTAAATAATTATTACAAGTTCTATGACAGCATATGTTTAACATAGTTTATTTATTATTATTTCAAAAATAATAGTATTTTATCCTATACATAGACTGATCCCCATGAATTTCATAATGTTTTTATAACCCTAATCTCTATTGATTGACTAATCTTAGTTCTGATACTAACTATAATGTCCAAACATTTTTATATAAAAATATGAATTCCATTTCAATAAATATTCATTAAATAAAAATATAATCTATTCTAGAAAAATAAAGTATTAATGACATTGAATATTAGATTTACACCATTCTTATTTTATGAAATACATTCAAAATTTCATATAATTATTTTCCCTCATATTAGTCTTCATTGGAATACCCTAATACAGAATTCTACATAAATAGGGGAAAGGGAATATAAGAAAATGGTGAGATCAAATTATTTTTAAGGTTAAATAGTATATATATTAATCACATATCATATTTAAGCATAGGATAAGAAAAAAAGTATGATGTTTTTGCAATAGATTATGAATTATATATCCAATTTTACAAAGATAGTAAACATGAGTTATGACATAAACAATTATCATTTCAAAGGACATGAATCATAAGAATAAAAATTCCTCACAACTCAATCATAAACAAAAGGTTCATTTTATAGACTTGTGTGTTACCAAAATAAGTATAGAAACCATTTCCTATTATAAGGTTTAAAACCAAGACAATGAGATCAAGATTCAATACTTATTTATCATAGTTGGTCATGAACAATGACTTATTTCCCATAAAATATCAATCACATAGACTAGTTTCCAATAATATATAAAGCATATTAACTTGTTTACCAAAAAATTATCAAGAGATATAATATTTCACCCAATGCATTTTTGGGGAATATAGTTCTCACAATTCACATAATGGAAACAATACATATTTCTTCCACATGATCATAAAACATTAATCATTTTGGAACCCATGAAAAGAAATGGTTTTCATAATCATTTCTTATTTTCCATAAAATGATAAACTACTGATATAAAATAACGATAGTATCCTTGGATAATATTTTGAGTAAAGAATAATTAATATCAAAGGATTTCATCTTTGATAGAAAATGATTTTTGAAATATCACTCAGAATAATTCATGAGGAAAATGAATTTTTTTATTTCAAAATCACTTCTCATTTTTAAATGTATCTCACTTATAAAAGAATTTTTTTCTTGAATATAAACATGTGTACATTTAAAGTAAAATTAAACAAACTGAGGCTTCATTATGGTTGAAAAATCTACTTATAACATATAATTTAAAAAATATTTTTCTATATTAATATCAAAACGTTCATAAAGAACCTCCTTTGGAAAATGAGAAAAATATTCCTTCAAAACTATTTTGAAAAAAATAAAACATGGTAACAAACAATTATGATTTTTTTTGAAATAATTGTAAAACAATTTTTCAAAATATTTTTAGAAAACATATACATGAAACATAAATAATCCCTAGAAAATATTTCAACAAACTAATCCAGAATAATGATGGGATTTTGATATAAATCCTTAACTCGAGTCTCATATTTTTTTCATTCACATAAAAATATCCTTTATAATATATATGGATTTATTATAAATTTATTACACAACAATATTATTATCCATAACACAATTTATGATTAATTTATAACATACTATCACGTGTTTATTAATAATATGTCAATAAAATCAATGTTCTGTGTGATAACTGTTTTGTTTTTAAAGAATTCTTTGGTTTGGCTATGCTAGTCCTTATATATTGACCATAATACCTATATTTGCATTATTTTATCATAATATTTAAATAATATATATTCATTGTATAAATATTCATAAAACCCATAAAAATAGATATAAAAAAATGAATTTCAGCTTTTATGGAGACGGTAGGCTGTACATACACATGAATGTTGTTTCAAATTTTCAACTGATGCATTTCAGGAAAGGTAAATAATAATTATTCTTTACAGAATCATTACTATATCATATGAATATAATTATAATTCTCAAAATTCATCCTTATTACAATCCAAGTGAAATATTATATGGAAACAAATCTCATCACATAGTGTAGGTGTTAGTTTATATGTAATAATGAGTGACGTTATCATTTCCAAAAGGATTGGATGGGTATATAGTATACATGATATTTTCATTAATAAACTATAACTATTTCACAAATATTATATATAAAAATTCAACCCGTCATAATACCCATCATTAATCAATGTTGTTGAAAAATGAATAATATTATTATGTGGAGTTGGAAAATCATACGTACCCATGAGTGATACTTCCACTTCTTGATTTATGAGAAATAGTGTATATACTGGTGTTTTGATACTAATAATAACATTTAATAATGTTTATGATACTGGTGATATTATTTTATGAAAGATATAATAGATTTATATGGGTTAAAAAGAGTACAAAAAAAGGGATCGTTTAAGGTGATTACATATTCTTCAAAACGATTCTATTAGATATTCTCTAAAGGTATATTGAGTTGGTATTTCGAGAATTCAATAAGCTCTACAATGTGTATAGGGGAGAAAAGAAGTGAAAGTGGTAAAATATGGTCAATATAGAAGGATCCATGTTGTGGGGAATGGTTTAAATATTATAAATAAATTAAATTTGTATAGGTTAATGTGCTATTTAAAAAATTGTATTTTTTGTTTAACCCCTTAATTAACATCTTTTAATATTAACCATGGTAACATATTTATCAATACTGATGGAACATAATTTTATATGTAAGAAAAAAATTGAAAAATAAATTGATGAAGGATGGAATTTTAGTAAATATAATCTCCCAATTTTCCTTATTTAATTTTTTATAATTTTAAAATAATTTGATAATATTTTATTTGAATAAAATTTCATTATGTCAAACATGACACAATTGATTACATTGACGTAAATAATGTCAAGAAAGGACCTATAGTTCAAACTGAATATTTTAACACATCCCTAACACGTAATGATCTCTATAAATCTATCTTCGACCATAATTATTTTATATTAAAATATTTTTTATCTATTTAATATCATTTATTTAATTTTTCTATAAATTTAATAATTATAACATAAATGTTGTGTAAACATTTAAGGTAAATTTTCACCCCTAAAATATAAAAATAAATTATTACGATGGAGAAAAATATTTTTTATTTTAAAAATAAAATTCATTGACACTAATATCCTCTGTATAACGCCATATTAAAAATATTTTAGTTATTTAAAAAAGAGCATGACAAGTTTGATTTCCATGAAGTAAAATAATATAAAGGTTTTGATATCTTAAAAATGGACGTAAAATTCCACATAACAGAATCCTAGATGATTATGAATGAAATAAACTCTTGAAATAAAATTATAGGAAGTTCTAGGATCATATTATACTCCTTATCAGTTTATTTTTAACATTAATTGCCTCATTTAACCTTTACCGTGGAAAAAATACCAATGTTACTATTCATATTTAAAAAAGGGATATATGTACCAAATTTAGACTTCTTGACTCAATATATGAAACCATATTTTTATAATTAATAAATGTATATAAATTAATTAAAAATTAATAAAAAAAATTCAATGAAAAATGGTTTTTTTAGAAAAATGTCATTTTAAATATTAAATGAATTGATAGTTAATTCAAGAAAATTTCCATTTTAAAAAATAATATTTAAATAAACAACTAATGACATTTATAAAAATTTCAAAACAAAATTTTACGTTATAAAAACATGAAAATAATATACATTTTTTTAATAAAAATTAGTATTTCCCACTTATTCATTGAAAAATCTATATTTTCTGAAAATTGTCAAAATTCATCCTAAGATAAATCTATAATGATAATTTAAAATAATATGGTGATTGCATCAAATAAATTTTCTAAAATTTATATAAATTAATTACATTATTTTCCCAAAAATAAAAATTAAAATAATTATTATAGAAAATGTACCTTTTAGGACTAAAATGACCTTTCTAAAAATCATGTTCTGGTTTATAAAGCAATAATTAATACATCATAAATGAGTAGGAGCATTATATTTTTTTCTATTAACACCACTAAACATGTACCATGAAATTTTCCAAGAATTGAAACATGTGAAAAGTGATTATATGATCATAATGGACGAATAGGTGATAATGATGAGTGGGGTACATATCATGTGATAGATAAGCATCATGTGTACTCATATTGAATCTCGTAGTATTGGAGTATCATGTTTCCTCTTCTGCTATGATTGGATACCACACACTAGGAACAACTTGAGATAATGAGCTTCTTCATATCAAATATCCAACTACATGCTCCCATATCAGCGCATGAAGTATACCACATCAAAACTCTACATTCATGCTGGTACTTCATTATCAAATTGTAACACCATGATATTTTGTGAAATATTTCTTTGAATTAATTTAATCTTTTCGATATTTTAAAATTCACAAAATACTAAATATAACTTTTTTATATGAATACAATATGCTTCAATTGGGTTATACCTAACACCAAGCTAAGATTACACTACACGTGACATGAAGATTATCTTGTGGTATACACAACACTATGCTTGGATTTTGTTACATGCAATGTTGAGGTCTTTTAATAGCTTGCATTATAGGCAACACTGAGTTTTACCAAACAACAATATATTATTGAAATATTACAATACGATAGAACATAGTTATTATATTATAAATTATGAATACAATTAACTAAATTTTAATAATATATGGATTATAATACAAATTCATTAATTTTTAATTAATTAGAAATAGAAATATATACCAATTGATTGGAAGGAAAATATTTTTATTTTTAGGATCTGAAAGTCATTTTTTCTTAATAAATTATATTAATTACTATTAGTGAATGATATAAATGAAATATATTTTTTATATATGCAATAAAATATTTTTATATTTGTAGAAAATATTTTATAGGCATAAAATATGAATAAAACTAATTGCACGCATAAAACAATATTTTTTTCAATAGGGAAAACTTAATAAATTTTAAGGGAGAAAACATTTTAAATATAATTTAGAACATTTTAAAATTTTATATGAAAAAATAAACTTCTTATATGAATATGAGATATAATAATTTAATTTGGATGAATTTTTCATAATTTTCAGATAAGTTTTCTATTTTGATGAATAGTAAAAAACACTCGATTGTAATTGAAAATTTATTTTTTGGTGAAATAATTTATCATATTTAGTTAGTTATTTTATTTTTTAATGTATAATTAGATTATGTTTTCCAATTTAATCTAATTTAGGTCATTTAAATCAATTTAATATTTAATGTGATATAAAAATATGTCAATCTTTTGGACATTTTCACATTAAAAACATGTTTTCTTATTATGTGAATGGAATTAATTTAATTTTTTTTGAAATTTATGGGTTTTAAATAATGAAAAATTTATTTAAATTTTGGAATCAGATGGTCCAAATTTAGAAAATAGGTCACTTTTATATTTTGACAATATAAATAGTAACAGTAGTTATTTTTAATACCATGGTTAAGTGTAAATCATGTAATTAAGGGTAAAATTGTTTATTAATTATTTTAAAACTAATATAAAACATTAAAAAAAATTCACTAATATAATTGGACCTATAGCACAGAAGTTTCTAAATTTACTAATTTAATGGACACTTGGTCATGAAAATGATTTAAGTATTATTAAACTCAAAGGGAGTGACAAAATGTCAGACACTTAATTTAAATTTGTACATCATCTCTAATATGGGGATAAGTAGAATATGTTTATTACTATATATATTATTATGAAATATAAAATGTTTATCTACATCATAAAATATTATTTTTAATTTTTGGTTATGAAATTATCATCATAAATAGGTACAAAATGATGATGTAGTAATAACTCAATTAAAGGAACAATCAATTAAATGATATTATAAATATTAAAAGAAAGCTAAAATTACTTAATTAAGGTGATTCATGAATTTCTTGGGTTAATATTACTTATTATGGGTTTTTTAGGTGAATTATTTCTAATTTATCTTTCTTTAGGTATTTTATTAAACTCAATGTTTTGAATAGTGTCCAAATTGACACTTTTGATATTTTTTGAAAATAATAAGATATTAAATTATTTAAAAATAATATAAAATTAAATAAGTACAATGGGATGCTATATGGTCTAAAATAAATTATATTGGAATTTATGGTCCAATTGACACTTTATAAGTAAAAAATCACATCCTCTTAATAATCAAAACATTGTCACAATTATAAAAATTAAAATGGATTAACTAAGGGTTAATTAAAATGATAAGGTTTAAAATAACTTCAAAACTTGTCTAAAATATATTGGATGATTATATAAAGACCATATCATTTATTTTATTCGAAAAAAATTAAATTTTGGAGGTATTTACAATGAGATTTATTTTATTATAAATTAATATTATGAGAGATATCCAAAAGCTCCCAATCCCTCTCTTATAAAAGTAAACCACTCCTTCACTTTTCCTAACACTTCAATGAAAATATGGCTTGGAATAAATATATCAAATTATCCCCCTACATCCCTCTATTAATCCTATAATCCTTCTATAGGGAATTAATCCATCCAAATAATGCCTTTTTTTCAAATTAAATGGATAAACCCAAAGAAGAGGATAATTTCACAAGTAAAATCAGAGTCAATAAAGAGGGATAAAAAATTTCAAATAATTATTTATTTCTATTAGATACAAGAAATATTCACCACTCATTTTTTGTGGTGTATATTCTAACCTATGAAATTTTATATCATTAATTTAATTTATTTAATGATATTAAAATATTTAATTGGTGTTATTTTTTTTGGGGTTCATGATTGTAATGCCACTCATGTTGTAAGGGATTTACATATCACATTTATATATGTGGGACACATGTCTAATATACTACATTATTCTTCAATATGGGGTATATACTACCAATTAATATCTTTTACAAGTCTTATCCTAAATATTATGGTTATTTACATATCCATAATATTATCTTTCTTTCATGGGATTTGTGGATCAAAAGACAACTAATTTTAAGGTAATTTGGTCCCAATTTTACTTCTTTGAGACACATGTTACATTATGAACAAATTATTTTATGAGGTTTATATTATACCTTTTTACATGTTTTATCATGAATATTTTTTTAATAATACTATAAGATTCATTTAATGCTGCTCTTTCATCTTATGGAAATACGTGTTCCTTTAAAATATTTTTTCTAAAAAAGTTTTAAAAGTGTTTAAAATGATATTTTGAGTATATCGAGGGAATAATTTTTCAATGGTTTATAAAAGATTACATTATATGTTTTCACAGTTTTTTAGATAAATAGGTTTGATATTTTTTTATGATTTTAAGATAATTTTTCAAAAAAGAAAGGGCGTTTTCCTCATTAAATGTTTTTAAATTATCATTAAGGATTATTTTCCCTTATTTATGGCATACGTTTTTTTATATTATTATTTACTGGGGATATGGTCCAAGAATATAATTCATATTGTTTCATGAGTTTATTATACATATGATGGAATGATATTTATGAAACCTATTTCTATTCCATGGGTAATTTTATTTTTGAATAATGTATATGAAACCCATTTCATTCGATGGGTTATGATGTGATGAATGATTTGCGTTCATGTGGTAAAAAAATTTATGGTTTTTAATAGGTGACAAGTGAGACCTATATCTCCCTTAAATGAATTGGGTAATGATATATATCTCATGAGATAATGATGGGATTCAAGTCGATGGGTTTGATTCACTAATAGAATATATGGAAACCTGATACACTATGAGAAGATGTGGAAACCTGATCTACATTTAGAAAATGTGGAAACCTGATCTGCTATGTGAAGATAGTGAAACTCAATCTCTTATAAAGAAATGATTTTGAGTAGGGATGGTGTTTTTTCCACCCAGTAGGTGTAGTCCCCATTAAGTTCTATTTTGTGAACTAAAAATGCATCTTGTCTAACATGGAATGATATTATATGTTTATGTGTATTCCGAAATTCCATTTCATACCCATATGTTATGATTTCATGGATTTTTTTCTTATTTCCCTTATGATTCATGTCTTGTGAACTACTAATATTTATGTGATTATTCATGTTTATGATATTTGATATGAAGGGAATGATCTTCTATTATTAGGATCACATTATCATACCCATATGCTCATGCTTATACTAACTTGTACCCCGTGTTTACCCTTACTGAGAATTTTATCTCACCCCTTTTTAAAACTTCATTCCTAAGTTAAGATGATATGAATTATGTTTGATGTGTATAAGAAGTGTGATAGTCATGAAGTGCCTAGTTGGAGATAATGTATCACACTTATGTAACTGTTTTTACATTTATTTATTTCTAAAAGAACTAGACTGATAATGTATTTTGGGCATCTATTTTTGTACTGTATTAAGTATTCGAAAAAAACTGATGAATTTTCTATGTACGTTATGATTCGGTTGTTATAGTTGGTATCAGACAAAAAGTATAGTTAACCTTTGGAGTCTAGTATGAGAAAACCATAATGATAACCCTACGTAAATGTTGAAGGATAAGTCCACCAAAAATGAAAGTGTCCTGAAATTTTGGAAAAAGATAAGGTGAGTGGTTTCATAGAGATGATTCCATATCTTGGTATTACAAGTGGATATGTCTTTAGAAAATATGTACCTATAGTTAAGAACTCCGAAAAGGTGGGGCGGGCCAAACTCGAGCATAAACTAGTAAACGACAAAGTTATTTTCTCCACATCTCATTTGATACTCCAAGAGGATATGATTTGGTAATTCAAAAACTCTTCTAGAACCATCATGAATAATTTAAATATATATTGGCTATTGATTTACTAATATGAAGAAAAGGTTTTATTGGTAACAGAAGGTGTCAAAATTTATACATCATATAAGCTATTTTCATGAGTATATGGTTCCTCATAATGATAACTATTTCTTGATCTATGATTTTTTATAGTCAATTGATAGAACCAAAAAAACCCATTTTAATGGTGATTATGATGGACAATAAAAATCTCATTCTATAGAGAATCCAAATTCAATGTGATATATAATGAAAAACTGAGTTGGTATGCTCACACAACATTTTGAAGCTACAAATCATGATGAGATTCTAAATAGGAAAAAGAGAGAACAATGATCTATTGAGTCTTTAATGATTTAACATCCACCTTCTTTCAATAGTTATTCTGATCTATTTGTTCATAAATATAGGAATAGTTTCAATGAAATGATATTCCCCATTCTCCAGATTTCAAAACATGAGGAAGTCATTTTGAAAATTTATCGATTGAAATGTGAAGCACCCTAGTGGTGGAATCTAATAAAGAATATGAGGTAGGAATATAAAATTGAATCCATGGATTGGGATGATTTAAAGAACCTATTCATTAATTATTACATTCCTCGTGATATTCATAGGAAAATGGAAAAGGATTTCTTGGAGTTATAGTAAAAGGATGATGATTCTATTGGTACCTATGAGGCCAATTTCACAAAACATGCGAGGTACGCTTCCGGTATTCTCATCCAACCAAAAAGTAAATTAGATAGGTTCTTTAGTGGATTAAAGAAATTTATTATAAGGTAATTATCCATAATAGACATTAGCATATATTAAGAGGGTGTGTGTTATGTAGTCAATGTTTAAATGGAGGATTGAGTTACTTATTAATCACAGAGTTTTAACAAGAAAAGGAATATGAAGTTCAAATGAAAAATCTAAAAGACATAAGGATATGAATTTTTGCCTTCATTTTTGTTATATGTGTGGAAATAAGAATGGAGGGAATTGTCTTATGTGGTATAATATGTTTTTTTAGTGTGGATGAAAATTATATCATGAAATTTATTAACGAACTAATGAGAATAAATTTTTTTCCAATGATGCGAATAGGAGGAAATCCATAGGGATGAACCTCCCACAATTCAGAGATTCAAGTGTAAGTATAATTTTCAATATGTTAGTCAATTCCAAAATCCAAAGGTTAATTATTATGATCACTATTAACAACCTCTTAAAGACAAATACAAAGTGAAATCTCATGCGATCATTATTGGCGATGTGGAGTATGGAATAAAAGTTGAAAACTGATTAAGTAATTATGTAATTGAATTTAAGAATAATATTGAATAAGTACTTTTATCACTACTGGAATTGACTGTTTTACCAACGGTAATAAACCAATGGTTCCTTAAAATCGTTTCTATAGTGAAAAATAAGGGAACATTTGCCAACAGTTTGTTCAAACCATTGGAAATATGTAAATGTACTTAGGATTTCCCAATGGTTTGCCAAACCCATTGGGAAATATTTAGTTTCTCTAAGATATACCAACAGTTTTTCAAAATATTTGGTAAAGAGAGGCTTTCCCAATGGTTTTTAAAAATCATTGGGAAGGTTTTCCCCTAAATTCCTAGCACCCCACCTCCCAATTGACCTAATTGTAGACCTAATCCAGAGCTCCTCTTGAAGTCTCCTTGGCTGTGAAACTCATTCCAGCCATAGATCCATCTTCTATCAAAAAAATTGTTTATACACTTCAAATTAGTAAGTGTTACCTTAGTTTTAATGTTCTTCCTCTTTTTTCTATTTGCAATTTTGATTTTGTCTAAATTAGAGTGTTGTCTTTGGAGTGTTGAACCCTTTGATTTGATTTATTTTTTTGTTCTAAACTTCATAAATGGTAGAGGTTTTGTTTATTGGGGTGATATAGTACTTTTTGTGGACTTTAGTTTAGTTGAAAATTGGATTTGTATTTTGCCGTTGGTTGGGTGTTGGATTGGAATTGTGAACAACCCCCACCCCACCCCTTGGACACCTCCCACCCCTGGACACCCCCACCTCCTAGACACCCCCATTGGACAGCCCCCACCCCCTAGACACCACAACCTCCTGGATAGCTCCCTCCCCCAACCCTTGGACACCCCCACCCCCACCCTACCTGGACACCCCTCACCTACCATGGACATCCCACCACCAAGGACACCCCCACCACCTTGGACCCCACCCATTGGACATCCCTGTCCCCCCACCCCCTGGACACCCCCACCCCCTTGGACACCCCCTCCTTTTGGAAAACCCCCTCACCCCACCCCCCTTGGACACCCTCACCCCAATGGACACCCCCTCCCCCACACTCCCTAGACACCCCTCACCTTTATGGACCCCCTCCCCACCCCCTTGGACACCCCCCCCCCCACTATCACCACCACCTCCTCCACCCCTATACATCCCCACCCCCAGGGCACCCTCCACCCCCTTGGATAGCCCCCCCCCCCCCACACTTAGGCTGCCCCTTGGACACCACCACACCTCCGGGACACCACCACTCCTCCTAAGTGGCTAAACCAATTTTTAAATTGGAATTAAAAATGTAGTCAGATTTCTCCTTTACCTAATGAAATTTTATAAGTGACCCATAGAGTCTTATAAATTGAATTTTTCATGTTTTGATAAATTGAATATATCATGATCTTATAAATTTGATTTTCTTGTTTTGATAAAATGAATGGGTTATTTGGAATGAAATGGATAATCCATGATGGTTTGACTTTATTAATGAATAAAATGATTTTAAAAAATATTACCCTAAGGGGGGTTGCAGGAGGGATTGGGGGCTGTCTAGTTGTGGGGGGTTTTCCATGTGGGGGTGGGTTGTCCAGGGGTGGGGGGATGTAGGGAGGGTAGGGGGCTATCGGGGTGTGGGGGAGGGGGGTGTGGGCTGCCCAAAGAGAGGTGTGGGATGTCCAGGGGGTCCTGGTGGGATGTCTAGGTGGGGGAGGGGGTGTGGGGTGTCCATAGAGGGGGTGTCCAGGTGGGGTGGGGGTTGTCCAGGTGGGGGTGGGTTGTTCAGGTTGGGGTGGGGTGGGGGATGTTTAGGTGGGGGTGTCCAGGTGGGGGTGGTAGGGGTTTGGATATCCAGTTAGGGGTGGGGGTGGGTTGTCTAGGTGGGGAGGGGGCTGCAGGGGATGGTGTCCAATTGGGTGAGGGGGTGTCCATTGAGGGGTGGTGGGCTATCCAGGTGGGGGGGCTGTCCAGGTGGGGGTGGTGGGGCGTGGGGGCTATCCAAGTGGGGGTGTGTTGTCTAGGTGGGGTGGGGGGATGTCCTGGTGGGGGTGGAAGGGGGTGGGCTATGTAGGTGTGGGGTGGGGGTGGGCTGTAAAGGTGGGGGCTATCTAGGTGTGGGTGGTGGCTTCAGGGGAGAGGGTGTGGGCTGTCCAGGGAGGTGTGGGTTTTTTGGTGGTGGTGGGGGGGGGTGGGGGTATTCCGGTGGGGGAGGGGGTATGGGTTGTCCAAGGAGGTGGGTTATCTAGTGGGGGTTGGGGGCTATCCAGGGGGGCTGTCAGGGGGGTAGGGGAGGGGTGTGGGCTGTCTAGGGAGGGGGACGGTTGTCCGTGCATGGTGGTGGGTGGGCTATCTATGTGTGGGTTATTAGGGGGTGATTTCCAAGGGGGTTGGGGTGGTTTGTCTAGGTGGGGAGGGGGTGTTGGTAGTCCATGGAGGAGGGGGTGAGTTGTCCAGGTGTGGTGGGGAAATGTCCTAGTGGGGTGGGGGCTATCTGTGGGCTATAGGGGGTAGGGGTTGTAGGGGTTGTGGGTGTGGGGTGACCTGTGGTGAAGTTGGGGAACCTGAGCGGGGTTCCTTGGATTGCTACACCATTCTAGAGGGTTTGGAGAGACATATTTTTACCTCTTACCGTATGTTCTGACCTCAACCCGGTCTGCATGGGCTGGATGATTAGGGTTTCTTGGAGGCATCTCATAAATGGGATGTTGTTCCTGCCCCTATTGTACTGCTCTATGATTGTCATAGTCTGGTCGTCACTTTGCAACATGTTCAACGAGGAGGTCATCTTCCAACTTCTTCTTCTCGGCATGTTGTTGGCGCAATGTGGCCTTCTTAGGTTTCTCCTCTATTTTTGCACTAAGGAAGATGGGTAAGAGTGTTTGGAAGCTCTAACGTGCTCTTTACCCTTGCCGTGATTTTGGATAAGGACCAATGCCTTGGTGGGCATAGGGAGACCTAGAATATTCCTCTACTAGTGAGTAACTCATCTCGATGGGTCCAGTAGTGGTGGCATGACCTCAGGGGGTAAGTCCCCATCAAGAAGTTCCAGATCATCCTCCTCATCCACTTTGTGTGCCATGTTGACTATAACCCTTCTTGGGGGTATATCCTCGATATCGCCTAGCGAATTGGGCTATCACTGGATAGGACTGAAATGGAGGGTATCATACATCCACCAACCATATATTTTCACGTGGGGGGAATCCTCCTTGATAATATTGTGGAGTACCTTGATACAATGAATTCATTGCTATTGGAGGGTCTTAGGGAGGCCTGGCGACTCGGGGCACTGGGCCATAGGGAGTGCAGCCAAATCAACTAGATGTCATTGCTCACCAAATTCTTCAAAATGCGCTAGGCTCCTAGAATAAACCACTCACTGATGATGAAGGTAGAAGTGCGTTACCCTGAGGGTTTGGCGGAAGCACTCAACATCATCTGGGGTGGGGGATTCTAGCGCGTGAAAATTCGGCACTACCATAGGCCAAAACATCTTGGGGAAGTGGTCTTCCGTGAGGATATTCCATAAGCTCCTTGGCTCAGATTTAGGGTTTGGCCTTTCCTTACCCCACTCATCAACTAGAGGCAGTTGAGGAAATGGGAGCGGTACTGAGACATACCGCTTGGATGACTGGCTGACCGGTGGGGAATACGGTGCACATGCTGACTGGCCGCTGAATTTTGGGTTGTCCTCCGAAGAGTGTAGCGACATAGCCGATTCGTCGCAATAAGATGGGTTGATGGCCATAGTTCCTGGAATAGGGGCCAGTGCTACTAATGATAGGCTGAACTTCTACTCGCCCTACATTGGTCCCCTAAACATCTCTTCGTGATCCCTAGTCGAGGTAGAGAGTGATTCTAGTGATGATGGTGGTGATTGCACGACCGCAGCCTGTGGGGCTAGTAGATTTTCATCCTCATGGAAATACCTACAGAGGGAGGTGGGAATCTGATGGAACTCACATTTGTCGATTACTAGGCTGATGTGTCTCGTTCCTTCCCCATCCCTTCACTCGGATGAGAGAGGGGAGGGTCCCGCACGGAGACATTCCAATTCAGAATCTGAGAACTGGACTGGTTTGATCTCGGTCTAGACCTTACCTGAATCCTTTTTATGGAAGCAAAGACCCACCTTCATGCCCCTGGATGTCTCTTATGGACAAGGTAGATTTTGGGCATGAGGAGGTCCTTCGATTGTACTGGTGCTGGGGGGGAGATGGTTCCCACCCGAGATAACCATGGTACGAGGAGCACCAGGACAGATATCAAAAGGGATATGTGGAGGACCTCTGAAGGAAGTGCTGGAGTGGGTAGGACCTCTGCTCGAGCACGTCAGAGCATAGGTGGGACCCCCATTCTTGATTCCTTTGATGACATCAATATGAGGAGGGGCCTCGTACTGGTCGATCAGAACAAGGGCAGGACCTCCATGCTGCGGGTTGATAATGTGAGGTTTTACATCGCTTCTCTGGTTGCTAAGGCAGGAAGGACCTTCAACATCAATTTTGAATGCATGGGGAGGGACCCCACATTGAAGAGTGACAAGATACGCAACGTCTCCATACCAACGATCTGTGGCGGGAGGAATAACCCCATATCCATTGTAGTGGGCACGGGAGAGACTTTCATGTTGAGCATCACTGCCGCATGGAGGACCCTCATTTGGACAGAAGGTGGCACAGTGGAGACATCCATGTTGAGCCTGGAAGTATGGAAGACTCGCACTCTACATGGGAGTGGTATGGAGAGGACCTCTATACTGGGTGGCATCACTGCGGGATAATTAGTGGCGGCCACTGCATGTGCTGGTGACCAAGAGAGTCTACCAAGCATGCTCGTCGGGCAGTTGGGGCCCCGATCTAGGTTGGGCGTATAAGTTCCCCTGCTCAACATATACATGGAGTTGGTGGTATGCATCAGCGGTAGCTTGGGACACAGTAGCTACTGACGTTGATGTCTTTTGGTGGGCGTCCTCTTCGGCTTGCACCTGACACTGCTGTCGGGTTTGACAGACTTGAGCCGGTGGTGCAGGTGCATGGCTTTCCTGCTCCTCATCTAGTAAGACTGGGCGGTGGTGCTAACGCTACCGGGTGGGAGACCTCACTGGGATACCCTGGAAAGGGACTCTGACCGGGCTGGCCCAAACATCACCTACCTCCTCAGTGTGGGGATGGGATTCATTGAATCGTTCAAGGGAGAGACTCCCAAAATGGTTATATGTCGGCGTGGGGAGCAACATCTCCCTGCATGGCCCTTGGGGTGGCATTGACGATGAGGCGCATATTCCTCCAAATCCAGGCGGTCCATATCCCTCATTGGGATGACCCCATCCTCCTCGTAACAGTGAAAAAGGTCGTTAATTACCCTCCACTGAATATCCTCGGATGGGGAGATGGGGCTTGGGTTCCCCATGGCTTTTGATGTAGTGGTCGTTGTAGAAGAAGTGGATTCGTGTGGGACTGCCGCATTGGCACTACCCCTACCCTTGCGTCGGTGGGCAGGTAGTGATCATTTTCCGGGTGCAACAACCTGATTCATGAAAGCATAGAGATTAACTCATCGGTGCTGAAGGGAAAAGGGTTTGACCACATGTTCACCAGTATCATCCTGTCTTCCATGGCTGGTAAGATGAGTCCACACTGACAACGTCACAGAACAGGACGTCCAACATTCTACTGCCCCAATGTCTGGTCCGTTTCACGTGAGGCCCGCTATTTTCTTGCGAGACATGGCACTAGGTAACTAGATCTGGTGACACATTAATCCATTGATGTCTCGCATTCTACTAATCTCCATATTGAGGATAATACCTTCACTTTGGGTTCACCATTTTTGTTTCTAACGCTTTCCCTGGGGTGCGCACACCCATCTCATTTGGGGGATAATGGCACTGTTTGTTGCCCCATATTCCCTCTTTCTAAAGGTGGGCAAAATCTGTTCCTTGTTCATGGATGTTTTCTCCTTGATTGAAATGGGATGATGGGATGTTCATTCTTCCTTTGTTGAATTCCTCCTCAGAATTGGTCACCTGGTCTGGGTATCCCTTATAGACTTAAGACGTTGTTCATGAAACTCTTCCTAGTGCCCTATCTTCATGGACACCAGTTAATTGCACTGCTTCTATCGGGACATTCCAATGGTTCCGGTCAGGGCTGCAACCTTCGGTCAGTGGAGTCGTCACGATAGATGTCGCCGGCGTGTCTGGACACTGTGTCACTGGTGCATCAGGGATTCTTTCCCTTATTATAGGGCTTCTCAAGGGCGCATAAGCCTGAGGCATCCCACGTCGAATGTGAGGAATTATAGGCCATAGGCATGTCTCTGATGTTTTCCTCAGCTTCCCTTATTTAACATAGGGTAGGCCACAAGTTTAACATCCTTTGGAGATGGATCAGACTGATCAGAGCACTGAACAGAGTGGATCAGATGAATGTAACCCCTGGAAGACACACTGATGTAGGTGGGTTGACATGACCTCACCGGGATGTGGCGGCCTGGGTAAGAATCAATATGGATGATGGGGTGCTGGGTGAAATGGGTGGCGAATGGGATGGAACTGCAATGAGGACAATGTTAATGTTGGGCTTGAGTCATTGGGTGACTTCATACAAATCCCTATGGCAGGGAATCAAAGTCCATGTAGTTCAGGAGGGATATGGGACACCTAAGGAGGCGGCCCATGAGAATGGACGTGTTGATGGGACTCAGAGGAAGTGGAACCTCTAGGTTGGGGCATGACCTTCTCGAGACACATAGGCTCGAGGGGAAGTTCAGGCGATGAGCTTGAATTGTAGTGTACACATATGACAACAACTTGAAGTTGTGTATGGGGTTTATGTGATGTTAGCTGCCCGAGGTGGTCTGACACCACTAGGATGGACTAGAGATGTGGGTCCCAAAAAAGGGGATTACAATGGATTGCTAGTAAATGGGGGATGCTGCAGCTTATCGTTGATCTGGAGACAACGGCTTACCGATGATTGAGGGATACAATGGCTTACCACTGACTGGGGGACACAGTGGCTTACTGGTGACTGGGGGACACAACAGCTTAACGCTGACTAGGGGACACAATGGCTTACCACTGTGTTGGGTTTACAGTTTATCGTCATGTAGGATAAAGGTGAACCAACGGGAATAAGGACCTAGGGTCCAGATGGATTGTGTGGGAGAACCGACGTGAATGTGGGTCGGAACGACGGGGTGTTGGTCTTGAACCTCAGGGAGGTATCCTATGTACCCTGCCTTTGAATGTATCAAAGACCATGATGTTCAGGTGGTGCGGAAACCGATGTGAAGGGGGTCAGAACCAATAGGTGGCGGGCTTGAACCTCATGGAGGATTCCTTTGTACCCTTCCTTGGTAAGGATCAAAGACCAAGTAGTTCAGGATGGTGTTTGGGGATTACACTCTAGGCTGCCCAAGGTGTTGGTGAACCGACATGAAGGATGTTGAAACGAACAGGGTGGTGGGATTGAATCTCCTGGAGGCTTCCAACATCTCCTACCTTGGAAAGGATCAAAGTCCTCGTAGTTCATGTTGGTATTTAGGGCTTACAGTCTAGACTTCCCGTAGAAGATTCCATGTTCGATGCTTGGTCTAAGCTTACGTGAATCGTGATCGGTGTGAGAAACTAGAGGCAACAAAGATCTGATGATAACGTTGTCAATGGTGCGTCCATTGGAAGTATAGTGGGGCTCACCTGTGGTTAGCTGCCCAAAGAGGAAAGAGGGGATTACATGTTGTTAGTAGCCCAAAGAGGTTGGGACTTACTACCAGATGGAGGAACGGTGGCGGAAAAGCCCAGCGGGAGAGGGATTTTTCACAGAAGAAAGGAGGGGCAAGGATGATGCCACCGGCATGAAACGCTAGGGGGATAACACTAGGGTGGTTTCCCTTTTCCCGCGTTTGAGGCATGAGGCGAGGTCACAATTTAAAATCATGTGTTGAGGATGATGGTGCTTGGCAGTTTAACGTTCTGCATCTCGGATGAGGTATGTGTGCTCCACACCCCTAGGGCTTACATAACCGGCACCCGCTACACCATGGTGAAGCGAAGGGGCTGGAAACACCATGGTAAGGGGGTGTTATGGAGCGAACCATTTGGGAGTCCACATATTCATGGCTATACGAAGAATAAATAGCTGTTAGCGTGCCTATGAAAAGAAGCATGAGGTGATGGAACACAATGGGCAGTATCATCTAGGGGGACTTTGAAATTACTATGTGCTAACCTGAGGGGCCACATGGTGAAAGAGTGCATGACGCAAGTGTGTTGCGCAAGAGAGTGGCTCAAACATTGTGCCTCAAGGTGAGGGGATCACATGGAGTGCATGTTGGGGAATGGTCCAGGGAAAAATAGAAAGTCTGCGTGGAAGAGGAAGGGCTTGCATGCAAGAAGAATGGTTTGCACGCAAGATGGTGGTTTGTGCGCAAATCAGATGTGTTGCACGCAAATCGGTGGTTTTGTGCGGAAGATGGGGGTTCGTGCACAAGTCGTAGGTGTTGCGTGCAAGATGATGGTTTGCGCACATATTGGACCAGTGGAATGCATGGACGCCTGACGTAGAGGGGACTTGCGCGCAATAGGGAACACCTTGCACGCAAAGAACTTTGAAACATTCAAGGATCCGAGAGCCTGTCTGAAGGAACCTCTGTGGAACCTTTCATGCAAACATACATTACCTAAAAGCCATGGGTTTTTAGCGCGGTCACAGAAGAAATTTTTTTCATGTAGCAGAGTGTCAATTCGTCTCCGGTTCCAATTCCCGAAGAGTGGGGATATGGTTCATTTTATAGCGGGAGTGCTCGGAGTGGCGTGCAAGGAACCGGAGTGAAAACCCTATTCGGGCATCGTCTTGGGCGCAAAAATGGGGCCAACCATGAAAAGGGCCATTTGTCATTGCCTTCGGCGTGAATACTAAGACGACCACGCAAACGGCTATTCGTGATCACCTTCGGTGTGGAAAAGGGGTCAGCCGTGCAAACGGCCATTGGTTATCACCTTCGGTGTAGAAACGGCACTAGACACACAAACAGACATTCTTCATCACCTTCGGCAAAGAAAATTGTTCAGCCGTGCAAATGGACATTCTTTATCTCCTTTGGCGTGGAAAGGGGATGGTTGTGAAAATGGCCATTGGTCGTCGCCTTCAGTTTGGAAATGGCTCCGGCTGCGCAAATGGCCGTTCGTCATCACCTTGGGTGCAAAAAATGGGTCGACCCAGCAAATGGACATTATTTATCTCCTTGGGCATAGAAATGTGGATGGAGCCACCCGCCATAGAGGGTGTCATTATGAGCGCAGAAGAGAAGTCTAGCGTATAATGTTTCACGCATCGGGAGACCTCTTGCGCGCGCCACCCGATCTTGTGGACGCCCACCTCCTGGGACCTAGGATCTCCTTTTTTGGCATCCTGAGTTTATCCGGGGCTCTTTTATCCGCCCTATGGGGCCCTTCATTGAATTTTTTTGTCAACAGACTAGGTTACATAGGATTCCTTCCTATGGAATCAGATCAATTTTAAAACATTAGTAGGGAAGTATAAGCACATATGTCCCGCATCCATAAGAAATGTGACCGATTATTTTCCATCCATTTCCTCTCACAATGACCATAGCTCACATGGGCTTCGGGAGTCCTAATAATCATATCATTCGCGTTAAATGCCTGTATCATGACATGGAGAACCTCATTGTGTATACCCAGACTAGAGAAATAATATGATATGCCACACATACAAGGGAATCCTCAGTGTGTGAGCGCAAAATCATTAAACTACAAGAACTATGATTCCATCTACAACCATGATATGAAGGATTCATTCCTCAGGACTAACCTGAAAATAAAATTTAAATCCACCTTAGAATATGCTATGCCATGTCTCAGACATTCCCACCCTCGAGATCCAATCTATCCCATGGTATTATCATCTTTTTTCATTAACTAATTGATTAAAAAATCTCTGAAATATGATGAATTTGATTCATTCCATAACTAGGAAACATATGATGTCTTTTTTAAGGCCTGATGTACATATTAAGAATCCAATGGGTTGTCCAAGTACATAAGACATGAATCCATATACAACAAGGATGATTATTTTCCATCAACTAATTCTCACACCAGGAATATATTATGTGGGATTCAGAAGTTTCATTGATCACCTCACTAGAATAATGATTCTCCACCATCTAGGTCTAACTCAATGTATGTGTATTGATTATTAGCATGATATAATTTCCAAAAATATAAGGGTATGTACCTTGGGGAATGTGTCAATGGAGTGAACAAATTATTGAAACTCAAATACCTACTATAAACAGGATATGTAGGAAACATCCTTGTATTTTGAGACAAAATAACAGGTTCCCAAGTGCCCACATATATTTCACTACCCCATGATGGTAAACTAAATGGGTTTAGACAACTAGATGATTTTTGATTACTACTATACAATAAGATATGAAGGACACCTCATAGATGATTAATCCCATCATCATGATATTAACCACTTCCCTAGATAATAAAAAACTCTACATCTCCTAATTATATGGATTCAACATAAAATAAGCTACACACTAACATGAAATGGATGAAGAACATTGGATACATAAAAATGGATTCACCAAAAAGACTCCCCTATATTTTAATATAAAGAGACATAGCCTATGATTATTCTTTAAGGGTAATAAATCCTATATTGGGATTATTAGGAGATTATAGATCATATCCTAAATATATAAGAGAGTCCAAGAGTTGGTAAAAATCCCCCCTCCCAGTGTGTGATGAGCCCGACCTCCTATCATATCTACCAATGTGTACTCCAAAGCATCATTAGATCTAAAACCCCAACTAACGATCTACCTTTGAAAATCAGTTCCATACCCTTTTATTGATGTGAGAAACTTTTAGAGTTTTTGTGTATGTTTAAAAATAATGAGACCTATACAAATGATTTTGAAAAATACTAAACCCCCCACAATCAGAACACTGGATGAAATCCACCAACATTTTATTGAGAAAACACTCATAAATCAATTATTCATATTGATACCATAATATAAAATGACTATTATATAAAAAACATAATAATATTATAATTGTTTGGAAATTAAATAAACTTGATGTTGCATGAAAATCAGTATAAAAAATAATTAAAAAATAATTAATGAAAATTGTAATTATGTTCTCAAGGTGTTACAAATAGTGTGTGAGTGAAAATCATTATGTGAACTCAAATGGTTAATAATAAAATCCTATCCATGAATATAAAATGAATCGATTTATACGTGTATCAAATGTGATTCTATAAATAACTGATGTGAATGTAAACTGGGTTAGTACAGGCTCACCCTAGATACCTAATTGACTCTATTAATATCAGACTAAGTCCAATATATTATAACATAAGAATTGTAACATAGACATTAGTCCCAAGGATATGATCCCATACATCCTTATGTACCATCACTCTTATGGGTCCCAATGTGAATCCACACAATCCATATATAAATATGATCATATAATTTTTTATAAGATTCATGGAATTAAAATTTAGCAATTTGGGTATTGAAAATTGTAATAATGAATAATATAATTTTAATTTTCCCCTAATCTCATCAAATGAATTTTAAATTATAAACCCATGTATTTCACAAGGATTAACATGATTCATCGATTTTATGATTCATAAGTTGAGTGAAATACACTTTGGTGTATACTTGTCATTTAACCTGAAAGTGGGGAAGTGCTACTCAATCCCTAGGATAATGTCCTAGGTAGCCTTAGTAGGATACATCAAGGGAGATAAATAAATAATCCAATGGGGATTATAACATCAAATTATATCCATGGAGAATCATCCAAGTATATAATTTTGATTTTTATAAATAAAAGTCAACCCTTGGTGCCTAGAAATGGAATAGAAAATGTCACGACTCATCCCCTGGAGCATGTGTCATGACTACCCCAAGCCCTCCATCCATAGGCCAAGGGATGGTGACCAGCATCGAAAGCCATTTCCCTTATAACCGGGAAGGAATTGCTTTAATATCATGTAAACACATGCAACCAAGAAGACAACAAGATACGAACACAAGTAAACTATATAGAAAAAAGTGTATTGAATGTAAGAGGAGTCGGTAAACAAGTCCAACAGTATAGTTACATGTACAAATGAAATACAATACAACTGAAGAAAGATAAAGATAGCTATTGGGTCATCCTCAGAGGTTCCTACCTGAAGGGAAGGTATAGATCGCCTCCTAAACACTCCACATCTGTCCATCTCCACTTCCTACTGACAGGCCGTATGTCCACCTTCGGGCACCATCCAGTCCTGGTACCCTCATCCTCAGTCAACACTATCCGCCGTTTGCACCAAACACAACATGGTGTGGGAATATCCCGTGCATGGGTAAGTATAATGATACTCAGTAGGGACCTCGAGACCCTCAAGGACTCACAAAATCTACAAAGGATAAACCAAAAGGCATAAAATCAACTGAAAAACCTACTTAGTTATATTAACATATATATACCTATTTTATCAAGTATGTCCTACTCAATCATGAGGAAATATAGAGTCCAACTCAAACGCCAAAGCTCAACTGGTCCACAAATGAATAAGTACCATGAAGGTAAATACCCCACAGGTACGCCACACAGTAGAATACCACCAAGGTATTAACACAAAGGAAATTACCACATAGGTACAGACTCATCTCACACTAGTTTTAACTTAGTTATAGTAGTAGAGATGATTAGATGTAACTTCTAATTTATCTTACTCTGTTAAGAGGCATACCCACAAAGGATCCTAAATCATCATCAGACCCACATAGGATCGTAGTACATTGTCAGACCCACACTAGATACTAGTACCTCTTCAGACCCACACAGAATCCTAGTACATATTTAGACCCACATAGGATCATAGTACATCGTTAGTACATCTTTTGAACCACATAGGATCCTAGTACGTCGTCAGTACATCGCCAGACCCACACATGATCTGAGTACATCGTCAGTACATCGTCAGACCCACCATGGATCCTTGTACATCATCAATAATTCATCATACCCACAAAGGATCCTATTACATCATCAGTACATCATCAAACCCACACAGAATCCTAGTACATCGTTAGTACGTCGTCAGACCCACACTAGATCCTAATACATCGTCACAGCCAGTTACAAGATTCCCGCACAAAGCTTGCTTGTCTCTGGGAGGGTCTGCTCCTCAAGACCCTGGTGAATAGTCCAACTACCAAAAAGTCCCATGAATTAGTATCCCAATAGACTACCACATCATAGGGGTCTTAATGCAATAGACGGTGCGTCAAACAGATGCCCGATCATTAAGTTATTAGCCTTTTAGTCCCGAGAGCCTGGTTGGATTCGTGCTCGATCCAGCCCGACCATTCCCCAACTTTATCCAAATATTTAGTGGGGTATACTAAAAAGACTGTCTCACTCCAAGGTTTCCAGCACAGTATAATTTTCATTAAAAGGAAACTCAGTTCCAAATTTATGCCCAAAAGGGAAAAAAATGGGTCGGAGCTGGTCCGGGTCTGGTCCGGCCCACGATGAGTGGCCTGGGCCGCGCTGGACGGCCCGACCTGGCGGCGGGGCGACCGTGGTGTGGTGCAAGGGCCATGGGGTGGCATGATTCCCATGGTACGGTGTGAGGGCAGTGGGGAGGCACGAGTGCCGCGGGGTGATGCGGGTGTCGTGGGGCAGTGTGGGGGTCGTGGGGCCGCATGGGGGCCGCAGGGCCATGCGAGGTCCGCAGTGCGGCATGGGGGCCGCAGTGCGGCGAGCGAGCTGCGGCGTTGCGTAGGGGCCACAGGGTAGTGTGACGGTCATGGGGTGATGAGAGGGACACAATGTGACACAGGGGGCCGCAGTTGCGTGGTCGCCGTCTTCACGGCTAGCGGTGTGCTGCCTGCCGTATCTGAGTCCCAAAATCGCCATTGGCCAACACCGGTCGGTGCATTCTTCCATTGCGAGGAACTCAACAGAAACTCAATAAAAAATGCGAAGAGGTCGGGCCTTGTTCGTTTGGCCCACACCCTTCATATTATAGAGGTAGAAAGAGGCTTAATAAAATTTTTATGAAGAACGTCAAACCCTACAACCTCCAGTAATGATTATTCTCAAACCCGCAAAAAGAAATCATCTGCCGATCAACTAGTTAGAGAGTTGATCATCATTATTTATTTTGAAGGGATGAACATGGGAATCAATAATAACACATAATAAAACCCCTAAATCAGAGGTTTTTTGAAAGAGGTCACAAGTAAGGAGATGAAGTCATTGGGAATAGTGGCATCAGTGTTCGTCACTTCCGCAAGACGCTTCCAAAGTTGGCTCAAATGTCGTCCTCGTTCTTCAATTCTGGAGTGCTTTCTTCATTGGAGGATGTGTTTCTCCATGATTCCCCAAAGATCCTCCCTTTTTCCAACACTCTCACTAATATCCCAAGATATGAAATTCCAACATAAATTAAAATATTTTTAGTTTAAGTTGACACCATAAAAAAATGACACTATTGATTAAATGGAGAGTTTGTATAATTAATTTACTCAATTAAATGGGAGGAGTAATTAATGGGGAGTTGAGATGTTTTCTCCATTAAAGTGGGGTTAGGTTGGTCCCCACCACCATGGATTCCAATTGGGGTCGTTAGTTCGGGTGGTCCCTACCTCTTAACATTTACATGGGAGTTTCAAATAAAAATAAAAGTGTTAATTTTTTTTTATTTTTCCACGAAAAAGCGAAAAACTATCTTTTACCCTCGAACTACTAAGGTCAAATTAACGGTCACTATAAGCGAATAATAGTGTTGTGAGTTCAACGATGTCCTCATATTTTAATTCTGAGCACCGGTTCAAAAGATACAAAAACCCGCTCACACGTTTACTGAACGTACCAAAAAAATGTTCAGAAATTCATTCTGAGCACATCGGGCCTTGGAATCACGCACCGTCAATTTTTGCAGACTCATTAAATTACCATATAATTAAAAAAATTGCATGGAAATTTTGGGACATTACATTCTCCTCAACTCAAGGCTTTCCATCCCTGAAAGCCATAACATAAAACTAGGAAAACAAGTTGGGGTACTGAGCATGAATTTGAGGGTCTCGATCCCATTTTCTCTTCTATAGGTTCCCATGTTTCCTGAGAATGTGCACCTGAGGTATCGACCACCTTAGAAGGACCCTATCCTATCGATCATCAATCTCTACTGGAACCTCCATAAATTTCACCCCGTCATCAATGTCCAGCTCGTAGTGGTTGATGATGTGAGAAGGGTCGTGCCCGTATCTCCTCAGCTTGGATACGTGGAAGTCGTCGTGCACTCAGTGCAACTGAGGTGGAAGATCTAGGCAGTAAGACACCTCGCAAACTCCACTGAGGACCTGAAAAGGTACAACGAACCTCGGAGATAACTTGTTACCATGGCCAAATCTCTATAAACCTCATCGAGATGAGATCCATAGAAAGACATGGTCACCATCCTCGAACTCCAGAGGTCTCTGTATTCTGTCAGCATAAAACTTCTGCTTGCTCTGTTTAGTCTTCATCCGCTCCTAGATGATCTACACTGTCTTTTTGGTAGCACATACCTTCCCTAGTCTCACGAGTGCTAACTTTCCTTGGTCAGTTCATCACAAAGGTGATCGGTAAGGTCATCCATACAACGCCTCAAAAGGTGCCATCCCAATGGTGGAGCAATTGTTATTACTGTATGAAAACTCCACCAAGGAAAAGTGTTCCTCCTAGTTGTGACCAAAGTCAAGGACACCAGCACGCATCATGCCCATGAGGGTCTGAATGGTCCACTCAGTCTGGCCATCCGTCTGAGGATGGAAGGCGGTGCTCAAATGAAGCTGCATCCCGAAAGCCTCCTGCAACCCCTTCCATAGCCAGGAAGTAAAAGGTACATCACGATCAGAGACAGTAGATGAGGATACTCCATGTAGTCAAACAATCTCTTGCACATAGAGGCGTTCCAGGCTCTCTACTAAACATTTCTCTCTGATCGGTAGGAAGTGGGCCGACATGGTGAGTGGGTCGACGATCACCCAGATAGAATAATGACCTCTGTATGTGCATGGAATTCCTATCACGAAGTCCATGGATATCCCATCCCACTTCCACTCTAAAACATCTAAAGGCTGAACCAAGCCTATTGGTACCTGATTCTCCACCTTCACTTTCTAACAATTGAGGCACCAAGAGACAAACTCTGCTATTGATTTGTTCATTCTCGGCCACCAGTGCTATCGTCAGAGATCCTGGTACATCTTAGCCACTTCTGGATGGACCTCTTGTGGGGATTTGTGGAACTCCCTCCACACATCCTCTCGAAATGATACTGGTACCATGGTATATCCTCAAAAAATGATGACATGCTCCCCACATTAAGAAAATCTATCAGGTGCATGTCATGTGGATATCTGAGCACGTCGAGGCTCGCATTCAGTATCCACATGTTGTTCCTCCCTGACTCGTTGAAGAACTGGGGGAGTGACTGTAAGAGACTAAAGGAAAACATCTCCATCTTGAAATAGTAAGGATATCTGTAAAGCGGCCAGCTACTCTGTCGCCTCACCTAGAAAATGTATACCAGATCCACTAATGAGGGAATATGCTACAACGTTCACCTTCCTAGGAGTATAGACTATCTCAAAGTCATAGTCCAAGAGAACTTGAGACAAAATTGTTCTTTCAGGTTTAGGACCATATGCGATAAGATATACTTGAGACTCTTGTGATCTAAGTAGACTGTAAAACGTTTTCCCATCAAGTAATGTCGCCACATCTTCAAGGCAAAGACCACTGCTGCTAAGTCCATGTCATGGGTAGCATAGTTTGGCTCATACTATCTCAGCTATTGAGAACCATACAAATTCATTTCACACTCCTTAATCAGGATACAACCGAGCCCGGTACCTAATGCGTCGCAGTAGACTACATACCCAACACCGTCCTTTGGAAGCCTTAAGATGGGGGGACTAGTCAACCTCTGTCTGAGCTCCTAAAAACTCCACTGGCATATCTCTGACCACATGAAGGGTCTCCCCTTCTTCGTCAATGCTTATAAGGGCGCTGCAACTCTAGATAAATCTGGTACAAACCTCCGATAGTATCCAGCCAAACCCAGAAAACTCTGTACCTCTGTCACACTCCTGGGGGGATCCCAAGCAAGTACTACGTCAATCTTCACTAGATCCACCACAACTCTATCTTCTAAGACGAAATGTTCCAGAATGTGAACCTCTTGGATCCATAATTCGAACATCAAGAGCGTACAATAATGCTTGTTCTCTCAGAGTGTGTCTAGTACTACCTGCAAATGATAGGCATGCTCCTCCTCGGTAGCTGAGTAGAATAGAATGTCATAAATGATGACCACCACAATACGATCATGGTATGGATGAAATATCTGTTTCATGAGTCCCATGAACACTACTGGAGAATTGGTTACAATGAATGGTAGAACCACGAAATTGTAATGGTCATACCGACATCTGAAAGCCTTCTTATGCATATCATCGTCTCGCACTTTGAGCTGGTGAAAGCCATATCTGAGGTCTATCTTCAAGAACCACCATGCTCCCTTCAGCTGATCAAATAGGTCATCCATCCTTGGGAGTGGGTACTTGTTCATCACGATCACTTAGTTCATGTGCCGATAGTCGACACAATTTCTCAAGATCCCATCCACATTCTTGGCATACAAAATCAGGGCTGCCCAAGGAGAAACACTGGGCTGAATGAATCCCTTCCCCTGTAAGTCCTCCAGTTGTACCCCCATCTCATGAAGCTCCGCGAGAGCCATCCGATACGCTGGTGTAGATATCGGTGTCGTCCCGGTGTATAATTCAATGTAAAGGTCCAACACTCTATGAGGAGGTAGACTCAGAACATCATCTATAATGACATACACATACTGGTCCACCACTATAGAATAGCTCGGACTCCCTGCATCAACCACTCTAAGGGTAAGGCTATCCAACTAATGAGTGATCGGTTGCACTCTCCTCCGGGTAAGTCCATCATGTACTGCAAATGATCCCTTCTCACTAGTGAAGGTAAACCTGGTCCCATCCATATGGAAACACCACACTTTTCACCTAATATATACAATCTGATCATGGACTATAGATAACCAGTCCATACCCAGGATGACGTCGTAAGGCCTCGACCGTTCTAATAGGAGATCCCAGCTGAAGCTCTCACCTCCAAGAGTAATACATTAAATCAAAAAACACATGTTATAACTATATATATATATATATATAATTAAATAAATACCATATTAATAATAAATATATTTATTATATTTATAAGTTCTATTAGATTAATTAATTCATTATATTAATTAGATTGATAAATTCATTATATTTATTAGATTTATTAATTCAGTATATTTAATATATATATATATATATATTATATTTGTTTACATTTAATGTATTTTTTTTATTTATAAATATATAATACGTTTTAATATATATGTATAATTAAAATTATTGAATATATGTGTGTTTTACAATGAATTGGGTGAATATATACATGCGTATATATATATATATGTGTGTGTGCATGAATAATGATCATTTATAGATTATAATTACAAATCATTTTGATGTGTTATTGATTTATAATTCATTATGTTACACATATAATATATATGTTATAAAAAATGTACACATATAATTAAAATTAAATTATATTTAAAAAATAAATATATATTTCATTATATTTTCAATGATATATATATAAATATACCTTTCATATAATTTCGTAAGTATAAATAGAGATATATTTATTTAAAGATATAATTATTAATAAATATATAAATATATATATATATATATCATAAATATCATTTTAAATAAATATATAACAATATAATGAAATAATTAAATTTATACATTTATAAGCTCTTTTATTAGCACTGATAAACTATGTCTTTATCAGCACTAAAATGAAAATAATTGATAAAGTCACCATGTTTCAGCGCTACAAAAGCACTGATAAAGTCAAACATTTATCAGCGCTAAAAAAGCGCTGGTTAAGGGGTTCTTTATCAGTGCTTTTCATTTTAGCGCTGATAAAGACCCCTTTTATCAGCACTTTCACTTGCGCTGATAAAGGTCCATGTGTGATTTAAAAAATCCAACAGGTCCTCCTCCTCCTCCTCGCACCCTATCAAGCTTTCGCGGAAGCCCTACCCTAAGTCGCTGCCTCCTCTCCACCGCTACCTCCTCTCTTCCGCAGCCGCTACCTCCTTCTCTTCCTCCTCTACCGCGGTGGCCACCTCCTCCTCCTCCTCCGGTGCCTACTTCTCCTCCTCCTCCTCCTCCACAGCTCTTCCTCCTCCGCCTCCTGTGCCACGGCCTCCTCTCTGCCGCTGCTGCTGCTGCTCCTCCTCCTCCTCCTCCTCCTCCGGCTCCTCCTCCTCCACCACCTACTTCGCTACCTCCTCACCACCACGGCTCCTCCGGCTCCTCTCTACCACAACCTCCTCCTCCTCCTCCCCCGGCGCCTCCTCCTCCTCCTCCTCCTCCTCCTCCTCTGCCGCCTACTCCACTTCCTCTGCTGCCTTCCGCTTCCTCTGAGATGCCTTTGAGCTGCCTCTAAGCTGCCTCTATGCTACCTTCGCACTACCTCCGCGCTGCCTCTATGCTGCCTTTGTTGCCTCCACTGTCAACGCCTCCTCCTCCTCTTCCACCGGGTCCTCCTCCTTAAGGTGAGTAAAATTGAATTTTCATGAATTAATTATGTTTTCATTTATTGTAAATATTGAGATTAATTATGATTTGGTGTGATTCATGTGTGTGATGCTTGTGTGTGTGACACATGTATAAGTGGTTGTTTACTTGTTTGATCCTGATTAGCTCTCCCCACTTATGGTGGGTCTCACTATCACATCACATAAAAAACAATTTGAGAAGGGAATATCTATAGACAACCTCTCACAAAACTACTCCAAACCAATACTAAGTGATCCCCATTTCTATATCTCACATGATATTATCATACAAAAAATGATATAAGGAGGGAATCACAATATCCAACCTCTATCACAAGTAAAAATGCACCATCAATAGGTGGATCCCATGGAAGTCACACACCAATTCCCTTTGACCAATGCCTTCTCACTCAATGTAGGGTCCTACCAACACCTTATCACTTAAATAAAGGCCATCCATCTTGTCTCATGCCACAAAACATATAAATATTAATCTACGAATGGTATCCAGATAGCCAACCTCTCGTACTAGCTAAAACACATCACCAATAGGTGGGCCCCATGGATGATCATTCTTCAACTAGGTGAAAGTCATATGAATTCCCAATCTCTTAGTCGGTCTGACCATAAATGATAAAAGTCACCATCCATTTAGCCTTTCATAATAATCTCCTTAAAACCATCTTGCTTATACATGGAAATTATTCCCAACCTATCAACATTCTAATTCTGCCTATAAGGGAATCTATTGGGTTCTACAAACCTAACACATCTCTACTCATTGATACCAACACACACTCATCTCTACATGGTAATGTCAAAACCCACATGTTATACATGATCTATACCTCGATACTCTTGTCTATATAATCTTCTAATTCCCAAATTAAAACTCATTAAAACTAAATAATTACCATTATAAGAAACTCGCACTAAGAGCCTTGGATACCCTATTCTAAGTCATCCAGACTATTATCATGACCCTCACATAGGTACCATATCATATATCCCCTTGGAGATCTCTTCATCCAATTATAAGGAGGAAATCCTCTATGTCACACTTCACCAATCCCTATATGGAATATCCTACTCATCACACACACCATGAATCTTATATATCCTTAAGAGGGTGTTCCTCATCGTACGTGAGATATAAACCTATATGATCCATATTCATTAGGTCTAAGACTCTAATACAAACTAAAATATCCTTAGAAAACCTAACTAGGCTATACAAATCTCATACCAAACTTGATCCTCTCATAAACAAAACTAATCCATGGAGACATAATCTCTGGATGATCACAAAATCACAAACATTCAATAGAACCCTCACTCTATCTCTTGGTGGATCAAAAACACCCTATTTATTTACCTTGGTTTCTCATGATTTCTAGCCCTTTCAATGGAATACATATAATCATGCATGAATGCACAATCATGCATAAATTGTAACATGGTATTGTGTTATAGGATCCAACTACCTCAAAAAATTGAGTAACCCCCTAACCAAGATCAACTCATCCTCAACCAAGACTTACATGCCTTATCTAATCGTGTACCAATGATTGCGACCCAATCTCAAGGCACAATTCCAAAATAATTAATTATAGAAACTTATAATTAATTATTCACCTTAATATAATTAGGAATAAACTTTCAAAAACTAACTGAGAAACACAACACCACCTAAAACACACAAAACATGGTGCGTTCATCATATGAGGATAACCTCTAGCCAATTCAAACAAAATCTACATCATTTGAATTGATTTGAAGATGATATAGTGAAATCATCACACAAATGCTAGTTAAAATCATTACAAATCATAGGGAAATGAAGGATGGAGGAAGTATGAGGGAATAACTCACTAACGCACTATAAAAAACTCCCAAGAACCACCCTCATCAGGGTTGATCGAAGAGAGGAAGAGAATGGATGAATCCCAGTAACCACCCAAGATTTTCTATTAATGAGCACACCCCCACCATTTTTGAAGTATCTAGTTTTTTATCTAAATTATACTCATATTTCTTCTCCCCTAACCTATACACCCATCCTATGGATTTCAAATAGGATGATTATAAATAAAGAATGGATCAATGCCAATTGGTTGACAAAAGATTATGAAGAAGGCGTGAAAGAGTTTATCATGTTTGCAAAAGATCATGCATGTGACCATTCTCAAATCCTTTGTCTGTGTTTACGTTATTGTTATTCAAAACAAATTAGTCCATAGGAGTTGGGAGAACACTTGATCTATCATGAAATAGACCATAGTTATACATGTTGGAATAAACATGGGGAAACAACGAATGTAGGTAGTGGCTGGGATAACACTACATTTTATGGATCATCTGATATGATTACAAATAATAACAATGAAGATGACCGTATGGAGGATATGATTACAGATGTGAATAATGATGAAGATCGTATTGAGGAAATTACAAGGACCATTGATGATGAACTTCGTGATTGCCCAAAATTGTTCGAGAAGTTAAAAAGTTGTGAAAAGAAGCCATTGTATGCTAGTTACACTAAATATACAGCATTGTCAGCCGTACTGATGCTATATAATTTGAAATTAGAAAATGGGTGGAGTGACGCTAGTTTTACGAAACTACTTGCTATCCTAAAAGACATGCTCCCAGAAGATAATGAGCTCCCAGGCCGAACATACGACGCCAAACGAATGCTACAATCAATGGGTATGATATTTGAAATAATAAACACATGCCCGAATGATTGTATACTATTTTGCAAGGACAACAAATCTCTTAGAAAATGCCCAATGTGTGGTGCTTCTCGATACAAGAAATATGAATCCAATCCTACTAAAGTTGTATGGTACTTTCCAATCATTCAAATGTTTAGGTGCCAATATGGAAGTGAGGAGACTGCAGGACAATTGACATGGAAAGAAGATACAAGAATTAAAGATGGGATACTAAGTCACCCGTTAGAATATCCTTAGTGGAAGATAATTGATCATGAGTTTCCTGAATTTGGAAATGAGTCGAGAAACCTTCGTCTTGCGTTATCTACAGATGGAGTGAATCCTTTTGGTTTTCAAAGAAACAGTCATAGTACATGGCCGGTTTTGTTGGTAAATTATAACTTACCACCGTGGTTATGCATGAAATGAAAATACATCATGTTATCTATGCTTCTATCTAGACCAAAGCAATCAGGTAATGATATTGATATTTATTTAGCTCCATTGATCGACGATTTGAAGTTATTTTGGGATTCAAGTATTACATTGTATGATTCATACAGAAACGAAGATTTCACTTTGAGATCCATGTTGTATGGGACGATAAATGACTTCATTGTTTATGGAAATTTGTTAGGATATATCATTAAAGGAACCCAAGGGTGTCCCATTTGCGAACAAGGTACACAATCAATTAAGTTGAAACATTCATCAAAAATTGTGTTTCTATGAAATCACAGAGTTCTAGCCCGATGACATAAGTATCTTTCTTGGACTACATCATTCGATGGAAGTTCAGAAGAATGTACAACACCGTCTCCACTAACAGGCGATCAATTTTTTGAGAATGTTAAAAACTTGGGCACTACTTTTGGTAAACCGTCTTCGAAAAACCTTATGAAAATTGGTAGAAAAAGAGATTAGTTTTTTTCAATTACAATACTGGAATTGTCTGTTTGTCAGAAATTTTCTTGATGTTATGCTTGTAGAAAAAAAATGTATTTGATTGTGTCATCGACAGGTTGCTAAATACATCGGAAAAAACAAAAGATGGAATTAATGTTAGGTTTGACATGGTTAAGATGGGAATATGAGAATATTTGGCACCAGTGAAGGGTGAAAAAAAACATTTCTTCCTCCTGCTGCATAAAATCTTTATAGATAGGAGAGATATCAGTTTTGCAACATCTTGAATGACATAAAGGTTCCAGAGGGGTATTCGTCAAATATCAGGAACCTCGTATCAATGAGCGACTTGAAGTTTAATGGTCTAAAATCACATGACTACCATGTTTTGATGCAAGATCTCATTCCTATTTCTTTATGTTTCATTTTTCCCCAGAATGTTTTCCATACAATAACGAAACTGTGTTTCTTCTTAAAAGCATTATGGAGCAAAGTTATAGACCCGAAAAATTGCCAACTGTGGAAAGAGAAATTGTCGTCATTTTATTTGAATTAGAAATGTTCTTCCTGCCTTAATTTTTTGATATGATGGTTCATTTGATGGTCGAACTGTTGAGAGAGATTCAACTTTTTGGTCCTATACATTACATATTGATGTACCCCATTAAACGATATATGATGATTTTGAAAGTGTATGTCAAAAATCGAAGTGGGCCAGTGGGTTGTATTGTAGAGCGATATATTGTTAAGGAAACCGTTGAATTCTGTAACGAATACCTGTTTGGTGTGGAAAGAATTGGCCTACCAAAATCTCATTACACTAGGCGGCTTTAGGGTGAAGGAATTTCTAGAAGACAGGTTGTCACAATAAATATTACAGATCATGATCTGGCCCACCATTATGTTTTGCATAATAGTTTCGACGTTGACCCATAAGCTGAAATCCACAATGAAATTCTTAGGCATTTGAATCCATCTAGGGATGAAAAAAGGATATCAGATAAACATATTTGACAGTTTATAGGATGGTTTTGGGACCATATTCTTAAGAAGTCAGATGAAAATCCTGAGTCTATTTCATAACGACTTCGATGGCTAGCCGGAGGACCAAGTGTGTATGTATTATCTTACAATGCTTTTGTAGTTAATAGTAATATATTTTATACTAATGAATATGGTTGAGACAGTACCATGAAGAATAGTGGGTTTACACTTGTGGATGAAGTGATTCATGTTTCCGGTGCTAAGGACAAAAATCCAATTTATGCGAATATGTCATACTTTGGCATCATCAATCAAATATGAGAGTTAGATTATACGAAATTCCAAGTTACGATTTTTCAATGAAAGTGGGTAGATAACAGGAGTGTTGTTATAATAGATGAATTAGGATTCGTGAAATTTGATTTCAGTAAGGAATGGTAGAAAGACGAACCATGTATAATGACATTACAAGCAGTGCAAGTATTTTATGTTCCAGATCCTGCAAACGGAAACTGGTCAGTTGTTCGGTTCTCAACCAAAACAGTTGAAGGGTCAGATGAAAATTAAATGGAGGATAACCCCTTCATTGGGACTTCACAATCATTACACAGTGGTCCCAATGTAGATGATGTTTTGTATGTCATAGGAGACCATAATGAAGGTATATGGATAGTCGATAGAGGGGTGAAATTCCTTCAGCCTTAAAAAAGGGAGAGTTCAATAATCAGTTTTTTTTATTGTAATCTAGATTGTGTTTCATTATGTTATTATCTGTTCACTGCTGCTTTTATGTGATATAAATTAAATGTTAAACCACTTCTGTAGATAATGACTTCTGCACCTGCTGATGCACCTAATCCTGAGACACAATAGGTCTCTCAACTTGTTGCAGCAGGTCACACTACTGAGGTACAATAGGTCTCTCAACCTGTTGCTTCTCTTCCCACTACTGAGGTACAATAGTTTTCTCAACCTATTGTTGCTAGTCCCTGTGCTGATGCTAGTGTTTCGGAGGAACATAATGATTATGCAACAACCAAGGAAATGGTAGGCAATGAAACCCCGACATCACAAAAAAAACAAGTTTGCCGTAGTTTGGCAGTTTTAGCCAAAATCCTTAAGGGAAATGAAAAATGCATCAAATATGAGGTGGGATGGAATAAGCGAAGTCAGCATGTAAACCCCAACAAAGCCATGTTTAGTAGGTACATTGGAATCATCACTTGGAAACACATGCTGATTGATGTAGAGTCGTGGCACCATGTTGTCAGTGGGTTGAAAACATTAATGTGGGAAGAGATTATGGTAACATTACAATATCATTTATTTTATTTATTAAAATAAAATAAAATAAAATACTAAAACATTGACTATCTCTTCATCATCTCTTAAAGAGTTCATTTATAGTAGATGTCTCAGACAAATAGTATGTATTAAGATTGTTAGGAAGGGTTCATAGAGGCTTTCACCCCATTTTAATGAATCATCGTCTAAAATATGCTGAAGGGAAAATCAAGTTGCACCCACCTCTTCTTTATACACACTTGATATCCCAAGGATCATGGGATTCATTTTGCAACCGTTGTGCATAATAGACATTTCAGGTACATTGTGTTTCGTTACACGTTGTTTAAAGTTGCTTGTATTCATCACTTTGTTTGATAGTTTTTAATTTATGAAACAACAACTGAGTGATGAAAATAATGAACGGGTAGCAAAACCAGCGTACCCCTACCGTAAAGCAAGTCTGGGGTACGCTTCAATTGAAAAACAATTGGTATGTTTTTCAAAAGTACTGTAATCCTTTTATGTGATATAAAACAAAAATGTAACCACGTTTCTCTATTTATATGCAGATTGATGAATCAAAATCCCAAGACACTTCCATCCGACGCCATGTGCTATGGAAGGAGGCCCGTGTTAATAAAGAGGAAAAAATTGTAGATGAAAACAAACAAAAAGTGTGGGAAACATGTGTAAGTATGAAATAATATAAATTTATTTTTCCTTAAATCACTATTACATAATGATGATTACTTATTTTCCCATATTTTCTATTTGACATAGTCACAAGAATCAAAAACACATGCTCCGGATGTGTACATACTTTCAGCGGCCTTGAAACAGTAAGAACAGTATGGCTGCATCAGAGGTGTGGGTTTTGAGGTGACACCCCAGAAGTATTTTTAGAAAAAAACAAGAGGATGAACAAACTAAAGAAATGAACATAATGAGAGATAGAGTAACTACCCTTGAATAAATAATTTAATGTCAAGGAGAGATGATAGAAACTTTGATGGGGGAGAGGCGAAGAGAACAAACAACTCAATAACAACCTGTGCGAGAAGATACTCTCCCAAACCTCCCCATCTTTGAGGCGAGCCATTCCCCTCAAAGACATAACTTAACTGAGCTAAACAATGTTCTAATATTTTTTTCTGTTAAATTTGAATCACATAGACACTAATACCTTTCTTGTAATGATATTCTACAGGGCGAAAATGACTGTGATTTATATCTGTCAACTCCCACCCATCGCCTTGTAGTGAGGGATATGGTGTTCAATATGCAGAATGAAACACTACACTCCAGACAACTTCCAACTGGTCATGTCAAAGTGTCAATTAACGTATCTCATGATCCGATCTCTGGGATACCCGTGTCAAATGACGATGACGACATTCGTACAGTGGAAAAAGATGTTGGAAGATTCGTTGCATGGCCGTCGAATCTTGTAAAAAAACATGTCAACCAGGAGGTATTCATTTCCAATTAATTTTTCAAGGAGAACCTTTATCATTAAATTAGAAAAGGGCTGAACCAATGAATGTTATTATAGAAAGACAAAATGAAGTAGCTAAAACGAAATAGCAGCTCAAAAGGATCAACCAACCGATCAAAACAATCTACTGAGAGCACATTCACCCCGCCCATTCTATATCCACATTTAATATCATTGAAAACTCATTTGGATACAAAAATGAAGGCATAAAGAGTCAAACAATTGTTTATGAAAAAGATATGTACGAAGAGGAAACATTATATTTCGTTAGTGCTGACATTGTAGCTGAAATCATCACATACAACTGGCTAGGCGCCTCCGTTATAAATGTATACATGAGGTATGTTTTCATGATTTGATTTTACAGAAGCTGATATACTATGATAATTATGGCAAAATACATTTCATATTTTTCACAGGCATATATATGAAAAACAATTGAAGGGATTTTCCAATGAATACAAATTTTGACTCGTTAGTCCTCACACCATTTCTAGAGAATGAGAAGAAATAGATTCCATTTTTCAGGCTGAATTAATGTCAATCCTGCTCAAAACGTTTTAATGCAGAATTATGACTAACAGAATCTTTTAAATACCAACGTTGTAGGGGTAAAACTCTACATTTTAATCATATCAATTATATTTTTCATTTCTATCAGTACTTATTCCTTTTTGTGTTTTTAGGCAACATTGGATGCTCATTGCAGTCAATTTGGATACTCCAAAGATTTATTTTCTGGATTCACTACATTGATATCCAACAAAACGACCACACATGATTGCAATTTTTAATTTTTAATACACTAGATCCAACATTTTAGAACTAAATATCTAGTTATATAATATATATTATCTTTTAGTGAGGGTTATGTTATGATAGGGTGGTGTATGAATATCGTCTAAAGGCTGGAATGAATCCAAGGCCTAAGGGCGACAAGGCACACAAGATATACAAATAGAGAAGTATCAGGGTATATATAATTATATTTCACTATCAAAATACATATCAAAATAGATTAATTATTTTTCTCGATGTTTTTGCAGTGCCCAAAATAAAAAAATGACAAGGACTGCGGTTATTGTGTTTGTAAATTTATGAAAGACATCATATTTCATGAACAAACTAGAATCCCTGAAGATGTATTTTTGACGAATAATTAGTAACTCATTTAAAATAATTATTAATCCTTTATGTATTTATATTTTTTTAGTACTACTATGACTGTCACAAAAATTCCTATTCAGAAGATGATATAGATGTGTTTAGAAAAAAATGGGTAGCGTACCTGATGGAAGAATGTAAAAAATAGGACAATGAAGGTGAATTCCTACTACTTATGTTATCTTTATATGATCATTGATATCTCCCTTGTTTAAACTTATTTAGCATCTATTATCACCATTTATTATGTTTCGTATCCTTAGATTATGAAGAATGGTTTTAGAAATGATTTGAGTTTCTAGTAAAGAAAAACATAATGAGAGACTCTTATGAACTACTGAGATACAAAAAACCAAGCAAACACATTTGGATTGTTTTGATACAATAGGACAACAATACATGAGTAATGTTTGATGTTTACGAATCAACAACACCTCAATTCGACACATGGTGTGACTGGTATTGCTAAAAGTGTCTGATATCAGTTTCAAATTGACATTAACATTAGAAAACAACACTACTGACATATGTAATACCGAGAAAACGTGTTCGGATTGTTTTTATATTTTAGGAAAACGATCCATGAGTCATTTTTGACGTGTACAAATCGACCGCACCTCAATCCGACACACAGTGTGACCGGTATGGCTAAAAGTGTCTGATATCAGTTTTAAATTGACATTAACTTTAGAAAACAACACTACTAACATACAGAATACCGATAAAACACATTTGGATTGTTTTGATATTTTAGGACAATGATCTATGAGACATTTTTTATGTGCAAAAATTGACCGCACCTCAATATGATGCACGGGCTGACCGGTATGGCTAAAAGTGTCTGATATCAGTTTCAAATTGATATTAACTTTAGAAAACAACACTAATAACATGAGGAATACTGAGCAAATGTGTTTGTATTGTTTTGATATTTTAGGACAACTTTCCATGAGTCATTTTTGATGTGTATGAATCGACCTCACCACAATCCGACACACAGTGTGACCGGTATGGCTAAAAGTGTCAGATATCAGTTTCAAATTGACATAAACTTTTGAAAACAAAAAAAAGTAACATAAGGAAAACTGAGAAAACACTTTTGGATTGTTTTGATACTTTAGAAAAACGATCCATGAGTCATTTGTTGACATGTATGAATTGAATGAAACTCAATCCGACACACGGTGTGACCGGTATAGATAAAAGTGTCTGATATCTATTTGAAATTGATATAAACTTTAGAAAACAACACTACTGACATTCGGAAAACTGAGAAAACATGGATATATTGTTTTGATATTTTAGTAAAATAATCCATGAGTCATTTTTTATGTGTAAAAATAGACCTCACCTCAATCCAACACACGGTGTGAATGGTATGTCTAAAAGTGTCTGATATTAGTTTCAAATTAACATTAACTTTAAAAAACAACACAAGTAACATACAACAAACCATGAAAATGCATTCATATTGTTTTGATACTTTAGGAAATAGATACATGGGTCATTGATGACATTTACGAATCAAACAAAACTCAATTTGATGCACAGTGTGACCGGTATGGCTAAAAGTGTCTAATATCAGTTTGAAATTGACAAAATATTTAGCAAACAACACTACTGACATACGGAAAACTGAGCAAACGCGTTCGAATTGTTTTGAAATTTTAGGAAAAAGATAAATGAGTCATTTGTGACATATAAGAATTGACCACACATCAATCTGATGCACGGTGTGACCGGTATGGATAAATGTGTCTGATATCAGTTTCAAATTGACATTAACTTTAGAAAAAACACCAGTAACATATGGAAAAATGAGAAAACACATTATGATTGTTTTGATACTTTTTGAAAACAATCCATGAGTCATTTGTGACATGTATGAATCGACCGTAAATTAATCTAATGAACATTGTGACCGGTATGGATAAAAGTGTCTGATATCAGTCTGAAATTGACATAAATTTTAGAAAACAACACTACTGACATACAGAAAACCAAAAAAACGTGTTTGGATTGTTTTGATATTTTAGGAGAATGAAACATGAGACATTTTTGATGTGTACAAATCAATCGCACCTCAATATGACCCATGGTGTGACTAGTATGGCTAAAAGTGTCTGATATCAGTTTTAAATTGATATAAATGTTAGAAAACAACACTAATGACATACGGAAAACTGAGCAAACGCAATCGGATTGTTTTGATACTTTAGTACAACTATCCATGAGTCATTTGTGACATTTAAGAATTGACCACACCTCAATCTGATGCACGGTGTGACTGGTATGGATAAAAGTGTCTGATATCAGTTTCAAATTGACATTAACTTTTGAAAACAACACTATTGACATACGGAATAACGAGAAAACGCATTTGGATTGTTTTGATATTTTAGGACAACAATCCATGACTCATTTTTGACTTTTACAAATTGACCAAACCTCTATCCAAAGAACGGTGTTACTGTTATGGATAAAAGTGTCTGATATCAGTTTTAATTTGACATTAACTTTAGAAAACAACACTACTGACATACGTAATACTGAGAAAACAAGTTTGTATTGTTTTGATATTTTAGTACAATGATCCATGAGTAATATTTGACATGTACGAATCGACCGAACCTCAATGCGACACACGGTGTGACTGTTATGGCTAAAAGTGTCTGATATCAGTTTCAAATTGACATAAACTTTACAAAACAACATAAGTAACTTACGAAAAACCGAGAAAACGCATTCCAATTTTTTTGATAATTTAGGAGAACGGTCCATGAGTCATTTGTGACATGTATTAATCAACTTCACCTCAATCCGACGCACGGTGTGACCAGTAAAGCTTTTCATTAGATAAATAATCAGTATTTATTAAATGAGATAAATCATCAAAAAACATATTGATTTTACATTATTCCCTTTCATTGTTATCAGAATGAAAACATTTGATTTTATCATTTTCATATTTTAGTTTCAAATTTCCATATTAATGTATTCGTTCATATTGATGTTTTTATTTATTTAATTATTTTATTACTAACATAATATTTGTTTTCTTATATAGGTGAATTTTTTTCCTTCAATTCGGTCTCTTTGTTCGACAAAAAATATCATGGATGACAATTTTTTAGAGCAAATCACGGAATTCATAGAATGAAGCTTTAATGTTTATAACAGTTGTAGGATAATTGTAATTGTAACCATTTAAACATTTTTTGAAATGTATATTTCAGTGTGTTTTCTTGTATTCATGATGTTAAGTAAATGTATATAGAATTGATTGTCAAAATATTGTGTGTGGGTGCTGGTTTGTGTAGGTATGCTGGTTTGTGCATGTGCTGGATGTGCAGGTGCAGGGGAAGGTGCCTTTATCAGCGCTTTTTTGAGCACTGATAAAGGATACATTTAATAGCGCTAAAAGAGTTTTGATAAAGGGCCCTATTATCAGTGCTCAAGGTAGCGTTGAGAAAGGCACCCCTTTATTAGTGAAAAAAATCGTTTTTAATGCCTGTTTGTAGCGCTGATAAAACGCAAAGTTGTAGTAGTGATCGTCAGTACGTCGTCAGACCCACACAGGATCCATGTACATCGTCAATACGTCGTCAGACCCACACAGGATCCGAGTACATCATCAATACATCGTCTGACCCACACATGATCCTATTACATTATTAGTATGTCATCAAACCCACACATGATTCTAGTACATCATCAGTACATCGTCAGAGCCACATAGGAATCTATTACATTGTCACAGCCATCTACATGATTCCCACACTAAGCTTTCCCGTCTCTGGGAGGGTCCGCTCCCCAAGCCACTTGTTGATACTCCAACTTCCAGAATGTCCCACGAAGAAGTATCCCAAAGGACCTCCATGTCATATGGGTATCAACGCAATAGACAGTGCGTCAAACAGACTCCCAGTCTGTAAGTTATTAGCCTTTTAGTCCTGAGGGCTTGGTTGGATTCGTGCTCAATCTAACCCGACCATTCCCCAACATTATCCAAATCTCTAGTGGGGTATATGAAAGGGACCATCTCTCTCCAAGGTTTCTAGCATCATAGCTGGTTCGTCAAATGGACACTCGGTGACAATGTTATAGCCAAATGAGTAGAAATGGGTCGGAGATTTTCTGGGTCTGGTCCGACCTGGTCGGACCGACCCAACCCAACTCGGCCCATTGGGTCTGGTCTGGGCCAGCTCACGGGGTCTGGTCCGGCCCACGCTGGGCGGCCCGGCCCGGCGGCGGGGAGGCCGCGGTGCAGCGCGGGGCAGCGCGGGGGCCGCGGTGTGACGTGCAGGACGCGGGTCGGCGTGAAGGATGCGGGTCGACGCAGGGGCTGCTCGGCTGCGTGGGGGACGCGGGGCGGCGCGGGGGTAGCGCGGGGCCGCGGGGGCCGCGGGGGCCATGGGGCGGGGTGGGGGCGGCGGGGTGGATTGGGGGTCGCAGGGCGGCGCGGGGGACGCGTGGGCGGGGGACTGTGTGGGGCCGCGGGGTGGTGCGGAGGCCGCGAGGAGGTGAGAGGGCCGCGTAGCGATGTCGGGGCCATGGTGTGATGTCGGGGCCATGGTTGCACCATCAACTTCTTCATGGCCAGTTGTGTTCTGGCCACCATATCCGAGTCCCAGCAGTTTCATTCATCGACAGCAGTCACCACCTTCTTCCGTTGCGAGGAACACAAAAAAAACTCAAGAAAAATGTGGAGAGGTCCGTCCATGTTCTTTTTCCCCATACCATCTACGTTATGGTGGTATCAAGAAGCTTAATAAAACTTTCATGAATAATGTCAAACCCTTCAACCTCCGACAATGATTATTCCCCAACCCGCAAAATGAAATCATCCACGGATCAACTAGTTCGATAGTTGATCCGCATTCAATGTTTAAAAGGTAAGAACATGGGAATAATTAATTACATATTATTAAACTCCTACCATGGAGGCTTTTTGACAGAGGACATGAGGAAGGAGATGAAGTCGTTGGGAATAGAGGCGTCGGCGTTCGTCGCTTGCGCACGATTCTTCTGAAGTTGGCTCGAACGTCGTCCTCATTCTTCAATTCCGGAGTTTGTTCTTCATTGGAGGATGTGTTTCTCCAAAATTCTCCAAATCTCCTCCATTTTTCCAACACTCTCCAAAAAATCACAAGAGATGAAATGCCAACTTAAATTAAAATAGGTTTAATTTAAGTTGACACCATAAATAAATGACACTATTGATTAATTTGAGTGTTGGCATAATTAATTTACTAAATTAAATGGGAGGAGTAATTAATGGGGATTTGGTGGTCCCCACCTCTTAACATCCATATGAGAGTTTCAAATAAAAATAAAAATGTCAGACAATTTTTTTTTTATTTTTCCATGAAAAAGTGAAAAACTATCTTTCACCCTCGACCTACTGTGGTCGAGGTAAAGGTCTCCTTAAGTGAATACCGTCACTGCAAGTTCAACAGTGTCATTGAATTTCCATTCCGATCACCAGTTCAAAAGTTACAAAAACCCGCTAAATGTTTACAGAACATACATGAAAAAAAGTTCATAAATTCATTTTGGGCACAGTAGGCCTCGAAATCATCTGCCGTCAATTTTCATGAACTCGTAAAATTCCCATATAATTTAAAAAAACATTACATGGAAATTCCAAGTCTTTATAGAAAATCCTAAGGCAATGATCGAATCCATGTGTCCTAATTCACATGGTAGAAATATCAATGATTCAGATGGTGTCCTATAAGCCCATTCATTTTCAATTATTGCATTTAATATCTCCCTTAATACTATATAGTATAATTAGGAAAACTATGATAATAAACAATATTCATAATAAATTTAATTAATTAGTACCTAGATAAAACAATTTATTTCCACTTATCAATTTCTTTGTGAATGGTATTAAGGGTCGAGTGATGGGGGTCAATAATTTATAAATTTATGTAATTTAATTATTCCTTCAACAAACAAGTGTAAAAATTGACACATCTCCATGGAAGTATAATTAAATTCACATTGTATAAGTATCATGAAAATATGAGGACCTCACCCCAAGGAGAGTTATTCTATTTGATATATACCACCTTAAAAGATGAAACTATGTTCATAAAGACTATTTAATTTAAGGAAGTAGTAATTAATTAATTAATTTAACATTTAGGAGGTGATAAAATATATACGGTTCATGGAATAATTGAAAATTCCTTTAAAAATTAGTATTTTGCGGAAAAGATAGATACCATTGAACTTATACCAAGTGATATTCATTCATCCATTTTTGGCCCTTGATTAGACCTGAATTGAATAAAAATAATGGAATTAACATACATTTGGAAAATAGAGAATATGAGATCATATGTAAATGGAATCGAAAAAATAAATTGAAATTATGGAAGAAATCATGAAGACTCATAGAATTACATATGGTGATCCAACACAACTAATGATACTGGAATCATAGTGCATAAGAGGGAGAACTATAAAAACAAGGATGTTATCTAAAATAGATCACCTAAGAGAATGTAATTTTTTTTTGAATGGGATGGGGAATGATAAATATGATTCAATGTATAATAGGTAAAATTGAATATCCCATCCCCATTAATGAACTACATGGTTATGTTTTATGGTTTGGAAAACCATGTATTGCCACTATACAACACCTTTGAGCTGAACAATTGTCTATCTCTATTTAACAACTGTGTGCCAACCATGCAGTGCTGCTACCCATGTACACCCTTACCTTAAAATGGATATAGTGATTGGTTATGATTTTCTTAATGACCCTAAAAGTTCCTTAACCACACCAACACAATGTTAAACGACTTAACATAAGTTGTTATACGGTTTTGAAAAACTGTGTCAACTACTAATGAGAAACACTATTAACAGTAATGGTAGACTAACCGTGGTCCCCTATTTTTTCTCTCAAAACATTTATTCTGGATCTTAAATATTCTAAAACTAATTTGAACACCCATGTGATCATTTGATCTTAAACCCCATTTGGAAATACACTTAAGAGGTCCATCTCTCATAATTATATTTTGAAGTTCGTTTAAGAATCATCTTATCCAATAAAATAAAATTAATATTATTTTAGGATTCCAAACCACATAAAAAATGAATCATACATGGTTATTAAATATTATTTATAAATGATGATTTGGATTTATTTTTTTAAATGATGTTGTTATATGATAGAAACCTTACCAACATGTTTATGTGATGCTTTTATAGGGTGTGAAAACACAAACATAACATATACACCATGTTTTCATGATATGAACAAGAGTAGATATACATTATGAATAAATATAGATTAAAAAAAGTAAGGATATTAATTCTTTATGATAATAATTTTTTTAATTTATTTAAATTATCTTGAATTTCTAAACCGCTTTTTCCATGATGGCATGACATGTATGAAAATAGTAAATTTATTATATAAATAATTTTTTTAAAAATGGAATGTATAATATTTAGATCAGTTTGAGTATCCTTTTTTATAGATTTTTATGAAATATAGGAGATGATATAAAATATTAGATTAAACACTTGTTGTTTTAAATATTTATTTTAATGTCATGATTTTTTAATAGTGATTAAAATAACCCTCAATAGGATTTGATGTTTAAAAATTATATTTAATTAATTGAAAAATTATAAAAATTTAATATTTACTCATATTGATATGATATTATTGATTATATCATTCTTGGTCCTTATGTGTGTCATATTTCAGTTTTGTAATAACCATTATGACCCTTAAATATTGAATAATTTCCAAAACACCATATATTTTTTTCATTAAACTTGTTCTCACTTCAACATAAGTCACACAACTCAAATTAAATTTTTAGACATTAATTTTTTAAAATAGATCTATAAATATCCATCCATATTCCCCTACCATTGGGTTTATAAAAAACTATCCTATAAAGGCCTTAATATCAATCGAAGGGAGGGGGCCCAAAGAAAAAATTAATTGATTTCTTAACTCAATTTCAATAAATTTATCTATATAACTTATCAATTTATTATGTGATTCCAAGATTATGTGAGAAGTAAAATTTTCTTTATCTATGATGTATTTCGAACATAATTGTGATAATTTAAATTTTTAACACATACTTTCTTTATTGGTTAATTATCACATTAACTGTATGATCTTCATAAAAAAATTTCATATAAATTTTACTCTATTAGGGAATCATATATATGAAGAAATTATTTTCATTTTTATATAATTAGCCTTAAAAATTACCTAATACTAAGTCTATAGTCAATAATTTAGTTTCATAAATTCTCATAAATTTTTATAGTCAAGAGTTTTAGATAAATATTTCATAATTCCTATACAATGAACGCATACATTAAAAGTGGTCATTTCTAACTATAACCCGTTTTTAAAAAAATATAATCCTTTAAAAAATAAGCATAATATATTTTCATGAACAATATTTCTGACATTATTCTTGACTTTATCTTGTTTCTTAATCATCCTTATATGCTATGAAAAAGTTTTAACACCATGGGATGAGAATTTAATGTTACAAACGAAACATAAAATGAATAAATTAATTAGTCCAGTGAAAAAAAATAAAGACCCATAAAATGTTTACCATTATTGCATTATTCATTGAGTGTATTAAATAATTTATTACTTTATGAAAAACACACACTTTATTTTTCTCAAATAAAATATTATGACTCAATAAAAGAAAAAAACATATTATATATAACTAAGATAATAATATTCATAACCATTTTTAAGCATGTTTTAGAAATAATTTTTTCCACATTAAATTTTTATTTGAAACCAAAATAGTTAACTCTATTATTTTTTCCATGTATGATAGGGAATGTTACCTAATTCATTGGAGTGCTATAATGGGCCACACCTATCAAATAAGATGTATCAGTATCACTCGTTATCTTGAGCTATAACGGGAATGATCCCATTGTATAAGCTATTTTAGGCTCACATATTTCTCCTATACAATTTCATGTACCATAAAATGAATAAAACATTTTTTTTAATTTACATTTTGAAAATAAATCCCATAAAAAACTCTTTTGAGATGATATAAAAAAACATTCATATATTAAAATACATTTTCTTTTAAAAACTAATTTTCAAAAATTAAATAACCATAATGAAGTTAAAGACGTTCTCTCTTTGAATAAAACTAGAAGTAATATAAGTTAATCCATAAATAAAATAATGGTTATGGTGGATGGAAAAGTTGTTGTCTCAATATAAATTCAAATTAAAAAAATCATTTTGTCTTTTATAATGATGGTAAAAACATTATATAGAAATATATCATTCCAAAACCATTGAAATAAAGTCAAAAGAGACATAAAATCAAATTTATAAATCATTTATGTCCATATAAATAAATTTATATGATATTTTTAATAATATCAACATCGAAGAAAAAGGGTTTTGTGCTAAACATTAAAATATTATTTATAAAATAAATTACCTTTCAAAAAACCATAAAAATATACATTTTGAAAACATTATATGAAGGATAGGTATGGTAAACTAAGACCTTTGAAAACCACTGAGGAATAATTAAGAAATTTTCTTGAAATATTTATACGAACATTTAAATTGATGAAACAATAGTATTAATGGAAGCCTTAAAAGATGATTTTTAAAAGATTTTCTATTACCTTGATTATGACTCACCACATATGTTATTTATATTCTAGAATAATTAAATTATATTTTTATTTTAATTCAAAACAACCCTTTTCAATTTTATTCTTCCTTTTATATTTTTTATTCATGTTATAATGAATTTCATTTTTATTTGAATATATGTCTCTCATTTTGAAGATATTCGAAAGATGTTTAAAATAACACTGGTAGGTTTACTTTTATCAACGAGGTAATTATTTCATATTATATATAATAATAATATTTATATTTTTTTTAATTTTATATAACAATAACTTTTTTCAAACCATCAGTTACTGTTTGTTAAAAAAATGATGTATGTTGAAATCATGGAGACGTTAGGTCATACATACAACTGAGTAATGCACGATTTTTTAAAGAATAATTATGGAAAGAAGTTTGGAATAACTTTACCTAAACAGAAATATATTAATATGATAAATAAAAAATTATATTTAAAAATAAAAATATATTTCATCTATATGGCGTGATGATGAAAAATAAATTGCATCGCTTTGTGGAGGTGGTAATCCACACGTACGGATGAATGACAAAATCATTTCTCAATGAATAGAAATATAAAAAAGTTGATGTTATATTATCAATTAATAATTATAAATATTTCTTTAATTTAAAATATATATATATATATATATTAAATCCCTCATGAATACCACCTTTAATTTGTGGTGATGAAAATTGAGTTACATCGATTCATGAGGGTGTACTCTACCATAATCATGAAAAGATGGTTTCTTTTCACAGTTGATGGATGTGGAGATGGATTTTTGTTATTAAATTAACATAATAACATCTCAGTATATGTAAGATATTTTTTTATATTTTAAAGAAAAATTATATTTTTTAAGTATGTTAAAATGGAAATAAATAAAAAATTCTTGATTAAGAATGATATAAATTTTTCCAAAAACCTATTATTCTTTCAGAAAAAGAAATCCTATAATTTGTTTCTATCAAACTATAGCCTCTATGATTTTTAATGTAAGTATTTAATGTAATTTAATAACTATTTGATGATCCAAGAGGTATTTATAGTGTAATGAAAATATAAGAAGAGGTTATCCTTTATACGATATAGTTGGGCCAATCATGGAATTTCATAATATATTATAATAATAGTAAACAAATATAATATTAAAATCACTCTAAATTCAAAATAGTATAACATAATATAAGGGTGGGTCTAAATCCACTCATCCAACTAAAATTGGATATGATTGTGAAATTTTTTTATCCTTATAATTTTATTTTAATGTGTTTTAACACATTTTGACAATTATATTGGTATTACTGTTTTTACTATTTATGGGTTAGGAAAGATACTATAAAATGAAAAATAGAATATTAATGGACCATAGAAGATATTATCAATGATCTATTATTAAATTTTTTATATAATATTTTATCAAATTTAAATCATTTAATATATAATTAATTATTATAAAATACCATTGAAATAAATTTTGATAGTATTTAAATATTTTGAAATTAAAAAAATGAAATAAAGTTGAAAGTATATTAGTTACCTTTTAAAATTTTATATAATTTTACATTTATCAAAAAAATTGGATCAAAATAATTTATTAAAATATATTATATTTATATTTTTTAAAATTTCCTTTATTATTTTACTTTTAATGAAATAATTATTATACTGATATGTTATAAGAATATAATGTAACTATTTTATCTCTAAAAATGAGAAGAAAAAATCACGCAAAAAAAATTCTTTTTGAAGAAACTGTTTTGAACTGAAAATACAAAATTTCTTTCCTTATGTGAAAAGTTAAAAGAATAAAATATTGAAATTGATTTTTTTCACTTATCTTTACATAAAGCATTATAAAGGTCACAACTATGGACAAATGGAAAAAAAGTTACATATTCAAAAAAATTATGCATATATATGAAATATACTCATAAAATAAAAATAATTCAAGTGTTATGGTTATTTTTTATCCCTTATCAAATTATTTTTACCCATAATTTACCCATTTACCTTTACCATGGTAAAAAATATTTATCATATTTACTATTTATAATGAACAAAAAATAAAAGGTCACTCTTTACCAAATATGGACATACTAATTAAAAATTTGGAATCTATTTTTTCAAGATTAAAACACTTAAGTGGGAGCATATAATTTAAATTTAACTAGAAAAAAACTATTGGCAAACATTTTCCCATAAAAAGGCCAATTTAATTTTAAAAATATTTTCATACTAAATTTACTTAATAAATTGAATCCATTGAAAATAATTGGATAATACATAATGTGGTTGAAATTAATTGAAAAATATATAAATGTTGGTTGATAATATATTTAATTATATGGTTGTGATTTAGATTCCCTTTTCCTATTAAATCCCATCGAATAGTGTTTTCAATAGTAATCAGTATTTTTCACTATTAACTAGAAAATTATCCTTGTTTTAAATTCCAAAAAACCACTCTATGATTTTTTTGACAAGATTATATCAAAGATTATAACCTTTTTGTCAAATAAAATTTCTAAAATTTCTGTATATTAATTTTAATATTCCCTCACATAATTAAAAAAAATCATTTTTGAGGGAAAGTTATTATTAAAAAATAAAATGTCCTAAAAATCGATTGACTATTTACTAAGAGTTTAGAAATAAATTTTAATTTCATAAGAACTTTATATTTTTTTTTATAAATTATTAAATAATATTCATAACCTGCAATTTCATTTCACAGTTATTGATAATATATTCAAATAATGATATATTATTTTTTGGATTAGGCTTGGTGTTGCCTATTGTATTCCATATTTAACAAAGTCATCAATTTAAAATCACAAGGAATTTCATATATGTTGTATATACAGAAACTTTTGAATTTAAAATGATGAATTCAGATTTTTTGTGGTTGATAATGTTTCATTTAATGATTATTACTTCTTGGGGTTCAGATTTAAGAGTAAACAAAGTGGTAATATTTATCTTATATTCTAACTTTTTACTATATATTGTGTATATATAAATTTATGATGATAAAATATATGGCATCTCCAGCAACTAATTTTTTTAGTCTCTGCTGAATATTTATATGGTTTCTAATATTTTTTTCATTATTTGGTAATTAATATAATTGAGAAAATAATTTTTAAGAAATGTTGACCGCATTCCATTTTAGGAAGATGGTCATTTTCTTTTATTTCCAATATTTATAATTTTTAAATAATATTTTTACGATTCTATCATAAATTTTGTAAATTAATTTTTTTAATATTTTTGACATTATTTGAAAAATGTTTTAAAGGAATCCTTTTTCACTTTACAGAATATTTAATTTTTACTTTTCATTGAAAATGTAGAAGGGATATTCATTTTAATGACTATAGAAGGAATCAATTTCTAAACTATAATAAACGTAATTTGATTTGAATCTTACTTAATATTCATTCATGGATATCTTAAAATTAAATATATTTTCCCTTATTTTTTAAAATTATTGATAAAGGTATTTCTTTCAAAAGGGTAGAAAACTATTTTTGGGATGTAACATATTGATTAATCTTTATTATATGTCTAAAAATTTTAGAAAAACTTTCTTTAAGTGTTTTAATTCCATTTTTTTTATGTTTTATAGAATTAATTCCATTACTATAGAAACAATATTTACTTTGAATATATGTTGTTCTTTAATATCTATCATATTCATGGTTTTTTGGTCATTGACTTTATCATGGTCATAAACTATCTAGTGATCATGTTATCTAACATTTCCAATCATTCTTCAAATGTTATCTTTGTTATCCATATACATATTCTTTTGTGTCTTGGATATATTTATTGTCAAAATAGTAAATCATTTCTATATACTATGTGGTTTTATGAAACATATCATGAAATTTATTCAATTGATGGAAGATTTATTATTTTTCTATATTACTGATTCAACACAATCAAGTTTCTATTGATAAGTAAAATTGATTACTAATTTTAATAATCATTCAAAATTAGAGGAATTAGTTGTTACATATAATTATTTTGTGGGGCCTAGTTATTGATAGACACTTGATGCATCGGTAGTCTCAAGTGTTGAATTAAAATGACATGATATACTTAAAAAATATTTATGATCATGTAACAAAATTTGGTTACCTTATATGAAACTTACCTTTAATGAAACTAAATTGGAATGAGGCCTTAATTATTATATTTCAGATGTATTTTAATGAGGCCTTGATTATAAGATCATTAATGTTCACCGTTATAGAATTTCCTCCACTTAAAATTCAGTTAATACTTTCCATGTGATTACCTTAATCAATAGTTATATTTCATTATTATGTAATAGGTTATATGTAACATGTATTGATTATTCACTCTTCCATACTATTAGGTTTTACTTATTCAGAATAGATTTACATGTTTGTAATCCTTACTAATTAATATGGAACTCTATATATTTTGTTATTCATTTAAATAGGTTATAGAGAATAATTTCAAATTAATTATTCCTATAATGGCATCATTTGTGATGAATTTTATGGGAGATAATAAAGAATTAATTTTGGATAAGAATAGATGGGTATGATATGAAACTTTTAAATTCATGAACTTGTTATTGTTATTTAAGAGTTATTGTAATTCTCGAAAATAATAATCCTAAAATATCCTTTGGTATATAAATGATCCATATTTCTATTTGAGGTTTTATTTTTTTTAATTATTGAAACTGGGTCCAAATTATATTATTGAATCCAAAATGATAAAGACTTGGTTTTAAGAATAGAAATCATGGACTGCGGTTTTGAAAATGTTATAATTAAGGTATAAATTATTTTAGAAATAAATAGTGATGAAATAAGCATGATAATTTTATTTAATATATCAAACTTATATGAGATACACATAATAATATGATGTATATAACACAATATTTTTTGCGGGGGAAAATAAAAAAATTATACATTTGGAAAATAATATGATTACAATTAAAGTACACATGAATAAAAAATTCAAAAAGGTAAATATTATTATAATAAATGGAATTATATAAAACATTTTAATTAATTGTAATTTATAATATATTTTTACGAATTCATATTTAAAATTTATATAGGTTTGAACGTTGAATATGACATAGAAAATAGTATTTCTGGATTAATATGTTGTTTTATTTAAAATATAAATTTTCCATACTAATAAAATAATTTTTATAAAATAATTTTTATTTTTGGAATTAGGATTTTAAGCTTATACATGATTTATTTTGTTAATATTTTTCTAAGATATTCATTTTTTTCTGTTAAATAATTATTATTTTATGAATATAAGTAAGTATTGCGGAATTGTAATGACTTAAAAGTGGATTAATAAATACAGTTAATGGATATATTGGAAAAAATAGTATTCTTCATTAAAAATTTGAATTGAAATGTGATATGATTATTTCTCAAAACCTATAGTGGATCTTCACAAACCCAATTAGTATTTTATGCTCATTAAAAATAATATTTTATAAAATGACTCACTTCAACATCATGATTGATATATTTTTAGTATTTTGTATCTTATTCAATTCAAATATTAAAATTCAATGTCCATTTCTAGAAACTAAGGATTAAAACCATGGGAAGTCTAATGGTTTTTACGTTTTTACAACATAGAGTCCAAAATCAGAGTTTATAATTCCATAAAGAGTTCCCCATATTTTTCAATAAACCAACCCATTCTCCTGTTAATCAGAAAATAAAATACATTAGGGAAAATTTTCTTCTCATTTTCTATCGTAATATCCCTCTAAAAGAGTTTCCATGTTTCCCTATAGCTCCTCACATGATTTAAGAACCATATTCTCTATGTAAGGGTTTACTCACTCCTATTATTAATTAAAGCACACCAATTTTTATAATCCTTTTTATTTCCTTGTGATTATGTTCTAACGTGTTCATAAAGAAATCTTATTATACATATGATTCCATATTAATGAACTTATACCTGTTTTTAACATTAATCAATTACATGATCTTTTTATGTTTACCAATTATGCTGTGAAAACTATCCCTATATTTTCCTTATCAGAGTTTTCTATTGTGAATACCAAACCCCATTTTTATTTACGGGTATTCACCTAGATATATCTATTATAATTTATTGGTAACTTCAATGTATGAATCAAACATTCTATAATCAAGGGATTTAAATGATGAAATACATTATTATGTTATATGATCTATTTGAAACACATAAAATAGACATATGGTTGTCGGGCCCTGATAGAGCGTGAATGCAATGGGTAATGTTTACATCAACTGATAAACCATTTATATATAATTGTGGTTATCCTAATAAAACTATGTTACGATTTCTTGGTGGTTAAACTTGAATTATTCTTGAGATTTCATTTTTTAATTGGCTTCCACATTCCAAGGACACCGTGATCTTATCATATCATTATATCATGGAATACATAAATGTTTTTTATTCTAAAATAATTTTAAAATATTTATACTACTTTTGAATCACATATAATACATTTTATTATGTTATGCTTGATTATTCTATTACCTTGAATTATAACTCTGCTCATCGTGTATGTTCGTCTCTTGGTTATCTTGCGAAATATTATGTTGTAATGGAATATAGGATCACACTATGGATATTCGAAATAATGTTGTCATATTTATTTAATGTTAGAGGTATATGTATCAAATTTTCCAAAGTCACTAGACCTTTGGATTATTTTGGATTTTATTAGGTGGATACCGATTTCAATAATCATGAAAAAATATTTTATAGAAGCATGCGTTGTTATATTTTTTATTAAATAAATGTGTAGTTACTTTGGAGGAATAACGTTGATAAAAAAATTTATAACACTAGGTATAAGTCTAAATATATTAAAACATGATACAATTTTAGAATGTTAAAGTGTGTGTAGTCCCTATGAAATAAAATCCCTATCTGGATATAAATATCTGGATTTGGTTGTAGCACAGATTTACTATGGGGTAATAATCCCAAGAGGGATGGTTTGGTATTAACATAATCTCCACCATATTCATGAGTGGTGGTAATTACATTACAACTAGAATGAAACTTCTAGAGGGTTTGACTAAGAACATTATCATTATACTTAATACCCATTATGATAGATTTAATTGAAATTTTAGGTAATTGTTTGATTTTATGTTTGATAAAATAATATCAAATTAAAAATGTATAACCTATATTAAAACATAATGATTCATATGATAGGGTATACATGACATTCCATCTAGGTTTAGCAGTTTTACTGTTTTACATTATTATTGAATCGTGTATTTTTATTCTAAATATTCATTTATGCTCGGAAGTGGAATGAGATAGATGAAATAAGGTGAAAATATATATTCATTAAGAATTTTATGATTTTCTTTAATGAAATACTTAATATGATTTTTTGAAGTATATAACATGATGTAAATACAACAAAATATGACTCAATCTATTAGTAATAACAAGAATCATGTCGAATGACCTATTTCTCCTAATTGAGAATAAGTTTATTTTGAGTTATTTGTGTAATAATGGCACAATACATTAAGTGAATCATATAATCCCCTATTTATAGAGTAATGGATTTAATCCTTTGAGAATATATTTTCCTCTGATACTTTGATAATGGGAAATTCACCATAGATATCTATCAAATAGTGGGAGATCTTGATCATTTTTGGAAACTAATAAACAATGCAGTTACCTAGGATGAAATTAAATTCATTGTATGGGATGGATTTATTTAGTTATTTTTCAATAAATATTTTCACCACACTCTATAAAAAAAATATAAAGGGGATTCCTTGGAATCAAGTAAAATAAAGATAAATCTACTAGGGGATATGAATAAAACATCACATGGTTTTCATAATAATCCTATGGATTTTTCATGGATATTTAATGTAAGATTGAAAAATTGAATGCTGGGTTAAATACAAATAAACGAAAATATTTTGTAACTCATGAATTAGAAAATAATGAGTAAATTTTCTGGTCTTACATCAAAATTTAGATAAAAATGTTGGATACCTATTTTTCCTACGGGACTATAGATAAGGAGTATATAATGTATTTTAAATATATATTATTATTAGATAAAGGTTATAGTGGAAAGATAATCCAACATACCATGTTTTATAAGTGCAGTAAAAATAATTTCAACACTAACTGACAGTAATATAGGGGTGTTACAAGTGAGGAAGTTAATTGAATCAATCTAATGAATATTATATGTATATGATTAATCCATCTATTTTTTCAAAGTAAAATAATTTTCTAATAAATCCTCAACCCATGGACCATCATTTTATCTATAAAGAATATTCACACTAAGTCACACAATGATTTAAAAAATGATTTAATGATTATATCTACTTAAAATAACCATCAAATTTATGGGGGAAATGGTGGGATTATAAAATCCATACCAAAAAGTTGGTCGTGGACAAACATATGGTGACATTTATGTTAGTTGTTCTTTGAATAATAGAAAATGTATTATTTGATTCAAGATCTACTCATCCATTCATATAATTCTAGTTTAGTAGAATTGATTAATCACTACAAAAATACAGAGATTATTTGTATCAATGAAAACATAAAATAGTTAAATTATTGGATCTCAATCATATACCTCCTCCCTAGATTCTATTTCTGGGTTTTATCTCCCAAAATACCATGTTAAACTTGAATTTTTGTAATTCAATGATATTATAGGAATATATTATTTATCCTTATATAAGTATAATATAAAATCTAATGATACATAAATAAAATTCCATATCTGAAATCATCTTTCAACTATATAAAAATTAATGTTCGAGGATGAATATAAATAGTAAACTTCCTCCCAAGTGATTGTAATATTTACTTTGGAGAAAAAATATCATGTTGTAATGATTGATTAAAATGTGTGGATCACTATAAAATACATTCCTATTATAAAAGAATAAACTAATTTATTCCACAAAGAGTCTCCTATAAATACAACTAATCAGGAGGATGAGTTCTCAATTAATCTGATAAATTTTGTATTTACAATTTCCATGAATTCTTACAGAATGGATTCAATTAAACAAAAGGAATTATAGATGTTTCTATAATAAATTACTAATAGGAAATCATATTACCATGTGCTTCACCATAGTGTGCATTGATCCACTCTATCTACAAGAAACATGGATCATTGTGTTTATAAAAGAATAATCATAAGAATAATCAGATCATGATAAATTAACGATATACCTTTCCAAAGATTAATGGCTTATTTGATTAACTAGTTAGGGCCTAATACATCTCTAATGAAGACATTCCATAGGGGTATCATTAAAAAATATTGAGTAAGTTGGATACACAAAACATTTCATTTTATAAAAGGTAAAAATATTTTGATTTCATAGTGATTCCCTTTAAACATACTAATTATAAAATAATTTTAATATCAAAATGAACAGAGTATATAGATATTAGGACAAAAAATCTTCGGTATAGTTTGTATATGATATTCTCATAATCTCAAAATGTATGTAGAAACATGATGAGAATTTAAAACAATACTAAACACTATTAGAAATAATAAATTATATTTAATGTACAGAAAAAATGAGTTTTATATGGATAATTTATCATTCTTGTGGCATGTTACCAAATAAATTTGAATATATATTGATTCATTGAAAATAAGCATCGTTGAGTATTGTCCTAGAACATAATATATAACGAACAACTATAGTTTCCTTGTATTAGATTACTATTATCATAGATTTTTGTAAATATTATCATAATTTTTAAAACATCTAAATAATCTAATTGAGAAGGTTGTAAATATTTAATGGAATTTTTAATGGGTTGAGATATATTGAGTCAATAAGGTTTTCCTTATGACTTTTCATTCCTTCTTGTTTTGAAAATCACAAACACCTTTTTCTTAAGCAAAATTGCTTTCTTAAGGAAAATTGCTTTCTTAAGGAAAATTGCTTTCTTAAGGAAAATTGCTTTTATAAGGAAAATCGTTTTTATAAGAAAAATTATCCTTATCATTTTTTCATCTAGATTTTTTTTCTTAAGAATGAGATTCAGATTCATTTCTATTTTCTCGGAATTTCTTGAAACTTTGATTTGAAGCATTCTGTTTTAGGATCCGAATTCTGGATAAGAACTGTGACAGAGTTTCACTCCGAAATCCAGAATGAGAACTGTGATAATGTTTCATTTCGAATTCCAGATACAGTTTTACTCCAGATTCAGGATACAAATTATTATGAAGTTCGATGACGAATTCTCATTACGGATTCTGATGAAGAATTCTCATTACGAATTCTGATGAGGAATTCTCACTACGAATTCTAATGACCAACTCACATTCCAAACTCTCATTCCGATTACTCTTATTAAACAGAACTTGATTGTCTTTGTTTTATACACTCTGAATTTATTCAGACTCCGAAAATTATTTTTGTTAGACTCCGAACTTTCATTTTACTTATGCCTTTATATTTTGACTACTCTTTATTATTTTTCTTACACTTCGAAGCTTTCATTTCGGACTTTTGAGTTAGAATTAAAACGATGTCGTACATTCTGTTACACTTGTTTTTTTATAAAACGATGTCGTCTATTTTGTTATAAACTAACTATTGTCTAAGTGACACGTGTAAAGGTCCCTCCGATCTTTAAGGAAAATATGACCATTGGAGAAGGAGCCGACCTTACCTATAAATAAGAGCTCATTTGAAGATGCTGATGCGGCTGGATACTGCTGAAAGGATGACTGATCTTCGACTCATGTGATTACATACATGAAGTGATTTCTAGAGAAACCGGCTCTTATTATCTCTCAAAGATTAGTGCGACTCCGAATGTTGGTGATTACATTCGAGGACTTCCAGGGATAGGAAGACAGAGGTGCCGACTACCTTGAAGTTTGAGGGCTTCCTTGCCGAGGAAGATAGAGGTTGCCAACTACTTTGAAGTTGAGGGCTTGCGGGGATAGCAAGACAGAGACTCCGATCTTTGTATCAAGGGCTTACCCTGGTGTGGGTAAGACAGACTTGCTTGAAAGTATAAATCAAGGGACCTTTAGCCAAGGTTGTTGGATACCCTTCTCTTTGGGTTAAAAGACTTATATCTTGTTACTAGTAGTTATACTACTTTTTTATATTTCGCTGCATGTTGTATTATAAGGAAATTATAACTTTCTTATACTTCCCTACTTGTACTCTGTTTCATTTAGATTCTATATGCTTTAAGGTAGAATCTCATATTGTAATATTTTGTTAAGTTTCAATTTCTGGAACCTACTTTCGGAATCTCTTTCCAAGTTTGCATTCAGTGTTAGAGGTGTTTTGAATTTGCTTAGTTTAACTTTGTTAAACTTATCCCTTTCCTTTGCTTAAGGAAAACATAGTTATTCATAACTAACATTAAAAGTTCAAAAGGAATTTTTAAATTGTACAATTCACCCCCCCCCTCTTGTATATTGAGCATCTACATCATTATTTCGATCCTACAATTGGTATCAGAGCAGGTCTCTGAAATACTTATACTTACGAATAAGTTTTTCTTGCTCACTTTATCATTCTGAACTATCCCTTTCCGAAAATTCCCAGTCAGAACTTTGTGATTCCGAACTTTTTCTACTAACAAGTTTGTGTGTCGAAGGTTATTTTTAGGATGGCATGAATTAATGTTGGTTCCATTGATAATCTAAATCCTACAAGACCACCTATATTTGATGGTAATGACTATGAGTACTGGAGAGATCTCATGAAGACTTTTTTAATCAATACTGGAGTAGACAATTTTGTTATGCTTACTGGTGATTATAAAATTCCTAACATGGAAGTTAGAACTTTCACTAACCAGGAAAAGAAATAATATCAACTCAACTATAAGGTACGCAATACTATAATGTGTTCAATGACTAGAAATATATATATCCAAATTTCTTCTTGTGAAGCAGCTAACTGTATCTAGAAGAAGTTAGAAGTTACACACTTTGGGACTTCTAAAGTTATTGAGACTAGGAGAGCTATGCTTAGAGCTGAATATCATGGATTCAATTTTCCATATGGTGAACCAATATGTAAAGTGCAACAGAGATTCATGACTATAGTCAACAGCTTACAATCTATGTGAGAGAAAGGTTTAGATGATGTCGCTCTTCTGGATAAGATAATTGATATCATGCCCAACAAGTGGGAATCCAAGAGAACAACTATAGATGAAAACAGGAAGGTTACTCAAATTACTCTTGATGAATTATTTGGAACTCTTCTCCAACATGAAACCAGAATGAAGAGAGATGCTGACAACATCAAAAAGAAAAATGGAAATGGTACTGTTGCTGTTACAACAACTTCAAATCAGATGAAAGCCAAGAATCCTGAGAGAGTAACCAGATCCAAGTCTAAGAAAGTTATTTTCTAGTCCGAATGTAGTGAGAGTGAAGTCTCGGAAAATGTGTTAGAAAATCTTTCTCAAAGGATGAAAAAGATAGATGGCCAGAGAAATTTCCAATCAAAGTATAAGAAAAAGGAAAGGAAAGATAGGAAAGATGGAGAAGTTACTTGTTATGAATGTAAAAGAGCTGGACATATTAGAGCAGATTTCCCTATGCTCAAAAAGAAAGAAATGAAAGAAAGGCATTCAGACAGGAACCGAAAGAAATATTATAAAGCCAAATCTAAGAATGTTCTGAAAGCTAATGACACCTGGAGTGCCAGTGGTGGTGACTCTTCAGATGAATATTCTGATTATGAATCTTCAGGATAGAAGAATCTTGGTCTTTTATCCAGATTACCTATTGTTAATCATTGTTTTATGGCTAAGGTACGAAATTCTGAATCACTGACCAATGTTTCTTTAAATTCTAATGATAGTAATTATTATAACTCTTCTGATGAAGAATCTTCTTCTAATGAAGAAAATACTTTACCTACTTATGAAAATGTTTCTATGTTTGCTGAACTTCTTGATATTGAGAATTCCAAACTCAATAAAAAACTTGATAAAGAAAACTCTAGAAATTCTATTCTTACAAAAGAGATATCAGATCTTTCTAAAGATATTGATATGAAAAATCATGATTTTGAAAATATTTCAAAAAATCTTGAAGAAGTAAGTTCTGAGAAGAACAAACATTCTAATGTATTAGAAAAAGTAATTTCTAATAAAAATGTTTTCGAGTCTATCTCTAGTTCTAAAACTAATGATTTTGAGGATAAAAACTTGGTTATAGAACTCAAGTCTGAATTTGTTTCCTTAAAGAAGTGTTTATCAAACTTTACCCATGGTGAGGAAAATTTTGATAAAATGTATTCCCATATACGACCTTTAAGAAATAAATCCGGATTTGGTTTTACCCATGAAAAACCAGTTTTTAGTAACAACTATTTTGTTCCTCAAAGTGACCCATTTTGTACCAAGTGTCAATGTGGTGGTCACTGGGCAAAGAATTGTTCCTTAAACAAAACCCAATCTTTAGGATTTCACAAAGCTTACTTCTTTAAGAAGATGTGGGTTCCTAAAATTTTATTCTCTGGAAATCTCGGATCCAAAAAAGTTTGGATTCTGAAAGTATAATTTTCTTCTTGATTTGAGGAAAATAAAGAGAGTACCAGCAACAATATATGGTACATGGATAGTGGATGTTCCCGGTACATGACTGGTAACAAAAGTTTTTTTGAAAAGATTATCAAAATAAAAGGAGGAAAGGTAACTTTCTGAGATAATGCTAAGGGAGATATTATTGGTATTAGTTATATTGTTCTTCTTGGTAAAACCTTGATTTCAAATGTTTTTTTTGTTAATGGTCTTAAGCACAACCTTATTAGCATAAGTCAGTTATGTGATGAAGGTTACCTTGTGAATTTTAGGAATGGTAAGTGCTTAGTTCACAATTCCAAGGAATAATTTATTCTCTCATCCAATAGGAAAGATAATGTTTACACTCTGAACTTAGAGGATCTTAGAAGCCAAGATTTACCTTGCCTTAGTGCAATGGAAGATCACTCCTGGTTATGGCATAGAAGACTAGGCCACTTTAACCTTAGGAACCTATGTAAACTCTCTAAGAAGAAACTAGTTAAGGATCTACCGGAGCTTAGATTTGATTCTTCTAAAGTTTGTGATCCTTGTCAATTTGGTAAACAACATAAATCTAGTTTTAAATCAATTGGTTAAGTCTCAACAACCGATGCATTACAGTTAGTGCACATGGATCTTTTTGGTCCAACACAACCTAGAAGTATTGGAGGAAAATACTATGTGTTTGTTCTAGTTGATGATTACACTAGATTTACTTGGGTATATTTTCTAACAAAGAAGTCTGAAGCTTTTTCATATTTCAAAAGTTTTAGAGCTCAAGTTAAAAATGAGAAAAACCATCCATTGAAAACTATCCATAGTGATCATGGAGGAGAATTCCAAAATTCTGATTTTGAAACATTTTGTAGTAAGAAAGGTATTACTCACAATTTTTCAGCACCTAGAACTCTTCAACAGAATGGTGTAGTTGAAAGAAGAAATAGAATTCTTCAAGAAATAACTAGAACCATATTAAGTGAATATTCTATATTTAGACATTTTTGGGCTGAAGCTGTAAGTACTGCTTGTTATACTATAAATCGAGTTTTGATTAGACCTTTTCTTAATAAAACTCATTATGAGTTATGGAATGGTAGAAAACCAAGACTATCCTAATTCAAGGTTTTTGGTTGCAAAGTATTCATTCTGAATACTAAAGATAACCTACATAAATTCGCACCAAAATCTGATGAAGGGATTTTCTTAGGATATTCCACAACCTCTAAGGCATATAGTGTTTTTAATAAAAATACTTGCACTGTTGAAGAAACAGTACATGTAAAATTTGATGAGTCAGATCCTTTTGTTTTTAAACATTCCCTACCTACATTTTTAGATGTGTTTTCAAAAACTGATTATCAACCTTTGATAGAAGACCCTTATGATAAGGATAATGTTCTAGAAGATACTTCTGAAACATTTACCCCAGAAGACTTTCTACCATATGTTGATGAACAGGTTTTACAAAATCCAAATCAGGTGTTTCTTAAGAATCATCCCAGTGATAGTATCATTGGTGATGTAAATCAACCTGTAAGGACTAGATGTTACATGAGAAATGAAGTAGAACATCTAGCATTTTTTTCCCAATTAGAACCTAAAAGCACTGATGAAGCTTTAGGTGATGATGATTGGATTAAAGCCATACAAGATGAACTAAATGAATTCGAAAGGAATAATGTCTGGACCTTGGTTGAAAGACCTAAGGAAACTTCTGTTATTGGAGTAAAATGGGTTTTCAGAAATAAATGTGATGAAAATGGAGTCATAGTAAGAAATAAAGCTAGACTTGTTGCTAAAGGCTATAATCAACAAGAGGGAATAGACTATGAAGAAACCTATGCTCCAGTAGCTAGACTTGAATATATCCGTATTCTACTTGCCTTTGCAGCATTCTTTAATTTCAAACTTTTCCAAATGGATGTGAAATGTGCTTTTCTTAACGGTTATGTTCAAGAGGATGTTTTTGATGAACAACCTTCTGGATTTGAAGATACAAAACATCCTGATCATGTTTTTAGACTTACCAAAGCTCTGTATGGCCTTAAACAAGCCCCACGAGCAAGGTATGTTAGACTCACTAGATTTTTGATTCAAAATAACTATGTTAAGGGAAATGCAGATCCAACTCTTTTTATAAATAACGATAAGAAAAATGTTTTGATTGTTCAAATTTATGTTGATGACATCATATTTGGTTCAACTCAGCAATCTTTGACCGACTCTTTTGCAAGTCTAATGAAATATGAGTTTGAAATGAGTATGATGGGTGAGTTAACATTTTTTCTTGGGTTTCAAATTTCTCAAAAACCAGAAGGAACCTACATATCCCAACATAAGTATATTAAATATCATCTTAAAAAATATGGTTATGACAATACTAAGAGTATAAGTACTCCCATTGGTACCTCAAATTCTTTAGATCTTGATGAAGCTGGGAAACCAGTAAATCAAACATCTTTTAGAGGTATGATAGGAAGTTTACTTTACTTGACAGCTAGTCGACCAGACTTAATGTTCTCAGTATGCTTATGTGCAAGATATCAATCCAATCCTAAGGAATCTCACTTAAAGGCAGTAAAAAGAATTTTTCTCTACCTTAAGGGAACCATGGATCTAGGATTATTTTATACTTCCGGAAATGATTTTATTCTTAAAATCTTTTCTGATGCTGACTTTGGTGGATGTAGAATGGATAGAAAAAGTACATCCAAAACTTGTCATTTCTTATGAGATTCACTAGTTTCCTGGTCCTGCAAGAAGCAACAATTTGTAGCACTCTACACTTCTGAAGCTGAATATGTAGCAGCTAGAAGTTGTTGTGCTCAAGTGTTGTGGATGCAACACACACTCACAGACTATGGCTTGAGTTTTACTAAAACTCAAATTTTGTGTGATAACACAAGTGCCATTACCCTTAGTAAAAACCCTACACATCACTCCCGTGCAAAACACATAGATATTAGGCATCACTTTCTTAGAGATCACACAATCAAAGGAGATATTATTCTTCAATTTATCGGAACGCAAGATCAACTTGCTGATATTTTCACAAAATCTTTGCCTTCTGATTGATTTGAATATATTAAACAGAAGTTAGGAATGATAATCGTAAGGTAATCCTTCTTAAATAACTTTCTGTTGAAAAAGTTTCCTTACAACAATAATCTCTTTTTCATAGGGGGAGTACATTTGATTGTTAGTTTAACAAAGTTTTTTTTAAAAAGTTTGTTTTCAAACTTTTCAGAACGAAGATTTTCGGAATGCAATTTCTGGATCTACAATTTTCCAGAATGGATACTTTCATACAGAATACTTCTGGAATGGAAGTGTTCATATTGAAAACATCCGGAATGCTAATTTTCGTACTGGTATTTTCATAACGGGATTTTCGTACCGAATCTTCTATAATAAGTCTTTCGTTTTCAAAATTTTGTAATGAATTTTTCGAACTATGTTTTTTTTACTAAGTTTGTTTTTCATACTGAGTTTTCCGTAATGAGTTTTTCCGTACTGAGTTTGTTTTCCGTAATGAGTTTGTTTTTCATAGTCATTTTTTTTATATTACCCATTACGAATAATCCTCCTAAACCCAATCCGAAAGGTATGATTATCTTACTCAAGTTTTCGTAGTCATATTTTACTTGCTGACATTTTCTTGTATTTTGTTTTCAGATTATAGTTTTCTTAATTCTTTGTTTTAATAAAAAACTCGAAAAGATCGGATTAAAGCTTTTGTGAGAATTCGTTTTCAACCGTCAGATCTGATCTCATCTTATCACAACCGTTCAATCAACCGAGGAAGTTGAATCGTCATTTCATCGCCTATATAAAGGGGACCCAATTACTTATCCCACATCGGTTTTCAAGCTCTCGCATCCTGAATCTCTGCCTCTCTGATTTAAGGCTGTTCCGAACTTTAGATTTATCCATTCCGAACTTCTTAGAGGTCATTAGATCCGAATGTCTGTGGAGTTAGCCTCTCAAGAAATGTCATCCTCCAAGCCTATTTCACAATGGTTAGTTTACAGAGAGAGGTTAGTCCATCTGGATTTCTTCAACAACTATGATTCCCTTATTTCAAAGAACATTAAGTTGAATGGTTGGGAAGATATTGCTGTGTCTAAACTGGGGAATCAAGACGATATCTTTTCAGAGTTACTTATTGAGTTCTATGAAACAGTTTCCTTCTTTCAGGTAGATAATAGGGAGAAATTTTCTTTTAAGTCTTATGGCTAGACTTATAAGCTTTCTTATACCAAGGCAGCAAGTTTGGTAGGGCAGACCTATAAAGGATAAGCAGAGTTCATATCTCATGTGTTGCTAGATACTAAGGGTAGCTTCGACAAGGAAAAATACTTAAAAACTCTCGGACTCTCAGATGACAAAGCTCCATAGATTGCTAGTTTGCCTACAAATTTCCGGATTCTAGAGTTGTGGGTACAAGGTCTTATCGTACCGAGGAAAGGTGATAAAGACAGCTTGAAGAATAGTGAGATCTATATCTTAGATTTCCTGATAAATCTACGGAAGTTTAACTTCATGAGGCACATTCTTATAACCATTGAGAATCATAAGAAAGGAAACCTCAGAGCCCAGATCGTAATGTACCCAGAAATTTTATCGAGGTTGATAGTTCGGTGCCTTGAGTCTTTCAAGGAAGCTTGAAGAACTAAGCCAAGGGTTTGCAAAATTTTGTTGGTCAGTGATGATACCCTTAAGAGGATAGATGTGGCTTTCAACAAGGAGACTGGTGAGTTCTTCAACTTACCTAATCAAGAAGAAGTGGCTCTGAAGGCTGATGAACCGGAATCATCTAATCAAGTAAAGAAAAGAAAGTTGAAAGAAGTTGCAGCTGAAGTACAGGATCCTAAATCTAAGGATGTTCAAACTGCTCCTCCCAAACCAAAGAAGAAGAAGGTCGTTCCTGATGAGGTTGTTGCAAAGTGGAGAGAAGATAAAGAGAAAAGGAAAAAAGGGGATCCACAATTCGGATTGGACCCTGCGGAGGCTAAGACCCTGAAGGAGAGAACTGCTGATGAGCTTGAAAAACAAGTAAAGGATAAGAAGCTCAAGAAGAAGATGTCAGAAGATGAGGCAGTCCAAGATTGGTTAAAATTTAATGAAATAGTATCCGGAAGCATTCCAGTGCTGAGATCTTTCTCCGTGGAATCTCTACCTGAGACTCCAGGAAGAAACCTTGATTTTCCAGAAGGCATTACAACTGAACATGTTGAGCAACTCGAGCAGATTCAACAAGTGGAAGAGGAAGAAGTTGTTGCTGAAGGAAGTGGTGAAACAAGATACTTATTGAAAGAAGTAGATGATTATAAGGGGTCGCCTTCAGAACACCTATCACTCCGAACATCAGAGGCTGAATCCTCTAAGTTAGTAACTCTAGAGAAGGATAAGAATGAGGAAGATGTTATTCAAAAAGTTGTTGATGATATTATTCAAGTGTCTACTGGCAAGCAGAAAACTCCTAATCAAGAATCGATTCCGAAAAAAGACAAGGGAAAGCAACTCCTTGTTGAGACTCCGAAATCAGTGGCTAGTAAGAAAAGAGAATATGGTGATTCATCTAAAAGGAAGTTGGAGCTTATTGAGGAAGAAAATTCTCCAAGAAAAGTTTCAGATTCGGAGTCATCCTCGGTGGGGTATGACTTTGTTGTTCAGTCTTTGAAAAAGTTAATGGGAACCATTCCGACCTTATCAAGTATTGATTCACGATGTCAGATGTTCCAACATTCTTTGAATCAAAAAACTGACTCCATATCTATGTTTATGGACAAGTGCGTTGAGATTGAGCCTCAGTTCAAAACCTTATTTGTTGGATACGAAGCTCATAGAAAATCTTTCAAGAGAATGACAAACTGGTCGAAGAATACTGTTGAAGAGATGAGGTTATTTTATGAGTTTCAAGACAATGTTAAAGATGCCTTTGAGACTGAGTACATGAAGATAAATGAGCTGACTTCCCCTTTTGAATAGAAGCTAACAGATGAAAAGAACTTCCGGATCGAAGAAGTCAGAGATCTAAATGGGAAACTGAATTCCGTTTCTCAAAACTAGAAATTTGAAAGGGATCATCGGATTGAGTTTGAACAGAGGATAAAGGATCATGAAGAAAAGATCAAAGCTCAGGAAGATAAGATGAAATCCCAGGAAGAAAAGATTGAAGCTCAATCTGCAAGAACAGTGGTCTTAGAGAAGAAAGCTGAAGAATATCATAAAGACCTGAAGAAGATCAAGACTATTCTTAAGGGGCTCATTTCGAAGGAAAAAGATCTGAAATAGCTGAATCCGATCTTTTTGTTGTATCTAGTTTTTTTTGTTGCTGACATCTCAAATATAATGAAAATTGTGCTTCTTGTTTCTTTTGTTGTTATTACCAAATTTTTTTCAGTCACTTTGTTTTTTTTTCATTCCCTCGATTTCTTTTTGAAAATCACAAAGGGGGAGAAGGAAAAGATCATTATGAAAAAGAAGAACTCTAATAAGAGTTTATCTAAGGGGGAGAAGGAAAATATCCTTAAGGAAAAAGAACTCTAATAAGAGTCTATATAAGGGAGAGTTATTTATTAAAGAAGACATTCTTATTCATAATAAAGTACCACTCTCGATAACTAGAATATGATCCTTAGAGTTTAAAAGCCAAAGGGGGAGTTAGTTATATTCATCAAATTCCTTAAAGCCAAGGGAGATAAGCCTTAATTTTTCTTCTTCTTAGAATTTCTTTTTCGAAAGGATGTTTGTGCTTTCCAAAAAGGGGGAGATTGTTGAGTCAATAAGGTTTTCCTTATGACTTTTCATTCCTTCTTGTTTTGAAAATCACAAACACCTTTTTCTTAAGGAAAATTGCTTTCTTAAGGAAAATTGCTTTTATAAGGAAAATCGCTTTTATAAGAAAAATTATCCTTATCATTTTTTCATCTAGATTTTTTTTTCTTAAGAATGAGATTCGGATTCATTTCTATTTTCTCGGAATTTCTTGAAACTTTGATTTGAAGCATTCTGTTTTAGGATCCGAATTCTGGATAAGAACTATGACAGAGTTTCACTCCGAAATCCAGAATGAGAACTGTGATAAAGATTCATTCCAAATTCCGGATATAGTTTTACTCCAGATTCAAGATACGAATTCTTATGAAGTTCGATGATGAATTCTCATTAAAAATTATGATGAAGAATTCTCATTACGAATTCTGATGAGGAATTCTCACTACGAATTCTAATGACCAACTCCCATTCCGAACTCTCATTCTGAATTATCTTATTAAACAGAATCTGATTATCTTTGTTTTATACACTCTGAATTTATTCAGACTCCGAAAATTATTTTGGTTAGACTCCGAACTATCATTTTGCTTATGCCTTTATAGTTTTACTACTCTTTAATATTTTTCTTACACTCTGAAGCTTTCATTCCAGACTTTTGTGTTAGAATTAAAACGATGTCGTACATTCTGTTACACTTGTTTTGTTATAAAATGATGTCATCTATTTTGTTATAAACTAACCGTTGTTTAAGTGACACGTGTACAGGTCCCTACGATCTTTAAGGAAAATATGACCGTTGGAGAAGGAGCCGACCTTACCTATAAATAAGAGCTCATTTGAAGAGGCTGCTGCGGCTGGATACTGCTGAAAGGCTGACTGATCTTCGACTCATGTGATTACATGCTTGAAGTGATTTCTAGAGAGAGAGGCTCTTATTAACTCTCAAAACTTAGTGCGACTCCGAATGTTGGTGATTACATTCGAGGACTTCCGGGGATAGGAAGACAGAGGTGCCAACTACCTTGAAGTTCGAGGGCTTCCTCGCTGAGGAAGACAGAGGTTGCCAACTACGTTGAAGTTGAGGGCTTGCGGGGATAGCAAGACAGAGACTCCGATCTTCGTATCGAGGGCTTACCCTGGTGTGGGTAAGATAGACTTGCTTGAAAGTATAAATCAAGGGACCTTTATCCAAGGTTGTTGGATACCCTTCTCTTTAGGTTAAAAGACTTTTATCTTGTTACTAGTAGTTCTACTACTTGTTTATATTCCGATGCATTTTGTATTATAAGGGAAGTATAACTTTCTTATACTTCCCTACTTGTACTCTATTTCATTTAGATGCTATACGCTTTAAGGTGTAATCTCATATTTTAATCTTTTGTTAAGATTCAATTTCCGGAACTTAATTTCGGAATCTCTTTCCAAGTTTTCATTCGGTGTTAGAGGTGTTTTGAATTTGCTTAGTTTAACTTTGTTAAACTTAGCCCTTTACTTTTCTTAAGGAAAACATAGTTATTCATAACTAACTTTAAAAGTTCCAAAGGAATTTTTAAAGTGTACAATTCACCCCCCTCTTGTATATTGAGCATCTACATCATTATTTCGATCCTACAAGAGATTCTTGGAGTTGAGGAAGAGGCTAATCACTGCAACTAAACTCACACTACCAACTTGTATGGAAGTATATTTTACGTAAAATGATACATCAAATAGGGGATTATGATATTTACTCATGATATAAGAAAACGTTATAGCCTATGACTCTTGATAGTTGATGGTTCATGAGATTATTTCATGTATATGTAATATAGAGTCAGTTGTAGAAATATTCACATTAATGATTATATGAAATAATATATATGAAGTAATGTGTTACACATATATGGATCATAAGATAAAAAATTATATATTCATACATTATATTCTCAACATGAACCAATGATTATTTCTATTTATAATCAGGGATAATTATTTCTTAACACACTACCATCCTAAGATGGGATATAATGTTGGTGACAGTTTATGTAAAAGGATCCACCAACTTTATCCATGATGAAAATTGTGAAATATCCCATGTTCATAGTAATGAAATTTTTGGAAATGAGAATACAAATTGAATAAACATAATCATATATTTTAAAATGGATTTCTCAACTGTCCTTCATAGATACAATTTAGAATTCTCAAAGGTATGATGTAGAGATTCTATAGAAGGTGGATGTTGGGTGAAGGTGTGAATCCTCAAAATTATACAATGATAATTTTGTAGTTGTGAAATTTAGTATGTGACTATTCATTCCATTATATGCTGAGATAAAGGATCTAATTAATGATGCCCATAGCTCGACCATCTCTATCAACCCTAGTAGAAAGATATTTAGATATATATTGAAGATAATTATTGGAAGGAAACAATGAAGTGGAAGATTTTATAATATAGATCAATGTTCCTATTATGTCATCATGTGAATGAAAAAAAGGGAAAAGTCCAAATTTATGGACAACCAATACCCATAAAAATTTATAAATGGTTATTTTTTCACATATTTTCTGAATACTACAAAATAAAACAATTATATATGGGTTGTGATAAACAATATTATAAAGATTTAAAATTTCATTTCCATTAAGTAGGAATTATCACCCAATGAACATGGAAGGATATAAATTTTAAATTTATGTATTCCTCATGGAATACACCTATAGATTGTATTGCATCAACATCCAGTATTCTCTGCAATGTTATAGAAAATTCTCCAACGTGATATGAACACAATTATTGCCTTTAGTACCACCAATTACTCCAGGACTGATGGAAAATATAAATAGACTATCTAAACATGTGAGTATATGTTGATAGCATACATACTCATCTTTAAAGGAGGATATAATCAATATCTTCCTTTGGTTTTGTTCTGATAAAAAAATGTTTAGCATGACCATTTATATATCTCTTTATGAATCCATTAAAGGAAAAAATTTAGAACTCTAACATGTTTGGATGAATTTTGGGAAACTTTTATTTTGGTCCCTAACATGTGTATTTAATGAAGAGAATTCTATGTCTATTAAATAACACATAAAGGTATCCCTAATATGATAAAAGACTTTTTTTAAAAAAATTAAGGATATATGGATTTTTATGTTGGAGATAATGTGTGGATTTGTATATATCCCTTGAAGAGTATCATTACGTTTGGGAATAAGGGAATGATAAGTCCTGGCCACAAAAACCCATTTGTTATTGTTGATTACATAAGAGATTTGTCTCATTGAAATTCTCCTCCATTGAACATATCATATGTTCTTGACATATTCCACATATCCCTATAGAGGATATATATTCAATATCCATCATAATTACTGAATCTGATGATGGTACATTTGCACATTGATCATTCCCATGAGTAGAAACTTGTGAATATCTTCAATGATAGAGATAATGCGCTTTATAGTAAGAAAACTCTCCAAGTCATTGTTCTTTAGTCGAAAAATAAATTTGATGTGGAAACATGTCAACCAAAGGAAGTTATTAAAAATAATTAATATCATTAATTTTCAACTCACTGTGAAAAATAAAATTTTAAAGGTGAAATTTAAAAAGGGGTGAAGAATTCACTAAAAACATTATATATAGAATATCTCCTATATATATATATTTGTGAAAAAAATTTGTAATATAATATACTAAAAAAAATATGTTAAAACATCATTTCCTTGATTTAGAAAATAAAATTAAGTCTATAATTAAACCCATTAATATGAACATTATAATAATGGGAATGTAAAAAAATAAAAGAACCTTGATAGGTATTTTTTTCTATATTTATCTCTTTGGATTATAAAATTCATAAAAAAACTATAAATAGGATAGAAAATTATGGTAATATAATATTCATATTGAAAATGATTAATATTAGACCATGATAGAAATATAATAAATAGATAAATTAATAAATGATGATGTATTTATAAGAAATTTGAAACAATTATTACCTTTCAGAATTATTTCCATTGGGAATTATAACTAATGGTAATTTAACTTCTATTATGTGATTGTAAAAAGAAATTCATATTGTGAGTAATTAAGAGAACTAGATGATAAATAAGAGATGAAATATTAACATAACCCATTTAATCATACCCAACAAAGATCATTTATCTGAGATTAGAAGGGATGTAATATCACAGGGGTTCACACTTGACAAAGAAAAAATAGAGATTTTACAAGGGAGGGTGTCATGTATATACTGTTCTATGATTATTCAAGGACCAGACATGGTTGTGTACTGATATAAAGGGAAGAAGGAATTTTTTATTGGTATTAGGAGTTGATACTACATGAGAATAACTATATGCCCCAAAATATTATATTGGAAGCAGTGGTCTTCACCATAAAGATGTGGCCATAATACCTCATGGGTGACGTGTTTTTCATATTATCTTATCATAAGATTATCAATTATATATATTCACTTATAAGGATCTTAGATTTAGACATAAGTAATGGATTGAGTTCTTCCATGATTATGACTTTGAGATAGCCTATACTCCTGGGAATTAGTACATGGTTTTTTGTTCTCATAACAATAGTAATTACTCACAGTTGTTGAAAAAGGATTTAGAGTAGTTATCCTCCTTAAAATTTTCCTTAGTATAAAAGGTATATTTTTTATATCTACTATAAATGGTTATTACCCCATATCTTATACAGTGTGTTATAGAGTTTAGAATATTGATTCCAACTTTAAGACATTACCTTCTAAAATATCCATCACGATTTACATCTTATTAATTTTATAATGATAGGGATAAAATCATCCTTTTTAGATGATGGACTATGACACCAATTATGTTATGGGAGGACGTGATGAGGGAATTTCATACATCCCATTTTTTGTTATAACTATGTGTTAGAAAGATGTACTAGGATATCTAATTTTAGTTTTAGTGGCCAGGTATAATGAAAGGTATAAAAAAGATTGTGTCTTGATGGATCACTTGTAATAAACTGAAGGCTAAGAACTGGTTTACAATGAGTTTAGCTCATCCCCTTGAGTTTTTGTAGAGGAAGTGAGATGGGATGTCTATTGAATTCATGATGGGTTTACCAAATACATCCAAAGGACATGATGGCATCTGGATAAGTTTAGACCAACTCACCATGTGAACCCACTTCCTATATATACAAGAGTACTGTTCAACATAGAGTCTAAGATTATATAATGTGAATGATATAATACATATCCATAGTGTTACCATGATGATCATTTAAGAGTCTAATGATCACCTACTGTATAGGATATATAAGGGATTTTATTAGGCCTTTTGGGACTCAGTTGTGCATGAACATGATGTTTCCCCTTAGAATGATAGACAGACTATTCAGACCATTATTTTTCTGGGGGACATGATTCAAGATCACATGATATAATTTTTTCATTGATGGTAGGATCATCTACCATTTTGGATTTCTCATATTACAACTACTACCATTCCACCAACTTTATGGACCCATTGGAGGTCATTTATGGGACAACCTATATGTCAACACTGTGTTGGACTGATCAAGGAATGTCAACACTAATAAGCCCAAAATTGGTGTACAATTTGACTAAGATGGATAAAATCATCCCAGAGTGGATGAGAACTACACAAATCCAGACAATGTCCTATACAGAGTGACGGAAGAGGGCTTTGGAGGTTGATCATGGAAACCATGTCTCCATAAAGGTATCACTTCAATGTACACTATATTGATTTGTATGAGGTGTAATTTTTTCTCCGAGCATCATTGTAACCTTCCAAATACTATTTAGGGTTGATGAGGGGGTGTACATTGTGGCCCTACAACTGTAGTTATAATGGGTACATGATATATTTCGTGTGTCATAGTTGAGGAGATATGTGCATGAACCATTTCATTTAATCGATAGGGTGAGATGAAAATCAAGGATAGATGAACCTTTATATATTACTCAGTGGAGATCAAGTATGAAAATGAGATAATCCTCCATGGGAGAGATATTTTCATACTACATTCTTGGTGGATACAAAGGTATCATCATTAGAGATCATATGAGTGGAATACCTAGATGAAATCTCAATACACACATGTCTTTGAGTATTAGTTTTGTATTTTCATGGAAGCAATCTCAAATTTGGAAATAATTTAAAATATCTATTTTTCAATGAAATGATTTGAAATATATCTAGTAATATTTTTTGGAAACAAGCACACAGATAAAACTCATTTCTAAGGCCTGCGTATCCAAGAGTTGATATTATAAAAATATTAATCATATTAATTTCATGTAAAAATAATTTTACTTAATCAGTGAAATAACTCTATAATAGAGTCCTAGATTAAGAAAATATATGCCCACTATTGAATCAAGCGTATGAGTTTCTCCATAGTTTCTACATAGCCTATGTCTTCATCAGGGGTTTTCAAAATGTTTTCATTGGCCTAAATAAACAAAATAAATGATTTTTTATTATGTGATGATGAAGATACCTAGAAATCATCCAGAAATATGTTTTTATAACCAATTCATAGGATTATCCAATAATGCACTAAGAATTGCAGGAATTTTGATGAGGAAATAATTGGTAGATAACAATGAATCTAAGGATGAGATAATCTCTACAGATTAAGTTCATGAATATCGTGAATGACTATGATGCATAATTCCTATTCATTAGTGACCAATATAAACTCATTGTAGGACGTTTGATTTATATATATTATTACTATTTTGATATTCCTTGTCGATGTGGTTCACATCTAATAAAAATAATTCATTTTCCCATCAATAGTTGATTTATTTTAGGGTTTATGTTATTATTTATTAGGTGATTAATTCATAAATCTAACATAAGTGGATTGAGGCTGACAAAAAAATGGATGAAGTTGGATCCTATATTTTGTTTCTTGTATTTCTCCCTTATTTTTTCACATGTTCATAGTGGAAACTTCCTTGGACGGAGGTTCGATGAATTATTCATATTTTATCATTGTGAACCAGATCTTTAGTTCAATAGATCAAGACAAATTTCCCATTTCATGATCAAGGAAGTGATAATGTTGTGTGACAATGGTGGAAAAACTTATTTATATTTGGATATTCTCATTTTTATTTCATGGAATTCTAGTGGGATGGTGTGATGTTAGAAGAACCCATGATCAGATTTTGTGGACAGATTATGATTGACAGTGACCATCGAGATTGGTCAGGGATTGAAATGAGGATCCTGGTAATTGTTGATTGATGGAATAGAGGATATGGTGGTGGTGTGATCGTATGTGTGTAGGAATATAGAGTTATGGAAATATCTAGGTTCACTGTGTGTAATATGTAGATAAATTTCATGTGGTTCCCTAGATTAAATGCTAGGGTTTCTATGGAATATTAAATACAACACATTGTGTGAAACATGTTAGACGACATGTATCTTGTCTCTATAGTTTTGGCATGTATTCGGAGAGTACATTCCAAAATACAGATCTTCAAACAGGAGAATAGGTAGAGTATATAGGGAAGTCCAGACACTCATACATGGCTTCACACACATGAACATACTGAAGTATATGAGAACAACCTAGTAAATGGTCATGACCAAAAGTACATGCGAATGGCCCTAGAACTCCAACATGACCTAAAGTACATGGGAATGACTAGGTGTACAGTATAATGGGCCTATAAAATAGATAAGTTTTCATCCGACATCTACTAACCAATTACCATGAGATGAGATTATATATATTTGGAGAATTACATGTCATGAGATATGGATAGACACAAGCATAATAGGGGTTTGAAAGACACAATATCTATCCCTATTACCCACTATTTATTCCATAGAAGGGTGTTTAATTCACAAAATTTCTTCTACGTAGACCATACTAAGTGGATTGTGATACCTTTTCCCTTTTCCATGAGGGTATAGAGTGACATTATGTCTTAAAAATAGGATTCATATCCCTTCTATGAGTTCTGTATCAAATAGTGTTCAGTGTATCCCACAATGGGACTAGGGTGTGACCCTCTATCATTCCATACTGGGGTTCATGGTATAGGTTCTACCACCATGAATAGGTCGTCAATTCTCTTATCTAGAAGGCTTATCAAGTAGGGGTTTTGATGTCCACAATAATACCTATGTGCATTTTACTACATGGACAATGAGATCTTTAGAGATACAATATATGATTCATGGGTAGGATTTAATATAATGACCTCTCATACAAGTGTCATCAATGAAATCATAGCTTGAGAATCAATCCCAACCAGATGAGAATTGCCTTAAATCATTGGAAAATTTCCAATGGCTAGCAGTGACTGAGAGCCAGTAATACATGGAGACATCTTTGAGTATATATCGTTGTTTCATTTGATATAATTACCCTATTTATTAATAGGTTGGATTACATTGGTGTTTTGGTTGGTATTATATTTATCCCCTTTCTCACATTCAACATTTTATTATCATACACTCATGGGGGACTATAGAAGGGTTCATGAACTTGTATTAGTTGTTTTACATTTCTGTAATTTATGAGCTTGGAGAATTTTTTTGTGTCTATAGTTACCTATGGGTAATGTATCCCATGTGTGTGATATGCATACTAATCGCTATTCAATAGACCCTAGAAAATTAGAGGCAAGCTTGGGGTAGTCGCACTTTGCTTATCACCGTCTAGGTGGGATCAGATGGCCCCGATCAGGAAATGTGGATAAATCCGTTATGTTTTTATTTAATTTATAACTATAATATAAAATAAAATATTTCATCTGATAAATTTAATAAAATATATTTTATGATATATAATAAATACTATATTTTAGGATAATAAATTTTTATAATTTAAATTAATTTTTAGATAAATTCAAAAAATTGAGTTAAACGTTTTATCATTTAAAGGTTAAATTTTTTTTTATTAAATATAAATAATAATATAATTTTATTGTAACGACCCAAAGTTTCATTAATGGAAATACCTCTTGATCTAATTAAATGTCTCTTTATGCTTATATAAAATGTCAACTTCTTTGGTTTTATGTTTAGAATTTTGACTGTTGCTAATATAGCTGTTGAACAGTGATCACTTGATTAGTATAAATATAGGGTTTTAACAAATCCAATTTACTCAGACAAAAGAAGCGATGGCCTCGTCCAGTAGAATTGCTCCGTATGAAGCCCATTTTTCGGAGCTTGGAAAAGTGGTGGCGTCCTTGGGCTTCGCTCTGGACCAAGCCCAAGCTGATCTTCACCATGTTAAGCTCGAATGGGACCATCTGCGGGAAAAGTGGAAGTTGATAGAGATTACCACTCGAGCGATGTTATCCGAGCCACCCCAATAGTCTTTCATCATCGCATACCTTACCCTTAGGTCTTATGCGGCTGTTTTAAGGGGTTATGTAACAAATCTATAGTACTATGATCATGTATAATATTTTTGAATATAATAATGAATATACCTTCTTATCTTTTTTTGATACATTGTAAATTGTTTTAAAGTACAAATAGTGTTTTTTGTTATTATTTAATTAAGAATTCTATTTTTTAATGTAAGGGATTTTTGAATTAAATAATATTTTAATAAAATAATAATAATATTATTAAATTATTTTTCATGAAATATAAATGATCTTATAATTTTATGAATGAAACTATAATTTTTATTAAGGTTTGAAAGCCATTTCTGTCAAAACCCGTGAATTTTTTATAAATGTCGGTTTTTATTTTAAAATTAAAAAATTAACATATTTAGAAAATTATTTAGATAAAATAAATGTTATTTCTAGAATCAGGATGTCGAAATGATCCAATAGTGATTTTTGCATATTTTTCTGAGACAGTTAAATTTTTGGGTAAAAATTAAATACCGTTTAAATATATAATGTGTTTTATGGCATCATAATGACCCAATAGTGATGTAATAACATACTATAAGCTTTATGTTAGTCCAATATATGTTTTACCATTAAAATAATTTTATTTTGGGTTTTTTTACTTACTTTTCAAAGCATTAATGGACCCCTCAAGACTTATTAAACACCTTGCCTTTTTAAATTAATTTCCATGGGAGTGTGACTCACCTCCACATAAGCAACCCTATTATTTTAAGAAGTTAGGTCTTTGTCATTATAAAATGTTGTTTTACTATTCCCTTTTCCAAAAACCATGGTAAAAAACCATGGGATGGTTTGTGGTTTGGATTAATTTAATGTAAGGGGACCCAAACCTAAATAATAAAGAGTTCCCTCACCCTTCCTATATAAACCCACCCAAGCTCCCACTTCGTCCTCACTCAAAGCCTTTAGAGTTCGTCCAACCTCTGCCCTACTCTCTCTATAATCCTCCCAGGGTGCCCCAAGCTCCCAATAATCCTCTCTTAAGCCTCTCTCAAGCCTTTGTAAGCACACTTCCAAGTAAGGGTTTTTTCTTCCTTTCTCATTTTTGTCCAATTATCCTTAAGTTGTTTTTCCCTTTTAATTTCAATTATAAATATTGGTGTATGGTTTATAACCTCCATCATACTTCCCTATTTATGTTTTAATGATGGGAGTACCCTTTCTATCACATTAAATGCCTCCCATATACACCCGTTACTATGCCGAAATTCTGAAAGGAACTTCTCTCTCCTCATTTACATTCAAGCAATACTTTTGTATCATGAATCTAAATTCCATTATAATTGTTGGTAAATCTATCTATATAACCTCCTTACTTTCCATTAAATTTAAATATGATAAGTAACCCCTTTCTCTCTCATCAACCATTTTTATGAATTCCTATGTCACGCCATTACGCTGCCGAAATCACACCTATTTTCTAAGCCAATGTCATTCTGTAGTGAATACCATGCCCATTTCTCCATCAAGGGTATTCACCATTATAAACATTTACTTATTTATTATAAAGTTTCATGTATGAATTTCACATTCCTTTATCATGGAATAAATGATTATGTTTTATGAATCCATGTTTTATGATCCATGTGGCACACTTATGCATGAAATGAAATGTTTAAGAAGGGTGCACCCTTATAGTGCTCCAATGCATTGGGTAAAGTATAGTATCATGATACGTCTTGTGAAATGAGTGTTGACTCATTCTAATTCAAGTGCAACGAGGGTTTACTCATGCTTTATGTGCAATGAGGATTTACTCATGCTCCATTTGCAATGAGCATTGGCTCATGCAAATTCCATGTTAAGTGTTGTTGCCACATTTCCATGTTATGATTTTCATGCTTTATCATGCCTTTATGTTCATGTTTCTCTTGTTCTATTTATATGCCTAATGTCTAAAATGTATTGTACTCCTCATGTTATTCTAGGTGTATTCCCTTACTGGGCTTTATAGCTCACCCTTTTCTTATGCATGTCCTCAGGTTATCCCATGCAATGCTAAGTACGAGGGAATGTAGTGGTCTTGTAAAGAATGTTTTCAATAAAGATGTTGTATTTCATGTTTCATGTTTTTATGTAATGATCCTAATCCCCAAATACACTAAACCTCTCGATCTTATTTGTTGTATCAAGTGAATTTTTTTGTAATAAAACATGTTTAAGTTTGTATTAAAAAGCAGGGTTGTCATATTAATTATGTCAAACAAAATTTTCATATGGTTTGGAATCTTGAAAATTCCATAAAAATAGTATTTGTTTATAAATTAGAAAATTTTAAATGGTTAAAATTATCATATTTGAAACATTATTTAGAAAAAAAATTATTTTTCAAAAATTTTCACATTGAAAAAAGAAAATTATTATTATTTCAATAATTTCCAAAGATAATAAATTTTTTGGAGAAAAAACATAACATTTATGAATTTATAAGAAGTATTATGTAATAAAAATGAACTACATGTGATTTAATAAATTATATAATTTCATTTCTAGAAATATATATATTCACTAATATTTTATGACCAAGATATTTTAAAAAAAATAAAAAACTATGTTCGATACAAAATAAAACATATAACACCAATCCTAAAAAAAACATGAAACATTATAATTTAAATGTGACTATCGTAACGTAGATATTAAATTAGTGGGTAAAAATTGGGATAAATTATTTATAAAATATATATAATTGTACTACTCAATTAATATTTATTGATGAATTCAATGTAAATATGTCACTGAAATTTTGATAAATTCATTTTAATATTCAGAATTAAATTTTTTTTCTTGTTATAAGATGATAAAAATATGAATTTATTAAATTATATGATATTTTATATTTAAAAAAAAGATATAATTTATTAAATAATAATATAAAATTTATCATACGGTGAAATTTTGATATTTTTTTAAAAGATTCATTTTTAAATGAATATTGAAAAAATAAAGATGTTTTTGAAAATATTATTTTCATTAAAAGTGTTTATAAAGTATTATTTAATTAGGGATTATATTCAAAATATCAATAGTTTTCCATTGATTAAAATAAATCCCATAATATTTATTAGAATAAATTTTATTCTTGAAATTTCTTTAAAAATATTTTTATACACAAAAAGTCATTTTTCAGAGAAACTGTTTGTCATCATGTTTTTATGGTTTAAATTTGATAAACATTATAGAAGTTATATATTTATATTCATGAATATTGGATTCTTTATTTTTAATTATGAGTTCAAAATTTTGTAAATAGGACCCTTTTCTTTTTGGTCATTACGATTAATAACCATGATAAATTTATATCACCTCGATATGGGTATACCTAGTAATGTAGGTTATAATTAATAAGATATGGACCCAAATATGACCCTAATACTTGACTAAATTTTTGTGGATGAGTATTACTCAACCATAAATATACTATTGTATACTATATTTCATTTTTCCATTGGACTATTATTTTTATATTTATACTATTTTATATAAAGAAAATTTTCAATTATCAATCAATTTGTTTTATTATTTTAAATTTAATGAAATAAGGACAACATGAATGTATGTTGAGTTAGAAATATTTATTTGAAATATAACTTTTTTAATCATGGTAATGATTTTTAAATTTATAATGATAAAATAATTACTATGTATTCATATGCAGTGTTGACACAATATTTATTCAAATAAAAAATGTTTCAAAACATATTCAAAGTATTATAATTTGAATGATTAGTTATGTTCTTGGATTTTTGTAGAAAAAAATAAATATTATAGAGTTATGAATCCATTATATTGGAATTCCACGTATATAATACTGTTTTAAAGACTAAAATTAATTAATAGTTCTAATATTTAATTTAATATTATTTAATAATAAATAACATTATTTTAAAATATTTAAAGCTAAAAAAATCTTAGGTTCATGCAATTGGTAGGTATATGGTTTAAAGTATAAATCATGATAAATTAATGGTTCTATTTTCCTTTTATAGTATATATATTAACCACTTAATAGTAAAAAACATTGTCTCATAGTAATAGTCAAAAGGGTAAACCAGGCGTTAAAATAAAAATTTAAGGGTAAAACTTTACTCAAAACATAGAAAAATATTATTGGAATAAATTCTTTCAACACAAAATCGTCATAGATTCTAATATTATATATTTTATTCAATTTTATTTTGAAAATTAAATTATAGGAATTCAATATTTTAATAAATTTAAAGAGTGACCCTCCATCTCTTATAAAAGGGAACATCTTTCTCAAATTTCTTCACCATTCAATATCCATTTTTCATGTACAATACAATCGTAAATCCATTCCTTATATCCCTACCCATGTCTTAAGGACATTTTTTTATCAAAAAAACCTCCTAGGGAATCTTTCGGTGTAAACCATAAGAGGTCATCCAAAAACGTGGTATAGTTCATAACCAGGTTATTTTATATTATTTAATATTATACCTCCTTAAAATATCCTTAAACCATTATAAAATATAAAATCTATAACTTAAATGTAATTATATTTTATTTTTTTAATAATATAACATATATCCATTTCCACATCCATCAAATGGGAGTCGAAACCCTCATTCCTTTTTTATGGAGGATAACCACCTCACAAACGGATGTGATTATTTCCCCATCACCATGATTGAGGGATTGTTATAAAAATTGAATTAATGAATATATATGATATTAAAGAATTATTTGTCAATTAGAGTAGATAATATATGACATAATTTATTACCTTTATATTCAATGGAAAAAGGTAACATCATCAATCCGTACGTGTGGACAACCTCATCCATAGAGAAATGTGATTTAGATTTCATCACCACATCACAATAATTATATATATAATTATATTTAAAGAAATAATACCGTATGTTTAATATTTAGACAATTATATAATGACAAAATAATAATTATATTCATTCCATAATGATAATTGAAAAAGGGATATGTCACTTATGTGTATGTATAATCGACCGTCTCTAAGATTGTAAAGTAGTTCATTTTTATAACCCTATTTTTTTATTTGTATTATATATATAATTTAGGTATGTATATATTAATTATTCCATTATTATTTTTATAGAGATTATGGATTAAGGAACTATCTGACCATAGTTATCCAATCAAATCCATTTTGGACTTATGAGCCATATATTATCAAATCATCTATCATGAAATTAATTGATTATATAATTGATTATAAGATGGTAAAAAAGAATAGTAAAATTGATTTTTTAAAATAATTTAAATAAATAGTTGTTATTTTTCAGGGAGATAAATAACATATTAGGTGAGTGTGACTCAGGGTAAGGGTATTTATTTAAAAAGTATTCTGTTAAATTTCTCCTTCCAACTCTTTTTCTTACATGTATATGTTTTCAAAATAAAATATAATTGAATTTATATATACATAAGGTAATTATAAATGAAATTTTGGGTCCATTTTTTCTTACATTGAATGGATGTCAAAAGTAAACATTTTGTAGAATGTTTTGAATATCATTACAAAAGAAAAAATGAATGTTTTTGTTTCACATATAAATAATCAATCTGATTATCGACTACCGTATCCATTATCTCATATTCATATTAATTTTTAATATTATTTTTTTCTTCAAATAAAAATGCTCATTCCATTTTTGGGAATTTTTATATTTGAAATGGTTTTTTAATGTAAATGAAATTTCGACATCCAAATGAGTTTTGAAATAAAATTAAAATATTGTTCACTAGTTTTTTCATGATATGGTCCTTGGGAACTGTTTATGATAATAGAGGAGACTGACATACATCATTAAAAAAGGTGAGACTGATATAGATTTTGTGATGGGTGAACCCATATAGAAATCCAATGCACTAGGAAAGGAGTATGTTATCATGTAAATTGTAATGGAAGTATACAAATTGTTTAATCAAATTATAGGTGTCTATAAGGGTTCTATAAAATTGATATATTAAGGAAACTATATGAATTTTATATTCCTTTTAATTAATTTTTAGAAATATTATTATTTCTGAATTTATTTTTAATTTCCCTTGTTTAATGGAATCATTATTCATTTTTATTAAAAAATTATATGTTTTATAGGAAATATTTTTCATGGATTCTCATGTTTTATATGAAACTCTCACGACATTTAGTTTTCTCATATTTTCTCTCATAATTTATTTCATAAAAACTGCTTTACTAATATACACACCCATATATATATATATATATATATATTTGTAAGTAAATGAACATTTTAACTGAAGGGTTATTATGATAATGGAAATCTCCCTTTTTGATCTCACAGTTTTAAAATAGACTTATGTGTTTAATTCTTCTTTTTATTCCCCTTACATTATTTTTTGTGTTCCAATACACCATTTGAAAATATTCTTTATAGGTTTTATGGATGGTTAATACAAAATTAAAACTCTATTTGAATGTCATCGAGAATAACTGTAGAATAAAAATAAATTTGTTTTTTAATTTTTTTTACAAGAAATGATATTGAAATGTTTCCACATTGTAATATATTTTATTATTTAAGTGTGATGATATAAATCTCTAAAACATTAAAATATAATAATATTTGAGAATTATTGAATGTGAATTCTCGAATAGAGACATTGGTTAATGTAATTTTTAAAGAGGAGACGTTATAGTTCAAATTAAATAAATTTTTTATATAAAATTAGATATTAGGCTATTTTATGTTATATTAAATTTAGTGTTGTGGACACCATAACTAGTTAATATGTTGCAAGTTTTTTATATATTCAAAGGAATAATTGTTTCTCAGTTTTTATGTGGAATATTTTAAATGTGATTAATTATTTTGAGTGACATTTTATTGGGTTACGGTATATGTAATTCTTAGGATTAATGTAACAAATTATTTACGAAGAATATTGTAACATTATTTTGATGTAAGAGTAAAGATATTATATAATATTTTAGGGTAGACCGTTAATTAATTTTAAAGTTAATTTATTATTTTTTAGGATTATAAGGTAAATATATTATATAATATCTATGGGAATAGTCTTTATAAAGTGAATTTTCATTTCAACACAATATAATTCATTTCAATCCTTAATGATGTTATTTTATTTCGATTAAAGATAGTTTATTGAGATGAATGGAAATGGATATCACAAAACATTCATATCCCATCAATATTATTTAATAATAAATTTCATGGGAAAATATTGTTCAAATTATTTTTTAATGATTTTGGAATATAAAATTTACCAACAAGAAACCATTTTATATATCCACCAAATTTTCATTTAACCAATGTTTCAATGTATCATGGTATTTAATTTATTTTATTTAAAAATCCCTCGTAATCTATCTCATTAGAAAATGAAAACACCATCAGGGAATTTATGTTTTCCTTTCAATAGATAAAGAATTTATTTTTGAATGTAATGGTCATATTAACAATATATTGGAAGGCCCATACATCTAGATTTAAGGTAAAAGTTAATTTATTATGTAATTATTATAAATCATGATTAATTTGAAATTGAATAATCGTGAAGAAAAATTTAATATCAGGGAATAAAAAAAGCGTGGTTAATGGATTATGAACAATGTTCAATAAAGGATGTGTTTTTCAATGATATAATGATATATTCTAAATATTCTTAGAATTATGAAACATTCTGTAGTAAAAATTGTTCTCAATACTTGTGAACATATGTTAGATGGAGTCTATATCATTGAAATATGGTGTAGAAAATGGTTGTTAAATTTTAGAGATGGTAATTTAAGAACATACATAAAATGGATAAATAAACCACAGAATTAATGTGTTTAAAATTATAGTGAATTATAATTAATTTATTTTGTGGAAAAAAGAGTGTTATAGATAACCATTAATTTTAAAAAAGTGAATTAATGATTAAATCATTATTATGAATGTTCATTATATTTTTCTTAATTTCAAAATAATTATATTTTTAGGGTTTTTGTTAAAAGGGATATATATCCAATCTGTATAGGGTGTGGGGCCTGAAATGAAAACCAGTGGGTGAAATGGGTGAATTTCCTACTAGTGGTCTATGTGATGTCCCGTTTAGTAATAAATTATAAAAAATAATTGATAAATAAATATTATGTTGTTGTTGGGAACATATATTATATCCAATTGATAACTGTGGTATTTAGAAGTTATTTGGTTATTATTTGATTTAGTTTATTTTGGAAGAAGACATCTATTTTGGTAACCTTATATGAATAATGTAGATGAAAATATTTTTGGACAGGATTAGATTTTTTTAGATTAATGTATGTTAAATTATAAATTTGGAGAATTATTATTTTTTAATATGTCTTATGGTGAGTCAGATTATTTATTGGGGTTGTTATCAAATTTTAGAGACATTATGATTAAATAATTTTTCTTTTTTGGTACATGACTTTATGAGTGAATAATATTGATTTCAGATAAACAATAAATTAATATTAGAATAATATGTGATCAAAACCATATCATTTTAATGTTTTAATATTATTAAAAAAATATTTTCATGAAAATCATGGATATAAATTTGTGGAATAGTCTATACAGAACCTATAGTGATATTTATTATTTTTGGAGATGAATTCATTACTTATTTATATAATGATTTATTCAATTTGGTAATTATATTACTATGTGAGAAATATTTTTGTTTTGGTTTGAGTATAAAGTCAGGATGAAAATTATGTTATCCTTTAATTGTTATATGAACCTTTAGAATATTATTTTAGAGCATTGTGCCTAAAAAATTCATTTCGAATACTCATCGCTTGGAGAAAAAGATAATATTATGATGTAAATATATTAAAGGAAGAAATTATACTTATAATATAAGTATATTTTTTTATTTTCAATGCCTTGATGTTAATGCATTACCAAACTCTATAAATTGTATTTCAAAACAAGTTTTTAATCTTGTTTCCTTCATTTCCAATTAATCTATGGTATTTTCACTCTTGTTTGTTTTGTGGTTATAAGGTATTTAATTATATCCCGATCATTCAATTTATTTTGATCAATAATCTATATCACTCTCCATCATTATTTGGAGAATAGTGTTTTCTTCCATGTCCATGTTTTTATATCCCACTAATATCTTCCAATTTTGATCCTAGTTATGTGTTATTCTAGATTAGATTCATATTTACCCTTCTCTTTATCATGAATATTTTTTATAAACCCTTTTCATGATGTGGGATTTCCAAAACGGTATATTGAAATGGAGAAACACTTATTATATTGATCAAGATATAATTGTGAGGGATAAGTTTACTTAATTGTGTGAGTGGGGGGAGAATGTAACACCCCAAGATAAAAAAAGTCAACTATGTGGGATATCATATTCCACACACAACACCAAACCTGAACAAAAGATTAATCATTATCACTTAAAAATGACAGCTATTAACTAGATGTTTGATTAATGGGTCTGAATAAGATTAAATTCTTTGGGAAATACATATTATTTTTCTAATCAATGTAAATGTATTGATAGATTATTAGAAAATAATCTCTCAAAATTTGGTAAAATCTTTTTATTCTAAATTTTTTTTTTTCAAATAATGATTTCTTTTTATTATTCTGATTTTATAATATACTGAATTTAAAATAATTATTGAAAGATAATTATATAAAAAATGATCTTATTTTTTAAATCATAATATCAAAATTATTCAATGGTGAAATTTTTAGATTTTAATGAAATGTTTACTATTTCAATGAAAAGTAAAAAAACATTGATTTAATTAAAAACTATAATTAATTTTAAATTATTTAAAAAGTAAATTTATATTAAGGATTAGTTTCAAAATGCTATTAATTAATTTTCATTAAAAATCCAATTATTTTATTTTGAATTAATTTTATACCTGTATAGGGTAAAAAATTATTTTTTTTACATAAAAGGATTTTTTCAAAAAAAATTAATTTTTCATTGAATTTTGTCAATTTAAATTTAAAAAAATTTCTAAAACATATATTTCTTTGAAATTTATAAAATGGAATCTATATTTGGAATTAAGCTATCTAGATCCATTAAGTATGTTCTTTTTTACTTTTTCTAAATATGAATAACAACCTAAGTCAATTTATGTCAACTTTTAAAGGGAAAATCATAGAATTTATCTTAAGAATAATATAATAAGGACTCAAAAAATGGATATGTATTTTGAAATTAATTTTTACAACTCTAACTAATCCATAAATATCCAAATTTTGAATATGTTAAATTTTTCCATATGAACATGAATTTTCCCATTATATTATTTTAAATAAAAAATATTCAAAATATTCATTTTTTTGGTTTTGAAATTTGTTACATGGGAATAAAAATAATATATGTTTAGTTATAAATACAATATTGAAATATAAATTATTTTTGTATATTATGTTAATTTATTATTAATTTTTAGTGAGTAAATAATTACATTAAATACCTACGCAACAACGATACAATATTTATTCATTTTACAGAAGAATTAAATATATGATTTTCAAAATATTAAATGTAATATAATTTGAATGAATTATTGTGTTACATAGTTTTTAGAGATAAATCGTACATATTTCAAAGGTTTAAATTCATTAAATTTTAATTCAAACATTGTGATATGGGTTTTAAGTCAAATTAGATAAATTGTTCCAAAATTGATATTAATGTTATTTTATAATAAATATATCTTTATTAAATTATTTAATACATAAAAAAACCGATATTCAAAAAATGTATTGTGATATGGTTGAAAATACTAAAAATATTTCATTTATGGTTCATTTTTCTTTTTATTGTAATTATATTGACCTTTATAGAGTAAAAATCCTTATTTCGTAGTAATAGTGAAAATGGACAATGGGTGGTAAAAATTAAAATATATGTGTTAATACGTAATATACACTTATTAATAATTTATATTATAAAAATATTTGTACTCAAATAATATCATCTTAAAATAGTATCATTTTTTATTCATTATAATATGAAAATGTGTTGATATTAATTTAATATTTCCATAAATTCCCAGAGTACCCCTCCCCACTCTTATAAGAGTGAATATCTTATTCTCATTTCATCACACATCAAGAAACATTTTTATAATCTAATACCAACCCAAATAAATTAATTAATTCCATACCAACATCCAATAAAAGTCAGTTTGATCAGAAAATCATCTAATATAATAATCTATTGTAATCCTTAAGAGGGCTTCCTAATAAGAGGAAAAGATCTTAAACAAGAGTTATTGTATTATTTATTACAATACTTCCCTAAAATACTTTTCAACAAATGTAAAACAATAATACCAATATCATTTATATACTAATATGTTATTATTCTAATTTCATATCCTATATCCATCTCCTCTTCTATAAAATGGAAAATTAAATTGTTGTTCTTCTGTACGATAAACTACCACGTCACAAACCAATATAATTCATTTTACATCAACATCTATCTAGTTATAATAATTGGTATAATATATATATATATATATATATATATATATATATATTTTATATTCATGAAATATTTATCCATATGAAAATATAATACATCACATACATTCTTACCATTCAATTCACTAGGAAATGATAACGCCATTCATGTGTACACGTGGACTACTGGCTCCACAAAGTGATATGATTCATTTTTCATCACCAAATAAAAAGGATGATATATATAAGTATATTTAATGAAATAAAATAGTATATATGATATAATTAATACTTCATAATTATTAAATAACAATTACTTTTTTTCTATAACGATCATTGAAAAATGGAGTCCTTGCTCATTCATACATACGACCTCACATATCCATGATTGTAACATAATTAATTTTTCAAAAAAATATCACATGATTGAAATTTAAATTATAATTGACGTATCAATATGATAATTATATCCTGGTTATAATCATGGATTTTGTGGAGTAATGACCCATTTGACCATAGTACACCTACCAAATCCATTTTTCACTTATGAGATGAATATCATCAAAAAATATAATGTGTACTAAATTGAAGAAATGATTGATTATAAAAATTTTAAATGGAATATTAAAATGGAAAAGTTTATTATGAAATTAAATTATGAAATTTAATAATTTATGATGATAAATAATGTTCACAATGAGAAGAATCAAGGTAAGAGACATTATTTTAAAAAAATATTATTTTAAGGTTTATCTTACAATTATTTTTCATCCATAACCATATTTTTAGAAATATATTATTAATATATTTATATGGATAAAAAATAATTATAATGGAAATTTACTGTATCTTTTTAATTACATTCATTGGTTTTCCAAAGGAATATTATTAAAAAAATTTCTTACATTATTTAAATAAGAAAAAGGAATTTTCAATATTAATGTATACAATAACAATTACATATCAACTACTGTAATACTTATTAGATGGTTGGAATAATTTATAAGCTTCAATTTTTCATAAATAAAAAAATAGTTCTTATTTTTATGGATATCTTGTTTTTGAAAATGGTTTTCTAATGTAATATGTAATTTAATATATGAAAGTGTTTTTCATTCAAGTTTAAAGTATTTTTTCAAGGGTTTATTTCATGATATAGAACTTGTAAATTGTTTATGAAAATTAAAGAAGAATATTCAACTCATTTTGATGGGTGATCCCTTCATAGAGTATATGATATGTTTTCCTTGATAGTGCTCTATTACAAATGGTAAATATTATGTTCTATGATGAATTATAATGCAAGAATACTATATGGTTATTAATAATATAATTTTTCGGTAATTGTTTAATAAAGATGATGTCCCAAGGAAACTATATGAATATTCAATTCATTATAATGAGTTTTTATGGAAGTAATTTGATTTCAAAACATATGAAAGTAATATTTTTCAAGGGAATTATTACACCTTTTTATGGAAAAAGGTATTTTATTATGAAAATGTTTTAAATTGGTTACCTTATATTATAAGACACCCTCATGACTATGATTTTTCCATTATGTTTTTATATAACATTATTTAGGGAAAACATTGGGCAGAAAACCTAGTTAAATTTATAAGTAAATTATTATTTAAGATTGTGGTATATTATTTTGAAGGAAAAATCCGCCTTCAATCCCATGGTTTTAAAATAGACTAACAAGCGTCATTTTTATTTTTGTGTTAGTTGATGTGATTTTTGTTCTCATACCATGTTTCAGAATGTTTTTCTGGGTGATTAAGGATAGGTAAGAACAACGGATAGGTGAAGATAAAATCCATGAGTATTTTTAAAGAAACAATAATTTTTTTAAATGTTTTTTTTAAAATACATAATAAATAGGCTTTTTCGCTTTGTAATATATTGGTTTTTATACAATATTTATGTCCTAAATATAAAAATAAATAATATTTAATGATAATTGGGAATGAAAAATATAAATTTTAGTCTAAAAACATTACTATATGTAATTTTTATGTCCATATACTTATAAAAATCTAGTCTTTAAATAGGATATGATTATTTATCAAAACATATAATGAATCTTCAAAAACATAATGAATATTTTATGGATATTAAAATATATTATTAATGAAAATAAATCACGCACAATTCATTAGTGTTTTTATTATATAGATTTTGGACCTTAATATATTAAAATAATTAAAAAATCCGACTTTCTTGAAACCATGGTCTAAAACATTCATAAACCTTCTCAAATACCCTGGTAAACTGATACATGAGCCATTGTCATAATAATACAATGGGAATTCCCAATCCCTATGGATTGGAGAATAACACAAAACATCATATAAGAAGCACCAATGAATTAATTTTTCCACAAAACGTTAGAAGAGGAAAATATACAAGTTGGTATGCTCAACACTTTCATGGAAAAATGTACTAGAATCATACAGTTAAATCCAAAGCAAGACAGTTCATCATCAAAATCCATAACATCTTCCTATGTAAAATCACAGAAAAATCCAATGTAATAGGTTGATCAAATATCTATGATTCACCTCCATCACACTAGGTCCCATGAATCATTTACACCCACCATCTATGGCTATAACTTTCTCTTTAATTCGACCAAGAATTAGAGAATATATAAACACTAGACTGAAAGGTAGGGCGTGAGATAAAAAACACAATAGGGTCTCACCAACTGTTCCATAATCAATTCCATAACAGTTAAACCAATTGTTATATCTATTTAAATAAAATTACGCATGGCATGGAATTTATATATATTAAAAAACATGATTTAATAAAAAAGGATGGAAGTTATACTAACACTAGCTTAAATGAACATTTTATATACAAAATTTACATAAATTAGATGGAAACAGTTAAAGAATCAATAAAATTTTAAAATAAAATCAATCAAATAATAATATTATGTAATAATATCTCATGTAGTTTAGATCCTATTAATTTTATCCTCATAGAATTCAATCAATTATCTCATCCCAATGAGTGCACACATCCCTTAGCTCATGTCGTTGGTACTCAACTCCCCATTGATGAAAATAATGTCACCATAAGTTTATGTTAGTGTTGTAATTTTAAATCCATTTATATGAGGATTTTTTTAATTATTTTCCCAATAACCCACTAAATACCTTGGTGCACATGTAATTTATTCCATCAACAAATAAAACATATAAAAAGAAATCATTTCAAATCATTTTAAAATAATATTTCCCAGATTTTAATTATCATCATGACATTCTAATTTCAAAACCAGATCATATGTTTTCATTAAATAATTACCTTTCAACTCATCATTAAATTTAAGAAATTTTTCATGATATTCATCATCAAATCATTTCATAAAATAATTTCCAAAATTATGCATTCAATGTATGAAAACCCACCCAATAATTTTAATTCCATTCAAGTTTGTTGTTTCTATAATTTTCCTGCCCTCTTCAAAATGAAACATTTACCACCTATAATATATATTATAAATCATTTTTAAACTATATCTAATTTAATATATAAATTTAAGGTTTTAATTGTAGTGAGAAATTATATATAACCACCTACCATTAACCACTGAATGAAATAGTCAACTCCTACCATAGGGATTTCCAATGAATAATGAAGGTGAAGGATATCACCAAATAAATAATAGATCAAAAATTATCAGGATCAAATTTAGATTCAACCAAAAAACCAATATCTCACTTGAGACAAAATGCCAAACCAAGATGTCTATAAGGGATGAAATCATCAAAAATGTGTATGGTGTATCCCTAATGGTTTATGTGAAGATGCTAAATATAGAAATAAATAAATATCATTATAGATAATAAAAATCCCACTTGAAATGATTAATTCAAGTTGGGAATCCTTGATTAAAAACATAATTTTTCTAAGGGGAATATATAAAGAAAAGGAACTACCTCATTTTAAAAATAATAATCTTATCACTTTTACATCATGACCTCTATTAATGATATGTATATTTTTCAGGTCATGAATTTATTTGTTGGATTATCTCATGTGATGGATTCAGTTAATGGAATAAATTGATGTTATGAATTTTTATTGTAGACTATACACTCCCAGTTTAAGCATAAAAATAGAGAAAAGGTTTGTAACTCAAATTGGACCCAAACATCACCCTCTAAACCCATTGAAACATTTTTAGATGGAACTATTAATTTAAAAAAACATACAACCCAAAAAAATATTTCATTTACACAAAAAATATCTCCATCCTAAAAAACCAAAAATTACATCAAAATTAAATTGGGAATAAAAACAATAGTCAATAAGTACTTATAATATTGTAATGGGATGATACTACCTCTCCACTATAAAGTATTTATGTTCCAAAAAAATATAACCAATATTCCATATCAAAGAGTTGATTCCATTTCTCCCTCATCAGTGCCTCACACTCCCACATATCATGCAGATCCTGATAATTAAACTATATCATAGGGATAATAGGTATATTCTTCCCATGAATACCATTGTATTAGAATAAGAAATTCTAATTGTATTCTCATTCATGAATGAATTAGGGTAAATGAGAAGAAATATAATGATACATTCAAAACATGACAAATTAAACACACTAGGATCAATATCAATTATGTTAGAAGTTATAATTGGTAGGCCTCATTACCCACTTCATCAATAATCACATAAAAATCCAAAAACTTCAATGAAATCATTCCCTATTTTCTAAGATTTTTGTGATCTAACCAAGGTGAAACATTAATGAAAATGTGGTCTCTAACTAACAACATAAATGGTTTTAGAAAATGATTAATATTGTATTTATACCAACTGTGTTCAATGAACATTATTTGATGAATGAACTAAATATTCATCATCACCACTTGGACTAAACCTAGTCCAACCAATGAACACTCAACAATCTCATACCATCATAATGAATATCTACAAGGCTATACATATAAGGACTCAATAAGAGCTATTTTTGTGGTGGAATGGTATCTTTTGTTTTAGGAAAACTTGACCAGTCAAAAATGGTCATCCCAAATTTTTCCAATGTCAAGAAAAAAGGAATGCAACATGTGAGGAATAATCAGTATAAATTTAATTGAATGTCATTCTCTCTGAAGATGATATGTCATTCTAAAATTATCCTAGGACCCCATGGTCTCCTATTGGACCCTCCAAATGTGATAACTGAAACATTGATCTCTATTATAGATTATAATATATGGAGATGTATAAAATATGATGAAATATTATATAAAATGAAATCTTAGGTCATCAAATTTTTCTATATCATGAATGGATATAAAATGAGATGATCTGGTAAACCTAAAAATCACAACACAAAATGATTTCATACATTTAGGGGTACATGGAAACCAAACCACAATGTTCATAAAAATATCATCCATCTTCTAATTTGGAACTAGATATGTATGAAGTGAACCTAATGGACATTAGTGATCGAAATTGACTTATTGGTCTGTATAATAATATAAAAAATAGAGAGTGATATCTTGACTCCTACATGGAAACTATAATTATCACCTAATATAATAGAACATATTATTGGTTACAGGGTGTACAAACCGCTGTGTATTATGAAAATCTATATCACGACCTATCCTTGGGGCCCATGTCATGACTACCCCAAGCCTACCTTCCATAGGCCAGGGGATGACGACTAGCACCAAAGGCATAAATCCCTTGGCTGGGAATGCATTTCCTTTATAAAAGTAAAAAAACACAATAGAGTACACAAAAGGAAGTAAACACTAAGTAAAACTGAATACAAAATAGTGTGTTGGAAAGTAAATGGGCCAGTATACAATCCCAACTGAACAAAAGGTACAAGTATAAAAGGGAGAAATAGCTGAAAGTAAAGAGAAGTTCCCTGATCATCCTCCAGGATTCCTACCTAAAGGGTAGGTATATATGGACACCTCGGCACTCACATCCATCTGTCTCCTCCATGTGCCGAGTCGTCATAAGGTCCCCCTCTGAGTACCGTCCAGACGTGGCACTCTCTGCCTCCGTCAGTGATATCCGTCATCTGCATCCAACACAACGAGGTGCAGGCATAGCCAGTGCAGGGGTGAGTATAACAATACACAGTAGGGACACCAAGAAAACACAAAGTCTCACAAAATCCACAAAGGATAAACCATAGTAGAAATATACAAACATGAAGTATCAAGAAACCCTACTTAGTTATATGAAAATACATATACGCATGTTATCAATCTCAGTCCGAATCCAACTCTTGGGCCCAATCGTAACCCAGTCCACATAGAAAGTAAAGTCAATCACACGATGATAATGGTTGAAAGGCATGACTCAGCACACATAGGAATAAATCTTTTTTATAGAGATAGAGATGATAACTTGTAGTCAATGATTCATCTAAGCTTTCGAACCCACGTATGATCCAAGTACAGAAGTCGTCACTATCAAACCCACATAGGACCCAAGTACATGAGTCGTCACTGTCAAACCCACGTAGGATCCAAGTACAAAAGTCTTCACTGTCGAACCCACATAGGATCCATGTACAGATGTCGTCACGGTCGAACCCATATATGATCCATGTACATAAGTCATCACTTCCAAACCCACATAGAATCCATGTAGAGAAGTCGCCACTGTAGAACCCATGTAGGATCGAAGTACAGAAGTCATCATTGTCGAACTCATGTAGGATCTAAGTACAGAAGTCGTCACTGTTAAACCCGCATAGGATCCAAGTACAAAAGTGGTCACTATTGAACCCACGTAGGATCCAATTACAGAATTTTTCACTGTGAGACCCACGTAGGATCCAAGTACCGAAGTTGTCACTATCAAAGTGAGCTCAAGGGTTCCCACACACAGCACACTCGATTCCAAGAGGGTTTGCTCCTCGAGCAAAGGGCTCGATACATCAACTATCACAAAGTCCAATTTTAATGTATCTCTATGTTCCGTCTCATAAAAAGTAACCCAATACGACAGATGGTGCATCAATCGGACACCCGTTCTGAGAGTTATTACCTTTTCCGTTCCAGGGGCCCTGTTGGATTTATGCTCATTCCGAACCCGACTACCTTCCAATGTTGTCAAAAACTGACTTATAGTATTGCAAAGGACCGTGTCGTCGTGAGGTTCCTAGTACCGCAGAGGGCGCGTTGATCGGACGCGCGGTCCAGAAGTTATTCATGTTTAAGTGGAACGGGCTCGGCCCGTCAAGCCAATTCGGCTGGTGGGTCGGCCTGACCCGGTTCGGCGGGTCCGACCCCGGCTGGGGGTTGGCCCAACCCGGTGGAGCGCGGCCCACCAAGGGATCCGACCCGCTGGGTCCGACACGTTTGGGGGGTCAGCCCAGCCCGGTGGAGCGTGGACCACCCGCGGACCCCGCCTGTGGTTGTGGGCCGGTTCGGCTCGCCCGGTGGCGCCACCCCTCCTTGCTACCCAGTCAATCGACCAGGGGGTCATTGTCTTTTTGCAGCGCGGAGCCAAGGAGGAACTGCGGTCCTCCATCCCAGCCGGCAACGGCTGACCGATTCTCTTTGTCCGAGCGGCCCGCATCGCGGGTCGTAGTTTCCCCCACACGGCCGGTGCGACGGTGCCGGTCCTCCACCGCCATGGCCCGGCCTTGCCGCGGCCTTCGGACGCTGCCTCCTTTGTTTGCCCCCACCACATGGTCATGGACACTTCTTATGGCATGGTGCGACGACACTGCTCCCTTCCAACTCCACCTCCGTCACCAAATAAACCAACAAGCAACGGAGGAACGCCATGCCATGTTGGTGTGGTCTGCACCCTCCGTATTAGATGATAACATTTGGCCAATGATGAACCAATGTATTCAACAAATAAATTGGTACAATTTTATGTAATTAAAATTAATCATATCCCCTACCTCAATTTAAGGAACCTTGCACGTCGACATGTCGCGGAAGACGAGCGTTGCGATAGTTGGGCGTCTTGGAAAATGGCGTCGTGTAAGATGAATATCTTTCTGTAAAGTTCAGAGGAAAAATTTGTTAGTTGTTGGAAATGTTCTTCATGGGCGGCATCTTCTCCCTTGACATGGAGGAAGAGGAAGGAAGACAATGTTCTTTGTGAGCGTCGCCTCACATTCTTGCCCCAGTTGAAGATGGTTGAAGAAGTTTCTTCATGTTCTTCGAGATGTAGAGCATTCTTCGAGTTCTTTGTCGGGTGAAAGGTGTTCTTCATGGAGGAACATTTTCTTCCTAATCATCCAGAGCCTCCCCAATAGAATATTTTCCAACACAAATAAAATAATAGGCTCCCAATTTAATAATTCCATGCATTTCAAATCAAATCAAATTAATCAATTAATTGAGGGAGTTTAATTAATAAATTTGATGGGGTTGGCACATTAATGAGAGAAGGTGGGAGGTGGAGAGTTTAACCCTCATCAATGGGGAGTTCCATGGGTTTCATGGGGAAGTTGAAGAGTTGGTGTTCATGTGGGCCACACAACACATTATCCTCCCATGAGAGGTTATGTGGGAAGGTGTCCCCACTTCCATCGTCCCTTTGGTGGATTTAACCACCACTAACATAAAAATATCTTGATCATATTTTTATTTATTTTAATAACAAACCCCAAAAATTATCTTCTCCTCCCGATAAAACACAACTATGGTAAAGGTCCCCTTAAGCGAATATTGAAGCTATGAGTTCATCAGTTTCCTCGGATTTGAATTTCGAGCACCAGTTCAAAAGATATAAAATCTCAAATGTACATTTACTAAAAGTACCTGATAAAAAAGTTTGGGAAATTATTCACAGCCACCCTAGACCCACTACGGTGAAGGTTAGGCTATGACTTGGTGAAATATGTCCCAAAGAACCCAACAGTACCCTCAGATTTAAAATCCGAGTTACCGTTTAAAAGTTATGAGTTTTAAAATAAAATAATTTTCAATTAATTATTTAATTTGCAGCCAAAAAATAAATTTCTTTGGTAGCCCTCACTGACCCATGTTAGTATCTGCTTAAAGAAAGAATACCCTCATGATTTCATCGGTGGCCTCAGATTTTTAATCTGACTTACAGTTTGTGAGTTATAAGCATTTGAAGAATAAAATAACTTTATTTAATTATTTTATCTATGATTATTCCATTTTCAGGTTTTCTCACAAGAGGCACACGCTAACTAAACATAAGTAACTCCTAGGGTAAACCCGCCATCCTGAGTGCAACGGTGGCCTTAGATTTCTGATCCGAGAAACCTTTTATGAGTTATTCCACTTTTTCAGGAAAACTGCATATGCGCGTTAATTTAATCTTAACAAAACTTTGAAGGATCATTATGGACACTCCGGGCCTTGGAATCATGCACCGTCAAAAACTGCGGACTCGTAAAATCCAAATAATTTAAGAAAAAAAATCTTTGAAATTTCTGTGTCATCACATTACCCCCACCTCAGGGCTTTACGTCCCTGTAAGCTACAACACACACTAGGGAAACAAATGGGGGTACTGAGCACGCATCTGAGCCTCCCGTTCCCATGTGCTCTCCTGGAGGTTCACATGCTGCCAGCGAATGCGCACTAGAGTAATCGATCATCCATGTAGGACCCGCTCTTATAGATCCTCAATATCCACTAGAACCTCTGTGAATGTAGCCCCGTCATCTATGTCTAGCTCCCTGTCGTCGATGATGTTGGACGGGTCGTGCACGTATCTCTTCAACTGAGATACATGGAAGACATCGTGCACCTGTTGCAACATAGGTGGAAGTGCCAAGCAGTACACCACCTCTGCTACCCTACTGAGGACCTAGAAAGGTCTGAGGAATCATGGAGATAACTTGCCGCCTCAGCAAAATCTCCGTATACTTGTCGAGGTGAGACCTGTAGAAAGACGTGGTCCCCATCCTCGAACACTAGAGGTATTCGTCTCCTAGATGTACATGGAAGAACCATCATGAATCCCATGGGTTCTTGATCCTACTTCCCCTCTCGGACCTCCAAATGCTAAACCAAGCCTGCTTGTACCTGTTGTTCCGCCTTCAATTGCTGAAAAGTGAGTCATAATGAGAGAAACTCGGCCACTGCTTTCTTCATTCCCGGCCACCAGTGTTGTCTTCGGAGGTCATGTTACATCTTTTCCACTCCAGGATGTACCGTTAAAGTAGATGTGTGGAACCTCCCTCAACACTTCCACTTGAAGTGAAACTGGTACCATGGTACGTCTTCTAAAGAGAATGACGCGCTCCCCACGTTTAGAAAATCCATCATGTGCATGCCCTATTGATATCGAAGCACGTCGCATATCACAGTCAATTTCCCCATGGTGTGCCTCCCTAACTCGCTGATGAAGTGGAAAAGTGACTGTGAGAGACTACAGAAAGGCTACTCTATCTCTTTCCAAAAAGGGTATCTGCAATGCGGCCAGCTTCTCTGTCACCTCTCCTAGTAGCTGAATTCCTTATCTCATTTTGTGAGAATCTGATACAACATTCCCCTTCCCATGAGTATAGACTATCACGAATTCATAGTCCTATATGAGCTCAATCCATTGTCTTTATCTCAGCTGCCGAGAACCATACCTGATCAGTGCTAACTCATGCATCAGGACACAACTGAGTCTGGTCCTTGGTGCATCACAGTAAACCATGTACCCACCACCCTCCTCTGGTAGCCTAAAGATGGGCACACTAGTCAACCTCTACCTCATACCCTGAAAGCTCTGCTGGCATATCTCTGACTATAAGAAGGGGTGCCCCTTCTTCATCAAAGCTGATAGTGGTGCTGCAACTCTAGAGAAGTATGGCACAAAGGTATGTTTGGCCGACTCCTGAGTGATTGACTACACCCTCTAATGCATGATTTGATACTATGATGCCTGGGTTTTACTTTTAGCCGACCAAGGAAAACCCCATCCCAATATTGTAGATAAACCTCAACCTTTTTTCCTAATACAGTCAATCTGTGTATGACCTTTGGTTGCCCAGTCCATACTGAAATTAACGCCGTAAGGCCTCGATGCTGCCAACAAGAGGTTCCAACTGAAACTCTCGCCTCAAGGGTCAGATCACACAGTCAGTGTATGTGTGATTATCGAGTCTCCTCCCAAAGGAATCTCCAGACGTGAGGGTTAAGTCAATGTCTTAACTAGAAACTCTAGGTCTAGGACAATATTCATGGAAGGAAGGAATGATTAGTACCTATGTCTATTAATACGGCAGCTAGTAGTAGACATAGACCGTACCTCAAATCCTTCATAGAGCCCTTTGTTCACACTTCTTGACCGCAAGCGGCTACTCTCTTCCCCTTCCCTCTAGCTCCATGAGCCTAGCAGGGACTACAAAGGCGGGTGGTTATAACATGTAGAAATGTTCACCACCTCGTGCTGCTCTCCTAACTCAGCTTCCACATATGCTGCCCTGCAGATTCATTTGTCCTTAACACTTCCTCTTCTCGAAACATTTTACATGCTCATGTCTCTAAGACTGACGCTAGTTTTAATGCTTTCCAACTGTTAACATTCATTGGTTGTATCCGCTCATCCAATGAACATTCAACCACAAATTTTATCTCTAGCACCCTAACTTAATTAGGAATGCATAAAGGAAAATGTGTTGGCTCAGATATCCTTAAACACACCTCGTTTAGAGGACCGAGCTCTAAATCACAGTTCGAATCATATTCATCGAGTACTAGGAAAGATCGGTATGCCTCGATGAATACTCAGCCCCTGACACGTCGTCCTATCGAAGCTATATAAGCTCTAGAAAACTCTCAACCACCTCCTCAAGCCAGTCCTTAGCCACCTGTGGGTCGGGCTCACCTCGGATCTTGAGGGATATCTGGTGCGAAAACACATGTAAGGCACTAAGCCTACATGTTTCCTCTTCCCGTACTACCAGTAGTGTGTTCTGACCAACGGGCAGTGATATAGTTGGCACACTGCCCGAAGGTACCATCTCGGAAAATGGTCCAAGTACCAAAACTTCATCATTTTGTGGACCAAACTCATGGTCACTCGCTAAAAAAGATTATCAGCTAAGATCAACATCTTCTTTACTAGTGTCTCAACTATGTGGAATACTCCAGTAATTGCATCTATCCAATCCTATGCATCCTGGGAATCTATATCGCCTCAAAACCTCGGAGGACTCCACCACTGGAACTCATGCAATGTGCTCAATCAGCGTGCACCGTCCTCCAGTGCGGCTGGTGGCATCTTCTGCCCAACGGGTGGTGGCGCTGCTGGTACACCACCTGAAGGTGCCAACACAGTATGCAGGCCATGCACTGGAGCCTCATCGCTCGGTGGGGAGTCATCGTGTACTTTCTCTAGGGAACCCAAGATGGTTGTCTTCGCAGTGTATTCTTGATAAGGAATAGGTGCACCACGTTAAATAAGTTATACCTAGTTAGATGACTTAAATAGACCACAAAGGAAACTCTTGAAACACAAACTCAATCATAGTTTTCGTGTACTAAGTCAGAAATCAAAGGCCATGGTCCTGGTGTATGGATACACCGGCCGCTGCACTAACATTGGAATCCCTGGACTAAAAGCTATACTCAATACTCTTAATAATATTTCTTCATAGAAAAGAAAGAACGGAGTCCTCTGTTCAGTGGTAGAACTGACTCCTCTAATACCAATTTTTCACGACCCGTCTTTAGGGCCCATGTCGTGACTACCCCATGTCCGCCTTCCATAGGCCAGGGGCTGGCGACTAGAACCAGAGGCATAAATCCATATGTTGGAAATGCATTTCCATTATAAAAGTAAACAAACACAGCAGAGTACGCAAAAAGAAGTAAACAATAAGTAAAACTGAATACAAAGGAGTGTGTGGGAAAGTAAATGGGCCAGTATTCAAACCCAACTGAACAAAAAGTACAAGTAGAAATGGGACAAACAGTTGAACGTAATGAGAAGCTCCTGGATCATCCTCCGAGGTTCCTACCTAAAGGGTAGGTACATATTTCCACCTCAGCACTCACGTCTATCTGTCTCCTCCGAGTGCCGACTCGTCGCAAGGTCCACCTCTGGGTACCATCCAGACGTGGTGCTCTCAGCCTCTGTCAGCGTTGTCCGTCATCTGCATCCAACACAATGAGGTGCGGGCATAGCCCATGCAGGGGTGAGTACAACAATACTCTGTAGGAATGCCGAGACCTGCATGGTCTTACAAAATCCACAAAGGATAAACCACAGTAGAAAGATACAAACATGAAGTATCAACCAACCCTACTTAGGTATATTCACATACATATACCTAAGTTATTAATCTCATCCCGACTCCAACTCTCGAGCCCAATCGCAACCCAGTCCACACAGGAAGTAAAGTTAATCACACGATGATAATGGTTGAATGACATGACTCAGCTCGCACAGGAATACATCTTTCGTATAGCGATAGAGATGATCAGTTGTAGTCACTGATTCATCTAAGGTGTTGAATCCATGTAGGATCCATGTACAGAAGTCATCAGTGTAGAACCCACGTAGGACCCAAGTACAGAAGTCTTCACTGTCGAACCCACGCAGAAACCAAGTATAGAAGTTGTCACTGTCGAACCCACGTAGGATCCATGTACATAAGTCATCACTGTCTAACCCACGTAGGATCCAAGTATAGAAGTCGTCACTTTCGAACCTACATAGGATCCAAGTACAGAAGTCGTCATTATCAAAACCAAGTAGGATCCATGTACAGAAGTTGTCACTGTCGAACCCACGTAGGATCAAATACAAAAGTCGTCACTGTCAAACCCATGTAGGATACAAGTACAGAGGTCGTCACTGTCGAACCCACATAGGATCCAAGTACAGAATTCATCACTATCGAACCCATGTAGGATCCAAGTACAGAATTCATCACTATCGAACCCATGTAGGATCCAAGTACAAAAGTCTTCACATTCGAAGCCAGCTCTAGGGTTCCCGCACACAGCATGCTCGATTTTGAGAGGGACCGCTACTCGAGTAAAGGGGTCGATACATAAACTATCACGAATTCTAGAGTTAATGTATCCCAAAATTCTGTCCCATAAAAATGAACCCAACATGATAGACGGTGCGTCGATCAGACGCCCAGTCTGAAAGTTATTAGCATTTCCATTTGAGGGGCCCGACTTGATTTACGATCATTACGAACACGTACACCTTCCAAAGTTTTCCAAAACTCACTTAGAGTATTGTAAAAGTACCGCCTCATCGCGAGGATCCCAGTACCACAGATGGAATGTCGATCGGACACACAGCCCAGAAGTTATTCACATTTTTGTGAAACGGGCCCGACCTATCAAGCCCAGTGGGATGGCAGGTCGGCCCGACCCGGCTGGGGGTCGGCCCGGCCTGGTAGAGGGAAGCCCACCCCGGAACCAAGCCTGGAGGGTCCGACCCATTTGGGGGTTCGTCCCAGCCTGGTGGGGCACGACCTACCCGCGGAAACGGCCCATGGTTGTGGGCCAGTTCGGCTCGCCCAGGGGTGTCGAGCAGTGCCACCCCTCCTTGTCGGCCGAAGCCGAGCGAAGCCAGCCAGTTTTTTCTAGCTTGAGCAGACCGCAGTTGTGGGATGTGGTTCCTCTGCAGTGCGGTGCCAAGAGGCGCCGCGGTCTTCCCAGCCCGGCCGACAGGCGGCCGACCGATTCGTCCTGCAAAGTGGCCCGCTCAGCTGGCCGCAGTCTTCTCGCAGCATGGTGTCAAGGAGGCACCGCAGTCCTCTAGCCCGACCGGCTATGTCCAGCCGATTCACTTCGTCCAAGCGGCCCGCACCGCAGGCTGCAGTTTCCTCCACATGGCCGGCGTGACGATGCCGGTCCTCCATCGTCACGGCCCAGCCTGGCCGCGGACTTCGGTTGTCGCCTCCTTCGTTCTTCGCCGCCTCATGGCTGTGGCCACTTCCTCCGGCACGGTGCGATGGAACTACACCCTTCCGGCTCCACCTTCATCTCCAAAGAAACCAACAAGCAACGGAGGAACGTCAGGGCGTGTTGGTTCGGCCCACACCCTCCATATTAGATTATACCATTTTCCAATGACGAACCAAGGTATTCAATGAATAATGAGGTACAATTTTATTCAATTAAAATTATTTATATCCCCTACCTTTATTTCAAGAACTTTTCACATAGACGAGTTGTGGAAGACGAGTGTCGCTGTAGTCGGGCATCGCGGAAGACGGCGTCGCGTAAGACGAATAATCGTTCCGTCAATGTCAGAGGAAAAAGTCGTTAGTCATTGGCGATGTTCTTCACGGGTGGCGTCTTCTCCCTTGATACATAGGAAGAGGAAGGAAGACGGTGTTCCTCGTGTGCATCGCCTCATGTTCTTTCCCCGGTTAAAGAAGGTAAAAGAAGTTGCTTCTCATTCTTCGAGAAGTGGCGCGTTATTCACGTTCTTCCTCGGGAGAAAGGTGTTCTTCGTGGAGGAAAACATTCTTCCTAATCCTCCATACCCTCCCCAAAAGAATATTTTCCAACGAAAATAAAATAACATACTCCCCAATTTTATAATTCCATGCATTTCAAATCAAATCAATCATTCAATTAATTGAGGGAGATTAAATAATTAATTTTATGGTGTTGGCACATTAATGAGAGAAGGTGGGAGGTGGAGATTTTAACCCTCATCAATGGGGAGTTCCAAGGGTTTCAAAGAAAAGTTGAAGAGTTGGTGTTCATGTGGGCCCCACAACACATTATCCTCCTATGGGAGGTTATGTGGGAATGTGGACCCACTTCCAACTTCCCTTTGGTGGATTTAACCACCACTAACACAAAAATATCATAATCATATTTTTATTTATTTTAATTACAAACCCCAAAAATTAACTTCTCCTACCGATAAAATACAACTACGGTAAAGTTCCCCTTAAGTGAATACCGACGTTGTGAGTTCATCGGTGTCCTCATATTTCAATTCCGAGCACTGGTTCAAATGATATAAAATCTCAAACATACATTTACAGAATTTACCTTGAAAAAAAATTCAGAAAATTATTAACAGCCACCCTAGACCCACTGCGATTGAGTTTAGGCTCTGCCTAGGTGAAACACGGCCCAACAAACCCAATAGTACCCTCATATTTCTAATCCAAGTTACCATTTAAAACTTATGAATTTTAGAATAAAATAATTGTCACTTAATTATTTTATTTGCGGCCAAAAAACTAACTTTCTCTGCTGGCCCTCGCCGACCTAAGTTAGTATCTTCTTAAGGAAATATTACCCTCATGAGTTCAGTGGTGGTCTCAGATTTTTAATTCAAGTTACTATTTGTGAGTTATAAGTATTTGAATAATGATATAACTTTATTTAATTATTTTATTTATGGTTATTCCATTTTCTATTTTTCTCACAGGAGGCCTGCGCTGACTAAAATTAAGTCACACCTAAGGTAAACCCGTCATCCTGAGCACAACGATGGCCTAGATTTCTAATCCGAGTATCCATTTAATAGTTATTCCATTTTTTCATAAAAACTGCATACGCACATTAATTTATGCTTAAAAAAACTTCGACGGATCATTTCGGGCACTTCGGGCCTCAAAATCGCACGCCGTCAAAAACTGCGGACTCGTAAAATTCCAAAGAATTTACGAAAAAAAATTCCTTGAAATTTCTGGGTCTTTACAATCCCCCATCACAATATTTCTCATTGGAAATGGTACAATATTCTAGTTTTAGAAACTTATGATACTCTATAAATAGAATGACTTGTCATCGATGTTTTAACATCTTTAAATAAGTCCCAAAATAAATATAATTCATAATTTCAAAGGTTATATCGAATAATCATATTGAGAAGAGATGAGGTCAACTTCATGCTCACAAAAAAAACCTCAAACTCATATTTTGGTCCTCTAAAAATTAATTCTGAAATGTGATCCAATAAATTACACTCATCTAATGTTTCTTTTATGGCATGGATTTGAATATTCCTTCTCAATGAATCACCTATAATATTACTCTTTTTATGGGTATTGGAATTGAAAAAACCATGAGTTAGCAGATACTCCACCCAAGACCTCTATCAAGAATTCTGTTCATTTTGAGAGAATATATAAATAATGATTCTGTTGTAGAAAAAACCTAGTAAAACGTTCTCTAAAAATGAAATGCCACCAACTATTTTGAGAATGCATCATATCCACTAGCTCTAGATCATGGGTTTCAAAATTATTATGATTTTCCCAATGTTGTCTGGAACCATAACCTACCACCTGATCACCCCTTATAAGGGTGCATTCTAATAATAGACGTTATTTATTAAAAAAGGACCACATACACATTTCTATCTTCTATAAGAGTAAAAAGTATACCAAATCCTCGAATACATTTCATTAAAACAAAGGAACTATAAAATTTATCATGTAAAATTAAATTTATCCCTTTATGGGTGTGTGTGGTATTTAGTGAATAGTACTTTATGAAATATTTATCAAACCAATGATAATACCTAGCTAATACTAGGAAGCATAGAATTTAAAAGACATTAATAATTTTATCCCATGTCATAACAGATTTAAACATAGTACGATAAAATAAAATACCACATTCTAGGGTCATGTGTCCCAAGAAAATCACTTCTCAAATATAGAATGTATATTTTAAGATATCTGTATGGTGTTAATTAATTCACAAGATTTATGGAACATTTATCAAATGAAATACATTGACATTCATGTTCTTATAGTAAAAGTAGATGGCATCCTCAAATACCACCATGAACTTGTCTAGGTTATCATGACAGATCAACTCATCAAATCTATGAAATCTATATGATAATTTTTTATACCAAATTGCATAACTGGATACTAATAATAGACTTACCTATACTAGAATGAGGTCTTATGAATATTGGATTCCTTATTTGTTAATTGGTGATAACAATATAGAGGTTCAATCTTCAAAATCCACTTTTATTATTTCAAATAGTCAAATAAATCATCAATCTATTAAAATGAATATTTTTTCTTTACCATACCACAATTTAATTTCCAATAATAAATATATAGGTCACGTGCACCATCAATATTATTTACAATGAGAATAAGTACCTCCCAAGGTGACATACTTAGGCATATAATTCCCATTTTTAGTAGGTTATCCAACTGATTCATTGTTTTTTCAGCTCCTATAGTGCTATATGATAAGTGGGAATAAATATCAACTAATTTCAATGTGCTAAATCAATGAGGAAATCTACATATCTACCAAATGGGAAACTAGAGAAATCAGAGGGAAACATGTCAGGAAACATGAGGAGAATTGGAGGTGGATGAGAACTCAAATATCCTCAATCTTTTTCAAAATAAAACAACAATATTACCCTACCCAACACCAAAAAATATGGTTTTACTCTACTCAAATTCAGGTCCGATTCTCCCTAAATGATACGACACATTCCATTAGTTTAATTATAAAGGAATCATTGATGTTAATAATTAATGTGGGTTTTATGATCAATTATCAAATCCATGCCAAAAACAATTTCAAGAGGATTAATATAAATAACTAGAAAACTCTAGGTAAGATCAATCTTTTATATAGAGAAAGAAACAATTTCACACTAAATACCCTAATATCACTTCATTTCGAGGGCCATAATAATGTAAATCAGATAAGGAAAAAATTATATAGGAATATTCTAAAAATGAAGTACATGATTTGATTAAAGTGAGTGAGATTCACTAGTGTCAACTAATTTAGTCATTATATTTGAATCTATAGTAATGGTTCATCTTAACATCGCTGGACCTCCATCATCTTCCTTAAAAGTGTCTTCCATTGTGGGAAGAAGCTTTGTTTTGAATACCTATTAACTGAAACCCTTAGTTATTGAAGATTCTAATTTCATTATAGTAATGTTGTTTAGTTTATAAGCCCTTATAACTATGAAAATATAGAAACATTTTTAATACATTGGTATATTTACTTATAAAAAAAATACTTATCTTTGGTTCCTCGGTACGTATATGTTTCAAATTCCCAACCTTCCCATACTGAGTGAATTTTAAAGGCACTCTTCTAGGATTTAGAGGAAGTCTAGAATATTTATACTATCTTGATCCACCATGATACTCATCACACATTTTCATTCCTTTGAAGTAACTCATAAACTGTGACTGGGAGAAAAGGTAACCCCCTTCAACACTAACTTACCATCCAGTCCATGCTTAACCATGAATTCTCTATCCAAAACATCACCATCAAATGTTAGATTTATCTAGAAAACATATGATTAGATGTCTAGTTAGTGACCAGTCACAAAACTGTCGAGCCCTAATCTTTTCATTAGATAGAAACTTTGGGGAAAACTATAAATGTTTAGTTAAATAGTTCATATACTGTTCCATAGACCTTCCACCCTTATGTGGGTTGAGAAACACAAGGGGTATTTTAAGACCATTGAATTTGGATAAAAATGATATAAGAATAAAACACAATTTTTTACATTAAAATGATTCATGTATCATTTATATCAACATAAAATACCATCCTCTACTAATCAAACCATCAACCCTAAAGGTATCAAATTTAACTTTAATAACATCTAGTGTTTCCAAGAAGTCATAAAAGAGTTAAATATTATTCAAATAATCTGCAATCGCTTGAGGATCTTTTGAACCATTGAAACCTAAAGGTCTATGATGATGAATCTATTAAGCATGATCCTTTTATTCATTAATTCATGGTTACACTTTAAAATCCTTAATTGGAGTGGGTGAAGGTACCTACCTGTAACATCCCAAGTAAATAAAGAATAATACATTTTCATATTTTTTAAATAAATATTAATTTTACATTAATGGAAATGATATGTTTGATGGTTTACTAGACACACAACAATGGGTTTCTCCAATGTCTAATGTGGCACACAACGTTGGGTCATACTGAAAAATAATAATATAATATTATTCTAAATGGTAGTTAACGCCTAGATATTGTATTGGTGGGAATGAACATAACTAACACTAATATGATGATACATGTTTGGTTAAATTTTTTTACATTTATCGAATAATTGTTAGAGGCTTAAAACGTTAATGAATCTAATTTTAAGCATAAATACTCTAATATTGTTTATAAGGTAAATTTACTACCTTTTAATGGAGAACAAACATTAAATCTAGTTTTTTTACTTTTATATGTTATATTTGACAAAATAAAATTATTCTTTAGAATCAGGACACAAAAATTTACTTTGGGTAATTTTTTGGTATTTTGTTGATAAAATTCTATTTTTAATGAATAATAAAAAATACAGTATTTTAATTCAAAAATGCCTTTTAATCTAATCTATTTATATGGTTAAATTATCATGATAATTGGTTTTAAATTTTAATTAGATTATATTTTTACTATTTAATCCAATTTTGATCATTGGAAGTAATTTCACTTTGAAATTTGGTATAAACATGGGTTAATCTTTTGATAGCTATGATTTCTTAAAAACAAGTTTTTTGTTTTGGAAATGGGAATTAATTTTAAATTAATTAATGTAAGTTCTATGTTTCAAATCTGGTAAAACAAACATCATTTTTGAATTTCTAATATCAAATATATATTAGGCTGAGTTTTTGGTTTTTTTTCTAAAAAACATTAATTTTAGAGGAATAGCGAAATCACTAAGTAGTAGCTAAAAAATCAACCTTTTCATTTAAATGAAATGTTACCACTTCTCTGAATTGAATTTTGAAATTCTGACATACATGGATTTTATTTGTATGTAATATGTGTTCCAATAAGATGAAAATATTTTTTGGTGAATAGATACATTTGACAATTATTTATCGCGGTTAAAGGTAAGAAGGGTAATTCAAGTTAAAAATAATATTATAATAATATTAGATTACCCTGAAATGTATCCTAATCCCATTGCATGATACATTTCCAACCATATTAATACTATGGTCTATTTTGGGACCCCATGGAGTCACATAAGAGTTATAATGATACTTTATATTAATTAATTTAAAGTCATGACAAAAATGACATAAACATATATATTTTAGTAAATCAATTCTTACATGGGGTTATATAAGTTATCTCTTAGACTATAAATATTCATTTGAAATATAATAGGATTTCATACATTGTGGTTATTTTTTTATAATTTTTATACTTCAAATAAATAAAATTATTTATGACACAATATTGATGTAGTGTTTACTTCATTAATGAACGATTTAAATAAACAAGATTAGAAAAATTAAAAATACATACAAAACCTGTCCAATTATTTTTGGATGATTTTATTATCAACAATAGTCATCTAATCTTCGTAATTAATAAGTTCTTGACCATTATAAACTGAAAATAATTATATAATAAATTAATATTTTCAACCATTAGTAAAGAGCCCCTCCTCCCCCACATCAAAATCCCTCACATATAAACCATTAATCACACCACTCAAGACCCATGTCACATCCAACCTCTTTCAAAATAATCTCTCAAGATCACTATTTTCCACCTAGAAGCCTTGCTTTGGCAGATGTCACATCAAGAAATCCTTTTTGTTCAAACCTAATGGAGTTGCCCAATTTAATGGTAACCTCTTCTCTTAAGTTCTTTTCTTTTATTTTACTTCTCCAACTCCCTAAATAATCATTTCATTTATTTTATAACAAAATCAATATCCTCAATATACTAGGTCGTTTTTATGATATGGAATTGAACTACACTTACACACACCTCCGTCGAATGGATAAAAAATATACTGTTTCTGTGGACAACGAACTACCACATCACGAAATGATGATTGTTCAAACTTCTCCTACAACCACTTATGGTGGCCATTATGATGGAACTATATCTATATGTGATATATATTGTATTTATATTTTCTCTATTCTTCTGTATTTTTATTTTATATCATACAATTATTTTTTCCATAATGGGTAAACGCGATAATTTCATTTGAGGAAGTGCGGACTACTGCCCCCTCAAAGTGATATGAAACATTTATGCCATACGTGGAATGTTTAATGGATAGAGTTACTAAAATTATATATATATATATATATGATATTATAATGGAATTATAATATACTTATATTTAATTATGTTTTCATTCAATTAAATATGAAATAGAAATGAAAGTAGCATTCATGTGTACGTACGAATTACCGTCTCCATGAACGATGCATTTCATTTCTTACCAACAAATATTATGTACTATTATATATATATATATATAAGATTTATATTATATATATGATATCTAAATCATGAATATAATTATGGAGATGATGGACTTTTGACCCCATGAACAACTTGTAATCATAAGAAGTTCATTTTTTACTCAAGTACCAAATATCAACAAAACAACCGTTATTAACAGAAATGATTATATAATGTTTATAACATGGTAATAAGTTATATAAAAAGAATAATAAACTTGAAAGAGGTTCTTATTCAAGTTGAAATTAATAGCAGTTTATTATTTAGGAGATTAAAGAATGAATGGGTCAAGTTAGACACGAGGTAAGGGACTTCGTCTCAATCTCCAATCATTGAGGCATTTTTTGATTTATAAAAAAACATCATTTTATATGGTGTATAAACCCATTTTACTTTTCATTTCACTCAAATGGAATCTTTTTCTATGTAGCATTTTACTAAATGACAAAAAGAAATATTTCTCTTTAACGTCAACGGTAAAAATGATATTTTCCTCACTTGCGAGTAATATTTGATATTTGGAATCCTTAAAAATCCTTAATGCTTTTTAAATGAAAATAAATACCATATTCTCTTTTACATATTTTAGGATTGAATATTGTTTTGATAATTGATTTTTTAGGTGAATATATTTAAATGATATATTGTGATTTAAATGTGAAAATGTTATCTTTCCTTTATGTTTGTATTATGTGTTATGAATATGTTATGGGTATTGGGAATTATTTACATATATGTGTGGTTCCATGATAAACCTAGGGTGGGTGAGCCTGTGATAGCTCTCTAATGCATTGGGTAATATTATAGAGGTAAACAAGAATGTTTCTACTAAGAGATTTTGGGAATATACTGTGATGGGTATTCCAAATGTAACTCCCTACGTAGCTGTGAACGATGCAATGGAAGTATGTTATGGATTCCAGAAGTATCATTTATGATTTGTGATTAATATGTGTTATTCATAAATCTTATGATTTCATGAGGTATGTTAAAGAGTTTATGTTATGTATATATTGATGAACTAATGTTTTATTTATTTTTTTTTTGTAACAATTACTGATCTTTTTATTCTCAACCCATGTTTTGAAATGTTTTTCACATGACTTAAAGATGAACATGGTCAAGGATGGGATCATGGAAAACTCATGTTTTCTAAATCATAAAACTAGACATGGTTTTGTTTTTCAAGAATTTTTATTTAATGAAAAAATGGAAACTAATTTGAATGTTCTATGTTGTAAATTTTGAGATGTAATATAATAGTTATGGCCTATTTCTCTAAAACTCTAAACATGATAAGATCCTCAATGGGAATTATTCATTTAATTCATGATTATGCAATGTTTTAAGGATGGGTCCTTGTAGTTGGTATCATAGGTCAGTTTAGACAACATTACAAGTTAGGATATTGTTAAATTGATTTGCATAAATTATTTTTAATTATGGTAATATTGAAATGATATATCATTTATAGATTAACATGTTGCTTCACCTATTATATTTTTGTGTCTGGAACGGTTTTCTACAAAGGAAACATGGAAACTATAATGGGATGACATCAGGATGAAGGCAACCTTCCAAATCAGTAACCTAAGATGGTTGGAATCAGAACTGAATAGTTTGTTGTAGTAATAGAACTTTTGACTCAAGATATAAATGGTGGTGGTATCCACGCATGGGATCATCCAAATAAACCACAAAGGAACATGTAAGTATTGGATAATTTCATGAGGCAACATCCCCTATAATTCAAGAACATTTGACCATGTTCTTGTAAAAGGATGGATTAAAGAACCTGAAAAAAATTTGATGGCATGGGGTCTTCAATACGTCAAAAGGTTAGTCTTGTCGTCTACCATTTTGAAGTTGAATCTGATCAGTGGTGGTCTATGGTGAAATATATCAGGGATAGTGTGTAGATTGATGCTATTAATTAGGATGAATTCAAAGGTTAGCTTTTTGAGAAATATATTCCTAATGTGGTTCATATTAGGATGACAAGATAATTCCTATAATTGAGGTAGGAGGATGACTCAGTGGCTACTTGTGAAGAAAAATTCACTCATCTGGCATGGTATACTCCAAATTTTATACGAGATCTTGATAGTAAAATCAACTGTTTTTACTTAAGAATATAGCCAAAGTATTGAAGGGATTTAGCTTCTTGTGAGTTCAAAAGTCATGAAAAACTTTTTCGATGTGCGGGGAAGTTAGAAATGGAGTCTTCCAATGATCCATTGTTCTTTGATAAACAATAGAATAAGATTTTGAGGTTGTAGACTAATGGTACGAACTCTTCAAAAAATTCTAATCGTAAAAAACATAACTTTATTGTTTGTGAAAATTGTTGTAAAAAGCATGATGGGGAATCACTTTTGAATTATGGTATGTGATACTAATGTTGTAAAATAAGACATAAGGCTCATAATTGCACTGAAAAAGACCAGGTTAATGGTAAGACAAAATATGATTTACAATTAGTAAAATGTTTTAAGTGTAATGAAATGGGTCATTATGAAAATGAGTGTCCAATGATGAACTCAACTGAGGGAAAGCAGCCAGACTGCACATAGAAAGGTGTGGTAAAATACTTTGCAACTACTTCAGCATAGGTTGGGCCATCAGATGAAGTAGTATCAAGTACCCTATTTTTTTCTAGATTATGCAAATGTGTTGTTTGATTTAGGGTCTACAAATTCGTTCAATTATGAGAGTTTTTCTAGTAAATTGGGAATTCCATCTCAAAGTATGAATCCTGAACTTATGGTAAAAACATTGGGATGAAATTTTGAGATAAAAATAAATTGTAAAAACCTTATTGTCCTTGTTTGTGGGAAGAATCTACCTGAAAACCTTATTGTTTTGCCTCTAGTAGAGTTTGATGTTATTTTGGGTGTGGAGTGGATTTCCGTTTATCATGCTAAAATTGACTAGAGAGCTAAAGAGGTTTCTTTTCAGAAAGATTTTTAGTTTGTGTAAATAATGAACCCTTACTTTTGATAACATATCAGGAAGCTAAAAAACTATTAAAATATTGAAATGAATGTTACAATGTAGATATTGTTGAAAATAATGTAACAATTTAGATTAATGAAGTGCCGGTGGTAAATGAGTGCATTGATGTTTTTCCTGATGAGTTGTTTGGTATTATACATGATCAAGAAGTTGAATTTACTATTGACTTATTTCCAGAAGAAAATACAATTTCAAAACCCCCATTTCAAATCGTTCAAATTGAACTTTTAGATTAAAAGAAGCAGTTGAAGAAGTTATTAGATAAATATTTTTATTCGACCGAGAACATCAACATGGGGTTCTCCTATGATGTTTTTTTTAAAAGGAAAGGCGGTTCAATGAGACTTTGCATTGATTATAGAGCCTTGAATAACATCACTATTAAGAACAAGTATTCATTTCCTCATATCAACGATTTGTTTGATCCGATCCAGGGAGATCAATATTTTTTTGAAGATTGACTTATGGTCGGTGTACCATCACTTGAAAGTAAAAGAATCTGACATTCTAAAGACCATGAATTGTACTAGATATGGCCATTATAAATTTTTAATTATTCCTTTTGATTTAACCAATACACCTTCTATATTCAAGTATCTTATGAATATAATTTTTTGTGAGTTCTTGGATAAGTTTCAAGTTGTATTCATTGATGATATTTTGGTATATTCTAAAATTATATAGGAATATGAAATTCATTTAAGGGTTTTCTTGCAAACCTTAACAGAAAAGAAACTCTATGGGAAATTCCGCAAGTGTCACTTTTGGTTACAACAAATTTCATTCGTTGGTCACATTGTTTCAAAATATAGCATAAAAGTTGTTCTTTCCAAAACAAAATTTGTTGAAGAATGGACAAGAACCACAAATATTACTGAGATCCATAGTTTTCCTGGTTTAGATGATTATTACTGAAGGTTTGATGAACCTTTTTCATAGTTATGTTTCCCAATGACTAAGTTAACTCAAAAGGCTGTTAAGTTAACTTGGAAAAAAGAATGTGATGATTGTTTTCAGGAATTGAAATGAATATTTGTGAATGCTAAAATTTTGGCAATTCCTTCCAGAAATGGTGAGTTTTTTATCAATAGTGATGCTACGTTGAAAGGACATGGTAGTGTACTTATGCAGAATGAATGGGAAATTTATTATGATTTACATTAGTTGAAACCTAATGAGATAAATTATGGTACACATGATTTGGAATTAGCTGCTACTTTTTGCTTTAAAATTTTAGATGCATCATTTGTATGGATTAAAATATGAAATATATACTAACTACAAATGTTTGAAGTAATATTAATTCATAAACAATTAAACATGAGATAGAGGATATGGATAGAATTAATCATGGATTATGATTGCATGATTCATTACCATCCAGGAAAAGAAAATAAAGTGGTTGATGCTTTGAGTCGAAAAAGTAAGGCTACATTAACCTTGTTACATTTGGAATTAGATCCTTTGATTAAATTTTTTATGAACTTTGGCATTGAAGTTGTTTGTGCATGAATTTCCCTTATTTTGTTTCAGGTGTAAGTGAAATAATCTCTACTAGATAGAGTTAAGAAAGTGTAGAAGGAAGACAATGAGTTTCAAAAAAAATTCATGTTGGTTCAGAAGGGTATGTTTCCTAATTTTAACATTAATAGTGGTTGTGTTTTGAGTTTTGGGAAGAGATTATGCATGCCTTGTTATTAAGAATTGAAGAATGAGTTGTTATGTGAAGCTCATAGTTCGCTATTTTCACTTCATCCTGGAAGTACTAAGATGTACATAGATCTTCTGCAATATTACTAGTGGGATGGAATGAAAAGAGATATTGCTAATTTTACTATGAAGTGTTTGACTGTTCATTAGGTTAAAGGAGAGTGATAGTTATAGAAAGGGATGCTTCAGTCTTTATTGGTTCTAGAGTGGAAATGGGAAAACATATCCATGGACTTTGTTATGTGATTTACCAAAGAAATCTAGAGGTAATAATGCAATCTGAGTTATTTTTGATCGATTGACTAAATATTCTCATTTCCTTCCAAATCGAGATACTTTTTCTCTAGATATACTTTCTCAGTTGTATGTTAAAGGGATAGTCAGGTTGCATGGAGTTCCCCTCTCCATTGTATCTCATTGTGATCCTAGGTTTACTTCTAACTTTCGGAAAGGCCTTTAGAATTCATTGGTTACTGAGTTAAATTTTAGTAATGCTTTTCTTCCTCAATCCGATGGTCATTCACAATGAACAATTCAGACCTTGGAGGATATGTTATGTTCCTACTCAATGGATTACTAGGGAAGTTGTGACCAACATCTTTCTTTGGTTGAGTTTTCATATAATAAATTTTTTCATTCTAGTATATAGATGGATACATTTGAGGAATTATATGGTAAGCGATGTGGAACTCCAGCGTTTTGGGATTAATTAGCTGAAAGGAAGTTGATGGGACCAGAATTGGTAGAAGAGATGTCAAAAAAAGTTCAGTTGGTTAAGAATCACATGAGAATAGCTCAGAGAAGGAAGAAAAGTTATCCAATAACTTGAGGAACGATCTTTATTTTGAGGTAGGTGATCATGTCTTTACTCAATGTTTGTCCATGCAAATGTGTGTTGCATTTTTGTGAGAAGGGAAAGATGTGTTCGAGGTTCTTTGGACCATATGAAATCCGGGAGAAATTAGGATCAATTACATACATAGTGGCTTTAACTCCATGTTTATCCCATGTACATAATGTTTTTCATGTTTCAATGTTGAGAAATTATATTCCAGATTCATCATATGTTTTGAGCCCAGAGGTAGTTTAGTTGGAAGAGAATATCTCTTACGAGGAACAACTAGTCTATATTCTAGACCGATGAGAGAAAGTGTTGCGGGATAAGGTAATTAATCAGGTAAAGGAATTGTGCACAAATCATATGGTTTAAGAGGTAGCGTGGGAATCTAAAAATGCTCTGAGGAATAAATACACACATTTATTTGATAAGAGAATAAAATTGCGAGGATACAATTTTTAAAAGGGGGGAAGGATGTAACATCCTAGGTAAATAAGTAATAAGGCATTTTTGTATTTATTTTAATATTTGTGAATTACACATTAATTTTACACTAAACGAGATTCTATGTTTGATGGTGTACCTGACATGGAATAATGAGTTTCTCTGAAGTCTAATGTTGGACACAATGCTGGGTCATACTAAAAAATAATAATGTAATATTATTTTAAATGGTAGTTTATGCCTAGCTATTGTATTGGAAGGAATGAACATAACTAACTAAAATATGATTATATATGTTTTTTAAATGTTTTTACATTTATTCAATAAATGTTAGAGGTTTAAAATGTGAATGAATGTAATTTTCTGCCTAAATACTCTAATATTCTTCAAAATGTCAATTTACCACCTTTTGATGGAAAACAGTCATTAAATATAGTTTCAGTCACTTTTATATGTTCTATTTTAAAAAATAAAATTCTTCTTTAGAATTGGGACATCAAAATTTACTTTGGGATAATTTTTGGTATTTTTCTGATAAAATTCAATTTTAAAGAATAGTGAAAACACTGAATTTTAATTCAGAAAGGAATTTAAATCTAATTTATTTATATGGATATATTGTCTTTATAATTGGTTTTAAAGTTTAATAAGATTATATTTTTACCATTTAATCCAATGTTGATCATTGTATGTAACTTCACTTAAAAATTGGACATAAACAAGTGTTACTCTTTTGATAGTTCTTATTTCTTAAAAATGCATTTTTTGTTTTGACAACGGGAATTAATTTTTAATTAATTAATTAAACTTCTACGTTTTGAATTTGGTAAAATAGACATAATTTTTTAATTCATAATATCAAATTTATATTAGACTTATTTTTTTGTATTTTTCTAAAAAACATCAATTTTTGATGAATAGTAGAGACACTAAGTAGTAGTTAAAAAACCGAATTATTCATTTAAATGAAAATTTACCACTTCTGTGAATTTAATTTTGAAATTAAAACATACATGGTTATTATTAGTCAATAAAATTTGGTTCAATAAGATTAATATAATTCTTGGTGAATAATAACTTTTGACTTTTATTTACCGCGGTTAAAGGTAAATAGGTTAATTCAAGGTAAAAAATATTATAATAATATTAAATTACCATAACATGTGTCTTAATCATATTGGTTGATTCATTTTCGACCATGGTCATCCTTGTGTTTATTTTGTGACCCCATGAAGCCACTTAATTCTGATAACGACACTTTATATTAATTAATTTAATGTAATGACAAAAATGACATAAATATATATCTTTTAGTAAATCAATTCTTAAAGAGTGTTATATAAGTTATCTCTTCGAATATAAATATTCATTTTAAATCTAAAAATATTTACGACATCATGGTATTTTTTTATAATTTTTATACATCAAATAATTAAAATTATTTATGACACAATAATGATGAAGTGTTTACCTCATTAATGAGTGATTTAAATAAATAAGATTATAAAAATTAAAAAAATATCAAAAACCTATCCAATTCTTTTTGGATGATTTTACTTCAAATAGGGATCATCTTATATTTTACTTTAATAAGTTTTGGATATTTAGAAACTAAAAATCATTATATAATAAATTAATATTTTCAAACATTCATAAAGAGCCCATCCCCCCCCTTATAAAAAGTCCTCAAGTATAACCCATTACTAACACCTCTAAATCACCTTGGATCATCCCTAATCTGCCCAAATAAGCTCTCACGATCCCTCAGTTCCACCTATAAGCTTTTCTTTAGGCAAAAGACACATCAAGAAATCCTTTTGGTGCAAACCAAAGGGAGTTACCCTATTTAAAGGTAACGTCTTCTCTTAGGTTCTTTTCTGATATTTTACATCTCCAACCCTAAACTCATTTTGACTTTATTTTATAACAACCAAATTGTCCTAAATATACCATGTTGTAGTTATTTTAAGGATTTTAACTACAATTACACACACCTCTATCTAATGGATAAAGAACATAATGTTTCTGCGGATGACGAACTACTGCCCCATGAAACGATGATTATTAAAATTTCTACTACCACCTCTTATAGTGGAAATTATGATGGAAATATATTTATATGTGATATATATTATATTTTTATTGTCTCTATGCTTCTATATTTTTTATTTTATATCATACCTTTTTGGTTTCCGTAATAGGTAAACATAATAATTTAATTTGAGAAAGTGCAGTCTACCACCCCCTCAAAATGATATGACTAGTTCATGCCATATGTGGAACATATAAAGGATAGAGTTACTGATCTTTTATATATAATATTATTCTGTAATTATAATATAACTTTGTATCATTATGTTTTAATTCCATGAAATATGAAATAGAAATGAAAGTAGCGTTCAGGCGTACGTACGGCTTATCATCTCCCTGAACGGTGCATTTCATTTCTTACCTCCAAATGTTATGTAATATTATTAATACATATATATATATATATAATCCATATATATATATATATTATATCTAAATCATGAATATAATTCTGGATATAACGGACTTTTAACCACAAGAACAACTTGTAATTATACGATGTTCATTTTTTATTCTATTACGAAATATCGACAAAATGACTGTTGTTAACATAAATGATTAAATCATGTTTATAACATGGAAACAATTGATATAAAAATAATAATATACATGAAAAAGGATTTTAATTAAGTAGAAAATAACTTTAGTTTATTATTCTAGAGGTTAAAGAATGAACGAGTCAAGTCGGACACGAGGTAAGGACTTCGTCTCAATCTCCTTTCATTAAGGCATATTTTGATTTATACAGAACTTTTATTTATACAGAGTATAAAACCCTTTGAATTTTCATTTAATTCAAAGGGAATATTTCTCTATATATCATTTTACTAAATTAAAAAAGGGAATGTCTCCCTTTAACGTATGTGTGACAATGACCTTTTCCGCCGCTGCAAGTATTATTTGATCTTTTCCTTCCTTAACAAGCTGTAATGATTTAAAAAAGAAAATAAATACCATATACTCTTTTACATATTTTGGTATTGAATATGGTTTTGATAAAGGATTTGTTATGTCAATATATTTCAATGATATATTGTGATTGAAATGTGGAAATGTTATCTTTCCTTTATGTTTTTTTATGTGGTATGAATATGTTATGGTTCTTGGGCATTGTTTATGTATTCTGGTGGTTCAATGATAAACCTAGGGTGGGTGAGCCTGAGAGAGAACTCCAATGTATTGGGTAACATGACCGAGGTAAACATGATTTATTCTCCTAAGAGATTTAGGGAATGCATGTTGATGTGTATTCTAAATGAAACTCTCTACTTAGATTTTAATTCTACAATGCATGTATGTTATGGTTGCCAAAAGTTACCTTTATGATTTGGGATTACTATGTGTTATTCATAAATCTTATAATTTCATGAGGTATGTTAAAGAGCTTATGTTATGTATATATTAATGAACTAATGTTTTCTTTCTTTCTTTTACAAACCTTACTAATATTTTTAAGCTCATCCCATGTTTTGAAATGTTTTTCACTGGACTTAAAGATGAATAGGGTCAATAATGGGATCATGGAAATGTTATGTTGTCTAAAACATGGAACTAGACATGACCCTTTTGTTCAAGAGTTTTTATTTTATGTCAAAATCGAAATTGAGTAGAAATGTCTACTATGTAATTTTTGTGATGTAATATTGTATTTATGGCTAAATTCTATAAAAATATAAACATGAAAAGATCCTCAATGCGAGTTATCCATTTAATTCAAGACTACACAATGTTTTAATGTTGGCTCCTTATACTACCCCGATTCATCGATATCATGAACCACTATCTCAACATGATTTGGGTCCACTGGAAGATTCAATTACAATGGTTTACTAGCATATTTTTCCTATGTCCTATTTAAAAATCCTCTTGGTGGCATCATTCTATACAAAATACATAAAAACACTAAAATATTTAAAAAGGATTCAAATATTAACCACTCAAACAATAGATTTCATAATATCAATTCCATCAAGTGTAATTCATGATTGGGATTTCAATATCATCTAATCAAAAGAATTGAAATATCTAGAAATTAGGTCAAATTATTCCATAAATTACTTTTTACCCGCACAAATGATTACATAAGGATCATTATGAAGACATCTGTCGAAGATCATGCTTTGAAATACATCCTTTTTCCCATTATACCTTCTTCTTATTAACCCGGATAACCCATTATAGACTGACTACAATGAATGTTGCTAAACATAAACCTATGATACATTATTTATCATTAACCATCTTATATAACCTATTACATTGACACTAGATATTGTTTGGACAAAACCCAAAGTGTGTTCCTCATCAACATGGGTTAGATACTAACACATGGAAACATAAAAGAATCACAGGGGGTGATTTTTTCAACAAAATAGTAAAAGAAAAAAGATATAGTTCAGTATCCTCAATCGTCCAAAGTGAAAATGTACCATAATCAAATAAATAAAACAAAACTGAAACAATAAATTATCAAAAGATATATCATCTTCTAAAGAAGAAGATCAAACATATCCCATGTAATAGCTGGATCACATATCTATTAGTAAAATCCACATAAATAAGTTCCATGAATCAAGTACACCTTCCACATTTTAGTGGCACTTTTTGTTTCCATGGAACAGGAATAATATAATCTAAAAACACCCAAATATCAATCTAGTGTGTGAGCTAAAAAAATAGTAGGTTCTATCGAAGTGTTTGATAGTCAATTCTGTAACATTTAATATAATTATTCATTCAATATAAAGAATACAATACATGTCATGGAATTGATATATTTTGAACAAAACAAACTTTTATAAAATTAATATGATATATATATATATATATCTTAAATTATATTAAATGAAAACGTAATATCAAACATTTATATATAGAAGTTGGTATGAATAAAATTTCTCAATAATCAATGGAATTCAATCATAAATTCAAATATATCATATCTCCTTGTAATAAGTTGTTTGGTAAATTAGTTTATTATAATTGGATCCTTTGACTAATATGTTAGTGGTCTCAGTTCAACATGTGAACATGTCCCTCATATGACACCATTGAGACTCAAATGTCCGTCGGAAAAATCTTGTTTCACTATGTTTAACTTAAATTTTTCACCATCAATCCACATCTAGGTTATATAATCCTAGTAGTATTTTCCTAGTTACACTCTTAAATCCTAATATATCATGTTATTTAGTCAATCAAACAATCAATCAATAATTGAAAATCATTTTTTCATGTATGTTCAAAATATAACTTCCGAAATTAGATTTTTTAACCTGCCGTTATCATTGTGAAAAATATCACTGATTTTCATTAATTCATTCCCTTTTAAATCATCGATAAATTTAATCCATTTATCTCATGGTTTGATTTCAAATTATTTCATCAAATCAATTTCCAAATCAACCAATTAATGTTTATCAAATCCACATAATATTTTCATTTCCATTTAGATTGGAGGGTTTTCAAAATATTCATGCCATTTAAAAAATAAAACATCAATAATCACAATTACAGGTTATCAAATCATGTAAAAAAATATTTCATTTCAATAATACAATATATGGTTTTAGTTTTTTTGTAAACCTATTTTAGAAAACTATTTTGGAGCCACCTAACATTAATCACATAATCAATCAATAAAGACCCACAATAGGAAACAAAAATGAATAATAAAGTTTAGGAGGTAAACAATAAAATAAATGATAAAAAAAGAATCATGAAAACATTATGATTCAATCCGCAATATAAGATCATACCATTGTGAAATATGTATTATAACAATAATAAGAAAACCATGAAAATAGAACTCACCAAAGATCAAACACCAATCCCAAATGTCATGAAACGAATAAATTTCCCAACAATATTCTAATACATCCTTAGTGGGTCAAGATAAGTTAATTAAAAATAATGAAACATTTATTAGGATATAGTGTATAAAAAACACTAGAAATGAGGAATTTATGACTTGAATCCTAGATTCATGATGAGAATATCCTGAGTGGAATATATTTTAAAAAAGGAATCCCTTTAGTTTAAAAATCCTAATGTTTACATTTCATGTAGTAAACAAAAAATCATGGCTAATATTTTTTCACATCATTAAATAAATTCATGGATACTTCCAATATGTGGATTCACATCATAAACTAAATTAAAATAATTAATTTCTCAATGAGAAAATAAATATCCATTTTTATAATAAAAACATATAAAATGACTCCAAATCAACCCAAATGAAAATATCAACCTCATACAAAATTTACACATTTATACCTAGGAAATATTAATTCAAACAAACATACATCTTAGTACATTAGATCATTTCCCAGGAAAAATATCTATATCCTCAGTTGTCCCAAAATGCTTCCAAATAAAATGGTAAAAAAAGGGTCAATAAGTTCCTTACATAAAGTAATATGATGTTATAATAACTCTATTAGGAGAAACTGTTTTGAATTTTTGATAACACAGATTCCAAATACTATATTTATAAATCAATAATCAATTTTTTCATATTTTGAAATAACACCCCAAAAAACATAATTCTATACTAAAGTTATAATTCCATCTCTCTCATTAACATATTCATTGAAAATTTTCTGTATAACCATTTTACTACCAAAATAATCTATTGATTTTTCAGGCCATACATTTCAATTATGAATACCCATTCATCTTTTCTTTCATTATTATTCACCTAGATATAAATACCCAACATTGATTAGGTAATTAAATATATGAAACCAACATTTCATAATTATGAGAATTAAATGATGAAATGTATTCTTATGTTATATAATCTAAAAATAAAACATAAATTTGTGCATATTTAGGATGCACCCTAACAATAGTCCAATGCATTGGTTAAATTTTTTAATCATGGTATATGATTTATTGTGAATGCTACATTTTCCTATACCCATAATGTTATGATTATATAGAAATTATCTTTGTCATATTCTTATGATATTACATTTTTTTGTTATTTTGACATTCATATGATGCCTTAAGCATATGATACCAACCTATCAAGTCATTATTCAATGTTTATTATTCTCATTTTTTATGCCATCATGATATGCCTCTTCAAACACATGTATAAATTATCACCATAATTTTTCTTATTATTCCATTACTAGGATATATTACTAATACTTTTTATAATATATGTCCCTAGATTATCATGTGCAGTACTGAGAGTGCAATGTTAATTAAGATCACATTATTTATATTTTAAATAACACTTTCATATTTTCTTGATTAAATTATATATGTATCTAATTTCCCAAATCCACTAAGCCTCTCAATTATATTAGAATGTGTTAAATGAATATCTTTGTTAATAATAATGAAATAATACTTTTTAGATATCTGGGTTGTTATATATTCCATGAATAAAGATATTCATTTCAATTAAATTTTTTATCCTATTGTTATATTATTGAAATTTATTATAGTTATAGAGATTTGTGTGAACCATTATTTAAAATTACTTTTGCAGGATATGAAGATAAACATTGTCTACTATTATATTCATAAATAATCCAAAATTTATAATAATATTCTTTATAAAAGATACTATGTTGAGCATTGTTTTCTTGTTAAAAAATCATTATATGGAATTAACTAGATTTAAATGTTTTAAACAAGATATTTGATAATATAACATTAAGAGTTTGATATAGAAATATTATTTTAAATCCTTGTACATATTTTATGGGTTCATATGGTAATTATTTTCTAATTATTTTATCATAATTAGATAATGGATTAATTGAAGGCACTGATATTAGAAATATTTAAAAATAAGAGGAACCTTTTTTTACATAGTCTGATTTTATGGACATGGTACTAAAAACCATGATTCTTCTGATGAAAATTTAATAATATAAAAAATAGGTATATTTTTCAATCATATAATAATTTTGGAGCAAATTATTGAAAATTTTCAATATGTAATGTTGTATAAATTTTTTCCCCTCTTCTTATTTGTATAATGTCATCATTTTTTGAGTTATAATAGTGAATCAAAGTGGATAGTGTTGTTTCAATTACCTTATGAATCATTAGTTGGGAGTCCAATGTTTTTTTACTAGAGAAGAATTTGATCATATAGTGGGATCGGTCAGTTGCTAAATAGAGAATCCAGGATGAGACTAAATGAACACAATAATGTTGAAACCATGATACATTAAGGTTATCTCTAAAATTTAATTATGTTATAGTGGATCATATTTCTATATCCAAATTTATTAGTACATTTGTTTTTTTATTTTTTAGATTGAATTCCATTATTGGATGTTAATTTACTCTTATAGGAGGAGCTATGAGTGGGATTCCAAAGCTATTAAATGTTTTTGACTTCTCTATGATACATTTACAGTACATGGAATCTACAAATATTTTCAAAATTCATTTTTATGAGTTGTTTTTGTGAATATAATTTAAATTGAAATATTTAGATGCATATATTTTATCATAGCCATAATAAATTTATCATTTTAATGGATCCAAAATTACATTCTAGGATGAATTATATTAGTGTAAAATATTTATTTATTGAAAAAATGGCAGTGAAAGGATTGGTGGACATATAAAAAATAACACCATGGAAATCATTCTGGATTTTTTTGATTGAGGTGACAAAATATTGAGAAGTTCACATAATAAAATTCCTCAAGTGGAATTATAATGACATCATAATTATGACCGGAATAAATAAAATGTTTCTTGAGATGTTATAGGTTCACAATAATGTCTCAATTCTAGAGATACATTGGTAGATAACCCTTCATTTTAATGAAAAATAACTCCACCCACCCAAATTGTCAAATGGTGTCAGAAGGGGTTTGTACTAGAAAAAATATTTGGTTTGAAATCCTAACCAAACAGTAGAAGAGAGCATCTGAGTATGGAGCCATCCCATAAATGGATAATTCCTCCCATTATTTTATCATCACCACATATATAATTTTGTACTAATTAGTAATTTGTGAGGGGGGTTTTGGACAACTCTTCATTTATTCTAGAGATTTGTTAATGTGTATTTATCTCCATATAATTGTGACGTAGTGTTAATGCACAAAATATACTTGGGGAAAATTTTATATTACTATGGGTTTTACCTTTCATTAATTGTGTTTTTTCATGATATATCAAGAGTTCATTTACCATCATAATTTTTACATTAAAATTATCTTGATATTATTTTGACACCTGTTGTAAAATCATTTTCTTTATAACATAATGTAAATTTAATACACACTATTCTTGAATAATGATCTCTTAGAGGCAATATCTATAGTATTCTAACAAAATGATTCATTTCTAGTTTTCCCCTATATTTATATACATAAAATTTATAGTTCATATAACCTTGCCAAGAGAATTTAAAAACTATTAATTTTTCTATATCATCACCAATTATGAAATGATAAAATTAATGTTTCTAGTTATTATGGTTCATCTTTTATTATATCTAGCATAAAAAAGATCTAAAACTCAATGTATACTCCAGTTAAAAATATGAAATATTTTATAGAGAATTTTTATTTTATAAGGACTGTAAATGGATAATAATGATACTTGATTCCCAATAATTATTTATTAAATTCATTACAATATGTATTTCAAAAAACATCATTGGAAAAAGTGGGTGAGTAATTAGTTTATCAAAATAGAAATATACAAACAATTTAAGAACTTATGAAAATGGGGTGTGGAAAAATTAACGCATACCAACTATGCATTTAGTTCGGTCTATATAAATTAACAGAACACTATAATAAACAACATTCCAAATTATAGAGGGAGTTTTTCTTGTCTTAATGTCAAAATATGATGTAATATATTTAGCATGCCATTTATTAGTTTTCATTCAAGATACATAATAACTATGCGTCATTAGTCCAATAAATTTATTGGAATTAAAAATTCTTTTTCAGCAATATCATGTATGGATAATAAACCATTATTACCAGGCATTCTAAAAAAATTAGTTCAACTTAATTATTTCATAGAAGGTTTTGTAATGTAGAAATATTTAATCTCACTAGTTCCTTAATTTTATGGTTATCTTAATTATCATTAATTTATAAAATTGCATAGTACTTTTCACACATTTGACAGATTCATTTATAAAATGAATATATATTTCAATATATTGAAGCTTTTAGTTTAAGTCGAAGCAAAAAGTAGGCCCTAAATAAAACATATATTTTTTCATAATATATGAATTATATGACAGGTACATGATGGAGAGTAAAAATTAATAACAAAATTAAAATGAAAAATAATTTTCTATAATACAAAAAAAGAGATGGTATTTTTAGATATAATTTATAATTATTTTATTTAATTATAGAATTACCTTTCACCGAATTAATTTCTTAATTTTCAATGATCAGTTGATGAACATGTGTCATAACACTACCACATCATAGGAATAATATTATATTCCATATACTAGAGGTCTAAATGTACTTGTTTTCAACTATCATTTCCATAACATCCTCCTCATGCTATCATGGATAGTTCAAATGCTCTAAATGGAAATTTATATAGTAAAAAATCACATTATGAGAGAAGGGGTTCACTATTGTTAAGGAAGAGAAAGAAATATGTTCTTAATAGAATTATGGGGGAGTACTCTTTAATGTTTGAGAGAATAACCACATTAATTTTTTTTAACATTTAAATAATGTGTCTATACTTCTATTTCAGTTAATATCGTAACAAGGTTTAAATAGAACTATGTTTAGAATATAATAATTACCAAACAACCCTTATTATCTTTGGTAGTCCATGGAAAACCCCATCTCAAAATAATACTAGAATAATTATTATTAATTGACTTGTGGTAAACTCAATGATAAAATAAATATTCATTTTCTAAAATAAATATACTAATATTTAATAAAATCATTTTTAATTAGAAATTTCTCTTCAGAGTATTACAAATAGTTCCAAAATCCTCCCTAATATTTATCAGGCATTGAAAGTTGTATATTTTTTATAAAATTTATATCACTATATTAAATATCAATACATATATAAAAATATTTCATTCATTGAATTTGTGGATAAATGTTAATTAAATATAGACATTACTAAATAAATAAATTGTTTTTTCATTGTGAATAAATCATAGTAACTGATTATTTTCATTTATTTAATTAAATAAGTAATTACATATTGAATAAATATTTATTAAATAATCGTATTTTGTATATATTATCTCAAATAACTTTTTATTGAATAATTATAATAAAAATAACATAAATAATAATTACACCATATAAATGAGTAATATTTATCCAAAATGTTCAATTTAAAGTCAATTTAACTAAGATTAAAAATACACATAGTTTTCGACCCTCTAGGATATATTTATCGTAGAATTAGGATATTGTTCCTATCATTTATGGTTAGAATTTAAAAATATTAAAATTCCCCATAGAGAAAGACATTAATGTTTGAAGGACATGTAACATCCAATGCACATAAATTTTGTAATATAATCTCATTACCTTGATATCTCTAATCGTGTTGTTTTCATTCAATTTTCATCTTCATATGTGCTCAATGAATCTTTATTTTCCATTCCAAAATTTAGGAAGAAGTAAAAACATTGTTTCCAAATAATTAATGAAGAACATCATTTACTATTAAAGGTCATGATATATGATCTTCTATTCTATAAATTATTTTACTGATACTTTTATAAATTATTCATTAATAAATTATTAGTCTTGATGCACTGAATGTATCCTACTTCACTTCTGGAATATCTCATCATAGTTTTAATGAATAAATCAATGCACCTCACTGATTTGATGCATTAATAAAAAAAATTAATGATCATTTCAAACATCCAAGAAAAGTAATATACAATGAATCATATAGATGTGGATTTCCTATATGAGGATCATATTCTCTCAATCACACAAAATGACGATTACATTGGGTGTACACCAGGAGAAAATGTCTCCACATCCCATGTCATTCCAGCCTCATATCCTATATATATTTTATCAAATAAAATTAAATCATCCATATGTAGAAAATTTATTTAAGAATACTATCATGGAATATCTAGGATCTTATAAAATATGGGAACTGATATGACCTTTCGATGTGACAAGTACCATTTGGATATTACTAGAGACTACGTACTATAGAAGAATAGTCATGATGTGATACTAACTCTAAATAATATTAAGACTGATAAATAAAATTAATTGTACTGCATTTATGGGTTGGTTTTAAGACACAAAATCAAAAATACCCCAACATACACATGATCTAACTCCTATCATCATTTATTTGACTATCTCTCGAATGATTTTCATACTTTTACTAATACATGACTTTATTTATTGGTTTAGTAATGATTTATTCTATGGAAATTATTTTAATAAAGACTTCACACATTGGAGTAAAATAAATAAATAAATTATATTTTGATATTATGTTCTTTATCCATTGATGGGATGTTGAATATTTTTAAAGAGCTACCACTATAATATTACCACAATAAAATTTTATAGGATCATTATTGTGACGTACCACCTAAATTTCATTGATAATTATTTAAAGGAAAACTACTTATTTAGATACATCTTATATACCAATACACTTATACAATGCTATAAATCAATGAATACTAGCTTAATTGAATTATTCAGCTGACAGATTATCTATTGAGACAAAATACATATCCATACTATATGTTTTGATCATTCATATTTGTTTGGAAACTGGAATCTTTATATCCCTAGATAACTAGTTCCATATATCTATCCTATAATAAGAGCATATCATTAGTTCACTTTAGAAACACAATAATATCCATAACAATATATCAATGTTGTTCTCCTTGATCATCTTGATATCAAAATAGCATTCTCAAAGCACAGGAAACACAAAATCTAGTACGTAACATGTAAAACATGATAATTCCTATCATATTGGAGTATATTATCTTACCCATTCTCTCTATCACTTGAAATATCTATGGAAATATTTTCTTGGATTGATTTATAGTATATAATATTATAACTGATCTTCTATGTGATTTTTCTATAATATATATCATTAGAATCCATTCAATTAATTTAAATTGACATTTCCCAGGCATCATTTACGATCTATCATGAATGATATTTATTCTTAGGATATACCATGTTTTACTTATGTAAATTATAGAGAAGCATTTATTTGACCAGTACTTAGCTAATTATCGGAATGGTATGTTAATTATAATAAATAATATTTCATGAACATATAATATTATGAATATAAATGCACTCCCATTAAGACAAATATAATGATGAGGCTCACATTTGTTCTTTACGAAACCAATATCCCATACAGCTTCATCAAAATCAATTTCCCGGGACCTAGATGATTTATTTAACCCATAAATGGATTGTTTCTTCTTTTATTTCATAATGATAATTCCTAAAGACAAATAATAATTGTATTATGTCATATTTATATCTCCCTAAAATTTTCCATTATATAAATATATTTTTTACATCCATCTACCCAGTTTACTTGTAATGGAAAACTACTATGAAAAGTTGAATTATAAAAGTGTTAAACAAGGAAACTGGTGATAATGAAACATAATTGATAGTGTATTGATTCTATTTAAACCATTTATCTAGAGATATTATTTATTGGTAGTTAAATTACCTTACAAGTCCATTTCTCACTTGAATAACTAGGTTCACCTAATGAGATTTACATCAATTGGTGGATTAAACATAACCCAAGCATAGTTATGATACAAGGAATTTATCTCATAAATTAAGGCTTATTACCATCAAGAATGTTATGAGTTCTCTATTTCCTCCTTATAGAATGTGAGGATAGTTATTTCCAACCAATAATGAGTCACCATCTTCGTACTAGAATACCATATCATTATTATTCTCTAGAATCTCTAGTTATGATATGGTACAGTTTTATTTAAATAAAAATATCGATCATGGGGACTTAAGTAATAATTTATTATACCAACTCATTTTTACCTTGAGGATCAACATCAAATATGTTATTATTTTTATTAGTATTTATCTTATCTATTATCTCCATCTTAAGAATAATTTTTTTTCTAGAGATATTGACATTCCAATCAGAGAGGTTGTAAAAAAATATCCCATTATTTCAATGAGTTTCCATATAATAGTACAATTTTCATATTGGGATTATAGTTTTTTTTCAAATTAATACTTAATAAAAAATTCAAAAATCAATGCACAAAAAAGTGAAAAAGAGTTTTTTATCCCCTTGATAACATAAAAGTAATAGTATTTTCTACATCATCTGAAAACCAATATTGTATTTTTGTTTTAGTGAGTAATTCATAACACTATAATGATAATGGAATATAAGGGTGTCTCATTATTGACCTTACCATGAAAATAAATGTAAAATTTCACTTTTAACTAACACCATCCCATAGTTGTTTATAAGGAGGTGTTATTTGGTATAGGATCATGCCCTTCCATATACATTTGATGAATTTATGGATACAATAATCGTTATAACGATAAAAAATAAGCTTATTTCTCTTCAAAAAAACGTTTATTATCTATATCATCCTCAAATTCTATTAATTTATTATATTTTTATGACTTACACATAATTAAATAAAGATATATATATCCATATAAATAATTTTTATACACAATGAATTAAGAATACTCTTCTCTTGCTCCTTCTGGAGATGGTCCGCCAACATCAGTGTGTGAAAATTATAGAATCTGTGTATCTGTTAAACATTGTCCAAAAAATGGGGGATTAATAAATTTTACATCAAAAAAACATTGAAATTTTTCACTTGGTTTCATCTCAAAAGATTTTTTCCACGTATAAATATAGATAATTTTCAAACTATTATTTTCTACATCGTCATGATTGTGATTCCAAGGTTGGTTGTGAAATGAATTATGCATACATAATTAATTATCTATTTCTAAAACATTATTTCCATAAATATTTATATATATATATATATATATATATATATATATATAATGGATAAATTAATGTATTAAATATAATATATTTTTTATAAAAGATCGATCTTTTTTACATCTCAACATGAAAATAAATTCATCCATATCAGAGACGGATACTATTTTTTTTAAAGCTGGTACATTATAAAAATATTTTAAATCAATTAATATCCTAGTTGTTAATGGGAGGTAATAGTCTCCAATAAATATAGTATCATGACTCACACAATTGATAATCAAAATATCCTCATTTCCATATGAAGTATTTCAAAATCTATATGAACCTAAAATTTGAATATAGATGTTAGATCCAAAACCTATATCTAATGCACAATGCAAAGAGAAAAAAACATTTGACTCCAAAATGAATGATCCAAAATAATCCACTTTCTTCTATTACTAGGTATGATTATTCTTCCAAAGTCCCATCATACCACGTGCATAACATACTGCATCCTTTTCCATTTCTTATCCTTGAATATTTATTTTCTTTAAAGGTTGGTTCTTCGTTTCCATGGACATAGATTGATTTTTAGAACCCTTAGCCTTTTTAATAATTTTGGTAATCACCACAAGGACCACATAACTATCATTAAAAATGTATTTATGAACCTGAAGAATCAATGTAATAAGTTTTAAGAGTGTCACCTCAATATTTCTCATATTATATTTTTAAAAAAAATTATGTAATCTCTTAAATAGTGAGGACATGATGAATCTATTAGAAACTCATCAGAGATCCCAAATCCCATTATTTCCAAGAGATCAATATAGGTAATCATCATGAAATTATTAGACCTAATATATATTGATATTCTAAATCTACACGTGAATATTGCATTAGATATCTTATATCTATCTTTAACTACCTTCTCTCAATAGTTATTATGATGTTGAGACATGATGGTATATGTATATATATCCTAGTATTGATTTAAAATCTTCATGGACGTGGATGACACAATTTAACATTGAAAATCTATGGAATCTTCCAAATAGTTTATACAGAGATATAATTTTTTAATAGTAGAATATTTTATAGGCATCTCATGAATAAGGTTCCCTATCACTTGTAATTTCTACTCAGTGATTAGTATAATATTTTAACAACTATACCATCCATCAAAATTATATCTGGGGAAAATGATATCCTTATCTAGAATTTACAACACTGATATAATTTAGGTCATGTGACTTTCCATTTTTACATTAAATGATATCAAAATTTTATTAGATTCTCAAAATTAGTAAATACTATGTTAAATATTAAATTTATTAATCACCCATTATGTTATTAAAACATAATTTCCCTAACAATAAGAATATTAATATACGATCACAAGGGAATTATGGTGGAAATTATACATATTCTTCATCATAGAACCTATAAATGGTTATTGAAATATATTTAATGGTTTTTAAAAGTAATTTTATCCTACTATATTAAATCATAACTCCCTAATCTATTGAGTGGAAACACTATCATAAAATCCATGATAAAAATTTACTCAATTATTTTATCTTAGTTTTAATAACTTCATCTTATATACATAGAAATTGATGTAATCTATGTTATTTTTTCCCAAAAACTAATTTTAAAATTTCTCTATAATTGTAGACACATCAACTTGGGTTAGTGAACCATGCATAACTATGGTCTGATTTTAACTGAGTTATTCAATGTCTATAGAAACAGAATATTTCTTTTTATGGTTTTATCTTTATGTGTGAACTACCCATTTTATCATCGTAAATTATAGTTAATGTTATGTGGATTTTAATTTTGTGATAAATAATGTCTAGGAAATTTTTACTAATATTATAAGTTTTTTTTAAATTGACACATTGAAAACTTGTTAATATTTTTGTTTAATGATTTATACATCCATAAATAATTTAATACTAAATTGAAGGAAATAAATTAAATAAGGTGATATGACCAAGATATTTTATAATGGTTTGTAAATCATGATGATAATAAACCGATTATTTACCCTAGAGAATAAAATCCTCAAACTATTCCTTCTTATAGTTTTAGTACACCACGTATGCTTTTATATAACTACAAGATTAGTTTCACCTCAAATCTAAATATGAACCACCTCCACTCGCTTGGGATATCCCTGTATTATATAAAATTTCTCCCACACAGGTTAGGGGAACCAATGTATTGGTTAAAAGTGTTTTATTTAAAATATACCTTGGGAAGACAAAAACATAAATAATGATAGGAGAATAATGAATATTATATTGTTATTTAATTTAATAAATAATTTAAAAAACCACACAATAATAATAAATTAAATAAATAAATCACATAAATATGTAGATCTATATTTATATTCATCAGCATAAATGAAATTAATATGAAAAGTATGACATATAAAAATAACATCCCGATAGTCATTATTTTTTGTGACAAACAAGATTGAATAATATTAATAAACTATTTAATTTCCATTATCTTATAATCAGCAAATGAAGTGCCTTGGAGAGACCCATTATGAATGTATCATTCAAAAATAAATAGTCTAGATAGAAAATAAAGGTGTCTAAATGGAGTTAATTAATCATTTAATAATTTTTTAAACATTGTTATATAGTCAATACATCAAGTGTCAAAAATTTAATTAGGTTTTCAATGATTCAAGGAATTATTAATTATGTAATTTAATATTTGTCATTACATGGAGGCTACATGGTTTGTAATAATTAGCTACATGTCATTTTTTTCACTTCTGGTTTATCAAGTATTGATTCCTATGGACTCAATAACTATCCATTTTGAAACTATGACATGTACTACTAAGATACACAACATGTGTTCTACATGTCATGTGTCCACACAACCCATTAATTATCTAAATTAGTATACAGGTTCATATATTAAGGAAACAAATTTAATATACACTACATACATGTGAAACATATCATTTATAGTACATCCTATAAATCTCAAATGGTATATTCAATGAATTTGACCACATAGTTGGGGTAACTTTTACCACTAAATTGCAGACTACATGGAATAGATACTAGCTAAAAATCGTATTGTCTAACAAACCACATGCCATGTAGACCTAATCAATACATAGTGTGCATTTAATTCTCTATAGTTTTTTTTTCTGTCTCAACATGTTGTGTATACCGCGCCATGTCTATGTGCCGTGAAAAAAGGTATAAGGTGTGTACATTCATTTTCACATTGTGTTTCTGTGTCTTCTAGTTAGAGTCATCGTCACCTCAAAATTGAATCTTGGATCATCCATAATTTTTTATTTAATTTTTTTTAATGATATGAAACTAGTATAAATGATATTATTATGTTTGGAACATGTTATATAAACCAAAAATTAGAGAATGAATAAAATATAAGTTAAAAACTAACAATAATCTCACACAATCAGTCATAAAATAATAAGACATTTTAAATTACTATGTGACCCCTATAATAATAATTGAAGGGTCTAGGAATAATAGATGCACAATTTGGGCCATAACTAAGTCATAATTTTGTCATAATCCAAAATTGAAAACATATGTCCATGATGAAGAACAATAATGAAAAAAGGAATTAATAATGAGATTAATTAGAAAGAATTGATTACCAATGAGAGATAATATTTTCACATATAATTTAAAATTAATTTTTATAATTAGCGAATATATTTTATTCTTTTTTGACTCTAGAATGAATTACCATTTTCATACTATCTTTACATGGGAGTAATCAAGGGAATATTTTCTCTAATGGTGATCCACACATGCTTCGCGTGCCTCAGATCATCATTATAAAATCATTAGAGTGTTAGTGTTGATTGTTATAATTCTTTTTTCTAATTAATTTTGATCACAAATGAATCCTTAAAAATATAAGGGATTCTATCTAGTGTAGGGGAATGTATTTCTGTTTTATATAATTTTCTTGTAGAGGGGTTTGTAGTGTATAAATGAATCCTTTTTAGATTTTCTATCTTAAAAAATTAAATGTGACATTGATTCTATTTTGTAGAATGTTATAACTGGGTTTAAATAGTAGTAGGGTCATGAAATCATAATTTACAAGTTCCCTTATTATGTTTCATTATCCTTGGTGAACCCCGTGTACAAAAAATATAATTTTTATTGTTTACTCGACATAAAATATTCTTGTGGTAAAAAAAATATAATTTTCCATGAATAAATTATTTAATATTTGTTAAAATAAACACAAACATTACATTTTTCACTAGATCATTATACATGGGCCAATAATTATAATAAATATTTATTTGTCCTAGAATTATTCTTAATTTCTTATATAAATAAATATAATTTGATTTTTCACTAATAAATATATAATTATTAAATTCATCGACTTAGTAAATAATTGTTTGTTAAATATTCTCATAAGTAAATAAATAAATATGTTTTTACCATGATAATAAACAAAAACAAATAAATATTATGTATTCATGTAATTATATAAATAATTCCATTTTGAATATATATATATATATATATATTATATTCAACTCACACATATATTCTCCCTAATAAATGGTGATTAAATATTTGAGATCAAACAGACATAAATAACTATTAAACCATGCATGAGACTAATATTTATTGAAAATATTCATTTCATTTGGAATTTAACTGAGCTTTTTAGTATACTTAGTGTATGAACTTCTAAGACCCTTTCCTAGTAGAAATGGGAAACACTAACAAAATTGAAAGGATTGCATCTGGAAACACACCTAGGATCCCAGAGAAAAAAATGCTAATGTCACAATGACATGTATCCTAGAATGAACATACACTGTGTAATATTATCCCATTACCATGGCATATCTAATCATGTAGGTTCCATGATAGACTCATTAATATAAGTTACTGATGTCTAATTCCTTGAATGGAAATGAACTTAATGAAAACCCCCCATGGACATTAACATACTCAGGAAGTTAAATTCTCACCAAGGGGCATTAGATATCAATTTCTATTATAGAAGATAAAGTATAAATCGATTCATACTTTATTCATCAACATAATGTCTGTCGTGACACACCCAATGTGTCATACTTCACCTTTAAAATATTTCATCAAAATTATCATTAATTAATCCATGTACATGACTCAAGACATGATTTAACATCAATTATAAATTAGAGTGCTCATTATAAAAATCTATAAATTTGAATTTATAATGAAACATATAGATGATTATTTCTAATTAGTAGGTTATGTTCTCACAAAATGCTACACTGAAGATTACCAAGGGCCTAAACTAAATGAATATGTCTAAAAATAATATGAGTAACCACACCTGATAGACCAAAAATATTTTATATTATCAGATGGTATAATATATATGTAGTAATTTTATATAATAATAATATCACAAAACATCTAGGTTCATATCATAATGGAGAACCTATAGGACATTTTAGTGTGAAAAGTACCCTGATGACATTATCACATTCTATGTAATGTAGATGAAATTTGATATGAACTTATTGATATTACAATACATGAATAAAAGTAATCACAATGTACATAGATATTGGTTATAAGTGACTAACTCTTACATGGATTTTTGTAGTTGTTGAACAATAAAGACTTCATTAGAGAAATGAATGATTATTATCAATTAAAAGAGTCAATGACTTGTGATTTTGGATAATCATAATAAACAATGAAAAGTATATTGAAAAAACCGGATATATAACAAAAAATATTGTAATATTTTTCTCTTCATAATTTGATTGTGTGATAATCCCTTTATTTTAAGAATCCCATGAGACTAAAATTCCATTAATGTAAAACTAGACGCCTCAATTATTTTTTAGATTGTGAGGACCAATTAAATCTATTTCTATGTAAATGAAAAGTTCTTCACACCATCATATTTCATACACTATCCCAAAGGAAATCAAAGCCACTATGTAACTATATTTAAAACATAAGACCCTATGATGCACCATTTTGGTCTTATCGTTGAATCTAATTTCCATTTTGAAAAAATATAAGAGAACTGTGGATGTATAAACTTGATAAATGAGAATATGAATGACATAACTGTACTCCAAATAATCAACTAGATAAATTTTACTATATTTTTGAAATAACAAATTATTTTCCTCAAGAATAATTGTTTAATTTTATTCATCCATAATGAATTGGTGCAAAAAAATTTCTTTATTGGAAATATGGTCTTAGTTTTCCCATTATTCTAGTCAACTTTCATTCCAATATAATTACAATATATAAAAAATAACCTCTTTTTTTATTTTATTCATCATTTTATTATTGAGGATAATTATTTATTTATTTCTTCTCCCATTTAAAAATGGTTTATAAATATATTTAATTTTTTTTAAAATAACCTCTTGTTCTCCCCTTGTGTGTAGAATTTGATCCCATGAATAACTCTTTTGAACTAGTTATTTCAATATCATGTATATTGTCACATTCAATGATCTTAGGGATTTAAAAATACCATTGAGAAAATTTTAAAATATCAATACGATATTCTCTTTATTAAACAATATTTATCCTTATAGAAGAGGGATGTAAACTAGTTCTTCAATATAGACATTTAAAAACATCAATTTTTCATCCATGTGATGTTCAGTGCAATTAAATTCAGCTTTTAAAATAAATATGACTCAAATATTTTAAATTATGATTATTTAGGAAAATAAATATTCCAAATTCATTTATTATTATTTGGTGAAACCCTTTTCAACTATTCCTTCCTTTTACATGAACATTCTATTTCAAGAGTTTTTCTATATCTTGTACAATTACATCCCCCTAATGAGTTTTTTATTTAAAGAAAACATATTGATATCCTATGTGATTTTTATTTTATAAGGAATCAAAATTATCTACCATGTATTTTCCCTCGTAGTATAACTATCTATATCATAGTTGGAGGCCAGTTCATTAGTTTTGTGAAGTAGATCATCATCGGTTTACACTAATTATTTCATAGTATGAATGTCAGTAGGAGTTTAGGATCAAACTCACTCCTAATTGATATTTTTGGTAAATATAGTTTCAAGAGACATGGGTGATATACCTATTGATAGTTTTGTATAAGGGAAACATTGAGTTATCACTTATTTTTTATGGGTTTGGTTGCATATTCTATTCAATCTCAGGCTTATAGTAGAATTAACACTCTTATCATAGTATGTTACACTCTAGATGTTGAATATATATATATATATATTAAAATATTGTAAATCTAATTGATATTGGTGATCTATGTCCACACATTAATACTATATTCAATGAAAATAATCATGGAAAACATCCCTAATTAAATTATTTTTTCTATAAAAAGAATGATACCAACACGAAGCTTTGAAACCTCACTCCTCAAAATTGTGCATCGTAGCTTGTCTATGATCATATTTTAATTTAATATGTGAATACATTGAGTATTAAAGAGACAATAATCTAAATAGTCAATAATAATCTTGAAAATATTTTCTTCAGCCAAGAATTTAAATAGTTTTCCTCCATGAAATTGTTTTTAGATAGTCAGCTTATCAGATACACCGAATGTCTTAGCTTATCTACCCAATGTTATAAAGACACATCCATACGCTTGACCAATGAAATAAATATTACCATGATGGTCTAATTAATATTCCGCACTATAATATTCATCTATATAGTGAATGGATTATTTATTTTTCTATGTATTCCCAATTCATTATAGTAGCTTGTGGGTTCATTGGAATTAAATTACAATCCTATGTGTCCTCACACTATGACTAGACGAATTATATGCTATATGATTGAATTTCATAGAAATAAACCGAATTGAATATTCTCCATTACTATGTAAAACTATACCCACTTAGTATAATCACAAATAATTTATACTAGTTATGGTTTACCCGAAAGAGTGTTGGGTGTGACCATTCTACATAGATTAGTGTGTAATAACCCAATTTTTTCCGACTCAATGGATGGATTATTTTGAGAATATAATCCTAGTATTATTCAATATCATACATCCATTACATTTTTTATTTGGGTGTGTGAATATAATGAGGCCAACCACCATCTTCTTCTTACCCATTCTCATTAATGCAATGAAATTGATTTGGATAAGGCTAGTATTCCAAATCTGTGTAATAACAACATGATATTTCATTGTCTATTTTGATTATAAAGATATAATTTTAATAAAAAATTTCACAAACACACTAAAGCCTAATGATCCACAGATCATTTTATAAAAATAGATATTTACCAACACATAGGTGATATTGAATATGTGGATACAAATAGTTATAACCACCTTTTTAAATAATGGTAAATTTTAATATTATTTCAACAAGTGTGGCTATGAAGATAATAAAATTTTCTTTATTCTGAAAAAATTATTTTATAAAATGGATATTTTTAAAGGTCTATATATTAATAATTAGAACTAATTTTATATGAATATTCAATAGATAAAAAAATCGTTTCCCATAAAAATAAATTTCCACAATATTTTTTAATTTTTATCAATTAAAATGTCATAACTTTTTGCCTTAAAATTTGAATAAATTTAAATTAATTTTGAATTTATTATATCAACATTAAATGAAAATTATTTTTAATGATTTTATTGAAATTAATTATTTTTGGTTGAATATTGTAAAAAATGTTTTTTAGAATACCATGAATTTTATGACGTTGTTATATTTTAAGTAGAAGTTAAAAATTTTGAAAAACTATTTCATAGAACTACTATATATTTTATAATTTTAATAATTTTAGTCTATATTTAGAATCCCATATTTTATATTTTGCAACATCATTTATATTTTCCAAAAAATTCTATACATTATACATTTTGTATTTTATAATTACTTTTTTTCACTTTTATAAATTTTATCAAATAAAATTGATTTAAACTTTTGAATCCATTAATATATATTATTTAATAAGTTATATATTATATTATGGATTAAAATATATGTTCCCTTGGGTAAATAATATTTACCACTGTAAAAAATTAATCGGTAAAAGTTAATAAATGTAATGTTAATATGTTAAAACCCTGTTTAAAACATTATTTTCAATGGGAGTTTGAGGAATAAATCCACCGTATCTCCTCTTCTCTCCATTATTTCTCAATTTTTATTCTACATTACTTTGGAATATCCCATTACTAATTTTTTTTTGTGTATTTTAAAAATATCAGATTCTTTTCACTAATAAAACGGTTACTTCTCTCCTCACTTCCCCACACACAAAAACCTGTAATATAAGTCTGAAATCATCCTAATACTCTCTTAAAAATTCTTATTCACCTTTAATATGTTATGGAATTCTTAAATTTTCCTCCCTTGATAGAATAATCCCATTTTTAATTGAGATACTCGAAGAAGTGAGGCATACATTTATAACCACACCTTTCACGTGTATATTTCATTATGGGAAATTATTTTTCCTAAAATTACATTATACCATATTAAAATTATAACATCAGTATCATTTGTAATAAAAATTATTATTATAATTATTGTACAATCTTTATCAACATTTCCCACTTCCTTTATGAGAGATGAAATTTTCATTCATGTGTTGTGAGAACTACCTCTTACATGATGTAAAATGTTTCATTTTATATTACTCTATTAAAATGTTTATCATACTATAGAATTTAATATATAAGTATTATTTTTATGAAATATTTTATATTATTAAATGATTAACTATATTACTTAGTTTCCTTGTTCTGTGGAAAATGGAATCATTATCCATGCATATGTGTGGAATTTCTTCCCCACAGAACGATTGATTTTCCATTTTTATTTTCATCACTGTGTTGAATATATAGTCACGAGAATTAGTTTCATGTGTAAATATTATTTGTTATGAATTTATTAATTTTATTTAGTGTAAAATAGTAAAACAATTAACATTTTGAGCTGCAAACAACCATGGTAAATTCAATCATCAAAAAGTGAAATTTCAGAGAAAAATTGATTTCTTTATACAATGAAAAAACATCATATTAGTAATATAATTATTCTATATCCCATTAATTATAATATAAAAACACTAATAACCAAATAATAAGTTTATTTTTCTTGTAGTATACTTTTATTAAAACTAAATTAATTTATAAAAATATATTAACTTTGGATTATTCATTATTTGGATGGTTTAACCACTTATGTTGACAATCCTATAAATTTTATCATAGATGACTTTGGGAAATTAATTTCAGATAATATATGAAATAAATAATTAAATAATTAGTTTTTTGTGTTCAATAAAATTAATATATATTTTATCTAATTATTTAACACATCAACCATCATTCAATAAGAATATTCGAAGCATGCTCATCGAAAAATTCAACATTAAAGATCACAACCAAAACACACATTGAATGAAATTATAAATTAATAAATAAATATAAAAAATAAATTATAGTACCTTTATATCCCCTTAATGAAGAAATTTTGGAGAATAATGATGAACGCCATCACTGTTACAAAACTAGTTCAATGCAATAATTACTTTTCACAAACATTATTTGAAATAGATAACAACTAACTAAAATTATTATAGAGAATTATTATAAATTTAGATTTTAAATGGTTATTGATATTGAAAAGTTTTTATAATGTGTAATGTATATAGTTACATTTTATATATAAGAGGATTGAGTGAATTATGAGAAAATAGGAATTGAAGTAAGGATTTATTTGTCTAAAATTTAATTTGTTGAGAATATTTTCATATTTGACCTCATGACATCCTTGATATTTGGTGTTCTAAACATAATGAATATATTTTTCCAAATTATTGTAATAATGTTTGATGTTTTAATATCATATATATTCTATAAATGGCCATCTATTTGACAAATGACAATGTTGAAAGATGTTTTCATCAAAATTTTACTCTTATAATAAGGGTTTCGACTGAAAATCTCATTTTCAAAAACTGATTGTATCATAAAAATTACCCATCTAGTTAATTTTTATTATTTTTAAAAACAAATAATATTCAATGGATATTCATGTAGTTTTACATGACTCCAAAAAATCAATTTCCCCTTGATGCATATTTTACCTAATGTCATTTTTATATGCGAAACTATCCTTATCTCTTTTTATAGGTTTGAAAAATCACTTTTTCCACATGTCCACATTCATGGAAATCTTATGAAATTTTTTAATCAATTCCTGAATAATTTATTAATTTTTTTTTATAAAATATTTCATTATTTTAAATTAATTAAACAAATATTTATAATTTCCTATATTGGACAATTTCATTAAAATGTAAAAAATATAATCTTTATAACATTAATGTGTAAGCACATCATTATGTTTATTTTTTCATACGATATGAAGCATTATCATTATTTTTTCTTGGAATGTAAAATAAATTAGTTTTCTGATTCTTTTGTTATATATTAATATTAAAATTATTTTATAAGATTATGAAAAATTCTTAATCTCAATGTGGTATTTCTAAAACATTAAAAAATGATTATTTATCTAAGTCATTATTCATGGACATATATTATACATAATGAAGGAAATTATGAAAATGATAACATACACCTTATTTATCTAGATAGCCTACGTAGATACCCTTTGTGTTGGTGTAGTGATGTATCATTAACTTTTTTTCATTATTAATTATACAATTTTTATAAATACAACATACCACACAATGTTTTTCCTTTGTGAAGTCTCTATATTGTGTTTATCTAATTGAAGAGTGTTCATCTATGTTTCCTAAGTTGATTTATTACTGGAAATTAATTATAAAATAATATACCATTTATTTATGTGGTGTAAATACCACATGCATTATCTTGATTGAATGGTGTTTACATAGAATGTTTATTTATGTAATGGGATACAAATTTATTTTCAATGGGTTATGAGCTCATGATTATTGATAGAATTGTTAATGATTTTATTTTTGTAAAACCTTTTGAAAAGGTTATAAATTCCATTTTGATTCTATTGGTTCTTTAGGATATATTTAATGAAACCTATTTCAGTCAATGGGATATTTTTTTCAATTAAAACTGATTGATAATCAATTAGATGATTTAGGAAACCCAATTTATTATTATAGGTAATTTATGATTTGATAAGTGAATTAGTTTCATTTGGAACAAGTATTTATAGATGAATGAAAGGTGGGGTGTTACATTCCCCTAAAATCCATTGGTAAAATGTTTATATCTCATCATGTAAGTATTATTTTTTAATCTATAGTTGATAGTATTCAAGGGAATTGGTGGTTTGGATCCTAATTCTAAGGTTTCACTATACTAGAAATTTTTCAATGTTATAAAATTTTGTGTTATTTTAATTATTCTCATTTTTATGCAAGGTTCTAATGGATAATTTATATTTACTCATTTATGTATTATGTTGTTCCAATCCTTTGTACATTGTTTCAGATCTATGATTTTCTTGTAGAATAGTCTTATATATCATGATTATATCCATTTTATTATCTTATTCTCACCAATGATATTTTATTATTATTATTTTTTACAATTACTGAACATATAATCTCACCTAATAATTATGTTCCTATTTCATCAAGTTGTGAGGGTAGTAAAAGTATACAATTTATTGAATATTTTCTTAGGTGAAGAATTTTTTTGAGATTTTGAATTCACATTATGGATTTAGTGGATTCATGTATATGGTGGAAAAATTGTACAAATAAAATGAATACAAGCTATATAATTTATTGATCATTCATAATCCTTTAAAAATCTTTACCCGAAAGGTATTGGGTTTGTGTTTTAATGAAATAGTTTCTTTATTTTTACATACATGAGATTATCACATCTATGGGTTTATGTTATTGGTATCATAGAAATGATAAGATAAATTTAAAGATTACACTGACATCAATTAATGTAAAATTTATAGTCATATATTTTTTCAAAGGTTTATAAGTTACTGTTGATTATTAATTTAATGGTTTGTATAATATTTTTGGTTGATGAAGGAAATGTTATGGGCATAAGCTAAATAGAACATCAGTAAAAACCAAAAGGATAAATATAATGTATGTATATGATAACATCTATAAATTTTGGTCATTTAGATATGATGTAGTTTTACTTGTAATAACATCCCTATCCGGATTCTACTAGTGGATGTGGGGACTATCAAATATGTACCTATGGGAAATAACCTAAAAAGGGTTGGTTGTGTATTAACTTAATTGTTACCTGGTGTAAGAAGAATATGACTAACGTTACACCTAGTTTAATACTAATATGGGACACATATTAGTTAATCAAAATTTTCTTTACAAGACATTATGAATGATTTATTGGAATAAATTGTATGAGAGAACCCATCCTAAATAAATCTTATCTGATCCCATAGTGATTTAAGTTGAACAAAAATACGAAGTAATGATTTCAAAAATTAATACATTTAATAGTTGAAAGTATAAATTAATTATTTTATAATTATTCTCTTATGTTGTTAATTATCAATAACTCATGATTAAATCCATTTCATTAGAGTAATGACAAACACCTGAAGAAACTAGGTTAACATGGGATTGCCTGGAAAATGCAGAGATTAGACCAAAGGGAATGTTAAAGAGATATAGATATAGTCATAAATCCAACGATTGTGCCAAACTATCTATCATGAATTATAATTAATAATGTAACATAAATATATATTTTAAACAAAACTGATGTCGAGAAATGCAGATTCTCAAGGAAGCTTGAGTGATGAAGATGTTCAAAGAATGAATTTTAAAATTCATCGATGTCAAAAATGTGTTATAAATTTTCATAGGGAATGTATTAATGTAACTAGAAGATATTTTATGTGTTAAAAATTGGGTTTATAATCAAAATTATTTCCTAGGATAATTGAAAATCATAGCAGACAAAATGAATGGAATGATAGTCCATCGTATTGTATCACTGATAGTTTATTGTATTAAATGTTTGTAACATGGATATTATCCAAGTCAATGCACTAATACACTACCTAACATGGATTATATGGAATAGAAAAATGATATATAATGGAATTCTTATGAAAAAACCATCTAAGTGCTATGTGATGAAACTATAGAGTGTAGATCACTCACCATCCACTCATGAAATGTGAGTATAGTATATGTATAGTTTCTAATCCACATAATTATTACTAGAATTTTTCATAATGACATCAAAGTACTACTAAATGGATATATATATAAGGCTATATTCCTATAATTACATAAAATATAAATTTATTACTCTAGCCCGTGATAGTGTGAATGAAACCTCAATGGAAGTTAAATCTAGAGTCATGGAGCCCCTTAACTTTTATGTGAGTAATATTTAAAATTCAATGTATTAAATTTATTCAAGGAGTAGATTATGAAGACACAATATCTCACTATCTATTATTATTTAATAATTTTTATCTAACAAACATGTTTCATATGAATCAACAATCACTTAATGGCCAAAAAACCTTTTAATAAAATATATATGGATATATGGATGGTGGTTGTTGAATAATTATGTACAGAAATTTATTAATACATTATCAGAATGTGGCCCAATTTATTTATATTTCAATTAATGTGGATGAATATTTAATAAAATATTTTGTATGATTATAATTTATTTTATAAATTGGATACTTTCCAAAACTAATATATTTATGATTAATTGTATTTTTAGAAGAATAGTTAATATATAAATATTTATTTCTAATTAAATAGGTTTTTTCATAATTTTATATTATTTTATATTTCTATTAGTCTGATAAATTATAGTATTTTTATATTAAAAATAAATTTACATTTTAATTATCATAAAAATATTAACTAAATATTAATTTTTGGTTCTTTAGTAATTTTTCTTTGGGAATAGTGAAATCATTTTTTAAAAAAACATGAAATTTATGAAATTATTAGAACATAAGTATGTATTTTAGATTCATTAATCCTTTTTATCATTCCAATAATTTTTTATAATGATATTAATATTTAAAAAATTCATTTAATTTAAAAACCCATATTTAACATTTTAGAACCTAATTTATATCTTTCAAAAACATATTTTAAATACATTATATATTTAGTATTTTAAAATTAATTTTTTTCTGTTTTATTATTTAAATGAAATAAAATGGGTTAAAATTTTGGAATTATAATTTCTAAATTATATCGAAATGGAATTTTTTTTCCATAAATGATAAGTTAGCTTAGGTGAATAATAGTTAGTAGTGTGAATGCTAAAATGGTAAAAGTTAAAATATATAATGTCAGTGTAATGAATTTAAATTTTTTTTGAATGAGTGGTTGAGAAATAGATCATGCATATCTATTCACATTTCTATTATTTCTTATTTTTTGAGGTAAATACTTTGAGGGTGACATCCCATTATTAAATGTTTTTGGGTATTTACAAAAATGACATCCCTTTTTATTTTTAAAAGGGGTACACCTCTCCTCACAAACCATCACACCAAAAGACACTTAGAATCAAAAAACATACACAAAAACATTAATTAAAAATTCCTATGTTTAATCATTTTTTCTCAAAATATGATCGTTCATTGGCTTAACCCACATTGCAAAGGATAAAATCCAAGTAGCATGGTTTAAATTTCTAATGAATCCTTTCTCATTTCAATTTTTTTATGTGCACTCCAAAATTCTAAAATTACATTATAAAATTATAAAATGATAAAATATGCATCATTATTATACTAGTATTTTATTATGATGATGGTATAAGAATTAACCACATTTCCATTTTCATTTAATAAAAATGAAAGTGGAATTATTTTGTGGGGAGAACTACCCCCTCCATGATGCAACATGTTTTTCCCTTCACCACTATACAAGTATGGTAATGATATTGAATTTAAAATATATGTATTATATTATGAAATACATAAGATTATAAAAAGATAACCTATATTACCTCTTTCCCAAGTCAATGGAAAATGAAATTGTCATTTATACATACTTTTTGACTACCATATCCATAGAATGACTAATTTCCATTTTTCTTTTTATCATTTTAATACATAGATGGTAATTAAAACTAGTTTGATGGATATATATATATATACATATATATTAATGAAATTATGATTCTATATAAAAATTGGATAATCTATTTACAATATTATCAATAAACAACATGGGTAAAATCATTCACCTAATAGAGACTAATAAGACGAATTTCTTTTCTTATTATAATAAAATAGTTCTCAAATTGTGTGGTTTAAAATTAAAATATTATTATAATATAATAATTTATTCTAAAATATAATCATTATTATGAATTTATATTCATTCCAGAAACCCTTTTCATTTTTATTGGATATTCACGGGGTTTTACATATCCCTTCAAAATCTCATTACTCATGACTCATATTTTATAAGAAGTGTTTTTGTATGTTAAAATGACACTTTCACATCTCATTTACTGATAAAAATTATTTTCCACATGTATATATTGTAAAATTCGGATCTTCATGAAAAAATATCGAATGAATTTAATTTCATCGATATCTTGCGCTACATAATACATCAAGTTCTAACAAACCAAAAATATTTTATCTGTACTAATATTCAACATGTTCATTACGAACCAACCCTTAATAATTCAAGTGTCAATAGTAATAAAATAATGTTAAATATCAAATAAAATGGTTTTATATAAATAAATCATATTTATAAAAAATTATTTAATTTTTGAGAATGTCATTATATGTTTCTAAAATACTATTTTCTAAAAGAAATCAATTTTTTATATTTTGTGAAATTAAAAAAAAGAAATTTATGATACATTCATAAAATTTATTTTAAAAAAATCATTTGTTAATCGACATTTCAATAATATATTTGGGTTCTTGTTTTATATTTTTGTAAAAATGTTAATTTATTGATGAACAGTAAACAATACTAGATTTCTAAACATTGTTTTCGTTAAATATATTTAAAAGGATAATTTTGAATTAGCATGATTATAAAATTATAATTAGATAAAAAATATTATAATTTAACCAATATAGATCATTGGAATAAATTTCATTTTTAATTTTGTTATAAAAACATTTCCAACTTTCCAATATTTCTCTTTAGAGAACCACTTTTCATTGAATCTGTCGGTTTAATATAAAATTAAATTATTCCAATTATTTGAATTTTAGAAAATAAATTATACATTTGATATAATAATAAATAATATTTTATAATATTCAAAACAATTTTTTTACCATTATGAATAGTGAAAATATGAAAAAATTAATTACAGCGATAAAAGATTAAATGGGTTTACCGTGGCGTTAAACTAAAATGATATGGGGTAAAATGTTCTAGAAACTAGTCAAATCCCATTGTATGGAAATATATCAACCTTATAACAGCTAATTTTTCATAATGTACCATTTTTATCCTTTTTTCATGTGAAAATTGACATTAAACTTTATACATTTTGAAAATTTCATGTGTGTCCTCTCCCCCACTTATAAATGTTCATCCAATCTCCTATCATATTCAGTCTTCAAAAACCATTTTTTATCATCCAATAAATACCCAAATATATTACAGAATTTCCTCCCCACATCCTAAATGTTTTATTTTTGTAATTAATACCTTATATGAAGTCTTTTGGTGCAAAGAAAAAGATGTTGTCTCAAGAAGAGGTAATGTCCTTAACAAAGCATTTTATGTTATTTATTCTTTCATATCCTTCAAATATTATTAATCATTGATGATATAATAGAATATTTATCTTAAATATACTATTATAATTATATTTTAAGGTATTGACCTATAACTATATCCTCCTCCCTGAAATGGGAAATGGAACCGTTGATCTTGTGTGTGGAAGACAAGCACCTCACTAATTAATGAAATTTGTTTTCCCTCACCACTTATAATTGATGGAAAAAATGATACATAAAATGTATATATGTGTTATTTATCAAATAATAATACTTTTTAATTAAAATATCATATATACCTTCTTATGTTCCCTTCTATATGGAATATGATAACATCATTCTTTTATGTGGCTGATTACCATATTGTGAAGAAATGTGATTCATTTTTCACATACACTTTAAATGGAATGTAATAAGGGTAAAATTAATAAATTAATTTTAAATAAATGAGGTAAAAATTATTATTTAACTTTAATAAAATACTTAACCATAATTTATTTCATTCATTAAAATATGTAAATAGTGTTCATGTGTACGTATGACCTACCATCTCCATGAAGGATGTATTTCAATTTATATATCTATCTTTTATTGATTAATCTAAGTAAATATATAATTAATATATATTATATTTATATAATGGATAATGTTTTGGTGATTATGGAACCATTATCAATATATAAGGATCGACGATACCGAACCCAAACATAAACATGAAATTATGAAGTTATTTTTTGAAACCTAACATTATCATGTAATTAATTATTAATATGGATTAAAAATTAAAAAATAAATTACATATGTTATGATAATATTGATATGGTATGATAATAAATTTATAATAAACCTAATTTTTTATTCATATGTTTTGGATGTGTTTAAAGGATGTTGATAATTAAGGTAAGTTATTTTTCATTCAATTTTCCATCATTTGGATAGAAGATAAGTTTTTCACCTATCTTAGTTGAACAGGTGAATATACTACACTTTGAAACATTTTATCTTGAATATACTTTTTTATTTTTATTTAAATTTTATTTTTATGTTAACCATTATTGGGTATTATGATTCAAAGGATACCAATGTTCTAACGTTTATTTGTTACAATTTCATCATTTATTATGATTATTTATGATTCTGATTCTGATGATGAAATATTATGATACTTTTCTCAAGTAACTAAGGAGTTTTATTATCCTAAAATAATATTAGTATAATATATTCTTTACATTCATTTTCCTCCCATTATGTACATAACATACCAAAATAATTTTTTAAGAAAAATCAACTCTATTTGTTTCTTTGATGAAAAACCCTTTTATTTCATATCCTTGTTTTCGAAAAAATACATTAAAATGTGTATTAACATTATTTAGAGTATTTATTAATGATTTTTTACTGATTTTTTAATTTTGTACAAATCATTTTATGATTAATCATTATTTCATTATCCAAAAATTGATCTTTTGAATTTTATAAAAAATATTCAAAAAATGATTTTTAAGCCTTACAACATGATTGTAATTTCACTATATAATGAAAATTATTTTATTTGAATCTTACTCATATTTATTATATTTATATTAAAATGAAATTATTTAAAAAATATTTTAGGAATTATTAATTTTAAAAATGTGATATTCAATATAAATTATCCTCGTGAAAATTTCCGTGATATTTTTCATTCAAAATAATTTTTTGTCTATGATAATATCCTATAATGTTACATAATATTTCATTAGTATATGATCTAATGAAACTATTTTATGGTTTATCTTGATGGATTATGTTTATTATGAGAGGATGTTCAAGAATCATATTTTGTTTCTATCGATTTTGTTATGAAGAAATGTTCAATAAAACCCTTATCTTTTCATGATTTATGATATAAGGATTTCTTAAGATATTGTGAGACAAATGTTTTTTTAATTTTCATTATGTGATGGATATGAACTATATATAAAAATAATTTAATTTTTAAGGATTGAAATCTCATGAGAAAAATATGACTTGAAGGGGGTTCCAACCTTGTTCAGTAAAGGACGTTTTCCAATAAAATTTCCCTCAGTGTGAACCTCAATTACTATGATAGTTTGGGGAGTTAAACAATTCCCATATGATAGTATTATAAATAAGTATCGTGTTCTATGTAAAATATTTTCTATTCTTTTATTTATTCCTCATATACATTTATGCTTCCGTTATTATACTCTTCTTGTTTATGCTCTTTGATTTCCTTTATGATTATGGTATTATAATCTACTATTTTTTTGCATAACCCATGATTCTGATCATTGATATACAAGGTATAGTTTAAAATAATATTCTTATGTTCTTATACACTTTTAAATATACATTATCAATACATATCTCACTTGTTTACCCTTATTGAGAACCTGAGATGACCCTCTATTATGATTCTTTCCATAGGATATGAATAGATGTATGAAGAATTTATTTTTTGAGAAGGGTTTTAGTTATGAAGAACATAGTGGTAGATGATTTTGTTCCCCTATGAATCAATTGTTTATGTTTCCATGTTTCCAAATGAATTATACCATTATGATCATGAGACATTTTTTCCTCTAATGTAATGAATGTTCATTAAAAAAAGATATATTATCTATTTATGAAAATCCTAGACCATTATTATTGGTATCATATGAAACGTAATGATATTCCTTGGAAACATAGATGTGAAAACTTTATTGAACCCCATTAAAAAATCCAATGCATTGGTTAATATCATAATGTTTTTGTAAGGATTAGATTATGCTGTTTACCAAGAAATACATACATTTATAGATACTAAAAGTGGACTTTTATTTAGAATAGATGTAACTTGGGAAAAACTCTACAAAGAGCACATTGGGCTTGAATCATGAATTACATGGTACATGAATATGTGCTTACTGTGAACCTAGTTTAATATTCTTGAGAGATATTCTTGTGTTAATTTATATTTTCATTATGAACCATTATGAAGGACCTGAATAAATGATGACCATGAATAACTTAGGTAAATTATTTGGGATTAATTAATTTAAAATTAGGTTTCTTGATATCCGTATCTTATAAATGATTTTTTATGAAAACATTTTTCACACTATGATTATTGTTTCTCCAAATATTTTTTTTAATTTTAGTTGATTCTTGGAACCAAATAGAACCAATTTTATATTTAATTTAACTAATTATTCAATGATTTTCCACTTAGAAAATCAAATATTATTGGAGATAGATGTGAAATATATTATCAATGATCACCCAAAATTATCATTTTATGTATCATGCTAAATATAAAAATGAGTAAAGGGGGAACAACATTAAATTGAGTCCTTTATAAGGGAACGTCCAAAATATTTCAGTGGTTCTTCTAAGCCACTATTTTCATAGAAAATGATCAAAACCAAAGAAAATATTTTTTCCATTCTCGAGTGTAGAAAACATGAAAAAAGGTAATGTTTTTATATTTTTCATTTAGAAAGTGATGAAAATCAATTATGGTCTCTCATCAAGAATAATTGACAATAAGATGAAACTGTATCCATAGAGTGGGATGAGGATAGATCATATTTGTTAATAAGTAATTTTTTATTATTTTATGTATCAAAACAGAGAAGAAATTCCTTGTTCTAAAGAAGAGAGATTGTTAATCTGTTGGTACATGTGAGGCATATTTTACAACACTTAGGAAGTACGCTTCTGGAATTATCATCCAACCTAAAAATAATAATGATCAATTATTTAGCATATTGAAACCATGTATTTTAATGTATTCAACCATAAGGGATGTCAGTAAATAAGAATAAACTAATTGATTTTCTTTGAAGCTAGAAATTGGGTTTGGAGTTACCATAAAAATAACATGGTTTTGATAAGAAAATAATGATAGAGTTCAATGGAAATAGAAATAACCACGAAGATAAGAAATGGAATTTCCTTTATGTTTAAAGTGTGGAGGGAACTATAGAGAAACCTATGTTGATAGTATTAGTAAATTATTTATGTGTGGAAGTGAAGTTCAATGGTTAATTTAATGAAAAATTTATGGAAAAATGTTAACTAAAGAAATTAATAGTGAGAATGCTCTAAAAAATTAATCAACCACAACCCATTGTTTAATAGGAAATGAGTATATGGATGATGTTAGCTAGTTCACAAATCTAATGGTTAATGGTGATCATTATTTCTGAAGAGTGGAAATATCATTCAATAATTATTTCTTAATAGGGGTGTGATAATGACATGGTGAAATCTATACAAACCATACAATATAGAACTGATAATTTCATATTTTAATTTAGATATACACATTGTTTTTTGACTGAATAATTTCCTTAGTGTACCTAGATTCCAACCACTTATTTAGATGTATACTTGTCATTTTAAACCCCTAATGGTATGATGATAAAATCTAACATATATTATTAAACTCTGGTTAATGTTTGTGGGAATGTGATATTGAAAACTCTTATCATTTTTCATCTAGTTGAATTTGATGTTATAATAGGCATGGATTTTCTATCTTTGAATGAATCCCACATCAATTATAAATTAATTGAAGTGAAGTTTTTATTCAATACTATTATATGATTGTATATATTTTAGACAATAAATACAATATTTGGATGGAAATCACATCCATTTTATGGGTTTTAATTTGGATTCAAAATTGGAATTTGTCATAGATAGTTGGAGAGAAAATCAACATCGATTATATAACTCTAATTCAAGATATTTTTGATGTATTTATTTATTAGTTTCATATTCTTACAAAAATTCATGATTTTTTTTCAATAGAACTCATACATGAAGACACACCTTTGTCAAAGACTCCATATTGAAGGGACCTGATTGAGTAGAATTAATTGAAGAAAAACACAAATATAATCATGAAAAGAAATTCATTTTTCCAATTGTGTCACCTTTGGTTCCACTTGTTCTCCTATTCAAAAATAAATATGGATTGATTCAGCTTTACATTGATTATTGGGATTTGAGTAAGATCAAAATATATAATATGTATCTTATAGCCCTTATTGATGGTTTTTTATCAACTTTGTTGATTTCAATAATTTTTAAAGATTTAATTTCCTTTTGGATGTCATAAATTAAGGTTCATGAAGGAGGATATACCTAATAAATCATTCTAGATAAGTTATGGACACTATAATTATATAATGGTTCTATCTGGTCTTACTAATGTCCCTATTATCATCACTGATTTAATGAATTAAGTCTCTAGAGATTAATTTTATCCATTTATGATATTAATTATAGAAGATATTTTTATATATTCAAAGAGAAAGTGAGATCATGAAGACAACCAGATAATTGTACTGAAGTCCCTATGGTTGAATAATTTTTATTAACAAATTACAAAGTGTGAATTTTGGAAACCAAAGGTTTAATTTTTTGGTAATATAATCTCTTCTGTGTGTATATAGGTTGATCCATCAATGATAGATTCTATCGAATGTTGTCCTAGACCATCCAAAATGATTGAGATTTGATGTTTTTTTGTTTTTTTGGATATTATCGATGGTTTTTATATAATTTACCAAGACTATCTTATTCACACAGCATGTTAATGTGGATGAGAACCACGTTCCATTGAAAAAAATGAATAAGATGAAAATATCATGATGCTAAATAGACGATTAGTTAGTGCACCTATTCTTACATTATTCTTCAGTATATAATGGTTTTTATTATATAGGGATATATCCAGGAAGGGATTGTGATATGTTATTATATATAATGGAAATGTTATAGTTTATTTATCTCAAGGAATAAAGGTTCATGAGAAAAATTTCGCAACTCATGATTTAGAGTTAGCTATGATATTTTTTTAATTAATGATATGGAGGAATTATCTAAATGGATAATGCTGTGATATATAAATATATATACAAATCACATAAGTTTTAAGTATATATTCACATAATGTTTTTGAAGATTCCCCACAGAGGTTGGTTAGAGTTGATTAATGATTATGACTGCATAATAAATTACCACCATTGGAATGTGAACAAGGATGATAATGCATTGAGTCAGAAGGATCATGTTATCTAATATATGATAAAGAGAAAAAAATATATAATATTTGTATATTTTCAAAGTATGGATCTAGAAATTAAGAAGGAAGAGTCAAATTGTTATTTGTAATATATTATTTTTCATCAATCTATCTAAGGGAATATTAAGGAGGTACAGAAGGATGATATTGTCCAATAGAAGAAGGAATGAAAGGTTCCTTAGTATAACATTAATTATGATTGAATGATATGGTTTGGTAACTTCTTATGTTTTACATCCATACTATACTTGAATAATTTGTTGTTATAGGAGGATCATATTTCTTCATTATATATTTATCCTAGAAGTATATAGATGTATTGGGATTTGAAATAGTATTTATGGTGGGATTTAATAAAGAGATATATCACATTGCATATATAGAAAATCTAGGAATGAAAACATGTTAAGGATGAGTGATAAAATTATAAGGTGATTTTACATTCTTTACCCATACCAAAATTAGAATTGGAAAACATCACCATGGATTTTATTATCAGAATTCCCAAAACATCGAAAGCATGAAATGATATATGGGTTACAGTCAATTGCCTTATGAGGTCAAAACACTTTATAACTATCATATAATATTGATAATCAGATTATCTTTCCAATATATGCATTATTTAATTTTCAAGGATTCATGCAGTACCAAAATTCATTGTTTTTTATCGAGATCTGAGGTCTATATCAATGTTCTAGTGATGTATTTAGTAAAATCTTGATATAGAGTTGTGATTCATGACAACATATCATCCTCAGAAAAAATGGTTTGTCTGATTGAATTGTTCAAATCCTATAGGATATGTTGATATCTTCTTCTCTCAATTTTAATGGTGATGGGCATAAACACCTTCCTCTAGTTGATTTTTCATTCAAAAAATAGATCTCAAATGAGTTTTCAAATGGATCCTTATGAATACATCTACAAAAATTACTGTAGAGATCAAACACACTCGACTTCAGTTAGATAAATAATGATATTGGTACCTTATATATTTTAGGAAATGTAATATAATGTAAGACCCATTCAACAACACATAAGGGAGGTACAAAGTCAACATAAATACCATGATGATAATCATCGATATTGTCTTGAATTTGAAGTAATATGAGATTTGATTCATTGAAATTTTAAATGAATCAAGTCAAAAATAATGGGAAATAATGGAAAACTAATCCTTAGGAATATCAACCCTATTGTAATTCTCTATCATATTAGGATGGTATCCTATCAGTTTTTCCTTCCACCAATCCTCTCTCATGTTCATGATGGTTTCCATGTATCTATCTAAAGGAAAGATATAATTATTCCTTCACATGCATTAAACTAATAGTCCACATCAATTATTAATGATCATTCTAATAAGGAACAATTGGGGAAGATTCTGGATCATAGATATAATATTATATGAAATAAGACCACTCATCTGGTTAATGTTAGGTGGAAAAGACTCCAATATTAGGATGTTACATGGGAACCAAGGAATATAATGAGGTAGAATTATCCTCATTATTTATAAGAATGAATTATTTCTAGCGTAAAATTAATTTTATGTTGGTATAATGTAACTCTGTAAGATTTTTCAAAATTTGTTTGGAACAAATTTAATTTATTATGTAGCTTGCGCTACAATAACAAAGAGTTCTAATGAACAAAAATATAATATTCAAAGTAAATTTACCGGGGTCCTTATGAGATGGCCATAAAAAATTGTGGCATGAATTTGAATAAACAAATTTTAAATATAATGTAATATGGTTTTATATAAATAAAACATATTGATTTTTTTTTATTTTTTTGTAATGTCTTCATATGCTTCGAAAATACTATTTTCATAAGAATGTGTTTTTTATTTACTTTTCATGAAAAAATTACACAATTAATCATTTAAAATTATATAAAAAATATTTTATAAATTAAAATCATTTTTTTATCAATATTAAAAAATTATAATAGGTTAATTTTTTTGGATTTTTCTAAAAATATTACTTTTCAATGAATAGTAAATAATAATTTTTTTTGAAACCTGCCATCTTTCATTGAAAATTAATAAGGATACATTCTTTATAAAAAAACTTACAAGTAACATTAGTTAAATTATATTATAAATAATTATGTATTGTTAATTAGAATAAACTATATTTTTAATTTGGATATAAAACTATTAAATCATTTTAAAATTTGGTCTTTGGAAAACCACTTTTTACAGTATCTATCAATTTAGTTTTAAATTAAGTTCCACAATTTATTTCAATTTCATTCTAAAAAATAGATTTAAAATTTTAAACCAGAATCATCAATATTATCTAAAATGGTGAGCTTTATTTTTTACCATAATTAATAGTTAAACCATAAAAAATATTTATTATTATGGGTAAGGTTAAAATGAGTTTATTGGGTGATAAACAAAAATGTAAAATGTTAAAATGGCCAATAACCTTTTACAACACCAATATTATGTCTATATCTATTCCCTAAAACCTCTAAGGTTCTATAATTTCTTATTTAGGATCATTTTTTCCTGTGAAAAAACAATGTAATAATTTTAACTTTTTAAAAATTTCATGTGTGTCATATTCTTTGCTTGTAAAAGGCCACCCACTCCTCTCTTCGATTCCAACATAAAAACCATTTCATTAGCCCAGAAATATCCAAATATCTTACTTAATACCATATAAACATACTAAAGGGTTTATTATGATTATTAATCCCATTTAAGATGGAAGTTATTGTAAATGAAAAGATGTTGTCCGAAGAAGAGGTAACGTCATTAACTAAGTGTTTTATTTTATTTCTTCCATCACCTTGTTTAAATATTATTAAATAATCCTGAAAAAATAAACTCAAAATATTAAATATATTATGATATTTTTTTATTTATGGATTTGACCTTTAACCATATCATCTCCCATCGTATGGGAAACAAAAATGTTGGTCATATGTACGGTAGACTACCTGCTCATGAATCGACAAAAATAGTTTTCCATTACTTATTCTCAAAGATGGATATAATGATATATATAATGGTTTTATAATATATTTAAGGAATAATATTACTTATGTAATTATAATATCTTATAATCATTCTTACAATCTATTCCATAGATAATGTGATATTATCGTTCATGAGAATGATGGATTACCACCTCGCGAAGCGATGTAATTCATTTTTCACAAACATTTTACATGGAAGATAAAAAGGGTAAAATTAATAAATATATGTGATATATATGAAAAATAATAATTATATAAATGTAATATATTTATATCTTTTCTTTCATTTCATTAGTTAAAATTTTGAAACAATGTTTATTCGTACTTAAGACCTACCATCTCAATGAATAGTTTCATTCATTCTATATATTAACATTTTATATATGACTATAAATAAAAATATAATGAGAATATATGATTTTTATATCATGGTTAAAACATGGGTTATGATGGATCCATGATCAATGTAAATTTATCGAAAATAAAAAACCAAAACATATAGAAAAAACAAAGCAATTATTACCCGGAACATGAATTAACAAGGAATTATTGAAAAATAGTTAATAAAAAGTCATTAGTAAATCATATTTGGTATGATACATATGTTTATGGGTCTTAAATATATATATAATGTACTTAAATTTATTGTACTTATTTTTTTACCATGTACAAATGATTCCAACACATAAGTTAAGATATTTTTGTATGAAATTATATTCTATGGAACATAAAATATGTTATTCACGTATCATTATTTATGAGGCATATATAACGCCCATTTCTATGTTATTACATGAATATCCATTTTTTAATTTTTTTTCTACCATTGGTTGAAACCATATTTATTTCACATTAATGCTTTCTAAAAATGCTTTCAATAATGTTTTTACATTCCTTAAAAGATTTATTAATGAAATATTTAGTCATTTTGAGAATTTTTAGAGTGTTTTATAAAATGAATAATTATTTATTTATTCAAAATTTTATTATACAGATTTTATTAAAAATGTGTATGGAATATCTTTTTATCGTCAATTACATAAAAAATCATTTAAATGAAAATTATTTCTTAAATATTTTATGAAAAAATAATTTTAAAATGGTTATTTTCAATGAAGGGATATTTTCTTCATGAAACATTACATGTTATTTATATTTGGATAAAATTGTACATATAATATGACATAATTTCATTCTAAATAATCTTTATTGGTCATATGATCCAATGATGCCATATTTATTTTTTAAATGTGTGGTTTATTTTTATAAATAAAAGATATATATAAAGACCTTTAATTTTCCATGTGTTGTGCTATGCTGATGTATTCTATGAAACCCATTTTTTATGGGTTTAGATAGGATGATTGTTTTGCGATGTTATGGTAAAAAAATTTATGATTTTCAATTATGTCATTGTTGAGACCTATATATTCCTCTAATTAATTGGGTAGATATTGAAATCTTATGTGATAAACCATAATGGAATTGGGAGTGAACATAGCTCTCTAAATAACATTGACCGTTAGGAATGTATTTAGAGTGAACAATGAATACTAAGATGGTTTGGGGAGTGAAAGCATTTCCCTATGATATTATTCTAAATTATCATTGACTAATATAGAAATTATTTTTCATTCTTATAGGTATGCAGATATTCTAGGTATTATTCCCCTGTTATTCCCTCCGTGATTTGGTTCTTTTATTCCCTAATGATTCATGTCTTATGAACTACCAATATTAATACCATGACCCATGAGTATGATATTTGACATGTAGGGTATGGTTTGAAAATAATATGCTCATGTTATGATTATGTATCACCCTTTTTTAGCCTTACTGGCATCTGAGCTCACCCTCTCTAATGTTAACATTCCAAAGGTTATGAATAAATGAACTAAGAATTATTTTCCTTTGAAGGGTGGTAGTTATGAATAAAATTATGGGGGATGATATAATTTAGTTATGAACATGTTTTTTATGTTTCTGTGTTTCCAAAGGAACTACATATTTACAATCCAAATGCATGTATTTATGTAATGTAATGAATGTTCATAAAAAATGTTATAATATCTATGTATGAAAATCATGGTTCATCACATATATTTATTAGATGATTGTATAATTGTCATTATTTATTCTCTAGTAATTTATTAAAGATATTTTTTACTACTCTTCCATCTTTTAATGTTTTAAATATTTGTTTAATGCTTTCCATTTGGGTTGGTTTCTCAAAATATAAGTTTATTCTAATTTTTATGTTCACATATAAACACTAAATACAACATTATTTGTGGTTTTATATGATTAGATCTCATTATGATTCAATGATTTCCGAAAAAAATATTTTCTCATGGTTTTATAATATATTTATTTTAAAACTATTTCAAATAATATTGAATATTTCGTATTTACAAGGGGATTTTTATAAAAAAACAAAGTAGTGTTTTTATAAAAATAATTTTTCTTAGACATACTTTATACTTATTCAAGAAAAATTATCAAAAAAAACTATCCAAATGATTCTTCTATATGTCCTATGTAATATCCCAATATTTGGGAGGAATTTTCTATTACTAACCTTTTCATACATAATCATTAATGATGTGTAAATTCATCACATATTATAGTGTTTTCCTTATTGAAAACACAATATTTACTTACTAGGATAAAGAAGGTTCACCTAGGTTTCATACATCAACCGATCGATGAAATAAATTACATAACTATATTCCCTTTATCTATATGATATAAATACCACCTAATTTATCATAATTTAGTGGTATTTACCTAGAAGATTACTTAATATAATTGGATACCAATTTATTTTTCATTAGGTAACCATGCAATAGTTTTTGAAAGAACTATTAAATATTTCCTTAGATGAATGCATTTGAAAGGGGTATAAAACCCATTTTCATTCTGAATTTTCTTTACAATATAAACATTTAATTATTTCTATTACCAAAATCTATTAAACCTAAAATATTTCAATGGTTTATTTATGTTCTAAGAAGAGAATAATTTTCAAGTGGCTCATGTATGTACGGTTGAATAAATGGTGGGGCCCTATATCACTGAACAATTCATTAGATAAAAGTTTATATCTCGTGAGATAAGTATTCGTTAGTAAACTTTAGTTTGTTTTATACAGGGGCCCTAATGGTACAAATCATGAAGGAAATGACTATCTATACTAATTTTTTTACCATATTTGAAAGATATCATACTATTATTATTGGAATAGCGGGTTCCATATACCAAACTATTCAGTGCATTTGATTACCATGTCGTTTATATAGTTATCAATACATGATCTCATCTGACCATTATAGTGTAGAATTTTCTACATCCACAATTGAAACAGAAATTTCCAAATATTAATTGTTGTATGAAAATGTTAAAGTAGATCAAAGGCTATAGTGAGAACCTCTATATACTATGAAAATAATCTTAAATATGTGTTTTATGGTATAGATAGATATTACTGATTGGACATAGTAGATGTATGACAATCAGGTGTTGGGGGGTCATAATCATTTAGAATTATTCTCAAGAAGTTCGCACATGGTGATCTCTAGTAGTAAGATCATGAGGACAGACCCTCTAATAGGAACAAAACATGTTTCATTTGTCATTGGATGTTCCTATATACGATAACTTATAATGGTCTCCTGGCTTGAGATCATATCCAGTGTATGTCATTATATTGTATACATTGATTCAAGATGAAAACCATGATGCAGAAATCATGGTGAGATATTTTGTGTTGGGTGCGTCGTTGATGGCATGACAATGGTTGAATTGGAATGAAAGGATTTTTTGCCTCCAGGTTATGGAGGTAATATATCTTAGTCCATGTTGATAATGATGGTAGTACCTTCATAAGACCATGGCCATGGTAGTCGAGGGTATTCTCTTCTAGTATGATAAAAAAATAAAGTAAGAAAAAGGGCAATGACACATGTGTGCATCTGACTTTATGACATATTAATGGAAAAGAGATTGTATTACATAGTACGTGTTCGTAGGTTGGTTGTTTGTGTTGTGACAATATTTATCTCTTAAGGGCCCATGATGGGTTTCTAGATCTTTCTCTTGGTCAATGAATACTAGTAACTGTTATTGAGATAAGGGCCAAAAGGGTCACAAACAATAGCATATTCGAGAATCTACCCTATTTAGATTAATAGTAGTATTGGACATTGTGGCCCCCACTATTGGGGTTTGGGATTTTTTAAGGAGATACATTCACCAGAGAATAAATAAATTCATATTATTCAGGTTATAAATAAAGGGAATTGAATTTATTTTTAAAATGTATTTACCAGTTTTATGTAAATACAAGAAAGAAATATAATTTAAACGAATATTCAAGTATTCAAGGTTCATTAATATTTATGGGAGTAAGAGATGTGTTAATGGCTTAACTATTATCATGTAATATATTTAATACATTACATGTAAGTTATAATAATAATGAATACTATTTATGACTCAATTTAGTAGTCAAAGTTTTATTTAATACTGTGTTATGTATTCGGGTAGCCAGGTGGAAATACCAGATATTTTATAAACATTATATAAATAGAGGGGAAGAGGAGTTTACCATTAACTAATCACTGCCTCTCTATCTACACTTTTTTATCCCACATCATAGATAGAGGCTATGGATCCATGGAGTTTCGATGGATCTCTCTCTCTCAAGCAACACAAGTGATGTGGTGCGGTCATCATTGGAGCATCGAAGGCATCATCAAAATTCTAAGCTTGCACCCAGATTTCGACAAAATGTGTTCCATTAGTTTATAGGAGCGTGTGTGGCAGATCTAGAAGAATTTATCCTCATATTATTCATGTTGTGATCACCAACAATGAGAAGAAATAGTGCTCGAAATCAGACATAAACCTAATATTTTGCAATTTTATTTTGTTTATAAACCCTTCACGTGTGATCATCAGCTTAAACCGGTCTTCTATTAACAGACGTCGACAAGTTTACATTGACCATTAGTGAATGTTTTTTAAAATCCCACCTTTTTGGGGCTTCTACTGCACTCCCAATTAATACATGTGTTATCAAATGGACTCATTATTATTTTCATCCAATAAAATAATTAATTTTTCATTGAAATATAAAGAGGGTATCGATACGGTCCCAACACTGCTGACTGCACCATAATATGAAATCAGATGACTATTCTGAAGTAATTTGAAGTTTTAGGTACGCATTAAAAATAGTTAGTTTTATGAGGTTCATAATTTTTGAACAATTATTTAATTATCTAAATATTTTTACATTAGAATAGTATTTTCTAATGACGATTAATAATTTTTAATGTTTTCATAAAAATATTATTATTATTATTTTCCAAAGCCTAAATAGGACATCAAAATTGTTTTCAAAGGAAGGCAAGCTTTGCAGGTCTTGGTAAACAAAATGAAAAATGGGAGGGTGTGTCCTGCTTTGTATGTCATGACAAAAAAGGGTGGCGACCTGGTTTGTAGGTCTCTACGGAAAAAAGAAAAAAATTGTTGCGGTGGGGGGGGGCGCCCCCCGCCCCTTCATCTCCCTCACGGAGCTGCGCTATAGCCGTCAGCCCGCCACAGGTCCTCTCCACATCCCTGCAGAACCGCATCACACCTAGAAGCAGCACACCCAGCTAGCTTCCCCCAGCCCTGGGCCTCCTTCTTCAAAGCGACACAGAACTGTCCACCAGCATCCACCTCCTACCTTGCACTGCCTCCAGAGAGTGGTGTACACCCATCGTATGTTAGTCCCCCTCACACCAGACCCCCTCGGCCTCGTGCAATGTGACATTCTGGTTCGACACCTCATACAGTGAACCTTCAACCCTCCACCATTGACGAGTAGTTTATTAATATGGGGTTTAGGAAAACAAAAATTTGGGAAAAGGGGTTAGGGTTCCGATATTTTTAAAATTAGGTCCGGGATGCGTGAACGCCATTCACGCATCCTTCCATGGTGAAGGATACGTGAACGCCGTTCACGCATCCCTCCTCTCGGGAGGATGCGTGAACGATGTTCACGCATCTCACAGAAGACTGAAATCCTCCTCAAAATGTATAACTATTAATTATAATCTAATACAATTAATGTAATAATTATGAAATATTAATAAATATCAATTAAATAATAGAAAATATTGAAATAATGTTAATAATTTTTAATAAATATTCATGAATAGTAGATATTCATTAAACAATTATTAATAGAATGACTTGAGTATTCTCTAACATATATTGTAGTTAAACATCTATTTCTATAAAGATCCTCATATGGTTCCATTTGTATTCTAAAGTGGAAAATTAATTTTTATACTTTATAATACTCATTTTTCATTATTTTTCTGATTAAATATTGGTGTATTTGTGAACAAATGAGTTTCATGAAAAACATCTAGTGATTGTGATGAGTGAACCATGATCACATCATCACTATGCTAAGTTCTCTGAGTTTCATTTCTGCATCTAAGAGTAATATTTTTTAAGGCATGTGATCTCTAAAAAATATCATTTTATCTAAATAAGGTGGAAGAAGTGATTTCATGGACATGCCCTATGTTTTGAGATGCATACTCAATAATCTCACTCTTTAGATTGTGTACCAATAGAAATTGTTTCCTTTTATAAAGTCTGAATATGTATCTTCTCAAAATTTTCCAAATGATCTTTTAGTTCATATTGTAGTTTTCAATGTTTTCCATAAACAACCATACATGTGAAACCATGCTCATAGTGTATCAATTATTAACCAAGGTTAGATAATCAAAAGTATCAATGAAATGCTAAATCCTGCACATACTTCACCAAATATATTAAAAAGTTCAAGTGAAAAGATAAATCTCCCCTTTTCATCCCATCTTTCAATCAATCAAGCTCTCCCCCTTAATTGAAATGAGAAATATAATTAATAATAATGGATAAAGTGTGATTGGAATACCTCATGTTTAAACTTCTTGAGATGATATGAATTTCAAGATTTGTAATGAAATAATCCTTGGATTTTAGCTCAAACTTATTCTTGGGAATAGTTTATTTCATAGTTTTCTTGACTTCATTGTTTTTCATATTCCCAATAGAAGATTTTCCAACTATTGTTCCATTCATCTACACTTGTTGTGGCCCTTTATTCTTATCAACATATGCATTCTGCATGGTTGGACTGAACCAGCACTCATCATAACTGTGACCACTTATATTGAAATTCGAAATAATTAATATAATTAATATTTATCATTAAATTTAATCATATTATTTATTATACATATATATATATATACATTGGTAGATAATTTGATAACAGTGAGACACTTATTAAAAATATAATAGAAATCTAGATAATAGTAATACACATATAAAATGTATCATAAATCAAATGTCAACCTAATCTACACCTCCGGCGTGGATGCTCCTTTGTCCCATAGTCAGGCGTATACTGGATGCGTCCACACCATGTCTGTCTATGCCTGTGCTCTGGCGTACGTTGTGCATCCCCATCGATAGCCACCTCAACATCCTCATGTGTGATAGATGGTGGATGTACAGTCTCACTGCCAGTACCCTGGCCTGCATCTAAGGATAATGGAAGCTGGCTGGAACTCTCACCAATATAGGAAGTAGATGGCTGATCTGCTACGGATGACTGCAATAAAACATCAAACTCAATCTAGTCAGCATCTGTAAGTACCTGTGGTTGTGCCTGAGAAGATGGATGAGCATCTAACTGATCATGCTGAACACCCTCCTCCAGTGGAACAATATCATGTGGCTGAGCAAGCTGAGCGGCCTACTCCTGTGGAACAACAACATCCATAACAGGTTCGTCACCCCCAGGTACATTTATGTGAGGCTCAGTAGGCTCCGCGGCCTCCGCAGCAGGCTCCGCGTCCTCCACAGCAGGTGGTGGATCAATGAAAATGCCATGATAAATCTCATCCATCGACGGTAGCATCTGTCGTACAAGGCTGTGAAAATATGATGGGTCAAAGATAGCTCTCTCCACAGGATCAGACATATTAAGTAGATGACAAATATGAGCATCCTACGAAAACAAATTCTGTTGTAAACTAATTTGAATAAAAAATATGTTGAACAGTGAAAGGAAGAATGCATACCAAGTCATGGAAGCCCCGTCTGTGCCGTGTCAAAAATCTGACTGGATACCTGATGTACAAGCCTACATAATCCATCTGATCCATCAAATGAAAACGTACTATCCCTAACCCTTGCAAATGGGACTCCCGTCGTCTATTCCATAACACAACATATCTGGCATGGTAGCTCCTCTAATCAAAATATCCCTTCCCTGACATCTTCAGGGAATGCAATGAATCCAACTGACTGGGTGGGTCATGAACTGGATGAAGGAATCCAAACTGTCTCATAACCCTATCCATCTGATGCCACTCGACTATATGACAATGAATCAGTGGAACCATGCAGGAGCCGATATCAAGCATCACTGTACAGTATGGGGGAAAACTTTGAAGGATATCATCAGTATATGACATCCATGATATCTGAAAGAAAAAATGAATAATCAATTAATAAATGAATATAAGTACAGTAAAGAGTAAAGATTTAACAATATAAATAATAATCACTTACATCATCTGGTTGAAAGCTATCTAACATATGTCTGTAGGAATGAACATCATGTCTGGGAGAATCTAAATGTCGACGTGCCTGAATCCACCTATAGATAACATTTTTTTTTACATTTCATAAAAGAATTTTTTAAAAGAAAGTTAGATATTAAAAGGAATTAATAACATACCAATGTCCACGTGGAGCCTCTGCTACAATATCTACGGGTAATGGCACACGGGCATGTGGAGCTAAATGAGGTATGTGCTCCCATACCCACATCTGTAGAAGAACCATGCATCCGGTGATCTGCATCTAATCAATGCGACATGCTCTGCATAGGGCTCTGTATGTATATTCTAGGCAGACAGACCCCTAAATATATCGGCTTGCCTGGTCCAAATCCTCCAAAAAATATACATACATTAGGTGCACAAAAGTAGTAGAGTGGTCAACAAAAAGCGTGACACCGATCAGCCTCAAAATATATGTGCATGCAAATCGCTGCACGGTGACGTCACTAGCATCATCTAGTAAATGTGTGAAGTGCTGGTCTAACCAAGGCATCCACAATCTACCACCGACGATGGTCCTGCCATCATCATGGACCTCTATGCCCAGAAGTCTATGAACAAGCTCAGGCAAATCTAATGGATCTCGGACTGTCAAAGTATGTCCATTGATAGGGAGGCCCAACATAATGTCCACATCCTGCAGCGTAATAGTCAACTCCCCCTCACTGAAATGGAAAGTATGCGACTCTGGTCTTTATCTCTCTACAAGTGCGGCAATGAGCTGATGATCAAGAAATGTGAAGTCGCACAACGCTACTCCATAGAATTTAGCTCGACGAAGATGTGGGACGATAGCGGGAGGTGGTGCAATATGATGGAAATGGTGAGATCAACATACACTCAAGGGAGCCATAGGACATCCCTCTAAAATCAGTCGTGATACATGAGTAGCCTGAGATGTAAGCAATGGAAAACCTGCCATCTGCACACATGATATCATCGTTACTTATTAATAGTGGAATCATGATATATTCATTGTTATTTGGTGTCACAATCAACATTAGCCTAGTCTCACAATCAACATTAGTTAATGATGTTCAGACACTCAGATGTCATTACTAAAACTAGACATCTTATAAGAAAACCAGAATTTAAAAGTGAAAAATTAATTATTTCTTCTTTTTTGTGAAATTACATTTGTTAATTTATCCATTATCCATTAAATAACCATTAACATTTTTCCACATTAAAAATTAATAGGAAAAAGTGAAAAATTAATTATTTCATCCTTTTTGTGAAATTACGTTTGTTAATTTATCCCTTATCCACTAAATAACCATCAACATTATTCCACATTAAAAATTTACAGGAAAAAGTGAAAAATTAATTATTTCTTCTTTTTTGTGAAATTATGTTTGTTAATTTATCCAAAACAATGCATTTGAACTCCTCCAGAAAAAGTACAACTCACGCTTTGGAAAATTATATTTATCACAAAAATGGAGCAGGTACACAGACTCGATCATGGATGATGAGATGTGGAACTCTGTCCTGCCACTTGGGGACATCTCTTACGAGTATGTCCTTCTGTGTGGCAGATTCTGCATCATATTCTCCCTCCTCGTTACCGAGGCCAATCCATCTCATTTCTGATGCGAGTTGACTTCGGTCTTCTTCGAGGCCACAACCAGGTAGCATGAAGCCAATAATTTTAAAAATGACAGACATTGAAAAAATTATAAATGAAACCAAAACCAACTTATGAAAACCTGTAAATATCAGGGATGATGGTCGGTTGATCTGCAGGCAAAGTGATAGAATGGATGTCACCAACAGGCATCCAAGCAGCACTATAATAGTTAACCAAAGTGCTCATGTGATACACTGGGTGAACATAAGGCTCCCATGATATATTTACCAAAGCGCAAGCTGCAATAACATGTACACATGGATATCTCAATGCCTGAAAGTTGCCACAATCACAGTACCTGTTGTCCAACATCACAACAAACACTCCACCATTAGTGCATGTAGCCTGGTCATAGCACTGTCTTCCCCAAAAACTCCTCTTTTCCCTGTCAAAGGCTATAACATTCCATCGTGAAGCCTCATTCCGTATCCGGTCAATATCAGTTTAAAAATGCTGAGTAAAAAGCATTCCATTTTCCATCCACTGGTAGGCCTTTTGGGACCAGTCAACAAAGAAGTTAACACATCTAAAAAATGTCTCTTGCACTAACCCTGTGATTGGGAGTTATCGCACACCCTTGAGGACCCCATTTATGCACTCCACTATATTAGTGGTCATATGCCCATATCCCATGCCACCATCGTATGCTAATGACAATTTTTCCTTTGAAATTTGTACCATATATTCATATACCTCCTCATTAACTGTTCGGATCTCTTCAAGATGTCGATCAAACCTTTCTTGTTGGGGTTCATATGCTGAAAGCATAACATAATAATGTATTAAAATGGATATTAAATTTTGTTAAAAAAGCAAGTTTAAAAAACCATACCCAATTTGAGGATCGCCTTCTTTATGGCCTCATCTCTAAACTGATTATGCACATTACTTGCAATATGTCTAATCAAATAATGGTGATAAGCATTCGGCTCAGTCCAAGAAACCCCATCACTACTCATGCCCTCTATAATTGCTCGATGACAATCATATATCAGACACACGCCCTATTTTTGCATGACATGAACACGTACACATGCCAAGAACGAGCTCCATCATTCAAAATATTCGTTTTTGACAACAGCAAAAGAAAGTGGCAGAGGAGCACGATTACCATCTTGTGTGGCAGTAATGAGTAGGACACCTGTATACTTTCCATAAAGGAATGTGCCGTCTACCTAAATAAATTGTTTACAAAAGGGAAATACAGCAATGCACGGTCTGAATGCCCATAAAATCCTATTGAACTTCACCTTTGACCGATCAACTTGATGATTTTTGGATACATACTCAACACTTTCCAATTGATAAACAATCTGATTATTGAGAGAGAACAATTCCATAAGCTGTGGAAACATCGCATAAGACTCATCCCAATCACTATACACTTTTACAATGGCTTTATGTTTTGCATTCCAAGCTTTGTTGTATGATACCTTATAGATATACAACTGTAGAATTCTTTCCGGAACAAGGGAAATAGGAACATCCTGACTTGTTCGTATCATCTCAAAAATAACAGTAGATATAAACTCTGCATAAAGAGAAGAGTGATCTTGTGCCAAGCTAGGATGCAGACAATTGTGTGGGCCTTATAATTTAGTTATCTTCCAACATCCATAATATTTATCAAATAGTGCTCTTAATCGAAATTTATATTCTGACCCATATTTTTCACAACGAAGGATATATTTGGTATTCGTTGACTCATAATCCACAAATGTGAAATGTTGCTCAATGTGGTATTGCTTTATCACATTTTTCATGACCTATTTACTTTCGAACTCCTGCCCAACATATATGGCATTATCATTTGATGCAGACTTATTCCTTATAATTACAGGGAATTTAGAAGCTGGTGTAATGACATCACAATCAAAATGTTGTTCACGAGACATTCCTCCAACTAAGGAACTCAAAACTGAAGGCTGATTACCACTAACTGGTGGATGTAGTGGATGTCTGTCTCTCAAAGGAACCTTAGAAGGTTCATTCCCAACCACATCATCTCTTGCTGACTCCCCAGATTCTTCTTCCTCAGAAAAACATTCATGCACTATATCATCACAAAAAGGGATGTCATCTAAATTTTCTTCCAAATTTTGATGATATTCCTCATTACATTCTTCCACATGAGTCATATGAGAAGGAGCCAATGAAGAAGACTATTGTGAAGGACCGACTTCTATAGAGGTCACAAAGCATGGTTCTGTAGTAATCTATTGCACCACATCAATATCAGAAATGACAATAAATAATTCCATCAAACCATTAATACACTTTTACCTTAATAACTGAGAATACTCCATCCAATCCTCATCATTGACTGTAGGGTAGTCGTTGTGCCACAGACGCTCAAGATATTGAAGATGTTGGTATCTAATTGAAGTGATTGCTTGTCCTGCACTCAGTTTTAACTGACTATGAATCTTATTATGAACTGCATCCAATGTCATACAACCATGGAGATTTACCACTTTGACAGGTGGAACACTGTATCTAAAAACCTGCTCGGTACAAATTACCTCACTGTTGCAATATATTTGAGCAGACAAAATTACCTATAAACAAATAATTTAAAAAATATTATACACTACATTAAAATTTTAAATTATTTAATTTGGTTTTGAATAATTGATTATCTTGAAACTTTTTTTATGTATTGATTTATCAATGATAAGGTACAGTGATTGTGATTTTAGCACAAAAGCAAATTTAATATAATGTTTTATAATGATTAATTACTTATGAATATATAATCATGACTTGATCTTGAGACTTGCGATTAGTTTATCATTATCTGATAAACTAACCACAACCTATATGGTTAAACTCCTGTCTCTATTATCAAATATTGCAGAAACCGCCAATCTTCAGTCAAACAGCAATGCCTCCTCTCGAATGAGTTCTCGAATGCCTCTTCATTGACACATCTTTGCGGATGCCTCTTCGTCGACACCTCTTTGGGGCATCTGTCTTTTAATTACAAATTTACTCACATGCATGTGAGGGGTTCTAGGTATATGAAATACATAAATTATTTTAAGCGGACATGCAGGTCCTTAAACTTACGGAGAGATGAATCATAGGTCATCAATACGGAAAAAATTCAATTATTACAAATTGAATAACAATATACACAAAATAAAACATGTAATTTCAATTATGCATGGTCGGACATCTCAAGATTAGTCATCACTCATACCATGTTTTTTGGTATATTTATTATATTATCCGTATTATATAAAATCTATATTAAATACTACACCTCTTTTATGTAAATTTAACTTCATGTATATATATATAATTATTAATAACATTTAATAAATTTTATTATAACTGATCTAATTGAGATTTACATAATAAACACTTTTGTTATTTTAAATTTTATGAAATTGTAATGTTTTTTGGGAATTCTTCTAATTTTCAAAATATAAGTAAATATATTTTATACATTATTGAATAAAACTATTATTACTAGCAAATAAAAGTAATTTAATTTACACTTACATCAAAACCATCCATTAAAATAAATTTCTCTTACATAAATTACTTTTCCTAAACATTAAAAATTTTAGACATAACATAAAACATTCAATATTCAGACAACAGACATTCAAAAACATAAATCATATGAACATTCAACATTAAGAAAATTAAATCATACAAAACATTTCATGCATAACATATGAAATAAATAAATCATACACACAATTAAACATACAAATGAAATAAATAAACACAATTAAACATACAAATGAAATAAATAAACACAATTAAACAATTAAATAAAAAATTTACCTCAATAAAAGCAGAAAATATTTGATGAGAAAGAATTTCTGTAGAGCTTCGCAACAAAAACCAGAGGAGAACAATGGGTTTTGGGGGGGGGGGGACCCCTCCTTTTATGGAAAATCTCATCCAGATCCGTGAACGGCATTCACGCTTCCTTTAGCCGGTCAGCAAAGGACGCATAAATGTCGTTCACACATTACCGCCTGGGTCCGAGAAGCGTGAACGGCGTTCACGCATCCTTCCGCGGCGAAGGATGCGTGAACGCCGTTCACGCATCCCGAACCCAATTTTAAAAATATCAGAACCCTAACCCATTTTCCCAAATTTTTATTTTCCTAAAACCCATAAAAAATCATCCACAATCGACACACATGTCCCCCCAACCTTCTGCCCACATGGGCCACCTACTCCCATGATAGCACCCATCAGTGCACTATAGTTGCCCCACTGCATCCTTGTTGGCAAACTAACCCTTCGGCTGCCCTCCATACCTACCACACATGGCCGCCCTACCAGTGACAGATCTAAGCATGATGGTAGAGACTTTTCTCTCCCTTGGATCCACGTTCACATGTCGTCAAAGGCCGCATAGCGGCCTTCCCATTCCTTGGCTGCAGGATCATCATACATTACTGGATTAGCCGACCCTCTCCGAGATGCGGTGCACCGATGCCCAGTGCTGCCTTGGTCCAGCACTGCTACTCTGAGCTCCTCTCTCTAATCTACACCAGGCCGATAACCACACAGGTCCTTCCCAACCAAGAAGCCCCTGCTACTCCAACAAGGCTGTAAGAGAGGCCCCTAGTCCATCCTTACCAGGTATGGGGCAGTCCTATCCCAAAACCCAATCAGAAGGTCTGCCCAGCCTGAAATAGGAATCAGATGACTTTCTAGGCCCATATCACCCCTGAACGGGTCAACAAATCCTAGACTGGGCATGCGTGGGTTGGCTCCAACCCGTACAGGGCCTGCTCGAAGTTTAGGGGCCTGCGTGTTTTAATTAATTCAAAAGATGAATAAAACAATTAATTTAATTATAGTTGATAGTTAAATTAATTAATAATTTTTTTGAATAAATAATGTGGTTCAAATTAATTTAATTTATTTATTAATTAAATTTATTAATTAATTTGATTTTTAGTTTTAAAATTAAATTAATTAAACAGGACCAAACAACGTTAAAATATTGCATTGAAAAAATAGAGTGACTTTTTATAATTTAATTAAATTCCCTCAGAGTTATTTAATGCAAGATTAATTTTAATTATGTATTTAGATTTTATACGCGAGTTAATAAATATGTTGATCATGAGTTGGAGACCAACCATTGCATGTCTGGAGCTTGATAAAATATTTAATTAATTTTTTTAACTATTTCATGGTATTCTAATAATTAGTATAATTAAATAAAAGGAGATCTGTGTGTTGTCTCATAGTTGTTATATGTAAAAGGGTCAACGTGCCCATTCTCAGAGCTGTATTTTTATACCCCGAGACCCTTTCGCCTGCGTGTGAGTACTATTTTATAATGAAGAGACAAGGTGTGACGTACTACGCTCCAAGTGACAATGATTCAATAGATAGGAGTTGAATGCATTGGATGGGTGGACATTACTACTGCAATCCACTCAACTTAAGGTATTTCCCCTTGTGTCATTGTTGGTCTGTTATTCACTCAATAGATCAACCAATAGCATCGGCTCATGACCAGGTCGTCATTTTTTTCATTGTTTATTAATTTATGTTAATGTGTAGTTACGTTGTGATCACATAGATTAATAATAAAAAAACATGCAAGATAAAATGAACATGTGACACGATGAAGTTTTCTATTTCATGCATGGGAAGTTGTGAGTACGATCACATATTATGTGATTATAAAAATTGAAAATGACTTCTTTAATCACATTAAAAATAATAAAACCCTCAATGATATATTCAGTCTAAATCTCCTTTCATCAGTTGAGTTTGGACAAAACCGAGGGTTTGGGGTTTTGGTCATGCCATAACTGAGGGTGCCACTTACAACCGGTGAGTCCTTATAAGAGCGGTCAGTCAATTTAACTAGATTTCTAATATGAATTGGCCATAGATAACATGATATCATTTTAGAGTCAAGCGTTCATTAAATAAATCTCTAATTTTAGAAGCTGGGACTTTACTCAACAGATCGAGGAACTACAAGTTAAAGTGGTCACCCATCCAAAATCCAATCTAGAACTCTCTAAGTAGTGGCGTGGCTATATCTTTTAGTCTATGAGGGGTTGTTCCAAGATCCTTTCCACTAGAATACTCTAGAAATAGAGTATTCCGATTCTATAATAGAGGCTTCCTAGAATTTGATAAAATTGTTGGAGACTTTAAATGATTAAATTAACTAATCAAAATGTATTAACTGGTAATCATGATAAAATAACTAATCAGCTAAAATTTCTTTTTTTAGTAAAATGGAATGTTATAGAAAATGCTTAAAATAGTTATATTATATTGTACAATGTAAATGTCCACACTAGCATGAGTATCCAAGAATCATATGGCTTCTTGTGCATAATATTATAATATAAAAAACTCATGGTGTTGGTGTCCACAACACTGTTAAAAAAACCCCAAGATGCGAGGGTGAAATTTCTTACCGGAGACTAATTTTTAAAGAATATGATAGTTATATTATTATGCTTTCAACAATTTCCAGTGTCATTTGTGGTCGCTACAACAGGACATGGATGAAAAACATGTTGTATCATCTCCGTGATTTTTACAAGGTGAATTCTAGGTAATGATATGAATAAGTAGAAGATTAATCCAAAATGTGTAAATTGAAATAGGGATCATGATATTTAAGTGGATCCCTTTCTCATATCATTTTCAACCCTTTAATGAAGTTTCATATTAAGTTATAAAATGAACAGTTAATGAGTAAACACTTCATTACCTATTCAGGTAAGGTACACAAAGTGAATAAGATTTCAAAGACAGTTTTATCATTGATTATTATAGAGAATAAATTGAAATAAAAAATAAAAAGGCCAAAAGGAAATTAATTTCAATGGAACATTTACAACATACTTCAATGATTATGGTATTAACAAAGGTTATTTTCATTGAATATTATAAAATAATACAGTGTATGTTTAAAAGTAATAAACTGAATTAAAGATGAATGTTACCCGATTATTCTTCAAAAATATTCATCAATTGTAATGTAAAAATTTTACTAATTAAGTGTTATATACATTATTTTGGTTACATGTGTGTATTCTAATATGGTATCCAAGTAATCATAGTAATATTAATAGAAGTCAGGCGTATTCTCCATGAGGCTGAAAAAGGGTGATACCTAGGCCAGTGGTGAGAAGTATGTGACTTCTTAATTTTCATGTGAAAGATTCATGTGGAAATATTGTTGAGTATAACCACAAACATTAATCCCATTTTTCCTTGGACACAAGAAGACATTATTCTAGGTTTCATAATGAATATTTTTTGTGGTATTTTAAACATAATAACTAGATTAGTAATACATAAATCATAGGTAATGAGTGATGAATATAAATGTACGACTTATACCCAATTGTGTATAGATATTTATTTTTCAATTAATACTAAAAGTGGACATTAAGAATATACCCATTATTTTATTTACACTCTATACAGCTAAATACCTTTAGTATTATTGACGTCTTTAGTTTGTATAAAAAACCATTAGAAATAAATGTGTTTCACAAAGCTTTTGAAATTTGTTTAGCAAGTAACTATGATCTATTCAAATGTAAATATACAAGTATATATATTTACTTCATAATATCTCTTTAAGTAATCAAGGAATGGAAAAATGAAGTAAGTGTATGGTCAGATGTTATGAGCTGGTTCGAGCTGGAATGTTGAAGAATATCTTGAATATGCCATCATCGATCATGATAATGTAGTGTGGAGTAATTCCTAAATGCATGTTACCTTATATACATCACAACATTTATGTTAATGGGGAGGATCAATGATTAAGTGTTACATATTAACATTGATTAAAAAATGTAGTGTGGTTCCATTCCTAAATGCACAGTTTATACATCAGAGTATTGTTGTATGTAGTGTCAATGTTGCATCTTGTAGAAACTTCCAATATATTTCATGAAGTGATTCACAAATAACTGTTTAATTACATAATCATATGCCAACTATAAAGATAGATGGATATCATATAATTCATGGTAAGATGAATAATCCATTATATCATATGAACATGAGTTTGGGTGTAAAGAGTTTGTTAGGACAAAAAAACATGGACCAGGAACAAACACATTGTACACCATTTTTAATCATCCCATGAGTCACATAAGATATTATATAAATGCACATGATAGAAAGGATATAGTCAAATTACAGACCGTATTTCTATAAAAGGGTGAAATTATCTATTATAGATAATGGGAGCTATATTGAGTTGTGTTCAGTCAATGCTCAATATGTACAAATAGTTGGAATAGGAACTAGTTCCACAAGCGCATGTGGAACAGAGTATGTTGCACCGACACATACTTCAAAGGAAGGATAATACCCTGGTGATTGTTTTTATATTCACCACTGTGGGTGATCTATTATTCAATATAAATCATATATCTTACAAGTATATGGTATATGGAAATAAGCTAAAATTGACAAGACTATCTAAAAAATAAATTAATGGATTCCATGTATCAATGTGAAAAGGGGATTATTATTTTGAATACTCCAGTGGGTATTAAAGTTAGTTGATACATGGATTGTTCAAGCGTAGTACCAATAAGGTTACATTGGTTTGACCAAGTGGTTATTCCTAAAACTGTTATAATTTTACTTATCATGGCTAATTTTTTTAATCATACTATTTATCATTGGATGTCATTACAACCAATCATGGTTAGTGTCTATATGACACAACCAGAAAGGGATGGCGACATCATAGAATGAAAATAGAGGTTTTGAGTTATTGAAATTCGTTTAAGGATTAAAGTAAGCTACAAGGTCATAGAATAAACATTTGACAAAATTGTTTTCCATGTGTTTACCAAATGTTTGTGGGAGCACCAAAGTTTTCCATGAAAAGTATGTTTGGAAGCATATAGAAAATAGATGGCCTTCTAGTTAGTTAAGAACAAGATAAAAAATTTTATCCATTGATTGAATTACTGTAACAACATATGTTTTAGGGAACAAGATCAACTGAAATAGATCTATTGGTTTTTTGGTCCTAGTCAATCATAAATATAGTGATATTGTATTTTAAAATAAAAGGTGGTAAAATTCAACAGATGAATTTTTTATTATTTCACAAGGAATAATGACTCTATGATTAAATGTCTAAGGCATAGGGGAAGATAAACATGATGAGTTAAATCTATATGTGAAAGTTATGAATCAATCAAGTATGCCCGGATTTTTACATGAACTAATATTTCCATGATAAACATATAATAATCAAATATTAGTTATATCCAGGAGACCTACACGTAAAGAAGTTTACACTATTTGATTGTACATCATGGATTACAAAAGATAAGTACATGTTAATTGGATAAGAAAGGATAATAGTTTTTGGGGAGACAAACTAGTATTCCTTAGATCCATGTGATCTAATATCATAGTTAGGATAAAGATGATGAGCGATTCAAGATCATATAAGCCAATAACAACCATAATTACAAAGATCAAGTATGTTGAAGCTTATATAGCATTTAAGGAGTAGTTAATAAGTGTAATGATTTTTTCTTGTTCTTGGAATCATGCCTCATAAGAAAAGTATGATCCCAATGTAAATAATGATATTATTACGATCTGAGCTATCAATTTATGATAGTGGAAAAGTTGGATATACTCGAGATACCATATCTTGAGAAGTATTATTCAACGAGGAAAAGTAGAAATAAAAGAATATCCATGAGGCTAAACCATGGATGAACCAGTAGTTAATGACGTTGCACAGTAGAAACTTGTTGTTCATCATGTGAGTAGCTAACATGTTTAGTTAGAAATTTGGATCTTGTGAAAGTAGGAGTGTTGAAATAGTGGGTTCCCTAGACCCAATTATTCATTGATTTTGATTACTATATCATATATAAAGATATCTATACATGATGTTATCTTTCTATTGCAGTGTATATTATTCTGCATGCACTATTGAAATGGTAATGTCCAGTGATTAATTTTCGTACCAAAAGGTTATAGTATATCCTGATCTATAATGAGAACATATAGATACTATAAAATTTATCATAAATATATGTTATATGGTGTAGGTACATTTTACAGATCATAAATAGTAGATGTATGGTTATTCGGTGTTGGGGAATCATAAGTATTGAGACTTTTTTCATGAAACCTGCACTTGGTGACTTCTAGTAGTGAGATCATAAGGACATACCCGCTAATAGAAACATCATATGTTGTAGGTGTCATTGGATGTTCCTATCTATGATCAGGTGTAATTGTTTCGTGGCTTAAGATCAATGTGAGTGTATGTCATTAGATATCATACTTTGATGCAAGATGAAAACCATGATGTTGAAATTTTGGAGAGGTAGTTTGTGTTGGTTGCGTCATTGATGGAATGACATTGGTCGAATGGTCAAGAAAGGATGTGTTACTTCCAAGTTATGGAGGTAATATAACTCAAGAGCTGTTGATAAGGATGGAAATACCTTCATAAGACTATGGCCATGAAAGTCGAGGGTAAATTCGTCCAATGAGATCAATAGAGAATAAAGAAAGAAAAAGGGTGCTGACACGTGAGTTCATCCGAATTTATGGGATATTAATGAAAAAGATATTATATTACACAATACATGTTTCTATGTTTATTTTAACTATTGTGACAATCCTTATCTCTTCAGGGGCCAAGATGGGTTTTTGGATCCACCTCTTGGTCTGTGAATACTATTCAATACTATTAAGATAAGATCCTAGAGGGTCTCACACAATAGTGTATTCAAGAATCTTCCCTATTCAGTTGAATATGAGTTTTGGACATGGTGGGAAACACCACTGGGGTTTGGGATTTTTCCAGGGAGATACGATAAGAAAGGAATAAATAAATTCATGTAATTCTTGTTAAGAAAAACGGGCACTGAATTTATTTGTTAAATATATTTTCCATTTTAAGTAAATACAAGAAAAATATTATTTGACCGAATATTATAGTATTAAAGGTTCATTAATATTTGTGGGAGTAATATCCGAGTTAATGGATTAATTATTATCACATAATATATTAAATATATTACAAGAAAGTGATAATAATAATGAATAATATTTATGAATTAGTTTAGTAGTAAAAATGTTATTTAATAGTGTGTTACATATTCAGGTGGTTGGGTGGGAATACATTATATTTTCTTAACACTCTTTAAATAGAGGAGGAGAGGAGTTCTCCATTAACTATATACTTCCTCTCTCTCCCTCTCCTCTTCTCTCTCTCACATCCTAGAGAGAGAGGCTCTCGATCCAAGGAACTTGTATAGAGCTCTCTCTCAAGCATCAAAATCAAAGCAATGGATTTATCATTGTAGCGTCAAAGGCATTGTCAAAATTCCATTATTGGACTTGGATTTTGACGAATGGTGTTCTCTATTTTTCTCCGAGCATGTGTGAATGATCTAGAGGAATTCATACACATATTATTCAAGAAATTATCGCCAACGATGATAAGATGTCGTGCATGAATTGAGACTTAAATGAGGTATTTTATAGTTTTATTTTGTGCTTAAAAATTTTCACATGTGATCCTAGGCTTAAACCCGGCTGCTATTCAGCGACGTCGAAAAGTTTACATCGACTGTTGGTGAATTTTTTTAAAATCCCACTTGTTTGAGGCTTCAGCTACACGTCCGGTTCCTACAATTATGATTATTCTAATTCTTATGTCATCCTCTCAGGGAATGATTATTTTAACTCGTTTTTTTATTATATTATGTCAAAAAAACCATGATTTGTGATATATTTTTTGTTTGGTGTTAGTTTTTTAAATTTCCTAGTCAAAATCATATTCACATATTATGATAACCAATGTTGTTCATGTGTAATTTATTATGTTTACCCTTATAAAGAATTCAAGATCATCAATTTCTTATGTTTTAGTTTCTTCTGTTTGTGAAGATATCAAAAGTATAAAAATTATAGAAGAGTTCCATATTTTAAGAATTATTAAGAAATATTAAACACTCATTATGGATTAATTCGTTTTATGTATAATAGAGAAAATTTACAATTGATTCAAATAATATGGGTGTTACTTATTAATGTTATTTCTCATCCTCTATTATCATAAAACTAAATGGTCATGATGTTTTATTATGATTAAATCAATTATTTAATTTTTATTATTAAGATTATCATGTATATAGTCTATTTTACAAGTCACGTCATCTAGTCTATAATGTTCCACTAAACTACAATATCCAACACATAGAGAAAATGAAAATCTTCTTACACTTTATTTAATACCAACTGAGTTGATCCCAAACCCTTACATCATTTTACATAATTATACATATCATATCATTATTAAAACACAAAACATGACCCTGTAATTTATTGTTATGAAATATTAGACAGATTACCATCCAAATATTTATTTTTTATTCAACATATCATAAAAAATGATCTAAAAATAATGCTTGTCATACATTTACCAACGTTTAAATTCCATGGTAAATATAGAAATATAAGAAATGAGAGGGATCAAATGAAATATAATGGCAAAACATAAAAAATGAAATATAATGGAAAAACATAACAATGTGTAATATAGTTTAGATCACAAGAATTATAGGGAACATGAAAATGGGAGAGAGAGGTGATAGAAATGAGTTTTGTTTTATAAGGCCTAATATTATTTAAAAAGTGACATTCATAATATAATATAATGATATAATATTAAAATTATTATCATGAATGAATGCAATATGACATTATCTAAGAATGTGGAAAGATGGGTCAATATTCATAATCAAATTAAATATAACACTTTTATATTATAAGATATAAGAATTTACCGTCACATAGGGATGTGGAACATTAATTAGTATATAAAATAATAATCTATGATATGTTTAACCACCTAGATATTAATATCATAATGGACTAGTCTAAACACATTCCCATAATAGTATATTCTTGGGAAAACCACACACATCCCATTTCATAGTAGACATTGAATTAAAACAGTTGACACATCTTCTTCTCATAAGATATAAATATACTCCTAGTGATTAAGAGGGAAATATAATTCTTCTCCCACACATAAAACAATGAAAATAAATACATATGGGATCTATAAGAAATATATAAAACATTTAATAAAATCACATCATAATTAACACATGAAAATAAAACGGTTTACATATAAAAAATTAATATGGCATATAAATCCTTCTAAAGATGTAAGTGGATGATACCATTAATGTAAATTAATGTATTAATACACTTTTTTTGAATTAATGATTAGATTAAAATTATTATTTGTTGATTTGAATAATATATAGATATATCTATAGTTTTCCCATGTAAATTTAAAAGTATTATTATCTTGGTGAATACACAAAAATTGAAATAAATATTTATAGGGTACTACCCATTGAAAGATATTGGATGAAATGTTGTCATTATTAAATTATTTCTATTAGGAAGGGAAATGGATTTTATGGATAAATCCACTGAAAAAATATTTTGTTTCCATATCACTCCTTATTGATATAAATTTTTCTTGGATTGAAATATTATTTTACAAAAAATAATTTCTTTATAAAAATGAAGAAATAATAAAAAAATATTAAGAGATATTCATATGAAGGAATATAATATATTATTTACATATATATGGAATAACTTAATGGAATATTAGAAGCATTATAATTTTTTTTAAATCCACGCCCTTTTCACAATGTTGAAATAATGAAAAATTAAGGAGGAACCATCTTAAAAAACATTTTTCCAAAATTAAATAGTGATAAGTATATACTGTTAAAATAATTTTATGAATAAATTATACATTAATTAATTATAAAGGAAACATAATAATAGGGTAAATAAAATGCAATATAATTGAAAAAATAGATTACTTCATATTTTAGTAACGTTGTTATAAAAAAATGTTATTTGTCAACATAGAAAATCATTTAAAAAAAGTGAGTATTATTATTTTAAAAATATTATTTAGAAAATATGTATTAATAATATATATTTTAAATAGACATTAATAATAAATTTAATAAATGTGGATAGTACGATACAGTCTATATAGTGGTATAATTAAATACCATTTGAAGCCTTTTCAATATTTCAATGAAATCATCATCAACAAAAGGATTGTGAAATATATATCTGAATATAGATAAAGTGGAATAATTAGGTTATATAAGATAATACCTGTATATATTTGAAAATAGCAATTGAATACAATTGTTTGATAATTAATGTGGACATGGAGGGAAAATACTCATAATATAACGAAAATTTTTCTATTTTAAAAAGTTATATCATTAGGACGAATGAATAAACAAAAAAATATTTTATAATAATATATAATCCCAATAGAATGAATGAAACAATAATACATGATATTTAGATATGGTATAATATTATAAAATTAGAATAATATAGCTAGTGAACAAGGTATAAGACTCAAAAAATGGAGATTAAGTCAATATCACCCCATATAATGTATTATGATGTAAGGATTAATAAATACATGAATAATGATTAATAAAAGAATACATAAATATATAAATATATAATTTTATAATTAATATAATATGATAATAATACATAATTTACACAACTAAAGTCAATGAAGTTGAATAATAATGAGCATAACATATAGATAAGATTTTGAATTCAGAAATCCCCTTGCAACTTTGGTATTATAAATATAGTGAACCTGTAACATGAATTATAAAATAGACATAAATTTAAAACTGAATTTTTTTGACCAAAACCTCTAAATGGTTAGTCAATAAAATATACCAATGATGAATAAGAGAGATATATATAAACATTTAGCAAAAAAGTAAAATTTATAAAAAAACCATAACCATGGATTTATTCTTGGTTGGATGCACTATAAAATAGTAGATAATAAATATTGGTCTGGTATTTGGGAATATAATAACTATATTAATTTTTATATTAATTAATTCCTTAATTTATGCTACATTATAATCAATTTATTTATAAATCATTATTTTAATTAATATTCAGGTGTGAATTGTTTTATTCATTCGTTGAATCAGTATTGAAGATTCATTCAATGTTACTATATCTTATTTACATCATAATGATAATAATAAATGACTTTATATTGATATATTATATTGTTTTATGGAGTTTTAAAAATGTTTCAATGATGTTACTGAGGATGTTTTTAAAGAATGGTTTAAAAAACTCATTTTATAAATTTTGATTCCACAAAAATGAATTGATTTAACTATTGAATATTAACATATATATATATTCATTCTAGAATCATTAAAACCTTTAAAATTAATAATTATTAAAAAAATAAATTATTATTTTTAGTTATTCAAGATGATAATGTTTCAACACCATTCTTGTAGCTAGTAAAACAGACCCGCATTAAAAAAATTATATAGAATGAATGAGTATGAATATGAATATATATAGATTTAATATCAATTTTATATAATAATAATGAATTAGACAGATTATAATTTGGTTCTTAAGTTATATTTTATAAGAGTGTAGTAGATAAGGTAATTGAAAATGATGAAGAAAAACATATTACATTGGTGAAATTTCTCCTCACAGTGTCTTCCTTCAAAAAAAGATCCACAATTAGTTATTAAGTCTAAAGTATAAAAAATATGGTATATGAATTTAGTAGAATAACATTAGTTTTATACTATAGAGAAAGACAAAGGGTTCAATTTATTTTTATAGGGTGGTGGAGAGATACTTTTATAGGTAAAAATGTGGGACATTTTGATAAAAATCATAGTTATGTGAAGGGGATGCCAAGAACCACAAGGGAGTTACGTGATATAGGTACAAATAAATTCATTATAAATTTAATATTGGATTTAAAGTATATGAATGGTATTCTAAAATGATTTTGTATTTATTTAAATACTAAAAATTTGATAACTATCACATGACATCATTTTACCCTACATAACATTATTTAAATATTTACAATGGAAATCATTTTTTTTGAAAAATATATGATATCCCAACCTTAATTAATTTCAAAATCTTGATTCACATTTTAAATTCATTTAAATTCATTATTTTTTTTATAAAATTTTCTAAAATTAACATTTAAATATAAACCAAAAATACATCTTTAAAATTTTGTTTTTTATATATGGTAATTTTTTACGTAATAATTTTTCATAATCATATTCCACGTCAGTTTATAATTAATATATGAATTATTATATTTTTTATACATATTAAAATAAATTTTATTGGAATTATCCTTTAATAATGATATGTTTTTCTAAAAAAAATAGACAACATAGTGAAAATGATTTTTAGATATAATATATTTTGAAAAATTAAATGATTTTACTATTAATTCCCACCCATCCAAAATAACTATATGAATATTAATTCATATTTTAATTTATAAATTAAAAAAACTACAGTAAAATAAATATTAATAAGTAATAGATTTAACTTTTAATTAATGATAATATTAATACATATTATAAAATTAAAATAAAAAAAAAAATTATAAGATATTAGTTTTTTAAAATTTAACATTCATTAAATTTATGATAAATGATAAGTAACTATTTATATATTTTAATATAAAATCATCAAATATATAATATATCAGTTAATTTATATGAAATAATTATGAAAATATATGTAATGAAACTATTTGATAATGAATATATTAATAAAATTACATTTGATTTGCCAAATGATTACAAAAAATACTCACATTTTAAAATGGATATATATTTGTACATATTATCCCATTAAAAAATATTTATTTTTTATAGACCCTAGATATTTCGTTTCTCATATAATTTTCACATTCTATTGGATTTATGATCATCCTAAAAGTAAATAGATTTTATGAATATATCATTTATTAAATAAATGTATTTTAACGAAGCTACCTAGGCCACATAAGAAGTGGGCTATTGAGATAGACACTCGAATGAACTTAGCCCCTTTCTAAATCACCTGGCTTTAGAGAGAGGTTCAATGACCTCAAAATGAACACAAGGGAACTATTTAATCATATGAATGTAAAAACACAGAGTAAAAACGTGTTTATAATCCTACATGACTGATTCATATGTTACCCACAAATGAATTCATTAGAAAAGGAAACAAAAATATGAAACATATGAAACATGAAAATACTTGGCATAATGTTATAATAAATATCATTAACATAAAAAATAATAAAAAATCAATAGAATATATCAACATACAAAATTCCAAGTGGGATAATATATAAATGATTCAAAAAAATAATATAATAATGATTACTAAACTATATTTCTCTATGTGACCGATTCCAACTATATAATCTTTACATTGATCCTAAAATAGAGGGAACAAGAATAATGAGTCCCCAAAAATGAAATACTCTCAACACTGAGCAGAACCTTGAATTTTTTTATGTGTGAGCAGAAACGCCCTAATAATTATCCTCAAAAAACCTGTTTTCTAATTATTTTAAAATAAGAAATCATCCATTATTGTTTGAAAATTCATTCCATGAAGTTATGACTAAATTAGAAAATAAACATACGATGGCACATAATTATACTTATTTATTTCCTGTCTTATGAGATTAATTCTCTTTATCAAATGGTATTCTTTTTATGAAAAACATTGATATACCTTTCAAAACTATTGGATGTAAACATCATTAATTAAATAATTTTTTCCTAATAAAACTACAACACTAATAATGATATAAATTAAAAATGTTAATAATTTGGTCAAATAATTACATGAAATAAAATTACCATTAATAACATCCAAAAAAATTGAAGAGATAAAAAGAAGATAAAACAAAAATGATAGATAGTAAAATATAATCAATGTACATAATAATATAAACATTGTAAAACATCTATAATAGAGGAACATGATACACAAAAATTAACTATATGTAAATGATTTAGTGGGATAAAAATGAGGGATTATAAATTTGGGATTACCAAGTAATACATTATCAATAATTTGGGTAGTTATTTAAAATAGTGTAATGGATATATAATTTCATCACTATCCAATGTGGGTGCATATAATTTAATTTACCAGTTATAGAGAAAAATTTAACTAGTGGAAATTTGCACATCCTATTATTTATTATTAAACCGACGTTCTTGGTTTCCCATGACCAATATTGTAGAGGTGGTAAAATAAATCATAATGCAATCACATTGAATTCAATGGAACACAAACTCCTTATTTACCTCCCATTTAAAAACACCTATTTCACAATGTGCCAACTCATCCTTTAAAACTTATTAAATATAAAATTAATTAATAAAAAAACATTCAATTAAATGACTTGAAAAATACTTTAAAATGAAAATTAAATTCAATTCCAATCATAAACGTATTTTATCTAAAAATTGAACACTATTTGAAAATCCAATAGAGAAAATTATTTTCCCACAAAAATCACATGAACAACTGATGTGATTCTCATGAAACATAAAATAATAAAAACAATACTTAATTGACTAAAAAGATACCAATTTATTTACTGACATATATATCACACTAATTTAGAAAAAAATCCACTTTCATGGGTTAGGGAATAGGTTTGAAGAAGAAATAGATCATTTAATAAAACAGAAAAAATTCATGAGAATTTTAAAAAAAATATGATTAGTAAATAAATAAGGAAACCATTTCACAATATTGAATCAAAATTATAATAAACATAATTTATCAAAAAAAATTAATCTTCTATAACTAGGGTCATGAATCAATGGAAACATTTGTTATAAATTAAAATCACCGAAGGTTCGAAATTTAAATATTGTTGCATAGAGAAAACCTACCACAAACCAATGGGAATGAAATACCATAGATGTAAACCAACTGTATTGATCTTGGGGTGATATCCATGATAACTAGAAAACAATAATAAAAGGATTATACAATCCCCATAAAAGAATTTTTGACCATGATAAGATTTATAAAATAGAATAAGAATAAATAAAATATTGTTGTTAAAGGATAGGTGGATATAGGGTCTAACTATAAGAATTCCACTTGAAATAAATAAATGACATCCATAATCCTTGGAGTATGAGAGGGTATTGAAATAATAGTGCTTTAGCTGGTTGGGTTGTATGCGTTGGTGGAGAGGGAGGCTAAAAGTGGATTAAATCATTGGTGGGTAGAATATGGTTTTTAGAATTTATAAAATGTAGACATGTCACATTGTTTGGAAGCATGATTTACAAAACCAAGTTCCCCTAAAAGGGTAGGACAAGGAATCCAGTTTAGTTTCGACACATTGTTTGGAAAAATCTATGTTATATAAGAAGATTGATCTATTAAAGGTTTTATCCCTTCACATGGTTAGCCACATGTTTCTTCTAATCATGTGCTAATTATGATCCCTGCATCAAAACATAAAAATTTGAATTATCAATAAAATTTCACCCCATACTCAAGGAAAATATAATACAATAATAAATAAATTAATTAAGAAGAAAAATAAAGGTTGAGGTGTGACATTTATTACCACCATAACACATTACAACCCAAGACCCCCCCCCAGTTGAAGTACGACCTGATTATCTGGAAACAAAATAACAGAAGAGTAAAATTCGAAACCTTAACTAAAAACAAACCCAATTTGATATAGACATCGATAAACCCCCCCCCCCCCCAAAGTCCCGACTACAAAGAAGGGAAAAATAGAGTCCATACAAAACTAATTTCATCTCTAAATCGAAATATTTTTTAAAATTCCCATTTTATTGTCTAATACTACATCATGAACATAATATCAATGGGAAAAATAAAATTGGATATATATGTTTGACACACAGCCTCCCCACCATAAATATTTTATTATGAAGGAAACTAAATCGAACCTAAACCACTCTATAGTAAATATTACTACCACAATAACACTTGGAATCATAGAAACTAACTAAGACATTCTATCAAAAGAATATATTCAATTCCATATAAAAAATCATTTATGTCTTCAAATAATATCATGGAAAATAGTGTCGTGATAAAAAACCCCAAAAAAGAGAGAGATAAAAAAAATAATGATGTAAAATATTGTGGTATAAGATATATATATTTTTAAATATAAACTATATACTACAAAACAATACTCTTATCCTGAAATACTAATACAAAAATATCAAAAATCTTTTAATTTATAACCTCAATGAAATGGTTTATAATCATTGAATGAATCAACTTGTAATTTTTCATCCAAAAACACTACATCATGTGATATATTTTCTCCTAATTGGATGTTGTATATTCACAATGACTAATGGAAAGTGTTTCACCAGCCAAATCACACAATCCCCTAGAACACCAACTCATTTCCAATACCCCAATGATCATATACATATATTGACTGGGGCCAAATGAAAATGACCCCGAACATGGTATAGATGGAAGTCTCTACTATATATCGTACAGATTATTAGTCCTTAAAAACATAAAAAATATTAAGGAACATTTTACTCATAATAAAAAAGAATATAATAATGAATTCCTATCTAAGACTCAACTAAAGGGATCAAATTACATAAAACATAGGAAACTAAAATTCTGAAATATCCCAGGGAAAAAATCCTTAAACCCATAAGGAAATTTTTGTGAGGTAAACCAATTATATAATTTAAAAAATAACTAAATCAAGATCATATCAAAGAAACTTGAATCCTAAAATAGTTAAACAAATCATAAATAGGTCAATAGAGCTAAAAAATCAATATCCCAACTCCAATAACCATAATACCAAACAAAATAAATTATCATTTATAAATAATTCCAAAACATTTAGATTTACATAATTTTTTTCAATATTCAATTTCATCATTGAAATCATTTTCCAATCCAACATCATAAATTTTCTCAAGTTTCCTTACAATATTATGTAATATTATTGAAACTTAAACATTCCCCATTTAAAATAATATTTCCTCCAAAAAACCATAAATTAACCCTCTTTTGATTAAAGTCATTTTTCAAATTAGAGTTTAAAATAAAATATATTTTCACCAGAAACATAAAACTAATATTAATGGAAATAATGTATAATTTTTCAAATATATATTTTTTATAAATTTTATAAATCCTCATTTCAAGTCTATTTTAATATAATTTAGAAGGAGCCATTAAGAATTATTTTTACCGTGAAAAAACATTTAAATTAATAAATCTTTTATTAGAAAAATTTAGAAACCCAAAACATATAGTAAATTTTAAATTAATTTGGATATCCTATTTATTATCTTTAAAATAAGATCTATTTTCTAATTAATCTAATTTTTCAACTAAATACATTAATGGAATTCAATAAAATAGTTTCAAAATACCTTGAATAATCTATTTTATTTATCCATAATAGTATGAAATCATAAATAAATGTGATTCACGGACATTGGGATTCACATAAATGATTAAGGAAGGGTTAATGGATATGCGTGAGTTGTATGGACTATTTATATAATAGTGAAAATTATTTTCAGCTACCTTTAGGAGCCAAAGATAGAACCACGAACATTGGGACCCCAAAATTTTATAGACCACTAATATAAGAAATGAACCATCACTCATTCTCTTATTTTCTCCCCAAAACATGTAGAATATCATAAAACACCACATAACATCGTTTTAATCCAAAATACAATCCACTGGAATTGAAGTACCTCAAAATTAATGAATAAGACACATGAAAATCAAGACTCACAACCAGGATTCTATTTTTATATCGAGGAACCATGTGAGAAAGAGTAAGCTAGAATCATCCACAACCAACCTCTAAACCTAAAAAAATAATATATATAATCCCTGAGACTCACCCAAATAATAATGGGTTTCTCAATAACATTTCTCCTATTAATAAACCTTTACTAGGGTGTGTTTTATCAAAATATAACCAGGGCCACCCCTAAACTAAGCTCCAAAATGACCCATAAGTATAGAATTCATTCCTATTAATTCCTAGCTTGAAAAAATTACTCTAGATTCATAATGATAACAGTGGATTGGTTACTCCCAAGAAACATAATAAATCATATAACATAATCTTTCATAAAATCTAGCACGTCTCCTCCTTAATTAGAATTCCCATTCAAGTGGAATAAGAAGATACCAAAATAAGGAACATGTTGAGAAAGTTATCACCATGTATATTAATCCAAAAAATACCCATGACATACAAAATGATCAAAAAAATTATATAATATATTAAGATATCATAGGAGTGAGGGGCTGATACATACACCAACCCAAAATAAAACAAGATAAATAAAAATAAAAATACCTATGTAATCAATAACCCCTAGCTATTCATAGAAAACAATACCCAAATAAAAAACACAATTCCAGTAGGATACTCCCCATGAAAGCTCATATATAAACTAATCATAACTACAAATTTTTATATGGAGGAGTATAATATTCTTAAATGAATCTTTCCAACACCCTATGAATACAATATAGAATTAAAATTCTTTTATTCTATTAGGAAACACGTTCTAGTATAGTGTGACCATTTTAGTATTTTAGTAATCCAAGTCATATACTTAGAGTCCATTTTTTCCATTCTAATGAAATAAAATTTCCTTATGAATTAGATTACTTTATAAGGATGTGCCACCTTGACTAGAATAATCATGTATTAAGAGAAGTGGCATGTGACCTCCCTCCCCCCAACTACCCCATACTACAGAGGCTAACGTCTATTAGTGAGTGCCTATGTTGCACCATTTAGATACTATACCCCAAGAGAAGATAAAAATTAGGGTATGATATAAGGGGGAAAATTTTGTAATATCATAATACAAACATGGATACAATAAAAATAATAACATCCCCATATATAATAGATTTCAAACATTAATAATAACAATAGTAGAGAAGATCACATCATATGATATATATATATACACAAAATAAATATAGAAAAATAAAAATTAAGCATCTCTAGAAAATTCTAATGTTTATCCTCTAATTTTCATGACCAACATACTCCTCCCATATAACATCCCAATGAAGGGACCATTGCCTCATTTAAAATCTAGCTGAAAAAATCTACATGCACACTAACATGCAAATGAGGGGTGTGACAATAAATCCTAGTATGGAATCACAAGATCATCCTTAATATAAGAGTATATATATATATATATGTGTGTGTGTGGGGGGGTGTGTATTTATTCCATGAAAATAAGTAAATTATCAGGTAAGGAACTGTATTGTAGGTCATAATTCACCAACCAAGCTTAAAAAACACATGCTCTACCTCGATTAGATCTGTATTGGGAGGAAAAATAAATCTAATCCATTCATGACATAGATCTTGTTATATGGTAAATATATTTCCTTAATATCATCATTTTACTATCAAATATCATTTTTACACCTATAAGGAAAAATTCCTTGCATGCTGTTATGGGAAATCCATGGAGTCCAAATGTATTCAAAATTCACGTCTCTAAGGAAATCCACACAAGAACATATTGACCAAACATCCATCCCTATGGAAATCCATGTTTCCACATGTCTACCCAAAATGATGATCTGGGGAAATTCAAATTCACATATATCCACAAAATATCCATAATTTGGAATAAACTCACTTCCCCACATCATCTATAAATGTTAAGTAAAAAACATCCAAGCATAATGGAATCACACAACCTCTATGGTGATAACTAAAAAACAATAAAACCATGGTCTATTGAAAATATACCTAGAGAAAGCCTACACAAATCCATACACAGGACATCATTTTCCATGTACTAATCATTTCATATCAAGAATTGTTCTCACATTCCCCAAACACACACATGTGAGGAATATCATAAAAGGTTATCATATGATATACACACCGATAGACACCCAATCCATATCATATCATGGGCTGCAACCACACCAATACACATATCAAATTTTAAAGGGTATCAGAAGTCACATCAATGAACACATGAAAATCAGATTGAGCCAGGGTATCATAGGCCATACACCACCAACATGTATATAATGGAATATAAATTCATATAATGTCCTTAAAATATTATGGCCTTCCTACCTCAAGAGTATTGCTGCCCATACCCATGAATTTCCACCTATATCATCCCCACCAACAGTCCCTAAATTAATACCCAATTCATCACAGAAGACACTAGAATCATGATCCATGAATAATGAAATGATAATGACTACAATTTAAAATACTTGCCTAATGAGATCCAACTATTCTAATTGATATAAATTCAATCAAGAGAGAGAATGTGATCCTCAAAATATCCAGACTCTGATCATTCAATGTTCCAATAATTCAAAAACAGATCAAATATTAATCCATATATATGTACATAAAAGCATAGATATTTTATTATTCTAATGAATAAGAGTATATTTTTGAATTTTTGGAATATATGTACAATATTTAATCATTTAGATTGAATGAATAATCAAATAATTAAGGAAATGGGAGAGGGGATATAAATTAACCAGGACAGGGACCCTCAATTAATTCTTCTTGAATGATAGTTAAGATATGAATGGGATATATGAAATAGTGTCTATAGGGTGAAAATATGGGGTACCCCCCACCCAAACATAATGTTAACCTGGTAACCATCTAAGGACTGGTGGTTGGATCGCATCACACCAGTAGCTTGAGGAAGAGATTGGTTCCTTTCCACTGGCTATCTTGTGGATTATGAAGAAGTGGATACCATCTATCTAGGCCCCCATTTTAGGGTTAGTATTGGATCAAATATCCTTTGTACACATTGTATCTCTATGCACTTGGTATGACCTATTTATTTGAGTAATTACAATAAATGGTTCTTAAAAACCCTCTCACTTATCTAATGTATGAAAAATTAATTCAAGATACACCAAAACTAGAATAAATCATAACATCAAAATCAAGGTCATTATAAGGCCAGTAACTGAAATTCCATTTAAAACCATTGAAAATAACCAAATATCTTAAATAAATTATTTTTTATAACTTATAAAACATATGATAACTTAATTTTCAAAATTTATAATAATGTATTGAAATAAAAAAATTTAAAACAAAAACTATTAATCACACCAAAACCTGTATGGAATAAAATTGATAATAAACATCTTAAATAATTAAATGAAATATACCCAATGAACACAATAATAACTACGTCATAAAAATCAATAAAACATCAACAATATATAGGAATAATTACATGATGTATTTCAGGTCCTGGTATGAACATGAGGAAACTAAATCACATATTTCCTATTGATAAAATTTCACTAATTATGGAAGTTATTAGAATTAGTGAAATGTATATAGAATTAGTTTACTAGATGGTTGGGGTGCCATATAAAATATTTCAATTGTCAGGGTGATATAAATAAATTCTATAAATTAAATTACCTTATTTCAAATTCTCTTACCCAAGTTATTGGGACCCGAAGGCCATCCATTTGGATGGTTAAAATTAAATAATAAGGCAATCACATGAAATTACTGAACACATAAACACCCCATTCACCACCTTTAAAAAACCACTTTCCCCATATTTTCAACATGTCCTTAAGACTTAATTATGTTAAAATAATAAAATCTAGTATCTAAAATAAAAATGAAGGTAAATAATTTAAAAAAATACAATAAATATGATATTAAAATCAATTTATATGATAAATAAACCTAAAAAATGATAACAATTTCAAAATCCATGATACAATTATACCTTTCTACAAAAAATCACATGAATATTAGTAGAATATCATGGAAAATTAAATGTTTTAAAATAATCAATAATTTCATCCAAATCAAATTTTTTATATAATTAAAATTTATATGACTTTGGTAACCAAAACAACCCTCATGGGTTAGGAAACATGATTAAATGTTTAATCAAATATTTTATTTAATATAAGAAATGCATGAGCCTTTTAAAAATATAATTGAAACTAGTTTTAAATTTATTAAATAAATGAAAAATAAAATTATTTTATAAAACAAATTAGACATATATACCGAGGTTTATCGAATTTTAGAAAACTATTATAGAAATCCCAAACAGTCCTCATTATAATTGTAATGAGTGATACATAGGAAAACCCTACCTCAAACTAGTGGAAGAAAATTACAATCACCAAAAAAAATATTCATGGGACTAATGGTGACAGATAAAATCCATATACATCATGAATAAGAATATTTAGAAATTATTAGGACCTATGTTTTGGAAATAATAGATTCTTATAATGATAAGAATAAGAAACAATAGGAAGAGTATTATGAAGAGTTGGTAATATGGGCCATGCATATGAAATGCATTTGAAATCAATAATGGAAGACATAAATCTATAATGGGGGAGAGGAGTTGTTGTGTTTAAAGGTACTATTATCTATGTGGTATGAGTTAGAGGAGAGGCATGCAAAAATAGGGTTAAATCAAAGGATGATAGAATACAATTTTTTTAAATATTAAAATATAAGGAAGTCACATGTTTTAACTATGTTGTTTACCAACCCATCAAATGCTAAACATACACAACTAGGAAGAATAAAAGGTTTTGATGCATAGTTTCTAAAACCATTGAAGAACAATAACTAACAAATCTATTTAACGATGTTATCTATTTCAAGACTGATCTCATGATTATTATTAACAATGCACCAACTGTGTAACATACATTATAACTCGATTAATTTTTAATCTAAAATAAATATTCCCAAAAAATATTGTAAAAGGTCAAGAATAATGAAATATTTAAAATAAAAATTAACATTACGTTTGGGGTATAAAACCTTTCATAAATGGAACTATAATTATGTTAAATAACTTTTTTTATTTAAAATTTAACATGTTTCAGGAATTATTTTAAATTTTTGTAGAAATATTATTTTTTACAACTTTCTCATAGAGTAACCTCATGGTTAATGTAAATTATGTGGAAGACTTTTATTTAGGTTCCCATTGGAACAAATATTATTTTTGTTAGTATGTTGAAAACATTGTGATAAATAAAACCCGGGTCTCCTTGATTTTTATTTTTGAAATTAAAATTTTAGTTATTATGCTTAGTGAATGGTTTTTCAGAAAATTATGATGGTATCAATGGATTACATTTGGGGTTCAAATAAGTGTGTGTTTCATAGTGAATTGTATTTGGATGGTTAGAATGAACTATCTGAATTGTAAGTTCCACGTTTTTGGAAATTTATGTTTTTGTTTTGTTTTGGGTTGAACCCTTTGTTTTTGGGGCTTCAAAATATTTCCTTAAAGTGTGAGAGGCCTTGGGGGTGTTTCGGGGGCTCAGGGCATGGAAGAAAGGAAATTTGGGCAAGACAGGCCAGGGCACACAACCTACGCATGGCCAGGTAAATCGTGCGGCCTACCCAAGCTAAACCGTGCGACCCTTCCTCCTCCGGACAGAAGCATGGGCACGGTTTGCGCGCGGTTTTCCAAACCGTGCGGCTAAACCCTGTGACCTCTCCTCCTCCGGATAGTGTCATGCACATGGTTTGCACACGGTTTCCCAAACCCTGCGACCACATAATATTGGGAAAAATTACAAGTTTTCCACTCCTAGATTCTAACCCAAACTCGGGATTTCCTCTCATTTCCTCCCTCTCCACACTAGGTAGGAACCAAATCACTCAAAGTCTCCAAGAGACCGATCTCCCTCTTTTATGAGGAGTTTCTGGTGTCGTTGGTTTCGGATCTAAGCTTCAGTTAAGGCTAATCACATCCATGCTTCTCTTTTTTGGTTTAGGGTTTGTATCTTCTCTCCCTCTCATTCCAAAGCTCCAAAACCTTAAATTTTGGGTGAGTTTTAGGTTGAAGCTCCAAAGGTTGGTTGGATCTAGGACTAGGGATTCGATTGAGAGTGCGTTCAATAGTAGTTTCAAGGTAGGTGGTCTATAAGTGATATCCCAAAGTTATTTGGGGATTTGTGCATGATTAGGTGTGTTCTTGTTTTCACTTGGTTATGTTTTGAATAACCATGGCATGTTTGGTAACAATGGTCTTCAAAATGGAAGATGGGAACCCTCACGATCCCCGTGGGATGTGTTGGGATTGTCTTGACCTAATTAGGGCCCTCCAAGGGATGTGCCGACTTTTCTCGGGTTTCAGGATGGTTATTAAACAAGTGGCCTTGTTGTAGTAAATTGTAGAGCCCTTGATGAACATGTTGGAATGATTGGTTGATCTTGGAATATATTTTAGCTGATGTACCTTGACTTGGCAATAACGTAGGGTTTATTTGAAATGGAATGAATGGTTGATTCATGAAAATGATGAACATGTTAAATGGGTTAATGTGTAAACTGATTTAAATCCATAACGGGATATGTTATGGGTCTAATGTTTAATGCTTAGTGAGATAGGCATAACACATGGAAATTGGGAAAATGGTTAAATGATGTGAAATGGTAATGGGTTAATGGGTTAAGGTATGATGTGGATTCAAATGTGGATTGTTGTGAATAGTGTTTTCCAAAGGGTAATGGTTTGGATGGTTGATGGTTACTTATATATAATCAAGTGCACATGGCTTCATAGAGTGGGGTATGACATGAGGATCTACACCCACGGGTTGAGCTAAGAATGAGTTTCTAAACTCCATCCTAAATGCATGAGTTAGGAAATGGGATTGAGGGTCTATTCTCCTAACAGTTGCATCCACTTGGCTGAGGCTTCAAGGTGAGGTTATGGTTTCTATGAGGGGGTTAGTCCTAGTGAGATAGGATAACTATGTGTTTACCCTCTTCCATGTGATTGTTGGCCTTAGACACTTGTAACATAATGAATGTGTTTAACCCATGGACATGTGAAGAAATGGTAGGCGATGATAATTGGTAATAAATGAATGGTAATGGAATGGCAGTGGCTTTGACTCCAAACTTGTTAATGGCACCTTAATTAATTACATGGAAATTATCATTCATATTCCTTTTACATGAACTACCTATTCATACTGGATATTTTGTAGACACCGTTGGTGGTGGCCTACTGAGTTGTACTCACACCCTGCTCGAGTCGTCGTTGGGTACCCGAGCAGACTTCGTGTTTGAAGATCAAGAGAATGGAAAAGGTACTTTCTAGATAGTGAGTGGACATGGGTAGCATGTGGTATGGGATCCAGACTTGGAGTCGAGACCATTTTGGGGATTTTGGCTGTTTTCTTTTTTTGGGGATTTTTTTCACTCTTGCACTTGTAGTATAACATGGCATATTTATTGTTGGGAATGATTTTTATGCATGTTCCGTATTTATTGGTTATTGTTTCCGCTATTTGGTTTATTTCTTTTGTGCCTTACTCTGATAAAAAGGGGGTATAGTCTCCCACTTGACTCTGTAGACCCCCGCTACTAGTCGGCAGCCTTTGGCGTATGGGGAGGAGTGCTTAAGGTCATGTAACCACCTAGATCGGTGCACCGGTTTAGTGGCTTCCGGTTTGGGGACATTACAAAGTGGTATCAGAGGAGGTCTTTCTACTCCTTCTCTAAGGTCTTGTTATTTGGGATTGGTAGCCAAGGGTTAAGACATGTCGGGCCTTGGTAATGAGCTCGTGCTTAGGAGTAGCTAACCCAGGTACGGGGGAAACCCAATTCACCCTAGGTGGGAAATGTTGTTCTTGGTTGTGTGATGTTACATTTGATGGTATTTCACCGATTGGTGATGCACATGTGGTTTGATTTGACTATTTTATGACGTCTAGCCCGTGTTCTTAACGGCGTGAGGATTTGCATTCACGCATCATTGTAGGAACCTAGGGAGATATGTGTCATGCATTGTGTTATTCACATCCACGAGGTGGGTGTGTGAGGCAGGAAAGTAGGGTGCATTGTACATTTCATAAAATCAGGAAGATAATGAGATGAATGAAACAACATAAGTGGGTAATGATGAATGTATGGTAAATGATGTTTAATAGAGTAAAAGGGTTTGAAAGAAATTGGAAAATATTGTTGGGTTAGTATATGAAATCGGTTGTTGTAGCTAGTAATGAGCTTTTTATGGAGACATGAATGTTTATGGTATGCGTTCTAAAGTCTCATGCTTTGCATTGTAGAGAAATGCCACTACGACGTCGGTTACGAGTTGGGCAATGGGAGGATGTTGCTGAGAACACTCCTCCATTAGAGGAGAAAGAAAATGTGGTGATCAATGAAAGTAGAGAAGACCAGTTCCGGGAGAACAAGGCACACCTTATGCAGATGATGTATCGGGACCCAATGCGGGTTGCACCGAGTATGTTTGAGCTGACCATGGAGTTCCAGCTGTAGCACCCTCCGACCTTCACTAGAGAGGGTGGGCCAGAAGCAGTGGAGTTCTAGTTTGTGTCTGTCCAGACGATACTAGACCATCTAGAGACCCCTATTGAAAAGAATGTGATGTTGGTCGCTTATATGTTGTGAGTCCAGGCTAGGCGTTGGTGGGACATTCAGGCTCAAATCGAGCAGGATGAGAGAATGTCGTGGAAGGTTTTTCAGGAAAAGTTTCTGGAGTATTTCTACCTGGAGACATTGAGACAGGAGCGGGATGTAGAGTTTATGAGCCTGAATCAAGGATCACTATCGGTGATGGACTATTCTAGACACTTCATTGATTTGAGACGCTTTGTCCCAGTGTTATTAGGGGATAAGGAAGCAGTAGAAAAGCATTTCCAAGATGGGTTGAGACATGAGATCAGGTCTCAAGTAAACATATTCTGCTTGAAGAGGTTCGTAGAGGTAGTAGATCATGCACTAATCTTGGAAGTAAACCTGAAGGGAGCTTTGGCTAGTGGGATTGTGGTGTTAGTGGGACAAACGAGCAATGTATCTACCGAAGGTCAAAAGCGATGCCATGAGAGCTCACAGCATGGTGGACGTGTGAAAAGTGGTTGGAAGAGGGGGTCAGCCTCTCAGAGAGGGAACTAGGTGTTTTGTTATCAGTGCGGTAGGTCGGGGCATATACGTGGTTAGTGTTTTCGACCTCCAGTTGAGTGCCTTTCGTGCGGTAGGATGGGGCATGTGCAGAGATTCTGTAGGATCCCTTGGCAGATGGGTGAGCATGATGGTGAAAATCAGGTGCCGGGCACGGGAAGGGGATCAGTTGCCCCGTATCGTGTAGGCAGTTGGAGCTCCACATGCCGTACTGGCAGGGGCGGTTGATGTGGAACTCCAGGGTAAGATCACTCACACCAATAGGGTAGTGCAGTGCAGGGCATTCAGCCTAGGGGCAAGGTAGAGGGGAAGGTCGACATCAAGCAGTTCATTTTGCGCCTAGTGGTGGCGAGGCTGGACTGTCGATTGTTCTAGGTACAATCCTTTTAGCTTCTAATTTTTCTAGTGAGTTGTTTGACACTGGTTCCACACACACTTTTATCTCTTCTCAACTTGTGGTAGCACTGGGTTTACCTGTGGAGAGGGTGTGTGGAGTTATGTTAATTGATACCCTGTTGGGAGTGCGGGTTGAGGATATCAAGCAGTGCAAGGGGTGTGCCTTGGAAGTCGGTGGGTATAATTTTCTATGGGATTTGTTAGTTCTAGAGATTTCATGTTTTGAACTCATCTTGGGAATGGATTGGTTGGTGTTGTATCGGGAACATATAGAATGCTATCGTCGCATAGTATCGTTTAGGTCACTTGAGGGTGATGCTTATGTCCACCGTGGAGAATGGGATGTTCGAGCAAGTCATGCAGGACCGTTTGGTCAGTGGTTGAATGGAATCACGACTTGAGTGGCATGTCTCATGCTTGATGAAAAAGAAAGAGGAGAACAGTCTGTTTTTCCTTCCGCGGTGGATCAGTTTCACGATGTGTTTCCTGAGGATTTCTCGGGGTTACCACCTGAAAGGGATGTCGAGTTCATGATCGAGTTGCTACCGGGAGTGGAAGATGTTTCTATTCAACCGTACCAAATGACACAGAAAGAACTCTAGGAACTGAAGTTTCAGCTTGAGTAGTTAGAGCGTAAGGGGTTTATCAGAGCTATTACGTCTCCTTAGGGATCTCCCGTACTTTTTTCAAAGAAGGCCGATGGGTCGTTGAGGATGTGTGTTGACTATAGAAAGTTAAATTAGATGATAGTGAAGAATCGATACCCTCTTCCTAGAATTGGTGTCTTGTTTGATTAGTTGAGGGGTGCATCGGTGTTTTCTAAGATTGATCTGAGGTTAGGTTTTCACCAGTTGAGGGTGAGGTCTCCTGGAAAACCACGGACAACATTCCAGAGTCGGTACGGGTTGTTTGTGTTTGTGGTAATGCCTTTTGGCTTGACCAATGCACTGGTGGTGTTTATGGCTTTGTTGAACTGGATATTTCATCCCTATCTAGATCATTGTGTGGTTTTCTTTGTTAATGATATCTTAGTATACTCGAAAACTCATGACGGTCATGCCCAACATCTTGACAACGTCTTGGGTATGCTAAGAGAGCACTGACTATAAGCCAAGCTATCAAAGTGTCAATTTTGGATAGGTGAGGTGCATTTTCTGGGTCACACCATCTCAGAGGTAGGTGTGTTAGTGGATCCAGAGAAGTGCAAGCAGTTGTATCTTGGGTGCATCCCAAGAGTGTTTCTGATGTTCGGAGTTTTCTAGGCTTGGTCGGGTATTACCGAAGGTTCATTCAGGATTTCTCTCACTTGGCAGCACCACTCTCGGGCTTGACCAAGAAAGGAATCAGGTTCGAGTGGTCAGAAGCTTTTGAGAATGCCTTCCAAGAGTTGAAGAAGCAGTTGAGGACCAACCCTATCCTGATTTTACCTGAGCCGAGTAAGAAGTACATCGTGTTTTCTAATGCATCCAGAATCGGACTTGGGGCTGTGTTGATACAGGGTGAGCGGGTTGTGGCATATGGGTCAAGGCAGTTGAGACCCCATGAGTGGAGCTATCCCACTCACGATCTTGAGTTGGCTGTAGTTGTGTATTCCTTGAAGTGTTGGAGGCACTATCTGATAGGAGAATGGTTTACTGTGTTCACTGACCATAAGAGTTTAAAGTACATCTTCTCGCATTGGGATCAGAATCTTCGGCAACGAAGATGGGTTGAATATCTCTAGTCTTTTGACTTTGAGTTGGTGTACACGCCAGGAAAGGGAAACAATGTTGTTGATGCTCTGAGCTAGATGGTTTAGAATCAGATGGTTCATGAGTCCATCCCAGAGTGGAAGGTGATGGATTTGTTTGCAAAAATGCACCTAGAGGTGCAGGAGGAGAGTGGTCAGGTCACTCTTGCTTCTTTAACGATGGAGTCGACGCTTTTGAGTCGAGTTAAGGAAGGTCATCTTGATGACCCTGAGTGTTTGAACATGAATGAAAATCATAAAGGTTGGGATCTACCTTCTCAATGGGCCGTTGTTGTGGATGGTTTTGTTGGTGTTCATGATCGTGTGGTTGTTCCAAATTGTGTGCGAGAAGAGTTGATGCGAGAGTTCCATGCATCAAAGTGGGAAGTGCATCCTGGTTTGACCAAGATGTACTGTGATCTACAAAGGCATTTTGGTGGCCTGGAATGAAGAAGGATGTGGCGGGCATTGTGGCATGGTGCCTTACCTAAAAGCAGGTGAATACTGAGCATCAACGCCCAGGTGGTTTGTTTCATCCATTTCCCATCCCAGAATGGAAGTGGGATGATGTGAAAATGGATTTTTTTTTGGTCTTCCCAGGATGCCAAGGAAGAATGATTCAATGTGGGTGGTTGTGGATCGGTTAACGAAAGTGGCTCATTTCTTACCAATTCAGGAGATTTTTATAATAGACCACTTAGGTGAGCTATATGTTTGGGAGATAGTGTGGTTTCTTGGGGTGCCGCAGACCATAGTTTCGGACCGATACCCACGTTTCACATTGTGTTTCTGGAAAGTATTGTAGAAATCACTTGGTATGCGAGTGTTTTTGATTACAGCTTTCCACCCACATACGGACGGGCAAACGGAATGTACGATCCAAGTGTTGGAAGACATGTTAAGAGCTTGTGTCTTGGACTTTGGTGGTTCTTGGGAGAGGCACCTATTGTTAGTTGAGTTCTCTAACAACAACAGTTTTTAGGCTACTATTCAGATGGCACCATTTTTGGAGCATTATGGGAGACCATATAGATCTCCGTTGTGTTGGTTAGAGGCTGGTGAATCTGAGTTGTTGGGGCCAAGTCTCGTGAAGGAGACTTCAGAGAGAGTAACGTTGATCAGGAACTAGTACAAAAAACATTTTTTACATCGTCATTTTTTACGTTGGTTATTTATAACTAATGTGAAAAGACATATAATTGATTTATAATGTCGGTTATAATGTAACCGAAGTTAAAAATGCATTATGTTGATTTACCACGTCGGTTATTTTATAACCGACGTGATAAATCAAATATATCACTTTCTCACATCAGTTGTTTTATAACCGACGTGATAAATCCATTATCTTGATTTATCACATCGGTTATAAAATAACCGACGTCATAAAGTTAGTTTTTTTACACCAGTTATTTAATAACTGACATAATAAATTTTTTTATCTCATCAGTTTTAAAAAAACCGACCTTAAAGTTAAAATTTTGAATCGCGCCAATAATGAGATCAATTTTTTTACAACGCGGCATTGAAATTTTCAATTACCGCCTAATATTTTGAATGTTGTGAATTTATTTTAAGTGATTTTCACTGATTTTTCACGTTAGATATTATATAACCAATGTGAAAAATTAAATTTTTATTACCTTTTCACTTCTTTTATATAAGAACCGATGTGAAAAATACATTTTTATGACTTTTTCACGTCGGTTATTAAATAAATGACGAGAAAAATTGATAAAAAACTTGTATTTAATTTCCTATTCTTCTATTTGACATGTCCTGGAGCTCAAATGGTGTTACAGATCAAAATTTATAGCCATCAAAATTTGACCTCCTCTAAACGAAGTCTTAAAAAATTTCAACTTCTAATGGCCATAACTTCTGAACTGTAAATCCGTTTAAGCTCTATGACCGGTCAAAACGAAGCATGGAGAATTATCTACATGTTTTTTGAACATTTTTCACGTCGTTTATTTAATAATCGATGTGAAAAATGACTTCTAACGTCGGTTCTTTAATAACCGACGTGACAAATCATCTTTCATTCGCTTTTTCACATTGGTTATTAAATAACCGACTTTAAAAGTCAATTTTCACGTCGGTTATTAAATAACTGACGTGAATGTTTTTTAAAAAAATGTAGATAATTTTCCAAGATTCATTTTGACAGGTTGTGGAGATCAAACGGATTTACAGATCAGAAGTTATGGCCATCATAAGTTGACATTTTTAAGACTTCGTTTAGAGGAGATCAAATTTCGATGGCTATAACTTTTGATCTGTAACACCATTTGAGCTTCGGGACATGTCAAATAGAAGAATAAGAAATTAAATACATGTTTTTTATCTATATTTCACGTAGTTTATTTAATAACCGACGTGAAAAATCAGCGACAATCGCTTAAAAATAAATTCTCAGCATAGGAAATATTAGGCGGCAATTGAAAATTTCAATGCCACGTTTTAAAAAAATACGGAATATTAGGCGATAATTGAAATTTTCAATGCCGCGTTGTAAAAAAATTGATCTCATTATTGTCTTGATTAGAAATTTTAACTTTCACATTGGTTTTTTTATAACCAATGTGAATGATAAGATTTTTATCCTGCCAATGCGGAATTTCAATTTTTTACAGCGCGAAATCGAAATTTTTGATTGCCGCCTAAAACATTTAATACCGCATTTTATTTTACCATATCATTTATATATTTTCATTATGTGCATCTGGTTCACATTTTTTATGATTATTTCATTCAACCATCACCGTCCAACCGAGTCTACTCATTTGATCTTCATCATGAATCCATTATTTCTTCTTTTTGCGATCTTATAAAGGTATTTGTTATTATTTTTCCATGATTTATGTTTTTTATGATTAGTTTTCTTAATTATTATACCATTTAATGTTTTTTATTTTATTTTAATGAATAATAATTTTCTGTATCATGGTAAAACTACAATTAATCCTTCAGATTCAATTTTTTTAAGATGAAGTTCTTCACTTCACGATCTCATCAAGGAATTTGTTATTATATTCCCATGATTTATGTTTTTTATGATTATTTTTCTTAATTCTTATAAAATTTAATGATTATTATTTTATTATAATGCATAAAAATGTTTCTTATCATGTTAAAACTATAAATCCTCCTTCATATTCAAAAAATCCTTTTAAGACGAAGCTTTCGTTGGCTCATTCAATGTTTCCTCGTAAAAAAATATGAATCGTCTGATTGTCATAAAATTCGAACTGTAACTCCATTTTAGCTCTACGAGCTATCAATTCAAAGCTCGCAAAATTATCTACAATATGATTAATAGTTTTCACCTCAGTTATTAAATAACCGACGTAAAAAATGACTTTTAAAAATGGTTGTTTAAAAACCGACGTGAAAACTTCATCCTTTTTTTAAAACGAATGGTATTTCACATAGGTTTTTAAATAATCGACATTAAATATAGAGTTTCAACGTCATTTTTTTGAAAAATAGACTGTCTTTCATGTCGGTTTTTAAATAACTAACGTGAAAATCATGATTTTTTTTAACGTCGGTTAATAAATAACCGAAATTAAAAATAACATTTTTAACATCGCTCGCAAACACGTCGGTTCAAAACCGACGTAAAAAACTGTTTGTGTACTAGTGAGGAAGAGAATGGCTATGTCTTAGAGTAGGCAGAAGTCGTATACAGATCGGAGGCACGTACCTCTTGAGTTTGGGGTGGGCGATAAAGTGTTCCTTCGGGTGTCTCCAAGGTTTGGTCACCATCTGATATGAAATCAGGGTAAGTTGGCACCCAGGTATGTGGGACGTTTTGAGATTGTGGAGAGGATCGGACTAGTGGATTACTTATTGGCTCATCCACAGTGGTATGGCGGTATGAATGATGTGTTTCATGTGTCGCAGCTTCGACAATATCACCCTGACCCATTTAACATGGTTGATGTTGAGGATTTGGAGCTTGAGGCTGATACGTCCTTTGAGGAGCATCCGGTCTATGTGGTAGATCGTAGTGAAAAGGTCTTGCAAGGAATGTTTGTGCCATCAGTGGGAGTACATTGGTAGCATGGGAAGGTTCAAGAAGAAATGTGGGGGAGAGAATCATATATGCAGGATTAGTGGCCCGAACTCTTCTCTTCGGTGGATCAATGAATCTTGGTAACTCAGCTCGAGGACGAGTCGTTATAAGGTGGGGAGGTTGTAAGATCCTGGTTTTTGGAAAGGTATTTTTTTTTTTTGTGTTTTGGGTTGAACCCTTTGTTTTTGGGGCATAAAAATGTTTCCTGATAGTGTGAGAGGCCTTGGGGGTGTTCTGGGGGCTCGGGGCACGGATGAAAGGAAATCTGGGCAAGACAAGCTAGGGCGCACGGTTTACGCATGGCCAGGTAAACCGTGCGGCCTGCCCAGGCTAAACCGTGCGACCCATACTCCTTCGGACAGAAGCATACACAAGGGTTGTGCACGGTTTTCCAAAATGTGTGGCTAAACCGTGCAACCCCTCCTCCTCCTGACAGTGGAATGTTCATGGTTTGTGCACGGTTTTCCAAACCGTGTGGACAAACCGTGTGGCCACTTAAAGTTGGGAAAAATTACAAGTTTTCCACTCCGAGCTTTTAAACCCCTACTCGAGATTTCCTCTCATTTCCTCCCTCTCCACCCTAGGCACGAAAAAAATCTCCCAAAGGCTCCAAGAGACCGATCTACCTCATTTCTAAGGCGTTTTTGGTGCCATTGGTTGCGGATCGAAGTTCCGGGTAAGGGTAATCCCACACATGCTTCTCTTTTTGGTTTAGGGTTTTTATCTTATCTCCCTCTTGTTCTGAAGCTCTAAAACCCTATATTTTGGGTGAGTTTTAGGATGAAGCTCAAAAGGTCGGTTGGATCAAGGTCTAAGGACTCGACTGAGAGTGCGTTCAACCAGGGTTTTGAGGTAGGTGGTCTATAAGTGATATTCCATAGTTATTTGGGGATTTCTGCATGATTAGTTGTGTTCTTGTTTCGACTTGGTTATGTTTTGAATAACCTTGGCATGTTTTGTAATAATGGTGTTTAAAATGGAAAATGGGAACCCTCATGATCCTCGTGGGATGTGTTGGGATTTTCTTGACCTAATTATGGCCCTCCATGGGATGTGATAGCTTTTCCCGGGTTTCGGGATTGTTATTAAACAAATGTCCTTGTTGTAGTAAATTGTAGAGCCCTTGATGAACATGTTGGCATGATTGGTTGAACATGGAATAGAAGTTAGGTGATGCACCTAGACTTGGTAATAATCTAGGGGTTATTTTAAATGGAATGAATGGTTGAATCATGAAAATGATGAATGGGTTAAATGGGTTAATGTGTAAACTGATTTAAAACCATAACAGGATAGGTTGTGGGTCTAATGTTTAATGCTTAGTGAGATAGGCACAACACATGGGCATTGGGTAAATGGTTAAATGATGTGAAATGGTAATGTGTTAATGGGTTAAGTCATGATTTGGATTCCCATGTGGGTTGTTGTGAATAGTTTTTGCCGAAGGGCAATGGTTTGGATGGTTGATGGTTACTTATATATAAGCATATTCACATGGCTCCATAGAGGGGGGTATGCCATGAGGATCTATGCCCATGGGTTGAGCTAATACTGATGTTCTAAACTGGACCGTAAAAGCCTGGGTTAGGAAAGGGGACTGAGGGTCTATTCTCCTAATGGTTGCTTCCACCCGGACTGAGGCTTCGAGGTGAGGTTATGGTTGCTATGAGGCGGTTAGTCCTGGTGAGATAGGATAACGATGTGTTTTCCCTATTTCATTTGATTGTTGTCCTTAGACCCATGTAACATAATGAATGTGGAAATGTGACGAAATGGTAGGTGATGATAATTGGTAATAAATGAAAGGTAATGTAATGGAAATGGATTTGACTCTGAACTTTTTAATGGCACCTTAATTAATTACTTGGAAATTATCATTCATATTCCTTTTGCATGCACTACCTATTCATACTGGATATTTTTTAGACACCGTTGGTGGTGGCCTACTGTGTTGTACTCACACCCTACTCGGGCAACCATTTGGAACCCGAGAAGACTTCATGTTTGCAAGCCAGGAGAAGGGCAATAGTCCTTCCTAGATAGTGAGTGGACATGGGAAGCACTTGGTGGAGGAGGTAGACTTGGAGTCGGGGCCATTTTGGGGATTTTGGCTGCTGTCTTTATTTGGGGCTTTTGTTCACTCTTGCACTTGTAGTATAACAAGGCATATTTATTATTAGAAATGATTTTTATGCATGTTCCATGTTTATTTGTTATTGTTTATAATATTTTGTTTATTTATATTGTGTGTTACTCTGATAAAAAGGGGGTATAGTCTCCCCAGTTGACTCTGTAGACCCCTGCTTCTAGTCGGTAGCCTTTGGTGTACGGGGAGGCGTTCTTAAGGTCATGTATCCACCTGGCTCGGAGTACCAGTTTAGTGGCTTCCGGGTCAGGGATGTTACATAAAAACTATGTGTGGTGCTCTAAAATATTATTAGAGATTTTCTATATTGTTGGAACATAATTTTCAAGACAATGTAGTAACCATGGGAACCGATCAGTACCTTAAGAAATTTAATTTTCTAAAGATACCCAATTTGAATTTAATGGGGTTAGCATTTAACTTATTCTCCTCTTTATTCAACAGAGGCTTAATGATCATGGGAGAAAATTATTTCTCCCTCTTCCCTTAGTTTTAGAATCTTCACCACCATTCCCTAGAGGATATCATCAGATAAACACCTTATTTTATATAAATATTTATTTGTACCTCTTCATCCTACCTTTTTGAAATTTATTTATTTACCACCTTGGTATCCAAGGGGATAATGATATGATATTAGGGTATTGGGTGGTTTTATGATGTAGTTTCTGTTATTTATGTGGTTTGGTTGGCTATTACCATGATATTTGGGTATTTTTTCATCAAAGGTGACATATTATGGCTTATTGGGAGAGGTATCCACATGGAATGTGGTATTTTATTTTGTTTTCATCCTCTTATTGTATTTTTTTTGTTTATTATGATATTAAATTATTTTTTTTTTATTCTTTATATATATTGTGGAGTTATAATAAATTTTTAAAATGTTTATAAGAGGTATTATAGTTTTCAATGAGTGAATTAAATTTTCATTTATATTTTTCCAATAATATTTTGATGTTAAGCATATTTGAAAATTTTAAAATGTATATTTTATATGTGTATTGATTTATAATGTTTACTTACACTATTTAGACCAATGGATAAATAAAAGGGGTTTTAAGAATTTTGTTTTTTAGTAAAAAGTATAATTTCAAATTAAAATTATTTAAATAATTTTCCATGTAAGTTATTAACAGGTAGTTTTAAAATGAATTCAAAATGATTTGAAAAGTGATTTAGATTATATATTGGTTTTCAAGATGGCTAATCTAATACTTCTGTATGGTTTTTGAAATGAAAGCATACATGAAACCATCAATATTCTTTTTATTGATTACCTTTTATGAGTTGATCCAAATGCATGTAATTATTAGGTGATGGAAGGAAATTGTTTTTATGAGGTAATTAGAGGTGATGGTGTGTTAAGATTTATTATTATTTTTTGGTATCTATAAATTATTTATATATATACTACATTTTTGGTGATGGGATCTTCTGTCACAAAGTAGGGGTAATGACTTGTAATAAACTCGATAGTTGCATTCTAGTAAGGTTCTTCTAGTTTTGTTGTAGAATAGACCTTGAGGGGTGTTCCCTAGATTCTAGGCAGGGTAAAATATTCTCGAGTAAATTGTGTTAGGATGAAACATAGGATGAAAGTTGGCCCATATATTTTAATGACTATTACTATTTATCAGTTGGACGTAGGTTATATCCATGAAATATATTTCAATGATTTTTGGTTTTATATAGAAAACTCTATAATATTCCGTTATTGATTTTCTTGTGCAGAACCAGTTCTTTCTAACTTATATTCCCTTGCATGTTTATAAACGAAATGATTACTTTCTATAATTAATTTGTATGAATATTAGTTCTTTCAAAATTAATAGGAAATAATGTAACAAAAGTGTGTTTTACATTAAATATGGGGTTCTAATACGTGTGAATTATTTTAGATAAATGTTTAAATGTGTTTATTATATTTAGTTTTCACCATATTTCTCCTAAAATATATTGATGCCATTATAAAATTCAAATTTATTTTTATTTAATTTGATATTCCAATTAAAAAAATATCTATTTTCTATTTTATTTTAGAAAAATGTTAATGTAGATTTATTTTAATTGAATTGATCAAAATCCATGGTAAGATACAAGTAAATTTGTTTTATCACTCCGTAAATATTTTAATGGGTATATACAAAAAAATTGTTTATCATTCAGGATTCTAAGGTTGTGACTACCTCCATATTGGATGTTCAAGATAGTCTGATTGAATTAATATGGGATGTGGTGTGAGACCTTTGTCCACATAGAGATATGGTGTAACTTTGGGGAAGTTAATATAATTTTTAGTATGATTATGTACTTGAATTTCATTGGCCCATTTATTTATTAATGTGATGGTATCTATCTGACTATTTTTCATTTTTTATATGAGTTTAAGTACATGGTGATTTATTTCATTTAATGTATTATACTCTGATATGTTATTCCATTATAGTTTTATTTTTGGAAATTCTATTTCAGATAGTGTTTCATTGATTCTTAGGTACAAATTATTATCCCTTGGGGAGTAGAAACTTCCTTAATTCATCATCTCATGTTAGGTCAGGCGACAAGTCCAGTTAATCAAGTCTTTTCTATGAAAAAATAGTAAAAAATCATTGATCATCACAAAATTAATGGGGATCTTAAGAAGATTTATAGTTATTCAATGTGTTTCTTCATAGGAATTAGATTAATACATTCATAGAAACTCAAGAGGTATGTAATTTAGGGGTTCTTGATCACCATCCTTGGTGAGGAAACTTGAATAACATGGGAATTCAGGTTTGAATCATTATATTTATTTAATTATAGATTATTTTTGAAAGATTTTTAATCTAATATGTTGATAACTTAGAACCCATTGACTGTACTAGTGATTATGAAATCTTATATAGGTTTATAAGGTGTAAATGAAGTGAATTGTAGAGTTTCACCAGTTCACGACAAGATCTTGAAAACCATTATGAGGTCATCCGTAAATGGTCTAAAACATCCAGAATCTGGTATAATGGTTGGCACACAATTCCCTAACTCATGTGACCAAACCATTCAAGGATGTGCTTCATCAATGAATGTTTTATAATGTTTCCAATTTTCTCTATTAAAATACTATTTTATTTACTTTTTTATATGTATGATTTTTAATTAGATTTTCATTTTAATAGTGGTTGATTAAATTTGAAATTTGATTATAGGATCAAAATAAGTTATATCAAATTGTAAAAGTGTGTCATCCATGTAAATATTCCTCTTGTAAAGTGATATTTTGAAAGTATTATGAAAATATGAGTGAATATTATTTAATTTTTATGATTAGAAAAATTTGTAAAAGGATTTTTTGATGAAATCAGAGTTTTAGTTAGTGGATATTTTTTAAATGAATGTATAGTGATCATATACTGATATTATTATTTAGACCTTTTAAAAAAGTATATAATTTAAAATTTAATTGGATTAGTTTTTTGAATTGGAAAATATTTTTTTATAATGATCAAGTGGATTTATGTTGGAAGTGGAATGAAGGATGGTATTTTGTGGTTTTAAAATATTGGGGATACATGTTTTGAAAGAGATAAGATTTTATAAATTTAGAATAAATTAAAGAAAATTGATTATTATTGTCTAAATATTATAGTTTACATGTATTGGAGTGTAGATGTTCATCTGTATGATAATTTCTGATTTTATTTTTTCATTAGGAATCGATCATGTTTTTTTTGTATCTTAGAATATGCCTCCTTCTATGTCTTAAAAAATATGGATGTTTATTTCATGATATAAAACTTTGAATCATTATCCTTTTCTCATAAGTGATGTTACTCCAATTGGTGTCTCTACCCAAACATATAATATAGTGGTTGAGCTATAACATTCTATTTTATTGGATAATGTCTTTGAATTCTAAAAAATTTATATTCCCTCATTTAGAATTAGTATAGGTGTATTTAATGTAATTGAGTTGTTCAAGATAGTTGTGGATAACCTAAATTTTCTTGAGACTCTTGAATCCTTGAGAGTGAATTTTATTATGAGTATGGTAGAAGAAATTATCCAACCACAACATGAGTTTAGGGATATAGTGGTTAATGGGTAGTTCTTGTTTTGATAATCGTATCTTGTATATGTGGAAATGGTAGAACATTTGGTAATTCAATGATTATTCCATTTGGATGTCGGTGAAAATTTGTGTTAGATGTTTCCCTTGTGACTTTTTCAATGTTTTTGAGGGCCTTACAATGAGTTTTTTTTGGTTTCATGTGTTGATATTTGTTTCTTGATGGAAGGAACATGTGTAACCCTTTGGTAAATGGCCAAGGTGACTAGAACCAAACATTTTCTTATTAAATTTAGTACTAAAGGGTGATGGATTTATTTTGATGAGAAATATGGTGGATGACTTATCATTTTGAGGTTTCAGATTACATTTTATAAATTTCATGGCTTTTTTTAGAACCCATGTTTTTTATGTGTCAGAGTGTACGATATTCTTGAGGACATGGATGACTAAACATGGTGGAACTGTAGACCAATATAATTTTTGGTTTTCATTGTTTTTTTAAATGGTTTATCATTTTAGATGGATAAATATCTATTAATTCGGCGTTTAAAAGATGTTTCCACTTTAAAAATGTGTTTCCTTGGTACCTCAGCATATTTGATAAAATCTAAAATGATTGGGAGTCATATGATTATGTATATATTTTGATAAGGATAAATTCAAATGTTAGGGTGGTGGTGTGTTTGGATAATTTGGATGAAATGAAATTATCTCATGGGATGTATGTGGTGTTATTATGTTGGATTTACTTGTCTCATCTTTTATGAGAATTCTATTTATTATTGATATTTTTATTCTTTAATAAAAAATTTTAGACAACCCTCCTTTCGTCGGGTGTGATCATAGCTCTTAAACGACTAACCTATATTTGATCAAGGTACTTTTGGAGTAGTAACTAAGTATGGTGTGGATATTATAACATGTCATGTCATTGTATCTATTATAATTTTTTAAAAAATTTAGATTTTATTTTATTTATGATAGGTTTAGAATTTTCTAAAAATTATACTCTATAGATGGTTATATAATAACACCATATGGTTAGAGTAAACTATGCGGATGAACCTAACTTGTGTTTCCATTGGTATATACTTCAGTGAAAACTAATAGGGTATACTTACATAGGGGGTTTTATAGTTCATTTTTGAATATATATAGTTTGTGTGAACATGTGGTGTGCAGTTTGTTGAAAATCATGTTGGTCTTAGTGGAAGCTATAGAACATACCATTTTTAAATTTTGCATGGAGAACAATTTTAACATGTTTATGAGAAAAATTTTAAAATCATTGAGAGGAGATGTGTTGTATTAGAAGATTTATTGGATATTTATGGGGCATGGTTTTCCAAAATACGTGATAATCATATGAACTTCCCAACCTCCCAAAAATATAAAATTTCATAAAGTGAAAATATTTAAATATAAATGGATTTATGTTTCATTTATCATCATATTCATTTGAACATGGATTAGTGTGTATGTGGTATCCTATACACTCTCTATTATTATAATTCAATCATTTTAGCCACCATTTTCAATAGAATTTATTTAGGGAAAAATTTTCATTTCTCCAATTCTTCCTTCATGCCTCTACTTCCTTTTTCTCTTAGTTTTTACCATCCCATAAACCTAGTTCATTTTATGTTGAGATAAATCAATGGGATTGGTTATAATGTGAGTATATATCTTATATGAGGGGTTCTTATGGCTACGTCCATTATTTTTTATTCATTTACTATCAATTATTACATGTTGTGGATAATTGTGAGTATTTTGCACTTGGAATGAGGCATCATTTCTTGTGTACTTTGGCTAAATTTAAACTATTTATGTGCCTGATTATTTTAAATGTTTTTTTAATTTATATATACATGTGATAGTTTTTATGAATTTTTTAAAATCTATAATCAAGTTTCATTCATGGCCTAAATAGATTTTAATTGTGATTTATATTTTACAAATAATAAATAAATTCTAAGCTATTAGAAATGTTTTAATTGAATTTCACAAAATTTAATTTATTTCAAAAGTGTAATAAAAAAAATTAGGTCATGGTATTAATAAAATGGGTTGATTTTAATATCCTATTTTTTATATGTAAATACTATTTTCGATAGAATAAAATATACATGACACAAATCTCAAATCAATAATGAAATTGTATTATTCAAATATGACCACTGTAACATATACAGATAAATATTAGGTATGAATATGAATAAATGGTTTATTAAAAAAATATAAAGTCTCTAATAAATATAAATTCATTAAAACATTTTTAGAGAATAATCACTTAATTTTTTGTAATGTCAATTTATTCTTCAAAAATACATTTTCTTGAAAAATGTGCCCTCTTATTTTTATGAGTGAATATCACAATAATATTCTTGGAATTTAATAAAATTTATGTTAACCAATGGGATGTAATTTTCAATAAATCATGTTAAAATTATCTTAGCATAATGTTTTTTGGAATTTTCTGAAGTGATTGATTTTCTAATAAATAGTAAAAATAGTAATTTTTATTAAAAAATGTATTTTTTAAGTATTTACAATGTCAAAGGTTATTTTTTGATTAGTTTTAAAATTAAATCAAAAAATTTTAATATAAGATAATTTTATAATTTTTTAGATGTATTTTATAATTTAAATTCATATAAAAACATTTTATATTTTAAAATGTCATCTTTTCTGAAAAATTGTTTTCTTTTCCTATTATGAGTTTGATTTTAATTAAATTCTAAAAATTATGTGTTTTTAATTTTTTGAAATATATCCCATATTCTGAATTATTCGGTCCAAATTAGGTAAAAATTTACCTTTTATATTTTGTTCAGATGGAATAGTAACCGTATTAATGTTTTTACCGTCGTACAAATTAAATTAAGAAAGTATAGTTGGAAATTTGATTATAAGGTATAGAAAATGACCATAAAACGTGAATAAATTTAATATTTTGATTCAGTTTCATACATAATAATCCTCAACATAGTTAAATGGACTTTTCCAGTTGTAATTAATTACTACATTTATTATATTTTATTTAATGTAAAGTAAAAATTTCATACTCTTATTTTTGATAACAATAATATTTTTAATTTCGGGAGAAACATAGTTTATGTTACATTTTAAATATAAATTATAAATCTTACTCATCATAATTTTTTTAAGTTTTTATAATCTTAATAATTATATTAAATTCTTACACATTTCCGATACATTAAATAATCAATTTGTGTAAAAATAAATTAAATGATATTAAAAATATTAAATATAAAAAATTTGATATTTTTTTATTATCCCCGAATATAATATATAAAAATGTAAATTTTGGGTTATATTAAATTACTTTGTTTGAATGATTCATTTTTTCAAGATTTTATAAAAATCAATATAATGAATGGTTTTAAAAATAGACATTAATGATATATTACAATAGATAATATTTTATTAAATAATATGATATTAAAAAAATACCAAATTAATCATATGTGTTTATTAAAATCATATATTGTTAATTTATGGTTATTTGTTTATTTTATATAAAGTTGTTAACTCTTAAATTTTAAAAACATTTAAAATTGCTGTAATTGAAAAAAATGATTAACGAAGTGAAAAAAAAATATAAGAGTATAAATGTGATCAAAACAAGTCTAATTTTAATTGTATGTGATACTTTAGTCCTATACTCATCCTATATTATGAATAAATAAGTTTTTACACATTTTTAATCAAAAAGTAATTTATATTAATATAATATTTTTAAAAATTCTTAGTGTCTCAACACTATCTTATAAAATAGAATCACTTCTTCTATTTACATTGTAGTACAATACCCATTTTATTCTAGAAAATCGAAGTCCAAAATCCTTCTTATAATACATCCCTTTATTCTAAAGGTCCTTTTTTGGTAGAATAATGATGTCTGAGGGCATAAAGAGTTAATCAATGGAGGCTTTCCAAAGAAGAGGTATTGTTTTAAAAGTACGTTTTAGTTTAATTTATTCTTACACCTTATTAAAATGGTTTTCAAAAAATGATTCAATAATAAATCTAGTATTTTTCATATACATAGATTTTATAAAAATAATATAGCAACCTATATCAATATTCAAAATCCATTAAATGGAATATGAATCCGGAATTTGTGTGCAATGATGACAACCCCCTCTCAAACCAATGTAATTATTTTACCATCACTATATCTCAAGACAATTTATAATGATTTAATTAATGTATATATATATATATATTTGATATTTGTCATATATTAATCCTTGATAAATTATAATAAAACAATTAATTCCTCACATTTTGATTCAATGAAATTGATAACGTCATTTGTTTATACATGTGGACTACCTCCTCTAGGAGGAGAAGAGATTCATTTTTCATCACCAAATCACATTGAAGGCATGTATAATTATAAATAATACAATAACCATAATAATACAATCATTATGTAAATATATAATGATAATTCCTTCTTTCTATAATGTTTTTTGAAAAATGGAATGATTAATCATGCGTATGTACGACCTACCTTCTCTTCAATAGTCACATAATTCATTTTCCATAACCTTATTTCATGAAAATTTTTAAAGTATAATTTATTAAAAAAATAAAATTTATTTCTTTATTTTTATTTTATATGTGGTTGAATAATTACCTCTTTAGCTATATTCCACTTAACAAATTTATTTTGGAATTATGAATGAATATTGCCAAAATATCCAAGGGGAATTTTTTTAATTAAATACATAAATATAGAAATATATGTGATAAAAAGTGTATATTAAAATTGAAAAAGGTTCTTCATAATGTAAATAATTAACCTATATTATTTTTGGATGATAAAGATTGTATGTGATGAGTCATAATCAAGGTACGATATTTTCATTCAAAAATCATCTTATAAAGATTCCATTAAAACACTAGTTTTATTATATATCCATATTTTATAAAATAATTTAAGATATTTTTTTAAAAATTATCCTATTTTTTTAAATTCTTTTTTATAAATTATCTAATATTAACAAAATGGTTTGAAAGGAATCCTTTTGTCATTTTCTGAATGAGATACTTTTAAACATTTGGTTCTGTAGTGTGAAAGGAAGGATTTTTTTAACTTATAAATAATGAATAGATTTCCCCATCCACAATAATGTTTTCATTTAATATTTTTAAAAAAAATTAAAGGATCATTTTCAAAGGAAATGTATTTCTTTTTAATTTCACTATTTATAAGTGATATAAAAATAGAATCATTTTTATGCTAAATAATGTTTTAATGATCTCTAATCTTCCTTCTATTCATAAAAGACAAAAACACTTTATTTCACATATTATTTATTGAGGATATGATAGACATATACCATAATCCTTTTATCTCTATAAATATAATTATTTTTTATCCTATATTTTTATAGACCCTATTTCTTTTCTAGAAGTTAATCATGTTATGTATGGAAAAATTAGTATCTACATTATTTATATAAAGGTTATTAGAAGTTGTTTTTTATAACATTTGGTTACATTAAATGAATTTGGGTGGGCATATGATGTCCCTCCAATAAATTGTAAATGTTTATATTGGATATTGACCATGATGGTTATTTCAAGTGTAACATTAATAGTTACAACAATTGTAATAGTGAGGTTAATTTCCCATATATCTAGGCGGGATACTCCATTAATAGATAATATGGTCACTCCATGTGTAATTATGGCAATAAAATGATTCCCCATGTCAAATATTATATTTATTAGTTATTTTTTGGTGTTTTTATGGAAATGTTTTGTTTTTAGAAGTCATGTTATTGATCTTTTGTTCAGAGGAAAGTATAAGTTACTTCATTATTGTAAAAATTATAAATTTGTGAAAAAAATTCATGATTTTGTTATTTTGGTAATCAAAACATTTGGGGTTTTATTTTTTCCTTCAAAATTTGTTAAGAAACATTTTATAAGAATATTTTATAGGGGATTTAATTTCATGGTTAATTAAATTTTGTTTTAAACCCAATGTTTATTTGAAGAGGAATATTTTTGTAAGTATTCATAGATTAATGAATTATTTCATTATTTTTCATTCCCGTACTTTTATTTTTCTGACCATAACATGTTTTACAAAAAATTCACATGTTTTAAGGATGGTTCACTAAATTGAAGAATTCAAGTCAAATTTCATGAATATTTTTCATGAAAAATAATATTTTATTTTAATGGATTAATTTTCTTAAAAAAATTGATACAAATATTATGTGTACACTATGTTAAATTTGGTCGTGTCATGTAATAGTTATGTCCTAATTATATAAAACAATAAAACTAAAATATCATTTGGAATATATGAAAATTTAATCTAATATAAATATACTAGATTATGTAATATATTTGGTTGGTTCAAAATAATTGGTATCAAAGGTGATATTAGATAACATTAGTGGTTTGAATTTTATTTGTTCATAATTTAAAAGTATTTTTAACCAAAATTATCTCTCTATAGGGAGAGTCATAGCGAGGTTAGATAAATTGAATGATTTTTGGATAACATGAACAATGATACCTTACTATTTATCCTCCTCCTAACATGTTTTTCTTATAATTATATCGTTATGCTCAGACTAACTTTTTTTTAGTAAATTGATTGATTATATATGAACAAATATTAAATTATATGTGAAGTAAAATATTTTGGGTTTTTGGATAAAAATCTAAATTGAATGGGGGCTATAACGAGAAATCATGTGGTAATTCATAAACAACTTTCACGAGTAATGATTAATAACATAAACCATGGTGAGTTTCCTACTACATCAAATATGTGAAAAATGAGGCCCCATTGATGTTCATGTGATGATGATCATAATGGTAAATATATTAAAGGACCAGGATTGATGAATATGAAAATAAGAACCCTAAAAAATGTCTCAAAAGAAGAGAAATATCTATTATTTGAGGTAAATAAATACATATATCATTTATTTCCAAATAAAAGGGATTTTTTTACTTAACTATATGAAATGGAAATATGTTCTTCCCAATTTATCCACTGAATTATTTAATTTGTGAAAGAATGGGTATTATGATAATTGATGTCCCAATAGGAAGGCTCATGAATTAGATCTGGAGGAATATACCTATATCTATTTTAAAATACCTATTGTCATTACTTTTTAACATATAGAAACTAAAAATGAAAAAAAGTATTAATTATTTCATGTATTTAGAATTTATATTGTTTAATCACATGGAATGATTCATAGTTTTGTTTATAGGAAGAATTTATTTGGGAATAAATATAAAATCATTGATAAATGATTATCAGGAACATTGAATGATCTAGTTGTATATATATAGGAACTAAAAAATTAAGATTTAAAGATTATCATAATGATTAAAAATCTTTCAATGTTTTATGTGACGAAAATAATTTAGGAGAAATTAATTTTTGAGGTATATAGAACCTTTTAGTTTATATTCTGAAAATATAATTTAAAGTAGTAGGTTGAATTAATTTTATTGATATGAGTTGAATGATATTGAAAACAATTAGGGTTTCTATGATGCTTGATGATTGAGTTTATTTTTAATATATTTTATAGATTTTTTTTTGAAATTTAGAAGGATTATATTAATATTTTTTATAAAAAGTATAACCTCTAGGATGAGTTGAAATTGAGTGCATCCAAAAATTCCCTAAAGATTGAACACACAACATAAGGGATAAAGGGGGGATTTTCTACTTCTATCTCATTCGATGTAATTATTAGTATGAATTTTTTCCCTTATTTATATAATTTGAACGAATTAGGTTTATTTTATTTTGGGAACATATGATATATCACATAAATAAACATAGTACTAGAAATGGATTTGGTGATTAAGCAACTAATTTTTTTTCATAAGATGATCCCATTAATTTGGGTGGAATTATAGGATATAGGATTCTATTTGAGAAATAATTGTTGCTATCTATTTTGAAATAATATACATATTAATTGTCGATTTTTTCTGATAAATATTATATAAATAAAAGATTAGCATATCTTGAAGATTATCTGATTAGGGAAATTATAGTTTTTTTGTATGACAAATTAATATTAATTTATTTTTTAAGATAAATATATAATTTATATTGGAAGACTATATGGACAAGTCCTTCCAATATTTGGGTATCAATATTAGTCTATAATATATTTGATTAATTATATATATAATTATTTATTTAATGGTCTATGTATAATTTTTTGTATTACTATTGAGTATTAGAGATTAAAATATATTTTTTTTATTTTCATGGAGGTTTATTTATTTTAAGAATCATCGTATCTTTTGCTGACCATTTTGACATTACATAATATCAAATTTCAATTGGAATAAATTTTTCTCCATTTATAGAATTATGTGATCTTATATATGATGATTTTGGTATTCTAGTAATGATAAATTCGTCTTGAATACTCCTTTAGATCATGAAATGAAGTTGTGATATATATTATTTACTGAAATAAATTATTATTTTCAAGTAATTATGTTTTTCCCATATGATTTTAGTATAGATAGAAAATAAATTATTCAACTCTAAGAAAATTATCTTTTAAGAAAAATGTTATCAATTTACTTTTCTTATAAAGAAATAAATTTCCTTTTAACCCATCACATATTTAAGGTTTTTTGATGGTTAACTAATTCATGACCATGTTCTCAATCACTCTCTATTTATCATCGGAATCTTGGCTTCTATTAAAAATAAATGTTTAGATTTATCACATATGTTTTACTATAGGAAAACATAGTTATGTGTTACTTATGATGGCCATCATACTTCCATATTCACTGTTTTTATGTCGATGATTTATTAGCCCATTTAATAGTGTGAATTTTTTAAAAACTTATTTTCCGAAGTAATAACCTACTTTATGAGTCTCGAGATAAATTCTATGGAAGGAATTTATTAAGGTGGTATAATTTATAATATATAATTTTTAATAACAAAGACTATGTTTGATAGAGTACACGATAGAAAACATTGATCTTAAATGGAAAACAAATTATTAATATTAATATTTTACCATTACCACTTAGCCATTAAATTGGAGTGCACAAATATGATTAGAAAACTAATGGAATACATATAAGTTACCTCCAAAATATAAGTGCAGTGATAAATCCTTATAAAATAATCACTTAATTTTTAGTATAGTCATTTTATTGTTTGAAAATATATTTTTTCCTACCAAAATGGTTCTTCTTGGTTTTTATGAGTTAATACATTAAGTAACATCTGAAAATATTAAAAAATGTATTAGAAAAATTTAATTTCATATTTTTACTTCATCATTGAAAATAGTATTAGAATGAATTTGTAACCATTATTTGAAAATATTGATTTTTTCAATGAATAGTATATAATACCTATTTATATTATGAATACTATTTCAGTTTTATGTATTTACAAATTCAATAACAATTTTTGAATAGAATTACAATGTAATTAGTTCTCTTTTATTTAAAGTAATCCATGTATTGGTTTTAAAATGTATTTATAAATTAATTTACTATAAAAAAAATTATTTGAAAATGTCTTTTTATGAAAAACAATTTTTTATTGTATATTCTCAGTATGGTTTTGAATTTAATTATAAAAATATTATGTTTTTATTTTATTTAAAAAAATTTCCCATATTTTTAATCATTGAGTTCATATTTCATCAATATTTCCATTTTATTATTAGTCAAGTTAAAAAGTATCCTTAATAATTTTTATTTTCATGGATAAGGGTAATTCAGGTAATTAAACTAAAAAAACAAAAAGGGATAGAAAACAACCCAAATAATGGAATATGTTTTTTTGGATTTGTCCATTTTATCCATAATCATCCGAGATTTTGTTCCATTTCCTTTTTTTTCATTTGGGTGTGATAAGAAACCTTATAATATATATTTAACGAAAAGTAAAAAAATATCATACACTTATTTATTGTTACTATAATATTATTGACATTATGATAAATATGAGATACGATAAGCTATAAGTATTCCTTTAAAGTAGAATGATGTCATATTCTTCATGGTATTTTTTTTAATAAAGGAATAATTATGATAAATGCATACACAAAACAAACACAATATTTATTTAAACAATTCATATATCAAATAAATTATATTAAAAACATTAAAAGTAATATAATTTAAGATAATAAATTTGATGCATGATATTTATAGAGTTACATGATATGTTATGTAGGTATTAAATAATTATTTTTTCTCTTTTTACTTGTTTCTAGGATGTTATTAAAATCAATGTAACAAATAGTTATAAAAATTTATATTAATGATATATTATATTAAATAAAATTTTATTAAATGATATATAATTAAAATTAATTATATTTTATCCATATATATAGTATATGGTCAGTGAAATCAAAATATTTCCATTTATTGGTTTTTGAAAATATATATAACATTATTAACTATTACAGTGTTGAATATTTTTATATTGCAATAATTGAATTAAGGGATTAATAAAGGTTCAAAAAAAAATATAAGGGTATAAATGTGATGAAAACATGTGTAAGAATTATTTTATAAGATTATATAGACCCATTTTATAATAGATTCAAATTAAATTACATTGGATCATTTATAAATGATAAATAATATATAGTAAGTTAATATTTTAGAAAATTCCAATAGTTCCCTATCCTTCACTTATAATAGGATATCATTTATTTTATTTACTTCAAAATTAAAAACCCATTTGTAATCTATAAAATTACAAAATATCTTTTCAGGATCCACACTCACATTCAAGGGGAATTTGTTGAGGAAGAATACTGTCCTTAATGGGTTTAGGGAGTTAATCAAAGGAGACATTCCAAAGAAGAGGTATTGTTTTAATAATATGTTTTAGATTTATTTATTCTTCCACCTCATTAAAATAAAATTTATCCAAGATAAAATATTAACACCAGTATCCTCCAAATAATTATTCATTATTATATTTATATAATAATAAATATCCATCTTCATTCTGTATCAAATTGGATACAAATTCATCCATCATGTGTACGTCGGACTACCTCCATGTGAATGGATGTAAGTAATTTTAAATCACCATTTATAAAGCCTAGTTAGAATGAAATAAATAAGGGAAATATATTACATTAATGAAATATTAATCATTATAAAATGAAAATATATTTTTAACTTTCTCACATTTCCGCTCACTACAAAATTACAATGTGGTTTGTGCATACGTGTGGACAACCACCTCCACAAAGCTATGTGATGTGTTTTTTATCACCACATTTAATGGATGATATATATATATATATGTATTAAAATTATAATTTGATATTTATGGAATTATGATCATTTTGTTTGATAAAATGATACATACATTATTTAAATAATGATCATTAAAAACGGAAAGATTACTCATGCATGTGTACAAAATACCATCTTCATGATTGTAACATAGTTTATTTATCATAAACACCCTTCATGATTAGTTTTAAAAATATTATTGATATAAATAAATTATTATTATACATGGATTATTATTCATTATATGATTTAAGAATGGCCTCATTAATAAAAGTTGTCTTAAAAAAGAATTTTGAACATTTGAAATAAATATCATCCGAACATTTGACATAAATTTAATTAATAAAATTATTAAATATAGAATAAAAAGAGGTAAAATAAAGGAAAAAATAAGGAAAATTTCCATGATAAAGTATATAATTAAAACGAGTTTAATTTTTAGTATGATAATGAACTTACAAGACAAGTGAGGCTAAGGTAAGAGGTGTTTTTCAAAAGTCATCATTAAGTGTTTTCACTAAAATTAATTTTTTTCATATGTGTCCATATTTTTAAAAATATATTAAATATGGTTTTTACTATTAACTTACGATTTTTTAATGCAATTTTTTCCTATTTTTTAATTTCTATAAAGTATTTTAAATATATTATTCTTGTAGTATTCTGAATGAGTCACTTTTTAACATTTGTTTCAATAGTGTGAAATGAATTTTTTTAATTAATAGTTCATGAATGAATTTTCATGATATCATGAAAAAAAATTTCTTTTCAGATTCATTTACATCTTTTGAAGTTTATTTTCAAATAAATTTTTTCCTTATAATAGAATATTTTTTACGTCATTTAAAAATTAAAATGTTATTTTGATCAAAAAAATAGTAAGGATCTTTAATTTCATTTCTATTCATCATGGAAAAACATTTGATTTAAAATATTATTTACTCAAGATATGATCTGTTGATAGAGTCCCCATTATCTCCCTATATGGATAATGAGTTTTCAAATTGATTGACATAGAATTATTTTCATTTCAAATGGATAATTTTATTGTGGAAGAAATAATTGGTATGTACTTTATTTACGTTCTATTTCTTGTAATTTTTTATGATAATGAGTGGTTACCTAAAGAACAATGAAAGTATGTTTTATGATATCAATCCAATTAAATTGGTATGTTTTTGTTGGAAACTGACCCCAATGAATATTCAAATTGTAATTGTGATGATAACTCCAAGTATAACCATGATGATTATTTCATGTATAACCATGAAGGTTACTCAACATAGAGAAATGATTATTACTCCTGGTTTAAGTATGATAACCAAATGATTCTTCAAGTAGCCTATATGATTTATTTTTACTTTCTCTTGGGTTTTTTTAGAAATTTATAATTTTCATGTGGAATGTTATTGATCTTCTGTTCAATGGAATATATCAGATACTTCTTTATAGAAAAAAGTATAAATTTCTGAAAATTATTTCATGTGTTTTTTATTATTTAACATAAATTAATATGGGATTTAAAATTTTATTAATAATTATAATGAAATGTTTTATGAACATCACTTCATAATGGAATTTATATCATTGGTAAGAAACACCTTATTTTATACCCAATGTTTATTTTTATAAATGGTAATTTTTAATAAGTTATAATGGACTAAATATTTAATTGTTTTTAATATCACTTAATATAATTGTTGTTCTCATCCCACATTTTAAAATGATTTTCATATGGTTTAATGATGGGTATTAGAAAGGAAGAATTCCAGATGAATGTCTTGATGGTGTGTTATGAAAAGAAACCATGTTTTATTTTAATGATTTTATATTGTGGAATAAAAGGAATACTAATAAGTAGTTTCCACTATGTAAAATAATTGTTGTATAACAATTTTGACCTTATATTCAAAATATGTTTTCTGAAAAGATAATTGTGAATAAAATAAAAATAAATCTACATTAAATAAAAAAGATTATGTATTGTATAACAACATGTACTTATGGTTATTTGATGATTTTAATGTTTTAAAATGGAGAGTTTATTCATAAAAATATTTTTTGAAATTTTTTATGTGAGTTAATTGAGGGAATTTTCAAAAATAAAAAAATTGATTTTAAGTGGTCTGAGCATTCTGATTTGAATTTCAAGAAGAAGAATAAAAAATTCAAAACGTATTAGAATTCATTTTGTTTGTAAAACACTATATATTCCCCTTTATCATATTTATATTTAATTGCTAGTGATTTTTTATGTTAGAATTGGGTTATATATAAAAGGGTATTCTTCTTATAATGGCACTAAAAGTGAGGATGAGTTATTATTTATTCATTTATTGATATTGTTTATTTTTTTTCTCATCATTGAATTTGTTCTGGTCTTCAAAACCCATGCACCTAAGATGGAGGTATAGAATTATTTTGTACATCACAGTCTCATGCTATTAGTTTACCCATTTTTGTTTAGTATTTATGGGATTGTCAGTTTTTTCATTTTTCATCACTAGTTGAAATCCAGTTGAGTGGATTTTGTAAGGTTGAATCATAGGTTGAATGTCAATTAATGTTTATTAAATACCAAGACTATATAACATTAGGACCTAGGGTATATCCCATGAAACTTTTTTCATTGATTTATGGTTTTATATATGGAATTATTCTATATACCCTTTTTGATTTGATTATGTGGCACCAATGTTTTTTTACAAGTATTCCTTTGAATGGTTATTGAAGGAATGGTGAATTTTGGCCGATCCTTTTGTTTATACATTTTTTTATTAATAAATTTAATAGGAAGTGGTTCTATAAAATTTCAATTTAATTAAACAGTGTATTTCTAACTATCATGCATAATTTTGATGAATTATTTTTATGTGTCTGTTAAAATTGTTTATTTAACCAATATTTTCTAAAATAAAATAGTTGGAATTATGGAAATAAAATTCTTTGTTATTTCATTTTATTTTCCACTTTAGAGAAGAAAAATTTCCTTTTTAATTTTTAAACTATCTCAAATACATCTTATTTAGAATTTGTTTCACAACATTTTGGATTATACCCTACTAGGATCATTATTTATAACTCTACATATACCAGTGGGTACATGGAATAGTGATTGTTTCTCTAGTGATAAATATGAACTAATTTCTAGTCAATGGAGATTAAAAACTCCCACTACCCCTTGTTATTAGCTGGGTCTAGGGATTGGTGGGGAAAAAATTGGATAGTTTGTGACATAAGTTATGACATGAATAATGTTTATTTTTTCATTTATTATAGGATTATTCCATGGTAGATAATTTTTTCCCAAAAAAATATTTTCATTTATGCTTATTTTGGAATATCATGACAATTTATTCAATTATATTAAATAAATATTCTTATTAGAAATTAAAAATGGGTATTGTATACCATGTATGTTTCCTCTCATTTAATAATATAATAAATTCATTTTTATCATAAAATATTAACTTAGATTTCAATATATTTTTATATCATGTATTTCATTACATTAAAATGAAAAGTGTATTAAGTTTGTTTTGACATTATGGAATTATAAATTGATTTATATATAGTAAATATCTTGGTTTTTTCACTCTCACCATTACAAAAATTTATATCATTAAGGTTTTCATTCACAATAAATAGTGAAAAACTGCTTAGGGTATCATTAAAAGGGGAATTAATCCATATAAGAGTAATATTGATAACTCAAATTTACATTGGGGAACTCATAATTTCCCACATAATATTAATATTTTGATATTTCATTTAAATCTACCATTTATTCCAAATATTCTTTTTAGTTTTCTATTAGAGATAGGATTTTATAGAGACAGACCATTCACAACTTCATTTTACTAATCCTATTTTCATCCAAATTATGAAACTAAATTTTTTTGGATAATATATAATTAAATTATTGTATATAAACAAAGGAATTTTAAATATATGTACTTAGATTTCTTATCTTGGGAATCTTCATTTCAACCCATGTAACATTTAGTTAATATAAAACATAATTGTATTAAATAATAAATCATTAAATTAACATGTATTCCCATAAATTATATCCTTTTAATATAAATATCTATGTCCACAAAAATAACAATGCCCCATTTTGATACCAAATAAAGCATCTTGGACCACCACTCGTAGTTCAGTTCATAAATATCAGTACATTATATTCATACTCTAACAAAACATTAGATGACCCAAAAACACATATATCATTTTAAATGATTATAATTAGCATATAAATATTAAAATAGACTCCCAATACCCAATAATATATTTAATTCCTGAATAAATATTTCAATATAATATTTTTAAAATGAATTAATAAAGCTTGAACATGTATTAATTTCTTAATTCACGTGAAGAAGTTTTCATTTAAATTTTATTAAATAGAAAAATAATTAAATATGTTCAATATTCATATCTGGAGAAAAAACTCACATCCTACAATTTTTGAGCATTTATTTCATAAATTAAATAGGTTTATATAATTGAAAATATATGAAATTAAATATAGATATCAAAATTCATGAGGGGAAACGTAGATTCCCATAATGAATGTCACAATTTTCAAGCCACATGTATGGATGTGATCCATGCCATAAGATCCAACACATGTACTAAATACACTAATTTCGATGTAATGACACCACTTTTCATGCTATGAATCCTATGAAAGAGGTTTTGGACAATCCAACAATCTTCAAATTTTCAATACGCCCCATATTTTTTCCTTGGTATTTTCAGAGGTTTACATAGACATATTCAATGATCAGTATTAACAAATTTATGACATATTGGGATGAATTTTATTCAATAAATACATGGTGGATGTTGTGATCCAAAGTCATCAAAGGAAAATCCGATCCCTGTTTATATAGTAATCCACTATATATTATTCTACTTGGAAACTCCATCATTCCAATATGAATTATTTTCTCTTTGATTCTTTCTTGCCTTATCAAAACTAACATTATGGGTAACTTTATCATGTGTAGAGTGATGTAATTGTAATTGGATTTTTATAGATGTATGTTTTTATTTTAATATAGTTTATGATTTTATTTTATTCATGATTCAATTTAACTATACACCACGATTTAATCATAACCATTGTTTAATTGAATTGGGGACTACTATATTAATTAAATAAAAAATCACTCAAATTCATGCATGAACCATATTTGTATTAAGATAATTATACTTAATCAATGTTTTGACCCTTCAAGTTAGTTGATGTAATGAAACTAGTAAACCGTATGAAAATGGGAAATGAATGAATCGAAGAGAAATCACCAAAACCATGTGAACAATTTGATTCAATTTCAGTAACAATATAACTATGTCGACATAATTTTTAATCAAATATAAATGAACATGAATATTACAAAACCTTTCACATTTCCAATAAATAATTTCAAGAAAAATATCATTCATTTATTGTTTTTTCATTAAATTTAATTAAATTTTATTTATTTTTCCTAGGGATTCACATAATAGTCAATATGGCTTGACCTCAAACTCACCACTTAGTACATGTAATTAGGTAGTAGCATTTTTTTAAAATAAATTATCTTATTTAATTTCTTCTACTCGGAAATAATGACTCTCCCTAACCAGTCCAATTTTTGGAGCCATTTCTAGATTCAGTTTCAAAATATACTCATGTTAATAATAAATATTTGAAATTGTTTTACTTTTTTATCCCTATTTTATACTTGGTTTTTTATATTATGGTTTCAAATGATAACGACACACATGACCAAATCACTTATCATAAAGGAAAATATAACAAGTTCAAATATGATCCAGAGTTGGAGAGAATCATAAAAAAGTAGAATTTTTTTGATGAATAAGGTGCTTGTAGGAATGTAAGATATGAAATTACAGGTGGGGTACCACATGACCCACCAGGGATACATGAAATCATTAAATACGAAAGACCCTCACATATCGATATTTATCATATCATTCTAATTCTTCCAGTTATTAAAAATCTATTTAAAATATAATCTTATATAATTTTGATGATATAAAATTTGATCCATTTTTTCAGGTTTCGTTGGAACAATTGAACACTCAAATAGGGTGTTTCCATGAACTAGGTGACACTTTTCAATTAAAAAATGTCTCAACAATTAAGTTATGAGTTATTTTGTTTGTATAATCATAAATGGATTAATAAATGGAATGAATTCAAAGCCTCCCACCACATTTCAAAACTATATGGAATGGGTTAGTGAGAAATTTTTTAACGCAATTCATTACCTCTTCAAAATATAAAGATAACAGACTTTACATTTTTCAATTTTTACTAGTTTGATTTGGAATATCATTACAATGCCTAAGATGGATTTAAAGATTTAATCAAAAAAATTCATCATATGGTTATATATATATATATTTATTTTAATTAAAAAATTTAATTAATGTTTATCAGTAGAATATATATCAATAATTAATACCAAAACAATTGGATCAATAATGTAACGACCTGATATTTTGAATAAATTTTGTTTCCTAACTTTGTGTGTTATGTAATTTTATAATCAACAAAACTATTTCATATATTAAAATGAGTATAATTAAAATAAGACCATTGGGTTTTGACTGTTATATGATCGTTGGACAATATGACCGTTGGAAACTAAATGTTGCGATTATTGTCTATAAATACAAGTTAACTTGATTAATTAATATAGAAAAAATATTTGATGTCCCCATCCAGTAGTCTCGGGCCAATCGAATCCCATCTAATGGAACTCAGGAAGGTGGTAGCACTATTGGGATTTTCTCTGGACCAAACCCAAGCAGAACTTCATCGTGTGATGCTGGAACAAAATCGCCTTTGTGAGGAGTTCACGCTGATAGGAATCACTACTCTGGCAATGTTGGCCCAGCCGCTCCAAGATTCTATCACCCTAGCACACCTTACTCTTAGGTCCTATACTGGTGTTATAAGGGGTTATGTAATGGGACCATTACTGCCTTGTGTAATCCTTTGATTTAAATAAACATTATGATGTCTTCTTATGGTGAAGTTTTTGAATTTTCAAATGTCCGGAAAAATATAGTATGCATATTATTGATGAAATTTAGAAAAAGGATATTTAAAAAATATTTATGTAAACCTTAAAAAATTAATACTGTGTAATGATTTTGAAACAATTGTCTTCTATAGTTATGTTCAATAAGAAATTTAGAGTCTAGTAAGATCAACATAATTTTTCTTGAAAAGTAAATTATGAATAGTGGTTTTACAATTATGATTAGTAATGTGATCAAATGGATTAAGTAACCTCAGTTAAGAAAGTATTAAAATAATTTAGGCACCTTGATTAAGTAATGTGATTCAATAAAATAGGTAAATAACTATTTGAAAAATTATTGGTTATGTATTAGTTTTTTTTGGGTGAATAGTGTTTTTTTAAATTAAAGTAAAAATATTTCAAAAATTATCTTCATAAATTAGAGTTCATTTTTTGAATCAGAGCATCGATATTTGGTTAAGGTGAATTTTTGGCATTTTTTTGAAACAATTGAATTTATAGTGAATAGTGTTTTTATTTAAAAATTAAATTAAAAATATTTAGAATTTTTTTTTCATAAAATGGAGTTCAATTTTGAAATCAGAGTATCAATATTTGGTTAAGGTGAATTTTTGGGATTTTTCTGAAATAGTTAAATTTTCAGTGAATATTGTTTTTTTAAATTAAATTAAAAATATTTAGAAAATTACTTCCATAAAATGGAGTTCATTTTTGAAATCAGAGCATCGGTATTTGGTTAAGGATAATTTTTGGGATTTTTCTGAGAAAGTTGAATTTTCAGTGAATAGTGAAAATACAATTTTTGAGTTTCTACAGTTTAATGACATCATTAAGGATATAATAATTATACAATAATTCTTGTAGTCTTATGAATAGTAAGATAAGGTATGAGGTGTCCCAAGTGGCCAATACCATGGGAAAATACCATAGGCAAGCCCATGGTTTTGCATATACCATCGATGAGGTGTCCCTTGGTAATTAATGCTTTGTCCCCTCAATTCTCCTATAAATACCAAGACTTTCGCTCATTCATTTCATTTCCAAATCATACCCAACGAAGTTATGGTCTCTTTAACTCCAAAGGAGTCCTCCCAAAGTTCCCTCAAGCCTCCCAAGGTCCCGACCTTCAAGCTTTCGAAGTTACTCTTCAAGGTAAGGGATCCTTTCACCCTCCTCTTTTAAGTCATGACTTCCTTTATGTTATGTCTTATAGTTCCATTTTATAATATGGGGACTTGTTATTATATATCTTTACTACTGTCCATTTCATTTTCAAATGTTGAGACACCCTTTTCGCTCTCATCAATTGAGTTTCTGAATTTTTGTGTGAAGTTGTTAGGAGGCCGAAGTTTTCGTAAAAGATATAACATCTTCTCTTCTCTTACATGTTTCCTTTTCATGTGGTATGTAATTAAAATATCCATACCAGGATCTTATTCATTACCCATATTGTATTATGATTTATTTAGGAGTGGGTGACCCTTTTCCCCTCTCTTTTCAATGTTTTCTAAAACCATGTTATATAGCCGTTATGCTGCAGAAATTTCATCTCAAAATTTCTATCTCTTTCTCTCAAGAAATTATATTATTTATTTATGTGAATACCAAAACTTATTTCATTTCCATGGGCCTTCATAAATATATAAAGATGATATATTTGATTCTGTAATTGACATACATATAACCCTCACTCCCTTTTCATGGGTTATAAATGACATAATGATCTTATTTTTAAGCTCTTTTTAAATGTCACGATTTTGACATGAAACCCATTTCTTTGATTCCATTTGAGTTATTTATGAAATGTTTGATTATGATCTATGTGGATCACATGAAACTAAATTTATATTAAGGTTGTGCCCTGATATCACTCTAATGCATTGGGTAAAGAATTAATCTCTAGATATGACAAGTTCTATGATACCTTGGTGAATAACCTTGGTAATTTTTATGACACCTTGGGGATGGAAATTGGTGATATGTTCATGAATGTATAAATGAAATTTTGTAGCCTGATATTGAAGTTATGTTCCAAGTTATTTTTCATTATGATATTCTTATTCTTCCATTTCTCATGTCTTTATGTTTTTATTCAAGTTCTTATTAATATCACAAGTACATTGATTCCCTTGTTTACCGTTACTGGGCCTTCTGCTCACCCTTTCCTTTGTTGTCTATCTCAAGGATATGAGATGCAGTAAATGTATATAGGATGAACCTATGATGAATCCTTAAAAGTGGTTTATAAGAATGTTTTATGTTGTTTTCATGTATTATGTTCCTGATTTCCAGGACACTAGACATTAAAGATCCTCTGTTTGTAAAATGTAATGAAAGGTTATGTGTTAAAAAGGTGGGATGCCATAGTTGCTGTAAAACGATAGTTTAGTTATTTATGGAAATTAGGACATGAAAACATTAGGAAGAACCCTATAGAAAAGTTTAAATATAGTAAATATTGCTGGTATCTTGGTGAGTATTGATTAAGTGGTTTATCAAGAAAATACATCCTTGTCTGGATACGAGCAGGTTGAGGTTGCTCTGGAATAGATATACATAGGGGTAAAACTCTAAAACAACACTTTGACCTATAATCAAACGGGAACTGGTACAAGATAATGAGCCTTACTGCACTCTTGGTTACGACACTCCCAGGGGATATGTTTCGTTAATCACAATATTTTTATGAATCATTATGAAGGAATTATAGGAAAAATGTAATTGTCTAAGCATGATGTTTTAGGACATGAAATCATTTTTAGTTAAAATATTCGCAACTAAAATAAGTTTCTCACGAAGTATTTATTCTTTTAGAAAATGTCCTCATCATCTAGGAATACATTGACGTATTCCCTGAGGAGTTACCCATACCTCCCCTAGAAAGAGAGGTAGATTTCTCCAATGAAATCATACATGTATCTCATTCGATGTCAAAGACCCCCTATATTATGGAAAATGTGGAGCTAAAGGAATTAACGAATCAACTACAAGACCTTTTGGAGAATGGGATTGTCCTACCAAGTGTTTCTCTTTGGGGAGCATTGTTTATCTTTGTGAAGAAGAAGGATGGATCAATGCAGCTATGCATTGATTATAGAGAACTGAATTGGATCACAGTGAAGAACAAATACTCTATTCCAAGAATTTATGACTTACTTGACCAACTTCATGGGGATCAATTATTCTCTAAGATTAATCTTTTTTCACGTTATCATCAATTGAGGGTGAAGAATGATGATATTCCAACAACTGCCTTCTAATCAAGATATAGGCATTATGAGTTTGTTGTCATGCCCTTCGGACTGACTAATGCCCTGCTATTTTATGGATCAAGAATAAGTTGATTGTGAAAACTTATGTTTTATAAAATGGATATCCTTTTTTATAGGAAAATGAATTGGTTATTAAATGATAAAGGTTATTTTGGATGATGTTTTCTCTTTTAGAGTACTGTAGGCCTAAGGGAAATAAAATACTACCTGATTTAAATTGAGGAGGAATTGTTGATTTTTTTGTAAGAATTTATGTTTTTATTGTGGACATATGGTGATTTGGGTAATTTCTGGAAAATGATGAACCTAGCATAGAGAATATATGAATAGGTTAATTACACTTTAGTATGAGACTTTAATAGTAGTCGATGTTATTTGGAGATAAATGTTAAGATTTATTTGGGAAGACTATGGGATTAATTCCTTCTATGTTTTGGGTTCCAATCTTAGTTTTGATTAATCTGTAGAATTTTAAGGATGATTGTGTATTGAATGGTCTTTCTAGAATGTTGGGTACTTTTGTTGAATTTTGGAGATTAATAGTCATATTTATTTTTATAAAGGATTATCTTTATGGGGGATTATATGATCTCATACTAACATTTTTTGTTTTAGTTGATGACTAAAGACAAGGAAAAAATATAGTCATTCTTTTGTGGATTATGTGATTCTCTAGAAGATGGTCCTTGTGCTTTTGATGAGACCAAGTCTTTTTGAATGCTCATTGATTGGAGAAAATATTATTCTGGGTGGAAACACATTAAGGGATGAAAATCTGATTGAATGTAAGTATATTTCCTTATGTTTTTATTCTATGTAGTAAATGAATTCCTCAAAATTATGAAAAGGAACGTAGAAAAAAAATGTTGTTGGATTATATTTCCTAGTGGGTAATCAAAGACCATTTAACACATCTTAAGTTTGTGATCTTCTTGTGATGAATTTTATCCCAATCCTGTTTTCTATCACTCTCCATCAGAACATGACCCTTAGTTTTCTCTTCCAATCCATGTTTTCCTACATGGAATCCTAGTATGGGTTAACTCGAGTGACCTTTGTACTTCCCTTTCTTTCTTTTAAAGTAATAGTTTTACTGACTCTTTTTGTGATGTGGGACATTCAACGGAATTTCCAAGACCAATTTTAAAATTGTGAGGACACAATTTCTTAAGGGGGGAAGAATGTAACGACCTGAAAATTTGAATAAATTTTGTTTCCTATCATTGTGTGTTATTCTATTTTATACTCAATAAAACTATTTCATTTAATAAAATGAGTATAATTAAAATAAGACCGTTGGGTTTCAACTATTATATGACCATTGGTCAATATGACCGTTGAAAACTAAATGTTGCAATTATTGTCTATATATACAAGTTACCTAGATTAATTAATATAGAACAAAGTTTCGATGGCCCCATCTAGTAGTCTCAGGCCGATCAAAGCCCATCTGACGGAACTCAGGAAGGAGGTAGTAGCTTTAGGCTTTGCTCTGGACCAAACCCAAGCCAAACTTCATCATGTAAAGCTGGAACAGAATCGCCTTCACGAGAAGTTCAAGATGATAGAAATCACTACTCGGGTAATGTTGGCTGAGCCGGCCCAAGATTCTATCCCCATAGCACACCTTACTCTTAGATCCTATGATGGTGTTATAAGGGGTTATGTAACGAGAACGTAACTGCCTTGTGTAATCCTTTGATTTAAATAAAAATTGTGATTTCTTCTTATGGTGAAGTTTGTGAATTTTCAAATGTCCGGATAAATATAGTATACATATTATTGATGAATTTTAGAAAAAGAATCTTTTAAAAATATTTATGTAAACCTTAAATAATTAATAATCTATAACGATTTTCAGAAAATGGTCTTATACAGTTATGTTCAATATGAAATATAGAGTCTAATAAGATCAACATAATTTTTTATAAATAGTAAATTATGAATAGTGATTTTACACTTATGATTAGTAATGTGATCAAATGGATTAATTAAACTCACTTAAAGAAGTATTAATATAATTTAGGCACTTTTATTAAGTAACGTGATTCAATAAAATAGGTAAATAACTATTTATGAAATTATTGGTTAAGTATTAGTTTTGTCAGGTGAATAGTGCTTTTATTAAAAAATTAAATTAAAAATATATATAAAAATATTTTCATAAAATGGAGTTCATTTTTGAAATCAGAGCATCGATATTTGGTTAAGGTGAATTTTTGAGAATTTTTCTGAAACAGTTGATTTTTTAGTTAATACTGTTTTTATTTAAAAATTAAATTAAAAATATTTTGAAAATTATTTTCATAAAATGAATTTCATTTTTGAAATCAGAGCATCGATAATTTGTTAAGGTGAATTTTTGGGATTTTTCTGAAATATTTGAATTTTTAGTGAATGGTGTTTTTATTTAAAAATTAAATTAAAAATATTTAGAATATTATTTTCATAAAATGGAGTTCTTTTTGAAATCAGAGCATCGATATTTGGTTAAAGAGAATATTTGGGATTTTTCTGAGAATGTTGAATTTTTGGTAAATAGTGAAAATAAAGTTTTTGAGTTTTAGGTGTTTAATAACATCATTAAGGATATAATAATTATGCAATAATTCTGGACGACTTATGAATAGTAAGATAAGTTATGAGGTGTCCCAAGTGGCCAATACCATGGGCAAATACCCTTGGCAAGCCCATGGTTTTTCCAATACCACTGATGAGGTGCCCCTTGGAAATTAATGCTTTGTACCCTCAATTATCCTATAAATACAAGGCCTTTCCCTCATTAATTTAATTTCCAAATCTTCCCTAACAAAGTTATAGTCTCTTTACCTCCCAAGGAGTCCTCCCAAGGTTCCTTCAAGCCTCAGATGATCCTGACCTTCATGATTTCCAAGGTACTCTTCAAGGTAAGGGATCCTTTTACCTTCCTCTTTTAAGTCAGGACTTCCTTTATGTTATGTCTTATAGTTCCATTTTATTATGTGGGGGATTGTTATTATATATCTATTCTACTATCCATTTCATGTCCAAATGTTGAGAGACCCTTTTCGCTCTCATCAATTGCGATTCTGAATTTTTAATTGATGCCGTTAGGCTGCCGATTTTTTCGTAAAAGAAATCACATATTCTCTATTCTTTCATGTTTCTTTTTCATGTGGTATGTCATTAAAATATCTATAGCTTGATCTTATTCAGTACCCATACTATATTATGATTTATTTATTAGTGGGGGACCCATTTCCCCTCTCTTTTCAATGTTTTATAAAACCATGTTTTATAGCCATTATGCTGCAGAAATTTCATCTCAAAATTTCTATCTCTTTCTCTCAAGAAATTCTATTTTTTATTTATGTGAATACCTAGACTTATTTCGTTTCCATGGGTGTTCATAAATATATGAAGATGATATATTTTATTTTGTAATTGACATACATATAACCCTTACTCCCTTTCCATGGGTTATAAATGACATAATGATCTTATTTTTAAGCTCTATTTAAACATCACGATTTTGACAAGAAAACCATTTCTTTGATTCCATTTGGGTAATATATGAAATGTTTGATTATTATCTATGTAGCTCACATGAAAGTAAATACATAGTAAGGGTGCACACTAATAGATCTCTAATGCATTAGGTAAATTATTAATATCTAGATATGACAAGTTTTACGATACCTTGGTGAATAACCTTGTTAATTTTTATGATGCCTTGAGGATGGACCTTGGTGATATGTTCATGAATGTCTAAATTAAATATTGCAGCCACATATTCAAGTTATGTTCCAAGTTATTTTCATTATGATATTCATATTCTTCCATTAACCATGCCTTTATGTTTTTATTCAAGTTCTTATTGATAGCACAAGTACATTGATTCACTTTTTTACCCTTACTGGACCTTCTGCTCACCCTTTCCTTTGATGTCTATCTCCAGGATATGAGATGCAGAACATCTACATAGGATGAACCTATGATGAAGCCTTAAAAGTGGTTTAGAATAATGATTTATGTTGTATTCATGTATTATGTTCCTGATTTCCAAGACACTAGACTTTAAAGATCCTCTGTATGTAAAATGTAATGAAAGATTATGTATTAAAAAGGCGGGATGCCATAAATAAAATCTTATTTTTTTAGTTATATGAATAGAAATAGTTTTCAAGGGTAAAAATAAGGAACCAAATGGTGAGTGGTTAATATAGTGGAAAACCAAGTATTGATGGTATCCTAAATGGAGGCTATGAAAACAAAATTGGATTCCCAAAAGGATAATCCTAACCCCCAAGGAATATATACCGAATATGTAATAACATTTATTCTAATCTCTAAAATAATTGTTAGTTTTGGAGGCCATGATAAACACAAGGTCAATGCTTCCAACTGAGATAGTAGGTATACCAGCAATAATAACCCCAATGCCCCTCACTCAAGATCCAAATTCACCACTTATATGATATATTTTGTAACATTATGACCACCACTAGCAGTTATATAGAATATTCAAGTACCCAAAAACATTTCGTATGAAATTTGGAGCTTCATGTGATGATATTTTTTAATCAAATATGAGTGTGGACAAGTGGATTATTTCCAAGACACCCCAAAAACATCCAAAAAGGGGATGCTAATAAAATCACCATAAGAAGTGGGTAAATTTACTAAGAAATTCCTAAACTATGAAATAAAAATGAAGAAAAAAAATGTTAAAAAATAGAACGAATATCATGAAAAAAGGAGTTGGAATGGGAGGAACCACCACCACCATTCAATAAACACTTACCATTTCTAGTGAGATTTAGATATTACAAGATTGAATAATGTAAAGATATATTTTTTGAGTAGTTGAAAATATTGAAAACTAATATACATTTAATAGAGAAACTAGCCAAATATCAAATTAATTCAATGTTTATGAATTAAATTTGGTCAATAAATATGATGATTAATGAAACTAGAATTATACCACTCATAAGATAATTACACAACATAGATTTAAATTATCTACCAAAAAATCAAGATATCACAATTTTTTTTCATTTATATTATTATTAGGTCTAATAAATATGGACCATTATTAGGTGAGATTTTTTAGGTAGTGAATATGATGTTATAAAACACCTTCAGAAGTCTCAGACTTGAAGACCTAACTCCTATAAGAGGCACACATCAATAATATAATTACATAGTTAATCCCCATGAGAACTAATTGATGACATGATGATTAAAGTAGAAAAGTACAACTTTCATGTGAATTTTTTTGAAATAGATATGGGAAAGGGGTGTCGACCTCTCATTCATGGGAGAAGAATTGTTACATCCTCTACCTGGAAGCCACTAAGTCGGTGCTCCGAACTAGGTGGTTACATAACCTTAAGCATGCCTCCCCATACTCCCAAGTTTTCCGACTAGCAGTGGGGGTCCCAATAGTCATTTGGTGAGACAATACCCATTTTTATAAGAGTAAGACACAACAAAAGATAAACAAAACATAGGAATAATAACCAATAATACTAGAACATTCATAAAAAACTATTCCCCGAATGTGGTTCAATCATATCCTATAGTAAATATGTCATGCCATACTATAAGTGAAAAAGTGAGAAGAACCCAAAATGAAGACAAACTGAAAAATCCCCCAAATGTCTGGACACAATGTCTAGGTCCTTCTCCACATACACCCATTTCAACAAAACTTCCTAGAAATAATCATTTTCCTCATCTTGACCTGCAAGCCTGATGTCTACTCGGGTACCCAACGGCGGCCCGATCAGAGTGTGAGTACCATTTAGTAGGGCACCGCCAATTGGGTCTACATAATATCAAGGATAAATGATTGTGCATGAAAAGGTATGAATAATAAATGACCAAAAAAATTTGAAGTGCATTCACAAGTTTAGTTCAATTACCAACATTTATTACCACTTCCCTATATTAACATTTTATCCCATTTTCCATTACTTACCATTCTGATGCATTTATCATGGGTTCATCAAAGACAAATAGTTACACGGGCTTAATGTACACAATCACATACATGTGAAAAAACACACAATTTTCCTATCTCACTAAAAACAACTTCCTCATGTCAACCACATATTCACCTTGAAGCCTCGGTCAGGGTGGATACAATCGATAGGGAAACATAGCATCAGTCCTTTTTGCTAACTCGTGCATTAGGGGTAGAGTTTATAACCTTATTATAACACGACCCATGTTCATAGAACCATAGTTTATATCCTACACTACCAAGGTATTTGAATATTATATACATATATGTATCCATTAAACGTTCACTCAACATCACAACCATTTCCCAAGGAAAACATAAACCATAACAATAAAATTAGAGTTAACACCATTCCTTAACCCATTAACACATTTTCAACATTTCACAATATTTAACCATTTATCCCAATTCCCTTTTATTATGCTTAACTCACTAAGAATTCATTTATTAGGCCTTTCTCACTAAGCTACATTAATTATGCCCAACTCACTAGGCTTTATTACCATGCTCATAATCTATTCCATTATGGTCATTAATCATTTACACATATTATCCCAATATCCCATAGATTATTATCAAGTCTTGGTGCTTCACCTAGCTTCTATCCTGACAAAATTAGTCACATAAACATGTTTATCAAGGTATTTATGTAGTTACACAACAATATCACTTGTTCTTCATAAATCCCTAGGTATGGGGAAGTTGTAACAACCCATTAGTGTCCCTACATTAGTGTCATTAACCTCGACGGATCCCATGGGGATCGTGAGTGTCTCTATTTTTCTTTTTTAATTACCATTTTACCTAATCATGTCTGGGGTTATCAAAAAATACCTATAGACATCGAAGAACAAAACCACACATGCACAAATCCTCAAATAAACCATGGGATATAACTTATAGACCACCTACATCGATTCCAACGATGAACTCTCTCTTAGTAGTTCCCTTAGATTCCACTTCAACAAACCGTTTAATCCTTAACCTAGATCTCACCCAAAGAGTAGGGCTTTAGTTCTTTGAAATGATAGAAGAAGAAGATACAAAACCTAAGCTAAAAAGAGAACTAAGGATTGGAATATCCTTACCCAGAGTTTCGATCTGTAACCAATGAAACTGCCAACTGCTTTGAAATAAGGTAGATTGATCACTTAGAGATTTGGGGAGATTTGGTTCATCCCTAGGGTTCAAAGGACTGAATGGGAAGGAAATCCTAAGTTGGGGTTAAAAATCGTGGAGGGGAAAATTGAAATTTTATAAACATTTTTGGGCCACATGGTCTTCCCGAATAGTTTTTCAAACCTTGCGCAAACCGTTCAAAGGACACTATCCAAAGTCACACCTCCTGCATGGTTTCCAGGAATATCCACACGGTTCACACTAACCATACGCAGACCATGTAACCTACCTAGAAAACTCCTTTTTCTCTATTTTTCATGTCCTGGTCCCTCAAAACACCCCTGATCCTCCTCAAGTACTTAGGTAAGCACATAATTTACCAAAAAAAGTGATTCAAACAAAAACATAAACAAGAACATACCTTTCCATGATCCTGGATCTTACAACCTCCGCAGCTTATAATAGATCGTTCTCAAGCCAATCCCACATGCTTCATTACACTTTTAAGGAAAAGTGATTGGGACATTGAGCTCACATATCTGATTCCTACTCTAAAGTTTATTACTAAAACATCCCATTATTCCATAGTACTCATACTAATGGAACAACCATTCCATATAAGACTTTATCCCCACGATCCATGACATAAGTTGGATGCTCCTCAAAGGACACATCAGCCTAAAGCTCAATATCTACAACATACACCACATGAGTTGGATCAGGGTGATACTGATGAAGTTGCAACACATGAAAAACATCTTGCATCCCACTATACCACTATAAAAGAGCCAATCGGTATGCCACTGACCCAATCCTCTCCAAAATCTCAAACGACCCCACATACCTGGGCACCGACTTTCCATGCTTCTGAATCCGTCGGTGACCCAACCTTGGCGACACGTAAAGAAACACAATATCACCCTCCTTGAACTATAGAGGTCTACATCTCCGATCTGCATATGAGTTCTACCTACTCTATTCTATTTTCATCCATCTTTGAATCAACTCAACTTTCTCTGATGTCTTGTGTACGAGACTCGGTCCCAACAACTCAGATTCACTGACGTCCAACCAATACAACGGAGATCTACAGGGCCACCCATAGAGATCCTCAAATGGTGCCATCTGAACCATAGCCTAAAAAATATTTTTGTAGTAATATTCAAAAAGAGACATTTGATTCTCTTCTGAACCACCAAAATCCAACACACAATCCCTCAATATGTCTTCCAATACTTTTATTGTACGCTCTGATTGCCTCTCCGTCTACGGGTGGAAATCCATACTCAAAAGCACTTGATTTCCAAGAACCTTATGAAACCCCTTCTAGAAGGGCGTTGTGAAATGAGGATCCCAATATGAAACTATATTCCATGGTACACCAAGAAACATTACTATTTCATCACCATAGAACTCACACAACTGATCAACTGTGTAAGTCTCCTGAATCCGTAAGAAATGAGCCCCTTTCATTAGCTGATCCACAACCACCCAGATTGCATCATTCTTCTGAGTAATCCTTGGATGTCTGATGACTATATCAATTATCACATCATCCCACTTCTATTTCGAAATTGGAAATGGGTGTAACAAACAATCTAGGCATTGATTCTCACCTTCACCTAATATTAGGTAAGGCACCGTGGCATAAAGCCCCCAATTTCGTATTTCAACAATGGCCACCAAAACTGCACGTGGAGATAAAGATACATCTTATTCAAACCAAGATGCACTGCCCATTTAGATGCATGGAACTCTTTCATCAAATCTTCCAACATGCATACCAGAAGAACCACATGACCATGAACACGAAAAAACCAGTTTACGCTGACGACCCAAACAGAAGGAGGCTCCCCACCATTGAGTCTCTCCATTATGGACAACCATTTTAGATTGTTGAGATGAATATCCCAAACTCGATAGAAAAGCATCAAATCAAATTTCACAGAAGTAAGAGTCACCTGAATGTTTTCTTTATGCATCCCTAGGTGCATCTCTGCAAACAATGCCATCACCTTCCACTTGGTGCTGGATTAATAAACCATCTAGTTCTGAACCTTCCTGCTCAAAGCATCACCAACATTATTCCCTTTCCCTGGTGTATATACTATCTCAAATTTGAAATACTAGAGATACTAAACCCATTTTCTCAGCCGAATATTCAAATCCCGCTGCGAAAAGATATACTTCTGACTCTTGTGATCGGTATACATCGTGAACCTTTTCGCCAATAAGAAGTGCTTCCAATACATTAAGGCATACACTACTGCAACCAACTCAATATCATGAGTGGTATAATTACACTCATGGGGTCTCAAGTTTCTCAACCTATAAGCCACCACCCTCTCATCATGCATCAACACAGCCCCAAGCCGATACTGTACGGATCACAAAATAAGACATTCTTTTTACCTGTCTTAGGTAAGATCAAGATTGGTGTGTTCGTCAATCACGTTTTCAACTCCTGAATGGAATTATCACTAGGCTCAGACCACTCAAACCTGATTCTATTATTGTTCAAGTATGATTGTGGTGCTGTCAAGTGAGATAAATCTTGGATGAACCTCTGGTAACATTCGGCCAAACCCAGAAAACTATGAATGTCTGAAACACTTTTGAGCTACTCCCAAGACACTAAATCTCGCACTTTCTCTGGATCCACCGAAACAACTACATTAGAGATTATGTGAACTAGAAAATGAACTTCTCTAATCCAGAACTAACACTTTTACACCTTGGCATATAGATGATGCTCTCTTAGCGTACTCAGAACGATGTCAAAATGTTGGGCATGATCATCATGAGTTTTCTTGTACAAAAAGATGTCATCAACAAAGAAAACCACAAAATGATCAAGATAAAGATGAATTATTTGGTACATCAAATCCATAAAAACCACCTATGCATTGGTCTTGCCAAAAGGCACCACCAAAAATTCAAAAAACTTGTACCGACTCCTGAAAGTTGTCATTGGTATGTCAAAAGGCCTCACCCTCATGCGATGATAACCTAATCTCATATCAATCTTAGAAAACACCGATGCACCCCTAAATTGGCCAAACATGTCATTAATTCTAGGAAGAAAATACCAATTTTTCACTATCAACTGATTTAGATTCTGATAATCAAAACACAACATTAACGACCCGTTAGCCTTCATTGAAAAAAGCACAGGAGATCCCCAGGGAGACATACTAGGGCGAATGAACCCCTAACACTCCAACTCCTCCAGATGAACCGTTAAATCATGGGGTTCTACCAGCACCATTAGGTATGGAGGAATAGAAACTATCATCACTCCCAACAAAAACGCAATCATGAACTCAACATCCCTATCGGGTGGTAACCCCATGAAATCCTTAGGAAACACATCCTAAAACTAATCCACTACTAGAGGGAAGAAAAACTATTCCCCTCTTTCATCATCAAGAAGAATACAAGATAATTTTTCTTTGAGCCTTCACAACTATTGACTAAATGATCCTAAAAAACCTGCTCGAACATCCCACTCACAACAACAAACATAAGCATTAGCCTTAAGTGACCTGAATGATTCCCTATGACATTAACAGCCTATCTTCACCTACTATAACACCGACCTTTCCATTCCAGAAATCTGGTCAAGTCTCAATATCTCATGAATGGAAATTTTCTATAGGAAATGATGCCCATCGACTTCGAGATCACATCACTTTCACTACCAGTTATCTTCGTTTCACACCCCCAAAGAAGTTTCAATCGACATAACCCCACACACACACTCCATAGGTAAACCCAATGCTGTCAATAACTAAGAAAAAAATAAAAGAGTGTGCGGAACCAATTTCAAAAAATGCACGAGGAATCATAAAAGCTTATAGTATCATACCTCGGATAGTTGATGGCCCGACCTCACCATCACTAGTTGTAGAATAAAATGTATGAACCTAACCTGCCCCTCTACCATGGTCTCCAACCGGAGTTCCATGCACTGCACTACCCTATTAACATGGGCAATCCTTCCCCGGAGTTCCACGTCCACCTCCACTACCATTATGGCCTGTGGAGTTCCAACTGCCTTACTGATATGGAGCAACTGATCCCTTGCCTCCACATGGCATATGTCTACCACCAAAATTCATAATGTCTTACTGAGGGTTCCTATAGAACCTTTTCACATGTCCTGATCTGCAAGATGACAACCACTCAACTGGAGGTCGATGACATTGGCCACACATGTGCCCCGGCCTGCTGCACTAGTAAGAGAACACCAAATCACAACCCTGAGAGGCTGACCCTCTCTTCTTACCACCTTACACACTCCTACCCTACTGAAAACATACAAATCAACGATTTCGGCCCTCAGAAGCTACACCACTTGTCTTCCTAGCTCGCACGACAAGACCACTAACTGAAGCTCCAATCAGGTTCCCCTATAAGATCAACACTTGATTCACAACCTCTATAAAAAACTTCAAACGAAATATATTCACATAAGACCTAATCTTGTGTCTCAACCCCTACTAGAAATGTCTCATAACATTTGCCTCATTCCCAGCCAATGATGGAAGAAGGATTCATAGGTCAGTGAAGAGGACACAATAATCAATCACTAACATCAATTCCCTTGTTAAGATCATGAACTCAGTAGCCCTCTCTTGTCCCATGGTCTTTGGAAAAAAATTCTCTAGAAAATTTTTCGTAGAAATATTTCCACCACATCACCTTATCCTGCTCAGTCTGAGCGAAGATGTCCCACCAACGCCTTTCCTAGACCCATAACATATAATTTGTCGTCTCAACTTGCTTTACAAAAGGAGTCTCCAGATGATCATGTATTGTCTGGATAGACACTATCCATAACTCTGCTACCTTTGGCCCACCCTCTCCTATAATGGTTGAAGTGTGCTGCTATTGAAAATCTCTGGTCAGCTCCAAAATACTTGGTGTGACCCAACATGGGCCCTGATCCATCATCTATATAAAACAATCCACGTTATCTTGGAACCGCTCTTCACCACATTCAACGAACACCATATTCTCTCACTCCTCTAAAAGTGGAGTGTTCTCTGCAACATCCTCTTGTTTTCCAACCGGTGCTCGACATCATGGTAGGATTTTTCTATATTCCCAAACAATAGGTTTAGAATAAATACCATAAAACATTCTCAACATCATAACAAAGAAGGATCTTCACTATCCACAACAACCCACTATACATGAACCACCCCAACCATCTTTAACATTCCAAAACATCACCCCAAGCATCCCTACCGTAGGCCACTATCCACATGGGTTAAGCAATCATACACAACCATTAGGCTCACACAACATGTTACAAACAACATTTTCAATTCATTAAAAACACATAATTACACATATTTCATTAATCATTATTTATCATTATTTTATCTTCGCCCACCTGTATTGTTTCATTTATGACATTTTCCTCTTTTTTCCATTATCATGATTCAAGGTGAATTCTATATTTCATTTCTCATAACACCCAACCGGCGTGTGACTACCATGATGCATTCCACCTTTATCTCAAGATGTCTACAATGATTTCTAAATGGACATCCTCGATCCATTGAGGCCACAAGCCATATATCCTAAACCATCACATCACAAAACATGTGTATCAACCAATGGTGAAATATCATCAATGGTAACATCACACAATCAAGAACAACAATTCCCTCTCTGGGTGACTTGGGTTTTCCCTCGTACATGGGTTAGATACTCCCAAGTATGAGCTCATTACCAAGGCCTGACACATCCTAACTCCCATATACAACCCCAAATAACAAGTTTCTAGAGAAGAAGACGAAATACCACCTCTAATACCACATTGTAATGTCCCTGACCTAGAATCCACTGAGCTGGTGTGCCGAGATGGGTGGTTACATGAACTTAAGTGGACCTACCCATATGCCGAAGGTTTTTAACTAGCAGTGGGGGTCCCAATAGTCATTTGGGGAGACTATACTATATTTTTATCAGAGTAATACACAACAGAAGATAAAAAAATAGTGGAATAATAACCAATAATTCTAGAACATGAGAAAAAACCATTCCCCAAATAGGGTACAATCATGTCCAACTGTAAATATCTCATGCCATGCTACAAGTGAAAAGGTGAACAAAACCCAAAATTAAGATAAACTAAAAAATCCCCAAAATGGTCTCGACACCATGTCTGGGTCCTTCTCCACATACACCCATGCCAACCCAACTAAATAGCAAGATCCATTTCACTTTTACTGACCTACAGTCACAATGTGTTCTCAGGTACCCAACGACGGCCCGAGTAGGGTGTGAGTACAACTCAGTAGGCCACCACCAACGATGTCTACAAAATATCTGGTATAAAAAATTGTGCTTCCAATGGAATGAATAATAAATGACCCTGAAAAGATAAAGTCCATTCACCAGTTTAGGTACATTACCAACATTTATTACAACTTCCTTATCTTACCATTTCATCACATTTTTCATTACTTACCATTTTCGATGCATTTACCATGGGTTCATGAAACACAACCAGTTACACGGGATTAAAGTACACAATCACATGCATGAGGAAAAACACACAGTTTTCCTATCTCACTAGGAAAAAATTTCTCATTTCATCCATATCTTCAACATGAATCCTTAGTCTGGGTGGATGAAACCGATAGAGAAAAAGAGTATCATTCCTCGTCCTTAACCCGTGAATTGGGGGGTGGGGAGTTTAGAGACTTAGTCCAACTCTACCTATGGGTGTAGAACCTTAGTCAGTACACCACACTACCAAGCTATGTGTATATGATACACATATATGTATCCATTAACTATTCACACAACATCACAATCATTTCCCAAAGTAAATATAAACCATAAAAATTACAAGTGAGTAAACACCACGTCTTAACCCATTAAAATATTTACCACATTTCACTTTATTTAGAAATTTACACCAATTCCCTTTTATTATTCATATCTCACTAAAAATTCCTTAATTATACCTATCTCATCAGGCTTCATTCATTATTCCTAACTCACTTGGCATTATTACCATGCTCATAATCCATTCCATTATGGTCTTTAATCATTTCCACACATTATCCAAACACCCCTTAGATAATTATCATGACTTGGTGCATCACCTAACTTCTATCCACACCCAATTTGTCATATCAGCATGTTTATCAAGGGCTCTACATAGTTTCACAACAATCTCACTTGTTCTTCATAAAACCCTAGGTCTAGGGAAGTCGGTACACCCCATGGGTGGACCTAGATTAGTTTCATTACCCTCGATGCATCCCATGGGGATTTTGAAGGTCTCTATATAACTTTTTAATAACCATTTTACATAAACATGTCAAATGTGATTAAAACATACCAAATGATACCTATGAACAAAACCACACAATCACAAATCCTCAATTAAACCATGGGATTTTACCTATATACCATCTACCTCGATTCCACAGATGAACACACTCTTAATTGTGCCCTTAGATTTTTCTTTAACTAACCCTTGAAGCTTAATCCCAGATCACACAAAAAGAGTAGGGTTTTAGATATTAGGAAAGATATGAGAAGAAGATAAAAACCCTATAATCTAAAGAGAATCAAGGATGGAATTAGCCTTACTAGGATCTTCGATCTATAACCAAAGACACCAACAACTCCTTATAAATGAGGTTGATTGATCTCTTATAGCTCTTGGGAGATTTAATTCATACATTGGGTGAAGAGAAGTGAATGGGAAGTAAATACCAAGTGGGGTTTAAAAATCACATAGTGTAAAAATTATTTTTTTAAAAGTTTATGGGCCCCACGATTTTCCCACATGGTTTGAAAAACTATGTGAAAACCGTGTGGAGGACACTGTCCAAATTCCCACCTCTTTTACGGTTTCCTAGTTTGTCTGCATGTTTAGTACTAACTTTGCACAAGATTTGCGGATTACCTATAATAACCATTTTCACCATTTTCATTCATCGAACCCTTAGAACACCCATGAGCATACTCAATGACTTGTATAAGCACTTAATTAACCAAAAAAAGGGATTCAAACAAAATCATAAATGACAACATAAGTTTCCAAGATACGCGATCTTATAATAACATTTCCAAAAAAATAGAACTGATTAACATGCATATTCTTGAGATGTGTCTAAGGGTGGGATGTGAGAAATTCCATTTCAGTATACAGAAGAAAAACAAAGAACTACGACATATAGACAGATGAATTTCAAGAATTAGATGAGTTTCATGTTGAAATAGATTCCAACCTATAAGAAAATAATGTAATACATACTGTATAAGTAATGAAAAATAATGAAAAACTAATAAGGAAATATGTAAGAGGATAGATAAAATCAATAATAATGGAGGGATAGATATAACCAAAAACATTAAGGAAATATATTGGGTTTGGATGGTGCTTGAACTAGACATTCTATTTTCTAGTCCTACACAGAATTGGTGGATATACCTAATGGAGTTAGAGAGTGTTTTAACCTATGTATGAATGAATGTATTTTAATAAGAAGGATGGAGGAACATATATGTGGGAATGTCACAATATATGTGATTTAATAAATAATAACATCTAAAAATTATCCACTCGTATGTCACCATTGTTATTGATGTAATTTCAAGACAACTATGTTAGAAAAAACTACTTTTAGGTGGAAACATGATAATATTTAATAAATTTTATAATATAAGGTTCTAGAACCCTCCCCCAAATCATTTCAAATTTCACTGAAAATGGAATTCAATTCAAAATGTTTATTTTTAGTTACAAATAAGGGCATAAAAATGATTGAAAGGAAATTGATATAGGTGTCCACAAGATGAAGAAATTCATGAAACATGGGTGTATGAGGCTTAATTTTAATATTATGTGCATCTCTTTTTTCTCCCTACTATCTATGTTTAAATCGAAAATGCATACCCAAAATTTAGACTTTTTTATATAATAAACTTTCTAGGAGAGAAACACAATTAAAGATAATCAATATGATATGTTTTTAAATTTATTTTTCAATCAATGTAAGATATTAAATGAGGAGAATGAATCGGTAATGATAAACATGGTGATTATGATTTAACAAATCACTATTTAGGGAAATGGTTAATTTTTTAAATTAATATTTTTTAATATTTACCATGTATTTTATATCTTAAATTTGAGTTGATTAATTTGTCTACAGTGTTCATTACCTTGAAATTTTTTTTCAAAAATATATGTTCTTATTCCTTATAACTCTTATAAATAGTATTATTTATATTCCTTTCTTAAGTTTGTTTCTCTAGTGAAATTTGGATTTTTTTATCTAGATTTTTGGTTGTATCATGTTGATTATTTAATTTAAAAACATCACATTTAAAAATATTGGGGGATATTTTTTGTTTATCCCGTATCATGAAACCTACCTTTAAATTAATCATTATTAGTCCCATAAGAAACATGAATAGTATTGGTATGGAAGATCTATGTTATTATAAATATTTATCATTTTTTACAATATTCTATGTATTTAGAATGATTTACAAAAACATGAGTGTATATGGAATGGTACCATGGTGGAGGGGGTGTGTTTTTTTTGAAATAAATGTGTTTGTGTGTGATGTCATGAGTAATGGGAAGGTTCATGGTGATTCATTTTAATTTTTTATATCCTAATAAAAAATATATATATAATTAATAAATAAATAAATAATATATTTTCGGTCCTAGAAGGACTAAAATAAACATTTGAAAAACCAATGATATTAATCATTTGAGGGTGCGTGGTAGATGTATGAATTTTCAAATCCAAACATTCATAAAAATGTAGATTAAACATGATTCAATATTTTAAATAATTCAAAATCTTTAATTATGATTGTCATGAACCGTCCCTCAGGGCCCGTATCGTGACTACCCTAAGGTCGCCTTCCATAGGCTAGGAGCTGGCGACTAGCATCAAAGGCGTAATTCCCTAAAACTGGGAAGGAATTGGCTTTATAAATCGTAGACACACACAACCAGAGTACAAGCGGAAGAAAACACTATGTAAAAGCTGTATAACAAGTGTACTGAAAGTAATGGGGGGCCAGAATGCAAGCCCAACTATAAAGTACAAAAACAACTATAAAGGGAAAAACAACTGAAAGGTGAAAACAACTCTTGGATCGTCCTCCGGGATTCCTACCTGAAGGGTTGGTATAGATGGCCTGCACAGCACTCCACGTCCAGCAGACTCTACCCTGTACTGATACGTCGTAAGGTCCTCCTCCGAGTACTGTCCAGTCCGGGCTCTCTCGGCCTCAGTTAGCGATGTCCATCGTCTGCATCCAACACAATGAGGTGCGGGCATAGCCCATGCAGGGGTGAGTATAACGATACTTAGTAGGGACCCAGAGACCCTCAAGGTCTCACAAAATCCAACATGGATAAACCAAAAAGTATGAAATAAATAGATAACCATTACTTAGGTATATTCCCATACATATACCTATGTTATGACGTAACCCATCTCTATCATGAGGAAAACACAAGGGTCATTGACTCATCTCAAACTAGGATTTTCATTATCAAAACCATGGCTGCTGGAGAACTCCTCCTCTATTGAGTATAATGGACCTGGCGCGACATTGTGTCACTTCTGACTATCCTTTTATTGCTGAGGTACTCTTCCTGTCATGTACAGTGTGTCTGCTGCCAAATACTAGGTGCTCCGTCCGCAGTGGGTCTGCCGGCAAATACCAGGCGCTCCCCATAAAAGTCTACAGAGGTAATCCTCCGGTTGAGTACCATGGGTCTGCTACCAAATATTGGGCACTACTCTACCATGGTTCTGCCGCCAAATACAGGATGCTCCCCACAGGTCTAGTCGAATCACTCTTAGTTGAGTTGGTCAACAAGTCATCTGGTCTGTCAGCTACAAGGTCTCTGCACTCTGCCTACTCGCCTTCGGGAGGATCCTCTCCACGTGCTATTGGTCGATACTCCATGTGTCACGAAGTCTCATGTGGAAGTATCACAATGGACTGCCACATCATAGGGGTCTCAATGCAATAGATATCGCATCAATCGAACACCCATTCTGTGAGTTATTAGCCTTTTAGTACCAGGGGCACGGTTGGTTTCGTATACGTACCAACCTGACCATATCTCAACTATACCCCAAACTCCATTTTGGTTTTATCAAAGGGATGACTTCATTCTAATAATAACGGCGCTGCTGACGGTTTGTCAAACGGAAGCCAGTAGCCCAAGATATGGGTGAAAAGGTGTAAACGGGTCTAACAGGTTTGGGTCCGGTCTGACCCAGTGAGACCGACCTGACCATCTCTGTGAATCTAAAATAGCCCAAATGTGGCCCGAAACGAAGGGTGGCCCGACCCGATGGGGCAGCCCGACCCAGCGGCCCGCGTGGCCTGGTGGCGGCTTGCGTGGCCAGGTGGCGGCCCGCGTTGCCTAGCCGGTTGGTGACCCATGTGGCCTGGCCGGCTGGCGGCCCACGTAGCCTGGCCGAATGGTGGCCCACGTGTCCGGAATAGCCATGCGTGGGAGGGTGGGTGCCACACCCCCCTTGGTCCGAAACGTCTGGCGCAAGGCGCTGGCCCATGGGAACTGCGGGACCAGAAGTGTCCTGCGTGTTGTGCGCACACGCGGCCGGCTCAGCCTACCGCCCTCTCTTATATGTCAGGGCCTAAGGCCGTAGTCCTGCATCACCGGCATGGCGCGATGGCATTGCGCCCCTCCTCTGTAGCCCGCCCTGGCCGCGGCTCCCGGCAGCTCCGCGTGGCGCGACGACGTCGTGCCACCGTCTAACCGCCGCTACACCGTCTGACCGCCGTGGCACCGTCTGGCCGTCACATCCCTCCTAGTCACATCCATTTCTTCCGGCGTGGTGTGATGACACCGCGCCCCTTCGGCACCACTGCGGCCCACCTGGCTGAGGCTCGGTTAACTCTACGACACTGTAGTGCAGCGCCCTTATGGCGACCCGGTGGCCTTGAGCCACCGGCTTTCATCGCGGCCAGCTTGTTGTTGGTGGTCGCGTGTACCACCTCTATCGACATCAAACAAGAACCAACAAAAGGGGAGGGTTGGGCCATGTCCATGCAGTCCAAACAATCCTCATTACGGTGATATCATTCTGTTTTCAAATCACACAACATACGACATGGTATGATGGGTAATATTTAATCGTAAAATAACCCCTACCGTACTTAACGACTGTTCGTTGATGAAGTTGTGGAAAAATGTGGCATCGTTTCGTTGTCATCGTGAATGATGAAGCTGAGGATGGCGTCATCATTCTTCATGGTTGACTCTTACCTTTTATCCCCCAGTTGAAGAAGGAAGAAGATGTTTGTCGATGTCCTTCGCATTCTTGGTGTTCTTCACATTCTTCATTGGAAGAAAGGTTTTCCATTGAGAGCTTTTTACAACAATGTCACAGGAAGAGAAATGCCAAACCCAAATTAAATAATACCCTACCTTTTGTATTAAGTGTTGGAATTTAATTCAAAAGGGTGAATTAAGAACCTGACTCCACCCAATTAAATCACATGCGTTGGCACAATAAATTAGTGGGGGAAGGTGGAGTGTTACAAGGGGTTAGAGTCCGTGTGGTCCCCACATTAATTAACCTCCCACGGGAGGTTATGTGTGGGTGTGCCCCACCACCATAACCTCTCATGAGGGGTTATGGTGTGGTGGTCCCCACCACTAACCACCTCTTGGAGCTTTTAACCACCATAATAAAAATAAAGTTAACTCTTTATTTTTAATCAATTTTATTATAAACCCTGAAATCTAACTTCCATTATCGTTACAATGCAACTGCAGTGAAGATCTTACTATGAAATCACCGACATAGCGAGTTCAATGATTCCATCAAAATTCGATTCTATGCACCGGTTCAAAAGTTATAAAGTCACACTCGTACGTTAACTGAACGTACCCGAACAAAACATGTAAAATTTATTTTGGGCACAACGGGCCTCGGAATCAAGCGCCATCAATTTTTATAGACTCGTAAAGTTCCCATGTATTTAAAAAAAATTCCACGAGAATTCTGTGTCTTTACATTCTCCCCACCTCAGGGATTTACATCCCCATAGGTTACAACTCGATCTAATGGAACAAATGGGGGTACTGAGCATGCATCTGAGCCTCCCGCTCTAATGTGCTCTCATGGAGGTTCCTGTGCTGCCAGTGAATGCGTACCAGAGGTATCGACCATCCACGTAGTACCTACTTCTATCGATCCTCAAAATCAACTGAAACCTCTGTGAAAGATGCCCCATCATCGATGTCCAGCTCTCCATGGTCGATGATGTGGAATGGGTCATGCACGTATCTCCTCAGCTGAGATACGTGAAATACATCATGCACCTGGTGCAACTGATGTGGAAGAGCTAAGCGGTAAGACACCTTGCCTACTCTACTGAGGACTTGGAAAGGTACAATGAATCATAGAGATAACTTTCCACCTCGACCAAATCTCCGTAGATCTCGTCATGGTGAGACCCATAGGAAGATGTGGTCGCCATCCTCGAACTCCAGATGTCTCTTTCTCTTATCAACATATGACTTCTGTCTACTCTGTGTAGTCTTCATCCACTTCTGGATGATCTGCCCCATCTCGGTGGTAGCCCGTATCATCTCTGGTCCCACTAGTTATGACTCCCCTAGGTATGTCCAAGACATTGGCGATCTGCAAGGTCGTCCGTAGAAGGCCTTAAAAGGTGCCATACCGATGGCGGAGTGATCGTTGTTGTTGTAGGAAAACTCCACTAAAGGTAAGTGGTCCTCCTAGCTGTGACTGAAGTTGAGGACACATGCATGGAGCATGTTGTCGAGGGCCTGGATGGTTCTCTCAGTCTGACCATCCGTCTGGGGATGAAAGGCGGTGCTCAAGAAAAGCTGTGTCCCGAAAGCTTCCTGCAACCCCTTCCATAGTCGAGAAGTAAATCAAGTGTCACAGTTGGAGATAATAGAATAAGGTACTCCATGCTAACGCACAATATCTTGCACATAGAGGCGTCCCAAGATCTCTTTTGAGCACTGCACTTTGATTGGTAGGAAGTGGTCCGACTTGGTGAGTCGGTTGACAATCACCCAAATTGAGTCATGACCCTTGGATGTATGTGGATGAACCATCACGAAGTCCATGGTTATCCAATCCCACTTCCACTTTGGGACCTTTAAGGACTAAACAAAGCCTGTGGGTACCTGGTGCTCCACCTTCACTTGCTGACAAGTAAGGAATCGTGAGAAAAACTCCACTACCACCGTCTTCATACTTGGCCACCAATGTTATCATCGAAGTTCCTGGTAAATCTTCACCACACCTGGATGTACCACTAGAGGGGAAGTGTGGAACTCCCTCAATACCTCTTGTTGATGTGCGAATGGTACCAAGGTATGTCCTCTAAAGAGGATGACATGCTCCCCACCTTCAGAAAATCCATCAGGTGCATGCCCTATGGATATTTGAGCACGTCGCATCTCGTAGTCATCATCCCCCTGTTACGCCTCCCTGAATCACTGAAGAAGTGTGGGAGTGACTGTAAGAGATTGCAGATAGGCTGCTCCATCTCTATTCACAAAGGATATCTATATGGAAACCAGATACTCTGTCACCTCTCCTAGAAGCTATTTACCAGTCCCCCTACTGAGCCCATCTGCAACAACGTTCCCCTTCCCAGGAGTATAGACTATCTAGAAGTCATAGTCCTTTAGGAACTCAATCCTTTGTTGTTATCTCATGTTTAGGTACTCCTGAGTGAAGATATACATGAGACTCTTGTTATCAGAGTACATAGTAAAACAATCACCCATCAGATAGTTCTGCCATATCTTCAAGGTGATGACCACTACTTATAAATCCAGTTCATCGGTAGCGTAGTTCTGCTCATGCTATCTCAAATGCTGAGAACCATACACGATCACTAATCACTCCTACATCAGGACATACCTGAGTCCGGTCCCTAATGCATCGCAGTAAACTATGTACCATATGCCTTTCTTTGGAAGCCTCAAGATGGGGGCACTAGTCAGCCTCTACCTCATATTCTAAAAGATCTGATGGCATCTCTCTGCCCACATGAAGGGTTTCCCTATCTTCGTCATGGATGAAAGTGGCACTAAAACTCTAGAGAAGTCTGGAATGAATCTTCGGTAGTATCTAGCCAAGCCCATGAAACCTCGTACCTCCGTCACACTCCTGGGTGGCTCCCAAGAATGTACCACCTCAATATTCACTTGATCTACTGCCACTCCAGCCTCCGAGATGACATTTCCCATGAAGTGAACCTATCGAATCCAAAACCGGAACTTTGAGAACTTACCATAAAGCTGGTGCTCTCAGAGTGTGTCTAGTACTACCTGGAAATGGTAGGCATGCTACTACTCAGTAGTCGAGTAGATCAAAATTTCATCGATGAAGACCACGACAAAGCGATCGAGGTAAGGCTGGAAGATCCTATTCATGAGACTCATGAACACTGCTGAAGCATTGGTTACACCAAATGGCATAACCAAGAACTCGTAGTGTCCATAATGACACCTGAAGGTCGTCTTTTTCACATCCTCATCTCGAACTGTGAGCAGGTGATAGCCTGATCAGAGGTCTATCTTCTAGAACCATTGTTCTCTCTTGACCTGAGCAAAGAGGTTGTCAATCCTTGAGAGTGGGTACTTGTTTTTCATGGTCACCTAGTTCAGTCAATGATGGTCGACACATAGCCTCAAGCTCCCATCCACCTTCTTGACGAACAGAATTGGGGCTGCCTAGGGAGAAACACTATGCCAAATGAATCCCTTTCCCTGCAAGTCCTCTAGTTGTACCCATAGCTCACGAAGCTCTGTGGGAGCCATCCGATATGATGGAGTACATATCGGTGTCGTCCTAGGGTACACATCAATGTATAAATCCACCTCTCTGTGATGAGGTAGTCCTGGAACATCATCAGGGAAAACATCCGACTACTAGTCCACCAATATAGGATATGTCGAACTCTCCACATCAACTACTCTGAGGGTAAGGGAAGCCCACTGTTGATTGATTGGCTTCACCCTTCTCCGAGTAAGTCTGTTCTATGCTTCAAAGGTTCCCTTCTCACCGATGAAGGCGAACCTGGTCCCCTCCGTGCGGACACGCCGCACTTAATGCCTAATACAGTTAATCTGAGCATAGACTATAGATAACAAGTCCATACCAAGATGATGTCGTAAGGCCTCGATGTCTCTACGAGGAGATCTCAACCGAACCTCTTGCCTCCTAGAGTAAGCTCACACTACTGACACTAGTGTGTAATCATTGAGTCTACTATTTTAGGAGTCTCTTGCAATAAATATTGAGCCAATGGCTCTGTCGGAATCTCCGAGCTCCGAACGAGGTAGTGGCTATGAAAGAGTGACTGAAACCTGTGTGTATAAGAACTACGACTATGGTGGAGTAGACATAGATCGTACCTTGTATCATATCTTGAGTGCCATGGTCGTAGACCTCAGCTACCTAAAGTTGAGATCTCCCCTATCCACCCGCTCCCTGTGGTTGGGGTGGACCTCCTGGTGGTGGTGGAGGTAGCACCTCATATCATCGACCGCTGCCAACTACTCGACCAACTCTTCTACCAGGTCCGCTTGATCCTTGCAGACCACCTCGATCGAACCTCTGCCTCTACCTGGGAGGTCCCTCAACGAATTGATGATCGTCAGAGTAGTGGGTCAGACAGTCACGGGCCATGTGACCAAGCCCACCACATGATTAGCACAGTCCTCTCCTGGCATGTTTGGCTCTGTCTCCACTCTGGGTGCCCCGCACATATGATCATGAATCGTGCATTCGAACACTAGTGGGTCTGGTCCCCTTGGACCTCTGCTTCATCTGTCTATTTCCAGCTTCATAAGACTCTGTTTCAATTTGACTATTGGTGGGTATCACTGCTGGGGACTGCTCAGCAAGGAAAATCTCCACTAGGAGGGATTTCTCCAACACCCCCGTCTGCGTAGGGATGTTGTGGGTGATAAATGAAGCTCTGATCTCTCGCCTGAGTCCCTGCTCAATGTTCCTAGCCCCAAAGCACAGATCTCTTACCATATCAGTGGAGGAGTTCGAGAGGTCGGTGAACCTTGCTGAGTACTGAGCTACACTCATGCTACCCTCTTCTAGATGAAGTAGCTCATGTATCTACACTGCTTGAAGGGTGGTTGGTGCAAACTCCTCTCGGAACAGGCCCTCAAAGTCTTCCCATAGAAGTTTCTCCTCGTCATACATCTGGAGAATTAGGCTCCACTATCTACTTGCTTCTACCTAAAGGAGGCTAGTAGTAAGGATCACCATTATGTCGGCCAGTGTCCCTACCAGTCTGATGACTCTCACCAAAACCTCCAGCCACTCCTCAGCCGCCTGTGGGTTCATCTCTTCCCTAATACTAAGTGGCCTCTGGAGTTGGAACTCGTTCACCATGCTCAAGCGACATGAAATCTCTACTGCTGGTGCTGGTGGCATCGGTGTCCCAATGAAAAGTTCTACCGCTAGTGACTCCGTTGGTGCCTCATCTGGAAGAGGGCCATGTACTGAGGCCTCATCACTCGGTGGGCTGTCAGTATGTACAACTCTTGGGGCTATTGCTGGTCGTCTGCAGGGAGGCATCCTGAAATAAAAAAATGAGATGCGTCAAATGATTATACCTTGTGAGCTGACCTGGTTTGAGCTGGCTTAAAGAAAACTTTTTAAAACACACACACAATTAGTGTTTTCATGTTCTAAGTCAGAAATAATTAGTCAGGGTCCTGCTGTATGGATACGTCAGCCGCCTCACCAACATTGGACTCCCTGAACTGAAAACCACATTCAGTACCCTTAACACTATTACTTCAAAGAAAATCAATATCAGAGTCTTAAGTTCTGTATTAGAACCAACACCTCTGATACTAATTTGTCACGACCCATCCCCCGGGGCCCATATCGTGACTACCCCAAGCCCACCTTCCATAGGCTAGGTGCTAGAAACTTTCTCCAAAGGCATAATTCCCTAAAACTGGGAACGAAATGCCTTTATGAATCATATACACACACAACCAGAGTACAAGTGAAAGCAAACAATAAGTAAAAGCTGTATAACAAGTGTACTAAAAGTAATGGGGGCCAGAATACAAGTAGAACTATAAATTAAATATACAACTTAAATGGGAAAATAACTAAAAGGTGAAAGAAGATCTTGGATTTTCCTCTGGGGTTCCTACCTGAAGGGTAGTTATAGATGGCATCCATAGCACTCCACGTCCGTCAGACTCCACCGTGTATCGATACGTCATAAGGTCCTCCTCCGAGTGTTGTCCAGTCCTGGTGCTCTCAGCCTCTGTCAGTGTTGTCCGTCGTCTGCATTCAACACAACGAGGTGTGGACATAGCCATTGTAGGGCTGAGTATAACGATACTCAGTAGGGACCCCAAGACCCTCAAGGTCTCACAAAATCTATCATGGATAAACCATAAAGTATGAAATGGGCATATACCTAAGTAATGGTTATCTGTTGATTTCATACTTTGTGGTTTATCCTTATTGGATTTTGTGAGACCTTATGGGTATCAGGGACCCTGCTGAGTATCGTTATACTCACCACTACATGGGATATTCATGAACCACATTGTGTTGGATGTAGATGACGGACAGCGCTGACGGAGGCCGAGAACACCAGGACTAGACAGTACCCGGAGGAGAACCTTACGAGGTATCGGTACACGGTGGAGTCTAACGGACATGGAGTGCTGTGGAGGCCATCTATACCCACCCTTCAGGTAGGAACCCCGGAGGATGATCCGGGAGCTACTTTCACCTTTCAGCTGTTTTTCCCTTTTCAGTTGAATTTTTACTTTATTGTTGGGCTTGTATTCTGGCCCCCCATTACTTTCAGTACACTTGTTATACAACTTTTACATTGTTTTTCCATCCTCTTGTACTCTGGTTGTGTGTGTCTACAATTTATAAAGGAAAATCCTTCCTATTTTTAGGGAATTATGCCTTTGGTGCTAGTCACCATCCCTTGGCTTATGGATGACGGGCTTGGGGTAGTCATGATACGGGCCCCAGGGGATGGGTCGTGACAATTATTAGTAAAAGGGGGAGTTGTCATTTCAAAAAAGATATATCATCATTGAGATTCTTTATATTATCATGAAGAATGAATTATAGATTAATATAATTATAAAATGTATTTATTTGTATGTCAAAACCAATCAACCCCAAATACTTAGATAGATTAGATCATAATAATGAATCCCTCATGATTATTTTTGAATTTTGTATATGCAGGGTAGATAAATTATATTCATTACTAGTCTATAGTATGGAGAATGATTGCAAGAATGAGAAAAAAAATTAATTACATTTTTACCTTAGATGATATCAGAAAAAATTAATGTTATGTTAGATAAATTGAAATCAAATATTAATTTGAATTAAAAAAAATTAATGGAAGAAATAAATAATCATTTTTAATTTTAAAGAGATAATGTAAAATACATCATTAACTTGTTTCTTGAAAAAATTAGGATTTGATGAAATATTACCTTGGGATACATGAAAATTAATTTCTCAATTTATTCATATAAATTTAATGACATTGAATTTTAGATATTTGTAGGGTGAGAATCCTTTGTAATATATTGATATTTCACTCTTCAGGACAAGATGAAGTTCATGTGTGGAACCTTTTATAGTTACATTTCATTTATAAATATTTGAATATGGAATATATTGATCTTTTAATTCAATTAATTATTAATTCTCAGAAGTTTATAAGTTTATTAATTCTATTAAGACTGAGTTTAAATTTTATTTAAAGAAAAAAATATGAAAATAGTATCCAAATTCAGGATATCAAAACAAAATTCACATCAAGGGGATCTTCTTGGGAATAATTAAAAGCTCTAATTAGAGGATATAAAAAAATAGATGAATAATGGCATGAAACATAGATTAAAACTTAAATTTAGTAAGCTTCATTCCATTTTTAATGATGTTTACATGGTTTTGAGATCTTGAATATGGATTGAATACCAAAATATTCATAGTGTGACGTCCCCTATCACTCCATGAAAACTAATGATGCAAATTTTTATATTGAAATTTTCAATAAATTTTTACCAATCATAACATCAATTTCATTATTGAATCCAATGGTTTAATTTAACAATACCATTGAATGGGGTTTTGAAATTTCATACACAATGTGAATAGATTTTATAGATAAAAACTAGGGGAAAATTCATTCCAAATAAAACATAGACTAACATTTTATATAGGTTTGAAGTTCTACACCATAAAGTATTCAACGAATTTACTCCATCAATAATATAATAAGTTTTTTTTTCTTCCCCCTCACTCACCATATCATGAATCATATGAGGGGTAATTTTATCATGTGATGAGTAATGTATTCATAATTGGATTATAATATTTGTTTTTTATTTTAAATTTGTTCATGACTAGATTTTATATTCATGATTTGATTAATATCATCCCATTTCAATAATCAAGAACACTATTAAATTTAATTAATGAGTAACATTTTCAATATCTGACTAATCATCCTAATTTGTTCATGACCAATATGTATATTATGAATAATTATTCTTAAACATGGTCTCAAATTACCTAATTAGTTGATACATCCAATGTAATTTACCATATGAATGTGTAAAATTAATGAATTAGATTTAAACCCCCATGGTGAAGGTAACTCTTATCACCAATAATATAAATAAGTAGGATTAACTGTTAAACCACTAACATAAAAACCTGAAAATTACTAATTTGGCCCAGTTTCTCTAACTGAATTCATCTCATATTTATTTCCTTGATCACATTCATGATCAAATTAATTAATCCATATTTAATTTTATTAACTATTCTCAAAATTATGTTAAGGGTTATACCTTAGACATTCCACCCACTACATTTAAAAATTTATTATAATTATCTTTATTTTTTATTATTTATTATCAAATTTGATCTAGTCTTGTAGGAAAAATTGGCACATTATGATCCAATTACCACATGGTTTAATGTATTTATAAATTAGATACTTAACCATCCTCATGACCATTAGTGAATAAAAATATCATAAAATAATATCCACAGATATATTCTTCCTTAAATTATCACTACATATAAATTGTATGGGAAATTATAGATCATACTATAAGGGAGAGATAAAATGATATATTAGGGAAAAACATATCAATGGTTCATATGGTTTATATCATAATCATGTCTTAAATCATGAACATAGGAGAAAAACTTGTTTAACATAACAAGGGATCATAAGAGGTAATCATTACAAAGATGATAGTATAAAAACATAGAACCCCCAAAATTTTATCATGAAATGAAGACATTTTCTATGGCATGGAAATTCAAAATCATGAGACAATATTCATGATCCATTGAAACGTGTATTAGGTATGTGGAATGAGATATGAATATTTCATCATATACTAATTTATCATGTATATAATAATATAAAAAATTAAATATTTAATGTATAGACACTGATCCATTCATATCATAATGGATATTTCTAACCAACTACACAATAAATACAAGAATGTGAAATATTACTCATATATCACAACAAACTGGATCTAGGATATCCATAAGTGTCCCATAATAAACATATGTGATATAAATATTTAACTTATGATTTTTATGTTTAAACTATTATGGGATCCCCATTCAGATAATGATAAATAATGGGTTCGTTTTCCCTATAAAATAGAATAACCATTTATAAAAAACACATCATGATTTACCTTGGAAAATAAAATGGGCCACACATAGAAATTATAATCATGAATAATAATTCCTAAAAAGTATTAATATAGATGATTTCATCAATTTAAGATGATATATAGCTAAATAACTAATCAATTAATGATTAGATTGCAAATTCTCCAATATAGAATGAATGAATTTATGGTTTTTGGAATAGTTTTCCCAATTTTAATTGAATGTTATGACTATCTATGTGAATACCATTCAATTAAAATAATGAATTATAAGAGACTCACAATTTAATGGAATTGTAATTATAGTTTTACATATTGAATGAGGTCAAAATAGTGAGACACGAGCAGTGTGGATCAATTATCTTACAAATACTTCATTTCCATATCTCCATTGATACATGGAAGTTTTTCTCAGGGATAAATAAATAATTTCCAAATTATGGGTACTTGATAAAAATTTATAATCAATGAAAATTAACTATAAATAATATAAAATTTGTGAAATATAAAATTTTATTTATATATGTAAAAAATTATTCAATGTGAGATAAGAAATAGTTAAATATTTAAGAAACCAATTTCTTAGGTTTTATATAACAGTATAATAATCGAAATTAAGGAATGGGCATTATTAAACATTATTTTTCACCAAATTTATAAATTTTAATGATATTAATTTAGTAAAATTTTAAAATATAATATATGTAAATTTATTATAAAATAAACATGATAATAATGTTAGAAAGACGGAAGAGAAATCATGAAAAGTGTTTTTCTATGTTTCGGTGAAGTTATTGTAAAAATATTATTATACCTCACATTTTGTGGTGGAATGGAATATGTTGTAATGATTTGTAACCATTTTATATATAACCACATCGATATATGAACTATAAAATATATTTTTCAATAAAGTTAAAGAGAAAAATTATATGTTTTGAATATAATACAAATAAATCATTCAAAATGAAAATTTACAACATTTGTGGTAAAAAATATAGAATTTGTGAGAAAATACACAAAAAAGGAAATTTTGTTCCTCTATGAATATATATATATATAATGTAAGAATAAATCAGATGGATTTTTTTATAAATGATCGGTATTATCTATATAAAGAAATTGAAAAAACACAAATAATATAGAAATATTATAGTAAGAAAATTTTAAAAGGATATAGTCGGAAGAGATGGTGTATGTCTCCATCAAATGTGATCGAGTAAAAAACCCTTCTAATTTTATATGATGTAAGTGTAAATCGAAATGTTAATTATGAGAAATAAATTAAAATCAATATAAAACAAAAATTAATTATTGTATAACCCAAAAAAAGATATATTGACACCAAATAATAAGAATAATGTTCACAAAAAAATTATATAAATTACTAAAAGGAGATTGAGTTATAAAACACCAAGATATATTTGGTACTCTGCAATAAAATAACATGAAAACGTGATTATGGAGTAGAATAAACAATATTTTGAATTGAAATCTAATTATAATAAATAAGTCTTCATGAATTCATTAGACTATGTCAATGAGTAATAGTTTCAAAACATAAAAACACATATTGATGGAGGGAAATTGAAATGAAACCTCTTATATTTTATTCCCACTTTATTGGACATCTATTAATATCTTAAATAATCTATTTGGGTTTATTATTTATTTTTATTAATTCATACCATGTAAGTATTTGTTATGAATAAATTCAATTTATATATTTGTGTGTGTGTGTGTGTGTTTGTGTTTTGGGTGAGATTTAAACCCCTTACCTATTAATTATTCTATAATGACTTTACAATTAAAGTGAGCTATTAATTTGGGTAGTAAATCAAATTTTGTAACACCCCAACCCCATAATCCTAGAGTCGGTATATTATTAAGTACCATTAGCATGATCCTAAAAGATCAATTCTCGAAATATCGATTAGTTTAGTATCCTTGGAAGTACTAGATACATTCATAAGGTTTACATTACATCATAAAATAGAAAATTAAAACAACAATGTTTCCATAGACAACACGGAGATCCCATAGACTATCTCTGTAGGTCAGTCATAATATACTTTTTTGCATCCTGGGAAAAATAAAACATAGAAAGGGGTGAGCTCAGATGCTCAGTAAGGATAACAATAAAACGGAAACATTCATAAATAAGAATAAACATTTAAGACAGTGTATAAGACTAAAACAAAAGCCTTTTAAACTTAAACATCAGCATAATATGGAAAATATAAAATAAAATAATTCCATTTACTTATTCAAATGGATAATCTACTAGTCGAATAATCACATGAAATATCAATAGAAACTTTAATAATGATGGAATGCATAATGCCATACTTTCATAACCACATAGTTAAGGCCTTGTGCCAAGACTACAAATTAGATTTTATCAAGGCCTTATTCCAAGACACTTGTTTGTCTCATGAGACCTACCGAAGCATCGAGGATCTATACCGAGCTCCACCCATCACTTAATAAGTCCAAAGCATTCATCATATAAAATGTTTGAATCATAATATAATCTTTCATATTAAAACTAGCATACTAAATGTCAATACATTATCCACAAACCATGAATGGTATAAAAATAGCACTTCCACAGTCAAACATAACCCATTCAATATAATATGGAAGATTGTATTATAATAGATTAACCTCAATCGAGAATAATGAAGGATATTGACATAGATGAAAATAATCATCAAAATTGTTTTAGAGAAATATCCCCCTTTTTATTTAAAACATTTAAAAGTATCACTATTTATCAAGGAGCTGTTTAAAATAGATTTTTGAATCAAAGTGTCCCATACCACTTTGAAACTTTTAAAATTAATTTTAATTTTAAAATATTAATGCCCATATAAATAAAACCTTAAATCCATTTTTAAAACATGGTAATTAATGAGAAAGATTTAGAATAATAAACCTTTAAAACATTTTAAAAATTATATTTTAGTTACAGTTCCTAAAAAAAGAGAGACACTTGAATACAAATAATTGAGGTAATCAAAACATTGTAACATCATAAGAATAAAGGGATTCATGATATACTATGTCAAAGTACATTATATACACCATATAAAAGTGAATTGGTGTATAACAACAAAAAAGTCTCAATGGAATTTAAATTGAGATGAAATATCTTATAAAGACCGTACCCTTAGGTTAAGGATAAATCAACGACATAATTATGTGTGAAAAATATAAATACGCTAAATATGATTGATTATTCAGTGTAAATCAATCAGAGGACATTCACACATATTCTTGTAAAGACAACACCAATGAATTGGATGTTTAACTCAATAAATGGAGATTGAGTTAAAATTACTCTTATCAAGTTCATATCGAAGACCATTGAATCTATATATGGAGGGATTATGTGTATCAAAATTATATCCACAGAAAGGGGAGTGGAAATTATGACATAAGAAAATGAATAGTGACTCCACACATAATCTTGGAGTAAAATAATCACTGAAGTATGCGTAATACTGAATGAGTGGAAATTGAAATTTTAAATTCCCTTATCAATTTGGTAACTTATGAAACATACAACCATGAAAGAAGTATCATAAAATGATGATGTAGATATCCATAAATTAATTTATATTACAAAATGAATATTATCATGTGTAGTACACACACCACATGCAATAAATAAGTGGTGAACAATGGAAATCTCATGGAATTAAAAGTGAGATAACAATCCCCTAAATTTGTACATTTTTCTTGATCAAGGGTAGGTTAACCTCATCTATAATGGTGAAATAATTGTTATTTAATTATACAATAATAATATACCTTAATATGATATCATATATGATCTTTTAACATTGATTTGTTAATAATATCTCAGTATTATCGTCATTTCAGGTGTTAACAGATTCATTTTCCCTTATATTATTTGTTATGTGAGCCATATTTGTTATGGATGGGATTTATCTTATTCATATACAGAATTATATCATGTCTCTAAAAATTATTTTTAATCATTAAATGAAATTTAGTCTTGAATGGATATGATGGGGAATGAATCTCATCGTGTTCGTAGAGATTGTAATCCGTACGTACGCACGAGCGACAATATCATTCTTTTGATATTAAAATAATATATATTTGGATGTTATATAATATATAAATAATCATTATTGTGTTATATTTATTATTTACATGAATTAAAAATCATTATTTTTCCCATCCAAATAATAATATATTGAATAACAATTACACCACGACGTGGAGACGGTAATATGTACTTACACACATATGGTGACATGTCATTCAAAAGATGGATAGAACAATGAAGATGACTATACAATATTTATAATAACATCACAATATATATAATATACTAGAGATATTATTTTATAATGTAAATAACAAAGAAAGAATAAGTAGAAGAAGAAAAGAACATGAAAGAGGGTGGTGAAATTATTACCTCTTCTTCTGGTTCATCCTTTTGATTTGATCAAAAGGGCTCCTTAAGATTGCTTTCTGACAAAAGGAGGGACCCTAGGATAAATTGAGGTATGTTTAGAGAATATTTGGGCAGGTTTTTCCGAGCCAAAAGGCATTGAATGTGTGAATTTGAGAGAAGGGTAAGTGCCCTTCTATAAGAGGGGTGAGGGGCACCTTAGAAAAAACTTAAAATATTATTTTATAATAAAATCATTTTCTGTTTATAATGGATCCCTAATGGATTATTTAATTTCTACAGAGGTGATGGGTCAGAAAACACTCAACCAGTAGGTTTTAGACAGGATTGGGTCACTATATTGTCCATAACTTTTAGATTTAACTCTTAGTTAAATAGTTTGACATTTAACATGTCTCTTTGTATTTTTATATTATATGGTTAATAATCATACTATATACTTCCAAGAGAACCCCAAGTGGTTCATTAATGATACACCTATCATTATATAAGTCTTTTGGCTGAAAATTATATTTTTAGGAATATTATATAAATCAATTATATATTATTTGTTTTAAAAATTCCTTTATGTCAATTTTGACACTATTTAATAATTTATTTTTGATAAAGTCATTAAATACTTTATTAATTCGAACTAAATTCATTTAATAAATTCTAACCTGACATATGATCCTAGAAAATTCTTTTATGGCATAAAAACATTGAAATTTTATTTATTGTAACATTTGTAATACCACTTATTTGATTCATTCATTAATAAGGAAAATATTTCATCATTATTGTGTCATAAATAAAATTACTTATTCAGTGTCTAAAAATTATAAATAAAACAACATTATGTATTAAATCTTTTTATATTTCTAATGAATATTTATAGTCGATAGGATAACATATATAACCCTATGTAAAATTGTTTTTCAAAAAGATATTTTCTTGTGTTATTCTTTATTTACTTTAACTTAATTAATATAAAGTGTAATTATCATTTACAAGTGGCTCCATGGGGTCCCAAAATCAACACAAATGTTCCCATGGTCTGATATGTATCATACAGTAGGTTTAGGACACATTTTAGGGTAATTTAATATTATTATACTATTATTTGTTTACTCTTATTCCCTAGAGTTATTCTAAATATAGAATAAATTATTCTAAATTAAAAACACAAAATTGGGAGAAATTAATTTAAAATTAATTCCCGTTATCAAAACAAAGAGCATTTTTTATGAAATAATAACTATCAAAAGATTGACACTTGTTTATGTCTAGTTTAAATGTGAAGTTACGTCCAATTGAAAATTTTGGATTAAATTGTTAAAATTTATTCTAATTATAATTTAAAAAACTCAATAGTATATTTTATCACTATAAATTATTTGTATTTAAAAAGTTGTTTTTAATTAATGTTATGCATTTTTCACTATTCATCAAAAAATGAAAGTTTTCTAAAAAATACCAAAAATTCACCCTAGGCTAATTTCAATCTTCTGAATCCAAAAAAGAAGTCCATTTTGAATGTTAAAATTTATAAAATTTCAAAAAGTATGTATTACTATTCAAAATGGCTAGTTTGATTAGTTGTGGTGTGTGTTTGAACTCAAAGTTTCGTACAACACACGCTAATGTATTATTTAGAGGGAAGCATACCATGGTATATTGGGGAGTTACATTCTCCACTAATTAAAATAATTTCTTCCTATAAATGTTTTAAAATTGGTATTGGGAATATAATGGAAAGCCCCACATCAGAAAAAGAGTCAATAAAACAATCACTTTCAAAGAAAGAAAGAGAAGCACAAACGTCACCCAAGATAACCCATACTAGGATTCCATGTAAGAAAACATGGATATGGAAGATAAACTAACTGTCATGTTCTGATGGAGATGGATAAAAAATATTATTATGAGAATGTTACCAATAATAAAATCACAAACTTGTGTTGGGACAAATGGTCATTAGTTTCACAGTAAGAAAATTAAATAGAAAACATTTTTTTGGTTTTAAGTTACATTACCGAAAATGAGGAATTTATTTATGAGATTTACTAAAAACATAAAGAGAAATACTTAATTTTTAAGTAGAGTTTCATTTTTTAATAAATTTCTACCACTAAAACATTTTTTTGAACGATGAGTATTCAAGAAGACGTGGTCACACTAGAAGAGATAGAATAAACTTTTAGAGAACAACATGATCCACAAAGGATAATCTATATATTTTCCTTGTCTTTAGAGATTAATAATAACCAAAAATTTTAGTACAAGATATGATGATCCCCCAAAATGTTATTTCTTTAGAGAAAGAAACACTAATTTTAATTTCTAAAATTAAACCAACAATACCCCAATGTTAAATAAATACCATTCAATAAATAATTGTACTTAAAATCCTTCAACATAATCCAACTAATATTGAAACCCAAAACATAGAAGAATTTGGTTATGTAGTCTTCCAAGTTAAATTGTATCTCCAAATGACATCAACTACTCTTAAAGTCACATACTAAAAAGTAATTAAACTAATCACATATTCTATATTATAGGTTAATCATTTCCATAAATAACCCAAATTACTATAAATTAATAATAAAAACATAGTTAAAAATCCACTATTGCTCCTCAAATGAAATCCCATAGTATTCTATTTTCCTTGGGAATATAGTGTTCCCAATAAAGTGAATATCTTTCAGAATAAAATTTATCAATGAATCACCAAATCATTTTCCTATAATAAGGATATTCATTTGATAAGACAAAAGATCCCAAAAAAACATATTATTGATCAATAACATCATTTAACTAAATATAATTAGTCACACTAACTAGGGACATCAGATAGTCCAGTGGTAGGAGATAAATCCCAATTGTACTCTAGTTGTTGGTACAATTCCCACATATTTGTTCGATGCGACGGGTTGTCACACGGTCTACGTGTTGTCCTTTTTCAAATACTATATTTTAAAAGAGTACCAAAATGAGATAAATTCCACAAAATTATATAACCACAAATGTTATCCCATACCTTCCATTTTCATCAACAAATATTGTAACTTTTAATTTCCTCAAACACAATGATCATATAAAACCAAATAGTTATTTATAACTATATCCACAAGAGAAAAGATAAGTCTTCCTGAAATATCATTCTCAAATGGCAAACTGCAGGGTTACGAATACAAGAGAAAATTATTCCAAAGTAATCCCATAAACAAGGATAACTATTACTTTTAAAAAAATTCCTAACCATTTATTTCCACATAGATTCTTCTTTGACCAAGAAAATATCTAATAGAATAGGGCATTATCTCTGGTAATGTACAGGTCCCCTACATTTACAAAAAATGACTGTAAATAGATTCTTTGGACCATTTTTATTTTCTTCCATAGTCCTCTTTATTTTTCCTCGGAAAATATTCAACTTATGTCCACATTACCTGCATGTAAAGCATTTCTTTGTTCTATTGAGACACTTTCATGGGTGTCTCCTTCCACATTTCCTGCATGATGGAAATTTAGGATTCTTTTCTCTATGGACTCCACAGCTGGAGCTCCTATCATTCATCATATTTCTCTTCTTTGTTGAGTCTAGGAGTTTGTTAAAATATATGTTGTTGATCATATTTTTGGAAAAATAATTTGGCATGAACAAGATATCTTTTACACCTATCAACATTCCATTTTGTTTCTCATTTACCCCACTATTCCCACTTTGTACATCATTCTCAAAATTACTATGTCTTCCATGGAATCCAGCCATTCCCTAAAACTAGAAAGAATTGTGTGTGAAACAGTAGTCATAAAATAATTAAGAGAATATCATGACACTATATTGTGTCATAAATAAATTTAATTATTCGTGGATATCATCAAAACATTCAAATTGTATTTATTGTAACATTTATAATACCATTTATTTGATACTTTAATTAATAAAGAAAATACTGCATCATTATTGTGTCATAAATAAATTTACTTATTCAGTGTCTAAAAATTATAAATAAAATAACATTATGTAGGAAATATCTCTAGTTTTATAATAAAAATTTATAGTCTAAATGAAAACATATATAACACTAGGTAAAAATTGTTTTTCTAAAAGATATATGCTTATGTCATTTTTGTATTTACTTTAACTTAATTAATATAAAGTGTCATTATCACTTACAAGTGGCTCCATGGGGTCCCAAAATCAACCCAAAGATGCCCATGGTTGGATATGTATCAGCCAATAGGGTTAAGACACATGTTAGGGTAATTTAATATTATTATACTATTATTTTTTTACCCTTATTTACCGGATTTACCCTTTAACCATGGTAAATAAAATATTTACCGATGTAATTATTCAAAATGACTAAAAATAAAAGTTACTTATTTACACAATTTGGACCTTTTTATTATAAATATGGAATAAAGTTTTCTAAATTCAAAACACAGAAGTGGCAGAAATTAATTTAAAATTAATTCCCGTTGTCAAAACAAAGAGTGTTTTTTAAGAAATAATAACTATCAAAATATTGACACTTGTTTATGTCTAGTTTAAATGTGAAATTACATCTAATTACCAATATTGGATTAAATGGTAAAAATATATTCTATTTATAATTTAAAAAATTAAATAATATAATTAATCACTATAAATTATTTGGATTAAAAAAGTTGTTTTTAATTAATGTTTTGTATTTTTCACTATTCATCAAAAAATACAAGTTTTCTATAAAATACCAAAAATTCACCCGAGGCTAATTTCGATATTACGAATCTAATAATGAAGTCCATTTTGAAAGATAAAATTTATAAAATTTCAAAAAGTGCGTATTACTATTTACAATGGCTAGTTTGATTGGTTGTAGTGTGTGTTAGAACTCGAAGTTGCATACAATACACTCTATTGTATTATTCAAAAGGAAGCGTACCATGAAAGCTTAGGGTGTTATAAATTTAATATAATTATATATATATTGATAAAATATATAGATACATATATATAAATAATAATGATATAGAATAAGAATAATAAAAAAACAGATAATATAAAAAAATAAATATGGAAAAAATAATTATAATTAATATATAATTTAAAAATTACTAAATAAATATTAAAAATATTATTTATAAATAATATATTATTATTTATTGTTTATAAAAATTAAATATTAAATATTAAATATTAAATATTAAATATTAAATATGAATAATTAATAATGGATAATGATTAATTATTAATAAATAAATTATATGTAATAAATTATAAATCATCATAGGAAGCCTCAAATCATGAGTTTGGAAAATCCATTCTCATGGTTAGTTTTTTTAGTGAAAAAGAAAATCAGTACAAAGGGGAATGTCATGGGAAAATAGCGAAAAACCACTACCACTAAATTTCGAGAAGATAGCAAGACAAAAAAGAAGTGTAACAATCAAATAGAGGAATCCTTCTAAATAGAGTTGAAAAAAACCATCATCTGTCAGATCAATCATCACTTTGATATCTTATTCGGTAATCCCTATGCTAGAATTTATACCTTTCCCATGATTTATCATCATCAACTTAGGATTCAACAACTATGATGTAATCCATTCCATCAAAATGTGACTATTTAAGACCATATATATTATTGGGATGCTGGATTTACTTTATTAATGCATCTAAATTAACTATTTATATTCACGAGGTTTCCCCTTTATCACATGTAGACTAATGATATATTTCACCTTTCTCCTCGAATGATTCACAGGTCCTGGCTCTATTAAGGATTCCAATAATGATAAATATTCCCTTTCCCTTAATACCCATGAGAGTATCTATGACACCATCACTAGTCAGATATTTTTTAACCATGTACACTTTTCTGCTATACCAAAGTTCATCTCTTTAAGAACTAGGCAAAACTGATGCTGAAGACTTTATAAATATATATTTATGGAGCTATTTTTGTCACATTCTATATGTTCTGTATTCTCAAACATCCTTGGTCCAAAATCATCACAAGCCATTTTGGGAACCCCCTTTGTAAAATATTTTGGACTTTATAGCATAAGAATAAGGAGAGAGATTTCCACATTAAATATTTTCACTTTCATGGGAAGCCCTGGCTTGTAGAGGGTTAAGAGAAACATCCTTAAAATTAATTTAATTCTATATCACAAATGAGATCATATTTTCCCTCTTATTTCTTACGAGATCATTAGGACAACTCTCATATAAATTAGTATCACCATCTATCCCATCTTGTGATTGATTATTATTCTAAGGTAGATCTAATGAATGGTCGGGGAGGTTCAAAAAGAAACCATTTCGTATCTCCATTTCTAGTTCATTTATATAAGTGAGATTCACTAATAATTATATACACAGTTGGAAAACCGACCGCGTTGTCGAGCGCATCAAATTAGATGTTTATTTTTAACTAGAATTTCTGCAATATAGCAGCAACCCTAGGTCGTCTCTCGACAGAGCCTTAGATAATTAATTCTAAAATGTGGTTTTGATTATGAAATTAAAAAGGGAAATGGGGTTTTATAATACATGGGTTTGATGATTAAGGATGATAATTGTAAATAGAAGTTATAAAACAAAGTAGAGATTAACAGAATTAATTAAGTGTGATCAACCCGCGGTAATCGCATGATGTTTATCCTTCATCGCTTCATGATATAAGGTTATGATCTTTTAATCCCTGTTATGTAACACCTAGAACTAGAATGCTATTGATTTTATACTAGAATACCTCCTAGGGTTCAGTAAAAAACACACAATGATTCACCGGACACCGCCGATGATTGGGTGAATTGTGTTTGAATTCATATCCAAAAGTCACCAAGGAAACACACAAAAAACTCAATGCACTGTCCAGATTTGTATGTTATTACTTTTTGATACCATGACATAAATTTACATGTCCCTGACAGTGCTTGTGTGAGTTCAATTGACCAATATAAACCACACAAACACCGCAATTGAAGGGGGGAAGAAAGTGGTGAACGGTGTGTGAAACATCACATGAATGGGTACCCCAAAACATGATCATATGAGTTGAGAATGACATACCAGCACATAACTCAATAAAATAAGAATAGTGGATGATGAAAAACAACACAACAATCTAGAATTTAAAATAACATTCAAATATTACAAACATGAAGCTCGGGATGTACATCACGTTCCTCCCCGAGTGATCACAAGGGGTTTTGAAACCCATGGGAGAGGAGGAAGAGAAAGATATTGGGGTAGAACATCCCATAGCCTCTAGAACATCTAGGGATGTTGAAAAGAATCTTTGGGTACTCCAAAATTGAAGCACCTTTCCTATTGGCCAAACTTGCAAATGGGGAGCCCAAGGGGCCATTTTATAGGAAAATTGGATGGTGGTTTTAGGCACACAGATTTCTTCAATCAACTTGTAGCACACATTTCGGCCTTCATAAAGTCTTATATCTCTTTGGAGAAAATAGAGAAGTTGTATCCCTACCCCTTGACTATTTCCACCAAATGTGTGGCACTATTTGGACAACTACAGCTCAGGATATTGATAAAATACAGAACACCATATTTGACTTGGTCCAAATTCGGTGTCTTGGAAAGATTAGTTCGGATGGGCCCCATAGAAGCCGACTCAGCATTGAGTTCCTTAATATGAAATGTATCCTATTAAATTCTGGACATACCCAAAAAAATTCAGCCCATTTGGATGCATGAAATTCGTGTACTATGCAAAACAGTGGACAGATGTCCATGGATCCATGCAATTTTGGCCCATTTTTCTTCCACTTCATCAAAGGCCCTCCAAATCACCTCCACCTACATTAAAACAATAAAAAAAAGTAACATTTCCCATCATAATATTGATTAAAATTAACTGATTTATTTAAACATGAAGTGAAATTTATTATTATATTTATAATATTAATTACAAAACTAGTTTAAAACTATGGTGTAAGGGTGGAATAAAACAGTGAATCGTGGTATAATCACACCCCACACCTAAACATTTGCACTCCTGGGAAAAGTCACATATCCAAATACAATGATTCATATATATATATTTCCAACATCGTGAAGATTTATCATTTGAGGAAATTTTATTTGAATTAAAGTGATCAATGCACGAACCACACAAAGGAGTTCTTCCTAGTGAAAATAGAAATAGATGTCTCATAAATCATATAATAGCGAAATTCAAAAAGATTCCTGATACCCAATTGAGAAAGGAATTCAGAAGTAAAACATGACACTAAATCTCCATGTGTGTGTGTGAAAACTATTCCATACTATTCTTTCCACTTGCTATCCAATAAATATATGTTATTTTAACATTTTTCAGCTTAAATGATTTTGTCACCGAACCTGTCCTACATCCTTTGCAATCATATTTCAAGACCCATTCATTTAAGCATTCCCAGAAGTCAATCCATAATCTCCCAACCTTAATACACCCATATGTTACACATTTCATCACTCCCCTCATTTATCATATCTTTTTTTGAAGTTGTAGTTGGAACAAATATCACACTCATCTCTCAACCATTGTTTGATCTCCCCCACAACACTAATTGAAATAGTTATAACCAGATCAAAGGTTGAGGAGGAGTGGTTTTTGACTTTCTCAAGACACAACAATTATTTTTTGTTTTATAGGGTGTACAACAGTCGGACATTAGGTACACACGCATAGGATAATCTGGTACAGTAATGAAATAGATTGGATAAGGAAAGAATGTATGGAAATATCATTTAAAGCTGAGAAAATATTAACCCAACATATATTTACCTTATATTAAGTAAGAAATAATCACACTTTGTGGTTTGGTACAAAAAATTTTGAGATATTAGTGACACAGTTTTCCAAATAACTACTCACACAAAGGGCATCAATCATCTCAAATGTTTCACATAGATATGACCATTTATATCATTGACAGAAAACCAATTCACTAAAAATAGCTCCTTGATGGTAAACTCATACACAAATTCTTTTTATCCTTCATTATGGTATTTTTAGTTTCCCCACTTTATGGTCTCGACATCGTGGAATTTAGAAATTATTGATGGGGAAAAATGAAAATACCATAAAGAAGGCCAAAAAGAGAAAACAAAAGGAAAAAAACAATGAAAATTCCAAACTAACCCAGGAATGTATCCACCCCCCCCCCCCCCCCCCCACACATAGAATATGCAGTGTCCTCACTGAAATAATTGAGAATGTGAGAAGGAAGAATAAAACCTAGTGTGTTTTATTGGTATGATGCATCGAGAAGGTGGATTTCCTCCACCGGATTATTTGGAAAATCCTCATAGAAGTGTTTAAGTCGCTTCCCATTGAAGGAATGTATTTGTCCACTCTTCTCAAGAAAAACCTGTATTGCACCAAAAGGGTAAACATTAGTAACAGTATAAGGACCGAGCCATCGGGAACGAAGCTTACCTGGGTGGAGCTTAAGCATGGAATTGTACATGTGGTACTTCTCAACAATATGGAACTACCACTGGTGAATCATGCTATCATGAATAGCCTTTGTCTTCTCTTTTTAGATTCGGGATTTTTTATATGCATCCGGTCGAATTTCTTCCAACTCTAGAATCTGCAGCTTTCTTTCCTCACCTGCATCTGAAAGGTTCATATTGCATCGTTTATCAACCCAATATGCATGGTGTTCTACCTCCACCGGGAGGTGAAAAGCCTTTCCAAACACAATTCTGTATGGTGACATTCTGATTGGGGTTTTAAAAGCAGTACGGTACACCCAAAGTGCATCATCCAAGAGAAAACTCCAATCTTTCCTATTGGGTTGTACCGTTTTCTCCAAGATTCGCATAAATTCCTAATTTAAAATTTCCGCTTGTCCGTTAGTTTGGGGATGATATAAAGTGGAGACTTTATGAACAACCCCATACTTACGAAGAAAGTTTCTTATGTTACGATTGAAAAAATGTGAACCATGATCACTAATGATGAATCATGGTAGACCAAACCTACAGAAAATCTGAGACCTCACAAAATCAACAACCACTTGAGAGTCATCGGTCCTGGTGGCCTTTGTTTCCACCCATTTAGATACATATTCAATAGCCAATAAGATGTACACAAAGCCAAATGAATTTGGAAAAGGCCCCATGTAGTCAATGCCCCGTGCATCGAAGATCTCACAAAATAACATGGGTTGTTGGGGCATTTCATTCCTCTTGGAGATATTCCCTGTGAATTGACAATGAATACATGAATTGCAAAATCTATTGGAATCCCTATACAATGTTGGCCAATAAATTCCTGAGTCAAGGACCTTTTGAGCTGTACTTTGTGAGCCAAAGTGGCCCCCACATGCCAAAGTGTGGCAGAAGGTCAAAACAGAGGTGAACTCACGGTCAGGGACACACCGACGAACTACTTGGTCACTACAAATTCTACACAAGTATGGTTCATCCGAAATGTACCAACAAGAATCATGCTTAAGTTTCTGGGATTTTGAAGTGCTAAAATCATGGGGGACCCTAGATGTTGCTAGCAAATTCACAATGTCTACATACCAGGGGGTAAGGTCCACAACATCACAAAGGTTCTCATGAGGGAAGAGTTCTCCAATGGGTAGGGGTGAGTCTACATGATGGACAAGTGGTGGGGAAATCCTAATAATGTGGTCAGCTACCACATTCTCCACTCCTCTCTTATCTCTAATATCATGGTCAAACTCTTGGAGGAGGAGAATCCATCGAATGAGGTGCGGTTTGGCTTCATGTTTCTTTAGGAGGAAATGAAGGGTAGCATGATCAGAAAACACAATCACTTTTGACCTAAGAAGTTATGAACAGAATTTATCCAAGGAAAACACAATAGAAAGGTGTTCTTTTTCTGTGGTTGTGTAGTTTACTTAGGAAGGGTGAAGGGTAGACGAGGCATATGCAATGACATGAGGAGCCTTTTCAAACCTTTGTGATAAAACTGCCCCAACTACAAAGTTAGAGGCATCACACATAAGCTTGAAGGGGAGATCCCACCTTGGTGGTTGGAATTAGGGAGGTGATGTGATACTCTTTTTTAGTGAATTGAAAGCATCCTCAAAATTTTTATAAAAAAAAATTCAGAATCCTTTTGTAATAACCGAGATAAGGGAAGTGAAATCTTACTAAAGTCATTAATGAATCGGTAGTAAAAACCAACATGACCCATGAAAGATCGCACCTCACGAACACATTTTGGATATGAAAGGGATGGAATTAATTCAATTTTAGATTTATCAACCTGAATTCCTTTATTTGAAATGATATTCCCAAGAACTATCCCCCGCTCAACCATGAAATGGCATTTTTCAAAATTTAAAACAAGATCTTTTTCAATGCAGCGGCGGAGGACAGAACCTCGGTTTCCCAAAAAAATCATCACAAGAAGAACCATAAACCGTGAAATCATCCTTAAATACTTCCATACAACTCTCAAAGTACTCAGAAAAAATACTCAACATACATCACTGAAATGTAACAGGAGCACTACATAGACTGAATGACATCCTTCTGTAAGCAAATGTGCCAAATGGAAAGGTAAATGTTGTATTTTCTTGATCCTCAAGGGCTATATGGATTTGGAAATAATGCAAATAGCCATCAAGGAAACAATAATGGGACTTACCAGCCAATCATTCTAACATTTGGTCAATGAAAGGTAATGGAAAGTGGTCCTTCCGCGTGGCTTGATTCAGTCGACGGTAGTCAATACAGACTCGCCAACTATTTGCACCAATGTTGGAACCAACTCATTCCATTCATTTGACACAACTATTATTCCTGTTTTTAGGCACAATTTGCACTAGGATAACCCATTTACTATCAGATATAGGATAAATGATCCTCACATCAAGTAATTTACTGACTACCAATTTTACCACTTCAAGGAGAGTGGGATTCAACCGGCATTGAGATTGTATTATGGGCTTAGCCTCATCATCCAAAAGTATATGGTGCATACAAATAGATGGATAAATCTCGGGAATATCATCCAATGTCCATCCTATTGTCTTTTTACACTCTCTCAGTAGTTTGAGAAGCTTCGATTCCTCTTGTGGGGAGAGGTTATTGGAAATAATGATGGGCAGTTGGTTAATACCCTCAAGATATGCATATTTGAAATTAAAAGGATGTTGTTTATGTTCCAACACCGGTTGTTTTTGGATTATGGGAGTATATTTAGGAGGAGTGAGGTCCATTAAACTGTCTACCTGCTCATGTTTATTCTCTAAAGATATAGAATCTATAGAAATGAGATTTGCAGAATCATCGACGGTCATGGGTACCTCATAATGAACACACTCATCAATTAAAGCACAAAATTTACACCTTTCAGAACCCACACAACACTCAAAACATGAATCAAAACTCAAATAATTCAAGGGTGAAGAAAACAAAAATGAATCAGAGTTTGGGTTGAGGAGAGAATTGTGTGTGTGTGCTTCGTTTGAGAGCACTTCCATCGAATAGACAGGAAGAGTGGAGTGCTCTTCAATGGGGTGTTTCATAGCCTCAATGATGTTAAAACTTACCTTTTCTCCACCAAATTCCATGGAAAAGGTACCCTTGTGAACATTGATGATCGTCTTTGCTGTTCTGAGGAATGGTCTCCCAAGAATGAGAGGAGCATGTCCTTGGGTTCAGGTATCTTCCATCTCAAGAATGTAAAAATGAGTAGGGAAGATGAGATTCTTCACTCTGACAAGGACATCCTCAATCACTCCTTTTGGATGCGTTGTACTCCAGTTAGCAAGTTGCACGACAATGCCTGTTGGTTGAAGCTCTCCAACCTGTAGAGAAGTATACACGGAGTGAGGAATTACATTAATGGAAGCACCTAAATCTATCATAGCATCAGAAAAGAAGGTCTCCCCTATGGTACACAGTATCCTGAAAGTTCCCGGATCCTTCCATTTGGTTGTCATTTCTTGTTGAATCAAGGCCAAGACATTCTTACCCAAGTTGACTCTCTCATTCCCCTTCAACCTTCGTCTATGGGTGTAAAGTTCTTTAAGAAATTTGGCATAATAGGGAATTTGCATGACTGCATCCAATAATGGGATATTAACTTGATCTTTTTTAAATGTATCCATCATTTCATTTTCAATACCATTATCAAAGTTTTTCTTATATTTAGATAGTCTTTGAGGGAATGGAAGAGGAATTAATTGTTCATGGGAATCCTTAATGATAATTTTATTGTCAATTTTATTTTGTTTTTCTTCATTGGAATCTTTCATGGGTGGTGAAAGAGTGTTTTCAAGAAGGGGACATACCTTTTGAGTAGAATCAGTAGAAGGAGATGATTCTTTACCGCTATGAAGTGTAATTGCACATACATTACCTTTGTACTTCAGATTGGAAATGGGATGGGATGGTTGTTGTCCTAACCCTTGCATCTTAAGCTCACCGATGGTGTTTGCCAATTGTCCCACTTGAGTTTGCAAATCTTGAATTGTTGATTGTGTGGTCTATTGGAACTAGAGGTTCTAGGTTTCCATTTGTTTCACCATGTCGTCAAGGCTTTGTTCAGATTTGGGAGGAGGAGGATGATTATTTTTAGAAGTTGAAGGATAAGAAGGTTTCATACCTTGGCCTTGTTAATACCAATTCTGCTTGGGGTAGCTTGAGTTTCCTCCTTGTCGGTATCGGGGTTGTGCTTGCCACCCTAAATATGGATTTGGCCTGAATTTTTCTTGGTTGAAGGGAGGTTCTTGTTGGAATGGACGCCCTGGGAACACAGCTGCACAAGACTCAAATGAATCTTGAAGTTGTGGGCACTAGTCAGAGAAATGAGTGTTATCAGAACAAATACCACAATGTAATGGAATAGAAGTAGAGTGCGAGTTACCTTGTGCTTGAGCTAGTTGACTTAGAAGGGTATGCATCTCATCAAGTTTATTATCTACCTTTTGGTCTAGGTCTGAATTATGTACCTCATGAACTCCTCGGGTTGGTGCAATAGCTCGTCTACCAAATTGTTGTGCATTTTGAGCCATGTTGGCTATTAAGTCACGAGCGGCAGAAGGAGTTTTGTCAACTAGGGCACCACCAGCCGCAACATCAATCATTCCACGATCCATGGGGATAAGTCCCTCATAGAAGTACTAGATTAATAGTTGTTCAACAATCTGGTGGTGGGGGTAGCTTGAGAAAAGCCTTTTGAATCTCTCCCAATATTCATGAAGGGTCTCCCCTTGTGATTGCCTAATTCCACATATTTCTTTCCTAATTGACGCAGTTCGGGTGGCAGGGAAGAACTTCTCTAGAAAGAGTATTTTAAGGTCATTCCATCCCCCAATCATGGTTGGAAAATAGTATAGCCAATCTTTGGCTACACCATCAAGGGAGAAAGGGAAGGCCCTAAACTTAATGAGGTCCTCAGACACATTTTGGGGTTTGATGGTAAAGTACATTATGTGAAACACATTTAGATGTTTGTGAGGGTCCTCACCAGGAAGACCATGAAATTTTGGAAGAAGGTGGATGAGGCCTGATCTAAGCTCAATGTTGGCTACTTTCTCGGGATATTGGATATATGCAGGTGGGTACTCCACATCAGGGGTAGTAAGTTCTTTTAAAGTTCAATTATTTGCAGCCGTGTTTTCTTGGGTTCGATTGGGTTACATTTTGGGTTGGTTTAGAACCAATTGAGGTTATAAATGGGGTTCCAAAATGTTACTTGATTTACCTTCTCTAGATGCGTTGATTTTTTGTGTGAAGTGACTTTTCAATTTCAGGATCAAATTCAAGTAGTGTTCCTTTACAATATCTTTTCTTGCAACAATGATGTCCAGTTTAATTGATTGATTGTTTTTTTATGTTTTTTTATTTATTTGATATGGGAAGAAAAAAAACTTAAGAATGGTGAATTATGAATAGATTGTTATACTATATAATTTTAGAGGGAGATGGAGAAGAGAGAGAGAGAGAGAGAGAAAGAACACACCAAAAACAACAACAAAATAAATACAAAACCCAAAACAAAAACAATCAAATGGGGGTGGTGTATTTAAAGGAGTACTAATTAAGAAGTAAAATAACTAAATAAAAATAAATAAAGAAAAAAAATGATCTTGGCTCCCTAGTAACAGCGCCAAAATTTGACCGCGTTGTCGAGCTCGTCAAATTAGATGTTTATTTTTAACTAGAATTTCTGCATTATAATAGCAACCCTAGGTCGTCTCTCGACAGAGCCTTAGATCATTAATTCTAAAATGTGGTTTTGATTATGAAATTAAAAAGGGAAATGGGGTTTTATAATACATGGGTTTGATGATTAAATATGATAATAGAAAATAGAATCTATAAAACAAAGTAGAGATTAACAGAATTAATTAAGCGTGATTAAATCGGGGTACTCGCATGATGCTTATCCTTCATCGCTTCTTGATATAAGGTTATGATCTTTCAATACCTGGTTTTTAACACCTAGGACTAGATTGTTACTGAGTTTATACTAGGATACCTCCTATGATTCAGTCAAAAACACACAATGATTCACCGGACACCACAGATTATTGGGTAAATTGTGTTTGACTTCATAACCAAAACTCACCAAGGAAACACACTAAAAACCCGATGCGCTGTACGGATTTGTATGTTATTTCTTTGTGATACCATTAAATAAATATACATGGCCTTGATAGTGATTTTGTGAGTTCAATTGACCAATATAAACCACACAATCACCGCAATTGAAAGGGGGAAAGAAAGTGGTGAACGGTGTGTGAAACATCACATGAATGGGTACCCCCAAACATGATCATGTGAGTTGAGCATGACATACCAGTACATAACTCAATAAAATAAGAATAAAGGATGATGAAAAAAACATCAATCCGAAATTTAAAAGATCATTCAAATATTACAAACATGAAGCTTGGGATGTATATCATGTTCCTCCCCGGGTGATCACAAGGGGTTTAGAAACCCATGGGAGAGGAGGAAGAGAAAGATGTTGGGGTAGAACTACCCATAGCCTTCAGAACTTCTAGGGATGTTGAGAAGACTCTTTGGGGACTCAAAAATGGAAGCACCTTGCCTCTTTCCCAAACATGCAAATGGGGAGCCCAAGGTGCCATTTTATAGTAAAATTGGAAGGTTGTTTTAGGCACACAGATTTCTTCAATCTACTTATACCATGCGTTTTGGCCTTCAAACAGTCTTATATCACATTGGAAAAAATAGAAAAGTTGTATCCCTACCTCTTGACTCTCTCCACCGAACGTCTGTCACCATTTGGAAAACTACAGCTCAAGATATTGATAAAATACAAAACACCGCATTTGACTTGGTCCAAATTCGATGTCTTGGACAGATCAGTTCGGATGGGCCCCATTGAAGCTGAATCAGCATTGGGTTCCTTAATATGAAGTATAGATTATTACAATTTGGACAGGGCCACAAAATTTCAGCCAATTTGGATGCAGGGATTTCGTGTAATATGCAAAACAGTGGATAGATGTCCATGAACGCATGTAATTTTGGCCCATTTTTCTTCCACTTCAACAAAGGCCCTCCAAATCACCTCCACCTACATTGAAACAATAAAAAAAGTAAAATTTCCCATTATAATATTGATTAACATTAATTGATTTATTCAAACAGGGAGTGCAATTTATTATTATATTTGGAATATTCATTATAAAACTTGTTTAAAACTGCAGTGTAAGGGTGGAATAAAACAGTGAATCGTGGTACGATCAAAAACCTTATTAAGAAACTTCCCAAGTCCCAAATGAGTAGTGTCTGTGATGGGAGTGCACTGAGTCTAAATATAAAAAGTGGAGTATGAGGATTGATTTTAACAGGATAACGACATTGAAAACTTATCTTTACTAAACATCAAATTTTTGAACCGAGGAGATGATAAAAAAGATATCTTAATTGGTTTCTTCCATTTTTCCAAAGTTAATAGAAGTATTGATATTATTGTTCCTACTAAGAATTAATATCAGAGAGGAAATTATCTACTTGAGCATGAGGGTTTTTACAATGACTCTTGATTGATCAGTTATCATCTATTAATTGGGAAGATCCCAGATTGATGATTTTTTAAATTAAGACATGTCTTCCTTCTTTATTTCCTTCATGCACCTGAATAGTCAAGTCATCTCCATAGGGGTGATAATCAGTTCTGGAAGCCTCATGTAATCGATAATGATGTGTCTCATCATCCCGCATGAGTTGCATCTTAATCATTCTATAAATTTATCATGTCATTTCCCTGTATTTTAACATTTAATGAAAAAACCAATATATGTTTTCATATTCAATGGATCAATCAATCCTATACTCATAAGAATATTTCAAGTCTATTTTAAATAGTATGAGTGTGAGGTCACCCTTAAAAATAAGGCTTGAAAAAGGGACATAAAATAAATTTTATATTTATTTTTTCCATCATCATTAGAACATCATTGGATGATGAAATATCCCACAAAATTTATAGATTTCAAACAAACTAAATCAATTCCTTGAACAAAATCCATGTTTGTTTGAGTGAGATGATCCCATTTTAGGGTTTAAAATTATCTTTCCAATCATTATTCTTGGGAAAACCAAGTTTCATATTGTCAGTACCAATACCCCTTTCCTAGGATTTTAATGTCATATTTGGAAGATAACATGAATGAATCCTTTTACCAAATGGGTACTTATCCATCCATAATAACCCAGGATAATAGAATGTTGATTCCTCACCTCAACCAAGCTCTAGAAGATTTCATTGGTTTATAATGTTAGGTGAGAGTTGATATATAAGTTAGAAACATAAATCAAATTAGCTATAATGTCTAAGCTTTCTTCAACAATGGAACTACCCCCATTCTTCGTAACATTATTAGAAACTGAGCATATTCTATTCTTATGACCATCAATGTATTTATGTATAGGGGAAGCCTTTTCATCTTGTTGACTCCATAGAGTAAGATTTATGGCTACCACAGTTGGGTCTTCCACAACCACATAATCTTTAGAGGCCACCAAATCAGATGGATCATCTATGTTGGACGCTACTTTCCAATATGAATTCATTCCCTACTATACAACACCTGACACCCTGGAATATGTAGACTTAGATAAATGTTTTAATCCCTTACTTGGGATTTCCAATGAAGTATTAATCATGGATGTTTCATAACTCATTTCCCTAGGATCCACTAAATCTAAATGTATCAGGATCTACACACCCATAAAATGAGTGGCAACCAAATAATATATAATAAATACATAAGGAATATGAAATATATATATATATAATAATTAATTAATAATTAAATAATAAATTAAAAAAATAATTCAATATATTAAAAATAAGTGGGAAATTAATTATTAATTAATAATAAATAATACATCAATATATAAAAATAAGTAATAAGAAATAAAAAGATTAAAAAAATTAATAATACCTTAAAAATAATAACAATTACATTATATATTTTAAATTTATAATAGTAAAAATGAAAATATTTATATTTTAATTTATATAAATATCGTTTCATATATCTTGTGAAAATATATAACTATAAGTACATTTTCAAAAATATATATAAATACAACAAAGAAGACATGCCCACACACACAAACTCACAAGTGAATCAAGACATATAAATATACATAAATTGATATTACTATAAATTTATAAACTAATATGATGTATATTAATATACATTAATATATATAAATGTAAATAAATGGATACAAATGTCTTTAAATTCATATACATCTTACAAAATATACATAAATAGATATAAAACATATTTATATTATATAATTATATATAGTCTCAATTATAAATAAGTGAATATATATATATATATATTTCAAAATAATATATACAATTTAATAAACAAAAAACTAATAAATTTTTATAAATTTAAATAAATATAGACTCATATTCATAAATATACACACACAGATATATATTCAAAAGTGTAATTAGATATAATTTTTAAAATAAGTATTGTTAAAATATATACATTTTATATAAATAAATTTAAATTTATATAAATACAAATAAACACACACACACATATTAAAAATAGATAATTAATCAACCAAAGAAGGAAAACCAAAATAATTATAACAACACCGGAATAATAGGATTGTCAATTTATAGAATAAAATCCTTGATAACCTGAAAAATATAGCTAAAATATCATCAAATGTATAAAAATCATTGAATCTAAAAAAATCATTTTTAAAATCATTCAACCACTTTTATGACCTAAACAACATAGGCTAGTGTTCTCCCTTCACGGTTTGGATCTTGTCATATGTGTTAATTTGATATATAGAAGTGCCAAAAATCAAACACAGATGAAAATCTATAGACATTTAAAGTTGAAGTTATATTTTTTAAATTCTATAAAAATAGAAATAATTGTTTCCTACTATTTACTACAAAATCAATATGTTATTATTTTTTTTTAATTTTTTAAGCATCAATTATACTAATTGTGTACCTAAAATTTACATGGATTAATAGTTATTATTATATTATGCTAAAGCCTGATTATCAACTTAAACTAGAACTAATTCAATTATCAAATAATTACAAGATAATAATTATAAATTTTTATTAATTAAAACATAATAAATATTAAAAAATTTAATAATAAAAAATATAAGACCAAAATTAAAATTAATAAATATTAATAGAAAATAATAATTAATTTTAGAATATTAAATATTTTATATTATTTTTAATAGGGGATGATTCATATACCACCGCTTATTTTTGGTGGTTTTTAAAATCCTCAGTTAAATATAAATAAAATAAATAAAAATATTAATTATTTTATATGGGTGTTCTTAAAAAACCACTCCAAAAATAATAATAATAAATAAGTAGTACTTTTTTTAGAGGTTTCAAAAAAACATAGCTAAAAATGTCAATGGGAGATTTTAAAGAGGATTATAAAACCAATGATAAAAAACAACCCTGAATTTTATTTTTTTCTATATTTATATTCATATATACATTTCTTAATTACATTAATATTTATTTTATTATCACCAAATTATAAATCATCAATTATTAAACATAATATTCATGTATTAATTGTTCTATTCATTCATTTTATGTTTTTGACAGCTTTGGTCCGTGGTTATTGATCGTTGTATAATTACAAAAACAAATTTAATAGAGTTTATAAAATTTATTACATAGGGTTATAGATTTTAGTGATTAATTCATTGATGTTACGTTAATGGCTCAAAATGAATGCTTAAAAATCACTTTTTGGGATTTTTTTTCAATAAAAATAATTGATATAATTAATGAATATAAAAGTATATATAGATATATTTAAATTCCAATTTTTTTAAAATAACTAAAATACATCATTTTTACCAATTATTAGCATAAATTCTATTATCCTCTTCATTTGTGCTGAAAATATTATTGTAATGTTCATGTAGCTATTAAGAATGACCCAAACAAGAACACACTATAATGATTTAATAAGAAAGAACATGAGTTTATATGGTTATATTATCATTTTATGAAATCATGAAAACCATTATACATCATAATTGTGTACGTTAATAATATTTTAGATGGTTTTTTGAGAGGTAAACTAAAAAGGATAAATATAATATTGATAATTAATTTGATATAAATTTATCCTCTTAATGTATTACTTCAAAATATGCCCCTATGTGTCTTCATTGTATCTAAAGGCTAATTATACTCAGAGAGAACATTATGAAATGAAATTAGGGTTTTACTCATGTGAAATGGAAATGATATATGTAGTTTTCATGGTTTTTGGGATATATCTTTATATAGGTTAACATGAGGGCCATTTCGTTATAATGTAGAGTTTTGGGAATGTATAACATGGAATATCATGATAGATATGTAAAAAGATAAAGAAATGTAGCTGGGACATATAGTAATAAATACTAAACATAAAATATTTCTTATAGAATAATTTAATGTTTATCCATTTCGTTTTACATCATTTTTACCTTTACATGATTGTATTCTTTTCACCAGAAATTACTATTTACCAAAAATTAAAGATATACTTAATACCAAATTTTTATGAACAAAATTTCATTTGGAAACTAATTAAACTAATTTTCTTTCATGAAATGGTAAATTTAAAATTTCAATTAAAAAATATATTATATAAAAGAAAAATATTTTTATATAAATTTATATAGTTTAACATTATGTGTTCTAAATATTTTATAACATTAATTAGTCATTACTAATTTAGTATTAATATATTTTTTAGATAGAAAATTGTATTTTCATAGAATTATACATTATTGATGAAATTTAAATTTTTTATACTTTAATAATATTTAAAAACAATATCCTTAGAAGTTTTTTTTTCAATATTTAATGGTTTTATCCTTATCTCAATGAATATTAATTTAATTTATTATTATAAAAATATATTCCATTAATATTCCCCTCTTATTATAATAGTATTTTTATTAAAAAAATTAATACATAGAAAAATATATATTTAGAATAATAATGAATTTTTTATAAGATATTATATTCGTACATGTCATTCCATGGCTAATAATAAAATGGTAAATAATTATTTTTAAATATTATACATAGTGATCCCAATATATAATATATCTTTAAATTTTTTAATATTTATTAAGAAATAAATAATAATACTCTTTCATGATGACTATATTTCTCTAGTTAACTTTTATCATTCATTTGGATACCATATAAGTCATGTCTACAATCGATATATATGTGTACATATATTCATATTAAAGAAAAAAAATCATATTCTTACAATGCTTTTTTTTAATAATACTAATTTTCTATTTCTATAGGTTTGATCTTCATACCATGAGTTAGATTTAAAACATTTTCACTTATTACTTATTCAGGTAACAATTATTGTATTCATTTATTGATAGTATATTTCATTGTAAACAATTTTCCCCATTCAAAAAATAATCATCATATTTAGTGTGAAATTGAATTGAATTGAGTGACATTTATTAATATTAATATATCTCATCGCAAGTTAAATTTACTTAGTTTATAACTTTTATATTTACATTCCATTATAAAATAATCCAATCATTTTTATCTTAACATATTCAACTATTTATCTATCATATTTTTATGTCAGAAATCTCATTATATTAAAAAAAATTAAATTTATTTTAACATATAGTAATTATTAATGGATATATACCCTTAAAATCAAGGGTGTTGTAGTATTTCAATGAAACATGATATCTAACAATTTTCCAATTGAATCTTATATAAGTAGTTTGGTGGACATGTCACCATCACCTAATGAATGATGATTCAATCATATATCTTCATGGAATCGTCAATCACCACCACCTAATTTCCATTACCTTTCATATTTCAAGGACATATGAAATTACTAAAACCTCAAGGAATGAATTTATTTTTATAAATATTTTTATAAAAGTTTATATTTAATTATTTATAAACATATAAACAGATAGTACTATGGTGACAATGTGATTAGCAACACAGAAGGTTTTATTCTTTGAAAAAAAAAACAAAAACAAATAAATATGTATAATAAAAAAGGTCATATGATGGAAGAGAATGTATGAAATGATATAATAATATAAGATTTATTGAATAAGTGAGATAGAGAGATAGAAAAAAAGTAAAAGTAGAATGACAAAATTACAATGAAGGATGATTTTTGGAGAAACTTGATTTTCTGATTTAGTTAAAATTCATTATTAATTTTTAGCATTATACTCATTGGTGAAAAAATAAGTATAAAGATGTGTTTCCTAGTGATTACTCTTAGAGGCTGACACGTCTACCATGAATTCACAAAATATATAATTCTTATCAATGATAGAAGAACCTCAACATTTAATAATTAAGGAAAATATTTAATTTCTATGCAGATAAATAATTTCTTGCTCTGCACCTTTTTGTTCTTGATGTTTTTATAAATTATTCTCAAGAATAATTGAAATATATATATCGATATTAAGACTACAAAATTTTAAATTATTTATATAATCCTTCTAGTATCTGGACATTATGTGACGTTGGAATATATTTTCAACTACCTAAAAAAATGAAAATCAATCAGTATTCATCAATATAGTGAGAGAGAAAAAAGAATTATGAAATTAATAAAATAGGGAAGGGTATTGACGTTCAATAATTCAACTATTTATAAATAAGTAAAATATTCAATTGATTCTATTCAATTCACCAAAAAAATTTAGTTATATTAGTTTAGAGAAATTGATATAAATAATTTTGAAGAATTTTAACTAAAAGCTAATAAGTAAAAGAACAAATAAAATATGTAGAAATATTTTTTTATGTTTGTATAAGTCTAATATTAAGAATATGTTTATTCAGGACTATTATTCTCCAAACAATGTAATACCATCATATTTTTTCTATATCCACTACAATGAATATATTTATATAACTCTATTATCTTTAAAAAATGTTCTTAAAACTTATATGATTCAACAACTCAATTGTTGTCCTCCAAATTAAAGTGAAAAATTCCCTATCTTCTTTTACCACAGTAAAATTTTAACAATTTTTTTTTACTACTTATTAAACTTCAAAATTAAATTAAATAAATTTCCCACTAATCGTTTGTTTCTTATTAAAATCGACTTCTATCTATAATGTATTTTTTAACTTTCTCCATCTTGATAGGAAAATTTCAATATTTATCTACTCTAGGTTCTAACATATTATTTTCATTATCTTCTCATCAATATTCAAATAGTCATAGATTACAAATATTCATCATTCATGACAAACTCCAATAATTACATGACACCATATTTAGAAATAATGAGTATGATTATTCCTTTAGCCAGGATGTTTCTAAATTGTTCACAATCCCCTGGGAAAATATCAAATAGAAAACTCAATGATTTTACTCATGACCAATATCCATGAATCAGTTCATTATAAATCATGAGGTTTGGAAACAATTTCATTATGAAATTTTTATGGGAATTGGGTGTTCTCGTATTTTTAACACCGAAAAACCCGAGATCATGAAATGAAAAGTATCCACGCTTTCAAAAATTGACCATGTAACATGTCTCTTGACATCACCTACAATATGTATTAAAACAAAAAAAGACTCATGTGGCTGATAATGTTTCTTCGTACCATATTTCGGGTAAAAATCATCTTTTTGATTCAACTATGAATGATAATATAAACCACAAGCCTTATCTAGAATGATCAATAATAAAATGGAATCTTTGGACTTATGTACACCTTATCATTAGATAAATATAAGAATCCACCCCCAAAATATGTCATTAGAAACAATGTGTATGTCAAATTATACTCATTAAAAATCCTATAATTCAAAGCTACTCATGTTTACCTTCTTAATTCATCATTATCATGATTTGGAAAGCTGTACTATAATCAGTTGGTCCACCAAGGTTCATTGCGTACCTAAATTCTTTTTCATCAACCTAAATGAATCCATCCATCAATAGATCAAAATAATAAATGTTGTTAGGATCTTCATAAATGTCAATGTCTTCCTAAACATCCTCAACATCTAACTCATCCTCAAGTGTTCTTCCCCATATAGACACCTCAATTAGGTCATCTTATTATGTCTCCCAATACCCAAGGTCATGGAGTGTGATTTTATAACATTGTTTTTGTTTGGAAAATCGCAAATGTGGTGGATGAAACTCATAAAAAATTATTTTTCTACATTTCTTTATAGTGTCTATTAAGATAGATGATCAAACATACTATTTGGGTATATGTTATAAAATTTCAATATATGGTGCATAATAAACCTTTGATTTTGGCTACATGGAATTAGGAATATATTTTCAGAATTTCATTTAGATATGTTGGAAATTAGTGGTGTGAGATTAGATGTAAAATACAACATAACTATTTTGATACATCATTGATACTATAAAATTCCATCACATGGATTCACCCACAAAACCAAAATCGTCTTAAGTGAAAATTAATTAGTTTAAAATATAATAAATTTTAAATGGAATCAAGTTATTATATATCAAAATTATAAGGGAATCCATAGATAAAGAAATTAAATTCTAGAATAAAAAATGAATTAATTTTGAAAAACTAAATAACATATATAGAATAAAAATAATAATTGAAATATAAGTTATCTAAACATTAATGAATATTATATTAACAAAATTACAACTTCTAGAAAATATAATAATTTTTTAATAATAATATATAGTGAGTTTACTTCTCAACTTAAAATCAAAAAATATTCAAAATTCAAAATTATAAGCTCATTTTATATGAAAAACCTTGTAAAATAACAAAAACAGATGAATAAACTTTTTATGATCTCATTAAATATAAAATTCCCCCCGTATAAGACATTTACATTCCTCCAAAAATATTTTATTCCAATTAAATGATTAGAAAAAAATATCAAAATAGAACTATTGAAATGTCAATATAAATTGATTTTCTAAATGAATTTTCATAAGACATTTATTCTACATGAAAATCTTATAACCATATTCAATTAATTTTTCCAATTTAAAAATTCATAATTTATTTTACAAAAAAAATTTAAAGTGAAATTTATAGAGAATTTATGAAACCTCAATTTACATCCAACTAAAAGTCTAATCATCTCTTTAACTCTTGGAGAAAAATTAAAAAAAAATATAAAGAAGTAATTGAAAAATTATTGCATGGGATAGAGTTCTAAATTATTGTTACAATTTTTGACACACCAAAAAAACATAATATAATTCATTTAAAATATATTTAATATTTTCAATAGCTAGTGGTACATGATACCCCGAATATAAATGAATCCGAAAATAGTACACCATTATAACATATCTATTAAATTAGAGGGTAAGAATATGACTAAATAAATTATTAAGAATAGAGTGTTTTACCTATAGATAAAATAAATTCACTAGTTATAAATTTATTATATATAAAAAGAAAATCAATTTATATGTAAAAGATATGTTTTTTTGAAAAAATATTTTTATGCACCAAATGTGTTTTTTGTATTAATAAATTAAATCAATCAATAATTTTTAATGAAACTAATTAAATTTATATATTAAATATTCAATAAAAAATTTATTGACATTTTAATATTGTTCTAAGGCATGAGAGAAGAATAAACCTTATTTTATACATAAAAACTATATTTTTCTTAAAAATGTTTCATTATGTTCTGCACAGTTTTTTTAATAATAATTTTAACCATTATTATAAGCATTATGTAAAAAATTACATTCATTACTGAAATTTTCATATAATAATTAGGTTATAATTAATTTTAATGAATTTTTTGATAAGATAATTTTTTGGTGAATGGTGAATAATACAGAATTTTATTAAAACATTTCTTTTTTTATTAGATCACATACTAAGAATAATTTTATTTTAAAATGAATAATAATTTTAATTAGTTTAATAATAATAATATTAATCTAGTTTAGGTCATTGGAATCAAATGAAGAAGTATTTTTAATATAAAAATATTTTTTACTTAATAAAAATTATCATTGGGAAATCATTTTTATTTGATTGTAGGTTTTATTTAAAAATAATTTGTCTAATAATTTGATTTTTATTTTTAAAAATTGATTATGTTTCTTAAATACACATAATTGATATTATTTTATAATTTCATCTTAATTTACGATAACAATGAATAGTAAAAATAATAAAAATTAATTATAGGAGTTAATGTTAAAATGAGTTTACTTGTTGTTTAAAAATTATAGGGCTTAAAATTAGTTCTAAAGATAAATAATTCCAATTTATGGAAGAATTTATACTTTATTTTATCTATGGTTTTATAATGTCTCCTTTTGGTTCCTTTTATCAAGTTTAAATCATATGTATATAAAATTCTTTTTAAAAAATCCAAATATTTCCTCTTCACCAATTATTAAAGGGCGCCCCATATGCTCTCATATAAACACTTCAAGAAGATTTTTTATGTAAAAACATACCCAAATACCTTAATTATATCTGTATACATAACCTAGAGTCCCTAGTTTGATAGAAACATTCTATTAATGATTTGGGTATAAATCTATAGAGGTTCTCCAAATAAGATGAATAATTATTAACCTTGTGTCGTTATTTCATTTATTCATCTACACCTCCAAATATTTATGACTTATTCAAAATTAATAAAAAATTATCTACCATATATATATATTATTATATTAATGTACTATCCTATATCAATATCCTCTTCCATCAAAAGGGAAATCAAACTGTTGATCATTTGTACAATGGACTAACGTCTCCCAAACTAATATAATTCATTTTCCTTCCCCACACATCATAGGAAAAAATAAAGATAAATATATATATATACATATTTATTTATATTATATTTATGAAATAATTATACTTCTAAAATTACAATATCACATCTTTCTTTTTACCATCAAATCAAATAGAAAATGATAATATCTCTTTTGCATACGTGTGCACTACTACACCGAAATGATAATGTTTTATGTTTATCATTTTTACATGGATGGTAATGATGATGTATTCAAGAGATATATATGGGTTATATTATATAATAGTGATTATATAATGGATAATTTTTTCTTTAAATTTATTCATCTCCATCTGTTAAAAAAATCAAAACAATGTTCATGCGTTTGTTTGACCTACTATCGCCAGGAATGATGTAACTCACACACACACACACACATATATATATATTACTCGAATTGAATATTATGAATAGTTATAAAATGAACCTATATGGTATTTATATCATGTTTGAAATTCTATAGATTAAGGAACCGTGATCAACATTGAATGATCAAATCTAAAGAACCAAAACATTCTTGGAAAACAAAGTAGTGATCACCCTAAATGGCGATTTATAATTTATTTAATAAACATGTCATAAGAAGATATATTTAAATAATATATGCTATGATATATATTATTATTATTTTTTTATATTTTTTTAATAAATATATATTTATATTATAAAGGACACTTATGAAGGAAATCAAACCTAAGGTAAGGGTTTATTTGACAACCTCATCATTATTCTGTATTGTTTATGTTTTAGTCTACATTGGGGTAATTATTGGATATTCCAACCATAAAAACCTTATAAATTCTTTCTATTTATTTATTAATTAGATTTTCATGTAAAATTATAATTTAAATTAATTGGGTACTAATTTTGTTTTAGAAAATTTACTTTATTTCTACCTTTATCCAAAAAATAATTGTTATTCCATGTCAATGTTTTCTAAAAATACATTCAAGACTGATTTTAAAAAAACTAAAATTATTTTTGAAGTCCATTTTTACAAAATATTTACATTCAAAAAAATTGTTTGAATGAAATATTTTTTTCTTTTTCAAATTCATGTACTTTTTATCCTTTTTATAAGTGCGTGGAAGGAATGTTTTTTTACATATAAGACATGTATAGAATTACCTTCCATCATGAAAACCCATTACATCAAATAATATATTAAATTTTTACATGGTTATTTTTAAAATAATAATTTTACTTAATATTTGAGAATTATTTTAGACATGAAATATGTTATTTTAATGTGAAGAGGGTATTTTTCCAAAGAATTTTTCTAGTTAAATTTTTAACGTATATTTATATATGTAATCAACCATCGGTTGATTGTATTTTGATGATATACAATAATGATAAAATCCACCCTATTTATTTGGATAGTTAATGATCAATTTCACTGGGGATATACTACAATGATAACTGTAATGACCCAAAATATTGAATAAATATTGTTTCTTAATTTGGATTGTTATTTTTTTTATACTCAACAAAACGGTTTCATTGGATAACATGAGTATAATTAAAATGAGACTATTGGGTTTTGACTGTTAGAAGACCATTGGTCAATATGACCGCTGGAAACTAAACATTTCGATATTTTTCTCTAAATACAAGTGATCTTGGTTAATTAATATAGAAAGAAGATTTTATGGCCTCACCCAGTAGTCTTGGACCGATCGAAGCCCATCTAACAGAACTTGGGGAGGAGGTAGCACCAATGGGCTTTGCTCTGGACCAAACCCAAGCCGAACTTCATCGTATGATTCTAGAATGGAATCACCATCGTGAGAAGTTCAAACTGATAGAAATTACTACTCCTGCGATGTTGGTCGAGCCTCCCTCGGATTCTCTCACCTTAGCAAACCTTACACTTAGGTCCTATGCTGGTGTGATAAGGGGTTATGTAAGGAGACCGTAACTGCCTTGTGTAATCTTTTGTTTTAAATAAAATTTTTGATTTCTTCTTATGATGAAGTTTATGAATTTTCAAATGTCCGTATAAATATAGTTTGCATATTTTTGGTGAATTTTAGAGAAAGGATATTTTAAAAAATGTTTATGTAAACCTTAAATAATTAAAAATGTGTAATGATTTTCAAAAAATGTTCTTCTACAATTATGTTCAGTATGAAATTTAGAGACTAATAAGATCAATGTAATTTTTGATGAATAGTAAATTATGAATAGTGATTTTATGCTTAGGATTAGTAATGTGACCAAATGGATTAGTAATCTCACTGAAATAAATCATTAATTTAATCTAGGCACCTAGATTAAGTAATGTGATTCAATAAAATGGATAAATAACGATTTCATAAATTATTATTCAAGTATTAGTTTCTCCGGGTGAATAGTGTTTTTTAATTTAAATTTTAATTAAAAAAATTTAGAAAATTATTTTTATAAAATGGATTTCATTTTTGAACTCAGAGAATCGATATTCCGTTAAGGTAATTTTGGGGGATTTTTCTGAAAAAAATGAATTTTCAGTGAATAGTGAATTTATTTAAAAATTAATTTAAAAACATTTAGAAATTTTTTTTTATAAAATTTAGTTCATTTTTGAAATCAGGTCATCGATATTTGGTTAAGGTGAAATTTTGGGATTTTTCTGAGAGTTGAATTTTCGATGAATAGTGAAAATACAGTTTTTAAGTTACGGGTGTTTAATGACATCATTAAATGATGTATTAAGTATGTAATCAATATGGTCGACTTATGAATAGTAAGATAAGGTATGTGGTGTCCCAAGTGGCCAATACCATGGGCAAATACAGTGTGCATGCCCATGGTTTTGCCAAAACCACTAATGAGGTGTCCCATGGCCATTAATGCCTTGTCCCCTCACTTTCCCTATAAATACCGAGCCATCCTCTAATCCATTCGACTCCCAACTCTCCCACAACGAAGCTCTGGTCTCATTACCTCCCAAGGAGTCCTTCAAAGGTTCCCCAAGCCCTCAAGGTCCTATCCTTTGAGTTTTAAGAGTTACGTTTTAAGGTAAGGGATCCAAACTCTCTCTTTCTTTTCAAATGCTCTCTTTTAAGTCATTTCTTTTATGCTCCATGTTCTTATGTTGGAGGATGTTCTTTTATATTCATATTACTTCCCTTTTCGTGTTCATATAATGAAAGATCCCCTCTTACTCTCATTATTTAGTTTTATGAATGTTTAAGTGGCGTTGTTAGGCTACCGAAAATTTTGTAATCGATTCTTTCTCCCTTCTCTTTTTTCAAGATCTATTTTCATGTAATGTCTTTCATGTTCCTTTTTATTATGTTGGGGTATGATCTCTATATCTATCATACTGATCTCTTATGATCATATAATGAGAGACCTCGTTTGATCTCTTCAATTCAGTATTTTGAAGTTTTAAGTGGCCTCGTTAGGCTGCCGAATTTTTAAGTGGTTCTTTCACCCTTCTCGTTTTCAAGTTCTACATTCATATAAATTCTTTTAAGTTCCTTTTTATTATGTTGTGGGATGATCTCTATATCTATAATACTTATCTTTTATGTTCATATGATGATAGATCCTATTTTATCTCGTCAATTCATTTTTGTTGAAGTTTAAGTGACGTCGTTAGGCTCCCGATTTTTTTGGGATTCTTTCACCTTTCTCCTTTTTCAATGTTCTACTTTCATGTCAAGTCTTTCGAGTTCCTTTTTATTAAGTTTTGGTATGATCTCTATATGTATCATACTCATATTTCATTTTCATATGATGAAAGACCCTATTTTATCTCATCAATTAATTTTTGTTGAAGTTTATGTGACACCATTAGGCTGCCGAATTTTCATAAGAGAAATCTTATTTTTGACTTCCTTCTATGTTTTTCATTTAATATGGTATATCTTTCAAATTTCATTACCATGTTCTTATACCCTTTATATTCTATCCCCCCTACTATTTTATGTATCATTTATGAGTGGGTAACCCATGTCCTCTCTCTTTTCAATGTTTTCTAAAACCTCGTAACATAGCTATTATGCCGCAGAATTTACGTCTCAAAATGTCTCTCTCTTATTCTCAAATTAATTTATTTTATTAAGTGAATAATCATAGCTCTTTCTTATAAAGGGGTATTAACATATATACCAAAATGTTCTATTTTAAATTTCTGGATTTACATACATGAGACCCACTTTCCCTTTCCGTGTGTTTAAAGTGACATAGAGATCTTGTCTTTAAAGAAGTTTTTAAAACATTATGATTATGAAATGAAACCCATTTCTTTTATGCTATATGGGTTGTTTATGAAATGATTGATGATGATATATGTGGCTCACTTGATAATAAATTCATGTCAAGGGTGCGCCCTGATAGCGCTCCAATGTATTGGGTAAAGACTTAATCTCTAGAGATGACTATTTTTTAACGACGCCTTAGTGAATAATATTGGTAATTTTTAATGAAACCTTGGGGATTGACCTTGGTGAAACAGAAATTATTTTCAATATTGAATGTTGTAGCCACATCTTAAAGTTATGAAAAAACGTTATTTTTATTATGATATGCCTCATGATTTATTTTTCATGCCTTAATGTTCTTTTTCATGACATTGTTGATGTATCTCAAGTTCACATGTTAAATGTTTCCCATTGTTTCCCTTACTGGGCCTTCTGCTCACCCTTTCTTTTGATGTATGTCCCCAGGTTATGAGATGTAGTAATGAACCTAGGATGAACATAAGGAGAAGCCTTTAAAGTGTTAAAGAAGAATGTTTTATGTTTTCATGTTTTAAGTTCCTGGTTTCCAAGACACTAAACCTTAATGATCCTCAGTTTTGTAAAATGTAATGAAAGTTTATGTGATGAAAAGGAGGGATGATATAGTTGGTATCAAATAATGGTTTAGTTATTTGTGGAAATTAGGATATGAGAACTTTTGGAAGAACCCTATAGAAAAGTTTAAATATAGGTATCTTTCCAGGTATTTTGGTGATTATTGTGTAAGGGGTTGCCAAGAAAATACATCCTTGCCTGGATACAAGTAGGTAGAGGTGGATCTGGAACAGATGTACATAGGGGTAAAACCCGAAAACACCACTTTGATCTAGAATTGAACAGGAACTGGTACACGACAATGGGCCTTGCTGCACTCTTGGTTACGATACTCCCGGACGGTATTCTTTGATAAATTCATAAGCTTAATATGAACCATTATTAAAGTAACAAAGTTAAAATAAAATGAAGATTCACATAAGAATATATTATCATGGATAACCTAGATTGGGACCTAGGGGATCAAAAGTTAGGGTATACTTTTCTTCTATAATTTTATCCTTCTATGCTTTAAGTTTCCTATTAATGATTATTGGCTATGTATTTAAGCCCCTAATTGTACTTTATTTCCTTAGTTAATGACAGGAAATGGAAGAACATATCCCAAAAACCAATGTGATAAGAAATGTGATGATTTCCGTATTAATATGACAAAGATGATTAGGGGATTAAAAAATGATTATTATTTTGGAAGACGTTCACTATTTTGGGAACCCTATTTGATCGAAGTAAATAGATTACTACAGTATTTTAATTGAGGAGTAAGGTTTGAATTATATTTTGAAGAATCGATGAATTTAAGGTGAACATATGATATTATAGGTTACTTAAGGAAATTATTGACCTATCTTGGGGAAAATATGTTTAGGTTAGTTACTTTTGTTATAAGTTGTTAGGATTGGTTGATGTTGTTTGGAGATGAACGATAATGTTTATATTGGAAGACTATGTTATCGAGTCCTTCTTGTATTTGGGTTTAAATCTTAGTTTGGGTTATTTTGAGGAATATTAAGGACAGTTATTTACAGAATGGTCTATGATGAACTCTGGGTAGTACTGTGGAACTTTGAAGATTTAAAAGTAGTTTCCTTTCCTATGGGATTATTTCTTTTTGAATGGTTTTTTTATCTTACCCTTTATGTTTGTGGGATAAATGTTTAAAGATAAATAGTTTTTCTTTTGTGGAATATGTGATTCTCTTGAAGATTATTCTTGTGCTTTTGATGAGACCAAGTGTTTTTGAATGCTCATCATTTGGAGAAAAGATTTGTTTTTGTAGAAACTTATTAAAGGATTAAAATCTACTTGAAGGTAGGTATATTTACTTATGTTTTTATTCTATGTAGTAAATGAATTCTTCAAAACTATGAAAAGGAACATAAAACAAAAAACTCTATCTGTTAACTTTTCCTACTAGGAAATCAAATACCGTTTTACCCATCATAAGTTTGTGATTTTATTATTATTAACTCTATCCTAATCATGTTTTCTATCACACCCCCTTAGAACGTGACCCTTTGTTTATTTCCTCCATGTACATGTTTTCCTATATGGGATCCTAGTATGGGTTAACTCAGGTGAACCTTTACTTCCCTTTCTTTCTTTTAAAGTAATAGTGTTACTGACTCCTTTTCCAGTGTGGGACTTTCAATGAAATTTCAAAACCCAAATTTAAAAATCGTAAGGATGCAATTTCTTAATTGGGGAATATTGTAACGACCCGAAATTTTGAATAAATCGTGTTTCCTAATTTTGTGTGTTATATTTTTTATACTCAAGAAAACTGTTTCATTGGATAACATGAGTATAATTTAAATGAGACTGTTGGTTTTTGACTGTTATATAACCATTGGTCAATATGACCGCTGGAAACTAAACATTTCGATATTTGTCTCTAAATACAAGTGATCTTCGTTAATTAATATATAAAGAAGATTTGATAGCCTCACCCAGTAGTCTTGGACCGATCGAAGCCCATTTAACAGAAATTGGGAAGAAGGTAGTACCAATGGGCTTTTCTCTGGACCAAACCCAAGACAAACTTCTTCTTATGATGAATTTTATGAATTTTCAAATGTCCGGATAATTATAGTTTGCATATTTTTGGTGAATTTTAGAGAAAGGATATTTTAAAAAATGTTTATGTAAACCTTATATAATTAAAAATGTGTAATGATTGTCAAAAAATGGTCTTCTACAATTATGTTCACTACGAAATTTAGAGTCTAATAAGATCAACATAATTTTTTGATGAATAGTAAATTATGAATAGTGATTTTATGCTTAGTATTAATAATGTGACCAAATGGATTAGTAATCTCACTTAAATAAAGCATTAATATAATCTAGGCACCTTGATTAAGTAATGTGATTCAGTAAAATGGTTAAATAACGGTTTCATAAATTATTAGTCAAGTATTAGTTTTTTCGGGTGAATAGTGTTTTTAATTAAAAATTTAATTAAAAATATTTAGAAAATTATTTTTTTAAAATTGATTTCATTTTTTAACTCAGAGCATCGATATTATGTTAAGGTAATTTTGGAGGATTTTTCTGAAAAAAATGAATTTTTGGTGAATAGTGTATTTATTGAAAAATAAAATTAAAAATATTTAAAAAATTATTTTTATAAAATGGAGTTCATTTTTGAAATCAGAGCATTGATATTTGGTTAAGATGAAATTTTGGGATTTTTTCTGAGAAAGTTGATTTTTCGATGAATAGTGAAAATACAGTTTTTAAGTTACGAGTGTTTAATGACATCATTAAATTATGTATTAAGTATGTAATAAATATGTTCGACTTATTAAAAGTAAGATAAGGTATGAGGTATACCAATTGGCCAATACCATGGGCAAATACCATGAGAAAGCCCATGGTTTTTCCAAAACCACTAATGAGGTGTCCCATGGTCATTAATGCCTTGTCCCCTCACTTTCCCTATAAATACCAAACCATCCTCTCATCCATTCGACTCCCAACTCTCCCCCAATGAATCTCTGGTCTAATTACCTCCCAAGGAGTCCTTCCAAGGTTCCCCCAAGACCTCAAGATCCAACCATTGAGTTTTAAGAGTTACATTTTAAGGTAAGGGATCCAAACTCTCTCTTTCTTTTCAAATGCTCTCTTTTAAGACATTTCTTTTATGCTCCATGTTCTTATGTTGGAGGATGTTATTTTATATTCCTTTTACTTCCCTTTTAATATTCATATAATGAGAGATCCCATATTACTCTCATTATTTAGTTTTATGAATGTTTAATTGGCGCTGTTAGGCGGCCGAATTTTTTTTAACGGATTCTTTCTCCCTTCTCTTTTTTCATGATCTATTTTCATGTAAAGTCTTTCAAGTTCCTTTTTATTATGTTGGGGTATGATATCTAAATCTAGCATACTGATATTTTATGATCATATGATGAGAGACCCCAGTTTATCTCTACAATTCAGTATTTTGATGTTTTAAGTGGCGTCGTTAGGCTGCCGAATTTTTAAGTGGTTCTTTCACCCTTCTCGTTTTCAAGTTCTACTTTCATATCAATTATTTCAAGTTACATTTTATTATATTTGGGAATTATATCCATATCTATCATACTGATCTTTTATGTTCATATTATGAGAGATCCTATTTTATCTCGTCAATTTATTTTTGTTGAAGTTTAAGTGACGCCGTTTGGCTGCCGATTTTTTTTGTGGGATTCTTTCACCTTTCTCCTTTTTCAAAGTTATACTTTCATGTCAAGTCTTTCAAGTTCCTTTTTATTATGTTGGGGTATTATCTCTATATCTATCATACTGATATTTTATTTTAATATGATGAGAGATCCTATTTTATCTCATCATTTCATTTTTGTTGATGTTTAAGTGACACCATTAGGATGCCGAATTTTCATAAGAGAAATCTTATTTTTGTCTTCCTTCTATGTTTTTCATTTCATATGGTATATCTTTAAAATTTAATTACCATGTTCTTAAAAACTTTATATTTTGTCCCCCTACTGTTTTATGGATCATTTATGAGTGGGTGACCCGTGTACCCTCTCTTTTCAATGTTTTCTAAAACCTCGTAACATAGCCGTTTTGCCACAGAATTTTCCATCTCAAAATTTCTCTCTCTTATTCTCAAATTTATTAATTTTATTAAGTGAATACTCAAAGCTCTTTATTATAAAGGGGTATTCACACATATACCAAAATTTTCTATTTTATATTCTGGGATTTACAAACATGAAACCCTCTTTCCCTTTATGTGGGTTTAAAGTGACATAAAGATCACATCTTTAAAGCTTTTTTTAAAACGTTATGATTATGAAATGAAACCCATTTATTTTATGCTATATGGGTTGTTTATGAAATTAATGATGATGATATATGTGTCTCACATGATAATAAAGACATTTCAAGGGTGTGCCCTGATATCACTCCAATGAATTGGATAAAGACTTAATCTCTAGAGATGACTATTTTTAACAACGCCTTGGTGAATAACCTTGGTAATTTTTAATGAAACCTTAGGGATGGACCTTGGTGAAATATAAATGATTGTCAATATTAAATTTTGTAGCCACATATTCAAGTTATGAAAAACATTATTTTTATTATGATATTCCTCATGATTTCTTTGTAATGCCTTAATGTTTTTTTCCATGACATTGTTGATGTATCTCAAGTTCGCATGTTAAATGTTTCCCCTTGTTTCCCTTACTGGGCCTTCTGCTCACCCTTTCTTTTAATATATGTACCCAATATATGAGATGAAGTAATGAACCTAGGATGAACATAAGGAGAAGCCTTTCAAGTGTTTAAGAATAATGTTTTATGTTTTCATGTTTTATGTTTCTGGTGTCCAAGACACTAAACCATAAAGATCCTCGGTTTAGTAAAATGTAATGAAAGTTTATGTGATAAAAAGGTGGGATTCTATAATACCATTTTCCATAATACTGAAGCTAACTTATGATTATGTTTATTGATTGGGGTAATTATTAATATTCTATTTTCCTGGTTTCCAATATGACTATTTACAATGATTTAGTGAAACCCCTTTCACATGAGGAATGAATTGGACTTTGTAAGTGATAGGAGGGGCATGCTATAACCCATCGATGAATCACTAGGTCTCATGAGACAAACTAGATTGAGAATTTAGATAACTATATTCCCAATTATATATGATTTCCTAGAATGAGGACGTTATGGTATCTTTATTATGTACTAAATTTTACATTCCCTCACACAGAGAATAGTAATTGTTGATATGCCATTATTTGATTAGTTATGGTATCTGGGGAATTGTTTTAAGATCATCTGATTATTTATGTGGACTTTTTTTTATCATAATTTATTCCAGAAATAATACTAATCATGTTCACATTAATTATTAAATTGAATGTTCTTTTAAATATTTATCAATCCATATTGATTATATATTATTTATTTGGGATTGATTTTCCTATAATCATATCACTACCGAGCATCTATTCTCACCGGTTTCATATATTTTCAATCCTTATAATGCTAGGAAGTGATTTATGATTGATATCATGGGATATTCTAATGAAAATAATTATGTTCTAAATGAATATACTATGATGTATCTTAAGATTCAAATGTAATTTGAAATTCTATTAGGTATCATATTTCTAATAATACTAAACTATTTAGTACTTTGTTATGTGATTCATTATATATAGTGCAAATGCAATAATATAACCCTCGACTCTATACTAATAAGGTAAGGTTCATTATAGAATAAATTACCCATACAATAGTTAATGAATAAATAATGAAATTAGAAAATAAATGATTAAAACCTTTATTATTATTTTCATTTTATAATCCATTTGGATGTATATTTTTTTGGAGTAAATTATAATTATAAAGGTCAAAACTAAAGGTTATTAAATTACATTATACAAATATTTTTACAAAATAAAAATTATAAGATGGAAAGAAAAAGTATTAATCCTATTAAATCCATATGGTAATGAAGATTACGCCCCTTAATGCAAAATCCAAACCATCAATATTAAGATAAATTTTATCCTAAAAAAATTCCATAGGGAATTTTAAAATCTAAAAAAACTGAAAAAATAGGGTATCTTGATGTATTATGGGTAAATTATTATTCATCGGAAAATTGATGCCTCCCCCACATATAATAAACAATAATTTTCCCATTACTGAATCTTATGGTAGTAAGAGAAAATTCTAACAGTGTATGTAAAAATTGATTTTGAAAAATTGTAATGAAAATAATTTTTAAGGTTCACAAGTCACCTCAATAAAAAATTTCCCAACATAACACAAACCACTAGAAAAATTCATTGAATGCACAAAAATATCTACCAGTTATTACTTTAAAAATCATGAACACAAACATATATTATTTAAATATGATTCTTGATAATACATTGAATTTCAGAAAAGGGAATCAATCAGGCACTATAATGATCATGGATGGGAAAAATTCATCATTAAATTACTCCAAAAGTGATGGATTGACAAGAATGATTAAAAATAAAATTTCATCTTTCATCTATGACATAAGAAATAATAATCAATAAAATAACTCAACCAAAATAGAATTTTCTTTAATTATTATTCAAAATATAAATAATAGACATTGAATTTTAAATACCCAAGAATAAATATTTTATAGTTTTATTTTAGTAAACCAAAGAACCCAGTTTTAACCTTGATAATGTCCCTCTAGTAGCCCCAAATTTATCTCATAAAAAATGAAATTGATATACAATAATTTATAAAATTTAATTTTTGATCAAATAAAAAGTACAGATAATATCTCGGGATGATTAATCTAATTTTATCAAAACGTTATCTCCCTTTATCCTTGGAAAAAAATACATAAAAATTTACAGAATTGAACAAGATCTTACATCAGTTAGGAAGGGATTCCATAATTATAGAATTTTTATTTAAACATGAAAATGGAAATTTAAAACCAAAACATCATAGGTCACATCACATAAAATACTCGTCTTGAAGTAATTAGCAATACTAATCCCAATAACTTTTTCTATCCATGATGATTAAAAGGTTAAGAATTATTTTTGTAGGCCTTAGTATTTTTTTTTGAAAACTTTAACAAGTTCACTCAAGACTTCGAGTAATTATTCATCTTAAATAATTCTCCAAAAAAATCAAAAGTTACATGATAAATACTCCTTTAACTAGTATATTAATAACCTAAATTATCCTTAAAATAAACCATGAAAATGATACAAATTCAGAGAATATTTCCCAAAATGTCTAACCTTACGACTCACATGATCACCCATAGTTTCTACCACACTATATATATTTACATGTTTTGAAAAAAATGAAAACAAAATTTGTAACCCACTCAATAAAAACCTCATAATTATTTAAAGAAATAGTGTCATTATTTGATGTTGGAATGGATTCCCCAGGATCATATAATAAATTCTCAATATAATGGATCAAAATTTATAATCTAATAAAATAAATTAAATATGGATTGACCTTCGTAGAATCAAATTGAACAATATTTTCCACAAAATCATCACTAACCAACAATCTAGTCAAATCATAAATGGGATGGTGATTTTTACATCAAAAATATCAGTAGAAACATAAATCCCCTTATAAAACACCATAAGAGAAGATTAATTTAAAATAACGAATAACTCTTGATCCTCAATAGTATAAAGGACCACATTTTCACTAGAAAAGTCTTTAATATCCACAATTATGGATTAAAATGGTATACCTATAATTATTCGAGCAGTTTTGTCACATTTAATTTCATTTATAAGGAAATATTTGGGTAAATGAAGTTTCCATACATCAAATAAATGGTTATACACCCTCCCATAAGTATAATAAAATGACATGTATGCTAGGTAAATAGAAATATAAGTGGGTTTCCACACACAATGACCCAAATTTGAGTAAGGAATAGTGAATATGGTAATTATTAAACCTAAGACACAATGAAACATATTTTCCTCACTCCCACAAATTATATAAGAAATAATTAATGTGCCATATTTAATTATTTTGGGAAGTATATTCTCTTGTACAATGGCACAACACTACTCATTATTTGTTATTTATAAACTCTCAACAAAATTAATTTTTTTATCAAATGACCACACTAAATATTTTAAGTAATATGGGATTTTTAAAGAATCTAAAAAAGGCATATTAACATAATAAATCATAAAAATTTGAAGAATCTTCAAGTAATCATAATTCAAATAAATTTTCAACCTTTTTAGAAAAGGTTTCGGAGGGGAATAATTATTAAAAAAATGTTGTTGAATATCCTAATTACACACCTCAATTTATTCTTTCCCTCTATTACTATGTATAAACACTTTTAAATTTTTTAATTGAAAATTTTCAATGGATAATTTAAATTTTTTTCGAGACATTGGTATCTCAATTTCATGATTTCGTTTTTTCTAAATTAGCCAATTTAGTTTTAGTGTTTTTATCAAATCATTCATCCCTAGGTTATTACCTATAAGGTAAAATTGGTTTTAAACATGATCTGGAGGTTAAATCCATCATATTATCACTAGTATTAATCTCTATTGTGAAAGTAAATATTCTATTGATTCGTCCTCTTATGTCCCTATCATTTTTTTAAATTTCAAATTGAATATTATTTATAATGGATTTTTGATAATCAAATTTTCTAATCAAAATATTTAATAAAACCTATAGTGATAAATTAAAATTCATTGTCCAAGTAGTATTTTTATATTAATTTCTTAGCAAAATTAAAGAACTATAAAAAATAATAGGTTTAAAAAACCATGTTCTCATCATGATATATTGTGGGATTTCTTTATCCAACGTTGTACTAATTTGTGAATTGATAATTTCCACCATATTTATAGACTTATATTTATAAAACTGGGAACTCTATTTAAGCTACAACTAGAGAAAATGTTAGTGAAACTTGTTTGAATACATCCCAATGTGACTTAAGAACTCCATAAACATTCATTAATTAAAGTATCTTGGGAGATAGTTTTATCTATATGAATAACTCTTTTATTATATTTTTTATGGTTTTTGAGATTATTTATTGTAGATCATTTGTTGTTCTTATGATTACAAAACATAAAAATCACAACCTTGGGTCTGGTCAAAAATGTTCTAATGAGATGGTGTAAGACTAGCATAAAATACTTTCATTTGGAAATTTTGAAAAATTTAATGATTGAGAAACTTTCTAAGATGTCCCATATATCAACCCAATCTTCATGAAAACTGATCCATGTCATTTTGGAAAAATATGATTTTTTTATACTTCACATCATTTTTTGTTTTACATGGATAAAATTTCTATATAAACAAATTTAGGAGTTGGTACCATGTATCAAATATTTCATCATGTATATTCTGGGACCAACTTCTTGACTTACTCATTAAAAAATGGTAATTCACTCAACTTATTATCCTCTTATACAATCCCATGTATTGTAAGTTGTTAAATTATGCTATAAAAATCTCAAATAAAAGGTGAATAAAATTCACTATGTAAACTATTGAAGGAGGTAATCATAAAGAGATAATATATTTTCATATCATAAATTTTAGAGATAGTGAAAAACTATATATAAGATGGATTATTTGAAATAGAGGGAAGATGGAAATACCTAATCCTAGGGGCCTTAACATTCTAATTCCAATTTTTATGTGAAATTGGTTTTTGTATTTCCCATTATTTCCATTAGAATTTTCAGATTTTTATTTTCAATTTCATCTTTTTCATTATTCTTAATGGAAGAACAATGTATTTTTTTAAATGGTTGGGGCTGAAGCCTCTTAATAGAAGATCAATGTCTGATTATTTTTAAATTTATTTGATCATGATCATATTAAAACATTTCCCAAATTTTCACAAAATTTTAGGTTTAAACAGATCAAAATTGATGTTCATAAAGGTTCCCATAATGTTTTTTAGAATTTTTTGGAATAGTTTAAACATATTATTTTTTCTAGTAACACATTCCCTCCTCTGAAATAATAACAAACTTTCTACTATAATTTCACTAGACAATTGAATATTTAATTATAAATTTTTTTAATAATATAATGTATCCTAGTGGGTAGCTTTTGAACCACAGTGAAGGCATAATTTTATGAGAAAACATAAAAGACATACAACTCAATCTGTAAAAGAAAATGTGGTGAAATGAAAGATGAGAGAAGATGAAATTATTTGATCATATGTTTTGTTTTATAGTAGTGATAGAAAATAATAACTAAAAGAAAAAATTGTATAAATAGAAAATTTTATACAAAATTGTATAGTTTGAATAAATAAAAAATCACTTCTCATACATAGAATCAAACTTAGGCTATCAAAAAAATATGTACAGATGTATTTCCCATAAACATATCCTAAAAGATGATATTTCTATGAATATCTCAATAAAAATATAATTTTCATCATAGAAGGAATAATGTCAATCATTCTTAATTGATGCACTTTGATTTATGTATAGGTGGCTTAATAACATCCTAAAAGTCACTTGTATGTTCCTAATTAATGGAATAAATGATTCTTAAGAAAAATTGAAGTAAATAAGATCAACATACTAATATGAAACACTACGAACTACATAAAATACTACCTCAAATATATTTTTTATGATGGAAAAAAGAAAATATTATCACCCACCTAAAAATGATAAACTCCAACGTCATTCATATATATATCAGTAAATACAAAATAAGTATGTAGTGAATAAAATAAGGATGACCATAGACCTACACATATTCGACTAAGAAAAAGCACGTAAATGATTAAATTAATTAAATTTAAATTCCCAAAAACATTTTAGTTCACATTTTTAGAGGAACAGACTATAGATATTTTCATTAAATTTATCTGAATTTTAACGAGTAGAATATGTGAGAAAATAGGTACAGATATCATCTTTGTCAATGTATATTTATTTTCTATCCCAAGATCCCACTTATTCATCATTTTTTCTCCTATATAAGTTTTACCTTATAATTTTATCTACATCACATCAAGTGTATATATTTTTTAGCCTCCAATACATAATAAAAATATTCTATTTACTTATATATTTTACCAAATCACTTGGTAATTTACAAATATAAGTAAAAAATTCATCATCCTATTTTCACCACACTATAATATTTTGAAAAGGTTATTACTACTTGTACTACTTGTATAATATATTAAAATAATCTACCAGTAATAATTTATGTTTTAGTGCATTTTAATTTTTTCTTAATATAATTTAGTCATTCTCGATAATTAATGTCTGCATGTTAGTATCAATTTAATAGTTGTTCTAACATAATTTCCATTCTCAACTACCATAAATCCAAATATTCATAGCTTCCAACTCATTCTCATGCATGATTGACTCAACCATATACAAGACCTTGGGGTTTAAAAAATAAAATGGAGACTAATTTTTCCTTGAAATTATTAACAATTATGTACTCCATAGTTCAATAGAAAAATTGGAATCTCAAAGAATTGGCATTAAATGAATATCAGTGAACCAGTTTCTTTGACATCTAGAGGTTAATAAATAATATTAACATGAAATTTATTTTACCAATTGGTGATTTCATATCATTGACATTGACACTGCATTGATTGACATATACATGGTCCAATTATAATTTCAAATTGAACATATAATCAAACAATCATAGAACCCTTTCATTGATTTTGATACAAATACCTTGATTCACATGCCTCAAAAATAAAAACCTCATAAGGTTTAATCTTAAAAACATCTTCATAATTCAATCTAGTGCAATGACATCAACCACATACCATATCTTGTATTATGAAAAATGAAATGGAATCTTGAGAATCTTGTGTTATTCATCATTAACAGAAATCAAGAGACCTCACTCAAACAACATCAATAAAATCATATCCTTGGTTGAAGTAAACAAACTTTCCACCTTCTTATTTAATGATTCTTGACATCAATATTCAAAAATAATATTCATCAAGAATAAATAATCTATGCTTAAATTAGTTACTCTAACATGGTTTAATGAATACTACAATATTTCTTCATCGGTCTGAATGAATCCATACTTCAATAGATTTATAAAATTACCATCATTGGGATAATCATCAATAAAAAAGGATTCATAATCATCCTTAACATTATACTCGAATTCAAGTTTTATTCTTGAAATGGCATTCTTGATTGGGTTTTATTCATTGGTATTCTGGTATAAAAGTTGTTTGTGTCCCCATAATGACCCTCATTTATATTTTTAATATCTCATTCATGGTGATTAAACATTGTAATGGTGATTTAGCTAAATTGGAAATGAATAGACATTTAGGATTGTGAGAAAGCTTTAAGGATAGATACAAGGTAACATATTTATAAATGTGATACATTGTAGACCTTTGAATTTGGATTTGTTTAACAAGACCTAAATTTGTACAACATAATTCAGAAACATCAAAAAATGGTTTTATGTGAGAGGATCGAAATTGGATACATAATAATGTTCAATTTTTTGAGCAATAAAAAAAACTCCCTTATGTGGATTTAAATATACATAAAAATTATTTGATGCTGAAATTCATCAATATAAAACATAAAAAATCTATTCAGATGGATTTTAAATAATAATTTTCCAGATTAAAAGAATTTACATCAATGAAAAAATTAAATTCCACAATAACATCCGAATAAATTTTTAAAATTAAATAAAAATAATAATAATAATTGTTCTAAAAGTTTATTACAATTCTAATAAGATCATTATACTATTTTATCATAGAAATTAAACATTTCTTATATCTGCATATAGCAAATTAATCTCATATTCAAAACATACAATATTCTATATTCTTAAATTATGAGACAAATTTACCAGAAGAACCCTATAAAATCCCCAAAATGGAAGTGGACACATGTAATGAAATAGAACCACATCAATATATTTCAAGGGGAAAATATTTTTCTCAATTATTTCATTATAATAAGATTGACTATTTTCCAATTATCTATGCGTGAGGTCTACCACCTCTATGAATCAACTTTTAATATTTCTCATTAATTCGTTACATGGACAGTTAAAGTGATTGAATTTTTTAATAAAATCTATATCTAATATATTTTTTATTTAAAATTGAAAATTTCATGTTTAAATAAAATAAGTCTAATTTATTGAAAAATAAAAACATCATCATGCACACGTGCGAAATACCTTCCCCAGGAATGATATGCCATATTTTTTGTTGTACTTAAAAATATAGTTATTAAAGAGTATCCAGATAAATATTATGATGTTTATAACATTTTTAATGTTTTTAAACTATAAAAAATATGTTTCCTCCACCAATTACATGAAAAAATGAAAACATCATACATGTGTTTTTGTGGAATTCAAACCCTAGGGAGTAACTCTTTCTGTTTTTATCTTAATTAAATTTTTTTCGGAAAAAAATAATTAATATATGATTAAAAACATTAAAAATATATAAATAATTTCATTATTCTTCTACTATAATGATATTATTGATAACTGAGTTACTTCTTATCCTTACTTAGCCATTTACTTATTGTTTTTTCATGTTTTTTATGTTTACAAACCTACTCAAAAAATGATATAATCCTTAATCAAGTATGTGTATGGGAAATTAAATTCCAATATTATTATAATTTAATATAAAAATCAGGATTTTAGAGTTTTTAAATCTTTAATTATGTAAATATGTTATCATTACAATATCTCATTTGATCACTAAAATTTCGGAAATAAGTCGACACTAATTCCACTTTCATAAAACAAAACAAATTTTTTGAGATGAGATAATATCCTTAAATATTTACATAACTTATGTATCCTAGTATATTAAATTATTTTTAAAATATATATATATTTATAAAATAATATAATAACACCACTATTATAGAAGGATATAAAAATGATCAATATTAGGCACACTCTAAATATCAAAAATATATAACAACTAACAAATGTAAATGTCTAGAATAACTATAAGAAAATTTTAAGAAATTATATAGATATGTAAAATTTAATAAAATTGTAAATTATGATATATTTGTTCATCGAGGAGATTCATTCAACAGAGTGGAAATCCATAATTATGGTTAAAGTCATTTTGTCCCAAATTCCATATCACGTGACATGTTTTTTGTGCTTCTAGTACAAATTATATGTTGTATATATGCACTATTTGATTTATTATTTCTGGAATTTTATTTTATTCATGATATTATATGTTCAATTAAAATATCTATATTTCTAATATGTATGATTTAAATATTAACTAATTTATTATAATTCAAAAAAACCTAAATTTTTGAATGTAAACTTTTATTTTTATTATAAATAAAACTATATAATTGTATGGATATACAAAAGTGGATGTGGATATGGAATATATTTTAACACCCCTAGGTTTTATTTTATTTTATTTGAAATAAAATTTGAGTATTCAATAGATTTCTTTACAAAGAACATTATGCCTAAAAGAACTATCATATAGTGTACCTTTATAGACTGGCTATTCCATTAGTGGGTATTAATGGTATTAAAAAAATTATGCAATATATCTATAATTTTTATACATAATACAATCGTGTTGATAAATTCTTAGTAATTGAGAAATAATTTTTCAGGGAATTCATTTTATGCTATAAAGATATATTTTCATAAAAATGGATTTTTTTTGTTTTTTTAGAAAATATTATAACTAATTGAATAAAATTTAAAAAATTATATTTAAAAAATGATATATTTTTTGAAATAATAATTTTATAATTTGATTTCATGGAAATTTTGTGAATTGTTTGAAAATATAAATTTTTCAATATAGAGTAAAAAATTATGATTTTATATGAATTTATATTTTACATTAACATTTTTTAAAAAGTTATAATTTTTTATGAATTTTGAAATTTATTTAGTCCAATTATATTACCAAAATACATTTATATTTCATTTTAATTGAAATTATGAATAAATATGATATAGAAATACCATTATAATAAAAAACATCATTTCTAGAATTTGTTTTCTCATTTTTAGGTTTATTTAATAATTAATTCCTATTATTTATTGAGATTTATTTAGATAAAATTTTTTCCAAATTATTAATCATATTAATTAATATTATATAATAAATTAACATAATTTATTGTAATTATTATTTGTAATCACGTTAAAAATGTGATACTACGGTAAAGGCTAAAAAGGGTTAAACTGATGTGATATGGATTAAAATGACCAAAAAACATGTCTAAATCCTATTTAATTAAAATATTTTTGTTCTATAACATCCTATAATTGACATATTTCTAATTTTGATCTATTAGAGTTGATTTAGACATTAATATATTTTATTCTTGTGAAAAATTAGAAGTCTTCCCTCTCTCTCCATTATAAATTGATATCAACTCTCATCTCTTTATCACACGTCATGATCTTTATAAATTAGAACATTTATTCCAAAATACCATCCGTTAATCCATACTCATTCTCTATAGGTACCTTTTTCATTAAAATATAGTCCTATGATTCTTATGGTTTAATCCAACTGAGGTTGTCTGAAGAAGAGATATAACTCTTAATTGAGTGTTTTCATAATATTTCTTCTGATACCTCCATGAATTTTGAGGTAATAAAGTTCAAATAATAATAGTATTATCTAACATATTGGGGTATTTTTATATTTCATTGAAACAAATTTTAATCATATTTTTTCCACCTAATCATTAATGAAAATACCACTCGTTTAAATGTGTGGACTACCCCCCCCCCCACGTAGTAATATGATTCAATTTCCATAAACATCTATCGTTATTGGATATTGGGATATATTTGTTTTTTGAATATGGTATTTTAAAAATAAGTATTCCATTATAATTATAATATCACACCTAACATCTTACATTCCCAATCAATGTGAAATAATATTGTCACTCGTGTGTCGGTGTGGACTAACACTACCACAAATTGATATGATTTTTTTTGATTTCCTATTTATGTGTTTGATAATAAGAATATATTAAAATAATATTCATTTTATTTATCATATAATATTGGATTTGTAAATTTTAATTATTATTTATATTTTTTCATTCCATCCATCAAAAAATGGAAGCGACACTTATATGTACATATAGATTCCCATATTTACAAATTGATGAAATTAATTTTTGATCCCAAACTTAAATAAATAGTTTTTTTAATATGTATGATGAATAAATTTGATAATTATATCATGAATAATATTATTGGTATAATGGGTTTGTGATCAAATTACAAGGACAAAACTGCAGAATCGAAACACGCAAGATAAAAGGAACGATTATCACCTAGAATAATGATTTTAATAAGTAGTTTTAAATAATTTGGTGATAAAATTTCATAAGTAAATCTAATATAGTATATTATGTATGAATATGGGTTTTTAATAGATTTATAATCAATCTATTTTTATTATATAGTGGGGTTGTTTTCATTATCTATAGAAGATGCTTTTATGAATGGGCATTATAATACAATCTTATTTCATTTCGGGATTGCTTATAATAAATTTCCATTGAAGAGGAATAAATGTATCTTATATTTTAAAACCCATATATTTTTTATTCCCTAATAAATAATGTAAATTTCAATTTATAATACAATTTTCTTATATTTTTTACATAATATGATAAAAAAATGTTTTAAATGAAAATTCGACCTTAACTCCGCATTGGTAAATAGACATTTTCTTCGATGTCCATTATTGTAAAAATGAATTTATATATTTTTTTAATGAAAAAATAAATTTTTTAAATTTTTTATTACCTTCTACATCATTTTAAAAGTCTAAAATAAATAATTTTAGCGAAATGTATTTTGAAAATGTTTTTATTGACATTTTTATAAAAGGGAGAAAATAATCTTCTCTTTTAACATATAAGTCATGAACGATTATGCCCATTAGCATAAACCATATATGTTTACAAAAATCCTTTATATTTTTCATGGTTTTTTAAATTAAATAATTTTCCCTAATATTCTATAATTTTTTATTTTAAATTTGATATTTCAAAATGAAAAAGTTTTTTTTCATCAAGAAACCATCCATTGATCTTTTAAATCATATCAACATTAGACAACCTATATTGATGTTGCTCAATATTCACTGGGTTTATGATCCAATTATACAATTATTATTTAATTTCATGTTGTTTTATAATTATTATGAATAAAGGTTAGAGAAATTAATTTTATTTTCCCTAAGTTATGGAATAATCAAATGATATATTTTTTCATGATCAATAGGAATAAATATGAATGGATTATGTGATAGTTGGGTACCCTATATACCAAAATGAATTGGTAAATTAAGGATAACTAATGAAATAAAAATGTTATGTGTGAGCCAAATTTAATGTTCACAAAATTATGAAAGGAACTAGTTTCATGTCTATAAGATTATGTGTGGACCAGGGTTCTTTTAAATATGGTTTTGAGAGGAACCTATTTCATATCCCTAACATAATGAGTTAAAATTTTACTTTTTATACATGTTAACAATGATATAAGCTTATTTTTGTGAAAAATTCATATTTTTATGAAATGAATTCATTTCTTATGATTTATTATTGATGATTTCATACTCTTACAAATTATATATTTTATTGTAGATAATCCTTAGGTAATTTATCATAATTAGAAATATTTAATTTTTTGTTTAGGAATTTCTTATGTTATGATTATGCTCTCAAATCCTTATGATCACGTACTGTCATTAATATATATATCCTATGTCTTCAATTGTTGAGAATATGAGGTCACCCTTTTTAATTTTTTTCATCAAAAGTTCTTGAGGGGAGGCTGTAAGTATGATACGTCTATAATGGTAAAAAAACAAATAAAATTGTGGGAGTAATTAATGAACCATTATGAAATAATATGTTTTTTCATTGTTTCTAAGGACACAAAACATTTATGGTTCCAGGGATTGTATAATTATATTTTATATAGAATAATCATTTAAATTGATTTAATATTTTTATCAATTAGTGTTGGGTTTCTTTGGTGGGTATAAGAGTAGTGTTTATTTTTTTTAGATTAGGATTATAAATATCTGGTGAAAAAACTAGAGATAATATTATGTATTAGATAATATCTGAATTTTTGAGTAAAGTAAATATTTTTTCCTAGAAACAAAATCCAAGAATGAATACTAGAACGTTGATGTGGATATAACATAGATTCATCAAGGTATACCAACACTAAAATTGGGGGATTGGGCATTAATTTGATTACCACTACTTCAGGATTTCCTAAGAATTGACACTTGGTTAGACACTCTTGTGAGATATATTTTTTAATTTATGATTTTCATTATGAATCATTAAAAAGTATTTGAATAGATTAGAACCATATAAGATATCACTTACACCTAAACTGTAAATTTTTTATAATAAGGTTTTTTAATTTAGGAAAAATCAAGAATGATATCCTTGAATATAAGTTTATTTACTCAAATTTTTATAGCTCGATGATTATACAAAGTATTTACATTTAATGAATTTAAATAACTAGAAGGAATAATGTTATTAAAAATAGTGATGACGAATGAAAAAACCTTACATATGAGAAACCAAATTGTTGTGGGGATATGATTTATTATCTTATTATGATGATAAATATACTTTATGGAGCTATGGTCCATAACACTAACAATTTTTTGCTTCAAAATTCAAAAAATTGGGAGAAATGTTCCATCAAATCATTTATGTGAAAACATCAACAAAAAATTTATTGTTATTTTGAATTAATACTAGATGAAAAATGGATGAATGTGATGGAAAAAAATTATTTATTAAATAGTTCATAGACCATGATAATATTATTGAAGAAGTCTATCATTTGATAGGTGGATTAGATCCCTGGTGAAATCATATATATAATAAATGTAATGTGGGAGAAATCAACTCCATGTAATTGGAGGAGAATAAAAGGGTATCACTAGATATGCATTTTCAATAATTAATTGTGTTAAAATAGAGTGTAATGTTCATGAGTTGATTTAGAAGTATGCTGAATCCATATTTACCAATATAGATAATGTTAGAGCAAACATAGTGAGTGCTTTTGGATTTATCATTGACCCAAAAACATGATTTATCCATTCAATATTGGTTTCAAATTAATGTTTCAAATGGTATTAACTATAAGGGGTACTATTAGAAATTATGAAATCATTATATGTTCACTAAAATGAGGATAACAACCCTCTGAACCATCTGATGTCAAAAGATAAATGGGAATCTTATGTGATCACAATTTGTAAAATGATTTTGGACATTGATTAGATGAAAGGTACTATTATTAACCAATATTGAAATGGAAATGTCTAATTTTATTCAAGATCTACCCATATTTTCATATTACTTAAATTTTCTAATGGTATAACATTTCCACATCAATGATTAGATATTGAGTTAGAAGTGATAAAATATAACTATGTGATGATCACATATCAAACCTAGTACTCCTCTACAAATGAAGTGTGTGGGAAGATTATTCCTAAAAATATTTCAATTCTTTCTATAGTTGAATTTGATTTGATTTTTGGAATTGATTAACTCTCCCTATATAGATCCTATATAAATTAAAGATAAAGGGAAGTCACAATTGATATTCTTAATCAGTATATAATCATAGTTTTTTTGAGAGCATGGATATTGAAATCCAATAAATATTAATTTTGTTATATGGTTCTCACCTTCTATTGATAAGGATTATTTATCTAAAATGTTTAGGTAAAAACTCAAAATAAAATATTTTCCTCTTTCTTAGGATTAGGCTAACGTTTTTTTAGAACTCTTCCCTAGACAACCCCTTAATCTTGATGCTAATTTTTCAACTTAACTCATTAATTTTGAAAAAAAATTAAATGTAACCCATGTACTATTCCTCTATTTGGGGTCCATGGATTAAAAGAGAAACACCTAGAGAATCTTGATAAAGGATCCATATTCTCTAGTGAGTCAATATAGTGTGAAATGGATCATCTTATTAATAAAAAATACCACTTATTTCATATTAGTATTGAATTCTAAGAACATTATAGTACCCCTATAAAAAACGTGTGTCTTCTAACACTTAATGATGACATGTTTGATCATCTAAGTAGAGATTAATATATTTCCAAGATTTCCAGCTATTTAAGTTATCAAAAATTGAGGGTAAATTAAAAGGATATAATAATGCCATCCTTCTATAAGAGGTTTGGTTATTATGAATTTATAATAATTTCTTTTAGATGTACATATGATTTTACTATATTTAAGGAATTTCATAATCTAATCTTTAGAGATAGAAATGATATGTTTGTGACAGTGTCTATAAATGATATTTTTATTTATTTTAAGTGAAAGGGAGAGAATGATGAAATTTCTAGGATTTTTATAGAGACACCAAGGAAGGATAAACTATTTTCTAAATTTAAAAAGTGATATTTTTTCTACAAAAAAATCATTCATGGGTCAAATAAATTCAATTGACAGAATATTGGTGTATCCTTCAATGAAGGATATTATTGAATAATATCCCAGACCAACCATAGTGTTTTAGATATATATTTTTATTAGTTTGGAAGAATACTAGTTAAACATTGTTAGAAATTTATCCCTATTATCAAATCCACTAAACAACATGAGGTGGAAGGGAGAAAATATCCTTTGGGTAGAATAATGTGAGGAAAATTTGAATAGAAAAAATATGAATTTTTAGCACAACTATACATAAATTAATATATAGTGGAGAATGGTTTATAGTCTATAGTGATGAATCAAAGAATGTATTTGGATCTTTACCCATATCTAATGATATAGTGATATAATATTTCTCATTCTAATTGAAAATTCATAACCAAGATTACAAAAAATATTTTTAGATGGTAGTAGTAATTTTTGAATTAAAAAAGCAGAGGAAATTCCTATAGAGTGAAAGGTAAGTTATATATAATAATTAAAAAATAAAGATGTATATATTCACATTGAAAGAGTTGAATGTGTACTATAGAAGATGGTTAGATATTATTAATGATTTTGGATGCTCAATGATTCATCACACTAGAAATCCAAAAAAGGTGGTAGATGAATTAAGTCAGAATGACAATAAAAACTATTCTATAATGGTTATTTAAAGAGATATAGTGAATATTTATTTATAGAATATAGACATTAAAATACTATGGAAATGATATATATCATATCTTTATCATATGAGTTATCATACATCCATTAATGAAAGGGCAAGGAAAAAAGTTAAACAGGATGTGAAACTATATAAAATGGTGAGAGTTTCCCTTAATTTAAACATAGAATATGATGCAATGATAAGATTAAAAATTATTATTTCCCCTTAAATACTATATTTATAGAAAGTGTTTTTTTATGAATCTCATAGTTCATAATTTTCTATTCATTCCAGAAGTATTAATATTTTTAGAGATCTAAAATAGTATTTTTAGTTCTATAACATGGAAATGTACATTGTAGACAATGTATCTCAATTCAAAGTATGTAAAAAATTAGAGGCTCAAAGAAAATTGTATTAGTGGATTTATAACTATTAACAATAAAAAAAATAAAAAATGTAAAAGGTTACCATGGTATTTTCCATGAAACCCCATGACATGAAAATGGAATAATGTAATTAGGGGTTTAGTCAATTTCTATATTAAATAAATAGATTTAATTATAATTGAAGAATATATTATGTTTACAAACTAAAATAAATATAAATAATAAAAATGTTAACAATTATTTGTTAACAAATCTTAATTATATCTAATTCATATCTAAATTTAAACACATTGTTCTATTGTAGACTTCATTAGGTTATGAATATAGGGTGGAATTTTAATATTGTGTATCTTTCTAAAAATGATGGTCAGTCTGAGTGGTCCATTAAAACTCTATAAGACATGTTTAGATCTTGATAGATATATATCAATGTTTTTTGGAAATGTTGATAATCAATTCAATTTTTTATCAATAAGTCATTATTTTTTTGGTGGAATAAGTGTTGATTCTTGGAGAAATTTCATGAATTCATATTAAATCATTTTTTTCAAACATGGAATATTTTCCATGACAAATTTGACGATTTTGGAAGTGATCTAATGTTCCAAAACATGAATCATTGTTAAAAATTAAATCACTACAATATAATGAAGATCAAGTCCATGAAAACAGAATTTATCATTACATGAAGATTAAATATTTCCATGTAAACTAGAGGGAATATATATGGACCATTCCAATAATAATTTTTATGAACCAGTGATTATGAATGCATAAAAACAACCAATTTCAAGTAACAATATAATTCATAAATTAATTTCATAAATAAATTGGTAATTAAAAATACTTAAAGAAGGTTGGGTATTTTATGATACATTGTAAAAGGTATGATTTTATTGAAATATTTTTATGATGTGGGAATTTTAAAAACTATGGAAATTTTTCAAGAAAACCAAGGATCTCAGGTAAAACGACTAATCAACTGGGAACTAGATTCAACCATATGTTGACAAAACAATAGAATAAAATTGAGATAACATTACATGAGGGCTAGTGTACAATTCCCTTAGGATAGCTCCATATAGAGTGGATGAGAGTAGTGGTAGGGACACTGTGTTGTGGTGACATAGTGTTAGGGAAATATGGAATGTTGTGGTGCTAGAGGGTTTCAATATTTTGGTGATCTAATAGAATGATTAGATTTATAAATAATTATAAAACTAATCCTCTGACCGATTTGAGACAAGGGCCTTCGTGTGCTGTTCACCCACATAAGAAATGAAAAATAATACATGTTTCCTCCATTTATTTTGATATAGACTACAATATTTTGAGTTTATATATTATCCATCCTTTATTTTAATGATATTATCAAATGGGATCTTTTCTACCGATGAAACACGTGTGATGGGGCCAACAACCTGGATAAAGTAACATCTAGATTCCAATGCATAGGATTGATCGTAATGGACATACATGGAGTATCACACTACATGCATGATAATAAAACGATGATACCATAATGATCAGTGATGAGTATTTTAAATATCCCATTTTATGTATATTGAGGTGCATTAACATGAAATATAAAACATAGTGCACAAGATATTATTGAATTTTTTTCTAATGGAAGTCAGAGTTTTCATGTATTTTTATGAGGCTCTAAATGATTGTGTGAGATTGTGAATTTAATAGAGAGTGATTCCATGAGAACAATAAATGATTTGAGTCCCTAAGAAGTCACTGGGTGAAGAAATATGAAAGGGGTGAGTCGCATATATTCTCATAGATATGTGCAGAAGAGTTAATACATGAACTTCTCGAGAATTTTTCATATATCCAAAATTATATTGTTTTTGTGAGAGAATATTATATTTGAACCTTATAGTTTTATTTTTTGCATTTACAGATGTAATACTCACTTTATATGGTGCACTTAGTTAAGTAAATATCCACTTAGTTATTTCAAATTAACTACATGGAGATGTTGAATTCAAGGGTGATATTTGGCTTAATCAGTGTCATGTTAGAAGAATACACCCCTCTCAAGTATTTTGAATGAACTTCATGGAGATGATAATACCCAAAAGTTATGGAGTATTAAAATAATCACCAGGAATAATAAAAAAACATTCAGGTATTTCTTATAGTGCATAAAATTATAATACACATAGTTATTCATGTATTGTTATTTGAAGAAATTAATGAACTTTTTTAAATTTTAATGTATTCAATATGAGGATCAAAATGAAGGAGTTAAAATCATGGAATAATATAGATTTCATGGACCACATTTTTTTATAAATATTTTCATGCAGTAGATGTGAAATGTGTACACAACTATTGTAATATCCAATGAGACTCCTCGCTTTTATTTTGAAAGAATAATTTTTCTAGTGATCTAAAGAAGGAAAATTATTAAATTAGGTGATAACATGAGACTAAAAATTTCAATATAAGTTTTAATACATTCCTCAATTATGTTATTTAATAAGAACACAATGAAGGAGTCACACTTTTTCTTGGGGAGAAATATTTTATTTAATAACTTGAGGGAAGCTGGTATAACAACAAGATATTTTTAAGAGATAACTCAACAATTGAGATTCAATATAAATAAAACCAGTGGGATTCCAGCATGAGGATCCGATTAAGAGATGGTCCACAATAATCTTTTGTGATAAGATATTATTGGTTTTTGTTTGTTATAAATTTCAAAAATGTTCATATACTTTTAATCACAATTCTTTACTAGTGTAGAATCCATGTTGGTAAATGTGACCAACATGGAAAGAATTTAGTGACCCATTATATGGAGGTTGATCCTTTTAAAAACATAATGTTCCAATTAGATATTATATTTTTTTTCATGTAGGATATGACGTACTTTTAAGAGAGATCTATCAAGATCCTAACCGACCATAATGATTTATTTAAAAATTTTAAAATCTAAAAAGTAAATTAGTAATTCATTCTTCCTCTTTTTAGTGATATATATGAACCGATTATCTTCATGTGGTATCAATATGAAGGGTTCTCTCTATAAAGATCCATCCTTTACTGAAGGAGTAATGATGGAGAATTTAAATTCATTCAACAATATCCGATAGTCATTATTCTATAAAAAGAACATTTATGGATAGATAAGCCAAATGCTTCCAAATGTTCAATCATTAGGACTTAAAGTTAGTAAAGTTATAATAGTTGTTGTTATTTCTCATTTATTTGATGAACCAATTATATATGATGATCAATAAATGTGTGAGTATATTGAAAATCTAAAAATATTAATTTTTCATCCTTATCTGAAAAAATGTTCTCTAAAGTGATGAGACTAAAAAACATATGGAGTTGTGGGATAAACATAAGAATGTGTATAAAGGTAATGTGAAGATTAAATAATCCAAAAAAATAAAGGATTTTTCTGTTTGAATATATATTAATGTTTTGTGACGAGATTTTTTATGACTATTTTACCAGGGTTAATGATATAGTAAGTCACACCAGGTGTTTTGGAGATATTTGGAACATTCATATATTGTCAAGAAATTAATTGGTAACATTTATGTTATAATTTATTTATCTATTTATACCCATGAAGATGTGATAGACTTACCTATTGATGATTTTCATAATACATTTCTTAATTATGAGATGATAAAGTAACCTATGTTCAAAAATAAAGAAATGGAGGAAATAGATTTTAATGAAATGATAAATTCCATGATAAAAAAATGAAAGAAAACAATCCTTAGACTATTATTATTATTGGGTAAGTGATAATGATTTTAAACGAATTATTTCCTTTATTTCTAAAAAAATAAAAACAAGAAAATAAAAATTTAAATATTTTCTTCCTTTAAAGTACTTTAATCATGGTATACTTTTTCATTTTGAAAATTATTTTTTAAATAATGAATATGATGATTATGAGAGTGATTATGAAGATGAGGAATAAACATAAAGAATATTATGAAATGGATATTATGGAAAGAAAATTAAATTATCTAGGATGTACATGACACATATGACTAATAAAAGAGTTAATAAGGACTATTTTGTATGGATTGGATAATTGGAAGATAGTTCAAGTAAAAAATCATAATTTCTTCATAGAATATGTTAAGAGATATTAAGATTATGAAATTAGTGATGATAATGATGAAGTGAGAATGTTTCATTACATTCCAAAATATGAACATAAAGCATGAACTCAACAATGAACTTATCTCAAGAAATAAATGAAGAAGATTGAGAATGAAAAATAATATATATATATATATATATATAGAAAATAATATTTAATAAATTATCCATATTGATGAAGAGAAGAAGGAACTGGTCAAAAGAGAAGTATCATTCATTTGTGTGATCAAGAAGAAAATATTAAAAAAATAAAAAATATAAAAGATGAAATTTGATATTGAAGATAAGTAGATTGGTAGAGAAAAAGTTTTTTGGAGACACAAGATATAAATGTCACATTTCAACATGATTTTAGTAAGGATAGATAATATTTTAATAAATCTATTTAGATAAAGGGAGAAAAGATTCAAGATGTAGAGAAGAATGTTAAAAGTTCAATTAGTCATTTAGATGGATTTTTTACCTCTAATATTTTAGTTGTGAAATTTAAAACAATGTAAGAGAAAAATATTCAAATAATGGAATAATCCTCCAAGAAAAGAGATAATTAGTTTTCAATAAGACATCAACAACATAGATCTAGATTCATCAAGAGCAAATCTGAGTGAATACATATTCAATGATTTTTTTGTGTTATAGTAATAATGATCACAAAACATATTCCTACTAGTTCATAATATCAATAACTATAATGATGAAAGAAACATGGTGTGTGTTTAATGATATTCTAAGGAAAAAATATCACAGAGAAAAAAAATTTGATCAGATTTTCACCAAAATTATCTACCCACAAAAAATTCATACCCTAGAAGAGGTTTTTGGAATATTTTTTTTAATGTCACAAGGATGAGGTGTGAATGAAAATACTAAAATTATAGGTTAATTATATTTTGAAAGGAATTAATATTCAAAAGGAACCCAATGGAGAATCATATGTAATGGTTTTGAATATTTAGAATGATGGAATTTTTTTAGTTGATTGGGAAAAGTAATTGAAGGTTGAAAAAAAATTAGGAGGCAGAGAAACTTGAAAAATATAAATAAAATAAATACAAATAAGATGATAATTTATCCACAATTTGAAACATTAAGATTACAGAGACCGAGGATTAAATATTTATTCAATATAAGGAAGCCAAAGTGATGAACGATTATAGTCAAATCTATAAGACTCAAAAAAGGATTCCAAAGATATCACCCCAAGATGATATTAGAAGAAAATAATTTCCCATGTTGAGTGGAAGCTCTCATTATGAATGTTATTTCTAATAAACCAAGAATTCAATCATTATTGGCATTATTTAATGTGTTTTGGACAAACAATGTGTGGAATTAACCGAGATGTTTGAGGATGTTACCATAGTACAACTTGATGATATTGTTCTTCATTAAGACTACTAACTTCATCAAATGGGGGAAAAGTGTGAATACCGTAAGGGGAGTTTAGATGGTTATGAGGATTTTTCATTTTATTGAAAAATCTATTTTATTTGAACCCTTGATATGAAAATTGATAATTTTTCATAATGATTTCACATGAATTGTATTTTATGTAAATTATAGAAAACCTTGGACGTATTTATCTTGTTTCATACATTGATTTATACCACATATAATTAGAGTTTATTAACAATATTATTTTTTCTAAGATAACCATGTGAGGTCATCGCTCTCATAGAATTTAAACAGAATTTTTCAAACATGGGAGACGATCATGTTTTTTAGATTTTCATTATAAGGCCCCAGCCTTAAACCTTACTTAATCTTGAGTTATTACAAGATTACACATTGAGGATCTTTTCAGGTTTAGATTTTTAGAGAATTAGATCATAAAACTTGCATACATTCCACATATAAACAAAGTGGGTACATAAAGATAGTATTCTTCATTCCCATCAATGGAAACATATTTAAAATAAACATGGATTCTTTCTTGAAACATCCTTGACACTATCATCATATCATGTACCTTTCCCTTGACCTGTGAAAAACATTTCAAAAAACATGGGATGAGCATAAAAAGCTCAGTAAGGGATATAAAAATATGGAAAGGAAACATTGGTACATATATACATAAGGATGAGATCATACTTTACCCATAAAACATAAGCACATTAACATACCTCATCAAATCATGAATAAATCATAGAAATCATAAGACATAAAGGTAACTTGAGGCATTCATAACATTCTTACGTAGGGAGTAACCCTCTTGATTACGTTTGGAATACCCATCACAGTATATTCCCTAAATCTCTTCAGAGAAACCTTAAAGTTTCACTCCTTCGCGTTACCCAATTCATTGGAGAGCTATATCGGGCTCACCCGCCCTTAGTTTATCACGGAACCACCCGTCTTCATAATAATGCCCAAGAACCTCAACATAATCTTATCACATAAAACATGCATAAAGGAAACATAACATTTCCACCTTTCAATCACAAGATATCAATACAACCCATTGATATAAAAACATCATGAAAACCATTTTCGATACCAAAATAAAAGAAAAGTAAAACATGGTATTTATTTTTCTTTTAAAAAGAAGGTATGGCTTGTAGAGGAAGCCGAAACTCAAATAACGGTCACGATGGCGGAGAAGTCATTGTCGCCGCATAAGTACGACAAAAACATTCTCTTTTTTCATTTAGTAAATGCTTCATATAAAAAATATTCCTATTGAATAAACGTAAAAGTCAAAGGGGTTTATACACCGTATAAAAGAAAGTTGTGTATAAAATAAAATATGCCTCAATGAAAGGAGATTGAGATGAAGTCCCATACCTCGTATCCAACTTGACCAGACCGTTATTTAATCTCCTGAATAATAAACATGAGTTAATCTATACTTTTTTAAGAACCTTTTTCATGTTCATTATTCCTTTTATACCATGTTATGAACATCATATAATCATTTAAGTTAATAATGTTCATTTTGTCGGTATTTGGTTCTTAAGTCAAAAATAGACTTCTTACACTTACATGTTGTTAATTTGGTCAAAGGTTCGTTATATCCAGAATGATATTAATGATTTGGATAACATATATATCATATATATTCATCATATACATGTATTTATAATATTACATCACATTTACAGGTAAGAAATGAAATGCACCGTTCATGGAGACGGTAAGTCGTACGTACGCATGAACACTACTTCCATTTCTATTTCATATTTTCTGGAATGTAATCATAATGATATAAGAGTATATTATAATTCCAGTATAATAACATATATAATATCATTAACTTTATCCTTTACACATCCCACATATGGTATTAACGAATCAAATCACTTTCAGGGGGCGGTAGTCCGCACTTCCTAAAATGAAGATATCGTGTTTACCCATAATGGAAACAATAGTGGTATGCCATAAATGAAAAATACAGAAGCTTAAGGAAAGAATAAACATATTATATATCATATATAAAAATAGTTACATCATAATTGCCACCTTTGAAGGTGTTAAATGAGTATTGAACAATCATCGTTTCGGGAGGCAGAATTTCACCATCCACGGAAACCGTATGTTCTTTAACCATTTGATGTAGTTGTGTGAGATTTTAGCTTGAATAAATATTATAAAAACATCCTAGTATATTGAAGATACTGTTTTTGTTACAAAATAAGTAAATAATAAGAGTTTAGGGGGTTGGAGAAACAAAATAAAACAAATTAACATGAGAGAATGAATTACCTTTAAAAGTGTAACTCCTTTTGATTTGAGCCTAAAGGCTTCCTTTGAAAGGATTATTCCCAAATTGAATCCTCTAGGATGAGGAGAGGGATGTGTAGAGGGTAAATGGTCAGGGTATGGCCGAGCAAAAGGCTTGAGGAGTGTGTGAAATGAGGTAGAGGTGGGGGCCTTTTATAAGAGGAGAGGAGGGGCACTTTTTGAAATCATGAAAATATTATATTATTTTAAAAAGTGTTTCGAATTTATAACGTCCCACATTGATATATTTCTAAGATAATCTGATACTACTTCGAAATATTCCCATCCAATAGTTTTTGGACAAGTGTAGGTCTTAGATTTTATATTATCTTTTCATTTTATTTAAACTGTTCGTTAATGAGGTCATCGTTGCATTGTCATGATGTCATAATTAAATTAATTTATTTAATGTCTAAAAATTATAACAAAAGAATCGGGATGTAGGAAATCTATTTATCTTTCCAAAGAGTATTTATAGGAAAAAATATTATTAGTACAACCTCTTCTAAAAACTGTTTTAGTAAAACAATTTATGTTAGTGTCATTTTCACCTTTATTTAAAAAAAGGGCATTGAAGTCATTATCTCACCCAAGAGGCTACATAGGGTCCCCTAAATCGACCCATGGGTTGTCTGGGTCGCCCATGACTCATCCAATATGGGTATAACAAGTGTCATGGTGTTTTCATATTTTTATAATATCATTTTTACCATAAATTACACTAATTACCTCTAATCGCGATTAATGATAAAAAGTTACTATTCACCAAAAAATTATTTTCATCCCATTGAACCACATTTTACATTCTAATGAAAACCATGTATATAGGATTTTCAAAATTCAATACACATTAGTGGAAAACTTTCATTTAACTGAAAAATCAGTTTGCTTGATTACCACTTAGTGGTTTCACTATTCATCAAAAATTGGAGTTTTTTAGAAAATTACCAAAAATTTACCCTAACCTATATTTGATATTCCGAATTAAAAAATGAAGCCTATTTAACAAAATTCAAAACATATAAGTCACATTAATCAATTTAATAATTAATTCCTGCTGTCAGAGCAAATAGCGTGTTTTTATAAAACATTAAGTATCAAAAGATTGACACCAGTTTAAGTCCAATTTCAAAGTGAAATTTATTCCAATGACCACCATTGGATTAAATGGTAAAAATATATTCTAATTTCACTTCAAAACCAATTTAAAAGAAAAACTAATCATATAAATAAATTAGATTAAAAAGCAGTTTTGATGTAAAATGCAGTATTTTTCACCATTCATTAGAAAATGAACTTTATCAGAAAAATACCAAAAATTCACACAAAGTAAATTTTGATGTCCCAATCATAAATAATAATTTTATTTTGAAAAAAATAGCTTATAAAATTGTCAAAAGATAGATTTAAAAAGGGTTTTCCATCAAAAGGCAGTAAAACAATCTTTTAAGAATGTTAGTGTATTCCATGCTTAAGATTGGATTTATTTTCATTTTAAGACTCTAAAACACAATCTTAATCATTAATAGACATAGATAAAAATATCTATTATTAATTACTTACTTGGGATGTTACATCCTTCCCCCCTTTAGAAAATTGTGTCCCCGCAATTTATTTACTTATCGAATAAATGGGGGTACTTATCCCTCATTGCATTTTCAGATTCCCATGTTGCCTATTCAATCATGTGGTTTTTCCACAAAACCTTTACCTGATTAATCACCTTATTTCATAACACTTGCTCCATGTGGTCAAGAATCTGAACCGGTTGTTCCTCATAAGATAGGTTCTCTTCCAGCTGAACTACCTCTGGACTCAAAACATGAGATGGATATGGCATGTACTTTCTCAACATCGAAACATGAAAAACATTGTGTACCTGAGATAAACTCGGAGGTAAAGCCACCCGGTATGCGACTGATCCAAATCTCTCCAGAATTTCATATGGTCCAATAAACCATGGACTCATTATTCCTTTCTTACCAAATCGCATCACACTTTTCCATGGTGATACTTTGAGAAAAACATGATCACATACCTCAAAAGATAGATCCTTCCTCCTGTTGTCTGCATAACTCTTCTGCCTACTCTGAGCTGTTCTCATGGGCTTATGAATCAGTTGAACTTGTTCTGCCATATCTTCTACCAATTCTGGTCCCATCAACTTCCTTTCACCCACTTCATCCCAGAAAGCTGGAGTTCGACACCGCTTCCCATATAACACCTCAAATGGTGCCATCTGTATACTGGAATGAAAACTGTTATTATATGAAAATTCAACCAAAGAAAGATGTTGGTCCCAACTTCCCTGATAATCCATAGAGCAAGAACGTAGCATATCCTCCAATGTCTGAATTGTTCGTTCTGACTGCCCATCTGATTGAGGATGAAAAGCTGTACTAAAATTTAATTCAATACCCAATGACTTCTGAAGGCCTTTCAAAAAGTTAGAAGTAAACCTGGGATCATGATCAGATACAATGGAGAGAGGAACTCCATGTAACCTGACTATCTCTTTAAGATACAAACGGGAAAGTTGATCTAAGGAAAAAGTATCTCGTATATCAAGGAAATGAGAAGACTTAGTCAAGCGATCAACAATAACCCAGATTGCATTATTACCTCGAGATGTCTTCGGTAATCCCATAACAAAGTCCATGGATATATTCTCCCATTTCCACTCTGGAACTGGTAAATGTTGTAGAATCCCTTTCGGTAACTGCCGCTCTGCTTTAACCTGTTAACATGTCAAACACTTCACAGTAAAATCAGCAATATCTCTTTTCATTCCATCCCACCCGTAATACTCCCACAGATCTCTGTACATATTAGTACTGCTAGGATGAACTGAAAACGGAGAACTATGAGCTTCACATAACAACTCTCTCTTCAACTGTGAATCACAAGGCACACACAATCTCTTCCCAAATCTCAAAACACAATCATTATCAATGTTGAATTCAGGAAACATACCTTTCTGAACCAGCTCTACCTTTTTCTGCAACTCACTGTCTTGCTTCTGTGCTTGCTTGACTCTGTCTGATAGAGATGATCTCACTGATACCTGAAACAAAACAGAAGAACTTCCTACACCAACAAATTCCATTCCAAATCTCATGAAATCCTTAACCAAAGGATCACGTTCCAAACTCCACATTGCTAATGAAGCATTACTTTTTCGACTTAAAGAATCAGCCACTTTATTTGCTTTTCCCAGATGGTAATGAATTGTACAATCATAATCCGTGATTAATTCTAGCCATCTCCTTTTTCTCATTTTAGATTCTTTCTGAGTGAATATATACTTTAAACTTTTGTGATCGGTATATATTTCACACTTTACTCCATACAAATGATGCCTCCAAATGTTTTAAAGCGAAAACAATAGCAGCTAATTCCAAATCATGTGTAGGGTAATTTACCTCATGAGTTTTCAACTATCGTGAAGCATAAGAAATTACCTGATCATTCTGCATTAGGACGCAACCAAGTCCATTCAATGAAGCATCACTGTATATAACAAACTCACCATTCCTGGAAGGTTGTGCCAAAACTGGAGCATTCACCAATCTTCTTTTCAATTCCTGAAAACAATCATCACATTCTTTTGTCCAGATAAACTTAACACCCTTCCGAGTTAGCTTAGTCATTGGACTAGATAACCGTGAAAAATTTCTAACAAACCTTCAGTAATAGCCTGCCAAACCAAAGAAGCTACGAATCTCAGTTACATTTGTGGGCCTTGGCCAGTGTTCCACAACTTTTGTTTTTGATGGATCAATAGTTTTTACATCTTTAGAAACAATATGACCAAGGAAAGAAATTTTTTTCAACCAAAACTCACACTTGCTGAATTTCCCATACAATTTCTTTTTTACGGTTTGCAAGATAACCCTTAAATGTCTTTCATTCTCCTCTTTACTTTTAGAAAACACCAAAATATCATCAATGAAAACCACCACTTATCACCTGATTCAACTGAGCCATCACTGCAGTAAACTGCTCAATTTTGATTCTGACCATCTCAGTATGCTGATTTGGAAGGTCATTTCCTTCTGCATGCCTTCCTAGCACTTTTTCCCTGTTTCCTCTATGGAAAACCATTCTGAACAAACATGTCTTAGATGAAGCAACATGGTAATCTTTAAATGCTATATCATTTCAAAAAAAATATTTTTGGATAATCATTTAATAGAATTCTAACTCCTAAAGTTATCTAAACCGACCTCTGATACCAACTATAAGGCCCCAGCCTTAAACCTTACTTAATCTTGAGTTATTACAAGATTCGCATTGAGGAATCTTTCCAGGTTTAGAGTTTTAGAGAATTAGATCATAAAACTTGCATACATTTCACATATAAACAATGTGGTTACATAAATATAGTATTATTCATTCCCATCAATGGAAACATATTTAAAATAAACATGGATTCTTTCTTGACACTTCCTTGACCCTATCATCATATCATGTACATTTCCCCTGACCTGTGAAAAACATTTCAAAAAACTTGGGATGAGCATAAAAAGCTCAGTAAGGGATATAAAAATATAGAAAGGAAACATGGGTACATATATACATAAGGATGAGATCATACTTTACCCATAAAACATAAGCACTTTAACATAACTCATCAAATCATGAATAAATCATAGAAATCATAAGCCATAAAGGTAACTTGAGGCATTCATAACATTCTTACGTAGGGAGTAACCCTCTTGGTTATGTTTGGAATACCCATCACAGTATATTCCCTAAATCTCTTCGGATAAAAACCTTAACGTTTCACTCCTTCGCATTACCCAATGCATTGGAAAGCTATATTGGGCTTACCCGCCCTTATTTTATCACAGAACCACCCGTCTTCATAATAATTCCCAAGAACCTCAACATAATCTTATCACATAAAACATGCATGAAGGAAACATAACATTTCCACCTTTAAATCACAAGATATCAATACAACACATTAATATAAAAATATCATGAAAACCATTTTCGATACCAATATAAAAGAAAAGTAAAACATGGTATTTATTTTTCTTTTAAAAAGAAGGTATGGCTTGTAGAGGAAGCCGAAACTCAAATAACGGTCACGACGGCGGAGAAGTCGTTGTCGCCGCATAAGTACGACAAAAAGGTTCCCTTTTGTCATTTAGTAAATGCTTTGTATAAAAACGATTCCTTTTGAACAAATGTAAAAGTCAAAGGGGTTTATACACCGTATAAAAGAAAGTTGTGTATAAAATAAAATATGCCTCAATGAAAGAAGATTTAGACGAAGTCCCATACCTCATATCCAACTTGACCCGACCGTTATTTAATCTCCTGAATAATAAAAATGAGTTAATCTCTACTTGCTTAAGAACCTTTTTCAAATTCATTATTCCTTTTATACCATGTTATGAACATCATGTAATCATTTAAGTTAATAATGTTCATTTTTATCGGTATTTGGTTCTTAAGTCAAAAATAGACTTCTTACACTTACATGTTGTTAATTTGGTCAAAGGTTCGTTATATCCATAATTATATTAATGATTTGGATAACATATATATCATATATATTCAGAATATACATGTATTTATAATATTACATCACATTTAGAGGTAAGAAATGAAATCCACCGTTCATGGAGACGGTAAGCCGTGCGTATGCATGAACGCTACTTCCATTTCTATTTTGTATTTTCTGGAATGGAATCATAATGATATAAGAGTATATTATAATTACAGTATAATAACATATATAATATCATCATATTTATCCTTTACACATCCCACATATGGTATTAACGAATCAAATCATTTTCAAGGGGCGGTAGTCCGCACATCCTAAAATGAAGATATCGTGTTTACCCAGAATGGAAACAATAGTGGTATGCCATAAATGAAAAATACAGAAGTTTAACGAAAGAATAAACATATTATATATCATATATAAAAATAGTGACATCATAATGGCCACCTTTTATGGTGTTAAATGATTATTGAACAATCATCGTTTCGGGAGGCAGAATTTCACCATCCACGGAAACCGTATGTTATTTAACCATTTGATGTAGTTGTGTGAGAGTGTAGCTCGAATAAATCTTATAACAACATCCTAGTATATTGAAGATACTGGTGTTGTTACAAACTAAGTAAATAACAAGAGTTTAGGGGGTTGGAGAAGCAAAATAAAACAAATGAACATGAGAGAATGAATTACCTTTAAAAGTGTAACTCCTTTTGATTTGAGTCTAAAGGCTTCCTTTGAAAGGATTCTGCCCATGTGAATCCTCTAGGATAAAGAGAGTGATGTGTAGAGAGTAAATGGGAAGGGTATGGCCGAGACAAATGCTTGAGGAGTGTGTGAAACGAGGTAGAGGTGGAGGCCTTTTATAAGAGGAGAGGAGGGGCACTTTTGGAAATCATGAAACTATTATTTTATTTTCAAAAGTGTTTCGAATTTATAAGGTCCCAAATTGATATATATAGAAGATAAGATGATCAGGCTTCGAAATATTCCCATCCAATAGTTTTTGGACAAGTTTAGGTCTTAGATTTTATATTATCTTTTCATTTTATTTAAACTGTTCATTAATGAGGTCATCGTTGCATCGTCATGATGTCACAATTAAATTAATTTATTTAATGTTTAAAAATTATTAAAAAAATATCATGATGTATGAAATCTTTTTATCTTTCCAAAGAGTATTTATAGACAAAAATATGATTAATATAACCCCTTATAAAAATTGTTTTAGTAAAACAATTTATGTTAGTGTCATTTTCACCTTTATTTAAAAAAAAGGGCATTAAAGTCATTATCTCACCCATGAGGCTCCATAGGGTCCCCTAAATAGACCCATGGGTTGTATTGGTCTGACATGACTCATCCAATAGGGGTAGGACAAGTGTCATGGTGTTTTCATATTTTTATAATATCATTTTTACCTTAAATTACACTAATTACCTCTAATCGCGATTAATGAAAAAAAGTTACTATTCACCAAATAATTATTTTCATCCCATTGAACCACATTTTACATAATAATGACAACCATGTATGTCGGATTTTCAAAATTCAATACACATTAGTGGTAAACTTTCATTTAACTGAAAAATCAGTTTTCTTGATTACCACTTAGTGGTTTCACTATTCATCAAAAATTGGAGTTTTTCAGAAAATTACCAAAAATTCACCCTAAGCTATATTTGATATTCAAAATTCAAAAATGAATTCTATTTTACAAAATTAAGAACATATAAGTCACATTAATTAATTTAATAATTAATTCCTACTGTCAGAGCAAATAGCGTGTTTTTATAAAACAATAAGTATCAAAATATTGACACCAGTTTAAGTCCAATTTCAAAGTGAAATTTATTCCGATGACCACCATTGGATTAAATGGTAAAAATATATTCTAATTTCACTTAAAAACCAATTCAAAAGATAATCTAATCATATAAATAAATTACATTAAAAAGCAGTTTTGATGTAAAATGCAGTATTTTTCACTATTCATTAAAAAATGAACTTTATCGGAAAAATACCAAAAATTCACACAAAATAAATTTTGATGTCCCAATCATAAATAATAGTTTTTTTTTGACAAACATAGCTTATAAAATTGTCAAAAGATAGATTTAAAAAGGGTTTACCATCAAAAGGAAGTAAAACAATCTTTTAAGAATGTTAGTGTATTCCATGCTTAAGATTGGATTTATTTTCATTTTAAGACTCTAAAGCACTATCTTAATCATTAATAGACATAGATAAAAATATCTATTATTCATTACTTACTTGGGATGTTACATTCATAACCCCAATTATTCTTGACATTTGATATCAAATAATGGGGACAATATTTTAATCACATATTGATGTGACTAATATGTTTATATGTGTAAAACAAAATACAATTGGTTATATTGGTTAGAATACAATTTATTATTTTTCAATAAGTCAATATGTGTCGGTATAAGAAGTTGTAATGCATAGTGAAATGATATGGATTCATATTATGGTATTTGATGTCATGAATGGAAAATTCTCCACGTCAACTATTATGATCATTAAAAAGATATTATGTTCCAATAATTCTGTCACTATTGACACTTTATTTACTAAAATATTGATAATATGAATTCCATGTGAAATGAATTTGTAATTTCATGAGCATTTAATACATCCATGTAAACCAAAAGGAATTTCAATGAAAGCCTTGAAAATATTCATTTTCATAAATTATTTTTTATGGAATAATATTTTAAGAACAATAAAATATATATATTCATGGATATTTGAAGTGTTCCATGAAAAAAATATAATTTATATTTTATGATAATGTATATAAAGGTAATTATAAATATATGATGAAGGTTGGTTATTTTATGAGACATTGGGAAATGTATATTAATATTTATATATATGTATGATGTGGGACTTTGTAAAAATAGGGAAAAGTTACATTCCATCCAAGAGAATCACATGGAACCACCACTGCAGTGGGGTTAATAGTTAACCCCATCCCACCATAGTAATAGTGTTGAGGGGAAGCATAGTGCATGCATGCCAGTTTATAAGGCCCCCAAGAATTCTCGAGAAGGAGTGCATGAGATTAGTGGTGCTTCTAACATGAGGGGGAGGCAAAAAAAATAGGAATACATGAAACATGGTGGTTCATGTTGAGTTCAATACTTCTAGAAAGCTAATGGAACAAAAATATTTATAAAGAAGTGGAAAACTGAACCATGAGCCAATTTGGTACACAGGATACCACATATTTTTCATCCTCTACAAAATGGCTGGATATAAAGGTGGTTATATGATTTTTTCTATCTAGAAAGTTCAATATTATTAACAAATATCTTCTTTATCCTTTATTATAAGGATATACTCATGTGGGTTCTATAAAATTGACTAATCACGATTGATGAAGATAACCTCTAGGAAAACATAAATGCTGGATTGAAATACATAGGGTTGATCATAATGGTCATGCATTTAACATCACATTGCATGTAGGGAAATCCAATAAGGATATAATGATGACGATCTATGGGTATTTTAAATATCCCACATGATGAAGATTCTGGTTTAACAACATGAAATGTAGAACATATTTTGTGAGATATTCATGGACGATATTTCATGGGGAAACCTGAGTCTTATATTATTTTTATTACATTTAAAAATATATTGTGACATATTGAATTTTTTAAAATAATGACCACATAAGAATAATATATTATTTAAGTCTCTAGGAACTATGTGAGGAATTATAAGGGGGTGATCCATAGATTTTATCCTAACAACATAATGATGAGTTATTACCCAAACTTCTTGGGTATTTCTGACACTACCTAAATGACGAGGTTTCCATATGACTAGATTATTCCTCAAAACCATTGGTACACATTGTCCATTTATGGATGGGTGCCTCACTATATATGGAATACTACATGAAGTAAATAACCCTTTATTTGTTTCAAATAAACCACAGAAAGATGCTGAATAATATTGTGAGTCGTGTCATAATCATATCCATGTGAGCATAAGATTCCTATCTTAGGTATTTCTAATTTACTATTTAGAGATGGTAATTCCTGAAAATTAGATATAATTCGAATTATAACCATGAAGAATAAAAATAACCATTCAAATATATCATAAGGAGTATAATTTAATAATAACATAGGGTATTCAAGAATTATTATTTGAGGAATTAAATTAATTGTGTTTAATTATAAACACTTTTAACCTGAGTTTTTAAATGAATAAATTAAAATCTAGGCATAATTGAGTATACATGTACCACATTAGTGTATAAATATGTTCATATAGGTGATGGAAAAAGTGTAAAATATTATTGAAATGTCCATTGAGACTCCTTTAATCCATTATGAATGATGAATTTTGAGAGTGATCCAAATCTTGGTAGATAATGAAAATGGTGACCACATGATCCCGAGAACATGAAAAGATGATTAAAGACTATAATCTATGAATTTATTCAATAAGTAAACAAAGAAAGAGAAAAAAGATTTCTTATAGAGAAATATAATGTGAAGAACTATTTAGATTCTAGTATGAACAACCACATATTTTTAAGAGATAGATCAATAGGTAGGAGTTATTATAAATAAAACTGGTGGGATGCCTGTGTAAATATCCTTTCTAGAGATGATCTATAGTATTAATTTTTTATTAGATATTTTGGTAGTTTGTCTTTTGGATATTTTGGGATATTTACTAAAAAAGTAATCACATTGATTTATTAGTAGGGTATCCTTGTTTGTAAATCTAACCAATATGGAATGGACATAGTCACCCAGTCTATTTGGGGTGAACTTTAAAAAAACCTCACGCACCTTTCAGTTATTTCAATTGTTTAACTACAGGAGAAGTGATACCATGAACAATGAGGGATCAAGATCTTAAATGATCAAAATTGTTGACTTTAAATGATTAAATTGAAAAAATTACATCACTAATTCACCAACTCACTAATATATCTTAACCTAGGCTCTTGTAGGGTCAAAAACTTCTTATTTTTAATTTATTATAACAATATATTAAAATTGATAATTCATATGGATCCTTATGAATCTTTCTAAGGAATTAAATGTGAGACTATAATATTTTGGGATGAAGTTAGTGAAATAAATTAAATGGGACCTCAAATAGCTGTGTATATGTTAAAGAATCTTATAGCAATCAAATTTTTTTTATGAATACTCTATGTTTATAGGAGCAATATATTTATAACTATCTGTTATATTTGGTATTTTAATTTACTGAGAAGGTATTTTTTATATTTCTCTGTTTAATCATGTTATCTAAATTAGAATTAAGTAAAATATAAACCATAAATGTAAAAAACATTTCAATATTCTTGATCGTTCTGGGATTGTTTCTTATCAATTAGAACTTCCACTGATCCTATCTAAATTTCATAATTTGTTCCTTATGTCTCTGTTAAATAATTACACACCAAATCCATCACATGTACTAAATACAGAGGTCATACCACTATAGAATGATCTTTTCTATGAATAAAAAAGTAAAAAAAATATTTGATCATAGATATAATGTTCTATAGAACTATAATACTCACCTACTTAAAGTTATATAGAGGAATTAAAAATTTGATGAAGCTAAATGGGAACTAGAATATGAGATGAAATTGATATATCCTCATTTCATTATATATGAGTAATAGAGTTTTGTTGTTATAATTCATTTTAATCTTATAATTATCAAGGAATTAATTATTTCTAATTAATTTTCTTTTAAATAATTAATAAGTATTTGATATGATACTTTAAATGAAACCTCCTGTCTAAAATAATTGTGATATAGTTTACCATAATAATCTGCCCATTGGATTGAAGGATATGAGTAAAAAAATAATTTATAAAAGATATTTAAAATCTTGATAATTAATAAAAAACTAATTAATGTTTATGAATTAAGCCCTCATTTATTAGTAAAATCAATATATTCTTCAAAAATCCAGTTTCAAAAAATATGGATTTTTTTTATTTTTGATACAAAAATATAATTAATTACTACTACAGTTATAAATATAATTTTAAAAATGAATATTATTTTTTCTAATCATCATATTAAATTAGTATTAAATTTTGTATTTTTGATTTTTTTCTAAAAATATTTTTTTAATGGTTGGGGCTAAAGCCTCATTTATTATTAAAGCAAAGCAAAGACCTATTTTAGCTGGTTAGAGGGAGACACATTACGTAGCCTGAAGACCCAGTGGGCATTTAGCCCATTACATGGCCCGTAGGCCCAAATTTTGGGCTCAAATCCCATTATGTTATTAGTAATGCTACATTACTTGTTTCTAGAGTACCGCACAGTACCCACCGCTGCTATATTGCCATGCTGCCGCTATAGCGACCATTGTTGCTACAATGCTACTACTCCTATTGTGCAGCTACAGTACCTACACCCAATGGGTTTTGAAACCCCATTTTTCATGTAGGCTTATGTAGATTTTAACACTAACCCAAACCCCAACTACCTATAAATATTAATTTTTCAATGCATGTGAAAAAATCAATTTTATAGAAAACTGTCTATAATTAATAAATTTTCATTGTCTCATTTTTTCAAACTGAATTTCAAATAACATTTTTGTCATTTTTATTAAATATATTCCAATTAATTTCATTGGTATTGTAATTATGATTATTATTTATATAATAACATTTTTTTACATAAAAATGGAATTTCTAGAAAAAAATTATCATGTATTATACGTTTATATTAGAATGAATTTATCCCAATATTATTGATTAAAGTTGATAAAATTATTTCATATTTTCACTTTTATTAATTAATATTATATAATATGTTCAACTTAATTTTTGGTCATTATGAATAGTCACTAAAGAAAATATTCATTATTATGTAAAAAGATAAAAGGGGTTAATAAAGGACTAAACTATGTCATATGGGATAAAATGAATCTAAAACATCTAAAAATTCAATTAGATGAATAAATTTCAGTACTATATCCTCTGATATTCTATCTTGATCCAATTTGGAGCTATTTTTCTTGAGTAATACGTTAATATATTTTAATCTTTTGATGAATTCCATGCAAAAAATCATCATCACTTATAAAAGGACACAACTTACCATCTCTTATTCTCACATGATGAACCTTATAGATCATCCAATTCCTTAGTAACATAACATAAAATGATTTTTATGTCTTTTATTTTTCAAAATACCAACTTTTGAAATCATAAGTTGTTACATAATTAATGTTTTCCAAATAAGAGATATATCACTTAATCGAGTGCCTTTATTTTATTACATCTTATAACTCCTTAAATTACATGGTAACTAATATTATATAATAACATCTTTATCTAGAATATAAATACATAATATTATTTCAATGGATCAACCTATATTCCATTAATTTTCCAAAAAATCAAAAATGAAAATATCACTTGTGTGTAAATGTCAACTACCACTGCCACATACAGATATGATTCATTTTCAATCACCATATTTCAAGGTTGGTAGTTATTATTTATTTAATTATTATATATTATATATATGAAATTGTTATTATTAATTAATAATATGATATTTTAAACATTTATACATTTCGATCCATAATGAAATCATAACATCATTCGTGCATAAGTGTAGACTAACACCTCCATGAAGTTCCATGATTTATTTTTGATTTCTTATTTAAATGAACTGTAATAATATTTATTTAATAAGTATAAAGGATATTATAGATATAATAATGATTATTTAATTTTATATCATTATTAACTGATATTGTTTTCCAACAATTAGAAAATGGAAACATCACTCATGTGTACTTATGAAATAATGACTTCATGAAGTGATGTAATTAATTTTTATTCACCACTATATAATAATAGTTTTAAAATTGTCGTAAATGATTACATATTATAATTATTATCTGATTAGAGTCTTGGATATTATGTAACCATGATCAATGTACATGTACTAGAACATGAAAAATAAAAACATGCATGAAAACCAACATAGTTACAAACCGAAACAATAATTCTAATAAATAATTATATGTAAAGTTGTGATATGATGTTTTACATAAACCATAAATGGAATTATAAGTATGAATATGGTTCTATAATATATTTATAATAAATATATATTTATTATATTGGTGTGTTTATCTCATAAAATATAAAACAATGCTTGAGGTAAGGTAATTGTGATACAATCTCATTTGTTTTCAATATTATTAATGAAAAATTAACATTGAGGTAAATCACATGGATATAATCATTTAAAATCCATTTATTTTATCATTGTTTATATATTCATGTAATTTTAAATTAATATTTCCATGTTCCTATATTTGGTACAAATAATGATAGATAAAATGTTTCTAAATAAAATGAAATTTTCCCACTTTGATCGATGGAATTTTTTCAACCATGTCCATTATCCTCAATATTGATCTATAGATGTTTTTACCTATATATAGAATGTTTTAAAAATATTATTTTTCATTATAATTTAATTGAATTAAAAATTCATATAAGACTTCTTTTTAATGAAACATTTTTCGATCAAGTCATTTATGAATATTATTATAAAAAGGTGAAAATAAGTGTCTCTTTAATCATATAAAAAATTAATAGTTGTTCTCATCATTATGACCATTATTTTCATTAAAAAGCATCTTACTAGTTCCCTTGGATCTATTAGATGCTTTTTTCTAAAATATTATATTATTTTTTATAGTTTAAATAAGTGTGCTCAAAATGAAAATGGAATCTTCAATATTGAATGTTACACTGATATTTTAAAGTCATTTAAAACTGAGACAACATCTAATGACGTATCTTATGTTTCACTGGGGATAAGATATAATGATTCCATATTTAAATTTTTTTATGGTATATGATTTTTTTGGAAGATATATTTACAAATCCAATTTTATCTTCCATGAGTTCTGATATGGTAAAATGATAGTTGTTTTAATTATCTTGTATCATATATATGAATGTATTATTATGTAGTTGGGTATATTGTATCCCTAAAATGATGTGGGTAAATATTGATAAGTTTTTAGGTAAATAATTTATGTGTGATCCATATTTCATGTTCACTATATAAATAATGGACTTGGTTTCATTCCCAAAAGTTTTTTCATTCAACTGGTTTCAAGTCTATAATTTTATGCGGGGAATTTATTTCATGTTTTTAACATAATGAGTGAATATATTAATATTTAATCCAGCTTTTAATGTTATAATACTATGATTTGGAGACAATTCATTATTTATGATATTCTATCATATATTATTGTTGACTATTGGTGATTCCACACTCTTATAACTTCTATAATTTGTTATGAAAAATCATTATGCTGTTTATCCTGATTAAGGATAATTATTTGTTTTTTATGGAAAATCCAAAATTATTTTTTATTTCTCCAGTTTTTGATAGAATTGTATATGTATAATATATATAAGGGTTATAAAATGTGGAACATTTTGGTAGATGTTGAAGATAGTTTACGAAATAACATATTTTTGTGAATAGTATCCTATGATACCAATACATTATAGTTATAAGGAAGGATTAAATATGTTTTTTACCAAATATAAATATAAAATTATTTAATATATGTGTTTTTTATAGTTAGTTCACCTCAAATATTCACCTAGGGGTAATCACTTTGAAAAAGTTAAGCTGATTATCAATGTGATATTCAATCGGTGGATGACGATAAGGTTAATGACTACACACTTGGCTAGTCACTCTCAGGATATATGAGTGGGATAATTCAAGTGGTATTTATAAATTATAATTAAGGATTATCCTTTAATAACTCTAGTCTCCTATAATTAAAACAATTAACTCAATTACTATATTTTGTTGATAAACTGACACCTTCAACAAACTATGTCCACCTTCATATCTTAATTTACTTAAAAGGGATCTTCCTATAGCATTAAGAATAACCCATATTTTCTAAGTTGATTCTTAAGATATTCCCTTAAATAGCCACACTATTCCATTGATGGAGGATACATTTTTATCTATATTTACATCATTTAGATAAGTATATTTATTTTCAATCAGGATTAAGTGATAAATTTTGTGGGGAAAGTTGTGAAATATCTCCCTGTCATAAATAATGAATGAACTGGACTTACATAGTGATCGGTAGGGCCAAATATATATAGCTCCTCAATGTATCGATTGGACTCATGACATAAACTAGATTGGTTATTGGAATATAGATTACCCATTAATGTATGATGTATCGGTATAATTCAATGATGTTATGTTTATGATATTCGAAATTATTAATTTCAACAGTATGATATCCATAATTATTAAAAAAGATATTATTTATTTCTAGGGACATAGTTTTCCTATAGGTTCACTTGATTATGGGAATATTTTTATCATTTATTTTCTTATTGACAAACTATTTATGGAATGATTATTTTATCATATATTCCATTATAAGACACTATTAATGTACCCTAGAAGATTGATATGGGTAATTTTCATTGATCTAATTAAAGGGTTATCAATATTCTCAAAGCATTTATTTTGTATTATCTATTGTAATGTGAGAAATATATATGTATCTAGTCTTCTAAGACTAATAATCTTCACAATAATTTGGGAGATATTTTATTCTACACCAACAATGTAATAAAATAGATGGATCTGAGTTTTTTGGGAATTATGATTTTATATTTGGAATAAGAAAAATATTTGTGGAAACCTTGGAGAATATATTTATTGGAACCTATATATATAATAATGTATTCATAAATCAAAATATTTAAAGGAAAAAATTTCTAGAAATCCTAAATGGACCTTTTTACAATTTAATACCATGTGTTTATTATCTGTTATAGAGATAGTGAAAAATAGATGGAATGTGAACCTTATCGACAATCATGGTCAGTATAGGGATTCTCTTCTAAAGAATCTAAATAATTATTATGTTATGGATCATCAGATCATAACCACGTTAGTTAAACTAACCTAGGGTATGAAAAATAATCTTTAATGCTTAGAGAAACCTATTGATACAAAATGTGGTGTTACTATATTGGAATATTTCATATGATAGAATCATAATCCATTCAATGAAACAATTCTGTAATTGTTAGATAATAAATGGATCTAGTCCTAAGAAATTATATTTCACTCTTTATGATGTAGGGAAATGTCAATGGTCATCGTGGTGTTATATTACCTAATGTGATATACATATTAATGGTGGAATGTAATTATAATAATAGAGTATGATGTATGGATAAATAGTTTTGAATTGAGAATATTTAAGGATGTATTATTTAAACAAATCCTCCCCTGAGAATAGGGATGAAGTGAAAATACAATTCATTAATATCAAACTAAAAAAGGAGGAAAATTATGTTGATTATGAGCCTATATTATAATGATATATTTACATTCTATAATGCATGTAAGTAATAAAATGGAATATTTCCCATTTCATTGATGGGATTGAACTAAGACTACTATGAAAATTAGTCTCATAATAAATTTTATAATATTAGGATATAGTAACAATTTCTATTCAGATGAGGAATGAGTTATCTATGTAATATTAAATTGAGGGAAATCTTGAGGATATGATGTCTGAAGAACATCATGGAATGAATTTGATGTCAAATGGGAAGAAAGGAAGACTGTAATTTCAAACATGAAGTAACCTTTTAAAGAAAATCATGGGGAATTTATTGAAGGGAATAAATTTTTTTCCTTATATAAAAAATGGCTATCAACATCATTAATATTAAGTCAGGGAAGAAATTACTTATGGCTAATGATATATATATAATGAGATAGATAACTAGAAAAACATTTCAATAAATCTCACAGGAATTTACCTCATAAAAGGTTGAGGTATAAAGGATAACATTATGAAATCACAATAGATGGTATGTAAGTACTAAATGGCATAATAACATTTATATTTATTATAAACTCTATGTTAAGAAATTCATTATTAGATTTTGTATCTTTTTTCAACTTTACATCATGCATGTTTGACGTTAAATTTTAGTCATACTATAATAAATTGATAATAGACCTTCCATTTTAGACACAAAAGGTAATTTTTATTAAAACGATGGTTTACAAAGTAGTATCTATTAATATACATAGATATTCCATGGTGGACACATTAATTAGTATACATATTATTGATTATAAATTAATCCTGATCGTTTATTGGATTTCAATGTATAATTGTCTAATTTATTATAGAGATAATGGTATTACCATTTGTGGAAGTGGTATAAATATCATTATTTTCAAGGGACATACTTCACCTCATAAGTAGTTTCTAAACTATCCTATAGTATCCCACTGTAATGAAATTATAGGAGAAAAGGAAGATAAAACACTATAAATGGTCTGTATGTATATCAAAATGATAGTGGATTTACCCATTCTATAAAAATAAATTGATTTATTTCAGGAGTAATTACTTGGTCATCATCATGACTATGATGTAGTATTTTCATTCTAGTAATTCGTTAAAATAGAACCATATCCAAAAAAACCATATATAATGTAACCAGTGGTGTTGGTTGAATTATTGAATAAAAATGAGAAGGTTTTCTATAAAGGGATATATATACACCCTTATTTTCTCACCATCGAGAGACTCTATTTATTTTATAGAAATAATGGATGGGAAGATGAGATTGTATACCAATTACAGAATGATCATTTCCATTACCATAAGTGACAAGTATTTATTACTATTCATTGATGAATTATTTGATCATATAAAAGGATCTAGATATTTTACAAAGATTTATATTTACTACGATTGTTATTGGTTAAGAGAAAAAAAAGACGACATAATAAATAAAAGCTTCATAAGAGATATAGGCCTTATAAGTTTACTATAATTCTATTCAGACTGACTAATTATTTATCTATTTTAGTGGATCTAATGAATAGAGTATTAAATAATTATAATGATAACTTGGTTGTGTTACATATTAATGATATATTTTTATACTCTATATCCTATGAATAACATGAGAACCGTCAAAGATTCATTATCGAGGCCCTCAATGAATAATAATTATATGTGAAATTTTGTAAGTGATAATTTTTATTTTTAATATTTATCTACATAGAAATGTTTTTTCAATTGTTAAAATATCCATTGACCCCTATAATAAGATGGTATTTAATGAATATCCTACAATAAATAATATAAATTAGATACATATTTTTTATAGTTTAATGGGTTACTATCGGTGGATCATTCTGTATTTTTCCAGATTGGAAATAAATTATATAGGTTTAAATGTGAAGGGGATGAATTCCCATGGTCCATTGAATGTGTAGAAATTTTTTATCATATGGATTGAATATTAATTAATTTTTTTTATTATACCATTATGGATGTAAGGATTTATAATATATAGTGATGCATTGAAGAATGAACATTGATATATCCTTTTGAAGAATGATAGAGGGGTTTCTTATGCCTCATCGAAATTGAATACCCACGAATAAAACTATTAATTTCATAACCATGAGTTGATTTTAGTAATATCATCATTAAATATATTTATATTCTATATTTATAATGAATATTTAACATATATGAAGAACAAAAAAGCGTTAACTGTATTTTTTCTTATAAAGAGAACCAAATTAGATAAATAGAATGGTTGGAGCTACACAATGAATATGATTGGTCGATACCCTACCACCCTATAAGGGAAAAAAGGTGGTTGAATAATTGATTATGATGAACTAGGGAGTTTTGACCATGATTATAATATATAAGGATACTATATTAAAAGATCTAGTAATGATAGATATTGTAATTTTTATCCATGGATACAAGCTATTCCTTTTAAAATAAATTTATAAACAATTTATACTAGAAAAGATAGTGATGTTTTAGTAGGATGATATTTATTTACAAAAGGGTATTAATGTATAAAATGAGGGAAAATTTATAGACTTCATCTATAATAATAGATAGTTGAATAATATGAATTAATTAGGTATTCCATCAATAATTGATTTGAAGAGGTTGCTCTAAGACAATTCCCATAAATCAGTTTTCTCTATTCCCTCTAGTATCAGAATGATGTATAGTTATTTAAGAGAACACATATGGTGGGATGATATAAAGAAAAAAAATTATACTAGGTGACTTGATACATAGTGTTTTATCATGTAAAATATGAAATTCAATATCTTAATGGAGTTACACAACCCCTTCCTAAAACAATATAGATGTGTGATGATATTACAGTGGAATTTATTATTAGAAATATGAAGACTATAATGTTTAATGTTTCTATATGGGCCAATATTAATTGAAATGTAATATCATAATATTTATTAGCAATTAGAGAAGACCAAACCCTATAATTACTTAACCCTATATATATTAATGATTTAATGAGACTTTATAGGGGACCTCTATCAATTGTATCGAACCATGACCCAAGGATCATATATATATTCCAGAGTAGTATCCAATCGGAATTTTACACTGAGTTTAATTTAACAACAGACTATAATACAAAAAATTTATGGGATGCTCAAAAGGGATGTTCATACATGAGAAGACTTACTAAGGCCTTACTCTCATGACTTCTGTGGAGCATGTAATTTGTAAGAACTAATGGTGAAATTTTCATACACTAATTGTTTCATTCTATAATTTATATGGAACTATATGACACACTTCATGAGAAGACAATTCAAAAACTAACATTATGTGAATAAGTTATAGAAGGTAATATAGTAGGAATATAATATGTGTAGGATTCAATAGAGAATGTATGGAATATTCAAAATCATATTAAATCATCTAAAAGTAGGAAAACTATTTATGTTTATAATCAATTCAATGAAAATCACTTTCAAAGAGGTGGTGCGTTTTGTATTTCTAAATGAGTCTCCATGGAAGGTATTGTTAAGATTTGGTAATAATTTTTTGTTAAGTCCTAAGTATTTTGGACCCTTTGAAATTAGGGATATAATTAAATTTCTATCATACCGATTGCCTATGCCACCCAATATCACGAATATAAAATTATATATTATTTGATTTGATATTAAGTGAATACACAAAATATATAATTAATATACTCACATGTGAGTTGTTTAAAGTCCATTGGATAAATAAAAAATGGAAGGAGGAAACAAATAATACTATAGAAAAAGTAATGAAATTAAACCCAAATTTATATATTATCTTTAATATATCCAATTTAATGGATGGAATTTTTTATGATTGAAAATGTTATCCAAAGGGCATATAATAGTAAGTAAAAACCACATCCCAAAACTATTACATAACATTCACTCTAATGAGCCTTTATTTATTACTATATTTAGAAAAAAAATTCGAATTATAATTTGAAACAATTTACTTCATTCTTGGATATATAATTTAATGATTATGTAGGATGATTTTAGGGTATTTTTCTAAGTTATGTATTTTTCATATAAATAGTTGAAGATACATTCTTTTACGAAAATAATGAGTTTTATCACATTATAGGTATATATTATAGTACCATAATTTAAAAAAAATGATAACATATATCTTTATGTAATAATGTAACTATTTTTATGATATATTTATTAAAAATTATAATATATATTTTTAACCATATAAAAAATAATATTTCAATTCTTATAAAAATTGTTTCTAATCATTTCATCAAATCATGTATTTGAATAGTAAAAGTAGTTTTTAGAATTATTTAAAACCTGTATAACATTTCCCTATAATAACTCAATTTATTCAATAAAATATGAAACCGTAGATAACTACTACTTACAGATAAAATTTACATTCAAAACACACTTTTTAAAAAAAAATGTATTTCCCTAGTATGTGTGTTGATTTTAAAATAATTATTTATAACCATTAAAAGATATAATTGAGAACTTTTTTTCCCAAATTTTTAATTTTAAGTATCATGTTATTTAGAAATTTAAATTATATTTTCACCCATTAAAATTAATACTATGTTTAGAAAATAGTTATCCCGTTAAAAATAAAAAAATCTAAAATTAATTCACTATGAGAAAATGATGAAAACATACTATAAAAATGTTTAAAAATTGATTATTTATGAGTTTCAAGACCAAAATTACCCACCCTTATATCATAGTCTCTTTTTTATCCATTTAACATTGAAACATAACTTTTCATTATTGAGAATATAAAGGGTTATCCTATAAATACCTACCTCTTAATTTATAATTGGGGATGTTTCCAACACTTCGTGTTATAGCTTTACCATGGAATATCATCCCAAAACAAAGCCTTTTTGACAACATAAAACCCTATACCACTAATTTATGAATATATATAAAAAATCGATATTTTTAGACATTTTTTTACTATATATATATAATTATTTAATAGCTTCTGTTATACACGACCAAATGTTTTAATGAAAGAGAATATACTCTTAAAATATTAATATTTAATATGTTATTTATCACCAAGCGATTGGAAAAGGGGTATGAATTCGATCGAATAATCTATGAAAATATATGGTTTAAATATATTTATATAGTGAATTATTATTTTTCCAATTAATTAGATATGGATTTCAAAACAATTTGAAAATTAATGAAATATTTTCCTCAGAAACTATTTTTAATCACATATACGTGTTCTATCTAAAAAAATTAAATAAATAAATAATAATGCATTATATTAATGAAATTTATAAATTATGAAATCAATTAAATGTTTTTAAATTCATTTTATATTTTTTATAGGTATTATATTAAAAATAAATATAGTTTCTACTCACAAAAACTGTATTTTTTCTAAAAAGGATTTTTTGTCACATTTTAAAAACAAATCATAAGAATAAAATTTTTCACTATTAGAAAATTTTATTTTCAAAAATTAAAAATATTTGTTAAATATACATGTAAAAATTAGTTTTTCGTGATTTTTTTATTTTTTCTAAATAGACCAACTTTTCTATGAATAGTGACAAATACAAGATTTTGTAGAAAATTGTCTTTTAATTTAATTAATGTATAAGATTAATTTCGTTTTAAAATTATTTTAAAATTATAATTAGTTAAATTATATATATTTTAATCTAATTTATGTTATTTTAATTAATTGTAATCAATTTTGTTTATAATAAGTATTTAATCTTTTCAACATTATCTCTTGGGAAATTGTCTTCTCATCACATTTGCGTGTTTAATTTTAAATTAAATTCCTCACATCTATGAATGGAATTTTAAATAAGGCAATAAATATTTTTAAAAATACTAAATTATATTTCTTTATATGTTCAACTTAATATATGTCCTACTGTAATGGAGAAATAATAAAAAATAATTACCACTTTTAAGGGTTAAACTAGATTAACGGGGGTTAAACTAGATTAACAGAGGTTAAACCAAAATAAAAATTCGTAAAACAACATCAAAACATTCTAAAAAATAATTTTATGAACATAATTAGACTTTATATCCTATAATTTTCTATCATATCTCATTTAGGGTTATTTTTCTCGTGAAAAACTTTGGTGCACTTTTTTCTTTGAAAACATTAATTGTGGGTATTTTTTCGTACAAATAAAAGGTCACACCCTATCCCCCCCACATAACATTTCCAAAAACATTTTTATAGAACACAACCTGCCAAAATATCTTCCCTATATACCTCCCCACATCTTATATTCCTCTTCTGTATTGTAATCACTATTTAGTAAGGTTTTATGTTAAACAAAAAAAGGTTCTCAGAAAAAGATGTAATGTTTTAAACAATTCATTTTTGTTTTAATTATATATATATAACCTTATAATATTATTAAATTACGTTGATATGACAAAAAATATCTCTCGTATATTTATATATTATTTTTTAATATAATTACTTAAAACCATCTTTACTTCTATTAAATTATAAATGAAACCATTGATCATGTGTACAGCGGACTACCGCCTCACAAACTCATGTTATTCATTTTCCATCACTACTGATATAATTATGAAATTAAAGTTTATATACTATATTTATGATATTGTTATATATTTATTATTATTGTACAACATCTAACTTCTATACTCCGAACCCATTTGAAAGCAATATTGTCGCTCATGGGTACTGCGGACTACCAACTCACGAACAGATGTGAAGTGTTTTTCATTTCATTTTTACTTATATGGAAACAAGGATAAATTAAAATAATATTATATATATATAATAATAATTATATTACTATAATAAATATATCATATATACCTTCTTTATTTCCATTATATGTGGGATATGATTGTGTCATTCATGTATTTGGTGGGTTATTGCCTCACGATGAGACGGGATTCAGTTTTCACTAACTTTTTTAATATAAGGTAATTAAGTTAAATTAAATGAATATACTTGATATTTATGAATTAAAATTAATTCATAAAATTTAATATATTATATAACATTCTTTCATTTAATCAGTAATGATAATAGAAATAGCATCCATGTGTGTGTACGACTTACCATCTCAATAAACAAATTATTTCATTTTCTATATATCACAATTATGGATTAATCTAAACACATATATAATGAATATATATTAAATTTTTATAAATTTAATTATTTTTTATATAATTTTTCCATGATAAAATTATGTGGATTGAAAAAAATATCAAAACATACTTGTAATTCAAAGCATTTTTTTTCCAAACATCATTTTAACATTGAATTTTTTATAAATTGGTCATAAAAGAGATTAATTAAATAATATATCATATATTATATAAAATTATGCATATATAATTGATTTATAATAAAAATTATTTTTTTATAGATTAGTTTTAATCATTTATGATGGATGTTGAGACTTAAGTTATGAGATTTTGGTATAATTTTTTATTTTTTAGGAAATACCTTATGTTATGAACATATCCTCATTTATAAGGTGTATATATTTCCCCTTGAAATTATATATAATTAATTAATTTATTCTCCTGATATTTTCTGTTTAATTTAATTTCATTCTTTCATGGGTCTTATGAATCAGTGTTACAAAAGTTATAAGGATTTTGTGGTACAATGTCATTATGTATAGGGGGGTTTCTTATTCTTATGATGATAAAATATTAGAATATATCTATAAATAAAATCACAAATTTACTTATCCAATGGTTATTTAATGATAATAAATTTAATCTTAATTTTCTTTTCTAAATGTACTCATGATTCCAAAATAATATTTCTAAATAAAATTGGATTTGTTTCTCAATTTAGTAGAAATCTTTTTCCCTTCAAAAATCATGTTTCTAAAAAAATTCAATATTTTGAAATTCTAGAATGAGATTTTTTAGACACATTTTTACCTTTTTTTGCTTGTTTTGTAAAACATAATAAATGTAATCTTAAATGTATATTTAAAAAAAGGAAGTGTTATCTTATACAAAAAAATGTGAAATTATACATTATTTTAACATGTATGTAATTTATCTATGTAATGACCACTAAGTGATTAAAAAATTACATGAAACTTTAATAGGCTATTTTTAAATAAATGGATTTCTAATATATTTTTGAATTTTTTGTTTAAAAAATTTATTTTCAAATATGTATTTTTTCCTCAAGAAATGTTCCATGTGTCTTTTCAAATTCATCTTCTATATACTATGTAATCATTTGATATTAATTATGATTCAATCTAGATATTCTCTAATGATACGATTCAAAATATTTCTATGGATGAATTACTTTTGTGATGAGAAAATGTTTATGAAACCACATTCTATTTTATAGGTTATGATATAATGACATGTTTTTGAAACCCTGTTAATTTAATGAATTGTGATATGATGAATTTCATATGAAATTTTGGAATAAAAGTGTATGGATTGTGTAATGGGTGGGAACTACATATCCCTCCAACTAATAATTAATAGTTAATGTTATACGAGCTAAGAAGGTAAATAATAGGTTATCATATGTCCGAAAATATGGTACACATGAGGTCATCCCAATCCCGATGTACGTGCAAATGTGGTTATCCCAATCCTAACATATTACGAATGTCTTAGTAATAATACTCTACATAATGATTTCTATGACTATGTGTATGCCACAAATCCATGTATTATTATTATTTCCTCAGGGCCTATTTTATTTTATTCCATTATGATTCATACCTTATTAACTTTCTATATTTATTCAATGACTCTTGATTTCGAACATTGATAGGTACGGTGTAGATTTATTATGCTATCCTCTTTTTCTTGTACCATTATGATCACATTATGTTTTTCTATTTCAATATTTTATGATTTAAAATAACATTATATCACCATTAATTATGATTATTTCTCAAAGATCTATTGATTGGTAAGATATAAGTATTTATATGAATGGTTCTAGTTATGAGGAATTATGTGGTAGAATAATTAGAAATCCTATGAAGCAGTTATTTTTGTATATATGTTTCCAATGGAACTATACCTTTATGATCCTTAGGTGCATGTCTTTTTCATGTAATTAATATTCATCTAAAATGATACAATATATATTTATGAAAATCCTTGGTTGTAATAGTCCGAATCATAGGTATTGAAAGGAATCAAATCCCTATGGACTGTCACATGTGTTCATTGGATAAATCATGGATCTATAACCAAGGGCTTCATGAGGAAGTGTATTCTACAAGAGGTGGTTGGGTTTCCTACCTAGGAGGTGTATGCACACACAGATTTCCATGATAGGTATAAATTACATTCCACTAGAAATCATTTCAAACCACTACATTTGTTATCATAGGATATTTTTAGTTAACTATTGGAAACTATGATGAGAAAAAATTTGGGATAACCATAAGGATAATTCAAAGTATAAGAAAATATAGTATAATTTAATTGAGGGTTTTATTGAGTGGTTTTTCGGTGATTACATCCCTATAATTATAATAAAAATGGTGTGGGTCTAGAATTGATGTCTGTATGTCTAATAACTATGAAAAATTAACTTCATTCTTGACTTGAAAATTACTTGGTACATGACAACGAGACATACCATGAACCTGGATGACACTCCCATGTGTTATTCTATGGAAATTAAAAAAAAACCATTATGAACTTTAATAAATGATTTGAATCAATGATGATAATTAATGACATAGATTAAACATAATGTGTCATTGATTAAAATAAGGTGTCATGATTTAGACATATTATAAAATATTTTTCATTATTATATTATTTTCAAATATTAAAAATATTTCTTAGACTATAAATTAATGTATTATTAAATTGAAAGAACTAAAATGAAATTAGTTAATATTTAATGTGATAAAATATTTCATGATTATTAAATATATGGGATGATGAATGTAGTGAAGGTTATTGTCATTATGCCTGCCTATTTATAATGATATATGACTGACATGTTGTACTTTAACCAACTCTTGGACTCATCAATGGTGGGAAAGATAGAGTTCACTATTGTTTCAGGTGTTGGAGACCATAGATAAAATAATACTTAATTTTTACATGTTAATAATGTGGGAAGAAAAACCAAAGTGATTGTCTCAAACAAATGAATATATATTTTGAGTGCGAAAAATAATGACACAGAGATAGTAATTTTTTAGGAACAATAAAGTGATTGTATAATGTAGTGGAGGAGAATAATAGTATCCCAAAGTTATCATAAATGGATGAATGTTTTAAATCTGGATAATAGGGGGATTGTAAAAATCAATGTCACAGGGGTAATTTCAAGAATAATATCAAAACGTTTGTACGAGTAATGGTTATAGAACTGATGAATAAGGGACTATGAATGAAATAGAAACATTATGGTCTTTTATAATTGTATTTTTTATTTTAAATTTATAAATAATAATTAAATTAAGGCTAATGAGTGTTAATATATGATTCAAATTTCATATTGAATGATAGAGGTGTTGTGCAATAATATGATGATTCATTATTAATCATTCAAGAATAACAAGTGATTATTGATGTGATTATGTTTTGAAATTCAAGAGTTATGTTATAAAATATAAGAATAAATAATCATTGTTCCATATAATTTTATCCTTATAGATTTTTAAGAATATTATGAATTGTACCGATGGACAAGATAATGATTTATTGGAAAATGATATTTTATGGAAAACAAATGTTGTAGGGAATATAACCCTTAATGTGTTCAGAATGTAGAGAAAATGACGTTTTGGAAAGGGTTGATGGATATGAATGAAGAAAATCAGATTGTATTCATGACCATAGAATTTAATAACCATTTTGGACTATGTGTTTTATGTTATCATTTATGGAGTTTACATAATTAATGTATTTATAGGATATATTCATTGATATGTGATTTTATTCCGGTAGTGGGGAATAATGTGTGATTTTATTATGGTTTTATTGAAATTTTGGTTATTTATTTATTAAATGAAAATATATGATCAAGATAATCAAATATTTTGTATATTGAAATTATGGTCTACATTATGAAATCTGGGGGATTAATGTTATGTTTATTTTCATAATTTTAATAAACTTCTTTAATAATTTTACATTTTGGAAGGGTCATAAATTTAACAATTTATAGAATTATTTTAGTTGAAACTTGGATGAGGTTTTAGAAATTTATGTACTTTTTATTCATTTGATGATTTACGAACTGTTGATAACATGTGACAACCATTTCCCAAAAATAAGTAGATAAATGAGTAATGTCTTATCATTTTTTATGGATCATATTATCTATTAGTTATTTAGGAATGGAAAAAGTTTATCTCTTAGAGAATGACATATAGCAGATATTTTATCAATGTATAACCAAAGGATTAGTTTCTGATTATGAAATGAAATGATATAAGGTAAGTATATTTTCTCAGGAAAATTATTCATCTTTAAGAAAAATGGTCTTGGAATAAAAAATGTTACCCTATTACATTCATTTCAGATAAACCGATGGTCTATTCACTCATCGCAGATTTTTGGCATTGTGATCATTAAATTTTTTATATCATTCACTTTCTTCTGATCAATTACATATATAATTCTCTAAATAAATTACACTTTTTATCTATGTCTACAATTTCACTGCCCCCAATGCTATCCTATTTAGGAAACAATTTTTTTGATATTCATGTGGTCCTTGGTAATTATTTTTTCCCTTATCAAGAGTATTTTTTATCATCACTTTTTACAATGTGGTGCTACTATAAATTAACCCTATACCCATAGTTTGAAACTATGGGTATATCCCAAAAAATGATTTGAATCAGATATACACACAGTTTCAAGGAACTGTGGGCAATAGAGGCCTCAGTATAGCGTTGATCTATACCCACAGTTTGAAATACCTATACCCATGTTTTTCAAATTGTGGGTCATCAAGGTGAGGGTATAGTAATAACATATACCCATTGTTTAAAATTGTTATATCCATTTTTCTAAAACTATGGGTATAGAATTAAAGAAGTTTTCACGCGGGTTTTGGATCCTCACCACCTCCACACAACAAAATTTATTTTACTACTACCCCATTTTTATTCAGGTTTATATACATATATATTCTTATATATTAACTTATATATCATGGGTATAGGTAAAAAACCATGGTAATAGGTTTTCCCACAAGATTGTTTTCCCCACACAAACATTATAACAACCAAATCACAGAGTATATGAATATTACATATTTTTATATTAATATTCATTACATTTTACAAATGCATGTCTGAGGACCGTAATAGTTTAGTGCCTTATAAAATATGGAATACATTATTCTAACTTGTGAAATATCTTCAATATATCCCATAAAGATCACCCCTTTAGTACTCCTACTTAAAGGATATTTCTATAACCAGAGGAATGGAAACATAAGAAAGGGTGAGATTTGATGCTCAGTAAGGGTAATAAAATAATTGATGACGATATGAATGTAAAAAACTGAACATAACTTTTGAATGTCAAAATCATGAATCATGAAATAAATCATAGATGTTCATAAGGAATAAAATATAAAGTAATATTAAGCATGAAAACATATCATTGTCCTAAAACATGAACTTTTGGAAAAAACATAAATATAGATAATCATTTACATATTATCCAAGGCTCATATAAAATACCATATTGGTAAACAAAGTCCATTACTGAAACATGTTTACTTTCCATTTCAACCTTGTATTATGGAAACATATTTACTTTCCATTCTATTTATGCATGTCCCAAGATATATAGATATTTACCCAAAGCATTGGAGGGATATATAGGTCATACCCATCTCATAATAAAATCATTCTTACTTGTTCCTCAAAAACATAAACCATTCATCGTAGCATAACCTAAGGAACAAAAAATGGGTTTCTTCAACATCATTCATTAATTAATAATATAAAATAAATGGATTTCAAAAAAAATACCACATTATCACAATCAAATTAAAAGTAATAATAGGGATAGAGAAAAAAACCCTATGACATCATATATGTAAAATAATTTTGATAAAATACTTGAAATTAATTGTTGGGAAAATATATCATTTTTTCTTCAAAACATTTTCTTTTCTCAAAATGCCACAAGATTTTAAAATAAATGATTTTATTTGAAAATAAAATTAAAGACGTGTAAAGGAAGCATAATAGAAAATAATCCTTTGGAAGACGTAATAATTTGATCATGCAGTATAAGTTAAAAATATATTCTTCTAAATCTCTTGTTGGAAAAGTATAAATGTATAATGTAAAGAAAATAAAATAAATATTCCTTCCATAACATTTAACAAACATTCACCAATATGAAAAATTGACATTAGAAAATAGTATAATAATTGAAATAATATAATATATTTAGAAAACATGGATGAGGATGATAAATATACCCTAGTAAATACTTACATATAAATAATCTCGGATAATAATGAGATTTAAAAATTATCCCTTACCTTAGGTCAAATATCCATCATATGTATCTGAAGCATCTATATAATGATTTAAATATTGATATTAACTTATTGTAGAATCAATAACATTCTTATGAGATCATATATGATTATATTATCATCTATTTGTTAGTAACATTTCATTGTCACTTATTATTTAGATATTAACTACATTATGTTCTAATGCTAGTTTTGTCACAGATGTTCATGTTCCAATTCATTGGTACTAGTAATATCATTTACAAAATGATATTATTATAATACATAATATATTTATTCATTATATTCGGGTATATATTTTTTTTTAATAATGATTATGTATAATTAATTGCATCACATCATGGAGACGGAAGACCATACACATCCATGAGCGACGATATCATTCACTTAATTGTTAAATGGTATGAAATTGGATGGTATGTTAGTTATAAAAAATAATTATCATGTTATATTAATTTTTTGCATTAATAATACATATCATTATACCCATCCAAATTATTTTTCATTGAATAATAAATTACAACATGACATAGAGACAATAAGTCGTACATATGCATGAATAGTGATATTGTTATTCGTAGGATGGATAAAAGGGTATATAAGGTTGTACCAAAATTATAATATCATATCATCATGTAGAAGATACTAGTTTTATTACTTTATAATTGAAACAACATAAGAACATGATGTCTAAGAACAAATGAAGATTGATAGAGGGTATAAAAATTTACCTCTTTTTGCAGTATCTCCTTTTTATTTCCACAAATAGTATAATTAGGATGACTTTTTCTACCCAAAGTGTGGTCTCTAGAAGTATGGGAGGGATCTTAGGATCTTATTAGATCATAATTATGATGATACAAGTGTAACACCCTATGGTTTTAAAAATAAATTTAAATAAATGAAGCTTTTTTAGGTAGATAGTTATAACTAGCCTTTAAACATAATTTTTCCTCTTCAATGAATTGAATTTCCAAAAGGGTCATCTACGATTGTGATCATTAAGTTATTTGGAGTCTTATTGAACCAACTTGTTTTTTTGGATAAGAGTAACAAACAATTATAAATAGTAATATGAATAGCAATATGACCCCTTTAAATAGTAAATCATATTATTTTTTTATATTCATATGGTTATAAGATAATTAGAGATTGATTATTTTTTCATGGTGTTTAACAAGGAGTTATATTTTTAGAATTGATATTTTTTTGAACAAATTATAATTATAATTTAAAACTAAATTAATCATAATTGAATTTTTTTTCGAAAGATAGAGTTCATTTTTGAATTCTAAACATCAAAAAATCGTTGGGGTGAATTTTTTATTATTTTTTGGAAATTATTGAATTTTTTGTGAATAGTAAAATACAATAACCTACAATAATGGAAAAATACATGTTTTACTACATTATAGGTGATGCAAGGCTGATTTAAGCACACTTGGTTCAAACTCCCACACACTTATTACTATAAGTGCTGACATGAATCAATACTATTCAGAGTCTTTAGCCAAAATATTAAACTAATGATTAAAATAATGTAAAACCCCACCACTCTTCCAATATAAATACCACCCTCATTCCCCTCTTCCTCTCATGCCCCTCAACCCTCAATCATTTTCAATGTTCTACAAAATACCCTCTCCATGTATCTTCTCCACATAGAATACCAAATTGTCTCACCAAAATACCAAAACCAAAGGGCTTATTGAGGATATCAAGGAAAATAGATCAAAAGTTAAGAATCCTATTCCACTTTCTTGTGTGTTTGTTTTAATTCCTTGATTTTCTTATACTCTCTTCTACCCCCCTATCTTTGATGTATGAAATCTAAATAATATTATATATTATATATTTTATCATGTTCATGTAAAAAATTCTCCATCTTTATTCCTCTACCCTTCCTCATATTCAAAAATAGAGCAAATAAAAACACCGTTTGTGATGTGTCATTTACCAAAATTGTAGATAGTGTGCTTTCAATTTCCATTAATTATTGCTAAGATGATCATAAAACCCTTTTAATGTTTGAAAGAAAACATTATTTTTATTATGTAACCTCCTTTATGTTCTGGATTTAACTTCTATGCATGAAATTAAATTTTATATTGAAGAAAGATCATGATTATGAAGGTACCGCAAAAAATGATCTAAAAAATTATTGTTAATGTTTTACCATCATCATATATGATAATCAAATGATTTTCAGTATCACTTAATATTATAGAAACAAATGGGTTCCATTTCATTCTACTTCTATAATTTCTTTTCCATATGAGAGGATAACAAAATACAAACCGGTCATGGAAATCATGTAAAGAACGCACCCAAAACAATGGAAGGAATAAAATACTAATAATTAAAGGGTGAAATGATGTTATGAAATGATCATATATGGTTTTATAAAAATGAATATGTTTCTTTATTATATTAAAAAAATATTTTAACTATTATAAAGGAGGTTTAAATATGTTTTAAGTAAGACAATACCGAGTTAAGAGAATTCGTAACCCAATTTCAATTCTTTGGGAAAATCATCTTGTAGAGACCCGAAGCCTATCGTACATGGACATTACATTACTTTTGCGGAATACTTAGTACATAACAAAAACACACACACAAGGATCGTAATAGTTTAGTGTCTTTGGAAACTCGGAACGTAATCTTCTAATCGTGGGGAAAGATCTTCAATATCTCCCATAAAGATCTTCCCTTTTTTTTTACCTAAAAAACTTTCTTTATATCCTGGGGAAAAGAAAACATAAAAGGGTGAGCTCAAATTCTCAGTAAGGGTAAACAAAAGAAATATCAATCACATCATATACATAAGAACATAGCTTTTGGAAATCTTAACCTGCAAAAGAGCTCATAATATCATAACATGGGATAAATCATAGTAGTGAAAATGAGATCCCCATAATAATAACATGAAACTTGAAACTTTGTGGCATGCACACATAATCATGGAAAATAATTTCTTTTTAGTCATGACTCATTGCCAAGACTATCTTAGTGGAAAAAGTCCCTTTCTGAACCGAGTTCACTCCTCGTTTCAGTCCTGTATCACTGAACCGAAATAACCTTCCGTTCCAGCCATGTCTATCTCATGAGATATAAAATCATTACCCAATGCATTGTAGGGAGATATAGGTCCCACCCATCTCATAATGATACTATTCTTATGTGTGCCACAAAATCATAAATCATACATCATTTCATAACCCATGTAATAAAATGAGATTCTTAAACAACATGACATCATAAAACCATTCATATAAGATAAAGGAATTCATAAACATAATTCCATAACAACATAGTCAAATCTATGTAAAAATATGGATAGAAACAGAACCCATTATTATCTTAGATGGAAAATAATTTTCATAAAACACTTGAATTGAATTCTTGAGGAAAATATCCTTTCTTCTTCAAAATCAATTTCTTTTCACAAAACATCATGCAATTTTAAAAGAAAGAGATTTTATTGAAAATAGTCATGAAATATTTTGGAGGAAGCTTCATGAAAATAAGGCTTTATAAAACCGTAAAAATCTGTTCGTGCCGTTTAAGTTAAAAAAAACATTCTTCGTACTTTTGTCGGAAAAGTCAAAAAGTACCTCGTACGATAAAAGATTCCTTTCATACATATTACTAAAAACTCACCGAAGGGTAAAAATCAATTTAAACAATTGTAGGTGGATGGAAATAATATTACATTTTGATAAAACATGGATGTGGATGATAAAATACACCCCAGTAAATACTTACGAATAAACAATCTCGGATAAAAATCAGATTGTGATATTTCCCTTACATTAGGTCCGATTTGCTTTGTTCGTGTCCGAAGCTCCTGTATAATGGTTTAAATAATGTTATTGACTTATTCCAGAATCATACATATTGATATGATATCATATATGGTTCACTTGTGACATTATATTACCCGTTCTTTTGTAAATTCCATGTTAAAGAAGCGTTTTGTGAAAAATCGTTTCATTTGTCGTAGGTGTTTTGACTTGTTGTTCTTGACATCATTATTACTTATATCATGATTTACTAACTTCCAGAATATAAAATATGATTTATATATCATATATATTCAGTATATATATATATATAATAGGTAGATAAATAAAATGAAAAACACCGTTCATGGAGACGGTAGTCCGTACGTACGCATGAATGCTGTTTTCCTTTCCTTATTGTCTTGAAATGGAAGTGTAACGCCCCGACCCCAGCTGCCCAGAGTCAGTGCATTACTTCGTAACATTGTCATGATCACAAGAAAGATAAAATCTCAAAAGACCAATTGGTTTAGTAGCCTTGGAAACACTAGATATATTCATAGGTTTTACATTACATCATAAAATGAAAAACTACTACAACAACATAATGTCTCCATAATCCACACTCATATCCCCACATAATATCCCTGCAGGTCATTTATAATTTACTTCTTCACTTCCTGGGAAAAATAAAACATATAAAAGGGGTGAGCTCAAATGCCCAGTAAGGATAACAAAATAGCGGAAACTTTCATAAATAAGAATAAACTTTTAAGGCAATGTATAACTAAAACAAAAGCCTTTCAAACATGAACTTTCAACATGGTATGGCATAAATAAAATGAAATAATTCCATTTACTTATTCACATGGATATTCTACTAATCGAAAAATCACATGCAAAAATCAATAACCACTTTCATAATGTTGGAATGCATAATGCCAGACTATCATAACCACATAGCCAAGGCCTCGTGCCAAGACTACAAATAAGATTTTGTCAAGGCCTTTTTCCAAGACACTAGTTTGTCTCATGAGACCTACCGATGCATCGAAGAGCTATAGCGGGCTCCACCCGTCACTTATTAAGTCCAATGCATTCCCATATGAAAAGGTTTAAACATAACATAAACAATTGTATTGAAACTAGCATACGAAATGTCAATAATTTCACCATAAACTATGACTGTTATAAAAATAGCACATCCATAGTCAAACATATCACAAAACCTTCAATACAATATAGAAGTTTTGTATCATAATAAATCAACTTCAAATAATCTTAAAATCCATCAAAGGATGTTGACATAGATGAAATCAAAATTCTTTTTAAAGAAATATCTCCTTTTATTTTGAAATCATTTAAGATACATATAATATAAAACATTTTATTTGAAAATATTCTTATAAGCTTGTATGGAAAGCTCTGAAGATTTTATAACGGTGTAAAATAACCGCACCCGCCGTATAAGTTAAAAAAAACATTCTTACCTCAATTCTGTCGAAAATGTTAAAAAGGACCTTGTTTTGAAAACGACGGAAAGATTCCATTATAAACCTCTTATAAAAAGTCAAACAAGAGTATAAATGACTTTAACCCATATTCTTGTAAATATTAAAAATGTTTTGAAATACATTTTTAAGAAACATCGATGTGGATGATAAAGATATCCTAGTAGATTATTACGTATAAACAACCTCGGATAATGAAGAGATTGTGAAATAACCCTTACCTTGTAATTTTCCTTTGTTGGGGTAGTTTAACCTCCTGTATAATGGTGAAATAATTGTTATTAAATTATACAAGAATCATATACATTAATATGATATCATATATGATCTTTTAACATTGCTTTATTAATAATATCTTAGTATTATCGTCGTTTCAGGTGATAATCGATTCGTTCTTCTTAAATGTTTGGTTACGTAAGACATGTTTGTAATGGATAGATTAAATCTTATTCATAATAAGAATGATATTAACATTATTTTTAACCCTAAAATGAGAATAAGACTTGAATGGATACGATGGAGGATGGATCTCACCGCGTTCGTGGAGACGGTAGTCCGTACGTACGCACGAACGCTACTTCCATTTAATTTTTATTTTAAAAGAATTGAATCCAAATGATACATAGGTATATTACTATTCCAGTATAATATAATATTTTATATATGTTACTTAAGTTCATTAACACCATCAATTATACGTTCCATGTGTGGTATGAACGAGTCATATCATTTTAAGGGGGCGGTAGTCCGCACTTCCTCAAATGAAATTATCGTATGTATATACAACATGAAACGAATAATGGTATGAAATAAAATGGAATTACAGAAGCTTATATATAAAATATATATCATTAATATCATATTTAATTACAGTGCCATCATAATGGCCACCAAGAGAGGCGGTAAGATGTATTTGAACAATCATCGTTTCGTGAGGCGTTAGTTTGCCATCCACAGAAACATTATGTTCATCATCCATTAGATGGAGTTGTGTGTATGTGTAGTTTGAATCCTTCTTATAACAACATCCTAGTATATTGAGGATACTGGTGTTGTTACAAAAGAAAGGAAATAAAAAGAGTTTGGGGGTTGGAGAAGCAAAATAAAGGGAAATAATTTAAGAGAAATCGTTACCTTTAATTTAGGTAACTCGCTTTGGTTGGAACCAAAGGACTTCTTGAAATGATTTCTGCCTAAGGGGAAGCTTCAAGGAGGAGGAGAGGGATGTGGGGAGCTTAGTTGGGCAGAGTTTGGATGAGCCAAGTGGCTTGAGAGGTGTGAGGAATGAGTAGAAGTGGTCTCCTTTTATAAGGGAGAAGAGGGGCTCTTTAGGAAAGAGTGAAAGTATTACTTTATAATATAATTATATTCGGTTTATAATGGTCCAAAAATCATTGAGGTCGAAGATAAGATGACTCATATTCTAAATAACATCAACCAATAAGAATTGGACAGGGTTTAGATCATATGTTAATCATTATAATCTTATTTATTTAAATGATTTATTAATGAGGTAAACATTGCATCATTATTGTGTCATTAATAATTTAAATTATTTGATGTCTAAAAATTATAAATAAAATAACATTATGTAGGAAATAATTTTAGCTTTCTAATGAATATTTATAATCGAAAATCCAACATGTATAACCCTATGTAAAAATTGGTCTTCTAAAAGATGTAAGCTTATGCCATTTTTATTTTTATTTTAACTTTATTAATATAAAGTGTCCCTACCACATACAAGTGGCTCCAAGGGGTCCCGAAATTGACCCAAGGATGCTCATGGTCGGGTATGTGTCCACCAATAAGGTTAGGACACGTTTTAGGTTAATTGTGTATTATAATAATATTATTTTTTAACCCTTATTTACCGGATTTACCCTTAACCATGGTAAATAAAATATTTACCACAGTAATTATTCAAAATGTCTAAAAATAAAAGTTACCTATTTACACAATTTGGAAATCCTGATTCCAAATATGGAATCCATTTTTCTAAATTCAAAACACATAAGTGGCAGAAATTAATTTAAAATTAATTCCCACTGTCAAAACAAAAAGCGTGTTTTGATGAGGTAATAACTATCAAAAGATTGACACTTGTTTATGTTCGGTTTAATTGTAAAATTATGTCCAATGACCAACATTATATTAAATGGTAAAAATATATTCTAAATATACTTTAAAACTACTAAAATTCATAATTTATCACAATTAATTATTTTGATTAAAAAAGTTGTTTTTAATTAAAATTTAGTAATTTTCACTATTCATCAAAATATGAAAGTTATCCGAAAAGTACCAAAATTTCACCTTAGGCTAAATTAGATATTCCGAATCCAAAAATGAAGTCCATTTTGAAATATAAAATATATATAATTTTAAAAAGTAGTTATTACTATTCATAACGGCTAGTTTAATTGGTTGTTAGAACTCGGTGTTGCGTACAACACACGCTATCACATTATTCAAAGAGAAGCGTACCGTAGAAGCTTGGGATGTCTCATTTTAAATTTTTGATGTCCCCATTTAGTCAAAAAGTTTAAAATATAGTATTTAAAAAGGGTTCACTATTAAAGTTGATAAAAGTGCAATACTGAAAATGAATTTGTTCTTGCATTATATCTAAGAAACTCATAATATGGATTCTAAAATTATAAGGATTATATAAACATTAAAATTTATCTAATACTATTCATAACCTCTTTTGAATGGCTTGTTTGGTAAGTCATGGTGTGCTTGAACTTTGTGTTGCATGTAGTGAAAGTTATTGAATTATTTTGAAGAACTAACACACTATGAAATCTTGGGGTGTTACATTCTCCCTCCTTCAATAAATTACGTCCTCACAATTTGAAATTGTTCTTCGAAAATAAATGGTTGAAAATATATAATATATTTGTGGGAAACCCCACATCGGAAATTGGGTTACTAAAATTTAGTCTTAATATGAGGAAAAGAGAAATGAAAGGGTCACCACCAAATTATGATCTCGATTAGGAGAACATTGGTGGCAATTTGAGACATATAATTGGAGGAAAAACGTAAATATTTATAGGTAGTGATTGAGGTCATCAATTACAAACAAGTATAAAATTGAGGTCCTTAAATTCTTCAATCTATGATGATTTGAAATACCATCGGTTCAACAAAACATAGGGTATTAGGATAACACATTTTTGACGTTTCAAAATATCTTAGTTGAAATCCCACATCGAAAAATGAATTAATGAGGCCTCTATTTAAAATAAAGAGTCGAAAGTATGAAGATTACCGAAAATAACACATACTAGGGTTCCATGTAGTAAAATATGGATATGGAAGAGAAATATAACCATCAATTACCTGATGGAGAGTGGTAGAGAACATGGCTATGAAAAGGTCAACAATCCCAAAGCCATAAATTAGTGATGATTTAAGGTACCATCTAGGAAAACATTTTTGTTCTAATTTGCTTTTCTTAATATTGAGGAATTTTTTATGAGATTGGATAAGATCATATGGATATATACTTACTTTATAATTAGAGTTTTATCCATTAATAAATTTCTACCACATACTCATCTTTCACTCTAAAAGATAATAGAATGTAAAAAAAATTCTATTTACACTATTCGTATAGGGTTCCAAAATAAACAAATTTATAATTCATTTAAAATATCTTTTAATAAAAACTACATTATTTAATCCAGTACATCTCGTGGGCCAGTGGTAGGTGATACACCCTTGTCGCCCTTCGGTTGCAGGTTCAAGTCTCGCAGCCTTGCCGGACGCGACGGGTTGCCGCCCGACCTCCGGGTTGTCCTTTTATGGAAATCCAAAATAATCCAAACTAGAACTATCCAAAATACTTCTATCCAAACTCACAGTCCAACATTTATAAGGAAGTTAAACATAATATAGATCCTTTTTACCCCGTAATAGCATATGAATACCTTCATCATGTATTACCATATTCCTTATTGATTACATTCATGTTCCCTTATTCCATATAGAATGCTGGATATACTTCATTAATCCAAAAATGTTTTAAAACCCAACAATGATGGAATATACAAATCATTAATCAGCTTCAAGGTAGTCAATAATATCCAATATAATTTATCCAAATCAATCATGTATTATTCTAAAATCACCACCTCGGTATCTGAACCATATTATGGTTTATCTTTCTCTCAACCATATATTTTCCAAACATTTAACCTACTACTGAGTCACTTTTCTTTGTTCCACACCATCTCAAGTCCTTAATGAAATAGTACTGCATTACAATCCTTATATACTCCATAATTATTATAACAAGTACATTGTTGATACAACACTCAATTGATATAATCAACATAATAACTCTAATCATTCCTCTTAATCTATGGTAGTATCATAACTTGATTATTATCCAATAGCATCATTTGCGGCATAGTCTGATGACTGGGACATAGGTTCGCGTAGTGTCCAAACTCCTTGCAAATGAAGCATTGTACATTTGAAACCATTTTCTTACCCTTGTAGTCATGTACTTTGTGCCCTTTTCCTCCAAACTTATAACAAACTCCCATTCCTTTCCGGAAAGTTCCAGGGTGTTTCTTTCCACATTTACCACATATGGGAAAATTCTTCTTTTCCCTCTTCCCTTTATCCATCTTTCTCTCTTCTATCCTTTTCTTCTCTTGCTTCCCTTCAAAGCCATAGGACTCAGTAAACTCTTTACTTATCTTATCAACACATGATATTATTTTTTCATATGATGATAATACATGGGAGACTATTTCTCTTATAAATTCTAGCTTAAGACCATGAAAGACATGATCCTTACTTCTCTTTGGATCATGTGCATTTCTGGAGTTCTCATTCCTTCTACTGGGCGCCATTTCTAAACAATGGAATACACTAGATCAGTTTATGAATCAAAATACATAATCCCATACTTATAATACACTTAACATAAATTGAACTATTTATGGATATAATCCATAATCATAAAAATGTCTCATTTGAGGATGTATATACTCATAAACCCTTCACAATGGTTTGTAAAGAAAATGAGAATTATCCTAAGCATATCCCCCGGGAGTGTCGTAACCAAGAGTGCAGCAAGGCCCGTTGTCGTGCACCAGTTCCCGTTCGAGTCTAGCCAAAGCGGTGTTTTCGGGTTTTACTCCTAGGTACATCTGTGCCAGAGCCGCCTCTACCTGCTTGTATCCAGACAGGGATGTATTGCTCGGAAAACTCACAAAATCTCTACAATACCAAAATTCTAGGAAGTTCTTCTATACTAATCCTCAATGTTCATCTTAGGTCTACGTGCTCTAATCAGAGTTTATCTAAATATAGATTCCAAGGTTTGTACTAAACTTCCTCTGATACCAACTGTAACGCCCCGACCCCAGCTTCCCAGAGTCGGTGCATTATTTCGTAACATTGGCATGATCACAAGAAAGATCAAATCTCGAAAGGCCGATTGGTTTAGTAGCCTTGGAAACACTAGATATATTCATAGGTTTTACATTACATCATATAATGAAAAACTACTACAACAACATAATGTCTCCATAATCCACACTCATATCCCCACATAATATCCCTGCAGGTCATTCATAATTTACTTCTTGACTTCCTGGGAAAAATAAAACATATAAAAGGGGTGAGCTCAAATGCCCAGTAAGGATAACAAAATAGCGGAAACTTTCATAAATAAGAATAAACATTTAAGGCAATGTATAACTAAAACAAAAGCCTTTCAAACATGAACTTTCAACATGGTATGGCATAAATAAAATGAAATAATTCCATTTACTTATTCACATGGATATTCTACTAATCAAATAATCACATGCAAAAATCAATAACCACTTTCATAATGTTGGAATGCATAATGCCAGACTATCATAACCACATAGCCAAGGCCTCGTGCCAAGACTACAAATAAGATTTTTTCAAGGCCTTGTGCCAAGACACTAGTTTGTCTCATGAGACCTACCGATGCATCTAGGAGCTATAGCGGGCTCCACCCGTCACTTATTAAGTCCAATGCATTCCCATATGAAAAGGTTTAAACATAACATAAACATTCGTATTAAAACTAGCATACGAAATGTCAATAATTTCACCATAAACTATGAATGTTATAAAAATAGCACATCCATAGTCAAAAATATCACAAAACCTTCAATACAATATATAAGTTTTGTATCATAATAAATCAACTTCAAATAATCTTAAAATCCATCAAAGGATGTTGACATAGATGAAATCAAAATTCTTTTTAAAGAAATATCTCCTTTTATTTTGAAATCATTTAGGATCCATATAATATAAAACATTTTCTTTGAAAATATTCTTATAATATTGTAAGGAAAGCTCTGAAGATTTTATAACGGCGTAAAATAACCGCACCCGCCGTATAAGTTAAAAAAAACATTCTTACCTCAATTCTGTCGAAAAGGTTAAAAAGGACCTTGTTTTGAAAACGACGGAAAGATTCCTTTATAAACCTCTTATAAAAAGTCAAACATGAGTATAAATGACTTTAACCCATATTCTTGTAAATAGTAAAAATGTTTTGAAATTCATTTTTAAGAAACATGGATGTGGATGATAAAGATATCCCAGTAGATTATTACGTATAAATAACCTCGGATAATGAAGAGATTGTGAAATAACCCTTACCTTGTACTTTTCCTTTGTTGGGGTAGGTTAACCTCCTGTATAATGGTTAAATAATTGTTATTAAATTATACAAGAATCATATACATTAATATGATATCATATATGATCTTTTAACATTGCTTTATTAATAATATCTTAGTATTATCGTCGTTTCAGGTGATAATCGATTCCTTCTTCTTAAATGTTTGGTTACGTAAGACATGTTTGTAATGGATAGATTAAATCTTATTCATAATCAGAATGATATTAACATTATTTTTAACCCTAAAATGAGAATAAGACTTGAATGGATACGATGGAGGATGGATCTCACCGCGTTCGTGGAGACGGTAGTCCGTACGTACGCACGAACGCTACTTCCATTTAATTTTTATTTTAAAAGAATTGAATCCAAATGATACATAGGTATATTACTATTCCAGTATAATATAATATTTTATATATGTCACTTAAGTTCATTAACATCATCCTTTATACGTTCCATGTGTGGTATGAACGAGTCATATCATTTTAAGGGGGCGGTAGTCCGCACTTCCTCAAATGAAATTATCGTATGTATATACAACATGAAACGAATAATGGTATGAAATAAAATGGAATTACAAAATCTTATATATAAAATATATATCATTAATATCATATTTAATTACAGTTCCATCATAATGGCCACCATGAGAGGCGGTAAGATGTATTTGAACAATCATCGTTTCGTGAGGCGTTAGTTTGCCATCCACAGAAACATTATGTTCATCATCCATTAGATGGAGTTGTGTGTATGTGTAGTTTGAATCCTTCTTATAACAACATCCTAGTATATTGAGGATACTGGTGTTGTTACAAAAGAAAGGAAATAAAAAGAGTTTGGGGTTGGAGAAGTAAAATAAAGGAAAATAATTTAAGAGAAATCGTTACCTTTAATTTAGGTAACTCACTTTGGTTGGAACCAAAGGACTTCTTGAAATGATTTCTGCCTAAGGGGAAGCTTCAAGAAGGAGGATAGGGATGTGGGGAGATTAGTTGGGCAGATTTTGAACGAGCCAAGTGGCTTGAGAGGTGTGAGGAATGAGTAGAAGTGGTCTCCTTTTATAAGGGAGAAGAGGGGCTCTTTAGGAAAGAGTGAAAGTATTACTTTATAATATAATTATATTCGGTTTATAATGGTCCAAAAATCATTGAGGTCGAAGGTAAAATGACTCATATTCTAAATAACATCAACCAATAAGAATTGGACAGGTTTTAGATAATATTTTAATCATTATAATCTTATTTATTTAAATGCTTTATTAATGAGGTAAACATTGCATCATTATTGTGTCGTTAATAATTTAAATTATTTGATGTCTAAAAATTATAAATAAAATATCATTATGTAGGAAATCTTTTTAGCTTTCTAATGAATATTTATAATCGAAAATCCAACATGTATAACCCTTTGTAAAAATTGTTCTTCTAAAAGATGTAAGCTTATGGAATTTTTATTTTTATTTTAACTTTATTAATATAAAGTGTCACTACCACATACAAGTGGCACCAAGGGGTCCCCAAATTGACCCAAGGATGCTAATGGTCGGGTATGTGTCCACCAATAAGGTTAGGACACGTTTTAGGTTAATTTTGTATTATTATAATATTATTTTTTAACCCTTATTTACCGGATTTACCCTTAACCATGGTAAATAAAATATTTACCACAGTAATTATTCAAAATGTCTAAAAATAAAAGTTACCTATATACACAATTTGGACATCCTGATTCCAAATATGGAATCCATTTTTCTAAATTCAAAACACAGAAGTGGCAGAAATTAATTTAAAATTAATTCCCGCTGTCAAAACAAAAAGCGTGTTTTTAAGAGGTAATAACTATCAAAAGATTGACACTTGTCTATGTTCGGTTTAATTGTAAAATTATGTCCAATGACCAACATTATATTAAATGGTAAAAATATATTCTAAATATACTTTAAAACTACTAAAATTCATAATTTATCACTATTAATTATTTTGATTAAAAAATTTGTTTTTAATTAAAATTTATTAATTTTCACTATTCATCAAAATATGAAAGTTATCCGAAAAGCACAAAAATTTCACCTTAGGCTAAATTAGATATTCAGAATCCAAAAATGAAGTCCATTTTGAAATATAAAATATATATAATTTTAAAAAGTTGTTATTACTATTCATAACGGCTAGTTTAATTGGTTGTTAGAACTCGGTGTTGCGTACAACACACGCTATCACATTATTCAAAGAGAAGTGTACCGTAGAAGCTTGGGATGTTTCATTTTAAATTTTTGATGTCCCAATTTAGTCAAAAAGTTTAAAATATAGTATTTAAAAAGGGTTCACTATTAAAGTTGATAAAAGTGCAATACTGAAAATGAATTTGTTCTTGCATTATATCTAAGAAACTCATAATATGGATTCTAAAATTATAAGGATTATATAAACATTAAAATTTATCTAATACTATTCATAACCTCTTTTGAACGGCTTGTTTGGTAAGTCATGGTGTGCTTGAACTTTGTGTTGCATGTAGTGAAAGTTATTGAATTATTTTGAAGAACTAACACACTATGAAATCTTGGGGTGTTACAGGAAGTAAGTAGATGACATACATATGTATATATATACATAAATCCAGTAGCTTTATAATGTCATATATTTCATTATTATTTCTTATATATACATTATAATCATTCTTAAATGGTTAACATGGAGAATGAATCTCATCGCGTCGTGGAGACGGTAGTCCGTACGTACGCACAAGCGATGATATCATTTCTATAAATATTGAATTGAATTGGAGTGGATTATACAATATATCAGAATCAATATGATATTTTAATAACTATGTATAGTTATTCTTTACACCATTATACCCATCCATGTAAGGTGGTGGTGGAAAATAGATTACACCACGGCGTGGAGACGGTATTCCGTACGTACGCACGCGTGGTGATTTCATTTTTCCATAGGATGGATAGAAGGTGAATTAGGGTTGTTTCATATTTATAATAACATATCAGTATGTAAGTAATACTGATTTTATTACTTTGTCATGAAACAACTAAAGAAGAATAAGTTGAAGAAGAAAGAAATTGAAAAGATCGGTAATGGATATTACCTCTTCTTTGGAACGCCTCTTTGAATCCCCCACTTAAGGAACTAAGATTGGTCTTTGGAGAAGACCAGGACCTCTAGGATTATTCTAGCGAAGTGGAGAGGAGAAAATGGCAGGGGTTGTCCGAGCTTGAGTGCTCAAATTGGTGTGAGGAGGAGGGGGAGGAGGTGTCCTTTTATAAGGGAGGAGAGGGGCACCTTAGGAATATCTCAAAATATTATTTTATATTAAAGTCAAAATAGGTTTATAATGGTTCCAAAGGGTCTTATTTCGAAGCTAAAGTGGGGATGGGTCGAAATCCTATCAACCAATAGGATTTAGACAAGTTTAGTGTATTATTTTAACCTTATCAATTAGATTTAACTCTAAGTTAATTAATTTAACTTTTACCGTGTCTTTTTGTTTTCTTTCACTATATGGTTAATACACTTACTATAACATGCCAAACGAACCCAAAATTGTTTATTATTAATATATATATCCTTATCTAAGTCATTTGTCCGAACCTTAGATTTTTAGGAATAAATAACAATTAATAATATAATATTTGATTTAAAAACTATTTTGTGTCAATTTTGACACTATTTGATATATGATTTTTGTGAAAGTCATAACAGAATTATATGTTCGAACCAAGTTGATTAAATCAACACTAATATATCATAGTAACCTAGAAAATTTGTGGAATTCATAAAAAGTCTCAAATTACATTTATTTTGGTGTTTATAACATCAATTATGTCAATATTTCATTAATAAGATAATTACTGCATCATCATTGTGTCATAAATAAATTAATTTATTTAAAGTCTAAAAATTATAAATAAAATTTCATTATGTAGGAAATCTTTTTAGATTTCTAATGAATATTTATAGTCGAATTTATCTTATATATAACCCCATATTAAAAATGTTTTAGTTAATAAACTTTGATTTTAACTCTTTTAACCCTTCTTTAAATAAATTAATAATAAATGTCCTAATCTAATCCAAGTGGGCCTAAATGGTCATATTTTATTCCTAAGTTTGTTTTTGGTCGAATTACACTTTTCCAATAGAATTAGGACATGTGTTAGGGTAATATTGATATCATATTTACCCTTAGTTATCCTATTAACTATTAACCGCGGTAAAAAAAATTAAAAAGTTACTATTCACCAAAAAATTATTTTCATCTCATTGAACCACATTTTACTTACTGACATCAACCGTGTCTCTCGGATTTTTGAAATTCCATTCACAGAAGCGGTAAAATTATGTTTTATGAAAAATTCAGTTTTTTTTACTACCACTTAGTAGTTTCACTATTCATCAAAAATTGATGTTTTTCAGAACAATGCCAAAATTTCATCCTAAGCTATATTTCATATTCCGAACTCAAAAATGAAGTCTATTTTTCCAAATTCATAACATAGAAGTTGCATTAATTAATTTTATAATTAAATCCCGCTGTTAAAACAAATAGCGTGTTTTTAAGAAACAATATCTATCAAAAGATTGACACTAGTTTATAACTGGTTTAAATGTGAAATTACATCCAATGACCAACATTGTATTAAATTGTAAAAATATATTCTAAATACACTTTAAAACCACTCAAATTAATAATTTATCAATATTAATTATTTCGATTAAAAAAGTTGTTTTTAATTAAAATTTAGTAATTTTCACTATTCATCAGAATATGAAAGTTATCCGAAATGTACCAAAATTTCACCTTAGGCTAAATTCGATATTCCGAATCCAAAAATGAAATCCATTTTGAAAAATAAAATTTACAAAATTTCAAAAAGTGGTTATTACTATTCATAACGGCTAGTTTTAATAACATTTTAATAGCATATCGCTGTTTAGTGAAACTCGTTATTGCGTACTACACACGCTATCGAGGAAGGTAGCGATTGCGTGTAATGCAAGGCAAGTCAAGGATGCGTGTTGTGCAAGATCCTTTTCGTGTAGCGTACAACACAAGACATTAGTGAAATAAAAATAATATTTTTCATAAAATCTCGGGCTGTTACATTCTACCCCCCTTAAAATGAATTTCGCCCTCGAAATTCGTCGGGGTTATAAATGGTTTACTATTCGAAAGTTTCTTTAATAGAATGCCACATCGTAAAAAGGAATACCAAAACCAATCTTTAAAAACAAAATTATGAAACCTAACGGTTACCCAAATAAACTAATCACTGGGTTTCCACATAGGTGAAAATATGTATATGGAAGAAAAATCTAACCATCATGTTCTGATGGAGAGTGGTAGAGAAAATTGCTATGGAAAAGACATTAATCACAAAGCCATAAATTTGTGACGATCTAAGGTACCATCTGATTCATCAGATATAAGATCACTAGGACAACATTTTTGGTTTTAAAGATCGTTTCCCTAAAGTTAAAGAATTTGAATTAGAATAAATACTTACTTTATGTTGGTACAACCTCATTATTGTTCGTTCCTTTAACAATTTCAACTTCATCTCTTAAATAAATGAAGTTGAATTTGTTATTTGTGAAGTGTTAGAAGATCATGTGATAGAATGACGGGTCATTCCATCTGTCTCAAACAAAAGGTTAGAAAAAATTATATACATAAGTCGATCTATAGTGAGATTAATCATATATTGTTCCTAAAATGGACTTATAATTCATATATCATACAGCTTAATATATATAAAACTAGTTTCTACTAAACAGGGACTTCATGTAGGTCAGTGGTAGGAGATAAAGGCCAGTCGCACTTCGGTTGTGGGTTCGATTCCTACAGCCTTGTCCGAAGCGATGGGCTGTCGCTCGTCCTGCAAGTTGTCCTTTTTCTAAAACTACGTTACTATAACATCCCATCAATAATATCGAAAATCTTCTATCCTTAAACAATACTAACTTATGTCCAACATAATCCAGTCTAATCTTTAGGCTTATACATAATACTGCAGTCCACTCTCATAATATAGTGACAATGATTACCAGAGATTTAATACTGTCGTTGATCCCCACATATCATAAGATATGTCTTGTTGGTCACATTCCAAACATTCAAAGTCCTTAATCGTGTATTCTCTTGAATACCTTAGTGAAAACATGAGTGCAGTTAAAAGTTAACACTTTCCACATACCAAAATCCTCAAAATTCTATATACTCAATCCATGATATCACTTAGTCCTTATATCAATCATGAGCTCATGAATACTATCAAACATATTAGATTCTCTTTATCCCTTCATTATGCGCATATCATCCACTTTCCAAAAAAATATCTGAATAACCTTTCATTGTTACTCATACCATTCATCATAAACTTTCAAAACTTAAGGAAAGACAATAGTGTAACAATCCTTAGATGTCTTTTTATTCTATAGTACAACATTACACTTGATAAACATGTAATCATTCCACTACCTTCTTAAACCATTGACCGAGCTTCAATAATTCTTTCATCTCACATATCATTTGTAGTCCCTTCATCATCATAAACATAAATACTTCCCATACGACCATACTGATTATCTTCATGAGACTTTCCCTTAGGGAATTGGTTTGCATAATGCCCGTACATTCCACATTTAAAACATTTAACCATTGTTGATGTCGTAGCAATACCATTATCCTCATCCATGGTGTTAACTTAACCTTTTCCTTTGCACTTACTTGCTTTGTGTCCTTCTTTTCCACACCCAAAGCATCTTCCAGTTCCTTTGGAACATTCTCCTTGATGCCTCTTCCCACATTATTTACATAGGGGAAATTGAACTTTCTTTCCTCTATGATCATCATAAAACTCCATCATTCTCTTATTAGCCGAGTTAGGAAACTTACCAAATTTTACTTTATTGATCATATTATGAGATTGCTGATTTGGCATAATAATGATGTTTGGACTTCCAAATCCCATTTCACTATGAATAATATCATTCCATTGTCCAGCATATCCTCCATTATCGTGAATCATCTTGTTTCCAGCCAATTTCTAAAACCCAAAAAAGAATAGTGTGAGAGGCAAAAATCATGCTAGGGAAAACAACATAATAAAGGGGGAGTACCTTCAATATCTAACATCTTAGGTTTAATTCTATGATAGTTAGCGTAGTTCTAGTACTATAACCTATACGTATACTTAACCTTAGGGACATCCCTAGACATACCGTAGAAATATCTCTAGGGATCTCACTAACGTTTTCACATCCTAGTTTCCAAAGGTTGACTAAAACTTTCCTCTGATACCAACTGTAGAGACCCGAAGCTTATCGTACATGGACATTACATTACTTTTGCGGAATACTTAGTACATTACAAAAACACACACTCAAGGATCGTAATAGTTTAGTGTCTTTGGAAACTCGGAACGTAATCTTCTAATCGTGGGGAAAGATCTTCAATATCTCCCATAAAGATCTTCCCTTTTTTTTACCTAAAAACCTTTCTTTATATCCTGGGGAAAAGAAAACATAAAAGGGTGAGCTCAAATGCTCAGTAAGGGTAAACAAATGAAATATCAATCACATCATATACATAAGAACATATCTTTTGGAAATCTTAACCTGCAAAAGAGCTCATAATATCATAACATGGGATAAATCATAGAAGTGAAAATGAGATCCCCATAATCATAACATGAAACTTGAAACTTTGTGGCATTCACATATAATCATGGAAAATCATTTCTTTTTAGTCATGACTCATTGCCAAGACTATCTTAGTGGACAAAGTCCCTTTCTGAACCAAGTTCACTCCTCGTTTCAGTCCTGTATCACTGAACCGAAATAACCTTCCGTTCCAGCCATGTCTATCTCATGAGATATAAAATCATTACCCAATGCATTGGAGGGAGATATAGGTCCCACCCATCTCATAATGATACTATTCTTATGTGTGCCACAAAATCATAAATCATACATCATTTCATAACCCATGTAATAAAATGAGATTCTTAAACAACATGCCATCATAAAACCATTCATATAAGATAAAGGAATTCATAAACATAATTCCATAACAACATAGTCAAATCTATGTAAAAATATGTATAGAAACAGAACCCATTATTATCTTAGATGGAAAATAATTTTCATAAAACACTTGAATTGAATTCTTGAGGAAAATATCCTTTCTTCTTCAAAATCAATTTCTTTTCACAAAACATCATGCAATTTTAAAAGAAAGAGATTTTATTGAAAATAGTCATGAAATCTTTTGGAGTAAGCTTCATGAAAATAAGGCTTTATAAAACCATAAAAATCCATTCGTGCCGTTTAAGTTAAAAAAAACATTCTTCGTACTTTTGTCGGAAAAGTCAAAAAGTACCTCGTACGACAAAAGATTCCTTTCATACATATTACTAAAAACTCACAGAAGGGTAAAAATGGATGTAAACAATTGTAGGTGGATGGAAATAATATTACATTTTGATGAAACATGGATGTAGATGACAAAATACACCCCAGTAAATACTTACGAATAAACAATCTCGGATAAAAATGAGATTGTGATATTTCCCTTACCTTAGGTCCGATTTGCTTTGTTCGTGTCCGAAGCTCCTGTATAATGGTTTAAATAATGTTATTGACTTATTCCAGAATCATACATATTGATATGATATCATATATGGTTCACTTATGACATTATATTACCCGTTCTTTTGTAAATTCCATGTTAAAGAAGCGTTTTGTGAAAAATCGTTTCATTTATCGTAGGTGTTTTGACTTGTTGTTCTTGACATCATTATTACTTATATCACGATTTACTCACTTCCAGAATATAAAATATGATTTATATATCATATATATTCAGTATATATATATATATAATAGGTAGATAAATAAAATGAAAAACACCGTTCATGGAGACGGTAGTCCGTACGTACGCATGAACGTTGTTTTCCTTTCCTTATTGTCTTGAAATGGAAGTAAGTAGATGACATACATATGTATATATATACATAAATCCAGTAGCTTTATAATTTCATATATTTCATTATTATTTCTTATATATACATTATAATCATTCTTAAATGGTTAACATGGAGAATGAATCTCATCGCGTCGTGGAGACGGTAGTCCGTACGTACGCACGAGCGATGATATCATTTCTATAAATATTGACTTGGAGTGGAGTGGATTATACAATATATCAGAATCAATATGATGTTTTAATAACTATGTATAGTTATTCTTTACACCATTATACCCATCCATGTAAGGTGGTGGTGGAAAATAGATTACACCACGGCGTGGAGACGGTATTCCGTACGTACGCACGCGCGGTGATTTCATTTTTCCGTAGGATGGATAGAAGGTGAATTAGGGTTGTTTCATATTTATAATAACATATCAGTATGTAAGTAATACTGATGTTATTACTTTATCATGAAACAACTAAAGAAGAAGAAGTTGAAGAAGAAAGAAATTGAAAAGATCGGTAATGGATATTACCTCTTCTTTGGAACGCCTCTTTGAATCCTCCACTTAAGGAACAAATATTGGTCTTTGGAGAAGACCAGGACCTCTAGGATTATTCTAGCGAAGTGGAGAGGAGAAAATGGCAGGGGTTGGCCGAGATTGAGTGCTCAAATTGGTGTGAGGAGGAGGGGGAGGAGGTGTCCTTTTATAAGGGAGGAGATGGGCACCTTAGGAATATCTCAAAATATTATTTTATATTAAAGTCAAAATCGGTTTATAATGGTTCCAAAGGGTCTTATTTCGCAGATAAAGTGGGGATGGGTCGAAATCCTATCAACCAATAGGATTTAGACAAGTTTAGGGTATTATTTTAACCTTATCAATTAGATTTAACTCTAAGTTAATTAATTTAACTTTTACCGTGTCTTTTAGTTTTCTTTCACTATATGGTTAATACACTTACTATAACATGCCAAACGAACCCCAAATTGTTTATTATTAATATATATATCCTTATCTAAGTCATTTTGCCGAACCTTAGATTTTTAGGAATAAAATAACAATTAAAAATATAATATTTCATTTAAAAACTATTTTGTGTCAATTTTGACACTATTTGATATATGATTTTTGTGAAAGTCATAACATAATTATATGTTCGAACCAAGTTGATTAAATCAACAATAATATATCATAGTAACCTAGAAAATTAGTGGAATTCATAAAAAGTCTAAAATTACATTTATTTGGGTGTTTATAACATCAATTATGTCAATATTTCATTAATAGGATAATTACTGCATCATCATTGTGTCATAAATAAATTAATTTATTTAAAGTCTAAAAATTATAAATAAAATATCATTATGTAGGAAATCTTTTTATATTTCTAATGAATATTTATAGTCGAATTTATCTTATGTATAACCCCATATTAAAAATGTTTTAGTTAATAAACTTTGATTTTAACTATTTTAACCCTTCTTTAAATAAATTAATAATAAATGTCCTAATCTAATCCAAGTGGGCCTAAATGGTCCTATTTTATTCCTAAGTTTGTTTTTGGTCGAATTACACTTGTCCAATAGAATTAGGACATGTGTTAGGGTAATATTGATATCATATTTACCCTTAGTTACCCTATTTACTATTAACCGCGGTAAAAAAAAAGTAAAAAGTTACTATTCACCAAAAATTATTTTCATATCATTGAACCACATTTTACTTACTGACATCAACCGTGTCTCTCGGATTTTTGAAATTCCATTCACAGAAGCGGTAAAATTAAGTTTTATTAAAAATTCAGTTTTTTTTACTACCACTTAGTAGTTTCACTATTCATCAAAAATTGATGTTTTTCAGAACAATGCCAAAATTTCATCCTAAGCTATATTTCATATTCAGAACTCAAAAATGAAGTCTATTTTTTCAAATTCATAACATAGAAGTTGCATTAATTAATTTTATAATTAAATCCCGCTGTTAAAACAAATAGCGTGTTTTTAAGAAACAATATCTATCAAAAGATTGACACTAGTTTATAACTGGTTTAAATGTGAAATTACATCCAATGACCAACATTGTATTAAATTGTAAAAATATATTCTAAATACACTTTAAAACCACTCAAATTAATAATTTATCAATATTAATTATTTCTATTAAAAAAGTTGTTTTTAATTAAAATTTAGTAATTTTCACTATTCATCAGAATATGAAAGTTATCCGAAATGTACCAAAATTTCACCTTAGGCTAAATTCGACATTCCGAATCCAAAAATGAAATCCATTTTGAAAAATAAAATTTACAAAATTTCAAAAAAGTGGTTATTACTATTCATAACGGCTAGTTTTAATAACATTTTAATAGCATATCGCTGTTTAGTGAAACTCGTTATTGCGTACTACACACGCTATCGAGGAAGGTCGCGATTGCGTGTAATGAAAGGCAAGTCAAGGATGCGTGTTGTGCAAGATCCTTTTCATGTAGCGTACAACACAAGACATTAGTGAAATAAAAAGAATATTTTTCATAAAATCTCGGGCTGTTACACATCTACTTCATTAATTGGGTGGTTTTAAGAACTTTTATGTGGTGTATTTTTTTCAAATTATGTTTTATTATATGTATTTATTTTTTATAAACGTATTCCTTTAATTATATTTATTCTTTTATCAATTAAATATTTATTTAGGGGAATTTTCTTAATAAAATCTGCTATTAAACATTTAGTGTTACAAAATTCAAAGTTAATGTTTTTATACATTTTTTCATGTTGTGTGATTATGTCCTGGTTCATGGTAATTGTTTGTTATGATAGGTGGGACCTATATATCCCCCAATTCATTGGGTATGTGTATGTTTTAGGTCGACCATATGGTTGCTCTGAGTGTATCTACGATAATTACATCATAAGGTAGTGGCGAGGGATATAATGTAAGGTAGCCATGAGGGTTGCAAATTAAAAGGCAGTCGAGAGGGTTTTATGATTATGAAAGTACATCCTCCGTGATACCTTTAGGGTTCTATTTATGTTCTATATGTTTTGTGGGAATTTCATGTAAATCTCATGTTTCAAAAATTATGTTTTTATGGGTGACATGTATATCTTTTTGAAAATGATTTCATACGTTACAAATATTCATGGAAAAATGTTTTCCTTCCATATTGTTATAACCCTTACAATTTTTTTTTGTGATTATCCCAAGTAATAAAACTATTTATATCGGTTGTAAATATGTGTAACAAAAATTAGGAATGAACGTTAAATGTTATGACGATTTTTCAAAGAAAAAATATTTTCTTTTATATGATTAATATTTTTGAAAAAATGGATAATGATTTTATGGTAGTCACTCTGTATAAATGTGGAAGGTTATGTTTGTGTTAAATCCAAATTATCTAAAACTCTAAACCTAAATAGATCCTCAATGTGAAAGGAAGTGAGTCCTTGTCTAAAAGGCATGATTACGTAATATAATTAGGCTGGGTCCTTATAGTTGGTATTGAAGAATGGTTTAGATAACATTAGGGGATAAGATGATGTTAATAGAATAGGCTAAATTATTTTAACACTATGGATATTGTGAAATGATATTTCATTTAAATATTACCATGATTTTCGTCTAAGATATTTTTGTTCAGAATGATTTGCTATAGAAGAAATAGGGAAGCTAAAGTGGAGAGGCAACTCCAAAAAGATATCCTTCTGAATCTACAGCTCAAAATGGTAGGGATTGGAACCAAGTAGTTTGTGATAGTAATGGGTCATCTGAAACATATAATAAATGGAAGTGAAATCCATTCAATAGAACAACTTGTAGTACCACAATGGAAAATAACGACAGTGCAACATTTTATGAGACAAAACCCTCTTATTTTATGTGGATCTATAGACCCAATAGTGGATGAAAGATGGATTAATTACCTTAATAAGATATTTGATGTTATGGGATGTTCATAAAATCAAATTTTATGTCTTTATTATTATTGTTTTTAAGTTGAATCTGAATAGTTGTGGTCAATGGTAAAAAATATCAGGGATAGAGAGGATATTTATTCCTCAGAGTTGGATGAATTTAAAAACAATTTCTATGAAAAATATTTTCATAAGGCGGTGCAACAATTGATGGAGAAAATATTCCATGAACTAAAGAGAAAGGATGATCATTTAGTGGTTCTGTATGAAGGAAATTTCATCTGGCTGGTGAGGTATGCTTCAAATCTTATTACATATCTTGATAGATAAATCAACAGATATTATTTTAATTGAAGCCAAGGTATCGAAGAGTATTTTCCTCCCATAAATTCAAATGATTTGAGAAACATGTTCAATGTTCTGAGAGGGTAGATATGGAGTTTTTTTTATTGTCATGAGATCATTGAGAACAAGGAGAATAAATGTTATATATGGAAAGTGATGGGTAATAATCAATCAATGAAATCTAATGGTATGAATGTTACGTTTCCAGTTTGTGAAAAGTGTGGAAAAAATAACATTAGGTAATTCCTTACCAAAACTAGGAAGTGTTTTTGATGTGGTAGGTTTGGAAATATGGCCCGATATTAGAATGGAAATGATCTTAAGACTAATCCTGATTAATAAACGGTATAGTGTTTTAAAAGTGGCGAGATGGGTCATTATGAAAATTCCTACACAAAGAGGGATCTAAATGATGCAATGAATCCATGCCATAAGTTGAAAGGTTTACTGAGATCCTTTCCAACTATGCCAGTGGATGCGAGATCATCCAATGATGTTGTGTTTGGTACCTTTCTAGTTTACTCATATTATTCTAAGGTTTTTATTGATATAGTGTCTATAGATTTCATTATTTATAAGAATTTTATTTTTTAAATTAGAAATATCACCTCAATAAATGAGACATGTACTTATTATTTAAACATGAGGGTGAAATAATAAAACAAAGATGAATTATAATAATCTTTATATCATGTTCTTTGGAAATGAATTACTTGCAACTCTTTTTGTTTTTACCTTAGTAGAGTTTGATGTCATCTTGGTTATGGATTGCCTTTCTGTTTATCATGATAAGATTTATTATAGAGCTAATGATGTTGTTTTTTAGAAAGTGTTTCAATTTGTATACAAGAATGAATATATAAAATTGATAATAGATTAAGAAGATATGAAAATATTGAAATATGTAAATGAAATTTATCATGTACATATTGTTGAAAAAATGTCACTGTTTAGATTATGGATATTCCAGTGGTAAATGAATATCCATTTTTTTCTAATGAGCTTCCAGGTGTTATATCTGATTGGGAAGTTAAATTCACAATTGACATAGTTCTTAATTCTAATCCAATTTCAAAAACCCATTATCGAATAGCCCAAATGGGCCTTATTGAATTTAAGAATTAGATGTAGGAGATTCTCGATAAAGGATTCTTTCGTTCTAGCACTTCCCCATGGGGTACTCTATTTTTATTTGTTAAAAATAAAATCTTTCAATAAGAATTTGCATTGATTGTAGAGACATGAATAACATAACTATTAAAAATATATATCCTTTTTCTCATATTAATGACTTATTTGATCTCCTCTAGTGGGATCTGGAAACCATCAACTAGGTGAAGGAGGATGGCATCCTGAAAACAAATTTTCCAAATAGATATAGGCATTATGAATTTTTTGTTATGACATTTGCGTTAACTAATGAACCATTTGTATTCATGTATCTTATGAATAGAATATTTTATGATTTTTGGATAAGATTGTGGTTTTTTTTAATGATGACATTCGGGTATTTTCGAAGAGTGAAGAGGATCATGAAAAACATCTAAGGGTTGTTTATCAATCCTTAAAGGAAAATAAACTCTGTATAAAATTAAGAAAGTGAGATTTTTGTAGAAAAATATTTCTTTTCTTGGGAACATTGTAGATAAGGAAGGAATAATAGTTGATCCTACCAAAACAATAGTTGTTAATGAATGGCCTAGGCAAACAAATGTTACAAAGAGTAGTAGTTTTCTTGGATTAGTAGGTTATGACCGATGATTTTTCAAAAACTATGCATGTTATTATAGCATGCTAACTAAGTTTACATGAAAAGGGGATAAATTTATTTGGATTGAAGAATGTGTTGCTTTTTTTAGGAACTAAAGAGGAGATTGGTGGACGTTCTTGTTTTGTAATTGCCTCCGCAAAATAGAAATTTTTACATCTACAGTGATGATTAATTAAAGTACCTGGTTTTGTTTTGATACATAATGATCATGTAATTGCATATTCATTTAGAATACTAAAAAATAATGAGTAAAATTTTACCACACATGATTTGGGATTGGAAACATTGATTTTTTCTTCCAAAATTTGAAGAAATCATTTATATGGAAAAATGTAAAATATATATTATTCATAAAAGTTTTAGGTATGTATTCATTCAGGAGGAATTAAACATGAGGAAGAGAAGATTGTTTTAATTGATAAAAGATTATTATTTCATGATCAATTACTATTCAGAATAAGAAAACAAAGTGTTGGATTCCTTTATTTGAAACTGGCATGCACCATTAACAATATTGTGTTTGAAACATTTCCCCTTGATTAATGATTTGACGAATTTTTGTTTAGAAGTTTTTGTTGAAGGAAATACATATGTTCTATTTTAAGATTCAATACATTCATTATTATCATATAGAATTGATCAAAGGAAGAAGGAAGACCGTGAGCTATAGAGAAAGGTATAATTGGTTAAAATGTGTAAATTTCTAGAATTTAACCTTGATAAAGATTGGGTTTTTAGATTTCACAAAAGAGTGTTTTTTCCTTGTGATTCTCAATTGAAGAATTATTTACTGAATAATGCTCATAGTTTACCATTTTCAGTTCATCTTAGAAATTCTATGATATATAGAGACCTTCGATAGTATTATTGGTGAGATTGACAAAAAGAGATATTGACGATTTTACTTTGAAATGTTTGACATGTCAATGTGTTAATGTAGAGTGATAGTTACTAAAGGGGATAGTTCTGCCTTTACCAGTTCTAGAATGGAAATGGGACAATATATCCATGAACTTCATTGTGGGACTATCTGACTTCTTGAGGTAACAATGTAATATGGGTTATTATTTACCAACAAACTAAATATGCACATTTCCTTCCAATTTGCGATTTAATTATTTTAGATAAGATTTATTGACTATACCTCAAAGTGATTGTGAGGATACAAGTAGTGCCTCTTTCCCTTATATCTATCCAGGATCCCATGTACAGTTCAAATTTTGGGAAGGGAATTCAGAAGTTGTTGGGCACGTAATTTAATTTCTATACATATTTTTATCCTCAATCAGATGGGAAGTCAGAATAAATAATTAAAACTTTGGAAGGTATTCTTCAAGTTTATTCAGTGGTGTGCTTGGGATGTTGGTATCATAATATTTCTTTATTTGAGTTTTCATATAATAATAGCTTTCATGTCAATATACAGATAAAATCTTTTATGGAATTTTATGGGAAGTAGTGTCAAACTCCATCTTATTTGGATGAATTCTAGGAATGAAAGTTGATAGAACAAAATTATGAGAGAAAATGTAAGGGATAGTGAATATGATCTAGCAACACATCATGATATCTTAGAGAAAGTAGAAAAGTTATGTAGAAAATAGGGGGAAAGACTTTTCATTTGATGTAAGATATCGAGTTTTTCTTAGAATATCACCTCGGAAAAGAGTTATGTGTTTTGGAATGAAAATAAATCTATGAACATGATTTATTAGAACTTATGAAATTCTGGAGAAAGATGGGTCAGTATCCTATTGAGTAGCTTTTCCTCTGATTTTATCTCTGGTACACAATGTTTTCATGTTTTGATGTTGAGAATGTGTGTCCTAGATTCATCGCAAATCTTGAACCAAGAAGCAGTTCGGCTGGAAGAGAACCATTCTTATGAAGAGAAACACATTCATATTATTGACTAAAGAGAAAATTTATTGCAGAATAAAGAAATCTTCTAGGTAATGGTTTTGTGGAGAAGACACATGATTGAAGAAGCAACATGGGAATATAAAAATGATATGAGGGAAAGGTACCCTCACTTGTTTAATAATAAAATAAAATTGTGAAGATGCAATATCTAGAAGGTGGGGAGAATGTAACACACCATGGTTTTAAAAATAAATTTAAATACACAGAAATTTGTTTTTAGTAGATAGTTATAACTAGCCTTTAAACATAACTTTTCTGCTTATATGATTTAAATTTCCAAAAAAAGGTCATCTACAGTTGTGATCAGTAAGATATTTATAGTCTGATAGAACAAACATGTTTTTCTTGAATAGAAACACAAATTTATGAATATCAATAATAACTTTATTAATAGTGAATCATATTATTGTTTTATTTTCTTAAGGATATATGATAATGAGATCTCAATTAATTTTTCATTGTGTTAAAAATGAGTTATTGTTTTAAAATTATTATCTTTGAATAAATTATGGTTTTTTATAAAAATAAATTAATCATATTTAGAAAATTATTTTCGAAAAAATAAGTTCATTTACGAATTATAAAACTCAAAAAATGGTTTCGGTTAATTTTTTGGATTTTTATAAAATTTCAGAATTTTTGATGAATAGTAAAACATGATAAATTACAATAAATGTTAAATACATTCTTTACTGCCTCATCGGTGAAGACAGAATAATTTACACACACATGGTTTGAAATCACACACACCTCTTTCTATTCGGGGTAACATGAATCAATAATATTCACGTACATGAGAAAACTGTTAATATAATGATTAAAATAATGTAAAACCCCTCTTCTCCTCCACTATAAATACTACCATCATTACCCTCTACCTATCACACCTCTAAAAACATGATAATTGTCTATATTCTACAAAATACCATCCCCAAGTCACCTGAAAATGTCCAAGACTTACTCGGATCACTAAAAAACAATAACCCAAAGCCTTAAGGAGGATATCATTGAGAGGATATTATGTGTAAAGAATCCCCTTTCATTTTCACATGTTTTCATTTCAATTACTTACTTTTCTTATCTTCTCTTCTCTTCCACTTATCCAGGTGATTTAAAATCCCCAAAATTTTATATATTATAATTTTTATCAAGTTCTTGTAAAGAGTTCATCATATTTCTTCCTCTATTCTCCTTTTTATTATAACAAATATAAAAATAAAAATATCGTTTATAATGTGTCATTTAGAAAATTATGGGCGATGTGATTTAAATTTCCATTAATTCCTTCAAAGATTACTATAAAACGATTTTAATGTTTGAAACAGGATGTAATATGTATTATGTAAGCTCATTTATTATTTATAATGAACATTGATTCATGACATTAATTTATATAATGATGCAAGTTTTTGGATTTTTGAGGAAGCACCAAAATTAATCAAAAAAATATCATTAATGTTTTATCTAATGATTCATCATCATATATGATAACAAAATGATTTGTTATATCATTAAATATTCTAGAAACATATGGGTACAATTTCATTCAACTTTTGGAATATCATTTCTGTATAATAACAAAATCAAATACAGACCGGCCTTGGAAATCCTATATAGAACGCATCCAAAACAATGGAAGGAACAAGATAATAATATTTATAGGGTGAAATGATGTTATAAAATGATCATATAAGGTGTTATAAACATAATTATGTTAATATAAGATATGAATGGTGAATGGTGGGAGCTATATCTCTCTCAAATTCATTTAATATTTTAATGTTGTAGGTCAACCCTATGGTTACTCTAGGTGTAACTGCGATAGTTACACAATAAGGTAGTCAAGAGGGTTACAATGTAAGGTAAACATGAGGGTTAAAAAATATATGGTATCCGAGAGGGTTACAATATTATTTAAGTATTTCCCATAGACACCATTATGGTTTAATTTATGTTCTGTATTTTTTTGGGGAATATCATGGAAATATCAAGTTTCACAAAGTAAGTTTATATGGGAGAAAATTATGTCTTCTTAAAAAATATTTCATGTTTTAAAAGTTCTCATGGACAATTGTTTTTTATCACTATTTTTATATACCTTACATAGATTTGTTTTCACAAACCAAATTTTTAAATAATTTTCATAGTTTACATGTATGTTTAAAACAAAGAAGGAATCCATGTTAAATGTTGTGAAGATTTGTTAAAGAATGCATGCTTTATTTGAAAGGTTTTATATTTTGGAAAAAATGGTACTATTTTCACTGTATCCGCTCTGTATAAATGTGTAATGTTATGTATGTCCTATATCCCAATTCTCTAGAACACTAAACATGTAAAGATTATCAATGTGAATGAAGTGATTTCTTGACAAAAATTCACGATTATACAATGTAATAAGTTCTGGTCCTTATATCTAGTGTCTTGAGACATGTGAGTAAGTTTGTAGATGTGGTGGCCTTTTATAATATGTATGAGAGGAACATTAGAAAAGTCTTGAACTATTAGTTTTTTATAAATTGATTTTCGAATTCTAATAGCTCTAAAGTGATATATTTATTGGAAAATATGAGGATTGTTTGAAATAATCTCATCCTATATTTGGTAGATGTATTTATTTTATTTAAAACTGTACCTTTTATGTTTACACTTAATTACTCTCTTGGAATTTTAATTAAGGTTACAAAATTTTAGTTATTAAGAGGATATTAAGTTTACTTATATGGGGTAAATTTCACATTATTGGACAAATAATTAACTTTTAGACATTTTCAAATCAACTAGTTATTTTAAAAGGTTTTTGATAATTTTTAAACAATTTAATAAAATATAATTTAAATAAAATATCACTACTGTCAATTTTTAAACTATTAATTTCCTTGAAATTCAATAAAATACAAAAAACAGATATAAATTCAATAGAAAGAATTGAATGGAATTATAACATGTCATATTCATCTAAAAAATGTATATTGGATAAATTATTTCAAATAATGTTTATTTTACTATTTATAATTTCATTTATTTAATGTTTATCCTATTGTATCATTGTTTTGTCAATATTTATGGTAATTATTTAATATATAAAAAATTTAAATAAATTCACATCATATATATAATTTCATTATCTTTATGGAAAATATGTATGTTTAGTTTTTTATCAAGTGTATCACTACATTAAATTTATTATACTTCTAAGAGACAAGAGACTCCCACATTGTCACTTTCTTTTGTTTTAATTATAATTACATCAATTTCATGAAAAAAGTTTCATTAAATGAATCAATTCAGACCCTTAGGTGATATTGGTCAACTTCCTTTCATTAAATAGGATTTTGGTCGTGTAAGGGTAATTTTATTACATTTATCATATTTTTTATTACCCTAATTTACTCGATTTATCATTAACTATGGTAAATAAAAATTATAGTAGTTACTATTCGTAATATCCAAAAAATAAAATTAAAGTAACACATAAACATGATTTGGACCCACTAATTTCAAATATGGAATCCATTTTTTAAAATTCAAAATATAGAAGTTGTGGTACTTGATTTTAAATTAATTCCTATTGTAAAAGCGAGAAAATAGGTTTCTTTAAATCAAAAAACCTTCAACGGATTGATGTGAATTTATCTGTTATTTCAATGTGAAATTACATGAAATTACCAAAAATGGATTCAATTATAAAAATAATAATCATATTATACATTAAAAAATTTAAAAGGACTACATTTCTATATAAATAAATCATATGAAATAGTAATTTTAAATTAATATGAAGAATTTTTCACTATTCATTAAAAAAATGTATATTATCATAAAAATAAACAAATTTAAAAAAATCTATTTTTTTATCCCTATTCCAAATAATAATTTCATTATGTTTAAAATAACTTATAAATTGTAAAAACTAGATATAAAAGGGTTCTCCATCAGAAGGCGGTGAAACTCTATTTTTAGAAAAACACTCATTTTATCCGTAAAATTTAATTTTTTTATATATCATGTCTAGAAAACAAATAATATTAATTTTAAACATTAATTTTAATATATTACATATTTATTTCACTAATAAAATCCATTATGAGTGATTTTATTATTGTGTAGACTCACTTATTTTCATTGAAATGGTTTTTTTAGATGGAAGTTAATACTAATCATACCCGTCATTATAATGAAAATGTTATAATATTTATTTATAAATTATACTCAGTTTTGCATGAAATTAATTCTATCAAAATAACTAGAAATTTTGAGGAACACTAGCCATGAATAGTGTTGCATATACTAGAATATGATAGGGTGTTCCATATTACAGAAGCTAATCGTGGGGTAGCATACAACAAAAGACATCAATAAAATTTAAAAGAATCTATATCATAAAATATAATGGTGTTAAATTATACCCCCTTCAAATTAATTTCACCCTTGAAATTTATTGGGGTTATAAAATGTTTACTATTGGAATGTTTCTTTCATAGAAAAACATATCATAAAAAGGAATACTAAAACATAATTTTAAAATAGAAAGTTAAACACATAATGGTTACCCAAAGTAAATCATAATTGGGATTCAACATAGGAAAACCCAGGTGGGAAGTGAAAACAGGGGTATAAAAGAAATATCAAACAATTATTTTCTTATGGATTATGATATAGAACAACTTTTGGAAAAAGTCAAAAAGTAGAAATCCATAAATCTGCAATGATTTAAGGGAAAATATGATTCATCGGATAAGAAGGTACTAAGATAGCATTTTTGGGTTTCAAGATCCATTCTCTAAGGATGAAGAACATGAGAAGAAATACTCACTTTATTTCCATACATTCCAATCATTTTTCATTCCTTGAACTATTTTCACTTCATCTTTTATAAAAAGAAATGAAGTTGAACTTTTAATTATTGAAGTGTTTACAGATCATGCGATCCATGAATAGAATAAAAGGTCATTCTGGTCATATCGACAAAAATGTTAGTAGAGGTTATCACATATGCCAAATTCCACCTAAAGAAAGATGATACATCAATATAACAAACATCAACCATAGTATAACTTATTCTATCCATAATTGGATAACCTTACAATGCTTCCAAAAAAAATAAAAATATACAACAATAAAAATGGGTGAATGAAATTGATTTAACATTTGTCTCCCATATCTCATAAGTTAGTTCATGGTTATCACATTCCAAGCATTTGAATACCTTAATCATGTATTCTATTGAGTCACGATAACAACCAAAACAATCGGATATCTTTATTTAAAATATGCTTGTTTCTTATTCTTAAGTTTAAAAAGTTGTAATCTTCTTTTGAGATATCATAACACACTTGTCAATAAATACTAAACTATTTCCAAGGTAACTAATATTTTCCAATTTAGATATTCCTATCCAACAAACTTTTATCCAAATATAAATATCTCAATACTTGGTCATATTAAGGGTTATCCTTCCCTAAATCATTTGTTTTCTAAAAACATCACATTGTTACCTCGATCACTTTTCATGGATACCAGTACCACTCAACATATACTTTCAAATACATGTGGAAAACCACAGGGGACCACTACATAGTTATTTAATTATTCCATAATACCATAAAAGTGATTATAAAACATTTTTCTATAATCCCATCTTATAAACACTCAATCATTCCACCACTTCATTTTCATACTAAAAATCATAAATAGTGATCGCATATGTTTTTTTGAATTATTTGGCCTTAATAGGTGGTCAAAATTGATCATCATTGATTGCCCTTAGATTAGGTATTGGTTATTATAATTACACATTTCCTTTCACTTGTAGCATTCATGTTTGGGTGGTTCATTTTCTATACCCTTTTCCATATTAACATCATTACCTACCATTTTCTCATTACATCAGCACTCAACTACCCGATGACCTTCATTTCCACAATTAAAAGATTTTATAGTCCCTTTAAGATAGTCTCCACCATTCTTAATTCCACAATGTGAGCATAAGAAATCACTAGTCCTCTTTTTTCCATTGTTTTATGATTTTCCTTTGATATCCATCTTTTGATTATTTTCAAATCCATGAGATGGATTTGTAACACCAACTTCCATTTCTACCTTGACAACACAACACACAATCTCTTCGCTGAAACAAATGCCTCTTATAACTTTCTCGCTAAGATGAAATTGTTTTAGGCCACGGTATAATTGATCAACATTACATTTAGGATGGATGATAAAGCCAGGAGAATATATTTATGTCTTATAAAAAGATCATCGTGTGTACCAATTGATTCATCATCCTTTTTCATAAGCTCATGGAAATCATTTTCCATTTTCATTCAATGAATAATAGGAATGTATGTTTTCAAAAATAAGTTCTTGAACTCATCCCATTCCATGGATTCAATTTCATCTTGTTGCCTTGCATTCTTGATTAGAGTCCACCACTATTCCTCTTTGACTTCTAAATGAGAAACATATGAAATGAATTTTTCATGTTTTGAACAGTGAAGGATGTAAAATATCTTTTCAATGGTACTGATCCATTGTTCAACAATATTTGGATTAGAATACCCACTGAAAGAATGTGGGAAATTCTTTATAAAGGACTAAAAATAATGTTATTCCCTTCTCTCTAAATTTAGATATCTATAATGATTCATAATTTGTGTAAGTATAGAGATAAGATTTTTTAATCCATCTCCAATAAAATTTCTTTGTTCAGTAGGAATATCATTGCATTTTTCATTTCATTTATCATTAATATGGTTCCTTCATGATCCATACATTGTCTAAAACCAAAAATAAAAGTGTGATAGGAAAAAAATAATTGGAATAAACATAATCCAGGTGGTGTATTTTCAATCACTATATTCTTAGGTTTAATGCTAGTATATTCTTGATTGTTACCATAATTCTTGGACATTATCCTATAATTATATGTATCCATATGGAATCCCTTAGAAATATCCCTAGGGAAGTCACTAAAGTTTTTACATCCTAGTTTCCAAAGGATGAATACAAAATTCTTATAATACCAATTATAATAACCTAAACATGACATATATGAATATTACATGTTTTAGATGAATATTCAATAAATTTTACAAATTCATGCTTAAGGGACATAACAGTTTATTGCCTTTGAAAACATTTAATTCATTATTCTAACTTGAGAAAGATCTTAGATATATCCCCTAAATATATTCCCCTTTAATACTACTACATAAATGATATCTTTAAAACCTGAGTAATGGAAACATAAGAATGGGCGTTCTTAGATTCTCAGTAGGGGTAAGAAAACAATAGATAATGATATGAATAGAAAAACATATCTATATTAGCCAAGGCTTATATCTAAGACTATCATTACCGACAAAGTCAATTACTAAACCATGTTTACTTATCATTCCATCCATGTATTACTAAACAATATTTACATGACATTCTATTCATGGCTATATCATGAGATATTAATCATTACCCAATGAATTTGAGGGAGAATTGTGTCCCACCCATTTTGTAATGAAACCATTCTTACATGATCCAAAAAAACATAAAATATTTTTCATAGCATAAATAAAGGAAGAAAAATGTGTTTCTTGAATATTATTTCATGATAATCCATATAATATAAGTTGATTTCATAAAACTAATTCAATAATTACCAAAATAAAATTAATGTAATAAAAGGGATAGAAAAAATACACTATTACATCTTAGGTGGGAAATTATTTTGATAAAAAACATGAAATTAATTCTTGAGGAAAATATCCCCCTTTTCAAAACATTTTATTGTCCGAAAATTCCATGTAATTTTTATAGAATATAATTTATTTCAAAATAGACTCGAAATCATTTAAAAGAATCTTCATGTAAATATATTTTTATGAAGACGTAAAACTCTAATCATTCCATATAAGTTTGAAAAAATATTCTTCTTATTCTCTTGTCAAAAAAGTCAAGAAATTCTTCATATGAAAAATGAAAGAAAGATTCCTTCCTTACTGTTTTACAAAAATTCACCAATACATAAAATTGAAATTAGAAAAAAGTAGAATATTATAAATAGTATTATATATTTACAAAGCATTGACATGGATGATTAATATACCCTAGTAAATACATACATATAATCAATCTCAGATAATAATGAAATTGAAAAATTATCTTATACCTTTTGTCTGATATCCTTCATAGCTATCTTATCCTCCTGTATAATGATTTAAATAAAGTTATTAACTTATTCCAGAAGAATAAAATATATTATGATATAATATACTATTATATTATCATCAGTTTATTAGTAACATTTCATTTTCACTCGTTATTCGAATATTAACTACTTTATGTTCTTATGAATTTTTTTTATAAGTTCATGTTCCACTTCTTAGGTAATATTTATATCATTTACAAAATAATATTACTATAATATATATCATATTTATTAATTCAATTCAGTTATATAATCATAGTTTAATGAATATAATGTAGAATTAATTCCATCACATCTTAGAGATGGTAGACCATACGTATGCACGAGCGAAAATATCATTCGGTTAATGGTTAAATGGTATGGAATTGGATGGTTTATTAATTATATAGAATAATTTTCATGTTATATTAATTATTTACATCTATTATATGTATCATTACAAGAATCCAAACAAAGTATTTGTTGAATAAAAAATTACACCACGATATAAGGATGGTAATCTGTACGTACACGGGCATGGTGATATTGTTATTCATATGACGAATAAAAGGGGATATAAAGTTGTACCACAATATTTATAACATATAAGCACATAGATGATACTATATTTATTACTTTATCATGGAAAAAACATAATAATATGACGTATAATACGAAATGAAATTTGAAAGTGGATATTAAAAAATTACATATTTTTCAGTATCTCCTTTTGATTTCCAAAGAAGTTCTCCTTAGAATATCATTATACCCAAAGTGTGGTCTCTAGGAGGAATGGAGGGATCTTAGGAAATTATATGAGTGGAAGTTGGAAGATACAAGTATAAAACCATATGATTTTAAAAATAAATTGAAATGCATGATTTTTTAATTATATAGTTATAAGTTTCCTTTAAACATAATTTTTCTTCGTTTATGATTTGAATTTCAAAAAATAGTCATCAACAGTTGGGATCAGTATGTTATTTGGAGTTTGATAGAACCAAAATGTTTTTTGGTTAATCATAACATAGCATTATGAATATTAATATAAATAGTAATATTACCAATACAAATAGTAAATCATATTATTATTGCATTTTAGGGTTATAAGATAATGTGATCTTGATTAATTTTTCAAGGTGTTAAAAAATGAGTTATAGTTTTAAAATTGTTATTTTGGAATAAATTATGGTTATATTTAAAAATTAAAATTTTCATATTGAAAATATTATTTTTTTAAAAGTAGTTCATTTATTAATTCTGAATATCAAAAAATTATTATTGTTAAATTTTGGTATTTTTCTAAAATTATTTAATTTTTGATGAATAGTAAAATACGTTAAATAGTGATAAATGTTAAATACCTATTTTACTACATCGTTGGTGATGGAAAGATGATGTAAGAACACTTAGTCCAAAATCAGATGAACATATAACTATACGGGGTCAAATTAATCAATATTATTCACGTTGTTTAGAAAAAAATATTAAACAAATGGTTAAAATAATGTAAAACCCCTATACTCCTCCACTATAAATACCACCCTCATTCCCCTCATCTTATCACCCCTCCAAAGACATTATAATTTTCAGTGTTGTACTAAATACCCTATCTATGTAACTTCCCCACATCCGAGACCTACTGGTCTCACCAAAAGGGAAAAACCAAAGGCCTTTCGGAAGATCTCAAGTAGAAGAGATCAATAGGTTTGAATCCTCTATCATTTTCCAATATTTTCTTTCCAATTCCTTTCTTTCCTTATACTCTCTTCCAATCCCCTTTTCCAAGTGGTATGAAATCTCAATAATATTATATATTATGTATGTTATTATGTTCATGTAAACAATTCATCAACTTTCTTCTTATCCACTTCCCTATATTCTAAAATATAAAAAATAAAAACATCGTTTTTGATGGGTCGTTTACCAAAATAGTGGACGATGTGACTTAAATTTACATTACATCCTTAAAATATGATCATAATATCATTTTAATGGTTGAAAAGAATTTAATTTTTATTATGTAACATATTTATGTTCTAGAATTAACTTCTATGCATGAAATTAAATTATATATTGAAACAAGTCCATGATTATCGAGGAACCACAAAAAATGATCTAAACTAATTTTTAAATGTTTTAATTAATAATTAATCATCATATATGATAAAAATGATTTTTGGTATAAATAATTATTATGGAAACATATTAGTACCATGTCATTCCACTTTAAGAATTTCATTTCCATACACTAAGAAAATCAAATACAAACCAGCCGTTGAAATTATGTTAAGAATGCTCCCAAAGCAATTGATGAAAAATTTACTAATAATTAAAGGGTTGGAGATGTTATGAAATGATCATATAAGGTTTTTTAAACATGAATATGTTTTTTTAATATATTTACCACACTATATAAAATATTATACTATATATTTAAACATGTTTGAAGTAATACAAACCCGAGGTAAGGGAATTATCAACCTAATTTCTATTCTTTGGGTTAACAATCTACTTCATTAATTGGGTGGTTTTAAGATCATTTTTGTGATGAGTTTTGGTTACAATTATTTTTTATTATGTATATTTATTGTTTATACACATATTGCTTTCGTTCAGTTGATTCTCATATCAATTATATATTACTTATAAGGGGAATTTCTTAATTAAATCCTCACTTAATCATTTAGTTTTACAAAATTCAAAATTAATGTTTCTATGATATTATTCATGTAGTATAATTATGTCTTAGTTTTTGGGAATCGTTTATGTTGATGGTTAGGACCTATATATCCTTTAATTGATTGTGTATGTGTATGTTGTATGTCGATGATTACACTAAGTGTAACTGTGATGGTTAAATGATAAGGTAGTCATGTGGGTTACAATGTAAGGTACCTATGAGGGTAAAAAATTATAAGGTACCCAAGAGGGTTACAAGATTACGTTATTACTTCACCTTTATAACTTTATAGTTCTATTTATGTTCTATATATATTTTTGGAATCTCATATAAATCTCATCTTTCACAATTATGTTTATTTGGGTGAGAAATATGTATCTTAGAGAATAATTTCATACGTTACACATATTCGTGGAATAATGTTTTCCTTCCAGCTTTTAATATCCCTTACTGAGATTTTTGTGATCATCCAATTTTTTAAAATTATTTTTATAGTTTATTAAGATTTGAAATTAAAATAAGTAGTCTATGTTAAATTTAATGAATATTTGTCAAAGAAAACATATTTTATTTTATATGTTTTATATTTTTTTTGAAATTAATACTGTTTTTGTGGTATCTGCTCTATATAAATAAGGAATTTTATGTTTGTGTTATATCCCAATTCTCTAAAACACTAACATTAAAAAAATCCTCAAAGTGAAAGGTAGTTAGTTATTGACTAAAATGTGATATTATTTAATATAATAAGGTCACATCCTTATAGTTGGTATTAGAAGACAATTTATATAAAATTAGGGGTTAGGATGATGTTTATAGAATATCAGAAGTGATTTTTACTCTATGGTTAATTTTAAATGAAAAATCATTTAAATATTAACATGTTTCTTTAACTAAGAAATTTTTTGTTCAGAATGGTTTTATATAGAAGAAACATTGAAAAACAAGTGTAGAGGCATTGACAGAAAGATATCATTATGAATCTATAGCCAGAATGGTATGGATTGGAATAGAGAGGTTTGTGATAGTAAAAGATCAGCTGACGCAGGAAATAAATGGTAGTGGAATCCATGAAAGAGAACAATCAGATGTACCACAAAGGAACGTCACTATAGTAGAACATTTTATGAGACAACATCCTCATGTTTTAAGTGGATACTCTAACCTAGTAGTGGATACAATATGGGTTATATTCCCTAAAAATATATTTGATGTCGTGGGATGTTTAGAGAATAAAAAATAAATTATTTCCTATTATTTTTTTAAAGGTGAAGCTGATTAGTGGTGGTCAATGTTAAAAAATATCAGGGATATAGAGGAGAGTGATTCCTTAGAGCGGGATGAATTTAAAAGTCTTTTCCTTGAAAAATATTTTCCTTTGATGGTTCACCATAGGATTGAGAATCAATTAATTGAATTGATGGAAAATGAGGAAATAGTAGTGGCTTTGTATGGAGAAAACATCACCCGACTGGTGATGTATGCACAAAGACATATTCTAGATCATGATATAAAAATAAAGCTCCTTTAATTTGGAATGAATCCAAGGTATCTAATTTTATTGTTCTCCCATGAATTTTTATGTTTTGAAAACCATTTTTGATGTGCTAATATGCTAGATATAGAGTTTTTTGATGACCATGTGCACTTTGAGAACAAGGATAAAAATTGGTGTAGATGAAAAAATATGGCTAATAATTAATCAATAAAATCTGATGGTATGAATGTAAACTATCATGTTTGAGAAAACTGTGGAAAAGATCATCCTATGGAATGCTTGACCAAATTTGGGAAGTGTTTTCGATGTGATAAGTTTGGACATATAGCCCGAGATTTTAATTAAAATCATCATAAGACTAATACTGATTACTAAAATGTAAATTTATTTAAATGTAGTGAGATGTGTCATTATGAAAATGACTTCCAAAATAGGTATTTGAATGATAAAATGATGTCGAACTGTAAGTATAAAGTTGCAGTGAGATCCTTTCTGACAATGCCACCAGATGTCAGGCCATCCAATGTTGTTGTGTTTGGTACTTTGTTATTTTACTAATTTTTTCCCAGTGATTCCCTTAATACAGGGTCTAAAAATTCCATTATTTCGGAGAAATTTTATGGTAAATTGGAAATATCACCTCAAAAAATGAGACCATAACTTATTGTTAAAATACCAAGGGGAATTATTACAACAATGTGGAATTATAATAATATTTCTATTTTGGTTTTTGGAAAGACATTACCTGTAATCCTTTTGGATTTCTCGTTATTAAAGATTGTTTTCATTCAGGGTATGGATTGTATTTCAGTTTATCATGCTAAGATTGATTGTAGAGATAAAGATGTTATTCCTCAAGAAGAGTTTCAGTTTGTATACAAGAATGAACCTATACAATTGATAACATATTCAGAAGATTTAAAACTATTGAGAGATGGAAATGAAAGTTACCTTACTCATATTTTTGAAAACAAGAGAAATTTTTTGATTAAGGTTGTTCTAGCGGTAAATGAATATCTTTTTTTTCTGATAAGTTACCTGCTGTTATACCTGACCAGGAAGTTGAATTCAAAATTGACTTATTTCCTGAATTTAATCCCATTTCAAAATCCCATTAGCAAATGAACGAAATATAAAATATTACATTGAAAAATCAATTGCAGGATTTGGAGGATAAATGATTCATTCATCATAGCACTTCACTATGGGTTGCTCCTTTTTTGTTTGTTAAAAATAAAGATGTTTCCATGAGACTTATTATTGATTATATATATTTGAATAACGTCACTATTAAAAACAAGTAAAGTTTTCTCATATCGATTAATTATTTGATTAGCTCTAGGGAGGTCCTTACTTTTCTCATATTTAATTGAGATCCGATTACAATCAACTGATGGTAAAGGAGGAATGACACCCCAGAAACAAATTTTAATACTATATATGGGCATTAATAATTTGTTGTTATTCCATTTGAGTTAAGTAATGTACATTCTGTATTCATGGATCATCTGAATGGAATGCCTCATGAGTTCTTGGATAATATTGTGGGTGTGTTTATTGAGGAAATTATAGTATTTTCTAATAGTAAATAGGATCATGAAAAACATCTAAGACTTTTTTTGAAAATATTAAAGAAAAATAAACTCTATGGAAAATTCTACAAGTGTGAATTGTGGTTGAAACATATTTATTTCCATGGGAACATTGTAGATAAGGATGGAATAATTATTGATCCTGCAAAAAAAAGTGGTTGATGAATGGCCATGACCTAAAAATGTTTCAGAGATTCATAGTTTTCATGGGATAGCATGTTATTATTGACATTTTGTTAAAAACTATGCATGGTTTTCTAGATCGCTAACTATGCTAGGAGAAAAAGTGGTTAAATTTATTTGGATAGAATAATGTTATGTTACTTTTTTGGAATTGAAAAATAGATTGGTGAATGCTATAGTTTTGTCCTTGACTTCATGAAATGGGGAGTTTTTAATCTACAATGGTTATTCATTGAAGGGATTTGTTTATTCATAATGATCATTTAATTACTGATTCTTCAAGAAAAATAAAACCTCATTAGTTAAATTATCCCACACATGATTTGGGACTAGCTGCTATGTTTTTTGCTTTCAAAATTTTGTGGCATCATTTATATGGAGACAAATGGAAAATATATATTGACCATAAATGTCTAAAGTATATATTTAATCAGGAGTAATTAAACATGATTCAGAGAGGATGGTTTGATTTGATAAAATATTATGATTTCATCTTCAATTACCAACCAGAAAAGGAAAAATGTGGTGTATTCCATGAATCGAAACCTTCATGAACCATTAACCATTTTGTGTTTGAAACATGACCCATTCATTAATGATATGATGAATTTTGGGTTTAAAATTTATTGGTGGAATAAATACTTTTGTTTTTTTAAGATCCACTACATTCATCATTATCACACAGAATTAAACATGTGTATAAATAAGACTGTGAGGTGTAGAGAAAGGTATAATTGGTTAAAATGGGCCAGTTTCTAGAATTTTTCATTGATAAAGATTGTGTTTTTCAATTTGAAAAAATATTCTGTGTGCCTTTTGATTCATAGTTGATGAAATATTTAATGAATATAACTCATAGTTCCCCATTTTCAGTTCATCCTAGAAAAAATAAGATGTACAGAGCCCTTCAGGACTATTAATGGGGAGATTTAATGAAAAGAGACAATGAATATTAAACTATGAAATGTTAGCCATGTAAATGTGTTAAAGAGAAGAAGAAGTTTCTAAAGGGGAAGATTCGGCCTTTACTAGATTCAGAGTAGAAATGGAAAAATATATCCACAAACTTCTTTATGGTACTACCAAATAGCTCTCGAGGTAACAATGCAATATGGGTTATTTTGGATTGACTGACTAAATATGCATTTTACTTCCTATTCGAGATTCAATCTCTTTGGGTCAGCTTTATTGACAGTACCTCAAAGAGTATGTTAGGTTACATGGAGGGTCTCTTTCCATTTCATATGACTAGGATCCCATGTTCACTTCTATTTTTTGGAAGGGCCATTAGAGGTTGCTGGGCACAAAATTATATTTCAGTACATATTTTGATCCTCAATCATATGGGAATTTAGAACAAATGATTAAAGCATTGGAGGATATGTTTCGAGCTTGTTTAATGGAGTTCTTGTGATGTTAGTATTAGCATCCCTCTTTAGTTGAGTTTTCATATAATAAATTTTTTTATTCTAGTGTGCATATGTAACCATTTGAGGAATTGTATTTGAAGATGTGTCAAACTCTAGGTTTTTGGGATGAAGTTGGGGAATGAAAGTTGATGGGTCAAGAATTAGTAGAGGCAGTGGCTTTAAAAGTGAATATGATCCAATAACACATGAGGATTTATCAGAGAAGTGAGAAAATTTATGCATACAATAGGAGGAAATAATTTTATTTTTGAGGTAGTTGATTGGGTTTTTCTTATAATATCACTATAGAAAAGTTTTATATTATAAAGAATGAATAGAAGGATATGCCCACAATTCATTGGACCTTATAAAATTCTAGAGAATGTTGGGACAATCACCTATCGAGTAGCTTTGCCTCTATGTTTATCTCAGGTACGCAATGTTTTTAGGTTTTAATGTTTAGAATATATGTGCTAGATTCATCTCATGTCTTGAGCCTTGAAGTAGTTAAGCTGTAAGATAACCATTATTATGAAGTGAAACATGTTTATATTCTTGATTGAAGAGAAACAGTACTGTAGAATATGGTAATCTATAATGTAAAGGTTTTTTAGGAAACCAGATGGCTGAAAAAGCAACACGGGTGTCTGAAAATGCTATGTGGTAAAGGAACCCTCACTTTTTTAATAAGAAAATAAAATTGAAAGGATGGAATTTCCAAAAGGGGGAGAATGTTTCACATCGTGGTTTTAAAAATAAATTTAAATATATGAATCTTTGGTTTACATAGATAGTTATAACTAGCCTTTGATCATAATTTTTCCTCTTGAATGAATTCAATTTCAAAGAAAAAGTTCATTTATAGTTCTGATTAGTAATTTATTTAGAGTTTCATGAAAACCTACATGTTTTTTGTTCAATAGTAACATAAATTTATGAATAGTAATACAAATAGTAATATGAAACGTATGAATAGTAAATCATATTATTATTTTATTTTCTTAATGATATAAGATAATGAGATCTTGATTAATTTTTCATAGTGTTAAAATAATGATTAATAGTTTTAAAATTATTATTTTGGAATAAATTACAATTTTATTTAAAAATCAAATTAATCATATTTTGAAAATTATTATAAATAATGGAGTTCATTTATTAATTCTACACACCAAAAAATAGTTTGGGTGATTTTTGGTATTTTCTGAAATTCTTGAATTTTTAATGAATAGTATAATTCGATAAATTATGATAAATGATAAATACATGTTTTACTGCCTCATAGGTGATGAAAGAACATTGTAAGAACACTTGGTTTGAAATCACACTAACTTATTTCTATTTGGGGTCACATAAATCAAGACTATTCATAGTCTTGAGCAAAAATAGTAAATTAATTATTAAAATAATATAACACCCCTCCTCTACTATAAATACCAGTGTCATTCCCCTGTATCTCTCACACATCTCAAATCATGATATTTTTCTATGTTCTTTCAAATCCTCCCAAGGCTCTTCCCCAAGACCAAGACCTACAAGTCTCACCAAAAGGCCATAACCCATGTCCTTCTTGAGAATCTCAAGGAGATCATATTTAGAGGTAATAATCCTCTTTCATTTTCATGTGTTTTCTTTCCAATTCTATATTTATTATACTATATTACATCCCCATTATCGGGGAGGTTTAAAATATAAAAAATAATATATATTCTATATTTTATCATGTTAATGAAAAAAATTCACCACCTTTCTTCCTATCCTCTTCATATTGTTCTAAAAAACAAAAAATAAAAACAGCGTTCGCGATTTTTCGTTTACCAAAATTGTGGACTACGTGCTTTCAATTTCTATTACATCCTTCAAATATGACCCTAAAATAATTTTAATGATCAAAAAAATAATGTAATGTTTATTATGTAACCACTTATATGTTCTTTAATTCACATGGATTCATTAAATTAAATTACATAATGAAAAAAATTTATGATTATCATGGAACTACAAAAAATTATCTAAACAAATATCAATAATGTTTTGCATAACGATTTATCATCATATATGATAAAAGAATGATTTTTTGTATAATTAAATATTATTAAAACATATTATAACTATTTAATTCCATGTTTTGAATTTCATTTCCATACAATAATAAAATCAATTACTGACTAGCCATGGAATTCTTGTAATGAACTCACCCAGAACAATGGAATCATAAAAAATAATAAGATTTAATGGGTTAAATGATGTTATGAAATGGTCATATAAGGTTTTATAATCCTGAATATTTTTATGTATGATATCAATGGAACTCATTTAAACATTATACAGGATGTTTAATCAAGTTATAAGTAAGGAACACCCAGGGTAGTGGAATTCGTAACCCAATTTACATTCTTTGGGTTAGCCTTATACTTCATTAATTGTGTGGATTTAATATTATTTGTGTGATGAATTTTTTATTATATTATTTTTTATGATTATTATTTATATTTTATACTCGTAATAAATTACTTATATTGATTCTTATATCAATTATTTTTTATTTTTTATGGAATCCTCTTAATAAAATACTCTCTTAAAATCTTATTTTTTAGAAAATTTTAAAGCAATTTTTTTATGAAATTTTTTCTATTGTATGATTATTTCATGGTTCATTATAATTGTTTATGACGAATGGTGGGGGCTATATCTCCTTAAAATTCATTTGGTATTTTTATGTTGGAGGTCGACCATTTGGTTACTTGGGGTGTAATTGTGATGGTTATTGAATAAGGTAGTCATGAGGGTTACAATGTAAGGTTGTCAAGAGAGTTACAAATTATAAGGAAACCGAGAGGGTTACATGATTATGTAAGTATTTCACCAAGATACATTTGTGGTTCTATTTATGTTTCTATATATTTTTTTGGGAATCTCATAGAAATATCAAGTTTCAAAAAGTAAGTTTATACTGGTGAAAATAATGTCATTTTTAAAATGATTTCGTACATTAGAAGTATTCATGGAATAATGCCTTCTTTCCTTATTTTATATCCCTTAATGAGCTTTATCTGCTAATACAATGTTTTTAAATTATTTTCATAGTTTATACGGATTTATAAGAAGAAGAAGAAATCTATGTTAATTGTTATGAATATTTATCAAAGAGAAAATGTTTTATTTGAAAAGTTTAATGTTTTAGAAGAAATAGATATTGATTTTGTTGTATTTTCTCTATATAAATGTGGAATGTTGTGTATGTGTTATATACAAATTCTGTAAAACTATAAAGATGTAAATATGTTCAATGTATAGGATGTTAGTTATTGACTAAAATTCATGATTATGTTGTGTAATAAGGTCTGGACATTATATCAAGGGGCTTGAGAGGTGTGTGTTAGTGTGTAGATGTGGTGGCATTTTCCAAGAGGGATGAGGGGAACAATAGAAGAGTCTTGAAATATTGTTTTATTATAAACTGATTTTTGAATTATAGTAGCTCTAATGTGATATATTTAAAGGATAATATGAGGATAGTTAAAAATAATCTCACCCAATAATTTTTATACATGTCTTTATTTTAATTTAAACATTATCTTTTCAGTTTACCAAAAATTACTCTATTTTAATTTCAATTAATATAACAACATTTTAATTATTAAGAGGATATTAAGATTACTATTATGTGTAAAATTTAACTTAATTAGAATATTAATTTACTTATAGAACTTATCAAATCAAATTTTAAATTTTAAATGGGTTTTATGATATTTAAATAATTTAATAAAATATTAGTTTAATAAAATATCACTGGTGTCAATTTTTACACTAATCATTTCATTGAATTTAAATAAAATAAAAATAGAGATATAACTTCAATAGAAAGAATTTAATAGACTTAAAAAGATCATATTGACCTAAAACAATTGTGGATGAATTTATTTATTTCAAATTATGTTTATTTTTCTATTTATAATATCATTTATTTTTTATTTCTATAAATAAAATAATTATTTTATCACTATTGTCTCAATATTTATGTAAATTATTTAATATATGAAAATTATGAAAAAAAATCACATGATATAGATAATTTAAATATATTTATTGAGATTATTTATTTTCACTATTTTATCAACTTTATCACTACATTAAAAATATTATACTTATAAGGGGTAAGAGACTTCCACATTGTCATTTTCATTTTATTTAATTATAATTACATTTCATTCATGAAGAAAAGTACTTTAAATGAATAAATTGTGACCCCTAGGTCATATTGGCCGACATTCAATAATCATATTGGATTTTCTCAGGTGGAAGGGTAATTTTATTATCTTTATCATATTTTTTGTTACCCTAATTTACCTGATTTACCTATAACTATGGAAAATAAAAATTATCATAGTCACAATTTATAATATCCATTAAAAATAAAAGTTAACCATTAACATAATTTGGACCCATTGATTCTAAATATGTAATCATTTTTTCCAAATTCAAAACATAGAAGTTGGACTACTTAAATTTAAATAAATTCTCATCGTCAAGGCATGAAAACATGTTTATTAAATTAAAAACCATCAAAAGATGGATGTGTTTTTATATGTATTATCAATGTGAAATTACATCAAATGAAAAAAATTGGATTCAATGGTTAAGAATTAATCTTTTTATAATTTTTTTAAAAAAATAAAAGGATAAAATTTCATTATAAATATATCAGATGGAAAAGAAGATTTAAATTAAAATGCATGATTTTTTTCTATTCATTAAAAAATGAATATTATTTGAAAAATATAATGAATTAAAACAATGTAAATTTTGTTTCCTTATTTTAAATAAGATGTTTATAATGTCAAAAAGGACTTATAAATGTGTAAAAAATTAGATTTAAAAATGGTTATCCATCAAAAAGTGATAAAATTGTATTTTTAGAAAAACACTCATCTTATCTACAAAACTGAATTTGTTCTTATATCATGTCAATAAATAATATAAGATTAAATTTAAAAATTAAATTGAATATATTTAGTATATAATTCACTATAAAAATCCATAATGAGTGATTTTATTATTTTATAGACTAACTTATTTTCATTTAAATTAATTTTTAGAAGGAAGTTAACACTAATCATACCCGGAATTATAATGACTTGGATATAATATTTTGTTATTACTTATATTTCATCTTACATGAAATTAATTCTTTCAATATAACTTCATATTTTGTGTAACACAATCCAAGAATACTGTTGTGTATACTACAAGCTAATGTTGTGTGGCATATAACAGAAACTAATCGTGGTGCAGAATGTAACACCAGAAATAAATGAAATTTAAAAGAATCTATCTCATAAAATCAAGATGCATTGCATAATATCCCCTTAAAATAAATTTCACCCTCTAGATTCATTAGTGTTATAAATGTTTTACAATTTGAAATAATTTTTCATAAAAACACACATTATAAAAAGGAATACTAAAACTTCATTTTAAAATTGAATGTTATAAACAAAATAGTTACCCAAAGTAACTCATAATTGGGTTTCCACAGAGGATAACATAATTAGTAAGTGAAAACATGGATATGGAATAATTTTATAACCATTATGTTCTAATGGATAGTTATAGAGACCGTGGTTTGGACAACGTTAAAAACCAAAAATCCATATATTTGCGACTATTTAAAGGACAATCTGATTCATCGGATAAGAAGGTACTAAGATATAATTTTTGGTTTTCAAGATCCATCCCTAAGGTATAATAACATGAGAATAAATAGTTACTTGACTTTATTACAATCTCATCATTTTTCATGCCTTGAACAATATACACTTCATCTCTTCTTCAAATAAATGATGTAGAACTTATAATTACTAAAGTGTTTGCAGATCATGTGATCCATAAATAGAATGATATGTTATTCCATCCATCTACAAAAATGTTATAAGATGTTATCACATATGCATAAGTACACCTATATAGTGATAATACATTAGTCTTAAAAACATCAACTATATTATAACTTATTCTATTCATAATTGGATAACCATTCGATGAGTGAAAAACTAAAAAATCTATAACATTAGAAAGTGGAGAACTAAATTAGTTTAGCATTTATCAATAATATATCAGAATTTAGTTCCTGGGTATCACATTCAAGATAGGTGTATACCTTAATCATGTATTCTCTTGAGACATAGTAACAACCTGAACTATCATATATCTTTTTTTAAACATGCATGTTTCTTATTATTAGGTCCTAAAAGAGGTAATATTCTTTCGAAATAGCATAACACACATGACAATAACTTTTTAACTTGTTCCAAGGTAACTAATATTGTCCAATTTACTTATTCCTATCCAACATACCTTTATCTAAATATACTTTTCTCGACACATGTTTATATTAAGGGTCATCCTTTCTTAAAAATTTGTTTTCCAAAAACATCACATTGTTACCTCAATCAATTTTCATGGATACTAGTACAACTAAAAATATACTTTCAAATACATGTGGAAAACCAAAGTGGACCACTACATCAATATTTCATTATTGCATAATACCATAATAGTGATTCTACAACATTTTTCTAGATTCCCATTACATAAACACTCAATCATTCCACCACATCAATTTCATACTAAACATCATCAATAATGATCACATGTGATTTGCCATTTTATTAAACCTTAATAGGTTTTTTATGTCAATCATAATTTATTACCCTTGGATTAGGGAATTGGTTATCATAATTACCCATTTACATTCACTTGTAGTATTCATGTGAGGGTGGTTCATTCTCTATACTCTTTTCTCTATTAACATAATTTTCTACCTTTTTCTGATTACTTTAGCACTCAACTGACTGATGACCTTATTTTCCATAATGAAAACATTTTCAATTCCCTTTAAGATAGTCTCCTCTATTCTTCATTCCATAATATGAGCATAAGGAATCACTGATCCTCTTTTCACCAATATTTTAAGATTATCCTTTGAAATAAAACATTTATTTCTAGTCAAAACCATGAGATTGATATGTAACACCAACTTTTATTCCTACCTTAATAGAACAATGCACAATATCTTCACAGAAACAAAATTCACTTAAATCAAACACCCTTAGAAGAATTGGTTTTAGGCCACTAAATATTTGATCAACATTATGTTTAGGTTGGATGATAAAGCCCGAAGCATACCTTGCAAGTCTTATAAAATTTTCCTCTTATGTACCAACACATTCATCATACCTTTTTATAAGCTGAAGGAAATAATTTTCCATTTTCATTTAATGAATAAAAGAAAAGTATGTGTTGAAAAATAAGTCCTGGAACTTGTCACATTCCATGGATTCAATTTTATCTGGTTTTATCATATTCTTGATTAGATTCCACCATAGGTCCTCTTTGCCTTCTAAATGCTAAAACATCCAAAATGACTTTTTCATTTTCTGAACATCTATGGTTGGAAAATATATTTCCAATGGTACTGATCTATATTTTTATAACAAGTGGTTTAGAAGAGCCACTATAAGAAGGTGGGAATTTACTGATGAAGGACTCAATAGAATGATGGTCCCTTCTCTACACATTGAGAAGTACAGAATGATTCATAAACTATGTATGTATAGTGATAAGATTATTTATTCTATCTCCATTAACATTTTTTTCTTCAGGAGGACCATCGTTGAATTTCCCATTGCATTGATCATTCACATGGTTCCTTTAGGATCTAGCCATTGTCCAAAACCCAAAAATAATAGTGTTCTAAGAATAAATCACACTAGGAAAAATAATAATCAAGAGGGTGTATTTTAAATCTCTAACATATCTGGTTCAATATAGGGTTATTCATGATCGTTAAAATAATTCATGTACTTTAAACTATAATTTTACATATCCTTATGAAATCCCTTAGAAATATCACTATGGATGTCACTAATGTTTTCACATCATTGTTTTCAAATGATGACTAAACCATTCTTCTGATATCTATAACAACGACCCATGAATGAAGTATATGAATATTACATGTTTTTAGAAGAATATTCATTACTTTTTATAAATTCAAACCTAATGACTATAATTGTTTAGTGTCATTGGAATCAGGGAATACATTATTCTAACTTTTGAAAGAACTTCAACATCTCCCATAATGATATTCCCCTTTGGTACCCCTACTTAAATGATATCTTTATAACCTATGGAATAAAAACATATGAAAGGGTTATATTATATTCTCATTAAGGGTTATAAATCAACATATAAAGTTATTAATGTAAAAAAAACATGAATATAACTTTTGAATGTCAAAATATTGAGTCATGAAATAACTTTTCTCAGTTTGTAATGCATAAATAATAAAGGAACACTAACCATGATAATTAATAATTGGAATAAAACATAAAGTCATGGAAAACACAGAAGCATTGAAAATCAAATCCATATTAGCCCAGGCTTATAGAGAAGACCATCATAGAAGAAAAAGTCTATTACTGAACCTGGTTTACCTGTCGTTCTAGCCCTGTAATACTGAACCCAATTTACTTGACATTCCATTCATGGCTATATCATGAGATATTAATATTTACCCAATGAATTTATGGAATATATGGGTCCCACCCATCTCATAATTAAACAATTCTTTCATCTTCCATAAAGACAAAAACCATTATTCATTTCATAACCCAAGGAAGAAAAAATGTTTTTCTTAAATATCATTCCATGATAATCCATATAAAATAAATGGATTTCATAAAAATAATTAACTCATTAACATAATCAAATAAAAGTATTAATAGGTATATAAACATTACCCTATAACATATTATATGGAAAATAATTTTGATAATGTACATGAAATTAATTCTTGAGGAAAATATCCTTTTTTCTTCATAACAATTTCTTTTCTGAAAATTTAACGAAATTTTTATTGAGAAGAATTAATTTGAAAATTGACATGAAATAATGTAAATTAATATTAATGGAATTAGTTTCATATGGTGAAATAAAAATATAATCATTCTATATATTCTAAAAATATTATTCTCATCATCTGGTCTGAAAATTCAAGATGTACCTCATTAGGAAAATGAAAGAAATATTTATTTCATACCATTTAATAGAAATTCACCAATAGGTAAAATTGACATTATAAAACAATATAATAATATAAATAATATTATATATTTATTAAACATGGATGTGGATGATAAATTTACCCAGTAAATACTTACATATTTAAAATCTCAGATAATAATGTGATTGCAGAATTATCCCTTACCTTTGGTCCAATATCCTTCCTATGTATTCGAACCTCATGTATAATGATTTAAATAATTTTATAAACAAATTACAGAATCATGATAAATTTTATGAAATCATATATTATTATATTATCATTTGTTTTAGTAACATTTCATTTTCACTCGTTATTTGGATATTAACTACTTTTTGTTATTATGAAGGTTTTGTTGGATAAGTCCATATTCCACTTCTTAGGTAATAGATATATCATTTACGGAATGATATTAGTATCATATATATCATATTTATTCATTCCATTCATATATATAATTTTTGTTTAATTTTGATTAAGTATAATTAATGTCATCACATCCTAGAGACGGTAGACCATACGTACGCACAAGCAACAATATAATTCACTTAATGGTTAAATGGCATGGAATTGGATGGTATATTAATTATACTGAATAATTATCATGTTATAGTAATTATTTAATTCCATTCTATGTATCACTATACCCATCAAAATTAAGTATTGTTGAATAACAAATTACACCATGACATAGAGACGGTAAGCCATACGTACACACGCATGGTGATATTGCTATTCATAGGATGGATAAAAAAGGATATACGGTTATAACATAATAATAATAACATATAATCATGTAGAATATTCTTTATTTATTACATTATCATAGAAAAACCTTAACAAGATGATGTAGAAGAATTAAATAATTTTGAAAGAGTTGATAAAAATATGACCTCATTTTTCGAGTATCTCCTTTTTATTTTCACCAGACGTCTCCTTATATTGAATTTCAACCAAAAGTGGGGTCTCTAAGAGGAATGGATGGATCATAGGATTTTAAATGTGAAGAATTTGGATGATCCAAGTGTATCACCCCATGGTTTTAAGGATATATTGAAATGCATGATAGTGTTTCTTATGTAGATAGTTATAACTAGCCTCTAAATATAATTTATCCTCTTCTATGGTTTGAGTTTCAATTAATGGTCATCCTCAATTGTGATCAGTAAGTTATTTGGATACTGATAGAACAAACATGTTTTTTGGTTAACAGTAACATAACCTTATGAATAGTAATATAAGTAGTAATATGACCCTTATAAATATAAATTCATATTATTATTTGTATTTCTTAAGGTTTTAAGATAATGAGATCTTGAAAAAAAATTCATGGTGTTAAATAACTTTTTGTAGTTTTAAAATTGATATTTTCTGAATAAGTTATGGTTATATTTTAAAATAAAATTAAATAGATTTATAAAATTATTTTTAGAAAATAGATTCCTTTTTTGAATTCTACATATCAAAAAATGTTTAGGGTGTTTTTTTATTTTTTATGAAAATATTGATTTCTTGATGAATAATAATATACGGTAAATTACGATAAATGATAAATACATGTTTTACTGCATCATAGGTGATGTAAGGCTGATGTAAGAACATGTGGTTCAAAATCACATGCAATTTATACTATACTAGGTCACATGAATCAATACTATTCACAGTCTTGAGCAGTAATATTAAACTAATGATTACAATAATCTAAAACCCCTCCACTCCTCCACTTTAAATATCACCATCATTCCTCTTTCCCTCTCACACCTCTCATGCCTTGATAATTTTCAATGTTCTACAAAATCACCTCTCCAAGGATCTTACCCACTTCCAAGACCCAATGGTCTCACCCAAAGGCCAAAACCAAAGTCCTTAAAGAGGATCTCAAGTAGAAGAGATCAAGAGGTAATAATCCTCTTTCATTTTCATGTGTGTTATTTCTAATTCCTTGCTTTTATTATACTCTCCACCACTCCCCTTATCCCCGATGCATGAAATCTCAATAATATTATATATTATATGTGTTATCATGTTCATGAAAAAATTCATCATCTTTCTTCTGCTCCACATCCTCATATTTTAAAATAGAAAATATAAAAACATTGTTTGTGATGTGTCGTTTACCAAAATTGGGGGACGATGTGATTTCAATTTTGATTTATTCCTTCACAGATTATCATAAAAAAAATTTTATATTGGAAAAGGAATATAATTTTTATTATTTAACCTATTTTATGATCTATAATGATCTTATATGAACGAAATTAAATTATATATTGAAACATGTTCATGATTATCAAGGAACAACCAAAAAGGATCTAAAAAAACATCGTTAATGATTTATCTAATGATTCATCATCATATAAGATAAAAAAATAATTTCTAGTATAATTCAATATTCTGGAGACATATGAGTACCATTATTTATCACTTTTGGAATTTCATTTCCATACAATAAGAAAATAAAATACAAACCGACCATTGAAATCATGTAAAGAATTCCCCCAAAAAATGGAAGGAATAAAATATTAATAATTAAATGGTGAAATTATATTATAAAATTGTCATATAAGGTTTTATAAACATGAATATTTTTTTTATTATATTAATAACACTCTTTTATCAATTATAAAGTACGTTTAAACTAGTTTTATGTAAGAAAAACCCATTTTAAGGGAATTCTTAACCCAATTTCCATTCTTTGGGATAACCATCTAATCCATTAATAGTGTGGTTTTATGATCACTTATGTGATTATTTTTTGTTCAAATTTTGTTTTATTATGTGTATTTATAATGTACACACATATTCCATTTGTTCTATTTATTCTCATATTGATTCTATATTATTATTAAGGGATATTGTTTTTAATAAAATCCTCTCTTAAACATTTAGTTTTTCAAAATTCAAAAGCAATGTTTTTATGAAATTATTAATGTTTCATGATTTTTTCTTGGGTTTTGGGAATTATTTATGATGATGTGTGGGACCTATTTATCCCCAAAATCACTGGGTATGTTTAAGTTTTAGTTTTACCATATGTTTACTCCAAGTGTAATTGTGATGGTTACACAATAAGGTAGCCATGAGGGTTACAATATAAGGTAGCCACAAGGGTTAAAAATTATATGGTATCAAAGTGGGTTACAAGATTATGTAATTAATTCCCCATGATACCTTTGTTGTTCTATTTATGTTTTGTATGTTTTTTTGGTAATCTTATTGAAATATGAAGTCTCACAATGTATGTATATATGGGTGACTTGTATATATCTTTTGAAATGACTTCGTATGTTCCAAGTATTCATGGACTAATGTTTTCTTTCATTATTTTTTGTATACTTTATTAAGAAATTTTTTCTCATCCCATGAATTAAAATTATTTTCAAAAGTTATAAAGAAGTTAAAGACAAGAAATGAATCCAAGTTAAATGTTATAATGATTTTTCAAAGAAAACATGTTTTATTTGATATGTTTTATAATTTGGAAGAAATAGATACTATTTTTTTCTATCTTTTCTGTATAAATGTGGAATTTTATGTATTTTTTATATCAAAATTCTCTAAAACTCTAATATTAAAAATATTATCAATGTGAAAGGAAGAGAGTTGTGTGATGAAAATCATGATTATGTAAAGTGATAAGGTCTGTTCCTTATATTTGGTATCAGTGGATGGTTTAGATTAAATTATGGGTTAAGATGATGTTAATAAAATACCGTAAGTTATTTTTTATTCTTTGATAAATTTGAGATGAAATAGAATTTAAATATCACTATGTTTCTTCGAATTAGATATGTATTTTCAGAATAGTTTTCTACATATGAAATAAGGATGATTAAGTGGATATGCATCGATAGAACTATATCCTTCTATATCTACAACCTGAAAAGGTAGGGATTGGAATCGAGTAGTTTGTGATAGTACTAGATTAGATAAAACATGCAATACATGGTAGTGTCATCCATTCAAGGTAACAACCAGATGTACCACAATAGAAAATGATTATAGGGTAAAAAAATTTGAGACATCACCCTCCTGTTGTTAATGGATCTTCTGAACCGTTAGTTGATGAAGGATGGATTAAAGTATTTGAAAAGATATTCGATATTATATAATGTTTATATGATAAAAAGATAAGTCTTTCCTGTTAATGTTTTGAAGATGTAGCTGATTAGTGGTTATCAATGGTAAAAAATGTCAGGGATAGAGAGGATATTTATGCCTTATAGTTGGATGGATTTAAAATTCATTTCAATGAAAAATATTTTCTGTTGGTGGTGCGACTTAGGATGGAGAAGAAATTCCTTGACTTAAAGAAAATGTTAGAGGATTTAGAGGATGTATATGAAGAGTACTTCACCCGACTTGTAAGGAATGCTCCAAATCTTATTCTGGATCATTATATAAAAATCAACCGCTTTTACATAGTATTAAAAACAAGGTATTGAAGGGTATACCCTACCATGAATTAAAATGTTTTTAGAATGTTTTTGATGAGATGAGAGGGTAGAGATGGAGTTTTCTTATGATCATGTAAAATTTGAAAATATAGAGAAGAATTGGTCCGGATGGAATGAAATGGGTAAAAACATTCAAAGAAATATGATTGTATGAATGGGTAATTTTTAGTTTTTGAAAAGTGTGGAATACGAACCCTGGGAAATGACTTACCAAAACTTGTAATAATTTTCGATATGGTATATTTGGAAATACGACATGATATTGTAATGAAAATGATCCCAAGACGAATCTATATTAGTAAATTATAATGTGTTTTAATTGAGGTGAAATTGTTTATTATGCAAATTCCTTCCAAAAGAGTGATCTGAATGACGAAATGAAGCCATAATATAATTAGAAAGGTGTTGTGAGATCCTTCCAAACAACTTCAATAAACATCGGGCCATCCAATTATGTTGTATCAGGAACATCATTAGTTTAATCATATTTTTCTAATGATATGATTGGCATGGGGTTTACACATTCAATTATTTTTGATAAATTTGCAGGTAAATTGGAAATATCACATCAAAAAATGAGTCTAAATCTTATTTTAAAAATTCTAAGAGGAAATATTATATAACAGAGGAATTATAATAATATTTTTATTATGGTATGTGGAATGAAATTACCTGAAAAACTTTTTTTTACCTTAGTAGAGTTTTATGTCATTCTACGTATGGATTGTATTTCTGTTTGTCTTGCTAAAATTGATTATAGAACCAAAGAAGTTGTTTTTTTAGAAAGAGTTTCAGTTTTTATGAAACTATAAAATTAATAATATATCTAGAAGATGAGGAACTATTGAAATATGGAAAATAATTTTTTCATGCTCATATTATTGAAAACAATGGAATTGCTCCTTTTAATAATGTCCTAGTGGTAATTGAATATCTGGTTTTTTTCTAGTGAGTTACCTAGTGTTATACCTAAACAATAATTTGAATTCAAAATTAAAATTGTTCCTAATTATAGGCCAATTTCAAAACCCCATTATCAAATATCCCAACAATATCTTGCTTATGAGGTGATCATTTTTGGATCAATAAAAATGAAGATGGTTCCATGAGACTTTGAATTGATTATATAGCCTTGAATAACATCACTATTAAAAACATGTATCATTTTCCCCATATAAATTAATTCTTTGATCAGCTCTAGGGAGGACAAAAAAAAATTACGATTGACATGAGATCTGGCTACCATCAATTGAAGATGAAGGAGGATAACACCCCGAAACAACTTTTCATAATAGATGTGGGCATTATGAATTTTTTTGTTATGCTATTGGGGATAAATAATTCTCCTACTATATTCATGGATGATATGAATTTAATATTTCATATGTTCTTGGAGAATATTGTGGTTATGTTTACTTAGGAAATTCTGATATTTTTTAAGAGTAAAGAGGAGTATGAAAACATCAAAAGGATGTTTTGAAAATCATAAAGGTAAAGAAACTCCATTAAAAATTCAGAAAGTGTGATTATTGGTTTCAAGAGATTTATTTTCTTGGGAACATATTCAATAAGGATGAAAAAAAGGCTGATCCTACCAAAACAAAAGTGGTTGATGAATGGACAAGACCAACAAATGTTACAGAGATTCATATTTTTCTTAGTTTAGTCGGTTATTACCAACAGTTTTCATAAAACTATGCATGGTTATCTATATCGCTGACTAAGTTATCCTGAAAATGTGTTAAATTTATATAGATAGAAGAATTTGATATTTATTTTTATTAATTGAACTAGAAATTGATGGATGCTCTAGTTTTGGCCTTACCTTCTCAAAATGGTGAGTTTTTCATTTAAATTGAGGCTTCATTTTAGGCACTTGTTTTTTTATTCATAATAATTAGGTAATTTCTTATTTATCATGAAAACTAAAAACTAATGAGTTGAATTATCTCACAAATTATTTGGGATTGGCATCTATGTTTTTTTCATTAAAAATTTTGAGGCATCATTAATACGGAGAAAAATTTAAAATATATACAGACCATAAATCTCTGAAGTATATATTCACTAAGGAGGAAATAAACATGAAGCATACAAGATGGATTGAAATTATAAATGATTATGATTTCACAATCAACTACCATCCATAAAAAGAAAACAATGTGGTGGATGCCTCAAGTCAAAATCATAATTCACTGTTAACCATGTTTTATTTGATACATAACCCCTTGAATAATGAATTGATAAATATTGGTTTATAAGTTGTTGGTGAAGGAAATATAAATGTTTTCTTTATGATTCAGTGCATTCATCATTATCAAACAAAATTAATCAAGCATGAAAGGGATACCGTGAGATATAAAGGAAGGTTGAATTGGATAAAATGGGTAAGTTTCCATAATTTGACATTGAAAATGAATGTGTTTTTAGATTTGGAAAAACATTGTGTGTGCCTTGTGATCCCAATTAAAGAAATATTTATTTAATGAAGCTCATATTTCTCTATTTTTTGTTCATCCTAGAAAAAATAAGATGTATAAATTCCTTTGGTAGTATTATTTGTGAGATTGAATGAAAAGATGTATTGCAGATTTTATTGTGAAATGTTTGACAAGTTGAATGTTTAAAGAAGAGTGGAAATTACCAAAGGGGATGATTCAACATTTACCAGTGCCATAGTGGAAGTGGGAATTTTTTCCATAGACTTTTTTGTGGGATTATAAAAGGCTTCTTAAGGTAACAATTCAATATGGGTTATTATAGACCAACTAACTGAATATGCACATTTCTTTTTTATTCAACATTTAATGAATTTGGATCAAATTTCTCAACTGTAACACACAGAGGTTTTCAGGTTACATAGAGTGCCTCTTTCCATTGTATCTGGCTGGGAGCCTAGGTTCACTTGTATTTTTTGGAAGGGCCTTCAAATGTCATTTGGCAAAAAATTTAATTTCAATATAGATTTTTATCCTCAATAAGATGGGAAGTCAAGAAAAATGATTTATACATTGGAGGATATGATTCAAGCTTCTTCAGTATAGTTCCAGGGAAGTTGTTATCCTCATCTTTCATTAGTTGAGTTTTTTTATAATAACAGTTTTCATTACAGTATACAGATGGATCCTTTTAAGGAATTTAATGGGAAAAGATTCAAACTCTATATTTTTGTAATGAAGTCAGGGAATTGATGTTTATGGGACTAGAATTAGTATATGTAGTGGATGAGAAAGTGAAAATGGACCAGAAACACATGAGGATAACTCAAAGCAGGGAGAAAAGTTACGAAGACAATAGGAGTAAAGACATTTCTTTTTTAGGTAGGTGATCGTGTTTTTCATAGAATCTCACCATGAAAATGTGTTATGTGTTTTGGAAAGATATGAAAAATAAGTCCATGATTCATTGGATCTTCTGAAATTCTATTGAAAGTTGGGCCAGTTTTATATCAAGTACCCTTACCTCTGATTTTATCTTAGCTGCACAACTTTTTCATGATTCTATGTTGAGAATGTATGTGCTAGATGAATCTAATGTATAGAGCCCAGAAGTAGTTTAGATGGAAGAGAAACATTCTAATTAAGAGAAACCTATTCAGATTCTTGATTGATGTAAACAATTATTGTAGAATAAGGAAATATACTAGGTAAATGTTTATTGGATAAACCCCATCATTGAAAAATAAACATGGGAATATGAAAATGTTATGAGGGAGAGGTACCCTCAATTGTTTAGTAAGAAAATAAAATTTCAAGGAAGAAATTTCCAGAAGGTGGGGAGAATGTAACACCCCAAGGTTTTAAAAACAAATTTAAATAAAAGAAACATTGTTTTATGTAGATATATATAACTATCCTTTAAACATAATTTTCCCTATTCTATACTTTTAATTTCAAAAACGTCATCTACGTTTGTGATAATTAAGTTATTTGGAGTTTGATAGAACCAACATGTATTTTATGAATAGTAACATACACTTAAAAATAGTAATATAAATAGTATTATGAACCTTATGAATAGAAAATAATATTATTATATTATTTTCTTATTGATATAAGATAATGATATATTGATTAATATTTCATGGTGTTATAAATGATTTATAGTTTTAATATTATTATTTTTGAATAAATTATGGTTTTATTTAAAAATTAAATTAGTCATATTTAGAAAATTATTCTCAAAAAATGGATATTTTTTATAAATTCTACTCATAAAAAAATTTAGGAGAATTTTTGGTATTTGTTTTTGAAATTCATGATTTTTTTATGAATACTAAAATATGACAAATTACAATAAATGATAAATACATGTTTTACTACTGTATAGGTGATGCAAGGGTGATGTAAGCACACATGGTTCGAACTCACAGGCAATTTTTCTATTTGGGGTCACATGAATCAATAATATTCTTAGTCTTGAGAAAAAATATTAAACTAATGATTAAAATAACGTAAAACCCCTCCTGTCCTCCAATATAAATACCACCCTCATTCCCCTCTAACTCTCACAACTCTCAGGTCTTGAGACTATTTCTATGTTCATCAAAAACCCCTCCACAAGGCTCTTCCCCATGTACAAGACCTAATGGTCTCACAAAAATTTCCAAACCCACGGCCTTTAGGTGGATCTCAAGGAGAAAAGATTAAGAGGTAGGAATCCTCTTTCATTTTCATGTGTTTTCTTTTCAATTCCATTATTCTCTTATACTATATTACCATCCCCATATCCAGGTGGTTTGAAATCTCTATAATAATATATATTGTCTATTTTATCAGATAAATGAATAAAAATCAACATCTTTCTTACTCTCCTATTCATATTATTCTGAAAAATAAATAATAAAAACATTGTTTGTGAGGTGTCAATTACCAAAATTGTGGTAAATGTGCATTAAATTTCCATCTATTCAATCAAAAATGACAATAAAACCCTTTATAATGGTTGAAGTAGAATTTAAGATGTATTATTTAACATATTTTATGTTTTGTAATGAACATTGATGCATGAAATTAAATTATATCATTAAACAAGTTTTTGATTATCATGGAACTGTAAAAAATAATCTAAACTAATATCATTAATGTTTTATCTAATGATTAATCATAATATATGATAAAAAATTATTTTTTGTATTATTAAATATTATGGAGACATATGAGTACTATTTCATTCCACAACTAGAACATAATTTCAATTAAATAAGAAAATAAAATACATACCGGCCATGGAATCCATTTAAAGAACACACTGAAAACAATGGAAGGAATAAATTACTAATAATTGAAGGGTGAAATGATTTTATTAAGTGATCATATAAGCTGTTATAAACATGAATATGTATCTATAAGATATAAATGGAACTATTTTAGCCATTATATATGTGTTTTAAACAATATAGAAGTAAGGAATACTCAGGGTAGGAGAATTCGTAACCCAATTTCCATTCTTTGGGTTAACATTTTACTTTATTTATTGTGTGGTTTTAAAATTATTTGTGTGATAAATTTTTTATTATATTATGTTTTATGATGTGTATTTATAGTTTATACACATATTACATTCATTATATGGATTCTTATATCAATTATATATTATTTTTGAGGGACTCTTATTAATAAAATCCTCTTTTAACATCGATTTTGACAAAATTCAAAAGAAATGTATTTAGGAAATTATTCTTATTTTATGATTATGTCCTGGTTATCAAGAATTGATTATGATTAAAGTTAAAATATATATCTCCTTCCAATTAATTGGGTATTTGTATGTTGGAGGTAGACCCTATGGTTACTTGAGGTGTAACTCTGTTGGTTACACAACAAAGTAGTCATTAGGGTTACAGTGTAAGGTAGTCGTGTGGGTTACAAATTATAAGGTAGACGAAAGGGTTACTAGATTATGTAATTATTTCCCCAAGATACCTTTATGGTTCTATTTATATTCTATCTATTTTTTGGAATCTTATTGAAATCTCACGTTTCACAAAGTAAGATTATATGGGTGAAAAGTAAGTCTTTTTGAAGAATCATTCAAATGTTACAAATATTCATGGACTAATATTTTCTTTCTTTCTTTTTATATCCCCTACTGAGTATTTGGTTTTTATCCCATTTTTTTAAACTATTTTCATAGTTTATAAGTATTTGTATGATAAATAAGGAATCCAAGTTAAATGTTATGAATTTTTTCTCAATGAAAATATGTTTTATTTGAAAAGTTTTATATTTTGGAAGAAATGAATACTGTTTTTTTATATCTACTTTGTATAAATGTGGAATGTTATGTATGTGTTATATCACATTTCTAAAGAACTATAATCATGAAAAGATACTCAATGTGAAGGAAGTGATATCTTGACTAAAATTCAAGATTATGCAATATAACAAGGTAGTGTCCTTATATCAAGATGCTTAAGAGGTGTGAGTATGTGTGTATATGTGGTGGCCTTTTAGAATAGGGAAAAGGGAATCATTAGAAAAGTCTCGAAATATTTTATTATTATAAATAGGTTTAAGAATTATAATAGATGAAATTTGATATTTGTTGAGGATAATATTAGGATAGTTTGAAATAGTCTCATCCAATAATTTTTTGACATTTATTTATTTTATTTTAAACCATATCTTTTAAGTTTACCCTTAAATACTCTCATTGAATTTTAATTAAGGTATAAACAATTTAAAAATTAAAACGAAATTATGTTTAATTACATGGGGTAAATTTCATATAATTGGACAATAATTTATCATTTTGACCTTATCAATTGAACTTTGTAATTTTAAAATGAAATTATGATTTTTAAATAATTTAATAAAATATTATTTTAATAAAATATCACTACTATAAATTTTTAAAATATTCATTTCATTGTCTCTAAAAAATAAAATATATATATATAACTTTAATAGAAAGCATTTAATTTCCTTATAACATGTCATATTAACCAAAAAATCACGGATGATATAAATAATTTGAAAAAATGTATATTTTACTATTTACAAAATCATGTATTTGATGTTTCTCTTAATAAAATAATTATCGTATCACTCTTGTGTCAATATTTAGGTTAGCTATTTAATATATAAAAACTAAAAAATAATTTACATTATGTAGATACACTAATTATCTTTTTGAAGACTATTTGTGTTTAGTGTTTTATCATGTTTATCACTACATAAAAATTATTATACTTATAAGAGATAAGAGAGTTCAACATCATCATTTTCATTTATTTTAATTATATTTATACCACATTCATGAAAAAATACTGTTGAATGAATCAATTCTAACCCTTAGGTGATATTGGATATCTTTAATTCATCCTATAAGATTTTTGAAGCTTTTAAGTTAATTTTATTATCTTTATCATATGTTTTTTGACCCTAATTTACCCGATTTACCTTTAACCGTGGTAAATAAAAATTACCCTAGTTAATATTCACAATATCCAAAAGAATAAAATTAAACCATTAACATAAATTAGACCAAATGATTCTGTACATGGAATCCATTTTTCCAAATTCGAAACACAAAAGTTTCATTACATAATTGTAAATCAATAATCATTGCTAAAGTTTGAAAATGAGTTTTTTAAGTAAAAACCATAAAAAAAATTGATGTGCATTTATATCTAATTTCAATGTGAAATTACATAAAATGAACAAAATTGGATTAAATGATAAAAAATAATAATATTATACTTTAAAACAAATTAAATGGATAACCTTTTTTAATAAATAAATCTGATGAAAAAGAAGTTTAAAATTAAAATGTAGGATTTTTCACTATTTATTAACAATTGACTATTAATAGAGAAATGAAAAATGAAACAAATTATATTTTGTTATCCTTATTCCAAATAAAAATATTATTATGTAAAAAAACTTATAAAAGTGTAAAAAAAGATTTAAAAGGGGTTCTCCATCAAAAGGCGGTAATACTGTATATTTAGAAAAATGCTCATTTTATCGATAAAATTGACTTTGTTCTTATATCATATGTAGAAAATATAAAAAATTAATTTTAATAATTAAATTGAATTTTTTAAATATATATTTATCTAATAAAACCCACAATGAGTGATTTTATTATTTTATAGACTCAATTATTTTCATTTAAATAGGTTTTTTAGAGGAAGTTAATACTAATGATACCCGTCATTATAATGAATAGGTTCTAATATTTATTAATAAATTATACTCTATCTTGCATGAGATTAATTATATCAAAATAACATGAAATTATGTATAAAACAAGACAATAATAGTTTTGTGTATAATACATGCTAATAAGGTGTTTTGTATACACAAGCTAATACTGGTGTAGCATATAATAGAAGACGTCAATGAAATTTTATGGAATATATCTCATAAAATCCTATAATGTTACATTGTACCACCATAAAAATAATTTCAACCTCAACATTAATTTGGGTTATAAGAGTTTTGATATTTAACATTTTCTTTTATATAAACACACATCATAAAAAGGAATAAAAAAATTCACTTTAAAGAAAATGCTAGAAACATAACAGTTACCCAAAGTAACTCATCATTGGTTTTCCACAAAGGAGAAAACAGGTGGGAAGTGAAAACTTGGATATGGAAGAACAATTTAACCATCATGTTCTGATTGATTGTGATCGTGAACAAGGTTTGGACAATGTTAACAATAAAAAATCCGTAAATCAATGATGATTTCAGGGATAAATTGATTCATTAGATAAGAAGATACTAAGATAACAATTTTGGTTTTCAAGATCCTTTATCTAATGTTTAAGAACATGAGAAGAAAAAATTACTTGATTTTAGTACAATATCATCATTAGTCCGGCCTTGAACAATTTCTTCTATAGCACTTATTCAAATTAATGAAGTTGAGCTCGTAATTCCTGAAGTGTTCACAGATCATGCGATCCATAAATAGAATGATTAGTCATTATTTCCATCTCAAAAAAAAATTTAGTAGTGGTTAAAACAAATTAATAAGTCCACATATATCAAGATAATATATTAATATTAGAAACTTAAACCAGAGTATAACTTATTCTATCCATAATTGGATAACCAAACAATGCTTACAAAAACTAAAGATCTACAACATTAGAAAGAGGCGAATTAAATTAGTTTAACATTTATCTACCATATCTCATAAGTTAGTTCCTAGTTATCACATTCCAAATATGTCAACACCTTAATAATGTATTCTATGGAGTCATGGTAACAAACTAAACTATCATATATCTTTATGTAAAACATGCGTGTTTCTTATTCACAAGTCCAAAAAGATGTAATCTTCTTTCAATATAGCATAATAAACATGTCAATAAATTCATAACTAGTTACAAGGTAACAAATATTTTTCAATTTACTTATTCTAATCTATCATACCTTTTCAAAAATATAATTATCTCAACACATGTTCATATTAAGGGGAAACCTTCCCTAAATCATATGTTTTCATAAAAACTTCACATTATTATATTAATCACTTTTAATGGTTACAAGTACCACTCAACATGTACATTTAAATACATGTGTAAAACCATAGTGGACCCCTAAAAAGATATTTCATTAATATATAATACTATAAAAGTGTCTCTACAACATTTTTCTTGAATCTCATTACATAAACACTCAATCATTGCACCACTTTATTTTCTTACTAACAATCATCAATAGTATCGTATGTGACTTTCAATAGTCTTTACCCTTTATAGGTAGTTGAAGTCGGTCAACATTGATTACCCATGTATTAAGGAATTGGATACCATAATTCCACATTTACTTTCACTTGTAGCATTCATGTGTTAGCGGTGCATTCTCTGTACCATTTTCTCTATTCATATCATTAGTTACCTTATTCTCATTACGTAAGAACTCAACTTAACAATGACCTTATTTTCCATAATTAATTTTTTTCTATTCCTTTTAAAATAGTCTCCACCATGCTTCATTCCACAATATGAGAATAAGGAATCAATCATCCTCTTTTTACAATTGTTTTAAGATTTTCCTTTGAAATCCATCTTTCGTTTCTTCTCAAAACCATGAAATTTATATGTATCACCAACTTACATTTATACCGTGACAACCCAAAGAAATATATATTGATATAAACTGGAGTCACTTATAGGTAACACCCTTATAAGACTTCTTTTTAGGCCACTGAACAGTCGATAAATATTACATTTATGTTGGATGATATTTCCGGAATCATACCTTGAAATCCTTGTAAAATATTCCTTATAAGTACCAACTCATTCATCATCCTATTAGTTACGCTCAAGGAACTCTTTTTACATTTTAATTCAATGAATAAGAGGTATGTATGTATTTAAAAATATTTTCTTGAACTTTTCAAATTCCATGTATTCAACTTCATCTTGTGGCCTTGTATTCTGGATTAATGTCCACCACTGGTCCGCTTCGCCTTCAAAATAATAATCATCCAAAATGATTTCTTCATTTTCTAAACATCGATGAATGGAAAATGTCTTATCAATGGTACTAATCTATTGTTCAACAAAAAGTGGATTATAAGACAAAAAAAGAATGTGGGTATTGCCTCTTGAAGGTCTCAACCGAATGTTGTTCCTTTATTTTCTCATTTGGAAGTCCATAATGATTCATAACAAATTTAAGTATAGTTATATGATTTTTTATTTCATCTCCCATAGAATTTGTTTATTCAGGAGGGAAATCATGTCATTTCTCATTACATTGATCATTCACATGGTTAATTCGGGATCCATCCATTATCAAAACCCCCGAAAGAGTAGTTTGATAATAAAAAATAACATAATAAAAGCAACATAATTAAGGGGGTGTATTTTAAATATCTGACATAATATGTTTAATACTAGGTTATTCATGATCGTTTCTATAGTTCTAGGACTATAACATATGATTATACACATCCTAAGGAAACCCCTTAGATATGTTTATATGGATCTCACAAATGTTTTCGCATCATTGTTTAAAAAGGTTGACTAAACCAATCTTTTGATACCAACTATAATGATCCAAGAATTATGTATGTGAATATTACATGTTTTTAGATGAATAATCATTAATTTTTAGAAATGAGCGACTGATGACCATAATAGTTTAGTGGTTTTGGAAGCATAGAATACATTCATTTAACTTGTGAATGATCTTCAAAATATCCAATAAATAACTTCCCCTTTTGTACTCAAACATAAAAAATATCTTTATAACCTATGGAATGGAAAAATTATAAAGGGTGGGATTAGATGCTCTATAAGGGAAAGAAAACAATATATGAATATATGAATCTAAAAATACATGAAAATAAATTTTGAATGTCAAAATCTTGAGTCATGAAATAAATCTTAGTAGTTCATAACTCATAAATCATAAAGGAACCTAAACCATGATAACATAGAAATTTCATAAAACATGAACTAATGGAAAACAAATAATCATATAAAATTATTTCTATATTAGCCAAGGCTCAAATTCAAGACCATCATAGAGGACATAGTTTATTTCTCAACCAGGTTTACTTGTCATTCCATTCCTTTATTACTGAACCGGATTTACAAGAAATTCTATTCATGGATATATAATGAGATTTAAATATTTACCCAATGAATTTTAGGGAGATATGGGTCCCACCAATCTCATAATGAAACTATTAATACATGTTCAACAAAAACATAAAGCATTCTTCACAGCATAACCTAAGGATGAAACAATGTTTTTCTTAAATAACATTCCAGGATAATCTATATAAAATAAATGGATTTATTAAAAACAATTCAATAATTAACACAATAAAATAAAATTAATAATAGGGTTTGAAACATCACCATATGACATCTTAGATGGTAAATAATATTGATAAAATAATTGAAATTAATTCATGAAGAAAATATCCATTTTTCTGCAAAACATGTTTTTATGTAAATTTCCACACAATTTTAATATAAAGGAATATATTTTAAAATAGACATGAAATTTTGTAAATGATTCTTCATGGAAATAAGTTTCTTTGAAGAAGTAAAAATCTGATCATCCAATTTATGTTAAAAAAATTTCTTCCCAAACTCCTATCGGAAAAGTAAAAAAAACCTCGTATGGAAAATGTAAGAAAAATTCCTTCTATAATGTTTAAAAAAATTTCACCAAGGGGTAAAATTATCATTAAGAAAATATTATAAGAACATGGAGAACAAAATATATTTAAGAATCATGGATGTTTATGATAAATATACCTCGGTAAATACTCAAATATAAAAAATCTCGAATAATAATGAGATGTCAAAATTATCTTGTACCTTAGGTTTGATGTCCTTCTTATATATTCAAAATTATTGTTTAATGATTTAAATAATGTTATTGACTTATTATAGAATCATAATCCTTTTTATTATATCATATATGATTATTTTATCATTAGTTTGTTAGTAACATTTCATTGTCTCCCATTATTCAGATATTAACTACTTTATGTTCTTATGAAAGTTTTGTTAGATAAATTCATATTCCACTTCCAAGGTTATAGTTATATCATTAAAATAATAATATTAGTTATATATATATATCATATTTATTCATTAAATTCATTTATATAATCATGTATTCACAAATATCATGTAGAATTAATTGCATCACATCTTTGAGACAGTAGCTTGTACGTATGCACGGGCGACGATATCATTCACATAATTTTTAAATTGTATTGAATTGGATGGTATAGTAATTATACCAAATAATTATAATTTTATATTAATTATTTATATCCATTATATCGATCAGTGTACCAATCCAAATAATTTAATTTTTTAATAACAAGTTACACCACTGCAAGGAGATGGTAGGTCGTATGTACGTACACATGGTGATATTGTAATTCATTGGATGAATAAAAGGAGGAATACAATTGTCACATAAATATAATAACATATAATAATATATAATATAATATATTCATTTCTTTATTATAAAAGAAAGAGGAATTAGGAGTGGAAAATAATATTGAAATAGGTGACAAAACAATTACCTTTTCTTCAAGTATCTCCTTTTGATTTACACAAAATGCATACTTAAGATGGATTTTTACCTAAATTGGGGTATCTAGGTGGATGAATTGGATTTTAGGAGATTATCTGAGTAGAATTTGGACCAGACAAGGGGATTTAGAGGTTGTAGTAAGTGGATAGATGTGGTGACCATTTATAAGAGGGAGGAGGTTCACTTTAGGAATGTCTTGAAATATTGTTTTATTATTAATTGATTTTCGAATTATAATATCTCTAAAGTGATATATTTCAAATATAAGATGAGGATAGTTCCAAATAATCTTATCCAATATTTTTTTTAAGATTTTTATTTTATATTAAACCCTTTCATTTTAGTTTACCTTTAATTACTCTCTTTTAAATTTATTTATGGTAACGAAATTTTAATTATTAAGAGGTTATTAAGTTTAGTTATAGGGGCATATTTCACAATATTGGAAAATAAATTAAATTTCAGACCATATCATATCAAAATTTAAAATTTAAATGTTTTTATAATTTGTTGTTAATTAATAAAATATTATTTTAACAAAATATCACCACTATCAATATTTACACTATTCATTTCATTGAATTTAAATAAAATCTAAAAAGATTAATAACTTCTAATAAAATCAGTTAATAGTCTCATAAAATTGCATGTTCAACTACAAAAACTATTTATGGAATAAATTATTTCATATAATATATATTTGACTATTTATAATATCATTTAAATGATATTTCTCTTCCTAAAATATTTATTGTATCACTTTTGTGTCAATATTTATGGTGATTATTTAATATATATTAATTGTAAATAAATTAACATAATTTATATAATTTAATTATATTTTTGGAGACTATTTATGTTTTATGTTTCATCCAGTTTATCATGACATTAAAATTAGTATACTTATAAATGACAAGGGAGTGACATATTGTCCCTTTATTCTGTTTTGATTATAATTAAATAACATTCATGAAAAAAGTCCATTAAATGAATCAATTAAGACCCTTAGGTGATATTGGTCTACTTTAATTCATCCAATATTATTTTTTTTAAGGTTTTATGATAATTTTATTATATTTTTGATATCATTTGTTACCCAAATTTACCAAATTTACCTTTACCTGTGGTAAATTAATAATATTGTAGTTATTGTTCCTAATATCCAAATAAAGTAACCCATTAACAAAATTAGGACCCAATGATTCCAAATATGGTATCCATTGTTCAAAATTCAAAAAAATTTGTAGTAATTAATTTAAAACTAATTCTTTTTTTAAACCGAGAAAAGATGTTTTTGTAATATAAATTTGATCAAAAGATGGATATGTGTTTATATCTAATTTCAATGAAAAATTACATACAATGACCCAAATTGGAATAAATAATAAAAACCTAATAAAAATATACTTTATATCCAATTATGTGGATAACCATTCTATACAAATAAATTAGATGAAAAAATAGTTTTCAATTAAAATGCAATATTTTTTAATATTTATTTAAAATCATTATTATCAGAAAAATAATAAAATGATACCATAGTATATTTTTGTGTTTTTATTACAATGAATAAGATTATTTGGTCAAAAATATATTATAAAAGTGTAAAAACAAGATTTAAAATGGGTTCTTTATCAAATAGTGGTAATACTGTATTTGTAAAAAAATGCCCATTTATCCATAAAATTGAATTCATTTATATATCATGTCTATAAGACATATAAGATGAATTTTAAACATTATTTTTAATACAATAAATATATATATAACTAATAAAATCCATAAAGAGTGATTTTATTAATTTATTGAGTCACATATTTTAATTGAAATTGTTTTTAAGGATATTATAATTATTCATACCCGCCATTAAAATAACTAGGTTTTAATATCTAGTTATCATATATTATTTGTCTTGAATGAAATCAATTCTATCAAAATTACTTGAAATTGTGTGTAATAGAATAAAAGAATAGTTTTGTGTATGTTTAATGCAAATACAGTGTTGTGTATTGTGCAAGCTAATCTTGGTGTATCGTACAACACATGACACCAAATAAATTAAAAAGATTCTGTCTAATAAAATTTCAAGGTGTTTGAAAAATAAGGGAAAATATACCATTTGCTTGATAAAATCATGGGTATAGTTTTAACTTATACACATGGTTCTCCAAAACAGTGGGTATAGAGGCACATATACCCAAAATATTTGGAGAACATTGGGTATAGGTTTTAGTCCCAAATGTTTTCCCCTTAGTTTAGTAAAACTGTGGGTATTGTCCCACCTATACCCATGGTTTAGTGTAACCCATGGGTATAGTTTTTCCATTAAATTCCAACAAACTTTTTGTCTTCCTCTATGTATGCAAGAACCCTATTTCCACTGTTTAGCCAGAACCGTGGTTATATGACATTTATCCAGTATTGTGGGTTTTCAATGATGCAATTTTCAAATGCCAAACCCATCAAGAAATAATTTAAATTTTGTTTACACAATGTCTTTAATTTTTTTAAAATGTAACACACAAATATTTTATTTAATATTTTTTTCAAATTAATTTAATTTTTTTGAAAACATGTATTCCACGTAACAACGAGTTTTAACAAAAAGTGGTATTGTATTAAACTATTATAATTTAATATGATAGTTGCAGATTGTAAATTGGAATGGAAGGTATGAATATGATTAAAAAAATTATGATGATATATGGTTCAAAAAATAAAATAAAATAAAATATTTTATCCATTTAGTTAGATACTAATGTAAAGACCCATTTCAAAATAAAGGAAATATTTTTTGACAAAACAATTTTAATGTGAATAAACATGTTTTCCCTTAAAAATTAATAAATATATTTTGGTGAATCATTTTAGTGGTATTTATGTATAATATATTAAATTAAATGTTTCAACGTCCATTTTATATGTTTTTTATATATAAGATAATAATAAATCCAATTTTTACACTTAAAAATTGCATTTCACTAAAAATGATGTTCTGTAGCATTTTGTGAACATATTTAAAAAATAATTTTTTAATTTTAAGAAAATTTATTATAAAATATAAAATTAAATATTTAAATATACATTTATAATATTATCTTATGTTGAATGTTTTGGATTTTTCATAAAAGATGATAGTTTTAATGAATTGTGAGAAATAGTAGATTTTATTTAAAATTTCCCATTCATTTAAGGAATGTATTGGATTCCATTTATTTTATATTTTGTTAAAAAGTGAAATTAGTTCAATTTTATATTTATTAATCAAATTTAGTTCATTTTAAAAGATTTAATATTGATATTTTAAGTAAAAACATTTTAAAATTTAAAACCTTTTCTCTCTAGAAACCATTTTCTCGTGCTTTCTATGCATTGAATATTAAATTTTATATCACCTGGTGTGTGAATAATATTTTGAAAATTTAATTAAATACTAGGAATAATAATAGTATATTGTACATAATTTTGTAAAATTAATTTTTTTAAAATATGAATAGTAAAAACATATATTAATAATTACTACTGTTATGGTTAAAATGAGATTATCAAGGGTTAAACTAAACCTATAAGGGGTAAAATGACCATCAAACTTATCAAAAATCCATTTTATAGAATTATTTATACAATAGTTCATGTATTATTTGATAATATCAAATTTTGGATCTTTTTTATTTTGAAAAATGTGGGTACACGTTATTCTTTTCTAAAATTCAATTTATTCCACCTCCCCAACTATAAAATGTGGCGCCATATCATCCCAAAATTTAAAATTCAAAAAGAATTTAGATCATCTAAGACATTGGGAAATATGTTACATAAGTCCCCAAACACATTCTATGGGACCTGGTGAGAACATGAATCCAATATAGGAAGACATTAGGTTAAACATGAAGCGGTTGTTTGAAGAAGAGGTAATGTTTTAAACAATGTGTTCTAGGTTTTAACTTATTTAAATATAAATAAAATTATTTAATTAAACTGATAAAACAAAAACATTATCATTATTATAATTATATTTTATTATGTTAATGTAATAAATTATATCCCTCTCCTCCTCCATCAAACTGGTAACAAAACTATTGATCGTTTGTATGGAGGATTAACACCTCACGAAATGATGTTATTTGTTTCCAATATACACATTTCATGTTTGTATATAATAATGGATTTAAATATTATATATTATATTTATTATAAATAAATAAACATTTAATTATTCTTATTTAATTGTTATTTAACATTTAGACTCTTAGTTTTCATTCTGTGTGGAATACAATAACTTCTTTCGGGTGTACATCGGACAACCACCTCCGTAAGCAATGTGATTCGTTTTTCACTATCGATTTGAGTGGAAGTAAATTATGATAAATCTGATGAATATAGGAGAAATGTTAGATATTAAAATTATTCTAGTAAGGTAATTTATTATTTAAATATCTTTTATTTTATCCATTAAGAAAATGGAAATACCACTGATGCGCATATAGGACATATCGTCTCTATTAATGGTGCATTCCATTTTCCCTCACTAATTATAATGGATTACACTAAATATAAATATAATTAATATATAATATATTTTTATAATGGTCAATATTATGGATGAGATTGAACAATGATAAAATAAATAGGAGGTAAAATAACAAATCCGAACTTAAATGAAAAAATAGTTATTACCCAATACATGATTTTCACATCAAATTTTTAATCAATGGGTAATAAAAGGTCATAAGTAAATAATAAATGGAATGATATATATATATATATATTATTAATATTTTTTATAAACATATATTTATTATACAATATTTTTCTTAATGTTTATGAAGGAATAAAAGACTTATGGTAAGGGATTTACATCTCAATTTGGCTTCATTGGAAAATATGTTATGTTATGAACCTATATAAATTTATAATGTGTATATACACCTACTTTAACATTTAATATCATGAATTTAATTATCATAATTATATTTTATGTAAATAAATGGTATTCGATCCAAAGGTCTATGGCTCAAAGTTACCAATTTTCTAAGGGTTTAATGATACAACCTCATCTTTTAATAGGATTGTTTATCACTATAATTCTAGTGAGGAATTTTTATGAAATATATATCCTAAAACATATGAGTTTTATTATCAAATATTTATTTATTGATATTATTTGGTTTCACTTAATTTCACTCCCTTTAGGTACTCATGATTCCAAAATCATTTTTTAATGAAAACAAACATTATTACAGAATTCGATCAAACCCGTTTTTATTTCAAAACTATATATTTTATTTAAAAATATATAATATTTTAATATCCATATGGGAGTTTATAATGAAATGGTTACCTTTTTCTGCATTTTTTTATAATTAATAGTAATCTCATTTTCAATTTCTATCCATATTCTAATTGTAATTTACTGGAAATGTGAAAATAATTTTTGTCTTAACATGAAAGAAATGTACCACCGTAATGACCACTCAGTGTTTTAAAGTGTCCCTTATATGTTTCAATTTTTTATTGAATCAGATTTAAAAAATGTTACATGAATATTCAGTTTTATGAATTAATATTTAGAGGAAGTATATTTTTCTCAAAAATGTTCCTAGTGTCTCTCCAAAATCATTTTTCATATAATATGTCACCCTTTGAGGTTAATTATGATTTCCATGGGACTTAATTGAATGATACAATTCCTAGTATTTCTCTGAATGGTTTGTTATTATGATAAATAATGTTTGTTAAACTCATTTATTTACCATGGGATATGATATTAAGGAATTTTTTTTGAAACACGTTACATTTCATGGGTTTTAATGAAATGAATCATTTATTATTGTGTGAAAAACAATTGTATAGATTATGTGATTGGTGGGACCTATATCTCCCTATAATTCATTATGTAATGATTACTATTCTATAAGATCATAGGTTACATGGGAGGTTATCTCAAACCCTAAAAGAGGGTACACAGGAGGTTATCCAATCATGGAGCAAGTACATGGCTGGTTACCCCAAGCCTAACAAGTTATTAATGTCTTAGTGAGGGCCTTTACATAAGGTTTTCTAGGATTATGTGTATTCGAAAACTCTATGTATTATTCCTATGCTCTCATAGATTATGTTCTTTGATTAATTTAATATTCAAGCCTTATGACCTACCAATCATTATTCCATGACATATGATTTTGTTCATTGATAGGAAATATATGTTTTTCATCAGGTATACTCATGTTATCATAAACATATGATCAGGATATTTTTATGCATTTCACCCTTTTACCCTTATATAGTATTTAAGACCAACCATTATTATATTACATTTCCCCAAGTTATAATTATACTAATAGTTTATGTTATTTTGAAATGTTTTCTAGTTATTTGGAACCAACTGGGAGATGATTCATAACTCTGATGAACCTATTGTTTTTGTTTCCATGTTTCCAAATGAACTATAACTTTATAGTCCTTATACATGTGTTTGTGTAATGCAATAAATATTAATCTAAAAATAGTTAATATCTATGTATATAAATCTTGGGTCCTTATAATTTAGTCAGTATTTTTGACCGTATGGCATCCATTTTCAATTATATTTCTATGATAAAAGTTAACACTTTACATATGTATTACTTCCTCCATAATCATTTCATCTTAATCTTACTCTTCTGGATGATTTACAACAAAATTAATATAATTAAATATATATGATTAAAATACCAGGAAATTATTATTTCAATTAACAACACTTATTTATTCATTATAGTCTAATATGAAAAAAGGTGGTCAATAGTGGATACATGCAGACTATCATGTCTAAAAGTTGACATCTACCATTTATAATAACTGATTCTCATGGATTGTTAAAATTTTGAAATATATTAACAAATATTGTAATTAAAATATATTTATAATTCTTAAATAATTAATTAATATTTAATTTAAATCCCTCTCATTCCATGAAAGACAAAAACACTACCATGCATACATGCAGAGTACCTCCATCAGGAACAACATGTCTACTTTTTCTTAACCACATACTTTATCTTATCTTAAAATTAATTTTTGATAAATAATATGATATATATATATAATTTTAAAATTTAAAATTTACAAATAATATATACCTTCCCCACTATCTATTTTAAAAATGAAAATGTCACACTTGTGTACATTCGGACTACCGCCTCCAGGTAGTTTCGATTTCCATTTGTCATCTTTATTTTCAATATTTATCATGAAAATTTAAAATATGATTAAAACCCATAAAAAATAATAATTCAATAATTCTAATAGTATGAATAAATATCATAATAAATATTTTTATTAACCAGACTCTATGATTCTAATATAATGATATAATATAATAATAAATAATTTATTTAAAATATTTACCAATCAAATTATAGTATTTTCATTATTGGGTTAGCTGAACCACCAAGTCAAGCAATGTTATAAAACTATATCATGGGTAACTATAGGAGAGAAATACTAATTTTATTATTATATAAAGAAACACTAATGATTTTTTAGGTTTATATAATGGTTATATCAAGTATTTAACTAATCATTTATATATTATATTAGATCATTAAAATTACAAAAATAATCTAACATCGATTATAGTTTAATGCAACAAAACTAAAATAGATATAGGATGAGGTAAGAACATTATATGTCAATAATATATATATATATATATATAACATTACATTAAATCATATATGAAGTATGTACCTAAATATATTAATAGTGAACACCACTGTTATTATTTTACTCATTCAAAATTACCCAAACTACTCACAATCAATAATGAAAACACATATTTACTAACTAATATACACTTATAGAATAATTATAAATAAATTTTATTAATGGATATATATATATAAGGTCCAAAAATATGTAATTATAAAATTTATTTTTCACATACAATATATATATTTATATATATATTACTATAAATTTAGAATTAAGGTAAGGGATATTTAATCTCAAATTTATTTTCTTATGAAATATTTTTATTATAAACATAATTTAAATTTTATATTTTAATTAATAAAATTTTCCTTTATTTTTTGATGAATTTTAGTTAATTTTTGGTATTTGAAGATAAATTAAATGATCCATATGTCAATGGGAATTTATTGAAAAAGTTATCAATGTTTTCATAATTCCAAAAAAACACTATATTATGGAAACTATACTATGTGTTTTTCGTAGAAATTACATCCATGTATGGATAAGGTCATGTTCTTGAGGCTATGGAATAAATGAACCTATGATTAATAACCCTAAAATAGGTTAGTTTGTTATATATTAAATATTCAATCACTGCATGGTGGTTGTGCCTAATATTACACACATTGATAGACACTACCTAATGATATGAATTGGATAGTTAACATGATCTTCATGAACCATTATGGAAGATTATACATCTATTTTAGAAAACTCCAAAAAATTTAATCTTCTGAACTCAATATTTATCTTCTATTGGCATCCTAAAAATATTAAGGCACCCTCTCCAACACCTTATCTTAATTTATTTGATTATTGTCTATCCTATTATATTGGATATACAACATTATTTCTAATTTTATTTTCTTATTATTCTCTATGATATCCTATATATTCTATTGAATTGGGGAAATATTTTATTGTATATTTGAATCATATATATATATATATATCCATTCTTCTATTTTACTATGATAAATTGATATGTTACTTATGGAATGTTATGAAATTTATTGATAACACATATTATTAATGAATTAGATGTAATTAGATGTGGGTGTATCCCAATATAGATAACATCTTCGAGCATCAGTAGGTCACAAGACACAAACTAGCCAATGTATTGGAATATTCATTACCCATTTAATTAAGAGAGTTACTTTTATGAGGAATATTACTTTGAAAAATTGTATTTTTATAATTCAAAACCATCGTTGTAATTTTTTCCATTTGTTGAATGTAATTGAAATTAATTTTGATATAAGTCATACAAGAAATAAAGATAGTTGTAAACATATTTTTCATAAAAAAAACCTCTAAAAAAGAAAATAAAACTAAATATTATACAACATGGGTTATTACTCACTATGGACTATAGTATCCTTAAAATTTGTATAAATAAAAAGTTGATAATAAATAAAAAAGTAGAAAATATTTTACACTTGGAGATCTATAACTTCATATTCACCCATGAGGATCTCCTACAACCGAATTAAACCTATAATGAGGTATAATATCATGATAGGAGAATGTATATTATATGATATAAAGGAAAAATAAATAAATGAGAAGATTGAATTATGATGTGTAATGGGAATGAATGAGTTTACATAGTTTATATTTGTAGGATTGAAATTTGGTCATTTGAAATATTGTCATTGAAAATATATGATTGAAAATATGGTCGTTTCAGACAGTTTCATTGGTCATATATCACGCAGGTACACAAAATACATGTATTGTAATGTAATTAATTAATAATATTATAATTCATTGTGAAATAAATATATGATATTAAAATATAATAAATATTAATATTATTAAAATTTTATAAATATTAATACTGTTATAATATTATAATATTAATATCATTAAAATAAATAATGAGATATATATATATATATATCAAATAAACATTTTAAAAAGAATAGAGTTTTTATATAAACATTTACAATATAAATAATTAAGATCAACGGTATTTTTAAAGAGTATTTACTACAATAAAAATATATCATTTTTTTCATACAAACATTTTGTTTGTTGTTTTATATTTTATTCTAGTAGATTTAATATAACACTTTTAAAATATTATTTTATATGAAATAACATTGTAATGTATTTTAAATTATACATTGATATGAAATAATATTAAGAACACCTAATCATTAAAAACCTAATTATTTTTCAATAACAGTAGTTTTACTTTATATTTTTTATTTTAAATTTGATGTAAAGTATTAAAATTTATAATCTCAAATAGATATAACCATCTTATATTTTGGAGATAAAATGTAACAAATAGCGTAGTATGAATTTTTTATAATTTTTTTTACAAATTGGTGAATTGTGAAATATAAATATTCTAATACTTTTCTTACCATTTTTTTACATTAGTATAACAAATAAATTTATAAAATATTATTATTAAAAAAACATTTTTTGTAAATTTTCAATTATTATTATTATAGTTTATAATTTTTTTATATATTTGAACTTATGAAATAATCTTCTCAGAGATTATTTTAATAAATTATATAATTATTCTATTAATAAAAAAATTAATAAATTTATAAATTTAATATGAGAAAATGATTTCCAATTTTTTTAGCATGATAAAATTAACTAATGTTTTAAATTAATTTTTTTAGGAATAAAATTATATTTCAATGTCATATAATAATTACCTCGGTGAAATGAGTTTTTCAAAGAATCATCCTTCCTAGAAATTGTGTAATTTTATTAAAATTAGAATTTGTAGTCTAAAATTCGACACACTAATGATGTTAAAAAATATATAAAATGAATTAAAACTCATTTAATTCGTAATCAATATTCATTATGATAAAGAATACCTAAAAAATCTTCTTTTTTATATATAAAAGGTTTTTCTACACATTATATGTTTGAAATTAGAAGAAAATTTTCTCAGTCAAATATATTGAATTAGATAAAATAGATCATAAATTATTATTAAGCCTATTGGAATTGGTAACTAATGTCCATATTATTCTATTAGTTATAAAATAACTTCCATGATTAAATTTTAATCATGAGTAGTAAATGTAAAAATTGGAAGATGGTGTATCTATAATTTTTAGTACTTAAAAGGTCACTTATACCATATAGAAATACTAGTTACATATGAAATCCATAATAAAATGTATCGTCTACCAATTCTACATATGAATCACATAACTCACCTAACCGACATACTTATATGTGGCTCAATTATTACTCTTTAACAATCATTATTTTTAAGGAAAATCCACTCTTATCCAACAATCAATGACGCTCACTACCACCCATTATATCATCACTCAATAAAACAAAGGCCATGATCATGAATTTCCCTTAAATACCCTACTCCAAATCTCCCCAAGGGGATTTTAAGTATTAATGGATTCTTTAAAAGGATTAATAAGATACATAGAAAGGCAAGGGTTCAACTGATCCATTTTTTATAAATGCAATTCTTTTGTGATAAGTGTTTTTATTTTGAGTTATTAATTCTATTATAGTAATTATATTACTATAAATATGATTCCATAATGGTTTGAATCAGTCTTCTTATATAACCATAAATCAGTTTCATAATCCAATTAATTATATTCTCCATTGTATTGAAATCACAACTACATTATATGACTTCTCTTTCCAATTGATAAATTTGCTTTGTCGTAATCATATTTGATTCCATATAATTATAATTACTTGTTAAAATAATTATTATATTATGTACCAATTGAATTATTAATGATTATATAATTACCTTCTCTTTCATTAAACCCATTCCATCATCCATTTTGTATACCCATTATGTTAACAAAATCACTTTTTTATTCCCTCCCTCCCTTTTTAAATTCCAACACTTCCATTTTTATAGGACTTTTGATTAGAATGTGACTATTCTACCAGAATTTCATAGTAATTCCATTAATTTGATAATCATTCTCTATTGATTCTATTCTGTCGTTCTCTCTGAATAATAAATTTCAATAATCCATATTCAAATCTATCATGTTTCCAAAATCGCTACTTTATTTTATGTTTAATATTTTAACGTAGTATGGATTTTTTCAAGACTCAAATATTTTTCATGAATCATGACCTAAATATTTATATTTAAAAATTATTTATTGAAGTATACTGCATTATTCAGATGCTATCTCAGATTTCCATTTCCTTTTTGGGGAAATCATGTTTCAAAAAAATGAATTCTTCTTTGAGGCATCCATTTTTTATAAAAATAGGATTTTTTTAAAAACAATCTGATAAACATTAATGTATTTTTATTCAAAGTATATACATTCCTTACCCCCAATGTTATCCCTTGTTTTTAAGCTAATATTTATTATTTTGTGATTCTTATATTTCTATTATATGTTTCAAATACAATTATTCTTTAATATTTTTACGATCTGGGTTTTAAAAAAATGTATTTAAAAATATTTATAAAATGGGGTTTCTGTCCATTGAAAATAAAATGTTTTATCTTCCAATCCTTTTTTTATAAACATTATAGATTTCTAATATCTTATATTTTGAATTATTTAAAATCAAATTTAAAAATTACATTCTGTTCCTTAAAAAAATTAAAATTAATTTTCTCATCTTATATTATAAAAGTATTTTAATATTTCAGAGAATAAAATTCTATTACTATTTTTTTAGGAAGGGTTAACCTTTGTGATGATATATTTTTATCATCTTCTAAATATTATTGTGAAAAGATTTATTTTTTTAAAATGATATTTTCAAAATCATATGAACATTTTGATTTAGGTTATGTGATATTTTTCGGATTGTTTATGAAACCCAATATTTTACAATGTGTCCATTTTGATATGATTATGCCCAAATTTACATAGAAGACAGACACACACAAATATATATATATATATGTGGATGTCTAAAAGTGGGGTCTAATATTTCTCTATAAGTCATTGTTTAATCTTATATCTCAAGAGACTGTCTATAATGTATATAATGGTTTTATTCATAGAAATGTGGGCATGATGGGTTGTCCAAACACTTTATTCTTAGACATAATTATTATTTTCATATTGGCATGGGAAAAATTATTTTACTAAAAAATATATTCCATAACTATAGTTGTTACAAAATTTTATATTTTTATCATGTTATGAAAAAAATATCAATATGCATTTCATTTCTATGAAATGCCATGTTTTTATTCTCATGCCTTATTTTTAATGAATTCCTTACATTTATATCATTCTAAAATATTTTATGATTACTAAAATATATTTAGAGGAATTTTATAAATTTTATTCTTCCATAATAATCATATTATGATCTTAGGTTTAGGTACCATGTTTTATGACTATTATATAAGGTCTTACTTTACCTTATTAATATATTTATGTCTTCCTTGTGTTCATATTCATATTTATGATCTGACAAATAATGATGAGTTTTTTCAATCAAGTGTTTATGATATCACCCCCTTCATATGTTTCCATTATAATTTTAATGAATATGATTATATAATATTATATTTCTAGAAAGAGTCTGAAGGATAATGCTTATTGAGAAATGTTCTGAAATATTATAAATGGAAATTTTAAGTAACAAATCATTAAGAAAACATCACTTTAGGGCCTTATATTGAAATTTTTTCTGATCTTAATTACATAAATCATGATATTAATATAGAAATTATGTCATAATATTCTTGGGATTCTTAAGATTTTATTAGAGAATTGTTTAGTTATTTTTAAATATACTATTTTAACTAATGTTTTTTTTAGTTAGAGAAACATATTGAAAACCAAATTTATTTGTCTCTGTGGGGGATGATATCATAAAATACAGGGAGATTTATAACGTAATTTTTTACCGTAGTAATACATTTCAATCTAGAATCAACTAAGGGTTGTAGGCTCTGGCATAGTTGTACGTAGTCATATATACTTCAAAAAGGTGAGTCGAGTATTAACTAAATCATGTTATGATACAATATAAGTAGGAATAAATCAATACATAGTTTGGTAAAATGGAGGGATATATTTTGGTTTATCATATATTCTTTATAAAAAATTATGAAAGATTGATTTCCTAGTTAATGTGAAAGATAAATATGATAAATGTATAAAAACCAAATATAATGTATCATAGGTTGAACAATGATTGATATAGGTTTAATAAAATAATCTATAGACCAACTTGATAATTTAAAAAAATGTATTATGGTTTAATTTTTTATAAATATTTTAGTTTCCTTGTATTGTAAATGTTTCCTCAATAAATGAAACAGTTTTGGTTTCGGTAATGGTTTGAACTAGGAAGAAGCATTATTATAAGTGATAATGTTGAGATTACCTATATGACCAACCAATTAGAATAGAGGTGGAGTGAGGAACCATTTTATTATAAAAAACAATAATTAAATATGATTAACAATTTGAACATAATATAAGTCCCAAACACACAAATAAAGAGAAGGATGGAATCTCATGAAAGATCATGTGATGAAAATGATGAAGGAAAAAATGTTCTGTTTCATATATGTAAAAAAATACAGGAGGAAGAACTAATGGAATTAACTCAAGGAGATCATAAGATGATATAAATGTAGAATAAGAATAAATAATGTAACACCCTAAGATTTGATGACAATTTTATGTTCAAATAAGTGTGATTTAATTTTTATCTTGTGAAATACATATTCATGAGTATATATGAACCATAATATAGTATACAACTTGGTTTAATGAAAAAGAATAAAAATATATTTGAAATGATATATAATGGTTCTAGGTAATGTAAATATATTTATAAATAAATAAATAATTTTTTATATATTCAATAATTTCTTTTCAAATACATTTTCCCATTAAAATGGGATTTAATTACCAAGAAACTCAGTCAGAGGTGAGACTATGACCATTTATTAAATAAAAGAAAATCCAACAGACAAGTACACCAAAGTGAAATGACAAGTACACATTATATTAGTCTGATCCGTCACCATACCCATGATATATTGCATCATCTGCAGTAGTCGATTCCCACTCTGAGCTGTCGTAATGGCGCAAAATATTGAAGTAATTCCTTTTGAGATTCAACTTCTCCAAAGAGATAAATTCCTTAGCAGACCACTCAGCCCAACCTTCCCCCCTAATGGAGGACCTGGTAGTTATTGGCTTTGGAAAATAAGAATATTCCCTCCTTGGCCTTCTTCGTGGTGGGGAAGTCATCACTTCCGCATTCCCAGACACCTTGCTTTTCCCACCCTGAACAACATCACTATTGGTGGCCCAGACCATGCCACATTCATTTTCATTGTCACAATCGAGACAATCCCCCCATTGTCCAGGAATGTGTACTACACGGTAACCCTCCTCCACACCCCGTTCCCGCTGAGATTGAATGTTAGAATCAAGCATATCAAGACACTGTGAGTTACCCATAAGATCACATCCAACATTTTCCCCCTACACCATGAAGATATCACCAGCAATAGCCTCCTGTGAAGTGCTTCCATCGGCATTTATTGGAAAATCACCCTCAGTGTTAGCTACTTTCCCATTCCCCAACTCTTGCAGATAAATTCTAGTGGAGTCAAGTGCAGGAAAATCAACACCATCCTCCTTCCCTTGCAATGGTACTGCAGAACCATCTGAATCCATAGCATTCTGCCCCTCTAAGGCTTTTCCACCCACAGCCACAACCCCATCCCGGTCCAACCCCATATCATCCATACACAAACCAACAAAATGGTTTCTAAGCTCAATATCAGTCCCTTGCTTCCAAGATTGGGGCTGTAACTTAGTTGGATATTGCACCTACACACCACTCCCATCAACAACCTACATCGCTGACCCATGATCGAAAGATGACTCTTTTACAAACCTCTCTTCTGCAGCACAGGCACTACTGCTAACCGCATCCTTCCGAACATCACCCTCCCTTGGTCGGCTTGCATTATTAGGACCACTGCCCATATTCTCCTGATAACCCTCCAAAGAGACCAAAATCTCCCCAGAGAGGACCGGATTGCATGCACTATTCACAGCCACAGACCTTGACTCAATTCCAAGATCAGCTTTCAGTCTGTTAAACACTTGCAGGACTGACGGGTTTAGAGGCGCATGCACTGTCTTAAGACCACCTGCAAGACCCGACAACACATCAAAATGAACCTGCCTCATCCCCTTCTCTGTATGTCAAAATTGTTGTACTTCAACCAGCTCTCCTTAAGAGTATACAGAGTCCAAGCGATCCCCTTTCCCAGATGAAACTCCAGGATTGGTATCCCCATCAACATCCATAGGGCCATCCTTCACAGCCACCTAAGTCAACTTGACAGCAGCACACACCCCACAACCATCCCCACTGTGTTCACCCATCCCTTGTGAGTGAGAAACCAGCCCTCCCCTATAATAAACAGACTCCAAGTGCCCGAAATGTTTACACTTCACACAAAACCTCATCCATGACTCAAAAATACCTCTTGCATCCGTCCCCATTATGTTCACCCATCCCTTGAAATGATATATTTTTTCAATTAATGATGTAAAATAATGATTTTTATTGAAAACTATATTATAATTTAAATCATATAAGAAGTACCAATTTGTCAAAAAATTTATAACATGATTTATTAGTTCAATTATACTATTTTAATAAAATTTATATCATTGGAATAAATTTTATATTGATTAATGAGATAAAAAGTTTTTATAATTAAGCAATTTTATGGAAAACCACTTTTCGTTATGTCATGGGGTTTTATTTTTAAATTAAATCAATAAAATTAATTGAATTTAGTATTTTTAAATTCATTTTATGTTTTTAATCATAATAAATTTTATTATATTTCACCTTTAATATAATTGTTTCATTAAGAATAGTAACTTATGTAAAAAATTCCTTACCATAGTTAATGTTGAAACGAGTTTTTCAGTAGGTAAACTGTGGAAGGATATGTTTATTAATTAGTAAAGTCTAAATCATTTTGTATGTCCCTATTATGTCTTTATCATATCATAGCATAAAATATATATCTATTTGGAATCATTTTAATTACATGTTATTTTATTATAATTTATTGTTTTAAGAAATAACCTGTACATACACTCCCACACATAAAAAAACACACCCCTTAATTAAATTTATAAAACAGATTGATCCATATATATTGACCATTCCCTACCCATTTCCCTTCCCCATGTTAATTTGAAAAACTAAATCTGATTTACTTTTTACGAGAGAATTCCAGTGGTCCATAATAAGGGATCAATAGGAGGCCTACTGAATAAGAGGTTTTCGTCTTACCCAACCTCATGAAATTTATTTATTCCTAAATATTTACTGAATATATGGTATTCATTATAAAATAATAACTTTAGTACCCTAAAAATTCTAAAATGTTATTTTTTTAATGTATCCACCAATATCCACATTCTATTCCATCAAATGGGAAGTGGATATAATGTTTGTGTATATGTTTGGACTACCACCTCCATGTGGAGATACAATTAATTTTTCATGCCCCCATTCAGGGATGGTTATTATTTTGATCTAAAATATTATATATTTTATTTAATAAATAAATATTTTTTATAATTATAATACAAATTATACCTTCATACCTTATAATCCGTTGGAAACAATATTGTTCATCATGTTTATATGTGGACTACCACCTCCAAAAAGCGATGTAATTCATTTATCATTTATTATTTACATTGATGGAAATGTAGAAATATTTAATGATTATATATATTATAATGATGTTTTTATAATGAATAATTATTCCTAACCATTCATTTGTTCCATTCATCGAAATGTGAAAATAGCGTGTATGCTTACATATGAACTACAATCTCTATGAATGAATTAAATCATTTTTATATCCATACATTAATTATATGAATTTATATATATTTATTATATGATTTACAGTATAAAAATGATGTATCTATGATCAAATTTTAAGGATTAAAAACTACAGAACTAAATTCTCATTAACAAAATGAAATATTTGACGCCTCAAACCAATTATTTTTTAGAGGAATTATTAAGAAATTAGAGTTGAAATGTTATAAGTGGGACATATATGATTTTATATGTATGCATATGATTTTGGCATATAATAATAATGATTTTTAATTTTAAATACTATTGGTTGGAGAGCAATCATATAAATTAAAACTCGATTTAAGGGATTTATGTTACAATGTTATTGTTAATCAGAATTGTTTATGGTCCTAAATTAGATAATAAAATTATAAGTTTGTTATATAAATAATATAATGTTTTTTATTCTCCTATGGTAATTTACATTGATTACATGAATTAATTTTATTTTCCCCTAAATAATAACTCATGATATATAATGTCCTTTTTTAAGGAAAATCAACTTTTTTATCCTTTCAACTGAATTTTTATCTACCACATCCATAATTATTAAATATTTTTTCAAGATGGTATTTACTGATTTCCAATGATTATTTATAGTAAATTTTAGCTATTAATTGTTATTTAAAACTTTTTAAATGTAATCTCCTCATCATTTTTAGAATGATTTTTTATTATTATAAATACTAGAAGATTTTTTGTTTTAACATGAAAAATATCAAAAGAGTTTTCAGTCATAACTATTTAAGGAATAATTTATATTTTTTCCATGGTATATTTTTTAAACAATAATATTTTTAATATTATCTGTTTTTTATGGATTAATTTTAAAATGAAAATATTATTTTCTTCATTATATGCTTCAAGTTATCTTTAAAGTAAACATTATTCTTAGTGTCAATCCTTTAACATTACTTATTATATATTAAATATATTATCCAATCATACAATCATTATTAATTCTCTTGATGTTTCATGATTATGAGAATGATATCTCTTTTAAATCTTTATATATTCTATCCATTATGTTGTGTTAGATTTTTGAAATTCCTAAAATGCATGTTTTCTTTGCTTGTGTCATTATATATGATGAATGATGTATGATATTGTGGAACACATATGAATGGATTATGATGTTCTGATGGGGGGTCCAATAATTATATAAAAAATCATTCAATTAGGTTACGATAAACATTTCCTTAGAAAATTAGTACTGGAATAGGGAGTGGGGCCAATTTAATAAGAGAACCCACCTACTGTGATATTCTTATGGTTGAACTTTGATTAACGATGTGATGAAATGGGGTGTTAACCAAATCCAAAATGATTTTTTTAGAGTTATCCTTTAGTAAGAAAATTATTTCCCTTGATTATATATATGTAATAAATTTATTTGTTATTCCAATATTAGGATTTCATGCATCATGTTTTTTCATTCGTTTTTGACTCATATCTTATTAACTAGAATGATATTTTCCACAAACCAAGATTCTGATCTTTGATATGTTTGGTATTGTTTTTAAATGTTAAACTCATATTATTATACCCTTATTGTCTTGTTGTGTTGCATTTTCCCTTGATATCTCCTATGTTTCTCATTATAAAGAAACTGATCTCACCGTTTCATATGTTTATTTTCCAATGGTTATGAAAAAATGTTTTAATATAAAAAGTCTAAGATGGGTGTTTTATATAAAGAACATATTATGAGTTGATTTAGAATTATGAACTTTTTTTCATGTATCCTAGTATCTATATACACTAGAAAAAAGGATTCTAATGATGATCATAAAATTATGTTTTCAATATTCATCTAATAAGATATAATATTTATATATTAAAATTATGGGTTTCTATTTTTATTATTATAAAAATGATTCATTACTTTTGGAAATCATGATGAGAAAAATTTAGTGTAAACCCATAAGATTATCTAAATGTATTAGAGAAAATACTACGGGATAGTAAATAAAAGTGTGTGGTATTCCTATAAAAACATTGATGTTGTGATACTAAATATGGATATGTATCTATAATAGATGCATCTTTGGGTAACAAATATTGAAAAGTGTTTGTTGAGTATTTCTCAACCATCATTACACTACATAGTGAGTTAGTCCTTGATGCCGAAATAGTTTTACACTTATGGGGGGGGATATGACTGGTGATATTCATCATTTATTCACATTACATTATTAAGAACATAAATAAATGATGATTATGAATGACCAAGATTAAACATAATGTGTCATATTATGAAAAGGTGTCAGGATTTAGATATCCAATATTTGATTTATCATGATTATGGGGTTTACCACTATGATTTTTAGTACTCATACTATAAATTTTTTTAGTTTATGACATGAAAACAATGGAACTGTGTCAATTTTGAATGGGATAGGTAATGAAATGGTATCCATTATGAGAAACCAGATGTCATAAGAGTTAGAATTAAAAATATTGTTTTATACAGACACAAAAATATCAATCTATGATACAATTTGAGCTTCCAAAAACAAAAAATAGTTAATAGTATTATCTTGATTTATTCATGATGTAACATCTACCACCATTTAGTGGGTTGGATGATCGACATTTTATGAAGTTGTGGAATAGAACCACTGAGAATATATTATTAGTTCCCCAATGTTCGGAGCATGAAAACATTGTTTATAAACACTGTTATATGGATGGTAAAGAAGATCAATGTTGGAGTATTATAAAGAACATGAGGAAATATGATGAAATTGAAACTGCGTAATGTGATGAGTTTTAGAATTTATTGTATGATTGCTCTGTGATAAACAATTCATTTCCCCCCTTATACCACTATTATAAACTACTTTTTGTATTGAACATTAAGATTATAATAAAAAATTAAATTTATTATTGATCATAATTTTTTTTCATTATTAAAAAGTGGATATTTCACATGTTTTGATGATTTAATTGAAGGTGTAGGTGATTAGAAGAGCCCACGATGATGTAGATAGAAAATGGGGTAAACTACATAGAATCCCATGAACACATGTCTACTGTATTGCATGTTCCGTGAAATTCATGCAATAAAATAGGATGAATTGTGCTGGTCCAATCCATAACACCATTGGATAAAACTTTTGTAATGGAATTCAAGCCCAATTAGTTAATGAAGTGGACCAACAAAACCGATATTTCTAATAAAATGAATATTCACTTAGTCAAATGTTTTCCTCTCTGTTTTGGACATATCATAGATTATATAAATCCAATGGACTGAAAATTTGACATGTACATAGAAATGAGGTCTAATAATAATGTTTTAATTTTTTAACAGCTATATAATGTTTTCTAGGGGATTAAAACCATGGTCAAATTGGTTTCTCAAAATCAAGGTTCACAAAACCACCTCCCAATTTGGCTATAAAAGAACACCTTGCACACCACATTTGGGATTTTGACCAAGAGGCAAGGTGTTGCGATTTTGGAGTCATAAAGGAGTCAACTACACTATCCTAGAAGTTATAAATTCCATCTATGTTTCTACATCCTCACCATTTTCTTTATCTCCTCCCATGGATTTCTAAACACCTTTTTTCACTTGTGGGGAACGTGTTGTTATTCCTATTCTTCATGTTGGTAATATTTGAATGATGATTTAAATTACAAGTTTTTATGTTGTTTTTAATCATGAATATTTTTTTTAATTGAGTTAAGTACTAGAATTTCATTCTCATATCATATGATCATGTTTTTGGTTACCCATTCATGTGATGTTCCACACATTGTTCACCACTTATTCATCCCCATTAAATTGTGGTGTTTGTGTGGTCTATACTGTAAAATTGAATGAACATAAAAAATTTCATTGAAATGTAATTTCATTTAATGGCTACACATTAAAATACTATATAATTCTGGAAATTCCATTGAGTTCATCATGTGTTTCCTTGGTGATTTCTGGTTATCATATCGAACACAAATCACTCAACCATCTATAGTATCCAGTGAATCATTTTGGGTTTCCTACTAAACTGTTGGAGCTGTCATTTTATAATATCAATAAAATTTTGGATCTTGGTGTTACAGTCTAGGGAATAAAATTTCAAACCCCTATCTCAGGAAGTAATGAAGGATTATCATCCTGATATTTCCTTGGGCGGATCACACAAAATTAATTTTGTTTATTTCTACTTTATTTTATCACATTACATTATCTATTGTCATATTAAATCCTAAAACCCCAAGTTTTCCAAATCCCATTTCCCTTTTATTTTCATCCTAAAACCCATTTTCTTACATGCATTATTTTATGCTCAGTTGAGAGACAACCAATAGTTCCTATTATACTATAGAGATTCAAGTGGAAGTAAACATTAAATTTGACATGCATGATTACGCGATCAATTTTTTGTGTCATTTCTTGGGATTTGAGCTAATTTCTTTTACTTTTTCCTTTCATTTATTTTACTTTTTAATGATTAATCCTTTTAATATCACCAATCCCTTTTGATTTTTTTTGTTTTTTTGTGATTCTTCTTCTCTCTCACTTCCTCTCTCTGTCTATAATTATATATCATAAAATTCTATCTTTTATTTTCCCCTTTATATCTTCTTATGATATTTTTATTTATTCATGTTCAATTATAAAAAAAAAAAAATCAAACAAACTTCACTACTTATTTTTGTGACCCGATCAGAAAATGAAAAACTCCTTGAATTTGACCAAGAAATTGTAAAGTCACTCACTCTAAAATTAAGTCATTTAAAGTAGAAAAATAAAGTAAAATTGAGGAACCAATTCTGGAACCTCAATTTTTTCCAAACCAATATAAAATTAAATGAAATAAAACCACCGAAATCATGGCTTTAAATAACCAAACATTAAAATAACTAACTACCCTGGTTGTGGAGTACCAGAAAATGTACATCCAATGTTATAAGGAAGCATCCAAAATTGACCTAAGATATGAATCATCCACCTTCTTCCTAAATTCCATGGCATTCTCAGTGAATAAACTCACAAGAATCTTAAGGTGTTTAACAAAGTGTTCTCCACCCTGAAACCCTAAAATGTGTTTGAGTATATCATTATGTTCATGTTCTTACCATTATCCCATAATGGTGTAGCCAAATACTTGATATAATATATGACTATCATAATTGGGGGTTATTGGGACCTAAAATGATTATTTCTATAGACGTTCTTCCATGACTCCTGAATTGAATCAATTAGAAAAAAAAATTGGAATTCTAAAATCAGGAGAGACCCTTCATGAATATTAGGAGTGATTCAAAAGGCATTGTTCATGTTCCCCCACAATCAGATTAGTGAACAATTTATAATTCAATACTTCTATGATAGACTTGTACCTATGGATCATTGAATTATAGATGCTGTAGCTGGTGGTTTCCTTGTTGATATAAATACTTTTCCACTTGTGACATAATATCCAGCATGGCTCAAAATGAAATAAAATTTGGTACACAAGAAATTTCACTACCTTGAGGAGTTCATGAGGTATTTCCATCAACCCTAGAATAAAAGGTAGATAATAAAAATTATCTGATGAATACCATTTTAATGAATTTCCCAAAAGCACAAGGTAACTCGCACATTTATTCTATTCCATTACACTGTGGTATTTTTTCAAATAACACCCATTTCTCTGACCAGTGCCACGAAATTCAGGATTCATACAAGTCTTATGCAGTAGTATTCCATGTTCATCCATTCCAACAAGTACCCCCATTCACGAATGAACCATTCATGCCAAATCTAATCCCTGGTTAGAAATCATAACCATAGTACCACAAAAGAGGAATATCATGCTACCCCAAGAAGAATTGGAATCAACATGTCCAAGGTATGAAATCATATTCTATTTCACCTTATTAGAAAACTCCTCAACCTCATCTAAAATCTGATCCATGCCTTGACGACATAGTGAAAAAAATGGAAACTCAAAAACCTCTAGTTACAAAGGACCACACAATATGCCATTTATGACCTATGAACACTTGTGGGAAAATTGGAAAACCCCATATATGAGATTATGATACATGTTTCTAAATAACCACCATCTCATCCTGTTTCCAGGCCAAAAGAAAAAGGTAATACTTTTTCAATCAGGTAAATAATTTTCTTCATCAAATTTTTCAAACTGATAGGTATGTTCACCTAGTGAAAACTCTCTTTCCCACCCCTCAAAGTTTTCACGTAATGAAAAAAAGACAAAAAGGGTATTCAAATTATCATTGAGAATTCCAAATAATAATCCATTCATCTTCCTCTCCCTAAAATTCTCTCTATATATATGAAAAACATTGATAATGAGATTGATAATGAAAAAATGGATTTATTTAAAAATGATTAGTTAAAATTCCATTATTGGATGTAGTTAAAAAAATCCTATGCTATGATAGATTTCATAAAGATACTTTCATCAATAGACAAAAATGTAGGGTGATGAAAGATTAATCCTTGGTAGGAATATCTTGGCCTTTGTTCAGCCATAAATTCCAACCAAATGCAATGATGTGGGAACATTCAAGATACCCTGCACCATGGAGGAGACATTCTTTTCATATGTTATGTTCTATTTATGTTCGTCAATTAATGTAATTATGTACTATATGTACACTTCTATATAGGTTGGAGAGCATACAATTAAAGGAATCAGAGTGAAACATTCCAACTGGAGCACAACACACCAATCATGAGTGGCCAAGGATGACTTTGTAAAATTGAATAATCTTATCTTCCCATCTAACTTCAATATTCTTGAGATAACTATACCCACACCCAAGGAAATTCCCTTCTATACATGGAATTATATTCTTTAAAATAGTAAATACAACCATCAATGTCCACAATGGAACACATTCTATGGTGTTTGGTGGAGAAAAGGTTATTTTTTAACATTCTTGATGTAGGAATCACCACATTGGAGATAACTCCACTATTTATGTCTATTCAAAGTAATTTCTCTATAATTACATAGAAACACAACATTCACTCCTTGAACTATAATCTGATTCATTTTCTTCTTGTTAACCCTTGTATTATTTGATTTTTCATATATTTTTTGAGTGTTATGTGGGATTTGAAATGTGGAACATTTGTTTTTTAATTGATAAGTGTGTTTATTATAAGTTACGCATGAGCATAGATGATTATTCTAATATCATTTCAAAGATTCTCTATCATTAGAGAATAAACATGATCAGATAGACTATTTCATGCACCTCACCTCCCAAAACCCCCTCCTTCCATAAATAAATGAATAGTGTTGGAATTAAAACCACTTTCTTACAATTTTTAAAAATTCTATCTTGAACGTATTGAAAAATCTCCCATCATTATTTCCAAAAAAAAATCTCCACAGTAAGAATTAAAACTTATTAAAATTATGAGAGAATGTAAGAAGGAAATTGGATGGAAATTGGATGATATTACCAAGATTATCCCATATATTTCTATACACCATGTACATGTAGATGATGAGGCTATGCCTGTATTGAAGGATCAACGATCTCTTATTCTCACTCTTTTCAATGTGGTTAAATTTGAAATCAGTAAATTACTTGATGTTGAGATCATTTAAACTATATTTGATATTAATTGGGTTAGACCAGTGCATATTGTTCCTAAAAAATTGGAATAATGGTACTGTCAAATGAAAGTAATGATATGGTTCCAACAAGTGTGAGAAAACTTTTTCTAGCCTATATAGACTATCATAGACTGAATTAGTCTATGTGAAAGGACTACCTTACATGACCTTTCAATGAAAAAATTCTTGAAATACTGGCTGGTAAGTCACATTATTGTTTCTTTAATGGCTATTCGGGTTATTTTCAAATCCATATAGCCCCTGAGGATCCATAAAAAACATTTGCCTATCCATTTGGAACATTTTCATACAGAAGGATGCCTTTTGTCTATGTAATTCTTTGAGTAATTTTAAATGATATATATTGATTATTATTTTTATATACCTTGATAATAGTATGTATGTTTTTATTGATGATTTCAAAGTTTATGGAACTTCATTTGATGACTTTTTGGCACACCTAGGTTCTACCCTCCACCATTTTATTGAAAAGATGTCTTATTAAATTATGAGAAATTTCATTTCATGGTAGAGTGAGGGATATTTATTTGGATGTGGTTTTAAATATGGAAATTCAAATGAATAAATCAAGAATTGAAATAATTTAAATCCATAATATACAGAATTTGTTTGTGAGGTGAAATATTTCTTCAGTCATGCTAGTTTTTATCACTGATTCATTAATGAATTTACTAAGATCACACTTCCCTGGTCTCAACTATTTCAAAATATTAATGAATTTTATTTCATTAAAAATATGAGTTTTAATTAAATTCAATAAAAATTAATCTCACCAGACCTCCATCATCCATCCATCAAGGTGGTATCTCCCCTTAGAACATAACAATGATGCTTCTAACAATGTAGTTGCGGTAGTTTTATCACAATAGATTGAAAAATCTCCCCAGTTCATTATGTTTGTCTCGTATATAATTTCCCTTCCCAGAAATACAACACCACTACTAAGAAGAACTCATTTCTATTTTTTTCCATGGAAAATTTCAATTATTATCTTATTAGGTAAAAAATAATTAGGTTTTCAGATCATATTTTCCTTCGATTTCTCCCAGAGAAAACTGAATATATGCCCTACCTTATTTGGTGGATGCTCCACCTCTAGGATTATAACTTTGAGTTTCATGATAAGAGAGGATTGGAAAATATTTTAGCATAATTGTACTATCATGTAGACTCAACCCTCCCCATTGGATAATTATTCCCTCAAGAGAACCACTATCATGTGGTAGACCTGACCCCATGGTATGCTGACATCGTGAATTTTCTAGAAAAATCTGGGATCCTCACTAATTTAATCACTTCACAGTCCCAGAGATATTACCATGATTCACAATGGATCATTTGGGATTACCCTTACTTGTAGGGAATTTTTAGTGTCCACTCTTTTCATCAATGTGTCCCCAGCTATCTGTTCAGATCTGTTTTTACATTCTTACACACATTGATTAATGGTGAAAAATTTGGATCTCAGTGTACAGCTCGAAAGGTAAATAACATAGGAATTTATTTCCAAACCGTGTATAGAGATTCCCATACGTTTTGTAATTGATTCACTCAATGTCAATTTGTAGGGATTATCTCTAAGAGGAATGAAATGCCCCAACAACTCATGTCATTTTTTGAGATATTTGATACATGGGGAATTAAATTCATGGAAACTTTTTTAAATTCATTTGGATTGTTTTACATCTTATTAGCTATGGACCATGTCTCTAAATGGGTGGAATCTAATTTCACAAGGACTGATGACTCTCGAGTGGTTGTTGATTTTGTGAGGTCCCATATTTTGAGTAGATTTGTCTTTCCAAGATTCATCATTAGTGACGTGGGTTCACATTTTTTATATCACAACATGATACATTTTTTTTATGTATGGGGTTGTTCAATAAGACTCCACTGCAAATTACCCCAAACTAATGGACAAGAAAAAATCTAAAATCTTGAAATTATGATAAGATTGAAAAAAATGAGACAACCTAAAAAGAATGATTGGATTTCATTCTTTGATGATGCACTATGGGTGTGTCATACTTAATTTAAAGCCCCGATCAAAATTTCATCATAAAAAATTTTGCCTGAAAAGGTTTTTCAAATCCTGGTTGATGAATAACACCATGCATATTTTGATATTAAACAATGAAATGTGAATATTTTAGATGTAGGTGAGCATAAGATGTTTCAGATTCAAGAGTTGGATGAAATATGATGTGATGCATATAAGAACTACACAATCTATAAATTGAAGTAAATGTCTAACAAAAATATCATCATTCATTAGAGGAAGTTCCATATTGGAGGGATGGTCTTCATGTACAATTCCATTCTAAATATCCATCATGATATACTTCATTACCAAATCGATTGATCCTTATATTTTTACTAATGATTTCCCTTTAGTTGTAATACAGGTTTTCCTGAGCAGAGTGGATGATGTATTATAGTCAATGGGAAGAGACATAAACTCTTGTATGAGGCTTTTCCTAATCATCTTGTAGAATAAATCCTCCTTCAAGAAGTAGCATACCAATGAAGCCTAAAGTATTATCATTCCTTCCCATATTATCCTCTGTTTCAATGATGAAATTTTTGTTCTATTATGAACTTAACATTATGATTTGTTTTTTTATAAATTTGTTTTTTTATCGATGATATAAATGGTTGTATCTATATGAATCCTTTGATATGATTAATAACCCTTGTGTGAGTATCCTTTTTGAAAAATTATTCAACTTAATATATCTAAAAACATTTGAATGAAACCATGATCTGTGAGTATTAATTACTTAATAGAATGTAAATATAAGTTATTTTAACATTTATCTAATTTATAAAATGACTTTCCATAAGATTGTTACATATATGATTTGTTTCATTACTATAGAAGATTGACCAATGCACTGTACCTAATATCTATCTATTGTATTCCCTAAAAAAACTATACTTGAAAAATATATATAATAACTAAAATATATATATTGTTTCTTGGGAAAGTCAAAACCCACTCTTCCTAAACCATTCAGCAAATTATAACTATTTCATGTAGTGTTGTGATGAGATCAGACAAGGGTTGAGTTATGTGCTTGAGATTTGTTCCAATTTAACATTTGGAAAAAAATATAGTAGTAAATGAGGGGAGGGAAGAAATGTACAATATATGGGGATATCTAGGTCGGGAGGTTATGATTATACTTCAAGGAATGCTTTTGTGTGATGGTTTTGAAATTTGATTTCAAAATATTTAGGGATGGTTAAGTTGAAAAAAATCATTAAAGAGGAAGAATGTTAAAATAACACATATATATATATAATGGATAAAAAGTAGAAAAAATTATCATTGACTGGTTTTAACACACACATGGAGATTTAATGGAATTATTGACTATTAGTTTGTTATCTCATATTGGTATCATTCAACTCTTTGAATTTCATCATCATGCAATTTATGATACACCTTTTTCCATGATCACTGAGAATAATACCTTGTTGTGTTTTTTTTCATTGATCACATTTCATTCATGAGTCAAATTTTTCTAAAATTATAAATCTTCATGTATTTTTTAATTATACATGCATCAGTTTTTAAATGTGACTTTTCCAGGAGTGAAAATATTTTGGGTTGGGGGTGGGATCACACCGTGATTCACTATTCATTTATACCCTTACACCAGTATTATAAATTGGTTTTGTATTGAAAATTAAAATTATAAATAAAAATTGTGTTTTATGATTGATTAAATAATTTTGTGACTTTCACTTTTAAAAAGGAAAATTTTCACTTGTTTTTATGATTTAATTAATGTTGTTGTTGATTCAAAGAGCCCACAATAATGTAAGATGAAAATGGGCCAAACATCATGGAATCGAAAGAACACATGTCTACATTCACGCATGTGTTGTGAAATACGTACATCCAAATTGACAATAATTTTCTGATCCATTCCATAACACAAGGGATAAAACTTTCATGAAATAACCCAATTCTATTTTGTCCATTTAGGGGCCCAACCGAACTGATATGTTCAATAAAATGAATCAACAAAGAATCAAAAGTTTTCCTCTGATTTTTAAAAAGATGTCATATTATATACATTATATGCCTACAAAATTATTCATGGGAATATAAAGAAGTCTGCTAACATGTTTTTTTTCAAAAGTGAAATATTATTTTCTACTATACCAAAACCGAGGGCCATGTAGTTTCTTGAAATCAGGGTTCCCAAAACCACCTCTCATTTTGGATATAAAAGAACACATTGGGAACCACATTTGGGGGTTTGAACAAGAGGAATAATGCTGCCTTTTTGATGTCACGATAAAGTATTATACTAAATCCAGGATGTTTGGGAGGCCATTAGAGGATCTACTTCTTCACCATTTCCTTTCTCTCATTTAATAGAGTTTCAAACACCTTATGATTACCCAGTGTAATGTGATGCAAATCCCAAGCTTCATTTTGCAACATTTGAATGATATTTATAATTCTTGGTTTTTATATTGTTTTTCAACATCCTATTTTAATATTAAATTTATTTAGGTATAGGTATGTCATGTTGAACTCATATGATCATGGTTGGGGGTACCCATTAATACGATGTTTCACACACTGTTCACCACTTCTTCTTCCACATTCAATTATGGTGTTTGTGTTGTTCATATTGGTCAATTAATCTCACATACACACATTCATGGACATATAAATTCATTTCGTAGTAACAAATTTAAATAACATAAAAACCTAGGCAAAACATCATGTTCTACAGGCGTGGCCTTGGCGAGTTTTATTTATAGAGTCGAACATGAATCACCCAATAATTGACAGTATCTGACGAATCATTGTTTGTTTCCAACTGAACCCTAGGAGTTATCATAGTATAAACCCAAAATATTGTGGTTTTAGGTGTTATAATCTAGGGAATAAAATATAATAACCCTATCTCTAGAAGCTATTAAGGATGAGAATCATGAGATTTCTCTAGGTTGATCACGCTTAATTAAATATGTTAATTTCTTCTTTGTTTAATCACTTTCCTTTTTCTATTGTCTTCTTACATCATCAAACCCCATTTTTTCCAAATCCCAATTCCCATTTATTTCCTTAATAAAAACCATTTTATTAAATTAATAATCTACTACACTTTTGGGATACAACCTAGGGTTCCTACTTTACTTCAGAAATTCTAGTAAAACGAAACATATAATTTGATATAGTTGACCACAAGACCATTATTCAATTAGAACAGTCTAATTTCCCTTCATATAAAAATGGAGAAATAATACATTTGGTTAAGGAAGTTGGATGGTTAATCCATTAGTACCCATGAATAATATTTTACCAGACAAACAAGCTAGGCTTCTCATATTATCATCTATCCTAAAAATAAGGATAATCATTTCATTAGTGGAATTAAACCATATCAATGAAGGGAGCTAGTTATATGGGACATCAGTAGCTATGATTAAATCATTTTATATTCCGACGTTGTGGATATATACATTGGAGTTACATATAAATATCATTTCTTTAATAAGAAATTAAATGAAGAATTGAAATGAAATTATAAAAACAATGAAGGGAAGAATATAATATTTCATTTATTATTGATATTTTGAAGGAAGAATAGTGGAAATTATCATAATGGGACTTTTAAATATTCTAATTGTATAAAGTATGTTTATTGGGTAATCTAAGAATGAATTGATATGAAATAAAATTAGGCAATGATCGAGAAAAATGACCACGAAATGATCCACCTACACTATAGTGTTTCAAATGATTAGACTATAGGGATTAATTTAACCGAAGCTCAAATATTAAGTTTTATAATGATTATGGCCATGAGAAACCTCTTATTCGTAAAGATAAAGGGAAATATCATGTGATTATTTGTTCTAATGAGGGTATAATAATGATTTGTTGAATGGTATATATACCATTAACTCTTTAACTACAAATTCCTTATTTTATTTTGGATGTCAAATATTTTTTATATATGAATATTTCTCTAAGGTTATTTGAATAAAAAATCTATGATAAGATGTTGAACTATTAGTGAGATCCCATAATGGTATGATGATTGAATATTATGTCCTTTATTATTATTTAATTGTTATTTTTGTGAATGTTCTTGTTGTAAATACCATTATTCTTAATCTAGTGGAATTTTTTGTTATATTGGTCATTAATTAGATACAATTACCTAAATCTCACATTAATTTCTAGGAAGGGAAGTATCATTTTATGTTCCCAAAAATCCTATGACCATGTGTCATTTTAAGGGTAAATATTAAATTTTTATGGAATTTAAATCCATTATATTGGTGTATATTTTAATTAGAAATGTATTTTTATCTCATATTTCTTGTGATAAACTCAATATCAATTACATATATATTGTATGAGTCATCCATAAAATAGTGATGATCATTATTCAATATATCTCAAACGGGTTGGTAAAACTATTTCAAATACTCCATATATAATAGCCTTGATTTAGTTTTAGTAATTGGAGAATAAAATATATGAGAATCATTAAAAAGATTAATTTGTTGAATTGTTCCACCTTAGGGTGAAACTATTCATTATTTCGGAAGAAAGATGGACCAATGAAACTCAAAATTGACAATCAAGAACATTAATAGATTGCAATGAATAATTATTATTCTTTTCAATGTATAGATGATTTGTATGATCAATTAAGAGAAGCGAAATGTTTTTCAAATGTTTTTCTTTGATCAGAATACTGTCAATTGAGGGTCAGAAGTGACTATATACACAACACAGTCATTTGAATGAGGTATGTACACTATGAATTTATTGCGATTCTATTCGGTATATTTATGTCCAATAATATTATTATGGATTTAATCAATATAATCTTTATATTTTACCTAGAAAAATTTATTTTTGTATTAATAGATGGTATTATTATATATAAAATGAAAAAGGATGAACGTTATTATAACATGAGGATTGTAATGAAGAACATAATAATATAAAATTATTATGAATAAATTTTCAAGTTTGAATTCCAGCTATAAAAAGAAAAAACTTTGTGTCATATAATCTAACGTGAGGGTGTATCTATAGATACCATAAGGATATAAGATATTTTACATTTTCTAAGACTAACCATAGTAAAAGAGATTAATAGTATTCTTCTTTTAGATAGATGTCATCGATGATGTACGAATAATTTCACTTAGTTGTATAATTTCATATCTAAGTTAACTTAGTATTGATCCGTGTTATTTTAGATTGAGTAATGAGAAAATATTTAGAGGAACATCATGAATGGTTATTCACTACACCTATGCTTACACTACCCCATAGTGGATAATGGTTTAATATCTATTGTGATGCATCGAATAAGGGAATGGGATGAATCATCCTAAAGAATGACAGGTTCTATATAATTCCACATGAAAATTAATGGTGTATGAGAACAAGCTCCCAACTCTTGATTTATTATTATCTAGGATAATTTTTTAATTACACATATAGTTATTACCAATTTATAGAGAATGGTGTGATATTTCCAAAACCGTTATTTTTTGAGACATTGATTTTTTTTGTTTTGGGTCATTAATTTATCCTTGGGTTTCTGATTGATTTTTTGATAAAAAGAATATATTTTTGGATTGATAGTAGGTGGTACACAGTTTGGGGAAATCATGCACCCATGCATAGGAAACCATGTCGAAAAAATCATTTTGGATAGTGTCAACAACATGGTTTATCAAACTATGTAGGCTTACCATGAAACTTAGTAATCTTTGTTATTGATGGAATCATGGTCACCAAATGGAATTTTAAACATTATGTGCTAACTTTGTGACCATTCAATGTCATTAAAAATGTGAAATTACCTTTCTACCCTCTTCAACATTTTATCTCAAAATGCCCCCATTTTCTTTTATGCTTGTTTGTGAGACGAAAAGGGACCACCTCCAATCTTCTCCAAGACTCTTAAACTCTCCCAAGGTGTGGATCTAGGGTTTTTAATTTTTTGGGTGTGAATCATGAAGGCAATCCTCTCCTCTACTCTTCAGCATCCTCTTCCATCCAATTTCAATTGTGTTCATCTTCATCCTGGGATTTCTGGAAATAGTTAATATGTTTATTTGGGTTTTACTTTGGTATTTTGGGTTAATGTTTATCTTGGTTGTTATTTTCCCTCAGAACCCTCACATAGTTGTCTCAGGTTGGCATTGTTGATCTTTTTTGTGGTTTGAGGTAGGTTTCCCTTTTTAATATCCCTTTGAATTTAAGAATAATTGGGTTCTTAATTTCACACATTATTTTTATGTTAATTTGTAATATAGGATTATATAAAAAAATTTTTGGTCGAAAATTAGGTATTTTTTAAAAAAAATGAAGAATTATCTATTGATTTGTTGAACTATGCACACCATGTGTTTAGTAAATTTCATGAATGGCCTTTTCTAGTGGATTGTGGTTTTTAATGTGGGGTTATAATTTTTAAATGTATTTATAGAATTTAAAATGGTGGATTATAGTACTCAAATTAATATATAAATGGATTTGGTCTTGAAGTACATGTGTGTTTGGTTCCTTTAAAATAGTTTGACAATGTGAAGGAAATGTGCTGGTTTCCATTTGAAAAAAGGTGATTTCTCAAATTGTGTTGAGGATCATTTGAAAATTTTGTGATATTTTTGGTCTTGAAAACTATCCTAGGATAATTCTCTTATCTTTTTTATGTTTAATGTTGTGGGAGACCCACTCAAACAGGCACCCTTGTGATCAAATTATTGAAAGTAAATAGATTCTTCTTTGGGATAACATGGGGGTGACATATTGTATGAGTTTCAGGTGTATGAAGTATGTGCATGAGATTAGATTATCAGTTGGAATTTTCGGCTCCCTACCACTTATGTCTTATAATTTCACATCTATATTTTTTTAGTTTATATTTTTTTGGTATATTGTTTATCCCAGTTTCTCCCTCTTGTTTTGGTGAAAAAATAGACATTTTTGGCCAGGATGTAGGTGGCTTAGGGTTATAGTACCATTTAGAAAAACTGAAAACCCTATCCTAGAAAACAATGTGGCCAATTTAATTTTTGGATAGTAGGGAATGTATGTTTGGTGAATGGTTTTCAAACAATGGGGGAGAATCATGAGGTTTGGTCCTCTTGGATAGTGATAGTTGCACGGTTACTGCCTGATTTGGAAAAATGTATAGGAAAACCATGAGAACTCTCTAAGTCACTAAAATTTTGAGAATTTACTTTTTGCCTTCTATGATTTTAACCATAATCACCTCTAATCCTATTAATTCTGGATCTTATTCCATGGGATCATCCTCAAAAAAAAATTTGAGGCCTTTGATCCTCAATATATAGGTGGTTTTGACACCAATTCACCAAGGAAACATCATGGAATGCAATTTATTCTTGATTTCTCCCTCTTTCTAGTTTTTTTCTTATATATTTCTTGAGTTCCTATTTCCATGGGAGAGTTTTTACCTAAATAAGGTTCTATCATGTGTTATTGAGGAAAATATTTATGATTAATGTTCTATATTGCATTTATTTGGTCTTGTGGTGGTGAGGTTCTTGTTTCCCAATGATTTTTGGATGTTTCAGGTGTAATGTAGGTGTCTCCGTTTTATTATACTTTTAGAAAATTTTGATTTGATTTCATGGATTTTTGAATGTGTTCTATGGATTATTTTTGTGTGGAAAATGTTTTTTTGAAAAGGGTTGTCATGCATATGTGACAGATGTTGTTTTTCTAAATAATTTTTTTTATTTCATGTGTTCCTCTTATTTGGTTTCTTAAATATATTTTATTATACGTGTGAGTGTTTCTAAATGCGTATTCAAATTGATTTAAATGTAAAAATGTGATAAAAATGGGTTTTCCAAGTGAAATAGGTTTTGTTTGTTGTTTTCTACTATTATGTGCACAATAAATATGTCTTCGAAGGGTGAATCAAGTTATAGAAATAGTTTTGACATGAATATGATTTTGAAAATGGATATTACAATGTTTTTTTGGATCCCATATGAGTTATTTTTATAGTGATTAAAAATTTATTTAATAAATTTTTGAAAGGGAAATAAATTTATTTACAAATGGTTTTGGTGTTCGTGTGAAATAGAAACAGGTTTTGTTTATTGAAATAGATGGTCTACATGATATCTTTTATCTATTTGATAAATTTGAAAATGTAGAATTGTTAAAATATGAAAGTGGCGATTTCCATGTGTTATTTCGATTTCTGGAATGTGTATATAAATGTGTGATTAATGTAATTTGTGAAATGTGATCTGATCACAAAGGGAACCTTGTGTATCTTGGTGGGTGAACATGACTTAGTAAGTCTGTTGATTCCAAAATGGTTGACGCATGGATTCATATAGTAGGATTTACAATTGAAACACTAACTAAACATGTTATATGATCAGATGTCATTGGATATTTGGAAGAGATCATCTCTCGTGTCCCATTCATGAGGATGTCATTTAACCACTAGAACTATTGATGAGATATTACCTAGTGTATTGTGCATGGGAATGATGTTGGTAGGTGAGTTAGAGGATTTTGATCCCCCAAGGTCTGATGTCCATATGGTCCCATTTGTGATATTTACCTATAGTAATTTACCCATGGTGATATCTTGGGACATTTTGATTATTTGATTTGTTTCTATACATTTTTATAATGTAGACAATGTGCATATTTTATTATTTCAATAAATCTTATTTGTGAAAATGTATTCCTTAATATGTGATTCTTGAGAAAGTTTCCTTAAAATGATTTCTTAATTTTTTTTCCAATGTTCTTATGAAATTTTGAATGTCAATTTTTTTCAAAAATGTAATAAAAAGTAATATTTTCTTTTGGGTACCATCCTACAAGAACTATTTTCACATCATACATACACCATTGGATGTATGTAAACTTTGTTATACATAACCCGGGTAAAGGAAATGTATATCATGGGGGTGGTTGATCTGGTTTCTATTTTTCTAATTCTTGGTGGTGTTAGTGGTGGTGGCTTGTGGGTGATCTCACTCTTGTTTCAGGGAGGATTTTGGGATAGTTATTTTGTACACAATCCATTTTTTTACATTCAGTTTTGGTAAAAGTCATAAGAATTTGAATCCGATAATTTTTTGTGCCATGTTTTGTTATGGATACCCACTTTGTGATGATCATTATGTTGGTTTTTCATTAATATATAAATGGATGAAATAATTACAAAATTATATTTTTTATACCCCTACCCATGTATCATACCACTGGTGATTTGAAACGCCCTCCAAGCCATGCCATGAATCGGGCCAGGTGTTGGCTTGGATCGAACCCCAATAGGGTTGGTGAAAAATTGTATCAGAGAAATTCAAGCACTTTTTTGGACTAGTTATTTGGGGGTGATTCTATATAGACCCGATATATGATTTTCATGGATTAAGGTTCTTGTTATGTGTTGGGTTTATGTCCAACACCCATCGTGATGGGACATGAGTTGCCATGGGATGTTAGGATTTGGATTAACATCTCCTCCAGGTGATACGTACATGATTCAAACTATAAATAGACACTGGGTGGGGTGGTGTTGTTTGGTTGACCTTTTTAATGTGACCAATTTTATTATGTTTTGATTTATGGAATTTGTTTTATATATTTTTTTGTTTTTCTAAAACTTTTTAGAATATATTTTGAGGGTTCTTCCATGTGGTTGTTGATTGTTATAGTAAAATTCTTCATCGTGGAAATCATGTGAAACCATGAGTAGAGTTCATATAGAGTTCTAGCTCACCAATTAATTAATGTATATTGGAAGATGTGGTTCAGGATGTCCATGATTTGGGACAATGAGTAGGCTCTTGTCCTGATAAGGTTCGGGAAGCTGAAGCAAGTCCAAGAAAGGGAAAATCGCAGGAGTTCATCAAGAACAAGCCTCCTTCGTTTCAAGGCAGCATATAACCACAAGAAGATGATGAGTGGCATGAGAATATATAGGGGATATTTTGGTGACCTGATACCCATGAGGGTGTTAGAGTAATGTGTGATTTAATTATCTTGGAAGGTCCTAGTCGAATGTTGTGGGACTCGGTGTTGTATGTTGGGAAGCTTGAGCAGATGATTTCGAATGACTTCAAGGTTTTCTTCAATGGGATTTCCTAGGATTTTGGATTTTTATTGTTACGTAGAGTATGTGGAGAAAATCCATGAAGACTGGTCTATGATTTAGTATTCTAACCACTTTTTAGAGTTAGTTTGGTATATTCCCGAGATCATTTATAAAGAGAAGATTAAGGATCAGAAGTTTGATATGGGGTTACAACCCGAAATATGATAACAAATTATCTTATTCATGATGAAAACTTATGATGAAGGGATACATCATTCCACGATGGTTTAAATTTATTGGGTAAGAATATATGTTTTCTCTAGTCAGTATCATCAGTGTGAAGTGGAATCTCATTTGAGAAGAAGAGGAAGCGAGATGAGCATGTGAAGCAGGGAGGTGGTAGTTCAAGAAATCCATTCCAAATGTATTACACTGTGGCTTCCGACGATGGGTTAGTAATGTGACATCAGTTTTGGATGTAACAACACATGAAAACTAGATGTTCTTCTCTATAAATACCAAGTCATTGATATAAATTTATGTGGAACATACAATGATTTTTTAGAATAGTTCACATATACTTGAGTGTTGTAGGGTCTATGGATTCCAATGTGATGACATACTAGTCCAAACCATGCAGGATAATGGGTTCTCGATTTGGAATTCATGGAAGGAGGGCTGGATCATCATCTAGGTATAGTACATTTAGAGTATAGTCACAAGACATTGGTCATTCCTAGTCATAGTCTGAGATGAGAAAACTCTATGTAGTGAATCGAGCACAAGTGGAATCGAATACAGGGCATATGATTGTTTTAGGTACCATTCTTATGGAATCATATTTATATGTAGTTTTTATTTATATAGTTTCTTTTTGTTATTTTTTTATTTCTTCCTTTTGTGATGTGTTATTGTTTCCAACCAGGCATATGTCGTATGCGATGGAGTGGGTAACGCAGCTTGTAAAGAATCGATAGTAGCATTTTAGGTGTCTATCTTGTGCACTCATCATATCAAGGATCATATTGGATGATATTTTCTGGTATTGGAGATGGAACACTTTGACATGATCCTTGGTATGAATTATATGATGTTTTTTAGGTCCACATCAATTTCCATCGATGATTAGAAATGTTTTTGTACATAATAGTAGTACCCTGGTTTTTAAGGTGAATGGTATCCTTGGTCCGGACATGCTTCACCTCCACATCAAAAGTTGGGAAATCATTGTTATTATGTCTTATCACCAAGGTTGAATGTTGGTAATTATTCTCCTGAGGGTGGATTACCTATTGTGATGGATGAGTTCCCATAGGTATTCCTAGATGATTTTTAGGTTTTCTTTAGAAGATGGATGTGTGTAGAGACCCGAAGCCTGACGTACATGGACATTACATTACTTTTGCGGAATACTTGGTATATAACAAAAAACACACACACAAGGATCGTAATAGTTTAGTGTCTTTGGAAACTCGGAATGTAATCTTCTAATCGTGGTGAAAGATCTTCAATATCTCTCATTAAGATCTTCCCTTTCTTTTACCTAAAACCTTTCTTTATATCCTGGGGAAAAGAAAACATAAAAGGGTGAGCTCAAATGCTCAGTAAGGGTAAACAAATGAAAAATCAATCACATCATATTCATAAGAACATAAATTTTGAAAATATTAACCTGCAAAAGAGAGCATAATTTCATAACATGGGATAAATCATATTAGTGAAATGAAATCCCAGTAAGCATAACATAAAACATGAAACTTTGTGGCATACACACATAATCATAGAGAATCATTTCTTGTTAGTCAAGACTCATTGCCAAGACTATCTTAGTGGACAAAGTCCCTTTCTGAATCGAGTAACCCTCGTTTCAGTCCTGTTTCACTGAACCGGTATAACCTACCATTTCAGCCATGTCTATCTCATGAGATATAAAATCTTTACCCAATGAATTGGAGGGAGATATAGGTCCCACCCATCTTATAATGAATCCTTTCTTATGTGTTCCACATAATCATAAACCATACATCATAGCGTAACCCATGTAATAAATATGGAATTCTTAAACAACATGACATCATAAAACCATTCATATAAGATAAAGGAATTCATAAAAATATTTACATCACAACATAATCAAATACATGTAATAATAGGGATAAAAACAGAACCCTTTATCATCTTAGATGGAAAATAATTTTGATAAAACGCTTGAATTTCATTCTTGAGGAAAATATCCTTTCTACTTCAAAAACACTTTTCCTTTCTTAACATGTCATACAATTTTAAACATAAAGAAGTTGATTAAAAATAAACATGAAAACTTGTAAAGGAAGCTTCTTGGAAATAATGTTTTAAAAATACATTCATGCCGTATATGTTTTAAAAAACATTCTTCGTACTTTTGTTGGAAAAATCAAAAAAGTACCTCATACGAAAAACGACAAAAGATTCCTTTCATACATATTACTAAAAATTAACCGAAGGGTAAAAATGGATTTAAACAATTGTAGGTGGATGTAAATAATATTACATATTGATGAAACATGGATGTGGATGATAAAATACACCACAGTAAATACTTACGAATAAATAATCTCAGATAAAAATGAGATTGTGATATTTCCCTTACCTTAGGTCCGATTTGCTTTGTATGTGTCCGAACCTCCTGTATAATGATTTAAATAATGTCATTGAATTATTACAGAATCATATTCATTGTTATGATATCATATATGGTTCACTTATGACATTATATTACCTGTTCTTTTGTAAATTCCATGTTAAAGAAGCGTTTTGGGTAAAATCGTTTCATTTATCGTAGGTGTTTTGACTTGTTGTTCATGACATTATTATTACCTATATCATGATTTACTTACATCCAGAATATAAAATATGATTTATATATCATATATATTAAGTATATATATATATAATAGATAGATAAATGAAATGAAAAACACTGTTCATGGAGACGGTAGTCCGTACGTACGCATGAACGCTGTTTTTCTTTCCTTATTGTCTTGAATGGAAGTAAGTAGATGACATACATATATATATATATACATAAATCCAGTATCATTATTATGTCATACATTTCATTAGTACTTATTATATATACTTTATAATCATTCATGAATGGTTAATCATTAAGAATGAATCTCATCGCGTTGTGGAGACGGTAGTCCGTACGTACGCACGAGCGATGATATCATTTCGATAATTATTGAATTGAATTGGAGTGGATTATACAATATATCAGAATCAATATGATGTTGTAATAACTATGTATAGTTATTCTTTACACCATTATACCCATCCATGTATGGTGGTGGTGGAAAATAGATTACACCACGGCGTGGAGATGGTATTCCGTACGTACGCACGCGCGGTGATTTCTTTTTCCGTAGGATGGATAGATGGTGAAATAGGGTTGTTTCATATTTATAATAACATATCAGTATATAAGAAATACTTATGTTATTACTTTATCATGAAACAACTAAAGAAGAAGAAGTTCAAGAAGAAAGAAATTGAAAAGATCGGTAATGGATATTACCTCTTCTGTGAAACACCTCTTTGAATCCTCCACTTAGGGAACTAAGATTGGTCTTTGAAGAAGACCAGGACCTCTAGGATTATTCTAGGGAAGTGTAGAAGGGATATTGGCAGGGGTTGGCCGAGCTTGAAGGCTCAAAGGTGTGTGAGGAGGAGGGGGAGGAGGTACCCTTTTATAAGGGAGGAGAGGGGCACTTTAGGAATATCTCAAAATATTATTTTATATCAAAGTCAAAATCGGTTTATAATGGTTACAAAGGGTCTTATTTAGAAGCTAAAGTGGGGATGGGTCTAAATACTATCAACCAATAAGATTTAGACAAGTTTAGGGTATTATTTTAACCTTATCAATTAGATTTAACTCTAAGTTAAATAATTTAACTTTTACCATGTCTTTTTGTTTTCTTTCACTATATGGTTAATACACTTACTATAACATGCCAAAAGAACCCCAAATTATTTATTATTAATATATATATCCTTATCTAAGTCATTTGGGCGAACCTTAGATTTTTAGAAATAAAATAACAATTAATAATATAATATTTGATTTAAAAACTATTTTGTGTCAATTTTGACACTATTTGATATATGATTTTTTTGAAAGTCATAACAGAATTATATGTTCAAACCAAGTTTCCTAAATCAACAATAATATATCATAGTAACCTATAAAATTAGTGTAATTCATAAAAAGTATCAAATTACATTTATTTTGGTGTTTATAACATCAATTATGTCAATATTTCATAAATAAGATAATTAATGCATCATCGTTGTGTCATAATTAAATTAAATTATTTAATGTCTAAAAATTATAAATAAAATACCATTATGTAGTAAATCATTTTATCTTTCTAATGAATATTTATAGTCTAATTTATCTTATGTATAACCCCATATTAAAAATGATTTACTTATTAAACATTGATTTTAACTATTTTAACCCTTCTTTAAATAAATTAATAATAAATGTCCTAATCTAACCCAAGTCGGCCTAAATGGTCATATTTTATTCCTAAGTTTGTTTTTGGTCGAATTACACTTATCCAATAGAATTAGGACATGTGTTAGGGTAATAGTAATATCATATTTACCCTTAGTTACCCTATTTACTATTAACCGCGGTAAAAAAAAGTAAAAAGTTACTATTCACCAAAAAAAAATTTATCTCATTGAACCACATTTTACTTACTGATATCAACCGTGTCTGTCGGATTTTCAAAATTCCATTCACAGAAGTGGTAAAATTAAGTTTTATGGAAAATTTAGTTTTTAACCTACCACTTAGTGGTTTCACTATTCATCAAAAATTGAAAGTTTTCAGAAAAATACCAAAATTTCACCCTAGGCTAATTTCGGTATTCCGAATCCAAAAATGAAGTCCATTTTGAAAGATAAAATTTATAAAATTTTAAAAAGTGGTTATTACTATTCATAACAGATAGTTTTAATAATATTTTAATAGCATATCGTTGTTTAGTGAAACTCGGTATTGCGTACGACGCAAGCTATCGAGGAAGGTCGCGATTGCGTGTAAAGTAAGCCAAGCAAGTGTGTAGTGAAAGATTCCTTTGAACAAAATATTACTCATAAAAATCTCGAGTGTTACATTCTACCCCCCTTAAAATGAATTTCGCCCTCGAAATTCGTTGGGGTTATAAATGGTTTACTAATAGAAAGTTTATTTAATAGAAACCCACATTGTAAAAAGGAATACCAAAACCAATCTTTAAAAACAAAAGTATGAAACGTAATGGTTACCCAAATAAACTAATCACTGGGTTTCCACATAGGTGAAAATATGGATATGGAAGAAAAATCTAACCATCATGTTCTGATAGAGAGTGGTAGAGAACATGGCTATGGAAAAGATAACAATCACAAATCCATAAATTTTTGACGATCTAAGGTACCATCTGATTCATCATATATAATAGCACTAAGACAAAATTTTTGGTTTTCAAGATCATTTCCCTAAAGTTGAAGAATTTGAATTAGAATAAATACTTACTTTATTTTGGTACAATCTCACTGTTGTTCGTGCCTTGAACAATTTCAACTTCATCTCTTAAATAAATGAAGTTGAATTTGTTATTCGTGAAGTGTTAGCAGATCATGTGATAGAATGACATGTCATTCCTTCTATCTCAAATAAAAGGTTAACAAAAGTTATTAAATATACATAAGTCGTTCTATAGTGAGATTAATCATATAAGGTTCCTAAAATGGACTTATACTTCATATATAATACTGCTAATATAATAAAACTGGTTTCTACTAAACAGGGAATTCCTGTAGGCCAGTGGTAGGCGATAAAGGCCAGTCGCACTTCGGTTGTGAGTTCGATTCCCACAGCCTTGTTCGATGCGATGGGCTATCGCCCGTCCTGCAGTTTTTCCTTTTTCTAAAACTATATTACTATAAAATCCCATCAATAATATCGAAAAAACTTCATAAACAATAATAACATATGTCCAACATAATCCATTCCAATCTTTAGGCTTATCCATAATACTGTAGTCCACTCTCAAAACATAGTGAAAACGATTACCAGAGATTTAACACCATCGTCGATCCCCATATATCATAAGGTATGTTTTGTTGGTCACATTCCAAACATTCAAAGTCCTTAATCGTGTATTCTCTTGAATACCTTAGTGAAAACATGAATTCAGTTAAAAGTTAACACTTTCCACATACCAAAATCCTCAAAATTCTATATACTCAAACCATGATATCACTTAGTCCTTATATCAATCATGAGCTCATGAATACTGTTAAACATTTTGTTTTCTCGTTTTCCCTTCATTATGCGCATATCATCTTATTTCCAAAAATATCTCAATTACTTTGAATACCACATTAGTCCAATACATAAATATTCCAATACTCCATGATACAATATTATTTTGGAATCCCATTACATAAACACTTAATCATTCCACCACATCTTTGTCATATTCAACATCACCAATAGTGATCACATGTGACTTCCCTTTGTCCGTTGCCTTCAGTGGATGCTCATGTTGATCATCACTAACCCTTGGATTAGGGCATTTATTAGCATAATGCCTCATTTCCATTCACTTGAAGCATTGAAGTGTTGGTGGTGCGTTCTCTGTAGTGTTTGCTTTATTCACATCATTAGAACCCCTTTTTCCATTACTTCGACACTCAGCTGCTCGATGACCTTCTTTTCCACACTTAAAACATTTTCTTGTCCCTTTAAGACAGTCTCCACCATGATTCTTTCCACACTTTGTGCATAAGGAAACATTCATCTTCTTTTCACCATTATTTTGAGATTTCTCCTTGAACTCCATCTTTCGTTTATTGTCAAAACCATGAGATTGATATGTAACACCAACTTCCATTTCTACCTTGATAGCACAACGCACAATTTCTTCATAGCTACTGAAGTCTCTTATAGCTAATGCCCGTCGAAGACTTGGTTTTAAGCCACTGAAAAATCGATCAACTTTACTTTCAGGTTGGATGATAATCCCAGAAGCGTACCTTGCAAGTCTTGTAAAATTTGCTTCATAGGTACCAACAGATTCATCATCCCTTTGCTTTAGTTCAAGAAACTCTTTCTCCATCTTTGTTCGAAGAATACTAGGGAATTACTTACTAAAAAACAAGTTCTTGAACTCGTCCCATTCCATGGACTCAATTTCATCTCTAGGCCTCGTATTCTTGATAATATTCCACCATTGATCAGCCTCTCCTTCCAAATGATATACTGCTAAGATGACTTTATCATGTTCATAACATTGAAGAACTGAAAATATCTTTTCAGTAGTACTGATCCATTGTTCAGAAACAAGTGGATCAGAAGACCCACTGAAAGAAGGTGGACGTTGCCTCATGAAGGACTCAATAGAATATTGTTCCCTTCTCTGCTCATTTGGAAGTCCAGAATGATTCATAGCTTGTGTAAGTATAGAAATAAGATTTTGTACTCCATCTCCCATAACATTTGTTTGTTCAGGAGGACAATCATTTCATTGTCCATTGCATTGATCAACACGGTTCCTTCGGGTTCCAGCCATCGTCTAAAACCCAAAAAAAATAGTGTGAGAGGCAAAAATCATGCTAGGTAAAACAACATAATAAAGGGGGAGTACCTTCAATATCTAACATCTTAGGTTTAATTATAGGATCGTTAGCGTAAGTCTAGTACTATAATGTATACGTATACTTAACCATAGGAACATCCCTTGACATACCTTAGAAATATCTCTAGGGATCTCACTAACGTTTTCACATCCTAGTTTCCAAAGGTTGACTAAACCTTTCCTCTGATACCAACTGTAGAGACCCGAAGCCTGACGTACATGGACATTACATTAATTTTGCGGAATACTTGGTACATAACAAAAAAACACACACATAAGGATCCTAATAGTTTAGTGTCTTTGGAAACTCGGAACGTAATCTTCTAATCGTGGTGAAAGATCTTCAATATCTCCCATAAAGATCTTCCCTTTTTTTACCTAAAACCTCTCTTTATATCTTGGGGAAAATAAAACATAGAAGGGTGAGCTCAAATGCTCAGTAAGGGTAAACAAAAGAAAAATCAATCACATCATATTCATAAGAACATAACTTTTGAAAATCTTAACCTGCAAAAGAGAGCATAATTTCATAACATGGGATAAATCATAGTAGTGAAATGAAATCCCAGTAAGCATAACATAAAACATGAAACTTTGTGGCATACACACATAATCATAGAGAATCATTTCTTGTTAGTCAAGACTCATTTCCAAGACTATCTTAGTGGACAAAGTCCCTTTCTGAATCGAGTAACCCTCGTTTCAGTCCTGTTTCACTGAACCGGTATAACCTACCATTTCATCCATGTCTATCTCATGGGATATAAAATCATTACCCAATGCATTGGAGGGAGATATAGGTCCCACCCATCTTATAATGAATCCTTTCTAATGTGTTCCACATAATCATAAACCATACATCATAGCGTAACCCATGTAATAAAAATGGAATTCTTAAACAACATGACATCATAAAACCATTCATATAAGATAAAGGAATTCATAAAAATATTTCCATCACAACATAATCAAATCCATGTAATAATAGGGATAAAAACAGAACCCTTTATCATCTTAGATGGAAAATAATTTTGATAAAACGCTTGAATTTCATTCTTGAGGAAAATATCCTTTCTACTTCAAAAACACTTTTCCTTTCTTAACATGTCATACAATTTTAAACTTAAAGAAGTTGATTAAAAATAAACATGAAAACTTGTAAAGGAATATTCTTGGAAATAATGTTTTAAAAATCCATTCATGCCGTATGAGTTTTAAAAAAACATTCTTCGTACTTTTGTCGGAAAAATCAAAGAAGTACCTCGTATGAAAAATGACAAAAGATTCCTTTCATACATATTACTAAAAATTCACCGAAGGGTAAAAATGGATTTAAACAATTTTAGGTGGATGTAAATAATATTACATATTGATGAAACATGGATGTGGATGATAAAATACACCCCAGTAAATACTTACGAATAAACAATCTCGGATAAAAATGAGATTGTGATATTTCCCTTACCTTAGGTCCGATTTGCTTTGTATGTGTCCGAACCTCCTGTATAATGATTTAAATAATGTAATTTACTTATTACAGAATCATATTCATTGTTATTATATCATATATGGTTCACTTATGACATTATATTACCCGTTCTTTTGTAAATTCCATGTTAAAGAAGCGTTTTGGGTAAAATCATTTCATTTATCGTAGGTGTTTTGACTTGTTGTTCTTGACATTATTATTACTTATATCATGATTTACTTACTTCCAGAATATAAAATATGATTTATATATCATATATATTCAGTATATATATATATATATATAATAGATAGATAAATGAAATGAAAAACACCGTTCATGGAGACGGTAGTCCGTACGTACGCATGAACGCTGTTTTTCTTTCCTTATTGTCTTGAATGGAAGTAAGTAGATGACATACATATATATATATATATAAATCCAGTATCATTATTATGTCATACATTTCATTAGTACTTATTATATATACTTTATAATCATTCATGAATGGTTAATCATTAAGAATGAATCTCATCGCGTCGTGGAGACCGTAGTCCGTACGTACGCACGAGCGATGATATCATTTCCATAATTATTGAATTGAATTGGAGTCGGTTATAAAATATATCAGAATCAATATGATTTTTTAATAACTATTTATAGTTATTCTTTACACCATTATACCCATCCATGTAAGGTGGTGGTGGAAAATAGATTACACCACGGCGTGGAGACGGTATTCTGTACGTACGCACGCGCGGTGATTTCTTTTTCCGTAGGATGGATAGATGGTGAAATAGGGTTGTTTCATATTTATAATAACATATCAGTATATAATAAATACTGATGTTATTACTTTATCATGAAACAACTAAAGAAGAAGAAGTTCAAGAAGAAAGAAATTGAAAAGATCGGTAATGGATATTACCTCTTCTGTGAAACGCCTCTTTGAATCCTCCACTTAGGGAACTAAGATTGGTCTTTGAAGAAGACCAGGACCTCTAGGATTATTCTAGTGAAGTGGAGAAGGGATTTTGGCTGGGGTTGGCCGAGCTTGAAGGCTCAAAGGTGTGTGAGGAGGAGGGGGAGGAGGTACCCTTTTATAAGGGAGGAGAGGGGCACTTTAGGAATATCTCAAAATATTATTTTATATCAAAGTCAAAATCGGTTTATAATGGTTACAAAGGGTCTTATTTAGAAGCTAAAGTGGGGATGGGTATAAATCCTATCAACCAATAAGATTTAGACAAGTTTAGGGTATTATTTTAACCTTATCAATCAGATTTAACTCTAAGTTAAATAATTTAACTTTTACCATGTCTTTTTGTTTTCTTTCACTATATGGTTAATACACTTACTATAACATGCCAAAAGAACCCCAAATTGTTTATTATTAATATATATATCCTTATCTAAGTCATTTGGGCGAACCTTAGATTTTTAGGAATAAAATAACAATTAATAATATAATATTTGATTTAAAAACTATTTTGTGTCAATTTTGACACTATTTGATATATGATTTTTTTGAAAGTCATAACAGAATTATATGTTCAAACCAAGTTTCTTAAATCAACAATAATATATCATAGTAACCTATAAAATTTGTGGAATTCATAAAAAGTATCAAATTACATTTATTTTGGTGTTTATAACATCAATTATGTCAATATTTCATAAATAAGATAATTACTGCATCATCGTTGTGTCATAATTAAATTAAATTATTTAATGTCTAAAAATTATAAATAAAATACCATTATGTAGGAAATCTTTTTATATTTCTAATGAATATTTATAGTCGAATTTATCTTATGTATAACCCCATATTAAAAATGATTTACTTATTAAACATTGATTTTAACTATTTTAACCCTTCTTTAAATAAATTAATAATAAATGTCCTAATCTAACCCAAGTGGGCCTAAATGGTCATATTTTATTCCTAAGATTGTTTTTGGTCGAATTACACTTATCCAATAGAATTAGGACATTTGTTAGGGTAATAGTAATATCATATTTACCCTTAGTTACCATATTTACTATTAACCGCGGTAAAAAAAAAGTAAAAAGTTACTATTCACCAAAAAAAAATTTATCTCATTGAACCACATTTTACTTACTGATATCAACCGTGTCTGTCGGATTTTCGAAATTCCATTCACAGAAGCGGTAAAATTAAGTTTTATGCAAAATTCAGTTTTTAACCTACCACTTAGTGGTTTCACTATTCATCAAAAATTGAAAGTTTTCAGAAAAATACCAAAATTTCACCCTAGGCTAATTTCGGCATTCCGAATCCAAAAATGAAGTCCCTTTTGAAAGATAAAATTTATAAAATTTTAAAAAGTGGTTATTACTATTCATAATGGCTAGTTTTAATAATATTTTAATAGCATATCGTTGTTTAGTGAAACTCGATATTGCGTACGACGCAAGCTATTGAGGAAGGTCGCGATTGCGTGTAAAGTAAGTCAAGAAAGTGTGTAGTGAAAGATTCCTTTGAACAAAATATTACTCATAAAAATCTCGGGTGTTACAATGTGTAATTCACCATTGAATTGGTTCCTACAACAAAGATGAGATCACATTCCCCATAATGAGTGGCCCACACCATGATGTAGGAATTAATGGAATAGTTGGATGATTTGGGTTACAAAGGATGATTTTCGGTGAGTGTCTCACCACGGGATACACCTACACTATTTGTGAACATGGAAAATGGGTCACTGTATTTTTTAAAAAATTATTGGATTCTAATTAAGGTAAAAAATAAAAACAAGTACACTTTTACCCAAATTGATGACATTTTATATCATCTTAAGGGGAAAAGGTAGTCTTTCATTATTTATCTATGTTCTGAATATCATATAGTTAGACTTATAGAGGCGAGTGTTTTGATAAAATCCTTACCAACTAGGTATGACCATTTTGAGTACATGGTCAAGCCTTTGGGGTTGAAAAATTTACTATAGGTCTTTAAGGAAATCATGTACTGGGTGTTCAATTTGTATCTTGACTCTTTTGTTTTGGTATTCCCATAAGACACCCTGGTCTATTCCGGGATAGCAGAGGAGCATGAGCATCAATTGATAATTTTTTAGGCACCCCTCAGGATCATCGTTTCATTGTGACATTTTCCAAAACCACCTTCTAGATTAGGGAGGTGAGGCTTCTAGGCCATGTGATCTCATAGAAGGGGTTTTAATGGACCTGGAGAAGATCATTACAGAGATTTCCTGGGAATATCCATTGCATATTTTTGAAATCATAAGATTTTAGGGAATAATAGTTTATTACAGGTAGATCATTAGAGATTTATCTCCTCTTGCTTCATCTGTGATTGCACTTACTCAGAAAGGGGGGATGTTCTAATGGATCGTAGAGTGTCAAAAATCATTTGAGAAGCTAAAATGGTAGTTGACCACAGTCCCCATTTTTAGTTTTTCAGAGTCCAGAAAGGGATATGCGGTTGATTATTATTCTTATAGTATGGGTCATGGGTGGGGGATAATGCATGAAAGACATGTTGTACCATATGTTTCGGACTAACTTCACCCACACAACAAAATTACCCAACCCATGAACTATATTTAGCAGTGATGATTCATGACTTGAAGATATTTATCTATTATGTTTTTAAGGGTATGTTTATTATTTATTCAGATCATATGATCTTATACAACATCTTCTCTTAGAAATATCGAAATTTAAGGTAGCGTCATTTGGTTGAGTACCTATGTGGATTCCATTTTGATATACTCTATTACACCAAAAAGGGAAATTTTGTGGAAAATTATTTGATTAGGGAAGTTCTATTTCAATAATTGAAATAGTATTGTTATGGGTTGACAATGATGGATATTTTCACACAGATGCATCGCAAGAAAAAGGAAAATAGATCAAATGTGTTCTTGGATAGTGTTCATCTAAAACCATCACATCTAAAGATCATTTTGCATGATAAACTAAATGATGAGTTTTTTTAGCATTAATTACCATTCTTAAATAATAGAGAGATTCCACATGAATTTTCATTATATAAAGAGGTTATTTTGTGCTTCAAGGGTCTCTTTTTTGATCCAATGTTGTTGGGGTATGTGGTGATGCAGGATACCAACCATTCTTTGTCGGTCATTCATCATGGTGCAACCAAGATGTCTTATGACATGTGTTAGCAGTTCTAGTGGCCAGGTATAAGAATATATATTTCTAACATTTTATCATAGTGTTATAAATGTTTGCATGTTGATGTAGAGAACCGGAGACCACCTGGTTTGCTTCACCCACTGCCCATTCCTACCTAGAAGTAGGACAATATCCCCATGGACTTTGTGTTGAATTAACTCGTACACCCATGTGGAGGAATTAAATTTGGTTATTGATTGATCAAGTGATCAAATAATCTCATTTAATTCCAATATTATACTCAATCAATGTGGATGAGTATGGAATGTTATGTGTTCAAGAGGTTATGATGATTCATGGTGTACCGTCTGTAATTATATTTGACAATGACCCCCACATTAACTCTAATTTTTTGGATGTCCTTCAAATGGTAATGGGGAAATATGTCATGTTGAGTGTGGAATAACACCCTCAAATAGATGGTCAAATAGAAGGGGTAAATTATATTTTCTAAGACATTCTCTCAGTACATGGGATAGTCATTTTGTAATGGTTGACTTTTCATACTACAATAGTTACCAATACTCAATTTGAATGATTCCTTTTGAGTAACTTTATGGTTGGTCTGGTCAGTCCCCTTTTGTGTTGGGATGAGGTGGGTGAGGCATTGTTTCAGGGACTGAGCCTTTTGTAGGAGACATCGTAGAAAGTATAGTTGATCAGTTAGTGTTTTTTTTGACAATTCAGATTCTCCACAATTCTTAAAATAATTAGAGGAACCTACGTATAGAGTTTTCTGGGGGTGACCGAGTGTTTTAGAATGTGGAACCACACATGGTTCATCATTATTTTGTTAACAAAGTGAGGTTAAATCTAATATATATTAGACCCTTTGAAATTACTGAGTGAGTTGGTTAGGTGTAGTGATGGCTAGCTTTCCCTTTTCAGTTTTCATCAATTCATGACATGTTCCATGTCTCTCAACTGATAAAGTATAACATGAATCTAGTTGATGTGTTGAATTTATAAATTTTTGAAATTTATGTTAATAAATATGTTTTTCAATGTCATGTACATATTGTAAATTTTTTGGAGAAATTGATTGGAAGGAATTTTATCCTATTTGTGGGGGTTGTTCAGCAGCATGGTAGTGATAAACATGAGATTTTGGAGCAGAATTATTGGGTAGAGGAAGAGTATATGTTTTTGTTATTGGATCAAGATTCAAGTTTACTTTCTGGGGGTGGAATGTTTTCATGGTAGAGAGAATTATCAAATATGTGTTTTTGTTTTGAGGTAATATTTTTTTAAATATAGTTGAGTGTTTATCCTATAGTTTCCTCTTGATTTTATAGTATAAAGAATGATATTTTGGTCATGGAAGTTGGTGGTGCCCAGTTGGTCCACAGTTAGGGGAAACTGTGTGCCCTTTCTTAGAAAATAGTGTGGAAATTTTTTTATAGTGGTTATCGCATGGTTGGTGAAAATATTTTTTAAATGTGAGGGAAAATAGTGTGTCTTGTTTCTATTGGATAGTGAGGGATGCAAGGTTGCAGAACAACATGTAAAATCATGATGGAAAATTTTGAAACCTATATATATCATTAAAAAGTGTATAATTACCTTTGTTCCATATTCAATTTCAACCCTAAAACACACCCCCTCTACCCCATTAGTAATTTATATCCATGGTAGATTCCTCCATGATTTCTTGAAGACTTTGAACCAAAATCATTGGGGGGGTGTTGACCCTGATTCTTCAAGGAAACAACAAGTAAGCCATTTTTCTCTAGGTTTCTCCCTCTTTCTATGGGTTTTATTAAAAGTATCTTCTGTTATTATTTTCTTAAAATATGATTGAACAAAATACTATTCAACCTTGTGTTTCTGGGGAAAACATTGGTTATAATTATTCAATATAACCTTTATAAGGTGTTGTGGGGTTGTGTTTGAGATTTCAAACTAATTTCCCTTTTTTTTTCAAATGTGAGGAAGGCATTTCTCTACTTTTACATTATTAGATAATTTTTAAATGATTTTGTAGCTTTTGGAATGTGTTCTATGGATTATTTTTTAGTGAAAAAATGTTTTTGAAGTAGTTTGTCATACATATGTTGTAAAAGTTGTTTTTTTAAAAAAAATCTATTTCATGTGTTATTCTTATCGTGTTTCTTAAATATATAATTACGACGCGTGTGAAAGGTGTGATGTTTATTTTAAAATATATTTAGAGGTGAAAATGCGATCAATGTGTGCCTTCCATGTGAAATAGTGTTTTTTCATATTGGCTTCATTTTTGTTCACCTTAAATGTATGTTGGAATTTTAAAGCATGTTATAAAAATGGTTTTGACATGAATACAATTTTGAAATGGGATTTTCCAATGGAAAATGGTTTGATCCCATATGTGGTTTCTTTGGTGTTTCCAAATCAAATTAATAAATTTTTAAAGAGGTTTCAAATGTTTTTACTAATGGTTTTGTTGTGCATGTGAAATGGAATGCAGTTTTGTTTATAGAAAGAGATGTTTTCCATGTGATCTTTTGATCATTAAATCAAGGTGAAAATGATAAATTGTGAAAATATGAATGTGGTTATTTCTATGTGTTCTTGTGATATCGGGATTCAGTATATGAATGTGTGATTTATGTGATATGTGAAATGTAATTTGTGAAAAATGAATTCCCAAGTATATAGGTGGGTGAACTAGTATTCTAGTTGATCTAGATGTGGTTGAGGACTATATTCATCTAGCGATATTGATGGTTTAAACACAAAATAAATAATGCATATGATTGGATGGAATTGGAACATTTCATGAGATCATCTATAGTGTATAATTTGTAAGGATATTTTTGGACTAGTAGATCATTGGATGGGATCCTCTATAGCAGCCCACGCAAGAGAACATTGGTGGTCGTTCTGTTGGGATATTTTGATCAATAGGGTAGGATATTCATAGGGCCCCATTAGTGAATGTTAACTATAGGTATTTTCCCATGCCTCACTCTTGTGACATGATGATTAAGCGATATAGTTCTAGCAGTTAGTACATAGTAGATCATGTGTATATTTTATTCTTATAAGCAATCTAATTTTTCAAAATGGTTTTCAATAAAAATTGATTCTTGAGAATGTTTCCATAAATTTTTTTCCTAAATTTTTTTCGAATTTTATTATGAATATTTTCATGTTAATATATCATAAAATTTTATATCATGGAATAATTTATTTTGGGTGTCACATTACAGTGATTAGGCTCTCACACTACATACAGTTTTTGGTGTATTTATAATTTGTTTTTTTATAAACTAGGTAAATGCCAGATGTTTCATTGTTATAGTGGATTATGTTTCTATTGGTCCACTTATTGTAGGTCTTGGTGGTGGTGTCTTAATGGTGATGTCCCTATTGTTGCATGGAGGTTTTTGGGAGAGATAGTTTTTTCTTGTTTTATCATTGTACTTTTAGTTTTGGTTAAATATTTAAAACATTGATCCTTAATTTTTTTACCTTATTTGGTTATGGTTATCTGTTTTTGGATTCTCATTATTGTTGTTTGCTTATGATTACATCAATTGATGAAATCATTCCAAGAGTATATTTTTGATTATGATGCACTAAATTCGAGCCTATGGGGATCAAGAAATCTCTTCCGACCATGCCATGGATCTAGTTGGATGTTGGGTTAGATAAAACCCCAATGTGGTTCAGGAAATGAAATGGGAACCTTGTCTTGCTAGATGATTTTGGCTCAATGGTTACTACAAAAACATATAAATTCTCTCTGGATAGTATCCCATATGAGGGTTTTCTTCTTTCCCCTTGGGAATGTTTCCCCTAAGTTAGACAAGGTCATGTGTGATTGATTATGTGGGAAATAATGATGTTGTTGGGTGAGGAATTCTTTGCGATTAGTCATATGTATATTATGTTCTAGATTATCCATTTGGATCCTAGTTTCTCCCAAGTACATTGGCTCTTAATATTCTGTAGGATATTACTGAGTTTCCTTGTCCCATTGGTTACCGTTTCATTCTATTTTCCATTTCCATTTTTAATCATTTTTACCTCATTGTATATTTCATATCTTTGATATAAGTGATAAAATGGTTGCCAAATGTTTGTGGAAAATGGTTTTGATAATGTTTTACACTTCTGTATTCTCTATCCCCCTTTCATTGAAATGTTAATTATTCATTATTGGAAAAGAAACTAGTTTAAAATAATATAGGAAAGGGATTGTGAATTTATTTAAATGAAATATGTGAAAAAACTAATAATATATATTTTATTTCAGACATAGAGTTGATGTTTTCTTTATTTAAATAATGTGAATTGGTAGTAAATTTTTCTAGGTACACCTAATAGGTTTTAACAATCATGCTAATATTTCATTATTATTTTATCATACGGTGCTAGTTCCATATATGTCTCAATTACCATGGGTGTGGTTTGGTTTTGGATTCAAAGAGTGACCCTCTTGGACACATGGATATTTGGAGGTCATTAGGTTCGTTTTGGGTATTTTGTTCAGTTTGATGTATTTTTACCTTTTGTATAAATGATGTTCAGTTTGGAATTTTGTAATTATTTTATTCAAGATACTTTCTTTGTTTCCATGTTTTTATTTATTTATATTTGGAAAATCTAATCCCATGGTATCTTTATTAATTACCTAAAACTAATTGTAAGAACAGGAGGATCAGGAATGCCTCTCAGGCATTCTCGTGGATGGACTAGGATGTTCAGTTCATGGTTGGCAGGGGTTAGTTTGTAACAAAATGATATTAGATTCTAGTTGGGTTATATAGGGGTCCAATCATTGGGATCACCATTTCATTATTTGGGATGTTAAGATAGATGGAGTAGGACTGTTGAAACTTTTTTTTACGTTTGAGGAAGTATATGGCCTAAAATTTTTATATCAAAACATTGGTTTCCATTGGATTTCTGGTTTTATTTAATTTATTGTTTTATTGATGGTTGTTTGATGTTTGGGATATGAAATGTGAGTTAGGAATGTGGTATTGATCAGCTCTCATGCCTTCAAAATCCATGTCGATCCTAGAAAATGGTTCTAGAAGACTACTCATGATGGTGTAATGATTTGAATATGACCACCAACCATATAGAAAAGTCACTCATTGACACTAAATCCACCTTGATATTTGATTTCAATCTTCTAAATTTTTTGGATTAGTTCTGAAAACCAACATTTTAGAAATTTGAAAATATAGATTTTATGTGGTAATGGTTTTGTATTTTGGAATATGGAAAATGTATTTTGAGGTTAATTTTGTGGAAATATTTATAAAACATGATTTTCACAAAAAGATTATGGGGTAATATAGGGGTGGGTTTAATGATGTCTAATTTCTATAATCAAAACATGGGGACTGTAAAATATTTTTTATCAATAATGAATTTTAAAGTGTCTTATGGGACTTATTTTAAAATATAAGTATTTTATAATATAATCTATTTTAATAAAATGATTTTCGATGAAATAAAATTGTTGAATTAATGGAAATGTTTTGAATTGTATAAATTGGGTTGTAAATGGAATTAATTGGGACCTTGTTCCAAAAAGGGAATAAAATGGGTTGATGTGTAGAGTTTGAAAATGGTTTTTGATTTAGTGTTTAGTGATATTTTAATTTTTTTTGAAATATGATGTTGGATGTAAATTGAGAATGTGAATGATGAATGTTTTTATTCAACACTGGTAAGGATGTCATGATTAACCATTGGTATTCTTGTGATCTCTCACATGATAGGATGTGTATGAAAGGGTGTATGGTCAATGACCCAAGTGGATGGGTTCCCTGATTATCATGTGAATATATGTGTGTGAGGCTCCATGGAATACCATTGGTGAGAGTGAAACATTCCAAGATTTATTTTATTTTCAATAGGGGTTTAAGTGGAAAAATATGATGTTTTAATAACCATTGATTGTGTAGAATATTTTCTTAGGATTCTGGAAATGTTGTTTATGTGGTGGTTTGAGTTTGAAAATTATTGTTGATTAATTGGTTGTTATTGAGCTCATGGTTTTCTTGTTTCTTATTCTATGCACCCACAAAGGATTCGATGAATATTTGAGGGGTAGCTAAGTGTGGATCACCACTAGGGGGACCTATAGTATTTAGAACCATATACTTCCCTCTTGAGTTTAGAAATTTGAACCCTCGTCTCTTTTACGGTCAAGAGGATCCTCTCAAATAGGAACAATAGATGTAGAGAAATAAAATGATATTTAGTTTCCATGAGATTATCAAGTCTCTAAAGGTTTTGTTTTATACTTTTATGCTTGAAGCTAAGATATAGAATTGGAGGAAGTCATTATAACAAATGAATCCCCCAGTTGATCTTACATGGGAGTTCGTCGAGGGTTCATTCATTTATAAGTATTTCTATTTGGTAGTGGATGAGAGTAAGGTTCTCGAGATGTGTTTTCTTTATTAGGGTTATAGATCTATGTTGGATCTCATTGGTCATTTATTGTATCTAGTTTCTTACTTTTTGGTGTGGGATGCGGATGATTCCATGAAGGATCTACATTTTGACAATGATACTCACCCTGATAAGCAATTTAATGTACCATATTTCAACTTATCATCTTTTTCATATGTGGTGATAGAAGATGTTTAGGATGATGTTGTGTTGGTGGTATTTAATGAGGTAGAAAAACATAAACTACTATCTTGATGTAGTAATGGGGTTCCAGTAGGTCACGACCCGTCCCTTGGGACCCATGCTATGACTTCCCCAAGTCAGCCTTCTATAAGCCAGGGGCTGGCGAATAGCACAGTAAAGGAAAATCCCTAAAACCGCGATGGCATTTCCTTTATAACCTGTAAACTCAGAAAACGAAGCACACAAAAAGATATGAACACCAAGTAAACTGTATAGTGAACATGGTGTCTAAAGAAAGTAAAGGTGCCATAATACAAGCCCAACTAGAAAGTATTAGTAAAACTGGAAACTACTCCCTTGAACACCCGCCAAGGATCCTACCTGAAGGGTACTTACAGCTCTCAAACGATCATCCCTGTAGATCATCTCATCTAATTTACACCTCTGATCAGCCTCCATTATGGTACCATCGACCTCTATCTGCGATGAACATCGTCTTCAAATGATACAACAAAGTGCGTGCATATCCCATGCAGGGGTGAGTATAACGATACTGAGTAGGGACCTCGAGACCCTCGTTGGTATCCTAGATTTCAACAAATGAAAACCCACAAATTACAAAGAAATATACATCAAATATACTTAGGTATATGACCATACACATCCCTAAGTTAACAAGATATATTAATCTCACAAAAGTTGGAAGAATAACTCAAAGGTAACACCATGAAGGTAGAATTACCACACAGGTAACACCATGAAGGTAGAAGTACCACACTAGTACAACATGAAGGTAGAAGTACCACACAGGCAACTCGACGGAGGTAGAAGTCCCACATAGGTAACACCATGAAGGTAGAAGTACCACATAGGTACAACACAAAGGTAAGAGTACCACACAGGTAACACCATGAAGGTAGAAGTACCAAATAGGTACACCACGGAGGTAAAGATTTTGATCCCACATGTATTAGTGAAGTATAGAAGTACAAATGATTAGTCACGAAGATAGATCATCGTATTTCATCAATAGGTACAACTGTGGACCATACGGATTCTGAATCACACATGATCGATAGGTACTAACACCCACAATGACCCACACAAGATTTGATCCAGATATGATTGGTATGCGCTAACCCACACAAGATCACTAAGAGCTGACCCAAATAGGATCAGACCCACACATGATCGATATGCACTGACCCACATAGGATAGCTAAGCGCTGACCCAAACAGGATCTGACCCATTGAGTATTGGTACATACCCACATAGGATCCCTCGGTACAAACATCCATAAGATCTATCTCCAACCTCCACCTCACTGTCGGCCACTAGATTCCCTCACATAGTACGCTTGATTCTGGGAGAACCAATCCTCAAACCATCAGTTCTACCTCTATGAAAACAAATATCTATGAAGAAGTATCCCAAAGGACCACCACATTATAAGGGACCCAACGCAACAAACGTCACGCCAATCAAACACTAGGTATGTATGATATTATCATTTTCGCTCTAAGGGCCTGGTTGGATTTCAGTTCGATCCATCCTGGCTGTACCCCAACTTTATCCAAACACAAGTGGAGTATACAAAAAGGACTATCTGGATCCAAGGATTTTGGAGCCGCTGATTGTTCATCAAATTTATGCCCGATTCTCAAGATATGGCCACAAGGCGTATCTGGGTCCAGATGGGTCTGTGTCCGGTCCACCCTGGTTGGACCGACTCGGCCCCTCCCTGCCTGGACTGACCCGACCAAGTCTGGGTCCAGCCTGGTTGGCCTAGGCTACAGCAGGCCCAGCGCGTCCTATGAAAGGGGTGGTCTGTCCTAGCCTGCTAGGCGCGGCCCGCAGTGCAACCTACAGCCAGGGTGGCCCCCTTTCGGTGGGTCGACCCCAGCTGCCACCGGGGAGGGGAGACGCTCCCCCTAGGTAACTCAAATGGTCCAACGGACCATTCGGTTTTTTTCAATCAGGAACTACCAGATCAGGTCCTTCTCAGTGCATCATGACCACCTGGATCCCTGGATGATCCTCCTCCCAATGGTATGACGATGCCACTATCCTCCATGGCCGGTCGGGTGCTGGCTGCCTCCAGTTCGCTGCCTGCTCATACCTCGACCTGCCGGGTGTCGGCCACCCACCAGTGCACCGCCTACTCATACAGAGGCCAGAAATGTGTCGGCCGCTCTACGATGTGCCGCCTCCTCATACCATGGCCGGTCGGGTGCCAGCCGGCTATCGGTACCCCACTGCGGCTTGAAAGCCACGACCTCCTCCACTACTGGTGGCATGGATGCCTACCTCTCTTATTCCACTTGTAAATTCTTCTTCGTTCCAAACCTGAAAAATATGACGACTGCATGTTCACTATCCTTGCGTAGATATCTCCTCATATTTATGTCACCCTCCATGAGACATTGTGTATTTAGCATGCTTAATTATTTGGCATCAAAGAACACACAATGGATGCGTGAATAATGAAATGAAAAGGTCAAGGTAAAAGTGCGGAATAGTGGCCATGTTTTCTTGGACATCGTCATTGTGAAACAAGAATATGACGAATAAACAAATAGATATAATCATATTTCAAATTAAAACCCCTAACTCAATCGTCTGTCAGAGGTGTCGTGAGGGGGAAGATGATGATGGTGACGTCGGCATTCTTTGCTCCTGTAATATGCTTCCGATTTGGGCTCGATCATCATCCACATCGGAGATTCGTTCTTCATTGGAGGATATCCATCCGAGATCTCCAATTCTCTCCCCTTTTCCAACGATATCCTCCAAAAGCGTGAGGAGCCAACTGTAGTTGTGATAGGATTATTAATTCTATTTAAGATGGAACATTAATTCAATTAAAATTGGCACATTAACTAGGGGAATTACAAGGGTTAACTCATATTAAAATAAGTAGTATCAAGCCCGGATGGTTCCCACCACTAAAATCAAATGGTGGGTTTCGAAATAAAATAAATGTTGTTGATTTATTTTATTTTTATTCTATTAACTATCCCACAAAAATCCATGAAACTAACTTCCACCCTCGACCTACTAAAGTTGAGGTGAAAGTATCCTTACGAGAATATCAACACTGCGAGTTCATTAGAGCCCTTGGATTTCAATTCTGAGAACTAGTTCATAAGTTACAAAACGCTTCTTTTGTGTTCACTGAATTTACCTAAAAAATGATTAGAAATTCATTCTAATGACACCGGGCCTCGGAATCACGCATCGTCTATTTTTGTAGAATTGTAATATTTCTATATAATTAAAAAAATTACATGGAAAATTATGAGCCTTTACATTCTCCCCACCCCAGGGCTTTGTGTCGCCAAAAGCCACAACACAAACTAGGGAAACAAGTGGGGGTACTGAGCACGAATCTGAGCCTCCCACTCTTATATGCTCTTCTGGAGGTTCTCCTGCTGCCAACATACATGAACCAGAGGTATCCATTTCCCACGAAGGACACTCTCCTATCGATCCTCAATCTCCAATGGAACCTCCGAAAACATCACCCAGTCGTTGATGTCATGATCGCCCCAGTCAATGATGTGTGAAGGATCAAGTACGTATCTTCGCAAATAGGATATGTGGAAAATGTCATGAACCTGGTGCATCTGAGGGGGAAGAGCTAGGTGGTACGCCACCTCCCCAACTCTACTGAGGATCTAAAAGGGTCCGATGAACCTCAAAGATAACTTTCTGCCCCAGCAAAATCTCTACAAACCTCATTGATGTGAGACCCGTAGAAAGACATGGTCACCATCCTCGAACACCAGCGGTCTCTGTCTCATATTTAAATAGGACTTATTCCTTACTTTTTCAGTATTCATTTGATCCTGGATGACCTGCACCTTCTCTGTGGATGCTCGTACAATCTCTAGTCCCTCATGTGTGGACTCCCCTAGGTCAGTCCAGCAAAGAGGCGATCTGCAAGGTCGACCGTACAATGCCTCGAATGGAGCCATACCAATAGTGGAGTGATAGATATTTTTGTATGAGAACTCCACCAAAGGATAGTTATCCTCCAAGCTATTTCCAAAATCTAGGATAGAAGCATGCATCATCTCTTCGAGGGTCTGAATGGTCCGCTCTCTCTGATCATCTGTCTGAGGATGGAAAGCGGTGCTCAACTGAAGCTGTTTCCTGAACGCCCCCTACAACCCCTTCCATAACTGGGAAGTAAAACATGCATCATGATTAGAGACAACCATAGATGTCACTCTATGAAGCTGCACAATCTCCTACATGTAGTAGAGTTTCAAGACCTCTACTGAACCCTGCTCTCTAATAGGTAGGAAGTGGGCCTACATGGTGAATCTTTCAACAGTCACCCAGATTGAACCATGACCCCTAGTTGTGCATGGAATTCATGTTAAGAAGTCCATGGAAATTCCATCCCACCTCCACTCTGGCACCTCTAGTGGTTGAACTAATCCCACTGGAACCTGATTCTCTGCCTTCACTTTGCTAACAAGTGAGGCACTGTGAGAAAAACTATGTCATTGTTTTCTTCATTCTCGTCCACAAGTGCTGACACCGAAGGTCCTGGTATATCTTTTCCACACATAGAGGTACCTCTAGATGGGACATATAGAACACCTTCAAAACATCCACCATAAGAGCCTCTGGTACCATAGTACGTCTTTGGAAGAGGATGACATACTCCCCACCTTCATAAAATTCATTAGGTGCCTGTCCTGTGGATATTTGAGCATGTCGAGCCTCGTAGTCAGTGCCTCCAAGTGGCACCTCCCTAAATCACTGAAGGAGTGGGGGGTGACTATTAGAGACATAAGACAAGCTTCTCCATCTCGATCCACATAGGATATCTGCAATGTGGATAGCTACTCTATTGCCTCACTCCGCAACAATATACCCGATCTCCGGCTGTGTGCATATGCTACAATGTTTCCCTTCCCAAGAGTATAGACTATCTCGAAATCATGGTCCTAGAGGTACTAAAGTCGATGTCGCTATCTCGGGTTCAGGTTCTTTTGAGATAATATATACATGAGACTCCTGTGATCATAGTAGAATGTAAACCATTCACCCATAATGTAAATCTGCCACATCATGAAGTCGAAGACCACTGCTGCTTTATCCAAGTCATGGGTAGTGTAGTTCTACTCATGTTGTATCAGCTATCGAAAACCATATGTGATAACTGTTCACTGCGACATCAGGTCACAGCTGATTCCGGTCCCTAATGTGTCGCAGTAGAAGACATACCCAATGTCCTCCTCCAGTAGCCTCAAGATGGGGGCACTCATCAGTCTCTTCCTCAGATCCTGGAAACTTTGATGTCATCTATCTGACCACACGAAGGGTTTCCCCTTCATTGTTAATGATGATGATGGTGCGAAAACACTGTAAAAGTTTGTCACACACCTCTGGTAGTAACTAGCCAAACCCAGGAAACATCGCACATCCGTCACACTCTTGGGTGGCTCCCATGCAAGTACAACCTCAATCATTGCTGGATCCACTGCAACTCCAGCCTCCGAGATGACTTGTCCTAAGAAGTGAACCCCTCAGATCCAGAAATGGAACTTCAAGAGCCTACAATAAATCTGGTGCACTCTGAGTGTGTCCAGAACTATCTGCAGATGATAAGCATGCTCCTCCTCCATCACTGAATAAATTAGGATGTCGTTGATGAAGAATACCACAAAGAGATCTAGGTATGGCTGGAAGATCCAATTCCTGAGTCCCATGAACACTATTGGGGACTTGGTCAAATCGAATGGCATAACCAAGTACTCATAGTTTCCATACAGACACCTGAAGGCCATCATCTACACATCCTCATCTCGTACCCTAAACTGGTGATAACCTGATCTAAGGTCTATATTCGAAAACCACCATGCCCTCTTCAGTTGGTCAAAGAGATCATCAATCCTCAGGAGTGGGTACTTTTACTTCACAGTCACCTGCTTCAGGCAACGATAGTCTACACAGAGTGTCAAACTCCCATCCGCCTTGTTGATGAATAAAATTGGGGATGCCCAAGGAGAAAAACTAGGCCTAATAAAACCCTTGCTCCGCATGTCCTCCAGCTGTATTCGCCACTCTTGTCCCTCTATGGGAGCCATCCGATATGCTGGTGTAGATATCTGTGACGTCCTAGAGAACAACTCGATGCAGAATTCCACCTCTCTATGAGGAGGTAGTCCACGAACATCATCCGGAAAAACATCAGCGTACAGTTCCACCACTACAAGATAACTTGGACTGTCTACATCTACCGCTCTGAGGGTAATGCTAGCCAACTGATATGTGATCAGTTTCTCTCTCCTCTAGGAAAGTTCATCTTGTGCTGCAAAGGTTTCCTTTTCACTGGTAAAGAAAAACCTCGTCCCACTCATGTGGACACACCCCACTTTGAGCCTAATACAATCAATCTGAGCATGGACAGTGGATAACCACTCCATACCCAAGATAATGTCGTAAGGCCTCGACGATGCTACTAGAAGATCACTGCTAAATCTCTCCCCTACTATAGTAAGCTCACACTACCAGAACCGGTGTGTAATCATCGAATCTGATCCCATAGGAGTCTCTATCTATAAGGATCAAGCAAACGGCTCCACTATAATCACCGAGTTCCGAAGGAGGGTTGTGGAAATATATGAGTCAATGAAACCTATGTCTATATGTACTACAACTATGGTTGAGTAGACACAGATCATACATCGTATCATCTATATAGCACCGTAGTCATAGGCCTCAGCTGCCTAGAGCTGAGCTTGTCCCTGTCCACCTACTTCCTGTGGTCGGGGTGGACCACCTGGTGGTGGTGGTGGTGGTAAAACCTTGAATCACCACCCACTGCCTGATGCACAACCTTCTCCTCTGCCACATCTGCCACCAACCTATGGACCACCCTGATCAAATCATTGGCTCTTCCTAGGTGGTCCTTTGACCGTCTGTTGGTCATCCGTATGGCGGGTCGGGCATTCACGGGCCATGTGACCCTGCCTGCCACATGAAATACATGGCATGATCCTCGCCTGTCATGCTCTGTCTTGATAGCCCCACACTACCAACCCTATATCCTGCAGTTTTCCACTTGTAGTTCTGGTCCTCTTAGACCCTTGCAACATCTGTCTACTACGAACTACCGATGATGCTGCTATGTGTCATCCGGTGGTGGGTCTCACTGTCGGTTACTGCTCAGCAAGGAAGATTTCCACTAAGAGTTCTCGTTCTAACACCCACTCCTTCGTCAGGATACTAAGAGAAACCAACAAATCTATAATCTCCCTTATGAGCCCCTTCTCGATGGTCCAGGCTTTGAAGAACAATTCCCAGACCATGTAAGTGGAGTAGCATGAGAGGTTAGTGAACCTCACTGAATACTGAGCCACAGTCACGCTACCCAACTCTAAGTGAAGAAGCTTCTGTATACGCACTTAGTGTAAGTTCACTAGGGTGAACTCTTCCCAGAAAAGGCTCTCGATGTCCACCTAGATGAGAGTCACCTCATCATGAACCAGAGCATCATGCTCCACCAACTTCCTGCTTCTTCCTAAAGAATACTGGCGGCAAGGATCACATTGAGATCAGCTTGTGTCCCTACCAGTAAAAAACTCTAACCATGGCCTCCAACCAGTACTCATCCACCTATGGATTTGTCTCGCCCGAAACCTCGGTGGCCTCTGGCGCTTGAACTAGTGCAAAGTGCTCAAGCAGCAAGCACCCTCTACTAGTGGGACTAGTGGCATCGGTTTCTCAATTAGTAGTGGTGCTACTGATACACTAGTGGATGGTACAACTTCCGTAAGGGGGCCCTGTACCGAAGCCTCATCGCTCGATGGGTTTTCATCGCATACTCTACCTGGAACCCTGGATGGCTATCAATGTAGAGGCATCTTTAAAAAATAGGTGTGCCATGGTTAATTAGTTATACGTAGTGATCTCACTCAAAGAGATCAGAAAGAAAACTTTTCAAAAATATACACGCAATCAATGTTTTCATGCATTGGGTCAGGAACTAGAAGCCAGGGTCTTGCTGTATGGACACATCGACCGCTGCACAAACACTAGATTCCCCAAACTGAAAACCACACCCATCACACTTAACAATATCACCAAACATGAAAGATCAGAGTCCTAGTTAGTCAATAAAACCGAAATCCTCTAATACCAATTTGTCACGACTCGTCCCTCTGGGCCTGTGTCGTGACTACCCCCAAGCATGCCTTCCATAGGCTAGGGGATGGCGAAAATCACTGGCAAGGAATATCCTTAAAACTAGGAAGTAATTGCCTTTTTAACATGTAATCTCACACAACCAATCACACAGTAAGATACGAGCACAAAGTAAACTATATAGTAAAAAGGGTGTGTACAGTTAGTAAAGGGGCCGAAATACAAGCCCAATTGGAAAGTACAAGTAAAATAGGAAAAAACTCTTCTAAACACCTACCAAGGATCCTACCTAAAGGGTAAGAAAAAACTCTCGAACGATTGTCCTCATGGATCGTCTCATCCAATGTCCACCTCCAATTAGCCTTCAGCATGGTACCCTTGACCTCGATCAGTGTTGTCTGTTGTCTGCACAAGACACAACAAGGTGTGGGCATAGCCCATGTAGGGGTGAGTATAACGATACCTAGTAGGGTTCCCGAGACCCTCATAGGTATCTTGGAGTTCCAAAAAGAAAAAACCATAATGCACGAAGCAATAGACATCAACTCTATATAGGTATATTCCGATACATATACCTATTGTAACACCCCGAGATTTTATGAAAAATATTCCTTTTAATTTCATTAATGTCTTGTGTTGTACGCTACACCAAAAGGATCTTGCACAACACACATCTTTGACTTGCCATCCATTACACGCAATCACGACCATCATCGATAGCGTGTGTAGTACGCAATACAGAGTTTCACTAAACAACGATATGCTATTAAAATATTATTAAAACAAGCCGTTATGAATAATAATAACCACTTTTTGAAATTTTGTAAATTTTATTTTTCAAAATGGAATTCATTTTTAGATTCAGAATATCAAAATTATCTTAGGGTGAAATTTTGGTACTTTTCAGATAACTTTCATTTTCTGATGAATAGTGAAAATTACTAAATATTAATTAAAAACAACCTTTTTAATCGAAATAATTAATAGTGATAAATTATTAATTTTAGTGGTTTTAAATTATATTTAGAATCTATTTTTACAATTTAATACAATTTTGGTCTTTGGATGTAATTTCACATTTAAACGAGACATAAACAACTGTCAATCTTTTGATAGTTATTATCTTTTAAGAAAAGGCTATTTGTTTTGACGACAGGAATTAATTTTTAAATTAATTAATGCAACTGATATGTTTTGAATTTGGTAAAATAGACATCATTTTTGAGTTCATAATATCAAATATATCTTAGGCCTAATTTTTGGTATTTTTCTGGAAACATTCATTTTTTGATGAATAGTGAAACCACTAAGTGGTAGTTAAATTAACTGAATTTTTCATAAAACTTAATTTTACCGCTTCTGTGAGTGGAATTTCAAAAATCCGAGATACACGGTTGATGTCAGTAAGTAAAATGTGGTTCAATGAGATGAAAATAATTTTTTTGTGAATAGTAACTTTTTACTTTTATTTACCACAGTTAAAAGTAAATAGGGTAATTAAGGGTAAAAATGATATTATTATTACCCTAACACGTGTCATAATTCTATTGGATAAATGTAATTCGATCAAAAAAATCCTTAGGAATAAAATATGACCATTTAGGCCAACTTGGATTAGATTAGGACATTTATTATTAAATTATTTAAAGAAGGGTTAAAATAGTTAAAATCAATGTTTAATAAGTATATCATTTTTAATATCGGGTTATACAGAAGATAAATTAGACTAAAAATATTCATTAGAAAGCTAAAAATATTTCCTACGTAATGATATTTTATTTGTAATTTTTAGAGTTTATATAATATAATTTATTTATGACACAAAGATGATGAAGTAATTATCTTATTAATGAAATATTGACATAATTGATGTTATAAATAGCCAAATAAATATAATTTGAGACTTTTTATGAATTACACTAATTTTATAGGCTAATATGACATGTTAGAATTGATTTAATTAACTTTGGTCGAAGTAATCATCCTGTTATGAGTTTCACAAAAATCAACTATTGAATAGTGTCAAAATTGACATAAAATTGTTTTTAAAACAAATATTATATTATTGATTGTTATTTTATTCCTAAAAATCTATGGTTCGGCCAAGATACTTCTATCAAGATAGGTGTATCATTAATGGACCACTTGGGGGTCTCTTGGATGTATATGATATGTTTACTAACTATATAATATAAAAATACAAAGTGACATGGTAAATGTCAATCTAATTAACTAAGAGTTAAAACTAAATGATAAGGTTACTATAATGACCTAAACTTGTCTAAATTCTATTGGATGAGAGGATTTCGACCCATACCTACCATAGATTCTAAATAAATCAATTTGGAGCTATTTAAAACCGAATTTGAGTTTATAATAAAATAATAGTTTTTGTTATTCCATAGGTGCCCCTCTCCTCCCTTATAAAAGGGCACCTCCTCCCTCTCTTCCTCACACCAATTTGAGCCTTCGAGATCGGCCAACCCCTGCCCATTTCACTTCCCCACTTACTTAGAAACCTACTAGAGGAACTGGTCTTATAAAAAGACCAACTCTAGTGCCTTAAGAGAAAGTTTAAAGGAGGCACTTCGAGAAAAAGGTAATACCTTCTACCATTTTCTTCAAGTTCCATTCTTCTTCTACTACCTATTCTTTAGTTGTTTCATTATGAGGTAATAATTTCAGTATCACTTATATACTGATATGTTATTATAAATATGAAACAACACTATTTCACCTCTTATCCATCCTATGGAAAATGAAATCACCACGCGTGCGTATGTACGGAATACCGTCTCCACGCCATGGTGTAATCTATTTTCCACCACCAACATACTTGGATGGGTATAAGGGTGAAAGTAATGAATATATATGATTATTGTAAAGTGTTATTGATTCTGAAATAGTATACATACACTCCAATACAATTCCATAATCATGGGAACGATATCATCTCTCGTGCATACGTACGGAATATCGTCTCCACGATGTGATGTGATTCGTTCTACATGATCTTCATTGCATAATGATTATATAAATGAATTGAATGAATTAATATGATATATATTACACTAATACCATTCTGGAAATGAGGTATCTATAACCTAAAGAGAAGAATAAGAATTTATTCGACAAACACGCATAAGAACAAAAAGTAATAAACACCCGAATAACAAGAAGTAATGAAATATTACTAATAAAAAGCTAATAATATGACCATATATGATATCATAACAATAAGTATGATTCTTTAATAAGTCAATAACATTATTTAAATCATTATACAGGAGTTTCGGACACTTACAAAGCAAATCAGACCTAAGTTAAGGGAAACTATCACAATCTCATTTTTTATCCGAGATTGTTTATACTTTGGAATTTAATGGGGTGCATTTTATCATCCACATCAATGTTTCCCCAATATGTAATATTTACATCATTCTACAATAGTTTATATACAATTTTGCCCTTCGGTGAGTTTTTAGTAAAATATATGAAAGGAATCTTTTGTCGTTTTTCGTACGAGGTACTTTTTGACTTTTCCGACAAAAGTACGAGAAGAATGTTTTTTTAACTTATACGGCATGAATGGATTTTAAAAAAATTATTTCCAAGAATCTTCCTTTACAAGTTTTCATGTTTATATTTAATCAACATCTTTTAGTTTAGAATTGTATGACATGTTAAGAAAGGAAAAGTGTTTTTGAAGTATAAAGGATATTTTCCTCAAGAATGGAGTTCAAGTGTTTTATCAAAATTATTTTCCATCTAAGATAATAAAGAGTTCTGTTTCTATCCCTATTATTACATTGATTTGATTATGTTGTGAGGGAATTATTTTTATGAATTCCTTTCTCTTATATGAATTTTTTTATGATTTCACGATGTTTAAGAATCCCATTTTTATTACATGGGTTATGCTATGATGTATGGTTTATGATTTTGTGGCACACATAAGAATTGTATCATTATGAGATGGGTGGGACCTATATCTCCCTCCAATGCATTGGGTAATGATTTTATATCTCATGATATATACATGGCTGGAACGGTAGGTTATACCGGTTCAATGAAATAAGACTGAAACGAGGAGTGAACTCAGTTCAGAAATGGACTTTGTCCACTAAGATAGTCTTGGAAATAAGTCTTGACTAATAAGAAATGATTCACTATGATTATGTGTATATGCCACAAAGATTCATGTTTTAAGTTATGATTATTGTGATTACATTTCACTACCATGATTTATCCCATGTTATTAAATTATGATCTCTTTTGCAGGGTAAGATTTCAAAATGTTATGATGTGATTGATATTTCTTTTGTTTACCCTTACTGAGCATTTGAGCTCACCCTTTTGTATGTTTTCTTTCCCCAGGTCAGGAAGAAGGTTATTAAGTATGATATTCCCAAAGGGACTATAGATATGATGAAATAAATGGGAGACAATGTACATGCTTTATGAACCAGTTGTTTATGTTTCCCAGTTTCTAAAGACACTATACCCATACAGCCCTTTCCTGGTTTTGTTATATGTTGTAATAAGTGTGCTTCAATTCTAATGTAATAAAAATGTATGTAAAGTATGGGTCGTTATAGTTGGTATCAGAGGAAAGGTTTAGTCAACCTTTGGAAACTAGGATGTGAAAATGTTAGTGAGATCCCTAGAGATATTTCTAAGGTATGTCTAGGGATATCCCTAAGGATAAGTATATGTATAGGATATAGTCCTAGAACTATGGTAACGATCATAGAATTTATCCTAGGATGTTAGATATTGAGGGTACTTCCTATTTACTATGTTGTTTTCCCTAGCATGATTTTTTCCACTCACACTATTCTTTTTGGGTTTTAGAAAATGGCTGGAAACAAGAAGATTCATGATAATGGAGGATATTATGGATAATGGAATGATATTCTTCATGAGCAACCAAATGAAATGGGATTTGGATGTCCAAACATAATTATTATGCCGAATCAGCAATCTCATAATATGATCAATAAACTCAAATTTGGTAAGTTTCCTAACTCGGAAAATAAGAGAAAGATGAGGATAATGGTATTGCTACGACATCAACAATTGTTAAATGTTTCAAATGTGGAATGTACGGGCATTATGAAAACCAATTCCCTAAGGGAAAGTCTCATGAAGAGAATCAATATGGTCTAATGGGTAGTATTTATGTTGATGATGATAAAGAGACTACAAATGATATGTGAGATGAAAGAATTGTTGAAGCTCGGTCAATGGTTTAAGAAGGTAGTGGAATTATTACATGTTTATCAAGTGTAATGTTGTATAAGTAATCTCATGGTACTGTGGAATAAAGCGACATCTAAGGATTGTTACACTGTTGTCTTTCCTTAAGTTTTGAAAGTGTATGATGAATGGTACCAGTAACGAGGAAAGGTTATTCAGATATTTTTGGAAAGTATATGATATGCGCATAATGAAGGGATAAGGAGAAAATTAAATGTTTGATATTATTCATGAGCTCATGGCTGATATAAGGAGATGGTTATATCATGGTTTGAGTATATATAATTTTTGGGATTTTGGTATGTGGAAAGTGTTAAAATTTAACAACATTCATGTTTTCACTAAGGTTCAATGGGTATTCATTTTTCAAGAGAATACATGATTAAGGCCTTCAAATGTTTGTAATGTGACCAACAAGACAAATCTTATGATATATGGGGATCAACAATGGTATTAAATCTCTGGTAATCGTTTTCACTATATTATTAGAGTGGACTGCAGTATTATGGATATGCCTAAAGATTGGAATGGATTATGTTGTACATAAGTTAGTATTGTTTAAGGATAGAAGTTTTTTCGATATAATTGATGGGATGTTATAGTAATATAGTTTTAGAAAAAGGACAACCTGTAGGACAGGCGACAGCCCATCGTGTCAGACAAGGCTGTAGGAATCGAACCCACAACTGAAGTGTGACTGGCCTTTATCTCCTACCACTAGCCTACAAGATGTCCCTGGTTAGTAGAAACTAGTTTTATTTTTTTAAGTGGTCTGATATATGAATTATAAGTTCATTTTTGGAACCATATACGGTTAATCTAACCATAAGATGGACTTATAACTTTTGCTAACTTTTTTTTAAAGAGATGGAATGACCCATCATTCTATCACATGATCTGCTAACACATCACGAATAACAAATTCAACTTCATTTCTTTAAGGGGTGAAGTGGAAATTGATCAATTCACAAACAACAGTGAGATTGTTCCAAAATCATGTAAGTAATTTTTTAATTCATCAACTTTAGGGAAATGATCTTGAAAACCAAAATTGTTGTCCTAGTTCCCTTATATCCGATGAATCATATGGTACCTTAGATCATCACAAATCTATAGCTTTGTGATTGTTGGATTTTTCATAGCCATGTTCTCTACCACTCTCCATCAGGACACGATGGTTAGGTTTCTCTTCCATATCCATATTTTCACCTAGGTGGAAACCCAGTGATTAGTTTATTTGGGTAACCGTTACGTTTCATACTTATGTTTTTAAATATTGGTTTTGGTATTCCTTTTTACGATGTGGGATTATATTAAAGAAAATTTTGAGTAGTAAACCATTTATATCCCAAACGAATTTCGAGGGTGAAATTCATTTTAAGGGGAGTAGAATGTAACACCCCGAGATTTTATGAAAAATATTCTTTTTTATTTCATTAATGTCTTGTGTTGTACGATACACCAAAAGGATCTTGCACAACACGCATCCTTGACTTGCCTTGCATTACACTCAATCACGACCTTCATCGATAGCGTGTGTAGTACGCAATACCGAGTTTCACTAAACAACGATATGCTATTAAAATATTATTAAAACTAGCCGTTATGAATAGTAATAACAACTTTTTGAAATTCTGTAAATTTTATTTTTGAAAATGGACTTCATTTTTAGATTCGGAATTTCATAATTATCTTAGGGTGAAATTTTGGTACTTTTCAGATAACTTTCATTTTCTGATTAATAGTGAAAATTACTAAATTTTAATTAAAAACAACCTTTTTAATCGAAATAATTAATAGCGATAAATTATTAGTTTTAGTGGTTTTAAATTATATTTAGAATATATTTTTACAATTTAATACAATTTTGGTCATTAGATGTAATTTCACATTTAAACCAGACATAAACAAGTGTCAATCTTTTGATAGTTATTATCTTTTAAGAAAACGATATTTGTTTTGACGACGAGAATTAATTTTTTAATTAATTAATGCAACTGATATGTTTTGAATTTGGTAAAATAGACATCATTTTTGAGTTCATAATATCAAATATATCTTAGGCCTAATTTTTGGTATTTTTCTGGAAACTTTCATTTTTTGATGAATAGTGAAACCACTAATTGGTAGTTAAAAAAACTGAATTTTTCTTAAAACTTAATTTTACCGCTTCTGTGAGTGGAATTTCAAAAATCCGAGAGACACGGTTGATGTCCATAAGTAAAATGTTGTTCAATGAGATGAAAATAATTTTTTGGTGAATAGTAACTTTTTGCTTTTATTTACCACGGTTACAAGTAAATAGTGTAATTAAGGGTAAAAATGATATTACTATTACCCTAACACATGTCTTAATTCTATCTTATAAGTGTAATTCGACCAACAACAACCTTAGGAACAAAATATGACCATTTAGGCCCACTTGGATTAGATTAGGACATTTATTATTAAATTATTTAAAGAAGGGTTAAAATAGTTAAAATCAATGTTTAATAAGTATATCCTTTTTATATAGGGTTATACATAAGATAAATTCGACTAAAAATATTCATTATAAATCTAAAAAGATTTCCTACATAATGATACTTTATTTGTAATTTTTAGACTTTATATAATTTAATTTATTTATGACACAAAGATGATGAAGTAATTATCTTATTAATGTAATATTGACATAATTGATGTTATAAATAGCCAAATAAATATAATTTGAGACTTTTTTGGAATTACACTAATTTTCTAGGTTAACATGACATGTTAGGATTGATGTAATTAACTTTGGTCGAAGTAATCATTCTGTTATGAGTTTCACAAAAATCAACTATTGAATAGTGTCAAAATTGACATAAAATAGTTTTCAAAACAAATATTATATTATTGATTGTTATTTTATTCCTAAACATCTAAGGTTCGGCCAAGATACTTATAACAAGATAGTTGTATCATTAATGGACCACTTGGGGGTCGCTTGGATGTATATGGTACGTTTATTAACTATATAATATAAAAATTCAAAGTGACATGGTAAATGTCAATCTAATTAACTAAGAGTTAAAACAAAAAGATAAGGTTAGTATAATGACATAAAATTGTCTAAATTCTATTGGTTGAGAAGATTTCGACCCATCACCACCTTATATTCGAAATAAATCAATTTGTATCTATTTAAAACCGAATTTGACTTTATAATAAAATAATAGTTTTTGTTATTCCAAAGGTGCCCCTCTCCTCCCTTATAAAAGGGCACCTCCTCCCTCTCTTCCTCACACCAATTTGTGCCTTCAAGATCGGCCAAACCCTGCCCATTTCACTTCCCCACTTCCTTAGAAACCTACTAGAGGTACTGTTCTTATCAAAAGACCATCTCTAGTGCCTTTAGAGAAAATTTAATGGAGGCACTTTGAGAAAAAGGTAATACCTTCTACCGTTTTCTTCAAGTTCCATTATTCTTCTACTACCTCTTATATAGTTGTTTCATTATGAGGTAATAACTTCAATATCACTTATATACTGATATGTTATTATAAATATGAAACAACCATATTTCACCTCTTATCAATCCTATGGAAAATGAAATCACCGCGCATGCGTACGTACGGAATACCGTCTCCACGCCGTGGTGTAATCTATTTTCCACCAACACCTTACTTGGATGGGTATAAGGGTGAAAGTAATGAATATATATGATTATTGTAAAGTGTTATTGATTCTGAAATAGTATACATACACTCTAATACAATTCCACGATCATGGGAACGATATCATCGCTCGTGCGTACGTACGGAATACCATCTCCACGATGTGATGTGATTCTTTCTACATGATATTCATTGAATAATGATTATATAAATGAATTGAATGAATGAATATGATATATAGTACACTAATACTATTCTGGAAATGGGGTATCTATAACATAAAGAGAAGAATACGAATTTATTCGACAAACAGGCATAAGAACAAAAAGTAATAAACACCCGAATAACAAGTAGTAATGAAATATTATTAATAAGAAGATAACAATATGACCATATATGATATCATAACAATAATTATGATTCTTTAATAAGTCAATAACATTATTTAAATCATTATACAGGAGTTTCAGACACATACGAAGAAAATTGGACCTAAGGTAAGGAAAAATATGACAATCTCATTTTTTATCTGAGATTATTTATAGTTTGGAATTTACTGGGGTGCATTTTATCATCCACATCAATGTTTCCACAATATATAATATTTAAATCATTCTACAATATTCTATATACAATTTTACCCTTCGGTGAGTTTTTAGTAAAAGATATGAAAGGAATCTTTTTTCGTTTTTCATATGAGGAAATTTTTGACTATTCCGACAAAAGTACAAGAAGAATTTTTTTTAACTTATATGGAATGAATGGATTTTTAAAACATTATTTCCAAGAAGCTTCCGTTACAAGTTTTTATGTTTATTTTTAATCAACTTCATTTAGTTTAGAATTGTATGACATGATAAGAAAGGAAAAGTGTTTTTGAAGTAGAAAGGATATTTTCCTCAAGAATGGAGTTCAAGTGATTTATCAAAATTATTTTCCATCTAAGATAATAAAGAGTTCTATTTATATCCCTATTATTACATTGATTTGATTATGTTGTGAGAGAATTATTTTTATGAATTCCTTTATATTATATGAATTGTTTTATGATGTCACGATGTTTAAGAATCCCATTTTTATTACATGGGTTATACTATGATGTATGGTTTATGATTTTGTGGCACACATAAGAATGGTATCATTATGAGATGGGTGGGACCTATATCTCCCTCCAATGCATTAGGTAAAGATTTTATATGTCATGAGATAGACATGGCTGGAATGGTAGTTTATACCAGTTCAGTGAAACATGACTGAAACGAGGAGTGAACTCGGTTCAGAAATGGTCTTTGTCCACTAAGATAGTCTTGGAAATAAGTCTTGACTAGTAAAAAATGAGTCTCTATGATTATGTGTGTATGCCACAAAGTTTCATGTTTTAAGTTATGATTATTGTGATTACATTTCACTACCATGATTTATCCCATGTTGTGAAATTATGATCTCTTTTGCAGGGTAAGATTTCCAAAATGTTATGATGTGATTGATATTTCTTTTGTTTACCCTTACTGAGCATTTGAGCTCACCCTTTTGTATGTTTTCTTTCCCCAGGTCAGGAAGAAGGTTATTTAGTAAGATATTCCCAAAGGGACTATTGATATGATGAAATAAATGGGAGAAATTGTAGGCGCTCTATGAAGCAGTTGTTTTTGTTTCCCAGTTTCTAAAGACACTATACTTATACGGTCCTTTCCTAGTTTTGTTATATGTTGTAATAAGTATGATTCAATTCTGATGTAATAGAAATGTATGTAAAGTATGGGTCCTTATACCTATGTTATCAAGATATAATCATCTCACACAAGAGGGAAGAATACCACAATGGTAACACCATGAAGGTAGATGTACCACACATGTAGCACCACAAAGATAGACGTACCACTGAGGTACAACACACAGGTAGAAGTACCACATAGGTAACACCATGAAGGTATAAGTACCACATAGGTAACAAAACGATGGTAGAAGTACCCCATAGCAACACCACAAAGGTAGAAGTACCACACAGGTAACACCACGAAGGTAGAAGTACCAAACAGGTACAACACGAAGGTAAAAGACTCAGCTCACATATGTATTAGTGAATTATAGAGGTACATATGATTTTTCGCGAAGCTATATCATCTTATTATGTCAAGAGGAACTGCTATAGACCAAATAGAGTCTCACCCACAAAGTATTGATAGGTACTAACCCTCTCAATGACCTACACTAGAACAGACCCACAAAGGATCGGTATGCGCTGACCCACATAGGATCACTGAGCACTGACCCACACAGGATCTGACCCACACAGTATCAGTATGCACCGACCCACACATGATCGATGAGCACTGACCCACATAGGATCAGAACCATAAAGGATGTTTGCTAACCCACATAGTATCGCTCAGTACTAACTGTCGTATGATTTGTCTCCAACATCCGCCTCACTGTCTGCCACTGGATTCCCGCTCATAGTACGCTTGATTCTGGGAGAACCACTCCTCAATCCATCAGTCATACCTCAACTACAATGAAGCTTCATGAAGAAGTATCCCATTGGACCATCACGTCAGAAGGGTCCCAACGCAATAGATATATCATCAATTGAACACCTGGTTTGTAAGTTATTAGCATTTTCACTCTGAGGGCTTGGTTGGATTCGGGGTAGATCCAGCCCAAATATACACAATGTTTATCCAAACCTCAAGTGAAGTATACTAAAATCATAGTCTCGATCCAAGTATTCTGGTTCCATAGACGGTTCGTCAATCAGACTCCTGGTTCTAATGATATGGCCACATAGGTATATCAGGGTCCAGATGGGTGCAGGTCTGGTCCCACATGGTCGGACCGACCCGGACCATCCCGGCCTGGACAGACCCGACCCAGTTCAGGTCGACCCGACCTAGTCCTGGTACTGCCTGGTTGGCATAGGCCTCGGTGGGCCCAGCCCAGCCTACAGGGTGTGGACAACGGTGCAACCTGTGGCCAGGGTGGCCCCCTTATGGTAGGGTCTTCCCTAACTGCCACTCAGGAGGGGAGGCGCTCCTCCCAGGTCCTCAAAACGGTCCAACTAACCATTCAGTTTTGAAAAGTAGGACCCAATAGAGTGGGTCCTACTCAGTGTGTCACAGCCGGCGATATACCCTTCCGGTCCCCCACCCAGCGGTGAGATGGCACTACTGTCCTCTACGACCAGCTGGGTGTTGTCTACTCTCCAGGTGTGCTGCCTGCTCAAGCCATGACTGACCAGGTGTCGACCACCCTCCAGTGCGACACCTAATCTTGCCATGGCTAGTTGGGTGATAACCTCCCTCTGGTGTGCCACCTGCTTGAACATCATCTGACCAGGTGTCAGCTACCCTTTGGTGTGCTGTCACAGCTCGACAGTCGCGACCTCCTCCTCTACCGGCACCGCGGACACATGTTCACGATCTTCAGGTTGAGATTTATGCATCCATATGCCTCTCTCAAGGAGAAATTGTGTTTTTAGTGCGCTTAATTATTTGGCATCGAAGAACGTATGATGAACACACGAAAAATGAAAGGAAATGGTCAAGGTATATGTGCGGAATGCTGGCCATGTTTGATTGTCCATCATCATTGTGAAACAAGATTATGAAGAATCAATAAATAGATTTAGGCATACTTCAAATTAAAAACCCTTCCTCAGTCATCCATTGGAGGTGTAGTGAGGAGGAAGATGATGATGTTAACATTGGAAATATTCTCTCTTGCAAGATGCTTTTGATCTGGGCTCTAGCATTGTCCATGTTAAAGGTTCATTATTCATTGGAGGATATCATTCTGAGTTCTCCAATGCTCTCACCATTTCCAATGATCTCCACCAAAATGGTGAGGATCCAACATTATTTGTGCATGGATTATTAATTAAATTAAATTTATCACATTAATTAAATTAATGTTGGCCCATTAACTAGGGTAATTCCAAGGGTTAACTCACATTAAAAGAAGAGGTTTCAAACTCGGGTGGTCCCTACCACTAAAATAAAATTCGAGGATTAAAATTAAAATAATAGTTGTTGTTTTATTTTATTTTAATTATTTTAACTCCCACACAAAAAACTGAAAAACTAACTTCCACCCTCGCCCTACTATAGTAGAAGTGAATGTCTCCTTAAGCGAATATCGGCACTACGAGTTCAATAGTGCCCTCAAATTTCATTTCTAAGCACCTGTTCAAAAGTTACAAAATGCCGCTCATGTGTTCACTGAACATACCCGAAAAAAATGCTCATAAATTTATTGTGGTCACACCAGGCCTCAAAATCAGGTCCCATTAATTTTCACAGACTCTTTATATTTCCATATAACTAGAGAAAATTACATGTAAAATTCTAGGTTATTACACTTTAAGGAGATCAAAAAGTGTCATGAAGCTAGTGGTGATGGTATGGAAATTATGAGGCCTTCAAATATTATTTAATCTTCTTCAAGACATTGGATCATGATTTCCCATTAATTTTGTAAGAATAATCATAAGAAGAAATCATGTTCATTTTATCCAAATGCCTTTCAAACCTGTGGATACCTAGTTCAAGTGCAACAGTTCTATCATGGTGTTCATAATAAGCGATGTAGATATAGATCCACCCCTTCAAAAGACATCCTTACCCTTTTACAGGAGTATGGTGGTATTTTGAGCTTAGTTTACAGACCCTTTCTATATAATTATTCATTTGTCATATTGGATTTGTCTAGGGGTGTTTTCTTGTATTTTATTTTCATTATAATGTAAAATAAGATGATTTGGATCTTCAGAGAACATAAGTTTTAATATAATCTTGTTTTTCTTTGGTAACATCTGAAATTTCTCCATCTTTAGTGGAGTTGTGTTCTTTTGTGTGTATAGTTTTTACTTCCTCTCATTTGGGATGGAATAAGATGATTGTGTATATTATAAATCCTTGTCTCAGTGAGAGTGACTTGTGGGAGAAAAGTGAGCCTCTTGGTGTGTCATGAACCTTTGGTCCTACCTAGAGCAGTGTGTTGCCACTTGTGACTCTGAAATAATTATTTATGATTGATGGTTATCAGCTCCTAACTCTGAGGTTGTGTATGTTTCAAGACATAAGGGATCCATTTACTTTACTCAAAGTGAATCTTGAGTTTATTTAAGAATAAAATAATTGTGGATGATCTTGGTCCTGATTTTTTACATAGTTCTATAATGGGGTTCATTTAAGATTCTATTTTCTATTTTCTTCATCATGGAATGTCACTTTTTTTTAAAAGGAATAGAGGAATTATTTATTTGTTGTGGTCATTGTTTTTAGAGTAATCATCTTTTGTTGTAGGAATTTTTTATGGTATTATTTTTATTGAAATTCAAGTTGTTGTGTTTTTTCAGAAACAAATTTATGACTAGTCCTCCTTGTGAAGTTAGCCTTTATGAGTCAGTTTTTGTTTTGGTTTGTGCACATCAAGAGTTGGTTGCATCTTATATGTATGATGAATCAGTTTTTGGATTAGCACTTGGTTTGTAGTTTCTCTCATTGGGTCCCCGTTAATGTGGGGATTTAGTCTATATGGGGAGTCCCCTATTTGGTCTATGTGGGGAATACCTGAGTTGGGCCATGTTGAGTTTCCATGCTAGATAGTTGTAGATGGTTTCTAATCATGGGGAGTTTATTTTGGCATTCCATGTTGGTAATATGGTTTATTCTCTAGTGTATCATTCCAATGGGTAGTTTCGTTTTGTGTTTCCTATTATAATTATTTCCATTTTAGTGAATGTTGGTTCATTTGTGTTCCCAATGGTCTTGTTTGGAGAAAGATCATGGATGTCATAGTCCGAGCATTCCATCATTTTTTGGGAAGTGGTTTTAGATTATTAGATCATTTCAGGTAAGATGTGTATGTTCTGTTTGGTAGTTGCTGAGATATTCCCCCACTTGAGGAGAATATTAGTGTGACCATGCGCACTGTGCCATTGGAATCAATCAACTAGAGATGTTGTGGTTTTCTAGGGCCATAAAATGTAATTTTGGGGGGAATTGTAATATCCAGGATTTTGATTTCGAGTTATTATTTTGTTTATTTTTTTCGTGCATTCATACTTGGCCTTACCCATGAGTTGTTTGAAAAAAATAAATAATTTGTGACAGATTGAAGGTGTAACATTATTTTTGCATGGTTTGGGTAAACCTTCACCCCACGCGAATGAAACCATGCAACAAATGTTCCTTTTGGATAGTGGAAACTACATGGTTTGTCAATCTTTGCAGGATAACTGTGAAGAATATATCAATTAGAATATGTGGGATGCACAACCTCAACTCAATTTTGAAAATTGTGTTGGTTATCCATGTTATCTTTCCTTTTCATTAAACATGTAAAAACCCATTTCAACATTTCTTCAGATTTATCCCCAAAACACCCCATTTTCCGTTATTCGAGTTCATGCAACCCCAATGGTTCTTCTCCATCTATCTCCAAGCCACCTATCCTCTCCCAAGTTCTTGATATATGCCTTTCTTCCAATTATGGGGGTGAATCTTCAAGTTAATATTCTCTTCTCTTCTTCCTCTTCCCCCATCTTCCATTTTCTCTTGAGGTCTTGTTCTTACATGGTCATGTTTATCTATGGTTCACGTATCGTTGGGTTTTAATTTAGGGTTTCATTTTGATAGGTATCTTCTTAGTTTTTCTTTTATCCTTTGAAACCTCATTGTGTAGTTTCATATGGCTTATTTTTGAAACACTTGTGGTTTTAAGAAAGTTTCCCTTCTTACTTTCCCACTGAATTTAGGGATTATTTGTTTCCTACTTTTTATACCTTTCTTATTTGTTAATTATTGTTGTATGTTTTTTATAATTATTTTATGGGGATAAAGGATGTTGTTTTCATTAATTATTAGGAATATGTTATTTTTTTGATGAACTATTCACACCATGTGTCTGATAAATTTCTCAGTTAGATTTTGTAAGTGGATTGTGGTTTTTCAAGAATGTTTTGGATTTGTAAATGTATTTGTGGAATTAAAATATTTGGTTTGTATTTATAAAATGGATTTATAATTTTTTTGGTATCTAAATTTTTGTGTGTTTGGTTACTTTAAAATGGTTTGACATCGTGACAGAAATGTGTTGATTTCCATTCAGAAGTTGGTGATTTATCAAAGAGGGTTGAGGCTTGATTAGAAATTTTTGTGAAATAGGTTGTCTTGAAAACTCTCCTTGGAAAATTATATAACCATTTTTATATTCAATTTTATGAGAGTACCACACAGAGGGGCTCCCTATTGATAAAATGGTTGAAAGGAAATAGAATGTTCTTTGGGTGGCTTGAAGGTTACTTATTGGGTGAGTTTCTTGTGTATGATGTATGGTTATGTGATTGGATTGGCAGTTGGAATATGTTGGATCACACTCAAATTAGTCTTGAAATGGGTGCTTGTTATAGATTTTGGATTTTTGGTTAATAGTTTCTACACTATCTTAGGCATTTTCTCTATCCAGAGTCCCATACAGGTGGTTTTTTTTTGTTTTTATGGAAACGTGCCTCTCGGGCTACCTGGTAGGCCGTGAGAAAGCATGTGTGAGATATTGATGTCATCTGGTGAGGAATTCCTTCATGAAGAGTCATATGTATAATATTTTATATATTATCAGATGAGATCATAGGTTCACCCATTTAACTCAATACATAGTTGTCTCTGGAGGATGATTGAGGTGCCTTGTTTTGTTGGTTACACATGCCCTCTATTTTCCTTTTCCCTTGAGGGATCACTTATTTCTCATCCCATAAAAGTGTATATATATTCTATAAATGATAAAATGGTATCAAAATATATGTGTAAAAAAGTTTTGAAATTTTTTTACACTACCTTATACTCTACCCCCTTTCATTGAAATATTAATGATTCTTTCTTTGAAATGAAATTTGTTTAAAATAAAAAGGAATTTTAATATTTAATACTTTAATGGAAATGTGTGGAAGATCTAGTTATATCTATTTTATTTCAAACTAGAATTTTATTTTTTTTTAATGTAATTTTTTTGGGAATAGATTTTTTCCGGCACTCCTTCTGAGTTTTAACACTCAAACATATAGTTCTTTCTTGTTTTCAGATTTTGTTGAAGGTTCCATATTGATTTCAATAACCATGGGAGATGGTTGGTTTTGGTATTGGAGAGTTACCCTCAAAGTCGCATGGGGGTGTTGTGTACATCATGTTCTGTTTATATTTTTTTGTTCAGTTTTTTATATTTTCATATGTTGAATAAATATTTTCCAGTTTGTTGATATTTATTTATTTTATTTAGAATTCCTTATCTTTTCTGATATTTTATTTATTTATAATGTTTGAAATCATTCCCTTGGATTATCTGTTGATTTCCCAACACAATTTTCCATTCAATGAGGATTTGAAAACCATATCGGGGTTTGTCTCATGCCAACATGGGTGACTAGTTTTCGGTCGACTTGTGTTGGTTCATGATATATATATATATATATCATAAAATTTCAATGAACATATTCACTCAAAAATACTTTAATATGTTCTTTAGATTAATTTTTGAATTTATTAAGTATTATGAATCCTTAATACATTACCCCCTCAGAAACCAAACTAGGTGGTCGATGCTTCAAGATGAAAAGATCATTCTAGCTTATCTCTGATAAGGATCACAAAATAAACAATATTTATAGATTCATGAATGATGGATATATAAATATTGATGTAAATGGAGAAATATTATCTTTCTTGAAGGAGTGTTCAATCATCTTTACAAATAATGATTCTAGAGGTGAAAAGGATGATAATACATAGAAAACTAAAGAGAAAATGATCCTAATATCATCCATGGTTATAATAGAATTATATGGTTTGAGAATCATATATGGGACCTATCCAAACCATATATTTAGACATATTTAAGAAATGAGGCTCATATTTCAAAATTCTCTATTCATCCAAGAAGTATGAATTTGTATAAATATGTGAAATTGTTTATCTGGAGGGAAAATATGAATGTGATATTGTAATTTATACATCGTGATGCTTGGTAATACATTATGTTAATGCATATAAATAGAAGCCTATGGGTATTTTAAAATAATTACCCATACATGAATGGAAATGGGAAAACATTAACATTGATTTTTTACTTCGAATCCCCAAACATTCTAAAGGACATAAGGAAATTTGGGATGTATTGTATATTATTTGTAACCCAACACACTTAATTTCTGTTAAATATTATTAATATTGTTATCATCTTCCAAAAAAAACATTATCTAATGGTATAGTTTTCATAGTGTACCACATTCTATTATATCAAATCCGGATCTAAGGTTTACCTAAGAGTTTTTGAAAAGTATTCCTCATTCTATTGATTTTAGATATATTTTTCAATGTTTTTTATAATCCATATATATAGGGTCAGACTGAGAGAATAAATAAATACTTCAAGGATATGCTATAGTTTTGTTCTATGGATTTCAAAGGTGGTTTGGTCAGTACCATCATCTATCATATTATTTTTACAACAATATATTTCACTAGGGAATTGATTCAGCTCTCTATGGATCCTTAATAGAAAGAAATTCAGAAATCGAATATGAAGGTATAATTTTTAGGAAATGAATATATTGTAACTTGTGATAGATGTAGAAGATATGAAGAATGTCAGATAAATTCAATAATATATCTAGGTAGTAAAAAATTTCCATGATTGTAATTCTAACAATCATAATCAAAATAAGGAATTTGATTATGGTCAGAAATTATTCCTATGTATTTCTATAAGGATTATGGATATGAGACTCATGAATAAGGGAAATATGATCTCATGTTATATTTTCCCTTCTAAGAGTCTTGATCATATAGGGATGGTAGCATTTGACATGGCACTTACAATGAACCTCTCTCAACATCATTATGTGTTCCATATATCTCTCCTGATAAAGTACATACCTAATCATTCATGTGCAATTTACTCAGAGGTCATACCATAGTATAATAGTATTCCCTATTAATAACAACCATTAAAAATATAGTATCATAGAAATAATGTTATGTGGGCTATAAAAGGCCTCAAAAGGAGTCATTCTGATAGTGAAATGGTAATATTATTGTCAGAAAACTCAAGCACCCCAAATATATCGTCCTAAAATAATAAAATTTTTAGACTACAAGATCAATGAATATCCTCATGAAGAGGTATTAAAACATCCATTTATCCATCTGATTGTGAATGATATGTCATACTCAAATGGATGTGAGATCCCAATGTCTCCTAGAGTTCTCTCTAAAAACAAGATGTGAATCAAGGATCCCTATTATAGAATACAGTAAAATAAATCCTTTGATCTGAAAAATCTATTTCCTATAGACATTTCATAACTCCACAACAATGGTGATATCACGAATGGGTATAAAGTGAGCTGATATAATGACCTTCTCGATGAAAACCCACATCAAATTCTTCTTTCTATAGGTATGAAGAAACCTAAAAAAATTACATATATATATATCATCCAACTACTATGTAGGAACTGGAAGTGACTAAAGAAAGACAAAAGTATTTTTTTTCCTCAGCTTTAATCTAATGTCATTTTTTACAATGAATGACAAAATCAGTAATTCCCCAACTCATTCCTTGACACTATTATTGTTACTACATGTCATAAAACATCTTATTGCTTCTTGGGTTCATTTCCCACTTGGAATTATGGAAATTACACCATAATATATTTACATTCTACTAACATCAGAATGAAACATCTTTGAAAGCATTGATTGACTTCTTTAGAGAATGACCACTTAGAAATGGTGTCCCTATAATAATAATATTTTCCAATTCTATAGAACTCATCATCAAGATGATGCTCCTAATGAATCATCCCGAGAAGAGTGGATATCAACTTTACACTATCCATAGTATCCTTAGTCCCTAATTCCTAGTCACCAATATGAAACTATGAAAATAGAGTCATCAAATTCCACTCATCTAATGATTCATTCACTTCTAGTGTTAGATGTTTCATGCTCAAGGAATCCACCAAAAAATTCCATCTCCTCGCGGTTTAGAAAATGTTGATGTTAATGAATTTCTGGTATTCCTCCCAAATCATTTGGTCGAGATTCAAATATATTTGAAATTAGATATAACTCAAGCTCTTGGAAAAAAACCCGAGTACACCATTATCCGTAATTGAAATAATGAAAACTCTTAAGCATGTAAAACAAAAAATCAAGTTAATGGACATGAGTTGAATGATTTTTCACATTTTTCCTAATTTCATGAGGTCCATAGGTGACAACATGACCACCTTGCATAAGAACACATCCCAAAAACGAAACTGATTCATCATAAAAGACTACATTTCCCTGACAATTCTTCGAAAGAGTCATCACTAACAGAATAGTCAAAATACATTTTACCTGGACAATAGGTCTCTAAAATTTATCATTCCACGAAAAAAATTTTCCTTTTGAGTCAGATAGGTCATTCGAGATGAAAACATTGAGATGTCCTTAATGAACCTATAAAAATACCTACATAGTCCCAAGAAAATATAAATATTGAAAACATTTATTGGTTGTTCACATTTCATAATAGATTTTACATTTTCAAGATAAGTTTATATCCCATGTTCTGGTACCACGTGTCTCAATAATTTCTCTTCTTGAATCCATAAATCACTTTTCAAAATATTGGAATAAATTTAGTGCTTTCATCGAAACACTAGAAATGTTCTTCGATAATTATCAGGTTCCTCTTCATATTTTGAGTTAACAAGGATTTCATCAACAAAAACTACTCAATTCTATCCATATACTCAAGGAAAATCATGATCTTTTAATCCGTAAATATTGCAGTATCATTGGTTATACCAAAGGGAATAATAAGACAATCATAATGGTAATACCTACTCTAAAAGGTAGTTATTTGAATGTCATATACCTCTATCCTCAGCTAATTTTTACCCAATAGAAGGTAAATATTCAAGAACAACATCACCCCTTTCAACTGATCAAATAGATCATCAATCCATGGTAATGGATACTTTTTCGTTATCATCACTCAATTGAGTTTTTGGTAATCAATACATAGGTGAAGTGAACCATAATATTTATTAGAAAAGTGAAATGACATCTCTCAGGGTGACACCTTCAGGTACATGTTTCCTTCCTTTATAATATAATCCAACTGAATCATAAACCCTTTTAGCTCAGATGGTTCCATGTGTTAATATGGAATAGAAACTAGTTGAGTACCAGGAACCAAATCAATAGAATACTCAACCTCCCATACCATTGGAAGACCATAAATTTTAGTAGAAAAAACTACAGAAAACTCAAAAAAAAATAGATGAAGATCACCACACAAAGATTACCACTGAATATCCAAATAAAAATCATGATATTACTCTCCCCAACTCTAGATAAGAATGTACAACTCTACTCAAACATGGGTACCATTCTCCTCGAAATGCATGAAAAACCCATTGGATAATGTACAGGAGACCCATTGAAGATAAAAAAATCTGGATATATTAGAAATAAGCCAATAAATTCTGTATATGACATCAAGTGGTATCTTATAAAGATAAAAATACTCCAAAAAATAGAGATAAGAAAAAAGAGGGATGATAAAGACCCTCCTCTCTTTATACTAGGGGTGTAGTAATATATATAAATTATGATGAAAGCTATGTATCAAGATTTAGAAGATTAAAAATACGGATTTAAATAAATTAATGAGATTTACCAATAACAAATAAATTAGTCACTAATGTTGAAGGTATAATATTGATACCTCTCTCCGTCAGTAGACCCATTATCGCTTCCTATAGAGACTCCTCCACTATGTGAAGAATCTTTGTTCTAGATTCTTATGGTTGTAAGCCTTTTATACATGGGGAATATTATTTCCTCATGGTTTTAAGGGAATTAAATTATCAAATTCCACTATGCTAAGTGGAATAATCATGGATGAATTTCTATATGATTCATTAGAATCTACAAGAACCACATACTTTGGTTTCCTCAGTGAAACCCTCTTAGAATTCCCTATCTTCCCACACTAGTATCAAATAAATTAGAATATTCAAGGTACTGCAAGAGACAGAGACTGGACCTAGTGTCAAGAACCACCAAGAGAATCATCATTCTTCTATTTTCCTTTAATTAAACCCTTACTTCCATTAAGAGAGAAATAGTCTTCTGATAACGTAGACTTTCTAGACATTCCCATTTCATTCATCAGAGCTTTATCATGTACATCAGTATACGAATTCCCCTTCAGTAAGAAAACCTGAGAATGTAAATATTATTATACCCCAAAATAGAACATTTGATATTTAATCTTCTCATTTGATACAATATCAAGTGACAGATTCACAAGCATATCAAAATTACTGTCACACTCTATCACGGTCCTATCATAATGTTAATGTTTGAAAAACACTATATCCTCAGATAACAACATCTACTATGTATAGAACTTCTCAGTGAAAATAACCTTTAATTATTTACACTCTAATCCATCATACTTCTTCTCCATCACCATAGTCTCCCTCCATATACTTCTTAGTTCGTCATGCATGAAGGTGGAGCACTTCACCCTAGTTTTACCTAACGTCTCCAAGAACCATAAAAAAATATTCCATCATGCTAACCCATTCCTCATCCACTTGATGATCATTTAAGACATATAATGACACCGTCTTCCAGTTAATGAATTTCTAAAATGATTTTCAAAGAAAATTCCTTTGAGTTTTCATAATATGATCCTGATTGGGAAATGGTGGTGGTTAATGTGATTGAGCTTTGACATCACACATAATCACCTCAACTAGATTTGGGTCCAAAATGGATTTTATTTATAAGGATATGTATCATCACTATCATGGATCTGATTAATACTTCTTATTGGAGGAATGATACTACACAACATCAGAAGACAACAAGTAAGACGTCACATTAGCACTCAAACATAGAAAAGAGGGGAAATAAATTCCAATAGATGTTCCAAATGAAATGGATTTCACTCTATCGAAATAAAAATTAAATAATACTTGAATGAATCCTTAATACATAATTCAGTAACAACCCTTGGTGACATAAGGTTCATTATGGTGGGAGTTATCTATCCACCCCATCATTTCTAACTCCTATGTCCCAACAAGAATACAAAACTGCATATTGATTCCAAGAAAATAAGCTCATCATCCCTTTTATACCACATTTCCATGAACATGATGGTGTACCATAGTAACTAGATAACTGAGCTCGGGATAGCATGGACTGAAGGGTGTTTTTTATCCCTATGGGCTACTCACTAGTACCTGACATCATACAAAATGAATATGGGAACAAATATTCCACTAACAATGAGGGGGAATGATAAAAAAAATTACATAAGAAAAACTCAACTGGGAGATGTGTTTCAAATGTCAAAATGGTATGAAAACCAAAATTATTAAGGAAAAGTACTAAAAAAATAGGAAGATAAACAATATTGGTCTCAATGGATTAAACACTACAAGTTCATAGAGGAATAGATAAACCATATCATTGTGGTGTTTTAACCTTTATTGAACTACGAATGAAGTAATCTACAAACACCAAAATACACCAATAGGGTGTCAATTGAAATCTCAGTAGGGTCTCACACATGAATCCATTACAATATGCTAGAATATAATTATCCAAATGAAGTGCTTCCAGTTTTTCAAATACATAGTTTTGGTATTTCATATCATATAAAAAAATGGTGATTTACATTTCAAAAGATATAAATTCATTAAAATATCATGATTAACATTTAAAAATTATGGAAAAAATTTCACAATTGGTGACTAACACAAATGTATTGATTTAAAGCTTTTATAAAATATAGTTGATAAAAATTCACAAGGAATGTAATGAAATTTTCAAAAATGTCATACAATTAAATATCATATATATATATATAAGTGAACAACATGGTAATCTTGAAGGTGGTAATATAGTTCTAGGTTATGGGATCCTCACACAGTCTTGTTATAAATCACAATTTGTTCACACGTCTATCGATAATGTAAAGGGAGGACTCATCTCTATCCAAATGGTGATGAAATATGTGTCGATCAATATTTTTTTATGTTTTGTAAAGAATCAATCCATTTGTTGGTAAATTTCAAACTAGAAATGTGTACCAATAAATAAATAACTACGTAGTCTTGCATGTTATTTTGTACAATTAATTGAAGATCAATTTATTTTAAGAAACCTTAAAATAAAATTATTTCACATTCCCCTATTTCAATAATTCTATTTCCATTTAAAAACTAAAATTGATTTTTAATCAAAAATACACTTTTATAATATATAAAACTATAAGGTTTTAATGAAAACCATTTTAAGAAATATTTCATGAAAAGGCATTTGAAATCAATTCAAATTTAAATTTAATAATTCACTTTAATAATTAAATTCAGTCATTTAATTTCAGAAAATTTTCATTAACTTCACCACAAACAACAAATACAATGGAATTTTGTTTTTATATTTTTTTTGCAATGAATGAAATTCACCATTAATATCTCACCAATTTCCATAAATTCACTAAGATTTTAAGGAATTTGGCATTTTCCAATTTCATTGCAAAAAAAATTTAAAACCAAAATTCAATGGAATTGTGTATTTCGAACCAATCAATTGAATGCTGCTAAATCAAAATAAATTTATTCAGTTTAATTAAAACAATTGAAATTAAATAAAGAAACTTAGGGTTAACAAAAATCAGAAATCATGATGGGCCCACCTACCTTAGAATCAATGAATCATGTAACGCCATACCCTTAGCAGGATTAATCTATTATGAAAAAGATCACATAATCAAGAAAAGTGGATATGAAAAAGGTTTAAGATCCCAAAATTGAGGTTATTGGATCCAAAATGAAACATGGGGTTCCACTAAACCCAATTAAAGATAATGGAGAACATGGAAGATATATATCAAGGAGAGGAAACTAAATGGGAGAAGATCTAAGGGCAACCCTCAAGATTCCAATCACATTTGGGAGGGATCTGAGGGGGGAAATAATAACTCTTGGGTCCTCTCAAGGAATAAAAACTCATATGGGGTCTCAGTTGGTCCATTATGATCCTATAGAGGGGGTGTTATTATTTGTTATGTTGTATTTTCAGATTAAATAAATAGTTTGTATAGTTAGTTGGGTAGATCCACATAGTTAGACAAAATCATCCAACCGAGCCATGAGCCTAATATAAATGGGTATCATAAGAGGGTTCATGAATTGACTAACCATGTTCCAACTGTGAAATATCCCACTGGCTTGGGATTCATGGTTTTCATTGATATGGAACATGGTTTGGGAATAGCATGCACTAAACATGCGGTAGCCCAAGATTTTAAAAAACATTAAACAAAATCAACTTGAAACAACCCCAAACAAAATCCAACCAAATCGTGGTAATAATTGTGGTTTATGAATACCTAAAAATAGAAAAAGGAAATTTTAGACCATATTAAAAATGTCATCTTCAGTGGTGTATGAACTATTTAACATATACACCATATTGGGAAAAGATGTTTATCATCAATATAACCTACTATCAAATCATTAATCACCAATACTAAAATCTTGATTCAATACACTAAAAAAATATCATTACATTTGATCCACTATTTACGAGAAATATCATTAATAATGTAATACAATTATCTCTATAAATTTAGAAATAATCACAACAATTTTCTCATAATTATCTTAGATAAATCTTTCTTTATATGATTATTTTTCATCACATCCACTATGTTTCACATGATCTCCCATTTCATTCTTTATTTTGAAAATTAACTAAAAAACATAATTATAATTAATATATCAGACCCTAACATAACTAAATTATACAAAAACAAAACTAAATATGCCTGAAAACTAATGAACTGAATTTATCAATCCTTTACACACTGAAACCTTATCGAACTAAAATTTCTATCTATATCATTTCCAAACCGATGTGACCAAACATACTAAATTGAGTTGATATTAATTGATCTAATCCATTTAGACATTAGTATACCTGAAATACACAAAATTTAAAGAAATAGAACAAAAATAAGAATTATGAAACTAAATTTAACCCAATTAAAAAAATTATATTAATGATAAAAATTAAACGAACTTGAACAATCTACAATAAAACCCTAATAATAATGCACTGACCCAATCCATATAAAGTGAAGTGTTATAAATTCCTAATATATATTATCAATTAAACATCTATATTATTTTATTTATTATCTGAAATAAAATAAAATATTTTGTTTTAAAGATTTATTAATTTTTGGTATATTAAACTGATCAGATATTAAGTGATTTTTGAAAACAGGTTTGATTGATTTTCTATTATTCATTTCATATTGATTTCGATTGTAGTCAGATACACTTCCCTTATTAAAATTGTGTTGTAAGATCTTTTTTGAGCCTTGAAGAATTTATCTACCATAAAACTAAATATGGTTTTCAAAAAAAATACTAGGCATGGTATCATAATGGGGATAATATGTACTCTAAAAATGATCATGTTCTAAATGAGAAGACATAATTAGAAATATTTTAGATGATAGGTTTTAATTTATTTATCATAATGAGGTAGAAAGAATGAAACCCCAATAAGAATTAAATATGAGCACAAAATATGAATCAAATAAAAAATGGTAATTTAGAAAGATGAAAAATCGAATGATTATACCATGAATCCGGTATATTAGAAATGTGGTAATATGAAAAATATGAATTATTTATCTAATTGATTAATGGGGAAACCATGTATGGTATTTATATTACTATTATCAATTAAATTATAATATTTTTTTGGAAATACTCTAGTTGATTTGGATATTCTCTCAAACCACTTTATATAATAGAATTTAGTTGAGGAAAATTGATTTTCAATAGACAAAATTCTTGCATGCTCGAAATATTGCAACTTAATTTGGTAGGAAACTACTGAAAAACGATTGTATAAAATGTGGTATTTCCTGATGGAAATGAAAATCTAATAGAACACTATCCCATGTCATAGTGAATGTATTGTGAAACATTCCATTGATCCCCAAACTATAGATTCAATTTATTTCAGATAAAATATCAATGAAAATGTAATGGAATGATTAAATGATAATGAAAATAATGTTGAGTTTCCTCACCTTGAATATGGATTTTCATGGTAGATATTTGATGATAGATATTATAATATAATATATGACATTATTAATGTGAGATAGAGTCTTTCATGTGACAGTTGTAATCTATTCGGGAGGATTCTTACTTTACACAACACATGGGTAGTTTTCATACACATTTATAACCATACTCCATGGATGTGTTTGAGAAAACCTTTCATCTTAAGGATTATACTCAAATCTTGACCATATGATCCTATAAATGATATATATGTATATGTGAAACTTTTATAAAAGAGTTAAAAAAATATTTGGAATGTGTGCCTGTGTGCATATAATGCAGGTTTGAAATCCATATTTCATATGTTTGTTGTGATTATGTTGATGATCCATTATTTTTTCTATATATGAAATGAAGTCTAGATACCAAATGAAGGTAAAACAATCATGACCTTTTTAAATAATGAATACATGATCCATGGAACTAAATATAATCATATATTTAGTTTTATTGGACAAAAATTATTCTTTCCAATAGACCATCCATATAGTAATAATCATTAATGATGTGACAATTCCATCGAGAGTCATAATCCACCTCAACGTATCTGTAATTAATGTGTTTAATGAATTTCAATATTTTAGTTTTTCATTCAGAGAGTGTTAGATGAAATCTAAAAATAAAATTTTTGTTTCCATTAAAAACAGTTATAATTGAAAGAATAGATATATCTTCCTTGGGTTTCCTCAATGGTCAGACAATTTTTTACAACTTTGATTTTACATAATTCACATTTAAAATAATGTATATGAAATTTTTATTTCAATGCTTATAAATGTAAAGGGAATTAAACAAAGATGATTTAGTATCTCAAAGTGACTTTGTGGATTGGGGAATCAAACCAAAATTGCATCCTATGTGTGTCATTTAAAATAAATGAAAAGTTATATGGGAATCTTATGTGATGATACAAATAGAGAAAAAACTTATTTATGAAATTAATAGAGACTATTAGTGTTCCTAATGGATATTCAAGAAACATATCAAAATGGGTCAATAAAAGAGAGTTGAAGCTAAAATCATTTAAGAATCATGATATTCACATCCTTCTTTATGAGTTGATTCCAATATAACTCATTAATCTTCTATCTAGTAATTTTTGGGTTTTAATTATTTAGTAGTTTTATTTTTATATATATATTTTTTAAAGAAGTTTTCCCCGTCTTTTTTGAAAAAGAAAAGATTAGAAGAAGCAACATTAATTTTTTCTGAGTTAGAGAAAATATTTCTTCCATTTTCACACATTATTTCTACAACAATCAATCCATCTTCAAACTCAAGTAATTATCAGAGGTCCCATTTTCATTGAGACTCTTGATCTATTATTGAACTAAACTATATTCAAGCCTACCAAAAAACAGAAAAACTTAAATGAAAAAAGATATGAATTTATTTTGACATATTAAAATAATTAATATAAAAACAAAAACCAATGAAAATAAGGACGTGTGTTTAAATTTAAAAAATTAAACTAACTAAAAATATAAATGAAATGACATATGAAATGAAATGAAAAAATGACCAAAATTATAGAATAAAATGAACAAATTGATCAAATGAAAATGAAACTGGATAGTTAACCTAGTAAATTGACCAAAATGAACCAAATAACCAAAAAAGAATTGAATTGGATCGAATATAAAATATAAGAAAACTATATCAAACAAGTTAATTTTAATGTACTGATTTTTCTATGAAATTTATATTTTTTTCTTATACTTCCGTCTAGTTATAGAATATTTTTGGTTATATCATTGTGTATCATGTATTATGTTTGAAAGTTGTCATTAAATAATTATGTCATGTATCATCTTCTTTCTTGTTTGGATTAAAAATTAGTTATGCATTTCTAATTAATTCCATATTTTAAATCAATTATATGAAAAAAATACTTTGAGGATATAAACAGAATAAAAATGAAAGACAATAATCATATAATGAGAGAGATAGGTGTCCCACTATTGGTGTCCGTTTGGAGATTTTTATTTCAAATATATTTATCGATAACATATAATACCATGTGATTAATTTTGTTTTTTAACTTTTGAGCTTGATTAATTACCTAAGGGGTAAATATTTTCTGACCAGAATAGTGGCTTCAGTTTTTAGGTTGACTCTATAAGGGGGTGGTAATAGAGATTTGCGCTCCACTCAACATACCCAATCAAACCTCATTCCAACTCTTCAATACCATCTAATGAAACTTCTTATCTAACATTATCATGAAGGGATATTGAGATATTTATGTCACCCATGTTTTCCCCAAAATTTTTATCTAAGCCTCCTTGCTTATAATTCCCCTATTTGATGATGATTTATACTCATCAAGCATATTATACATTTGAAAACCCATATTTTTCTTCAACATTTCCATCTACTTCCTTCTCCCAAAGCTTCTACATTACCTCTTCTTAGACTTCTACTCACACAAATTCTAGGGCTTTAGATCATTAATTGGGAACCACTCTATCTATAAACGTGGATGTTCCTTTAGATAATGGGGATCCAACATTACCCACTAATTATCCTTCTGTGTGTATATTTACAGAATCCTTAAAAGAATACTAGTATTTATTTTAATTATAAGATATATTGGTTTAGTATTAATTTTTATTTAATATCTAGATATTATGATAAGAATTCTGGGTATACATGCATATGTGTGGCGTGGAACCACTACACACTACTCACTGTGGACTACTACAAGGAAAAGAAAATGATTGGAATAATATGACGTGAATATAGTATTTTTATGGTGAATTTTACCAAATACGCTCACATCATTCTAGTTAGGAAACTCTCCAAGAAACACATTAAAAATAATGTCAATGATAATGCATGGGCATAGATATGGATAAAAAAATAACTAGATTTAATTTGTATTATAATTATATTTAAATGTGTTAATATTTTTTTTCCATGTTAATTTTAATTTTCCCAATTGTGAGGCTATGTGGATAGCACAACTCATGGAATTTAGTGATATTTGGGGAGCTACAATCATGATTTGAATAGTGGATTTCATGATTAACTTGGTATAGAGTTGGTGGCTAAGAATTTCAAAAAGGATTTCCTGGAAAATTTTATCGAGAAATGATTTCTCATTAGAAATTTACCAAGTTCAATGTATTAATAAAATATGAGGTTTTGAATGAAATTTACCACGATTTTTTAAAAATAATTTGTTTTTTATTATTGAATTTTTTAGGAACCCACAATATGAAACAAAATCATGGATACTATGAAATACCACCACACATTTGGGTGGACTATGATGCTTGACCATTAGAGGAAGCATTCACACCACTCATTTAAATCCTAGTTATAATTTTTATTTAATTCAACATATGTCTCAATATAATCTTCCAGGATATAACGTTGATATCACATCGTCAACATCGTTGTATATCATATAACAATAAAACTCTTATATTTAAGCATACAAATGATGAATACATGACATCATAAATTGGAACACTCTTTTAGGTTTTGAATATTCCTATGAAAATAATTTTTATTTTAGTCCTTGTATTCTTGGAAAACATAAACTCTAAATTCTAGGGATAAATAATAATTTATTATAAAATAATATTAATTAAAACAAAATCCATGAATAAAACTATTTTATTTATCCATGGAATATCAACATCAGAAACTTGATATTTTTTCTTGAAGGAGGTGTATGATATTACCTGTGAATTTTAAATTTTTTCTCACTAAAATTAATTTACCATATGTTTTTCATTTAAAAATAATTTATAATTAATATAAATTCGATTTTAGTTCGGAAAAAAAATATTTAAAAACTTTTTTTTAGTTATGGTTATCTAACATTAATTTTTATCAAAGAAGGAGGTTCATAATTTTTAACAATGGATTCCTTGAGAAAAATTATTTTGATCAAGCAGAAAAAAAAATGATGGAAGGGCTCTTAAAGAAATAATGAAACAAAAAATTGTTTTCATTACATTATTGAATTCAAATTTTATATCTATTTTGTAACTTATTTATCCATTTATATTTATAATAGTGTTCTATGGTCAACCTTTATGATAACGAAGATAAAAAACATTGTCCAAATGATCACTTACAAAAGGATTTGGGGGGTGATCACCACAGAAGAGGACACTTCCATCCAAGGAATAATATTGTCCCAATGAGATATTGACCCACTTCAATTTCTGTTTTTGATAACATGAAGTTGTAAAACTATAATGAACTTGTAGAAAAGTCTAATTCCCATGTACAAAAGGGCCCAAATAGGGTCATTAAAAATCATGAATGGAATCAAAGGGGTAATGATGAATTAGTGATATTTAGGGTAGTATTATGACCATCACATTCACTCGATAACACTATTAATTAGAAGTCATATATGTTGATGATTCATATATTATATAGTACATTGTGCATTGGTTATAGTGGTGGTCTGGAAGATGATGTTCCTAGTGATGGGGATGGTGATGAAGAGGGCGATGAAGACGGCGAGGAAGGGGAGAGGATGATGATTAGGATGAACATGATGTTGAGGATGAGGACATAGATGATGGTAAATATAGTGATGGTGATGAGGGATATATTGATCCTTTATATTTTTATTAATATTCAATGAATTGATGTTTGAGTATTTGTTCAAAAATAATATATTTGATGTTTTGTATATATGTTGTCACTGGTAAAATTAATCAATCAATTTCATGTGGGGCTATTATTTGTGTCTGGTTTAAGGAGATTTGAGGAGGTTTTATTAGTTTCATGGAATGTTTTATTTTTTTGGAGGTTTTGTTTTCATTATTTGTGGGTTATATGGGAAGGAGGAGTTTTTTATTACTAGGTAATTTTGTGGGGGTGTATATACCAAATATTCATTAAAACTATTCAGTAATATGAAATTTAGATGACCCTATTCTAGCCTTTCACTAAACATTACAGGTATTGGCCTTTACCAGCCTCAAAATAACGAATGGTTTGGAAGACTATTGGTATAGGCTATACCAATGATTCTCCATAAGTGGTGGTGGAAAACTAAGTTTTATGTCACATACTATTCGGCGCTCTGTTGGGTATCAAGACATACTTTATGAATTTTGGTAGGGACTAGGGAAAGCCCCCACTTCATGAGGCTTGATTAGTTTATCATATAAGTTGGGGAGTATAGGATGGATATGTCCTCCTGATTCTATAATTAGATAGTTATTTTTTCAATATTTGTCTCTTAAAACATGTTTTTTCACTAGTTTCATGTTAATGTGTATTTTTTTACAATTTTAGATACATGGCATACACTCATTTTTTATATTATAAAGACTTTGGATTGCTCTATTATTACTAATATATTATGGAAGCTATATATTGTTTGTAGGTATTTTCTATTAATACTCAATTTATTTGTGTTTATATTTCTATGTTACACTCTGAAATGAGGCATAGTCTCTCCACAATGACACCTCATGCCTTCACTTCTAGTCTACAACCATTGGAATATGGAGAGGAGTGCATGAGGACATGTGACCCACTGGATTAGGACACTATTAACTGGAATCTGGGCCATGACAAAAAAAATTGATATCAAAATGGTTTCTTATATTTTTTCTTATTATTTGGAATATTATAATGGATATTAGGAGCAAACTGGAATTTGGAAATGAGTTGTGCCAAGAAGTATCTAACCCATATATAGGGAAATTGCAAATTTCTTGGGATGGGATATGATGCTGTGGATTTTTTCGGTTACAATTGATTTGACATTTCAATTGGATGAAACACATAAGGTTTGATGTTTATTATGATCATATATTTTTATCCTTGTATCGATGAGATGAATTAATTCTATCCCATGAATCAATTTTTTCCCCATAATGGATTCACATTCCACACATATGTACTCTTATATAGAATGAATTTATTGATTGAATTAAATTTATTTTGTGTGCTTATTGTTATGTAATTATTAACGATTAAAATTTCATCAAGATATTGGGAAACATATCCATTATGTTGAGTAACATTCATATAGTAAAATGTGTTTTCCTACATAGACTATAGAAAACACCCTATAAATTCTATTATGGAACATTTCGTTATCGACCGTTGGTTGCATGGTCTGAACCATGTTATGGTTATGATTAAATGGACGTCTTAGTTAAGTTACAATGGCACATGGGTAATTAAGGGCTGGATGTGGTGATCCATTTCATTTAACAATTTTATTATAATTTTTATAGAAATATGAATTTAGATGAAATTGAAATTTGGAAATGGAAATTTCATAGTTTTATTGATTTTCCAATCATGATTGAATGTCTATTTATCAAGACTCGTTCTATTAAATAGAGATCTTTATCCAAAATCTACAGTCGATTTTTGATGTTAAAAGGTTCTTATGTGTTATCTTCTTACATTTCGGAATACCCAGTATTTTATTTAGGTGTAGGTAGAGTGGTCTGGCTTGTTTATAAGAAGACCTCTACCATTCATATTTTATTATAAGTTATCTGGATGATAATTTTTTTTCCAAAGGCTAGTGTTTGGAATTTGTAGTGATATCCCACCATGATGACCTCAATTCATGTGCCAATATGGTGGTATATACCCTATTTCAGAGGTTGTGGATTGTGGGACAATAGAGAAACCATTAGTAGTGCTCTATAGGAACTACCTAGTTTTCTTGATATGGGTGATAATGCACTGTAATGGAGAGTATTACACACATTATGAAGACTGTTCAGGGGGCCCCTAAGGTCTGCCTTATCTATGGTCGAGATAAAACATCTGTTTTAGTAGAGGAATCAAAACACATTTTTTGGGGATGGTGGTCCATAGTCTCTTGAGGTATGTATTTAGACTCCATTTTCAATTCTCAAGCATCTTTAAGTATTATCAGAGAGGGGAGTGTTTATCATGATATATATGATTCCTATATGTAAATATAAATGGTGGGATGTTTGGAAATCGGATAATATGCTTTGAGATATACTTTGGTGGGATCTCCAAACCATGTTTTATAATTTTATATTTTCAATGAATTTATTATATGGATGGGACAATGAATTTTTAAATATAAAGAAATGATTTATGAATACTATGGAGTACAATACTCTATTTTAATATAATTAGTGATATAAAAAAAATTTATATTGATAATGATTCATCTAGAGTGAAAGTCTTTGAGGAAGGTCACAAGGATTTCATATGGTTATAGTGGAATGTTTTTCAGTTAACTACTATATTTGAAATAGTGAATAAGGAATTGAATACTAATTGTAATTTGATGGATGCTGGAACCCCATGGCAGGGTAGTGATGCTTCTAAATCCAGTGATTCAGGGATAGTTGGTAGTAAGTTCCATCTTCATGTTTATATTTAAGGAAATTCTAGCAAGAGTATAAGTTCTTTTAGTTCCATCTTTTACTAGATATGTGAAAGATGGGGACACATGAGGATTTAGTGTGATAGAGACCCATCCAAGTGCTAATATTATAGAAATATGTCAAATATAAATAGTTTCTATTGATCTTACCTCCCATATCTATTAGGGTGGGGTGGATACCAACTTTATCTTTTGGAGAGGGTTTCACATCTCCAAGTCATAATTAGAGTTGTAGTTTTACCGGCCATCTAGGCAGAGGAGGTGTTTGTGGTCATGGGATCTAGAAACTGTTTTCAACTCGATAGAAGAGTGGGGTTACTAAGGGTAGTCTAGCTATTTCATAGGTTTTGGTATAGGCCATATATATTCTGTATAGCCTACACTTGAGATGGAGATAAATGAGCCTTCTACAGTGATATGTATAATCATAGTGGCCTCTACAATAGTATCTTCTTATTTTGATACACATGTTTTTAAAATCTGTATATATTTACCTATTATGAAGATCCTCAAGATTGTTGTTTGATTTTATTATTGAAAAATGAAACTGGAATCCCCATTGAGGATTAGATTGGAGAGTGTACACTAGTGTAGGGAGTTCCCCTTGAGGTAGGTGGGTTTCACATTATATTGAATATTTTTTTCTTCGAGATGAATAATATTTCTGTTATAATATGGACACAATAGCCATTTTATTATCATTATCATGTCAACTATAAAACTAAATGGTAAATTTCACATCACCATAGGGTGTTATTTTTATTCATAAGGGTGAATGGGATTTCCATGTAAACAGAGCTGGATGAGGGCATTATGGTCTGGGCAGGATGTCAACTCAAATTTATAGTTTATATTTAGATGTCCATGGAATTCATCCAGTGGAATTCCCTTCCATGGTTGATTATTTCATGGTTATTTTCCCAGAAATATCTTCTGATTTACATCATGAGAGAGAGGTAGTTTTATACATCGAGATAGTTTTAGGAGATGCACCAGTATCCATTACTTATTATAGAATGGATACTATGTTGTTCAAGGATATCAAGAGGTAACTTGAGTACTGGTATTAAATTGGATTTATATAGGCCACTACATATAAATGGGGTAAAAATTCCATTTTGTTAAAAAATTCACTGTAACCCTTATGTTATACTTGGATTACTGATAATTAAACCAGCTATTGAGTATGAACTACCATCCCTTTCCATAGATAGATGATATCTTGGATTGATTCAAATAATCTCAGGTTTTATTGAAGATTGATATGTGTTCAAGTTCTCATTTGAAGTGTGTTCGACCTCTAGGAATTACTTGTACATATTTTCATCGCCTGTATTGTCTATGTGAGTATCTCGTTACGTCGTTAAGTCTTACAAACAAGTAATAAATTTTCATGGCACTGATGAAGTGGTTTTTCCATTCTTTTCAAGACATGTTTGGGATGGTTTTAGTGGATGATATATTTATGTATTATCATACTCCACATTACCAATAAATACATCTTAATATCATATTGCATACCCTGTAAGATAATCAGTTATATACTAATCTCATAATGTTCCATTTCTGGATGGAGATGTTCTAATTCTGGTGTTATTTTATCTAAGAGAAAAAGGTATTGGTTAACATTGAGAGAGTGAGATCTATATTTTCCTTGGATAATACCATGAATGTCTATGAAATATATATTAACTAAGGAATAGTGGTTTATAATAGGTATTTAAAACAGGACTTCTCATTCTTAGAAGAACCTCTTATGGTTTTAACTAAAAAGGGTGTTAAGATTTTATGGTTAAACACTTGTGATACATTATTTAAGGATTTTAAAGGGAGGATGAATAAATTGTTGATATTAATATTTCTAGATCCATTTTGTAACTATAAAATATTTTGTGAGGCAATAGATTTTGGTCTATTACTAATTACAATGTAGGGGGAGTGAGTATTGCATATGGGCCTCATCAGTTGAGGCCATTTAAGTTTAATTACATGACACGTGATCATAAGATAGTGGTTGTTTCTCATGACATGCGATTTTGGATGCACAATTTACTGGGATAGTGTTTTGCGGTTTACACAGACTATAATATCCTCAAGTACATATTTATGTAGTATAAATTGGTCCTTTAGTAAAAAGGGTGGGTTGAGTGTCTCCCAACATTAAATTATGAGTTAGATTATATGTCAGGTAATGGAAAGGTAATAGCTGGTGCACAGAGTTGAAGGACTCAGATAGAGGAAGTTCTAGAGGCCTATAGAAATTGGTAGCTTATGACCATGTTTTCGAAGATTCACATAGATGTGTAGAATAATCATTTATAGATTTTTCTCTCATCACTAGTAAGGACTATGACTCTTCTGGATTGGGTGGGGATGATACAGACCAAAAAGTTTTGATGTACTAGTCCTAAGGGAGAGCATGGAAAGTGAGAACCCGCCTCCTTATTAGACGAATGAAGAGGATAAAATTATAAATATTCATGGTAACATTTGGGTCCTAACATACATACGAGAGTATTTGATGTTGGAGATTCATGCCTTGACTATCGAACTACACACCGATGTCCCCAAGATTTATCATAACATATGAATAAATACTGTTGGTTATGGATGAAAAGAGAGGATGCTCATTTTTTTATGAGGTGTTCCACCTTTTAGTATGTCTGAACACTATAGACAAGAAATGATTTTACAAATTTCACCCATACATGGGTGGAAATGGGACTATGTTATGATGGATTTTGTGACCTGGTTATAATGGTCACCTAGAGGTAGTCATGTTGTATGGGTTATTGGGAACAAGATCCTGAGTGTACCCCATTTTGTGCTATCTACGGGGAATATCTCGATAGATGAACATGGGAGACAGTGTATCAATGATATTGTATGCCATCATGGGGTTCCTCATACCATGGTATCCTATTTGGATTCCCATTTTTACATCTTGGTTTTGGAAATACTTACTGAGGGTGTTGGATACATTGGTTCATTTGAAAATAGAATACCACCATCAGACTGATGTCCAGTGAAATTGCTTTATAAAAGTTATATAGGAATTAAAAGAGCATACATCCCCAATTTTTTGTGTTCATTGGAGATTAATATACCCTTGAATTAGTTCTTGTACATCCATATCTATTAAGAGACTCTATAAATGGAACCTTATTATTCTTTTTGGTAAGACAATTCATTCAACCTTGAGATGGTTATTGATAGGAGTATAAGAGATGCTCGAAACACATCATGTGAAGGAGACTTCAGAGTAGATATTGAGGATAAAAAAATATATGGTTACTAAAAAACTCATATATAATTACTTTATTTATCATCATAAATGACCTCTGGAGTTTTGGTTTTGGGATCATGTTATTTTTCATATCTCACCAATGATAGGAGACACAAATAATAGGGGACTGTGTAATATTTTTCCATTATATATCTGGTAACATGCGATTCTAGAGAGTGTTTAGTCAATAGTGTATCAGTCACATTCACCATAGAACTATTGATCCATGCATGATGTATTCCATATATCTCATTTGTATCATTATCTCTGAAACTAATATCATACTCTTTTGTTGTATGGGTTTGAGTTGCATGTATATGTGTCCTTAGAGGAGATATTATACATATTTATCACTACATGATGGAGTTTCATCAAGGTCGGTCCCTTCCTATGGCATGGTGGCTATGGGATCACAACTATGTTTAGGATGAGACATGGGAGTGGGAGGACGATGTGCATTCTCAATGGATAGATTTATTTTAATATAATTAGTTACCACCATTGAAAGGGAAATTGGGGGATGAATTTATTCAAGGGAAAAAATTTTAAGATCCTATGTTTTGGAATGAGCAAAAGATTATGTTATTTTTATTAAACTAATGTTAATGAAATAAACTTGGTGTAGATCCTAAATCATGGACCGTAGCCTACTTGGGTTGTTTTGGAAGGAATAATGTAGGGGGATGAAGGCAGAAGACAATCCAAGTACATGATGTGAATTTCGAATACAAAGCATGTACTCAATACACAACATGTATTTGACTGGGGAATAAAATTCATTACATCTTATGATCATTCCAAAGAATGTAAATCCTAATAATTAAATGATGTGAAATTTATTTAAATTCCCTGTAAACACCTAGTGAATAGTTTTAAATTAATAAGAATGGCCTCTTGATTTTGACTGATTCCCACCCCTCCCTTCCCATTTGTACATGAGATCCTCTTGAAGCCTAAATCTATGTTGGGGTGTTATTTCATTATTAAACCTCTATTTTATTAGTTCTTCATCTCTTTGGATCCACATCAGTGATTTATTAATTCATCTTGTAGATTTATTTGTTTTTTTTGTATCTAAAAAATTTGTTTTAGTGAAAGGTAATATTCCATATATCTATGATGTTGTTTCACTTATCTAGATTCTTCCAATCTAGGAATATTTAGTAGCATATATTGGATGAGTGTTCAAAAATTGGTATAAATAGTTGTTATATACCATTTCATGAAATTTATATTTTATTTATAGATAGTTCCATTACACAACATGGCATAACTTCTAGGCGTTGTTCCTAAAATAAATTATGTCCCTTGCATAAATTAATGAAACCTGATTAGTTTTCCCACTTAGTACAAAGTGATGGTTCTATGTCATCAATCTCAACCCGGACTATATGTTAGGTGTGTTTACATATCATACCATTGTGTCACCAACTAGATGAGTTAGTGTGATATCCCCATCATAGAGGGATCTATATTGAATTAAATGATATATTGGGAGGGGTATTATGCTTCCTATTCCATGTGACAACCTTATATTAAATTTAATAAATTATTAAATGTAAATGATGAATGAATTGTATGAACTCTTGGATTATGTATGATTTTAACTAGTTTATGGATTGAGATAATTGAAAAAGAGAATACTTAATGAATGGACCTTTTCCCAATATGTGACAATGATGATGATGTGTGGCTTCATATAGAATCAAGGATTATATAAAATTTCATGAAAATGTTTACTCCATGCATTTTGAAATATATAGAATGTCGTGGAAATTTCTACTCTTCATATTTAGGATTATATAGAATTTCATCAAAATTTCTACTCCATGGGACCATATCACAATGAATTATTTAGTCATTAATACTCATAAGATCTGGATATGGGTCAGACACATGATTTCACAGCATAGACTATCAAGGATGAAATAGTCTTTATAACTTTGATGTATGCTTTAGGTTCGACACTAGATTACTCCGCCTAGGCAAGAAGTTATTTTTATCATAAATTTCTGATATATTTAGTATGGGTATTTTATTATAATTGGTTGACTAGACAATATTGCCCCACCTTTATTATGCTTTATACTTAGTCATGTTACAGTTGATGGTTCATAGTGAGCCTTGTTTGTGGGGAAGTATCCCACATGCTCATTCATTTGTATTTCTATAATAGTTTGAACACTACATTTTCTTATATTAAAAAGACTACATTTGTTATATACAATGTTTGTGGTGTTCTAGTTTGTGTTATCTCACACCATATACTGGCCATTGTTGGGTACCCACATTGACTTCATGGTTAAAGGTTGGGAAAAGGGAAAGAGTCCACTTCATGAGAATTGATTAGTTGTGATTAGGATTAGGGGAACACATGAATGATTTGGTCTCATTAATCATGATAGAGATTATTCTCTTTAGTCATTCTGGGTATTTTGATACATGTATTATTCTAGTTAATTTTTTCAATATATGGGGTTACATTTCTAGAGAAATGTTATAAATTATTTTTTAAATCAAATTTCCATTGGATTGTCTTATTATTACTGTTTTCAAATGGATTTTATCCACTATTTTTCAGTAATTCATATCCTTCCTCTATTGATTGATGTTTAAATAGTTGTGTTATACTCTAACATGAGGTCATATTCTCCCCACACACACACCTTAGGCCCTCACTACTAGTTGGAAAACACTACTATGTAAGGAGTCATGCTTGATGTCATGTGACCCAGGATATTGGGGAAACATTAAGTGGAAGATGTGTTTAGATGTCACATTATGTATTCTTTTTTAGTTTTTTTCAATTATTTTAAAAATTGAACTTATTATCAAATGTTTTCAAATTCTTTAAAAACATCAAAATTATTATTTTTTATATATTGAGTGATAACTCCCCCACCAATAAGCCCATTATTTTATTTTTTGTTTATTTAAATTATTTCTTGTTCAATTATACTAAAAATCATAATTTCTATCATTTAGGTATTTATAAATTTTGAAATGAGTTTGTTAAATGGTTATTTAAATATCTGAATGTTTTTCTCATATATTATCAAAATAGGTATCCATTTTTTTCAAATGAAATGGTGAAATCATATTTTTTTTATTAATGTTATGGTACTTGATAATTATATATGTGGAATGTGTGATTCTAATACAAACTATAAGAAAGTTTGATCCCCATTATATCTCATTAATATGGTGGATTACAATACATATTATATGAGGGTTGAGCGTCATTATATCTCTCCAATGCATTGGGTAATGTTTATTATCTTAAAAGGAATGAAGGATGATGTTTTCCAATGTGACTTCTCCTATGGATATAACATAGTACTAGTTATTTCTGATATAATTTTAAATTTTTTTATAAATATATTGATCTATATTTCCAAAAATATGTTTCTATTTTTATGTTATGATTAATAGTGTTAATTTGAGAAAAAAATTTGTGCTAGTCATATTAAAATGATTTATTTCATATTCTCAATGAATAATGTGGTAATTGTATATATTCTATGTATCTTTTCCATCTTTCACTAAACGGATGGGATTATTATTTTTTACCCTTACATAGATTTTTGTACACATCCAAAATTTTTAAAATGTTGTAATTTGTTTTAAGTATGTGTTTGAACAAATAAAGAAGAATTATTAAAAGTAGTTAAAATTTCATATAAAAATAAAATGTGTTTCATTTTAAAAAATTTATATTATTTGAAAATCAGATACTGAGTAGCAGTTTCAACTGTTAATTATTATTTTTTATTTTTCAGTTATGATATGATTCTCCAAATTCTAATACATTAATATCATTTGGAATATGAAAAAATTAATTCAGAACCAAAAGCTTATGATCACGTAATGTTTAAGGGTGATTATTTACATATTTGTTTACATCATAATATATTTAATCGGTATTATCAATAAAAAAATTTGGGAATTTTTTAATGGTATACTAATTATTCAACCTTACCCATCCCAAGAAAACTGATCTTTTCCTTTGATCATTCTTGCAGACAACCATTTATGTGAAGATAATTATTTAATTTTTTCATTATAAAAAAATATAAATTATTTTAAAAGTTTTTAATGATTTAATATGTTACTCATAAAATATTTAAAATTATTTTTATTTTATTATTATGGTTATATTAGAATTATTTTAATATTTATCTGATTTTTAACATATAATCTTTAGTTCAACAAATATTCTCGTAGTATACTCATCACATCTTTCATGTTTATAAGTTAAGGTAAGGTTTTTGTATAAATTTTTATTCATTGATCCATATATTTATATTACACTCCCATTACTCATTAATATATTATACTAACTACTCAAGGAATTCCAAAAGACTTGTCAAATATTTATTCAAGTATTTAATAATTCTATTCATGATCCTTCCTTGACACATTTTTCATTATTTTAATAACAAAGTAGTGAGTGTTTTTCTAATCCTATTTTTATTTAGGAAATATTCCAAGTTCTCCACTTGTTTTTTTGTATATAACTTACTATAGAATATTTTACTCAATACTTTAATGATACAATAGTGATTTTAAAATCCATCACACCTTATATTTTCCAAAAGTTTTTTTGATTCGAGTTTTAAAAAGGATTTGAGGAAATTTTAAACTCAAATATCATTTCATTGACTTTTAGTGTTCCTTATTGAAATTCATTTCCAAAGATTTGGTTAAAACAACATATGATTTTATAATATAATAAATTAACTTTATCTATTGGTAAATATATTATTTTAATACAAACCATTTTAATAGATGATTTTATTTCTTATCAATGTAGAACCTTGTTAAGAACAATTATAAACCTATTAAAATAATATTTTCTTCTTCATATTCATATTCATTACATCATTAAATATTTTCCTTTTTTATTTTGAAACAGAAATTCATATATTATCATATTAGTATACTTATTTCTCATTAACTATATTAAAAAAAATATTAATTTTATCCATTTTAGAATGTTGGTATTTGATATATTTATTTTCAAAATATTAAAATATAATTTCACATTCATGTGTGTATTTTTATTTTATAATTCTCTTTTCCAACTAAATATTTTAATCTATTTTTAAGTATTCCTTATATTTATTTCTTTTAATGTGAGATTCTAAACATATTTTTATTTTACTTTCATGAAAATTATTTATGAGGATGACTCATTGCTTCACCTTTTTAAAAAGAGAATATAAATGGTTTATAAAATATCTTTTCAGGGTTTTTATTCCATTTTCATCTATATAAAAAATTGATCCATCTCCTTTATAGTTATGTTTCATGAATCACCCTCTAAATTCCCTTAGGAAATACTATTTTTGGATGACTAATCATTGGGTATTAACTGATTAAACTGTAAAGGTTTTTCTACATGATACCATTGTAAAATTATATAAATAACATTTTATTTCAATGAGGTTTTCAGGATACTATTAATTATTAGGTTTATGTGAAAAAAGATGTATATATTTTACCATTATAATATGGGTTGGGTATATTAAATTCTTGATATCGGTTAGGTCCATTAATAGCCTTCAATTCCTCAATTAAGGTTTTATATCACATTACATAATGATGTGCAACATTGATACGATGTGGTTATATTGGATCCAATTATAGAGCATGTTACCTATATTGACATCTTGTTCTGTATGTTTGAGTGTTCACCTGATGTAGTTATATAGTTTCACATGATTCACAGTGTACATCATTTGGTTTTCTAGGTTCACAAGATTGATTGGGGACACAATATTGTTAGCTTGGATTACTAAATTGAGAGTGGACTTAATGTAGTTAGAAACATTCATAGGATTATGATTTGGCATGATAATACCATCAACATTCTGAGGATAGATAGTAGGCATAATGTTTCTACCTATGATCAGAATATTTTCATTTCCTACACTAATACTTCTACCACATTCCTTATACTGTTTACATATGTTAATATTCATGGATCGTGAATATTTGTCTCATGATTCTTCACTATTATACATTATAATATGTTTTTCCATTTTATATTATATTTAGATATATGATTCCTTATGAACTAAAATTATTGTTCCATTTTTTAAATAAGATATTAATCTCATGATAGTATTGTCTCACATGCTTATGATATAACCCTTGATGAAATTGTAATGAATTTTTCAACTACAAATGATTTTATCTTACCCTTTTCTTACGTTTTCATTCCCCATGTTATTAATATTATTATAAACAATGAAATTTCTAGAATTGAATCTAGCATGGTGAGATAATGGATAAATAATCATGTTATTTGGAAAATAAATTTTTTGTGTATCTAGATTCCAGTTAAACTAAGGATAAGGGTTCCTAAGAGGATGTGAGATTATTGTGAGTTTTAATATTAACTAAAAATATAGCAAATTTTATCATAGTTCATATCACTTTTTATCATATCCAATTGGGTAATATGTATTTTTAGCAAGGATATCAGGTTTCGAGGTCTCAACCACCTTAGTTTTTATCAAAGTATGGTTTAGTTATTTAGTTGGATTAATTTACTTATTTTTTGTGTTTAGGATTGGTTGAATTTAGGGAAAACTCTACGTATAAGTCTACATATAGTATAAAATCACTAAAACTTTATAATGTATATATTTTTTTGTGCCCTAGAAATGAAATTATTTTCTCAAAACAAATATATTGATACAAGCTCTAGAACATATGCATCTTGGGGTAATAAATCCTAACTGGATAGTTTATTATTAACTCAATCATTAACTAATGAAAAAACGTGAGACCAAATTACACATTATGTTTTTCAGTCTAAGGATATATGGATTGGAATTTCATGATTTCTTTATGAACCATAATATGGGATTTAAATATAGTAACATTAAATAACAATATATAAAATTATCAAAAATAAATTTTATTAAAAAGTAGTGATTCATATGATATAGATTATATAAACTGAAATGTGATTTTATAGATAATGGTTATATTGAATTTTGTATTAATAAATTTAAATTATTTTCTAGTCTAAAATATCTTAAAAAGTTTGAGATAACTTTGCACAATTGTTATTTAGGATTATGTATAAAAGTAAAAGATAATCTAAGTTAAAATAAAAAAAATATTTAATTTAATCAATTATGGGATTAAATAAATGTGTCATTAGTGAATAAATATTATAATTCAATGTTCATATTCATTTCTACGAATAAATTTGTTTTTTTGTATAACATCATCACCTTTTTGTTTTTATTATTTCCTTGGAAATTTTACTATGAAAGTAATGATGTGAAAGTTATGTCCCTCGAAACATCTATAAATAACTAAGGAAGAAAATTTAGTACCAATTAATGAGGTAAAGGAAAACCTCAATACATTCCTATTATGTAGTATATAAGGAGTCATCTATTATCAAAAATTGTGAGGTGGATATTCCTTTAAAAAATATATCTCAAATTGCTTATTGATCCCTTAGAAACATTAATTTGGGAAAAAGACCAAATTGAGAAGAAGTAATTTTCCGAGGGGTAAGAATGTAATAAATTGATAATTTAGAGTATATTTTACCATAATTAAATCTATGTTTTATAGCCTTATCTATATGAAACTCCAAACCAAAACGGATCGTGATAAATTTTAACATAATAATAAAATTATATAATTTGACCATTATAATGTAGCCACTTAATTGGGATATATAATTATAATTATTCACATTTTAAAATTTTTATAAAAAATAAAAATAATGGATTATTTTAAAAACCAATGAATTGATAAGATTCTGTTAGTGTATATAAATAACTAATAACCTTATTTTATACACATAAATGTATTTAATGAAAAAATCTTTTTTTGGATCTATGAATTTTTTAAATAAACTAAATTTATTTATATAAATTTAATATTTAATAGGAATAATATACTATCAGTAATTTTTTTTTGATAATGGATATGAATAAGAACTATTAGAATTAAATTAATTTTTTTTTATAAAAATAGTTTCATTATATTTTATACTTCCATTTAAAATCTAAATTAAAAAATTGTAGAATTTGTATATGAAAAAATAGACTAAATTTTTATATTCATGATTATAATATTATCATTGGATGAACTTTTTTATGTTTTATGAATATATTTATTTTTAGGTGAATAATGTGAATCAACCTATACAAAAAATACCAAGACATTTATGAAATCAAAATGATATAAGAAATGTAGAAAATTTGTGAATATTTTAAAAAAGATTTAATTTATTAGTAAAATAATATATTTAAAAATCTTAATATTAATTAATACAAATATATATTATATATTTTTAATATACCATAAATTTTTCACTAAATCAATAATTATGTCTTATTCTTTTATTTTTTAAAAATTAATTTTAATCTATTTTATTAATTTAATATTATAACAATGATTTCATATTTGAAATGATAATATAAATATTTTTTAATAATGTTAATTTTTTGTTCATTATAACTAATTACCATGGTTAAAGAATACTTACTGTGGTAAAATAAATTTTTTAGTTAAAAGTTAATATTACAAATTAAAGGGAAAAAATGTAAGACACATATATTTTTAGAAAATATTTTCTATAAATAATATCCATTCTTTAATATATTTCGTTTCGTACAATTGTGATTTTAAACGAACTATGAGATGCCCTCAGTAAAAAATTACCATTATAACATACTGGTTAGGATGCTGGGAATAAATATAACTAAATTTTGTAAATGTATTGTGAATTCAAAATTTAAATCAATTATATAATTTTATTTTTGTAAAGTGATTTACAATTTGTAAATGGAAATAATTAAATATATTTGTTATATATTTAATAAAATATTTTTTATTTTCATCTAATAGATATTTTTTGTGATAAGGTACGAATAAACTCAATTTTAGGTATAAGAACATATATTTTTCAAAACGGTAATTTTAGGCCTTTTAATGGTGAAACCATTTCAAATTAAGATTTTAACAAATTAATAATTTTTATATTTCAATATAAACATTTTATTTAGATATGGGATATAAAAATTTACTTTGGAAGAGTTTCTGATATTTTTCTAATTATTGTCTCATTTTGATAAATAGTAAAAATAAACTAAATGTTAATTGAAAACATCTTTTTTCATGAAAATAACTTATATGGATAAATTATAATATTTAATGGTTTTAAATTCTAAATATAATATTTTTTATCATTGAATAAAATTTATTTCATTAGCATTAATTTTACACTGAATCCAGATGTAAAAACATTTCAACCTATTACAATGTTTTATCTTTTTAATCATATCCTCTCATTCCAACAATTTGATTAGTTTCAAATGAATTACATAAAATTACGTGAATTTAATTTTTGAAAAAAGGATTCCATATTTGGAATCAGTAAGTCCAAATTACTTAAATATGTTACTTCTACTTTTGGGCATTTGGAATAGTAACTTTGTTAATTTATATTAATATAGTAGAAGGGTAAATTAACTAATTAAAGGTAAAAATAATATTATATAATTACCCTAACACTTCACCTAATATTATTGGATTATTTTTTTCTACCTAAATAATAATGGGACTGAAATGGTGTAAAGACCCGGAATTCTCGTGGAATTTTGATTTTAAAATATATAGGAATTTTACGAGTCTGTAGTTTCTGACGACACTTGATTCTGAGGCCCGGTGTGCCTGGAATTAATTTTTGAAATTTTGTTTTGGTACACTTTTTAAATGTACGAGTGGGTTTTTATATATTTTGAACCGGTGCTCGGAAATGAAATCCAAGGGCACCGTTGAACTCGTAGTGTCGGTAATTGCTTAGTGAGACATTCACCGCAGTTGCGTTCTGGAAGTTCGTTTTTGGCTTTTTATTCAAAAATAATAACAAAATAAAGTACAACACATTATTTTATTTTTAAGATTCCATGTGTTGTGTGTGTGATTAGTTGGAACCTCCCATTGGAAGATGGGGGTGGGACTGCCACACCCTGACCTCCCGCGAGAGGTTATGACGTGGGGACCACCCGAGTATAACCTATCAATGAAATGATAGAGGTGGGGACCACCTGACCCCTATTAATGGTGGAGGATGAAACCTCTCCACTCTCGCACATTAATGAGCAAGAGCCTTTTACCTCCTCCACACAATTCATTGTGCCAACGCGTGTGCCAATTAATTGTTCCTACATGCGTGCCTATTAATTATGCCAACACGTGTGCCAATTAATTGTGCCCACGCATGTACTAATAAATTTTGCAAACGCGTGTTAATTTATTAAGGGGAGTTTCTTTCTCCTTTTTGAATTTCCATGCCAACAATAAAATAATAAGACAACCTATTATTATTATTTTTTGGCGTTCTCTTTCGGTGGAACTTGAGTTCTTGGGAGGACTAAAATTCGGGCAACGAAGAATGTGAAGAACGCCATATTTCATTTTCAACTACTTCCTCAGACGTCTTCTTCCTTCTTCTACTAGAAGAAGGATATGTAACTGTTATCTATGAAGAATTTTGATGTCATCCTCGGCTTCTTCTTTTTCGACGTCAACGGAACGACGCTCGCTTTATGCCACTTCGTCATCGATGAACGACAAGTTTGGTAGGGGTATTTTTTGAGTTAATTTATGTATGAGTTCAAACCTATGATCTTCATCATTTGTTGTTCACTTCATTGCCAAATGCTATCACTGTAACGAGGAGGGTTTTGGCCTCATGATCATGGCCCGAACCTCTCCCCTTTTCTTTTTATTGATTGATGACGACGGAGGTGGTACTTCCGGCAATAGTGAAGAAGACGGAGATCAAAGGGCGTGCTACCCACGGCCTCTACGCACCACCGCGCCCCGCGCCCCCAAGCCACTGGCCAGTGCCCCGTGCCACTGCCCAGTGCCCCGCACCGCTGCCCTGTGCCCCGGGTCGATGCCCGACGCCCCCACACCGCTTCCCGGTGACCAGGCACGCTGCCCGATGCCCCTTCGCCTCTGCCCGACGCCCCGCGCCGATGCCCGTCGCCCCCGCGCCATTGCCCGACGCCCCCGCGCCGCTACCCGGGGCCCCGGGCGCTTCCCGACACCCCTATCATGGCTTGATCGGCGCCTCGGCGCCCTGCCCGGCATCCCGACACCCTACTTGACACCCATGCGCCCTGCCCGATGCACCCGCGCCTTGCCCGGTGCCCCCGCGGCCTATTAGTGACCTACCGGCCTGCCCGCACCCCGCACTGCTGGCCTGATGGCCTCCCAGTCACCGGCCTCCCGAGAAAACCCGCGACATCCCACGCGCTGTCACTGGATGAACCGGCCCAATCACCCGAGCAATGTTACCAAGCCGCCTACATGGCGACTATCGGGCCGAATTGCCATCATGGTCCGCTGGGTCGGGTTGAGCGGACTAGGTCAAAAAAATGGGCTGACCCACCCAATGTGCTGGGTCAGACCCAGCGAGTCTGACCAGGTTGACCCAGACCGGGTCAGCCTAGACTGGGTTTGGCCGAGTCGGTCCGACTGGGTCAGACCGGACCTGGGCCCATTACTGACCCCTTACCTTCTTGGGCCATATCTTTTGCACAAGATGTCCATTTGACCAACCGTTAGCGGCGCTGTTATTCTTGGAGCATAACCGTACCTTTGAGTATACCCCCCTGAAGTATGGGGTATAGTTGAGTCACGGCCAGGTTGGTTCATACACGAATCAAACAGGTCCCCCGGCACTAAAATGCTAATAACTCACAGACTGGACTTCTGATTGACATGTCGTCTATTGCATTGAGACCCCTATGAGGTGGAATTATTTTGAGATACTTCCACATGAGACCTCGGGACACTTGGAGTATCAACAAGTAGGTCGTGGAGCGGAACCTCTCGGAGATGAGCAGATGGATTACCGAGACCTAGTAGTTGTAGACATGACAACTAAATGACCGATTCGACTTAGAGTGATTCGACTAGCCCAGTCGACGGACCACCCGATTTGGTGGCAGACCCACGACAGACTGAGTGCCTGGTAGTTGGAAGTAGACCCACAGTACTCGACTGGAGGAGTACCTCTATAGGCTATTAGGGGGATCGCCGGGTTCGGCGGCAGACCCACAACGGACGGTGTGCCTAGTTTGGCAGCAGACCCGCGGTACTCGACTGGAGGAGTACCTCAGTAGTCCAAGGTTAGTGAGTAGCGCCTCAGAGTCATGACAGGGCCACTGTAATTGACTGCGGAGGAGTTCTCCAGAAGCTGTGGTTTCTTTAATGAAAATCCTGGTTTGAGATGAGTTAATGACCTTTTTGTTTTCTTCATGATTGAGAGGGGTTACATGATAACTTAGTTTTATATGTATGGGAACATACCTAAGTAATTATTATCCATTAAAATCATACATTTTTTTATCCTTGTTGGATTTTTTGATCCCTTCAGGGTCTTGGGGTCCCTATTTAGTATCATTATACTCACCCCTGCAGGGGCTATGCCCGCACCTCGTTGTGTTGGATGCAGACGACAGACAACGTTGATGGTGGCAGAGAGCGCCAGGACTGGATGGTACCTGGAGGAGGACCTTACGGCGTATTGGTACATGGTATAGTATTATGGACGTATAGTGCTGAGGAGGCCATCTGTACCTACCCTTCAGGTAGGAAACCCGGAGGACGATCTAGGAGCTTCTTTCACCTTTTAGTTGTTTGTCCCTTTTTATTTGTACTTGCTTTCAATTGTATTTGTACTTTACAGTTGGGCTTGTATTCTGGACCCTTTACATTCAATACACTTGTTATAAAACTTTTACATAGTGTTTTCTTTTTCTTGTACTCTGGTTGTGTGTGTATATGATTTATAAAGGCAATGCCTTCCTAGTTTTAGGGAATTACGCCTTTGGTTCTAGTCGCAAGCCCCTGGCCTATGGAAGGTGGGTTTGGGGTAGTCACGATGCGGGCACCAGGGGATAGTTCGTGAAAAATGGTGTCCTTTGGAGGCCACTTATATGAGAATTTTACATTTTATTTATTTTATTTTAAGAAAAGATAAATATGAATTATTAATTTTTTTAAACTATATCTTGTTAAATATAAGGTTAAAGAGAAGATAAATTCGATTATAAATACTCATTTAAAAAATAAAATGTTATTCATTATCATGATAACTTATTTGTAATTTTTAGGAAACAATTAATTACCTTAACGAATTATACTTTAATGATGCCAAAATTATTTAATTGATGAGAAATCTATTCAATGATTATAATTAAACTGATAATAACAATGAAAAGATTCAAAAATTTGATAAAATATTATTTTTCAAGTACTTATCTTCCATAAATATCTAAAGATATAGTTATTGACCATTTGGGGACATATATTAGATATTATAAAACTTGTATTATTGTATGTAAATTGATGGTAAACTTGTTAGATTCATGTTTTAATAAGTATAACATTTTTAATGATGGATTCTACAGAAGCTATATTATATTATACAAATTATTATTAAAGTTATAGGATTTAACATTTCAATATTATATTATTTTTACTTTTATTAAAAAAATATTTATATGATATAATTACCCAAAATTGTTCTAATAGTAATTTTATTAAGGGAAATATAAAATAAATATTTTTAATAATATTAAAATAAATATAATTTTTTATTGTTAATTTGTCCAATAAATTGTATATATGTCCATGATGTATTAAAAATATAATAAAATAATCGGATCAAAGATTACTAGTTAGTTTAATTTTTTTAAATTAGTGATTTGAATAGTGTCATAATTGACACCACTCATTGTTTATCAAAAATAATATTTTTTAAAATTATCTAAAAATTATTATTTTTTTATAAAATATATAATAAATATGAAATGGTATAATATGTTCTTATTTATTTATTTATGGTCTAATTGACATCAAATAAGTATGTTTTTCACAATTCCCATATTGAAATATTTGTTACCATAGTTATAAATGGCACCACCGCCCTCACCTCTTCACATAACATTGATCCATCATGATCATCCATCCCCTAACCATTTACTTTATCAAAAATTTTTGTTACATTCTAGTGGTTGTTTTCTACTTCAAAGACCAACTCTAGTGGTTGGAGAGAATATTTAGAGGGATCACATCAAAGAATATATAATCCCTTCTACCGATTCTTTCAAACATTTTTTATCTACATCCAATCTATGAGATGTTTCATTATAAATTAATAACTAGAGTATAAATTTAATACTGAGATGTTATTATGATTATGAAACAAACATATTACATCTTCTCTCCATCTTACAAAAAACAAAATCACCAAACTTGCGTACGTACGACTTATTGTATCCACATCATGGTGTAATCTGTTTTTTCATCACCACCTTACATAGATAGCTAAAATGATGGAAACAATAACAATATATGTTTATTATAACATGATATTGATTCAAAAATATTATACACCATCTAGATCAAAACCATTCAACAATTATTGGAATGATATCATCCCTCATGGGTACTTACGATCTACCATCTCCTTGATGTGATGTGATTCATTCTACACGATCTTTATTAAAACATGATTGTATAAATGAATGGAATAAATAAATATTAAATATATAATACAAATATCATTCTATAAAAATAATACTTTGACCTATAAATAGGAACAAGAACTGATCCAAAAAAACCTGGGCCATAAAATAAATAAGTTAAGACATGATGGATGAGTAATAACGTCACTAAAAATAGATGGAAATATTATTATATATGATATCATCAAAATTACTATGATTCATAAATTTTTCAACGAAATCATTTAAATCATTATACAGGAGCTTCAGATACATACAATGTAAATTGTACATAAAGTAAGGGATAAATCCCCAATCTCATTATTATATGAGATTGTTTATATGTAAGTATTTACTAGGGTATATTTATAATTCATGTCTATATTCCCAAATTATATATTCCAAAATATTTCTTATATTCTCCTAAAATATTTGAGAGTCAATTTTACCCATTGGTTAATCATTATTAAATTGCATGAATGGAATCTTTTTTCAATTTTGAAATGAGTTATTTTTTGTCTTTTCTGGAAAAAGTACAAAGATAATGTTTTTAACATATCAAACATGAACATATTTTTACATTTCCATAACAAATTATTTCCAAGAATATTATTATATGTGATTTAAGTTTATTTTCAAATAAATTCATTTCTTTAAAATTGTGCGGCATTTTGAGAATGGAAAACATTATAAGAAAGAAAAGATATTTTCCTCCAGAATTGATTTCAAGTGTTTTATAAATATTATTTTCCATATAAGATGAAATTATAAAAATAGGTTTATTTTTCTATCCCCATTATCACTATGATTTGATAGTTTTTATGAAGGAATGATACTTATGATACCCATTTTCTATATATGTAATGATGGAATGTTGTTTAAGAAACTCATTTTTATTCATTGGGTTATGATATAATGAATTATTTATGTTTTATGGAACATGTATGAATTATTTCATTATGAGATGGGTGCGAACTATATTTCCTTCCAATTCATTGGGTAATGATTTATATCTCTATATATTGACATGGATGGAATGAGAAATGATCATGGTTCAGTAGTATAGGGTAGGAATGTCAATTGAACTCAGTTTAGTAATGGACTTTGTCCACTATGATGGTCTTCAAAATGAGCCTTGAATAATATGAAATGGTTTTCCATTCGTATGTGTGTAATAAAAAAGATCAACTCTTATTTTAATAATTTTGGGACTATGTACATTGATTCTTATGAACAGTTATGATTTATCCAATATAATGATATCATAATATTTTATATGAAGTATAAAATTTTCAAATTTCATGTTCTTATGTCTTATTATTATGACATTATTGATATCTCCCTTGATTACCGTTACAGAGCATCTGATCTCACCATTTTATATTTTTATTTTTCCCATGAAATGGAGAAGGGTATTAAATAAAATATGTTAAACATTGTTCTAGTTATTATGAAATAATTGGGAGACAACGAGGATGTCTTATGAAATAATTTTTTTATGTTTCTTGGTTTTTGAAGACACTATACCTATATGGGTTTTATAGTGATTTGTTATATTTTTTATTGAATATTCTTAAATTTTGATGTGATACCTATTTATAAAAAATATGGGTCATTATTGTTTGTATCAAAGGGAGGTTATAAATAACCTTTGACAACTAGTATGGGAAAACCATAGTAAAAAACCTAATGATATGTCGTTGTATTGGTTACAATCCTAGTGGTTTTGAAATGATCATGAATGAACAAGGATAAAACCTTATATTTCTAAAATTAAATTTTATTTTTGATTATATGGGTTTTCCGTTAGGATTAGTGTTCCTCATACTATTCTTCTTGGTTTTAGTCAATGGCTTGAACTCGAAGGCAACATGTTAATTATGAATGAAAAGTGGAGTGCAAGGATTGTCCTCCCGAGAAACCAAATTTTATGGGTGAGGGAATGAAAAATAGTATAGCTAAACGGCGCATCTATCTCAAGTTATAAAGCATATAACACTTTAAAAAAAGCAATGTAGATAACAACATTCTGTTGATTCCTTCATGAGGCAGATTCCACCATTTTTCATTAAGTCTTTTGATACATTAGTGGCTAAAAAATGGATTAGTACCACTAAAAAGATATTTTTAGTCATCTATTTTTCATAACATGATAAAGGAATCGTATAACTCTATTATTTGAAAGGTGAATATAATCAATTCTAGAACCTTTTCAAGAATACGAGTCAAATAGATGAAATTTAATCAATGTAATGGAATGAGTTCAATAACATATTTTTCAATTTGTACTTTCCTCATATTCATCACAAAAATAAGGAGAAGGTTTTCCTTGAGCTTATTAAAGTGAAATGAATCTATTGGTACCTAATAATAAAATATTACATGAATTTTAGTGTATACTTCTAGAATTAATATCCAACCTGATTTTAAAATAGAGTGATTCATTAGGGGATTAAAACCATGTCTCGGAAAGAAATTATCCATAAGTGACATCAATAGCTATGAGGAAATAAATTGATGTGATCCCAAAGTTGAGATGGATATTGGAGGAACACACCAGTCCAATGGGTTCAATATGAATAGAAAAAAAATAATTGAACCAAAATATAAATACCACAATCAATGAAAGATGAGTTTTTCCTTATTGTCAATGAGTGGAAAGAAACATGGAGAAAATTGACATAAATGGAAAATAAAATATTTTAAGTGTTGGAGAGAAGGTCATTCAGTAGTTTAATGCCAATGTGATGGAAAAAATATGTAAAATGATGTTAATAGAGACAATGATACACAGAATTCACATCATACACTTCAATGATACAATTCAAAGGAAATAGTGCATTATGAAAATCAATGTCCTAATGCAATGGTTATTGATGATGATCGACATCAGTAAACTCTTAAGTCTAAATAAAAAGGGGGTTGGGATTGAATCCCCCTTATGGCAGAGTTTTCTTACAATAATATATTTTAATCTTGTATTCAAATGGATCCTTATGACGCCCTCAACAAAAATATGTCCAGAAATCCAACTTTCTAAATGAAGTTGTGGAAATAAAGATATTTGGACCAGATCTTATCGATGAAAAGAGAAGAAAAGTTCAGAATGATTCAACAACACATGAAACAAGCATAGATTTGAAAAAAACATTATGTTGACAACTAAATAAAAGTCATATAGTTTGACATTGGTGACAATGTGTTTCTATAAATTTCTCCCTGGAATAGACTATTGAGATTTGGAAGGAAGGGAATTTTGAACACCAGGTATGTCGATCCTTTTGAAATTATTGATTGTGTAGGGAATGTAGATTACCGATTGGTACTTACCCAAATATCTTTCATGTCCATCATTGTTTCTATGTATCTATACAAATGAAGTATATACATGATCCTTCACATGTTCTAAACTCAGAAGTTACACCATTGGAGAAATATCTTTCTTATGATGAACAAATGAGAGAGATTCTAGATCATAGTGAAAATGTTCTACGAAACAAGACAACATTCTTGGTTAATATTTTATGGTGGAACCACTAATTTGAGGAATCTATATGGGAACTTAAGGAAGTGATGAGGAAGAGGTATCATCATATGTTTTTTATCTAGTTGATTAATTTAGAGGGGTAATTATGTTTAAGTGGGGTATAATGTAACACCTAGATGCTTTTATAAAATGTTTTCATTGAATAATTTTAATTAATTAGAATAAGTAATTTCAAACAATTAGAAGTTTAAACGAACCACTAGACACCCTTAGTATAGAATGACTATAATAACCATGTAGTTAGGTTAGTGGGAATAAATATAACTCACTTATGAAAATATATTGTGAATGAAAAATATAAATCAACTATATATTTTTAATTTTGTTAAGTGATTTATAATTATTAAATGAAATTATTGAAACATATTTTTAATATATTTAATAAAATATTTTTTATATTCATCTTATGGATATTTTGGTTATAGGGTATGAATAAACCCTATATGATGTATAAAAACAAATATTTTTTAAAAGGGTAATTTTCTCTAATTAATGGAAAACCCCTTTTAAATTAAGATTTTATCACATTACTAATTATTATATGAAAAATAAATATTTTTTTATGGAATAGGTATAATTTTTTTTACCTTTACTGAGTTTATGATGTCGTTCTCAAAACATTCAAGTTTTGTGGAATTGTAAAAATTCCCTTAATTTATATTGAAAACAACCATTTTCATCAAAAAATATGATATGGTTAATTTATAGTATTTAATTATCTCAATTTATAAATAGAATTCTTTTTATAATTATATTGAATCTATTTCATTATAATTAATTTTAAATTGAATTCATATGTGAAAAATTTCATTATTTTGCAATGTTTTAACTTTAAAAACATGTTTTTTCTATTCAAAAATTGGATAATGTTTAAATAAATTACTACAACATATGTGCTTTGAATTTTGAAAATTTGACTCTATATTTTGAATAAGTGTGTCTAAATTTCATAGAAATATTAATTTTATTTTTGGTAAATACAAATAATAACTTTAGTAATTTTTATTAATATACTAAAATGGTAAATTTGGTAATTAAGGGTAAAAATATTATTATGAAATTACTCTAACACATGACCTAATATCATCAGATGAGCATGTTTCAACCTAAATCTTCCTTGGGTTGAAATTGTGTCATTTTGATGCCACTTAGATGAGATTGGGACATTTAATATATTTTATTTAATGAAAAGTTAAATATGTCTCACTAAAATTTTAGTAAATATATCATTTTTAAAATAAAGTTATATAGAAGACAAATCAGATTATAAATATTCATTTTAAATATAATTTTTTTATAATGATAACTTTTTTAATTTTTAGAAATAAATAATTAATTTATATAATTATACTTTAATGACTGAGAAACTATTTCATTGATGAGAAATAAATAAAATAATTATTATTAAAGTGAGAAAAATAAATAAAAGAAAAAAACTAGGAAAAATATTAATTTTCCAGTATATCTCGACCATAACCATCCCATTGTCGAGTTATTGACCATTTGAAGCCATATAAAATATATTATCCTACCTATATTATTTTATGTAATGTGTTGATAAACATGTAACATTCATTATTTAATAAATATATCTTTTTTAATGATAGAATCCACAGAAGATACATTCTATTATAAGTATTATTATGAAAACAATAGTATTTATAATTTTCATAGTATTTTATATTTAATTTTTCTTAATGAATTATTTATGTTAAATAATTTTACAAAACCAATGTAGTAGATATTTTATTATGGGAAATATCAAATAAATGTTACCAAAAATATTAAAATAAATATAATTATGGTTAATTATTATTTCGAATGAATTTTCTAGAGGACGTTCATATATTGTAATCTAAAGCTTCGTGTTTTTCATCTGGGTTAAATTACGAAGGATTTCAATTTTTTATCCAATTTATTGATGGGTTGGGTTTTTTAAAAAATGACTTCTAGAATTTTATTCCGATTATTGGAACACCTAAAGGCATCATTTTTTGGACTTGATTAATTAAGCAATAATTTTTGTGGTGTTACGATGAGTCTTAGGAGCACCAAATTCAGAAAAGTACACTTGAATTTATATGCACAGGCATTAAACAGTTGCGGTAAAACCTGTCCAGCTTACCCAATTTAATATTAGTTTACATTAAATAAATAATATTAAATGGGTGTTTTGTGTTTAAATAGAATAATTTTTTAATAATAATAAAATTAGTATTATTATTATTATGGTTTCCCAATTTATCTGGATATTAAAAGATTTTAATTTCATTATTAATGGGGTGTAATACTTATGGGTATCTAATGAGGTTGTTGGGTATCTCAAATAAACACCTAATTATATAAGGAGTTTCATATTTAAGGAAGGATCATTGTTATAAAAAATATGTGTTGGGTTACATCAAATGTTTGAGTAATAATAATGATATTATTATTATTATGGTTTTATGAGTCTTATAATTATTGATAATTGTGGTTTTTATTATTATTATAAATAATATTATTATTGAATAGAGGAGTTTTGGTTAGATTTGATAAAAAGGTATGTTTTAATAATAATAATAATAATGATGTGGTAAATATTATTATTATTGTGTTAATTAATTAAATTCAAGGAAATATGAATTTCATTAATTGTGAGAAAAGGATTTTCTTTATTACTTTGAAGTCAAGGAAATGTTAATTTAATTGAAGAGTAAAGGGTAGTTTGAATTTCTCAAAGAAACATTTCCTTTTATGAAGGATTAATTGGGGTTTTTGGATTTAATCAAAGAAAGTTTTATTAATCGTTAATGGGGATGTTTTTTAAAGATACGGTTATAAAAAATATTATTATTAATGACACATTTATTATTATATTTATTATTATAACTATTAATGTATATTTCTTAATCTTTTATGGGCAGTATTAGTGTTAGAAATTAAGGGTGGGGTGTGACCTTCTTCTTCTTCAAAGAGGAATGACCGCCACTAGGATCATCTCCCCTAAGATGTTCAATGAATTAGCTTCTTTGGACTCCTCCTCCATGCGTCCATCCTTTTCCGGATCTCCAACAGCACAAAACCCCCAAAAAAACCCCTTGCAACAGCGTGAAACCCCTTAGATAGCCTCCCCTACAGCGCGCAACAACCCCCATTCCCAGGTCCTTCATCTATGGTAATTTTATATGAATTATTTTTTGTATTTAGTCAGAATATTCAAGTTAGGTTCTTATATGATGTTCCCCATCATCTCTTTTTCAGTTTGATGTTGTATCAGTACCCATTTAGGATTGGCCAACTTTACGGTTTTCGTTGTAACAAGAATTTTTAGTGTTCTTCACTTCTTGGGTTTTGTAACAACATTGTCAGGATTCCATGGTCTGCGTTCTAGCAACCGCTATAGAAGGTGATGTGGTTCATGCCAATTAGGTTCTTCGATGTTGTTTGGAAGTAAATAATTACACCATTTCATGGGTTTTCACCACATAAATAGGAGTTTAATATTTTAATGGAGTCCTTGGTATCTAGCCGTAGGTGCGAGACCATGCTGTATTGGTTTAGGCCATCTAAAGTTTTTTTCATGATTTATTGATTTTTTTTGTAGGGCGTGCACGTGTGAAAATATATATTTAGATATATATCAAATATATATGTATATATATATATACATATATATAAAGGTGGTTCACGTGAAACTTCATTCCATTTGCAACTAATTGCCGCCAAGTACATTAAAGTGTTGCATAAATAAAATGACATCACCCCGAGGTAGGGTACCAAATTCCTCTCACATTATTTAAGAATTATAGATTCTTTAAATAAATAGAGAATTTGAGTTTCCATGATTATGGAACTGCTATGTTTTTATGAAATGCTAATTAAAGATAAAATTTTGATCATTGGCAATGTCATATTTGGATTTTTTTGGTTTGCCTTTTCATTTTACTTCTTTGTAGAGGTGATATATGATGTATTGAAGCATAACACTTTTGATGTTATTAAATTTTTCAACCCATGTGAGATAAATGGGGACTTGAACATGTGTTGATTTAAGTTGGTTTTTCATTTTTGTTTAAAGTGATATGAATAAACAATTAAATGATTTGAATGGGCCAGGATGAGTAATATGGTAATTAATTGTAAAATTAATTATCACGACATGAGTTGGAATAAAATTGTGGCTTTTACTATTTATTTAGAATATTTAATATTTGACATGTTTAGAATATTAATTGAAAATTGTAATAATTAATGGATGAATTAATTATTACTTGTTAAATGGTAAATTGTTAATTAATTGATGACTGGTTAAAGAGATATGATTTAATTAATTAATTGTTGAATTAATTATTTTTTCTAAATTAAATTAAGATTGTAAATTTATTGTTTGTTATGGCTGTTGGCCAAGGGTACCTTTTGATTCTTGTTTTTTTCATGCCTTATGTTTTCTTTGATGGAGTTTTTTTAAAATATGATATGTTGTGCGAGAATGTTATCAAATTATTCCAACCATGTGTGATAAATGAAGACTTTAAGATGTGTTTATTTTATGCAGGTTATTCTAATTTGGTTAAAGTGATATGATTAAACAGTTAAATTATTTGTGTAAAGACCCAGAAATTTCAAAGAAAATTTTTTCTTAATTTTTTTTGGAATTTTACAAGAACGCAGTTTCTGACAGCGCCTGATTCCGAGGCCCGGTGTGCCCGGAATTAATTTTCGAAGATTGTCTCGGGTACGTTCAGTGAACGAGCGAGCAGGTTTTTCTAACTTTTGAACCGGTTCCCAGAATCGAATTCCGAGGGCACCGATGAACTCGCAGCGCCGATATTCGCTTAAGGATACGTTCTCCGAGGTTGCGCGTTTTATGCGGGTTGAGAGTTAGTTTTGGGGGAAATAAAATGAAGTTAAATAAATTGTGGAAACACAATTTATTTAAAACCATGTTGGTTATATCCTCCCAAAGGGAGTTAGAGGTGGGAGCCACATCCACTTAACCTCCCTTGAGAGGATTAAGTGTGGTGGGGCTCACACGAACCCTAACTCCTCAACTCCCCTTTTAACTCCCAATAACTCCACTCAATTTAATTTTGACAACTTGTGTTATTAATTAAGTTGAGTTGCTTAATTTCAAACTTTTGAAATTCAAAGTGGTTTTTTTGTGTAAATAAAATAAGCCTTAGACTTATTTTATTTTTTTGGTTAGAGCTTTGTCTCCTTGAGAGAGTTGGGAAGTCTTCTTCGTCTTCTTCAAACTTAATGAAGAACACGAAGAACACCGTTCTTCAACGAAGAACTTCTCCGCCGAAGAACACGGTCCTTCCGCGATGCTGTATCCATGACGCAACGTACTTCTTCCGCGTCCTCTCTTCCGCGACAGTTTTCCACGACGGAATCACCGTCAAAGAACTTCGAATCCTCGCTTCACGACGTCGATGTCCTTTCCCCGCGACGCCGGACCACCGTGACGCTCATCTTCCACGGGTCGTTGATGAACACTGCTCTTGAAGCCGAGGTAGGGGTTTATTGTTTTTATTTAATTATTTCCATTCCTGATTCTAGAATGTCAAACTTCGAGGATAAACGAATAAATGTTATCGTTTAACGAGAGGGGGCCGGACCGCACAAACACGGCTTAACCCCCTCCTATGTTCATGTTTGTTCCCTTGCGGATGGAACGAGATGGCGTGGTGCCATCGCACCACGCGGGAATCTTACGGCAAGTATTGCGCGGCGTCGTCGCGCCGCGCCATGGAAATAAATTCAGGAACGCGACGTCGTCGCGTCGCATCGAAGGAAACCGAGGACACCACGGCCGGAGCGGGGCCGCGGCGGAGCTTGGTGACCGGCGGCCAGCCGGGCCGCCGGTGTCGGAGCCGGAAAGGGGACCGGCCACCACCAGTCCCTTTGAGAGGGAGCCGGCCGGCCAGGTCGGGCCAGCCAGAGTGGAGAAACCTGGGGGAATTAAATTCCCTCGTCCAAATGAAGGGACCCCATTATGAGGGGGGGGGGGGTTACAAAGGGAGGCAGGCGCCCCCCGTTTTCTTCAATCAGCTCGGCCGAAGCTGAGCTGGCAGCGCGCCCAGCACGCTGCGCTGAGCCGGGCCGGGCCGACCCTGTCCGGGGCGGGTCGACCCGGTTCGGGGCGGGTCGACCCGGTTCGGGCCAACCGGGGGGTCTCAGGCCGGGTCGGCCCGGGCCAGAAACCCCCGATACAGAGCTGTTTAGGTTCAAATGCCCATAACTCGGGCTACGGACCTCCAAACGACGCGATGTCAGCGGCGATGTGATCCTTGGATCGAGACGGTCGTTTCGGTATATCGCACTCATGGTTTATAAATACTTTGAGTTCGGCCGGGTTGGTTCGTACACGAAACCAACCGGGCCCTCGGAGCAGAAACGCTAATATCTTGAGCTACGGACGTCCGAATGACGTGCCGTCAGCTTTGTTGAGTTCCTCTAAGTGAGACGGATCTTTTGGCTTACTACGCTAGAGGTTTGGATGACGTCAGAGTGCGGTCGGGTTGGTACGCTCACGAAACCAACCGGGCCCCTGGAATGAAAACGCCAATAACTCACAGACCGGGCGTCCGATTGAAGCGCCGTCTGTCTCGTTGCATTTCTGTTGACGATACGGAACTTTTGGCATCCTCCGCCCGAGTTATGGATGCAGTTGGGTTATATTCGAGTTGGATTGTACCCGAAATCCATCCGGGCCCCTAGAAAGGAAAAAGATGATATCTTTCAGACAGGACGCCCGTTTTACGAACCGTCAGCGCCGTTGTTGATCTCATCGAGAAATGGACCCTGTGAGTATACCCTATGAGAGTTCGGGGTACAGTTGAGATATGGCCGGGTTGGTTCACTTACGAAACCAACCGGGCCCCTGCGACGAAAAGGCTAATAACTCACAGACCGGGCGTCCGATTGACGCGCCGTCTGTGGCGTTGAGAACCCTATGACGAGGCAGTCCTTTGAGATACTTCTTCGTGGGACTTTGATATACTTGGAGTATCAACTTGTAGCTTGTGGAGCGGACCCTCCTAGATACTATTGTATGGAGTATGGAGACCGTGTAGCCGGCAGAGACCTGAAGACTCCTTGTTCGATTCGATTCGGAGTGACTTACGTAGCCTAGTGGGGAGAACTACTTTGTGAGGTGGCAGACCCACAGCGGAGGAGCACTACTATGTGAGGTGGCAGACCCGCGGTACTCGACAGGAGGAGTACCTCTTTAGGCTATGAGGGGGGAGCACTACTTTGTTGGGTGGAAGACCCCGGTGGGAAGCACTACTGTGTGAGGTGGCAGGCCCGCGGTACTTGACAGGAGGAGTACTTCAGCAGTATTAGGTTAGTGAGTAGTACCTCGGAGTCGTGACAGGACCACTGTAGACTCTAGAGATGGAGCTTTTCAGCAGTTACAGTTTCGATAATGAAAATCCTGGTTTGAGGTGAGACTTTTGACCTTGTGTTTACCTCATGATTGAGATGGGTCACTTGATAACTTAGGTATATGTATGGGCATATACCTAGGTAGTGGTTATCCGTTGATTTCACAATCCTTGTGTATCCTCATGATTGAGATGGGTTACTTGATAACTTAGGTATATGTATGGGCATATATCTGAGTAGAGGTTATCTGTTGAGATCTTCTTTGTGGTTATCCTTGTTTGTTTAGTGAGACCTTGAGGGTCACGGGGTCCCTATTGACTATCGTTATACTCGCCCCTGCACGGGCTATGCCGGCACCTCGTTGTGTTGGTTGCAGACGACAGACAGTGCTGACGGAGGCCGAGTGTTGGAGGACTGGACGATACCCGGAGGTGGACTACACGACGATTCAGTACCTGGAGGTGGACTACACGACGAGTCAGTACCCGGAGGTGGACTACACGATGAGATGACACACGGAGGAGGTTGACGGACGAGAGCGTGGAGGAGGCTATCTTTACCTACCCTTCTGGTAGGATCCTTGGTGGACGACCAGGAGCTGCGCCATCTGTACCTACATTTCAGGTAGGATCCAAGGAGGACGACCCAGGAGCCGTTTCCGTCCTTCCAGCTGTTATCTTTTCGGTTGTACTTGTTCAGTTGTAGTTGTACTTCCTTTTGGGTTTGTATTCTGGCCCATTTACTTTTCAGCACTTCTCTTGTAAATTGTGTTTACTTTTTCCGCTTCCTTACTCTGTGGTGCTGGTTTTCTTTTATAAAGGCAATGCCTTCCCAGTTATTGGGATTTACGCCTTTGGTGCTAGTCTCCAGCCCCTGGCCTATGGAAGGCGGGCTTGGGGTAGTCACGGCACGGGCCCCGAGGACGGGTCGTGACAAATTGGTATCAAATGAGTCGGTTATATCGTAGAACTTATAACTCTGATATTTTCTTTCTGTGAAGCAATAGTATTAAGGGTACCGAGTGTGGTCTTCAGTTCAGGGAGTCCAGTGTTGGTGCGGGCGGCCGACGTATCCATACACTAGGACCCTAACAACTGAATTTCAACTTTGTGCACGAAAACACTAATTGCATTTGTGTTTTCCAGAAGTGTTATTGAAATATAATCTCAAACTAGGTCAGATCACCAGGTATAATCGTTTGACCATGTCACGTTGTTTTTTTTTTCAGGATGCCTTTTCTCGGACGACGAGCTAGAGCCCAGATGGATGTGCGTGCTGACAGCCTGTCGAGCGACGAGGCTTCGGTATAGGGCCCTCTTGCAGTTGAGGCACCAGCGGAGGCACCAGCGGTACTACTACCCGTTGGGCCACCGATGCCACCAGCCCCAGTATTAGGCGATGCACGATGCTTGAGCGCGTTGCACGAGTTCCAGCGCAAGAGGCCACCCAGGTTCCTGGGAGAGACGGACCCGCAGGCGGCTTAGGTTTGGCTGGAAGCTGTGGTGAGAGTCTTCAGGCTAGAGGGGACGCCTGCAGTCTTCATGATGATCTTTGCTGCCAGCCTCCTACAGGCAGCAGCTGGCAGGTGGTGGATCCACTCGTTTCAGTTTTTCGACGGGATGACCTTCGTATGGGAAGACTTCGAGACCTTCTTCAGGGTGGAGTTTGTGTCAGTAGCTCTACACCCCAAGCGTGTACATGAGCTTCTACCTTTGCCGCGTGTTTTTCGATCAGTAGCCGAGTCATCTGTGGGAAGTAGACAAATGATGTAGAGGTCCAGGAGGAACAGACTAGCAGTTGGACGATCTCAGGTTTTAGGACTGGTGGTGCGGGACACCCGGGGTGGGAACAGAGCTAGGCGTGCCAGAAGCAGGTTGTGTTACTCATGCGGCGGAAAGGGTCACCTGGCACGTGACTGTCCGAATCCTCGTACAGTTGATCCGTAGTATTTGGAGGAACCACAGAGGCAGAAGCCGCGGCGAGTGCTTGAGAAACAGCCGAGCAGTGGACAAAGCAGTAGAGCTCCGGGAGCAGGTGGACAGGAGAGGAACTAGTGGATACGTCCCTTGTAATTCTAGTTCCATTTTGTTGTTGTATTCGTGTCTTGTACTATGAGATGCATTAATAAAAAGTCACTTATCTTTGAGATGTTTTCTTTCCTGTCCTTTTTGTTTGGTTGATACTGAGTGGTCATGGTTAAGACTGTTGACTTGAGCCTCACTTTCGATATTTCTATTGGAGGAGACCTAGTGACAACACACTGATGCCGACAGTGTGACTCGACCCTTGGAGGCGAGAGTGATAGTTGGATCTCTTGGTAGTTACATCGTGGCCTTACGACGTCATCCATGGCATGAATGCATCATTCATGTCAGGATTGACTGTATTAGGCAACGAATGTGGTTCATCCAGGGGATGAGACCGGATTTCACTTATCGTCAAAGAGTAAATCAAAGCAGCTCTTGTGAGACTAAAGAAGGTCCAGGTCATCCAAGAGCGGATGAGGATGGCACAGGGCCGACAGAATCCTTATGCTGACAGGACTTGGAGGCCTCTAGAGTTCGAGGATGACCATCATGTTCTTATACGAGTCTCACCTCGACGAGGTTTACGGAGATGTGCCCAGGGAGGAAAGTTATCTCCGAGGTTCAACGGACATTTCTAGGTCCTTAGCTGGGTAGGCGATGTGGTTTTCCGCTTGACCCATCCACTTCAGTTTCACTAGGTGCACGATGTTTTCCACGTATCCCAACTGAGGATATACGTGCTTGACCCTCCGCATATCATTGACCATGAGGAGCTGGACGGTGGCAATGAGGTGACTTCTACGGGGGTTCTTGTGGGGATCGAGGATCGACAGGAGCGGATCCTAGGAGGATGGTCGATTCCTCTTGTGCACTTTCTTTGGTAGCATGAGATCCTCCAGGTGAGCACATGGGAGCGGAAGGCTCAGATGCATGCTCAGTACTTCCTTCGTTTCCCTAAGTTTGTGGTGAAGCTTTACGGGGACGTAAATCCCTATGGTGGGAGTAATGTCAAGACCCGGAAATTTCAAGGAAATTTTTTTCTTAATTTTCTTTGGAATTTTACAAGAACTAAATTTCTAACGGCGCCTGATTCCGAGGCCCGGTGTGCTCGGAATTAATTTTTGAAGTTTGGCTCAGGTACGTTCAGTGAACGAGCGAGCAGTTTTTTCTAACTTTTGAACCGGTGCCCGGAATTGAATTCCGAGGGCACCGATGAACTCGCAGCGCCGATATTCGCTTAAGGAGACCTTTTCTGAGGTTTCGTTTTATGCGAGTTGAGAGTTAGTTTTGGGGGAAATAAAATGAAGTTAAATAAATTGTGGAAAAACAATTTATTTAAAACCATGTTGGTTATATCCTCCCAAAGGGAGTTAGAGGTGGGACCCACATCCACTTAACCTCCCTTGAGAGGATTAAGTGTGGTGGGGCCCACACGAACCCTTACTCCTCAACTCCCCTTTAAACTCCCAATAACTCCACTCAATTTAATTTTGACAACTTGTGTTATTAATTAAGTTGAGTTGCTTAATTTCAAACTATCGAAATTCAAAGTGGTTTTGTTGTGTAAATATAATAAGCCTTAGACTTATTTTATTTTTTTGGTTAGAGCTTTGTCTCCTTGAGAGAGTTGGGAAGTCTTCTTCGTCTTCTTCAAACTCAACGAAGAACGCGAAGAACACCGTTCTTCAACGAAGAACTTCTCTGCCGAAGAACACGGTCCTTCAGTGACACCGTATCCGCGATGCAACGTACTTCTTCTGCGTCGTCTCTTCCGCGACAGTTTTCTGCGATGGAATCGCCGCAAAAGAACATAGAATCCTTGCTTAACGACGTCGACGTCCTTTCCCCGCGAAGCCCGACCACTGCGACGCTCGTCTTCTGCGGGTCGTTGACGAAAACCGCTATTGAAGCCGAGGTAGGGGTTTACTGTTTTTATTTAATTATTTCCATTCTTGATTCTAGAATGTCGAACTTTGAGGATAAACGAATAAATGTTATCGTTTAACGAGAGGGGGCCGGACCGCACAAACACGGCTTAACCCCCTCCTATGTTCATGTTTGTTCCCCTGCGGATGGAACGGGATGGCGTGGTGTCGTCGCACCACGCGGGAATCTTACGGAAAGTATTGTGCGGCGCCGTCGCGCCGCGCCGTGGAAAGAAATTCCGGAACGCGATGCCGTCGCGTCGAAGGAAACCGAGGACGCCGCGGCCGGAGCGGGGCCGCGGCGGAGGGGCGAGGTGCCGTCGCACCGCGTCGGACGACAAGGGCCGCGGCCGGTTCCGGGCCATGGTGGAGCTTGGTGACCGGCGGCCAGCCGGGCCGCCGGTGTCGGAGCAGGAAAGGGGACCGGCCACCGCCGGTACTATTGAGAGGGAGCCGGCCGGCCAGGTTGTGCCGGCCAGAGTGGAGAAACCCGGGGGAATTAAATTCCCCCTGCCAAATGAAGGGCCCCCCATTATGAGGGGGGTCGCGGTTACAAAGGGGGGAAGGCGCCCCACGTTTTTTTCAATCAGCTCGGCCGAAGCCGAGCTGGTAGTGCGCCCAGCACGCTGCGCTGAGCCGGGCCACGCCGGGCCGGGCCGACCCTGTCCGGGGCGGGTCGACCAGGTTCGGGCCAACAGGGGGGTCTCGGGCCGGGTCGGCCCATGCCTGAAACCCCCGATACCGAGCTGTTTAGGTTCAAATGCCCATAACTCGGGCTACGGACCTCCAAACGACTCGTCGTCAGCGGAAATGCGATCCTTGGATCGAGACGGTCGTTTTGTTATATCACACATAAGGTTTCGGAATACTTTGAGTTCGGTCGGGTTGGTTCGTACACGAAACCAACCGGGCCCTCGGAGCGGAAACACTCATATCTTGAGCTATGGACATCTGAATGACGTGCCGTCATCTTTGTTGAGTTCCTCTAAGTGAGACGGATCTTTTGGCTTACTCTGCTCGAGGATTCGATGTCGTCGGAGTGCGGTCGGGTTGGTTCACTCACGAAACCAACCGGGCCCCTGGAACGAAAAAGCCAATAACTCACAGACCGGGAGTCCGATTGATGCACTGTCGGTCTCATTGCATTCCTGTTGACGATAAGGAACTTTTGGCATCCTCCACCCGAGTTTTGGATGCAGTTGGGTTATAGCCGGGTTGGATTGTACCCGAAATCCAACCGGGCCCCTAGAACGGAAAAAGATGATATCTTTCAGACAGGACGTCCGTTTGACGAACCGTCAGCGGCGTTGTTGATCTCGTTGAGAAACGGACCCTATGAGTATACCCTATGAGAGTTCGGGGTACAGTTGAGATACGGCCGGGTTGGTTTTCTTACGAAACCAACCGGGCCCTTGGGATGAAAAAGCTAATAACTCACAGACCGGGCGTCCGATTGACGCGCTGTCTCTTGCGTTGAGAACCCTATGACGAGGCGGTCCTTTGAGATACTTGTTTGTGGGACTTTGAGATACTTGGAGTATCGACTTGTAGCTCGTGGAGCGGACCCTCCTAGAGACGAGCGTACGGAGTACGGAGACCGTGTAGCTGGCAGAGACCTGAAGACTTCTTGTTCGATTCGATTCGGAGTGACTTACGTAGCCCAGTGGGGAGCACTACTTTGTGAGGTGGCAGACCCACAGCAGAGGAGCACTACTATGTGAGGTGGCAGACCCGCGGTACTCCACAGGAGGAGTACCTCTGTAGGCTATGAGGGGGGAGCACTACTGTGTTGGGTGGCAGATCCCGGTGGGAAGCACTACTGTGTGAGGTGGTAGGCCCGCGGTACTCGACAGGAGGAGTACTTCAGAAGTCTTAGGTTAGTTAACAGTACCTCGGAGTCGTGACAGGACCACTGTACACTCCAGAGATGGAGCTTCTCAGCAGTTACGGTTTCGATAATGAAAATCCGGGTTTGAGCTGAGACTTTTGACGTTGTGTTTACCTCATGATTGAGATGGGTCACTTGATAACTTAGGTATATGTATGGGCATATACCTGGGTAGTGGTTATCCGTTGATTTCACAATCCTTGTGTTTCCTCATGATTGAGATGAGTTACTTGATAACATAGGTATATGTATGGATATATATCTAAGTAGAGGTTATCTGTTGAGATCTTCTTTGTGGTTATCCTTGTTGGTTTAGTGCGACCTTGAGGGTCTCGGGGTCTCTAATGAGTATCATTATAATCACCCATGCACGGGCTATGCCCGCATCTCGTTGTGTTGGTTGTAGATGACAGTCAGTGCTGAAGGAGGCCGAGTGTTCGAGGACTGGATGGTACCCGGAGGTGGAGTACACGATGATTCGGTACCCGGAGGTGGACTACACGACGAGTCAGTACCCAGAGGTGGACTACACGACGAGACGACACACGGAGGAGGTTGACGGACGAGAGCGTGGAGGAGGATATCTGTACCTACCCTTCAGGTAGGATCTGTGGTGGACGACCAGGAGTTGCGCCATCTGTACCTACCCTTCAGGTAGGATCTGAGGAGGACGACCCATGAGCCGCTTCCGTCCTTCCAGCTATTATCTTTTCGGTTGTACTTGTTCAGTTGTAGTTGTACTTCCTTTTGGGTTTGTATTTTGGCCCATTTACTTTTCATCACTTCTCTTGTACTTTGTGTTTAATTTTTCTGCTTCCTTACTCTGTGGTGCTTGTTTTCTTTTATAAAGGCAATGCATTCCCAGTTATCGGGATTTACGCTTTTGGTGCTAGTCGCCAGTCCCTGGCCTATGGAAGGCGGGATTGGGGTAGTCACAGCACGGGCCCCGAGGACGGGTCGTGACAATTTGAATGGGGTAGATTATGTAATAGGGTAATTAATTTTATAATTATTTATCAACCCATAAGATGGAATAAAATTATGGATTTTACTGTTTATTCAGAATATTGAATATTTGACATGTTCAGAATATAAATTGGGAATAATTAATAATTAATAGATGGATTATTTATTAAATGTTAAATTGAAAATGGTAATTAATTGATAAATGGTTAAAAAGATATGATTTAATTAATTTATTTTTGAATTAATTAATTTACCTGTATGTAATTAAGATTGTGAATTCATTGTTTGTTATGACTGTTGGCCAAGGGTACCTTTTGATCCATGTTCATTTTCCATGCCTTAAGTTGTCTTGGATGGAGTTTTTAAAAAATATGATATGTGGTGTGAGATAAATAATAAATATCAGGGCCTTATTCAATATTTTTTGAGATGATTATGATGTGCATGTAAATTTTTAATGTCCAGAATGAATCACTGATTGAGTTGACATGTTCAGACGTGTTAGATAATTTTGAAAATTAAATGATGAGTTAATTATTTAGTTATCTTGTTTGTAATATTTAATTGTTAATTAATTATTATATATTAAGATGTTGAATGGTTAATTAATTGTTGATTTATATTATAGGCGATTTATGTTGTTAATTTGTTATTTAATTAATTAACAGATTGGACTAATTTATTTAATTATTAATTAATGGATGGTTTTGGGGTGTTAGACATGTCATTCTACACAATAATAAATATATATGTATGATTGATAAATGGGATGTGATATAGGGATTGATGCTCCAAATACTCACAGGATGATAGACATGGAGTTCTACACCTATCTTGCATGAAAACATTCTTTTGTGGTACATGGAATGGTCCTCTAAATACCCATGGGTTTTGATATAAGGACTAATGCTCCAAATACTCATGAGGGTTCTAGACATAATGTTCTACTCCCATTAATTGACATTGGACTGTGGGTCCGATTGGTTGTACATGAAATGATTTAATTGGTTCATGAAAACAGTTGTGCCAAAATGATTTGTGAATTGGACATGAGAAAGGGTTCAGACTTATCAATGTAATGGATGGATTAGTGTTAGAGGATGGAACTAGAATAAAATCACTATTTTCATGGAAGAGATCAGACATAATATATGAATGATTAAAATTGAATATATTTTGACGCGTTAGCCATGACAAAGCAGAATCTTGGATTCAGTCATTACCTTGTTTACATAGATGGACTTTAGAGACATCGGTGGTGAGTGACTTATATAGGGGGTATTGGGCATAGGTCGAATATCAAGACTTTCATGATTTATTGAGGTTTAAATAATTGATAAATGAAAATAATTATGTAATGATTTTTGAGTATGAATCACAAATGTATAATGTTGGTTTAGACACCAGTTGTGGGCTATATAAAGTACTTGGGTATATAGTTACTTTGTACTACTTTATTTATTCATGCTTTCATACGGTTTAAATTCTTTATTAAATTTCTAGATTTGGTGTAGATGTTGGTGGCCCGGGCGTACAAATATTTATATCTCACATCCTACTCAGGCCACCATTTCACTAGGGCACCTGAGTAAATTATATTTGGTTGCAGGATTGTGTTGTTTTCATTTTCATGGAATTTAGGAGTAGAGGACTGAGCGGAAGCTCGAGATGCGCGAGGAGACAACCTCAAGTATTTTATTTATTATTTATTTATTTCTATATTGGAATGTAAAGCATGTCGTATTCTTCATTTCTTTCCATTTTTGTGTTATTATCATGTCATGCATACATCTACTATATAATTTGTTTTGGCCACTTTTATAAAATGAGTACTATTTTTCTTTAGGTTTTTTTCAATTATGTATTACTACTTCTTCTATTGACTCTTATTTACTATGATGTACCATTGAAAAAATCTTATAAGAGGGTATAATCTCCCCACATACTATCCATAAACCCTCGTTGCTAGTTTGCAGCCTCTAGTGTATAGGGAGATGTGCTTGAGGTCATATGAAAATCAATATAGCCACTGGTTCAAGGGTCATCCGTGTTGGGACATTACAAGTAAAATAATAAAATAATTGGTTCTATGCAAATGTTTTTATCTTAGAATTCTTAAATTAATGAATTAAATAGTGTCAAAATTAACACAATTAATTGTTTATAATAATAGTTTTTATTACATTATTTAAAAATCATAAATCATTTTTAAAAACATATAATAATTTGGATATGGTCTAAACTGTTCTTTGGTATTTATTTATTGTCTAATGGACATAAAATAAGTAAATACTCCACCCTTTCAATGCTGAAGTATCTGTTACCTTAGTTAGATATTAAATAGAAAAAATAAGTGTTAATTAAAATGAAAAGGTTTTTATTGATATAAAAACTTATCAAAAATTTATTGAATGATTATCTTGAAACCATATATCATCTAAACATAAAAATTGGGACATTTTAGATTATTTCTGGATGGGGTTAGTTTTTATATTAAATTAATATTTTTGGAGATCGCAAAAGTGTCACTCGCCTCAATTATAAAAGAGGGCCACATCCCCCACCTCTTCACATTACATTTACCATAAATTATCATACATTCCATAACTATTCCCTTTGTCACTTACATAGTAACATTATATAGGTTTTTTTCTTATTCAAATACCAACTCTAGTTCTTTAAGAGGATATTTAGAGGGAGCACATCGAAGGAGTGGTGATCCTCTCTATCAATTCTTTCAATAATTATTATTCCTTCTAGTTCTACTTAATGATTTTTTCATTAAAATGTAATAACTCAAGTATCTAATATATATTTAAAATTTATAATTATTATGAAACAATAATATTCCATCTTCTATCCATCCTATGAAAAAAAAATCCATGTGTGCTTACGTATGACTTATAGTCTTCAAACCATGATGTAATCTATTTTTTAGCACCACCATACATGGATAGGTATAATGATGTAAATTATAAAAATATACTATTATTATTACATCATAATCATTTTTAATATTATACACAATCCACTACGAAACCATTCAACAATTATGGGAATGATATCATCGCTCATGCGTACATACAACCTACCATCTCCACAATGTGATGTGATTCATTCTACATGATCATCCTTAATGAATGATTATATAAATTAGTGGTATTAATAACTATAATATATAATATACTGATATCCATATTTAAATGATATTAATATAACCTATTATAAGAAACAATAACTTATCTGTAAAAACATGCGTAAGAAAAAAAGAAATTATCAACTGATGAAAAAGTAACAATGTTAGTAAGTAACGAATGATAATATGATTAGATATGATATCATAGAAAAAGAATATTGTTATGAAATATTTCAATGAAAATATTTATATAATTATATTATATGTTCATAAACATACAAAATAAATCACACCTATGGGTAGGGATAAATTTACAATCACATTATTATTTGAGATTGTTTATCCATAAGTATTTACTGGGGTATATTTATCATCCATGTGCATATTTCTTAATTACATATTCCAAAAATATTATTTATATTCTTATACATTTTCTTAGATTCAATGTTATTCATTTTTAAATTTTTCATAAATGGAATGAAATTATTCTTTTGTTTTTTTCGATATGAGGTACCTTTTGAATTTTTTGGGAATTGTACGAGGATAATGTTCTTTCAAATTATATGGCATGAACCTATTTTTTGGTTTTAATAATACATTATTTCAATGAATCTTCCACTACATTATTTCTTTTTTATTTTCAAATTAAATAATTTTATTTTAATATTGGGGAGATTTTTTAGAAAACAAAGCATTTTTGTAGAAGAGAGGATATTTTCTTCAAGAATTAATTTCAACTTTTTTATCAAAATTATTTTCCATCTAAGATTACATTCTTTAAATATGGTTATTTTTCTATTCCTATTATCACTGTTGTTGGATTATTTTTATGATGTAATTATATTTATGAAATCCATTTGTTCTAAATAGATTATGTTATTATGGAATGATCTTTAATAATCCCATTTTTTGGCGTTATGCAATGATGAATGATTTATGTTTTTCAACATAGTTTATAAAGATTTCATTATATGATGGGTTGGACCTATATCTCCCTCCAATGCATTAGATATATATTTATATCTCATGATATAGACATGGAAGGAATGGTAAATGATATTGATTTAGTAGTATAGGGCTAGAATGAAAAGTGAACTAAGTTCCGCAATAGACTTTGTCCTCTATAATGATTTTAGAAATGAGCCTGGATTAATATGAAAAGAGTTTATTTTCTTATTTGTATGACAAAAACATTCATGTCTTTTGTTAAGAATATTATGATTATGTACATTGATTCTTATTAACTTTTATGAGTTATCCAATGACATGATTTCATGATCTTTCATATGCAGGATAATATTTTCAAATGACAACTTCTTAAGTCTTATGATTATTGTATGATTTATATCTTCATTTTTTCACTTACTATGAATCTGATCTCACCCTTTTACATGTTTTTTCCCTAGGTCATGAAGGTGGTTATTTAGTAAGATATGTCAAAATGGGGTCTAGTTATGAAGATATAAGTAGGAGATAATCAAGATGTATTATGAACTAGTTATTTATCTACCGTACATTCTAAAGGCACTATACATGTTGGGTCCTATAATGGATTTGATATATTTTGTAATTAATATTAATAAATATTGAAGTAATATTCCTCAATGTAATGAATGGATCATTATATAAAATCACTCAAACATTTTAACCAATTTACTTGTTAATAGGATTCTAATCCCATGGTCATTACAACTCTAATATTAACCACTTTTGGATCTAGTAATAGTGAGTTTTCCATTTATATTATTATAAAAATATAATGCTCTGAAATTATAAATGGATATTTATGAATAGTTTTTCATACACTCGAAAAGTAAAATTAATCATTGGAAAATTACCTTTTACTTTCCAAAATTTGATATACCACCTTTTTGATCGCCATGATCCATGAAAAATCCCTAAATTCTCCTTCTCCAAGAGTTACTACAAGAGAACTCTCATTATGCTCCTACCCTAAACATTACCCTTTTTTCTTCTTATCTTTTTTTTCTTCTCCATGATTATCCTCTAAATATATTTCTTCATCTTAATATAATTTAAGAATTACTATTATTAATAGTAAATTTTATTATATAAGTGATTTTATAATTACATAACTTGTTCCCATCCTTGACAAAATTAGAATGGTGTTCTGGCATAGGTGTAGACTATAGACTCTATAGATTTTAAAATGTAATTTTTTCATAACTAACATAAATGAATGATTAAACAAGGGACCTTAATGACTCAATATGTTATTTATAAAAAGGTTAAAACTTTTAAATGAAGAATAATTTTCATATTTCCCCCACTTCATAAAAAATGAAGTCATCATCAATTTGTACACATGGACTATCACCTCAACAGAATGATATGTTTAGATTTCATTACCAGCATACATAGATGGGTCTAAGAATTTATCTAATCAATTATAATGATTTTTTTCTAAAAATATTATAGTTTTTTGAGAGTAATATTAATTTTTATAATACCATTAACATACCATCTTTGGATCCTAAAAAATTAACATAAGAAGTGAGTTATTAATTCAATCTAAACATATTTTAATAAAACAAATATCATGGAATGGAATTAAATACTTTTAATTGAAAATAATTCCCCAATAACATTAAATAGGATAGTATATGACATATTGAAATGGAATAAATAAATTAAATCATTATCGAAGGGTTAAATAATGTGTGAAACAATAAATATTAGTAGAATTTGATAATGAAAATAAGCTATAACTAAATAATATATGATTATAATAAAGTTAAATTTAAATGGTATATGGGGTATGATATATGAACTGTTTTATATAATATATTTAGAAAACTATTTTTATTATTATGGTTATTAAATCGAATTCTAGGATGAAAGGATTTATGGAAAAGGATTCCACATAATTCCCCTTCATTAATTCATGTTTTCTTATTATTCACCTATTCCTATTTTGAATGGTGTACTTACTAACCAATAGATTATATTACTAATTTAAAATAGTTTTTAATTTTTTATATAATTGTTTTCAATGCCCCTATTCATATTATTTTCTTTCATTGAAATACAAAAATTACTATGGGGGGGGGGGGGGGTGTCTGGAATTTTATTCTTTGTGGTATATTCCATAATCACCGCCATTTTTTTGTTTGGTGAATATACAACCATATATATTATTATTTTTAAATCATTCGTGATATTCAATTTAGTAATAATTCCATAAAAATTTATTATTTTATTTATTTTTTAAATTCATGTACAATTACTGTTGCAAAGGGAACTTGTCAACTCAATGCTCCTTTGGTTCAGTTATAATGTTTATTCTTGAATTTTTTTCCATCAATGATTTTGTTATTCTACAATAAGATATTAATATAATATGAATTCTATTTCTAACATAATAAGATTACATTTTTGAACCATGTATTCTTCATAGATGAATTTATTTATGGTATTATTATAACATTATAAAAAATACTTCTAATCCAATGTAAGGACTATTTTACAAGATATACCTGATCATTCTTTCCACAAATTATTTTCTTCATTATTTTTACTCCCAAATATGTGATATCTCTATTAATATTATTATTATTATTATTCACCAAATTATAAAAAATCTTATAGTTAATCATTTTATGATTTTGGTATTCAAATAAGGTATTTCAAAAATACAAAATAAGGATTTACCTTTCAAGTTAATATTTCTATCTTTTATTCCACATTCCATATAGAAAATATTTTTATAATATTTCAAGGATATATTATTGGATTATATTTTAAATTGGTATGTTAAAAAAATTAATTTCTTTAAAATTATTTTTCAATATTACTCATAACATCATCTACATAAAAAGGTTTAAAATTTCTTATGAAATATATTTTAATATTGTAAAAGACATTGTCTTTCATTATCTCCAAAATATTTTAAAAATAAGGATAATTGTTTCATTAATCACCCTCTTATTTTACTTTTGAGATACGCATTTTGGCTTAATGACCTTTGGAAATCAACGTATCCAAATATTATGGTAATTATATGTGATATCATTTGAAAATGTTCAAAACCCATTTATTAAATTCATTCTTCATTATAAAATAATTTATTGAGTTTATGTAGAACAAATATATTAAATTTAACTTAATAAGGTGTATTGGGTCTATTAGAGTCCTACAGTTGGTTGAGTCAACTAAAACCATTCAATTTTTTTGTTATTGTTTTTTCTCACATGAGAAAATGATGATTAGTGTGATACCAATGTAGTTAACTAGATTCAAAAGAATTAGAGTGGAATTTATTTCATTAACTAGGTTTAAAAAATGATCATGAAGATGAAGTGATTATATAGGTTCAAAAAAATAACCCTAGACCTGGTGTAGTAAGAGAGGATCAAACGATTGAGTGTCGACCTATTGAGGTTGGCTAGGTTAACATAATTAGGATTAGACCTAATGTAATTATATATATTTACATGGTTCAACACAAATGTGTTTTGGATAGATAGGTTCATAAGATTGAGTGTTGAAATAATTTGGAAATATACGTCCACAATCTATTTTATTTGTTAGGTTTATTCTTATTCCACATTTCTATATTACATTCATATATTACGACTCGCAAATCATTATTATCTGTCTAATGATTCTATACTCTCATGCCACGAAATGTGTTTAACCAATTGAGATTTCATGACCCCCTATTATGCATAATATAAAACCCATATTCTTCGTAAATATTTTAATGAGATATTTCTCTCAAGATCATGTTTTGTCAATTTCTTATGAACTAACCAACGATGAAATTTGGATGAGTTTCAACATTTACAATGAATTTATTCTCAAGAAATTATCATTTTTATATTTCCATGGTTACTAAAGAGTAGTACAAACAAAAATATGTATAGACTGGTATCTAGTATGGTGAGAATATGGAGATAGCTCAAAAACGAGTTGTAAAATAACTGAGTTATGTCTCCACTCTCTAATGGCACTAAACCTAAATATTATTTATATTGTATGATATTATTAGGATATTTAATATTAAATTTAAATATAGGAAATTACATTTTTTTTATTTCACTTAGTATCATATCCAATCATAATCTATGTGTTTATAACACCATTTATTGGAGTGAAGGTCTTGGTAACATTATTTTTCTTTCCTATAAGGATATATAATTATATTGTTAAAACAATAATGAATACTCATTATAGAAAGGTAAATAACTAGAACACAAGTAAATTACTCAATCACACAAGCATATATGGTAAATAATTATATATGATCATATAATTCCATATAAATAGTCATATGAGATTGAGACTTTTCAATTGATATTTAATGTAATAAAATAATCACATGGAATAACAATAATTATGGAATGAATAATGTTTGACATCTGAAATATTAATATTTATCTTTAAGATAGTCACTATGAAGATAAATCCTTGAGGTATTTTAGTAATGTGAGTAGAAACCCATATAATTTGGTCAAAAAAATTATCCAATGAAAAAATATTTCAATAAATTGATTGTTTAACGATAATGTTAACAATTTGAAAACAAATCTATATTTTATAATAACTTTTACCGCTGGTTAATTTGCAATTCAAAAACCATTGTGAAAATTAATTCAAAATAAACATAAAATACCATGAATAATGAATTATTAGTGACAATACATTTCAATGGGAAGTATATACATCATATAAAAGAGAATTGATTCATAATAAGAAATAATTCTCAATAGAATGTATGATGACCCAAAATATCATACCGTAAAATTATTTTTGGTTGAACATAATTTATCATAATGTATAATGGCACTAAAAATGTTATTAACATATTATAGAAACATATTAATTTTTTAAATTATATATGATCTTTTTGTAACACATTATAACCTGTTTGTTAATCATATATAATTATTTTCATCATTTCAGGTGTTACATAGAATATAATTCTATAATGTTTGGGCATTTACATTTTTCTGTTATTCGAACATAGATAAATATTTAATCATATAAATAATTTAAAATATTATTTAAATATCATATTTATTTAGTAGAAATGTTTTTGAAGTAATCCAAAAAAATTTGTGAGGAGAAATTTAATACATCATTTCCGGAGATGGTAGGAAGTACATAAAAATGAACACTATTTCAATTTTCTTGTCATATTGAATAAATGTGTGATTGAATCAAATCTTTTTGTAAGGGGGTAGTACATTCTACACACAAATGTCCTTATCATATTCACGAAAAATGGAAATAATTAATGTATTTTTTATATAATAATTTAAAAAGAATAACTAAGTCATAAATATTTTTAATTTAATATATATAAATAGTATATCCATCGTTATTCTGGACAGTTAATGATGGTAATGAAAAAATGAATGATATTGGTTTCCGAGGAGGTAGTCCACCGTAAAAATAGGTGTTGAATTTGTAACCACTTTTATGGATGTTTGTAATGATATTTTGGGTAAACTTATCATAAAATTGTATTAATATATTTAATTTACTGAGGTTATTATATAATTAACTTATTATAATAATTCACATATGTTGAGAAGGAAAATAATATAAAAAATCTTTTATAAGAACATTACCACTTATTCAGATATGCTTCTTATTTGTTCAATAAAATTATATAAGGATTAATTAATTCCAAATATAATTCTTATATGATGAGGTTATGGATGTTTTTTATTGATTTTTAAGGCTTTCGATGATCATATTCGTTTTAGAGTTGTAAAGGAGGGTGACACTGATTTTTCTTTATAGTTGAGAAGAAGTTGCATTCTTATAAGTACTAAGAGGTATTCACTATTATGAATTGTTTATTAAGTCAAGGGAAAAAAATATTGTTAACTAATGGGTTTTAAGGATTATATGGTCAAGCCACCCCTCTAAAACACAATGTATCACATGTTTCAAATATTTTTTATCTTAACTCCTATATTTCCTTATTTTACCATTTTTATTTTTTTGATATGTTAAATATATTTCTAAATAAAGAATTTTATCCTTTAGGAACAAATTAGAGTGAGAAGTATTGAAAATTTTAATCCCAATGATTAAAAATATGACATATAATTTATAATATTAAAATCAATGTGTGTTGAAAATTTATTTTAACACAAACACAAATAAAGCACAAAACCCAATTTTAACCTTATTCTCATTAATTAATTTTAAATTTTTTCACTATCCCTAAAGGTAAAAAAGTATATTTGATTTAACATTTAATAAAAATTATTCCTATTTAAATTATTTAATGAATTTTTCGAAATTCTATTCATATAAGTGTAAGAATTTAATTGAAAAATAATCACATAGAGGCAATTGGAAGACTGGTTTTTTAAGTTATAATCTTCAAATGTTTTGTATGTTTTTAAATATGTTTAATATAAAATTGATTTCAATGATAAATGTTGTATTAATAGATATATAATTTATATATTGTGACATTAAAACCAATTAATAATAGAATTGAAAAATATAAATTATTGAGTTGAAAATTATGTCTTCAATTAAAATTATGTACTTTTCATTAATAATAGAAAATAAAACCACTCAGAAAAATAACAAATATTCACCAAAAGATAACATTGAATTTAAAATTTAAAAAATGATGTTTATTTCTTAAAATATAATTTCTAAATTTTACAAATTTTATTTTTAATATAACAGTTTCATTAAAATGTGGAAAACTAACTTTAAAAATATACAACTTTTTATTCATAAAATTAGATTTGTTCTTATCATATTCTAATAAAATATATTGGATGAATTTGAAAAGAAATTATTGAATATTTAATATATAAATTTCATTAATATTAATCAATAATAGTTATTAATTAAATATATTATGATTTTTTACCTGTGGCGTAAAAATGATTGTTTATAAAAACATTTCCTTTATATTGAATTGGTTTTATATTCGTTTATAATTAATTTGTAACTAATTAATTAAACCATATGTTTTCATAAGTTATTTACTAAAATTTATAACCAAAAATTTCATGTCTATGAGTTAATATTCATTTTAAATAATAATATTAAAATTACTTGGTTGTACTCTATGTTTCATGTAACTGATTCCATCAAAGAATGTCATTGTTGTGTGTAACACAGAATAAACTCACCATTACCTACAATTCAATCTATAAAATAGATTTAATTTATTTAAAATAGTAAATATATTTTAATTTATTATTATATAATAATTTTGTTCTATTCTTGGTGTTTTGTGTCACACATGATACAGAATAAACTTTTATTTTTTAAAAAATTTCTAGGTGTTACATTCTACACGACATAAATTTATTAATTCCTCACTATTTAAGCGTGATCTCATTTTTCAACGATTTCACTTTCATAAATAACAATGTTGAAAAACCAATATCAAAAAAATATTTAATAAAAACCTCTTAATAAGTGATTTATAGAAGTATAAAAGTCATCAGAAATAATCACATACATAGGTTTCCAGATAGGACATCATAAGTGGAATATAAAAACATGGACATGGAAGAGAAACAAAACATGTGATTATTGAGGGAGAGAGAAAGAGAACACATTTGAGATAATTTTAAAAAATACAAAGACATAAACCATTGGTTTGAAAAGGCCATTGATATCATAAAAAATAATGATAATATGAAACTATTTTTGTTTTAAGACACTTTTCTTAGTGTTGAGGAATTATTTCACACTCATTAAAAATAAGGATATATACTTACTTGATATGATTCTATTTAATAAGAACAATAATTTCCTTTATTTTTAAATTGATCTATATCTACTCTATACCAAATAACATGTTTCATCATATGTCGAAGTAATACATTATTCTCTAAAACCATGTTCTAATATTATCCTAAACCATTTTATAAATGGTTACCCGTATGAACCTTCTAAATATTATAATCTAAAACATTAGAATTAGTTCTAATTTAAATTATACATTTCAATGAACTCTTTATCAAAACATTATTATCTCATAATTAGGAATAACATAAGGGTTATCTTTCCCTAAACCATATACTTTACAAAATTTGTAACATGCTACTGAATCCCTTTTATTGGTATCATTCAATGTATACTATCAAATCCTTAATAAAATAGTAGTATAGTAAAACCCTTTTATACAAATCATTTGATGATAATATCATCAATATAATATTTTAAAAAAAAAATCCATTAATGTAATAAAAAAATAAAAAAATCATTCCACTTTGGTAGTATTAATATCATAAGCTTGTAGTTGACCCATTATCTTCTTTTGGGATATATTCCCTTTACTCTTGGGGCCCTTATTGACATAGTTCCCCACTTCACTATAGTTAAAACGCTGAATATAAGTCATTTATTCCTCCCCTATACATTCTTTTTTAGGGAGACCCATTCCTGTATAGATATAAAAAACTCTCAACCCTATCAAGAGTATCCCATGGAAATTGTTTACATAGTTATCACATATGGGTAAATTATTATTTACAATTATACCTTTTTCCATTATTTGTCTTTTCACACTCTTCTTCTCTTTCTACCCGTTCATGCCATATGTCTTGGAGGAGTATTTCACTATCATAATAAAATATAAAACTATTGTGTCATATAATGAAAGTTTTTGAGACACTAATGCCCTTTGTTGACTTTTTTCAAGCCCTTAAAATATATTTTCATTCTTCTAATTCATTTGGTATATGAAATTCATAGCATTCCATGCAAAACATTTTAATGTAGATTTATATTTTAGAACACTTTTATCCACTTTTTTCATTAAACAAAGTAATTTCCTCTTCAAATTAGTTTATTTTTCATAGATAATATATTTTTCCACAAATATATCCTTAAAATATAGCAATTACATAAGGTTTATTTCCACACCATCATTAGTATTGTTGATAAAAGCATATATTTATCACTATATACATTGAGATAATACACTACATGTGTAACATTTTCCAATTAATTACAAACTAATGCAATAAATAACTTCTCCAAATACAAAATCCATTTCTTAACATCTATTTAATCAATAGTCCTAAAAAATAAATGGGTCCTCTTTCACATAAAGAGGTCATGCATATGAAAATCTCATCGTGGATTAGGGTACTCAATCCAGGAAATTTTATTTTTCATTACATGATAAAATTTACCAATATATCGATAAAATTATTATTATTAATACTAGCTATATAAGCCTCCTTAGTATAAAAACATCAACACTAGATATAAGAATAGATAAACTTCTCCCTTCTAGATTAAATTTTAAAAAAAATGGAAAATATTATCTAATCTCATAGTAATATGAAAATCGTATAATTGTAAATATTGTTTAACACTTTACATAAATTCCGAGAATAATGAAAATATAATCTCATAATAGTATTCATTGTTTCATTGGGTGTATCATTATTATAAAATCTTTCATAATGGGTTGTAAATAAAATTATAATTATTCGATGTAACTTCCCTAGGAGTTACAGATAAGGTGTGTAGGAAGGAACATTTTCATGTACTATTTTATACTGGATTCAAGATTGGTGAACCCTTCTTGGTGTTATTTCCAAAGGTAAATATGTTCCAGAACCCCTGCCACATTTTTTATATTGATATAGATGTATTTATAAGTGATACCCTCGTAATCTCTACTAGAAGAAAACACTAGGATACACTTATATACATTTCCAAAAATTATATAATAGGGTTATGTTTTATAAATTATGTTTTCTTAAATATAGATCACACTTTTTCTAATAAACATATTCTGATACCTATTGTAATGATACTGACACAAGTTGATAATGACCTACTTTTATACATTTGAAAAGATACAATTCTTGATAACCAAAAGAACAAATAGTTTAGAATATTTGGAATCTCTATACATACTTGATACGAATTTCACATTAGGAATAGAAAATAAAACATAATACAAAACAAAATATAATAAACTGTATCCTTGAGAACTCATTCAATCATCTCTTATTTAAAACATGGTGAAAGGAATAAAAAAAGTGTGATCTCAAATTATTAGTAAGGTTTAATTATAGTGGAACATATAATAAATCAATAAATAATCATCATCATGGATTGTACAACGACTGAAACACATTCTCATTAATCAATAACTTGAGCATCATATGGTAGGAATAAAATATGATCAAATATTTCTTATAAATAACCACATGATATAGATACTTAACCATGGATATTATAAAAAATAGAATAATAAATTGATTTAACAGTAATTATTGAATAAATAATTAGGGACTTATGAATAATTATTATCTATCCTTAAGATAATTACTATCAAGATTTATCATCAAGAAAGTTTAAGTATGTGGGTAGAAATCCATATTGTTTGGCAAACTAATTCATCCCATGAGAGTACTATTGAATCAAGGGGATTTCATTAGCTGGCCCCAAATCAATTATTTAATGTCCAAATAGTTCCTCATATACTAAATAATCTATGTAATTCATAAATAGTTTTCCATATCAAATACATGTACTATGTAAATGGTACTAATTTAACAATATTTCCCAAAAATATCATATAACGTTAAAAGTAAATATCATAGATATAAATTTTATATGGTTTATGAAATAATTTTATCCATAATTCAATAATATGTTAATTTAATATAATTAAAATTTTTAATGAAATTTTATGACAATAAATTGATTGTAGAAAGGGAATGTTAACAATAAAAAAGGTGATATTATTCAATAACTTTCACAACTTTGGAATTTTCATGTCAAACCCCCTAGGATGAAAAAAATAAAAATAAAACATAAAATACCTTGAATAAAGAATTATTCTTGAAAGTACATTCAATAGATAATATATACATCATAAAAAAGTGAAATGTTGCATTAAACAATGAGTATCTAAAGAAAACTTATTGATATAATGTTTTCCTTACAGTTTCTTTTGATTGGATTCTTATTAAAATACATTATAATGGTTTTAAACATGTTATTTAATTATTTTATAACACTGTAAATATTTAATATATCATATATGATCCATTTATAACATATTATTACTCATTTATCGATAACATTTCATTGTTTTCATTGTTTTGAGTGTTAATTGACTTTTTTTTTGAGAATGTTTTGTCTTGTTATTTTTTTATTTTATATATATAATTGATAATATCATAATCACAAGAATATATACCATTATTTAAAAATCATACATATTCATTACATATTTATTTAGTGTAATTTTTAAAACTTAGTAATAGGAATTGAAATACATCATTTATAGAGATGGTAGGTTGTACGTATCCATTAAAGGTATTTCTATTTTATCAGAAAATTGATAAAATTATAGGTAAACTATATATATATTTATTTAGTAATTCATGTATCAGTATGTATATCATATATATCAAATATTTTTATTAACATCATCTTGAATATATTCCATATAATGTGTGAACAACTCACATCGCATTATGATCTGTTAGTCCACCATACACCCCTAGAATGTTTCCATATTCCCAAAAAATAGAAATAATAAAGGTATGTGTAATATAATGATTAGAAAATAATAAATAATTCAGAATTATTATAAATATTATTTATAAATATTATTTCCATCATTATTCCCAACCATGAATGATATTTATTGAAAAACAAATGGCATCAGTTTGTAGAGAGGTAGTCTATCGTACACATGAATGGTGATTTCATAACCCATTTGATGTATGTTTGTTAATTTTTTAGGTATCACGTTAAAAATAATAAAATAGTATACATAAGATTCTGAGGATGTTATATGGTCATGGTATAATAAGAAGTGAAGGAGGTAGAAATGGAAATTAAACAAAAATGTTTTAGAAGAACATTACCAATTCTTCATGTATACTCTTTAGTTTTACGCTAAAGTCTAAAATAGTTTAATTTATAAAAAAACTAAGGCTTATAAGATTAGAATAGCTATTTTTCGGAGTGATTTAAAAAGTTTTTGCATGACCTAAATTTCTTTATAGTTGCGATGGATAGGGAGAGTGAGTTCCTTTTTATTGTTGAGGAGGAGTGTTATTCTTATAAATAATCAAAATAATTAACTAGTAACAGGTCTCACATACCTCATGTGGATCCAATATTGCTAATTAGTGGTTTTTTATATTGATATGGTTGATAAAAACCACCAAAACTATAAGGACACAGTCTTATTACATTACATAATCCTGAATTTAGTCAACAACTCACTTTCTATCTCATTTAAGATATTTTCAAATTTAGAGATTTAGAGAATTGGTACATAAAAAATTCATAACATTCCACATTAATAAATAATGGATACCATAAAATATGTAGTCATTTCTTCCAAAATGTATAACTTTTCATGTAAAGAATGATTTCATTGACTAATCATCATAACATTTGACATGGCTTCCATTTTGTCTTACACATCCTTATAAACATTGATTTTTTTAAAACATTGGATGAGCACCACATTCTCAGTAATAGATATAAAAAAAAGTAAAGAACACATTATTCCATGAATACTTTCTTCACATGAAATCATTTTCAAAAAGACATACGTGTCACCCATATAAACATACTTTGTGAAACTTGAGATTTCCATGAGATTTTACCAACACATATAGATAATAAATAGAACCATAGAAGTATATTGGGTAATTAAATAAATAATATTGTTACCCAATAGGCTAACGTATAATTTATAACCCCCAAGGATACCTTACAATGTAACCCTAATGACTAACATATTATGTAACAATCATAGTTGCACAAGAAGTAACCATAAGGAAGACCTCTTATGTACACATACCTAAGTCATTTGAGGGATATCTAGGTCCCATATTTCATCATAAAAAATTCCCATGAACCATAAAATAATCATACAATAAGAATAATTGCATAAAACTATTCTTTTTAATTTTGTAAAAAAACATTAAAAGAAGATTTTAAAAAAAACCACATTATAAATATCCCATAATTGTTTTGAGACTTATTAGAGTGAATGAAATATGTATATACATTGTAAATACACATAATACAACATAATATAAACATAAATCATCAAAAAAACAATTTTAATACCACATGATATCTTAAATATGGTATCTCAATAAATATTGACCATTTCTTCCATATATGATGATGGATAAATAGAAAAAAAAATTAATGATATTTGTCTAGATCTTTTTTGGAGTTCCTCGATAACCAAGAATTTGTTTCATTATATAATTTTTTTCATGCATATAAGTTCATACCAGAACATAAAATATGTTAACAAATAAACTTTTCATTTTTTCAACTATTAAAATTGTTATAAGTTCATCTTTGGGGGAATTAATGGAAATTGAAATCACATCGTTCACGATTTTGATAACCAGGGACATCACGGACGGTGTTTTTATTTTTATAATAAGGGGGAGAGGAGAGGATGAAAGATGTTGAATATATTACATGTACATGAGAAAATATAAAATATAAAATATGTTTTATATTTCATATCTTTTGGATAAGGGAAGGGGAAGAGATTATATGAAAAGAAATGAATTGAAAATGAAACACATGAAAAAGGAAGAGGATTCATACCTTTTGATATCTTCTCCTTGAGATCCTCCTTAAGACCTTTGGTTTTGTCCTTTTGATGAGACCAGAAGGTCATGGAATTGGGGAAGAGCCTTATAGAGGGGATTTTGAAGAACATAGACAATTCTCAAGGATTGAGAGGTGTATGAGGAAAAAGAGAATGAGGGAGGTATTTATAGTGGAGGAGAGGAGGGATTTTACATTATAATAATATTTCTGCTAAATACTATGAATATTCATGATAAATGAGACCCAAAATTATAATAATTTCATTTGATTTTTAACCATGTGGGATTTATTCAACCTTGCATCACTTATGATTCATTAAAACTATTATTTAGCATTTATCGTTATTTATCAAATTTTATTATTCATCAAAATATTTAGGAATTTATAAAAAATAATAATAATTCACACAAACCATTTCTCAACATTTATAAATACAAAAATTAAGTACATTATTTGAAATTAATTTTATAAATATTGGTAATATAATTTTTAAATAAAATCATAATTTATTCAAAAATAAAAATATTAAGTCTATAACTCATTTTTTAACACCATGAAAAATTAATCAACATCTCATTATCTTATAACGTTAAGAGAATAAAATAATATTAGGATTTACAATTCATAAGGTTCATGTTACTATTCATATTACTATTCATAAGGGTGTATTACAATTCACCAAAAAAACAAGTGAGTTCTTTTAGCCTCTAAATAACTTACCGATCACAACCGTAGTTGACTGTTTTCCAAAATTAAAATCATAGAAGTGGAAAAATTTAGTTTGTTGGACAGTTATAACTATCTAATTAAGAAAAAATTTCATTAATATCAATTTATTTTTAAACCCATGGAGTTTTACATAATCCCAAAATTCTAGAAATTTCTTCCTCGCAATTTTATTTACATATTAAACAAGTGAGGGTACCATTCCATCATTTAATTTTCATACTCCAATGTTTCTTCATCAACCACGTGGTTTCTCCCAAAAAAACCTTTATATAGTGGATTACCATATTCTAGAAAACATGTTCCTTTCGATCAAGAATATGAATTGGTTTTTCATCATAACAATGGTTCTTGTCCAACTGAACTGCTTCTGGGTTAAAATATGAGATGAATCTGGAACATACTTTATCAACATCAAAACATGAAAATCATTATGCACCAAAGATGAACTTGGAGGCAAAACTACTCAGTAGGAGACAAAACCCACTCTCTCTAGGATTTCATAAGGTCTAATGAACTATGGACATTGCTTTCAATTCATAACAAAACGCATAACACATTTCCAAAGTGAGATTTTAAGAAAAACATGATTACATACCTCAAAAGAAAAGCATTTCCTCCAGTTTTCTCAATAACTTTTCTTTCTACTCTGATTTGTCCTCATGTATTTTTGGATCATCTTCACTTTCTTATCCACTTATTCTACTAATTTTTTTCCAATCAACTTCTTTTCCCAGACGTCATCCCTAAAAGCTGCATTTTGAGACCCCTTCAAATATAATGCCTCAATGGGTGCCATTTGAATACAAGAATATAAACTATTATTATAATAATACCAAAATAAAGAAATATGTGGACCCCAAATTCCATGGTATTCCATTGAACAAGATCTAATAATGTCATCCATAGTCCGAATCATTCATTCAGACTGCCCATCTAATTGAGAATGAGAAGTTGTACTAAATTTAATTCTATTCACGATGACTTATGAAGGCCCTTCCAGAAGTTATAAGTGAATATGGGATCCCGGTCAGATAAAATAGAAATAGAAACTCAATATTACATGGAAATCTCTTTGAGTAACAATCGAGAAAGAAAATCCAAAAGCATTGTCTCTCAAATAGAAATAAAATGTGCATATTTCGGCAGAAAATAAACAATAACCCCAATTCCATTTGTGAGCTCCATAATTCCTAGGTAGTCTGACCACGACGTCCATATACATAATAAACCATTTACACTCTGGAGCTAGTAGTGGTTAAATTATCCAATTCGGTAACTTCTGCTTCACTTTAACCTTTTGACATGTCAAACACTTCATGCTAAAATCAGAAATATCTCTTTTCATCCAATACCACCAGTAATACATCTAAAAGTCTCTGTACATATTCATACTGTAAAGATGTACTGAAAATTGGGGAACTATGAGCTTCACACAACAAATCTTTCTTCAACTAGAAATCAAAAGGCACACACAATCTTTTTCTAAATCCCAAAACACAATATTTATCAAGGTTAAATTCGAAAAACATCCCCATTTTAACAAATTCATTCTTTTCTTATAGCTCACAGTCTTCCTTCCATGCTTTCATAATTCTGTATGATAATGATGAATGCACTGAAACATGAAAAAAATAGATGTAGTAATGCACCAACAACTTCTAATTTGGTATTCATCAAATCATTAATCAAGAGATCATGTTCCAAACCTAACATGGTCAATGTTGCATGATGTTTTTGACTCTATTCCTCCACCACTTTTTTTTTGGTTTCACAGATGGTAATTGATCATGAATTAGTAATCCTTTATTAGTTCAATCTATCTTCTCCGCCTCATGTTTCATTCCTTCTGAGTTAATATATACTTCAGACTTTTGTGGTTATTATATAATTTATATTTGGATCCGTATAAATTATGCCACTAAATTTTCAAATCAAAAACCACAAACTCCAATTAAAAATTATTTTTGGGTAATTTATCTCATGAGGTTTTATTTTTCTTGAAGTATATGAAATTAATTTGTCATTCTACATCAAAAAACAAGCAAGTTCCTTTATTGAAGATTCATTGTAGATAAAAAACTCACCATTTCGAAAATGTAATGAAAAAACAAGGCATTCACCAATATCCTCTTCAGTTCCTGAAAAAAAATCATCACATTATTCTATCCAAATAAATTTGTCCCCTTTTGCATTAACAAAGTTATTGTTATAGTTAACCATGCAATATTTTTAACAAACCATCGGTAATAACATGCTAATCCATGAAAAATATGAATCTCTTTTACTTTTTAATGTCTTGCTCATTCAACTACTACTTTTGTTTTGGAAGCATCATTTGTTATTCTATTTTTATTTATAATCTTCTCAAAAGAGGAAATCCATTGCAACCAAAAATCACACTTTCTCAATTTTCTATACGGTTTATTTTCCTTTTAGGTTTTCAAAACCACTCTTAGATATTTTTCATACTCTTATGTACACTTAGAAAATACAAAAATTTTATCAATAAACACAACCGAAAACATTTCCAAGAACTCATGAAATTTTATATTCAAATAATCCATAAGTTATTTAGGTGAATCATTCATTACACATGGCATAAAAACTAATTCATAATTCCATATCGAGTACAAAAATCTATTTTCTCGATGTCATCCTCCTTCACCATCAGCTGATGGTATCTGGATCTCATGTCAATCATTGATAATATCTGAGCTCCCTATAGCTGATCAAACAAGTCATCAATGTTAAGAACATGATACTTTATTTAATCAGGATGTTGTTAAGATCTCTATAATCAAGGCAATGTCCCATGGAACCATATTTCTTTTTAACTGACAAAATAGGATCACCACATGTTGAAGTGCAAGGGTAAATGAATCCTTTATCAAGAAACCCCTGCAACTGATTTTTCACTTCAATAAGATACATTTAAGACATTCTATATGTGGGTTTTGAAATTGGATTGGCATGATGAACTAATTCAATGGTGAATTTTATTTCTCGATCAGGTATGACATCAGGTAACTCATTAATAAAAACATCAAGGTATTCATTTACCATCGACACATTATTAATTTCAATAGTTCCTTTATTTTCAACAAGATTAGAAAGATAAAATTTATTTTCATATTCCAATAGTTTATCATCATCCTTATGTGTTATCAATTAGATGCGTTCGTTCTTATATACAAACTAAAAAACATTATGATAAACAACATCAATAGCTATATAAAAAATCATTTCATGTTCAACAGAAATCCAACCCATTCCTAGAATGACATCAAACACTAATATGGAAAAAACAAAAATGTTTTCACGTAATCTATTTCCAAAGACCATAATAGACAAATTCTAATAATTCCACTTTGAAAAATATCCCCCCTTGTGTTTTAAAAATATGTTCTGGTCTCATTTGTGGAGGTGATATTTCTAATTTACCATAAAATTCATAAAAATTAATGGAATGTGTAGACCCCGTATCGAATAAATCATTAGAAAAATCTCAGTGAACAAACAAAATAACTAATATAACTTCATTTTAAGGTCCGATGTCTAATAACAGAGTAAAATATGATATCATTAAACATTTCTATTAATAATATGGATTCTTTGCATCATTCAGATCTCTCTTTAGGCAATAATTTTCCTAAGGACCAATCTCTCCCCATTTAAAAAACATAACAGTTTTATTATTGGGATATGACTTAGGATCCTTTTTCGTTACAATCTCATGCTATAATTACAAATTTACCAGATAAAAACACATCATAGGAATTGTAAGGCATTCCCAAGAGTTCTTTTTGCCACACCTTTCACAAACTAGAAACTAGAATTCTATATCATTAGTTTTCTTATTTATTCTTAACAATTATTTTACATTTGGACCTATTCTTCTAAATATATTTAAAGTGAACTTGATCATTTAAAAAATACATCTCTCCCCTCTAATCACATTAAATAAGTTTCTCATAATGTTTTAATTCATGGCAGGCCAATTCCATTTGATAGCTTGGCTTTAATCCTGTGTAAAAGCGGTTGACTTTTCTATCTAGATCCTGAATAAGATTTAATCATACCATGCCAGATGTGTGAAGTCATCTTCATACATAGTCACTGAATCTTCCTTCTTTTTTCTTCAGTTCATGGATTTATTCTCCATCCAATGTCGAACCACCTTAGGAAAATAATTTCAAAGAAAAAAAAGACTTTTAAATTCATCCAACTCTATGGAATCAATATAATCTTTATCCCTAATATTCATGATCATTGAACACCCCTAATCAGCTTCACCTTCAAAATGATAAATAGGAAGACTTACCTTTTATTATCTACACATAAAATAACATCAAATATCACTTCAAAGGATTTAATCCATCCTTCAGATACAACAAGGTAAGAAGATCCACAAAAAGTATGATATTGTTGTCTCATAAAATATTCTACTATCATCATCATCTTTTGTGGTACCTCAGGTTGTTATATTTCATGGATGCCACCACCATTTATTTACTACTTTAAGTGATCTATTACTACAACAAAGTGTTCGGTACTAATCCCAACCATTCCAGATAGCAGATTTAGAAGGATATCATTCTGTCGGTGCCTCTCCACTTTTGATTCACTATTTTTTTCTATGAAAAACCATTCTTAATATACATATCATAGTAAAAAAACATGGTAATATTTAAAATATAATTTATTTAAAATTTAACATAGAGTAAAAATCATTTATGGGATACTATTATAATCATCCTAACCCTTAATGTTATCTAAACCATCCTCTGATACCAACTATAAGGGCATGGCCTTATTATATTACATAATTTTGAATTTAATAATGAAATTACTTCCGTTAACATTATGGATAATTTCAAGTTTATATATTTACCAAATTGATACATAATAAATTAATAAAATTGCACATTAATATTAAATGGATAACATAAAACCAGTACTTATTACATAAAAAATATAAAAATTCTCAATTAATTCATAATCTCATTGAAAAATATTTATATCATTTAACATGGATTCCTTGTTTGACTTACACATCCATATAACCTATGAAAATTATATAAGAACATAGTATGAGAACAAAAATCTCAGTATGGGATATAAATATAATGAAAGAATGCAGTAGTCCATGAATACTTGTAACATATGAAATCATTTTTAAAAAGGCATACATGTCACCCATATAATCCTTCTTTGTGAAAGACGATATTTATATTATATTTCCCCAAAACATATACAAAATTAATAGAAACATAAATTTATCTAGGAGAATTAATTAAATAATATTTTAAACCTTTCATCTACCTAAAAATTTATAACTCTCATAGATACCTTATAATGTAACCCTCACATCAACCTAATTGTGTAAACATCGCAGTTACACTTGGAGTAACCATATGGTCGACCACTAACATACACATACCAAATGAGTTTTATAGATGTATAGGTCCCACAATTTATCATAAATAATTACAAAGAATGAGAAAATATTCAAACATCATGAATAATTCCATAAATACTTTTCTTTTTTATTTTGTAAAAGAGAATTTTAAAATTTTGATTTTAAAATAAAAACCCCTTACAAATATCATATAATTGAAGTGAGACTTACTATAGTGTATGGAATATTTATATGAATTGTAAATTAACATAATTAAAGATAATAAAAATAAAATTCATCACCCAAACAATTTTAATATCACATAAATAATGAAGTTGAAGTTTAACACAATGAATCGAAATCAGGTTAAGAATTCCCTTGCCTTGGGTTTGTCTTACATAATAATTTTTAAAGCACTTGTATAATGGTTAAAAGTGCTATTAATATATTAAAGAAACATATTCATGTTTATAACACTTTATATTATCATTTCATAACATCATTTCTCCTTTTAATTATTAGAAATTGTTTTCATCTATTGTTTTGTGTGCGTTCTTTAAATGATTCCCATGGATAGTTTGTATTTGGTTTTCCAGTAGTGTGGAAGTGAAATTAAAAAATTGGAATGAAATGGTATTCATATGTTTCCATAATATATAATGATACCATAAATGATTTTTTTTCATTTATGATTATGTATCATTAGATAATGTATTAATGATATTTTTTATATTTTTTGGTAGTTCCTCGATAATCATGAACTTGATTCATTTTATAATTTCATTTCAGGATTATAAGTTCATTATAAAACATAAAATAGGTTAAAAAACAATTTTAATTATGTTTAAACTGTTAAAAGGGTTTTATCATAATCTTTTAAGGATTTACTTTAAATTGAAAACCCATCATCCACAGTTTTGGTAAATCAGCACATCAATGACGGTGTTTTTATTTTTAGAAAAAAAGGGAGAGGAGGGGAAGAAAAATGATGAATCTTTTACATTAAAATGAAAAAACACTAAAGGTATAATATTTTTGATATTTCATACCACATCTATAATGGGAGAGGAATATAATATAAGAAACGAAAGTAATTGAATAGAAAGCACACAAAAAAGGATGAGGATTCTTACCTCTTCAAATCTTCTCCTTGAGATCCTCTTTAAGGACATTGGTTTTGGCCTATTGGTGAGAATATTTGGTATCATATGTGGAGAAGTTCCTTTGGGTGGGGATTTTGTAGAATGTAGGAAATTATCAAGGCTTGATAGGTGTGAGAGGAATAGAAGAATGAGGGTGGTATTTATAGTAGAGGAGAGGAGGGATTCAACTATATTGTAATATTTTTGCTCAAGACTACGATTAGTACTGATTTATGTGAGCCAAAATAGTAATAGTTTCTTGTGATCTTGATCCATGTGAGATTACATCAGCCTTGAATCACCTATGATGCAGTAAATCAAGTATTTATTATTTATCGTAATTTATCATATTTTACTTTTAATAAAAAATTCAAGAATTTTATAAAAATCATAATTATTCACCCTAGCATTTTTTTGATGTGTAGAATTCTTAAAATGAGCACCATTTTTGAAAATAAATTTTGAAACATTATTAATTTAATATTTAAATAAAATCATAATTTATTCAAATATAAAAATTTTAAATCTGTTACTCATTTTTTAGCACCATGAAAAATTAATCAACATCTCGTTGTCTTATAACATTATGAAAATAAAATAAAAATAAAATTTACTATTCATAAGGTTTATATTACTATTAATAAGGGTTTATTACTATTCACCAAAAAACATGTCCGTTCTATTTGACTTCAAATAACTTACTGATCATTATCGTAGATGACCGTTCTTTGAAATTGAAATCATAAAACGTTAAAATTATAAATAAATTCTTATTATAACTATCTAATTAAAAAAATGGTTCATGAATTTAAGTTTATTTTTAAAACCATAGGGTGTTACAATTATCATATAACACATAGATGAAAATTTTTCTTCCATAACTCCTAGGTTTCCTTATTTTACCATTTTGGTTTTCTATAAGGTTAATTAGTTTTACAACATAAGTAATTTTTGCTATAAGACAAAATTATAGTGAGAAATATTAAAAAATTTATTCCAATTTATTCTATTTGTTATATCTATTTTTAATACAAAATTTATATGTGTGTTGAAAATTAATTTGAACAGGAACACATGAAATGCAAAAAACCTCATTTCAACCATAAATTCATTAATTTATTTCAACTATTTTTAGTAATTATTAAGGTAAATAATTGTGTTTACATAATTATATAACCTAAATTATTTTAATTATAATTATACAATAAATTTTAGTAATTTCATTTATTAATGTGGTATAATTTAATTTAATGTAATCTATAGACACGATGAGAAATACTATTTTGAAGTGAAAATGTCAACAATTTACTATGTTTTTATATATAAATTTATTATAAAAATTCTTCCATTGAGATAAATTATATTAATAGATATATAAATGAATTTTTTTTACTTTGAAACAAATTCATAATATAATTTACTAATATATATTATTTAGATGAAATGATAGTTTTCAATTAAAATTTAGTATATTTCACTATTCAAAAAAAATTATACCCCTATAAAAAATATAGAAAATTATAAATTATAAAATTTGAAATTGTATTTTAAAAATGAATTATTTTTTACAAAATAAAATTTCTAATTTTCTCAAAAATTAGTTTGAAAAACAGTGTTCCATTAAATGTAAGAAAATCTGCAACTAGAAAAACACAACACTTTTTTGCGAAAAATATTATTTGATATTATCATATGAATATAAAATATAGTGGATGATTTTTTTAAAAAATAATGATTAAATAATATATAAATTTCATTATTTAAATCCATTACTACTAATTAATTAATTTTATTATGATAAAACACCATTGGCACATAACAATTGTTTTTACAAAAGCATTTTCATTATCTTCCACTAATTTTTACATTAACTTATAATTAATTTAAAACAAATTAATTCAAAGATATGTTTTCATAAGTCATTAAATATAATTTATGAACACCAATTTGGTATCTAAGATTATTTTTAATTTAATATAATATTAATATTAATAGTGATCAGGAAAAATCGATCTTGGGTGTAACACAAGTAGTCAATGATAATTAGTTTTGTGTGTAAGACAAGAAAAACTAATCATGGAATATAATGAATGTTATAGAATATATTCAATTAAATTAAAATAGATAATATATTTTAATGTATTGGGATATTATATTCACATACATTCTTGGTGTTCTATTTAATACTTTATATTGAATAAAATGTTATTCTTCAATAATTTATAAGTGTTGAAGAGATGATGATCTGTATTTTATTCTTGATGTATTTATTGATTTTATTTTAAGATAAGTTCAATTTTACCCTTGATCAAGGTATTTTTAAATTAAATCTATAAAATTCATGATAATTGATTGAATTTGACTTTTTTACGAAAGGACTGAAAAATAAACCATTATATTTAGTTAGAGGAAAGAAAATCAATAAAACTCAAATTATTGAAGAAATATAAATCATCTACTCCAATAGTCAAAAATAATTCAAATGTGATAAAATAAAAAAACACAAAAGGGGAAACCATGGTAATATCCATTATGATAATATATTTCATGGTAGTGTTAATAGATCCTCCATGTACTATTGTTATGACTCTATGGTTAACAGTAAGTGAGAATGTAAATAACTATGTGGGTAGAAGTATACATATTTTGTACCACATACCCCAAAAATCAATAATGGACAAGAGTAAGATTTGTGTGAACAAACAATTATAAAAGTAGAAATTGTGATCTTTGACTAACAAAACAATACATAATTATGTACACCTCATGAAATTACTAAATTTGGCCAATGAAGACCCCATTGAATCCAAATAATTGGTGAATTGGTATCCAAAGTAATTTCCTATTGCAAATAATAATTTCTTATTATATATTTAGTTGTATTTATATATTTTCTTTTATAAATCATCCACCCCTACAAGTATTCAATGTATTTTCTACCCTTAGGTTGATATGAATCCATATCAGAATTCATATTTACCCTCATAACCCTTACAGGCAACAAATTAATTTTTAGGGTTACAAATTTGTGAAATGTTTCAAGATGAGAATTTTATTCAATTATTTGTTTATTTTTAATTATTAATTGCTCTATGTATTTTATATAATCTCTAAAAATCACCTCTCTCAACATAAATAGTCAGATATATTTTATAAGGAACAAACTAAGGTCTTTCCTCATGTTAATTTATATTACAATCATAGCAGTAGGGTACCCATACATCTTATAAAATAAAAATCCAATTCCAATATTTGTTTAATATAGAATCAAACTTATTTACATTTAAATTTATTTTATGATTTCATGATCATTTATTTCACATATATACATTTATTTATTCATATTTGATTCTTTATTTAAATAACATAATTTTTCAATCATCCTGTAAGAAGATAAATTTCATCTCATTAACATATTTCCAATTACATAGAATCTATAAATCATTTCTAAAAAGTTATTATCAAATAAATACATGATAATTTCTGTAAAACCTATTATTTAATATATTATGATAACAAGCCCAATCATCATTATCTAATAACTTATAGTACTATCACTTTTTCATCATACCCACTATCTTGAATGAAATACCTTGTTCGTTGGATTTGTATGAAAAAAATTTTAATTCTTAGTTTTTTTTCATACAATTATTTTGGAGATGAGAAATAGTTTCAAAAAATTAATGAATCATTTCCATGGAGATTATTTGTAAAGGTGTTAGTTTATGATACAACTATTTTTATTTTTCCTCATTATATTTTTCACCCAATTTAAGTATTTTTCATCAACACTTGGGTATTTTTTATGATTAATATATGAAATTTTGGAATTAATTTAAAACAAAATTAATGTAAACGGAACTTATATTATGGAAAATTACATTAAATAAATAATGAAACTCAGGAAAAAACCCTTATAACATGTCATCTGTCATGGGTGTTATATAAAATTACATTGTAAACATGGGAAAATAGGGATATTTTGGATTATAGAGCACTATTGATCTACTTTATAGCATTGAACATTATATAAACTCTTTTATAAATAAAAAGTTTCTAAATTAATCCCACAATGATACAACTCATTAAACCTCTACATAGTTAAAAGTGATATTTTGTGAAGAAAAAATGAACACATCACAATTATTTATAAATTGTTGACCCAGTTTGATAGAATAGTGTTTTTGATATTCGGATAAATCTATATTAATTAAAATTTTCTATAGGATTTGAAATACATTTATTGGATAAATATACATCTTATATAACATATCCCAATATATGATATTTTAGAGAAAAAAATCCTTTAAAAATAATTTCATGCTTCAAAAAGAGATATTCATCTAAATGATATCTATAAATTCAATAAAAATGGAGAATCGTTGTATAAGGGACTGGAATGGAATAAAATATTGCTATGAAATTTCCTTATTAATATAAATAAATTAATTATGTATTAAATGGAGTTAGAGGAGGAAAAACCAAATGAAATAATCGAGTAGAGATAAATGAATTGCAATATGATATATCTTTGAAATGTTTCTAACTTACCTCTATGAGGGATTCTCAAAGAATATTGATCCACCATGTTAATGAAATCGAAATTTTTTCAACTCAAAATTATTAAATTTGAAAAAATTATAGATTTTATCATTCTTCAAAAACCCAAAGAGGGCAATGTTATGATACCAAATGCCATAAATGATTGAGGAAATGAAACCATGTTTGGATTTATTATAGAGGAACCATAATAAATAATAAGACATTGTTTAACATAATTATATTTATGAACAATATTAAAAATATTATAATCTAAAATATCACTCTATCACTTACCCATTTTAGGCAGCTTAAATTTTTGACAACTGAAAATGAGACATCCCAGAACCATAAAAATGCAATGGAAAATATCCATAAAAACAACATGGTTTTCAATAATAACATCACAATAATTCTACTAAAATTCATAAACTCAACAAAAAAACAAATATTTTTTGTATATAGTTTTCCCCTGAATAAATCAAGTTAGATTCTACAATTACATTTTAATTAAGGATCAAAACAAATACGATACCATTAAATACATATAATCATAATTTAGAAATCTAGAAGAACAATTGAATGCTCAACCATAACGTATGATTCTAATATCAATTGAATCTAATTTCATAAATGTTATAAAATCTACAAAATTGATTCATAATGTTGACATAAATAGTAAGTGGTTCAAAAACAACAAATATGACTAATATTACCATTCTAAAGAAGAATAGAATTGGGATATAATATTTTCACCTAATGTTATATAAGAAAATGTGATCGGTGAAATCATCAGGGGTCAACTTATAATAAATGATATAGTCTAGTATATATAATAACATACTCGAGAAATTAACATAAATCACCACCCATTGAAGAATGATAATTAGTTCAACTATAACGATGAAATTACCCCCACCATAATCATTTGTATCATTATTTGTGTGTTCTATGATATAATTAATAATGGAACATGCGTTATGGGATATGGGGTTATAGGTAACTTTTTTGTCTACTAGCATATATATTATATTGGGGCATAATTAATGGAAAAACATAATATTATATGTGAAAATTGAAAAAATATTCATATCATTTGGTTTTTTGGAATTTGAAATCTTTTATGTGGATGGTTTCAAATTCTATTCAACTTTGTTATCATATATATTGATGATGAATTTTCAAAGCCTCACATTTTCATAAGACCATTTTTAGAGAGAATACATTTATTCTAGGTTTGGATGTTGAGAATGTAAAGTGGGGGGATGAATTTACCAGTTAAATAAAAACAACAAGAAAAAAATATTTTAAAATTAAAAATATCTTATTTAAATATAGATTCATGTGTAGTTGAGAATCAAAAATCATGACAGTAAAATTTTTATAGAAGTTCAAAACATAGTGGTCATATATTTAATCTTCAATAATCTATACACCTTGTTAAAAAAGATATACAATACACTAGAATTTATATGATGGTTAAAAATAAATTACAATATACCTTTTCTTGTGGAGTTATATCCAACAAGCCTTGCATATTACCAGGAGTCATAACAAACTATTTAACCACTTTTTGAGTAGAAATAACAACTATATACATGCATTAGTCTTCTAATTGGAAAAACAAACAAGAACAAATTATTTTTACTAGATATTTATATTGTAATTATGATATTATTTTTATAGGTAAAATCATAAATCCCAAATTATTAAGTGTAGATATAGTGATACGAAAAAAACTCAAAGGATGAGAAACATGAATTGAAGTGCGTAAAAGGTAAATTAAATTTTACCACGTAAAAAAATTAGTTTGGAATGATGAGGATTCCTCAATAATAGCAACAGTAATGAGTTTTATATGGTGTAAAAAATATTTAATTCAATAATTTTTTCCATTTATTAGTCTTTATTTCTTCTATTAGTCCTCGTTATGGTTTCTTCGATCTTCAATTATACAGATATCTCAAAAAGTTAGTTCAATGGGGATTCACAATTTTTTAATAATGGTTCAATCAGTCCTAGTTTCCAAATATTTATAAGTTCTAATTTTCATTAAAATAGATTCCCAATGTCACAACATGAGTTTTAAATCTTCATGTAATAAAACAAAAAAAATAAATGATATGTTTATTTATACCAATGAAACAAAAAATCCATGGTTTGAAACATTATTCATGGGAAAAAGAGAATATTATGTAATTTTTTTACATTCCTTAATATAATTATCACTTCACTTTAGTAAAATAAGACACTCCATAACACGTCAATTTTATATGTTTACTAAAAATATAAGTGTGTTTTGAATTAAAAGTCTAAATATTTTATTTATGAATCAATGTGTGTTTCATATGTGTAAGTTGATATTTAGTTAATATATAAAGTAAACATATTTTTTAAGAGTAAAATATAATATTACTAAGATTTATTAAATTCAAAAAAAAGTTATTTTAATACTTTATAACAGTAAAATTTATTGATTACAGTTACTTTTATAAAATGAAATTTCAAAAAGAATCTATAAACATCATTCTACACATTATCTGGTTCATTGATTGATTTTATAATGTATTTTTTAGTAAGGTAAAATTATTATTTAAAGGATTATATAAGTATAAATGATTTATTCAATTTTGTATTGTTTAATTTAATATATTTTAATAAATCTTGTAAAGTTTATTGAATGTCATTGTAAGGCTTAAACTAAACCTCATAACATTTTCTAGAAAACATTTTCTGGTTTAAATTTTAAAACATAAGGATTAGATGTTTTAAAAAAACATGAATATAAAATTATAATTATAACACCATATAATCATAACATCAATTTTTATAAATTTCATAAGCCTGATTTTTAGAAGTCTATAAGATTCATTTTCAAATGTTATAAGAGTAATATTATTTTAAAAAAACTTATTTCACGAATCCATTTAATTCATTTCATATGTTTCATTTGACACTTATAAAAGAATTGTAAAACACATTCTATATGATTCATTTTCTTTATAAAATAATTTCAATTCAAAAAATGCATTTTTTAAAATCATAATATTAAAATAAAAATAACAAAAATAATCATATAAACTCTATTAGAGTAATATTTATACTTATAAACCCATTAAAATTAATCAAATAAGTAAAAAACCGAAAAATAATTTCTTTTGTAGTCATTAATTTCAGAATTTTTTTTTTAAAAATATAAAAATGTTTTGTAATTATTAAAGTAAAAAATTATGAAACAAATGAATCAAATAAAATAATATAACTAAAGAAAAATCTATCATGAGCCATTATAAAATAAATTTTTTTAATATTTATAATTAAGAAATAATTAACAAATTATCCCCCATTTTATAAATATTGAATGTTTAAAAATACTAAAATAAATGATTTCCCAAAATACAATTAATTTATATAAAATTTTAATGAATAATCACCTCATTGAAAAAACATTCTTTTTTATGTATTTACAAAACATTTAATACAAAATCGCGATAAAAACAAGAGTATTTTACAATACCACCAATTATTACATAATTTTAACAACAACACATTATTTAACTCCAATTATAATTACATAAGTCCCCCATGTATATTGCATACTAAAAACAACTAAATTTTCATAACATAGATAAATAATTTCTAAGTAAAAATAATATAAATTTTTTTATATTTTTAAGATGATTCTTAATATTAATGCTTGAACTGATATGAAAATAATTTTATTATTCATCAAATTTATCATATATAAAAAATATATTCTACTGAAGGGGCAGGAAATCTACGAGAAATAGTCATAAATTTAAATAAAAATATATCTTCTATATGTTATACAATTCCACAATTCCATGTTAAAATTTAGCCCTTTAAAATATCATTATAACCAAATGTTATGTAAATATACTCATAAATTTATCATCTATTGACGTATATTCTAAAAAAAGATCCCTATTTTTAAATTTTATTCAATAAAATGATATATCCCATCTATATTATGTTTCATAAAATTAAATATGTTTTATATAGAAATATAAATAACTAATAAAATTACAATGAAAATTTGAAATGTATTAAAATAAAGATAAAAAATATAGTATTTCTATTCAATAATTATTAAAAAAAATGTAAGTATAATTTTAATATTCGATAGAGGTAAAAAAAATTATACAACATTTTCCTACAACTAAATGAAATAAAATTCTAATAAATAAAATGAAAAATACCCAAAATATAGTGTCAATCAAATCAATATCCAATAAAATATAAATGAGAATAGATAAAAATTAAAAATGGTGTTTTCTTGGAAAAAACCCATAATTTATTATTCTCTTAACGTATCTTAAAATCCATTATAAATTATTTGAACAAATTTGAAAAGGTTATACTTAAAAATTTTCACACTTATATACACTAATCATTAAATGATGTCAAATATTTGTGACATTAAAAAATCAACCTATCATAAATCTAACAGTTCGCTATTTAGAAAAAATGATCAAATTTAATTTCATTGTTTTCTTGGGTTATAGTAAACAATGGGTTTTGATGAAATGCATCACATTATTAAATTAGTATTATTTAATATGAATGTTATCACCTAGCCATTATAATTGTGGGTATGAATATGATTAAATAAAATATAAAAATATATGGTTTAAATTTTTAAATAAAATTAATTATTATATGACTCACTTTTGTAGAAATTAAAAAAACATTTCATGTTAAAGAAATAACTGTTTCTAGAAAAATAATTTATGCACACAAACTTGGTTTATCTCAATAAATAAAATAAATAATTTTTGGTAAATTATTTTAAATATTTTAAATATTATATATTAAATAAAATTTTTATAATTCATCTTATGTGTTTTATAGTAATTTGATGATTATAAATTAATTTTTACACTTAAAAACTATATTTTATTTAAAAACTAGGGTTTTCAACAATTGAACACTTGTTTTAGAATTAAATTTATCCATTTTTTGAAATTTTATTAGAAAATTTTACATTAATATTTAATATTTTTATTTCATAATTAACATGATGTGAATTCATGATAACTTTCTAAAACGTTAATATTTTTAGTGAACAATGGAAATTAATTGTTTTTATTAAAAATATTCAATTTCATTCAATGAATTAAATAAAATTTAATTTAATTTAGTATTTAATTTAAAATTTGTTCAAATATATATCTGACTATATAATTTAGTTCAATTGAATCAATATCACATTAAATTTATATATAAAATAAATTTAATCTTGTGAAGATTTTCTCTTTGGAAAATATCTTTCTCAATATGTATGTATGTTTATTTTTTAAATATATTTGTGTATCACCATGAGATTTTTTGAAATATTTTTGTTTCTAATTAAAGAAATCATTTCAATATTTTTTATTCCACAAAATAATGATTATAAATTTTTTCATATGAAAACAATATGTTTGGTTTATGTTATACGACACAACAAGTAAGGATTTATCTAAATAACACACATAGATTAGCGTGCGGTATACAAAACAATATTCTCGGTATGTGTTATAGAAAATTTTGAATTATTTTGATTGTTTTCGTTACACAGAAGACCGATTTTTACTGAACAATTGTATATTATCAAAATTTTATTATTAGATATAACATAGCAGTTAAATTAGCAGTTATGAATTGTATCAACTAACATAGGAAAACATAATATTTATAATTTGAATTAATTAATTACCAATTAATTAGAAATTAAAATACATACAAATTGATTATAAAGGAAATAATGCTATTTTTATGATCACAATGTTACTTTTTCTTAATAAATTAGATAAATTACATTTTTTGAATGATATTAACGGAATATATAAGTTATATATGCAATAAAATATTTTCAATTTTCATCCAATAGATTTTATTGGCATAATATAAGATCAAACCCAAATTTTCACATACAACCATATTTTTTCAGTGGGGTAATTCTACCACATTTTTGTGGAGAACCCTTTTTATAAATAATTTTCGACATATAAAATTTTGATAAGAAAAAATAATCTTTTTCATTGAATATGGGATATAAAAATATACTTTTGTTGAATTTTGTCATATTTTTCTGATATATTTCATGTTTTGATGAATAGGAAAAAATAATAGATTTTACTTAAAATGATGTTTTTCCTTGAAATAATCAATAGTGTTTAATTATATATCTTATGGGTCTCAAATATAATTAGATTAATGTATGATCATTTAATATAATAGTTATTGGAATCCACATTACAATTAATTTTTATATGAAAAACTGTTATTTTTTGGATTTTATCACATTAAAATATTGTTTTCTCATTCTTTCAATGAGATTATTTTTTATCTAAATTTATGTAAGACCCTAGACCACACTGAGATGGGGGTGAATTAGGGTGTCATATTTTTCCCCTCTTTTTTGGACATTGTTCACACGTTGGTAAGAACTTGTTAAAACATGTATGATCGATATTCTCAGAAAATAAAACATTCACATGCAGAAGAACAACACAATTTTTTTTACTTATTTCACCCCTAAGGGATGCGTCAATGGAACATACACCAACATATTTCCAGTCATACTAAATTCCACTAATCTTTCCTAAATATGGATTACAATGGTTTAGGCACAATCACTCTATCTCAGGCACAATTCCTTTACCAAGGTTCAAGGATATCCCACTACTTCCCTCGAATCACTTCTGTTGATTCCCCATGGATCTCTACCTCGAGAGAGGTATCACTCAGTTTATCAACATGAAGGTCGCTTCAACAAATTGGAATGAAAGTCTTTGTTACAATTTACCATGAGATAGAACATGCATCAAAATATGAATTCATTCACTTTTAAATTTAGTTTTCTTCTTTATTGAAATTTCTAAATTCCCTAAAACTTCTTCTTTGTTTCGCTAGAATCATAAAATCCCTTTATGACTATTTTCATTTCCATGAAATGTCCATGATTTTTTTGACTGTCTCTGATCTATGTATCGTGCACGTTCTCCATAATCCACCTATTCTGTATACCTCACTTGCTTCACGTACCGTGCATGCCCCACATATCACGCCTACCTCGCATATCATGCATGCTCCACCTACAGTGTCTGCTTCACGCACTACACCTTCTCTATGCTCTATTACTACTCTATCTAATGTGACTGATCTGCATACTATGCATGATATTATTACCTTGCCTTCTCTGTGCAAAACACCTGTATACTGCTTCTGTGTAACACCAATGCATACCACCTTCATGTACCGTTTTCATGTACCCCATTCAAGTACCACATCATCCTACATAGAATCTCTCAAGCATACCACATTCATAAATATCCGAGTTCTTCTACCACGATGATATTTTCTTATTGAATTCACTCTCCCGTAATGATTGGATTAGTACTCCTTTTATAAGAAAATGACTCTGCAAATTTCACAAATTTGTTTTACCCAAATTCTAAATGTGGGACAAACTTTATGGCATATTGAACTCCATCTGCGTACTATAAACCTCCACCACATACTATGAACCTCTTGAAAAATGTGATCCTTCGCTGCATACCATGTGTCTTCTGGTCGATATACTACATCTCTTCTACCAATGCCAAGTTATTATATGTACCACAACTCCTTATATGACAAACCATTTCCGGTACTATGACTCATTCCCCAAACCATTCCTCTTTCACCGTGTACAGTCACAACAAACCATTTTTGGTTCTGCACACCACTCCGTGTACCATTTCTGCTGCAGGGTAGGCTACAGAGAACCATTCTTGGAACATGGTACACGATCCATGGTCTAAGGCCCAAAGTTTGTTTATTTTTCTTATTTGCTTCTCCATTCTACATCTCGTTCAATATTATGCAGAAATACATCTATTACCAAAAATAAAATCCCAATTTTGGGGTCCAAAAAGTTGGAAAACACTAGAAAACAACACAACCATAATTTTTTTTCATCAGCATGAACACCCATGCTTCTTCACTATCATCATTATTCTTCAACAATCACCATATTTTGTCATGATGTACTTCCACTATGATATATACTCCTTGAATAATTATCTTTCGCATTGTAAGATTCTACTGGGAAAGTACTGCAACTTCCCAACTTCCATGTCTTCCAGCATCATCAGTGTCTCTAGTAAACACCAAATATGACTGGAATCATCTTCTCAGCTCTGTATGATAATTTATAAACATTAAAATCTTCACATGACTCCTCATTCAATGATACATGTCTCTTCAGGTAGTACATTTCATGGCCACAAAAAATAGTGAGATGTTTCATGATCACTTTATAACATATTTCCCTTCAACAATATATGAGAGGTTTTAATTAATGCATAAAATTTATCACCATTGATACATGTATTTGGAACTTATTATTAGTACAACAATCATATGAATTATAATAATCAATAACCTTGGAGTTCTTCATCATCTTCTTCTTCATTTTGATCATTTTTGACAACTGTTGATAAAAAATACAATCTTACACCCAATGTGGTCCCAACAATCTCCCTAATTTCACTTTCTTTTGAATACTGTAATTTCCTCCTCAAATTAATGTTTCGATATCAAAATGATAATATTCACTCTCCCATATTTCCATTTTCATTATCTCCACCTGTAGAACTTTTATTTCACTTTCACTAACCCTTATTAAGAATAAATAAAAAGTTCATGGGAAATTGTATCATTCATTTCATAAGAAATGTTCCATCAGTCATTTCACTTTATGTATACTTGATCAATTCCTAGTGTAATAAACAATAGGATTTGATTTAGACAACAAGGCTTTCCATTATTCACTGATCATGATACCACATGAGATGAGAACTCATGTACATTGTATTCAAGGGTATTAGACATTAATTCCAGGCATGGAAAATTTAATATGATAGGGAATAATCAACCTAAAACTCATGCACTAATTTCACCAAAAAAATCAAACACATTCAATTCCAATTGGAAGGAAAAGTGGCCTTGGGGAACTCCCTTTCCTCTTATGTCACTAATAAATTCTGTTACTCCCCCTTTGCAAAATGATATTCATTTAGAGTTACCAATGAAAATATATTGAGAAATTCAATAAAAAATACAGTGTCATGATCTTAAATCAATTTCCAGAGAAATTGAATTTAATCCCAACCGATGATGATACTTGTTGAAATAATAATTTTGGCAGCTTGGTCATTTCTATCCCCTTAAATGGAAACACTCATCATCATCTTCATCTAGGGTTATCATTAATTATTCTAATCTTTGAATATCAATTGAAGAATCTTACATGGATGGAAATTTCTTTATCATATATATCAAGAGTTGACATCATTATCAACCTCTCAGGATCTCCCACTAAGATCATGCTTCATCTTCAATTCATGCACTATCAGCACAAATATAATACACAAATAGTCATGGAAATAAGGTGGTTCTCCATTGATTATTCTATGTGGTTTGAAAGGATGATATGGATTTCTCAAACAAGATTCCTTATTTTCCCCAATCATCATGCATCCACAACTGAACATATGTTCTGGTCTATGTTGATGTAGCATGGCCCTCTTTGCATTATTGTATAATTTGGGTGGAGAGTTGTTCTTCTTGACAACCATTATGAATGACACATTATTACTCATATTAAGTACAAAAAACTTTTATAATGTGACCAAATTTCATAAATCTCTCACATAGAACTTCATTAACACATGTGTTTCACTTTTTTTGCAATATCTCATACAATTTATCTTCATCTTTTGAATGTTTTTCTTTTCCTTTACCCCCATCATTTGCATGTTCATTTTCATGTTTCCTCATTCTTTCCAAATCATCTAGCCAGATGACCAACAAGTAATTTGGAACTATTATAGTAGGTATGGATCTTCCACACGATTTCATCTGAGTGTCATCCCTCTTAGTTACTCTTTTTGATGAAATTCCCTTCAATTTAATGGATTTAAATTCAAGGATCGTCTCTACTCCCCTTCTAGATATTTTCTTGGGGAAATGTGTGTTGACAATATTCTTTTGATTTCATCCCAAGGAATCTACTTTATACATAGGTAGAATCAGATTTTTTCTGTTCTTTTCAATAGTGAATGCTTATTAATATGGGAATGTAATTAACTTGTGACGTCTTCTATTACATACATCATAGATGTTATCAAGAATTCCAAATCTGTTTGTAGTAAATTGATGCTTATGGACCTATAGATGTTGCATCTTCTTCTTAGGCCTTTTTACCTTTGATATATGCTTTCATGGTGATTTTTTATTTTAAGGGATTATACCAACCATACAGTGCACAATTCCAAAATCTGTTGATGTACCAACATTGACCCACAAATTGTGTCTTCTTTATAGCTTCTCTACAAGGTTATTGATCCTTCTTCTTAATGTGGTGTGATCTATTCATGGATCTATATTAAATCTTTTTGTTACAATCCACCCTATCCATGGTGGTAGGTTTGTTCTCCTCACCTTTCCTCAGACATACATGTTTAGAAATTTTTTTCCGACCTATAGTTTTTGTAGTAACATATTTAAAAACAATAGTAAAAGTTGGTATGGATGATTCCTTCACTTCTTAATGACCTTGTGATAGATTAATTACAAACTTCATGATCTTATTATCACATGATTGAGGTATTTTGATGTTATAATCCTTCAGTGAGCATTGAGTACCAGCAACAACTGATTCATTCTTTTGTGAAGTCTCAATATGTGTCATCTCAAGATTGGTCAACTGGGCATCCTGTTGACCTCACCTGTTTTGATAATCTCAATCATGTATTCATAAGTGTTGAAAATCCCAATTATGATTTCATTCTCTATGATATTTTTAAGTATCATTGATCAATACTTTAATTCTTTCGAATCTGTGATCAAACCAATAATAATTTTTAAAATAGTCTTTGGAATATGTTAATCCTCATTTATCCATGTTCATAAAAGTTATAAATTGATTCTAACACAATCAGATGTGTTCTGCATAAAACAGATAAGTAATCTGCCTATAGCTACTGATAAAGAGCTATCGGTACCTAGTCTACCGATAGACTTAGTCTACCGACAGATAGAGTCACCGATATACCTAACACAGAGCTACCGATGTACTTATAAATGTAAGCTACTGACTTACAGACAGCTACCGATACAAACATAGAGCTACCGGTGTAAGTATAAATAGCTACCGATGGAATAAGAGTCACCGATGGACGAAGCTACTGACAGACTCACAGCTACCGATACCAACGCATGGAGCTACCGACGCATGAAGCTACCGACGCATGAATCTATCGATACAAGCATATACCTACCGACGCATGGAGCTACCGACGCATGGAGCTACCGATAAACAAAGTCACCGATACAAGCATATACCAACCGACACATAGAGCCACCGATAGAGTCAAAGCAACTAATGAAATTGAGCCACCGATGTTCAAGCTACCGATGTCCAAGCTACCGATGCTGATTACCTACCGATCACTCGACTCACTGTTTGAATTTCTTTATTTCCTATATTTAATCTATCTAACGGTCATATCATTTACATTTTAATGATTTGTCAAATATCTGATAAAGGTTGTCGGATGTCAGGAACCCGTACCTCGTACCTGCAGAAAGGAAATCTTTTCTGTCCCCTGTTGCCCGTGAGATAAATACGAGAAGACTACGCTGCCCAAATACAGAAGAGTGTACAGAAACACAAGAACAAAAAGAATCAAGAGCAAAACCAGTTCCATTAAGAACACAGAGAAGCTCATAGACAATCAAGTATACTCAAGAAGTGTTCTGTGCATATAAGAAGAACACTGAAGAACTTCAACTACTACATTTTCACTGTCTGTGAACATGGAGCATACGACACTCTGTTTCTCAAACAGAAATGAGAAGAGGACTCAGACTCACTTTTTATCGAATCGAAAGGAGTCCAGAGCTACACTGAAATCACCAGAACCATCTCTAAACTCTATATCTCTTATTCTGTGTTTCATTATTATATTTTTCGAGCAGTGTGTGTTATTTGCTGTATCTAACACATACACTGTCTCCTGTACTTAAACTGGAGGATTTGTAAATCCTTACCAAATTCTTGCATTCTTTATTTCCCACGAATAACAGTGGTAGAGGTCGTGTGTGACCTGGACAGCTGGTTGCTGTTGTACTGTTTCCCACGAATAACAGTGGTAGAGGTCTTGGTCCTGGACAGTTGTAAACTCTTGAACCCCGATCCAGGGTGTGGATCATTTTTTATATAAACTTTTGAGAGGACTAAGTCTCGGCTTGAGACTAAACCTCTTGGTTACATTTGTTGTGCCATCTCTTTCAATGTTTTATTCCGCTGGTAATCACTTTAAAACCAATACTATTTTTAAAGATACTTTGATAATTAAATTAGCAAGTGTTATGTTAAGTGTAGATTAGTAAGTTAGTTTCAAAAGATAATCACACACTCTTGTGTTGATTAACTGGGAATTAATCAATCCCTTGAGAATCTAACAGAACCTCTACTTTAATATAAATTCACTACAGTTTAATTTATTATTTTATTTGGGGGTATTTAAGACAGTTTTTTTTAAATACAGAAATTTTAATTGGTACTCAATTCAACCCCTCTTGAGTAAACCACTCCGACCAACACTTGGTATCAGAGGATTGAAAATACTCTCTAAAAGTACTCTCCTTTTGAACTGTGATTTTAGTTGTATTTTAAATGTCTTAAAATTTCTGTTATATCTAAATTTTTATCTCTTTAAAATTTTCTCATCATGGACAATAGACTTGAGGGTGCTGCTACTAACCGGCCACCTTTCTTCAATGGAACTAATTATGCTCAGTGGAAACTGAAAATGAAAATTCATCTAGAAAGCATAAGTTTTGATATTTGGACTGCTATTGAATCAGAATACAAAATTCACACTACTGCTAGATCTACTTGGGATGAACCTATAAAGACTGCTTACAATAACAACTGTAAAGCTATGAATGCCTTGTACTGTGCTCTAGGAGATGAAGAGTTTAATAGAATTTCTTCTTGTAAAACTGCATATGAAATTTGGGATACCTTAGCTGTTTCTCATGAAGGAATAACGAATGTTAAATAAATGAGATTGAACACTTATACTATCAAGTATGATAATTTTAAAATGAAGCCTGACGAACCCATTTCTGACATGTATCTCAGGTTCAATGAAATTGTCAATACAATGATCTCGCTAGGAAAGGATGTCTCATCGAAGGAACAAATTATGAGAATTTTGAGATGTCTACCTGATAGATGTAGGGGCATATCTGTCTCAATCAGAGAATCATGTGACATTGCTGCTATACCTGTCAATGAACTAATTGGAAAGCTGATGATGTATGAAGAAGAGCTTAAAGTGAATAAAGAGGAAGAAAATGAACCTCCAAGAATGTCTGTCACTTTCAAATCTTCAACATCAAAGAATAAGGACAAAGAAAAGCTTCAAGCCGTAGTTGAAAGTTCAAGCTGTGAAGACAGTGAAAGTGATTCTGATAGTGATGCTGAGATGGCTCACATTGCTAGAAGATTTAAGAAATTTTATATGAAAAAGAAGTTCTTCAGAAAAACAAATTATAAGGGTAAGTATGATCACCAAGGCAAATGGAAAAAGGATTGGAAGAAGAATTACAAATCAGATGATGTTGTATGTTATGAGTGCAAGAGAAAAGGACACATTAAAGCCGACTGTCCAAAGCTGAAGTATAAAAAGAAATATGAATATAAGGACAATAAATTTAAGAAAGCCATGAAGGATACTTGGAGTGCTTCAGAAGACAGCACAAGTGAAGCTGAATCTTCAGACTCTGAAAGGAATCGAGCCAACATGTGTTTTATGACAAACACTTCTGAGGTAACTGCTGAAACTCCTGCTTTAAATTATTACTCTGGAGATAATGCAGAATCTGATTCTGATTCTGGAACAATGTCTAAAAATGAATTGTTTGAGTACTGTGATATGATGGAAGAGACATGTAATGAACTTAAGGATAAATACAAGTCATTAAAGAAACAGCATGCTCTCACCACTGTAGTTAAAACCGAACTCACTATTGAAAAAGAGAAAAATGCTCAACTGTTAAAAGAAAACACTGAACTGAAACTATCTAATGAGGAACTCAAGAAAGACTTAGAGAAGTTCACCAATGGAAAAAATGCACTAACACAGATGCTAGGAAATCAAATAGCACCTAAATATACTACTGGTATAGGATACCAACCTGGACAAAGGAAAATTGCCAAAACTAGATTCATTTCTAAATCTGGACAGAATGAAGGTAATTCTGGAACTTCATATGCTTCAACTAGTTATATACATAGCTGTGGATCTAATAAAGTTTATCTTTCAAAGAATGTCAATTCTACAAATTATATGAGACCCATTAGACAAATATGGGTACCTAAAGTGTTATTGGCTAACCTGTCTGGACCCAAGAAAATCTGGGTACCAAAATCATCTCCCATCTGAATCTGTTTTGTATGGAACTTGCTTAAAGAGCTCCTGTAAAGAGACCTGGTATTTGGACAGTGGATGTTCAAGACATATGTCAGGATACTTCTCTTGTTTCAAGAGTTTAATAAAAGTTTATGGAGGCTTTGTCACCTTTGGTGACAACTCTAAAGGAAAAATCATCGGCCTAGGCCAGATTGGTAACACTGATTCAATTTTGATTTCTAAAGTTTTATTTGTTGATGGCCTTAAATACAATTTATTAAGTATTTCTCAGTTATGTGATGATGGTTTTCATGTTAAAATTGAAAATGATTCTTGCAAAGTTTTTAATTCTAATAATGTTTTGGTATTTTCTGGCTTAAGAAATGAAAATGTTTATTCTGTTAATCTGAATTCTTTAGCTAAGCAGAATATTACTTGTTTGAATGCTTTTCATAAAGAATCTTGGCTATGGCACAGAAGATTGGGACATTGCAACATTCACTCACTTAGAAAACTCTCTAGAAAAAACCTAGTTAGAGACCTACCTAAATTATAATTCCCAAATGATAGAGTGTGTAACCCCTGTCAAAAGGGAAAACAACACAAAATTTCTTTTAAATCAAAGAAAGAAGTTTCGACTTCTCAACCACTTGAATTGGTTCACATGGATTTGTTTGGACCATCAAGAGTTTCTAGTTTAAATGGGAAGCACTATGTTTATGTTCTTGTAGATGATTTTTCTAGATATACTTGGGTATATTTTCTAGCTCACAAAAGTGAAGCTTGTTCTTCTTTTGTTAAATACTCTAAATCTGTAGAGAACCATAGTGGACTTAAGATTAAAACACTGATAAGTGATCATGGTCGTGAGTTTGAAAATAAAGATTTTGAATCTTATTGCTCACACAATAGCTATACTCATAACTTTTCTGCCCCTAGAACACCCCAACAGAATGGTGTAGTAGAAAGAAGAAACCGAACCCTTCAAGAAATTTCTAGAACAATGCTCAATGAATATGACCTACCTATTTATTTTTGGGTTGAAGCTATAAATACATCTTGTTATGTCATTAATAGAGTCTTAATTAGACCTATTCTTACGAAAACCCCTTATGAATTGTGGAACAATAGAAAGCCTAAGGTTAATTACTTTAAAGTTTTTGGTTGAAAAGTATTTATTCTGAATACTAAAGATAATCTGGATTAGTTTGCTTCCAAAAGTGATGAAGGAATTTTTCTGGGTTACTCTATTTCAAGTAAAGCCTATAGAGTATTAAATAAGAAAACTAAATGTGTGGAAGAATCTGTTCACATCAAATTCGATGAAATTGATCCACATGAGCCTAAAACCTCTCTTGAGAATCTTGAAGAAGATTTGTCTATTCGGGACCTTAATGATAAATCTAAAGAACCTTTTATAAAAGCATCCAGTTCTGGACTTTCTCCAGAATTTGCTTCTATTGAACCCGAACCTATAGATGAACCTGAAATTTCTAGTCCAACCATTACCAGATCAATGAGGATTCTAAAGAATCATCCTTTAGAAGCTGTTTTTGGTAATCTTGATAGAGGAACACAAACTAGAGCTTCTCTAAGAAACCAGGTTGAACATCAAGCTTTTCTTTCACAGCTAGAACCCAAAAATATCAATGATGCTATCAATGATGAATTCTGGGTAATGGCTATGTAGGAAGAATTAAATCAGTTTGAAAGAAACAAAGTCTGGGAATTAGTTGATAGACCTAAGGACACTTTGACAATAGGCACAAAATGGGGTTTTAGAAATAAAGTAGATGAATCTGGAAATATAGTTAGAAACAAAGCTAGACTAGTTGCACAAGGATATAGTCAAGAAGAAGGTATAGACTATGAAGAAACTTTTGCACCTGTAGCTAGACTAGAAGCCATTAGGATCTTACTTGCATATGTTGCACATCTGGATTTCAAGTTATATCAAATGGCTGTGAAAAGTGCATTTCTAAATGGTTTTATAATTGAAGATGTTTTTGTAGAACAACCACCTGGATTTACTAACCCCCATTTTCCAAATCATGTTTTTAAACTTTCTAAAGCTTTGTATAGTTTAAAACAAGCTCCAAGAGCTTGGTATGATAGGCTTAGAAATTTCCTTATATCAAATGGTTTTACTAAAGGGATTGCTGATCCAACTATTTTCATTAAAAGAATTTCTAAAGATGTTTTAGTTGTACAAATATATGTTAATGATATTATTTTTGGATCTTCTAAACACTCATTATGTACTGACTTTTCAAAAAGTATGCAAAATGAATTTGAAATGAGCTTAATGGGAGAACTTAAGTACTTTCTTGGATTTCAAGTATTTCAAAATGAAAATGGTATTATTTTGAATCAAAGTAAATATACAAAGGATATTTTAAAACGTTTTGGTCTGGATAGTATCAAGGAAAGTGAAACTCCTATGATTACTACCTGTAAATTGGACGCAGATGAAACTGGGAAACCAGTTGATCAAACAAATTACAGAGGTATGATTGGTAGTTTACCTTATCTTATAGCTAGTCGACCTGATATTATGTTTAGTGTGTGTATGTGTGCTAGATTTCAAGCTAATCCAAAAGAATCTCATTTTCATGCTGTTAAAAGAATTTTTAAATATCTCAAACACACGGTTAACTTAGGTTTATTTTACCCAAAAGGACAATCCTTTGAGTTAATGAGTTATTCAGATGCTGACTTTGCTGGTTGTAAGTTAGATAGAAAAAGCACATCAGGAACATGTCATTTGCTTGGAAAATCCTTAGTTTCTTGGTGTAGTAAGAAACAGAACTCAGTTGCATTATCTACTGCTGAAGCAGAATATATAGCTGCTGGTAGTTGCTGTGCACAAATTCTGTGGATGAAACACACTCTTTTGGACTATGGATATGTTTTTAAACATGTTTCAATCAACTGTGATAACACCAGTGCAATAAACATCTCTAAGAATCCTGTATCTCACTCTAGAACCAAACACATAGATGTAAGACACCATTTCCTAAGAGATCACTATCAAAAAGGTGATATTTCTCTTGAATTTATTAGCACTGAACATCAATTGGCTGATATTTTCACTAAACCTTTAAGTCCGGATAGGCTAAGTTACATAAGACACGAATTGGGAATGTTTAATCACTGATGTGAAAATTCTCACCGATGTAAAATTCTCACTGATGTGAAAATTCTCACCGATGTAAAATTCTCACCAATGTGAAAATTCTCACCGATGTGAAATTATCACCGATGTGAAATTCTCACCGATGTGAAAATTCTCACCGATGTGAAATTCTCACCGATGTGAAATTCTCACCGATGTGAAATCCTCACCGATGTGAAAATGCTCACCGATGTGAAAATTCTCACCGATGTGAAAATCCTCACCGATGTTAAAATTCTCACCGATGCTATATTTTAAAACATCTGTCTGCCGCCAAGAATACGAATCGTTTTATTTTATTTTATCTTTCTCTATTTTAGTCGTTTATTTGGAATTCCTAAATGATAAAATTAAGTCTAAGACACTTCTTACCTCACCGAGCTCAAAATATCTCACCTTCGAACCTTAGCTCCCAAATCGGCCAAGAACCCTAAACCCGCGATGGCAAAAACTAAGCATCCTATCATCAAAGATGAAAGTGTAGAACCAAATGCTAAAAAGCAGAAGACACAGCATATAGCCAGTGTTAGTGAAGTCAGAACTAGATCGGGAAGGCGACCAGTGAATCCTCACTTGCAGAATAGAGACATAGTAATCGAGAAGGAACTGTGCGTGGAATGGCTACTGCCTAGCAAATCGTTAGTACTCGAGATTCTGGAGGACCAGAAATGGGTGGATTGTTTCTAGAATAACAATGTCCCATACTACCCGAAGTTGGTAAAACAATTCTATGAGTTTGTAATCTTCGAGAAGTCTGAAAATGAGAATCGGGTAAGCTCTTTTTTAAATGGAAAAGAGATGTCTTTTTATTCAATAGAGTGGGTTGAGTGTTTGAAAGTACCACATGAAGGTGTCTCTGGGTATTTATCAAGAGAAATTCCACCTATCAGTGACATCTTTGATTATGAAACCGCCTTAAAATAACTGACCGGTAATGGGAATCAAAGGCAAGTGGTTGCTACTGAGATGGATGGAGAGAATCGACTGCTCTTCAAGTTTGTTCAGCATGTGTTGATACCGAGGCGAGGAGATTTGCAAATATGAGATATCAAGATATCTATCTTCTCCATCTGCTAAGACATGGTGTGAAAATCAATCTGTGCAGATTGTTAATGCTTCAAATGGAAGACATGATTAGACCAAAGTCAAAGACTAATGCTTTGTTCTTTGCCAAGCTGATTTTAGTAATGATAAAAGTGAAAGGAATAGCTGAGTCTCAGGATGAGACCGTTGTAGTCAGAAACAATTTCTGCATCACCTCGACTGTTTGCAAGTACATGAAAATTAACTGGAACCCATGGAAGGGAGAATGGGTCAGTGATTATCAGAAGATATATGATAAGTTTAATCCTGTGGATCATCCCTCAAGACCAAAGGATATGAGAGATCCGAGTCTGAGACCTGATGAAGAGGAACCTTTTTATAGCGATGAAACAAAAGAAGAAGAAGAAGAAACTCCCATGGATGTTGGAGGAGATCCAGACTTGCCCCCAAGTCCTGTTGTAGAATTGGTTTATTCTAGGAAAGGAAAGGTAGAGGAAATTTTGTCTACTTATGAGGAAGACAAGTCTGTACCTCACCAAGAAGAAGAGGAAAAGGAGAATGTATCTGAATTGCCTGCTTCTGGTAGTTTAAGTATGAGTCCTTTGATTGGAAACTCAGCTATGCCTGCTGCTGAAGTAGAAAGAGATACAGAAGAAGCTGTACCTGTATTAGAAGATCTTCTAGATGCTGCACCGATGGAACTTGTAGTAGAAGATTCTGATGAAGAGAATCCAGCACTGAACGCTGTTGTGATACATGAGAATGCACCCATTGAGGGGGAGCATCAATCTGTTCTTGGAAATGTTACAGTAGCTGTTGAGTTTGGAGACTGGGTAGAAGACCCAGGGTTTATAGTCTGTGGATTGGATTATCCGGATTCAGATAATGAGATGTCTGTGAATTGACCGAAGACCAATTATGATCTTACTTCTGAATTGTTTCCAGATGATGTGGTCAGATTTCATGATCTGAATAAGCTGAAAGAGGGCCTCAAAACCAGTTTTGTTGAAGAAGTGAAGTTAATGGAAACCTCCCTTTCATCCTCAATTAATTCAATAATGACTGATTCTGTAGTTAGTTTGGCCTCAGCAAAGGGATCTGCTGCAGTTGTCCCTAATGATTTTGTCTCTAAATCTGATCTTGAATCTATGAAGAATGAGCTGAAAGAATCATTCAGTGTATCAGTTGCTGAGATGAAGCAAAGCTTTAATGAAGAAATGAAAATGTTAGAGAGATCCTTCGAGATATCTCTGTCTTGTAATTTATCTTCTTTTGTGTCTGAGCTTATGGAAGAAGTGAAAGAGTGCCAGACTCAGTCTTCTAGAATCGAAGCAGATCTTGATGCTCTCAAGACATCAGTTGTTGCTTTGGATTCTTATATGAGCTCCATGTCTCAAGCTGACAAGGACCTAGATTATGTGAAGAGTGTAGTAAGACAGTTTGTCTCGGTGTTTGAAAGTTTCAAAACCTCAGTGAAGGATCATGTTGAATTACAAGACTCTCAAGTTCAAAGCCTAATCAGTGGTTTGTCTATGAGTTTCAAAGAAACTATTTCCTTCTCTCTTGGCCCTCTCACATCCAAACATTTAGTTGATCTGAATTTAGTTCGAGCAATGTTGAAGGAGGAGATTGGTTCTATTTGAACCAGTGGCTCTGTGGACTCATCAGAGTTGAGCCGAGTGATGCTTTCTACAAGAGATTCTGCTAGAGAAATAATGAAGATTGTTCAAGATTATATGAGAGAATCCTCTGCCTTTCAGGAATCCATAAAGAGCAATGTGGACTACTACTTCACCAGAATTTTCACCAAGCATCAACTCGAACACCACTTCAAGCTAATGTTGGAACACATGAAGTTACCTCCAGTCACTCAAGCTTTTAGAGAACAAGTGAGTAAACTAAGACAATTTACTCCTACCTTGGAGAAATTCCTGGAGAACAAAGATGATTTCATCTCTGCTATGGAAAGAGGAGGAGGAATTATTATGGATTTTAGAAATCTGTTGCTGCCCTTCTTGCATGATGATGCCAGACCAGTCATCATACCTCCTGCTTTGCCTACTTCTGCCTCAGCTGCTTCCACAGTCCAGCCGACTCCTGCTCAAGCTATTCGAAGCCTCACACCAATGATCACCCAAAGATCTTCAACCTACAGGCCTGAATCTGTGTCAGTGGCCCAGCCTCCTTTGATCTTTTCTGGCATTCCAAAACCTTCACCTGCATCCTCACCATCCGAACCTTCTTCTGATCCCAAAGGAAAATCTCACGTGGAAGATGTGGATTGATCCAGTGGCCAGGATTTTTGATAGGAATTCATTTGTATTCTGTTTCTGTACTTTCTGACTACTCTAATACAGAGGAACTCTTTTTTACTTCTCATGTTTTATTTGTCTCCTATATATATGCTTTCCCACTTTTTGATTATCACAAAGAGGGAGAATAATAAGGGGGAGAACAATAAGCGGGGGAGAACAAAATGAGAGAATGAGAAATATTTTCAATGGAGAAAAATAACCTTCTTTTCAATTTTATCTCTGATATTATTATGTTTCTTTTTACCTTCGGTACCTTATGATTGTTACCTCTGATAACTTATGTCTATATCATACTATTTCTATTATCTCTGATGCTGTTTTCTCTGAGAAAATTGAATTCAATATTATACTCCTTACTATTATATTTTCACTATGTTAAATGCCCATATCATAAATTGTGATTATCAAAAAGGGGGAGATTGTTGACCTCAACTATTTTGATAATCTCAATCATGTATTCATATGTGTTGAAAATCCCAATTATGTTTTCATTATCTATGATATTTTTAAGTATCATTGATCTATACTTTAATTATTTCGAATCTGCGATAAAACCAATAATAATTTTTCAAATAGTCTTTGGAATATGTTTATCCTCATTTATCCATGTTCATACAAGTTATAAATTGATTCTAACACAATCATATGTGTTCTGCATAAAACAGATAATTAATCTACCTATAGCTACTGATAAAGAGCTACCGGTACCTAGTCTACCGATATACTTAGTCTACTGACAGACAGAGTCACCGATATACCTAACACAGAGCTACCGATGTACTTATAAATGTATGCTACTGACTTACAGACAGCTACTGATACAAACATAGAGCTACCGGTGTAAGTATAAATAGCTACCGATGGAATAAGAGTCACCGATGGACGAAGCTACTGACAGACTCACAACTACCTATACCGACACATGGAGCTACCGACGCATGAAGCTACCGACGCATGAAGCTACCGATACAAGCATATACCTACCGACGCTTGGAGCTACCGACACATGGAGCTACCGACGCATGGAGCTACCGATAAACAAAGTCACCGATACAAGCATATACCAACCGACGCATAGAGCCACCGATAGAGTCAAAGAAACTAATGAAATTGAGCTATTGATGTTCATGCTACCGATGTCCAAGCTACCGATGCTGATTACCTACCGATCACTCGACTCACTGTTTGAATTTCTTTATTTCCTATATTTAATCTATCTAACGGTCATATCATGTACATTTTAATGATTTGTCAAATATATGATAAAGGTTGTCAGATGTCAGGAACCCGTACCTCGTACCTGCAGAAAGGAAATCATTTCTGTCCCCTGTTTCCTGTGAGATAAATACGAGAAGACTACGCTGCCCAAATATAGAAGAGTGTACAGAAACACAAGAACAAGAAGAATCAAGAGCAAAACCAGTTCCATCAAGAACACAGAGAAGCTCATAGACAATCAAGTATACTCTACAAGTGTTCTGTGCATATAAGAAGAACACTGAAGAACTTCAACTACTACATTTTCACTGTCTGTGAACCTGGAGCATACGACACTCTGTTTCTCAAACAGAAACGAGAAGAGGACTCAGGCTCACTTATGATCAAATCCAAAGGAGTCCAGAGCTACACTGAAATCACCAGAACCATCTCTAAACTCTACATCTCTTATTCTGTGATTCATTATTATATTTTTTGAGCAGTGTGTGTTATCTGCTGTATCTAACGCATACACTGTCTCCTGTAGTTAAACTGGAGGATTTGTAAATCCTTACCAAATTCTTGCATTCTTTCTTTCCCACGAATAACAGTGGTAGAGGTCGTGTGTGACCTGGACAGCTGGTTGCTGTTGTACTGTTTCCCACGAATAACAGTGGTAGAGGTATTGGACCTGGACAGTTGTAAACTGTTGAACCCCGATCCAGGGTGTGGATCATTTTTTATATAAACTTTTGAGAGGAATAAGTCTCAGCTTGAGACTGAACCTCTTGGTTACATTTGTTGTGCCATCTCTTTCAAAGTTTTATTCCGCTTCTAATCACTTTAAAACCAATACTGTTTTTAAAGTTACTTTGATAATTAAATTAGCAAGTGTTTATGTTAAGTGTAGATTAGTAAGTTAGTTTCACAAGATAATCACACACTCTTGTGTTGATTAACTGGGAATTAATCAATCCCTTGAGAATCTAACAGAACCTCTACATTAATATAAATTCACTACAGTTTAATTTATTATTTTATTTGGGGGTCTTTAAGACAGTGTTTTTTAAATACAGAAATTTTAATTGGTACTCAATTCACCCCCCTCTTGAGTAAACCACTCCGACCAACACATCCAATTCTAGATGTTGCCTATTGAGAATGACCTTATGATATTCAATCATGTTCATATTCTCTTCAAAAGTATTCTTCAATCATTCAACCTCATCTTCGTGCATCTTATATTTGTTTTGAAAAGAATATTCGAGTTTCTTGATCTTCTTTGAAGTGTCTTTCAAATATAAACATTTCTCTTCATTTATCTTCTTCGACTCATCTTGAAGTGCATGGATACATTCTTCCAGTGTCTTATTGACTCCTTTAATTTTAAATCCTTCAATTTATCTTGAGATCTTTTAATATTTTGAAAATTTCCCTAATAAGACCTTTTCCATCTTATCACCTTCCCTTTCCTGTCAGGGTTTTTTGTCATAGGCCCAATTTATGGAATAGAGAAAAATAGAGGATTACATGAGTCTGAAAGATGGAATATTATTACAACCATTCTCATAAAAAGGTAACAAATCCCATGGAAAATCAACCTGCATGGATTAAAAATATTCTTCAAATATCAACAACTCTTTTTTCAATAATATCATGAAGATAGGTTCTTAATTTTTCATAATCAATTGCATGCTCATGTGAGGTAAAAAATTGATCAATGTCAAAACTTAGGTTGGAATCCATATGTTTGGTGTAAACATGAGAAACCTTCTCTTTAAATTCCAAGACTGGTATTTCTTCATTTTGGATAGGCATGGAGAACCAGAAACATAATCTTCTTTAGGTAAGAGAGAATTCTTCAACAATCTATTCTCTTTCTTTTTCATGTTCATCATGGTCTTGCTGGGTATAGACTTCTGCTCAGAGATAACTAAACATTAATCAATACTACCCTTCATTGTTGACTCATGAAAGAAAACTAAGATCCTCTCCTAAATAGAATTACTAAATATTATCCATCATACGTAAAAAATTTCACTCTATTACGAATTGTTGGACCCTATACCACCATGAGAGAGGGTGAATTAGGGTGTAAAATATTTCTCTTCTTTACTGGGTCTTGTTCCAAAATTTGGAGGAAAATTTTAAACCATTATGATGGATGTGCATAGTAATTAAAACATTCACATGTAGAAGGAAACCACATCAATTTTTACATGGTACACCACTAAGGGCTACGTCTGGGGAGAATATGCTGACAGGTTTATGGTCATACCAAATTTCACTAATATTCACAAGATGTGGATTACAATGGTTTGGGTATAGTCACTATATTTCTAGCACATTACCTTTACAAAAGTTTAGGAATTTACCATGAATTCCCTCAGATCAATCTGTTGACTCCCCTAGCTCATGAACTTGGGAGATGTCTCAATTAGTATATCAACATGAAGGTCACTTCAACAGGTTGGAAATAATGTTTTTGCCTCTATTTAGCATGAGACACTTCTTGTATTGATGTCCCAAATTGATAATCATTTATATTAAGAATTATCCTTTACAACAATTACTAAATTCCCTAAAATTTCATCTTCTTTTTTCTAGTATCAAAAACTCCCTTTATGGTGCTTTCATTTTAAAGAACTATCCCTGATTATATTGACTATTTCTGATTTGCATACCGTGCCAGTTCTTCAGACCATGCTAGTTCCGCATACCGCCCTTGCTTAGCATATTGTGATTGCACTACGTACTATGCCTAGAATGTGTATCATGCCTTCTCTATCTACCGTGTGTGCTAAACTCACTACACTTGCTCCACGTACTATGCCTACTCCGCGTACTACACCTACTCCACATATTGTTCTTACTCCACGTACCGCACTTACTCCGACTACTGTGTCTGCTTCGCGCATTGTTCATATGTACTGCCTCGACATGCCACCTTGTCCTACACAGAATATCTCATACATGCCACTTTAAGACATTGGCATGTTCTTTTATAGTGATGATACTTTCTTATTGAATTTTAACTCCCTTAAATGATTGGATACGTACTCTTTATATAGGGAAATAACTCCGCAAATTTCAGTAATCTGTTTTTTTCTAAATTTTCAATGTGGGAAAAACTCTATGGCATACTGAACTCCATCTGTATACTGTAAGCCTCCACCGCGTTCTAGGACCCTCCTACAAACTGTTGACATTCAATGCATACCATCTATCTGTCGGTATGCATACTGCATCTCATCCGCCAATGAAGAGTCATTCTTCGTACGACAACTCCATATGTAGTGAACCATTTTCAATTATATGACCCATTCGGCGAATCATTCCACCTTCATAATCTAGTATCCTATGAACCATTTTCAGGATCATTATGTGTACCTCATGCCTTCACTATGTACTGTCACTAAAAACTAATTTTGGTTCTACGCATCGCTCTGCATACCGTTTCTGGTGTAAGGTACGCAATATCGAATTATTCCCATATAATGTTACGCAATCCACGTTCTAAGGTAGGTGGTTTTCTTCCTTGGCCAATTTCCTTCTCCATTCCACATCTCGTTCACTGTTATTCCAAAATCCTTCCATTTCCAAAAATAAAATACCGATTTGGAGGTCCAAAAATTTGGATAATGCTAGAAAATGATACCACCATAAATATATTTTTCACCAAGAACACCCATGATTCTTCACTATCAACCATATTCTTCAATGATCAACTGATTTCATCATGAAAACTTTCCACTATGATATATAACCTTAGAATGATCATTTTCAACATCATCAAATTCTATAAGGAATATGCTGCATCTTCCCTACTTCTCTATCTTCAATCAACATCAGTCTCTCCTGTAAACGCTAAATATGACTAGAATCATCTTCTCAACCCTGTATATCATTCTAAAATCTTCAAATCTCCAAATAACCCCTCATGAAATTCTGTATGTCCATTTATGTAGGCTCTTTCATGGTCTCTTCGAATAGTGAGATGTTTCAAGATCATTTTATAAGTTGAATCCCTCAAACACTCATTGAGATGGTTTATTGTTGTATACAATTTATCACCTTTGAAACATTTACATTGAACATAATATCAGTTAAATAATCAGCAGAATTATAACTCTAAATTACACTGTAGTAATTCATCATCTTCTTCTTCAATTGGATCTTCATTGAAAATTATTGACAATAAATACAAACTTATACACAAAGTGGTCCCAATAATTTAATCAATTTTTGTGTTTTGAATGATGAAAAATGGATTTCATATGTTTAATTATATGTTCCAAATTTAGTAAATAGGTCCTTTACTAACTATATGGATAGTATCATTAATACTTTTTCATATAAAGGGTAGGGGTAAATCCATTAATTTAGGGTAAAAATTATATTAAAAATATTATTAAACTGCACTAAATATTCCCAAAACAATATTTCATGAATATAATTCTTCCCTTAACACATAAATATCTAAATTAAATAATTAAATTGTCAATTTTCAATGAAAATGACTTAAATATTATTAAACTCAAATGGAGTGAAAAAATGTCATAATTAATGATATAATCAATTAAATGATGTTATAAATATTAATAGACATGCAATTTATAATAATTAAGGTGATAAGTTGATTTTTTAGGTGAATATGAAATGTTACGGGTGTGTTATGTGAATTAGTTTAAATTTATATTATTGTATATATTATCTTAAATTCGATGTTATGAATTGTGTCAACAATGACACCTATAAAATTTTATGAAAAGAAAATTTTAAAAAATTATTTGAAAATCAAAAAAATATTAAATAAATATAAGGGGTGATATATAGTCTAAAATATTTTTAATTAGACATTTAAGGTCCAATTTAAAATTTATATGTAAAAATGAAGTTCCTGTTAATATTAAACACTTTTGTTACCATATTTGAAACTATAATTGACTAAATAAGGGTTAATTAAAATGATAAGGTTTAAAACAACATAAAAAATTTTCTAAAATCAATTGGTTGACTATATTAGGACATTATAATATGTTTTATTCTAATAATTTGAATTGTGGAGGTATTTTCATTGGGATTGATTTTATTATAAATTAATCTTGTTAGAAATTTCATAAGTCACCTCTCACTCTCTTATAAAATGACACTTATCCTTATCTTCTCCCCACACTAAAAAGAACTATTTGGTTTATCCAAAATCTACCCAATTATCCTACTATATTCTGCCCCTTAATACTATATGACTTTATTTAGGCATAAATCCATCCAAATAAGTCCTTTTAGAAAATCAAAATGGGATTCTCAAAGAATATGAAACGTTCGTCAATGAATGTTTCAATTTAATTTATTCCTTTAACATTTAAATTATTTTTATTTCATGTTTCAATAATATTATATTTATCCTAAATATATTGTTATGTTTTTATATTAAAATTATCACATACACTAATACATAATTCAACCCAATGGCTAACGGAGTTATCGTTCGTATTTATGGTGAACAACCACCTCACAAAGAAATGTTGTTCATTTTTCCATTAACACCTCTCATGATTGGAAATTATGATGGACACTCTATTTTGATATAATAATTATTAAATAATTATACTTATGTAATGATAATATCATATATTACTTTTTACCACCTAATATTTTGTGAAATGATAGTGTTGATCGTGCGTGATGATAGCTTACCATCTACCCGAAGTGATGTGATTCATTTCTCTTCTATATTTAACATGAAAGGTAATGATGATGAATATGGGGAAAATAAAATATATATATATAACATTAATGTTATTATTTAATGGTAATATATCATATAATTTTATTTCCATTTAATATGAAATGAAAATTAAAACAACGATCTTCTGTATGAATGGCATATCATCTACATGACTGGGGTATTTTATTTTCTCTCAATAATTTTATGAATCACTATGAATATATATATATATATAATATTTATATCAAGGTTGTAATTTTGGTTATGATTAATTCATGATCTCAGTAAGAGGACCATCTATTACAAGTCAAGACATGAATAAAAAAAGTAGTTATTATCTGAAAATTATCATTTACCTCAAATTATAGATAAAAGGGTAACAAAAGTCCATAAATAAATCATATATAGTATTATATAATTAAACAATGTTCTATAATAGATTTATATTAAATTTATATTTATTTTACATGAGGATTCCATGAGTATGATAAGAGTCGGGACATGAGGTAAGATAATTTCATCATATTTTTTATTTATATGAGATACATTTCATATCCAACACTGGCCTCTTTTTTTGGGGGTATATACTGAAAGATGACATGTTATATCATTAAGTTTCTTATATTTAATGATATTAAAATTGTTAAATGATGTTAATATTTTATGAGGTTCACGATTCTAATGTTATGCCAATAGTATGGGATTTATGTCTCACTTTTATTTCTTTAGGACACATGCCATATATACTACATAATTATTATATGTGGGATATATAATGACAATAAATTCATATTATGGGTCTTAGCCTGAATATTATGGATATTTAAAAATCCATTTGATTATCTCTCTTTCATGGGGTTTAGGAATCAAATGTTTCCCAATCTATAATGTAATTTTGTCCCAATTTTCATTCAATGAGATAAATGTTTCATTTTTCACCTATATTCTATTAGAATGCTTATATACTATCCTTTGACTTGTTTAATCATGAATATATTTTGTTTAATGATATTTTATGCTTCATTTAATATTTCTATGTCTTGAGTCAGAATTCTGTGTTCCCTCAGAATATGGATTTCAAAATATGTTCTAAAAGTGTTTTAAATGATATTTGAAGAAATTTAAAGAAAAATAATTTCAAAGATGTTTAAAATATTATTTTATAACTTTTCAATATTAATTTAAAGGAATTTTTTTAATAAATGTTTTATGATTTTGAAAACATTTTTCAAAGTGGAAAGGATCTTTTCCTCAACAAATGTCTTCAAAAGATCTCTCAGAATTCTTTTTCTTTAAAAGATGAAATACTTTTCCATAGTATTTTCTTTAATTAGTTTATTATGAAGGATAAAATTCATATTATTTATTAATGGTTTTATGTTTATTAGGGAATGATATTTATGAAACCAATCTCATTTCCATGAGTTATGTTATGATTGAATGATGTTTGGAAACCCATTTCATTCAAGGGGTTCTGGTATATTGAATGATTTATTATCATATGGAACACATATGTGTGTTTTTCATTTTTTGATGGGTGGAAAATATATCTACCTATAATTTATTGGGTAATGAATTATATCTCTTGAGATAATAAAGGGATTATAGTCCACAGTCTTGACCCACTATGGGAAGAAAGGGAAACTCGATTCCCTATGGTAATATGGGAAAACCTAATATAATACAGGAAGATAGAGAAACCCAATATACCCAGGGAATATGCGGAAACACAATCTATTACATGTAAAGAACTATGATTAGGGATAGTGGTGTTTTCCTCATAGTAGGTGCAGTCTCCATGATGTTCCCTATTAAGTAGTAACAATGATTCTTGAATTAAAAAAATGGTATTAATTATTTATCTGCATGCCAAAATTCCTTTTTTTACTCTTATGTTATTCCTTCCTGGATTAAACTCTTGATTACCTTTTGATTCATGTCTTATGAATAGAAAATATTTATTCCTTGATTCATTTTTGTAATATTTGAAATGAAGGATATGATCTTCTAATGTTAGATAATGTTCTCATACCCCTATGCTCATCTTTATACCTACATGCATCACTTATTTACACATACTGAGTTGCTGTGATTTCCCATTTTTATGATTCATTACCATAGATTAATAGATTTGTATTATTTTTGATGTGTATAAGAAGGTTTCTTGTCATGAAAAAACTAAAGCAAGAAAAAATAGCCCCCTTTTTTAACATTTTTGGTTTCTTTATTTCCAATGGAAATAGAATAATACTATATTTGGGAATCTATTTGTGTACAATTTTAGTATTAACAATAATTCATGTAATATATATGTACGTCAAAAATGATTATTTATATTTTGAAATAAGGAGAGGGTTTAGTTAATATTTGGAAACTAGGATGAGAAAATTGTAGTTAGATTCCTACACATATGCCTAAGGACATTTCTACTGATTAGAAAAATGGCATATAATTTTTGTGAAGGATATAGTGAGTGGATTACTATAAATGGATCCTAGTTTGGAAACTATAGGTTTAAGTGGATCTATTAAATATTTAACTAGGTGTAACTAATATAAAATGGTGTATCAGACCTAACTCGAGCTTAACACTACACATGATAATGAGCCTTGATACACACTTGGTCTAACACTCTCATGGGATATGCTTTGGGATTTTACAAACTCCATATTAACCATCACGAAGAATTTAAAAATATATAGGAAATGAATACCCTAAGAAAAACCTATGGTTTCATAAATTAAACAATGTTTAAAAATTATGATATACCAAATGTTTTTATCAGGATTATGTGGTTCCTCTCTAAGATAAATGTTAATTGCTCTACAATTTTTTGTATTAGTCAGTTTCAAGAATTGAAAAGAATAATGTTAATGGTGGTTGTGATGTAAAATTAAATGATAGTTATCCTAAACTTCCAAATAACATGGGACTTGAATTGAAAAACCTCTATGTTATACTCGCACTTCTTTGTCAAGCATTGAATCATTTTTTGATTCCAAATGATTAAAAGAGGGAACACGATTATGTTGAGTCTTTCAGTAGGAATCATCCATATTCATTTAGTGGTAGTCTTATCCACGTGTTTCTGAACACAAGATCAGTTCCTTGGAAAATATATTATTTGTTCTCTAGTGTTTAGATTATGATAATTTCATTCTAGATGTTTATCAATGGGAAGGTGAAGCATGCTCGTGGTGGACTCTAATCAATAATTTGATGATGAAAGAAGATATTTAATCCATTGATTGGGATGAGTTCAAGAACATTATTTTCAATAAGTAACTTACTCATGTTCTTCATAACAATATTGAAAAGGAGTTACTTTAGTCAAATAAAAAATATGATGAATATGTCACTACCTATGAGGCTAATTTCACAAGACATGTGAGGTACACTTCTTGAATTCTCATCCAGTCCAAAATTAATATTTAGAAGTTGTTCTATGGCATAAATCGAAGCCTCGTAAATGATTTATCCATAGGAGAAATTAGTAGCTATGAAGAGGTTGTGCATTGTGAAATCAAAGTTGAAATGGATGTTTGATTTATGTACAAATATCCTAGTTTTCTAGGAAAAGGAATATAGAGATCGAAGAAAAATCCAAAAACCATGGAGATAAGAACATGAGCCTTACTTTATCATCTCTATGTAGAAATAATCATGGAGTGAATTTTCTTATGGGGTCTAATAATAATTTTATGTGTATAAGGAAACGATGTAAAGAAATTGATTTCTGAACTGATGGGAAGAAGAAGTTGTCCAATGATGAGAATAAAGGGAAATATAAACAGAATTCACCTCCCAGAATTCAGTGCTTCAAGTTTATAGAGAATTATAATTATGATAATCAATTCCAAAATGCATGGATTAATGATATCAATTTCTATCATGAATATCTTAAATCCAAATTCAAAGGTAAATCACATGAGATAACTATTGTCCATGTGGAATATGACAAACAAGTTTAATAATAATTGGGTTATTATGTAAAGGAATTCAAGAATATTGTTGTTGAATTACTTTTATAATATTATGAAATAATGAAGGATTTATGTATTGGTCTATAATAGTTGTATTCCATAATGATTTATGATCATATACTTAATATTTCTGATAACCATGGAGATTTATTATGGTAAAAACATGAATTTTTTTCCAAAAACATGATAAATGGACGGATAAACATTAATATATTCTTAATGGTGGGGTAATGAGATTTGTATAAAGATATTTTGGATGTAAATATATAAATTGCATGGTAAAAATTTCCTTGGACCTGATGAATAATTTTTTGAAAGGTGGTGTATGTTATAATGGATGAAGTTTAAAACATTGGGACTTAAGTAATATATCAAATATACATTATAATAATAAAACATAAATTTTTTATAAATATTTTTGAAAATTTCCTTGTTTCATGAATACTTAATGAATTTATTCACATGTTTTCAATGTGACGACGAAGAGATACCTTATGTTATATGGGGGATAACTGTTAGGCGGATTCAGTGCACATGATTCTTGTGTATTGGATGTTCATATTTTAAAAGGGTCATAAAAGTACCCATTTGGGGATTGATTTATGTTATACTTAAGATTATTTTTAGATATTAAAATATTATCTCATCAAATGATCATTTATGCATATTGAATAACTTGTGCTAAGGTTTTTGTGGTGATAAAGATAGATGGAATGACATATCATTCTATCTATGGATCTCATGATCATCTTACGCTTTTGAACTGAAATGTTAACATTATTTTAGAATTGATAAATTCTCAAAAATGGTGAAATTGTACTGAATCAATTAACTATATATTCCCATAAAAATTTAACATCCATATGTAATGTATTTTCAAACATAAAAAGATATCATATTAACTTCTTTTTTGATGAATCAAATGGCCCCTTAGATCATCATATATTGAGGGATTTTTTATTCATAACATTATATTATCCATGTTTTCTAGCACTCTCCATCAAAACATTATGGTTATATTTCTCTTCCATTTCTATGTTTTCACTTACCACCTATGTTCTCCTATTAAGAAACCTTGTTATGAGTTACATTGGGAAACCATTATGTTTATAATAATCTTTTATAAAAGGGAGTTTTACTATTCATTTTTAGAATTTCAGTTTCTATGAATGGATCTTTAAGGTATTAAGACGTCCACATCTAGAATAAATTTGATGAATAAATTCATGAAAGGGTTTTGAACTTATCACCCCAATATTTTTTGCAATTGTTTTTCAAATTAATTTAATCTTTTATATATTGCTCATTTGTCTAAATACTAAATATAGATTTTCGTATATGAAAAACACTGTGTTTGGATTGCGTTATATGAAATAGAAGTCATGATTATGTTATATGAAACTTTTACATTGTCTTATGGTATATGCAACACCATTATTTTCTAATATTACACCCATTGTCGTGTACTTTTTTATCTTCTATTACACGCAAGACCATGTTTTACTGAAAAATGGAATATTGTTGATATTGTATTAGAATATATAACATAGTCAATAAATTATCAGTAACTAATATTTTTAACTAAAATATTCAAAAAAAATTATATAATATCAATTAATTTATTACCAATTAATTGGAAATGAAAATATATACCAATTGATAATAGAGAACATATTTTTAATTTTATCCTGCCAAAGTTGTTATATTTTAATAAATTAAATTAATTATAATTATAGAATTTTATTAATGAAATATATGTATTATATATTCAATCAAATATTTCTCATATTCATACTATAGATTTTAAATTCAAAATATAAGAACAAACACAATTTTACAAATGAAACCTTATTTATTCAAAAGTGCAATTTTACTGTCTTTTAATGGAAAACCCATTATTAATATAATTATCAATACCTATAAATTTTTTATATGATAAAATATAATTTATCATTCAAATAAGTCTATCGAAATTTACATTGATTATGTTTTTCAGATTTGTTATGGTAAGATTAATGTTTTGATAAATAGTGAAAAATAATGGATTTTAATTGATAATAAATTTTTCATTGAAATAATTTTTACTATATAATTATATATTTTATTTTTTAAATTTATCATTAGATTAAATTTATATAAGTTAATAAAATGGACATTTAAATCATTTTCACATTTAATATGGATATAAAAACATTCCAATATTTTGGACATTATCACTTTGAAAACTCGTTTTCTCATTCCGTTAATAAGAAAAATTTTACAAAAATTATCAATTTATGTGTCTTAAAATATGAAAAATTGATTTCATATTTGTATTCATAATGTAAAAATTGAATAAATAATATACTTTTTTTATTAGAAAACATTAATAATTGATTTAGTAATTTTCAATACAATAGTTAGTGGTAAATCGGGTAGTTAACTGTATAAATTATATAATAAATATTATAAAACTATTCTAATTGTTGGTTAAAAGTTTAATGGAGAAGATTTTAGAATCATGAAAATTTTATTATGAAGATTGTTGTCTTTTTTTGTCGAAAAAGATAAAACAATTCAATTTGAAAAAAGAATTGAAAAATATGATGATGATTTTATGAATTGTATTTCACAAATATCACAATTTGTTTGGAGAACATGTGATGTAATACCTAGTAAGGAATGTGGGACAAAAGGTGATTCCATTCTGATTCAGGTTTGATTTGAAAAAATGGTGTTGCTAGAAGATAAGGAAAATTCAATAATTTACGTTGAAAACATGATGAAGCTAAAGGTGATTGATCAAGGAATATATATCATGATAAGTATGGGTCATGATGAAATATATGGATTTCCAAATGATCTAGATGATAGTGGTGTCGTATGAGTGTTCTTGTCGAAGTAGATTTTTATTAATGCAATGGTTATATTGTTTCCCAAATTTTTGTGCCAAAAAAATCGAGAGTTTTGTTAATGGAAAATGAAGAAGTTATTGAAATTTAGATCATGAAGAATAATTAATTGGACAAATTGGAGGTAAATGGTGTAGTGAATGAAAATATGAAAAGGAAGGATCACACATTGTAGTGTTATGCAGATTGTGAAGCATGGTATGTGGGTCTCGATGGAGAAACAAGTCGCAAGAGTACTATAGTTTACGAAAGGATTGAAGTTAGTAGTGAAGGCATTCATTTACCTAATGGAGGTGGTGATATATTCACAGATAGAATATTCCATAATGAAGGAAGAAAATAAAAACATATACCACGAAGAAAAAAAAGGTACATGGGAGAAGCATAGTATAAATTGAATGTTATACCACATCAAATCGTTGGGAAAATTAGATTAACAATATTTTCAGAGTTATTTCCCTATATAAAGGACCCAAATCCCTTCATTGAGTAAAAGATAATTTTATAATAAATACCTTCACTGTTGGTAGTAATTTTGAGAAGTCTGGAGTAGTTTATGAAGGAGAATTTCATGTAGGGAAGTAGTTCACAAATTATAGATTCAATGGAGGGAAGTGGTTCGCGGAGGATTGTATCGATGAAGAAAGAAGAAGTTTCTTGGTGATCATTTTTAGTATTGAGATATTTCATGGGGACATAATTTTGAATAATTTTTTGGTGCACTATAGCCCGTAAAGGAAAGGAGACCATGTGGGATACATAGTTCACAGAGGAACTAGCCATTCAAGAAGTACTACTGGTCCACAGGAGAATTTGGCTTTCGCAAAGTAGGGGCGGTATGAGGAAGATGAAGTTGGTCTATAATGTACTCAGTCTATGAAGTCAAAATCATTACCTGGATGATATAGTCAGCTCACAATGAAAGCATGATAATTCTCGGAGGATAAAAGGATGTTCCAACCATATTCTAGGAAGAAAATAGAATATTTGTTTTGAATGATCCAATTTTGAAAGTTGACAAATAAGAACCAAAACCATATTTTACCTAATCTATGCATAGCGGTACCACAATCATTGTTAAATTTATTTCAAAATACTACATGAGTGTAATAGAACATCCTACTTATTGTATTCCACATCCAATGATTATTTTGTAGTGGATTGTGTGGTATTAGATTTTTTCCAAAGCATACCAAGGACGTAGATACTCTTGTTGAGTATTGAACATTATAAATTAATGTGTTCCTATATATGTATATTGGAATTATGTACAGTAGGAAAAAAATCTTTAACAAGAGGTGAAGGTTATTTCCATAGTGAGGAAACATAAAAGAAAAATAAATGACTAATTCACCCCTCCCCCTCTCAGTGTAACATGATTCTTGATTGGGAAACATCACAAACACATTTCCAAAATATGTTTTATGAATATAATTTTACTCCTTACACATAAGGATCCAAATTTAATAATTTAAACGGTACATGGTAATGAAAATGACTTAGATATCATTAAACTCAAAGGGAGTGAAAAAATTTCACACTCATACTTTTAATGTGTATAATATTTTTAATATGGGAATAATATAATATATTCTTGATTATATATATTATTATTGAATATAAAACTTTTATCTATATTATATAAAATTTTTTAAAAAAATTTCTTAAGAATTAAATATAAGAAATAATAACAAAATAATGAGGTAGTAATTACTCAATTAATGATAGAATCAATTAAATTATATTAGTAGTCTTAAATAAATATTATTCAACATAATTAAGGTGATTCATGAATTTTCTAGGATAATATGATATGTTAGGTGTATGTTAAGTGAATTGGTTAGAATTTATATTTCTGTATTTATTTTATTAAAGAAAATGTTATAAATATTAAAAAAAAATTCACTTATGATATTTTAAGAAATTAATATGTTATAAAATTATTTGAAAATAATAAAAATAACAAATAATGACAAGGAGATGATATAAAGTGAATAAATCTTATATTTTACATTTCTAGTCAAATGTACAGTTTATATGTAAAAATTACGTCCACTTAATATTGAAAAAATTATTACCATAGTTAAAATTAATATTTTTTAACTATGGGTTAATAAAAATGATAATGTTTAAAATAACATCAAAACATGTCTAAAATGTATCGGTTTATTATATTACAACCTTATTATATAAGTTGTTCTAAATAAATGACATTTTTAGGTATTTGTATTGATATTTATTTTACTATAAATTAATATTTTTGTAAAATTCTAAAAGTTCTCTTACCCTTTCTTATTAGAGGGAACATCTCATTTTATTCTCCTAACACTTCATAACCTATTAGGATCAAAAAAAATCTAACAAATTATCTTTCCAAATTCCCTACCTTAATTCCCGAGTCCATAATTTGGGTATAAATTCAACCAATGAATTCTTCTTTTGAAAGTCAAAATGAGATACCAGAAGAAGAGGTAACCTTCATCAACGAACATTTATGTTTTATTTCTTCCATAAAACCCTTAAATTATTTTTATTTACTTTTTATAAAATAAACAATGTATATTTAAATAATTTAACATATTTATATTAAGTATTGAACCTTCACTCACAGGAACTTCCATATATTGGGTAATGAACTTACCCTTCTTCTGTATGGTGAACTACCTTGTCACAAAATGATGTTTTCCATTTTTCTATTACAACCTCACATGGTTGGGAATAATGATTCCCACATTTTTTAAGATATTTATGATATAATTATTCTTTAGGAATGATAATATCATATCTTTCTTTTACAACCTATTTTTTTGGTAAATGATAATGTTGTTTGTTCATACATATGGCTTATAATCTCCATGACAAAATGTGATTCTTTTCAAATCTATATTTCATAAAGTTAGTTATAATGATGAGTTTAATAAATTCATATGATATATATAACATTTTTATGATTATATAATGATAATATATTATCTAATTTTCTTTCCATTTAATATGAAAAGAAAATGAAAAAAGTAGTCGTGCGTACATAAGGCCTACCGACTCCATGAATGTTGTATTTTAATTACTTTTTATAACTTTTATTAATAACCCTGAATGTTAATAAATACTTAATATATATATATAATATGTATAATGTTTATCAATATATTGTTGATAAAGAAATGATATATGTAAGAGGACAAGGATAAAAAGTCAAAACCAAAAGGAAAAACAAATCACTTATTACCCAAATTGAGAATTTAATAAATAATTATTGATAAACGAGTATTAGAAGGCAATAAGTAAATAATATAAAATATGATATAATTAAATAATGTTATATAATATATTTTTATTAAATTTTTATTTATTTTACTGAAGGTTTTCACATGTACAGTGAGATCCAAGACACAAGGTAAGGTGATTTCATTTTAATTTTTTTTTCTGTGAGATAAATGCCATAGTCATAACTCTCTTATATTATGGGGTGTGAATACTGAAAAATTACATGATATTTAGTTAATTTACATTATTTAATGATATTAAAATCTTTATTTAGTGTAATTATTTTAATGGGTTCACAATTATAATGTTACTCAAGTACTAAGGGATTCATGCCTCACTTTTATTTTTGTGGAACACATATCTTATACACTACTTGATTATTCTACGTGGAGTATATACTTACAATGAATGTATTTTAATAGTCTTATCCTGGATATTATGGGTATTTAAATATCCATTCAATTATCTCTCTTTCATGGGGTCAACGGATGAAATATTATCAAACTGGTAAGGAATTTCAACTCAATTTCCCTTCTTTGAGACACATGTTATGTAATGCACCTACATTATTTTAAAAGGAGTATTAACTTACCTTTGACATGTTGCATCATGAATCAATTTACATTCACAATAATTTAAGCCTAAAATATTATTTCTCTTTCTTTGGTCATAAATATATGTTCTTTCAGGGTAATATTTCGTAAAAAGGTTTCTAAAGAGTTTAAAATGATCTTTTATACATTTTATTGAAACTTTATTATAGAGGTGTTTAAAATCATTCATAATAAGCTTTCAAGGACATTTTTAATAAAAATGGTTTGAGTATTTTTAGGATTTAAAAATATTTTTTCAATGATGAATGTATATATTCATTAAAAATATGTATTAAAATGAACTTTCAAAATAATTTTTCATTTAAGATGTTTTACATTGTCATAATATATGATTTATTGGGGATTTATCCAAGAAAAATATTCACATTAATTCTTGAGTTGTTTATTTATATGACTAAATGATATATATAAAACATATTTTTTTTCCATGGGTTATAAAGTGATTGAATGATATTTAATAAACCCATTTAATTACATGGGCTCTGATATGATTAATAATTTATGGTCTTGTGGGCCACATATGTTTGGATTTCATTATGTGATGAGTGGGACCTACACATCACTCCAACGCATTGGGTAATTCTTTATATCTCATTTGATGATGATTGGAATAATGTATATGGGATTGATCCACTATGGTAATATGGGGAAAACTGTTCCACTATTGGAAGATTGGGAGACCCGATCCCATATGGGATGATGGGGAAACCTGATATACTACGGACTGGTAGGAAAACTAGATCCCTTACAAAGAAATGATTTTTTGTGGGGATGGTGGTTTCATCCACCTAGTAGGTTTTTTCCCAATTAAATTCTCTATTATGAACTATAAATGTGAAATCACATATAGATAATGATATTACATGTTTATGTGTACGCCACATTTTCAAGTCTTGCTCCAATTTTATGCTTTTAGGGTTTATATTATTGATTCCCTTGTTACTCATGTCATATGAACTACTAATATTTACGCCATGATTTTTTTAATAATCTTTGATATGTAGGGTATGATATTCTAATGTTATGATCATGTTCTCATACACATATCCCCATATTCATTCCTACATGTATCCTTTGTTTACCCTTACTAAGCATATGAGATCACCCATTTTTATGTTTCCTTCCCCAGGTTATAAAGATATATACTATGTTTGATGTGTCTAAAAATGGTGATAGTAATGAAAAAACATAGTTGGAGATAATTTATCACACTTATGTATATTTCTTATGTTACGATGTTTTCATAGGAACCAGACTAATACCGTCTTTGAGTTTTTGTTTGTGTACTGTATAATGTATTGCACAAAAGTGATGTAATGTCAACGTACATCAATATTGGGTAATAAAAATTTTACCACTTATTTGAATGGAACTAAAAAAATGTATTCAATTTTTTTAATCTTCATAGATAATATTATAAAAAATGTTGACCTCAATTTTTTATCAAAATAAATTGTAAAAATAGTTAAAATTACTTATTTTGTTATGGTTAAAATAGGCTTACCGGGGGTTAAACAAAAATCAGAAGAGGTAAATAACATTAATAATTCTCCAAAACCAATTATATATAAATATTTTTAATATATGATCAATAATATATGACAATGGATAATTTTGGATCCTTTTTTCATGAGAAAAAATATGGTAGAAATTATTCTTTTCAAAAATTCCATGGGTGTCCTCTCCCCCACTTATTATCAGCCCCTTAGTCTCCCATCTACATGGCATGTCCAAAACCATTTTTTTAGTACAATACCTACCCAAATATAATATTTATCTATATTAACAAACCCTATAATATTTATTTAATTTATTAACCCACCTATTAAGGATTTAGAAATAGACCAAAAGAGGATCTCTCAAGAAGAGGTAAAATTATTAAAATTCTATTTTTGGTATTCTTTCTTATTCCACCCCATTAAAGTATTATTTAAATAAGTTGATATAATAACACGAATATATACCATATAATTAGATTTAAATATGTTAATGTAACAACCTATATAATTTTCCACTTCCAACAAATGGGAATCAAAACATTCAGTCATTTGTATGATGGACTAAAACATTGTGAACTGTTGTTATTCATTTTTAATCACCACATCTACATGTATATATAACTTTGTATTTAATATTTATATAATATATTTATTATATTATTATACTAACATAATAATATTACCAAATCAACCTTATTACACACCCAACCCATTAGAAAACTGGAATTTCGCTCATGTGTACATCAAACTACCACCTCACGAACTGATGTAAAGTGTTTTCCATTGATGTTTTAATTAGATGGTATTAAGGTTGTTTTTAATTAATATTCTTTATTTTTTATCATACTTAAATTTATTTTCTAATTATAGATCATATAAATTATTACTTTACATTCCATGGGTGATATGATTGTGTCGTTCATGTGTATTGTAGACTACCGCCTCATAAAGTGACGAGATTGTTTTTTAACTAATGCATTTCATTGAAGTTGATAATGGAAAATATAATAAATATATGTGATATATATGAAATAAAAAAATTTATCAAATGATAAATTATTATTTCCTTTAATTTTCTTTCATCTGTCCATAAAATGGAAACAGCATTCATGCATACGTGCGACCTACCGTCTAAGGGGTGTATTCCATATTCAATATTTAATAATAGTATATTTATATAAATAAATATATAATTAATATATTATATATTTATATCATTTTTAAAATATTTATATAGTGTAACCATGATAAAATTATGGGGATTGTAAATTCCATATAAAAAACATGCACAAAAACAAAATAGTTATTACCCGAAGCATGATTTTAACAGTGAAATATTAATAAACAGGAAATAAAATTTCTTAATTAAATTATTTATTCGATGATAATTATCCATATATATTTTTTATATATTTATATTTATATTTTATTAGTTAGGTAGGAGGTTTTATCATGAATGAATGATGTTGATACTTAAAGTATGTGATTTCCTTCTCCTGATTATTTTATCTGAGACACATTCTATAGTCACCATGTTTTCTTGTTTTATGTAGTGTATATATTATCCATTAATTTTATGCTATGATGATTACTAATAAAATTATATATATTTACATATCCATATTATTATCTATCTTTCATGGGTCTTAGTATTCAATGTTTCAAAAATGGTATGGGTTTTATGAAACAATCCATTCATCTATGGGGATAATTTATGTTTATTATTCTAATGTGAAAATCATATGATCAATATCTCATGATATTCATGAATTATATTCTCCACTACTTATTTCATTATTATACATGTTTCCCTTCTTTTTTTCATCCATTTATTCAAACATGATTCCAAAAGAATATATTTATTTTAAAACTAACATTATTTATCATATCATTCATGAAAACATTTTATTCAATGTACATGTTTTCTAAAAAATTTAGATGGTCTATTTAAAATAATCTAATTATATTATAAATTCATTTATACCGATGCATTTCTTTTAATTTTCAAAAAGGATTCCTCATGTTGTCTAAGAAAATCATGTTTTTATTTTACTAAAATTGTGAAATAAATATCTATATTAATGTGTATGTAATGAATATTTTTTCCCACTATCATAACCTTGAAATGTTTTAAATATTACTATATCGGTTTCCAAGGTTATTTTAAATTAAAGTATTTTGAAAAAAAATTATGTTTTAAAATGATTTTTCAATGTGGAATAGATATTTTCATTAAGATGTGATTTAAATAATTTTAAATGATTCTATTAAAGTTTACAAGGTTATATTAAAAATTAATTTTAAAATGATTTTTTATTAAAATAAATTTCAATTCATAAATGAAATATTCTTGAGTATATGTTTTAAATTATTTTCAATTATTTGTTTATATGGCTCCATGGTTATTTTCAACGAAAATTATTTTTAAAATGTTTTCTAAATTTATAAAAAATTATTTTCAAAGTGGAAAGACTATTTTATTCACAAAAATATTGCATCTAATCTTTTAGAATATTTCTTCATAATATATGACATTCATTTAAGTTAAATAAGATTTAATGGTGAAATGATACTAGGATTCCATTCTTATTTGGGCTCTAGATGGTTTATATTTATGGTGTCATGATCTTAATGAATACTAATCCTTATACATTGGTAATACCATGATAAAATTCTTTCTAAACCATCTTAATTTTACCAAGTTTATGTTTTTATGAAATGATAATGTGATTATAAACCCTATTTTTTTCCCAAGGCTTTTCTTTGATGAAATTTTTTTAGTACCATTTTTTCATGGGATATGATATAATGAATGTTTTATGGTCTTTCTGAAAAAATATATATAATTTTTTATTATGTGATGGGTAGGAATTATATCTATCTCTCCAATAAATGGGGTGAATATTAATATCTCATTATACAAATCAGACTATAAAAGGGAGTTGACCTAGTTTACAAATTGACATTGTCTACTATGATATTATTGGGATTGAACGTTTACTAAAATGATGGTTTGTGGGGTGATCCCACTCCACAATGATATTTTAATAAATATGAACTGACTATTAAAGGAATTATTTTATATTCTTATGTGTATGCTACAATTCTATTTATTATTAAAATTCTATGATCATAGGGATACTGTTTGTTGATTCCATTTTGATTCGTTTCTTTTGAACATGACTGATTTATTCTGTGAACCATGAATTAGATTTAAGATATATAGGGTATGGTTTTCAAATGTTATTAACACATTCTAAAAACCTTATTCTAATGTTATATTGATATCTCCTCTATTAACCCTCAATAAGCATATGATATCACCATTTAATATGTTTTATTTCACTATGATATGAATAAATACATTTTAAATGATTTTTATAAGAAGGGAGATAAATTTGATGAATTTAGTTTCAGATGATTTAGTACATGTATAAAAAACTTACTTTTGTTTCCATGTATAAAAATGCACTATACCTTTATAATACTTAGGCTTGTCTATTTTTTATGTAATTAATTATCATCTAAAACTGTAACATCTATATATGAATAGTCGTGGTATATATAGTTGGTATCAAAAGATATGATACATTATTATTTAGAAACTAGGTTGATAAAAATTTAGTGGGAACCAATATGATGGTCCTATGTATTGAATAACATCCTAACATTTTGGGGAGGAAGAGATTATCAGGTTTAGCTAGAAAAAATTCCAGAATTTATACTATAATTTTACATTATTCTAGAAAAGATGACATATGGATAATAAATCTAAGGAAGGAATGTGAAATATGACTGGAGAATTACATGGTACATAAAAACATGCCTTATAGTGCAGTTGGGTTGTCCCTCTCATGGGATATTCTTGGGACAATTTACATTCTCTTTATGAACCATAATAATGTATTTGAATAATGAAAATTAACGTCCTTGGTTTATCCTATGGTCTCATATATTATTAAGGTGTCATGATTTATACAAATTTGAATTGATTTTTATGATCATGTGGTTTACCACTATGATTTGTTTTCCGAAAACAATGATTATTTTATTCAATGTTTTGAACCAAAAAAAATTGGGTTAATGTATATTGTGATATAATTTTTTTGGATGGTAAAAAATATGGAATGATAACCTTTGTGAAGGATATATTTATTAGGTCTACTCAGTTATCAAGATATATGATTAATAAATTGAACTTTAACAAACTATTAGACCTACCAAATGAGAGAATGGTATTTTATGTTGAGTGTTCAGGAGGCGGTGACCATGTTGGAAAGAGGATATAGATTTTAATACGTTAAGAATATGGGAAGAAACACTCTAGAGAAAGTATCAATAGAATGTGAATATATTTTATGTTTAGAGAAGAATGGTATAGTTTAAGTGATTATTGACTATAATTTAAATGTTTAGTTGACATAATGAATGAGAATGAAGGCTTCACCAAATCATCATCACTATTTGAATATTAAAAATTTGGAATGAATTGTCATTATTCAAATCAATGTCCTATGGAAAATGTTCATGTAGTGGATCAACAAGGTGCAACAAGTAACATTTTTGTTGTGGAATATGTGGAGAATAAAAATTTAATATTAATGGAAGGAGGTGTAAATTTATAAGATATTTAATCCTGGTAAATAATTTATTAATGATGTAGAATTATTATAGTGTTTATGTATTTTAATTAAATAATAATAAAAATTTTATTTTATTTTAGTTGTTTTTTATTATATATTTAATATAAATGTGATATTTTAAAACAATCAAATGATTAAAGGAAATTTGAAACTTAATATGCTATGTATTTAGTGATAATGATGTTGGGATAATGTGATTATTAAAATTTATAAAGTAAATTGGATAGTATTGAAAAAATTAAAAATTATTAATTATTAGTAGAATAGTGGAATATGGAATCATTTTTAGAGTTTATATTAATTTTGGGTTTATGTAATATATAAAATAATATATGGATTTATTAAAGGAATGAAATAGATGTTCTATTTTTATGGATATTTTATGGTAATTTCATTTTTAACATTCTTCGAGAGAATATATGTTCATGGAATTCAGATATTGGGAATATGATCATTAATATCAACTTTATGAAATTGTGGGGATTAAATTTATGTTGAATTTGGAAAATTTGGTGACAATATATTTTAATTTTTAAATTTTTATGGTCATATGGATAACCATTTATGGAATTTTTAATGTTCATCTTTGGATTAGGATTTACAGATTAATGTATTTCATCACCATATGAACACTTTTTTATATTAGATAACTTGTAATACCAATTTTGTAATGTTGATAACTATATATAGATGAATTTAATTGTCATTATATTATGGTTATTATTATCCGTTAGTGAATTATCCATAAAAATTCATATTTATTTCATAGAGTACGAAATTAAGGTGAAATTGATTGAAGAAAAACCCAAGGATGAAATTGTTATTACGATTTATATGAAAACTAATACCTATGTATATCTATCCCTTTGAAAATATTTATTGTATAAGGATAGTAGTATATTGATTGGAACTTCCAACCAACCTCTCATAGGATCATGATGTTTTCCATGTAACTATCTTGAGTATGTAAAACACGATAGATTGTTGTACAAATATTTCTTATGAGGAAAAAATATTGATTTTATAGATCAAAGATATAATTTTTTATGAATCAAATCCTCTCACTTGTTGATATTTTTTATAGAAACCCCAAGAATAAGAATATATGTATAAAGATGTGGATTTAATAAATAATAAGTTTCCCCAATTTTTTGTAACAATGTGATGGAATTTCAATGGAAAAATTCATTTTTGGGGGGTAGTCTCACAACCCATCGAAATGGGGTCCAATCCATGACTCCCCAAGCCCACATTCATTTTTCGGATGCTGGATTATAGTGCTGAGTAGGGGTATCACACAAATGGTAGGGCATACCATATCATACTTGTATGAATTCACCCACAAAAACGCCCATGAAAAAGAGGAGCAATATAAAAATCTAGAAACAAAAAATCCAGGCATATATCAATCCCAAATAAAAACTACAATAGAATAAAAGAAGGGAAAAGTTAAATCCCACCAAAAGTAAACTTAACAAGTGTCCAATGATCTCAAATGGTGACGATCTATATCAAATTAATCCACTAGTATGTTCCACATCATTGCTCTAGAAAACTCCTCAGTCAGTCAAACTCATTGGACTCTGCCTACTTTGGGTCCTCCTAGGACTCCATTGAATGGATTATGATCTTTACAAGAAACAACATGTACAAAAAAATACCATAAATTTATGAGTATTAAAATACTGAGTAAGCATATGAAAACCCAAAATAAAAGGAATAAAATCAAAGTAAATAATCCTCTTGAACAAGACACAGGGAACCCAAACGAGATAGAAACATCATCAAAAACATCCTTAGATATACACAACTAATCAGATCTGTCCGCATGGTGTGAAAAGTAAGGAATGTATAAAAACAATAGGAAATGAATAATAAAACAAGTATATACACTTCTTAGACTCCAAGTCACATTTGGATTCAACCACATAACCAGTTATATGATTTTACTTGAGGATTGAAAGGAAACTCTTGACCCAAAGCGCACACTCTATAAAGTCTGTCATCTCATATGACATGTTTCTGAGAGATACACACCATTAGGTACAAATTTTAAATTATTGATGGTAGATAACCCCCTTAACAAGTTTTATACATAAAAACCCTCAGTCACTAAATATCACCATGAAGAAAGTCATGCTAGAACCCAACTGGTCAGGAAACTCAAACGATGGATCTTCCATATCTCAAATGAGGGGAGCAATTTATTCTACTGGAACAACAAAAAGTTCTCATCTTTTATAATGGGGATAACTCACAAATATATAGTGGAGGAACTATGAAACAAGTCAGTAAAATATTGAACTACATTTCCTTTGACATGGGATCACTCCTTGGATCATCAATGGGACACAAAAAACCTATTCTGGTATCCCGAAGATCTCACGCAGAAAGAGTATCACACCTAGGATCTACTAGGGGCCATCAAAAAAACAATATTACACCCTACAGATCATATAATCCAAATATAGTATTTTCAATTCTGTAGTGTTGGTTAAAGAATTTCCACAATTCACTTATGGTACAACTTATGAATTAGGGGATCATATAACCACTGATGTCCCATTCATACATAAACATCCTACTGAGTAGGTGATTGTATAACTGATGATTCCATAACCCTTTCGATATGGATTTCAATGTAGAGGATTTTCTAACAAATGATTACACAAACCCTGTAGGGATATCCTACAAGATATGGGATCGACGCCTGTGTAGTGTTGGTTACCACGATACAGAAATCCCGATCTAGGGAAAGCAACGTTATAAAAGATCCTACATAAACATATCTAAAGGGATAAAAAAACTCTACTGATATGATATGGGGTCATGACCAACCACTCTAGAGGGATATGTCAACTATATCCAATATCATATTTTCATGGAGATCATAATCTTTTACTGAGGAAGTAATTCCATAAAAAACTCTAGTACAAAAAACACTAAGATACTCATTGAACTACTTTTGTTCTGAACATTACCAATCATATAGACTCACATAATCACCTCAAATCATATCTCTATGTCTGATACCAATTCCTCCATTTTATTTCTACACATAAAAATTCTCAAGATAGGCTATCTAAATACCAAAATTTGGGTCCAAATAAGGATATATGAAAGTGAAAACGTCCATAGAAAAGGACTACATGATGTGTAAGGGGATCCACATGGTTTTTGAAACCTTCTGAACTCCAAACCATGTCCTTTTGTTGTAGTTAATTGATAGTAATATGAGCCTACAAGTCATGTACAGGTTGTACATGGTATGTCTTGCCTCAAACAATCCCCTGGACATATTCTTGCCCCACACAACCTGGCGAACCATGTCTCAGACAAGGAATGGACCCAATGACTCATAAAATTTATTCAGTTACAATCCACATGGCTATGTCATCAACCTATGCTCGTGTCTGGCACTCAGTGTTCATGTACTTTGGTTTTGTAATGTCACAAGACCATGTACATTAACACGACATCCCATGCCATGTCCCATGACTACATGACCTAGGGTGACTACATGGCATGTTACCCCAGTACATGGTGTACAGTCCTCAAAACTCATCTTATCCAAATTGGAAGAACACATTTCATTCTATACTATACTACAAAACTTTTTGAAATGAATTTCATTGGGAATCTCCCTACGAGTAGCTAGAATTTACCCAATTTCCCTGAAACACACAGATCAAACCTCATAGGGTCCCTATAAAGAATCTATGAGATATATAACCTAAAAAATTTTATAAACTAGGACTGGGATACAACTAAAACTACATACCTTGTGGTGAAATTTCAAAGCATCAGGTGTAGAAAAATGCCCAAAATGTGTGGATTCTCAATCAAGTGATGATCAAATTCAAAAATGGTACCTAATAGCACCACCTTACCTTAGTTCATCACTCTGGTGGGAAAGGGGAAGAGGAATCATGTTGTGTGAACCAATGAGGTGTGAGAGAAGTGGTATTTTTTAATCTTATTAAAACCATATTATTCATTTAACACCCCACCCACAATTCTCTTTTGATTGAACACACGATGCATATGATATTTATATCGTGCCTTGGGATAAAATATTGTTCTAAACTCAACTGTGGTCTCAGAATTTTAATCCAATACACCACTCAAGAGTTATTCCTTGTTCAAAATATACTACATGTGCATGATAAAATATTTAATATTTTTATTTTCACTATGATGAGGGTCTATAGGCCCTAGAAACCCACACAAACTCAGTGAAAAAAAAACCAAGGTCCCCACCCATCTGTAATCATAGGGTCTAGTTGTACACCACATAGTTAACCGAAAAAGGAAACCAATGTAAACAATACACTAATCATACAATTCAAAAGAATTCATCCAATAAACCATGATTCTATCTTCTTCGGGTAGAACTGTTTTCACACATTTTTTATCCCATCTCATGAATGCGTCTTAGTGGGGGGAAGCATAAAAAATTTCATGAGTCTAAAGCAATGTCAAACTGAACCACACCCTCTTCAAGTTTCCCTCATACAAATATGGTTCCCACCATGTGTGGTAACCAAATAACCAAACAAGGCTACCCAATTGTATACATTGGGTCTCACTGGACCTCTGTTAAAGGAAACAACTCACAACCCACCCTGAACACACAAGTATGAGGGACTCATCCACCAAACCTCAACACAATCTTCTTTAGTCAGAACAGACTCACCCTCATAGTTTTACTCATTTCATAAAAAACTGTTTCATTTGTTGAAGGATTATACTTTCTCATGAATTCAAAGCTACGTCGTACAACACCAACACAAGGTTATAGTGACCCCACACATCACCCAAAACAAACCATGAGAATGAAGTAGTAGGTAACAATCTCCTCAGAATAGTGTCTACCAATACTAATATAGAAAGTAGAAAATTAACGTATGATACCTCTAATATACCTCAAATCCTTGGGGTGAAAGGCCTTAATGGTCTAAATCTATCAAGAGACATGTCCTCCAACACCCTATTCCTAGAGTAGACCACCAGAGGGTGGTGGTGGCAACACGTGTTGTCTTCCACATCATGTTGTCATCCTAACTTCTCTTCTATGTCTTCCATTATGCAGAAATCCATTATCCAAATGATACTTTTTAGGGAGTTCCATTGACTGACTCCCTCTCAAAGAAATTATGGTTTAAATCCAAAATAAGATGTATCAGTCCATCACAATCACAACACCACATGTCTGGAAGCTAGCTGAAACAAGCCAAGATACCATAAGCCTTAGGCCATCTATCTGGTGATTATCTCCTGAAGCATCTTTTTTACAAGGATACATGAGCCTACCAGTGGATACCTGCTACTTAGTTCAAGCTCCCATGTTCCCAACAATAATTTCCTAACTCTACTCAGTCAGAAAGATATCCACCACCAAGATCCGCTCAAGCACACTAGCATTGTTAGTAATGCACAAAATTATCACTAACACCCTCATCTCCCAACATAATACCTACTAGATAGTATTTTCTCTAAAGAAGGATCTCAAACCATAACGTGGGAGTATTTCAAAAAATATTTAAAACTAACTAAGTACTATTACAAAAGGATGTTATCTTTTTGAATCATTAAAATCTCTTGTATATGCAATTACCTCAACGTATCTAGGTAAGACTCTTCCTAGTAGAGCCACTCAAAATTTTCCCAACTGAGAATCACCTTATCATGGGTCTGCATCACCAGAGTCCACCATTATATAGCTAAACCATGGAGAAGGCTTCCCACCAAGACCATAACCTAATTGGCATGTGTACTCATATGGCATAAAACATGTGTGACTTCCTCAATATAGTCATCATATTCCTAGGTGTCTATATAAACCGAATACCTTAGAGGTTTCTGTATATGGAACTCATACAGTGCAATAATACAATGTCCATACTTATCCTTAATTTTCAGTAAAACCTACACTTCAATGGGTGGTGGCTAAAGTGGAAGACCGCCCAGTGGTTGAGCCTCTGACCAAGTGTTATTCACCGAAGCATCTGTCGTGGGTCGATCGTCACCAAAATTTTTCTATGTAACCCTTATTGGCTAGAATCATAGAGAAAACCGTAAATAGATCATGAGGCACCAATATCAATCAGTGTATATAGGGAGAAGACTCAAGAAGGAAAAGTAACACATAAGTCAGTCCTATATGATTCATTAACCCTTATATTCCATTGACCAATGTCCTAATTTATCATATAGACAATTAGATTATATGATTCTTGTGGAATTGATACATCAACTACTGCACCAACACTAGAATCTCTGACATGAGATGTGAACTCAAACAACCCTAACACAGTCAATATTAAACCCAAACCAAGATCAAGACAATGTGGTTCCAATGTGGAACCTTCTCTAATAACACTCTATTAGTACCGGTCCCAACAGGCCCCGAGAAGACACTTCCCGAGCCCGCCTCTATAGGCTAGGCAATTTCATCTACCATCAAGTGGACATGTCACACATATGGGAGGTGTTAGCCTCTCAGACCTATACATATGCACCAAAATACACCTCCATGAAATCATGTATAGATATAAAATGATCAAAAGTAAAATTCATTCATTCATTGGTCCCAATACAATTGTAAAATAGAAGAAAATAAGGGAAAGTACATGTCCAATTATAGAAAATAGAAAAGGCATATAAGCTTCTTAGAAATAGGTTAGTGTTGTACAATGGAAATATTTGTGATATCCTAATCTCATCTCTGGTAACCACCTCATTCGATTATGCTCATTGGTCTCCACCTTCTAAGGGATGTCATCATGCTTTGTTTAACAACCTATGGTATTCATGAGATAAAACATGTGAAGGAAAATCCCTTGTAAGTTTGATTATAACAATATGCTATAGGCACCCCAAAACCAAAAAAAAATTGGATAAACTGAATGTAAATAGTCTTCTCAACCTATCCATAGGTAACCGAAACAACAGAGAAACACCATCTTGGAAATCCTTATTTATAAACGACTAGTTAGATAAGTCCACAGGGTGTGTCATCTAATAAATGTGAAACCACCACAAGGATACCCAGAATCAAACCCATATATACCAATTTTACACTCCATGTCCCATGTGGTTCTAACCTTGCTGATAAATACAAGATTATACTAAAGTTTTTAAAGACAACACAAAACCATAAGAACACATTCCACAAGATATATCATCTTAGATAACACTCATCTGAGATATTGATTCCATAAGGTAGAATTATTTCATCCTTGATGGAACATCACCACTATCCAAAGTGGTATACATCTAATAGAACTATCTCCCTCTCTCGTGATCTCACCATGAAGAAATATGTGCTGGAACTCAGTGGATCTCAATACTCTGATATGGGATCTCACCTATCCAAGATGGGGGCACTACCAATCCTATTAGAACCATGTGAAGCTAACATCTCTTGGAATTGGGATCACTCCTATGATATACTAGGGGACATTATAAAACTACTCTAGAAAACTCAAAACCACATATCCTTATAGAGTAGATCACTCCTAATATCTTCTCGGGGACACTATGAACCCAATCAGGTAACCCCAAGATCTCACTCAGAAAGGGGATCACACTCCGAATCAATTGGTGGACACAAAAATCAAATATGACAACCTAGAGGTCATATCACTGAGATAGTGGACCTCCAACTATGTAGTGTTCACCATGATGATTAGAAAACCCCCATATGGTATAACTTGCGATGTTGGGGATCATATAACCGATAATTCCCCAACCGTAAATGAACCACCGAGTAAGTTTGGGGTCATATTATAGAGGATTCCAGAACCCTACAAATATAACCATCTATATATGTGATCGTATAATTGAAAATGCCCCAATCCATATAGGGATATCCTACTAGATAATTGATCCCCACCCATGTAGTGACAATGATGATAATACTAGGAACCATATGTAAGGAAAAAATAAGTTAGAGGATCTCACCCTGGCCTCTCTAGAGGGATAAAACCACCGAAACTATACGATAAAGGATCCCATAGAGGCCTCTCCAGAGGGATATGTAAACTCTATCAAATATCTTCTTATTAAGTGGATCAGAATCTTATAACATAGATGTAATAACATAAGTACCCCTCATATGGAAAATTCCAAGTGACCCACTCTACCACTGCTAGTTTGAACGTCACAAAATGTATAGGCTCACATTATTTCCTCACATCATAACTTCAACACTCATACCAAGGCAAAAAATATGTTATACAAGTATAACTACTCAAAATAGTTTATCTTAAATCCAAAATATCATCCCTGAAGAAGAATATATGAAATGATGAATTTCCTTACAAAAGGACTACATGGCATGTATGGCGGTCCACACGCTGTGTGTCCCCACTTGAACACCCATCCTTATGCTTTTACTTAAAATCATTAATGGGGATATTTGTATACATAGAGTCTACTAGTGATAAATAGAGTGTCTCACCTCACCTATTCCACAGACTATGTTCTTCGACAACACAACCCCAGTCATCCTTGTCTCACACATGACATGCACTCTATTGTACATGGTGTGTCCAAGAATACTGGATAGATGGAGATTTCATTAACCTATCCCAGTGTCTGACAACCCATGTCCATGTAATTTGGTTATATGCTATCATTTAACCATGTAAGTTCACATGCCTTCCCTAGCCATTTCATGTGGCCACATGACCTGGGGTCACTACAAGGTGTGTAACCCAAGAACATAGTGTTTAGTTTCCAAAATACACCTTCCACAAATAGAAAAAACGCATGGTCTTCTACACTACCGTACACACTATGTTGAATTGAATTGGGTTGTGAATTTCCTTATAATTAGTATGGATCACCCCTGTTTTCCCTTAAATGAATTGATTGGCCCCTATAGGGTGCGTAAAAACATTTAATTAATATATAACTTCATCATGATGAATAATGGAGGGGATAATGACATGAAAATCAAAGAATCCAACCCTTTGGGGAAATTTCTAAGATTTTGGTGTTAAACTATTACTGGAACATTAATATTATGGATATGGTGATGATAAAAAGCAATGATAGGATATAGTGGAACCTCGTCACCTTTTGTAATCCATCAATCCATGGGGAAAGGGGGATGGGGCTCCTTCCATGTGAACTATTGGAGTGTGGGAGAATGGGAAAAATTTTGATTTTAATGAAGCAATATCCTTCATTATACACCCCCACAATTCCCTTATGGTGAAACTCCCAACGATGACAATGTTTATTTCACACCTTGGGTAAACTCAACATTATAAACTCAACATATGTCTATAAATTTCAATCAAATACTCTTCTCGATAGTGATTCCATATTTAAAAGAAACTTTGAGTGCATGATAAAACATTTAATATTTTTATTTTCATAGTGTTCAGGCACCATAGGCCCTAAAACCCCACTTCAACTAAACTACATGATTTTTAAATATTCATAGAAATATTGAAAAGTTTTACAATTAAAAAATTGAGTCACTATCATTAGAATTTAACTACACAAAGTTTTTTCAAAATTATTTCCAATTAAATTTATTTTTTCAAATAGATTGTGTTCCACCTAAAACCGAGTTTTTAGAAAACAAAACACACTGTTAATTTATTATTATTCAGTATGATAGTTATCACATAGCCATTTGAATAGTTTGCATGAATGAGAATAACCAAATTATCAAAATATATTTTTAAGAGATGTATTTAAAAAAACATGGGGTCACGTATAAATTAGAATGAATGTAAATGAAACCATTTGACGATAAATAAAAACATTTTTCTAAAAAATAATGTTAATTTACACAATCATGTTTTATCATAATAAATTTAATAAATCTCTTTTTGTTATTAATTTGAACTGAATATATATATTAAATATTAAATAAAATTTTTGTTATTCATCTTATGCATTTTTTAGTTATGGGATAAAAATAAAATAAATTCTACATTTGAAAACAACATTTTTTATAAAATGTAATTTTGTAGCCTTCTATGCATTTATTTTGAAATTATTTTTTAACTATTATAAAATTAATTATAAATTTTTTTTGAAACCTTTAGGTCAAAATTAACTTGAGTATTTTTTTATAAATTTATATGATGATAAATCTTTCACTAAATTGTGTAGAATAATGGTTTTATTAAAAATTACCTTTGTATTCAATAAATTTATAGGATAAATTTTAAATTCACATTGAATAAAAATTAACATCAGATAAATTATATATATATATATATATATATATATATTAATTTAATTTAGTTAATTGAAATCTATTTCATATTAAATTTTTATTTATAAACATTTTAATCTTTTAAATATTTCATATTAGGAAAATACCTTTCGCATTACAGTTGTCTATATTAATTTAAAATAATTTTTACCACTAATATGTTCGATATTTTGAAAAATGAATACCAGATTTTGAATCATAATAAATTATATTTATTAATAAGTTGAAATTGTTTTTGGTAAAAATTAATATTAAAAATAGTAATGATTTATTATTGCAAATAAGGTAAAAACAAGATTACTGGGGGTTAAAAAATATATGGAGTAAAATGACATTGAAACTTTAAAAATCCTATTATGAGGAGTAAACCATTTTAGAACCTTATGTCATGTAAAAAATGTGGGTATACTTTATTCATTCCATAAATTCATTTTGTGTCCTCTCACCCCCTTATATAAGTGTACAAACTATTTCCTGTTACTCAAAGAACTAAAACCATTATGTAACACGTGGATGTTGTATGTAATATTTTTTTTAAATAATTTTAATTCTTCAATATCTTGTATTGAACATAATCGAGAGTTGAAACAAACCACAATGAAACATTATTATAAAACGTTCACTATGGCTTAGATGTGATGTAAGAAGGAATAAAAAAACAAACATATGAAAATGATTGGAAAATTCATTGTCTTCCAATTATTTATGAAAAATATAAATCAATTTAATATAAATGAATTATTTATATTTTTGTATTAATAAATTAAGTGAATTACAATTTTTAAATGAAATTAATGAAATATATATGTTATATATTTATAAAAATATTTTTGATGTTCATCAATTATATATATTATTCATAGGATCTGAATAAACACTATTTTATTTATATTTACTAATATTTTTCAGAAGGGTTATTTTCCACCTTTTAATAGAGAACCTGTTTTAAATTTAAATTAAGACACATGAATAATTTTTATATGAAAACACAAAATTCTTCTTTGGAATTAGATTATAAAAATATAATTTGGTTGAATTTATGATATTTTTCTGATAACATTCTTATATTGATGAAGAGTAAAAATATACTGAATATGAATTGAAAACATTTTTTTTCATGAAAAAAATCCATGTTGTAAAATTATAATATTGAATGGGGTTTATGTTTGAATAGATTATATTTTTATCATTTAATATAATTTAGTTTATTGTTATTAATTTTACATTGAATTTAAATTTAATAACATTTCAGTTATTTAAATTTTTTATCTTTTAAAACATCTTTTCTCAATCTGAGAACTAGATTATTTTCAAATTAATTAATGTATCTTATATGATTTTAATTTCGAAAAAAAGATTATGTTTTTGTAATTATTTGGTATAAATTATTTAAATAGGTATCTTTTGGTTTTTGGATTTATGAATAGTAACATCACTAATTTTTAATAATACGATAAAAGGGTAAATCTTGGAAATAGTGGAAAAAATTATATAATAATATTACCCTATCCTATTTCCTAATATAATTACTTTAAACGATTATACATTTATGATGAAAAAATTATTTAATAGATGAAAAATAAATAAAATAATTTTTATTCAAATTATAATAACTATTAAAAGAAAAATAAACATTAAAATGGTACTGGTCATGTATATTATGATAATAATAATATTTTACTTAATGTGATGTTAAAGTTGTCACATTCATGTTTTAATACATATAAAATTTTCAATGATGGAATTTTTAGAAGATATATTCAACTATAAGTATTCATATGAAATATATGTGATTTATATTCATTATAGGATTTTATTTTAAATTTTTATTCTATAAATAAGTATATTTAACAATTACTCAATAATGATGTGGTAATTATTTTGTTAATGGAGATAAATAAATTAATGTCATTAAAAATATTAAAATAATGTTAATTTGGGATAGTTAATATATATAAATAATTTTCATGATAAACATGACCTCCCCTGAATATTAAAAATAATTATTTAACTTTTAATCTTTATATTTTTAATAATCAATTTATTAAATAAGGATAAAATTGCAAGTACTGATTTTTTATCAAAATAATTTATTATTAAAATATTTTAAAACCATAAAAAAATTAATAAATATAGAATAATTATTAAATTATCGAAAATTTTCTAAATTAATCATTTATGGTTTGATTGGCATCATGTATGTAAATATTTTACCCTTGTAATATTTAAATATTTATTACCATAGTTAAAATTAATTAGAATAACTAAGTGTTAATGAAAATGATATGATTTGAATTGATTGAAAAACTAAATTAAACTTTATTGGTTGATGAGATTATAACCTTATGTAACCTTATTTTCCAAACAATCACATTTTTTAAATCATTGGATGAGTTTTTTTATTATAATTCAATATGTTTGGAGATTGCAAAATTGCCCCTTGTCTCTATTATAAAGTCACATATCCTCCATCTCTTATTCATTAAACATTGAGCCTTCCAGATCTTTCATACCCTTCCCATTTCCATTCTCAACATCCCTAAGCACATTATATATTTTCTGGTCTTCTCTGAATACCAACTCTAGTTATTTAATATGAGATCTATAGATATTTTGTCGAATATGTAGTGATCTCCTCTACCAATTATTTCAAAATTATTTCTTATTATAATTCCTCTTCATGAGTTGTTTCAATTTTAAAGTATTAAATATAGTATTACTTAGATACAAATATGTTATTATGATTAAGTAACAACAACATTCCACCTTCTATCCAAAATAATAAAAAAGAAATCACCATGTGTGCATAAGTTCAATTTATAGTCTCCATGTCCTAGTGTAATGTGTTTTCCACCACCACCTTGCATGGATGAGTATAATGATGAAAATAATAACTATATATGAGTATTATAACATGGATTGGATTCTTAGACAAAATTATATATCACCCACTTCCATTTAATTTCACAATTATGGGAATGATATCATCACTCGTGCTTGCATATGACCTACTATCTCCATGGTGCGATGCAATTAATTATACATAATATCCATTAAATTATGAATCTATTAAGGTTTATAATAAATAAATATGAAATATATTATGTTAATATCATTTTGGAAATGATATAATTATATCCTTGGATGAAAAACCATAATTTATTTGACCAACATGCATTATAAAATGAAGTAGTTAATACCCGAATAACAAGTAATAATGAAATGTTATCAACAAAAAGTTGACGATATCATCATATATGATATCATAAGCATGACAATTATTTTTTAATATGCCTATGACATTATTTAAATCATTATACAAGAGGTTAATATACATCAAAATTATATTGTACCAATGTTAAGGGATAATTTTTTAATCTTATTATTAATCGAGATTATTTATAAGTAAGTATTATCTAGAGTATATTTATCATCCATGTCCATGTATCAAAAATATGTACTCAAAAATATTATTTATATACTTCTGAAATTTTATAATGTCACTTTTACCCATTTATGATCTTTTATTAAATAGTATGAAAGTAATTGTTTTTTATTTTCTGATACAAGGTACTTTTTTACAAATCAAAAAAATTATGAGAAAATTGTTTTCCTTTAACTTATACAGCATGAATTGATTTTTTTACATTTTCATAACAACTTATTTCCATGATTATTCCAATACAATATTTCAAAGTAATCCTCAAATAAATTATTTTCACATAAAATTGCATCGAATTTTGAGAAAAGAAAATGTTTTGGAAGAAGAATAGATATTTTACTCATGCATTTATTTCATTTGTTCAATAAAATTTAGTTTCAATCAAAAATGGAATTTTTAATAAGATACCATTTAAAATATATAATACAAATTATTCATTTAGTTTTATTATGTTTAGTGTAGAATGATTCTTATTAAATCTATCAATATTGCATGGATTATGTTATTATGGAAATATGTTTAAGAAACCCATTTTAATCCTTCAATTATGCTATGATGAATGAGTTACTTTTTTGAGTCACACATTATAATGATTGCATTATGAGAGGGGTGGGACCAATATCTCCCTCAAATTCTTTGGGTAATGATTTATATCTCAATAGATAGATATAAATGGAATGGTAAATGATCTCAGTTTAGTAATACTGGGCTGGGATGGGAAATAAACCAAGTTGATTAATACCGGGCTGGAATGACGAGTGAGCATGGTTCAGAAAAGGGATTTGTCCACTATTATGGTCTTGTAAATGATCCTTGACTAATATGAAATTATTTTGTATTCTTATGTGTATGCGAAAAATTCTATGTATTATGTTATCACTTTTGGGAATACGTTCATATATTCCTTTTAAAATTTTATGATTTATCCCTTGATAAGAGATCATGTTCTTTCATAAGCAAGATAACATTTTTAAATGTTATATTCTTATGTATTATCATTTTTATATGATTAATATATACCTTGTTTACCTTTAATAAGTATCTGAGCTCACCCATTATTATGATTTTTCCCAGGTTGTGAAGAAGGTTATTTTTAAGATAAGTCAAAAAATGGTTCCAGTTATGAAGGAATAACTGGGAGACAATGTTGATGTCTTATAAACCAGTTGTTTATGTTTTATAGTTTTTAAAGACACAAAACCTATATTTTCATGTCTTAGTTTGGTTGTGTTATGAAATAAATATTTTTTAATTTTTATGTAATACATATGTATGTAACCTATGGGCCTTTATTGTTTGTATCAGAGAAAAGGTATAGTTATCCTTTGGAATCTAGGATGAGAAAACCATAGTAAATCCCATAAGGATATATAGATTTATATTTTATATTCCTAGTGTTTAAAAAATGATCATCAACAACCTAGGATAAAACCAAAATTGTCCTCAATTGATATTTTATTCTTGATTATGTGGTTTTCCCATTGCAATTAGTGTTTATCAAACTATGCTCATTAGGTTTATAAAATAAATGGATCTCAAATGAACCATGTTAGTGCTGAATTTTATAGGCAATGAAATTATTTTCCACCTGATAAAATGAATGTTACATGATATGTAATTAAAAATCTCTTCACTATGCTCACCCAACTTTCTTAAGCTATGAATCATGCAGGTCTTCCAAAACAAATGCGAGAAAAAAATTATGTTGAGTACTTCATGTGGTAGTTCCCACCTTCTCTTTGTGGGTCTTCTGATCCGCCAATGGCTAAACAATGGATATGTGCCTATGAAAAGAGATTCTCATTTCTCCAATGTTAAAAAAATGATAAATTCATCTTCATAGTCTGTCGTTTAGAAGGTTATGTGAAAAATGGTGGAATCTTTTAAAGAATACAAGTAAAATAGATGAAATTGAATCTATGGAATGGTATGATATCATGAAATTATTTTTCATTACATACTATCCTCATATTCTTTGAACAATTATGGTGATGGAGTTCCTTGATCTTATGAAAAAGGATGATGAATCTGTTGGTACCTATGAAGAAATTTTTAAAGGACATACATGGAACACTTCTAGAATTTTTATCCAAACTGAGAGTAAAATTGATTGATTCATTAGTAACATAAAACTATGTCTCTGAAGAGAATTATCCATAATGGGAATTCAAAATCTATGTGGAAATCATTCAATGTGCCCTCAAGGTTGAGATGGGGATTGGAGTAACCCATCAGTCTTATGGGTTTGATAAGAAGAGAAACATTGAATTCAAGGGAAGATATAAAGACCATACTTAAAATAATATGAGTTTTCCATTATGATCCATTTGTTTAAATATACATGGGAAAAATTCCATGAATAAATAATAAAGGATTTAAGTGTGGGAGATATATTCATCATGTAATTTAATGCCAAAGTGATGGGAAAAAGATGTGTAATGATCAGAATGGTGAAAAGGATACACAGAATGCACCTCCCACACATAAATGTTACAAGTTAAAGGAAATGGGGAATTATGCCAACAAATTCCATAGTCCAAGGGTTTTCTATGATGATCGAAATCATCAATCTTTTAAGGCCAAAGATAAAGGAATGTCACATGATATCAATATCGGTGATGTGGAGTATGACAATAAGGTGGTGAATTATACACTTACCCTCTACTCTAATGTAAAAAACTGATTTATTTGATTCTGGATCCACCCATTATTTTATTTATAAATAAATTTCTACGGTTATCAACGTATTATCTCAACAACAAGTTGTTGAGTTAGTTGTGAGAACTCATAATGGAACAACGATCAATTTAAAAGTTTATAATTCTTCGCTAATTAAATTTTTTGTTAATGTTCTTCATATAAATATTATGATCCTTCCTATAGTGGAATTAGATGTGATTAATAGAATAGATTAACTTTCTCTATATGGAGGTCAAATCAATTTCCATGGAAGGGAAGTCACATTTCATATTCTTGATTAATCTATGATCATTTATTATTTCCTTGATGAATATGACCTTCCGGTCGAAATTTATTCCATTTTATTTGATTGGGTTCCTATAAATAGTTTTTATCTATCACAAATGGTTGGGGAGAAACTCACCATTAAGAAAACAGCTATTGTACAAGAGTTTGTGGATGAATTTATAGAAGAATTCTAAGGCCTTATACAGAATCATGAAGTTTAGTTTTCAATATAACTCATACTAGGTGATATATATTTCAATGACACATAATATAATGTCCCTAGTTGACTTGTAGGAATTGAAGAAGAAACTCCAATATAATCTTGGAAGGGTATTAATACACCCTAGTGTGTCACCCAGGGGTGAACATGTTTGTATTGTTAAAAATAATGATTGATCAATGAGACTCTGTACAGATTATCGAGAACATAAAAAGATCACTAGTAAGAACAAATACCCGCTTTACCACATTTATGACTTATTCAACCAACTATGAGTGGAAAATAATTTTCCAAGATTGATCTAAATTCCGGATATCATCAATTAAGGGTCATGATGAATGATAAAATAAATATGAAATTCAGTATATGGTATAGACACTATGAATTTGTAGTGATTTATTTTAGTTTTACTAATCCCCCCACTATCCTTATGCATTTAATGAATAGAGTCTTTTGATCATATCTTGATCAGTTTTTGGTATTCTTTATGGTTGATATTTTTTGTATATTCAAAGAGTAAGGAAGAAGATGAATATCATTTTAGATTTTTATTGAAGACAGTGATAAAATAGAATTGTTATGACAAATTTATATAGTGTGAAATTTGGAATCATAATGATTCATTTCTTGGGTTACATAATATCAAGAGAGGGGACATTTTTTGATCTAGAAAACTGAAATTTATTAAACAATGGCTTATACCAATAATGGTAACTATGATATGAATGTTTCTAGGATTGGTTAGATATTATTGACTTTTTTTGAAATATTTTTCATGACTATATAATCAACTCTCCATGTTGACTCAGAAATGAGTTATATTTGTTTGGATGGATGAATGTGAAGGGAATTTCAAAAATCTAAAAGAATGATTAGCCAGTGCACATATTATCACACTTCCGTGTAGGGGAGAAAGGTTTTTGAACTATAGTGATTTATATAAGAAGGCGTCGAGATGTGTTCCAATGAAAAATTATATCTTGATAGTTGAGTCCTCGTGATAATTTAAAATCCATGAGAAAAACTAATCAACTCAAAATTTTTATTTATATGTTCTAATGGTTCCATTAATGAGATGGAGGAATTATTTTTTGGATAAATTTTTTATATTTATTCTGATCATAAAAGTATAAATTATATTTTCACCCAAAATGATCTAAATATGTGACAAAAAAGATGGTTATAGTTGATTAAAAATTATAACTTCTCGATAAATTAACACCATGGGAAAGAGAACAAGGTAGAATGTTCATTAAGATGAAAGGACCACACTAGCCTATCCATGATGAGGATCATGAAAGATCCAATATTTATGGAGTTACAAAGGAAGGATTTTGAAATTTTAATGGAAGGGGATAAATAGAACATTTTTAAAATGAATGTTCAACCATCTATACACGTAACTAATAAACAGGCTTAGAAGGAATATGTATTGCTATAAAAGATGGTGAAATTTTTTCCTGAACTCATCATTCATTATGATAAATTAATAATGTTCCAGAACCATGTCTGTATTGCTCTTGAAATATAATTAACAAATGATCTACTAGATGAGGCTCACAGTTCTTATGTCTCCATTTATCCTAGAAGCACAATGATGTAAAGGGTCCCAAAAGAGTATTTTAGGTGGGATGTCCTGAAAAGATATGCTACTGAATATGTCTCTCGATGCTTGGTTTTTCAGAAAGATAAGGCTGAGAGAGCGAATTATAAGGGGATGTTACAAACATTACCCACACCATAATGGAAATGGGAAAAATAACTATGGACTTTGTCATCAGATTCACAAAACATATAAAGGCCATAATAATATACGTGTAATAGTTGATCAGATTAAGAAGTAGACACACTTCATTGTTATTGGAGAATATTTCTCTCTTGATCATCATGCCATGATATATGTAAAGTAAGTGGTAAGATAACATAGAGTACCACTTTCCATTATAACTGGTCGGGATTAGAGGTTTACAATGATGTTCCCCAGAAGCCTTCAGTAGGCTCTGGATATAGTGTTATCTTTCAGTGCATCTTATCATCCTTAGACAGACAGTCAATCTAAATGACAATTTAAAATATAGAAGGCATTTTTTGGTCTTTCTATATGTATTTAAAGGTGGTAGGGATAAAAACCAACCTTTGGTAGAATTATTATACAAAAATATCTCTCACACTAGTATTTATATGGATTGTTATTAAGCCCTATATGAATTGAATTCAAAAACTCTAACATGATGGGATGAAGTTGGGGAATGAAATATATTAGGACTTGATCGTGTTGATTAAATTGAATAGAATATTTCCTCAATTAAACTACACATAAGAGAATCACAGAGTATACAAAATATTATCATGAAAATAGATGAAATGATATTGATCTTGATGTGGGTAAAAAGGTGTTTCAATGAATATCTATATGGATGAGAGTAATAAAATTTTGATTTAATCGAGAGCCGAGCCCTAGGTACATCGGTCATTTTGAAATTTTTTATTGTGTTGGGAAGGTTGTTTATAGAGTGTCCCTTACACTGAATCTCCCTCTAATTCATAATGTCTTCTATGTATCTCTCATGATAATGTATATACCTGATCCTTCACTAATAATAAGCTCAGAATTCATAACACTAGAGAATGATTTTTCTTAAAAAAGACAACAGAAAGAGATTATTGATCGTAGTGAAACAGTTCTACAAAACAAGACCACTCACATGGTTAACGTTTTACGGCAGAACTACTATTTGAAGAAGAATCATGGGCACTTAAGGATATGATAAGGTAGAGGTATCCTCATCTATTTGTATCCAAGAGATGAATTTTGAAGAGGATATTATCTTTAAAGGGGTATAATTTTACACCCAGATGTTTTGTATTAAATATTTCCATATATGATTTTAATTATTAAATATCTTTCATTGCATCCAATCATGAGTTTAAATAAACCATTAGATGCCATTAGTATAAAATGGACATTACAACCCATCTATTAATTTTGAGGGAATAAATATAACTAACTTATGAAAATGTATGGAAAATTATTTAGGAACCCATTATTTATGAAAATTATATATCAATTACATTTAAAAGAGATATTTGTATTTTTGTTTGAATAGAATAACTGAATTTTAATTTCTGAAGGAAATTAATTAAATATATGTGTTATATATTTTAATAAAATATTCCTAATATTCATCCAATATTCATTTTATTCATAGGATATGATTAATGACTATTTTTTTATAAAACCTATATATATCAAAAGGGTAATTTTACCACCTTTTAATTTTGAATTCATTTTAAACTAAAAAGATAATGCATTAATAATTTTTATATGAAAATATAATCATATTTTTTGGAATTGTGATATTAAAATTTACATTGGATGAATTTCCTATACCTTTCTCATAACATTCATGTTTTGATTAATAGAAAAATATTCTATCTTTTAATTCAAAGAAAATTTTTTCAAAAAAATAATTTATATGTATAAATTATATTATTTAATATTTTTAAACAATAAATAGATTATATTTTTATCATTTAATATAATTTTCGACATTATCATTAATTTTACATTGAATTTTAATTTTATTTTTTTTAAACTATTGCAATATTTTAACTTATAAAGACAATTTTCACCTTCTCACAATGATATTAATTTATACTTAATTACTAAAACATCTATGTTTGGAATTTTGAAAAATTAATTCTATATTTGGACTTAATAGGGCCAAATTATTGAAATATATTTATTTTATATTTGGGCATTATGAATAGTATCTTTTTCAGTTTGTATTAATATGGTAAAAGGATAAATTATGAAATTAAGGGTAAAAAGAATATTATAATATTTACCTAAGACCTTTAATAATATCAGGGGATGAGTTTTTTTTGTAAATAAATAATCCTTTAGATTAAATGGTGTTCTTTAGAAGCAACTTTGATGAGATTTGAATATTTAATTTATTTTATTTAACGAAATGTTAAATATGTCTTAATAATAATTTAATATATATATCATTTTTGATATAAGGTTATTCATAAGATAAATTTTACTATAAATACTGATTTCAAATCTAATTTGTTTATCATTGTTATTTTTTAAAATTTTTTAGGAAATGAATTATTACAATAAAGACCTCTACAGTGATGATGCTGAAATTATTTAATTAATGAATAATAAAGAAAAGAGTTGTTATTATTACAATTAAAATTTAAAATATGAAGTCACTTGACCAAATTTTATATTTCAAGTATAACTCGACCGTATTTATCTAAGGGTTGGGTTATTGACCATTTGGAGCCATATTAAAAATATTATGACAATTATAATATTTTATTTAATGTTATTTCCAAGTTGTATCATTCATTTTTTAATAAATTTAATATTATTAATGTTCGATTTTCTAGAAGATATATTATAAAATAGGTATTATTATAAATTCTATTAGATTTTACTTCATCATATTATTTTATAATATTTTTATAAAAAAATCATGTATATTAAATAATTTTACAAAACCAATGTTGTAATTAATTTATTAATTGAGATATCAAATAAATGTTATTAAAAATATTAAGACAAATATAATTTGTGATATTTAATATATAATAATAATTTCCATAATTTCCCTGACTTCCCAAGAATATAATAAAATAGTTGTTTTGAAGTTACCATTCTATGTTTATATTTTAAATAATTAATTAATTTAATAGTGTCAATATTGAAAATATTGATTAGTTATAAAAATAATGAATTATTAAATTATTTAAAAATCACAAAGTAGATTTAAGAATTTTCAAAAATTATGGTATGGAAAAAAACGTTTTAAATTAATCATTTATTGTCTTATTGACATCAAAAAACTAAATATTGTACTATTTTAATATTGAAATATTTGTTATCTTAGTTAAAATTAAATTGAATAATAGTGTTAACTAAAATTAAATAGTTAAACTAAAGAAAAGTTGTCTAATATTTATTTGTTGAATAGATTACAACCTCATGTCATCACGTACTTTATACTTGTAAATGTTGGATGATTTTTTATTGTTACTGATTTTTTATTAATTAATATGTTGGGAGATTCCAAAAGTGCCCCCTACTCAATTATAAAAGGTAACATCCTCCCTCGCTTCTTCACATCATATTTAGCCTTAAAATCAGACATAAAAAGACCATTTATATAATAAAATGTATTATTCATACTCTTGATGTTATGTGTTTCCCCAAAGACCAACTCTAGTAATTTAATATAAGATATACAGGGAGCACAATGAAGAAGATGTAATATCCTCTACCGATTCATTCAAACTTATTTCTTTATATAATTATTCTTAATGAGTTGTTTCCATTACAAATTAATAAATCTAATATCAATTATATTATTATATATTTTTATTATTATTATAGAAAAACCATATACCACCTTTTATCCATCCAAATAGAAAGGAAATCACCACTTGTATGTACGTATGGCTTACCGTCTCCACATCGTGGCACAATCACATTTTCACCACCACCTTACATGGATGGATATAATGATGGAAATAATGAATATATATTATTATTATAACAAGATATGTATTATAAAAATATATATACCATCCACCTCATTTCCATTTCGCAATTATAGGAATGATATTGTCACTTGTGTAGACGTATGACCTACCGTCTCTATGGGGTGATTTTGTGCATTATACAATAAATCCATTAATGAATGATTATATAAAACTATAGAATAAATAAATATGATATATATTATATTTATATAATCTTTTAATGTATATAACTATAACCTAGTATGGAGAAATAAAACTTTTATGAAAAAACACACATAAGAAAATGATGTCGTTAATAACTGAATTACGAGTAATAATGAAATGTTATTAACAAATAGATGATAATATGATTATATATGTCATTAAAAAATGAATATAATCCAAGAATAATTCAATGAATTTATTTAAATCATTATACAAGATTTTTGGATACATACAGTGGATATCAGACCTCTACTAAGGGAGAATTTCACATCTCATTATTATCCAATATTATTAATAAGTAAATATTTACATGGGTATATTTATCATCAATGTAAGAGTTTCATAAATATTTATATAGAAATACTATTTCTATTATTATAATGAAATTTAAATTCAATTTCACCCTTTTATTTTATTTATTAAATGGTATGAAAAGAATCTTATGTCGTTTTCAATATGAGGTACTCTTTTACTAATCAATCAAATTCATGAGAAGATTTTTTCATTTTAACATATAAGGAATGAAAATATATTTAATGTCTTAATAAAAAATTATTTATTTGAATTTTACTTTACAATAATTCATGGTAATTTTGAAAGAAATTATTTTCCTCTAAAATTTCAATTTATTTTTATAAAATAAAGTGTTTTTGAAGATGAAAGGCTATTTTGATAAAGAATTAATTTCAAATGTTCAATAAAAATTATTTTACATATAATATGAAATACATTAATAGGGTCATGTTTTAATTATAATATTCCTATTATTATTATTATTTGATTTTGGTTTTTATTGAATGGTATTTATGAAATCCATCTTTTTTACATGGATTAGTTGATGATATAATGATGTTTAAGAAACCAGTTTTATTCCTTGGGTTATGCTGTGACGAATTATTTTTGTTTTTGTGGAACTCGTAAAAATGAGTTTATTATCATATTGGTGGGACCTATATGTCCCTCCAATGCATTGGGTAATGATTTATATCTAATGCGATAGATAGGTATGGAACGGGACATGATATATACTTAGTAATACGAGTATCAAATGGGAAGTAAAACTAATTTCGTACCACATGGATAGAATTAGGAGTGAAATCGATTCAATAACATTATTTTTCTGATTTGATAGTATTGGAAATTACCCTTGAATAATATGAAATAATTTTCTATGCTTATGTGTATACAACAAATTCCTTGTCTTGTGTTATGACTTTTGGGAATATGCTCATTGATTCTTTACGAACATTTATAATTTATGCAGTAACATGATATCATGATATTTCGTATGCAATATAATATTTTCTGATGAGATGTTCTTATGTATTATAATTATGATATAATTAATATCTACCATTTTACCCTTACTGATCATCTAAACCCATCCATTATTCTGTTTTCTTTCCCCAGGATTTGAAGAAGGGTATTAGAAAGATATTTTAAAAAGGTGTCTTTTTATGAAGGAATAACCAGGAGATAATGTAGATGTCTAATAAACCAATTGTTTATGTTTCCTAGTATCTAATAGAACTAAACCTATACGGTCTTGGCATGGTTTAGTTGTTTTTTTAAATGAATGTTCTTTCGTATCGAAATAATATCTATGTATGAAATCTATGGGTTGTTATACATTTGGTTCAACTGAGATCTATCCTAGTGTATTAATTACTATTTTGAGAAGATCCTATATGACTAATGTTTATTATGAATACCTCTAATAAATTATTTACTTATAAACCTAAAGACGCTCTATGAAGTAGAGGTCAATTTTTTTGACTTGTGTTTTTGATTACTTATTCATACACCACCTTAAAATATTCAAATAATATTTTGATATTATAACCCCCAATATATATTATATACATAAATTTAGTTATGTTAATGGATAAACCTATATCCATCTCCACTTATACAAAATGGGAAACCAAACCTTTGATCGGGTGTATGGAAGACTACTAACTCTCCAAGTGATGTTAATCATTTTCAATCCCCACCTCTCACATCTACATATAATGATATATTTTTAAAAAAAATGATTTTTATGATATTTTTAAACCTATTTAAATATAATACAACACCTACCATGTTACATTCTATCTAGTTAGAAATAATAACATCACTCATTTATATGGAAGACTACCACCTCACCAACCAATGTGATGTGTTTTTAATTTATATTTCAAATCGATGTTAATAATAATATATTAAATGAAAATTTATGTTATTTTTTACATAATTATAATTTTTTTTATTATATAACATATAACATCATACATTTCATTATATATGGGTATAATAATGTCATTCATGTGTCTAGCAGGCAACCACTTCAAAAAGTAATACAATTTGTTTTTAACTAATGTTTGTATGGATGATAGTATGGGTAAATTGAATCAGTATATTTGATATATATAACATAGAAATTATCTTATAATGTTAATATATGATTTAATTTTCATTCATTAGATCCATTGAAAAAATTTAAAAATCATTATTGCGAACGTGTGGCACACCTTCTCCTTGAATAATATATTTCAATTTTTATCTCTTACATTGATGAATTAATTTAAATACATATATACTAAAAAATTTATTTATATAATGAAAAAATTTATAGAAATTATTGAACCATTATCAATGTAATAGGATCGAAAATAAAAAATCAAAAAATAAAAAACAAATAATTATTAACTAAAACACGCTTTTAAAAAACAATTGTTGATTAATGGATAATAAAAGTTCATAAGTGAATACCATATGGTATAAAAAATATGATTATGGTTTTTTAATATATATATATATATATAATATTTTAAATGAGGTTCGAACTAGTATGACAAAATTTGAGAGTAATGTTATGTAATTTCTAACTCATTTTTATTTTCATTGAGACACATTCCATATTCACCTCTTATTTATTTTGTATGGTGTATAAACTAACATGTAAAGAATATTATGATTCATACCCTAAATATTTTGGTTATTTAAATAACCATTTTAATATCTCTCTTTCATGGGGCATACTATTCAATGTTACCAAAGTGATATAGTTTTTTTGATACAATCCCATTGTTTATCAAAACAATTTATGTTTATTCATTAAATAATGAAATAATATGATCAACATCTCAATAAAATCATGAACATATTTAATATCAAGTGGTCTAATGGGAATACTTTTTTTCTATTCTTTTTTTTTCACTTTATTCACTCAAGATTCCAAAAACAATGTTTTTAAAAGAAAACTGACTCTAATTCACAATTTGGTAAAAAACCATTTTATTATATTACATGTTTTCCTAAAAGGTATTAAATAATTTATTTAACATTACAAAAAACTTTTTTCATTTTTACCACTGTTTGACATTTTGTTGAATTTTTATAACGATTTATTATGGAATTTTTTTAAAGAAAGCTCGTTTTTTCTTATACGGAATATTTGAAAGGAATAACTGTATTTAAAATTTATAGAATTAATGGTACATTAATAATGGAAAGATAAATATTTTTTATGGGATAATTTATAATTTTCTAATGTAGTTTTCATATAAAATTATTCTGAAAAAGTTTTATATTTTAAAAAGTGTTTTTGCAAATTAGAAATCATATTTTTTGTTACGGTTTGTTGAAAAATATCTTTGAGGTTCTCTCTATTGGTTTCTAATGATATTTTAAAAGTAATTTTGAATTGTTTTATGTTTTAAATTTTTTTTTTCAAGTATGAAATCATATTTTCCTTATGATATGTTTCATGTTAATTTTCATTATTCAATTATAATTTCAATTTTTTTTCAATGAAAATGATTATGAACATTATTTATAATGTATTAAAATTGATTTTGAAAGTGGAAAAGCTATTTTCATCTAGAAAAAAATAAACAGATCTTTCAAAATCATTTTCCATAAATTATTAAATCCATTTATGTTACATATGCTTTATATGGTATATAATCATAGGATACCATTATAATTTATTATCTTCATGGTTTATGTTTTTAATTTAATGATCTTTATGAAATATATCTCTCTTGTTTTTGTTATTCCATGATATAATTCTTATGAAAATGAATAATTTATCCAATGGGTGATGCTTTGTGGAAATTGAAAAAGATTATGAAACCAATTTTTTCCCATTGTTTATTTATGTTAAAAAGTTTAGAAAACATAATTCGTTTCATAGGTTTTGATATGATGAATGTTTTATAATATTGTATCACAAATATATATTATTATTATAATTTATAGGGTGATACCTATATCTCAACATAATTCATTGGGTAATGATTGATATCTCTTTCTGTAAAGAGGACTATATGGAGTGAATAATGTTTTGTATGGTACGTTTTCCACTATGATATTCATACTAGTAAAGCATGAATAGTACAATGGTTTTGGGTGGGATCTTATTACACAACTATAGTTTTGGAAATGATCCTATACATTTATTTAAATTATATTCAATTATATTTTTCTATAAAAATATTTCATATCTTATTGCACATTTTTTCTCATGGATCATGTTATTTTCTTCCATTCTGATTTGTGTCTTATTAAATAACAATAATTACATTGTTACTCATGTTTTTTTATCTATGATAGGTAGTTAAAAGATCTCAACATTTTCTACTGATGTCTCATTCTAGTATAGAGCACTATTTTACCATATTTCGGTACCCCAAACGTCGGTTTTTGTTTCAAGGTGTTACGAGTTTAAATTTGAGTGTTTTGAAAGAAAAGGGGTAGTGCATGGTTGGTGAAAAGTTTTCTCAAATTATGTTCTAGCCCCCAAAATATCATGCTTCCCCATATATATGGGGATCTCACCCTTAGCGCATGCTTATTCAAAATATGTGGCCTATATATGAAACCATGTAAACAAGTTATTAAACCCTTTATGATTATAAAAAGTAATAAACACCCAGTTATCATTCCCTAAATACCCCAACTCAATCCAAAATAGATTCCCTTAATTTATGAAGCTCGTGGATATATATATAGGCCTCTGAAACTCAATTTATAATGAATTGAAGATCTAATTGATGGATCTTGACCTCTTACGATATGTAATCTTTTAATTTTTTGTCTCTTCTCTTTCCCTTATCTCTTTTTTAGATGAAGGTGAATGTTTCATCCAACGTTGGTGATTGGTTTAGATTTATGTTTTGATAGATTGTAATCTTTTTTTATCATGATCAAGGTTTTTGGTTCTATATCTTATTTTTACTGTGAGATTTATAGAACTGTTTAAATTTAGTGATTTATGATTTTAAGAACGTTGATTAATTATCATGAGGTCGGTAGACTATTTATTATTTCCTACTTTATAGATTTAAATTATGTGTTTGTAATTTTAAAATTTCTACTAAATGACGGAAATATCATCTTGAACTAGATAAATTAGTTTTTAAATTTATTAATTTATGGAATATGATGTTATGTTATTTTTTAATTGGTTGATTAAAAATAATCTGAATTGTTTTATTAAGGGGAATTAATGGATTACTCGATGATCCTTTTGGGGTTAATGGTTTATATGATTGAATGATGATAAATGGTTTGATGGTGAATTTTTTATATAATTCCTTGAGAATTAAGGTTATGAAACACTATTGTCTAGTAATTTTAAATGTTATACCATGATTAATATTTTTTACTAGAAGGTTAATGATTATTAACATCAAGGAATGATATATATATATATATGATATATGTGATGTTTATGATATAAAAGATATTATGATAAGTGTGAAAAAAGCTTCTCAAACATGGGATGATTATTCCAAATACCAAATGTGATAAATAAAAGGGTAAGAAATGGAATTATGCTTTAAAATACCATTTGTGATAACAATGTGGTATGGGATATAGACAGATGCTTCAAAACACCACATGGTGCTAGACAAGATATTCTAGAACCAAAATGTTTTCATTGTACAATTGTTCTATGTTGGAATGATATGAAATTGAATTCAATATATAAATTAAAATGCTTGATGTATTGAAATGTGATAAAAAATGGGGAGGGTTTAGACTCTAGCATGGGCTGAAGGGGATATTGAGTGTTTGGGTGTCTGAGTGAACCCCGGTAATATTCCTGGACAATTAAAGAATAATGAAATATGATAAATGTTTACATTATTATAAATTATCATTTATACAAAAACATAAACTATAATATAATGGATATTGTTTTCAAAACCGTTATTGGTGTCCTACTGAGTTGTATTAACAACCTACCCAGGATGCCAGATCGGTACCTGAACAAACATTATGTATGTAGGATAATAAAAGGGAAATAACCTTATATTAGAAGGAAAATATGGGATGGGTCATGGATATGGGAAATAGAAATGATGTCGGGACCCACATGGGGGGTTTTCATTGTGTCTTTATTTTTTTGTTCTTATTTAGTCACTTGAAACATAAATGGTATGCCATATCTACTTTTTTAGGTTGTAGATTGTATTCATGTTTTGGTCATCATGTGATTTTGTTATTATTCTGGTTAGGGTTATTATCGTTTGTGTTATAGTTTTTTATTGTGATTCTTTTATAAAGAGGGTATAATATTCCCATGGTATGTATTTTACCCTGAATTAATATCGGTAGCCTATGGCATATAAGGAAGCATACATGAGTTCATTTACTGAACCAGATCATGGAACCAACATGTTCCAGCTAGTTTAGTACATTACATTGTGGAATCCAAGAGGCTTTTTTGACCAACAATATGTGGAAAGTGGATGGGAAATTTGGATTATTTAGTCTTTGGTAATGAGATCATGTATGGGTTTTTCTAACCTTTGTATGTAGGAAAAACCATTTTCCTTGGGTGGGATTGATGTTATAGATTTTTATGTTATAGTTGAATGTTATTTCACCTCTAGGGATGAACTTCTTGTGTGATATTTTTAATTTTATATGAGTTTGTATTATGTCCTTGAATGGCATGAGTGATCTATAGGAATGCATCATTTTAGTCACACATGAATTATTGTGGCATAAAATATTTTAGGTACACACAAAAAATAGGTTTCTATAGAGTTTCTTTAAATGATAATTCTTTTCGGGCTTATGTAATTTTAATGAATATGGTTCCTAGTCAAAAATTGTTAAATAATAAATGAGTCAGAATTTGATAATTTGAAAAGGATAAATGGGTTTTTAATAGGAAATCAAGAAATCATAGAAATAGTATACCCTAGGTTAACCCTTACTTAGTAATTGGTAGTGATAATTCCTTAGTTTTTATTTTGTGGTTGGATATGGTGGATAAATAGTTATTAATTTATGTGAAAACACTTTGTAAAATGTGTTAATGTTGTAATGTGTTTCATAATTCATGGATTCTTCATTATATTGATATTCCACCACACAAGAATCTTGTCTATAAGACTATTGGAGAAAATAAATAGAAATTATCATCAAATTTGGGACTATGAGGATTTGATAGTTTTGAGAAAGGATGTTGGAGAGAATTTTCATCTTAATATTCTCACATTATGTTGTTTATAGAAGAGAACAATATAGAGTTTTGAAAAGTTTGTTCTTCCTGATATTGGAGTTCCAGTTGTAGCAGCCCCCCACTTTTAGGGGATAGGGTGGACCTGAGGTAGTTGAGTTTTGGATGGAGTCTATCCTGATGATGCTTGGACACCTAGAGATTAGTACTGAGAAAATATTCAAAAAATGATTATATGTTACGTGGTGAAGTGAAGAGATGATGGGACAAATATATTCATGATGTAAAATAATAAAACAATTTACAGAAGCACTTTTATTATAATTTCATTAAGAACTGTTACCCTGATACACTTAGGCAGGCGAGGGATGTGAAGTTTGTGAGGGTGAGTCATGGGAGTACGCCCATGATAGACTATGTTAGTCACATTATAAAATTTAAACTATTTCTTCATATATTGTTAAGAGATGAGGAGACTCTGACAAAAAAATAGTATAGGGTTAAATGTGATATTAAGTCATAGGATATCATTTTTGGCAGAACAAGTCTTCTGATGCGGTTAATTAGGGTCTAATATCAGAGCGGAATCAGAAGAAGGTTTCTAGTGGAATTATTTTGGTTTAAATTAAACAAACAAGAGTTTCATATTCAAATAGTATGAAAAATCACATTGATAATTTTAACAAGGTGTAGCAATTATAGTGGCTATGGGGGAAGGATCAGTCAGTCAATTTATTACCCGAGTGATCTACAACCAGTGCAGTAGGCTCAGGGACATTTATGGACAATGCCCAAATCCACTGGTAGAGAGATGATCCTATGGAACGATTGTAATATTCAATTGTTCAATAAGAAACCATTTTATATGGGAATATATATATGATCTAGGATGAATTAGTGTGTAGGTAGTGGGTCTTCTATCCCATATTAGTCAGGAAGTTATATTAATATTGTCCATGGAGGTTTAGGTAGTGGACGTACTACTTATAGAAATGAGTTCCCATATTAGAGGAGTGGTGTAGCTCAGGGGACTAAGACTACAACATAGGGAGTAGGGGGAGAATAGTTTCATTTTGATCATCCAATACTTTTGAATAGAGATGAGACTCCATTGATAGTTAAAGGTACTATTCTTATAGCTTTTATACTATATAGTGTCTTATTTGATTCTGGTCCCTCTTATTATTTTATGTCTACACAACTATTGATTAGATTGATTCTGTTAATGAATTTTATGAGTGGGGTTATCATGATTTATACACCTTTGGAATTACAATCATGAGAAATCAATTTTTTCCAGGGGTGTTCTCTTGAGGTTGGGGAGTATCACTTGAGTTCAGATCCTTACATTCTTTATATGTCATGTTTTGAGTTTATATTTGGTAAGAGCTGGATACTAGCATACCAATAATACATAGAATTTTACCGCATACGAGTGACATATATGAATCTAGAGGGCGAAAATTGTTTACAATTGGGAGTTTGATATCTAGGAAACTCTTGCATACCAGATCATCAATAGCTGGGGGAGATCACTACTTAGTTTTATGGTCTATTGTTATATTATGTGGATGTGAATTAGTATTTTTGTCAACCAGTGGTGGACTAATTCTCATATCTACTTCCTAATTAATTTTTTAGGCTTCCACATGAGTGTGATGTTGAGTTTATGGTTGAGATTATTTCAAGATACTAGTGAGATTCAATTCCACCATATCAAGTAGAACATATAGAGATTTGATAGCTTAAGACTCAACTAGAAGAATTGATTGATAAGGGATTTATCCATATGAGTACATCACCAGGGGGTTCTCAAGTGTTTTTTAAAAATGATGATAAAACATTGCACATATGTGTTGATTACAGGATGTGAAACTAGATGATAGTGGATAACCAATATAATTTTCCACATATTGATGATCTCTTGGAACAATTTTTTGGATCTTGACTTTTCTACAAGAATGATTTGAGGTTGGGTTATCATCAGAATAGAGTTATACATTTTTATATACCATAGAATGCTTTTAGAAGTAGGTAGGGAATTTATGATTTCAACTTTATGTCACCTAGGATGACGAACAATATGAAAATGTTAATGGACTTGATGATATGAATCATCCACCGGTACCGAGATTATTTTGTGGTTTTTTTCGTTGAAGTCTTGGTATACACCAAAACTCATGATGATAATTTCCAATATATTTACATTCTCTTGATTATTCTGAGAGTGCATCATTTATACACTAATCTATTTAAGATACAGTATTATATTGATCAAGTATATTTTTTGAGTCACATATTCTCAATGGAAGGTGTGTCAGAAGACCCAGATAAGGTACATGTATTTGTTTCTTGGGAGTGTCCCAAGGATGTGTTTGATATCCTCAAATTTTTGGGGTGGACATGTTATTATCAAAGTTTCATCCATGACTTTTAAACATTGAATCACCACAATAGACCTTCACCTAGAGGGGAGTTATGATTGATTTGTATTTATAATGTAATAATCATTCCAAGTGGTTGATGAAATGGATAAATACCACACTTATTGTGATCGAACAAAAGCTAGGGTAGTAGTATACAATTTTTTCTTGTGTATCTAGGATTGGGAATAGAGTAGCATCAATGTAGGGTTGTCGACTACTGTTTTATGGGTCACTGTAGTTGAGGCCACATGAATTGATCTACACTACACATGGTGTCAAGTTAGTAAAACTATATTATACATTTAAGTGATAGAGGCATTATCTATTGCGTAAAAATATTAATTTGTTTACCATAAGAAAATATTAAATTATATCTTTCAGTATATCGATTTGAATATATGTTCATAGAGATGAGTTGACTATATGCAGTCATTTCATTTTGAGGTACCATATATGCACAAGAATGGACATAGTGTTTCAAATACTTTGAGTAGGAAAACACAGACTCATGAAGTTCAATAGTTAAATTGTGAGTGTAAAATGATTGTATTTATGTCTAAGATGCATTTTGTGGATTAGGAGGGTGAGGAAAAGATGATCCTCGTATCAGTTTTAGTAGAGTCTATAATATAGATCTGGATCAATAAAAGTAGGTATAAGGATTTGGAGTATTTGGAATTTATTAAATTCCACAAAGGTGGAGAGTCACCATTAAATTAGACTATAAAGGAGGATGATATCCTCTAATTACGTGGTCTTGTCATTGTGAATATGTTCATGTAAGAAGAATTAATGTGTGAAATTAATTCCACTAAGTGTGTGATGCATCTAGGTTTGTCTAAATTTTACTGTGACCAATATCAATAGTATTGGTGGTTGGGAATGAAAAAGTAGATTTTAGGGTTCATGATATGATGAAACAATTGCCAATAGGTGAAGGATGATAACAAAAAAGATGGTTGTTTACTATATCAATTTCCCATTATGAAATGGAAGTAAGATTATGTTACCTTGTATTTTGTGGTTTGTCACCCAAGGAACCCTTGATAGATTGAATCTTTCTATTTGATTATAGATTGATTGAATAATGTATCACATTTCTTTCATATATAGAATTATTTCTCAGTGGATTAATTAGGGGATTTTTATGACTGAGAGACAGTCTTTCTGCATGGGGTTCTATATAGTATATTTTCTGACTGTGACCATTGATTTACATAATGCTTTTAGGAAGTCTTGAAAAAAGATATTGGTATACTGGTATTAATGATTATGTATTTACAGACTTAGAAATATGCGAAAACAAAATGTACAATACTGATTTTGGAATACATTATTTGATCATGCGTTCTTGAATTCTATGGAGATTAGGATATGTAATTTCCAGTCAATGAGTTTTCATATAACAATTGTTAGAAGGTGAATATTTAGATAGAAGTATATGAGGCTCTTTTTGGTTTCCCCTATAGATCACCTCCATGACGGATGGAAACTGGTGAGTCCAAGCAGATAGAATAGAGTCTCGTGTAGACGATTTTGGAGTAGGTTCAGCTAATATAGAAATATATGGCTATATATCGTAGAAGGGAGAAGTTTTTTTGTAGATAGACAATGATGACTAGTTTAGATTATAGTGGGTGATCATGTATTTATTTAGGTGTCACCTAGATTGGGCCACCACTGGATTTTGGGTAAGAGAAAGTTGGAAACCATAGTTATTGGACCATCAGAGGATGTAGAAAGAATCATACAGGTGGCATAAAAATAATCTATTCCATAGAGGTTCAATTCTATTGATGGTATTTTTCATAGGTCATTAATTTGGAGGTAGAATCTCAACCCTTATCATATGAATGATGTTGATGATGTTGAGCTTGAGAAAGATGTTTACTCTGAACAGAATATGATGGGTGTTTTGGATCACAGTGAAAAAGTGTCATAGAGAACGGTTATACTGATGGTTTGAGTATTATGGAAGAATGGTCATGTTCATGAAAAAAATTGGGGGAGACAAGAATATATATTGGATCAGTGGACATAGTTTTTACATCAAAATCATAAATATTCATGGGAGTACAGCCCTCGAATGAGCTGTTAAAAGGTGGGGAGATTCTAAGATCCTGAAATTGTTGGATATGTATAATTCTTGATTATAGGTAATATATTACACGTATTTTGGTAGAAATTGGTTAGGTTTTTGTTTTAAGGCAATTTAGGTAAAAATGAGAATTTTGGAAGAAAATTATAATTTCATGGTTGGTGAACATTTTCCCAAACTGTGTGCCAACCCCGAGAAAGCCATGAATCCTCGAACAAAGGTTAATTTCATGGTCGACACATGGTTTTTCAAAAAATGCACCATCGTTGGAGAAGCTGAATGTCCCAATGGAGATACACATTGTTATAATGAAAAGATTAGAAAAACTATGCACCCAATATAAGAAAACATTCATGTGATATTTTAAACCCATGAAAATTTATAAAAAAAATATCAAACCCCCAATTATTAATCCCTAATCACCCACACTCAGACCAAATCTATTCCATCAAATTTAGAAGAGACAAAAAGGATTTTTAGGCCTCACGAACTTCATTCTTGACAATCCAATGATCTGATTTATAGATAAATACCTCCTCAGGTATGTTATCTCATAATGTGTTGTTTCCTCTCACTACAGTCTCTCATTCATAATGATTGTTAATGTTTTATCCTCCATTGGAAATATGATTAGTTTATTGATTTTAGGGGTATTATTCAATTTGATCTTTATCTATGTTTTGGTTCTATATCTTGTCCTTAATTATGAATTTTATCGTTATATTCCAAGATAAGGATTTTTTTTCTTTGGAAATTGTTAATAGATAGTCATGAGGTATGTGATCTATTAATCAATTCCCATTGTATGAATTTAAATAATGATAATTTAATTGTGAAATATATATTTAACATTGGAAATTTATTCTTGAATTAGATTAAATAATTGGTTAATTAATTAATAAGTGTTTTATGGAATTGATGAGATTGTGGAATTGGTTGATTAATTTGATTTTCAATTATTTGATTATTGGGAATTAAAGGATGGCTAGATTAACCTTAAGGGGATAATGTTTTATATGATTAAATGATGATAAATGATTTATTATGAATTCATCATGTTATTCAAGGGAATCAAAGTGATAAACCTATATTTTTTTATAATTAAAAATATATTCCATTATGTGAATGTTTGATTTGTATTTTAATGATAATTATCCATAATTAATGAGATATATGTGATAAATGTGATGTTTATGATAAATGTGATGTTGTGATATATGTGGTAAAGGTCTCTGGGACATAGATTAATGATTTGAAATCCAAAAAGTGATAACTATGAGTGTGGGACCCTAACTGATGCTTCAAAATCCTATATATGAAAATAATTATGTTTGATATAGGGACTAATTATTGAAAATTCCAGAAGTTCATATACATGATGTTCTAGGCCTATAATTCTATCACTGTACACTGGTTACATGTAGGAATGATATAAAGTAGAATTCATTTGATAAATGAAAACCTAGGATATAATGATATGTGATATCTGTTAAATATGGTTCAGTCTATGGCATGAGATGAAGTTGGTATTAATGGTCTGGGAGTCATTCTGAACCTAGGTAATTTATGTGGTTAATTAAGAATAATTAAATTTGATAACTATTTACATAGTTTTACATTATTCCATATAAAATTTAATACACTATTATAATTTTTTTATTGTTTTAGATGATGTTAGTGGTGGCCTGCTGAGTTTTACTCACACACTACTCTGTATTCCATACCGTTAACAGAATATAATTCATTTTTTCTTGGAAAGGATAAGTGTATAATCTCAATGTTAGATACCTATGTTGGGTAGGATCATGTATGGGGGAACCAAAAGTGATGTAGGGACTCGCATGGGGATTTGTTAGTGTGCCATTATTTTTGGGTTTTATTTTGATTCTTGAGACAAATATTGCATGAAATATCTACTATATTGGTTTGGATATTGTATTCCTTTGTTGGTCATCTTTTGATATTGGTAAAACTCTATTTATGCATATTATCAATTTATTATTTTATTTGTGATGTTTGATAAAGAGGGTGTAGTCTCCCCATGTTTTATATTTTTTCCTCAATACTATTCGAACAACTCTATCGTACGTGGACTGTGCACTTAAATTCGCATGTCTGACTAGATTGGGGCACTATCATAATGATCCCAGGTCAAGAGGTTACAATAGGTTCTGGTTTTTAAATGACATTTTTTTATTCTCAAATCATTATTATTTTGTTATGTTGATATCTCTCTTATTTACCCTTATTGGTCATCTGAGCTCAAATTTTAGTCTATTTACTTCACCATAGTTAAAAATAATTTTATTATTTTTGATATTTATAATAAGGGTTTTAATTATTAATAACATTGTGGGATATGATTTAGTTCACTTATGAAATAGTTGATTATGTTTCCATGTTTCAAAAGGAACTGTACCCCTATAAATTTTATTATCTCTAACTTTACCATTTAGAAAATAATTTTTTTAATGTGAAGTACTCTTAAGGTTTCATTAACCTCTATAAGGGTCACGTAAAAATATATTAAATAAGGTTCTCATAATTACACTAAATTAAAGATATTCCATCACTTATCTAAATTATATTATGTCCTAAATAGATTTTTAATTCTCAAATAATAATCATTTGAAGGTCAGGAGGCATTAATCTCAAAATAATACTATATTAAAATTTACATTAAGATCCAAATACAGTAATATCATTATATATATATATATGAATAATCAAAAAATCATTATAAATATTCAATATTTAAATATTAGAATCAAATTTTCAATCAAAATACCATTTTTCAAAATAAAATATTTCATACCATGCAGATAGGAAAGTGTAAGTCTATATAATCCTTTAAAATGTTTTAAATTATGATTAATATATATTCCTTGACTAATAAAATGGGTTGATTAACATAAAATTCTTCTTAGATTAACACTTTTTAAAATTCTATTTTTTCATCCACTTGATAATGATTAAAAAATAATAGTTTGTATAATTTATTAAAATCATTATAGAAACAAATATTAGAATATGTTAAAAATTCTCATCATAATATATTCAATATTATTGGAAAAATCCTTAAGAGTCAGATCATTTTCATTTATTATAATACCTCTAGAGTCTTCTAATTTATTTTTGAGAATCTATTTAGTTATAATAACAATTGAGTCATTATGTGGATTAAATAAATTAAGAAACTCATTAAATATAAGTAATTTAGTTCTTCTATTTATAAAACCCAATTAAAAACATATATGTTTTAAATAATTAGAATAAGTAATATCGAAATTAAAAGTTTTATAGGGAAAAATCAACAAAGAAGAATTATTTTGAAGATTAGTTTTACAATATCTATTAATTCTGTTAATATAATGATCTTATGATTTTTCCAATTTCATTTATTTGGGTCTTATTCTTCATTATCATTTTATTATTTTTTTATATTCACTATAAAACTCAATTCTCTAAAATAATCATTTTTTTCAAAATTTTAATTCTTCATTTTTATTTCACTCTCTGGATATTTAACATGGAAACATTATTCAAAAATCAAAAATATTTTTTTATTCATATTATTGGATTCACTAAAATTATAATAAATTAAAAAAAGTTATTTTTTCTACCATCAACTTTATCTATGGAAAATTTATAATTTAAAAAACATTAAATCTAATAAGATTTAAATATCCCAGTTTTAGTATATCTCATTTAAATGGATAATTAGGTTTCATTTTATTATATTCATAAAAAATATTATTCGAAATAAAAGTGGAAACATACATTATATCATCTTAAAAATATATATGTACACAAAATTCATTTAACATGGATCTAGACATTTAATCAATGGTTTTTTATTTTTTTTTGGAAAACATTTTTCGTGTTATTTGATATAGGTGTAGTAAAATTATTTGAATTTCCATTTTGTTCGAATATTTTTTTTTCAAAAATTATATTTTATGATTCCTCACCACTATCTCTTCTAATATATAATTAAACAATCCTTTTCACTTTCCAAAATTTTACAAAAAAATTAAAAATTAGATATCATTTAACTTTTATTAAATGAAAAACAAACCACTTTCCTACTATTTATATATTTTATAATAAATTAAAGGCATATTTTTCAACTAGAAATGAAATTTGAATTTTTCTATATAATTATAAATGAATGAGATTAATGGATTTTCTTTCTTTTTACATCTTTATTAGATCAAAAATATTCTTTTCAATTTTTCTACCAACCAAATCAATGTTTTATTTAATATTTAAGAAAATTATATTTTTGGGTTTAGCGGTGACCTTTGTAAAGACCTGGAAACAAGTAACCTCTATTCAGTTCCTCACTTAAATACATTGGTATGATTACATGGAATAAAATCCTAGACTAATGAGTAGATAAGTAGTAACTAAAAACCAGATACACAAATATGTTTTAAATTACAACATTAAATGAAAAAACAATACAAATAGTCTATTAAAAAATATCCATACCTCTAAAATTGTCCATGAAATCCGTTCATAATATTCATATTTTCAACGTAGGGGATGAAAACATAAGAAATGGGTCAACATAGATGCTCAGTAATGTAAATTAATACATCATAATCATAAATATAAAGCACATTGAATAACTAAAAGTACATGTTCTATTAAAATATAATATTTAGAATAAAATGAAGAAATTAAAAGATGGTTAAATAGTTACATAATAAAACATAACCATGGATATTTTGGTAGTCAAATAATTACATGTAATATCAATTTAATGATTCCCAATGCGGGAATTCAAAATTCTAGACATTGAAAATAAATTGTGAATGATATGGCTAAGACACCATATATAATAGGTAAAACCCAGACTAGTTTTCCTTATAAGACATAGTGAGGCATCAATAGATATATTGGAACCCAATAATCACTTAATCATTACAAAATTTTCAGAATATGGATGAGGATAAACATAAACAACACATATATATGAAATTCCAGTAACTTTCCCCAATCTATAAACATAATCACAAACCATTTTGAGAAGTATGGTGAATGGTATCAAGATAGCACATCAACAGTCAAAATAATATTAAACCATTTAATAAAATATGGTGGAGGTTAAATATAATAGATAAAAATCATTGAAGAATAAAATTAAACATATGTGTTGAAATAGATTAAAATACTATCAAAAAATCATTGAGGAATTCATAAGAGAAGTACTCTTTTACTTTGTAAAGAAGAGTTCTTTTGGAAAATTTTTTTTATTTGTTATGATTATTTTTATGAAACTAGGAATGAAAAATATTGTTTTTCATGATAAAAATAGTCATTTTATAAAAATAATTTTTTCTTAAAATTTATTGTGTTTGGTGCCTGAAATTGGGTAAGAAATCAATGCATCCCCTTTAGTTGGGCATGCCTATTGAGAAGAGGTTATAAGGGAACATTATAAAACATTAATTCTCCCAAAAAATAATGATGAAAATATTTATAAATATGAAGTATAAACATATATATAATTTGGAATACTTATATGAAATAAGGATGAATTACATTGGTGTATAGATAAAGAAATCATAACCCGAATTAAAATGGAGGTTTGGGAAGAAAATCGTTTTCCAATGCCCGAATGTTTTTTGAACATGACCGTAACATCATGGATAATTAAATTAAATATATTAAATAATTAATTAATAAAAAAATTTACATGTTTTTGATTTGTTATAATTTTAATAAGTTCATTTATGACCATTTTTTCTTATTTATAATACTCAATTTTATTTCTGAAGAGCAATATTTTTCGAGGGATTCATGATCGGTTCACTTGTTTATAAGTAATGAGGTTTCTGTTTAATGTATATAATTCATCAAAAATTATAACTATATGTTATTAATGATCATTAAAAATTTTGAATTGTAATATATATCATTTTATTATATGATATTAGTATAAATCATTGGATAATACATTTCGTGATAATCGTTTAGTTTATTAGGATTGTTATTGATTAGAACGAAATCATTTTGTTTTATCTTCCAGTATTATGTGAATATTTTACTTATAGAATATAAAAAGGGTTTAAATTCCTATATTATATTCAATTATAACCATAAAAATAGATTCATTACCGACATTTAAGGAGAAATTGAATATTGATATTTTTGCATACACTGAGGTTGTCAATAAGCACCTCACAGATGACGATTTCATTTTTAAAATAAAAGAGAGACAAAAAAAATATTATGGAAGGATATTCTATTAAAATGATATGATTACATTAAAAATATTATAAAATATTATCATCATTATTTTCATAGAGTAGGTGAGGATAGAATAAAAAAATATGGGAACTTGAAAAGAAATTTAATGGAAAAGGGATAGGATTTTACCTCATGAATACTCCTACTTGAGAACCTCCTCAAGGGGATTGGTTTTGGTATTTTGTTAAGACTAAGAGATCTAGGACGTGGGTAAGAGACTTTAGGATAATATTAAGATTATTTTTTACATTCTTAGAGGCTTATAGGTTTGATTAGAAGTGGTGATGATTTGTGGTTTTTATAGTGGATGAGTGGGGTGATTTTTTGAATAGTTTATTAATTTATTTATTATTTTGGAAGAAGACTATGAATATTTTTAGAATTGTCATCAAATATATTAACATTATAAATATTTTCGCAGGTGTATTGTTATTACATCGGAAATGAATCATGTAATAGTGTATTTAACTTATAGTGTATTTATACCTTAAATTATCAAATTTTACTATTCACCAAAAATTCAAATATTTTAGAAAACTCCCAAAAATTCACACTATAAAATTTTCAATTTGTATAATAAAAATATAGAATCCATTTTATGAAAATAACTTTCTAAATATAAACAAATTATTTTTTACATAAAATCCTCATTTAATAAAAAATCCAGATTTTAAATTTATTACTTATTTTATACCAGTTTCAAAAATTTACTAAGCTCTCGTAAAATTATTCTAAAATCATAAGACCACATAATTTTAATTTATGAATAAATTTTGTATAAAAATATTTTCTATTAAATACATTTTTTTATTATAAAATTTTAATTAAACTTTTATGACTTAAAAAAATACCAACACTTGATTTATCATTTTTTTAATTTCGATTTACCAAAACAATAATATAATTACATGATACATTCAATTATAAAGTAAAAAAAGTATTTATACATTCATTGGTGATTTTAATATTCATTAGAATGATTTTCTATTCATAAGATTCATATACATATTTATATGTCCATGTAACTATTTAATCACTATAGGTTCCTGAACTTATTGAAATACCACTTATTTTATTAATTATTCATTTATAATGTTTTCACTATGTTCTATAAGTGATTTTATGTGATGTATATTTTATAAAAATAGAATGGAAATTTCATTGATAGAGTTTTTTAATATTATATTCTCCCCCCCTGTAAAAATATCATCCTCAAAATCACCATATTGTCACTCCTCAAAATGATTAGGATGGTTCTTCATCATTAGCTCCTCAAGCAACCATGACACCTCTTCAATTTTGTGATATTTCCGAAGTACCTTTACCAGCTGAATCATTTGATTTTCCAACACATATTCTTTAGTGTCTAGAATCTGTATAGGCTTTTCAACGTAAGATAAGTCATGTTATAATACTATTCCTTTAAAAGTGAGTAAAATTGTCTTGGTTTTGGCATGTAATTCATTAACAAGGAGATGTATAACAAATTGTATACCCTATAAAGGCTTGTTGGAAAATCAAAAGGGTAAGCCAAGACTATAATTATCTCCATAATTTCCAAAGTGCAAAAGTCTCTAGGGCTCAGTTTCCCTTTCTTCCCAAATCTTATAACACCCTTACATGGAGAAACATTTATGAAAACATGATCTCCCATATGAAATTCCAAATACATCCTTAGATTACTACCATATCACTTTTCCGACATTGAGAAATTTGAATTGGCATTTAATAGTAATTACCTTTACTATTTTTTCCTCCATAAGATCCGGAACCTCAATATTCCTTTCAATAATTTCATCCTAACAAGTTGGTGTATGGCATCTCTTTCCTTAAATTTCTTTTTATAGTGTCATTTGAATACTATAATGGAAGCTATTGTTGTAGAAATCTCTACCAAAGGAAAATAATGATCCCATATTCCATGAAAGTAAAGTGATCATGACCTCAACATATATTATAATATTTGGATCATCATTTCAGATTGTCCTTCAATTTTAGATTTATAATAAATACTCAAACGAAGACCAGTATCCAAATCATTCTGAACACTTTTCCAAAATTTCAATATAAATCATGGATCTCAATAATTTAAAATAGAAATAGGTGCTCCATTATGTTTTATAAATTAATTATTATTGAGTCATTCAAGGTTATCTAGTGGAAAATCCTCTATATAGTAAAGAAATGTGATGATTTGGTAAGTCTTTCAACAATCACCAATATTGACGCTTTATTTAGAATAGTTTTTGGTAATCTAGTGAAAAAATAAATAATTATTTCATCCAATTTCCATGTTGAAATACTATGGGGTTTCATGACTCCTCTATGATGTTGTCTTTCATCATTCAACTATAGAAAGACTAAACATCTTGATATATATTCAACAATTTCTTACTTCATGTTAACCCCCAGAAATGTTTCTTCAAATATATATATATATATATATATCTTAGTGAAACTAGGGTGTACAAAAATATTTAAACTATTTCAATCATTCAATAACTCCCTTTTTAGTTCTAGTATAGAGTGAACACAAAGCCTCCTACCAAATTTAAAAATTCCATCCTCACACACGAACTCTTGAAACATCCCATCATTCCTAGCTTCAAATTTATTTTTATTTTTATCATAATAAAAAAATAAAGTTTATTTATTTTAAAATATATATGGATTGGAATCCATTTGAAAATATAATGATGTTTAATCTTCCTTGATAATTCCCATATCCATCTTTGCTAGATCCACGTACATAAGATCTTTTTCAATCCCTATTTTTTTCAGAACAGCATGATCCTTCATATTCAATACATCTACCACCTTATTTTATTTCCTTGGGTGTTAATGCATAGAAAAATCACAATCTATGAGTATCATGAGAATATATGATTTTCCCCATTAACAGTTCTTTCTATGATAAGATATATTTCAAAATCTTATGATCTGTATATATCTCACATATTTCACCAAAGAGATAATGTCTTCAAATCTTTAGAGAATTTATTAAATCTAATATGTAAATATAAGGGGTTTGATAGTTATTTTAATATGTTTGTAACTTCCTTGATGCATAGACAATAACTCTATTATTCTGTATAAGTACACATCATATCCATTTCATTTATGCCTCTCTCTATATCACTAATCCCCCATTTTGTAATGGTAGAGTCAGTATCTGAGTATTAACTAACCTACTATTAAATTATTCAAAACAATAATCACGTTGTTTTTTATATAAAAACATAACCCCTTTACATTTATGCATGGTTAACAAGTTAGCTAGCGTAGAGAAGTTCTGAACAAAGCACTGATAGTAACCAGTTAAACCAATAAAAGTACTTCCCTTAGTCATGTTCATTGGTATATTCCATTCTTGAATTGCCATTTTCATCATTGGATAAACTAATATTCCATCCTTAGAGATAATATTTACAAAAAAAGATACTATTTGATATGAGAATTAAGACTTTCTAAACATACCATATAACTTGTTTTTTCTACGAGACTTCAGAATAATGCACACATTATTATCATGATCTTCATATATTTTGCTGTATACCCAGATATCACCAAAGAATACCACAATAAATTCATTAATAGATTCCTTGAAAAATCTATTCATTACATCTGTAAAAACATAGGGTGAATTAGTCAGTTTAAAATGCATTATTTTAAACTCATAATACCATTACCTGGTTCGAAATACCATCTTTGGAATATCTTTCTTCTTCACATACAATTGGTGATATCCCATTTGAAGATCAATCATTGAAAAATATTAGGCTCTGTGAAGTTGATATAATAAATCATCAATTCATGGAATAGGATACTTGTTCTTTATCATAATTGAATTGATCTCCTGTATTCAATGAATACTCTCTTAGATCTACATTTCTTCTTAATAAAATGAACATGAGTTCCCCATGAAGAAACACTAGGGGGAATAAAATACATACAACTCAAATTCCCTAGTTTCTTCTTCTGTTACCTGAATTCTACTGTGGTCATTCTATATGGAGTCTTTGATATAGGACTTACACAATGAATTAAATAAATTTAAAACTCAATATCATGATTTGGAGGATGTCTAGGAAAATCTTCTTGAAATACATCAATGTATTCTTGCAAAAAAGTATATCCTCAATTTTACTATTTCATTCCTCACCCATAGATATTGTGTTTTATTTTTCCCTATGAATTGAAATTAGTAGAGCTACATGGGGGTGTATATAGATAAGAATCAGATGATTAATTTTATACTCTAAAGATATGGTACTCTACATCATTCTAAAAAATTGTAATTTCCCTCTAATTGTAATATATTTTCACATAGGATTTTGATATCCAATTCATATCGAGTATTATATAAATATAAATATTGGGTATGATAAGAAGGTTCTAAACTAAATCATCTTTATGTTCCATAAAGGGGATATATCAACATATCATATTTTCAATGATACATCCCTTATGAAAAGCTTGAAATATTATTTTATTATAAAATAATTTTCAGTTTATAATTGCTCCAAATGGATTTTTTTAGTGGATAAGGTGGGTAAGGGTAAAAATCATCTCAAACAATAGGTTTTAGGCAAGTTTAGTTCACCGTATTAAACTAATTATTTAGATTTAACTCTTAGTTAAATAGTTTAAATTGTAAAATGTCTTCTTTTATTTTTATATTATATTTTTAATAAACATACTATAAAATTCAAGAGAACCTCAAGTGGTTAATTGATGAAATATCAATCATTATATACGTCTTTTGGCCGAGTCATAGATTTTTTGGAATATTATATAATTTAATAATATAGTATTTATTTTAAAAACTAATTTATTGAAATTTTGACACTCTTTAGTATTTGGTTTTTGAGAAAGACAAAAAAACATGTTAACTTAGAATAAAAAACATTAAATCAATCCTAAGATGTCATATTAACCAAAAAAAATTGTGGAATGCATCCAAAGCCTAAATTTACATTTATTTAGATATTTACCATATCAATTTTGTTTAATATTTCAATCATAATGTAATTACTAAATCATAATTATCTGATAAGTAAATTTAACTATTTAATGTCTAAAAATTATAAATAAAATACCATGATATAGTGAATATTTTTAAATTTCTAATGAATATTTATAGTCTCATTTATTTTATGTATAATCCTTTATGAAAAATGTTTTATTTATAAACCGTAAATTTTACAATTATAACTCTTCTTTAAATAAAATAATAATAAATTTCTAAATCTAATCCGAGTGGATCAAAGACGATCATATTTTATTTTTAAGGTTGATTTGGTTCAAAAAAACTAATCCAACAAAATTAGGACATTTTTTATGATAATTATAATATAAGTTTTACCTTTATTTACCCTAAATACTTTTAATTGTGGAAAATAAAATTCATATGTAATTATTCACTAATTTTTTTTATCTTATTGAATCAAATTTTACATAATTATTTCAGTCATTTCTCTCCAATTTTTGAAATCCACTACATTGAAGTGGTAAAATTACGTTTTATGCAATTTGCAAATGTGCCTAGAAGGTGAGTAAAAGACTTTAAAAGGTTCCATAAAATTGTATATGTCTAATCAAATTATAAAATATAACTAATTAATTATATTAGAATAATATATTTATTATGTATCTATTTTTACTTTAAGATAAATTTTTGTTTAAAAATAATTATTTAATGGAAAAAGTTAGTTTTTATCTACAATGTTATGTTTTTTACTATTCATAAAAAATTGAATGTTTTCAGAAAAATAACAAAAGTAACAAAAAAAACAATATTGTTATGCCAACATCAAAAATTATGTCTATTTTTCCAAATTCAAAACACAAGATTTTCATTAATTAATTTTAAATTAATTCCTATTGAGAAAACCAGAAAGCAGGTTATTGAGAAGTAAAAAATATCAAAATATTTATTTGTGTTTATGCCCAATTTAAATGTAAAATTACTTCTTAATGACCAATATTGGATTAAATGATAAAAATATAATATAATTATACTTCCAAACCAATAAAATTTTTAATTTAACATAATAAATTATTTTTATTCAAAAAAATGTTTTCAATTAAAATTTTGTATCTTTCAATATTCATCAATAACTGAAAGTTATCAAAATAACTAAAAAATTTTATCCAAACTTAATTTTTATGTCCCAATTTTAATGAAGAAGTTTATTTTGTCAAATTTAATAAATAAATGTGTCGAATATTGTATTTGAAAAGGGTTCACCATTAAAATATGTTAAAATTGCATTTTTTTGAATTTACTTATTTTATCTGAAAATTGAATTTGTTCTTATATTATTTTTGAGAAACAAATAATATGGCTATTAAAATAATATGGAGTATATAAAATTCAAAATTCAGTTAGTACTATTCATAAAAGCTTTTTGAATGGCTAGTTTGGTAAGTCGTGGTGCTCTCAAACTCGGTGTCGCGTGTAGCGTAGCCTATTGAATTACTTTAAATAGATAACATTCTTTGAAATCCTGAGATATCACATTCTCCCCTCCTTCAATAAATTTCTTCCCCACAATTTGAAATTGTTTATCTAAAATAAAAGGTGTAAAATTAAAAATACCTATGTGGAAGACCCACATCGGTAATAGGGTTAATAAAATTTAGACTTAATAAGGGTGAAAGGGGAATGAAAAAGTCACCACCAAGTAAAGATTTTGAATAGAAGAACATTGGAGTAAATTTGAGACACATAATTGGAGGAAAATGTAAATACTATAAGGGAGTGATTGAGGTCATCAATCACGAGAAAGTGAACAATAAATTGAAAATTGAGGGCCTCAAAGCCATAAATCTATGACGACTTAAAACATTATTTGTTTATAAAAAATAAGGTTTTAGGTTAAAACATTTTCTGTTTTAAGATCCTTTTCCTAAAGAATAAGAATAAATTTCATCTTATAATAAAAAAATAGTTTCCAAGTAGTGTTTCATTATTTATGAAATTCCTACCACAAACTCATCATTCACTCCAAAAGATAATAGAACTCAAAAATATTATATTTAACCTAATTGTAAAGGGTTTCAAAAAAACGAATTTATAATTCATCTATCAGATCCTTTAAAAAATTACATTATACAAAGTAGGACATCACATAGGCCAGTGGTAGGTGATGCACCCTTCTCACCCTTAGGTTGCGAGTGGAATTCTTGTGGCCTTTCTGGACGCGACGGGTTGTCCCCGAACCATCGGGTTGGCCTTTTTATATAAAAATCCAAATTTTATCTTAAGAAATGTTTATACTTAAACCATAGTATCCAAGGTCCAACATAATCCATTCAAATATTTAGACTTATCCATAATAATAGTGTACAAACTCATTGTCCAAAAATTTATATGAAAGGTCAATATAACTTAATAAAGATCTCTTTTTTTCCACATAATAAAATGTGAGTACCTTCATCATGTATTCCCTTAAAACATGGTTTCACCCTGAATTACCATAAAACCTTATTGATTACATTCATTCTCTATTAATACATACATAATACTATATATATTCCTTATATCCAAAATTTTTGAATACTCTAACAATGATGGAATAAGAAAACCATTAATCAGTTGTAAAGTAGTAAAAAATATCCAATATAATTTATCCAAATCAACCATCTCTTATTCCAAAATCACTAACTCAGTATCAATAACATATTATGGTTTATCATTCCATCAACCATGTATTTTAGAAAAAGTATAACTACTTATTTAGTCATTTTTCAGAGTACCATATAATCTCAAATCTTCAATGAAAAGGTTCTCTAGTTAAATCCTTATTAATTAATATAACCATCATGTCATTGGTACAACACTGAAATGACATAATTCATCAATAAAAATATAAGAACACTAATTATTTTTCCTCATCTGTTGTGGTATCATAACATGATTATTATCCAATAGCATCATTCAAGGTATACTCTGATGACTGGGACATTGATTTTCATAGTGTCCCAACTCCTTGTAGATGAAGTACTGTACATTTGAAACCTTTTTCTTACCCTTTCAATCATGTACTTGGTGTCCTTTTTCTCCACACTTATAACAAACTCCCAATACCTTTATGCATTTACTGAGGTGATTCATTCCACATTTATCACATAAGAAAAAATACTTGTTTCTATTCTTTCCATTACCCATAATTCTCTCTACCATCCATTTCTTATCTGGATTCCCTTCAAATCCATAGGACATAGAGAATTATTTATATATCATATTAACACATGATAATATTTCTTAATAGGATGATAATATATGGGAGACTATTTCAATTCTAAATGTTGTCTTAAGTCTATGAAATATATGATAATTCTTACACTTTGGATCATGCGTACTGCACGAGTTCTAATTCCGTCTACAGGGAACCATTTCTAAACAATGGCATACACTAGGTCAATTTATGAATCAAAATGCATAATTATAAACTTGTAGAATATCTAACATAAATTGTAATGTTAATGCATATAATCCATAATCATAAAAATGTTTTCTTTGAGAAATAAGTTAGTTATAAATCCATCATAATAGTTTGTAAAGAAAATGTAAATTATCATAAGAATATCCATAGGAGTGTCATAACCCAGAGTATAGAAAGACCCGTTGACATGTAGCATGATACCTCGGGTCTTTCCTGAAATTCCTTGTCAGATTTTTCACTCCTAGGTACATTTGTGCCATAGATTATTTTACCTGATCATATCCAGAGAGAGATGTATTGCTTAGAAAATCCCCTAAATCTCTACATTACTAAAATTCTAGGAAGTTCTTCTATACTAATCCTCACAGTCTATCGTAGGTTAATGTTCTCTAATCAATGTTTTTCTAAATCTAGTTTCTACGTTTTGTCTTAAAAATCCTCTGATGCCAGCTATAATGCCCCAACTCTAATTACCATGAGTCAGTGCATTATTTCATAACATTTCCATGATCACAAGAGATCATGTCTCGAAGGACTGATTATTTTAGTAGCTATGGAAGTACTAGATACATACATAAGTATTAAATTAAATTATGAAATGGAAAAACAAAAACATTGTGTCTCATTTTAACACACTTGTATCCATTATCCTATCCATATAGTTCAATCATAATATACTTCTTCATATCCTCGAAAAAAAACATAAGAAAGTGGTGAGCTAATAAGCTTAGTAATGATAACAATATAGCAGAAACCATCATAAGAAAACATAAATATTTGATGCATTTTATAAGACTAAAACAAAATCCATCTAAAAATAAACTTCCTCATAATATGGAAAAGATAATTCCAATAATGCAATTTACTTATTCAAATGGATATTCTACTAGTCAAATAATCACATGTAATATCAATATAAAATTTCATAATTTTGTAATTCATAATGTCGGACATCATAACCACACAGTCACGACCTCATGCCAAGACACTAGTTTGTCTCATGAGACCTATCCATGCATCAAGGAGCTATATCGGCCTCCATATATCACTTAATTAGTCTAACTTATTCCTCATATGAAAAGGATGAAAAATAACATAAACATTTGTATTACAACTAGCATATCAAATGTCAATACATTAACCATAAACCATGAAGGGTATAAAATTAGAACATCCAAAGGCAACCATATCACAACTCGTTCAATACAATATGGAATATTTAGTTACAATAAATCAACCACAATCAAGAATAATATCCAGTAAAGGATGTTGACATAGTAAAAAATGACCACTTAAACTCTCTGAGGTAAATTTTCCTTTTTTTGAAATCATTTAAAAGTCAATAATTTATAAATGAATTAATTGAAAAGTGATTTTTTAGTCAAATTGTCCCATTCCACTTTGAATCCTTTTTAAAATAATTTACATTTTAAAATAACCATATCCATATAAATAAATCTATATAATCATTTTGAAAACATGGATATTAATTAAATAGATTTAAAAAATAAATTTTTTAAAAATTTAACAAAATGATCTTGTTAAAGAGTACTTTACATGAAACCTTAGAAGATTCCTTTTGAAAATTTTTTCATGAATCATGGACATGGATGATAAATATTTCCCAGTAAATACTTACACATAAACAATCTTGGATAATAATGAGATTGAGGAATTAACCCTTACCATGTTCTTTCCTTTAGTTGAGGGTACGTTTAACCTTATGTGTAATAACCATAGTATGTTATTAAATAATACCAGAACCATATTAATATTTATGATAACATATATGATACATTAATTACTTTTTAATACACATTTGATAATAATTTCAATGTTAAAGTAAAATTTTGGGTAATAATCAATTTCTTTAACGTATGTGTTTTAACATATTATTCATTATCGTATCACTTTGAAAATTATTTACATTATTAAATAAGAAAAAACATGATTTATATATCATATATATTCAGAATATAAATATTTATAATAGATATATAAGTGAAATCGAAATACTGTTCATGAAGACGGTACATTATACGTACGAATGAACACTGTTTTAGTTTTCTTTTCATTTAGTATGGAATTAAATAAACATAATATATTTATCTATATAAATATATATTATTATAGTAGAAATACTTTTTCATATATATCATAATTTATCAATATATATATATATATATATAATCATGAATGGGGATCGTTGTAGATGAATCTTATTGCGTCATGGAGACAGTAAACGGCACGTACACACGAGAAACTATATCATTCTATTGAGGGTGAAATCGTATGTAATTGTATGATATATAATATATAAAGAATAATTAAAATTTAATATTTAGTATTTACATCAATTATACTCATTATTATTCCCATCCAAATAATGAAGTGTTGACTAACATACTACACCACGACGTCGAGACAGTAAGTCGTGTGTACACACATATGGAAAATTTGTCATTCATAGGATGGATATAATAATTAATATGTTTGAAACATATTCATAATAACATAAAATTATGTATAAGTACTAGAGTTATTATTTATTCATGGTCACCACAATGAAAAAAGAAGTGTGAGATGAAAATAACATTAAAAGAGGTGACGAAATTATTACCTATTCTTCGGGTGCTTCATTTTGATTTGAACAAAAGGGATCCATAAGTTGGATTTTGAATCCATGTAATCCCTCTAGGATGAAGTGAGGTTAGTTTGGAGGATATTGGAGTAGGTTTTGGATGAGCCAATTGTCTTTGGAGGAGTGATCTTGAGAGAAGGCGGAGTACCCTTTTATATGATATGAGACTGTCACATTAGAAAAAACATGAAATATTATATTATTATTAAATCATTTTCAATTTATAATGGATCAAAATGGGTTTATGTCCAGGATAAGGTGGGGATGCGTTTATATCATCTCATCCAATAGGTTTTAGGCATGTTTAGGTCACCATATTAACCTTATCATTTAGATTTAACTCTTAGATAAAAAGTTTAACTTTTACAATGTATTCTTGTATTTTTATATTACATGGTTAATAAACATACTATAAAATGAGAAAAGAGTCCAATGTGGTTCAATAATGACATATATATCATTATATAAGCCTTCTTCTGACCCAAATATTTTTATAAATATTATATCATTTAAAAATATAGTATTAGTTTTAAAAACTCATTTATTTCAATTTGAACACTATTTAGTATTTGGTTTTTGTGAAAGTCAAAAAACATTACTTCTTCAAAAAAAAAATCAATCCTAACATGCCATATTAACCTATAAAATCATTGGAATGCCTCACAATTATCAATTTACATTTATTTGGATATTTATAATATCAACTATTTTAATCATTCATTAATAATGTAATTACTGCATCATCATTGTCTTATAAATAAATTTAATTATTCAATGTATAAAAATTATAAATAAACTACAATTATGTAGAAAATATTTTTATCTTTCTATTGAGTTTTTATAGTGTTAATTTATCTTTTGCATAAAACTATATTAAAAATGGTTTAGTTATAAACCTTGAATTTTATACTTTTAACTCTACTTTAAATAAAATAATAATAATTGTTTTAATCTAATACATGTGGATCATATTTTAGTTCTAAGGTTGATTTTGGTCTAAAATCACTTATCCAATAGAATTAGGACATGTGATATGGTAATTATAATATCATTTTTACCATTTATTTCCGTATTTACATTTATCCTTGGTAAATAAAATTAAAAAATTACTATTCACAAAAAAAATATATTAATCTTATTGAATATTATTTTAATTACTTTAGTCAGTAATTGACCTTGGATTTTTTAAATTCAATTCAATGAAGTAGTAAAATTATGTTTTATGCAAATTTTCAAATGTGCCCAGAAGGTGGATAAAAGACGTTAAAAAGTTCAAAAATATTATATATGTCTAAACTTTTTATAAAATATCTCTAATTAAATACATTAAACTAATATATTTCTTATGAATCTATTTTTTAATTTATGATAAATTTTTATTTAAAAAAATTATTTTAATGAAAACGTTGATTTTATCTACAATGTAGTGGTTTTCACAATTCATTAAAAAATTGAATATTTCAGAAATATACAAAAAAATCACCCAAAAGTAATTTTGATATTCCAAATTCAAAAATTATTTCCATTTTACCAAATTCAAAACATAAGAGTTTCATTACATAATTTAAAATTAATTCCCATTGTAAAACTAGAAAGTGGGGTTTTGAGAGGTAAAAACTATCAAAAAATTGTTATGTGTTTACATCCAATTTAAGTGTGAATTTTATTCCAACGACCAATATTGGATTAAAAGATAAAAATATAATCTAATTATACTTCAAAATAATTCAAATGAATAATATAACACTATAAATTATTTTGATTAAAATGTCATTTTTTATTAAAATTTATTATCTTTCACAATTAATAAAAAAGAATGTTATCAAAAAATGAAAAAAAATTTATCCAAACTAAATTTTTATTTGCTATTTTAAAGAAGAAGTATATTTTGTAAAATTGTATATATAAAATTATCAAATATTGGATTTAAAAATGGTTCTCCCTTAAAGGGTAGTAATGTTTTGTTTTTGGAAAAATACTGATTTAATCTGAAAAATTGAATTTGTTTTTATATTTTGTATAAGAAAGCTAAAATATGGATGTTAAAATTATATGGGGAATATAAAGTTCAAAATGCAGTTTATACTATTCATAACTGCTATATAAATGGTAATTTTGGAAATTCGTGGTGCGATCAAACTTGGTGTTTCGTGTAGTGAAAGCTATTGAATTACTTTTAAAAGAAAACATACTATGAAATCCTGGGGTATTATAGGGATTGTTGAACCCTCTATGAGATGATTATTTTAATAATGATGAATCATTGTTGTTTTTGTTTATAATTCAATTTAGTCAATTATTCAATCTATTCAAAATGTGTTTATATATGGTTAATCATGTCTACATATGATTATCTATGATTATTTATGGTATACTATAGACCTGTAAGTATTCTAGTTTATACAGACACTTTGTGAGAATTTTATGTTTTTGACTGACCGTTAGTTATTTTCTTGAGTAACCGATAGTTAAAGGAACGGTCGCACCGATGACAATAGTCGCACCAATGACAACGGTCGCACTGATGACACTGGTCGCACCAATGACAACGGTCACACCGATGACAACTGTCACACTAATGACAACGGTCACACCGATGAAAATGGTCACACAAATGACCAAAGTCGCACCAAGGACAATAGTTGCACCAATGATAGCGGTCACGTCGATGATACAACTATCTAACCGAAGCAGATCACATGACCTTCCGAAGCCGATGCTGATCACATGACCTACCAAAGCCGATGCTGATCACATGAACTAACGAAGACGACACTGATCACATGACCTACCAATGTTGATGATGACAACATGACCTACCAAAGCCGATGCTGATGAAATGACCTACCAAAGATGATGCTGATGACATGACCTACCAAAGCCGGTGTTCATCACATGATCTACTGATACTGATGGAAATCCAAATGACCTTCTAATCTCATGACTCTGCGATATTAATGAAAACTGATTGAATTTCTATTAACTCTTATTTAACTCCAACAATCATATTTTCTTGGTTTAATGCACCTATTATTAAATAATGTTAGATGTTGGATGTCAGGAAACCGTACATCGTACCTGTCAAAAAGGAATCATTATTTTTGCCAGATCTCAAGGAATAAAAATCAAGATTGATCTGCAGTGCAAAAAAGGAACAAAATTACAGATCAACGAAAAAAATGGAAATTGTACACAGACAGAGACACACAGAAGACGAGAGAATACACGTGTGTGAAGACTCACGAAACAAAATAAGAACTTGAAGAACACCTGTGAAAACTAGAGAGATTCATGAAGATCATTCACCTGAAATTAACACATAAGTCGAGTTTCTGTGGCTTACTAAACATCATATGCACAATTCTGAATAACTGTAGCTAAGAAGAACAAATATACTCTGTTTTGTGTCATCCTGACTATAAAGGACCCTAATAACATCCGAAACATCAAAATGATTCCAGATCTCATCTGCAATCACTCATAGCATTCAAAACTCATTATCCATTTATTTACTCTGTAGTAAACTTGTACTTAACATTTTGAGCAGTTTGTGTGCATCTATCTATTTAGACAGACAGAGACTCCTGAGCTGAACTATAGTATACTAAATCCTCACACCAATATTTTTACACCATATTGTATCCCACTGTGAATTGTGGAAGAGGTCAAGTATGACCTGGACATCCTGAGTGCTGATGTTGTTTACCCACGTAGAACTGTGGTCAAGGTCTAATGACCTGAACAGTCTAGGACTCTTGTTAACCCTCGATCCAGGGTGTCTATAATTGTTTAAATAAAGTGTTTATGAGGAATAAGTCTCATCTTGAGATCGAACCTTTGTTTTAAAACCGTTTTGCTTTTACCATTGTTAAAACTATTTTGAATATTCTCGTGATAAATACATTAAATATTAAATTTATTTTAGACTAACTCTGATAGTTAAACTAGAAATTGTTTTTAATTATTTTGGACCGATAAGAATGTTTCAAAAGCTAACTTAATCTTCAGATTATGTAAACTGAGAAGTAATAAATCTTTGAGAAACTGATCAAACATTTACAATATTAAAAAATTCACTAAAGCATAACTTGTTTTTTGGATTGGGGGATTTTAATACAAATCTTTTAAATAGAAATTATTTATTGGTACTCAATTTAACCCCCCTCCGTCTTGACTACCCACTCCGATCAAAATTTGGTATCAGAGGGTTAAATAATTGTCTATCAAAACACCCTATTTGTGAAATGTTTTCAACTGTGATTTTAGTTGTATCTTAAAGATCTCAAAATTTCTATTAATTCTAAATTTTCATATCTTTTTTAAAATCTAGTCCTTATGGAAAATAGATTAGAAGGTTTAGATACCAACATTGCACCCTTCTTTAATGGTGTTAATTATGCCCAATGGAAACTGAAAATAAAAATTCATCTAGAAATTATGGGATTTGACATTTGGACAGCTATAAAGACTCAGTATAAGATTCCAAAAATTTAAAGAACTACTTGGTAGGAACCTACCAAAATAGATTACAATAATAATTGTAAAGAAATGAATGAATTTTATTGTGCTTTAAGAGATGAATAATTTAATCGAATATCTGCTTGTAAGACTGCTTATGAAATTTGGGATACTTTGGGTGTTTCTTATGAGGGAACAACCAATGTCAAAGAAATGAGACTAAATAAATACACTATTAATTATGATAATTTTAAAATGAAACATGAAGAACCTATTTCTGACATGTATCTCAGGTTCAATGAGATAGATAATACAATGACCTCACTATGAAAGGTTGTTAAAGAAAAAGAGAAAATCATGAGGTTACTCAAATGTCTGCCAGAAAGGTGGAGAGGCACATCAGTTTCTATAAGCGAATCGTGTGACATAAGTTCACTACCTGTTTAATAGATGATTGGTAAGTTGATGATGTATGAAGAAGATATGAAGGTAAACAAAGATGAAGATAATGAACCAAGAAAGAAATAATTAGCCTTCAAGACCTCTACATAAAAAATCAAGGACCAATAGAAAACTCAAGCTGCAAGTGATAGTTCAAGTAGTGAAGAAAGTGGATCTGACAGTGATGCTGAAGTGGATCAAATAGCCAGATGATTTAAGAAGTTTTATAGGAAGAAGATGTTTTTTAGAAAATCAATCTATAAGGGAAAGTATGACAACAAAAGTCACTGGAAGAATGATTGTAAAAGGACTGATAAGATTGATGACATAGTCTAATATGAATTCAAAAGGAAAGGACATGTGAAAGCTGATTGTCCTAAATTAAAGTTCAAAAATAAATATGACTATAAGGACAGAAAATAAAAAAAGACTATGAAAGCAACCTGGAGTTATTCAGAAGATAGTTTGAGTGATTCTGATTCCACACAAGATGAAAAATATCAAAAATCTAATATGTGTTTCATGACAAACACATCTGAGGTAACATTGGATACTCCTGCATTGAACTCTTATTATTCTGGAGATAATTCTAATTCTGAAAACATTTCTAATGAAGATTTATTTTAATACTGTAATATGCTAGAGGATACTTCCAATGAGTTGAAAGATAAGTATAAAGCCTTAAATAAGCAGTATGCTCTAACTAGAACTGCCAAATCATTAATAGAAGTAGAAAAAGAAAAGAATGCTGAAATACTCAATGAGAATACATAATGAAAATTTTCTAATGAGGAACTCAAGAAATATTTGGAAAAATTTACTAATGGAAAGGATATACTTACACATATTTTAGGAAAACAAGTGGAACCAAAGTATACAACTGGTTTAGGTTATCAACCTGGACAAAGACAGATTACAAAAAATAAATCTATTCCTAAATATGGACAGTATGTTGCTGGTTCTAGTTATGAAAATTCCTATGCCCAAACTAGTTACTCACATGGTTATAGATCAAATAATGTTTATCTATCGAAATATATTGATTCTGTTAAATATATGAGATCCATTAGGCAAATATGGGCACACAATATTTTACATGATAACCTGTCTGGAACCAAGAAAATATGGGTATCAAATTCATTTTCTATCTAAAATTATTTTTTAGGAATCATTCTTGAAAAGTTCCTATAGTAATACATGTATTTTGGACACTGGATTTTCGAGACACATGACATGAGACTTTTCATGATTCAAAATTTTAATCAAGGTTGATGGAGGATATGTCACCTTTGGTGATAACTCTAAAGGGAAAATCATCGGCCTAGGACATATTGGTTACATTGATTCAATTTTAATTTCTGATGTTTTATTTTTAGATGGATGAAAATATAAATTTTTAATTATTTCTCAGTTATGTGATGATGGTTTTAATGTTAACATTGAAAATGATTCTTGTAATGTTTTTAATTATAATTTATTATTATTATTTTTTACCTTAAGAAATGAAAATTTTTATGCTGTAGATTTTATTTCATTCACTAAGGAGAATATTACTTGTTTAAGTTCTTTTCACATTGAATCTTGGCTTTGGAATAGAAGATTCGGACACAGCAATATACATACACTTAGAAAATTGACTAGGAAGAACGTAGTCAGAGACCAACCTAAACTTTAATTCCCATCTGATAATTTTTGTAATCCCTATCAAAAGGGAAAGCAACATAAATATTATTATAAATCAAAGAATGAAGTTTCAACTTCTCAACCTCTCGAGTTGGTTCACATGGACTTGTTTGGACCTTCTAGAGTTTCTAGTTTAAATTGGAAGCACTATGATTATGTTATAGTGGATGACTTTTTTAGATATACTTGGGTATACTCTTTAGCTCACAAAAGTGAAGCTTTCTCTTACATTAATAAAAACTCCAAGTCTATAGAAAACATTAGTGGAATTAAGATTAAGACCTTGAGAAGTGATCATGGTCGGGAGTTTGAAAATCATGTGTTTGAATCTTACTACTCACATAATGGCTACAATCACCAATTTTCAGCCCCTAGGAAACCTCAATAGAATGGTGTAGTAGAAATAAGAAATAGAACCCTTCATGAAATTTCAAGAACAATGATAAATGAATAAGATTTACCTATTTATTTTTGGGCTGATGCTGTCAATACTGCTTGTTATATTATAAATAGAGTCTTGATTAGACCTATTCTTAATAAAAGCCCTTATGAGCTTTGGAATAATAGGAAACTTAAACTTAGTTAATTCAAAGTTTTGGGTTGCAATGTTTTTATTCAGAATAGTAAAGATTATGTAGACAAGTTTGCATCCAAGAGTGATAAATGAAACTTTTTAGGATATTCAATTACTAGAATAACCTATAATGTTTTTAATTAGAGAACCAAATGTGTGGATGAATCTGTTCACATCAAATTTGATGAAACTGGTCCACATGAACCTAAACCTCTTGGTGAAAAAACTAAAAAGACTTGTCTATTCTAGATTTTAATGATAAAGATAGTGAACCTGTTTAAAAGACAACCAGCTCTAGAAATACACCAGAACCTACTTTAGTTGAACATGAACCTAGAGAAGAACCTGAAATTTATATTCCTAAATTTACTAGATCAACTAGGATTCTAAAGAACCATCCCCTAGAAGTAGTTGTATATAACATGAATAGAGGAACAAAATCTAGATCATCTATGAGAAATCAGGTTGAACGTCAAGCCTTTATTTCATAGCAAGAACCTAAATATATCAATGATTCAATCAATGATGACTCTTGGGTAGTGTCTATGCAATAAGAGTTAAATCGTTTTGAAAGAAACAAAGAATTGGAATCAGTAGAAAGACATATGGTCACCTTGACCATATGTACTAAATGGGTATTCAGAAATAAATTTGATGAATCAGGAAACATCATTAGAAATAAAGCTAGATTAGTTTCACAAGGTGAAAATCAAGAAGAAGGAATATACTATGAAGAAACCTTTGTTCCTATAGCTAGATTAGAATCCATTATCATCTTACTTTCTTATGCATCCCTTCTTAATTTCAAGTTATATCAAATGGATGTCAAAAGACCATTTATAAATGGTTTTATAATTGAAGATTTTTTTGGTTGAACAACAACCTTGATTTAAAAACCTTAATTTTCAAAATCATGTTTTTAAACATTCTAAAGAATTATATGGTTTAAAATAAGATCCAAGAGCTTGGTATGAGAGACTTACAAATTTTCGTATCTCTAAAGGTTTTACTAATGGAATTGCAGATACCACTCATTTTATTAAAAGAATTTCTAAAGATATTTTGATTATACAAATCTATGTTGATGATATTATCTTTGGATCTTCTAAAAATTCTTTATGTACTCATTTTTCATAGATTATGAAAAATGAATTTGAAATGAGTTTAATGGGAGAACTCATGTATTTTATTGGATTTCAAATTTTTCAACAGAAAGATTGTATTATTTTAAATCAAAGTAAATATACAAAGGATATTTTAAAATGTTTTTCTTTGGATAGAAATAAGAGAAGTGATACACCCATGAGTACCACCTATAAGTAGGATGGTGATGAAATTAGGAAACTAGTTGATCAAATCAATTATAGAGGTATGATTGGATGATTACTTTACCTTACTGCTAGTTGACTAGATATCATGTTTAGTGTATGCATGTGTGCATGATTTCATTTTAATCCTAAAGAATCTCACTTGCTTACTGTTAAAATGATTTTAAAATATCATTAGCATACTACCAATTTAGCATTGTTTTATCCAAAAGGACAATATTTCGACTTAATGAGTTATTCACATGCTGACTTTGTTGGTTTAAAGATAGATAGGAAGAGAACATATAGAACATGTCATCTTTTGGGAATGTCCCTGGTATCTTGGTGTAGTATGAAACAGAACTCTGTTGCATTCTCTACTGCTGAAGTAGAATACAATGCTACTGGTAGTTTTTGTGCACATATTCTGTGGATGAAACACACTTTATTGGACTATGGATATCAATTTAGACATGTGTCTATAAATTGTGATAACACTAGTTCAATGAACATTTCTAAGAATCATGTGTCTCATGCTAGGACTAAGCAAATTGATGTGAGAAATAACTTTTTGTGAGATCATTATCAAAAGGGTGATATTTCAATTGAATTTATTGACTCTGAACATCAATTAGATGATATTTCCACCAAGCCATTAAGATCTGAAAGGTTATATTTTATTTAATAAGATTTAGGTATGATCGATCAGTAAAAACTATTAGTGAAACCAATCATTGAAACCAATCAGTGATACCGATCAGTGAAACCGATCAGTGAAACCGATCAGTGAAACCGATCAGTGAAAGTGATCTGTGAAACTGATCAGTGAAACCGATCTGTGAAACCGAATAGTGAATCCAATCAGTGAAACCAATCAGTGAAACCGATCAGTGAGGCCGATCTGTACTACCGTTTGAGTTATACAGTAAATGAAACCACTAGTGTCTATCGAAACGACATTGTTTTACTTAATCGATATTATATTTAATATTTTAACCCTAAATGAAATATTTAATGACCTATGTATATTTCATTTACTAATAACTATTGACCTTACATATCCCGCCAAACTTCACTTTTTCTAAATCTCAAACATTTTGAACCATTTGAACCTTTTGAACCTTTTGAACCTTCTGAGCCTCTAAAGCCTCTTGAACCTCAAAATGGAAAAGAAAATATGAAAAGACAAGGAATATGAAGGTTCCCCACTTGTGAAACGCGCTTGAGGGGAATCGAGCAACACAACTCAAAATATTGTGAACCCAAAACTAGAGACTCGGGTGGTCACAACAAAAAAGGAAGTACGTTCTGAATGGGTTTTATCCAGTAAGTCTGCACTTTTAAAAGTTTTGGAGATGCATGGATGGAAATACTGGTTCTGTAATAACAACTCAGTATACTACCCAGTGCTAGTGCATGAGTCTTATTTGAATTTAAGTATTGCATTAGATGGAGCAGAAGCTGCAAGATTATATTCAGTAATCAAATGGAAAAAGATAATTTTTTCATCAAAGAAATGAGTTGAATGTTTGGGGGTTCCTCATAAAGGTAGATATTAGGATTACACTGGTAATATTACTCCTACCACTGAATATTATTCATATGAGTATGCTCTAGAAATGATGACTGGAAAATCTGAATCCAGAAGAATAACAGCTGTTGATTTAGATAGAGTAAGTAGAATCTTTTTTAAGCTTATTCAGCACAAAATCTGTCTGAGAAAGGGTGATTTTGATTTTTTGAAGTATCAAGATGTTTTACTTTTTTTATAACTAAATGATGAGAAGATCAACTTGAGTAGATACATTATTGTTCATATTTATGAGACGTTAAACCAATACAAGAAAGCTAAAACATTATTATATCATAATAAAGTCTCTACCATGTTAAAGTTTTTGGGTTGTATTGAAGATGGAGATGAGTGGATCTCAGATAGGAGTAGTATTTGTATTAGTAAGGAAATCTGTAAAATAATGATAATTAATTGGAATCCATGGAATAAGACATGGGATTCTGATGAACATAGGTTGTATGAATCTTTTAATCCTTCTAACCACTCTAAGAGACCAAAGTGGATGATAGATCCCGGTTTAAAACCTTAAGATGAAGTTGTCTATTATGATGAGGAAGAAGAGTTAGAAGTTCCTATGGAGACTGGAGAGTCCAGTAGGAAAGAAACAGGGTAAGCTGAAGCTGATGATGTAGATACTGAAAAGGAATCTGAGTCACCTCCACATGATAGGAGTGATCCTGATACAGTAAGTCCTATGAAAATAATAGAATTTGGACCAAAGAAAAGAATCGAATTTGGACTAGCACATCCACCTCTTTTGTTACCCAAGTCATAACCCCTTCTAGGTGATGAAGAAGAAGCTGACACTGAAGTATCCAATTCTAACTAGTATGAATCCAGTAATAAAGACAATACCAATGAGACTTCGGTAAACAATAATGGAAATGGTAATGGTTATGATAATCACGATGATGCATGTACTCAACCAGTGGATGGTCACAATATGAATCAAGCTGGTCCACAACCTCAATTAGTTGAGCAAGTAACTATTCTTGAGGCTAAAAGGACAGTGCAGACAGTGATTTATGTGGATGGGGACGACCCTCGTGAAAATTCTGCTAAAGATGATTTTGTAAAGCCTAAGTATACCTAATGTAAAGATGAATGGGAAGAACACCTAGGTATCGTGGTTCTAGGTTTGGATTATTCAGAGGAAGAGGAAGAATGAGTGAATATCGCAAGGGTATGCCATCTAGTTAAGGCTGGACCAGTTGTTGAGAATGTTCAAGTGACAGCAGAAATACCTGGTTCTTCAATTTCTCGATCTCATTTTTATAGATTTAAAGACGAGTTTCTCCACACTGATAGAGAGACAATGAAAGAGGAATTATCTAACGATCCTGCTCCTACTCGTGTGAATTTTTCTAAGTCACCTATAGATGCTATAACTCAAATAGTGGTAAGTATTATTAAGCTAGACGTGTGCAATACTAGTGAGATGATTGGGAGGCACATTTCCACTCTAAATCAAGCACTCAAAGATTTGAGCAGTGACTTAGTATCTTTTCCCGGAGAATTTAAATCAACCATCATTGGTATGATGGAATTTTTTAGAAACTTGATAGAACACCAGAAGAAATCTGATTTTAGAAAATTGAAGGCTGATATAACATAGATTGTTTCTCAGGCTAGCTCCTCCAAAGTGATTAATATCACTGGACATGAGATTAATGCCTTAAAATATGTTATAAAATAAGAGTTAGCATCCATTGGATAGATTATGGATTTGGACTCGTTGAAAAAAATGAATGAAAATAGTGATCATATTCACAAAATAGTGAAGATGTATCGGCTGATGCTACTCAAGATCAACAGGAGATCAAAGAAAAGGTGGATCAATATTTTTCTAAAATTTATACCAAGCATGAGTTAAACCATCATTTTACAGTAATAGATGAGAATTTGTGGCTCCCTCCATTCACTGAAGCCTTTAGGGATTAGGTCCACATGTTAAGGGATTTTACTCCCACTCTAGAGAGTTTCATGTAGAAGAACGATGATTTATAGAAGACCATGAAATATTGTGGTGAAGTCATTCAGGATTTTATCAATCTGCTTAAACCATGTCTTCCTGTGAAAGCAAAGGAAACTGTTCTTCCTACTACTGAGCCTCTCAGTACATCCAGTGTTGCTCCTGGGCAGCTATCAGTATCTCATGCTCTATCCAGTATTCATCCAGTCATTTTGAAGCCACCTTCAAGAAGATATTTCATCCACCAGCATGTAACCTTATCATGCACTCTGCTTCTATCTAGAGTTGTCATACCTCCCCTATCCCTCCGTCCATATCATGTTTCCACCAAACCACCTTCTAGTCCATCCATTCCTCTCTCTTCTAAAGGGAAAGATTCACTGCACACCACTAAATAGTTGTACATATCATTTTTGATAGGGTGTCTTTTCCTTATACCTTTTTCAAATGTTATTTCAATGGAACCTTCTTCCTTTTTCATCTCTCTACTTTCACTTTTTCTTTTTGATAATCCCAAAGGGGTAGAAAAGTATCTATATATATAAGGGAGAGTCCAGTATATATAAATATATAAGCTCTAACTTTGTTTATGCTCTAATCACTTAGATTCATATTGCTCTGTTTTATTCATAGGTCGGATGCTATGTTGATATAATATAATGTCGTTTATGATCTGATTCCATGCATTGATGACATGTTTATATTTAGTCATATATTCTTTTTTACATAGGGGGAGAATACTGAATGTTATATCCTCTTCTCTCTTTATTTATTCCATAGATTTGTGATTATCAAAAAGGGGGAGATTGTTAAACCCTCTGTGAGATGGTTATTTTAATAATAACAAATCATTGTTGTTTTTGTTTATAAGTCAATTTAGTCAATTTTTAAATTTATTCTAAATGTGTTTACATATGGTTAATCATGTCTACATATGATTATCTATTATTATTTATGGCCTACTATTGAATTGGATGTATTCTAGTTAATACAGACTCTATGGGATAATTTTATGTTTTTGAATAATCGTCAGTTATATTTTTGAGTCACCGATAGTTAAAGGAACGGTCGCACCGATGAAAATAGTTGTACAGATGAAAACGGCCACACTGATGATAACAGTCTCACCGATGACAATGGTTGCACTGATGACAACGATCACACCGATAAAAATGGTCATACTGATGACAACAGTCGCACCGATGACAAAAGTTTCACCGATGATAGCAGTCACACCGATGATATAACTATCTAACCGATGCTGATCACATGACCTACCGAAGCCGATGCTAATCACATGACCTAACTAAGCCGATGTTGATTACATGACCTATCGAAACCGATGCTGATCACTTGACCTCCCGAAGCCGATGCAGATTACATGACCTACCGAAGTCGATGCTGATCACATGACCGACTATAGACGATGCTCATCACATGACCTACCAAAGACGATACTGATCACATGACCTACTAAAGCTGATTCTAATCACATGATCTACTGATACCGATGAAAATTAAAATGACCTACCAATATCATTACTCACCGAGAGTCATGAAAACTGTTTGAATTTCTATTAACTCTTATTTAAATCCAACTGCCATATTTTCTTGGTTTAATGCACCTGCTATTAATTAATGTTGGTTGTTGGATATCAGGAAACTGTACCTCATACCTGTCAATAAGTAATCATTATTTTTTCCAGATCTCAAGGAATAAAAATCATATTGATCTGTAGCACAAAAAAAGAGGAACAAAAATAAATCTCATTTAAAAAAAGGAATGTGTACACAGACAGAGACACACAGAAGATGAGAGCATATATGTGTGTGAAGACTCACGAAACAAAAGAAGAAATTGAAGAACAGCTGTGAAAATCAAAGAGATTCAAGAAGATCGTTCACTTAGAACAAACACTGAAGTCGAGTTGTTGTGCCTTACTGAACATCATATGCACAAGTCAGAATAACTATAGCTGAGAAGAACAACGGTACTCTGTTTTGTGTCATCCTCACCAGAAAGGACTTGAATATAATTTGCAACATCAAAATGAGTCCAGAACTCATCTTCAATCACTCGGGGCATTCAAATCTCATTATCCATTTATTTCCTCTTTAGTATACTTGTACATAACATTTTGAGAAGTGTGTGTACATCTGTCTATTTAAACACACACAGACTCTTGAGTTGAACTAGAGGATACTAAATCCTCACACCAAGATTTTTACACCTTATTGAATCCCATAGTGAATTGTGGAAGAGGTCAAGTGTGACTTGGATAGCCTGAGTGATGTTGTTGTTGTTTACCCACGTAGAACTGTGTTAGAGGTCTGGGGACCTAAATAGTTTGAAAACTATTGTAAAACCTCAATCCAGGTTCAAGATCATAGTTTATATAAGTTTTTTAAGTGGAATATGTCTTATCTTGAGATTGAACCTCTTGTTCTAAAACCCCTATGCTTTTACCATTGTCAATTTTTTTTGAATATTCTTCTACTAAGTACTTAAAATATAAAATATATTTTAGAGTAACTCTTATAGTGGAACTAGAAAGTGTTTGTAATTATTGTGGACCAATAAGATAGTTTCAAAAGATAACTTAATCTTCAGTTTATGTTTAGTGAGAAGTAATCAATTTTTGAGAAACTTATTGAACATTTACAATCTTTATAAATTCACTACATTTTAACTTGTTTTAGGAATTGGGGGATTTTAATACAAATATTTTAAACATAAATTTTTGATTGGTACAGAATTCACCTCCCCCGTCCTCTTGAGTTTCCACTCCGACCAACAGGTATCATGGTTTTCATGTCTGGTAGGTGTAGTAACCATGATGATTGAAGATGGAAAAACCTTATCCATTACAGTATGATTGGGAAACATGATCCCTTAGAATGATATAACTGTAACTAGAGATGATGGTGTGTCCCTCCCTATAGTTGTAGTTCCATGAAGTTCCCTGATAAGTTCTAACAATGTTTCTTGAATTACAGAGAATATTATCAAATATTTATATATGCCACAATTCCATGTCTTATTCCGATGTTATGATTTCATTTCCTTTACTATTTATTTCATTATGATCCATGTATTATTCATATATTTTGATTTCATGGACGATTATCTTTATTTAATTATGATTCAAGTCTTATTAACTGCCATGATTTATGCCATTATTCATGTTTATGATCTTTGACAAGCATGGTATGCTCTTATAATATTTTGATCATGTTATCATTCCCTTTAAGCTCATGAATATGCTTACATAGCTCCCTTATTTAGCCTTACTGTGGAATTGAGATAGCGACTTTCTTTTGTTTCCTTCACTAGATTATGAAGATTGGTTTTTAGTAGAACTACTAAGGGTAGAGATATAAATAAGATAAGTTTAATATCATTTACCAAGATAGATTACTTTTACTCATTATTTCCAAAAACACTAAAATATTACATTCCTCTTCCATTTATTTTTGTAATGTACTGAATATTCATTGAAAATTATGTAATATTCATGTATGTTAAGCATGGATCACTATAGCTGGTATCAAAGGAATGGTTTAGTCTACATTTGGAAACTAGGATGAAAAAAACTTATTGATATACCCCACATATATTTCTAAGAATATGTCTTGGGATTTGTCAAATGATAAATATATGGATGAGGTAACATTTTGGAAACTTTCATGGTATTATGGTAAAGGATATAGTGAGTGGTTTCCAAGAAATACATCATGTCCTAGATACCACAATTAGATGTGTCTATGGAACATATTTATTTAGGGGTAACAACTCTTGAAGTTCCTAATCATGATTAAAGTATCATTAGGAGTAAGAGGTAGTGATTCATTGATATCTTTTTCTTTTTAGGTTTCCTATTTTTTAAAACAACCTTCACCGCCTAATAATGAGTTTATTCTCTTTTGAACACACACAACCAGAGGAACATAATATTGAAAAGTTTCACTACTCAACAATACTCTATACTTCCTTTGTATGGTATAAAAATAATCCAGTACCACACAATCCAGTAGAAAATAATCCTTTTATGTATAATACAATGAGCAGGATATACCCTTACACTCGTGTATCACATGGAAAATAATACCCATGTTTGTGTGCACCCTATTAGAAAAAATAGGGAGTTACAGTATTTTAGTGCTTCTTTACAATTGAACAAGTGTATTCTTCGAAGTACAAATCTTTCCTTTCTTAAACAGAAGACGGTAAGAACTATTTTACACAGAACTAAATACGTGCGAAGACCCCGAATCTTTCACGCACTGTTTTATCCGTCTTGCACAAAAATTTTATACCATATATGAAATATTTGACTTTTGTCCCAAAAGACCCTTGTGATCGACTTCCTTCTTGCGTGCAACTCACTTCTTTCGTGAAAATTATCATTCCTGTGCACCACTCTATTTCATTCGTGTATTTTTTTTTTCCTAAATATTTTTTCACTCCTTAAAGATCAAGAGTTTTCTATGTGTCAGGCTCACACAATTTGAGGGGTTCAACTTTTACTTATAGACCTCATCAACCCGTTCACCCAAATATATCAATGTGTCACAAAAGATCCTAACGTGTGACAGAAAGCCCCATTTGACATTGAATTGGGCTGGTAGGTCTCTTTTGTTTCAAACTCATCTTCCATAAACTTCTTGATTCTTTAGCACACTTATTTAATATTTCATACACATCACAACTATTCTATTACTTGAAGTTTGGACCTCAAATCAGGCCTTGCATGCAAGATTCCAAACACCCTTCAATCTTGCATGCAAAAACCAATCTTGCACGCAACAACCAATCATTCGTGCAAGCCTCTTCTATTGTGCTTCTTCCAAATTTTTTGTTCCTTTCTCAATGCCCTTTTCACTGCATTCTATAACCATTCATCTACTTTCATCATGAAATTGACTATTTTGATACGTGTCCTTTGAACAAATAGCTTTAGCATCGTCATATTTTCCATAGAAAGTATTATAATGTCCCTATCTTCCACTAGAATATTTCCTTCAAATCTAAACTGCATATGACCGGAAACATCCGTACACCCCCTTTCCTTCATAAGGCTTGGATTAAAATTCCTCCTATCTTATGATATTTTAGAAATAAAAATCACCAAATCATCATCTGATTTACAAATACTTTATAATGTGAATTGATTTATCTTCTTTGACATAAAAAAAGAAAACACTCTGTAACAGAAGACTCTTCTTACTTCCTTCTCTATATAACTAGGTCACAACAACTCTTACACAATCATTCGGGCTTGAATTTGGGTAATATAGTAAACTATAACCAGAATTGTTGCACACGAGGTTTGACACTCCCGAGGGATATGCATTGGAAATTCACAAACTCTTCAGGAACCATTATTAAGTATTTAAATATAATTTATCTATGAAGAAACTTGGATAAACACAAGGTTTCAAATATTATGGAAGGTGTCATGAATTAAAAATCCACTATGTAATTATTTTCACTACTATGTGATTTTTTATATGACATGCAATGATCACACTATGCTTATGGTTTTAGTAAAAGGATGGAACATGAAGGTAATAGATTAATGTTGTATGTGATGGAAGATTTTCTGATGGTAATTCATGTGGGATTACCACTGGAGTGAAATACACCATGATCATGCCTAATCAATTTTCACTAAACATGATTAACGATGATTACCTTAACCATGTCTCAGACTCACCATGAAATATAAAAAGAAGGATTCCCCTAAGATTTTGGGTAATGGAGACCATGGAAGAATGAATATTTGGATTCCTTTGTGTTCTGAATGTGGAAATAATCACCTAAGTGAATTCCTTATTGAAACAATAAGGTGTTTTTAATGTGGAAAATAAGGACACAATGAATGTCACTACAAGGGAAAAATGAAGATTTTGGTAAACTAAATGGATGAGAATTTTTTCCTCCCTGATTAATCATCATAGGTTAAGTGTTTAAGTGTGGAGAAAATAGTCATTATGCAACCCAATGTTCCAAGAGGAATGTTCCTAAGAGAATCAGTATGTTAGTGTGAGTAATGGTTAAATTGTATATTATTATGAGACTATGGATGAAATGTGAAAGGAAATAGATGTTATAGTTAATAGATTAAGGATAAACCAATTGAAGTATTTATAATTTAGATTCAAATTTTATAAATGATAAAATACCCAAGTATTATTCTACATAGGTTTTTGGTCAGTATATATAAGTTTATAACCAAAGTTTTCGATGGACCGGTGATGTGATTTAATGACAAGGTAATATTTTTTCAAAGGAAATGTAATCCTTAAAAAAATTTATGATATGATAATTTTTTATGGATAAAGATATGAGATATATGAATAAGTAAATTGGACAGTATTGATTTCCCTAGAACCAAGTAAAGACTTTTTTATAGGTAGTTTCCACTACCACAAATGATGTTTACAACATTTTTTGATTTAGGGGTAAATACAATTTACTTTGTAATGAAGAAGAATGCATGTTTTCCAAAAGTATTTATAGTTATTAGTTTGCTACCATGTTTCATGAAAATATATGATGAGGGTATTAACATGTTTGCAATGAGACAACCAAGATCTACTTTGTAATATATTGGGGAATCTATGTTATGGTGATTTCGTTACTCTATTTCAAAGGTTTCAGATTTTCCCTTTAAGAAGTGTTATATGATTAATAGTTCATCAAAAGTTAATTTTATGCTTCAGGGGAATTATTTTTACACCGAGTTTGTTTTGAAAACAATGGTTAAAAGGATAATTAGTGATTACCATTATTTTAAAAGTTTTCATCTTTTGTATTTTTGTGAAAAGGAAATCATGTTTGTTAAGTCAAAACCAATATTGTCCAATAAGGCCGTGGGTCATGAACCCATGACCAAAAGACGATAAGGGTTTCACACCTACCATTCGCTGAAGACATGTCCAGGTAAATGTATATATATTTTATGAATACATATTTATGATGAAGCATTAGTGTTAATTTTTATTTTTAGTGCATGTTGATATTTGTAAGAGACAAAGAGCAAGACATTATATTCTTTTATGGGGCATAAGAACCAATAAAAGTGTATTTTAGTTCTTTATTCATCAATGTTAATTTATGTACATTCATTCCATGAGGTAATGGATGTATTAGAAATTTCCCAATGCACTTCCCAATGATGAATTTTTTTATAGAAATCTATATATAAGTACTCAAGGATATTAATGTGATACAAAAAATGTTGTCCTAATACCTTAAATTCTATGAAACCAATGGCTTCTATAATCATCAAAGATTTATGAAAATGAGGCACTTAAAACGATTTTACATTGAATTGTTTGTGATTGATGACCTCAATCGCTCCCAATAAATATTATTCTTTTCCTCCATGTACAATCTTCACTCCCAAACTATGTTCTCCTATGTGGAAACCCGGTTAACAATACATTGGGTAACCATTATGGTTCAAAATTTCCATTTTTAAGGGACACCTTAGTATCCATGGTTACAATGTGGGTTTATATGAATGAATCATTAACGTATGAAACCTTTGATAAAATAGATAAATCTTGAGGGTAAATTTCCGTATAAAGGGGTAGAATGTAACACCCTGAGATTTTGAGAATTATTATTTATTAAATTCATTTATCATTTCAATATTTTTAAAATTTACATGAAAATGGAAATAGTTCATTATACAAATATATATTAATACACTATGTCAAACATTCCTTTCTCACTAAATAATAACATCTATTGTGCTACACACAATACCAACTTGGCTTTAATTACAAGTAAATCTGACTATGCGTACAATGCATGCAACATTGAGTTTTGATAAAACATATTTAAATATATATATATATATATGTATATACATAATTAATTAATTAAATGATATAATTATATCCTATTCCTTAAATATTGTTATATGAATAATAATAACTAGTTTTCAAATATTTTTTATTATTTTTTTATATAAATAAATTAGATTTATAATAAAATATTGTATTTATGGTAAAGTCATTTTATGTTAAAAATATCATTCTTTTAAATAAACTCATTCTAATAATGAAATTAATTCTAAGAACATTTATAAATTTAATTTTTTTAAATAAACATCAATTTTGAATTCCGAATGTCAAAATTATAATATGGTGAATTTTTTATATTTTCTTGAGAAACATCATTTTTTGATGAATAATGAAAAAGACAGCTTTTTAGTTAAAAACTACAATTTTATAATTAATTTTTAAAGATAAATGATATTATAAATATTTTTTAATCTTTAGTTAATATTTAATTCATCTATTAATAAAATTTAATTCATATAATCTATTTAAATTTGAAACACAACATAAAATCATAACAATCTTTTGAACTTTTCCTAATTTAAAACCCTATTATTTTGTTCTCTCTATAGGATTAGTAGTAATATTAATTTTTCCAATTTTATGAAGTGAACATAAAAAAATTCTACAAACACCAATGTAATAATTATAACATTTAGATTTAAATAGTACCATGTTAATTTTCTTCCAAAATAATTTTAAAAGTGATTAAAATCAATTAGTGCAGTCAAGTCCAAATTAAGCATAATTAGGGACAAAACCTTAAAATTAAAGGCCTAAAAGACCTATAAAATTGTCCAACACCCATTTTATGTCCATATATCATCCATAAACATTCCATTATTGAGTTTTTTCGTTTTTTAATACTTGTTTATGTAAGAACATGTGCACACCTAACATGTTTCTTAACATTCCAAACGAGTCGTTTTCCATCCCTATAAAATGCCACCACATATAACAATTACTCACACCTATAAAACTTATTATGTTCCTTAATGATCTGCCCATTTATCCTCGTAAATATTTACCCTTCAAATTTAACACTCCCTTTCGGTAAAAAATCATCTCAAAGAAGCCTTTTGGAATAAACCAAATGGAGTTACCACATTAAGAGGCAATGCCTTCTCTAAATCTCCTTCCCTTTATTTACTTCTCCACCACTCCACTCACTTTATTCCATTATTTTTGTGAAAACCCAAGTATAATAAATATAATAAATATAATAGAATGTTTTTATATAATTTTTCTAACCTAAAATTACTCACATCCTCATCTAATATATGTTTACCATAGTGCTTCTGTGTACAGTGAACTATTGTCTCACGAAATGATGATTGTTCATTTCTCTTATACCACCAATAATAGTTTATATTATGATGGAAACTCTACTTATATATATAATATATTATAATTACTATTTATTTAATATTTTTTAATCCTATTAAAAAACACATTTTTTAACTTTCCATTTTGTGAGAATATGATATTCTCGTTTGTGGAGGTGTGGAGTCCCACCCCCTCAAAGTGATTTGATTGGTTCACACATCACATGGAATGCATTAAGGATGGATTTAATGAACTTATATGATATATATGATATTTATATCATACTGTATTAATGATATGTATATATATATAAATATATATAGATATTTAATTTACATACTTTCGTTTAATACTATAATAAAAACGGAAACATCATTCACTTGTACGTACATAATACCGTCTCTATGAACAATGTATTCCATTTTTTATTCCATTATTTTATAGATTATTAATATTCAAATATACTAAATATAACTGATCTTTATATCATTTTTCAAATTTTGGAATCGTGATATAATTATATAGACCATAGATGTAACAAATTAAGACACATGCAATGAAAAAAGAGAATATTACATGAAGTGAAACCTTAACATAAGATCTTTATCAAGCAGTTAATATAAGGTTATAATAAATACATATATGGTAATATAAATAATAATATGCTTAAATTTATTATTTATAATAAACATATATTTATTATACATGATTCTTGTATGCGTATGGAGAGTGTCAAGACTGAAGTTAAGGGGATTTCATCTCACTTTTAATTTTCATGAGATAAATTTTATGTTCACCACTCATTCCTTTTTTCTTGTGTATGTACTACACATGATTGTGTTCTATGTATTTTTTACTTAATTTTATTAGTATTCAGAAGAGATTTTCATGATCCCTATTTCATGAGGCTTAATTTTTAAAATATACCAAATTTGTAAAAACAAATTGTCTCGATTTTCCTACTTTGAGATATATGTTTTGTTATGCACCTAAACTATTTTTCATGGTGTAAATATTTCCATTTTACATGTAATATCATGAATATAGATATATATATGATATTAAATGTTTCATTTAATTTTCATTTCTTACATGGAGATTGTTATCCAAAGATACAAAGTCATAAGAGTTTATTAAGACAATCTCATTTCTTTTAGAGATTTTTTATGCTTACATGATAAAATATTTTGATCCATATATCAATAAAATTTATGATTTTACGTGAAATCTCTTCTTTATTGATATAATCAATTATATTGAGTATTTTTTACTCTTTAATACATAATATAGTTAAGATTGTGTTTTTTGGAAAGCCCAACCTTACCCTCTCTTCAGTCCGAAATCTAGGTTTTCTAAAAAGGGTTTCTAAGAATATTATACCACAATCATATAAGATATAAAATAAATTTGAAAAACTTTTTCCTTTTACAAATATCTTCAATGGAATCATCTTTTAATTTTCCAAACTAGACATTTTTACGCTTTTTATTGTGCAAAAGGAATGTTCTTTTGACCTCGTATAACATGTATGGATTTACCCATGATCATTTTTTCAAAGCACCCTTATTCATTATTAAAAATAATAAAAATTATGAAAATGATTTTAAATATAATTTTCAAGTAAAATCTGTTTCCAAAATGGTTTCAAACTTCTTTTATATGTTTTCATGGAAATCTATTTTCAAAAAAAAATTCATGTTCTAATAACATGTTTTCAAAGTGCTTTAAAATATATGGTTTTCAAAAAATATTCAAGATTATTTTATAATATGTCAAGAAAAATGATTTTTGAAATGTTTTCAAGAATTATTTGTAAGTGTTCAACCTTATTTTGCAATAAATGGGTTTTAAAACATTTTGAAGCATTCTTTAATTGTTTTTAAGAAAAATGTATTTCAATAATATTTCTTGTATTCTTTATATGCTTTCAAGGTATTTTCTATGAAAACTATTTTAAATTTGTTTTATATATTAAAAATATATTTTTTTCAAAAAATAGGAGATATTATCCTCATGAAACTATTTTAAAGGTTATTTAAAAAACTATTTTCCATTTAAGATGAAATATATTGACGTTACTCATACCCTCTAGGAAATGATATAAATGTTCCATTCATATACTTTCCATGACTGAGTTGTGATTAATTTCATGGTCTTTATGAAACACAATATTTATTCATGTGTATTATGTTTATGAAGCCCTGTTATATTTCATGGGTTATATGATTTTGAAACCTGATTATTTTAACGGGTAATGTTTACGATGATATGATAATTAAAAATTTCTCTTTCCACATGTTATGATATTTTTAAATTTTTATGTGCCACATTTAATTTCGTGGGTTATGATATGTGATATGTTTATTTATGATCTGTTGGAACATGCTTGTTTGATGTCATTATGTGATGGGTGGAACATGTATCTCCCTCCAATTAATTAGGTAAGTACTTGTATCTTATGTGATAATGATGGAAATCAAGTCAATGGGATTAATCCACTATGTGAACATTGGGAAACTCAATCCCTTACAAAGAAAGGACATCCCCTTATGATTATGGTTCTTCCCTCACATTAGTTGTAATCACCATGATGATAGAATATGGGGAAACTCGATCCATTATGGGAAGATGGGGAAACCCGATCCCTTACAAATAATGGACTTCCACTGGGGATGGTGGTTTTTTCCACCTAGTAGGTGTAGTCACCATGATGATGGTAAATAGGGAAACCCTATCCATAAGGGGAATATGTGGAAGCTTGATCCCTTAAAGGGAAAAAAGTATGATAGGGTATAGTGATGTGTCTCCCCTAGTGGCTGTATTTACCATTAAATACCCTAATAAGTATAATAAATGTGTATTGACAAATAGGGAATGAAATCACATGTTCATGTATTCCATAATTCCATGTTGTTTTCTTATGTTATCCATTCATGGACTTTTCTATTTATTTCATTATGATCCATGTATTATTAATATATTTTGATTTCATGGCCTATGCTCTTTTTTTATGATTAATGTCTTATGAACCTCCAATAATTATGCTGATATTTTTGTTTATGATCTTTGATATAAAGTGTGTGATATTGTAATGCTTTGATAATGTTCGCAAACATTTTAATATTAGGATTATTCTTTCATATATACATTGTTTACCCCTACAGTGAATTTGAGCTCGCACCTTTTTAATGTTTCTTTCCCTTGGTTATGAGGAAATGTTTTAGATTAAACTACTAATGGTGAATATCTTTATGGGAGATGCTGAGGAAAATTCACTATGATAGAAGTATTTATATCCATGTTTCTTAAGATAGTAAACTATTACAGTATTTTGGTATGTATTTTTGTAATGTACTAAATATTCATTTAAAATGATGTAATATACATGTATGGAAAGCCCGAGTCACTATTGGGTCCATATAAGACATTATAAAAGTAGACAACTCAACCCAAAAATGCAGAGAAATAAATCCCAATATCATTAATATATGATCATCTATAAAAAACATTATGACAACATGATGGTATTTATATATCATATCCCAATGAAGGATGATGAGTTTGAATGATTCTCTAGATCTCCATCATCGATTCCCAATATCTCGTGTTTCTTTTTGAAAAAATTTTGGGGAGAGCCAACACATTGACACTACTCTATATCTGGAGGGAATGAAATATCCAAAAGTGGGAGGACCCAAAACCTTGTACAATATGGGGATTCTACTAAGTAAATATAAGAAGACAGGACTATGTAGTAGAGTACCATCACTATATTTGTTTATAGAATATGGGGGAATCACACCCTTATGAGATGGGGGATTAATATCCCCAAAAGTATAGTAAATGTGCCTATATAGGGGAGTACCATATCTACATGGAACCATGAGTATGGAGAAACCATGCGTTGGTATTATAGAGTAGTATCGTCTCCATGGATAGAGGACCCACACCCTAGGGAAAATAGGGAGTACCACATAATCCTATATAAATAATTACGTGTGATCCAATCCCTTGTGATGAAATGAATTTATAACCCCTTGGAGGGAAGTCTAGCACCCTTGCGTGTTAGGGGATTTTCACCTTTTCTTGAATGTAGAAAAAGAGGACATTTACCCTAGTGTGATAGGTGAATACCATCGATAATGATATTGGATGAAAACCTTGGTGTGATAGGGTAGTACTACCTCATCCTTGAAAAACAATAATGAGGGCATCCACAATAGTGAGATTGGGGAGTACCATACCCATTGATAGAGAACCCAAACCCTGGTGGTATAATGGAGTACCACCTCAACCTGGAATCTTTCTATTGATCTTGTCTGCTCACAACGATCGTCAAGCATCATGTAATGAAACGCCAAGATCAGGACATCTCACATCATATCTCAAAGGAAATAATAAGTAAACGATTGGGTTTTTGTATAAGAAAATTAGGGTATGGTAATAATGGGAGATAACCTGAGTTAAATTATAAAATACCTAGGACCTACCATCTTAGATCCTATACTGAAATCCTGAACAATACATTTTTGGTTATGATGCCGATATTTGTGACCCAATTTGTTCCATCAAAACCATACAACATCAAATGGAAAATCGGATTACATACAACCTATATGACCTTTAGGTTTATAGTTATTATATAATTAAGAAAAAATACAATATAAAAAATTTACATGACATTAAATGATAATTTCTCCCACTTAACCCATATTATATTATTTCACATTTTGACATAAAACTCGTTCTTTTGAAATCATTTATAAACATAAGTCATTCATCCTAAATTTTTATTACCTAGGGAAAATGAACAATTAGAAGAATGAGCTCAAATGATAAGAAATGGTAAAAATAAGCCTTAATAATTGAATGAAATAAATGAGAATAATATTGTAGGAGGGATTATTACATAATCAATGGGAATGAGTGAATCATACTGGAATTCATAGCCATCAACACATAGATCATCAAATATAAAAACGTAGAGAATTTAATAGTCATCAGTATCCAAAATCATGATCCATATGATATCAATATTAGTCATGAGAAATATAATATAACCACAACATTCATAAAAAAACATGTATAGAGCTTTGGAAATAATTTTCATTTCACTATTATAACCCCCCTTACAAATTGAATAACCATATGGTCAACTTCCACACACAATACATTAGAGGGATATCACTGACCCACCCAATGTTGGTTTGTCTTCTAACCACCAATAATTGGTTTATCAATGAACCACCTATTATTAGTTTATCATGGAAGCACATGTGAAATTACAAAGTGCCAATACTAAATTATATCAAATAAAGTCATTAAATTCATCATAAACTCACCATAAAAAGTATTTACCAATTTATAAATTGAATAAACCATTTAAAAGAAATGGGTTCCATAATAATATATTTAAAACATGATTAACCCAAGGAAATGAAACATGCTCCACAATAATCCCAATTAAACAGTATTAATCCAACCTGAAAAGGGAGGGGATGGAATTAATAAAAAATATCCATAATAGAGGATGATTACCAATAAGGGGTTTTGTCATGGATGAATGGAAATACAAATAAAGTATTATTAAAAATAAATCTTGAGGACAATATCCTTTTCAATTTGAAAAAAGAACATTTGAAATCATAAATTATTTTTATAATATTTTTCGTTGAAAATAAAATTAAAAACTTATAACTAATTCATTTAAAAGTCATTTAAAAAATTCCTTGAGGATAGTATCATCTAGTCTTTGAAAATTAATTTTTAATGCATTTTTTAAAACATTTTTAGACAACATAGTTTTCAAAGAACATAGATATCTGAATAAAGATAGAAAATATGTCATATTTTCATTAAAAATTCTCAAACAAATTAAGTACCAATGAGATAAAATATGTTATAATTACTTGCAAGAATAGAGAATTATAATATTTCAACATCAGAGACTAAATAATAAACAATCCAAATAAACAATGATATTATAACAGAAGCCTCATACCACTTTTGTAACATTGATTCATAATCTGCATAATGGAATTTAAAATAAAAATAAAATATCAAGGGAATAAATGAATTTATGATATTAAATGAAAAATGGGACGAATATACAACTCATAAAATGAATATGTGTGCATATACATCATAATCCACAAGGAAGGAAAATTGTGAAAAAAAAGACATTAACGCTTTGGTGTCCTTGATTCCACAAACATCCTGAAGAAGAGATCCTAAAATAGATATTTCATTATAAAAAATTATAAAAATCATAAATTACATTGATGTGAAGTATATACATCACACACAAAAATGTGTTCAATATATAATATATCTCATAAAAATAAAAATGTAATGAGAAAAACCTTTACTTTGAGTCTGATTCATCACACATGTTAATTATAAAAATATGCATCTTCCAAATGAAGTGGTGATGAAAAACAAATCTCATCGTTTAATGGAGGAGATGATTGACATGTACGCACAAACGTCCTTATCAATTTTATGTGCTTCGAAATGCAAGAAATTTAATGATATATCATATTTAAATAATAATAATTATTTAATTATTATCATATATAAATAGTAATTTCATATTTAAAATTATTATTTAAAGATGGTGACGGAAACTATATTTTGTTGGTTCCCCAGGTGGTAGTATGTCATAGACACAAACGATTGATTATTTTTAAATTTGATGGAAAAGGTGATGGATATTGGAAATTCCAAAAACATAAAAAATTTCATTATATTTACGATATTTGATTTATTATTTTATCAGGTTTTAATTATATTATAAGTAAGTAAAGATGAAATAATACCAAAAAACTTGATTAAAAATGAAACATATTCTTTATGAATCTCTTTTTAATAACAACTTATGAACAATAAGGGGTTTTTCTTCCATAAATAAGAGAAATAGAATATGTGGAGGGACTATAAGAAGGTATTTGGGTAGCTCTTGTCCAAACCAAAAAATTTTTAATGATTGAATAAAAGTGATGATGTGGTTTCCCTTACTAAGAGAGGGGAGGGGCACTCTTAGAGTTTCTCAAATAAAATTAAAATATAAAAATCCTATTATAGATCCAAGGACATTAAAATATCCAATAAATTAATAAACGATGAATATTTTTACCATATATTATTTAATTTCCCTTATTTAATATTTTTATTATTTTTTATTAATTTTAAATTTTATTATATTCATGAAATATCAGTATTATCAACATTAATTCTATTCATTACTAGCACTTCAAATACATAACTGAAAAGTGGGAATTAGAATATAATGCTTTAAAATATCTCTAATATATCATATATATCTATAAAATTAATTATAAATATTATATAATCCAATATATATAAAATTGATATTTTTAAAATCAATAATTTTATTTTTCTATTACATAAATAATTAATTTATTAGCACTACAAATGTAATTAATGTAATTAAATAATTTATAAAAATTAAATATAAATTTCAATATTTAATAAAATTTTATAAATATAAATATAGGCATTTATTTTCATTCATTTATTTTTTTAGACCCTGTGGGGACACATAAATGTTATAAAAATGAAAACAAAGTGACATTTTTTAATAATACTTTATAAAAATTATATATAAGTTATTTTCATGAATGTTTCCATTAAATTATTCCAATTAGAATCTAAGGTGATAAGGGTTGAATAATATTCATTAATTAATTTTTTTATAATTTTAGTTCATGGTTATAACCTTATCATTTTGTTTTAACGAATGTTTAATCTTTTATATCTCTTATTGTGAAATCATGTGTTTTTACTCAATGAAGGGAAATTTTGTTATAATGAAATTAAAAAGTAACCATAAATGAATAATTTATGATGATTTCAACCATAGAACATTTAGTTTGACAAGATTGGGATTTTTAATAATTTTATATAATTTAATAAATTATTATTTTTTAGAATATCAATATTCTAAATTTTGATACAATTTATTAAATTAACTTTTAAAAATATCAACAAAACAAGATATATTTTAAAAAACACTTTAAATACTTTCTCAATTTGTATATTTAATAAATAAAATTCAATAATAACATTAATTACCTCAAATTATATTTATTTTTATATTTTTAATATCATTTATTTAATAAATCCAATAAATATACAATTATTGTATCATCATTGTGCCATCATTTAATGAATTGATTTTGTCTCTAAAAATATAAAAAAATTACGATGTTGAATATAAGTATGTAAAATTTCAAAATAATATTTATAGTTTAACATGCACCCTAGTGAATCCCTTAAAAAAATTAACTTGTTAAAAAAAGAGTATGCTTGGTTTTACTTTTCTTTGAAAAAAATATTATAGATGTTAAAATATCATCCAAAAAGACCATAAATGTTCACATAATAGATAAATTAATTTTTATGTATGATAAATAGTTATATAATAAAATTTAATCATGTTTTTGGGTCATTTTATAATACTGTAAAAATTATTTTTTACATTTATTACCTGATTTACCCTTACATATGTCAATAAAAAATACAAAAAATATTATTCATATTATCCAATAATAAAAGGGACCAATTTAATAAATTTTCAAAATTTGATTCCAAATATTCAATGAAATTATCCAAAATCTAAAGACATAATTGGAAAAATTAGTTTAAATTTAATATCATAGAAGGGTTGAGAAAATGAGTTTTTAAAGTGAAAATTTTCAAAATACTGAAATGTTTTTATATCCGAATTCAATAGGAAAAATATTAAAATGAACCTAATTTAATAATTAAATATATAATCGATCTATGTTTAAAATAGAAACCATTTAAACTACAATCTAATGTTATAAATCATTTAGATGAAAAGTTAGTTTTCAGTTAAAATCGAGTATTTTCATTATTCATAAAAAATGAAACTTCTTAGAAAAATAGAAAAAATTATCAATGAAAAAAAATTATTATAATTTAAAAAATAACATATACTTTTACAAAAATAATTTTTCTAATTTTCAAAACTATATTTAAAATATTTCCTCAACTAAATGGCGGTGAAACTAGTTTTTAAAAAATTAATATTATGGATATACAATGGGATTTGTTTCGATATTATTCCTAATAGAAATATTGGGTGAATATAAAATCATTTTTAAATAAGAGGTAACATAATATTTTTATCCAATTCATATCATTCAATATAATTTATAGAGAATAACTTCCATATTAAATAATAATATTTAGTTTTTTGTTTAAGCTTGACGTGTCATATCTTGTAGTCTATCTAAAATAGTCATTCATTTCAAAATATCAAGATATTAAATTCTTTAGCCATTTTCAAAATTCTTTCCTCACAATTTTGAATTTGGGCTCGATAAATATGGTTTTAATCTTTAAAATAAATTTTTTGAAATATCATATCTAAAAAAATTAATAAAAATTCCACTTTAACAGAATAAAAGGGAAGTATGAAGGTTACTGGAGATAAAATATACTAGCGTTTGATATAAGAAAACATGGAAATAGAAGATAAAAAACTGCAATGTAATGAGGTAGAGTGATAGATTACATGTTCTTGTGAATGTGAATAATCAAGGAACCATAAATCTAAGATGGGTTAAAAGTTCATATATTTATTTAATAAGAAAACTAAATAGATATTGTTTTAGTTTCATGATCCTTTTTATAGAGTTGAGAAATTATTATACTACCTAAACTATAAACATAAAGAAATATACTTACCTAGCAATGAATGTATCATCCCTTAATCAATTTCTAGAACAAACTCATATTTTTTCACCAAATGGTTAGTATTCAAGATAAATGTTTCCAGTATAAATCCCTAGAATCAACATCTAGATTATCAAATAATCCAAATAATATAAACTATTTATTTTTCCAATCATGAAATATTAACCAAAACCAATGTAGTGAGTATAATAAAAGAGAATTCCCCAAGAATAAAAAAAGATTATATAATGAAAAACTACTTTAATCTCCAAAATTATACTGTAATACCCATAGTTCATCTTATATCATTCAATAAATAATTGTCCATGAAATTCATCAAATTATTCTAAAATAATATTGAAACCCATGTTTAATAAGAATTTAATCACATATTCTTTCAATATAATTTATATATTTATCTATAAATAACATCAATTACTCTAAATATCTTATACCATAATATGACTTCATAAATAACATAATCTCCAATATATGCTAATTATTTCTCTAAATAACCTAAATAACCATCAAAATATATATATATATCTAAAATATAATTCTGTTATTATTCTTAAAATAATATTCATACAACTATATATGGTTCCCAAAATATTGAATATCATCCGAAATAACATTGATATCTTATTAATTAAATTATTTTTCATTATACTATGTTCCTAACAACAAATTATTACTCATCCATAAAACAATTTAAATAAAGATAAGAATTTATACTAACTAAGAATCCAGTTAGTCTAGTGGAAGGTGTTGCACGCCTGTCATCCATTGGTTGTGGGTTGAAATCTCAAGACCATTCTAGATATAACAGGATGTCAGTCAACTGGTAGGTTGTCCTTAAAAATATTTATTATTAAAATCATAATAAAATTCCCAAATTGTGAGAACCAAAATCAAAAATATACTTAATATGTCTTAACCTAGAATTTTATCTCATATATTTCATTTTTCATCCCAAAATTTAATAAATGATAATTACCTCAAAAATAAATTTCTCCAAAATAGCATTAGGAACCTTAAAATTTAAATAAATAATGCATTAAAATGTGTTTTTTAAGAAACTGACCTTATTATCAGCCTGTAAGTTTTAAACCTAGGATGATATGTTTAACTCTTAAGAAGATAGACTAATCTCCAAATTTTTCTAGCATAATCCTTTAATACCAACTATAACAGCCCCATGACGTACACTCCTAGGTACAATGATCAAATCCCGAACAATACCTTTCCATACATGAGGCCAATATTTATGAATAAAAATTTTCCATATGTAACATACAATATCAAATAAAGAATATGATTACTTACAACCTCAATTACCTTTTAGGTTAATCCATTTAGATAATTATGAAAAACTCTACATACACAAATCATGTGACATTATATGTTTATTTCTCCTAAATAACCTAGATTCTATTATATAAAATTAGGTCATTAAAATTATCCCTGTGAAATCCTGTACAAACATAAATCATTCATCTTAATTCAATATAAACAGGGAAAAGGAAACATGTGAAGGGTGAACTGAAGTTCATTGTAAGGGAAAACATAAGCATTTACAATTTAATATCATCGTTGAGCATTAGAGTGCATAAGGGAATGATGATTATAAAAGTGTATGAGCTAATAATATAGGATCTAAAATCCATCAATACCTAATCCATATAATATGAAAACATTTAAAATGAAACAGTTATCAACACTAATAATCATAAGCCATGTGATATCAACCTAGTTCAAAAGAAACATTATAAACCCATAACAATAATAAAGAAAAAATATATGTACCATATGACATTATTTTCATTTAACTATTACAATACTGCTTAAAATGGAATATCCATATGGTGGAATTCCATATCAAATACATTGGAGGTCTATTACAGAGTCCCCCATCATTTCTTTATTACATTACCACCCATTATCGGTTTTTCCTAGAAACACTTGTCTATGGTTTATCGTGAAACCTCCAAATATATTTCCATGTGCCAATTAAAAGTCATGATACATAATAGACATCATTTCATCATTAAATGAATAGAAAAATAAATAAACCATTCATAACATTATAATATCTTTCAAGAGAAATGGTTTATATAAAAATCTCTTTGAAACATCATTAACCCATGAAAAAGAAAAATGTTCTATAGAAATATAATTGAATCAATATTAATCAATCCAAAAAATGATTAGGATGGTATGAATAAAAAACATCCCTAATAGAGGATAACTAACAACAAGGGTTTCATTCAATGATTAATTTAATGATCATTAAAGGATTATTAAAAACATTCTTGATGAAAATAACATTTTCGTTTTGAAAAACATTTTTTAAAACATAATATTTTTGAAAATAATTTTATTTGAAATAAACATTTAAATTATAATTAATCATTTTACAATTAATTTACTAAAATTTCCTGGAGTAAATAAAATCCATTCATATTTTTAATGGAAAATAAAACATTTTTGAAATGTTTTGAGAAATAATTTTTAAAAATATGGTTTTGAAAGAACATTGATTTCCCTCCAAAGAGAGAAATGCAAATATATTTTCTAGAATACACATTCTAAAAAATTTTATGTAAACTTTTTTGAAAAATATTATAATCTTATAGAAAAATAATGTATTATAATATTCCAATGAAGCATACAAAAGGATACACAATCCAGATAAGCGATGAGATTATAAAAAAGACTCTTAAAAATTTTGCAACATTGATACATAATAAAAAAAGGAAATGCCAATAAACATAAAATATATTGATAATAAATATACTAATCATATTACATGGAAAATGAGATTAATTTAATACCATAAAGGATTACAGTTTCACAAAACAAGATATGTCTCAATGAATGAATATCCTGACAAAAATATGCTACTGCTTTTATATCTTTTAATCCACAACCGCCCCTGACACACACATAAAGATATTTCTAAACATAATATGTAATTTACAAATCATTAATTATTAGATTCATAAGATACATTCATGGTCAGAATATAAACCACAAATAAAAAATGTGTTGAATATAACATATATCTCGAAGAAATAAATTTGAGACTAGAAAACACCTTACATTGAGTATGATTCATCATGCATGTTATTTTTATTTCAAAATAATAAACATAATTTAATTTTATACATTATTGAGAAAAATATAAATGTATATTATTACTATTATATCACTTATAACCATGTTATAAAAATTAATTAATTATTTATCATCACGTTAGATCTTTTGACAAAATTCGGTGCCTTATACCAAAATAACTTTGGTATGATGAGTTTTGTCAAATTGATTATAATCCCATTATCACTAGAATAATGGTAATTAAATAGTTATCATTTTTATATATAAACATTACATTTTAATCCATCTATTACCTATTTATATGAAAATTTAATATGTTAAAATCATACAGATGGTAGGTCGAATGTGTTCATGAGTAAAGTTTTCATTTTTCAATGATAAATATTGAAATAATGTGATTAAAATTATATCATATATACAATATTAGTTCTTTATATATACTTATTTATATCATCCTTGTGAGGTGGTGATGAAAACAAATTCACAATACTTAATAGAGGTGGTAATTCACATATACGCATGAATGATGTTATCGTTTTTATGTTTATGAAAAGGTAATAAAATAAATAAAATAGTATTTTAAAATATTGATAAATATTTAATTAATGTAATTTATAAAATTTAATCTCTTCATTATATCCACTTTGGAGAGATGGTAACAAAAAAAGCTTCATTAGTTTGTGAGGCAGTTGTCCTTTGTACACATGAACGAATAATTTTTTTTCAATTTTATGGAAAAGAGGATAGATATCACCCATGAAAGGAAAATAATTACATATAATTTTATTAAATATGTGAATTTTATTATTATATCATGGTTGAAAAATTATTCAATGAAGTGGAAGAAGAAATAAAGTCTAAACGCATGATTTAAAATGGTACTACATCTTTAAAAAATCTCTATTTATTAATACATGAAGACTACTAAGGGTGATTTTCATCCTAAAATTTGAGATATAGAATTTGGGGATGGATTCATGGAAGGTATTTGGTTTGATCTTCACTGATTAAAAAAGTTTTTATATCTAAAAAAAGAGATAAAGTTGATCCACTTTATAAAAGATGTGACGGGCACTCTTGGAATTTCCAAAATATATTAAAATATAAATATATTATTCTAGATCCAAGGTCTTAGAAATAGTAGATAAATAAATAGGTAATAATTTTTTTGAAATTATTGTATCCCCTTGTTTTTATTTAAAATTTTTATGATTTTCAAGTAATTTAGTAAAATATTATATTCTTAGAACGTCATTATTGTAAAATTTAATACTATTTATTTGTATGACATTAAATATATCATGAGAAAGTGGGAGTCTAAATATAATTCTTTCACACATCTGTAATATATCATATAGATATATAAAATTGATTATAGTAATTAAAAAAATTATATGAAAATTAATATTTTTAATATCAATTATTTTTCTCTTCTCTTAATTAAATAAAAATTATTTTAGATCATAGAATAAATTTATTAAATTACACATTTTAAATAAAATAAATTTAAATTTATATAAGTGAAATAATTTAATTAATATAAGAATAATCATTTTTTGTTATAATATATCTTTTCCTCTATGTGGACACATAAAAGATATAAAATACATAGAGAGTGACATTTTTTTAACCATATATGATTTATATAATATAAATGATCTTATATTTAAAAGGGATACCTTAAATTACTAAAATTAAATAAGAGTGTAACAAGGGTCTATTAAACTTCTTCGTTTTTTTGGGAATTTTTATTTCATGGTTATTTACTTATCCTTCTATTTTAACCCTTATTTATCCTTCTAAAAACATATCATGCAAAATGTGTTTTAACTCTTTAAAGGTAAATATTTTATAATATAAAATTAAAAAAGTCCCATAAATGAATAATTTATGAAATTTTAAAACATATACAAATGAGTTTACCAGAATTTAGAATTTTCATAATTTTATATTATCAAATAAAATATTATTTATTTCAAAATATCATTAATGTCAATTTGGATATTATTCATTACTTTGACATTTTAAGATATCAAATAAACAATATATGTTACAAACCAATTTTTTAATAAATTTTTAGTATTTTTAATTAATATTAAATTTTTATTATTGAATTAATTACCTTAAATTTTATTTATTTTAATATTTTTTTTATCATTTATTAGATATTTAAATTAATTAAATAATAATTGCATCTTCATTTTTCAAGAAATTATAGTATTTATTTATATCATAAAAATGAAAAATAAACTATCATGATTAATATAAATATATTTTCATTCCAACTACTATTTTTATTCAATAATATATAATATATTACCACATATTACTAATATTCCACTTGATAAAAACCTGTGAATGGCATGTTTGAGTTTTCATTGAATAAAATATTATAGATGTTATGATATCATCACAAAGTCAATAAATAGTCAAATAAATGAATCATTAGTTATTATTGATTAATAATACTCATATAATTGATCATTCTAATTATTAGTGTCATTTTCTAATATTTAGACTATTATTTTTAAGATTAATTAATCAATTTTTCCATAATCGTGGTAACAATAATTATTAATGTTACTATTCAAATTAGATAAAAAGGGACCTTTTTAGTAAATTTTTAACATCAAATTAAAAAAAATAATCCATTTTCAAATTTCTAAACACATAATTAAATATCATTATTTTAATATTAATCTTGTGTATGGGGCGAGAAAATCAGTTTTAAAAGAGAAAATGTTAAAAATGATTGAATTATTTTATATCAAAATTGACTATGAAAAATATTACAATGAAAATAATTTAATTAATATATATATATATATTATTAATATAATTATATATCAAAACAAAATTAAAATATAACGTAACATTATAAATTATTTAGATTGAAATCTATTTTTCATTTAAAATGCCATATTATTCAAAAAAAACATCACAAAAAAAAAATACCAAAACATAAACTAATGAATATTTTGATAATAAAATTTCAAAAAAATCATTCTTAAATATTAAATAATGTTTATATTTTCTAAAATAATTTATCAAATTTCCAAAAATAGATATAACATAATTCTACTATTAAAAATCTGTAAAACTGTTTGTTATTAATATAAATATTTTATGCATAAAATTAGATTTATTATTATCTTCTGCGTAATAATTATTTTGGATGAATCTAAAAACAATTTAAAGATGAGGGTAAATATAATATAGATAGTCTACTAATATCCTATTATATAATGGCTTGGCCATTAGTTTCATAATAAATAATAATATATTTTTTTCTTTTATGCTCGATGTGGTGTATCTTGTATGCTATCAAACATTGTATTTAATTTTTAAAATATTATAATGTTACAAAAATGAAGGAGATAATATCATAAGAAGTTCCAAAAAATGGGGTAAACAACATTTATAGGGTCCAAACATTGTGTGGTCCCACTCTAGTACGAGGATATATTCGCATCTTCACACAAGTTAGTGGCCATTCCATCTTACGCAGTCTATACCCCAGCAACACGGTATTTGTTAGGCACTCATAACTTATGTGTGTGCTCTTGGTCATACCTGTGTATATATGGTCATTCCATGTACTTGGTCATGTACATGCCCATGATCAAGGTCATGCTCAGGTGCCAAAACATGCATGTGTACTCTCAGATTCAAAGGTGCCTCCTCGCACATGGGGTCCTAGTCGTGTTAAATAGGAACATGTCCTAGATACATATGAAGAGTCACATGGGATTTGGTGTAATCATATAGACTATAATCAATAACATTTTCTTGAACCATTACACGCTGGTGCTGGATGACTACATGGTGTGTGTTCATCTCAACACATGTTGTACAACTGAGATTTTCACAAAAAGATGTTTTCTTCACACTAATCCAAAATCCACAACTTCTAATATGATTTCAAGTGTTGGACTACCCAAACATGGTGTTTGTCACCTACGACCATCAATTCTATCCTTCTATAGTATGTAAAATGAATTCCAATCACCGGAGGTGGTCAACCATGGCTCCCACACTCATGCCTTATTTAGTCATTCATAATGAAACTTAGATTTATGTAAACCATCACCTGTATCAATGAATAAATATTGATTTTACAAAAAAATTACAATAAAAATCATAATTATCAGAACTACCAAGAATCTTGGGGAATGATTGCATTCAAACCAACCACAAAAAGTTAAACCATAACCTCTTAGGCCAACGTCGAAGAAAGTGAAGAAATATTGTAGAAAATAATTGTAAAAAGGATGATAAACATAATTTTCCAATATTTCCTAGCCTATAATTTCAAAGTGGTGAATACATAGTGAGATCATGGGGGAATAAAATAATAAGTTTAAGAAACAATTAATTTTGATAATGGGCTCATGTAAATAGAGGGAACACACATAACTAAAATTACATAATCAAATATCAATGACTAAATAATTAATCATGTTTAGAAACCATGGTTGATGATCCCGACATCGATTATGGATCTATATTTGGTTAATAATGTGTTCACTAGTGATTTAGAAGAACCAAAATATTTGTTATCTGTCGATCCACCTTGATCCATTCATTGTTTATCATTCAATGTCGATTCTCCAAAAAATTTCATCATTGATAATCTCAATTCTATAAGGCTATATGCAGCTAACCATGTATAATATTTCTAATAGAGTAGTTTTAGAGGATTTAATTAGTTAGTTTAATAAAAAATATATATTGGATTATTTTCATTAAAACACACTCTCTAATGGTTACCTCTTCCTAACATTCTTTACTGGCCAAACTTTTATTACTCCAAGGGTAACCCCATGACATAGATTCAAAAATAGTATTAGATTTTCAATTTGAGACTAAGAAGATATTCTATTATTTATAAAATAATTGATATATGAGATATTATAATATATAATATCTTTAAAATATCCATCCTGGTCTCACAGGGCCATGGAATCTCTGGCCAACACAACACCTAAATCTCAAAATATCTCTCAATATATATCAAAGTATTACTTGTAAAAAATAGAGTCTCTACACTACTGATGTTATTTTTAACATATGAGAAAAATATCACCCAAATATTTAACATGAACTTAATTAATTAAATATATAGAAAATTATAATAATTGAAAAAATTAATAATAATATGAGAAAAGGATCAAAAGAAAGTATAAAGTTAAAATTAGTTTATTATTTTCAAATATAAATAAAACACATGACATTTTGGAATCAAGGTTCAGGAAATTCATTTAAAAAATATTATTTTAAAAATTTATATATCAACACTTTTTTATCTATGTTTATATTTGTCAAATTTTTTATAAATGTTTTTTTATGTACTGAAAAGAAATACAAATGAAATTTTATGTATCTTTAACTTTATTAAAAATAATGCAATAATTAATATTTTAAATTTATGTAGAACATTATTTATAAAAGAAAAAATAATTTTCACATTTAATGTACACCTTGTTAATGAAATTTTCCACCATTGTGAAAATTATTTGACGTGTGGTTTCCTCCACAAAAATTATATTTTTAATAAAAGGGGTAAATCTATTTCCATTTTTTTAGTTTTTCTATTATTTAAAATTTGATTCTAAAATATATGGAATTTTGATATTTGAATGTTTCATTCATATGATTTTAAGAGTTCTCCAAGGATTTTTGGAAGAATAGTTGAAAAATTTAAATATTTTATTCATGATAAGGTATTTGGATATTGTTTATATGATTGGTTGAAAACAATTATAGATCATGAATAAGACCAATGTTTTTTATATTATTGGTGTTGAAAGTCACTACTCAAATTTTTTCGATAAAGAGTATTTTCTCGGTATATTTATATTATATGTCTCTTATATGATTATTCAAATTTGTAAGGGATTTTTAAGGATTTAATAATTGTTGTATAATGTTAATGTTCCAATGAACTAGATGAATTTTTTCATTCCATCTAATGATTTTTCATGGGTATTATTTTATTCAAAAGTTAATATTTATGATCTTTTTAAAATAATAATGATGTCATTTACGTGTAAAATTTTATGTTTATAAGAAAATACTTTTCATGGGTTTTCAATTTTTTCACTTGGATAATGGATTTAATATTTTAAGGTTATTTATTGATTTTTTTCGCTTCCCATGTATTCATAATTTTTGAAATATGGTTTAATTATTGGTAAATTTAAACAAGAAATCAAGTTGATAGTTTAAAAAATCATAAATATATTAGGTTTAATATTATGGGAATCATGCATATTTCTCAAAGTGTTCAGTTTAAAACATATCTGATTGTTACGTAAGAGTAATAATCTAATAAATTAAATCTATAAACTTAATATAAATTTGGGAATGTAAGAAATTATATTGCACAAAAAGGTCTCTAGAATATGTAATTTTATTGTTGGGTCTAAATATTTTATATCATAGTAGGGTTCATATATCATTATTTTATAAAATGATAAAAGTGAATACCTTTAGGAGACATTAATATATGGTTACCATGTTGTAGAATTTTATATATACCATGTATCTTATTTAAAACTAGGTTTTATCATTATTTTTTATCAAAGAAAAAATGGTATTCTATGGTAGGAAGGCTCTGATTGGAAGACATCCTTCCAAATCAACTTCCTGACACTATTGGAAATGGAACTGAGTAAGTTTTTAATGCAATGTATGAGTTGAAAATATATATTAAAGATTGTGGTATCCATGATTTATATTATATCTATATTCCATATAGTAACATGAAGATATTAGATAATTTAATAATACAATATCCAATAGCATCTAGTGGAGCTTCAAATCTTGTTGTTTCTAAAGGGCGGATCATTGCACTGGAAAACTTATTTTAAGTCATGGATATTTCATTTCAGTTTTTTAACTAAGAATAGAGAAACCATTTTGAGAGTTGGGGAAAAAGGTAATGATTATGTATCTATGTATGAATTATATATTACAATCCCTATAACATACATAAAATATTTTAGTCAACAAATTGATATTAAAAATAATATCATTTACTGAAGATCGAAATAATTTTATGATTAGATTAAGCCACTTAAAAATTTAAAAGATACAAGAATGTAGTTAAAAGTGTGGAGGAAATTGAGATGCATTTTTATTAAACTTTTGTTCATCAATATAAAAGAAGAATGAAAAGGTCTGTATATATGGAAGTTGGGTAGAATAGATCAAATAAAGTCATATGTAATAAAATAATTTTCCCATATTATGATATGTTTGGTAAAAATTATCCCTAAATAATTTCATCTAAAAACTAGGATGTGTTACCAATTAGGAATGTTAGGACATAGGGATCATGAATTTGAGGAAAATGTGAACAAGAATAATTAAAAACTAATAGTAAGATGATAAAATTGAAATGATTTTATGGATTATTATAATGTGTTTCTGAGTTTTGTTACACAAGTTGGAAATCATTATGATCAAGAATAGAATGATATATAAAAATCATTTTCTACCACTATAGTTGATATTAGACTATGAAATAAAGATATAAAAGGCATGTTACATATTTTGGGGAATTATGAAAATAACATTTATGGCTTTTGATGTATCATTCTTTCATTTCTGATAAATGATCAATTTAAATAAGAATATCACAGAATGAAAATAACATAAAAACATTGGTGAAAATATATCGTGGAACTATTAAATATACTAGGATTTATATGAATATGCTTTTTGTTAATAGTTGGATAAACATTCATGAAAATATTTTTGAACTAACCATAGTGTATTATGATATTATTTTAGGTATGGATTGACATTAATTTTATCATTCCATGATATATTAAAGATATAATAATGTTTTATTTAATGATTTCAAATATTTTATAACTTTCCATGAAGTTGATTAAATGATTAGAGATGGTAATGAATGTGACATTTACCATACTATTGAAAATAAATAAATGATTCGAATTAGTGGTGTTCTAGTACCATAAGAGCACATGGATATTTTTCAAGATTATATAAATATGATTATACTCGTTCATGTGGACTTATTTATAACTAGATTTTTGTTTCTCGTTAATCATATTTCAAAACCACCCTTACTGAATAGATTCAATAGAACATTTAGAATTGAAGAAGCAGTTGTAGGAGTTTTGAGGTAAAAATGTCATTCGACCTAGCCCTTTACATAGGGGTTCCAAAGTTTTATTTGTTAAAAATAAATATGGTTTAATGATACTTTTCATTTATTATTTACACTCAAATAAAAACACTATTAATAAAACATTTAATGTTCCTCTTATCAATGATTAGTTTGATCAGAATTATGGAGCATGCTATTTTTTGATTGATCTTAGATTGGTGTACCTTTAAATAAAATTGAAGGAAGATATTCTGAAAAATGTGTTTTAGACTATATACGGTTATAATGAGTTTGTAATTATTCTCTTTGGGCTGTCTAGTGATCTATCTATATATATAGTTTTTATGAATAGATATTTTCTTGAATATTTACACATGTCTCTAATTGTGTTTATTGAAGATATATTATTATATTATAGAAGTCATTATGATCATTAAAGACAACTAATGATTGTTTTATTTACATCAATAGAAAATAAATAATTTGGAAATTGAATAAGTGTGATTTTTGGTAGAAATAAATTTCATTCCTTAGATATATTATTTCAAAATATAGAATAATTATTCAAACTATTAAATATAGTGTTTTCGAAAAATATAAATGACCTACAAATATCACAATGATTCATAGTTTTCATGTATTATCAATTTACTACTAATGGTCTGTTAAAAACATTTCCCTAATTTTTAGTGTAATGAATTCGTTAACATGAAAAGGTGTTTAATTGAACTGGAATAAATAATGTAATTATTTTTTTCAAGAATTGTAACGATGATTGTAAAATGCTCCATTTTTGGCACTTCCCCTTTAAATGGGTAATTTTACATCCATAGTGATGCTCTTTTGAGAAGACCTAATTTTTACATATATAGAAAGACCATGTATTTTATTATTCTTCCCATAAACAAAATCCTCATGTTTTGAATTATCATACACATGATTTGGAAATATATATTTTATATATTTATTTAAAATCTATTATGAGTCATTTATATGGAATAAAGTGTGAAATATATATTCATCATAATAGTATGAAGTATATTTTAAATGAGTTAAACATTATGTATAGAAGATAGTTGGAACTCAAAAAATATTATTACTGAATGATTAATTATCATTTAGAAAAGTAAAAATTATGTGATGCCATGATTAGAAAAAATAATGAAACATTAACTAATTTAGCATTGGAAAATGAAAAATTATTTAATTATTTAATTAATTTTATCCAAGAAATGGTGTGTATATGAACCTCCATTACTTTTTTTGGTGTCAATACAATGATATTTATCATAATTAATTCAAAATATTCATAATTAGGATAATGTTTTACAAGAAATTTTAGAATTTCTTTATAAAATAAATTAACATTTTTTATTGTTCGCATACAAGGTTTTTTGATTTGGAAATAGATTATGTTTTCCTTATGATTCAAAGTTGATGGGGGAGTTATTGAGCATTTCTTATAATTACCTTTCTTCCATTTATCGTAAAATAAATAAGTTGTATATAAATTTTTTTAATAATTATTATAGCAATAAAATTAAAAGATATATAGAAAATTTTACAAAACATTGTTTGACTTGGAAACAGGTTAATGAAGAGATATTTTTAAAGAAGGGGATGATTCAACATTTTCATATATTATTGTGGAAATGTTATAAGAATATACATGGATTCCATAGTTTGATTTTCAGTGAAATAACAAAGTAATAATGAGATCAATGTCATTGATGATTGACTAACTAAATATTAGATTTCACTCCCATTCAATATAGTAGGTCATTTATCATATTTAACCACTATATCTCAAGAAGATAACCATGTTACCTAGCATTCCTCACCCCTAATGTATGAAACCATGATCCTAGGTTCACATCTATTTTTTGGAAAGATCATAAATAATAATTGTATACTAAATTAAATTTATGTAAATCATTTTATAACCAATCTTATGGATATCATAAGTAGACAATTTGGAACATATAACATATTCTCTATTCTAGTTTAGTGGATTTCTAGGGAAATTGTGATTCAAATATTTCATTGGTTGAGTTTTCTTTTAACAACTACAACACCATGAGATTTTTATAAATATTTTTCTTTAATAAAATAAATTAATTTGATATCTTTTTTACATTAAACATATTGATTTTCTTATTTTATAAATCAAACTAATTATAGCATGTGTTATAAGTGATAATGAGTTATAACAAACAACGAGATATTTTTAATACCACTATTTAGATGCGACCATTATTACACATCAATAAAAAATTGAAATATGAATTGTAATAACTAAATTTCAAATTATAAGTTTAATTCATTTATATAAATAAAAAATATTTATACAAATGTACTTATATATTTGAAATGTCATTATATCTGTCGATAATAGTATTTTTTCAAAAATTGTTTTTATTATATTTTGTGAAAAAACTAATAATTGAAATTTTTATCAATTTTATATAATGTATTTTATAAACTGAAAATAATTTTTAAATTCGACTTGTCAATATTATTATGGATTTATATTTTGACAATTTTCTGAATAGATAAAATTTTCAATAAACTGTAAAAATTACTTGGTTTTTCCCAAATTTTCATTTCATTTAAAACATATAAATATTTTTAATTTTATTAATTAAGTATTAAATATAATATTAGTTAAATTATATATTTAGTAATACCATTTATTTCATTGGAATAAATTTTATTTTGTATTTTTAAATAAAAATATTCGTTACTTATGAATGTTTATCTTCGAAAACCTGATTTCTCATCACATCAATCTGTTTAATTTTCAATTAAATTAGGCCACTTTTGTAAGTTGACTTATGAAAAATGAATTAAATATTTTGAATTATATTATTTTATATTATGTATTGTGTTTAACATAGTTTTTTACCATCATGAATAGTAAAAATATTTAACAAAAATATATACCATGGTTAAGGTAAAAATGGGTTTACAGTTAAGATAACAAATATGATAAATGTAAAAATACCCAAAAACCATTTTGTAGAAATATTTCTACATTATATCCTATAAATTACAATATATACCCAATTTGGAGCCATTTTTATTGTGAAAAAACATGGGTATACTTTATTATTTTCAGAATGTCCATTTGTGTCCTCTCTACCACTTATAATTGGTCACCAGCTCTCTTCTCTTCTTCAATCTTCCAAAAAAAATTGGTTTAGAAAATACCAAAAAAAATATTATTTCCAAACCCACATCCAAGATTTCTTTGTTTACTTTGGAACCCCTCATAGGAAGGCTTTAGATTTCAACCTAAAAAATCTCTCCAAATAAGAGGTATAATTCTTACATATGCATTTTTGTTTTATTTATCTTATTACAATATTAATCTTATTAAAATTTTATAATATAATATAAAATGTAACAAAAATATATTGATATGTTATTATGATTATTTAATAAAAAATATAAATCACCCCTTCCATCAAATGGTAATTGAAATCGTCAATTATGTATACAATAGACAACGACCTCACGAACCAATGTTATTCGTTTTCCATCACCATCTATATTGAATGGATATAATGATAAATTTAATATTTATATACTACATTTTTGATATTATTATACCAATAAAATTATAATACCATATATTCTTACTTACTTCATTACCCATCGAAAAACAATAATGTCGCTCGTTCGTACGGTGTAATACTACCTCACGAACATATGTGATGTGTTTTTCAAAATTTTAATGGATGTTAATATTGATAATTTAAGTTAAAAAATAGTCTTTTTTAATATAATTATATATATATATAATTATTATATTTAATATACCCTATAAAATTCCATTTTATGGTGGATACTATAAAATTGTTCATGTCTACATAGGACTACCGCCTCATGTAGAGTTGTTATTATTTTTTCATGAATGCTTTACATGGAAGGTAATAAGTTAATTTTATAACAATATTATATGATATATATGAAATAAAAAATTATTTTCTAATGGTATTATAATATTTAATCTTTATTCATTAATTCCATTGATAAATTGGAAATATCATTTTTCAGTATGTACGACCCAACGTCTTTAGGAATGGTGTATTTTAATTCCTATATCAAAATTTTATTGATTATGATGAATAAATATATAGTGAATATATATGGAATTTATTTCATGGTAAAATTCTAGATATATGAAACCTTGTTCAACGTAATATGATCAAAAATGAAAAATCAAAAATTACTTGCAAAGAAAATCATTTATTACAGAAAACATGATTTTTATAATGGATTATATATAAATGGGTCATAAGATTTCAAAATTAAATAATATATGGTATGATATATACCATTATGGTTACATAATATATATATATATATAATAAAATTAAATTCATTATATAATATTTTCAATTGTGAATGAAGGATTTCAAGTCATCAGGTAAGGGATTTCCAGTCTCTCTATTATTCTTGGCAGACATATGTTATATTCCCCATTTTTTTCATTTTAAGGGTGTATATACTACACCATTTAAATTTTATATCATTAATACACTCGAATTAATTATATTTAATGTTTCAATGAGGTTTAAATTTAATTTTTCTTATGATTGATTTTATTACCAAAGTTGTAAGGGATGTATGTCTCAATTGGTCATCATTATGACATACGTTATGTTATTCACATATATTATTTCATGAAGTGTATATACATAAAAATTATAATTTAATACCATAATTATAATAATACAAATAATTTTATATGTTTTTTTTAATTTTTTAATTTTTTATCGGGGCGTACGATTCAATGTTGCTAAAGTGGTAATAATCTTATGATACAATCTCTTCATTTATTGGGATTGTTTTATATTATACATAAAATGATGAAATATTATGATCCATGACTTAATAAATTTATTTATTTTAATATAATATGTTAATTTTTTGTAGAATATATTTTTCCTTTCATTTTACTCTATTATATGTTTAATAAAAATTATATTTTTAAGAAAAAATTCGTTTATTTTCCATTATATAGAAATCCTATTTTCTTCAATTTACATGATGCAAAAAAATATATTAGAATATATTTAAAAACACTTGAATGGATTTATTGAATAATTTTTATCCTAGATCAACTCCATAACAAAGTTTTTTAAAATTAATCATCAGGTATTTTATAAAATAATGCTTGTTTAATTGTTACTGAAAATGTGAATGGAATATTTGTTTAAACCTGAATGGAATTTACCATTATCATGACCACAAAATGTTTTAAACCATCCTTTATACTATTCAATTATTATTTTCAATGAAACAACTTTCAAAATTATTATTTTTTAAAAATATATTTCACATTAAAATACATTTTTCTCAATATTATTTTAAATGATTTTTAACAAATCCATTAAAAATTTAAATTTATACATTCAAAGTAAATTATTAATTATTATTTTAATAATATTAAATTTTTTAAAAAAATTGAATGAAATTTTATTTTAATAAAAAAAATTTGATATCATTTTTAAATATTACATTATAATATTCAATGTTTATTTTTATTGAAAATAATTTCCAAAATGTTATAGGTTTTTTTGTTTTTAGAATTTATTTTTAATGATAATATATTTTCCCCAGGAAGTGTTCTAAATTTCATTTCAAAATAATTATCCATTTATCATGGAATCGTTTTATTATATTTATTCTTTCCGGGGTATATAATCCACTAATAAAATTCTTATTCATTATTTGAATAGTTTTTTATGATAAAAAGAATTTTTATGAAACACATTACATATCCACTGGTTTTACTATGATAATATAATTATAAAACACATGTCATTTTTCATGGGTTATACCTTGATAAAAATATTATGAAGCATGCTTCATTTTCTATGGGTAATCCTATGATTAAATCATGAAATTTTTTTGTCACGCATTTATTTTCTATATATTCTAATACGATGATTATTTTCTGATCTTGTGGTGCAGAAATGTATTATTCTCATTATGTGATGTGTGAGACATATATCAATATAAAATTAATTAGGAAAAGATTTAATTTTCACGATATAAATAAAATTTGAAAGGTGAGTGAAGTATATTCGGAAATAGACTCTTTACACAATAATATTCTTGGGGGAAACATTTAATACTACGATGGTTTGGGGAGTAAACCCATTACACTATGATATCATTTGAAATGAGTCATGGATTTTAAATAAATGATTTATTATGATTAGGTTTGTGATATAAATATATATCTTAGTAAAATTTATTGTTTTCAAGGTTCATGTTATTTTAATTCATTATTAACCATGTATTGTGAACTGTCATTATTTATTCAATGAATCAAGAATATAATATTTGATCTATAATGTGTCGTTTTAAAATTCTAGGCTCATTATATCATTCAGTTTTTCTCATGTTATAATTATGTATCATACTTGATTACCCCTAGTAATAACTGGACATCATCCATTCTTTTGGTTCATTCCATTGGTTATTAAGAATGGTTTTATGTAGGCTATGCCTAAGATGAGTAATAATTGGGAAACATTTTTATGGAGTTATTAAATATCCTTTGTGAAATAAAAATATTTTGACTCTAGTAACTGAAAAAACAATAACATTATGATCCATATGCATTAGTTTTTAAAATTTAATAAGTTTTTATAAAAAATTGGATTATTATTTATCTTTGTTAATTTCGGGTATCTATAAAAACAAATTCAATTCTGGTATACATAATGAACCATTTGAGGCATTATATGGATAGTGATATCAGGAAAAATATTTTTGGGATGATGTATGAAAAATGAAGTTAATGAGGTTGGTAGTAAAAATGATTTAGATGGTGATGTTGATTCAGAACAATAGAAGGATGGATCAAAATTGGTAGAAAATTTATATAGATTACTAGAAGAAATATATTTATTTTAAGGTAGGTGATCCTATCTATCTCAAAGTATAACCATAGAAAAGTTTTATGTATTTTTGAAAAAATGGAAATTTAGGTCAACTAATCATTAGACTATATCAAATACTAGAAAATTTTGGATCATTTTTCTATTAAATTTCCATTCATTGGAGTTTCTCCTAGGTACAAAAAAAATATATTTTTCAAAGTTACGGAAATTTGTGTGAGATTCATATCATGTTTTGAGACCTACAGTTTTTCATTTTTAATAGAATCATTCAATTCAGGAAAACAAATTATACTCATGATCATAGAGGGCATATGTTTTGGAATAAGGCAATTCATCAAATTAAGGTTTTGCTGAAAAAACCATGTGTTCAAACAAGTTAAATGGGAATCCAAAAATGTGATGAAAGAAATATGTCACCACTTTTTTTAATAAGTGATTAAATTAGTGAGGATATAATTTATAAATGGGGTAATAATTTAAAATTTTAGTTAATAATATAATAAATACTTTTCATATTTTTAATATTTTCTAATTAGATCGTTTTATTAATTATAAAATTATTAAGTAATTTTTAAATCAAAATACAAATAACATTAACTAAACACCCTTCTTAAAATTTTATTTATTATATATATTATTAAATAAATTTTAGAATTCATATTTGAAAAAATTTATTTCCTTTCTGATATCATCAAATGTAATGTTACATTGGGTGTGAATTTGGGATTTTTTTAGAATGTATTTATTCTCAATAAATAGTGAAAATTAATTTTTTTTGTAAAAAATCCTTTGATCTGAAAAATATAACTACTTTAAAAGTACCATTATGATTTTAATTCTATTTAAATTAAAAAATAACTACTTATTTTTATTTAAACTAATTAGTTACAAGTCAATTATATTTATATTGAATATTTTATATATTCATTTGTGGGTTATAGTGCATATTTCTGAATAATATTTTAAATTTCATAATAATTTGTGATCAATTTTTTTTAAATAATTATGACTGAGGAATGATTTCAAATAAATATTTCTATTATATAACCATAAATATTAGATCAAATTCATACAATATTAATACTAGTTATTGAGTTTATATACGATCAAGTTATGTTTGACACATACATTTATTGTGAAGCTTTCTTTCATCACATTTGTGGCTTTATTTTAAAAAAAATTATCAATATAATTGAATTGAATTTTTTCAAATGGAATCCACATTTTTAGCCCAAATAGATTATATTATTAAAAAACATATAATTATTTTGTTCCCAATTTTTTCTATAAGAAGAAAAAAAATATTTTATTGCAATTAAGGTGAAAATAGGTTTACTCAAGGATAAACTAAAATGATAAGAGTTAAAATTATACCAAAGCATGTATAAATTTTCTTATATGATTATATTTAAACATAATATCACTTATATATCTAAAATGGTCCATTTTATGCCTTTTTTTATATGTGAATCATGGATATAACATTTTATTTTAAAAAATTCCATGTACATCCTCTCCCCAACATTAAATGGTCATTTTTATCCTCTATTATAAACACCTAAAAATAATTTTGGATGAACAAATACATACACAAATAACTTACTTAATTCCATAAAAATATCATAGAGTCCTTTATTTATAATAAATGGAGTCCTAAAAGGAATTAGTTATAATAGTAAAGAGGTTGTCTAAAGAAGAGTTAGCCTTCATGACCGCGTGTTTTTATGGTTTTTTACTCCACTAACTTAAAATATTTTTCAAGAAGATATAATAAAACTAGTTTCTCCCATATACTGATATTTAATTATGATAATTTAATAACCTATATCAGTGTCCTCTTCCAATAAATGGTAAATTAAACCATCATTCTTGTGTATATAAGACTATTACCACCAAAATAGATGAATTTTTTAAAATAATTACCTCTCACTATAATATATAATGATGTAATTGTTATTATTAAATTAAAATCATGAAATATTTATCATTATTAAATTAAAATATATCATTTTATTTCCCACCATTCCACACACTAAAATTTTATAACGTTGTGTTCAATTCATAGTCTATAAAGCATTTAGATTCATTTTAAATCACCACGTCACATAGATGACACATATAAGTATATTTAAAGACATAATATGATATTTATAATATAATTATAATTATTTAAAAATAATATAATTCTTACATTCACAATGTGATTTTCATTAACAAATGGAAACATTACACATTCAAATGTATAGCCTATTGTCTCGATTATTATAACATAGTTCATTTTTCATATTTGTCTTCAATTATTTGTTTTAAAAAGTAAAATAGATGTATAAATATGATAGATATTAATTAATTATTATACAATGTATTATGGCATAATGGCCTTGATTTTCTATAGTCAAGCAACCTAATTTATTTGGGACAAATGAATTGAATATCATCAAAATATTCAACATGAGAATATTTAAATATTTAATTGTATATAACATTGAAATAAGTGAAGTAAAAGGAACAATAAATTCCAAAATGTTCTCAATAAAGTAAATAATTAACATAAATTTATTACTCATGATGATAAATAATACACATGGCAATTCTTGTATATAGTAAGGGACATTCTTTAAAAAAATATTCCATTGAAAATTTGTTTTTAAAATATTTTTATTCCATATAAATATTTCTAATATTATTTTATGAATGTTTTTATATGAAATTAATATATTTTAAAAGGAAATTTTAATTATGTTTATACATTATTTGAAAGCATTTCAAATATTACTTTTTTAATGATTGTCTGACATTATTTGGAAATGAAAAAATCAATGTGTTTTTTAACATATATGGTGATAATGAATTTGCCAACCACCATTATTTTAATTTGATGATATAATTCCTTTACAATATTACACGTTTTATAAAAACTTAAAAAACCATCTTTCCCTTTTCTCAGTATTTTTTTATTTAAAATGGGTTTTCAAAAGAAAATGGTATTTCTATATCCTAAAGGGACATCATAGAAGGGATCCACCTCACCCATTGAATGGTGGATTAAGAAAATCAATAAAAAATTAATTCCTTCAGGACATTGGGGAAGGATTATTAAAAGAGTTTTTCAAGGGTTCTGTAGAATAGAGCTAAAAGATTAAAATTTTTAATCAATGATATGGTACTTATAAATTGTTTACATGACTGATTTAGCCCTATTATAGCTCATGGGTGAGCTAGATATAGCTTATATAATGGGTTTTACTTAATATAAATCCAATTCATTATGTAATGATTATCAAATCTAAATAATTATATTGAAAGTCATCCATATAGTTAGTATACATTTTAAGGGTTCTATAAGGGTGTTTTAAGAGTTATATAAAGATTGTGTCCCATAGAAGCATCATGAATTTTATATTACTTCTAGTGAGTTTTCATAATATCCATTTGTTATCAAAATTATTGACAAATAATCATTTTAAAAGGGATATGAAGCCCTTCCAAGTAAAAATTCATGTTTGAATAAATAGATTTTCAAGGTTTTCACTGGGCTAATAGGTTTCCTATTTTTATTTCGCTAAATACAATTGTTTTACTCTTCCCATTTTTTTAAAAAATAAACTATGACTAATGATGGGTAAAGTAAAAGGAGTAAAATTGAATTTTTTAATAATATTCATGAAAAGAAATTTTTTTAATGTGTTAAATTGTGGTAAAATATATAATATTTGGATGTATAATATTTTTAGGATATGATATTGTTGTGTAATAGTTTTGTTTAAATTATCAAAAATAGTAATCCCAAATGATCAATGAGAATATGTGATTTTGAATTTTTGTATAAATACACTAGAATATATAATGATTAAGATGGGTCATTATGCATTAATTTAGTTGGGAAGAACATGAGACAAACCTTTTCCTAACCCAACTAATAGTTTGGCCTCTTTGAACTTCCTCCATCCATGATGCAACTAGGCCCTTCCTGAAGGAAACCTTGTTCCATTCAAAAAAATCAGGACCTTACTAAAAATAGATTCAACTGAAAGGATGTTTCACATTAGAAATCATCAACTATTTGAATCAGAATTAAACTTATACACTATTCCAAATAAAATTTGTGAGATATTTGGATAAGTCATATTTTTTACAATGATAAGAATAGGTAGGATACTGTTGAGACAACATACATTGATTAATGAATAAGAATATATCAAGTGAATTTACAATTGGTTTTAAAGTATAGAAAATAAATAAATGGGTATAATTAGAAGGTGCACCCAAACCATAGTCGATGCTGGTGTTGAACCATTCAAAATTAAATCAACCATGTAAGTAGATGAAAACAAAATAGGATAAAATATTGGGATTTTTCCAACCACATTCTAATAAAATCATCTACCTATTGAAAAAGAAAAGAATGTCTCTTCAAATCCTTATTTCCAATTGAAATATAAAAAATCAACACCTATCCTGGCCTTATATTGACTATGAAAAATAGAAAATATATACTTATTTTACTAATGATATCTACAAGAATCATTCCAATACAACTAAAAGTAAAAGGGAATTATAGGGTGATGATATCTAGCACTTGAATACCCTCTAAACACCCTAGAACTTTTGCGCCTAGTTTGATGGATAGAATCTCCAATAAAAAATCTTGATAAGGAAGATGAATTCAATGTGAAGAAGTTCTCCCCTCAACCATTATTTTGGGAGTCTATGTCATCGATATATAGAGAGATACAAACAATTGTGTAGAATCTATCAATAGACTCTATTAAATTACATTTTAACTTTAATTTTATCCCTTATTTGTAGGAATCACAAAATTGAAAATTTTCAACTTTCAATTAGTGTAACTATAGTATTTCTTTGTGTTTTGGAAATTTTTAGTAAACTAAAATTTCCTGACAAATTTATCTTATACCACTAAACATCATCTATGAGTTTCATAGTAATATATTAATTTTTTATTCATTATATTATGAAAATCATATTAATTAATATAATATTTACTTCTAGAATAAAATATTATTGAATAATTTTTAAAATCATTTAATTGATCATTTTAAAACATTTAAAAAATTTCATCGAAAAATAACTGTGAATAACAAATTATATTTTTTTTAATCATTCAAATTATAATATAATCAAAATAAAATTAGTAATAGTAATACAAACTTCTGAAAATCCTTTAAGTATGCCTTAGTGTTGTCTACGAATGTAATGGTGCATCAATATCATCATATATAATATAATAGTTTTATGGATATTCAGTTTTTCTCTATGGAAAATGTGATCAACATACGTAATATTCATTTTGGAAAATTTAATGATTTTTTCCTAAAATATTAGTTTGAATACAGTTGCTTTTCCCATACAACAATGGATCCAATTGAATGTATAAAATAAATATTAAAAGTCCAAATATATTTTAATATGTTTTTAAACTATATATTCAGTGATAAATTATTAGAAATAAATTGCATTTTTTTCTTAAATGTTGTATAGATGAAATTGAACATTTACTGATATAAATACATTTCATTATCAATTTAAGACATTTGATAGTTGACATACTTACTTGAGAACCTTTTAGAATGAAAAAATTATACATCATAGGTAAATGTTTTTCGTAACCAACACCACATTTATTTATATATCCTTTATTCATATCTGTAATGTTATCTTTACTCCAATGTATTTAATATGATTCCCCATCCATAATAATGTAATATAATAATTAGTTGCACAATATAGTTAGCCTCTCCATAGTTTAGAGAAATTAAGTGATATTTCATACAAAGATACAAAATTCAGAATAAAACAAGATAAAATGAGTCACTAGATAATTTATTTTTATCGTATACTGAATCTACTCCACCAATTCTTGAATATCCCAACATCTCTTGCTCAGATATATCACTATACATTTTTATGAAATTTACTATTCCTTTGATATATCAATGTATTATTTTCAATATTGGAAAGGTTCTTTATTTATAATTACATAATAATTATTCGACCTAAAATATGAAATATAAAACATTGATTCATACCGAAAATAGGTACATCAAATTCCCCGTTATCTTCTTGTGTTTAGTGACATTGACCACTTTTCAATCAACATATGTTGAAAACAAAATTTTTATAGAAATTGGTGTTTTCAGTACTATGTAATGAATCCATTGTAATTATTCACAGAACGTCATTGGATTATTTATAAAGGGATATGAATATAACATGATTTCCACGCATCACTTAAATAACATGTAAAAAAGTCGTTTCTCCATCCATCAAAATATTCTACTCCCACATTACAAGTTTTAAAGATTATTTTAACTCTACTTCTTCCAATATACCATATATTATTTCATTCATACAAATAGAAACCATAATAATTTTGTTACTCTAATTATTTACATAGTAAATAAAATCATCTCCACAATTCATGAGGGAAAAATTTTCAATGTATTGATCTAGTAATGAATACCACACTCTTTGTGGTTGATTTAACCCATAATGTCCCTCCTTTAATCGGTGACCATTATTCCAATATTCATGGAAAATGAAAACATCTATATCTTCAATGTTTATCTATTCATCGATAATGAAATTTAAGAAAACTAACTTTGTTTCCAACATGAAAACCTAATTTTTTTTACTATTATTCGAACGATTAATTAATTAACTCAAGGCCTATAATGAGTAAAAATGATTCATATAAAATATTCATTTAATCTAGAAGTTTAACATACAAACCAATCCTTAATTATTTCTAATAAAATTTAATTCTTCATTATGTTTGTAATATAAGAACCACATAGATTTTATAATGTTATTTTTTTCACAAAATTATATCCTTTAATTGAATGTATTTGATTAATCAAGATCTCCATTAATCATTTAAACCAAATTATAACAATTATCAACATCATTATATCACTTTTACTCGACCTAGGATATTAAATATTTTCTTTTTTAGATACTTCATTCATCAAATAACAAAAAGTACTATATAGTACGACATTATATGATACTAATCAATTTTGGTTTTGTGTTTCAGTTTTTGTATAAATGCATGTCAAAATTAAATCTTTTCATCATCAATTAATTTATATAAACTTAACTCAACTTATTTGTATCCCTCTACTTTTCTAATTGTCTCATAATATTTTTCTTGATACTATTCTCTAATTTTTTGAATATTATTCTAATTTTATACAAAAGTGACAAAATTTCATTCAACTACCTTTGGAAGAAAATTATTTAATAATTTTTATGAATATATTCACATAATTATAAAACAAATATGTCTTCATCTCCATGAGATTAAAAATCATTACATTTATCCCTATGTTGAATGAATATGTTAATTATAAATAATTTGATGTACATCAGAGTTTCGTTAATTCTATAGAAATGCTCTTATGATGTATTTTCTTCCCCTAGACACATTAATTATCTATGGTTATTATATATTGATTTCATAATTTCTTCATTCCAAAATTCTTAAGGTATCCCTTTCCAAAGAAAATTTAGAGTAATGGAATTGGACACCATGGACATCAGATCAATGACCCTATTTTATTTCACCTCTCTATATTCTTCAGAAAAAATCATAGTACCTCTTCCCATAAATTTCCTTTGGTTATATTGGTCTGCACACATAGACATGTAATAATTTAATCAGTCTTTTTTCTTTTTTTCTTTCACAATGAATGTTTTTCATATAGTTATTCCCAATTGGAAGGTAGTGCATGTCTAAGTAAATTTTTTTATGGATTAGGAAAATCTAGATCTCCATTATTATTCATTATTTCTTCTATGGATAGATGGAAAAAAGGACAATCCACATATTCTATAATAGTTTTTCAGACCATTTGTAGAAATCACGTATGCATTTCTCTAAAGAGAATGTTGAGATTCCATTTCATGAGATTCCCTTATATATTGATCAATTAATTCATTCCAAAGATGATGTAATGTTTTTCGGTAAACTTTATTTCATTACTAAAGATATAATATTGATTTAAAAATAAAATATTGTGACTGATGACTTCTTTGAAAAATCCATCCACTTATCCTGTATCTTTTTCACCTAGACATGGATTCCCTTGATTCAAAAATCATTTGATATTTATCATTTCCAAATAATAAAAAACACTCATTATCAAGATTTTTGTGTATGATAAGACCCTTATTTCTTATTATATGGTATATTCATCAACTTTCATGGATCAATAAACCAACATGATCTGATATTCCAGGGAAATATCTAAAAATAAAATATTCATTGGAAAATTATTTTAGAGTAACATATTTGGATTCACCAATAGTGTTCATTAACATGATTTGTCTATATCATAATATTATTCAATTAAATTATCTATCAAAAAATAGATTTTTTATTTTTAGTGATCTGGAAGATTCCTTGAGCAACATTATATTTCAATTTTGGGTTTTATTGGGAACAACTAACTGAATTTAAAAAGATATATACCTATTCACATGTACAAATCCTCCACACTTGAGATAATAATAAATAGAATCATTATTGTAATATTGAACTCTTTCTATGTTCATTTGATGCATTGGTTCGCTTTAGTTCCTTTTTTTATTAAAAATATTCTGAGAATATATCATCCATCCAAAATTATAACACGGAGTATAATGTGCATCCCAGGGTGTATTTTACTAAATCTTCTTATCCCTTAGTTTCTCTATGTATTACAATTCTATGTTAAATCTAAATAAGTATTTAACATTCAATTTGATATTAATGGTCTAACACCAACTATTACTTCCTTCTATTTCAGATCCATCCCCGCAAAAAATTTTCCAATGGGATGTGTCATGTGATTATCCTAATAATAAATCTCTTATTTTACTGGTCCTCCATGATTTATAATAAAACCTTTTTTTCCTTTTTTGTCTTCTTTCTTGATTTAATACTAGTAATAAAAAATGGTTTATCGATCATCTACTCTTCATCATAGGATAATTACATCCTCCAAATGATCTTGGATATGATTAACCTAATATTTAACTGTGCTAGTCAAACCATACATATTTTGGCTAGTTATTATAATAGTATTTTTTAATAAATAATGTTATCTATGTTTTCCTTATTTTTAGATTTATTCATTTTAATTTCTATCTCTATCGTATACTCCCCCCAATTTTTTAGTACATATAGAGTTTGGAATCATGGACCAATCTATTAGGTTTTCTCATTTTAGATACCAAAAAATGTAAATAATCTTGGGAAGATTTCATGTCTTATTATATAATAGTTCCCCTCGCAAATCATATATATCATTACCATTTTCTATATTGCTTGGGAACTTCTTTCAACTACCACTAAATTTACCCCAATTTGATTCTTTTATT